>CM061267.1:25532500-28032500 GCA_030848825.1 Tadarida brasiliensis | reverse complement strand
AAATCCTACTGCCACATGTTGCTAAAATTTCACTTTAGAACAGGAACATCTGCTATGTAATCCCTGTTAATGTCTCACCTTTTGCTACTCTGAGTTAATGATCAGCATTGACATGCAAAGAGTAATTTAGGTACATTTCCATGAGTATATTTTTCTCTCCTAATTTTTATATAACTAAAAAGTAACCTTGACAGAGCAACAGTTAATCGGATTATATTATGTGTTGTGAAGACTTTGGGGGTACTTACTAAAAAGGATATATTTTGGTTTTGATAAACAATGTATGTTACCCATCATCTTTCTTCTTTTCTCCTATTCAGAGCTTGAAAATTAGCATTCAATGTTACTCAATAGATGTGTTTGCTGGTCACACCACTGCCATCATCTTCAATGACATTAGCCTTCAGAGACTAGTCACATCTAAGTTTGTAACTCTGATCTGTGACCCATATGATTGTAAGGCATACACATGACTTTATTGTTTCACTTGAAGAACATATTTATAAGTAAGTTAAAGGTTCAGACGTTGCAGAATTGTTCTGGAACTAATCTTGAATTATAGCATACCACTCTTCTTTCAAAAAAAATATTTCCCCTTGGATGCTTAATGAATTATTTAAGGTACCACTTCTTGTTCTTTTCCTTTCTCCCTTTGTTTTC
The DNA here is from genome assembly GCA_030848825.1 of Tadarida brasiliensis. Classification (NCBI taxonomy): domain Eukaryota; kingdom Metazoa; phylum Chordata; class Mammalia; order Chiroptera; family Molossidae; genus Tadarida; species Tadarida brasiliensis. The sequence continues at coordinate 28,031,840 of CM061267.1, read as the reverse complement.
TGGCCAGATTTTCTTTCTGTCTTGTCCATTTCTGTATAAGTAAACAGAGCATCCAGGCTGTAAAAATTGCTTTTATACTTGTGCTTACTCTTCATGGTCTTTTTCTCTTTTCAGCATATTATGTTCATCCATTTAAAAGTTTACTTAATTAAAGAGAATAAACACTATCTGTGAATAATATTAAAACTAAGTTTTTCTCTTTAGTTAGCAAATAGTAATTATTTAAACTAGTGGAGGCTTTTAAAAGTATGAGAAACCACATCCTGCACTCATCAAGTTCAGCACTAATATGTTCTAAAGTTTAGTAAAAAATCACCCACCTAGTGACATATGATGGCAGAATGAGTGACCAGACTTTACTAAAACATTGGCTATACAAAAATAGACAAGCAACATTTGACCCCACATTTGATATTTGTGTGTACTATAGTGTATAGTATATGCAAATATCTGTATGTGTACACACACAAACACACAGGTGTGTATATCATATTATTCCTATATATCTCAACTGAGAAGAAACAACTAAAATGCAAACCTTAATTAATGGGACATTCTCTGGTGGTATTAAATAAGGCTTAATTATTAAGCAGGCAAAGTGTACTTCATCCTTCATCTTATACTCCAAATCATCTTAGTCATATGCTTGCTTATATGCAAGAAAGTCTATATTAGTCAGACAAGATCTATCTATATTACCAATCTGATTAAACTACATATGGTGAAATGTAACAAAGTTTGTATATACTGCATTCTGTTTTCTCTGTTATATATCCACTGATATATTTTCTAAATAAATGTAAATAGGAAGAAAAGACAAACAGAAAGTAAAAGCCTGTTGAAGTTAATATTTAAATAGTGTTACAATATTAGTTACTACTAGGCCAATCAGCACAAATTGCACTCCCTCCCTTCATCCATGACACATCCTTTCAGCATGCATCTGAAACTCCTGTGCCTGAATAGTATGTTGTATAGCTTTAAAATGAATTTTTGTGGCACTGCTGTCATCATTGTGCAGCACACTGCATACCCCTGGAAACATCATACCTTTACAAACTGTATCCACTGGATATCTTTGGTTTGAATCTCTTTTACCCAGTCACACATAATCTTTTTAAAACTTTGATTTTCATACCTGAAAGATATTAGAAAGGATATAAATAACAGGCTACATGAATCTTTGATTGAAAATAACACTCCCAGACATTTTGAGAGCAAATTTATATCTGGCTCATAAGTCTAGCCCAAACCCTATCTTACAGAAGAAAGAAAGGATAAGTATTTAGTGAAAACTAGCAGTCACTCTTTCCTTTGTGTAAACAAAGTCAGTTATATAGAACTTCATTTATTTTAAAGCATGGATCCTATCATTTTTTTAACAATGAGTTTCCTGAATGCAGGAATCCCCTGTGTATCTCTGAATATATGCCTATCTCAGTGCCTGGCAACAACAACAACAACAAAAACAAAACAAAACAAAACCCAAAAAAAGCACAATCAAAGAGCAAACAAAACTCCATCAAATAAAATATTAAAAACAATTTAAAAGTAGGTGATTAGTAAATGTTGGTTGAATTGATGAATTTTTCAGTGTTTGAAACATTAAAGTCATTTCCAATCATATTTACCCCCAACATAAGGAGGATTAGCAAATAGATGAATGCAGAAAAGCATCAACTTCTAATTTTGCATAAAAATAGATGACTCAATTATTCCCAATTCTTAAGTCAGTAAGAAACAGCCATCAAAAAGTATGCAGCAAAAAATACAGAGTTCCAAAGGATATAGTGTTTTCATTAATGTTCTAGAAATAGCTGAACTGTGAACCATTTCTAGTCAAAGACTATATTAAAGGTTTTGAGGAAAGAAAAATCTTCTTGAAATACATAGTTTTATCTGTCATATATGAGTGTTTTCATATATTTCTCCTTTTCTTTACAATTATAGCTCAGTGGGCTTGTGCTCTGGTTTCGAGTGTTCTGAGATGAGCTATTTTCATTCCAGTACAGTTATTTTCAGACTCAACTGGAAATGAGTGCAGTGGCTACTGATTCCATCCAGCCTTCTTTGTATTCTAAGACCAAGCACATATTATTTTTAGTTTGACACTTTGTTGTATTGATCCTAAGAATTCAGTGCAAGGCTCACCTTTTTTGTCTAGTCTCAGGAGTCTGCCAGGTGACACAGCCATTAAAATGTAGGTTTGATGAGAGGACAAAGTAGGAAGCATTTGTACATTGATTTACCTCAGGAATCATTGCACTCTGATTTCACCTTGGAAGAAGACACTAGAATATTTCAGAATAAGGAAGTGTTTCTCAAGAATAGAAGTCATATTTATGTTTATGTTTATTCCACATCCATTGGTGAAGTGTTTATATATGATCTTGGGTAATTGATGCGTCACAAGGTTAGTTTCTTTTGCCAATACCTTTCTTCTTGGCCGTTTGCTACCTCCTTGCCTCTCTCTTATCAATGACTTTTCAGAGCACAGGGTTAACTTAGAACTCAAACAAGTAATTTAAGATTGATTGATGACCAGAGCAGGTGGCCCTGAACAGGTTTATGCAAAGAGTCTAAATACAAAGACTAAATACAGTTCCAAATATTCTTTGGTCACCAATTAGCAATATTTCTTAAAAGACATGAGGTAGAATGAAGACATCCCTTCCTATATTCCTTTTTTTTTTTCCAGTTAAAGTTTATTAATGGCAAGAATATTTCTGGAATTGAATGTTTTCTCCAAATGCAGAACAAAGTGATCATGCCCACTGGAAACTGGCTTTTCCCAAACTGCTTGTTTATGAAGAAAGAATGTTCTCCCACGAAGAAGAGGCCTATCATTGGCAGTCTTTATCTCAACTTGTGGTGCTGTTTTTAATTTGCTATTCAATGCCTTTCACATGCCAGCAACAGATAATGATGGAAAGACTCCTGTTCCCCCATCAAGGCTCTCAATGTTGGATTCACTCTGAGCTCCAGCACTGGGACAGCAGCTTGAAAGGCACCAGGGACATAAGCGGAGGAACTGAAGCAACTGGCATCAAAGCAAGAGCTGGAGGGGCAGCTTTCTCCCAGAAGAGGTGCTGGCAGAGGCCACTGTTTCTTTGCTGAACCCTCCCCCACAGAGCAGGCAGGCAGGCACCATATCTGAGACTCCATCAACCTTTTCTGCTTTTATTTTAACCTAAGAAATAAAAATCATTTACCTTTATATTGTACTGACAAAATGCTGACAGTTTCACAAATTCCTATGTTGTATGAAACATTTTATTATTCTTTGTCATTCTTTATTTTCTTAACATTCTTTATGTTAAAGCTACTTTCCAGAAATTTTCTTGAAGGAAATGGTGGAGAAAATATTAAGGAATTATAATGTCTTTAACATTATCTTAATAAGTATCTACAATCAAAGTGTGGTAATAATTAAAGGATGCTCTGTCCTCACCAGCTTCAGTTCTTTGTTCAATGTAAGTCTTTCAGTGAGGCCATTCTAACTAACATGCTATATACTTTATTTGTTATCTTGTTTGTCCTCTCTCTTCCCCCAGTAATAAAAACTCCTTGAATATAGGGACATTTAGTATTTTGGTTACTGCTAACTTTCCAGCAGCGTCTACCATATAGCAGCAGATTCTCACTAAATATTTGTTATACCGAAAATTTAATGACATAATGAATATACATGTGATATTTATTTAAATGCCATGTTATTTATGAGATTTTCCAAATTATTGTCAAAATGTTTTGGTGTAAGTCAAAGTTTATGTAACTTTATTTTGCCTATTAAAGGAAGTAAAGATGATGACCATAAAAAATAGCTAAAAATGGCACAGGTTTTTAATAACTACTTTAATGAGGGATATTTATTTTTTAATTATTTTTACATTTCAGTGACTTAAAATTTTGCCTATATGTCATCATGTAAACCAAATAGGGACTTTTGTACTAAATTCCTAAACACATGTGTCTTCTCATTGTGTAAGCCATTAAGAAAGCAACATCAAATTGTATTTTATAAATTGATTAGGAAAATAATTCTTCAAAATGTTATTTTGTGAATGACAGGGACACCTTCATAACTAGAAGTTTGTACTAAATGGATATTCTTTGTTAACTTTTTTCTTTTAACAGTTGAGGCTCTACTTTTATTTTTTTAATTCTCACCTTTTTTTTTTTTCTTTCTTTTTAATCCTTACCCAACAATGTATTTTTACTGATTTGAGAGAAAGAGAGAGAGAGAGAGAGAGAGAGAGAGAGAGAGAGAGAGAGAGAAACATTGATCTATTGCCTCCCGTACACACCCTGGATGGTAATCAAACCTGCAGCCTTTTTCGTGCACAGAAAAATGCTCCAGCCAATTGAGCCACCTGTCTGGGCAAGGATTTGCTTTTGTAGTAAGCAATGAAACTTCTATTTGTTTTAATTTTGGGATGCAAAAATAAATCTCCTAAATCTGTGCCCTCTGTATTCTTAGTGGATGCTGGTGATAAAATCATTAGTTTTACAAATATTATTATTATTACCATTAATGAAAATTTTATAGTTTCTCTGTCATTAATAAAATAGATATCAGTCATCATTGTATTTTTATATATTCAAAGTAAGTATAGAAGAATTTTAGGCTAAAAATCTGGTATGCATGTGGAGAATGGCTGTTGCCTGTTTTCCACAGAAGATTATTATACATGTGTTTACATTTTTGAAGTTCTGATATATTTAATTTTTTGATTGATTGTATTATAGTTTGCATGTTTGCTAATTATTTCTGGGGGTAAATGGAAGTTTAAAACATCTGACGTCTGTTTTAATTTATCGGTGGTATAGAAAATGTTTTGGTGATGTAGAAATTAAATTAATCCCTGCCCCTAGGACAGTATTTTTATGTAACTGAAAAAGCCAATTTTTAAATTTAATTCTTTCAAAAATTTAAATTACAGTTTACATTCAATATTATTTTGTATTAGTTTTAGGTGTATAGCACAGTTGTTAGACAATCATAAAGCCAATTTTAAAATTCAACTGAAATATACCTGCTGGCTGAAGCAAATGAGAGTTTATTTTTTTCCTTTTTTTTTAATTAATTTATTTTTGTTACAGATGTTTCTATTTCCCCCCCAGAACCCCTCCTCCCCATCCTGTCCTCCCACCCCCCCTAGCATTGTTTTCTATGTCCGTTGGTTATGCATACATGCATATAAGTTCTTTGGTTCATCTCATCCACCCCCCCAATACCACACCCCTACTCTGAGGGTTGTCAGTCTGAACCATACTCCTTTCTATGTCTCTGGGTCTATTTTGTTCATCAGCCTACCTTGTTCATTATATTCCACAAATAAGTGAGATCATGTGGTATTTGTCTTTCTCTGATTGGCTTATTTCGCTTAGCATTATACTCTTGAGGTCCCTCCATGTAGTCTCAAAGGATAAGAGATCTTTCTTTCTTATAGCTGCATAGTATTCCATTGTATATATGTATCACAACTTTTTTATCCACTCATCTATTGATGGATACTTGGGGTGTTTCCAGATCTTAGTGATTGTAAATAGTGCTGCTATGAACGTAGGGGTACATATATTCTTTCTGATTGGTGTTTTAGGCTTCTTAGGATATATGCCTAGAAGTGGGATCACTGGGTCAAATGGCAATTCAATTTTTAATTTTGGGGGGAAACACCATAGTGTTTTCCAGAGTGGCTGCACCAGTCTGCATTCCCACCAGCAGTGTAATAGAGTGCCCTTTTCTCCACACCCTCGCCAGCACTTATTGTTTGATGATTTGTTGATGGCAGCCATTCTGACAGGTGTGAGGTGATACCTCATTGTTGTTTTAATTTGCATCTGTCTGATGATTAGTGATGTTGAGCATTTCTTCATATGTCTCTTGTCCATTTGTATGTCCTGTTTGGAGAGGTGTCTATTTAGCTCCTCTGCTCATTTTTTAATTGAGTTCTTTGTCTTCTTTTTGTTGAGTTGAATGAGCACTCTATATATTTTGGAAATTAACCCCTTATCTGATGTATCCTTGGCAATTATGTTCTCCCATATAGTGAGTTCCCTTTCCATTTTGATGGTTGCATCGTTTGCTGTGCAGAAGCTTTTTAGTATGATGTCGTCCCACGTGTTCATTTTTTCCTTTTTTTGTGTTGCCTTAGGTGATGTATCAGTGAAAATTCTGCTGCGTATGACGTCTGAAATTTTGTTGCCTACATTTTCTTCTAGGATTTTTATGGATTCACGAGTCACATTTAAGTCTTTTATCCATTTTGAGTTTATTCGTGTATATGGTGTAAGCTGATGGTCTAGTTTAATTTTTTTGCATGTAGTTGTCCAATTTTCCCAGCACCATTTATTAAAGAGGCTGTCTTTACTCCATTCTATGCTCTTGGCACCTTTGTCTAATATTAACTGAGCATAATGTTTTGGGTCAATTTCTGGGTTCTCTGTTCTATTCCACTGATCTATCTGCCTGTTCTTGTGCCAGTACCAGGCTGTTTTGATTACAGTAGCTTTGTAGTATAACCTGATCTCCAGTATTGTGATCCCACCTACTTTGTCCTTCATTTTCAAGATTGCTGTGGCTATTCGGGGTCTTTTTTGGTTCCATATGAACTTTTGAAGTATTTGTTCTAGTTCTGTGAAATATGTCATTGGTATTTTGATGGGGATTGCATTGAATCTATAGATTGCTTTGGGTAGTATGGACATTTTAATGATGTTAATTCTTCCAGTCCATGAACACATTATGTACTTCCACTTTTTTTTATCTCTTCCTCTATTTCTTTTTTCAGTGTCCTCTAGTTTTCTGCAAATAGGTCCTTTTCTTCTTTGGTTAAGTTTATTTCTAGGAATCTTAATTTTTTTGTTGTGATGGTAAATGGGATTGTTTTGTTTAGTTTCTCTTTCTGTGAGTTCATCATTGGTGAATAAGAATACTATTGATTTCTTGACATTAATTTTGTATCCTGCTACTTTACCAAATTCATTTATTAAGTCTAGTAGATTTTTGATGGAGTCTTTAGGATTTTCTATGTATAATATCATGTCATCTGTGAATAATGACAGTTTCATTTCCTCCTTTCCAATTTGAATCCCTTTTATTTTTTCTTCATGTCTGACTGCTGTGGCTAAGACTTCCAGTACTATGTTAAATAAGAGTGGTGAAAGTGGGCATCCTTGTCTGGTTCCTGTTCTTAAGGGAAATGCTTTTAGTTTTTGCCCATTCAGTATGATATGCAAATGAGAGTTTAGTAGGAGAAGTTTTGGCCCAACAGTATCTGCATAATCTATTATTCTCTCCTCTGTGCCCATATGAGGTACTACACAAAGTAGATGCCCAATTAGTACATGCTAAGCAAATGAATATGTGCACAAATCTCTTTTTCTCTGAAAGCCAGAGGCGTGGGGCTCTGACCCAGGCTGGAATAAGGGAGGGGTGTCTTAGGGGTATGGGTGAAACCTGTTTGTAGTTGTAGGGAGGAAGCAAAAGGGAACCAGATTTAGAACCCCAAACCAAGAAGTTTGGAAATAAAAAGACAGTTGGAAAGATTTAAATCCATGGGAGCTGAGAGCAAGAATCACACCCCAGTGAAAGTCCTGTCATAGAAACCAGTCCAGATGAACTAGGATCAATTTGCTCATATGAGTTTCTGTGGGTATATTCTCAGAGGTGTATGTATTCTATTTTGGGAAGAGTAATATCTTGTTACTGATAAAATAAAATAAATTAATATTAACCTCTTGTTGCATATATATATTCATATATATATATATATATATGAATATAGATAGATAGATAGATATATGGATTTAGTTCTTGCTTTACAATTTATATGTATAAACATTTTAGTACCCTGTTGTTCTGCTTCATTGTCAATGGCTACTGAGAAAAGTGGAGCAAGAGAAACAAAGGAAAAAATTAATAAATGGGACTCCTACATCAAACTAAAAAGCTTCTGCACAGCAAAAGAAACCAGCGTCAAAATGGAAAAGGAACCCACTGTATGATAGAACATAATTGCCAATGATACATCAGATAAGGGGTTCATTTCTAAAATATATAGAGTACTCATACAACTCAACAAAAGGAGGACAAAGAAACCAATTAAAAAATGCGCAGAAGACGCAGATAGACACCTCTCCAAACAGGACATACAAATGGCCAAGAGACATATGAAAAAATGCTCGATGTCACTAATCATCAGAGAGATGCAAATTAAAACGACTGTGAGGTATCACCTCACAGCTATCACAATGACTGCCAACAACAAATCCTCAAACAATAAGTGCTGGCGAGCATGTGAAGGAAAGGGGACTCTAGTACACTGCTGGTGGGAATGCAGACTTGTACAGCCACTATGGAAAACAATATGGTGTTTCCTCAAAAAATTAAAAATTGATCTGCCATTTGACCCAGTGGTCCCACTTCTAGATATATATTCTAAGAAGCTTGAAACACCAATCAGAATATATGTACCCCTATATTCATAGTAGTACTATTTACAATTGCTAAGATCTGGAAACAGCCCAAGTATCCATCAATAGATGAGTGGATAAAAAAGCCGTGGTACATATACACAGTGGAATACTATGTAGCTGTACGAAAGAAAAATCTCTTATCATTTGAGTCGACATGGAGCAACCTGGAGAGTATTATGCTAAGTGAAATAAGCCGATCAGATAAATACAAATATCACATGATCTCACTTATTTCTGGAATCTAATGAATAAAATAAGCTGATGAACAAAATAGACCCAGAGACATGGAAGTAGGGATCAGATTAACAAATCTCAGAGGAAGGGTGGGGGGAGGGCGAGAAGAGATAAATCGAAGAACTTATATACGTAGATGCATAATCAATGGACATAGACAATACTGTGAAAGTGGGGGGATGGGAGTGGGCAGGAGGGTGTCAATGGGGTAAAAAGGAGAAACATCTATAACAAACATAATTCATTTAAATAAATAAAGAAAAGTAGTAGATAATACATAAATAATGCTTTTGTGAAAAATTAACTTTATTGTTGAAAGCATTACAGATGTCCCCTCTTTCTTTCTCCATTGTTCCCATCACTCCACTTCCATCCTCCAGGCCTTCACTGCACTATTGTCTGTGTCCATGGGTTATGCATATATGCTTATAAGTTCTTTGGTTAATCTCTTCCCAGCTGCCCTCCTTCCCTCTGAAATTTCTTCAGTCTGTTCCATGCTTGCATGTGTCTGAATCTATTTTTTTCATCAGTTTGTTTGTACATTAGATTTTACATATAAGCGAGATCATGTGATACTTCCCTTTCTCTGACTGGCTTATAGGAAGATATTTGCCAATGATACATCTGATAAGGAGTTAATTTCCAAAATACATAAGGAACTGATACAACTTCACAATAGGAAAACAAACAATCCCATTAAAAAATGGGCAAAAATCTAAATAGACACTTCTCCAAAGAGGACATACAGGTGGCCAAGAGACATATGAAAAAATGCTCAGTCTCTAATCATCATAAAGATGCAAATTAAAAGTACTATGAGGTTTCACCTCACATCTGCCAGAATGGCTGCCATCAACAAATCAACAAAGGACAAGTGCTGGCGAGGGTGTGGAGAAAAGGGGACTCTAGCACACTGCTGGTGGGAATGCAGACTGGTACATCCACTATTGAAAACAATATGAAGTTTCCTCAAAATATTAAATATGGAACTGCCATTTGACGCAGTGATCCCACTTATAAGAATGTATCCTAAAAATCCTGAAACACCAATCAAAAAGAAGATATGTACCCCTATGTTCATAACAGCACTATTTACAATAGCTAAGATCCAGAAACAGCCCATGTGTCCATCAGTAGACCAGTGGATAAAAAAATTGTGGTATATTTACACAATGTAATTCTATGCAGCTGTAAATAGAAGGATTTCTTACCCTTTGAGACAGCATGGAGGGACCTGGAGAGTATTATGCTAAGCGAAATAATGCATTTTTATTAAAAAGAGCCCAAATGACTTTAATCCACATAGCAGAAAGAAGATAGTACATTGTCCAATAGGGAAAATGATGGGAGAATGATCTTTACATAGCATGTTCGATAGGATGAGCTTGCCGAATTCAAGAGGTGCATTATTTAGTAAGTACTTACATTTCAAATTGATGAAAATTATTTCATTTTAAAATCATTCTTTATATTAATTTATTAATTTAATTCAGAATGTCAACCTAATTTTATTAATTTTGCAGTTTTGTTTTATTTAAATTGTAGCATTTCAGTTATTTTAGGTTTATAACAATTATAAGCATATGGAATATATAACATAGATCTGTGTTTAAATATATTTATGTAATATAGAAATAATTCAAGCCTATCCTGGTGTGTTTATATAGAGTCCTTTTAAAGCCTTTATACGAGCCTTGGGCATTTCTCAAGTTTCAGTTCAAGAATTTCCTTAGTCAGCTATTAAGGAAAGAGAGCTGGTTTAGACTTTTTATATCATCATAAATTCATGTTCATTGTCCTTATTGGATAAATGGATGGAAATGATTATTTCCTATTAGAGTCTTTAAGGCTACATTAACTAATGAGGGGAAAATGAGCATATGTTAGTAATTTGTCAAATCAAATACTTTCCATTTTACTTTCTTTTTACTTGGTTTCATAGATATAAGATGTTGCACTAGCTACTAATGGAAATATAAAATGCCTAAGACACTATCAGAGATCAAAAATGACCTACTCCCTGTGTATGGGGTACATTTATGATTCTGATTCTGATCACGATGATGACTTCTGTTTGATCTTCCTGCTGTCAAGTCATCATCTAAGTTAAATGGATATTCATTTATGTTTTAAAATTAATGTTACTTTTACCTGCCTTTGGCTTAGTGAGAAGAAAAGGAATTTATTTTAATTTTTTTGGAAGCAGATAGATTTTTCTTTGACTATGTGGATTTAGACTCCTTGTTTTTTAAACTCTCTTACTATGAAAACTCCCCAAACCTTTACATGCTGAATATTTAACTATGCAGAAATTTATTCCAGAAGATTTCTAGCTGCACACATCAGTGGAGATGAGTGATATTATTTCTCCAAAAATATGTCTCTGCTTGTATCTTTTAAAAATCTTCAATATATGGTAAACACTAAAAGATTACATTCTTTCGTTACAGTCTTACATCATACATAGTAAACATGTTTGAGGCAGTTTTCAGTAACTATTCTAATATTTAATTTCAAACTCAATATAAATAAATGTAAATAATTGTTAACTGGTAAATGATTCCAGTTCTTTGACTTATTTTATTTTATAGGTAGAAACATTAGCAGTGCCTTGGCATATTCCTTAAGTAATTTTTTTCAGTGACATAGAAATCACATTTTTTTTTCTCCCTCACTGCAGCCATTCAAATGTTGTACTCTCCATGTAAGTAAATTGCCTATTTTACTTGGGGCATCCTTTTATATTCACTTAGAACTTCCAACAGAGCAAATCCCAGACGTCAGCCATATATTGAGGTAAATAGATAACAGAAATTTAATAGCTGAACTTCCAAGTAAAGTCAGATTAATAGATACAATTTGACAGTCTGATCTGGCTAATGCTGGCAATTACGAGTTTAATTTGATCCATGTAGATAGCTAAGTTGGTCATTGTCAAGCCCCGTATTCACTCTTTGACCCAGATGTGCATTCTGTGTTGGTCATGTTAATCATAAGATTAACTGGTCTTCCTCCTAATTGTTAAGGACGTTATGTGAAACAGTGTAGAGCTTTACAGCATCAACTGGTGGGCCTCAGCAAATAGTTTCCTGATTTATATCCTGAGGGTAAAGAAGCATGTTTTATGCTAAATGTTCATGGCACCCTGCTGACTTAGCCTGGAACAACTCTAAATGATTTACTCTTTTGGACTGGGCATAATAGTTATATTTTAACATTAATAATAAGAATTTATTTTGTGACTTCAACTGGCCTGAATTTATATTTTTAACCCCGTTTGTATTTTTAATGGGATAGATTGATTACTATTTGTAAATTTCTGCTAACATCAGAAAATAGCGTGACTTAGAGCCAACTCAGTTAATTAAAATATAAGTGTTCAGTACTCCTGAGTTTAATTTAGCTTGTGTGTGTGTTCTAATATAATGCTCTAAATGATTCCTGTGTATTTAACAATGTGAATCATTTGTCATAGGAACACTCAATGGCAAAAGCAAGAACTCTCCAAGTTCATATCTGACACGCCACAGGACATCATGACTACATTATATATGCAACAAGACCAGACACTTGTGGGCTCTTATTGTTGTTATTTTACTGACTGATTTGTCTTGTTAAATCACTTTACTGTCTTATTTCATCAGTACTTAACATGTCCCTCTAGGCTTTGGAAAGACAAGTTACCCACATTTAATTATTTTCAATTTTCTTTAAGTTAATCTCCAGAGTTGTTCTTGCATTGCTTATCTGAGTTTTTTTTTCTAGTTTATCTACATGTTGCTAGGAATGAAGGCCCTATATCTTTATACACATTTTATTTCCCATAAAATAAATAATGAAAGATTACGTTAAGTCTGCAATATGATAAGATTGGTAGCCAATATAAGAATGCCCATTTAAACAGCTAATGTGAGCAAAATTTAAATTCAGTTTGAAGTCTTCTCATTAAACTCATTCACCAAAGTATAAATGTCTTTTTAGTAAAGTGCAAAACATATCCAAAGGTATTATTAAAGTCCTCGGTAGGTATGACTACTATTTTAAACAGATTTTCCACTTACCTGGTAAGTAGTTAGTATCTTTCCCTCTTTCCGCTGATATATTTAAGGTCTTTTGACCACAACTACAAAATATAGGATAAAAAGTTAGAAATCATAAAAGATGTGATTTTTTCTCCTGTATTATGATGCTTCCAAAGTTATGAATATTTAAGCTCTCAACGTATAATTGTATTTTAAGTAGATTTTACATTTTTCTAAGTTTAACAATGTACTTCAATTTCTTTAATGTGTGTTAATCAATAGCTAAATTACAACTTTTATTGATCTATTTACTTTGTGACTGAGGCTAAAAGTCCAATGAATGGCAATTAGATGTATAAATTCAGGTTGTATTTTTAGTATTTCTGTTAAATGGATTTACTTAAATGATCATATATTCTGTTAATTTGTATTATTAAGGGTTTTAAGTAAGTATAAAGTACTCTATACCTATTGCTTCTGTTTTGGTTATTTATTTGATATAAACAAACTTTAAATAAACCAAGGTGGTTTTTAGATGTAAAAATATAAAAATAGAAATTTTTTAAAGACATAATTTTGATTATTTTAAAATGCTTTTAAGTTAGAGATACATTATTAAGGATAAAATAACCGATTTCAATTTCTGAAATTGTAAGTTGCGTTCTTACTAAACTGAGTTTGAAAACCTTTATTCATAAAAGGGAAATTCATTGTCAGAAAATGACATCATATAGGGAATATCTTCATAGCCTTTTCAGATCATTGTTCCAATTGATATAACTTCCAAAGTCCTCACTATATTCTAAGCAGGCAAAAACAAACAACAAACAAAAAACATTAACTAAATATTTGATTGTTGTTCATAGTGATTTTCCTGGTAGTTTCAGTCAGTTCATCTTCATTGCTCTTGGTTGTTCTTCTAAAATTTCTCATTGTTTTACTTCTCTTTTAAATTGTTAACCAATCTGCTGGCCAGCCAGCCAGCCTGTCTACCTACCTATGTATTTACCACATAAGCAAACAAACAAATAAAAATATTCTGTGGCAAACAAACTAACTAACAAATACATTCTGGCTTTTCATTACATGAGATGAAATGAAAATTCATTAGTATATTCTGTTTTCTTTTGCCCATTTTTTTCTTTTCTGGTGTTATTTCCTATAGTTCTTAGGGTCAACACAAAAGGAGATGCAAAGGACACTTCACTCTTACCATCCAAAACCTCCTTTGCACCTCCAATGCCTCTGCTATTGCTACGCCTTTGGGATACTGGTTTTCATTTCCATTAACTCAGCCTAATTCAAACTTTAAAGTCCATGTAATTTCAATTCTCTAACCCTTTCCCCTCCTACCTCCATAAATGTCTATAATATCTTGCAAATACATATATGTGTTTTCTTAGGCACTGTTTACCACCTACAGTTCAAGATCCATGAGGGTAGTAAAGGCCCCTATTCAGAAGTTATTGAATGAAAAAAAAAATGAATGAATGAATACAATGCTATGATTATATTTATATTAATAACAAAGTTAGCTAGGGGCCTCTTATAAAATAACATTTTATACATCTATAATCATTTTATAGCACTTGGGGCATATTTTCATTAAAGTTTTATATACACAGAAAGGAGTCTATGCCCAGTGCTCAGAAAAATAATAACCAGTTTAAAATATCTTGTATTATCCCTTGCCTCTTGAAAAAAAAATGATGTTGACCTCGGTTTGCACATTTATTTCAGTATCCCTGATGAGTTTCTTTCTTGAATAAGTTATAACATCTGTCTGGTCCTCTCATAGGCTAGTAAGTAGAATAAATCTTTAATACATGTTTGTTTTAAAGATAAATAAAATGTCTTATATTAAGAGATGTGATTTGCTTTGCAACATGTAAAGAAATATTTCAGCAAGCATGGGGGCGGAGCCACTTTTACATTTTCCCAATGCTTATTATACATTATAATGATACCTAAATGTTTGCCCATAGTGCCTCCATTTATAAAGTGTTAGGTATATATATGTTTTTTTTAATTTACTTTTGTTACAGATGTTTCTCCTTTTTCCCTCATTGACACCCTCCTCCCCCTCCCTCCCTGCCCCGTCCCAAGTTTTGTTGTCCATGTCCATTGGTTTTGAGTACATGCGTACAAGTTCTGTGGTTCATCGCTCCCCTCCCCCACCCCCTCTCTGGCAATTGTCAGTCTGTACCCTATTTCCACGTCTCTGGGACTACAATGTTCCTCAGACTGTTATGTTCATTATATTCCAGAAATAAGTGAAATCATATGATATTTGTCTTTCTCTGCTTGGCTTGTTTTGCTTAGGATAATAGTTTCCAGGTCCTCCCATGTCGACGCAAAGGATAAGAGATCGTTCTTTCTTACAGCTGCATAGTACTCCATTGTGTATATGTACCACAACTTTTTTATCCATTCATCTACTGATGGACACTTGGGCTGTTTCCAGATCTTAGCTATTGTAAATAGGGCTGCTATGAACATGGGGGTACATATATTCTTTCTGATTGGTGTTTCAGGCTTCTTAGGGTATATTCCTAGAAGTGGGATCACTGGGTCAAATGGTAATTCAATTTTTAATTTTTTGAGGTAACACCATAGTGTTTTCCATAGTGGCTGTACCAGTCTGCTTTCCCACCAGCAGTGTACTAGAGTCCCTTTTTCTCCACACCCTCGCCAACACTTGTTGTTTGATGCTATGTTCATGGCGGCTATTCTGACAGGTGTGAGGTGATACCTCATTGTTGTTTTAATTTGCATCTCTCTGATGATTAGTGAAGTTGAGCATTTCTTCATATGTCTCTTGGCCGTTTGTATGTCCTGTTTGGAGAGGTGTCTATTTAGTTCCTCTGCCCATTTTTTAATTGGGTTCTTTGTCTTCCTTTTGTTGAGATGTATGAGCACTATATATATATTGGAAATTAATCCCTTATCTGATATATCATTGGCAATTATGCTCTCCCATACAGTGGGTTGCCCTTTGCTTTGATGGTTGTTTCTTTTGCTGTGCAGAAGCTTTTGAGTTTGATGTAGTCCCACGTGTTCATTTTTTCCTTTGTTTCTGTTGCCTTAGGTGATCAGTGAAAATTCTGCTGCGTATGATGTCTGAAATTTTGTTGCCTACATTTTCTTCTATGATTTTTATGGATTCATGAGTCACATTTAAGTCTTTTATCCATTTTGAGTTTATTCTTGTGTATGGTGTAAGCTGATGGTCTAGTTTCATTTTTTTGAATGTAGCTGTCCAATTTTCTCAACACCATTTATTAAAGAGGCTGTCTTTACTCCATTGTATGCTCTTGGCACCTTTGTCTAATATTAATTGAGCATAATGTTTTGGGGCAATTTCTGGGTTCTCTGTTCTATTCCATTGATCTATGTGCCTGTTCTTGTGCCAGTACCAGGATGTTTTGATTACAATAGCTTTGTAGTATAACCTGATGTCTGGTATGGTGATCCCTCCTACTTTGTCCTTCTTTTTCAAGATTGCTGTAGCTATTTGGGGTCTTTTTTGGTTCCATATGAACTTCTGAAGTATTTGTTCTAATTCTGTGAAATATGTCATTGGTATTTTGATGGGGATTGCATTAAATCTATGCATTGCTTTGGGTAGTATGGACATTTTAATGATGTTAATTCTTCCAATCCATGAACAAGGTATGTTCTTCCACTTTTTTATATCTTCCTCTATTTCTTTTTTCAATGTCCTGTAGTTTTCTGCAAATAGGTCCTTTACTTCTTTGGTTAAGTTTATTCCTAGGTATCTTAATTTTTTTGCCGCAATGGTAAATGGGATTGTTTTTTTAGTTTCTCTTTCTGTGAGTTCATCATTGGTGTATAAGATTGCCGTTGAGCCCTGGCCGATCTGGCTCAGTGGTTGGAGTGTTGGCCTGTGGACCAGAGAGTCCTGGGTTTGGTTTCCGCTAGGGGCACGTACCCCCCCCCCCAAAAAAAAGAATGCCGTGGATTTCTTGATGTTAATTTTGTATCCTACTACTTTGCCAAATTTATTTATTAAGTCTAGTAGATTTTTGATGGAGTCTTAGGGTTTTTTATGTATAATATGTCATCTGTGAATAATGACAGTTTCACTTCCTCCTTCCCAATTTGGATCCCTTTTATTTTTTCTTCATGTCTGATTGCTGTGGCTAAGACTTCCAGCATTATGTTAAATAAGAGTGGGGAAAGTGGGCATTCTCGTCTTGTTCCTGTTCTTAAGGGAAATGCTTTTAGTTTTTGTCCATTGAGTATGATGTTGGCTGTAGGTCTTTCATATATGGCCTTTAAATGTTGAGATACGATGCCTCTATTTTCAAATTGCTGAGCGTTTTTATCAGAAATGGGTGCTGGATTTTGTCAAATACTTTTTCAGTGTCTATTGATACGATCATATGGTTTTTACCTTTCATTTTGTTTATGTGATGTATCACATTTATTGATTTGCGAATATTGTACCAGCCTTGCATCCCTGGGATGAATCCCACTTGGTCATGGTGAATAATTTTTTTGATGTATTGCTGGATCCGATTTGCTAGTATTTTTTAAGGATTTTGGCATCTATGTTCATCAGGGATATTGGCCTGTAGTTTTGTTTCTTTGTAGTATCTTTTTCTGGTTTTAGAATTAGAATTATGCTGGCTTCATAAAAGCAGTTTGGAAGTCTTCCTTCTTCTTGAATTTTTTGGAAAAGTTTGAGGAGAGTGGGTGTTAGTTCTTCTTTGAATGTTTGGTAAAACTCCCCCGTGAAGCTGTCAGGGCCTGGGCTTTTGTTTGCTGGGAGGGTCTTGATTACATCTTCAATTTCCTTCGTTGTTGCTGGCCTGTTCAAGTTTTCCATCTCTTCCCGGTTCAGTTTTGGGAGACTATGTATATCTAGAAATTTGTCCATTTCGCTTAGATTGTCGAATGTGATGCCATATAAATGTCCATAGTATTTGTTAACGATCCTTTGTATTTCTGTGGTGTCAGTTGTTACTTCTCCTCTTTCATTTCTGATTTTGTGTATTTGGGTTCTCTCTCTTTGTTTCTTGGTGAGTCTAGCTAAGGGTCCATCAATCTTGTTTATCTTTTCAAAAAACCAGCTCTTTGTTTTATTGATCCTTTGAATTGTTTCTCTGGTCTCTATGTCGTTTATTTCTGCTCTGATCTTTACTATTTCTTTCCTTCTGCTTGCTCCAGGGTTTTCTTTTTGTTTTCTTTCTAGTTCTTTAAGTTGTGAGGTTAGGTAGTCAATTACAAATTTTTCTTCTTTCTCAAGGTGGGCCTATAGTGCTCTGAACTTCCCTCTCAGAACTGCTTTTGCTGCATCCCATAGATTTTGCGTTGTTGTGTGTTCATTTTCATTGGTTTCCAGGAAGTTTTAAAATTCTTCCTTGATTTCCATGGTAACCCATTCATTGTTTAGTAACATGCTATTTAGCCTCCATGTGTTCAAATGTCTTTGCATGTTCTTGTTGTAATTGATTTCTAGTTTCATGTCATTGTGATCTGAGAAGATGCTTAATATGATTTCAATCTTCTTGAACTTGTAGAGACTTAGTTTGTGCCCTAATGTATGGTCTATCTTTGAGAATTTCCCATGTGCACGTGAGAAGAATGTGAATTCTGCCGTTTTGGGGTGTAATTCTCTGTATATATCTATTAAATCCATTTTATCTAGTGCTTCGTTTAGAATTTCTGTTTTCTTGTTAATTTTTTGTCTAGAGGATCTATCCAGTGATGTCAGTGGGGTGTTGAAGTCTCCAGCTATGATTGTATTGTGGTTGATTTCTCCGTTGAAGTCCTGCAGAAGATTTTTAATATATTTTGGTGCTCCTATATTGGGTGCATATATGTTTACTAAGGTTATAGCTTCCTGCTGGATAGACCCTTTCAATATTATGTAGTGGCCTTCTTTGTCTCTAGTTATGGTCTTCAATTTGAAATCTATTTTATCAGATATGAGTATTGCTACCCCAGCTTTTTTTTCCTTTCCATTTGCTTGGAAGATTTTTTTCCATCCCTTTACTTTCAACTTATGTGAGTCTTTTGTTGTGAGGTAAGTCTCTTGTAAACAACATATATATGGGTCATGCTTTCTTATCCAATCAGCTACTCTGTGCATTTTTATCAGAGCATTCAATCCATTTACATTTAAGGTGATTATTGATATGTACTTATTTATTGCCATTTTTGTTTAGTGTGGTTATATTTTTCTTCCTATTTCTTCTACTAATTACAGCAGTCATTTTAATATTTCTTGCAGTGCTGGTTTGGTGCTAACATATTCCCTTAGCCTTTTCTGATCTGGGAAGCTCTTTATTTGACCTTCTATTTTGAATGATAACGTTGCTGGATAGAGTAGTCTTGGATTCAGATCCTTGTTTTTCATGACCTTGATTACTTCATGCCATTCCCTTCTGGCCTGTAGTGTTTCTGTTGAGAAGTCAGCTGATAGCCTTATGGGGGTTCCTTTGTAGGTAACCTGTTGCTTATCTCTTGCTGCCTTTAGGATTCTCTCTCTGTCCTTAGTTTTTGGCATTTTAATTATTATGTGTCTTGGTGTGGGCCTGTTTGGGTTCTTCTTACTTAGGGCTCTCTGTGTTTCTTGAACTTGAATGCCTTCTTCCTTCACCAGGTTAGGGAAGTTTTCTGTCACTATTTCTTCAAATATATTCTCTAACTCTTGCTCATTTTCTTCTTCTTCGGGGACTCCTATGATGCGAATGTTACTACGTTTCCAGTTTTCCCACAGTTCTCTTAAGCTGTCTTCCTGTTTTTTCATTGTTTTTTCCTTTTGGTTTTCTGATTGATTTTTTTCTACTCTGTCTTCTAATTCACTGATCCGGTCTTCCGCTTCCTCTACTCTGCTGGTCAGTCCTTCCGATGTGTTCTTTATTTCTGCTATTTTATTCTTTATTTCCACTTGTTTGGTTTTCATGGTGTCGATGTCCTTACTCATGCTGTTTAGTTTTCTCAAGATCATGTCTCTGAACTCTACCTCTGATAATTTGCTTAACTGCATTTCATTTATCTCATCTTCAGTAGAGTTCTCTTGTTCTTTTATTTGGGATCTGTTTCTTTGTTTCACCACTTTTGCTATCTCAGTGGGTTTTGGAGCCTGCCAAATTTTCCCTGTGGGTGTTGGTGTTCTGCTATTTGTGGCTCCCTCTTCTGGGTTTGGATGAGCAGTGGAGGGCCCTTTTTAAACACCACTGTCAAGTCTCACTTTCCTGGGTAGATTTGCAAGCTCAGGAAAGGTTCAGTTATGCTCTAGCTTTTTGCCTGGAGGCTATTAGCCTCAGTTACTTGAAAAGCCTTAGGATCTCAGTTGAATGAGAAAGTCCCTCAGGTATTTATAGTGTAAGAGGATTTCCTAAGGGTGGGGCCGATGCTGATTGTTAGTGAGCTTCAATTTGCATTTCTTTGCCTCACCTGGGAATCTCCGAGGTATGGGCTGCCACAGCTCCGAGAAGGAGCAAACTTGGCTGCCCTTCTGTGTAACTGGGAAGGAGCAGGCTGGCCACCACTGTCCTTTGTGGCCATGGCTCAGCACTAACTCTGAGCACCCTCCAAATCCCAGGTGTCCCCACAGAGTTCCAGTCCAGTCTGCCCTCCCTCTGCGGGAGCCCCAGCTGAGTGGCTGTAGCTATTTAGCGCTCTGTCCCAGCCCTCTGGCTGTGGAGCAGCTGGGGCTTTTAACCCTGAGGGCAGGCGCTACTGCTGCTCACAGCTAAGGCTGCTGCTGTCTGTGGGCTCCCACCCCGCCACCCTCACGCACCTCCGCAGATCCTACCAGGCTGATTCAGTGTCCCTGGTTGTATGGTCCTCTCCTGCTGCTTTTCTGTTGCTTTTTCCCGACGATTTGTCTTTATTTTAGTTGTAATTCCCATTTGGTCCTGGGAGATCGTCTGTGTAGTTTCTATTCACTGCATCGCCATTTTCTCCTCTCCTAAAGAGTTAGGTATATTTTGACCTTAAGACATGATGTATAAGAGAGAATAAAATGGTTCTTTTACACTTCTTTTTTTTTTCTTTTATTGAATTATTCATCTGAATTCAGGGAAAATGTGAAGTATGACCCGATTTCTAAGAGGATTTTATGTAGTAGAAATTTTAGTGGTTTTACTTCTGTAGATCCTTGCAACATAACATCTACTTAAGGGATCTTAAATTATTTTTATTATCAAACATGTGAATGATAGCTAACCTTTATCATTCTAAATTATTTGATATGTTTCAATTTCCTAAGATTTTATTTCTTTATGTTTTATTTTTATAATTTTTCCCAGTATTATCTTTTTTTAAATGTCTTCCTGGACTTTGCAATGTATATATTAGTCAAGTGTCTATCATTCCCAGTGTCTATATCATTTTGTAACCCATTGCTTACTTAATATATAATTAACATTTCCCCATATGATTAAATATTGTTCTATATTATAATGATGGTTAGAAATTTCAGATACTTATAAATATTATTATAAATTATAAAGTATTTACTGTAAACAAGTTTCTAAAAACCTATTGCTGCTTCTAAGAGTTTAAACAGTTTTGAAACATTTATATATATGTTTCAAATATATATATTTGCTCTTGTGCCTACCAAATATGTTTTAATTAATTATATCTCAACCAGCTGGTTGTGAAGTTGGTAATTTCTCTGAATGCATACCAGTGCCAGGATAAATGTGTGTTTGTATGTGTGTGTGTATATATATATATATATATATATATATATATATATATATATATATTTATGTTACACTATAATATAAAATATCTAGAAGTATATTTCCTGTAATAATACAATAATTATATTGACCACAAAAGAACTTATATGCATATAAGCATAACCAATGGACACAGACAACAGTGTGGTGAAGGTTGAGGGGGTGGCAAGAGGAGGAGTTCAATGCGGGAAAAAAGGGGAGACATTTGTAATACTTTCAACAATAAAGATACGTTTAAAAAAAGAAAATGAACACTAGTAAATTTTAAAGAAACAAACTAGAAGAAAATATACATTGAATACTGTCTGGAAATAACATGAAACTTCTATGATCAGGCATTAATTCATTCACTTACTTTTTTTTCTTTTATTGTTTAGAGAGAGAAGAAGGGAGAGGGAGAGAGAGATGGAAATATAGACGATTGGCTGCCTCCTGCATGCCCCCCATTGAGGTTTGGGCCCACAACCTGGGCATGTGCCCTGACTGGGAATCGAACCGGCGACCTGTTGGTGCATGAGTCGACGCTCAACCATTGAGCCACAGCACCAAGGCCATTCACTTATTTTTAAAAAGAAGTTGTTTACTGAACACCTACTATATCCAGGAACTGTGCTGGATGATTGCGGTACAATGATCAATGAGCCGTGACTTCAGCCTTGTGCCTCTGCAGAAAATACAACAGATTCACTTCTGTAAAATGTGGCTGCAAGAGATGCCTGAACAAAGTGTTATGTGAGAGAATTAGGGGGATGTTGGTGAAGGCTTCACAGAGGAGACAATATTTGAGCTAGCTCTAGAAGTATGAGTAGTATTAATAGTTTACTGAAAAATAAAGGAAAAAATAAAAAAAGAAACAAATGTAAATATATATGATGCATTTATATACAGATAATGAATGGGTGTTTGTTTTGTTTTTTTAAATGAAAAAGAAGTATGGTCCAGGCCCACTTTGTGGGTTGTGGGATGGTTTATGCCTTGCTAAGAAGTTCAGTGATTAGTGTAAAAAATGAACAAAGGAGGTTTTTAAATAAAGGAGTGGCACACTGCTTATAAAAGGAAAATACTCTTAAGGCACTATAGATAATGAATCAGAGTGTAAAAGAAACTGGTGGCAAGAAACAATGAGGAAACTGCTAAAGAGGCCCCATGGATAGAATTCGTGTCTCGGTGGTGGTGGCAATGGAGATAAAGAAGCTGGGTTATGGTGTCCAGGGGGGTGTGCTGATTGAAGAGGAAGGAGGGGAGTAAAGGCCTGAGGTTGCAAAGAAACTGTATTGCAGAATAAGATCCTTTCTCAATTTATTGCCTGTGCACCATCTTCTGCTGGGACTCCAGTCCTGAGGTAAAGGCATCCCAGAGAGCTGATGCCCTGAATAGATAGACAATAATTAGAAGGGACAAGGATCTATACTTTTCATCAGATTTCATCTTAGATTCATGGATCAATTTAAAAATTGTAAACTGATATGTTTATGGGCTCTTTTCTAGAGAGAGATGCTATTCAGATTCTTTAAGTAGATTATAACACCAAATAGCTGAAGACTACTGATTGTCTGAATATCCTTTCATTTTCAAAGCCTTTGTATTTAATCTAGTCTTTAGGTAAGGTGGAGGGCAGTGGCAGAAAAGACATGGATTTCAGTCTGAGAGAACTGGCTCTGCAATAACGCTGTGTGACCTCAGCAACATTGCTTAACCCCTCTTAACTGCAATTTCTTAATTTATAAAATGAGAAGAATAACATCGAGCTCAAATGTGGGCATGTTAAATAAGATCATTTTAGCCCAGCACTTAGTAGAGTGGCTGTTCAATAGAAATCACTCAGTAACTGATAGAAATAATGAACATCATTACCTTTAATAAAAGGCAGTTCCAATGTTTGCCTCAGTCTCTCCCCTCCATGAAGCCATCATTTATCACTCCACCTAAAGTCAATCTCGCCCTCCTTTGAGTTCTTTGCTTGTATACCCTCTTGATATCTACCTTTGTTGAACTTAAATTTGTTCGTTGCGTTGCCTCACCCAGCTTATTGGATATAAGGACTTTATTTATCTTGTATTCCTTTTAGTGTTGGCTATTGTACATACTAAATCGTAGAAGCACAATATTTTAATATTTTATATTTAACCTAATATTTAATATAATATTTGATAGTTAGCAGCTTATTTGGTTCAGCGGTAACTATCATTTCCCTCTTCACGTCATGTTGTCTCCGTGTCAATGCAGTGGACTCTGTGGGTGGAGTCTCTAGTGTATCCCTGGAGCTTATATTATACTGGAGAAAACTTGGGTTTTACTTTTTCTTTTAAAAAAATAAATATTAGATGTCCTGTCGTTTATGTGATATAATAGAAAAACTTTAAATCTTTATATAGTATTGTAAGGATTGTGTTAAAATATTCCATATTTGCAAAAATGTGTAACTCAAACATCTGGAAAAACTTAGCAACAAATAATGTATAGATAGTTGAAAAATTTGGTTTTTATAATGTTATTCTTCACATAATTTCACATATGGTTTGCCAATAGGTAATTTATCCCTAGCTAAATATATAAAGTTTCAATAAGTCTGTGCCTATGAAACACCAACAACTCAATTATATTATCTCAAAACATTATATAGCAACTCATGGAGTAGCAGCTAAAATACAAATCAAAGTATTTTGGTTGTGTTAACCCAGCTCTTCTGTTTTAATGTTTTTTAAAGCTACATCTGAACATAACAGTTTTCTGCATCAACAATTATGCCATAAATATCTAATTGCAAAAGGGTTGTACAATAAGGAAGAGCACTGAGTCTCACTGGAAAATTTAAAAGAAATATTTTATGATTTTTTTTAGTGTACAAAGTAAAGAGCAAACAACTGACACTCCAATAAGGCAAAGTGGTATTATCACAGTTACAGCTGTCAAACAACAACTTTCCAGACTCACCAGAACTAAATGGAGCCACCCTTCATGAATAAACCCTTTATTTATCATAGCACCTATCATGCTCTATTTCAATCATCTACTGACTTGTCTGTCTTCTCCACTGGAATGCAATACACTCGTTCCAGGCCATCTTTATACTCACAGAGCCTATTAAGTACCTCCGCATGGCAGACATTCAGTTATTGTTTATGGGATCAATTAATGAAGTAAATAATTATTTTGTTAAATAATCACTGTGTTTCCAATGATTTTCAAACTTTAAAGTGCATGAAAATTACCTGCAGAACTTAGTTTTAAAATGCAGACTCCTGACTCCTGCACACAGTAGGTGATGCAACATGGGAACATGCATCTTAACCAGGATACCGATGTTTCTGCTTCAGAAGCAACAATCACTCTTTAAAAACATTGATAGAATATCATTCATGTGATTAAGAACTCTTGATTCAGGTAAACTTCAGAAAATCACTGGGCACTGAGTATATGTGAGAGAAGGCCTGTCTGATCCTGGGGCCACTCAGGTGAAAGCCTTGGCTGGAACTTTCTCCCATTCTGTGCCTGTTGGATTTGTGAGGTAAGTATGAATAGAAGGTAAAGCTAAGGACAAACATGGCAATGTGGGCAGACTAGAGGACAACCTAAGGTTCCAGATAAAGTCCGTGTTCCAGCTGGGCTGCATTGGGGCCACTATCCAATGGATCAAACCAAGAAAAAGCAGGGAGCAAAATCTAGGTGAGTTAACAGAACAGCATCTCAAGATACAGACTATGCAGGCATATTCGCACCAGAAAACAGTCTGTGTGTGATAGCTCGGCAGATCTGTCCTTCCTCAGTTCTTATTTTAAATTGTCTTTGTCAACGTTAGTAGATAGCAGCTAGCAGAGGATGTGCTGCTCCCAGCTGAATATGCTTCTTAGGTACTGGCCATAGCAGAAGGTTTGATCTTCTAAAGCATTTTGCACCTTTAGATTCCCCACAGAATCTATTAAAAACATTGTTTAGATTCTTGGACCCAGATCTAATAAATCAGTATCTCCAGGGAACACACCATGGGAATCAATTTATGTACAGTCTTTAGGTGACTCAGATGGTTCACCTAAATCAGGTCAGCTGTGGGAGCCATGACTTTGAAAAGCCTTCATAGATATTTTATTAGTGAAAAATAATTTATTGTATTTGTGAGGAGTCATATCCTCTCCCCATCTTTAGCCACATGTTTCTGCCTCTTGAATTCAGCTCCTCTCACTTGTCTCTTAGTAGCTCCTGTCCAAAATTATTTTGTCATAGACTTGCATTTTAGATATTCTAACCCTTTAACCATAATAGTAATTTCCTCTATCCTTTTCCATCAATTTTCAATGTAAAGATTTGTTTTTTTCCCTCTGCACAATTTATACCCTAAAGCACAATTCAAGTTACATGTCATATGTCATACACACTCCACCCACCATTTGTGTATGTGGTAGTATATCAGCTGGCCTACAAGTCAAAAAATTAGAGTCCAATGTCTCCCTGTGTCTCAATAAGTGAGCAAGGTCATTACTAATCTTAGGATGTAAAAAAAAAGGTTGCAAAGCAGAGAAAGCTGATTTTAAAAAATGGAAGGTGGATTCAGAATGGAGCAGGACACCTAAGACATTTTACATCCTGACTTGTTCTAACAAGATTCCACTGCTTTGTAATCCATTTATAGAATGGTTATAGCCTCCCATTGGCTTGGTGCTCCCATTTATTCAGTAACTGTAAATAATAGCCATCAGCAAAGCTTTTGAAATCTTCAGATGAAAGGAACTCAATTAAGGAAGTTTCCCCTGTGCATCCTTTTTCCACAAAACAGATGCTGACTAGAGAAAGCAAAGAACAGCAAGCACAGTGTGGTAATCGTAGCCACCTAACACAGTCCAGCTTTTGGGAACCGTAAATGTTTATTTTCTGTGTACTGAGATTTTTAAAAATATTTTTTTCTCCATTGAAACAAGGTAGAGTGGATTTTTTTCTTAAGATGTGAGAGATATTGGAAAAAGCAATGTCAAATCAATTTCATTATGTGAATTAATGCTGCAATAGTTTCTTTCTTTGATTATTGTAAAGCCAGTTGCTGTTTTAAGGCTATTAGTCACATGCTACTGTGCCTGAGAGTGAAATTTTTTATTACCATATAAAGATGTTTTATTTTATTACTTAAAAAGTGAAACTTTGATGAATAATTCCAGCATTTTTTTTTTAAATGTTTCTGTGGACTTAAAATGCACCTACAAATCTAAAAAAATTTACATGGATTATCTTTTTATGTAGTTTTCTTATATAATATACATATTTCATTTTTATTTCTTTTCAATATGTTTTTTATTGGTATTTTTAGAGAGAGGAGAAGGGAGAGGGAGAGAGAGATAGAAACATCGATGGACTGCCTCCTGCACGCCCCCTACTGTGGATCAAGTCTGCAACCCAGGCGTGTGTGCCCTGACCAGGAATCGAACCAGCGTCCTCATGATGCATGGGACGACACTTAATCCACTGAGCCACACCAGCAGGGCTACAGTTTACATATTTTAAATTATTATGACAGTGAGCTTGCAATGGATGAGGTTATAATCTTAATGGAGTGCTTTGTAAAACCTTCGTGTAATACTGTTGAGTTATGGAACCAGTACTGCTCCTCTGGGCCACGGGTGCTCCATTGGACCAGTGTGATACATAAAGTTGGGAAGCATAACTTGAAATACAGAATATACCTAACTTAGATAACAATGGATTTGGAGTTTAAAAAATGTCCATTAGATCTCTTTGTCATTTATCCACTTTATTATATCTGATAATGTCAATATTCAGTATTGCATAGAATGAAGTAAACAAAAACAACATTACTTATTGAGATCAAGTAACTGTTGGGCATTGTATGGTATATAGGAAATGTAAATGTATTCTCAGCCTCCCAGGACCTCAAAATGCATTTGGTCAGGCCATGATGGATATAGATGTAGGTGTAAGTGTAAATGTAGGTATAGGTATAGGTATAGGTATGTGTATGGGTATAGGTATGTGTATGGGTATAGGTATGTGTATGGGTATAGGTATGGGTATAATTATAGGTATAGGTGTAGGTGTAGGTATAGATATAGATATAAATTAAAGGATAGTTCAAATATATGACATGTATTTTCAATAACACGTATCTCATAACCCTTACTTTTTATACCATTCAAGTGACAATTATTTATAACATGTGCATCCCCTATTTTGTATCTTTAAATTGTTATTTAAATTCATGAAATTTTTGTACCTGAGAGAATATATGTTTGCTTGTTTTTTGATGTTTGTTTTCTAGAATAACTTAGGTATTGTGGGTATACAAAAACTCTTTTAAGTGATTGGAGTGTGCATTTTATTCCTAATTATTGTTTTATTATTTAGGATGTAAACATTTCTAAATGCACTTCCTATTTCCTTTAAAAAGAATAAGTAGAGTATGTTTTTATCTGTTTAGAGGCAGCATTATTTGCATCAGTGTCTGTGATATTCTCATGATGAAATTGTCAATATAGAATGGATATCATGGAAATCCCTTGGTTTCCAAGAAAAAATGGATTATTGATCTACTTTTATTTATTTTTTCCTCCTAAAGATGTGTGAAGCAGTTAGGTGATTTTCTGTGCCCATTCTTATAAATTACTACTAAGTTAATAAGTAGATTAAAGGTTAAAGCATACTTATTCCAAGGGGTAATTTTAAGATATAGAAAACTATCCATTTTATTATTGATGTTGTTAGTCCTGAGTTTGTCAGTATCTTTGAAGCATCTCATCACCACTATATAAATGATCACCTACAACATTGCAATATTCACCCCCTACTCTACTTGCTTTACTTTGATTTTGTTCCCAATGTAGAAAGGAAGGTTATTTTTACCTTCTGTAGATTTTGACAGAGAACTGCATTTTTAGGAGTGGAGAGCTGGCATGTGGGGAGGATTTTTGTGACATATTGAAAGATGAATAAAATTAGAAATCACATACTTAATCTTACAGTAACAATAAAATTAACAGCTATTTAACAATATAATGTTTTCCCCAAATTTTCTCATTTCTAAATTATAATTTTATTTGTTTTGTGGAGATTCCAGGAGGTAGACTGTGTTGAAAAATGAATCCCTACAAGATCCATGATACTCTTCTAAAGCTTTAAGGTTATACTTACTATCTTTGTTTAAATGTCTAATGTAATTATTCCTTTTCCAATGCCCAAACTCAATTTTGTGAGTAATACAACCTTATAAGCCTTAAATACTTATATGTAAAATAGTCTTTTAGAAAGTATGGTAGAAAGAATAATTGTCCCTCCCAAAGATGGCAACGTTCTAATCCCCATAATACATGAATATATTATGTCATATGGCCAAGGGTTGACCTCAAGATGAGGAGAATACCTGTATTATCCTGTTATACCAAGACTTTCTACATAATGAAGAGAGAGACAAAAGAGTCTGACACAGAAATGGCATGCTGAGAAAGACCCAATAGGTCAATGTTGGTGTTGATGACAGAAGGGGTATTTTGCCCAATGAATGACACAAGCATCTAGAAACTGGAAAATGACAGAAAGCAATTTCTTCCCTAAAGCCCTGGGAAGGCGTGCCGCTCAGTGAGACCCATGTCAAATTTTTTTTTCTTTTAATTAATTTTAATTTTATTTTATTCCATCACCATTTGTCCCCTCTATGGCCTCTTCCACCTCCACCCATTCCCCCTTCCATGCAATCACCATACTGTTGTCCATGTCCATGAGTTCTCTCTCTCGCTCTCTTTTCTTTCATTTTTGCTCAATCCTCCACACACACAGCCTCTCTGAACTCTCTGCTAGCTCTCCATCTATGAGTCTGTCTCTATTGTGCTTGGTAGTTCAGTTTATTCATTAAATTCCACATATGAGTGAAATCATACGGTACTTGTCTTTCTCTGACTGTCTTATATCGCTCAGCATAATGTTCTCCAGGTCTATCCATGCTGTGGCAAAGGGTACAATTTTCTTATATTTTAATGTAGAGTAGTGTTCCATTGTGTAAATGTACCACAGCTATTTTTATCCACTTATCTACTGATGGACACCTGGACTGCTTCCAAACCTTGGCTTTGTAAATAATGTTACAATGAGCTTAGGGGTATGCATATTCTTTCAAATTAGTGTTTTGAGTTTCTTGGGATAAATTCCCAAAAGTGGAAACACTAGGTCATAAGGCAGTTCCATTTTTAATTTTTTGATGTAACTCCATACTGCTTTCCAGTGATTGCACCAATCTGCATTCCCACCAACAGTGCACAGGGTTCCTTTTCTCCACATTCTTGTCAACACTTGTTTGTTGATTTTTTGATGATAGCCATTCTGACAGGTGTGAGGTGGTTTTAATTTGCATTTCTCTGATGAGTAGTGATTTTGAGCATCTTTTCATATGTCTATTGGCCATCTGTATATCCTCTTTGGAGAAGTGTCTACTCAGGTCTTTTGCCCACTTTTTAATTGGATTGTTTGTTTCTTTGGTGTTGAGTTTTATAATTTCTTTATAAATTTTGGATATTAACTCCTATCAGATGTATCATTGGTGAATATGTTCTCCTATTCAGTGGATAGTCTTTTTCATTTTGTTGATGGTTTCCTTTGCTGTGCAAAAACTTTTTAGTTTGATATAGTCCCATTCATTTATTTTTCTTTTGTTTCCCTTGCTTGAAGGCTTGAGGAGATATATCAGAAAAAATATTGCTATAACAAATGTCCAAGATTTTACTGTTTTCTTCTAGGATTCTTGTGGTTTCGAGTCTAATATTGAAATCTTTAATCCATCTTGAGTTTATTCTTGTGTGTGGTGTAAGAAGATGGTCTAGTTTCATTTTTTTTTTCTCCACGTGTCTGTCCAGTTTTCCCAACACTTTATTGAATAGTCTGTCTTTACCCCATTGTATGTTTTTGTCTCCTTTGTCAAATACTAATTGACTATAAAGATGTGGATTTATTTCTGAGCTCTCTATTCTGTTTTGATCTATATGTCTGTTTTTACGCTAGTACCAAGCTATTTTGACTACTATGGCCTTGTAATATATTTTGATATCAGTAAAGGTGATTCCTCCAACTTTGTTCTTCTTTCTCAAGACTACTGTGCTATTTGGGGTCTTTTGTGGTTCCATATAAAATTTAGAATATTAATTCTAGTTCTGTGAAATATCCCATTGGTATCTTGATAGGAATTGCATTGAATCTGTAGATTGCTTTGGATATTATGTACATTTTATTGATGTTAATTTTTCCTATCCATTATTTGTATGTTCTTATATTTCTTTCTTCAATGTCATAATTTTCTGAATACAGGTCTTTTACATCCTTGGTTAAATTTATTCCTAGGTATTTTATTCCTTTTAAAGCAATTGTGAATGGGATTGTTTTATTTTTGTTTCCTTTTTTAAAAAATATGTTTTTATTGCTTTTTTTTTTTTTTTAGAAAGAGAGAAAGGGAGGGAGAGAGAGAGAAACATCAATGTAAGAGAGATACATGGATTGGCTGCCTCCTGCATGCCCCCACTGGAGATCAAGCCTGCAACCAGGTCATGTGTCTTGACCAGGATTCGAACCAGGACCTCTCAGTCCATAGGACAACACTCAATCCACTGAACCACACTGACTGGGCTAGTTTCCCTTTCTGATAGTTCATTATTGGTATATAAAAATGCAACTGATTTCTGGATATTTATTTTGTATCCTGATTCTTTACCAAATTCATTTATCAGTTCTATTAGTTTTTTTTTAATTTATTTATTTTAACTTATCTTTATTGTTGAATATATTATAGATGTTCCTCATTTTCCCCCCATTGCCCCTCTCCTCCCTATTCCCACCCTCCACACTGTTGTCTGTGTCCATTGGTCATGCATATATACATATAAGTTCTTTGGTTTATTTCTTCCCACTCCCCAACACCCCTTCCCTTTGAGGTTTGTCAGTCTAACAACCAATTTGTACTTCTTAATCCCTTCACCTTTTTCACCCAGCCCCCCAGCCCCCACCCATCTGGTAACCAACAGAAGTTCTCTGTATCTATGAGAATGTTTCTGTTCTGCTTGTTCATTTTGTTTGTAGATTCAATTGTTGATAGATATGTATTTATTGCCATTTTGTTTGTTCATATTTTTTTACCTTTTTCTTCAAGAAGACCCTTCAGCATTTCATATAATAATGGTTTGGTGGTGATGAACTCCTTTATCTTTTCCTTGTCTGGGAAACTCTTCATATGGCCTTCAATTCTAAATGATAGCTTTGCAGGATAGAGTAATCTTGGTTGTAGGTTCTTGCTTTTCATCACTTGAATATTTCTTGCCACTCCCTTCTGGCCTGCAAAGTTTCTTTTGAGAAAGCAGCTGACAGTCTTATGGGAACTCCCTTGTAGGTAAGTAACTTCTTTTCTCTTGCTGCTTTTAAGAATCTCTCTTTGTCTTGAACCTTTTGCATTTTGATGATGATGTGTCTTGGTGTGGGCCTCTTGGGGTTCATTTTGTTTGGGACTCTCTGTGCTTCCTGGACTTGTATATCTGTTTCCTTCACCAAATTAGGGAAGTTTTCTGCCATTATTGTTTCAAATAGGTTTTCGATTTCTTGTTCTCTCTCTTCTCCTTCTGGTACCCCCAAGATGCGAACGTTGGCACACTTGAAGTTGTCCCAGAGGCTCCTTACACTATCCTCATTTTTTTTGGATTCTTTTTCCTTTTTGCTGTTCTGATTGGGTGTTTTTGCTTCCTTATATTCCAAATTGATGGTTTACTTCTTGGCTTTACCTATTCTACCATTGAATCTCTGTAAATTATTCTTTATTTCAGTTAGTGCCTCCTTCATTTCTAACTGTGCATCCTTCATTTCTGACTGCTCCTTTTTTATGCTCTTGAGGCCCTCACTAAGTTCACTGAGGTTCTCACTAAGTCCATTGAGCATCCTTATAAGCAGTGTTTTGAACTCAGCATCTGTTAGGTTGCTTAACTCCATTTCACTTAGTTCTTTTCCTGGAGTTTTGTTCTGTTCTTTTATTTGGGACCTGTTTCTTTGTCTCCTCATTTTGGCTGCCTCCCTGTGTTTGTTTCTATGTATTACTTAGCGAGAGGTATGGGGCTATCTGAGACCAGAGGCTGCTTGTTTGAAAGAATTTAGGAAAAGCTGAAGCAGGATCCAAGACAGGCCAATCCTATGGTCAAGCAACTGGCAACAGCTTGGGTGGGCCTGAAAGCTGGGTGAGGCAGGACCTCAGGGAATCACCAGGGCAGGGCAAACAGTGTGAGCCAGGTTGCTGGAGTCCCCAGTATGGCGGCGTCTGCTGGCCCAGGGAAGGGCTCACCAAAGGAACAAAGGCCTCTGATAGCACGTCTATCCAGGAGAAAGCTGCCTCTCCAGCCCTCGCTCCAATGCCGCACAGCTCAGTTCTTCCCCATATGACTCTGGTGCCTTTCAAGCTGCTTCCCCCATGCTGGAGCCTGGAGGGTGGGAGTCCAAGTAAGTCTGTACATGGGCCCTTTAAGAGGAGCTGCTGAGGGCTCCAGCTGCCTCAGTCTCAGTTCCTGCTGGTTTTTCCAGCCAGAAATTATGGCGACTTCTCTTCCTGGCACTGGAACCCTGAGCTGGGCCCCTGGTGTGGGACGGGGACCCCTCAGTCTTCAGGGAGGACCTTCCCAGCCGAGGTATCCTCCTGATTTTTATCCCCTACACGTGGGTGTGGGACCAGCCCGTGGCCCCTCTGCCCCTCCTACCAGTCTCGATGTGGCTGCTTCTTTAATTTCGTAGTTGTAGGACTTCCATTCAGCTTGATGTCAGGCGGTTTTTTCTTTAGTTTAGTTGTAACTTTGATGTGGTTGTAGGAGGACGCGATACCGCGTTTACCTACACCGCCATTTTGACCGGAAGTCTCTATTAGTTTTTTGATGGAATCTTTTGGATTCTCTCAATGCAATGTCATGTCATCTGCAAATAATGACAGTTTTACTTCTTACTTTCCAATTTGGATGCCTTTTATTTCTTCTTCTTGTCTGATTGTTGTGGCTAGGACTTACAGTACTATGTTGAATAAGAGTAGTAAAAGCAGACATCCCTGTTTTGTTCCCAATCTTAAGGGGAACACCTGTAGTTTTTTTCCCATTGAGTATAATGTTAGCTGTGGGTTTGTCATATATAGCCTTTATTATGTTGAGATATGATCTCTCTATTCCCATTTTGCTGAGTTTTTTATCATAAAAGGTGCTGGATTTTATCAAATGCTTTTTTTGCATCTATTGATATTATCGTGAAGATTTTATCCTTGAATTTGTTTATGCAGTGTATTACATTTATTGTTTTGCAGACATTGTACCAACCTTGCATCCCTGGAATAAATCCCACTCGGTTATGGTATATGATCTTTTAAATATATTGCTGGATCTGATTTGCCACTATCTTTTGTGGATTTTAGCATCTATGTTTATCAGGGATATTGGCCTATATTTTTCTTTCTTTGCCATGTCTTTATCTGGTTTTGGAGTTATGATAATGGTCACCTTGTAAAATGAGCTTGGGAGTCTTCCCTCATCTTGAGTTGTTTGGAATAGTTTGAGAATAGGTGTTCGTTCTTCTTTGAATGTTTGGTAAAATTCACCTGTAAAGCCATCTGGTCCAGGGCTTTTGTTCTGGGGAGTTTTTATTTTTATTTTTATTTTTATTACTGCTTCAATTTCACTAGTTGTAATCTGTCTATTCAGATTCTCTGATTCTTCCTGATTTAGTTTTAAAGGTTGTAGGAATTTATCCATTTCTTCCAGATTGTCCAATTTGTTGGCATATAGTTGTTTATAGTATTTTCTTACAATCCTTTTTATTTCTTTGATGTAAATTGTTATTTCTTCTCTTTCATTTCTGATTTTATTTATTCAGGTCCTCTCTCTTTTTTCCTTGATGAGTCAGGTTAAAGATTTATCAATTCTGTTTATCTTTTCAAAGAATCAGCTCTTGATTTCATTGATATTTTGTTTTGTTTTTTTCAGACTCTGTTTTGTTTATTTCTTCTATGATCTTTATTATTTCCTTCCTTCTACTCACTCTGGGCTTTGTTTGTTCTTCTTTTTGAAGTTCATTTAAGTGTAAAATTACATTGTTTATTTGAGCTTTTTCTTCTTTCTTAAGATAGTCCTGTAATGCTATAAATTTCCCTCTTAGGACTGCTTTTGCTGTGTCCCACAGATTTGGGGTTGTTGTATTCTTATTTTCATTTGTTTCAAGGTATTTTTGATTTCTTCCTTGATTTCACTGTTAACCCATTCATTTTTTACTAACATGTTATTTACAATCCATGTCTTTGTGTATTTTTCAGTTTTCTTCTTGTGATTGATTTCAAGTTTCATAGCATTATGGTCAGAGAAGATACTTGATATGATTTCAATCTTCTTAATTCAGATTTATAATTTCCATAAATGTCAGATAATAAATTTATGTTGTTTTAAGCCATTAAGTTTTGGTAATCTGTTAGAGCAGCAAAAGGAAACTAAAGCAATAATTATTGGAGTAAAAAATAAGAGCATTCTTATGATGTTTCATGGAGATCAATGGAACAATAGTGCTGAATTCCCATATTTGAGTGAATATATGGAAGCGCGCTTCTCTGAAACTTTGCATCATTCAGAAACTTTGGGCAATATAAATAGCTCAGCTGGCTGAGTTCTAATGCAGAGACAGGGTAGATGAATCACTTCTGTTTTCAGCCCTATTGAATCAGAATACAGGCCTATTCTGTGCTTTGGCACAGGGTGTCATATGGAATTGCTTAAAGCCTTCAAAAACCACAGTACTGACAAGCCTCTGAGTTACTGAGATGCAGTTATGCTGGGTGCTACATATGCTAAGAAAAATAGCATATAAAAATAACTACAGTGACTGACTGTGCCAGTTGGAAAGTGGACCTTGACTCAATCAAGGATGAGTTTCTCACCCCACAACTTATATTTTTTTCTGAAATTAATTTAACGTCATTGATGATACCATTAAGACTCTAAAGCTGAAGTTTTGAGATGTACTATGAAGTATTTACAGATTCAACTTTGAGCCTGGCCATTGTGGTTCAATGGTTGAGAGTTGACTCATGCACCAAGAGATCTCCAGTTTGATTCCCAGTCAGGGCACATGCCCAGGTTGTGGGCCCAATTCCCAGTGGGGGGCATGCAGGAAGCAGCCAATTGATATTCTCTCTCATCGATGTTTCTATCTATCTCCCCCTCTCCCTTCCTCTCTCTCTAAAATCAATAAAGAAAATAAAATTAAAAAAAAAGGTTCCACTTTGAGCTTATTTATTGGTTAAATAGGGTTTCTCAACCTAAGCACTATTGACATTTGGGCCAGCTAATTCCTTTTTTTTTAAATTATTGAAAATATTACAGATATCCCACCCCCCCTCCATTTTCCCACTTCCCCAGCCTTCATCCTGGCTCCTGCCCTACCCCAGACCTTCACCGCACTATTGTTTGTGTCCATGGGCTATGCAATATTCATAAAATTTATTTTTTTAATCAGATAATTCTTTATTGTAGGGGGCTGTCCCTTGCAGTTCAAGATGTTTGAAAGTATCTATGGCTCTGTCCACTAGATGTCACTAACAAACCCCTACTCAGGTTGTAACAACCAACAAGCTTTCCAGATATTGCCAAATGTCCCCAGGCGGTCAAAATCACCTCTGCTTAAAAATTACTGGGTTACAGTACTTGAGCACTTAACTTTCTTTCTGCAACTAAGACTCCATTTTCTATTCCACTTTTAGTAACTGGGCTCTGTCTTAACAGGCCCTGTCAAAGTACCTGTATTTAAATACTGTTTTCCCTAGACCTCATCATGGTAGGGTTTCTATTATGACATTACAGAATATCTTCCTCTCGTCTCATGAACCAACTATTTTCATTTGCACACATAAACACAGGTATCACTACCCTCCACAACCACCAATAAGACATAGTCAGTAAGACTCTATTTACAAGTAACAACTAACAAAAACTCACTTTAAAAAGCTTATGTATAAAAGCAATGCAAAGCCAAACAAAATGAAAATAGGTAATTCAGATTAAATATGAATTGTCTCAGAAAATCAAGTCATGCAGAATGGCCTTGGGTTTGTATCCAGGAATTGGGAAATGGTCAGGGCCTCAGGGAATGGTGTGCATCCTTCCTTCATCTCTGTCTTTTCCACATTTCCATGATTCTTTCTTTCTATTGATTAGCTTTCTCTCATGCACTGTCCACACAGCAAGATGTCAGAGTCAAAGCTCCCCAAGACTTTATAAGCTGATTCCTTCAGAGATTAACCCTAAATAAACTATAATATGTTAATCTCAATTCCAAGTTCCTCAAAGAGAGATTCTGTGACCATCAGTGTGTGGAGAACATTTCTTCTTGCCCGGTAAGAAGATGCCCCGAGAGAGGACAGCCACAAATTGTTTCAGAAAATTGCCCAAATCACCTGATTGCCAATACAAATACGATTCTCTACTTTTTTTAAAAAAGTGTAAGATTTATGATTGAAAACAATTCCACATGCAGAATTGTAATTTTATTAAAGCAACGTAAACTAAAAACGTATCATCTTTGGGAAAAACACATTTATATAATTATATATCAATGCTCAAATTGCAAACTTTATTTATCAGAGACATTATTGAAGCAATTTTTTTTCAGCTACAGACGATGACTATTTTTTCTTAGAAAAATAGAAATTTAATTTCTTTTCTGCATATAAACAAATAAATAAAAATATCAAGATATTTTAAGAGCATCTCTAAGTTTTTTTTTGCACATCATTGAAACTGAAGTAAAAATATATATATTTTCAGGATTTAAAAAAAAGAATATAACCTTTGTGTGAAGTTACAAAGATGATTTTTTGTTTCTGTAAAGCAGACTTGATAAGATCATATTTGAAAAGCAATATTTTAACAGAGAGCATATAGGAAAATTTAAAATACTAAGATAAATATTAGAAAGTTTGGATCTTTATATTTTCCTAATAAGGATGCTCTGTTTTATTTTCTGACAAGTTCACTGACAGAGCTTAAGAGGTAATGTAACAGTATCTGCACTTACCCGTCAGCCAGGAATGAGTCACTCTTAAATTTACTAAAAATGACATGATCAACCTGGCATAATGAACCCTGGGGAGAATTTGAAGATGGTATATGGCAACAGTCCCTCTCATTAGTGCCATGGGTCTTATTAGTACATGTCATTTTTCTAACCTTTACAGCATTATTGGAAGAATACAGCAAACACTGAATATATCTACATTTGTGACATCTCTTAATGTCACCATGTCTTAATTTTTTTAAATTGCTTATTTTATGTTGCATTTCTAAATCAGTTTTAAAGATGAAGAAATAACTTAAAGAAAGGAAAATGAAAAATACCCGTAGACTTTATGGGGGAAGAAAGAGGGAAAGGTGTGCTAATACACTGAATGGAAAGCAATACTTGTTCCTTGTCAGTCTCTATAATTTAGAAAGGCAACATCCTGTAGGGGCAAGAGCTTGTGATTCAGACTAGGGTTCTAAACTCAACTCTGCAGTAATAATTATTCCTTTTACTCCTAACCTCTCTTAGATTCATTATTGACATGTGTGGTATAGGAAATGAATTCTAGTATCTTTTTTTGTTGGCAATGAGTTTTTTTCATGGCCCTTTATGAATGTTTCTTCTCTTGTAATGCTCCCTCTCTCTTTTCCTTCCTCCTTCCCTCCCTTCCTTCTTTTTCACAAATATTGATGGAGCAAATAACAAGCCCCAGGCATAGTGATAGACATTGCAGATAAAATCAGGGACTTCATTCTGTTAATGTAAAGATGTGATAATATTATAACTGTATATACAAAACCCCTTTGAGAATGAATTGGACAAAATTTGGATACTATTTATGTGCAGTTAACAACATAATGGAGAGAAGCTGCTGGATTTGTGATTTAAATACCTTCATCTAAATTTCAAAAGGACCAAAACCAAAAATATCTAGTATAGCTATAGTATCTTAAAGGCCAAAGCAGGTAATAACAAGTGTGTTAAAGTAAGTCCAGTATATCATTTGTTATTTTCAATTTTAAAGTTAACATTTACCATGTGCTACTTCAAGCCAACTTTACAAAGCCTGTCATCACTGATATCTAGTATGGTGAATCCCCATGAGTCCCTAATTTCTTCTCCTGACATTTCCTCAAGAATGACTGATAGTTGGGCAGGTATAAGTATACTGAATGGTGTGAATTGATACTGATACAACCAAGGCTTAAAAACAAGCAAGAGTGATGGAAAATGCATTTTACTGAAAGATGGCATCTTATTCTGATAACTTGCCAAAAATACAGCATAGTTTTTGTGTGAGATTAAATAAATAACATAGTTCCATGTATATATACATAACTATTTCAAGTAAAAATGAGTATATAAGTACTGAAATATATCATTCACATGTACATCACTATAAGGTTATATCTACCAAATTCATAACAATAAATGTCACCTCAAAATCAAATTAAGAGAACAGATTTTTTAAAGAAATCCATCTGATTTGTCAGGTAGTTACTGAACTACTTGTCATTCAATGACTAACTTGTCTTTCTAAAGGCAGAATCATGACAGATATTAAAAGTAGAATGGTGGTAGGAGTATTCAATATGTTTCAAGGTAGTGGTTTAGATATTAGGAAAGTTCCTGGGGAAATACCATGTGTTAGTAAGACTATAAATTGCATTGAGTGTTTATTGGTTTCTGCTATGGTATGGTGGGTATTGGTTAGTGATAAAAACAAAGGAAAATGTATTTGTTTGTAGCTTTCATTTATCATGCTTTCTGGTAGGTACATTTGTCTTGAGGAGAAGGTAGAAAGGTGCTACTTTAGAATGCAATTCTCATCACAGACAAATATTTTCATGTAATTTGTTTTTCCCCAGTGGAACCGGAGAGGTATAGATATCTGGTGAAGTAACCCTGGTACATCTACAGTTAATCAAAATGGATCAAATTTGCTTTTATTTCTGAAGACAGTTCTTTTTTCCTTATAAAGAATAATTATTTCATATGAAATTCAAAGTCATATGTTTAAAATGTGCATTATTTATTCTAGGCATCTCAAAATCAACCTAGTTTGTACAACATAAAATATGTAAATTTCCCATCATTTGAAATTCTCCTTCAGTGCATTAATATAAAAGCTTATGATTTCAGCAAATCCCTTTTGCTGGTTTCAAAGCAGTAACAAAAGATTAGGCTTTTATGGTGTGCCTGCTATCAACTACACTGGGTGAACAGGGAGAGAATTTTGGTGTAGGTCAAAGAGTTTAAAAACATTTTTTGAAAAGCAAAACATATGCCTGCTAAAAATTTTAATAGCCTTTCTAGTCAACAATAGACATATGTGACAAAGTTGTACATGATTAATAACACAATTAATGGCTTAGGCAATAATTGCTAAGGGGTTTATAGGAAAAGATCACTTCACTGAAGAAGTAAGCTACACATTAATCCAAAGGTAAGAATTGAACTGAGTAATGGAGGATGGAGCCAGGGCCAAAGAGTCATTCTAGGCTCAAGAAATGCCCAGAGCCAAGACAGAGAGATAAGAAAGTAAAATGATTTTTTAGATACAAATGGGTATGAATATATGAAGGGCATCTGTACAGAATAGAAGATTAGAAAATAAGCTTAGAGTCAGAATATAATAGCTTTTGAATGGCCAAGTCATGTTGACTTTATTATTTAAATCAGTATTTCCCAGAGTACAGTCTTTGAAATTTCCAAAAGTTCTACAAGATGTGATAGCTACTCTTGGAGATGAGTTAAAGACAGGAGTGAAATTTAGTTCAGTATATTTCAGAAATTCTCAATTAAAAAATAGTAAACAAATTTCCATATAGAAATTCTTCACAGAGCCCAAAATAAATATATTAATGTGCATTATGAAACTATGAAAAGAGAATACAAGTTAAATGAATACTCAAACGTGTTTGACTGTGAGATTATTTTGCTGTGGAGTGTCCACAGCTTACATGTACATGGGACACAATTTAGGAAACACCAGTGTTCATCATTGTTGAATAGGAAGTGAAAAAGTGTTTGACTAATTCAAAGTTTATTCAACTCTACTGTGTGCCAACACTATAATAAGGAGTAAAAATGTAGAGATAAGTTATAAGCAGACATTATCTTCAAAGAACTCAGAGTGTAGACATAAACAAAATAAAAGCAAAAGTGTAACATCATTCATTGAATGCAATAATAAGAGAATTCAAAGGGACAGTCAGACATACTGTATAGGCACGTGGACTTTGGATTGAGACCACTAGGTTTTGAATTCTGGTTCCATTACTAACCAGCTGTGTGTGCTAGGCAAAAGTACTTGTCCTTACTGTCACTCAATATTTTCATCTGTAAATGCAGAAAATAATTCTAATTTCAGATCACTTCTATGAGGATTAAAATTATAATGCACATGAAATATTTTAACAGTGGTACATAATGAGCACTATGTAAACATAAAAGCATAACAGAGCAATGACATCCAAGCTACCTTTAGGAGGAGGAATAGAAGTTTATGATGGAATGGTAAAGACGGAATTGTAGGGGCTAAGGCATTCCAGGAATTGGCACAGGTATGTGAAACATCTTCATGTATTCTAGAAATTATAAATAACTTTATATTATTGAAAGATACTATATGTGAGGAGTTAAGAAGTGAAAGATAAGGCTGGAAAGTTATACTGAAGATTTTTCACTTTTTTGAGAGATCCTTGATTGTGCAAGTGATAGAGAGTCAAGAAAAGTTTATAGTAAGAAGATTGTTGTATTCAGATTTATGGTTTTGAAAGGTCATCCTGCCCTGGCCAGTGTGGCTCAGTTAGTTGGAGCACTATCCCATATACCAAATGGTCATGGGTTTGATTCCTGGTCGGGGCACTTACCCAGGTTGTAGGTTTCACCTCCAGTCAGGGTGAGTGCTGGAGGCAACAGATCAATGTTTCTTTTTCACATTAATGTTTCTCTATCACTCTCTCTCTTCCTCTCTCTAAAATCATTTTTTTAAAAAAATGTATCTGAGTGAAGATTTTTAAAAAATGAATTGCTCAACATCCACCATACAAAAAATATAAAAATAATAAAAAGGGACATGAACCAAGGCAGTGGCAGCAAAAATGGACAAAGAAAAACAGTCTAGCTCAGAAATATTTAAGGGATATAATCCTAAACTCTTGATGAGTTAAGGGATATGAAGAAGAGGAAGGAGTTGAGAATGAGTGTTGAGTTTGTAGATCCGAAGACTGATTGAAAGTAATATCACTAATCAATTTAGGAACAAAACAATTGAAGAGCAGAGTGAAGGATAGGAATAGTGCAGTAAGACAAATAGTAAGATCAAGCTATGGTGGTTTTGGGTTTGAGGTCCCAGTGATACATACAGAGTGAACCTACAAGAGAGATTTGATCTAGAGGTGAAGATTTGCAAGTCACTACATTCCACAACACTAATGTAAAGACATGGGAGATGATGAGAACACTTACACAGACCTTATAGTGAAGTCAGAAGGATCACCAAGGACATCATTTGAGAAAATGAAGAATATACATGGACTTTTAAAATCATATGACCTGAGCACAAAAACACAGGAGCAAAATGCATTAGGAAAAAAAGAAACTATGTTATGTCAGAACTACTTGACAAATGTTTCCAAAAGACTGGGAGACCATGCTAAGAGTAAATTCATATGCTCCTTTTTTTGTATGTATGAAACTCATTGCTATATATGTTAATTAAGACCAAGGCAATACACATGATTTATTCCAAGTTAGAAGACAGTGAGCTGTTGGGAGAGTGTGTGACATGGTGAAATGAGGAATTGGAGTTAGACAGGTCTGAGTTGGATTTTTAGCATAGCCCTATTCTTGGTAAGGGATATTCAACCGCTCTGAACCTGTTTCTTATTTATTTATTTATTTATTTATTTATTTATTTATTTATTTATTTATTTATTTATTTATTTGAATCCTTACCCAAGGATATTTTTCTATTTATCTTCAGGTAGAGGGGGAGGAAAGGAAGAAGGGAGAGAGGGACAGAGAGAGAGAGGAACATCGATGTGAAAGAGACCCATCGACTGGTTGCCTCCTGCATGACCCCCACCAGGGCCAGGGACAAACTGCCCTTGACTGGAATCGAACTTGTGACCCATTGATCTACGGGCTGATGCTCTAACAGCTGAGTCAAATCAGCCAGGGCTGAATCTGTTCCTTTATTTGAAATATCTCACAAAAAGTAGCTACCTCATGGGATAATTATGATGATTAAACGAAATAGGTAAATCACCTAAAACAACCTGTACTATATTATGTTAAACAATTAGTGTCCCACCAGTGTGTGGTAGTCATGGCTACAGGTGTGCTGAGGTAGGAACTCCCAAGCCCTTGGGCTAATCCACATGGGGATTGGAGTGTCTGCAGCCCACAAACCTTGAGCAGCCTTATCCGTCTACCCGATCAGAACATAAAAACTAATATTTCCTTTCAGTTATCAAGGGTTTACTTTTTAAAATTTGGATTCAGCTTAGTTCTTTCCTCTTTTCTTAGTCCTTTAAAAAATGTACGTATAGTATATGCACCACTCATAGTCTCCTTTACACCATCACAAGTGCTGCGTTCAAGTTAGACAGGAATTCCCTGCTTTCTCTTAGTTCCATTGAAATCCTAACCAATGAAAAGGGCATGCAGTAGCAGTTTAATAGAATGTGGGTAGAGTACATGTTGTACACCATCCTTTCAATACTGTAATTCTGAAGGCCATTTATTTAAGGAGTATATTTAAAGCAAGAATCAATGTTCCCAACATTGATATAATTGATAGCAACTAATTAATGGAAATTCACTGAATATCTATGAATAGTTCAATGAAATTATAAAGTACTTTTTGAGCATAATAAAATTTTCAAGAATTACTGAGGACTGTGGTCAAAAGCAATCTATAGTATCAAACATTAATATTTCATTTATGTAAATTATTTTTCACCAGGAAAATAACTAAGAGTTAAACAGTTATTAGATGCTAAGTAAACCATAATTCCTTCAGCATTAATTTGTCCAGATATTGTGTATATTTGCATATTACTAAGAACATTTGTGGTTCATTGTTGACATTTGTTTGCTCTA
Source organism: Tadarida brasiliensis (assembly GCA_030848825.1). Lineage (NCBI taxonomy): Eukaryota > Metazoa > Chordata > Mammalia > Chiroptera > Molossidae > Tadarida > Tadarida brasiliensis. Next base: position 27,988,234 of record CM061267.1, on the reverse strand, counting down.
TAATATCAATAATTGTTCAAGTGTGCAAAATATGAATATATACACACATACAAATATACACACATATATCTAGAGAAAGGATAATCTCAGACTGTTCAGTATAATACATTAATTTATATTTTAGTAGCAATTTAATCCCTTTTCATGTAAGTTTTTCTTAAAATTCTGAAGCAGCACTGTACTACAGTTTAGAAGACACCAAAAACAAGTTCTTCAATTTGATAGGAAAAGAGAAATTCATGTTATTGCCTGTTAGTTGACACTTTCTATCTGAATATTTTAAATAAATGCTTCCTGTTAGGTGAATAACGATGGCTAGCTAAGGATTTTTTATTTCCTGTGCAAGACTTAGATAATCAATGTTTCTAGGATGTTTTTGGCATTACAATATAGTATACACTCTTTTATTCCTTAAGCTGATTTATTATGTTTCAGATATTTTCTAAGGCAAATTTCTTTTTTTTTTCAGGACATGTCCAGTAAGCTAATCTATTAGACTGAAGTTCAATGTTTTCCTCTTGTGCTAAATCTGATTATGATGCTATAATTCTCTTCTGCTAGAAAAGAAATAGACAATACAGAACAAAAACCTATGCTTGGAAAACTTCTTCATTCTTCACTATTATTGATATTTTTTATTTCATATTGAGAATAGTCTAATTGTGACACTCTTTAAAAATAACAATAACAAAGACTCACTCTACTAGTTAATTTATGTAAAAAATATGGTTCCAGAGCCAGAAAACTTAAGGTATTACATTTTAAAATAGTAAAATGGATTATTCTTTTACTTAGATCAAAAGCCATTTGGGCTCGGTTGGTGTGGCTCGGTGGTTGAGCATCAACCCATGCATCAAGAGGTCCTCAGTTCGATTCCCAGTCAGGACACATGCCCAGGTTGAGGGCCAATTCCCAGTGGGGGCATGCAGGAGGTGGCTGGTCGATGTTCTCTCTCATCAATGTTTCTATCTCTCTTTCCCTCTCCCTTCTTCTCTTTCTAAAACCAATAAAGAAAAAAAAATTTTTTTTAAAGTCATTTGGGATTACTCCCAAAATTTTCAGCCAACAGTCACAAAATAATCAATAATTTTCCAATTACCATTACCTCCCATTTGACTATTTTTCTATTGTGAGTCATTTCAGTAAGCTTTATTCACTTATTTCAGTTTCCTTCTGCAACCCAGTTCCTACCAAGATTGTTGGTGCATGTTAATATGAAAGACCCTAAGGATACACTTCTTACTAGATCTTAGTGTCTCATTTTGACCTCCTCATCTCTTGTAAACTTTTGTGCTACTTCTCTCCTGAAATCTTATTGCCTCCACTAATTTAAGCATTCCACTTTGGGAGTAAAACCTTAATTGTTGAAGTACCACCCATTTATTATTTTGCACTTCATTGTCACCTCCATTTCCTTGATGCCACTATCAGTGGCCTCTCTTCATCCATCAGCTTGATTATTGAAGTACCCCCATAGGATCAGTCTTCCTCCCCATCATAACATCTGGCACTTTTCTATCACTTTCTTAGGCCTCTCCTTATTTATTAGCCGCTCCCACACTTCTGTCTTCATTTCCCTTCTTAACCAGCTTAAGCTGCATGGATTATCATGTCAGTAAATTTGCCTTTACCCCACTGGTTTTGACCTTCTGAGCATGAAAATCATCAATTCCTGATGAAGCCAACTGTTTGATTTATCTGGCCTGAATCTTGCATCTGGGCTCAGCTAGGTACAATAACAATGCAGGTCAAACTAGTGCCACTATAACTAGTGTATATTTATTAACCTTCAGTGGACTATAATTGCCATGTAATCCTACTATATGTTGTATCTTCCACCCTTCTGAAAAGATTATTTCAAGCCTGTTCTATTTTCTACAAAACTCCTACATGCCTATTAGTTAATTCCCTGTAGTTAACCTGGCCTAAACAAGAAAACAAAACAAAACAAAACCTTCTTATAAAAGTTTTCAATTTGAGCCCTGGCCAGTTTGGCTCTGTGGTTGGAGTGTCGGCCCGAGGACCAGAGAGTCCCGGGTTGGGTTCCTGCTAAGGGCACGTACCTCGGTTGCAGTGTGTCCCTGCCCTGGTTGGGGTCGTGTGGGTGGCAACCAGTTGATGTGTCTCTCTCACATCAATGTTTCTCTTTCTCTCTTCCCCCTCTCTCCCTCCCACTCTATCTGAAGATAAATGCAAAAATATCCTCGGGTGAGGATAAAAAAAAAAAAAAGTTTTCAGTTTGATATGGGAAACAGAGATGTCAACAGAAGGAAGCTTTTTTTAAATTAATTTATTTTTGTTACAGATGTTTCTCCTTTTTCCTCATTGACACCCTCCTCCTGATCCCACCCCCACCCCAGCATTGTTGTCTATGTCCATTGGTTATGCTTACATGCATACGTTTTTTGGTTTATCTCTTTCCTCCCTGCCTCTCTTCCTCTGAAGTTTGTTAGTCTGAACCTTACTCCTATGTCTCTGGGTCTATTTTGTTCATCACCTTATTTTGTTCATTATATTCCACAAATAAGTGAGATCATGTGATACTTGTCTTTCTCTGACTGGCTTATTTTGCTTAGCATAATACTCTCCAGGTCCCTCCATGTTGTCTCAAAGGCTACAGCTGCATAGTATTACATTGTGTATATGTACCACAGCTTTTTTATCCACTCATCTATTGATGGACACTTTGGCTGTTTCCAGATCTTAGCAACTGTAAATAGTGCTGCTATGAACACAGGGGTACATATATTCTTTCTGATTGGTGTTTCAGGCTTACAGAAGGAAGCTTTTTAATGGAAACTTTCTCAAAGCCTTACTATCATATCTCACCTGCACCTGCATCATTCACTCTTTATCTCGGCGTTTTATTAGATTCAATTAAACATTTTGAGTCTTCTGCTTAGCTGACCATACCTTCATTCTTGCAACACTTGTTTATTTCCTCTATACCAAGACATGTTCTTTTGTTTTCCTCCTGCCTCTCTGCATCCACCTTCTCAATGTCCTTTGCTTGCCCATTTTCCTCTATATTTTTGTTAAATGTTGGGATCTTGTAGGCTCAGTCTAAGGCTTCACCTTCCCTTTCCATTCTATATTCGATCCCAGGCCAGTTAATCCAGTAAGTGGCTTCAGTGCAATACCATTTATTCATGTTAAGGACTCTGATTATATTTGCAGCCCAGTCCTCTCCTGACCTCTGGAGGAGTACATCAGCCATTTTCTGGATATCACCACTTAGATGTTTAGAAACACATCACAATCAGTATGTCCAAAGTTACATATCATTATATCCCTGCCTTCCTTTATGTTTCATTCCTTAATGGAAGGGACACCATTCACCTCTTTACGAAGGCAGACACATAGAATCATTTTGAACTTCTTTCTTTAGTCTACCCTTTATCCAATCCATTAGCAAGCCTTACTGATTTAACTTCCAATATATTTGAATCACAACATTTCTCAGCATCACCACCATTATCACATACATAAGAGTCACCTACCATCTTCTCTTGCCTAGACTGCTTCATTAATGTCCTGTCTGGCCTGCCCACATCTTCTCTTAGGACCTTAGGTCTCTCTCTCTCTCTCTCTCTCTCTCTCTCTCTCTCTCTCTCTCTCTCTCTCTCTTCCTTTTTGTTTAACAGCCAGAAAGGACTTGAAAGCTAAATTTTATTATTAATATTTTTTATTGACTAAAGCTATTCTACTCTACTTTGTGCTCCAGAAACACTGGCTTTTGTCAGTTCGTTTAATGTCCCAACCCTCTATCTACCTAAGGGCTTTTGCACATATTCTTGCCTCTATTTCAAATGTACCCCCTCTCTGCTTTTCATCCTGCTATGCATACCACCCTCACCACCACCCTTGCCTACTTGTTTTTATGATCTTGGCTCAAATATCACTTCTCCACAGAAATTTCCCCTGATGCTCCAGAAAAGACTAGTCTCTTGCATTTGACTTCAAAGTATCCTGGAAATGTTTTTCATAAATGCTGCTTTAACTACTAAGTATGTATTGAAACAATGATACAGCTTCATGAGAAACAATCAGTTCAATTCAACAAACATTTACTGAGTGCCTACTATATGCCAGACCCAATCTATGCTCTCAAAAACCTCATCATCTATCAGAGAAGGTATCCACATTTTAAAAATATAGGCAAAATTATACTTTGAAAAAATAATGCAGACATTCTTTTAATTGTTTTTCAAGTACCTACCATATATACCAGGCACAAATGAATACATAAATTCTGCACTGGAAGGATTCGGACTATCACGGAAAGTATTTTTAAATTATAATATAATGAGCTATATATAATGCTGGTATTTAGAAAGCTTGGCTAGTGAGGGAAAAATTGGGATGAACCTGATAAGCATTTCAAAATAAATACCCCTCAATAGGACATGTAGTTCCTAAATCCATGTTATCACAGAAAGTGCCCTTCAGGCAAGAAAACGTTTAGTCTTTGGAAATGAAATTTCAAAGGGACTTATACAGAATCATACATTTGCTTTGCTTGGTTGTTAGAATAAATCTGAGTTAATCATGCCCTATCGTCCTTATCCCTCCAAGCTTTTCATTTTTTCAGATGACTGAAAAGATTTATTGAGACCTTACGGCTTTTCACTCTCTAATAAAGTTCTCCCTCAGTCATTCTGCTAATTTGGTTGACTGGTCTATTTTTAAAAATTAGCAGTTTTCAGAAACAGCCTCCAGTATTGTGGCTGTGAAAAATCTGTTGAGAAGAAATAAAAGGCTAAAACAAAATCTAATACTGTAAACAAGTGTAAATTTTTTGGAATGATATATGATCCTGTGTTATGCCCGTTTGGTCCCTGAGGCAGGAAAGAAAGCAATCTGGTTTTCTGAAACATTCAAATTTCTCACCTAAGCTCAGCTAAGAATACATCATTATGGGAAGCAGAGTGGAAAGTCACCATTTTATCCTTTAATTTACAGTGCCATTGGGAATAGCACAACACAGAATTTAAAGTTCAAAGAGAGAAAAAGATCTGGCTTTTGGTGGGTATAAACTTAATTTCTTTGAACCAGGTACGTAGGCCCTGCTGTGTGGATTTAACACTGGGTTGTCTAGAATTTGTTTAATGCCCTTTTATAAGTTTCAGAAATATGATAAAATATTCACTTAAAAGAAAGCACTAAATAGCTACTTGGTAAAAGCTGATCTAAGAAAAGATTTTGGTTGGATTATGAAGTATTTTACTTGTTTTATATAGAACAACTTTTTTAAGATTGTTCTTCATTTAATGCAAAGGTCATTTCTACTTTCTACCTCAGCTGTGATATTAATCTCTCTGTTTCTTTCTAAATCCTATTAAGAGAGAGTAGAAGCTTAACTTTATCATCTTAATGCCAAGATCTCAGCAAGCATTTATCTAGATACAAGCAAGGATGCCTTTCAGAAGGTTATATTGTCATTGTGATAATGAAGAAAGGGACTCACATTAATTACCATGATTTCACAAAATGGAGTGTTTGGTAAGATATATAGCACATTTTTTTATTTTCCAAACTTGATAAGCAAAAAAAAAAAAAAGTTAAGGAGAAATTATCTTGTGATAGGAAAAAAGCGTAGCTCAAGAATAGACTATTTTAGCAGCCAAGGTCTATTTTGACCTAGGCTTAATACTTACTCAGTACACCAGTGGATTTCAACCCAAGCTGCTTATTAGAATCACTTTGACAGAGAAAGGGGGGGCTTTTAGAAATACCCATTCCTCTGATGTCTACACACAGAGATTCTAATGAAATTTATCTGAAATGGGGCCCTGAAAGGGGTATTTTGATTAGTTCCAGGAGATGTACGTATTCAGCGGGGCTTGAGAATCAGACTACTGAATCCCTTTGCCTTTAAAAAAACAACAACATGTAATTGAGTGAGTGAATCCCTGCATTATATTTTCTTCTAAACACTACTGTTCCTGTTGTCAAATTGGAACATATTGTACTTCCTAGATGCATCAGCCACAAGTCATTTTTAAACCTGCATCACTGTATATCCTGAAATAAAAGGTCTACTACTCAGGAGGGCAACGTGATCCTCCCACATTTCCTACAGTTTCGAATCCCATCTGGTATGCATTGCTGAAGGGGCTGCTGAGGAATTTCCCATGACTTCTGCTTTTTTTTTGAAACAACATTAAAATGTTGATCAAAGAAAAGAAAGCCCTTTATCTAGAAGTGATTTCTGTAAAATTTAAATATATTTAGAATATATACTTAGAGTACAGCCAAATCCCTTTTATCTTGGCAACATGTTATGGGCATTTGTACATACAAAGGAATCTCTATTTAATCCAATTGACTAAGCAACAGGATCCAATATGAGGCCTTTCTTGAAGCAGATCCAAATATATATAAATCTGGCAAGCTATTAGCCTAATATGTCCTCTCCTATAAGGACACAGAAAAAATTAAAACCCAAAACACCATCAAAAGCTGATGATGGCAACCTATGATTAGAATCTAAGAATTAATTCTATTAATCACCAGGCTTTTAGAACCAGATTAGGAAAAATAAACATACTGGCTTAAATAAACTTCATTCTCAGTGTTCCTCACTGACTATAAAAAGAAATGTAGAAAGATACTCCCCCCCACCTCCACTCCTACCCTGGCACCATGAGCCCTACTAGCTGGACCATGGCCAGAGAATCAAAAACTGAAGGGCCATTAACTTTGCATAAAGGTTAAAAGTACAGTTCTCTGAATTTGAGTGTTGGCCTTGCCAGATTCCTACAGTTTGACTTTAAGGAATTTCCTAATCTCTGTAAAGCTGAGTTTCTTTTAAAAATTATAACAAAGGAGATGTACATTAGTATTGTTATGTGAACTATGTACAACTAATCCATGTACAGCTTTTACTTAGTGTTTAACATAGAATAATTGCTCTATAATTAGTAATGATTAAAATTACATTGCAAGATATTTTTATAAGTGGACAATGTACCCATTTTAGTTTTACATCTATTAAGAGATTTAAAGTTACAGAAAACAGAGAAACAAAGACGTTATACACAGGAACCCAGTGCCTCCTGTATTCAGTTGGTCAAGAGAAGAGACTCAATATAACTTTGCTAGGTAGGTTGGAGGTGTTCAAGAATTATTTGCAGAATTAATGAAAATTGGTCTAGATTGGAAGCGATAGGGAGAGGAAGAGCTTGGTGGTGGTGTCTCCTGAAAGTTTCCTAGGTACTTCAGAAGTTCAGCTTCAGAAAACTAGTCAGGAGACAGTCATATCTCAGTACAACAGGGAAACACTGTATGCTTAATAGTCAAGGACAACTTCAGTAGAAGAGGGGCATGTCCTGGAGTAGATACGGAGGGAGACAGAGAGAGGCAGAGAGAGAGAGAGAGAGAGAGAGAGAGAAAGAGGTCTAAAAAATACATCTGATCTACCTGCAAGTAGACAGAGAAACAAAATCCATAATCTTAATCTTGTCATTTTGTCTCTTGATGACTAAGGAAACAGGATAAATTGTCATTATCTGAGTATAAGTAGGGGGAAAAAATGAATTCAAATTAAGAAAAATTGTAAAGACCAAAAGAAGAGAACAACATCTTCAAGATGATTGCAGGCAAATATATGCCTCTGAAAACTATTAACATAGGAATCAAGCATTTACTATATTGTTTGGCATATGTAAAATCATGAGCTATGTGAGACACCAGAAATTTACAACAGAAAAAATTAGAGTGCTGAGTGATAGTGTTATAATAGTGACAATACATTCTAATTTTTACAATAGCAATTATAATAATAATTATTATTAATATGACAGATATTCAATCCTATCCCAAATAAAATGTATCAATAACAATAATGAACATGTCACCAAAATATATTTTAAGTTATGAGATTATATTTGACATTGTTTGATTTCATAATCTTAACATATGCAATTCAAATATCTGCCAGTTTAGTTAATGTCAGATGTAGCCAACTGACAGGTAGTGCCTGACCATGGAGAATAGCAATAATGTCACTGTTCTTTCTATGTGAATTGAACATTGTTATCACTATTGTCATGGTAATTCTAACTGTTGATAATTACCCCTATTCTAGAGATGATGAAACTGAGGCTCAGAAAGGTAAAACAATTTACCTTGAGATAAAAGTACAAGACAAAGCCCTCGTCTGTGGCCAGAACACTTCAGCATTTCTGGTCAAGTGATCTGCACACATGACATCTCTGCTGAAACTCCAGTTTCTATTTTGAATAATGGAGACCTGGACACAGTCATCACAATGTTACTTTGTAGGAAAAGCAATGTGAAAGTGTTTTTAAACATTTTACCATGCTATTGGATCAGATGCTCTGTGATGACACTAAGAATATTTTTCCAAAATCTATTGGTGATTGTTAACTTTTAGTACGGTTTAGAACTCACCATTTGGAAACACTATTTGATGAGAATCTGGCATGAATCACTGAATCTCACTTACTCCTAGATCTCTATTTATACAGCATTCCCATTTTTAGTTATGGCTCTACAAATGCCAGTCATCATTTCAGGCTGCTCCCTCTTTACTGAGGTATCAAGCCTTGAATTGATAGTCTATTCTAATTACAGCCTAGATAGCAAGATAGAACCCTTCCATCCACAATCTCAGTAGTGGCTACCTCAAATCAACTGCTGTTTATGAGATGGGAGAAGAATCCATTGCCCTTAGGCTATATTCTTGGTTTATGCTGGTCCCTACCTCTTTTGTCCACAGATGCTGCAAAGTTGAGGGTCAGGCTCTTTATTCCATCTGGCCTTCTGCTTCGGGCTTCTTAGCCTGTAGCCACAGCTGCTTGGTTATTCCACTAGCTGCCTTCTGGACCTCATTTCAACCCTTGTCCCTGTACCCATCAGGACCTGCAAGATTTGGGGAATTTCTTCTACCCTCAGAGTTAAGATAAATTCACCTCACTGCCATCTTCCATCTGCCCAAAATGATCCATATTAAATGCAAGGCAGTCTGCCCCAGCCCTCATTCTGTATTAATGCTTCCCTCATACATTTCTGAACTGCTGCCATGTAGCTTCAGTACCTTGCTGAAAATGAGCCTTCTCTCTGCAGTGTGAAAAATCATTGTGGGTTATACCTTGAGAAGAAAGAAGCAAATCTCCTGCAATGGGTCTTACTAAACACATCTGGTCAATGTCAGCACTTTATTGTTTTGGTGTCAGCCTTCTAACTTGACTTCTCTACCCTGAACTACCTCCCCTAGACCAGAAAGACATTCTTTTACTCACCTTCCTGTATTGTGTAATTATCCCTCCAAAAGTAGCATGAGCCCTTCTTTCTAATCTGGGACCATAACATTAGAGAACTTGCAGTTGAATCTAAGTATCAACTCAATACTGCTTCAAATGTTTTCCATCTACATTTGGTTTCATGCAAGAATCTAGGGGAAACAATTCTTTGGAGATGTCAGAAATAAACCATCAGACAAACCTTCAGCTTAACTCCAAAAGTAAGAGCATACTTCCCTCTTAAAGATTAGTGTCAGGCATCATAGTGAAGTTAGTGCCTGGGTTGGTTGGTGTGTTTGTTTTTCTACCATAAAGTTGCTTACAGTCTTTGTATGGTCTGAACACTAGAATCCACCCCCATTTATTATGGGCACAATTGAAACTGGACTAACTTGTCTTCCTTTACCCACCATGACAGACAAGAAGTATTTCTCTCTCTGGAAGAACCCATTACACTCATGCTGTATTACTGGCTGTTACAACAAAATGATGTATTTTATTGTTTTGTTAACTAACCCTTCCTGTTCTGGTACACATTGTTGGCATTTTAAAATTGGCTTTCTGTCAAAGAGTAATTTTACTCTTTATTTTCTATCTGAGCATTTTGACTCAACTTGAACAAAATAAGATATAATAATTGTGAATATAGAAATTCTAATAACCTTGTAAGACAAACTTCCTTGTTTTACATTAAGTTTAACTGTGCAGCACTTTACCTGATTCTCCTCACTTGATAAAAGTATTTAAAAAGTAGCTTATCCTAGAGACTACTCAACAAATGGTTAATTGCTCTGTATTTTCTCTAAATCCTGGCCATAACGGTGCCATTGAGATCAACAATACTGTTATAGTTTGTGTTACTATCAATGACAAGGTTGATATGTATCTCAATGCAGGCTTGACTATCAAGTCAGTGGAGCTCAGTGGTTAGGAAGAGGAGCTTCAGAATCAGGTCCTTAGGATTCCAGTGCCTATTCTGCCACTGTTAGTTTGTGATCCTGTGTACAACATTAACAATGTCTCTAAGGTTATCATCTCCAAATTGCAGATAATATTTACTGCTTGACAGAACTGAATGGAGACTACATGAGATAAAGTTTGTAAAGACTCTGGTTCAGCCTAAGACCTCTGTGGAAAGAGTGAATATGTTATCTAATGGTTTGTCAGATACAATTTGCAGCAACTAATTAAGACAGTGATATCAGCACTACCATGCAAATCAATCACAACAAATTGAAATGGTGGGATATTTTGTCGCATTCACTTCTATTAATGATCATAAGCCCTGCTCTGGAAGTCAATAACAGATTACACAGGAAGAAAGATGTATTTGATCTGGAGCTATGCAGTTTCTTGAAATGTCTCCTGAATCAGATTCCCTATTTAATAAAAGAGTGCTTTCCTGCATATTGCTTTGACTTCATCATCTACTTCATAAACAGAGATTATAAATCAGCCTCGTGTAAGAAAGTGTAAGAAATCTGAATTTAGCTACAAGTGAAAATAACAGGCGGCATAAAATTAAATAAGGTTAAAATAAATATCCAGCTTACTTGACAATAGATGTGAAGTCAAGTTTAAATTATCCCTTAATCTAAAGGCAAATTAGTGAAAGATTTTTTTTTCCACAGCTTTGAGACAGAGCTAACTATATTTGTGCTTTAGTGGCGGCTTGCATTTTGCTAGTTTATTTCCACAGTTAGTATCTGCTATCATAGATTTGGCCTGAAAAAAGATATTTCAAGCCACAGTTTACTAAAAAGGGAAACAAATTGATTCCATTTTTATAGTGAAACTTCAGAATCATTTCTCTCTCCCTGTCCTTTTTCAAAGGTGTACATAATTAGGGTATTTTTTTATATTGCATATGTGTGTATTCTTTTTCCTCTTCCTTGTGCTCTGCTCTACTATGTTTATATTTATATAACAGATGCAAACTGAGCATATGATGAAGTGGGAAACACAGTAATAAAGAGTAATTTTTTGGCTCCCTCCTTCCATCTAGGTGACTAGAAATGCATGTTGTCCTACCCATTCTCATTATACAGAACATTTTGCTACTTAGTAAAGGGGTCTTGGAATGACTATACCCGATATAACGTAACACACACACCCCCCCCCCCCGAAAACTAATGTACTTCAAGGCCACAGATATGTGATGCTTTCCTAAGACAATGTGTCTCAAAATTTATTCAATCAACAATTATTTTTTGAGGCATTACTATGCTCAGGAATATGATGTAAAGTGATAAAATAATTGAAATAAGCCCAGCCAGTATGGCTCAATTCCCGGTCAGGGTCCATGCCCAGGATGTGAGCCCAATTCCTAGTGAGGGACAGGCAGGAGGCGGCCAATCAATATTCTCTCTCATTGATGTTTCTATCTCTCTCTCCCTCTCCCTTCCTTTCTCTCTAAAATCAATAAAGAAAAAAAAAATTTAATAAAGAATTAAAATGAATTCTGCCTTCATGGTAACTCCAGTGCCAACATCACCTATTTAATTTACAGCTACCACTGTGTACATTCTAACTACTCTGATACTGTAGAAATTTTCCATTCTGATCCTCTGTCACAGTGTTCTCTGTAACTCAACTCAACTCACATTATCCCATTGCTATTTAGCATAGCATAACTCTACTTTGAGTGTGCTACGAAGTCCCATTCTCAGATTCTAGATGGTACCATTCACTGACGTAGCATTATTCTTTTCATAGATGTGTGGCAAGCACATCAGTCCTGGCCCTATTGCCATGCTAGATCACGTTTCCACCTGCTTTATGTGAAGTAAGCAAATTGAGCTTCTCAATTACTTAACTGCTACCTCTCTTACACATTATTCTTCAATTTCAACAGCTTTCTTTACTTTCTTCTCTCACTTTACAACATTCAGGGAATGGATCATCTTCCAGTCATCATCTCAGATGAGAAATGAGAGTTGTCCAGAGATTTTAGGGAAGAAGAAGGCTTCTGGGTTACTCAGCCTTATCATTATTTTTTGTTGCTCATAACCCTAAGTTTTATGTTTACTGTAAATAAGTAGGACCTGTACTTTGACATTATCTGGTACTATATCTTAATTATGTCTGTTGACAGATATCAAAGATTGCTCACTTTAGCCATCTCTCTCTCTCTCTCTCTCTCTCTCTCTCTCTCTCTCTCTCTCTCTCTCACATACAGACACACACACACACACACACACACACACACACACACACACAAAGTCTTTGGTACTGTTTTTGAGAACTGAAATATGTGCAGAGATAAGAAGGTTATTACTTGAAACAACAGCATAAATAACTATTAATCAGTTTTGAGTCCTAAAATACATGGCCTCAGGATGAATCTACATTTAACTCCACCAAATGTATGCTCATTCATCTTAGATATGTCTTCTGAATCAACCAAAACATAAATGTTTTCACTATGACAGAACTCCAAATATTTTAAGACAGTCATTACTTGTTCCTTTAGTATTTTATCCTTCAGTGTAAATATCACTGATTCTTTCAAGCTATTCTCAGATGAGAAGATTTTCATTGCTTTGCCCATCCTGATAGCTCCTTTCAGGACCCATCCTGGTGTAGTAGTGCCTCTATAAAGATTGCCCAGAGTAGCATACTGTGTTTGCAATTATATTGTCTCCTCTGCAGCCCCTTCTTTGTCAGTCTGCTCACTACATTAATCTCAGACCTAAATCCACATTTAATTATTTCTGTACTATTTTAAAACTCTTTATGATTTCCCACCAACTTCAAGGGCAGATCCCCTAATCTGACTTCTATGGCCTTTCACAGTCTGGATACTGGCTATGTTTCTACCTCCATCCCCCGACTCCCCTGTGGCTCTTCTAGGCTGCAATCTCACAGCATGGGTGGGTCTCACAGCCTCTAGCTATGAGTTTTCAGAGAGAGCAGGCAGGGGATTTGGGGAGGGTGAGAAGGGGATATTAATCAGTATCATCTGGTGACTTTTCAAACTCTACATGTCCCTCTCTGCCTTCTCAAAGGTGTCTCTTCCTCCAGCAGTGGTGGTTCTCTTTGCTGAGTGTGAATGCGGTGATGATCATTGTTCACACTAAGGAGGTATCGTGTCCCCTAGTTGCATTAAAATAGATAAAAAATGAAACAGTTCTGCTTACATCAAATCCAAATCTTCCTTCAGAATTCTTCCTAAGGGCAGTCGTGAGGCCAAGTTTCCTGGGATAGTTTAACTAAAACCATAGGAGGGCTCTACCAGAGGAAAAATGGTATGCTCTTATTTGTTCTGCTTTTTGACTTATTTTTCCTGTTTTGTGCTCTGAGAAAATGATCAAAGAAATAAAAACAAGCATGTCTGTACATGAAAGTTCCATCTCTTTGAGTGCTGCAGGTGTTCATAGATGCCCAGGGCAGCTGAAGGATCTAGTTCCTGACCCCTGGTTGTGAACACTGTCTCTCCTAACAGTACTTAGTCTTAGCAGAGGCTATGCTTCTAGAAAATGCCATTTCTTTCTTGTTTCTCTTTCCTTTCTTGCATCTCCCTCATCTGTCCGTACCATTTCCTCCCCTGAACAGCTCATGAATTCAAGTGCAACAAAACACAGGGCCAGCTACACTGTAAGAAGTGGCTTGATTAACAGCTCTTATTCTGGTTGTAGTTTATTGCGTGTTTCCCTTTGGATAGTGGCCTCTTGTGGGGACACGACCAACAGAGATTGTCAAAGTTCATGGATCCCAATGTGATGCTTTGACCTAATTAGTTCATTTTTACTGCTGTGTAAAAAGATCCTAGAGAAAAAAATAGACCTTTCCAGGTGTGAGCTATTACCCTGAGATAGCATTTGCCACCTGCACTAGTCTGTGATTATTGTCCATTAGTAGATGTCAGAGGACACATTGTCTTTCAGTCAAGACTCACAGGATGGGCAGACTTTTCTTTAAAGGAATGTAATAAATTTGCATGGTAGAAAACTATTCACATCTACTCTGTAGTGGGAAAACTTGAGTAATTCATCTTGCAAATACTAAAATTCATATGAAGAATATAAAAAATAATTTTAGTCTAGCTGTCCCCTATTCTTTCTAATTTACATTATATTTTAGAAAACCAGTGTTTCTTAAAGTTTAAAAGTAAACAGACATACAGTCAGGAAATAATTTTTCTTTTTTCTTTTTATTTTATTTTTTTCCTTTATTGATTTTTAGAGAGAGAGGAAGGGAGAGGGAGAGAGAGATAGAAACATCGATGAGAGAGAACATCGATTGGCATCCTCCTGCTTTCCCCCCACTGGGGATTAGGCCCACAACCTGGGCATGTGCCCTGACCGGGAATCGAACCGGTGACCACTGAGCCACACCGGCAGGGTGGAAATCATTTTCTTTTTATAGGAAATAGTATAAAGCACAATGTAATTATGGTTACAACAAATGAAGAACCTAATTAAAAATTAATTGTGACCCTGGATGGTTTGGCCCAGAGGTAGTGCATCGGCCCTCAGTTCCGACCAAGGGTGCATACCTCGGTTGCGGTTCATCCCTGGCCCTGGTTGTCAGGAGGCAACCAGTTGATGTGTCCCTCTCTCATCAATGTTTCTCTCTCTCCCTTTCTCTCCCTCCCACTCTATCTGAAGATAAATAGAAAAATATCTTCGGGTGAGGATTAAAAAAAAATTAATTGTGCATTCCTAGAATTTAAAACCAATCAAAATTTATATTGGAAATAATAATAACAATAATAATAATAATAATAATAATAATAATAATGACAGTTCAAAAGGAATCTAAGCCACTAAAGTAACTTATACTTCCTTCAGGTGTATATAACTATTGTGTACATGTATGACCAATTTCAATGGAGCCCATCCTCTCTGCCATTTTCCATTTTCCCTTTCCAATGGAGTATGTCTATTTGTTCAAATATGTGGGCAGTGGATGTTTTTTTCCAACATGATTAAGGCACTGTATGTACACTATAGTAAAGAAAATTCACACCCAGAAATTAGAAACTGCAGCCATGTGATGAAGATGTTAGGAAATGTTTCTAAGACTAGAATGAGAAATGTTGAACATAATCTGTTACAATATGAGTACACACTTGAGAACTATAGTGTCTGAGACCAAACTAAAGAGAACACAAATAGTGAGAGAAGGGAAGACCATAAACTTTATTATGTTTTTGAGATTGATAAGCTACTGTTGCTATCATGTATAAAAAACAAACAAACAAACATTATTTTCAGTAAAAATTGGCCATCATCAATGTTGACAAGCTTAAGAGGAGTATGAGAAAAAGAAGTAGAAAGGATACAGAAGACAGAATAGACAAATATTCTCATAGTAGATTTTAATGTGTAACATGATTTCGGAATGAAGGATAATGTATAAATAAAATAATTATGATACAGTAATTTAGTTAGGAAATAGAGAGTGTAGGTAAAAAAATAATTGGGTGTCTTATGTAAATACAATAATTACAATGCAAGATGATTAATAAGAGTTGTCCTATTTGTTACTCACAGACTTATGTCAGAGAGAAATCTCAGTGCATAAGCTCAGGTATTCAAGTACACAAGAAACACAGTTTTTTTGTATTTTTCTCTCACTGAATTTAATTTGTATTCTGGGCCCCAGTTCTATCAAGTGGCAGAAACTCAATCTCAATTAGCCCTAACCAACTCTCCTCCAGGACTGTGTCTACAGAATGCCAGGTTGGGGGCCATCTGGCCCTCAGTGACATCAGCTATCCCTGCTGGCAACCACTGAGACTTTCTCCTTTCAGTCTGGTCTGTGGTCACTTGTCCTTGCAGGTTGCCACTGCAGCCTCCACGTCCTCATTCCAAGGACACATTAAGCTTGCTGGCTCTCTGTGCATTTTTTCACTAGAGAAATTTTGCTTCTCCTGCACTGCTGTAAGCTATGGAAAACACTGTGAGTGGCTCCCAGCCCTCAAGCCTAGTCAAATCTTGCTTTTAGAGAGCTCCGATTCATTTTAAGTTTCTGTCATTCTTTCCTAACACTGGGACTTGTTCTGTGAGCATTAGTAAAACAAATACCCTTTCCTGATGATGTCACATACATCTAGACTCTTCTTTTTTTGCCTCTCTCTCTCTCTCTCTCTCTCTCTTTTTTTTCCCCTCTTCCTAGCTGATGGAATTTTTCCCTAAAGATGAAGCTGAGGTTGGAAGAACAACTACTTATACTCCCTCTACATCCTTTCAAATATTTTATATTTTGAAACTCAAAATCTAAGCTAAATCTTATTTCTTTTTATTTCTGATATGTTTGTTATTACTTGGAACATTCTAGCTATCTGAATTAGGGGAAGGGGCAGAAGATAAAAAGTAATACCAGAATTGGAAATCACATTGGTAATATAATAATATACTAATCTCCTAGAGATAATTTTCAAGTAATGAGATAAAATTAAACTTATGCTATGCATTTGCTTATATGCTACTGAATAATACAAAGATATAGTTATTTCATCTACTTACATATCAAATACTGAAAAATGTAGCAATTATGTTTCTAGATTTGAAACTGTTTTTTTCTTGTAGTAACCATTGGAGACAAATGAAGCTATCTTACTAGAATGCAGCTCTGTGTAGTCAGTTTCTGAACAACTAAACAAATATAATATAATTTTATCCTATAATAAATTTTGGAGTGTCTCTGATAATGCATGCCTCTTAGATTATAATGCTCCCTAAAAATTACTTCTCTGACTTGAAGGATTAGAAGTTGATGAGTCAAGATTCTAGATTGTTCTACATAATGAATGCCTGGAAAGTTTGGCTTTCATTTTGCTTAAAGAAGTTTAGGTATATGCTTTGGAGACCAGATGAGCAGCTGTCATGCTCGGCAAGTCATTATGAAACTGAAAAGACTTTATAAAAGACCAGACCACCATCAATCAAAGGTATCTATAGACAGCCTCCTTTCTCCAGGAAAAAATTTGGCTGTGTGGCAGCAGCATGTAATCAAATGCTTAATTTAGTACCCAGAATCTCACAATATAGATATAAGCAATACCAGATATCATCAAGAGTTGGCCATAGTGATGGAACGATTTTCTGATGCCCTTCTGGAACATCTTATTCCTATTGGTAGGATTCCTAGTGTATCCACTTGATAATAATGTGTTTACTTCATTCAGCCTTAAGTGGAATCATATTATGTAGATCAGTTTGACTAATGTGTGCCAACGATAAAGGCAATAATCACGTGTAGGATAGTTATACTAAATAGAGAGAGAGAGAGAGAGAGAGAGAGAGATGGATATTTATAAATTAAGACCTCCAGAAAAGAATTTAAAATAAATATATATATATTTTTTATTTTAATCATTTTTTTTATTTTTCAATGCAATAGACATACAATATTATATTAGTCTCAGGAGTATACCCCAGTGATTAGACATTATATAACTTACTAAGTGATCATCCCAATAAATCTAGTACCCACCAGAAACCATACATTGTTATTAAAATACTTTATATCCCCATGACTATTCTGTCACAACCAATATGTACTTCTAATCCCTTCACCTTTTTCACCCATCTCTCTAACCTCCCTCCCTTCTGGCAACTGTCAACATGTTCCCCATGTCTATGAGTTTGTTTCTGTAATGCTTCTTTGTTTATTTTGTGTTTTTATTTAGATTCATTTGTTGATAGATATGTATTTATTATTTATATATATACATTTCATTGCTCATATTTTTTAGTTTGTTTTTCTTCTTTTTCTTAAAGAAGATCCTTTAACATTTCATTTAATACTGGTTTGGTGGTAATGAACTCCTTTAGCTTTTCCTTGTCTGGGAAGCTCTTTATCTGATCTTCAATTTTAAATTATAAATTTGCTGGGGAGAGTAATCTTGACTGTAGTTCCTTGCTTTTCATCACTCTGAATATTCTTGCCAATCCCTTCTGGCCTGCAAATTTCTGTTGAGAAATCAGCTGACAGTCTTATGGGAGTGCCCTTGTAGGTAACTAACTGCTTTTCTCTTGCTGCTTTTAAGATTCTCTTTTTATTTTTTAATTCACCTTTAAGTTCACTGAGGTTGGAGAGGACCCCTTTATGATTATAAACTCTCTGATCATTATTGAAAAGGGAGTAGTCCATCTGGCTGTGTATATTTGTCATTAGGAAGAGAGAAATATAGCAGGGCCTAGGCAGCATATCCTGATCAGCTGCACTTCAAGAACAACTATTGGATCTTAATTAAATGGAATGTTCCCCTAAAAAAAGAAAGAAAGAAAGAAAAAAGATTCTGTCTTTGTCTTTAACCTTTGCATTTTAATTATGATGTGTCTTAATGTGGACCTCTTTCGGTTTATCTTGTATAGGACTCTTTGCATTCTTGGACTTATATGTCTGTTTCCTTCACCAGGTTAAGGAAGTTTTCTGTCATCATTTTTTCAAATAGGTTTTCAATATCTTACTTTCTCTCTTCTCCTTCCAGCACCCCCATGATGTGAATATTGGTACCATTGAAGTTGTCCCAGAGACTCCTTACATCATCTTCACTTTTTTGGATTCTTTTTCCTTTTTGCTCTTCTGATTGGGTGTTTTTTCCTTCTTTATATTCCAAGTTGCTGATTTGATTCTTGGCTTCCTCTACTCTACTGTTGATTCCTTGTAAATTATTTTTCGTTTCAGTTAGTGTATCCTTCATTTTGACTGGTTCTCTTTTATGGTTTCCATATTCCTGTTTATGGTTTCTATGTCCTTTTTTATGCTGTTGAAGTTCTAAGTTCAACTACTCTTCCCTTAAGTACATTGAGCACACTTATAACTAGTGTTTTGAACTTGTATCTAGTAGATTTCTTGTCTCCATTTTATTTAGTTTTTTTCTGGAGTTTTGTTCTACTCTTTTGTTTGGGACATGTTTTTTGTCTCCTCATTTTGGCAGCCTCCCTGTGTTTTATTTTTTTCTGTGTACTAGGTAGAGCAGTTAAGTTTTCTGGGCTTGGTAGTGTCATGATGTAGTAGGTATCCTGTAGGGTCCAGGGGCACAACCTCCCTGAACACCAAAGCTGGACCCTCCACTTGTGCCAGCCTCTCACCCTGTGGGCTGTGTACACCCTTCTATTATAGTTGAGACCTGATTGCTGTTGGCACATCAATGGGAGGGTTTAACCCCATGCTGATGCACTGCAAGGACTGGCTATGACTATTAACCACTGAGGAAGATCAGTTGTGCAAAGGCCCACTCCACAGAGCAGGACTTTCTTCAGAAGGGTTCTAGTGTGTGCTGTGTCTGTCCCTTGAGTATGTTGCTGTGGAAGTGGTTGGGTGTTTTGATGTGGTCTAAAGCTGTCCACTGGGTATACTGTCTCTGGGGCCTCCCCCTATGTGCAGGACACCTTTAGCCTCCACCTGTGTTCTGCCAAGGGCCACCTTGCTTGAGCTACAAAGTGATCTGCAGCTGTCTGATATTTGTGCTGGGCTTGCAGGTGTTCAAGAGAGTCCAAGTGGTAAACCATGGCTGGCTGCTGTTGGTGCCAGGCCTGCGGCCACTTAGTGAGAGGTACAGGACATGCTGAGGCCAGATGCCACTTGTTTGAGAGATTTTAGGAAAGTCTGAAGCTTGAACCAAGACAGACCATTTATATGGGAAAGATGCTGGATACTACTTGGGTGGACCTGCAAATTTGGTGAGGTGAGGTCTCAGAGAATCACCAGGATCTGTCAAAGAGTGTTAGCCAGGTTGATGAAGACTCAGATGTGGTGCCTGCCTGCTGTCTCTGTTGGGGGAGGGCTCATCAAATGTTCAATGACCCCACCAACACTTTTGTTTGGGAGGAAAGCTGCCTCTCAGCATTTGTCCTGATGCCAGACACTTCAGTTCCTTCCTTTGTGTCTCTGGTGCCTTTTGAGCTGCTATCCCAGTACTGTAGCTTAGAAAAAGTGAATAAGAGTAAGTCTATGTTCAGGCCCTTTAAGAGGAACTGCCTGGGACTCCAAAAGTCTCTGTCTCACTCAACCTCAATTCTCATTGGTTTTTGCAGCCAGAAGTTATGGGGACTTCTCTTCCCAGCACTGAAATACTGGGCTTAGGATGTGAGGCTGGGATCTTGCTCCTCATGGGGGACCTTCACAGATGAGATATCCCTCCCAATTTTTATCCACCACAGGTGGGTGTGGCACCAGACCATTCTGCCTCTCTGCCACTCCTACCAGTCTTGATGTTGCTTCTTCTTTAAATTCCTAGATGTATGACTTCTATTCAGTTAGATTTAAGGCAGTTCTGAATGATGGTTGTTCTGTAGTTCAGTTGTAATTTTGATATGGTTGTGGGAGGAGATGAGTACTGCAGTTACCTGTGCCACTATCTTGACCAAAAGATCCAGAAAAGATGTATTTATTTATTTATTTATTTATGATAGAGAGGAAAGGGGAGAGAGAGAGAAAGAATAAAACATCGATGTGAGGAAACATTGATTGGTTGCTTCCATATATGCCCCAACCAGGGATCTAACTCCACAACCTAGGTGTGTGCCATGACTGGAAATCAAATCTGCCACCTCTTGATGTGGGGGATGATGCTCCAACCAACTGAACCATACTGACCCGGGCCAAGAAAGAAATTGATAGACACTAAGTCCAGTTTGTTTTTATTGTGGTCCCTTCATGATCATAATTGTAATAAAGCCACATAAAATGTGTTATAAGAATTCCTGCAGTCCAATTAAATCTAAAGGGATTTGAAATTATAGAGTCGTGCATTAAAAGATATATTGGGGAATGGGTCTTCCAGGATATCCTTGTCTACCTTCCTGTGTCTGAATCTTGTGACATTAAAAATCTTATTTTATTTTGTACATTCAGCCTGATCTATAGCTTATGTTTATTTTCAATTAAGTTATATAGTTATTAAAGTTATAAACTGCATTATATTATTTTAAATAGCTTTTCCATAACATATACATATACTACATAATTCACAAGTATTTGCTAACCTTCTTATTCATGTCAGAGCCATGTTCTAGGAACTTAAATCTTGCTCAGCATGGCTGGTTCTTAGTTCAAGGAGGTCAATAGTGGAATAGTGATGTCTGATGCTTCTTTGCTCCATATATGAAATATTGGACTGAGAGACTCAAGCTTCTACTCTATAAAGAAAGCAAACATATTTTGAAAGAGACCTAACTTGGAATTACTTTTTATGGGAACTTAGTATACAATGTTCTTCAAATATGTGTTTTAGGTGCCATTTTTAAGGAAATAATTCTTTTCAGGATGTAGAGTCTACCAATTAGAATAGGATTTATTTATTTACTTACTTACTTACTTATTCATTTATTTTTAGAATAGAGTTTAAATTGTTTTTTACTCAAATAATATACACCCAGTGTTTTATTTGTTTTAAAATATTGAGTCAAAGTAGTAGTATTAGGAAGAATAATTGAGTTCCAAATATAGAGGTATGTTGGCTCTACAAAAGTAGATTCATCATTATATTCTGGTTTCCCTTCAGATCTCATAAATATTTCACCTTTTACTAAAGATTTCCATGGAGAGGTAAGAAAGAAAAAGAAAAAGTGGATTCATTGATCCAAAACTCTGAGAAACACTTGAATTCCAGTTTCTCCACTTCAGTTCAATCATTTGTTCATCATCACTGAATACTATATATATCTGAATCCCTATTGTGCATCAGTCCGGGTGGTAGGCCTGGGTACAGCAGTAAATTGACACGGACTCCTCTCCAGAATATATAACCTTGATTTATATACTCACCTATATTCCTCACAGTTTCTCTCTTAAAATTATACCATAAAAATTTACCTTCATCATTGATTCATCAGTTATGTCCTGTACTCTAGATTTTTAGAGGAAATAAAAACTTCATAATGAGATTAGAATGTACTTAGTTCCTCAGGAGCTTCTTCCATGTTCTGTCTTGCATGCTATGCTGCCCAAAAGGAGCATATGTGTACATGCCAGGGTACTTTTATTTACTTCTTAGAATTGTACTTAAACCAGAAGGCAGAAAGGCATAAATGACATTCATAAAGCAAATAAAGTATAATTTAATCTTTGAAGATTCAAATAGCAAAGGATTTTATGAAATATTGTTTTCAAACACCTCTAGATGTACTGAGTGTTAAATAATGAGTTCCATTTGATATATCATCAAATAAACCATACTGAATTATAATTAAATTCCTGGGTTCCTTGAATGTGTTTTAGTATAAAATTATATTAATTAGGACCTAGTATAGAAAAAGAAAAGCTTAAGCTAATTATGATCTTAGCCCTCCTTAAGGAATTGTTGAAAATAAATATTATATTTTGTATTCATATTTTAGGGAAGGAAGAATAACAAGAATAAAACACAATTTGATCTGTGACCTTTAGATGAGGCTGTTTACAAAATTAAAACAAATGACTAGTATTTTCAGATGAGGGATGATGAACAATTTTGAAGAACATGATTATTTTATTTTTTAATCAAGATAGAAAGCAAGGTTATCTTTAGATACTTGTATGATTTTAGATTCACTTTGCTGTATAGAGAACATGTGAAAAAGGGGACTCTACTACACTGCTGGTGGGAATGCAGACTGGTGCAGCAGCCACTGTGGAAAACACTATAGTGTTACTCAAAAAGTTAAAAATTGAACTTTTTAAACATTTGACCCAGTGATCCCACTTCTAGGAATATACCCTAAGAAACCTGAAACACCAATCAGAAAGAATATATGTACCCCTATGTTCATAGCAGCACTATTTACAATTGCTAAGATCTGGAAACAACCCAAGTGTCCATCAGTAGATGAATGGATTAAAAAGCTGTGGTACATATACACAATGGAATACTATGAAGCTATAAGAAAGAAAGATTTCTTATCCTTTGAGATGACATGGAAGGACCTGGAGAGTATTATGCTAAGCGAAACAAGCCAAGCAGAGAAAGACAAATATCACATGATCTCACTTAT
This sequence comes from Tadarida brasiliensis, assembly GCA_030848825.1. Taxonomy (NCBI): domain Eukaryota; kingdom Metazoa; phylum Chordata; class Mammalia; order Chiroptera; family Molossidae; genus Tadarida; species Tadarida brasiliensis. The sequence goes on along the minus strand of CM061267.1, from coordinate 27,965,040 downwards.
TTGTGGAATATAATGAACTAAACAAACTGATGAACAAAATTGACCCAGAGACATAAAGGTGGGATACAGACTGACAAACCTCAGAGGAGGCGGTGTTGGGGGGGGGAGATAAACCACAGAACTTATATGCATGTATGCATGACCAATGGACTTAGACAACAAAGCTGGGGATGGGGGAGGGATGGGGAGGAGGGTGTCAATGGGAGGGAAAAGAGAAACATCTGTAACAAAAACAAATTAATAAAAATAAATAAATAAATAAAAATAAAAATAAATAAGAAAATATGTGAGAGAATGAAGGCAGGTGATGAGATATTAACAAATTGTTTTAAAAAGAGAGTAGTTGATGACCCAAAATGTGTACTTGGAACTTCTATCTCGCTTATTTTCACTCATGTTCCACCTAGCCCTCTTTTGTGTAACTAGCTCCCTAAGTAAACCTATGACACACTGAATTGTGCTTACTTGTGCCTCCGCCTGAAATGAGCCTATAAATATTTTCTGAACCCCAGGGTCTTAAGCAACCTGGAAAGCTTTTGTACATTCCTGATTCTCATCTTTCCAGAATTACTCTTCTCTGAAGAGACCTCGGATTATTCTATCCTTGAAAAAAAAATCTCTCTAATATCAAGGGCTGAGGGTGTTCTTTCTCTGTATCTGTAGCCACCCTTCAGTTGAGTAGGGCCTGCCACAACCTTCTTGCTGTTGGTTCAGCTTCCAATATCCACACTAATGGTTACATGAAAATAAAACACAGTAAGTCCTCCCTTAACATGATTGGTAGGTTCTTGGAAACTGTGACTTTAAGTGAAATGTTCAACAGAACCAAGTTTACCAGTGGTTAATTGATATAAACAAGGGTTAAGTTACTATGGCATATTTTGAGTCAAAGAACATCATCAAACTTCTAAAGACACAAAACAGTTTGTTTTTCTTTTACTTTATTTTTATTGTGGACATTATTATAGATGTCCCCATCCCTCTCCCATTTGCCCACCTCCACCCATCCTCCATACTCCTTTCCCTCTGGCCAGTACCACATATTAAATGTTTAAAAATAAAAATGAACTATACATACATTTGACAGATATTTAAAACACAAGGAATATGATCCTTTTCTAATCAACGTATTCCAGTTCAGTGTCTGTCCCAACATCTTAGGGCCCAAGGTGCATACTCACCCTGGAGGGGGTGCTCTTCCATAGCAGGGCCTCTCACACCCACACCCACACTGGCTGAGGTAGGACCGTGTAGACATGCCATTTCACTCACGTGCACATCTGTGGGATGTGGGAGGTAACCTGAGTGCCTCGAAAAACCCATGCAGGTGTGGGGAGAATGTGTGAATGCCACATAGACAGTGGCCCCGTCTGAGAATTAATTTTTTTTTCTCATCACGTAATAAGGAATCAATGTTGAAAGAAACAATGTTATTCAAGGACATGCTATGCTACAAGAGCACCTCACATTACATTACAACTAGCAATTTCATGGAAGAAAACATAAATCAAAGTAATTTCTTGGCATTGGGGGGAAAAACTGGTTAATGAGGGAATGGAGAATTTTACAAATATTTTGGACTTGAAAAATGTTCTGTAGACCTACATTTGAATCCTGACTCTTTTCTTTCTAGTTATGTGAAAGTCTGAACGTGTCCAAGTTATATAACTTCTCTGTTACATATTTTGTTGTCCTATGTTAATAAAATATGTCCAAAAATTGTTAGAAGAATTAAATTAGTGTGAAATTTGTGAGAGATATATGAGTATGTTGCAGACATAGGACTTTAATATTTATTTCCTTTATTTGTTGCAGCAACAGGTGGGAAAAATCCTATTTATTCTATTCTTCAGGAAATAGCTCTTTGATTTTGAGGTTTGTTAATCCAAGTCAGAGATTATTTGTAATACTGAGAAAGAATGACAGGCTGGGCTTTGTTTACTTTTTCTTTATATAAATAATGAATATACACTTTATAATAGTCTATAAAATAATAAATGACTATCTAAAATAAGTGAGTATCTAACAGGCAACCCAGATACAATGGGTCATAGAAAATTCTCCTTTATACAATATGTGATTAACCTGTAGATTTTCCTACACCTAGTTAGACAACTAATTTCTGAGTGGGTTTAATAAATGGCTAGATATGGAACTAAAATCATTCAGGGGAAATATTGTGCTTCAGGCATAAGCTTAGCAGAAAATAATGAATATGCTCAAGATTTATGGTTACTATGCTCTACCCATAGCTGTAAATTTCTTTCTGGAATTTTAACCCGTTGTTGTGGGTTTGTGTAAACTACCAGCAAGTTGGAAGCCAGCTGATAACCAAGAAAGGCCTCTCTGGTCTCCACCTCTTATCTTTTCTCCTTGGTTAACTGACAGCCAGGGAGGCCCATTAAGAATCAAGAATAAGGACCAGATTTTTGCAAAAAGTACCACAGACACTGGCATATGCTTTCTTTCTATTGAAACAGAGACTGTATCACCACAACTCTTTTGTATCATCTAAAGAGAAAGTTTAGCCCAGCTGGTGTGGCTCAGGGGATTGAGCAGCATCCCAGGGACTGGTTTGATTCCTGGTCAGGACACAAGCCCAGGTTTCAGGCTCGATCCCCAGTAGGGGGCGTGCAGGAGGCGGCAGATTAATGTTTCTCTCTCACATTGATGTTTCTATTTCTCTCTCCCTAAAAAAAATCAATAAAAACATACAAAACAGAACAAAACAAACAAAAAACATAATTTAAAAAATAAAGAAGGAAAATAAAGAGAAAGTTTAGAAGTTCCAGCATCAGGGGACACCACTTATAACCAACAAGAGAATCCCCCATGGATTGTGCAATGAGAAAAACCCCCACCAACCCTCCATTAACAATCAAATAATTGAAGGAAGCCTTATGGTCTGAGATCTCAGTCTTGCAGTGGGTGGGTTCAAGGCTGCCAGCACATATGTTGTGTGTGTCCAGCACGGTGATTGTTGGGAACGGTGAATGAGAATGCCTACAGTCAGGAGTGCTCTGCCTTTTCCCACAGTTTCCTCTGCAACTTGTCATCTTAAGTTTGTGGATTTGAGTTTGCAACTTTTTTTTTTTTCCAAATACATTTTTATTGATTTTTGAGAGAGAGAGAGGGAGAGAGAGAGACAGAAACAATGATGAGAGACAGCATTCATTGGCTACCTCCCGCATGCCCCATACTGAAGATTGAGCCTACATCCCCAGCATCAGTCCTGACCTCTCTGTGCCTGGGACAAGGCTCAACCAACTGAGCCACACCTGCCAGGGCTGAGTTTGAAACTTTTGATGTAAAACAACCTTTTTTTTGAAGTGAGAAGAAAAATAATTAGTAGAAAAATAATTTTCAGAATTCCACAAAATACAAAATGACATATAAAAATAAGTGGGAACCTAAAAGTCTACAGAATGAAGAAAGAAAATAGCAAATCCTTTTTGAAACAACATATAATTAACCTATTGAACATGATTTACATAGCTGGAGAGTAATTAATGGATGGGTGTGTTTAATATAGCACACATAAAACAATATTTATAGACACCCATCTAAGAAGTCACACAAGTACATTGTCAAGAACACCAAATGACTTTGTGCCTGGTTCCAACAGCACAGTCCACATAGCCGTCAGTGTCCTTGGTACAGAGCTGGCCAGTGTGGCCATGCGTGTCCATCATTTCCAGCTCTTGTTTTTAAGCAAACTCAGGAAGAAACAGTCTTAAGCTGTTTGAATTTTTAGTTAAAAATAAATCAAAAGAAGACATACAAGGTATATAAATGTTCTTAGAGTCATTAATTGGCCACGTTGCTTATTTTGTTCTATGAGAGAAAAAATGTACAAGAGTGTAGGTACAGTTGTGTGCATGAGTGTGTGAGTGTGTGTGATTCTATCACTTCCAAGTATTTCTGGGATAGTGGCTCAGTCAGAAAGAACTGAAGCAGTGTCAAGTGTGACAGACAACCTCAGGTGTGTAGCACCAGGGAGCAGCTCCTGTGCTTGCTTTTTACAGCTAATCAGGCTGAGGTGTGCTGCTGAAATTGCATTTCTGACACTTGCTTTCCCACTATCTCCCTTAAGACAATGTTATTGTGACAGACCAAAGAGTGGAGTAGAAGAAATTCTGGCTTTGATAGATTAGATAGGATTTTCCTCCCCTTCTCAAGTCCTATGTCCTCAGAAAAACTCGAAAGTTTCACTGGTTAATGATCTCCAAGGAGTGGAGGGAGAGGGGAGTTGTCCTTTAGAGGAGAAGAATATGAGTAAGATACTGTGGTCTCAGCCTCTCTCCATGGAGAAACTGACAATCCCCTAATCTCCCTCCTGTTCCTTCTCACTACCTATAAACTCCTCCTGACTGGTACTCCACTGCCTGTTTTTCCCCAGCTTTGCCAATGAATGCCAAATTCATCCTGTTGAATCATTAATATTCCTTATTCTTAATACTTTCAAAGATTGATCATGTCATTCCTCAATTCCAAAATTTTCAAAGACTCCCCATTGCCTACCAATTAAGACACAGTTATTCTCATGGTATTTGACATCCAGTGTGATACTCAAGTTCACTTTTCCAACTTCATTTCTCATTGCTTTTTTTCATAAACTCTATCCTCCATTTTTTTTTTCAACTGGAGTGCTTTTGGCATTCTTGGAAGACAATATTTTGTTGTGTGGCACTGATTACAGAATCACTAGCCTGTTTGGCTTCAGCACAGTAAATGGGAATAGCACTTTCAGTATTGTGACAACCCAAAATTCCTTCATCCATTTTTGAACTCCAAATGGGAGTGCTTTACTCCTCTTGTGATCTGCTCTTGAACTTCACTTGCTTTCCTGCCTTGATTCCTTGATCATGCTGCTTTCTAGGGCTGAAAGTTACTCCCTCATGTTTTCATACTCTAACTCATGATGCCTTAATGAAATTACCTTGATCCCTAGTCCAAAACGATTTCTCCTTCTGCCTGAATTCCCAAGGCAATTCATATTCATAGAATGTCTGCCACATGTCAGTCATGTTACTTGCTTTATATGCATGATTTCCACTTAATATTGTGCTTCCTTGCTCATTGTGGTATTGGAATTGACTCCCTACCTTTATCATCTTTGTCCCACCAGAGAGCAAGTTAGAGGTGAAATATAAGCTCTCTAATCTTATTAGACCTTGAGCATTCAGCTTCTATCTTAGGTATGGAACACCTAAGGCAATAATGTGACTTATTGCCTAGACTTGCCATTTTCATTTCCCACTTTCTGTTCCTGACTAGTAGTTCTTTCAAGTCAGGGCATCTGATTTATCTTCTTATTTCCTAAGAAGCCCAGCAGAGTGCACTGGGGTGGCCTCAAATATGTTTGCTGTTAAAAAAAAAAATCTAGATACTGAAAAATGATCAATATTTTCCAGTTTTAACTCTTTATTTTAAAGCTCAGAACAGTTTAAATGAGTCAAGATCTAGAATATCAGAATATTGGTCGGGGTGGGTATGTAGGTAAGAAAAACTTAAAAAATTAAAACTAAAGAAACTAATGAAGTTATTCAACTTTTCAAACAAATACATAATAACAATGTCATACTATAAAACCAACATAAAATGCCAGGAAAAATTTAACATTATGAGAATATTAAGGGGTATTGATTCACAGCATATTAAGAAGGGCAATTTCACATTTCCCATTACCATGAATGAAACTCATGTGGTAAAATTCACACATACCTCAGTATAAGTATGACCTCAACATACTATTTTTCATATTCTGAGATTTTTCTAATTCAAAGCAATTTAATTTTCTACTTACTTTACAAAGAAATGTCAGGCTGAATGACTAGAGCATTGATGTTGAACATATTTCTTCACACATTATATTTACAGTAAAAATCAATTGTAATCCTTGATATCATCAAATAAAGGCAAAAACTGAAATATTCTTTACTTAATATTTTCACCTTTGAAAATAAGAATTTGGATGCAAATGACAGTCATACTTATATAACATATTAGTAGAAATATAAAAATTTTTAAAGAAATTTTAGTAAATAAGAAAGCCATTACTGAAGAACAGCATCATTTGTGTTCCTCTAAAATTTTGGAATGAACTAAATATTGGAAAAGATTCAATACTTGAATTCTGTGTTCATTTTAAATTTTATAAATCAAATACAGAGTAGTGATTAAAAAGACAGTCTCTGGAACAAGAGGGTTCACAGATTGGCTCTATTGGTTATGAGCTGTATCAGATTAGGTGAGTTATATAACATTGCTGGGCCTTATTAATTAATTGAAGTTATTGAAAATCCTATTCATAGATTATTATGAGGTTAAAATTAGTGGATAAATTAAGGTATTTTTAAGAGTGCTTAGCACTGGCAAACATACAGTAAATGTATTAGCAATATTATCATCTTATTATAAATATGGTAGATATTCTATTGGAAGACATAAAAGATAAACTGATTCTCACATTAGATTTAGCATTATGCTCTTTCAAAATATATTTGACATGATTATTCTGCTTTATCATATACTAGGGAAAAGGATATCAATGTACATAAATGTTATATAACTATTTTAGAGAACTTGATTCATAAATATCAATAAATAACCAAGAATGGAACCTTTCTACCTGCTTAAGTGCAAGAGGCCATTTCTTACTGGATTCTTCATCTTTTTCACCTAGCACTGGCTTGGAACATAGTAAACACTCAGTAAATATTTGCTTAATCTATTAACCTTTATGAAAAAAAAATTCTACTTTACTTCTAATTTTCTCCATCTAGTCAATGCACCCAACCATCTTTAACCATGCCCAGGGTCTTTGATCTTTGTCTCCCACCTGAGGAACAGTTTGAGCTCCATCACCTCCTGATTTCTCTATACAGCACTGCTAGTCTACCCTAATGTCTGCCTCATCCAACTTCTCACAAACAGATTCAGTGCAATAGAATTTAGTACTACGTTGATTTAATGGCATGTTAAATTTGATGTTTCAGCTAGATCATATGCATCCTTAGGGCAGAAATGAATTTGACACTTCTTTTGTAACATCGTATGGGTGTTAACTACTAACACCCACACTAAGATTTCTTCTTATGTACTAAGTTCATCTTTCTACTTCAATTATTCTGTTTTTGTTCCAAAGTTGGAATGTATTTTGCTAATGTTAAAAGAATATCTTGAATACTACATGTTGTATATCATGTTATATATATATGTGTGTGTGTGTGGTACATATACATGTGTGTATTTATATATATATAAAACATATACATATGTTATTGTTATCATCATAATTAGCTAATTACTGCTAGTAATAGGAAGAGAACAAAGGGGAGGCCAGACATTATAAGCATGGTCATCTTGGCAGCTTCACCAGGAAACTACAGCTTCCCAGGGAACCACTGGTCTATTCCCTGAGATCACTGGGGGAAGGGATTGAACAAAAGGGAGATAGGTGCATGTGCAGTGACGTTGGGGTGATGTAGGGAAGATGCTTGCCTGTCAGTCTAGCCTGTGAAACAATGGATTGGCTAAGAGGTGGACCCCATCAAAAGTGAAATCTTGGAAAGTTAAAATCCCCAGACAAAGGGTTCCCTTGCTCTCACTCCTCTTCACTCTTGCTCTCACTTGCTCTGCACTTACCCGTGCGCTTGCCTGTTCTATCTCCATAGCCATGTGGCCTTACGCAGCTGCATAGCCCATGGCCATGCGGACCTCATGTGTGGGATGCTGAACTGCACTATACTTTAATATGGAGCAGGAACTATGGGCGGTGACTTTTATTCTGGCCCTGCTGAAGATAAGATTGGATTTCTTCCAATGCAAGACAGAGATGGGTCCTTAGAGGATAACTTCCTTACTTTTACATAATCAATAAAGCTTTCCACAAAACCCCATCCTCCCATGGGGGCCTCAGGAAATATTTTTCCTCTTGGCACCCCAAGAACTCGACTTCCATTGATAACATTATCATGTGAGGTTGGGGAGTTGGAACAGGACTCTAGCCTTTTAATTCAGGGATACTGAGTGTCTATTTTCCTTATACTCAGAGGCCAACTAGAGATTAAGTCAGTTGACCTTGTACTCAGTTTTGTTGTTATGGGAGGTGGAGGATGGCAGAGTAAATTCCTTGGAGTTTACTGTGAGTCTAATGCTGCTATTAATTAGATATAGAGACTATTAAGATTGAAATAATATTATTTTACTGGCCATTCTAACATATTTTGCATTTCTAAAAAGTTGCTTCTATATCTCTAAAAGAAAGCACTTAGAGATTCAAAGTTTTAGTGCAGAGGTAACCAAACAATGCAATGTTTCAAAAACTGTAACCAAATATTTTATAATAAATAATAGCTCACATTAATTGAAGGAGAAACTCTTTTATCCCAATTTTATATAGATAAGGAAATTGAAATTCCAAAAGGTTAAATAATTACTCAAGATCACACAGGTTAGAAATATATGAGCCAGAATTCAAACCCAGGAAGTTCGGCCTCAAAGGCCACACTTAAAAATACCATATAAGCCTAGCCGGTGTGGCTCAGTGGACTGAGCATCGGCCAATGGACTGAGAGATCTCAGTTCGATTTCCCATCAGGGCACATGCTCGGATTGCAAGCTCGTTCCCCAGTGAGGTGTGTGCAGGAGGCAACCTATGGATGTGTCTTTCTCACATCGATGTTTCTATCTCTCCTTTCCTCTCTCTAAAAAATCAATAAAAACATATATATGTTTTTAAAGTACCATATGATACCTCTGGCAGATACCATATGAGCGTCTGCCACCTACTTCCTTTCTGAGAGTCCATCTCTATGATACTCATTTTCCTGGTCCTTTGAAAGCAATGATGGACATAAAACCTAGTTCTAGCCAACATGATTAAAAGAAATGTCTTCTGGATCTTTATTTTTCAATTCTGGAAGAAAAAAAATTGAAAAATGTGTTACAAAGAGGCCCAGTTTTTCCCCTAATTTTAGATATTGATGGTGAGGATGCAATGCTTTGAGATTCTGTAGCCATCTTGCAACTGAAAAGAAGGTCAAGAGCATTACAGAAGAAATTACTCAGACATCGTTCTTTTTTAAATTTCTGAACCAACCCTGTATAGCACCTTTCTTATGAATGTCTTGTACTGTAAGAATAGTAATCTTTATTACTTAAGCTACTTTTTGTTGGATATTCTTACCTGCAGGTCAAAACTTTCTAACAGGTGAAAATATAAATTTCTAAGACTTCTTCAACTCTTAGATCTTGTAATAAATATAACATTTTACTTCTTTCAATCAATAAAATTATATTCTCATCTGCATATTTATAATCATATGGATATGATTGTATTTATAAGCATATATATGTATATATATACACACACACACAGACATGTAACAAATACAATAATTCTATTTTTTCAAGTTTTGTTTTTACTAATTATTAGAATAGATCACCCATCACTTTGATTCATGAATTTTTACTTTTAACAAATGTTCTAAATTGTATTGACAAATTTGGTGAAGAAAATTTTAAGGATATGAATCTATTTGATTAATTTGATCTTTTTATATCATATAATAATCACTGTTAGGCAAATGAAAGTATATTTTAGTTTCATTTCCTTCCTTATATCTAAATTGAACTTAAACTTGTATCAAAAAGTCAGTATCTGTCATATGGACTTCCCCAGCCCCCTCTCACTTAAGCAAACAAATAATCATAAATGAGGAAATATAAATCTTTTCCCTTTTAAAAAATTTTGTTGTCATACAGTACCATATTTTTTCACGTTGCCTTACTGTGTTTCCCTGATCAGGCCGAAGATAAAAATTACCTACCATTTAAGGACATTTTAGAGTCTCTGTAAGAGAGTAATATGTTCCCAGTTTATTTTATTTTTATTTTTGTTTGTTTTTCTAAAACATTGCTTCATTAAGAGGCTAACATTGTTAATATTTGAAAAATGCATCTTCATTTAAAGCTAAGAGTTTAATTTCATTGTGATGAAGTGGGATGCAAGGATTTTTATTAACATTAATAGAAGGAAATGCATAATTTCTAAACCATTAAGGTAAGAAAATCATCCTTTAGGGAGAATTTCAAATGAAAGAAGCAAAGTAAACAGAAAACTCCTTAGTTAAGCCTTCTATTCACCCTGTAACTGACCTGCAGTGACTATCTGTGATGTCAGAGCACATAGCAGGACAGCTTGTTGAGCCCATTTAAATCTGAATCTGTACTGACAAATTGCGAGTTTTGGCCTTCTGTGAATGAAACCACTGAGCAAAACTCAGAGATTTAGATATATCACTGCAATCACTCTATTTAAATGAAATTTTGAGAAAAAAAACACCAACAAATTAGTAGGAATTCCTACAGTGAGGCATTGTGTAATGTCCTGTGAAGATTCTATTACATGTATTATTTAGGTACCTGTGCTTGACTCAAGTGAAGAAAATTTCCATTCTCCACCTAAGTACATAATAGAGATTCAATAAATGTTTATTGATTTGAATTACATGGCTGGTGGGGGTGGGGGTAGTGTGGGACGGTGGGATGTGGCAGATGGGAGAGGTATAGGATAGGGGATAGAGAAAGAAAGGGAAAAGCAGCAGCAGAAAGGACTAGAGCCTCATGGAGTGTGGAGAACAACCCTTTGTGGATTTGTGTGGGAAGGTACTGTCCAGCTACGCATGCACACAAACTGGAACTCTGTGTTCTGCTGCAGAGTGCATCCTGAAGTCTGTGACATAGGAGCTGACTGAGAAATATTAGGAAAAGAAACAAAGAAATAAGATTTGCCTCAAGGTAAATAGAAAAATACCTGAAGTGCCAGGCTGTGGGTCTTGTTTGAGATATAGCATATTTCCTTCATGTCATATTTTCATAAAAGGAATGAGACTTTTGATCAACTGCCAGGGACAGAATGATGTTAAAGTGAAAGCTTCTGATACTTCTCCTAGGCAGCCTTCCCTGAAGAAGAGGTGGGGTGATTTACTATCTATTGGTGAGACTGAGAAACCTGACATCCATTGAGTGTCCTTCACTAAAAGTAGACAGCAGTCCTCTGTAATTCTTACTCTCATTCATACTCTCCTTCCCTCTCTCCTCCTCTCACTCCCTTTTCGCTTCTGTCTCTTGCCTCTTCCTCAAGCAAAACATTACTCCTCCCTTTTGCTTCCAGTCTGCCTGTGGCTCAAGCAGAACATTTCCATTGCAATGGCCCATTTGGGGTTTGAGATAGGAGGCCTGAATTTTCCAATGTTGCATGTAACAACAACAAAGTCAGTGCTATATGTCGATGGTGATGTGGCTGTTTGTGTCTGCTAGCAATTGGTTGGAATCTATAGGAGGAAAAGGGTCAATAACTTGGCTCACTTTAATATCCAATAAATCATTAAATCCTAGGGAGCATTAGGTCCCAAGAAAAAATATATTCAGAACTGTTTGGTGGACTATGGGGAATTTGAATGACAGACACTTTTCTTATATAATTCTGTGGTACAGTGAGAAATCAATAAAGTTTTGTAGCTTATTTAGATGTTTTTATAAAATAAAAATAAAAGTAACAATAGATATCATTTATTTTATTATATCATTTTATACTATAATATAACATAATATTATATTATTATTTTATTATATTATTATATGCCAGGTGCTATACTATATACTACACATTTATTATATCAATTATTCCAAACACCTTCAAACTACAGATTGACAAACTCTGATTACTAAATAATGACTGCAGTTTTATTGTAGACTAGTAAAGCCAAATGAGTGACATAAGGTTTATACATAATAGCTAAATACATGGTTGTAGTGACACCTTCCATGCCCATTTCAGACTTTGCTAGTCAATCTCAACACATCACTACCAATCAATCCGCACTGACCCAGAGAGATGAAATCTTTTTGCCATCCTGGTTCTATTATCAGCTCAGAAGGGTCTAAACTATTGATTTTCTATACTTAGATATCACTTAAAATTCTAGAAATCTCGATAGCTTGGAAGAATTTTCCAAATAGCAAGTGACAAGCTAAGCCCACATGTACTGATAGATCAAGGGAATCACCTTTAATACTCTGTTTTCCAAATTATAACAGAAATCACTAAAATATTATTTTATTGATAAAATACTTTTTAATTTGTCATTTTCTTCCTATTTAAGGGCTCAGTTCATAGACTATGAGAGGCAGCAAAAATGTGAATGTAGAACAGACCAATAATGTCTATTAAACTACATAACATTTTAATTAGCATTGGTTTAGCAATTCATACTTTAATCCATTTGTGCTTATCTTTGGGTTTTTATAATATTAATATCTTTATATCAATATAGTACCTAGAGAAATTCAACTATTTATTTCTGTTATTCCTGGCTTACTTTCTTTCTGAGAATATCACAGTAAGTATGTGCAATTTCATTACTGTATTAGCTATAACTTTAAAATTATAGTCATGTTATTAACATGTAAGCACAATAAGAATAGATTTAGTCTAACCCTGGCCTGTTTGACTCAGCGGTTAGAGCGTCGGCCCACAGACCAGAGAGTCCTGGGCTCGGTTCCCACTGAGAGCACGTACCTCGGTTGCGGTTTGTCCCTGGCCCTGGTTGGGGTCGTGTGGGTGGCAACCACTCGATGTGTCTCTCTCATGTCGATGTTTCTGTCTCTCTCTACCCCCCACTCTATCTGAAGATAAATGCAAAAGTGTCCTCAGGTGAGGATAAAAAAAAAAGAATAGATTTAGTCTAGTCTTTTACCTTGAATGTTATTGAAAACTATATAAAAATTTATCAAAAAGAGAAGATGTCAAAGCATTTGATCTCATTAAGATTTCATTAAAAAATTTTGTGCTTTTGCTTATGTGAAATTTCATATAGAAAGAACCCATACTATTTATCAGGTTCTCAAGTTGCCAGTGGTTCTGGTTCTCAAATCAGAAACTGTTCCCATTACTTATTATCTGCTTCCTGTCAAATCCCAGATGACTTGTGTTCATTTCCTTCATATGTTCCTCAGTATTTTACAGTGACAAATAGGAAGACAGAAGTGGGATTGCAAGCCCCTCTTAACCTATTATCCCATCTCAGATTAATGTATATACATTTTTCAAAGTAAGATATAATATTCATTCTTTCATTAAGTGATTATTTATTGAGCACTACATTGGTGAGGGTTCTTTAATCCAACTAACAACGCTAAATGTGGTTTATTTAAGCAGAAAGAGAGGTTATGAAAGGATATTAGGTGATTCACAGAATAGTTGAGAAGTTTAGAGAACAAACCATAGACCTAAGCAGTCAAGAATTATACCTCAAATCATAACGCAGAACTAATATGATAAAGAAAGGGCAATTAAGAGAAGGAATGTTACCTGGTCCCTACATTTGTGTACTAACTCTCCAGGCTATGTTCTTTGTGGCTGTCTCTGCAAGGAGGACCCCAGATCGTAAGTCTGGGCCCAAGACACAAAGGGGGCAGGGAAAGCAAATATTTAACATTTTTACCTTCTATACATCAGACAGTCTTTGATACCCACTAAGACTCATTAGATGAGACAGTTCCCACAACCGACCAATGGATTCAGATGCTATATGGATGAAGTAAATATGACTCTAGGTCCACCATAACCACACAGTGTATTGCCAGGTCCTGTAGCAGCCCTGAGAAAATGAAAATAAAAATGAATAATTCACATTTCTTGTTTCCAAGAAAAACAAAGTCTGATTACGGTGATGTTTGAATGGAAAATTTGAGTCTAATGTGATAGGAGGTATGGGAGCATAAAACAAGAACTCTAGACTGAGAGGATGAAAATGTATACCAGAATTATTTAAAGCTGTGCAATTATTAAATTGAACATTCTTCCTCCATAGAAAATCCTTGGATTTCATCTTTCACGTTTCTCTTTCACACCTTTTACCTGATCTGCCAGCAAATCCTGTTGACTCTTTCTTTAGTTTGCATCCAGAATAGTATTATTATTTTCATAATTATTAGTAGTAGTATTTTCTAATTCCTACAGTCTTTGCAAAACAAAGCAGCAAATATGAACCAATTAAAATGAAAATCAGAGTATGTCCCTTAGAACCTTACAGTGGCTCTCAATTGCTCCCAGAAAAAAAAAAGCCCAAATTCTTAGAGTGGCCTGTGAAGCCATACAAGCACTAGCCTGTCACCTTCAGCACCACTGTTTTGACCACTTCCTCTCTCTCCCTGTACCCTAGTCACATTTATATCCCGGCTGTCCTCCCAGCACAGGAAGTGTGTTCCTACCTAAGGAGCTTGATCTTTGTCCTCTGTTCGCTGCCTAGACTGCTCTTCCCTAAAGCATTTGCATAGCATGTTTCTTCACCTGCTTTGGTCTTTACTCAGCTATAACTTGTTAGTGATCCCTTCACTGAACACCCTATTTAAAATTTCAATGGCTGCTCCTACCTCCAGCATGGCATTCCCCATCCCACTTCCTTGCTTTACATTTTTCCAGAACAGCTATCACTGTCTAGTGTTTTATGGCAATTGTTTATTTATTTTATATATCGTTTGTATCCCTCCTTCCCTAAAAGATAAGCTCTAAATGAGCAAGAATTTGTATCTCTCTGGTTAGCGTTTTTATCTGCAGTGCCCCAAACATAGTAAAAACCAAATGAAGAGTAAAAACACAGAGTTCCCTTTCCAACTGACTTTTTTCTTTGTGTATCAGAATTTATTTTCCTAGTAATTTAATTTCAGAATCTATTATTTGCACATCATGTTTCCATCCTCTCTTCTGTGAACTCACAGACCAGGAATTCTCCTTCCCCAAATAAATGCCAGCATAAAGACACTTCTCTTGTCATTCAAATAGAGAGAAAAGCACAAGGAAATAGTGTAATTAATGAACTTAGACTGCATCTTCTTATTTTCAATGCTTCTTTCCTTTTGCTCTTTCTGCTAGTGATTCTCATCATAGAATTTAATCTAGACAGCAACATAAAGGCTTCCAATTAGAAGAGAATATTTCCTTTGTTCAAACTTGGGGAATTCTTTTCCTGAGTGCGCCCTAGGCCACCAACTTGCTTCGTGGCTCAGAATACATTATTTCCTCTATATAGACTTAGTGGAGCTTTCCTTAGTTGATTTTATTAAATGAGTATAATAGATCAGGCACTCTTTAGGAGATTCCAAAGCTGTAACGTAATTGAATTCAAACAACATTATTAGAGCTCTAAATTATTATCCAATATTATATCTAGAAAACTGAAGTTGGGCAAAAAAGGCAATGTGCTCAAAGTCAGGTGTCTAGTGAGACCTTACATCCAAATTCCTTTTTCACTTTTCTTCATCCTGATTGCAAATATCTCCTTAGGTGTCATGTCCCTTTTCTCGTCATTCCAGGTTTATTCTCAGCCCCCAACGTCATCCTTAAGTTACTAAAAACCTTAAAAGAATTCATTTTGTCACTCAGACCTTTTTATTATTTTAACAGATATTTTTAACCCTTTTCATCTCATGGCACACATAAACCAATTACTAAAATTCTGCAGCAGACAAAAAATATATATTATATTTTTTTGCCAATCTGAGAAAAAAATAAGTATAATTTTGATTCATTCACACTGGACAGTTATTGTTGTGTTGTGTTGACTGTTGTCATTTTTTTATGCGACAATCTAAGGGAAAAGAGGTCAGTGCCCCTGACTAAGTAGTCAGGTATTACATGTTTTAAAATTTCTCATAGCACACCATAGTGACAGCCGCGGCACACAGGTTAAACATCGCTGATTTTAACATTTGAAATTAGAATCTAGAAAATAAATTGCAGAAACAGTTTTCCATTTTGTACACTTGTAGAGAGGTAAGTTACAAAACAACTACAAGCAGCCTGTGGAAGTATAAGGATATTTACATACTGATGCTGATTGTATTTTACAAGCTAAAGAGAAATGAGAGACAATCACCCCAATTTGAGTTTTTTGCCTGCCCTGACCACTTTCTTTCAATGGAAACAAAAAGGAGCACATAGAAGTCAACAAGATTTAAGAGGTTTGACACTTTTTTTTTTTTTTTACAAATTCAACCAGCACATCATTCTTTCTCTTATAGACTATTAGAAAAAAATTAATATCGTCCCAGATAGTTAAGGCAGCCCCCTTTTTCCCCTTGTTTTGATATATTACTTGGAAAAAAAGGAAAAATGTGTCCCTTGTTTCTACTTCACATTTTATTGTTAAACCTAATGTGTGACTTTTATTCCTCTGTCACTCAGCACTATCCATGTTCCTAAAGCCAGAATTCACAGGAGACAATGTGCTGCCTAAAGGCCTCCTTGATTATGGTTATAGTGTCATTAGCACCTTATGCCCTAGGCATCCTAGCTTCAAGAACTTTCTATTGTAGCCCCCAGCTCCTACAATGATTTGTACCTATTGACAGGAGAGCAGCTAATTAGCCTTGGTGGCTTGTCAGCTGCCACCCAGGTCACTCTGCTTCTGCACTATTTGTGGAAAATATCCACAGAGCAGGCACTTTCACTAGCATTCCAGAGCAAATTACAATTACCTTTTCTTCTCAAATTAAAAAAAATTTTTTTTCCTCCATCACTGCTGTGTCTTCAAGCGGCTGGATACAACTGATATTTTTGATATTTTGCCCCCCTCTCCTGTTTCATTTTTAAGATTCACAGATTCTTGCATTAATGCAACTGTTCAAACATACTTAGCTCTGCCTATATTTTAGTTTCCTTTTAATTTATGTTATTATTTTCACAATGTGTATGGTTTCAGATAGTTGGGGAGGTGGCTACATATTTGAGCTGCTATTTGAAATTATATAATTGACAGAGACATCTACTAACTGTCAAGAGTTTTCTAAGAGGTACAAGATGCTTTTACAAAGAAGACTAAATATGTATGTAGATTAATGGAAATTGCATTGTTTTTGCAATATCGAATGTTATTTTGTTTAAAAGAAACAGATTTCTGCCCCATTGCATTTCGCTTTTGTCACTTATAAAATCATAATATTCCCACTCTTATATGTGTAGTTTTCATTGCAGATCTAACCAATCAGTAGGAATACTTAGTCAATTCAAGAAATTTTATAATATAATCAAGAAAGCTGCATCCTTACATATGTTTCTTTTTAAAAATAACTAAAAAGACAATTATTTTCATCAATCTAAATAGAGAGTAAGTCACTTAGGATATAAGAAATGTCAGAAATAAAATAAGATAAAATTCTTCTCAAAATTCTATGAGATATGTTAGAAAATGCTAACAGATTTTTAGTATTGATTACTCTTTCTACAAATAATTTCACTGACATTATTTCCTTAGCACACTTCAAACTGTACTGTCCAAAAAAAAATACCTCAAAAAAGGTTTTTTGTTGTTGTTGTTGTCGTCATTTATTTGTTTTCATTTTGTTTTTGTATGCACTGGTCTAAGGCCTTCAACAGATATTTAAATTTTGGTATTTGAATTGAAATCTTATAATAAGGTTATTGAAACTGAGATTAATAGAGAGAGTACCATCTTTTTTTTTTTTTTTCTTTATTGATTTGAGAGAGAAAGGAAGGGAGAGGGAGAGAGATAGAAACATCGATTGGCCACCTCCTGCATGCCCCCCACTGGGGATTGGGCCCACAACCTGGCCATGTACCCTGACCAGGAATCAAATAGCGACCTCTTGGTGCATGGGTTGACACTCAACCACTGAGCCACACCGGCCGGGCAAGAGAGAGTAACATCTTTTTAAAAGAAGAAAGCCCAGTACAGATCTTGCCATTCTACTCTTTTGTATAAATTCTAGATTCCGAGATTCATTTAGCTTCATCTTGAGTATAAATGTGAGGATAAGTGAGCACTATAAAGAGCGCCATGAAGATCATAACTGTAATGGATCTCCGACCAGGAAGACATATTATTATTTCTTACAAATGCTCTTTTAATAGAATATTGCTTTTCAGCATATGACCCTCTAAAATACGTTGGAAAATATACCGCTATAGAAAATAAAGAGTATAGACTCTCTGCTCTCAGCCCTTTTGCTGTTTGGCTGAAATAATCATCTACCATATTACTTTACTCTGCATTAAGGGGTAATAATCCCTATTATATCATACGATATGCAGCCCCTTACTATGAAAAAGAAATAAACAAGAGTATGAAAACTAGAAGGTGCAAGAAATGAAAAAAAATGGACTTTTCAAATAAGAACAATAAGACAAAACCATACCACTATAATTGATTTTGGTATTTTCAATGGAGTATACAAATACTGAATATGAAAACAAAAAGCTGAGAACACTAGTTTTTCTTGGAACTAGTTGTTTGTTGCTCTGCTTTAATCCTGTTTTGTATTATCTGCTTACCCCTACTTACTTTCTTACCATCTCCATGTCAAACTAAGGTATGCAAAGCTGCTACTAGTAGCAGATTACAAAATCTCAAACTTATGACAACTATTATAAACTATTGTCCTTTTGTAAAGTCCTGTGGAGACTGGTGAAGATAGTATACAATGTACCAGTTTGTTCTGGTATCCACTTTTTTATTGTAATTATTCTCCCATACCAGTTCAGATAATTAAATCATAACTTAATTTTAAACTTTGGCACATATATCCATTGAGACAAAGGAATTATGTCTTTTCAATTTTAATAATGTACTCTGGAAGAACATAATAATTAAATCTCTCAAAGTAAATGGAACTGATACTATTTTTAACTTAAAGTGCTTTCTTTAAAGTTATTTTAAGAAGTTTTATGTTTTACACTTGTAATCTATAAATTCAGAAACATATGTATGTAAATGAGCATTAAGCTTTTATTTTTATTTTGCAAATTACTTTGTATTGCAGAGTATTACACGTTATACATTGCGTCAAGCAGAATTATTCTATATATTTAGGTCACTTTACCTGCTTCTTTCACATTTTGATATGACCTAGTCTAAATGAGAGATACATCCTTTGAAGTGGCTAGTGTGTGTAGTTAAAATCATTCCCCTGTCAGTCTTCAATCTTTACTCTTAGGTTGAAAATTATAGATTCAGTTTACCAGCACCCACCGTATTTAATTTACAGAAAGAAACAAAGTAGGCATCTTTGATTGCCACCTCTTTAAACACCTATATCTTGGTTCATCAAAATTGGAGGTGACATTGATAATTATATCTTCCCTGGAGAAAAAAAAAAAAAAAACTGCTGGTCATTGATTGCACTTTTTACCACACAAGTGAAGTCTTCGCATATAGAAAACAATGCCAGTCCATTCTAAGGAAAACATTTGACGTATATTTTGTAGTAGAATACCCTGACTAAATGCATAGGAAAATGCACACATTTCTCATTTCTTCCTCTTGTATTTGAGCCTTTTTCTTTCTCGAAGAGCATATGCCAGACTACCCTATAGCATATTACAGAACCGCTTGGTTTTTCCCTCACTGTCAATTAGACTATACTGCTATATGTAATTGGGTTGTCAGAAGTCTTGCCTCTGGCTGAGTTCATTCTTGCAAGACAGTTGGATAGTTTGATTTGATTGGTCAAGGTTAAAAAAAAAGTTCATTTCCAGATAGCCAGGCCAATAGTATGACTAATTATTTGTCACATGAAAATTTTTAATCTCATTTGTTTATTCCTTAGTTATTATGTAAATAATACACAATTTATTATTTATTTTGGGGTCTTAAAAGCTATTGGTTGAGGAAGAAGATACATGCAGAAATCATAATAGTTGTTTGGAGTGTAGTCTAGAAAAAGGAGTGATTCATTCGCTGAGGTGGAGGGACCCCCTCTTGCCAGGTAGGATGTGGATAACTTTGGGGGACTGTCATGAAGACTACCACTGTATGGTCAAAGGAAAAGTATGGCAATATGATGACAATGATGTGAGCTAGATACTTTAGATTGAGGAAGAAGAATTACATCTGGTAGACATTTTGACTGAAAATATTTCAACCATTTATTATTTGTAGTTCTGTAGGTCAAGAGTTTGAGTAGGTTTGACTGGGTTTTGTACTCTGAGCTGAAAACAATATATAAACTACACGTTCAGCTCTCATTTAGAGGCTGTGAGGAGGAATCTGCTTCTCAGTTTATCAAAGTTGTCAGCAGAATCCAGTTCTTTGTGGCTCTAGATCTGAGGTCTTGGTTTCCTTGCTGGCTGTGGGCCAGGGGGCCACTGTCTAGTCCTAAAGGCCACCTGCCTTCTTTCCCATGGGGTTCCCTCCACCTGCAAGGTCAGCAATGGCAAAGTCCTCATGCTTCAAATCTATCAGACTTTTTCTCTGCTACTAGCAAGAGAAAACTCATCAATTTTTAAGGGCTCATGTGATTAGATTAAGCCTACTTAGATCATCTCTATTTTAAAATTATTGATTAGTCATCTTAGTTGAAACTTCAAAAGTTTTGCCATATACGATAATAAAATCACAGGAGTAACAGCAGCTAGCAAGGATCATGGGGACCATCCTAGAATTCTGCACACTACATTTAAGGAAATCTTTTTTATAGCACTAAGGTTGAACTATTAATACACAATGGCATACTAGGTCATATTGGGAAAGAATCTAGGAAAGTCCAGTGTGGTAGTATCAAAATAGTCAAGGGATATACATCTTAGATTCTTATGGAGAAACACTATGCAGTTTCATAGACGTCAAAATCTATGTAGCTAAATGGTAATATCTTATGACAAATTGTGTAATTAATATATCAGAGGAGAATGTATAGGACCATGAAGAAAGAGCACAGAGGAAGGGCATCTAATTCAGCTCTAGAGAGTCGGATGAATCAGGAGATGTTGCCATGAAGAAACTTGAACTGAATTTTAAAGAATAGGCACATTTGCCAACTAAGTGGATATAAGCAATGAGTGGACCACAAAGAGAAGAACAAAATATTCAAAACTTTAGAGGGAAAGAAAGTGGCAAATTCCAGAGTAAGTTTCAATAATAATGCATGCGCTTGGTTTGTATATGTTCAGTTTGGGACATTTGAAATCAAGTGGAAGTCTCTAGCAGTCAGTTAAACCTAACTGTCTGAGGTTTGGAGATAAAACTGGCTAAAATAAAGATGTGAGCATAACTTGTATATTGGTAATATTTAAAGTCATGAGTTTGAAAGAGTCATCCCAAAGGAATGCAGAATGGATACAGGAATCAAAATGAACTTGCTGTCGTGAAAGGACAATGAGAAGAAAAAAAGAGTAGAAAATCTTGGTGGAGACTACTCTTTCAAGAAGCTTGGTTTACTAAACTTTAGAGGAAAATGAGTGGCATAAAATTAAAGAATGATTTGTCCTCTAGAACAGGATTTCTCAATAGCCAGTGGTGGCACTATTGACATTTGGGGCTGGATAATTCTTTGCTATGGGGAGCTGTCTCATGCATTGGAAGACACTTTGCAGCCAGCCCTGAGCTCTACCCACTGGAGTCCAGCAGCACACATCCCCTCCACCCCCTGCAAGTTGTGACAACCAGAATGTCTCCAAATATTGCCAAATGCTTCCTGGGGACCCCAGTTGAGAGCCACTGCTCTAGAAGATGCTCATTTTAATTAAGCAATCACTAAAGATAACTCCAGTTAGAAGTATATATAACTGAATAATGAGAGATCCAATGGGGGAAAGAGAAGCAGTCTGTTGATAGCATCATTGGGAATAGAAACATTTGAAGATGGAAGAAAATAAACCTAGGCAAAGATGGAGAGTAATACTGTTCATGGGGTTTGGAGGAAAATTAAAAGAGATCTCCAGCCAATGATATGAGAGCCTATGTTATTTTTATCATTGGACGTAAGAAAGTGACACCAATTTTCTCTCTTCCTAACTGAAGACAATCCTGCTTATGTCCTAGATTCTAGCCATTTTCACCTTCTGTTTCATTGCTCCAGCAAAGCTCCCTTTACTCTTCTTCTGTACCAAATTGTCCCTGTATATAGATTATTCCTATAGTAAAATTATTAAAAAGTCTGAAAACAGTGCTTGAGTCCACAGACATTAAGGGTATATGCTTGGTTTCCTATTGCTGCTGTAACAAATTACCACAAACTTAGTGCTTAAAACAAGGCAATTATACTTTCTTACAGTTCCAGAGGACAGAATTCCAAAATGAATTTTAAGGGATAAAATCAAGGTGCCTGGCTATGCTGTTTTTCTTCTGGAAGCTCTAGGAGAGAATTTGTTCCTGTGTCTTTTCCAGCTTCTAGAATCTGCCCTGGCCGATGGTCCCTTGTCCATCTTTATATCATTCCAACCCCTGCCTTCCATCATCCCATCTATTCTTATGACTTGCACTCTATTTTAGAAGGACTTTTTTGATTTCAATAGGACAACATGAATAATTTAGGGTAATCTCCCCATCTCAAGATCTTTAACTTGTCACATCTACAAACTCCCTTTTTCCATGTAAGTTAATATATTAAGATGTTCCAAAGATTAGGGTGTGCACATCTTTGGGAGACTGTTATTAAGCTTATCACTGTATAGCAAATGGAAAAGTATGACAATATGATGAGAATGATGTAAGCTAGATACTTGGGATTGAGGAGGAAGAATTACATCTGGTAGACATTTTGACTGAAAATATGTCAAACCTTGGTCATGATATGTGGAATAAAAATGATCAGCCTATCTGTCAGTTCTTTCATTCTCAACACTGAATGATAATAAGACCAATGACCCTAAAAAAGGATAATGTACTGTGCTAGTTACTGTTCACACCATTTTATTCTCATTTTTATGAATCTACTAGAAAACCTAGCAGCTTAATTTATGATGTATTTGAAGACCATCAGGTGTTCTTTAAATGCAGCCTCTCAATAAAATAAAGTTTCATCAGAACCATCTGGCAAGTCTACATTCTCAGGGGAGCAGAGTGGCAGACCCAACCTGCTTAGGACATACATTCATGCACGTGTGAGACACAAATGCTACTGATCTCTTGTCTGAATATGGTCAATGGAGATCACTTTACTGCTGTGTGTTCTATTATCAGCCATACGAAATTTGCAGTCTATTTACTTCTTTTTGTCATCTGAGATCAGTTTTATAATAAGCTATACACAACACATTCTACTAAGCACTGACTCAGTAAAGAAAACAATTGTAACCAGAAGTGGGTGTTGATGCCTAATACATGTAAATGCAGCTAGAAAACATCAGACAATGAAAGTTAGCTCCCAGATGGTAGTACCATCTGGAACATAAATTTATAAAGGTACTCCTGCAGTATTTTTGCAATGAAAAATCAGGCCTCACTGAGAATTTTCAATGGCCACTTACGAAGTTCACTGTTAACATTAGTGTTGATAAATGACATTTATGCATATGTATACAAACTTGCATTCATCAAGATAAGCTCTGGAAGCTTCAGGCCCTGTTAAAGAAAAAGTGTGCTGTAATCTAATTGGTCTCTGGGAGAATGCATGCAGCTGGTTTAGTAACTGGGATTTGAATAATTTTAATTAAATGTAAGTACAGAAAACAGCATTTGTCTATTAGGACATTTCTCTTTGTTTTCCCATTTGAACCCCTTGTAAATATTAACTAAATACTTTACTTAATTCTCCCTTCTTTACATTCTTATTTCACAGACAGATGAATGAGGGGAAGAGAATTAGTACTTTATTTGCAGCTTTAAAGTAAATAATCAATGGAGAGTCCTTCTGCAGTAATATAATTTTCTGTAAAGTAGATAGGGAAATGAGGGTGGCTTTGTCTGAATACTGTCATAAGGAGTCCCCCTTTTTTTTTATCCTCACCTGAGGACATTTTTTCATTTTTTATTCAGATAGAGTGGGAGGGAGAGAGAGGAAGAGAGAGAAACATCGATGTGAAAGGGACACATCGAGTGGTTGCCACCCGCACGACCAACCAGGGCCGGGGACAAATTGCAACCGAGGTACATGCCCTTAGCGGGAACCGAACCCGGGTCTCTCTGTACCGCAGGCCGACGCTCTAACCGCTGAGCCAAACCGGCCAGGGCAGGAGTCCCCTTCTTAATGGCACTACTTTGTCCATGATATAGAACTGTGGCATCCCCCACACAGAATTGTAGTAATGTTTTTTTCTACTGATAATTTACATAATTCATAAATTTATACTTGTAACATTCACTTTTGGAAAAAATATCAAGTAAAGTCTATTTAGAAACTTAATTTTCTATGAGATAATTTTAGAAAATTGTATTCTTTTATGGATATTTAAAAGGCCAAACAAAACAAGCCTACCTATATGCTATCATTTGATTTACATATTTATGTATTTCTTAACATTGAATTGGTTTCACTCTTGCCATTTTCAATGGAATGAGAGTTGAACTTTTGGGCTGAATTTCAATGTGATTTATCTGAGAAATGTGCAATAAACAGCAGACAGATTGATTTCCTAGAAATCTGTCATAATGAGATTGCACAGGATATAAACCGAGCTTCAAGTTTTTCTTCATTGATCCCTGACTGAAAACAGGGATACTGCTGACCATGAAATTCCACTTCCCACTTGTTTCCATATTAGAACTTACTTAAAGAAACATGGCCCCCAGATGATAATACCAGATTCTGGAAATATCTTTATGGATATACTGTGCATAGACACACACAAACGCGCACGCACACATGCACACAGTGCCTCTCATGTCCCCATATCTAAAAATTAAATTGAAAAATTCCTAACTTTTGATCTATTATGCATTTTATTGGTGTAAATTTTTCAAACGTCAAGCATGAGTAATTCACAAAACATAGATGAATTGGATTCTCTTATTTGTGAAACCCAGCACTTCATCTTTGTCATATCTCTGTAATGGAATAAGTTTAGTTAGTAGCTGAATAAAATTTTATAAAGATGTGTATTTGAAAATAAAATCATGATTTCATCAATGCATAGCGTATTTGAATTCTGTTCACGGTGAGGTGCCACATATAATCTCATTTTGGAATTTTAAATGTCTTTAGTGGATACATAGATTTTTAGCAATAAATATGTATTGTACGTTCATTCTTAGTTCCCTGGTGCCAGATAACTTCAACAAAAGGATGTGGGAGAGTCTAACAAACTAATATTATTAGAGAAATCATCATTAGTCAGTGCTCTATTTCAATAGTAGAGGATTGGGACCTTCAGTCCCAGCTCCGAGTCTGCCTTTTGTATCTGCCAGATGCATAGGATATTTCCCTGAAAAGGTTGAGTGAAATATGACAGAGGCAAAGACCAGATTAGCAGCCCTGAAATGTGGCAGTGAACTGGGGTGAAATACAGATAAGCACAGATTTCTCCCATCTTCTCTGTTAGACCATTTGTGAGTGTTTTTCTGATTGAAATAATTATAAATCAGATGAGTCTGCTAAATTGAAAACTACCAAACAAACTGCATGATATTAATGTCATTACTCAAATCAGAGGCTAAATATTTATTATCTGGTTTGTAGAGAAAGAAAAATAAGAACACGGAACTTTTAAGTCCTATTAGTAGTGTAAAAATGCCACATTTGGCATGTTGGTTAAGTATATAGGTAAAGAGATTTGAGATTATGGCTACTAATTTAACTCTAATGGTTGGGGGAGTATAGTAACATTTTATTTTATTTTCTAACTTAGTATTGAACATAGATTCCTAGATATGAAAAGTTGTTTTCTTCTAATAGTAAGATTAATATTTCTTCTATATTTGTGTAAAAAGTTAGTACACATAGAGTTGCTCTTCCTAAGAAATACTTATGCTGTAACAAATCAACAAAATTCAAACCTTGCATAGTGCTACATCACCACTGCCACCACCAGCAATATATACTCAAAACAAAGGAATGATATTTTTTTACTTGGAAAATGAGCTGTGCACTGTCAAATATTTTCCAGCAAGGAATGTTCATCAGTCTGGGACATTTAGCCTGGAAGCCTCCCACTTTATTTTCCACTACTCTATCAAGCATTTTAACATAAGTGCATTGCATGGGCCTTGCCTGTTTGTCTCTTCTCCAAGTGAGGTAATGTCAACCTCTTTTCTATGCAGATTAAAATATTTTATACATTAGATCTAAAGCCTTAATAACGTGTTTTCAAACTTTATCATGCAAGGGCTGTTCTTCCCTTTGTAGACTTCTCTTCACACAGTTCCTCATCCAATTTCCATAGACATTTAAACTAGAGCATTTTTTGTTTGTTTTTGCTTTTAGAGAGAATAAATAGAAATGGGAAGGAATTAGGTGACTTTTACTTTCCTTCCAAAAC
Organism: Tadarida brasiliensis; assembly: GCA_030848825.1. Taxonomy (NCBI): domain Eukaryota; kingdom Metazoa; phylum Chordata; class Mammalia; order Chiroptera; family Molossidae; genus Tadarida; species Tadarida brasiliensis. The sequence goes on along the minus strand of CM061267.1, from coordinate 27,938,822 downwards.
TTAGAGAGTTTATTACTTTATAGGTATTAATGACTAGTCTAGAAAAGGTTGAGAGTGGAAACTATCATAGTAGACAATGGGGAATAGAGAGGGATAGATGCCATGGTAACTCAATAACTTTGTTATATTATATATGTAATATTATATGACATTATATATGTCGTATATAATATAGGTGAAATGCATTTAGTGTAGCTACTACGTGAATTGGTCATAGAGTTTAATAACTCCCCATATACATCCAATTAACATAAATAAGAAAAAATATGTGTTTGTGTGCACCTAATATTAAAATTATTAGAAATTATAAATGAACTATCAATTAATAGATTTTGAGGACACTGGATTTGGTTAATATGCTGAAGGAAATTCCATGTAAACAGCTTTGACAACAAATTATAGGCAAACTATATTTAACTATTATATAACATGTAATAAGGAAATTTTTGAGTGAGCCAGTTTTAATATGATAAGAAACACTACATTTCTTTTTTATTACTAGTACTTTTGAGAATTAACTAGAAAGTTATTATCTTTATTACCTACGTGTATCAAACTAAAGGTATTAATTTTTCCACATTATATATTGTCAAAACAAAGATAATTTATTGTAGCAGTTGTACAAATAATAGTAATTTATGTTTATCTTGACTGGAATTATACACTCCTTTAAATGTATAATTGGAAGAAAAGATTCTTTAAAAAATTATCTCCAAATAATCTCTAAATAGAAAATGCATGCATGAAATATTGACACCATAGACCAGGAATCACACATTTGATACTGCAAGCTATACCTTTTTTGATTTGAGTAGCATTTTAATAATAATAGTCCATAACTTTGAGCTCCTTACTGTCACTATCTGTCCACTTCACTCATAGTCAAGCTATGTAATCACTCTAAGACTTTAATTTACTATCACCCTATAATCACTGTCCTCAGGGTCTATATCATGAGGAGACTGATGATGACAATATAACATTATTCCTTTCAAAAGTAACCCTGTGGATATGAATGCTACCCTAGATTACAAAATATCAGAGTGAATATCAAATATTTTTGCAATACTTTTAATTGAGTAATGTAAAGTGTTTGAGCAAGCTGTAATAATATGGTAATATTCAGTATAGGAAAATATAGGGAAAGGAATCACATTCCTAGAAGGGTGGGGGATCATGCATGGTAAAGTACTCAAAGAACATGTAGCCAATAACAAAACAACCAGACTATAAGAGTGAACATTTACTATTTGTCAAGTATTATCTCAGTTGAGCCTCACTGTAACTATTACTATAACTATTTTCCCCACTTTAGAAATAAGGAAAGCAAGATTCAGGAAGTTGATGAAATTTACCAACTGGCTAAGTGTCAGGGGTCTTGCTAAAAGGAATATGTCAAGATAGTGTGAACTCAGGAATAAGTGAACAGCAGGCCAAGAAAAATGCCAGAAGAGAATACCTGGAGTAAAAGTCCATGTGCCACAGTGGAAATTTCATGGGCTTTAAAATAACCTGGTGCTAGTGGCAAATCCCTGTCATCAGCTTGTGAATTTCGGCCACTTACTTTATCAAGCCTCGAGTTCTTGTGAAATAAATACATGAATATTTTTTTCATAAGATTTTTGTGAGTCTTGGAATACATATACACACATCACACATACATAGGTTGTTTGGTTTGGTTGTTTTTTAATTTTATGGAGGACACCCTGGAGTCCTGTGAAAAGTTCAAGCTTTGAGAACAACCATAACTAAATCAGTGAACTAGACTCTTGAGACTTAGAAATGCTATGAACAATGGGAAATCCAAAACTGACAATAATTGTAAGTTTGTGAATATAAAGGGAAGACCTTCAGGAATAACTGTAACTGTGGACCTGGAATCAACATGAAGCTGAAATCTACAAGAAGAAGATGGTAAGGGATGACAAGGAATTGTGAACACTTAATAAATAGGGACACAGAAACAAAGCCAAAATTTAATTCATCTGTGAAAATGCAGACAATGGAGGCAAAGCCGAGGTTCAGCGAACACAGGGATGGAGGAAACCGTGGCTCCAAGGTGCACGTGAGAGCTGAGCATGGAGCTTGGAATCTGCTTGTGGTTGATGGGATGTGATCCAAAGCGGCAATGGGTTATGCTTAATTTAAAGGACTTAAGCTCGATACTCATGGCCTCTCTAATAGGGAATGATGTGTCTGGTGACAGCAAAAAAAGCATCATTTTAGGCATGCATCCAGGTCAAGTTTCATGACTCAGGGGCTCTGCACTTTCTTTGACTGACTGTCCCCCATGATAATTTATCTGTATTTCTTGCTGTTCAGAATGCTACTCAAGGGCCATCTCCTTAAAAGGGCCTCTTCTGATCAGCCCACCTAATACTTCTACTTCCTCCAATCCCTGTTATTCTTATATCAGGATAGCAAATGTCACTCAAACACCAACTCATGCCTAGATGTAATGTAATATAATTATTATGTCTATAATTAACCTGACCTTCTTTAAGTGTACTTTATGCGTTGGTTTATGAGAAAAAAAAACTTTTAATTCAATCAAAAGAATTTTGTAACAGTGTGGAGGAATAGTCACCTTAGATATTACCCCCTCACCCTGCTTCTCTCCCTAAGTTCATCACTGGGTATATTGGGAGGGAAGTGGCTTCGTGACCATATCCTGAATGGGGAGATTCAGGACACTGGTGGGATTCAGAAGATTGTTCTTTACCCAACCAGCTGCTACTTATTTATTTGTCATTCTTGATTGAAATCTGTAGTCATTAAACATGAGGTGTAGCCCAAAGGTGCCCTTTGTCTGTGTCCCACTCACCTCACCTCAGTTGTCACTTCACTGTGGTCTTACTGCATTTTCTTGTCATTGCTAGCTTAGACTATGCACAGTTGTTCCTACAAAGCCACCTATCTCCACTCTTTTCTATGATGTCCTTCTCCCATAGATTCCCTAACCATAGCTTTTGGGTGGGTACTATGATGTCACACGGGAACTCAGGTCTCGGAGTGTCTGACCATCCTGCTCTGCAAAGTGCATGTGGGGTCCTCTGAGTGGTGGCTTCCTTTCAGAGCCCTTAATGAGCAGTAGAAGCAACAGCATTTTCTGTCCTTGCTGCTTCTGTTGGCACCAATAACAGCACCAGAATGTTACCACCGATTGGACCTCAGTTCAACAACCTCGGTAATTGAATTCTAGCTAAGAAAGAATTCGGAGCCAAGACTTAAATACAAGAAAAAGTTTATTTAGAAAGTCACAGAGGTAGAAGAAATGAGCCATAGGAAAAAAAATGGGTTCAGGAAAAAGTTGTGGAGGCAAAAGATGGGCCCTTGGAGCTTAGGAGAGAGAAAGGTAAAGATAACATACCTGGGGCAGGGGGAGAAAGGGGGCACAGGAAAGGTGCTGGCATGCTCCTGAGAGGGAGATTATAATTTTTTAAACAAGGAAAATAAAGAAATATCTAAACCATTAGAATAATTGCTGTGTTTGGGTATCACAGTGGATTCTAAGCTTTTGCACAGCCCTTAACTTTTTAAAATGCCAACCAACAGGGCTGGCTGTCTGTCCACATCTCATGACTGTAATAGTAGCCATCTCCACAGGACATTTGTGAGAAGTGGTTAAATTGCTCCATAACAGCAGCATATTTCTCCCTCTGGCCGAACATCAGTGTATGAATGTTAAGATGCAGCCACACAATAGCTTGAATTTGCTTAGAAGCTCTCTGTCTACCACTACCTTTCTATAAGCTATCTAGCTTTATATATTTATATATTAACTATCTCACTATGACTAAGTAGGTTATAGAGGCATTCCAAACAGTGAAGCACTAAACTTTATTTTAAGGGACAGAGGAGAGAGATGATTGCACAGACCTATTCACGAGGGCAGTCGGTCTGGGTAAGACACTGCAGTGAAGCATACTGGACAAATTGGTCAGGAGTTGAGTACATGTGAGTAATATAGGGAAAAACTGACTCAGCAACAGTTAGATGTTCTCTATTTAGACTCTGTACTTGTAAGGTGAGAGCAGAATGAGTATCTGTAATTATTATAAGACACACACTGGAGTCAAAACAAATGAGTTGTTTTGTTTTGGTTTTGGTTTTCCAAAATTCTGGTCTCAGAATGCTCAATTTATCTCTCATCACTAGCCTTTCACTATGAAATGCTCAGAGTAGATTCTATCCCTTTTACATGAATACCAACAAAATAATAATAATAGTTCTAATCATTCATTAATTATTTATTACACAGTAATTTGTCAACAATTTGGAGCAAAAATAAACCAAAAAAGACTTTATAAAGTCAATTATATTTATAAATCTCTATGGTAACTCTTAGAATTGCTCCTAAAAGTAGCCCAAATGAGAAATATGTCCTAATACATTTGCGCTAGTTGAAGCATACTACAAATATAAAAGATATGGTATTGTTATATCATACATGACACTTTTAAATTGTGCTTTTACCACCCATAAATTTTCACTTATGTCATACAATGGAATTAACCTTATACTACACTTATTCATAGTAGCTCCCCTTCAGGCGTCAGTAATAAGTTATGCTAATTTTCAGGTAAAAAAAATTGTCAATGAAATAACTTTTTTATTGTACTGTAATGATATTACTGGAACTAAGTTCTGCTACTGTTTTTTTCTTTATGCCAGAGGCCCATGGAAAAAGTGAAAATTAATTTAACCTCAACTTAGATAACAAATCATGAAAAAGATTTCTTTTTCTCACCAGTGTGAAAAATAAAGAACTTAAATTTTTTTTTTAAATCTCTGATGGTCTGGGTGAAGATTTGTGTAAATATTTTGACTAATATAATTATACCTATAAGAAAAAAAATGAGTTGGAAAAAAAATTTCCACTAACAATTCATATCTGACTCTGTAACAATTTCTTGTACTGGCCTCTGGCCATAATATTTTCTATCAGAGTAGGGAGATAGGATCTTTATCTCTTCCTTAGACAAGCCAGAAAAATAACCATACTGGAGATTTTATAATTATATCCAAGTAAAATAGAAGGAAACTTGATGCTCTTTAATTTAATAACACATAAAACCATTAATATTTCCCCTCATTATGTATTTTATGGGAAGGATTGTACCTTAGAGTCTTCTCCTTGATTCAAGTAATAAAATTCACTTGAATTTGATACAAACCAGGGAAATAAGTATTTTCTGCATCTTTGCTGTAGGGAACAATTGAAACAAATGTATTGAAATTCATGACTCACACTTGACTACAGGCAATATCAACTTAAAATTCAAGGTTGTAGTGTTGCAGCTGTGTTAGGAAGCTTTATGCATACAATTTCATCAACAAGAAACAGGAAAAGCAAAATCTCATAACATTTTCCTAAGAAGCATAAAATACATCCTTTTAAAATACAGCTATATAGGTGTTTGTTTCTTAGGAAAAAATGTTACAAATTTCTATTTATTTTCATTTCAAAGAAAACATACTCAGAGATAAAGCAATATTTCAAATTTAATTACAGATTTAGTAGATCCTTCATTCAAATTCCACCAATATATGTATTTGATTCCAATATTGATCATTCATATGTGTATAACAATCAGGTTAAGATGAAAATTATACTGGATGTTTATAAAATCTCATCTTTCTCTTACAATGGAATTAACCTATAAAAAAGAGGTACATTATCAAACATCCATCCAAATTTTTGTTTTATCAACCCATGGAAATAAAATAGTATATTCTTTAGATTGATTTTGAAATACTTCTTACTTTTACTGAATTTGTGATCTGGAAAGGCAAGCAAGAAGTATAAGCATAGAGAGTTACAAAAGAACTAGAAGAAATTTATTTAACAATGGACTTTTTACTCCTTAAAACAAACCTGTAACAAACCTCAAATATGTATCATTATTTTCAGTAGTACTTACTTTTATGGGAAAGGAATTTCAAGAAATATTTTTAAAATACATTGTAGTGTTTTAACAGAGATTTCTAAAATGTTTACTCTAATAATTCTCAGAACAAATTTTCTGTCTGATTTGTATAGATACTTCTACTCAGAAAATCAGACTACTCAGATGTAGAAGGAATATATAAACCATTATTACAAGGTGGAGATGGGATGATGATGAAGACTGATACCTGCCCAAAACATAAACTTTTGTATTAAATTACCAAGAATTTAAAAAACAAAAACAAAAAGAAAAAACAACACACACACACACACACACACACACACTTTTAGTTTTAAATTGATAAGATTACCTTGTCTTAGAATGGACTACTCTTTGACCATATAGGTCAACTTTCATGTGGCACTTAAATAAGTAAATTGAATATTGACTGTAATTAGATATGTTCATATGCTAACTTTTTTTCTTCCATCAAACAGAATGAAGGTATTTTAACAAATTAAAAATATGTTTTGGAACATTTTAGTTAACATTGTGAAAACTGTCAATGTTGATGTTTTTTAGTTGTGGATAAATAGAAAGTAATCTTTCATTTAATGTACTACTTTCAACCATTAACATTTTGTTACAATAACTGGTGGTTATTAGTATCATATTAATCATATATCATTTGTATCATCAATCATATATCATTAGTATCATATTAATGATGAAATTACTGAGGTTGTATTTAGTACATTATTTCTTGAATGTACAAAACTCATCTAAATATCAAATCTTAATATGCCCAGAGTTAATTATGCTAGAGTAAGAAAATCTCCATTGTCCCCTCAAATAATGCCAAGAAGGAATTGACTCCATAGCAACATGAAATATCAAAGAATAAGCATGGAAATACAGTACCTGCCCAGGAACCTGGACAATGACATATGACCATAGCTTTTCACAAAGCACAAAGAAGAGAACAGTAGTCCTTGATTTTCTCAGACAAAAGAGTGATCTCCAGGTGTTTCACAGAATACTCACCTCTACTGGATTCCCTATGTACAAAAAACATACACTCTATATGCAGGAGACACTAGAGCTCTTTTTTTTTTTTTTTTTAAATCAAACGGAATATAAAAAAAGAAATTCATAACAATTGCCACGTCATCAAAAAGGCTACCTGATATTCTTTCTAAAATAATAACTTGCAGACCCTTTACAATCTTTTATTATATTTCGTAGCATTTGTTACTACCACACATAACGTTTCTTTGATTTTCTGTTTTCTATCTCCTTTCCCTAAGAAGTAAGTTACATGAGAGAAGGGACCTTGTAGGTGTTGTTCAGTGCTATATTACCAGCATCTAACATATATAATAAGTTCAATAAATATTTTAAAATGCATAAATGAGTAAATGAACAGATATGATCTATTAAAATTAATCCACCCAAGAGTTAATGTATTTTATGTATATTTATCTTAACATAATAATTTGTGACAAGCTGACTTTAAATATAAGCTATATGATGATGAAATTTATGTCTATTATATTTGAATGCTATAAACACAACCTTTGAGATATACATATTGCTGGGAAACAAATCTTTTGCAAATTAACACCAGGTATTTTTGGTATAAGTATAAATATATGTTTAGCTCTACTTCATCCTGAAGGCCTACCAATGTTATAATAAAATAATTGAAAAAGGCATAAAACTTGGGAAGTCAAAGAGAATTGGACGAGAAATTTCATAGAAATTTTGGAAGTCCAAGAGTGAACAGAGGAGTAGTAGTTCACATAGAAGATCATAAAACCATAACCTAAGCCCACAGGAGGCAGAATCCAGGAGGATGCAAGGTGACTGATGCTGCAGATCTCTAGACACACTCAGGAATTTAGGTACCAAATTCCTTAGAAGATTGAAGGGTAAGGTGAGGCAGATTGAAAGGTCAGATAGGGAGGTGTTTGTCAATCAACCAGGGTACAAGGAAAGATTCAAGTGTTTCCTTTACACAAAAGTTGAATTAGATGGCTAATATATAGATTCATGGCCTCTAGATGCAGGAACATTAAAATGAAAACAAAGAGAATGTGTGAAAATTTTGATGCTTAATCGTGAGAAATTCCAGGCTTCCTATTGGGTCTGGCTCACTTATATATTGCCTTCTTTTTTTTCTGGTTTGGATAACTCATCAAATTATCCAAAGCAGTTATAGTGATTGAGATAATGGAAGGGAATTTACAAAGTACAACTACTACCAATGCTGTCCTTTTAAACATATATATGATAAGTCCAAAATACATGGGACTAGAACTTGAGAAATGCCAGACATTAAAAAAGAAAATCAATGTTAACTTCCACTACCAATTTAAATGAATGAACTATTAAAAAATCAGAGCTACAAAGGAAACATGCTGCCATGGGACAATATCAGTGTTCTTGACTGACATAGTGAATTGGAACTATGAGAAGAATCAAGGCTGCAAATAGCTTTGAAAGCCATAAATTTTAAAATCAATATGCTGAGCTACTGGAAGTTGATGTGAAAAGCACAGTACATGAGCCTTCTAGTGATCCAGCTTGGCTCCCACCAATGCCTGGCATTTGCATTCTATAAATTATACTTCAACAGGCTTGGCTTTCTCGCCAAATAGGCCTATAGCTCTTAAGAAATAAAAAATGTTAATTAAGTAAAAGAGAAGAAGAAAAGATAACCTTAATATTAGAACAAGCAATATTCTCTGAAACCTATATGATCCTATTAACCAATGTCACCCCAATAAATTTAAAAAAAAAAGAACAAGCAATATCAAAAATATTGATCTCAATGTCAGAAATTGACCTAAATCACTCTTCTGTGAGCAGCTATGCACCAAAGTTTAAGATAGGAGAAGATGAACAACTATTTAAAAAATGGAATATAAGGAAAAATGAAGGATGTGGAAGAGATGAAGTAGAACAAGAAAAAGAGAGAAAGAAATAGAATGTCATCAACCATCTCCAATGTCTCTGAATTTTACAGAACCTAGAAAAGAGATCCAACTGTTATGGCCATGTATGGTCTCCCAAGCCCCCCCTTTCCATGGGGTCCTGTGGAAAGACCCTGTATCTGGACAGCATTACCATCACTCTGCTGGATATTCTTGGAAGGGAAACGTAATGAAATATTGAAACCATACCCCACTTCAGCTGCCTAGACTTCCCTTAGCTAAGACTTATTTCAAATAATATAGAAAGGATCTGAAGATTTTACATAAGTTAAAAATAGATGTAAAATTAGTTATTTATTATGAAGACACCCATGCAAAAAATATGCAATTTAAAAAGGGGGCTAAGGAAGTAGTACCAGTAGCTTTACTTTCATAGAAGGATTAAAAATATATTTTATTATTCAAATATTTGTAAAAGATTACAGTATTTAGAATTAAGATGAAATATTTGTTAATGTAAGATAAAAGTATCATCATTCTGTCCTGCCGGTGTGGCTCAGTGGTTGAATGTCGACCCATGCACCAAGAGGTCGCTGGTTCAATTCCCAGTCAGGACACATGCCCACATTGTGGGCCTGATTCCCAGTGGGGGGCATGCAGGAGGTGGTCAATCAATGTTCTCTTTCATCAATGTTTCTATCTCTCTCTCCCTCTCCTTTCCTCTCTCTCTAAAATCAATAAAGAAAAAAAAAATCATCATTCTTATTTATATTATGTTTATTTACTAATTTTGTATCCCCTTTTTGAATTTTTTGATCCATATATCTGTATATGCAAAAAAAAGTAAAAAAAAAAATTTAAACCTTATAATCCTTTAAATAAAATTAATATACATAAAAAACCAACTTAATCATGATTTATTTTAGCTATCTAGCATGCTAATTCAACCCAAAGTGTATTTTCCAGTCTTTTAGAAAATAAGCACATATTCAATTAGTTACTCTAAATCAACTGTCCAATTTCCCCCTATCATTGGAAAGTTAGATCATTAGGCTAAATCAAAGATTAGAGCTAAATGTTAACAAATATCCTGATTAAAATTACCACTTTGCTAGAAATAAATTCATTCTTTCTGCATATATATTAATATTATGTATTTTAAATATAGGCCAAAGTAATCCTATATTCCCATCTAGAACAGTTTACATTTGTGTAACTAATATATCATATCTAAAACATTTAGGATAAATAGAAATTAATTCATACATAATACAAATGACCTACATAATTATAGATCATTCTGTTATTATTAAAACTCTTTTATAAATTAGTCCTCTTCAATTTATATATAAATGAGTCTTATATGGGTTTAAATGATATAAATGTTAATATAATTTATGTATTATACATATACAGTATACAAGTGAATATAACAAATATTATACATATTCAGTATACAAGTTACAGTATACAATTTATATATTATACATATACAAGATAATAACTGTAGTAGAATAATAGTTCTATTATTTGATTGGTAAATTTCTTTTGTCTTTTGAAAAAATGAACACTCATGCAATTGATGCAATTATGCAAGATAAGCTACAAACCTCCTACTAAATAAAAGTTATCATAGTATGCTCTAAGCAAATAACATTAACAGAAATACCACACCCATTATGAAGATCTTCTCTCTCTGTCCATGATGGATTGTTCATCTTGCTGACAGAGGAATATTCTGTAAAGTTATTTTTTTTCATGTTGCATTTATAGTGACTTCAATAGAGATGAGAATGCTTTCATTTCAGTTGCTTTTATTTACCAAATCACACCCTTAAAAGAAGTAATGTTAGTGATATCAGAGGAATGGCAACATGAGAGATTCCCCTTGGCTTCTCCCCCTGAAATTTCAACAAGTTAACCAACCATAACCCAACAAAGAATTCCCTACTCAATGTGGAGCCACGCCTGAGAGACCCTCACATTGAAGACTCTAAAGGTGGACAACCAGGAATAAATGGGGAGGCAAAACAGGAGGAAGGCTCTGAGGGCTATAGATTCAGCCCTGCATCTGGGAGCTCATGGCTCAGTCCAGAGAGGTGAGGAAGCCAGCAGTAATGGGCACTTCCTTCATCTGGGAGGAACAGAGAGTCATAGTGGGCAGTCCAGCAGGGAGAGCAGAGGGTATAATGACTGAGCCAGCAGAGATGTTTGACAAAGCTCGGGCAGTGATGTTTCAGATGCAGAAATGGAACCACAGAGCCCTGCCACCCCTTGAACTCCCAAAACTTTCTACCCATAGCCCTTGGTGTTGAGTCAAGGAGCACTGTATCTGTAAACTGAGAGCTACTGCAGTGGAACCACTGTTTCCTCTATGACTGATCCCCAGGTGGGGTGCTTGGTGGGGGACCTCAGGGAGGTCCGAGGTCTCCATATGGTGAGGGCAAAACAAAACCCACCCTCAAGCAGCATGTCTGTTCTGTCTTACAGAAGCCATGGAGGTCAAGTCTGGGAGATCACAAAGGTAAAAATCTTGTGATTCACCATTATCTACAGAAAATAGTAGAAAGACTTCTTCAGAGAAAGCTGCTAGAGAAGAGCCAGGAATACATACATACATACATACACACATACATGACTAGACAAAGGAGACTAACAGATACCATGAATAACCATGCTAGTGAGGAAACTCAGAAAGAAAATGAAAAATCCCTAGAAAGCAAGCTGGAGCACATAGAAACATGTGACATAAATAACAGAGATTTCAAGACTGCGGTTCTAAAAATACTCAAAGAGATACGAGAAAATACAGACAGGCAATTCAGTGAACTCAGAAAACACATTTATGAACAAAATGAGTACTTTACCAAAGAGATTGAAACTTTAAAAAGAACTGATCAGAAATCCTGGAAATTAAGCATGCAATTAAGGAGATTAGGAGTGAATTACTAAGCATAGGAAACAGAGCCAGCTAGATGGAGGAAAAGAATTTGTGATATAGAAGACAGGAATCTGGAAATGATACAGAGGGAAGAAGAGAGAGAGCTGAGCATAAATGAAAATGAAAGAGCTCTATGAGAACTATCTGACTCCATCAGAAAAAACAATATTAGAATAATAGGCATACCAGAAGAAGAAGACAAGAAGAAAAGAATGGAGAACCTATTCAAACAAATAGTGGATGATAACTTCCCAAACTTATGGAAAGAACTAGATCCTTAAATCCAAGAAGAAAACAGAATACCTAGTTACCTCAATCCAAAGAGGCCCTCTCTAAGGCACATTGTATTAAAACTTCAAAAATTAATAACAGAAGTGATTCTCAAAGCAGCCAGGCAAAAGAAGGAAGTGACCAACAAAGGAAAATCCATAATAATATCATCTGACTTCTCAGCATAAATTCTATAAGCCCAAAGAGCATAGAACCAAATTTTTAAATGTCTGAAAAAGAGAAATTACCAGTCACTAATAATATATCCAGAAAAATTATCCTTTAAATATGAAGGAGAAATAAAGACTTTCCCAAGACTTACAGAAGCTGAGGGATATTATCACCAGAAAACCTTCATTGCAGGAAATACTCAAGGGGGTATTCTACCTGAAAAAAAGAACATAACGTCACAACACTACAAGTAAGATCACCAAAAAATGTACAGCATAAACAGGGACAGTTTGTGACAACAAAACCTAAAAGGGGAGAGGGTAAAGGTCTGAAATGGCAAAGGATATAGAAGATCAGATGTGCTCAGAAGAAAGAACACTACTGTATACAAGCAAATTTATTTTTTATAAACCTAATGGTAACCACACACAAAAATGCCCAACTAAGACACATAGCTTAAATAAAGATGAAACAGAGGAAAGAAGTATGGAATAAGACCAAACAAAGACAACAGACAGAAACACAAAAGAAAAGGACCAATGGAGGCACAGAGGTACCAGAAAACAAAAGATAAAATGGTTATAGGAAATCCTCATACATCAATAATTACCCAAAGGTAAATGGACTGTTTTCACTAATAAAGAGGTACAGAGTGGATTAAAAAAAAAAAAAAAGATATGTAGAGATTAAAAAACATACCACAGTGCTTGCTTCAGCAGCACATATACTAATATTGGAATGATACAGAGAAGATTAGCATGGCCCCTGTGCAAGGATGACATGGCCCACCAAGAAACAAAAGAGAACACTCAAATAAATTAAATCAGAAATAAAAGAAGTGAAGTAACAACTGATACCACAGAAATACAAAGGATGGTAAGAAAATACTATGAACAATTACATGCCAAAGAATTGGACAACCTAAGCAAAATGGACAAATTACTAGAATCATACAGTCTTCTAGAACTCAACCAGGAAGAGTCAGAAAACCTGAAGACACCAATAACAACCAAGGAAATTGAAACAGTAATCAATAAACTCCCAGCAAACAAAAGTACTGGTCTGGACGACTTCACAGGAGAGTTTTACCCAACATTCAAAGAAGAACTAACACTTTTTCTCCTCAAACTATTCCAAAAAATTCAAGAAGAAGGAAGAATTCTAAGCTATTTTTCTGAGTTAAGCATAATCCTAATTCCAAAACCAGATAAAGACACTACAAAGAAAGAAAATTACTAGCCAATATCCCTGATGAATATAGATGCCAAAAACCTCAACAAAATATTAGCAAATAAAATCCAGCAATATATTGAAAAGATCATTCACCATGACCAAGTGGGATTTATCCCAGGGATGCAAGGCTGGTACAGTTATTTGCAAATCAATAAATGTGATACACCACATAAGTAAAATGAAAGATACAAATCATATGATCATATCAATAGATGCTGAAAAAGCATTTGACAAAATCCAGCACCCATTTTTGATAAAAAATTTTCAGCAAAGTGGGAGTAGAAGGATAATAATTCAACATAATAAAGGCCATAGATGACAAACCTACAACCAACATCATACTCAATGGGCAAAAACTAAAAACATTTCTCTTAAGAACAGGAACAAGATAGGGATGTCCACTTTCACCACTCTCATTCAACATAGTACTGGAAGTCTTAGCCACAGTGATCAGACAAGAAGAAAAAAATAAAAGGGATCAAATTGGAAAGGAGGAAGTGAAACTGTCATTATTTGCAGGTGACATGACATTATACATAGAAAACCCAAAAGACTCCACCAAAAAATACTAGATTTAATAAATGCATTTGGCAAAGTAACAGTCTACAAAATTAACATCCAGAAATTGATGTTATTTTATATACCAATATTGAACACTCAGATAAAGTAACCAAAAGAAAAAAAAATCTCATTTACCATTGCAACAACAACAAAAAATTAAGATACCTGGGAATAAACTTAACCAAGGAGGTAAAAGACCTGTTCTCAGAAAATTATAAGACATTGACAAAAGAAATAGAGGAAGATATAAAAAAAAAAAAAAAAGGAAGCATATACCCTGTTCATGGATTGGAACAATCAATATCATTAAAATGTCCATACAACCGAAAGCAATCTATATATTCAATGCAATCTCTATTAAAATACCAATGGCATATTTCACAGATCTAGAATAAATACTCCAAAAGTTTATATGGAACCAAAAAAGACCTCAAATAGCAATCTTGAAAAAGAAGAACAAAGTTGGAGGGATCACAATTCCGGATATCAAGTTATACTACAAAGCCAATTTAATCAAAACAGCCTGGTAGTGGCACAAGAACAGACATATAGATCAATGAAATAGAAAAAAAAGAACCCAGAAATCGACCCAAGACATTATGTTAAATAATATTTGACAGAGGAGGCAAGAATATACAATGGAGTAAAGACAGTCTCTTCAAAAAATGGTGTTGGGAAAATTGGACAGGTATATGCAAAAATAAATAAATAAAACTACACTACCAACTTACAGCATACACAAGAATAAACTCAAAATGGATAAAAGACTTAAATGTAACTTATGAAATCATAAAAATCCTAGAAGAAAATGTAGACAGCAAAATCTCAGACATCACACATAGCAGAATTTTCACCGATACATTGCCTAGGATAAGTGAAACAATAATAAATGGGACTATTTCAAACTATAAAGCTTCCGCACAGCAAAGAAACAAGCATCAAAATGAAAAGGGAGCCCACTATATGGGAGAATATATTTGCCAATGATACATCTGATAAGGGGTCAATATCCAAAATATATAAAGTACTCATGTAACTCAACAAAAGGAAGACAAGCAGTCCAATTGAAAAATGGTCAGAGGACTTGAATAGACACTTCTCCAAAGAGGACATACCAGTGACCAAGAGACATGAAAAATGCTCAACTTCACTAATTATAGAGATACAAATTAAAACAACTAAGAGGTATCACCTCACACCTGCCAGAATGGCTGCCATCAACAAATCATCAAACAACAAGTGCTGGCAAGGATGTGAAGAAAACGGTACTCTAGTACACGGCTGGTGGGAATTCAGACTGGTACAGCCACTATGGAAAACAATATGGAGTTTCCTCAAAATTTTAAAATGGAATTGCCATTTGTCCCAGTTATCCCACTTCTAGGAATATATTCTAAGAATCTTGAAACACCAACCAGAAAGAATTTATGCACTCCTATTTTCATAGCAGTATTATTTACAATAGCTAAGATCTGGAAACAGCCTAAGTGTCCATCAGTATATGAGTGGATAAAAAAACTGTGGTATATTTACAAAATGGAATACTATACAGCTGTAAGAAAGAAAGATGCTTTACCCTTTGAAATAATATGGAGGGACCTGGAGAATATTATGCTAAGTGAAATAAACCAATCAGAGAAAGACAGGTATTGCATGATCTCACTGATTAGTGGTATATAATAAACAAAATAAGCTGATAGACATAGAAATAGGGAGCCAACTGACAATCCTCAAATGGAAGAGAGGGGAATGGCAGGAAGAGATAAACCAAAAAACTTACATGCACAGATGCATAACCAGTGGACACAGACAACAGTGTGGTGAAGGTTGAAGTTGAGAGCAGGGAGGAGGGTGTCCATGGGAGTGAAAAGGAGGAACATATGTAATACTTTCAACAATAAAGAAAGAAATTCTACAAAAAATGTCTGGGTGAAAGAAGAAATAAAAGATGTGATTAAAGGTATATAGAGACAAATGATAATGACAACACAACCTGTCAAAACTTCTGGGATGCAGCAAAAGCAGTAATAAGAAGGAAGTTTATATCATTACAGGACTATCTCAAGCAGGAAGAGAAATCCCAAATAAACAACCTAACATTAGATCTTAAAGTCCTTGAAAAAGACTGATAAAAGCAACCCAAATTGAGCAGAAGAAAGGAAATAATAAAAATTAGGGCAGAATTAACTGAAATAGAGAACAAAAAGACTATATAAAAAATTAATAAAACAAAGAGCTTGTTCTTGGAAAAGACTAATAAAATGACAAACCCCTGGCTAGACTCACTAAGGAAAAAAGAGAAAAGACTCATATAAACAAAATCAGAAATGAAAGAGAAGTCACCACAGACATACAAAGGATCATACTAGGATAATATGAATAACTATGTGCCAACATATTCAATAGCCTAGAGAAAACGGCTAAGTTCCTAGAAATACACAACCTTCCTAGACTAAATGATGAAGAACTGAAAAATTTGAATTGACTGATCAACAGTGAGGAATTTGAAACAAATATCAAAAATCTCCCTAAAATTAAATGTCCAGGACCAGATGATTTCACCAGTGAATTCTACCAAACATCCAAATAAGTTTTTTTGTTTTTTTTTTTTTAATTCTCATCCGAGGACATTTTTGCATTTTTCTTCAGATAGAGCAGGAGGGAGAGAGTGAGGAAGAGAGAGAGAGAGAGAGAGAAACATTGACATGAGAGAGACATATCGAGTGGTTGCCACCCACATGACTCCAACTGGGCCCGGGGTCTTTCTCAAACTCTTCCAAAAAATTGAAGGAGAGGTTACACTTCCTAATACATTTTATGAGGCCAACATAACCCTGATACCAAAACTTGGCAAGGATAACACAGAAAAAGAAAAACACAGACCAGTATCTCTGGTTAATACAGATGCAAAAATCCTAAAGAAAATACCAGCAAATTGAGTACAACAATACATCAAAAAAATAATATATTACAATCAAGTGGGATTTATTCTAGTGGCACAAGGATGGCTCAACCTCTGAAAATCAGTCAATGTAATACACCACATTAACAGAAGATAGGATAAAAATCATATGGTCTTATCAACAGATGCAGAAAAAGCATTTGATAGGATACAACATCCATTTATTATTAAAACACTCACTAAAATAGGAATAAAAGGAAAATACCTCAACATAATAAAGGCTATATATGATAAACCCTCAGCTAATATCACACTCAATAGTGAAAAGCTAAAAGCTTTTCTTCTAAGATCAGAAACAAGACAAGGCTGTCCATTCTCACCACTCTTCTTCAGCATAGTTTTGGAAGTCCTAGCCAGAGCAACAAGGCTTCGAAGAGAAAGAAATAAAATGCTTCCAAATAGAGAAGGAAGAAGTGAAACTGTCACTTTTTGCAGACAACATGATTCTGTATATAGAAAACACTAAAGACTCCACCAAAAAACTATTAGAAAAAATAAACAAATACCATAAAATTGTAGAATACAAAATCAATGTATAAAAATCCACTGCCTATAAACATGAATTGCCAGTTCCACTTGATGTAAACAAAACTTTTTATACATAATATGTGTGTGTGTGTGTGTGTGTGTGTGTGTGTGTAAATAAACTTACTGTATCAGTCCAGGTTCAGAAACTTGTAGTAGGCCAGTTTCAGATAGTTTCATTTCACCTGTAAACTATTTCTCTTTTACGGATATTATAATTTTTAAATGTATAATATGTTTACAAATGTGCCCTGCATTTAGTCTGCCTTGTTCCAATTTTGATTTTTGGTGAGTCTCCTGCCTGCTTGCCAAAAGCTAGGATGCTTCAGGCCCATGTACAATTGAAAGCAGAAGTATCCTTGAGCTTTAAAGCATTGAACAAACTGGAAAATGCAATGAAGTGAAAGAAAAAAATCCACTGCCTTCCTGTATACTAACAACAAAACTTCAGAAAAAGAAATGAAAAAAATAAATAAATAAACAATTCCTTTTGCAATTGCAACCAAAAAAATAAAATACCTAGGAATAAACTTAACAAAGAATGTGAAAGACCTATATACTGAAAACTACAAAGCCTTATTAAAAGAGATTTGAAAAGACACAAAAAATGGAAAAATAGCCCAGCCTGTGTGGCTCAGGGGTTGAGCGTCGACTCATGTACCAAGAGGTCTCCAGTTCGATTCCCAGTCAGGGCACATGCCTACTTTGTGAGCCAAATCCCCAGTGGGGGGCATGCAGGAGGCAACCAATGGATGTTCTCTCTCATCGATGTTTCTCTCTCTCTCTCTCTCTCTCTCTCTCTCTCTCTCTTTCGCGCGCTCTCTCTCTCTCTCTCTCTTCCTCTCTCACTAAAAACCAATAAAGAAAAAAAATTAAAAAGGAAAAATATCCTCTATTGATCGATTGGAAGAATCAACATAGTTAAAATGGTCATATTACTCAAAGCAATATACATATTTAATGCAATGCCCATCAAAATCCTACTGTCAATTTTTTAAAAAAATAGAACAAACAAACATCAGATTTATATGGAACTACAAAATACCCTGAATAGCTAAAGTAATCCTGAGAAAAAAGAACATAGTTGCAGGTATCACACTGTCTGACTTCAAGTTATACTACAGAGCTACAATAATCAAAGCAGCGTGATATTGGCAGAGAAGCAGATGCACAGATCAGTGGAACAGAATTGAGAGCCCAGATATCAAACCACACATATATGGGCAGATAATTTTCAACAAAGGAGCCAGAAACACAATGGAGTAAGAGAAAACCTCTTTAATAAATTGTGCTGGCAAAATTTGAAAGCCACATGCAAAAGAATAAAACTAGATTACAATTTGTCCACATGTACAAAAATTAATTCAAAATGGATCAAAAACCTAAATATAAGACTTGAAACAATAAATGACATAGAAGAAAACATAGGTACCAAATTTATGGAACTTGGCCATGAAGAACATGTTATGAACTTGACCCCAAAGGCAAGGGAAGTAAAGGCACAAATAAATGAATGGCAGTATATCAAACTAAAAAGCTTCTACACAGCAAAAGAAACTGACAACAAAATAAAGAGGAAGCTGACAAAATGGCAGATGATATTTGCAAACAATAGTTCCAACAAAGGTTTAATATCCAAAATATATAAGGAACTCATAAAACTCAACATCAAATAAACAAACAACCCAATAAAAAAATGGGCAGAGAACCTGAACAGACACCTCTCCCAAGAAGTTATACATCAGCCAATAGATATGAAAAGATGTTCAACTTCACTAGCAATTAGGGAACTACCACATCAAAACTATAATGAGATACAACCTCATACCTAGTAGAATGGCCATTATCAACAATACAAGTAATAACAAGTGTTGGAGAGGTTGTAGAGAAAGGGGAAACTTCATTCACAAATAGTGGGAATATAGCTAGTATAGCCACTGTGGAAAACAGGGCAATTTCTCAAAAAATTAAGAATAGAGCTACCGTATGACCCAGCAGTCCCTGTCCTGGGTATATACCCCAAAATCTCAAAAACATGTCTTAGCAAAGATATATGCACCCCTATGTTCATTACAGCATTATTCACAGTGGCCAAGACATGGAAACAAAATTGTTCTATGATAAAGAACTGGATAAGGAAGATGTGGTACATACACACAATGGAGTACTACTGCTCAGTCATAAGAAAAGATGAAATAGTGCCATTTTGCAACAACATGGATGGACCTTGAGAATATTATTCTAAGTGAAATAAATCAGGCAGGAAAAGCCAAGAATCATATGATTTCACTCATATGTGGGACATAAAACAGAAACTCATGAACACACACAGCAGTGTCATGATTGCCAGAAGAAAGGGGGCGGGGATATGGGAGGTAAAGGAGGCCTAACATATGGTGATGGAAGATGATTTAACTTTGAGTGGTGGGCACACAGTGCAATATACAGATCTTATAACATAGAAACCCATACCTGAAACCTATATGATCATATTAACCAATGTCACCCCAGTAAATTTAATTTTAAAATGATTATTAATGAAATTAAAAAAAGATATAATGTTAATCTTGAAGTGCTGGTAATTTATATAGTTAAAGAAAGTGCTAGGCTCTTGTCCCATCCCAAATAGATGTAGGAGTATATAAGATTAAAAGTAGTAAATATCGCCCAGCTGGTGTGGCTCAGTGATTGAGCATTGACCCGTGCACCAAGAGGTCGCCAGTTTGATTCCTGATCAAGGCACATGCCCAGGTTCTGGGCCTGATCCCTAGTGGGGAGCATGCAGGAGGTGGCCAATCATTGTTCTCTCTCATTGATGTTTCTATCTCTCTCTCCCTCTCCCTTCCTCTCTCTAAAAAATCAATAAAGAAAAAAAAAGTAGTAAATATTGTGGATCCTATAAATTTAAGAAATTTAGTAAAGATTACTTAAATTTCTATCATGTGTGATCTATGATAATTTTGGCAGAAACACTGAGAATGTCCGAAAACATTTTAGAAGATAACTCAGTCTAGCACATAATCCTAGGTGAGACATCCAGATGCACAAAGAGAAAAAGGAGAGCCAGACAAGTCACCTTGTCATTCTGTAAAAAAAAAAAAAGTAGGACCTTTACTAAACTACACTTAAAACTTTGGCTTTGTCAAGAGGACCTGGAAGCCTGAATCCTGGGAGAGATACCACAATGCTTTGTCTCATCATGTACCCTGGGCAGAGGGCAATCTGGCCATTGGCATATTATTCACAAGAATCAGAGATTTCAGTAATACTCTAGTGTCTGTAAACTTGGTTGAAAACAAAATTGTAATTTTATTTTTCCCAAAATCTTGTTCATACTGAGAATTTCTCTCAGTTATGAATATAAGCAACAAACAGCATTATCACTATACTACTATGTCATTGTATCATATTGTAATATCTTTGTTGTACTCATAAAGAGTTAAACTTATCATTATTTTGAATTCTAAGTATTTACTAGACCCAATACTAAATATCACTTTATATGATCTATTGATAACAAAATACATTATGATTTTAATTTTTAATAAATGTATAACCGTATTAGTGGTTTTGTTATAATCTTATATGTGTGTTTCATGCATTTTAAAACTCTGTTCAGAAAATGATTCCATATATTTCACCAAAACACCAAAGGACTTCATGGCACATAAACAGTGAAGATGCTCAGAATACAGGCCACAAGTTAAGCAGTAGCATCAAACCACATCAAGTCTCAGGTGTAGAGTTATTTTTGTGCCAAACCCATGTGACTCTAGTCTGTACCTCAAGCACTCTCTAGAAGATTGCAAAAGTGCTAAATAGCCACAATGGAATTTGGAGTGATGGATGAAGGAATTGTTTACAAAAAACAAATTCAAATAGCTCAGGAAATAATATTTTTCTCCATATTCAGCATTAGTCATCACCATCTGGCATAAAACTCCTGCTAAAGCAAGTAAATCTGTCATCACATTGCTGAAGTTATACTGCAGTTCAGAGAATGACTGGACATATCCAATAGGCCACACCTACAAACCAAAACAAGGTACTTAGTGAATGCCCAAGACTAAACGACTGAAGAACCTTTACTGGGCTTTCACATTAATGAGAAAATCTGCCACCCATTTTTCTAATGTAGGAATAATCAAATCCCTCCAAACCCTCAAAAATAAGCAGAGAATTTATATCACGTGTTTATCACAGTTACATTCTGAATCATTTTTAAGTAACAATAGCATGTGTCACATACCAAGTGTTGAGTTCATTGGGTTGAAGATACCATGGAAGAGCAAGAACATTTCATTTCGGGTAAAAATATATACCCCAAAATGAAAGTGTATCAAATAGTTATGTGACAAGTAGTTATTGGTTGCTCACGATGGGCAAGGCACTAATGTGTCATTCCTACAGCAACAGTACAGATGTATTCCTACAGACATTCTAGTATAAAAAATGGTTTTCAAGTATAGGAGGTTTATCCTTTCTTTTGAAGAGATAACATACTTGGTTGTTACGCTAGGTTGCTAGTCTATCACTCATAATTAAAGGCAAGTTTTTTTTCATGTTCCATGGAACTATGATAAAAAGACTCATCCAAGGCATGTGGGAATAATAGGGTGAATTCCTACCACTTAACAGAGCAAGTTCTGTGCAGAGAGTCACAGCAAGTAGTCATGATTTTAAGTGCTAAAGGTATATGAATAATACTAAATTTTAGCGAAACAAGAGTGAATTTATTTTATTTCTTTTTTATTGAATGTATTGAGGTGACATTGTTTAATAAAAGTATAAGCACATTAACATGTTTTTTAAACAAACCCTCAGAATTGTCATCTCTTTCATTTCATTTTAGTTCTCATTTCATGTATTTGAAATTTTAGAAGCAATTAGGGAATGTTTGAAAGTATTTTTACCTATTTATGTGAAAAGTGCAATTTATTTAATTAATACAAATAATTACAACCTAGCAATTATAGTTTGTTTTAATAAAATATTTATAATGCTAAGAGATTTCATGTAATTTTAATTTAAATCTTTGGTCATTTAACATAAATTATGTGTAATCAAATTTTTCATCAATAGTGCTGTGCAAAGTAGCAGTTACAATTTCATGTTTTCAAATGAAAAAAAAAAAAAAAGTCCTATTTATGCCTTGCATAAGTTGATTCCAGACGTCAGTATTTTCCTGGCCACACTATTTCATAGCCATCAATCAAATAAGAAGTAATGTATTTCTCTAGATTTTAGAGAAATCTAAATCTACACTTCAATACCCATCTCTATTCATTCTTGTGAAATGAAAATCTAGTATAAAGTAAGGCACATGTGTACTCAGAAAAGTGTATATGCTCTGTAGTAAAATAAAAGTATAACAATGTTTGATTTAGAAAGTGCTAGGGTAGGTGGATTTCCTATAGTCACTTTATAGACAAGCTGGTGTGTACCACACTGAAATATACGTAATATTTCTACTGAACCATTATTATGTATATACATTGATACACACACACACACACACACACACACACACATATCCTGAAGCTTCTGTTTCCTTCCCACAACCCTTTCCTACTCCATCATCCCATAAACATTTATAGAACAATGATTTACATTTTTCTTTTTTTAATGATTCAAGAAGAAACTTAACAAAAGAAACATGCTACCATCTGCAAAAGAGAGAACTATATAACTGAATCACAATGCTGATTATTGGAAATATATAAGATTTCATAAAGAATCTTTCAATTACAAAAAAAGCAAAGCAAATAACCAAATAAAAAATTGACAAAGAACATCAATAGGCATTTCCTTTTCACAGAAAAACAAACACAAAAACACCAGAAACCTATAAAAAAGTGAGAAATATGGAAGATGGCATCTAGAAGGATCAATTAGGTAGTTTCGAATAGCAGTGATGTCAAGGCACTAAATTAATTGATGAGTTTCCAGGTGTGTATTTCATCATTATGCTGCATAGTGTAAATAGGCATTACGTATGTGTTTTTTTTTTAATAAAACGATTCAAACAATACATTATTTCACATGAAGACGTTTCTAAAAAGGAATATTTAGAAAGCATTACAGAGGAGTTGTAGTTGTAGGGAAGAGAGAAATCACCTGGAAAAGCTATATTTAGATCAGACTAACATAAAAGATAATAACACTTGGATAAAGGATGGGTCTGTATAGGACAATACATCATGTCTTATGGACAGCTTCATTTACCTTAAAAATATATTAGTTCTCCAAGGAGAAGCCTGTTTAGACAAGTCTAAAAATGTTCAAATTCCCTATTAAATAGTCCTGCTGTGGTACTCAAATGATATTTTAATCTTCTAAAATATAGTTGGGAGTGTATTCTAATGCCATTTAAATTCAACAGAAATTTGTGTGCATGGCAGGCTATTTTATTTTACTGTGCTCTAAACTAAGCATCCTAATAGGAAATTATTATATCACTGCATGTTAGAGTGGATTACATGTCTGAAAATAGTCAAAATATATGTAAATCAGTATTTCAAGTAGGACCTAATGGAACCATTTAAACAAGCTTGCTGAAGTTTGACCCATGACTATGATTGTACCAGTGTATAGTCAGTTTTACTTCCCACTGCTGGTTGATCACCAGAGGACATAAATAGCCGTGGAGAATATAATTGGTGCTATGTTGCCACAAGTAGTTATTTAAATTCAACTTCTCTTTACTCCCCCGTAATCTTGGGCATTAGTAATAATACAGCTGCTGAAATAAATAGATGCTTTAGAAATATAATCAAATCTTTGAAACGTGTTAGTTTTATTTTTTTCTTCCTAGCATACTAACCTGGAAACTCTTTGTGTTTACATTTTATAAAAGCTAACATCTAAGCCTATTCTAACAAGCTGTGGATAATGTGGGTTGTTTTAAGCAAGGTGTTGTTTTGAAAATTAATAAGATTAAACATTCCATTAAAAAAAAAGCAAAGATATAGCAGCCCACTGTTGGATACTTTAAAGCAGGATAGAATGACATTTTTTTGTTTTAAACCTAATTCAATGTGATCCAGCTCATGGATGAGACCTACTTTATCATTGTGAGATAAGAAACAAGCCTGTTAAACCAATTTGCCCAGGTCTCTTTCAATCAGAAAAGTTGGAGCTATAATGTCACTGACCCAGAACTATGCAGATTGCTCATTAACATAATGGCTGATCAACTTAATGAATTTTAATGCCATTAACTTTCCCTGTCTCCAGAAAGGAAAAGAAAATGTAGAAAGTTACAATTTTAGATTTGTCATGAGTAGATCTTCAGTTGAAATTTTCTTTTCCTGAATCTCATAAACTAAATGTCATTCATAGAAGCTTCATTCACTGCTTCTGTCTAAGGTCAAGACTGAGAGGTGCATTACTAGAAAGAATGATGAAGACAACAGTCCAAAATATTCAACCCATGCTCAGCTCCATCCACCTTAGCGTGGTGTCTACTTGAGTTTCCTCCTTGAGGAAAACCAAGGTCTCAAATAGTAATTTTTTTCTTTAAGGCAACAGGAAGGATAAAAATTCCATAGGCTTTAAAGAAGTAAAATATTTTTCTGACATACTGTTGTTTAAGAGACAGCATACCAGAGATGCATGTGATATAGCCAAAGAAATGCACCAGAAACAGGCGAAATCAAACAAAGAACAGGTTGATACAGACAGGTAGCTTCAGAACTAATACAAGTAAGGTGAGTCATCCTCAAAGTTGTGGAAATAAATATGGCAAGACCAATGGCTGTTAGAAGCAGTGGTTCAATAAAAACAAAAGGGATCCTCTGGCTCAAGATGTCTTCGAGCAGCAGCTGTTTTGTAACTTACATCACTCTCCTTGAACAAATTGCCTTGATAGACTCTGAGGTTGTAGGACTTGGATCCCGAATCTCAGACTTCACTGGTAGATTCCAACCTCTCACTTTACCATTAGTGTCACTCTTGGCCCAAGTTGAGGTCAGAAGAGAAGGCCACATATTCTAAATTGACTATTGCACAATGTGGTACTGCCACCTGCTTCTTAAAACTTTTCCTAGTCCCTGCTCAGTGTCTGTGACCTCTCTCTTCTTCAAATCTCTGTTGCACTTTGTAGCAGTTATTGTACTCTGGTTTGTGCTATAATTATTTTTGTCTTACCTTTCCTATAAAATGTTAACCTCCCCAAGAGCTGAAATTATGGGTAATTTGTATGCATACCTTGTACTACTTAGTGCAATCACTTGTTGAGCTGAATAAAATTTATTACCCGACCCCATGAAAAGATATTAATCTGGCTTAATGATGATAATGATGGCATTTGAGTTTATCTAGGTTCTTTTTAAGATAAGGATAATTTACAAGAACTGTCATATATCTCAGACTATAGCAATACCCTTTCTCTGCTAAATGCTATGTGTAGTTGTAAAAATACTGATTAATCATTCTCTTTGCTAATTAGACTGCAATATGAAGTAAAAATAAGGGATACTTCAAACATTTAGAGATAAAAATAATAAATATATAAGAGCATTAAATTATATTAAGAGCTCTTTAATTTCACTATTATTAATTGCCAGCAAGCTCCCAAGGTCACTTTCATGTGATGTGTATTTTAAGAAGGACCCTTTGGAGGGCCAATATGTCCACAATTGGAAAATTTATTCATAAAGCCACCTACATATTGCTCAGTTTTGGAAGACTTTCTGAAAGAGTTAAGCCCTCAGAATGCTTAAAAAGATAAGAATTAACAAGTTGTATCGCATAAGATTAGTTTCAGATGTTAATTTAAGTTAGGATTATGTTATTGGATTTTTAAAAGATTGAGATTTATATTTCTCTCATGTCAGGAGGCCCTGCTCCATAAAGTCCTCAGCGACCAGGCACCTTTCAGACATCCAAGGGTAGAGCCATCGACCAAGATGGCAAATGTAGCACCAGCCATTGCACTCAAGGTCCATGAACAATGAACAAGTAGCAAAGGTCAGAGCACAACTTTTGTTTTAATGAACAGTCCCAGAAACACATAACATTTGCAACTGCATTTTATTGACCTGATTTAATGACATAGTCAAACTTAACACAAAAGAACCTGGGACAGTAATTTTACTTCAAATGAATATATGTACTCAGGTAAAACTCAGAGGGTTTACTGTGGGGCAAGAAGAGGAGTATGGACATTAGAGGACACCTAGCAGCCTCTGTCACAAAAAAAGGGCAGATTAAAAAGAAGGTATTTAGAGAAATAAATTAATGAAATAAGAGTAGAGGAAGCAAAAGGTCTTAATTTTTGTAATTTGCCATACTGATCCTTGTTTAATATCACTTCAAAGAGATGTTCATTTACCAACATTTTTTAAGTGCCAGGTACCATTTTCATTGAGATAGGCACATTATACTTCACAGTAACTCCCAGGGGCTATTAGAAGAGCATTAAATAAACCAAATGAGAACAATATATTAAAGGGCACTGTGGAAACCCAAGCATGTTAGTGTCTACCTATGGGAAATAAACCTTTTGTCCATGAGGTTTAGGTTGACCAATGTATAAAGATTTGTGTTTTTAAAATCACTTTTAAAGAGGCCAAGTGAATTGTACCAGAGACTATTTTCCAGCATGGTCACTTGAAGATATAAGTAAAACTATTACTATACCATTGAGATATAGAAAAAAAAGTACGGGGGACTAGCATAAGAAATATGTGATTTGACTTGCATTCAAAATTGTGGGCAAGAAACAGTTCATCTCAATGAGGTTTATATCATGAGTTATATTCTAATTGCCTAATCTGTAAAGTTTCTATACTGCTAAATATTCAGCAGATGCAAGGGAAGAAAACCTCATTATATACTGAGCTATATTTAAATGGACTGTCTGATAAGGGAAATTTTATAAAGCCAGCTCTGTCAGACTTATGGAAATTAATGAGTTTTCAAAACATTCATGTATTTTATTGTAAATAAACCATAACTCAATTAAAAAAGCAAATGATAAATAATTTGTTTTATTCTATTATTTTATTTTGTATTTAAAGTTCCAAAATAAAGGAGAAAATCATATTTCCTTATTTTCATCATCATAGCAAAAAGGCATTTTATTTCTGATTTGGAATGCTGTATTTGGATCTGTACAAAGTACATTAAAAGAAGTACAGCCTTATTTTTCAAAAACTGAAAATGGTTTTCAAATAATTTTTATCACAGAAATTATTTTAAGGAATATAGAACTTTAAACATATGCTCTCTTTATTTGGTATGTCCTTCTTCAATTTGCTCCAATCCCCTCTGTCCATGTCCCATCCCCATCATACATCTTTCTCTTAGAGAAAAACCTACTTAGTTTCAAGACCCAGCTATCATGAAAATGTTCTATGCTGTTCCCACCTGGAAGCCATGCCTACCTTTTTTGCCCTCCACATGTATTTATCTCATCTGTCATACAGCACATGCTTTTTTGTTATAGTACTCTGACTTCATTTTATCTCTCCTATTAGATGAGTCATTTCTTGAACACTGAATCACTCACTATCTGATTTATTTTTGTACCACTACAGCCCCCAGGAGCACAGGGTACCCAGTTCATAGTGAAGGCTCAAAAAATACAATACCTCCGGATGCAAAAGAAAGTAGCACAAATAAACACTGGATTATACTGGCATTTTCACAAAATTATATTTAATATGTGGGCTTTTCTAGATTTTGAAAATCTAGAAAAGATTATTTTGCTAAATTAGAAACTGTTTTCAGAGATCAGAGAAGGTCTCTAATTTACATTTGTGGCAAATTTTGGTGTGAATTAATAAGATTTTGTTTGGATTAAGAGCACCTAGACACAAGAAGTGACTGATTAGTCTGTGGCTCACAAAACCCTAGCAAGGAAGGGTTGAGCTTGGCACAGCCTCTATTTAACACATCATGTTCACTAATCACCTTAAACATAAGTCAGTGTTCTTGTCTCATGAGCACTTTTTCATTTCCATAACTATTTTAATAGTGCTTATTATTTTCTTCTATCAGGTAATAAAGTACAGTGTGTTTTCTTGGGCCATCTCATTTGATGCTAAGCCCTCTCTATTGGAGCATTCTTGTAAAATTTATGAGCCACGTCACAATTTCCAGTGTTAGAAATTCCCAGGTGCTTGTACTTCCTTGAAATTCTTCCGAAGAAACACTTTATGGACGAGATGTTAAAAAACAACTTTAAATACCCTGGGGCAAATCAATATAAAAAAGAAATTGAACAAAACAAAGAATCCAACAAACTATAACATCGGCAAAATAAAACCAAAACTCATAAGTTATGCAACTTTCCAAACAAAAACAGAAGTTCATCAAGTTACATAACTTGAAATTTTGTCACATTTTGTAAGTAAACTTTGCTTTTCTAAAACATATGCATCTATGAGTTATGATAAATATGGTGTAAGTACCGTTACCGGGACTATTGTACCTATAAAGTATGTGAATAAATAATATAACTTTTGATTCACTTTTCATTCTATAATACCATACTAATGGTTAAGTCTTGTGTTTGCCTTCTGGCCATAATTTGTTCTTTTTGTGTGGAAAAAAAAAGTGCAATGCTAGATTAACAAGGATTCATAAAAACGCATCAAATGTTAGCTTAAACCCTAAAGCTATGTTTTGAGTATTTTTTAAAGTAAGATGTGTTAGTCCATGTTCTTTGTTTCTTAGTTGCACTAGACTTTATATTTCAACATATGTCATCTTGAAGAACAGACATTACAGCACAGTAATGACCTTGCCAAGGACCAAGAGGTGTGTCTTAAAGAATTATAATCTCTTGTAACTCGATTTATGTGATTACTGTGTAAAACAGGACTTGTTCAGCAATGATGGATGGCAACGCTGCAGGTATTGACTGATCTTTAGAAATATTTATATGACAGGTCCCTTAAGGTTTTGTACATTTTAGGTGAGAATAACTGCACAGAGGGAGTAAAAATGAATTATGATTCAGGTTCTTGAGCAATGCACTTAATTATCATATTTCTTTCTCACCCAGTCTAAAAATTAAACATTTGCCAATGCAGTAGAAACAAGTGGCACTTAAATAAATGCCCTTTGCCCTTTCAGAGCACCGCCTTTGCAAAAAAATATTTATGATTTTGAAAAAATAAAACCCTTGAATTATTTGAAAGGGTAAAGAATATATTTAAAATCAAAACCTAATTCAATTATTTAGCTTCTAAATTCAATATGTTCTCTGATACATTTCCAGCCTGGGAATTGCAGACATACATAGACACACAGACATAAGAAACTCACTTAGCCTATGCTGACAATTCTGCTTTGTTTACAGAATTCCAACTCTTACTTCATGAGATCATGTATCTCCATTTCCTTCTGTGGCTTTCTGTATTTCCCTGTATATTTCAGAATTTTTTAAATCTTCACTTTTAGCCCTCGCCAGTGTGGTTCAGGTGGTTGAGCGCCATCTCATGCACCAGAAGTTTGCCAGTTCAATTCCCGGTCAGGGCACATGCCAGGGTTTCAGGCTTGATCCCAGGTTAGGGGTGTGCAGGAGGCTGATTGATGGATGGATGTTTTGCTCTCACATTGATATTTCTCTCTCTCCCTCGCCCTTCTTCTCTCTCTCTCTAAGTCATTTTTTTTAAATCTTCACTTTTAAATTTTAATTTTCCATTAAATATTCATTTTGGTGACTGGAAGAAAAATAATTTGACAAAGTTAAACATTTTCAGGAACATATACTTTTAAAATGTTTCAGTAAGCGCCCAGCCAGTGTAGCTCAGTGGCTGAGCATCAACCCATGCACCAAGAGGTTGTTGGTTCAATTCCCGGTCAGGACACATGCCCAGGTTGTGGGCCAAATCCCCAGACAGGGGGCATGCTGGAGGCAACCAATCGATGTTCTCTCTCATCAATGTTTCTATCTCTCTTTCCGTTCCTCTCTCTCTAAAAATCAATAAGGAAAAAAAAAATTTTTTAATTAAAAAAAATGTTTCTTTCAGCAAAAGCATATTTATAGAAAAATAATCTGTAAAAACTATAGTGTTTGTAAACAGTACAAATTCTTGCTGGGCAAATACCATGTAATCAATAAGCATTTTTATTTTTGTCCCTACTTCCCCTTCAAAACTTACTCAGTGGGGGAATTCTCCAGCCAAGGAACTGTAGGAAGCCCATAACTGCTACCTTCTTCCAATTGCAAGCTCATTCCCATATAACATTCTATTCTATATAACAATCAAAATTCTGATTTAAGAGTAAATGTTTTTCATCTTCCAAGTGGGAATGCACTTGAAGGCTGAATACTGACTTAGAAAATTTAGGACACTGCCTTTTTTATCTACTGCCCCTGTCCCAAATTTTCTCTCCCTCTCCCTCCATCTTGTGAACTGAGAGTTTGATCTTCCTAACTTGGTGAAGGAAACAGACATACAAGTCCAGGAAGTACAGAGAGTCCCAAACAAGATGAACCCAAAGATGTCCACACCAAGACACATTGTTATCAAAATGCCAAAGGTTAAACACAAAGAGAGAATCTTAAAAGCAGTAGGAAAAAAGCAGTTCATTACTTACAAAGGAGCTTCCATAAGACAGCTAGCTGATTTCTCAAAAGAAACTTTGCAGGCCATAAAGGAGTGGCAAGAGATATTCAAGGTGATGAAAAGTAGCGACCTACAACCAAGATTACTCTATCTTGCAAAGCTATCATTTGGAATCGATGAACATATCAAGAGTTTCCCAAATAAGAAAAAGCTAAAGGAGTTCATCACCACCAAACCAGTATTATATAAAATGTTGAAGGGTCTTCTTGAAGGAGAAGAAGAACAAAAATATGAACAATAAAATGGCAATTAATACATACCTACCAACAATTGAATCTACAAACAAAATGAGAAGCAGAACAGAAACAGACCCAAAATACAAAGAACTTTTTGTTGCTTGCCACATGGGAGGGGGCTGGGGATGGGTGAAAAAGATGAAGGAATTAAGAAGTACAAATTGGTTGTTAGGCTGATGAACCTCAAAGGGAAGGGGGGAGGGAGGGCAGGATGAGATAAACCAAAGAACTTCTATGCATATATGCATAACCAATGGACACAGACAATAGTGTGGGGAAGGCAGGAGGGGGGCAGCATTGGGGAGGAGAAAGTCAATGGGGAAAAAAGTTGGAGCACCTGTAATACCTTCAATAATAAAGATAAGTTAAAAAAAAAAAAACTAAGAGTTTTGATCTCTCAAAGAGTTTCAGAAGGGTGGAGAAGGGCAAGGAAAGCAGAGGTGAACTTTTTAAATTTGATTTTAGTGAGATGAAGGGAGAGAGAGAAACTGATTTGTTGTTCCACTTATGTTTGCATTCATTGTTTAAGTTAAATTTCTTTTTGTTTGTTTATTAACTCCAAAGAGAGAGAAGGGTTGGGGGAGAAAGAAAGGGAGAGAGAGAGTGAGAGAGAGATTGATTTTGTTGTTCCCCACTTTGAGCATTCATTGGTTGCTTCTTGTATGTGGGATCGAACCCACAACCTTGGTGTATCGGGAGGATGCTCTAACCAATTGAGCTACCTGGCCAGGGCAGGGGAACTCTTGACTATAAGATGGCTTTGCCTCCCCTGAACCTAACATATTTAAGCTGTCTCATGGGCTGCTTGACTGGAGTCTGTCTCCTAAAATTCCCTCAGTCTGGAAGAAAGTTTCTCTGTTCTAGCTGGTTACTTACTGCTTTAGCAGCAATTAGGAATTAATCGATGTACTTCTAGCTTTGGTCAGCTGAGTGTCCATTAGAGGAATATGTTCCTTTTCTTCCAAAAAACATAGAAATGCAAGTGAATTTAACACAGCAACCACTCTTCTTCAGTCCAGCACCAAAGCAGTCCGCAAGCTTCTTTCTTGTTAGATTTCTTGGGTAGAAGTTGGAGTCTGGTTCTTTGTATGTCCCAACTGCAGGGGAATATAAAAAAGTTTCCCAAGTGGTCCCATTAAGTGCTGTGTCTCCTGACATGCGGTAGGAGTACCCTCTCTTTCTTAGTGATGGAAACAGAGAGGTTTACAGCTCAACTGTCTACAGGAAATCTGCTCTGTCAATCTCCCATTTTGTATCTACTTTCGCAACAGGATACATGCTTGCAGTAGGTGAGGAAATACTGGTTGTTCAGTTTGTTTGTCTTTTTTTTTATTCTGAAATTCTTGCAGGATATCAGGATATTCTTACTCATCTGTTACCTCCTGGCCTAGGATTTAGCCTGAAATCCATTTTAACATCTTGTTAAAGTAAATGTAACTTACTGAACTTCAGCCACTTAGCAGTTTTGTAAGCATCCTGAAACGGCTCAAATTTCAAGGAGAAAAAGAGGGAAGAAGAAGAGGAGGTTCCTATATTGAACGCATATTGAGTAATTTAATTATTCTCCAATTCATATTTTATTTATGAAAAAAATTAATGACATATCCAGGATAAAAGTAACAATAATCCATGCTAATATTGCAAAGTTTATATTTTAATTTGAAATGAAAAATTAATTTCTAAAGTGAGAGATAGAGCAGAAAGCATGGCCAAGAAATCAGGTAGGACTTGTGTGTATTCTCTGCAGTCAGTCCCTATGACAGTCTTTTCTACATAGACTTTTCACACTTTCTGGTCTCTCTTCTACCTTCCTTTTCACACTCTCTTCCATTTCACCACTTTTTCTCCCCCTCTTTTCTTCACCTTTCTTCATTTTGCCCTTTGTTTCTCTTCTTTGTTTACTTTGGAAGATGATGAAATCTTGCCCACAGTTCTCATAATTCTTCAGGATTCTCTATATTTAGTTTTTTTCTTAATCCTGAAGTTTTCAACTTCACCAAGAGACACCCACTTTTTATAAAGCCTACAGCCTTATACAATTTGGGGTGGGTGCAGAGGAAGACATAATACACAGTAGCAATAGAATA
Source organism: Tadarida brasiliensis (assembly GCA_030848825.1). Classification (NCBI taxonomy): domain Eukaryota; kingdom Metazoa; phylum Chordata; class Mammalia; order Chiroptera; family Molossidae; genus Tadarida; species Tadarida brasiliensis. The sequence continues at coordinate 27,905,426 of CM061267.1, read as the reverse complement.
CAAAATAATTGATATGAAATTAGGTTCAGGACCTTGGAAGGGACCTTTGCTAGTGAGGAGCCCTGAAGCTTCCTTAACTTCACTGCAAATCCACCTCTGCATCTGTGTACAAAAGGCCATGAAAAAATATTTTCCTCCTTTATTCTATCTTTCTAAAACAGTCATCATTAGACAGCTGCTTCCTTCTGTCTCTCCCTGAGCTTGCATAGGAACAAATAATGAAAGAAACTTGTTAATTCAGATCTTCAAGATCTCATTCTTAAGTGGGTGTTAAATATAAAAGCTACATTACAGTAATTAATTCTTTTTGGTATGCACAAATATATGATAGTGTATAAAAACATAATTTTGACACATTCAACACCCTCACACTTATGACTAATTATGATGCCAAAGTAATATTGCTATGTCTCTTAAAATAATTCTTTAGTTCAAAACATGCAATAAATAGAACCATTTTGAGTTCTTAGTTTATTATTGTGCTAACAAAATTATTTCAACACAATAAAATGTGGAACATGTTAGCTTTCTATTGTTTCAGTATTATTTTATATAAATCTTAATATTATAACCTCAAGAATTGGATCTATTTTTATTATTCATTGAAAAAAAAAACCTTATGTTGTTTCTTATTGCAAATAACTAAATTTACAACACTTGTCCCTCATGTTATATTTGATGGCAGTTAATTGTTAGTTGGTTTTAATTATGCATCATAGTCTTTGTTCTGGAGATACTCCAAAGAATAGATCATCTTGGTGTGTAATTTACTGAAACAGTTTCTAGGCAGCCTGCCATACTAAAGACCATGTGGTACAATTGTCATTAAAATTAGAAAAAAATATTGGTATACATATTTGAATTAAGTATCACAGGGTGGTTCTACAAATTATAGAAACCTCTGCAAAGTATTACTAAGGTTTGAGTTCAGCCAAAGGCCCAATTTCTAAATATCATTTTTAAACACAGATTCACTTCTTGCACTTGTGGTAAGACTTTGATAAGTGCTGCTTCTGTTCATAGAATTCTAGATCACTCATGAATACTGATATTCTCCTTTTTTAGCAGGTGAGTAGTTGGGTAAATATTGTTAACATCTGATTATTGGATAATGCTCTAAAAAATATTGTCCCATTACAAAATATTGAGCTTTTTAAAATAAAGGGCCCAAATTCTGGTTATTATTTTCTTCAGTTCAAGATAGTATTTTACTCATTTAAAAAAAATGGTAACAATGCTCAGGCAGTATTTAAAGTCATAATTTCATTCCTACTAAGTATAAAATAACTGCTCTCTTAGATACCATTGAATAACATCATTAAACACTATTTGTTATTATTATTTTGTTTTTGAAACTCAGTAAAAACATGTCAGACACAGACTAGTATGTGCTGGCTGAAGATAAAAGAACTGTACACCCTTTTGAAATAAAAGACATGTCTTCTCTCTTCTTCTTCTCATTGATATCTATCTTAGAAATCTTCAAAAACAAATCTCAGGGCAGAGAGCAAAAGAAAGAAAACAAGACAGAGAAACAGAACTTGTGTTTGCTGAAGTAAAACATTCAACTTCAAATACAATTTAAACCTCAATCAGTTTTTATTTTAGTGTTATGACAAAGCAATATTCTGGAGTAGTAAAATTTAGGAAAATATAGAGAACATTCTTATTTGTAATACAACAACAAAAACATATATATTTTTTTTTTCCAACATTCCAATTGTATCAGTCAATCAAAAATCTAAGTTCAATAAAGTCTCTTGCCACTGGACCTCTATCAGCTTACACACTCTCCAGTTTGAGCAGCTCTTTACTGGCCCTGCCTAAACCCAGAGATAATTTAAATGATATGTGAATAGCTAGTATAGTGTTAGGAATTCTGGAGTTAGAGTCAATACAGCAGATAAATGAGAAAAAAAGTACTGATGCGCAGCAGTAGGTTCATAAGGATGGGCCTGTTTACTCCTTAATTTTATCCACCATTCCCATCTGAGTGCTACTTGTCCTTATAACATCTCCTTGTTTGACCTTCTATGAAGAAAAGTACATTTAACATTAAAATATGTTTTATTAAAAAAAGTAAATAAATAACTTTAAAAATTTTATAGTAATTCAATATTAATAAAATAATTTTAAGTCATTCCTACATTAAATTTGTTTTCGATAATTTAAACTAATTGTTGCCTTTTCTTCAAAATTCTATTTTTAAAAAAATGTTTTTTCCCCCAAACTTTGGACATAAGAAGAAATACATGAACAAAGCAGATTTTTTAATGAGTAGTATGGGATTATACTTTTATTTAATAAATATTGGAGCTCGATTCATGTGCCAAGAAATGTGCTAGACGCTGGGTACACAAAAATAAATTCGATTCATGTCCTTCAGCAGCATATAGACAAGGGCAGTGGCTGGTTAATTGGAGTAGAGCAGGATACTAAATGATGCCAAGATCATAGATTCCACTTATGGACAAATTAGCTTGTCTTTGTTCTATGGCCATAGATTGCATACAGATTAGATACTGTCATGGTCTGTGCACTTCTACTCTCTCTCTCTCGCCAAAAAGAACTTAAAAGAGCATACAGCAAAGATATATAGAGTACAGAAACTCAGTGAAGGATAATAGAAAAGATTTTCAGAGACCATATTTTATAAGACTATTCAAGTGTATAAAAATGTATTTCTAGTTTAGCCTATGAAACACATGCTAACCAAATGTACTGATTAATTCAGTAATCAAGAAAATATTTAAAACTGTAAAATGATTTTAAGAGAGTAAAAGAAATTTAACAATTCCTTAATTCATTTATTAGAATCCAAGCCTCAAATATTGAATCTAGATTTAAGATAACAGATACAAATATACAAAGATAATAATTTGCAGAATAGAGAGATTTCTTAGTTGTAGATGATCTATCGATAGACACATTTTCCAAAATAGAAGTATCAATTGAGTCCTTTTTAGCTTTCTTATCTACAATAGTTGCATGTGTTTTAATTGTTGTTGGAATCATAATGATCATCATTTTATTTATTCATTTTCTGAGGATGCCCAAAAACAGAAATAAACTAAGGATAGAATATTCTGACTAAATCCAGAAGCTGTATCTAAGCATTTATATACACATTACATATTACATATACATTGCTTTATAATAATAAATTAAATAAATTAACCAGTTGACTTAATTTATTCACTAAACATTTATTCAGACTGGTTATTTGATATTATTTAATAAGAACATACATGATCACAGATGTTATTTTTCATCTTTTAATAAATTATATTAAACATTTTAGGAAAATAGTTTTTCTTAGTCTTATTCTTCTAGAACAGAGGCTTGACAAGGATAACAGGATGGAGATGTTGGATCTATATTCTGTTATGAATAGGATTTTACAATTATTTATCAAATTTGTGGAGAATGGGCATATCAGTACTAACATATGGCAGAAACTTCTATCATTCCCAATATCTGTCCTCTCCTTCTTTATTACTAATACTGTACTAATTTTTAGCTAAGCATATGACCACATAGAATAAAGACTACATCTTTCCATTTTTCTGCAGTTAGGTGTGACCAAGAGATGAAGTTCTGGCCAGTGGATGTAAGCAGAAATCTTAAGTGTGCAATTAATAAGAAATTCCCCTTATGGGTAGGGGTATGTCCATTTTCTTTCCTCCTCTTTGTGAGAATGCTATCTGATAACTAACATTTCAACAGTCAGTTATCTTGAAATATGAGGTGATCTTGAGAAGGGAATCCTATGTTTTCTGAAATATCAAGATAGAATGTGTCAGGATTTCTTATCTCATGGGACCTCTACTGGCCCTACATCTCTTAATTGTGGACTTCCTGGTGAAAATAAATACATTCTTTTTTTTTTTTTCCGTTTTATTGAGAAATAACAGACATATGTTATTGTTTAAGTTTAAAGTGTACAGCATTATGGTTTGATTTACATATTCTGTGAAATGATTACCACAATAGGTTTAGTTAATATCCATCACGTAATAAAAAGAAAAAAAATTCTCCTTGTGATGGAAATTCTTAGGATCTACTCTTTTAACACTTGCCTATATATCATACAACAGTGTTAACCATAGTTATCATGTTCTACCTTAGATCCTTAGTACTTCTTTTTTTGTACATTAAATACCCATGCCTTATTTATTTTATAATTGAAAGTCTGTACCTCTTGTCCCCCTTCACCCATTTCACCCACCCCCCAAACCCCTTCCTCAGAAATATATTCTTATCTTACATAAGTCACTGTATATGTTTAGATTTTTTTACTTGTATTTCAAACTAATTATACTTAAACAACATTTTTAAAAAAGTATTTTAATATAACATGGCAGTGTTATTATATGTTTAGTTCATTTTCAGAGTAGCATTTCATAAGCATAAGCTCATTGGGTAGATGTCAAATATTTGAAAGTTTATTTTTGAAGCTACATTATCCTAATTTAATGATATGCTTGTTCTCTTTAATGTTATTAAGCAATTCTAAGTCTATATTGCTACTTTGATCATTTTTATGAAATTCAGTTTGGTTTGCTTATTATCCACCATGCAAACAAAAGCATATTTGCAAGATTTTAATTAGTCTTTTATTTTTAAAAATCCTCACAAGTAGAAATTAGTTGTTTTTTTTTCTTTTTAAAATTTTATTTCTTAATAGTTTTAGAACAAATAAAGAATTTTTTAATTAAAAATATTTATTTTTTCTATTTTAAATATTATTGTTATCCAAGGGGAGCCTGCCTTGTCTCCCCTAGTTGCTCTGGGAGTAGGGTTCTTTTGAAATCCCAAGAAAAGGAATTTTCTGGGACATACATGAGAGAATTCGATATAGTAGAAAGCTTTATTTCTGTGGAATTACACTCCTGGGTTTTCAAAGTCCCATTTCTCTTAGTCCAGTCTTAGAAGAAGTAGAGCTGGGGGTTCAGTAGAGCTAAAACCAGAGCCAGTGTCCAGAGTTTCCATTCCATATTTGCATAATGCAATATAGCATCAGGCTATCTGCAGTCCATTAGTCCACTGTGTGGGGTCCACATGGCTGTGGGCCATGTGGGTGAATACCAGAAAGCCAAGAGCAAGCCAGGAGCACACAAGCTACAAGAGTCCCAAGAGTACAAGTGAGTGAATTCTTTTCTTTAAGGGGTTATGTATTCCCAAATTTCTGCACACTTGCAGTGGCCATGCCCATTCTGGTCAGTGATCTCTATTCTCAGGTATCAGTGACAGCAAACACCTCCCCTAGACCCCCCAATTTTACTGGTCACCTGTGTATCTCCTCTTTGTTGAATCCCTGGGGAGTGTGAAACTGCAGCATCCTGGTTAAGCCGCCCAAATCACATGCCTATAATATTTGACTTCCCCCTTTGATTCTTTCCTGTTATTAATAACTAGCTAATTACAATGGTATCAGTATGTTCTTTGTTGATATCCACAGTTTTACGTTTTAGTAGAAAGCTGTTTTTTTGTTTATTTGTTTTTGTTTTTTTGTTTTGTTTTTTATCAATTGTAGTATATTTCTGTTATCTGGGGATCTGAGATTTTCAATCAGAAGTAAGTACTTAATATTATCTGAGTCTCCAAATAATTACTGTTATTTTTTATAACATTCAAAATGAACTCAGATTTTGAAAGTTTTATTCTCAGAGGAGGTTGCTAGAAAGATAGTTTCAAGGAAATAGCTATGAATGTAATTCTCCCATTTATTCTGCCCTCTGGCTTCAACATATACTTATTCACAGTAAGGTGGAAAGAAAGAAAAGTGATATTTTAAAAATTAAATGATATCTTCTGAAATGATTGCCTTAGCAATTTTATTCTAACTGTCTTTCATTAATGGTCTATAAGGAAGCCAAAGTGATGGAAGTTAACTAAACTTATGGTGGTGAGCGTACATATACTGAATCATTGTGCTGCACACCTAAAACTAATATAATGTTATATGTTAATTATACCTAAATAAAAAATAAGTTAAGAATAACTTTAAAAATAAGTAAAAGAGAGCCAAAATAAAAATTAATCTGAAAACCACAAATGCCTCAAGTTTCCCAGTACTTATTTTAATTGTTCTCTAAATTCTGTAAATTACTTTAAAAATTGATCCCAACACCCTGGCTGGTTTGGCTCAGCGGTTACAGCGTCTGCCTGCGGTCCAGAGAGACCTGGGTTTGGTTCCCGCTAAGGGCACGTATCTTGGTTGCAGTTTGTCCCCAGCCCTGGTTGGTCGTGAGGGTGGCAACCACTCGATGTGTCCCTTTTACGTCGATGTTTCTCTCTCTCTCTTCCTCTCTCTCCCTCCCACTCTATCTGAACAAAAAATGGAAAAATTTCCTCAGGTGAAGATAAATAAATAAATAAATAAATAAATAAATAAAAATTGATCCCAACAATGTAAAACTATCATTTTGAACTATAGAAAGCCTTTCTACCACAGGGATTATATTATCTTTTCTGCCAATATTGTGGCATCTACCAGTCTATCACCAAGCAAAATATATGAATCCGCTTTGACCCTCTTTCGAATGCACACTCTCAGAATGGAAGTTATTGTTTTCTTCAATAGTCCTTTTTAAAGAAAGGCCTGAACAGGTTGTGCTTTGCCCCCAGCCCCACTGTTTCCAGAGACTGGCACTGAATATATATTAGATAAAATATTGGATACTGTTTTGTTTCTAAAATATTAGAAACAAAACATATTTGTGAATACTCATGTTATATAAATTGTCAAAACATGAAAGAGATATTTCTACTAAGAAGTTTGTAAATCAGCATAAGAAGAGTATTGATTATAATTTTTATTTTACTTGTAATTATACTTATAATGTGAAAATATTATGCTGTCACAGCCAAGAGGAGTCTAAGGAAAAATAATGACTAAATATAATGCAGTATCTTAATGGGATCCTGGAACAGAAAATGACACCAGGTAAAAACTAAGAAAATTTAAGTAAATTATAGGCTTTAGTTAAATACAATGTGTCAATATTGCTTTATTAATTATAACAAATGTTCCACATTAATGTAAGATGTTGATAATGGGAAATTGAGCCTAAGGTATAAGGGAGCTCTCTACACTCTGCAATGTTTTTGTAAAATTAAAACGGTTCTAAAATTAAAGGTGCATTCAAAAAATACATCAAAATATTATGTTTCAGAGATATGCATTCAAAAATAATCTCTTGTCCAAGGTTGGAATTGTCATTTCAACTTATGAACTTCACAAATATCAAATCTGTACCTCCTTTGGCAGCACCCTGGAGAAATTGAACGGCTTGTTAGCAGTCAAACGGCATCTTAATGTTTTTGATGTTGTTTACTGACATTTATTGTATTTGTGCATGGAAAGGTAGGGGGCCTTAACATGTCAGTAAGTTGCTGCAAATGGCATTAGTTTTGTTGTTTATTTCAATGTAACATAAAACAATTCAGTTGCAAAAATATTTGCCAACTATTGTCATGTACTTAAAGTGAATTTCACCTCTAATTCAGAAAATAGTTCCCACAGTTATTTCAAAAGGTATATAATTTAGGATTCAATGTTTTCACACCACCTAGGATATGGTTTGCTTCTTCCTTCCAGCCGAACACTTGACAAATAGCAGAAGCTGTGGGATAGCTTTTGTGGTGAAAATATTCTGTCTCCTACATTGGAACATCTCATCATAAAACCCTACAGGAAGCCAGTCCCTTTCTCTCCTACCACTTTTGAGCTTCGATATTTGAAATTTAACGTTTATGTTTTCCTGTGTGACAAAAATCCCCGATTACTTGCGTTACTAGCAGTAATGCTCAGGCCAAGAGGCCTTGAATCTTTCCTAACCTCAACGATTCCCATGTCAGTGACACAGGCTGATGGTGGCATGTGTGGTGCAGTGTGTTTAGCTGTCAGAGACTGCAAGGTTGGTGATGGTCTAACTACTCCACATGTGTTAAAGTTCATGTTTAACAAACACGTTGAGATCCGCACTATTATCAATTTTAAAGAAGAGGAAACTGAGGCCAGAAATTTTAATTCACTCACCAAAGATCACCAACTATTGGATATTGGAACCAGATTTTTAACCCAGATAACCCGGTTCCAAATTCTCATCAAAGACTGCCTCCCTGAATCATGTCCGTGCAAGAAAGTTTCCAGAAAAGTGTTGTTTTGGGATTTTTAAAGACCTAAATTCAAGCCCAACCTTAGCTAAAAGGTCCTTAAAGCACTTCTTCTTCATTGTTCATTAATACATATATACAATTTAACTAGATGCCAATTTCTTAAAGATTAATTATGGTTTGGAGACTATTTGACACGATATCTTTTAACAATCCTCCATAAATTTCAAAATTCTCTACCTAATGAGGCACTAAATTCTTCAACATTCAAAATTATTTGACAACTATACCTTTGAATATGTTGATTTCTAGAACATTTTAAGAGGCGTGGCATATCTTTCTCAAATTACAAGTTTAGCCATACCAACCAGATTTCCCTACATCAGCCTCTGTCTACCATATCAATTCTTCACACAGCAGCCAGTGAATCCTTGAAAACTTAAATCACTCCTCCAACCACACCTTAAAATAGCTTCCCATTTCTAGATAAAAACCCAAAACCTAAATTGTTGTATATGACCTCACATAATTCATCACTCACCCCCATCACTCACACACACACACACACACACACACACACACACCTCAGAGATTCTTTCTAACTACTGACTACCTTGCACATTCCTTTCTGACTGGTGTCCTTACTTTCTTGAACATGTCAAGAGCACTAACTCGGGCATTAGTGGTTTTTCTCTCTGGAGCATTTTTTCACGTGGAGAACTCTATGGCTTTTTTACTTTCTTCACAGTTCTTCTAAAAAAAAGTCATTTTATCAAGGAGACTTTCTTTCCTCCAAATCTTTCCTCACCCTGTGCACGTAAACCCTTGTTACTATGCTTTGCTTTCCCCCAAAGACTTATTGCAGTCTAAAATTATCGTAGACTTACTAGTTTATTTGATTTGTATTTGTCCAGTCCCCCAATATGTGATCTTCTTGCAGAAACAGACTAGTTTTGTTTACTAGCTCTCTCCAGTATTGGTCCATCATAGAATTTTCAATAGATAGTTAAGAATGAATGAATGAATGAATGAATGAATGAATGAATTTAAAACGTGTTGTATAACATATGCAATGTGTAGTAGGATTTACTTACTAATGATATTTCTTTTCCTTCTTGGTAATTTACACATCCCAAGAATGATTTCTATATGATTTAAATACAGTAAGTAATTACTTTCTCATTTTCTGCACAGCAGAGACTTATGGCTTTAAATTCTGATAGTGTTATTTTTTTTCTCTCTTTATTGATTTCAGACAGAGAGGAAGGGGGAGAGAGATAGAAACATTGATGAGAGAGAACATCGACCAGCCACCTCCTGCATGCCTCCCACTGGGGATCAGGCCCACAACCTGGGCATGTGCCCTGACCGAGAATTGAACCAGTGACCTCCTGGTGCATGGGTCGAAGTCCAACCACCGAGCCACACCAGCCGGGCTGATAGTGTTATTTTTTATTAGTGGGTCTATGTGTTAATTTTTTTTTTTTTTTTTTTACCTTTTTGAGGTTGTGTTTGCAACTGTAATATAGGGATAATAACACCTATCTTGGAAATTTCAGTGAGGACATACTATGTAGACCATATTAAATTACTGTTATATGAAAATGTCAGGCTAATATACAATTGTTCATCATTGAGAGCATTTATGCCCCTAACAATATGATCCCAGACCAGCCCTTTTGTATTATATGGTAAAAGTCCCACCTCCTCACCACTTCCCAAACCTGGCACAAATTGAACTTGTCCAGTTATCCTTCATTTTATTCAGACAGTTGGAGTAACCTGAGATAAATTACCCTTACTCTAACCCAAATGTGTGAATTACCAATTAGTATTACTTATTCATACCAATGCTTTCCTTCATTGACATTGAATAATGAGGAGTTGATTGTGTTTAGGAAGATCAACACTCCCATGGTTTAATTCACATTTTAAAGAAGAAAGCTCAGCAACCTTCAAAAGAATTAAGAAGAATTAATGCTTTTTAATAAATACAATGAAAGTGCAAAAATTGTATCTACATTGAAAATTGGTAATGATATTAATGAAAATTATAGGTTCAAAATAAAGAACTGATAGAATAATAAACAAAAAATATTTGTTTTATAAATATTTGAATATATAAATTTATTGAATATATATGGCTACATTAGCATCACATTAACTTCTTCTAAACTTCAGAAATTAGGAAAAGGTAGCAATTATACTCTTAGCAATGTGTTTTATAATCAACTAATTAATCATTCATTGTCCGTGGCACTAATAAGTCATTAGTCTTATGAGGGCTCATTATAAGGAGCAATATGTAGACAGGTTCATTTAGGTAATCCTTTCTGAATGTTGATGAGGTTATTTGTAGATGATATATGCATGTTAGGATCAATTACAACAAATTACTGATGTTTTCTTTTTCTCCTTTTTTATAAAGACAGGAAAAATAGAGACTGTCTGAACCAAGAATTATAATTTTGAAACATCTTTGGATTTTCTTTAAAATGGATGAATGAAGCAATTTTCTAGTGAAACCCAATTTTTACATCTTAATCTGTTACCCTGAGTGGCTCACAAAATTCTAACGTCTGTGTATACACATTCTGAAGCATGTTTTGAGAAATTCACATTCAGAAGTTTCAATCATACAACACTTTGAAGCCTACTAATAAAGGTATTCAGTTGTGACATTACATCACTATTTTTCTTCTCACACACACACACTTTTTTTTTCATGTTCTTAATTCATGTATCTATTACATATTTTTGCCATTTATTATACAGATTTAGGTTGTATCAGATTTAGGTTTTATCTATGTGAAGTTAAAGAATTTAACTTTTTTATAGACTCAGGTACTCCATTTTAAAACACATTATTGGTCTAATTTATTTCACTGAAGTGACCCTCTAGTTTCATTAAGTTAATAGAATTAATTGCTTTGGTTTAGATGGCGAAAAATTAGTAGATATCTATGAAGATCTAAAGAATCCTTGTTCTATTTTAAATAGTTGTAACACTTGGATGTTAATTTTTCCCTAATTGTCAATTTTTTTTACCTGTTTGCACATGAAAGTATAGAAACTGTGTCATTGAGATAAAATTCACATTTAATGTGAAAATCTTATTTTAAGAAACCAGTAAAGTTATTTAAAATATTCATCCAAAGTCCTCATAAAATAAAACTACTGTATGCTTCAAGAATTATTCTGAGCCCGGCTGGTGTGGCTCAGTGGTTGAGTGTCAACCCATGCACCAAGAGGTCGCTGGTTCGATTCCCGGTCAGCGCACATGCCCAGGTTGTGGACCCATGCCCAGGTTGTGTGCCCAATCCCCAGTGGGGGGCATGCAGGAGGCAGCAATCGCTGTTCTCTCTCATCAATGTCTCTGTCTTTCTCCCACTTCCCCTCTCTCTAAAATCAATAAGGAAAAATTATTTTTTAAAAAAGAATTATTTTGAAGACAATTTTATACCACAATGCTAACCAAACACAGAGTAACATACGAACAATTTAAACCCACTGTTGAGCATTTAAATATGAGTTCATTAGTAGTAATGGCCAGAACTCTGCCCTTAGATAATCATACCTTGCTTTCATTGAGGTCAATAGGGCATGTGCTGGAAGGACTAGGCAATTGATACAACGATTACTTTTTATCTATAGTGTATTCATAGGTTCCTGGAAAATATGTTGTAAATATAAATAAAACAAATTAAATTTGATTATCACAATAAAAAACTGGGATGATTGAAGGTTTTGCCCATGACCAGTGACTTGCTCATATTCTTACCTGTCCACACCAAAAGCCCAGAGGCAAACAATACTTTGTAACTGTCAAAAACATAAAAAAGACTGTCAAAGAACATGGAATCAATTGTGAAGCCGATGCCATTGTTTGATTTTCTCATTAACAATATATAAATTGCAAACATCTAAGTTATGAGCATCCCAGAATATGTGTCACACTAAACCCTGGGGACTGCTATCTGTTCTATGGATTAAATCAAACATTACATTTAGTCCATTATAATTTATATTCCTATCTAATATAAATATGTATAAAGTATATTTAAATAAGACATTTCAGTACCCATTATGTAAAGTTTTGGGATTTTTTTACTTGTTGTAAAGTACTTTTTATTGTAACAAATTAGATAGTGAATGTGTATTTCCATATGAGTTATTCAGGTCAGGAAGTTTACTCCTACTTAAAATGCATTCTTATTGTGTTATTTTTAAACCTATTATTCCCTTGTTATATTATTTTATTTTATTTATAATTTTTTTCTTTATTGATTTTAGAGAGAGAGAGAAAGGGAGAGGGAGAGAGAGATAGAAACATTGATGAGAGAGAACATCGATTGGCTGCCTCCTGCATGTCCTCCACTGGGGATCGGGCCCACAACCTGGGCATGTGCCCTGACCGGGAATCAAACTGGTGACCTCTTGGTGCATGGGTCGAAGCTCAACCACTGAGCAACACTGGCCGGGCTTGTTATATTATTTTATAAGATTAAAAATCGTCCAACCTGTACTTTGTATTTTTTGCACACCAAAAAAGACAAATTGTTCTGAGTTGTCCTTGCCCTTCCTGTTCACTAACACTCCCTCCAGATGAGCTGACCTGCTCATCTTCTCTCTACATGCTTCTGCTTTCCTGCCTCTGCCACTTCTTCATCTATTTTCCTGACCTTCAATTTCATTTCACATCAAAGTTATCGTTCATGGCCGAGTGGAAATGCATGCATTTTGTGAAGCATTTTCTGATCTCGGCATCTGCAATTGTATATTCCTTTCTCTGAGTTTTCATTGCTGTATCTCAGAATCCACTGAGAAAAACAACCCATGCCAGTGGTTTTACCACATGTAATTTAATTAACAATTTGTTTAAACAAGTATGGGAGGGCAAAAAGGAGGGGGCAACCCTGAGGTTATGAAAAGACTGTAATTGCAGGAAGGAGATGGCATTCCTTGAGCCAGGAGAGCTGAGGGGAGAGGCTGGGATCTTGAAAACCTAGAAGCTCATAGGACGGTCCCATGAAGCTGAGACCCACACCTTTAGAAGGTGATATGTTCTGCAGCTGGTGGTGCTTCAGGAACACAGAGGAGGTCTCCTCACAGAATTAGGACGTGGAATTCTGAGAATGATTATATGAATTCCCCAAAATCGAAGGCCTTTCTTTTTCAATTATAAGTACTGAATGTTATAAAAGAAAATTGATTTTTTTTTACTTGACACTTCAAATAATTTTTCTAGGATTTTATTGAGTATGCTTATGGTTATACATGTATCCAAACAAATATACACAAGAGATTAAAATTAATTTTGTAGTCATCTACATGATTATTGCCTTACCCTTCTCCATTTGTTCTAGTAAAATAATTATATGTATAATATGTGAGGTTTTAATCTACAAAGCAAGGGTAAACTAAGAATTGATTATTCATTTTAGAAATTGTTGACTAGCCTGCCTGGTGTGGCTCAGTGGTTGAACACTGACCCATGCACCAAGAGTTCACAGATTCGGTTCCCAGTCAGGGCACATGCAGAGGCGGCCCATCAATGTTCTCTCTCATTTATGTTTCCTATTGCTCTCTCCCTCTCCCTTCCTCTCCTTAAAAAAATCAATAAAATAAAAAAAGAAATTATTGACTACACAATTACATTTATGAAAGCAACCCTATTGTATATTTAAAAAGCAATTCCATTTATTAACATTGGATTTGCAGACAGTTTTACAGGTAATGATTTTTTGTGTGTGAATTAATCTGTATTACATGAGGCACAATCATAGTTAAAATTGATGAGAGTCTGAATTTGTTAATTATGTACTCAATATCCTTTTTGAAGAAAATAAGGAAAATGTTATTCTTAGTATAGCTGTGGAGTAAGAACTGCATCTTCTATAACTTTCTGTAACTGTTGTTCACAAATACTATCCATAACTGAAGTTCAAGTTATAATTGATATCAGTAAGCAGTGAAGTGTCAGAAAAACCATTATTAAGTGTCTGACTTCTAAAAAAAAAGCAGTGTAACATAACAGTAAAAAAGAACAGGATTTGGAATAACATATAATCTCTTTCTCTTACTAACTATGTGACTTTAGACAAATTATTTAATTTATCTGAAACTCTCAATGTACAAAATAAGGAGACTAATATTCATCTCTTAAATTGCTTATGCAGATTTAAAAAATTAAGATGCCAAGTACTTAACACATAATTTCAATAAAGGGAGGCTATTATGAATGCACTGCTATTATAAACTTTAACCACTTTTATATGTCTTTATTACTTATTTATACATTAATAACATAATATATTCATTTCAGGAGTACATTTAAATATAAATTCTCTTCCATTTCATAATTAGTTTTTAATATCATAGTACTCTTCTTACCTTAAACCTTAATGTGCTGGTCAAATAGCACATTTCTTCTTTTTAATTTTACATTAGTATGAGCTACAGTTCTTCTTAAAAGAGTCAAGCATGCATTTTGTTCTCTGCATTTCCTACACAGTTCTCTTCAGCGATGCTACTTTAAGCCATTTATTAGTAGCATGCCCTATGGGCTGTGCGTGGGTTGAGAGTGTACAGTCATCTATGCTTAAAGAAAGAGCATGTTAATTAGGCATCTGTGACGGTCTCTACAAAATATGAGCATCAGATCTTGGGAATTTCAAGAATGAAGTTATATGTGCAGATTGTATTTATTTACCCTATAAACGTGTGGATATGAAGTGGAAAAATATTGTTAGAATAGATGTCAATTTTATTATATCTGTTATATAGATAAGAAATGTGGAATCTGAGCTAAATTAATAAATAAGGAAGACTGGAGAATTGAAACAAGGTGTTTCAATATGATAACACTTTGCATTGGCTGGATAATGGCACCCAAAGGTGTCATCCTCTAATCCCAGGAATTTGTGGCTATGTTTTCTTTACATAACAAAAAGGACTTTGCAGATGTCATTAAGGTTAGAGATATTATTATGAATTATTCAGGTAGTTCCAATTTAATCACATAAGCTTTTGAAAGCAGAGAATTTTCTTTGAAAGAAGAGATGCCACAGAAAAGAAAGTCTGAGAGATGTGAAGATGAGGAAGGCTGAACATGGTAATTTGAAAACAGAGGGGTCAAGGTGACAAGTAATGCAGATGGCCTTAAGGGGCTCTGAGGGCTCCTGGCTAACAGTCAGCAAAGAAAGGACTTTAGCCCTACAACAAGGACCTGAATTCTGTCACTAACCTGAAGAAAATGGATTCTTTTCTAGAATTATATTTCCTAATTCCACATGAGAGCATTAGCCAACTGACACCTGGATTTTAGTTTTGTGAGACCAGGAGCAGAGAAACGAGCTGATCCCACATGGACTTCTGACCTAGAGAAGCAAGAAAATAAATTTATGTTGTATTAAGCCACCAACTTTGTGGTAATTTGTTATGGCAGCAATAGAAAACGAATACATATATTTTCCCCAATTCTCTTTCATATGAAAGTGTTATTTTATTAATAGAGCCATCAGAAAAAATAAAACTTAAAAAAATAATAAAATATATTCTTATATAGTTGGAGTTTTTACACTGAAGCCTGATTCATTATCTTTATATATACATTTAAATAGGTTCTAAAATTCTTATATGTTGAATTTAATGTAATATTTATACAAAGTTAATGATAAGACATATAATGATATTATCAAGTAAGCCATAAATATAAATGACAAATTATCATAATTATTTAAGATCATAATACTTGCATGGCAAAAATATTTTTTATTTTATTTTCTTTATTAATTTATTTATTTAATGAATTTATTGAGGTGACATTGGTTAATATAATTATATAGGTTTCAAGTGTACAGTTCTACAATACATCATCTGTATATTGTATTGTGTGTTCACCACTCCAAGTCAAGTCTCCTTCCATCACCATTTATCCTCCCTATACCCTCTTCAACCTCTTTCTACCCCCCTTTCCTTCTGGTAATCACCATACTATTGTCTGAATCTATGAGTTTGTGTTTGTTTGTTTGTTTTCGCTTAATTCCTTCACCTTTTTCACCCAGACCCACAACCCACTCCCTTTTGACAGCTATCAGTCTGTTCTCTATGAGTCTGCTTCTATTTTGTTGTTAGTTTAATTTGTTTGTTAAATTCCACATATACGTGAAATCATATGGTACTTGTCTTTTTCTGACTGGCTTATTTCACTTAGCATAATGCTTTCCAGGTCCATCCATGCTTTCACAAAGGATAAGATTTCCTTCTTTTTTACAGCTGAGTAGTATTCCATTGTGTAAATGTACCACAGCTTTTTTTTATCCACTCATCTACTGACATGGGCTGCTTCCAAATCTTGGCTATTGTAAATAACACTGCTATAAACATAGGGGTGCACATATTCTTTCGAATTGGTGTTTTGGTTTTCTTTGGATACATTCCCAGAAGTGGAATTGCTGTGTCAAGAGGCAGTTCCATTTTTAACCTTTTGAGGTAGCTCCATACTGCTTTCCACAGTGGCTGCGCCAATCTGCATTCACACCAGCAATGCACGAGGGTTCCTTTTCTCCACATGCTCACCAACATCTGTTGTTTGTTGATTTATTGATGATAGCCATTCTGAGAGGTGTGAGGTGATATCTCATTGTGGTTTTAATTTGCCTTTCTCTGATCATTAATGACATTGACATCTCTTCATATGCTTATTGGCCATCTGTATGTCCTTTTTGGAGAAGTGTCTATTCGGGTCTTTTGCCAATTTTTAAATTGGATTGTTTTTTGTTTGTTTGTTTTATGCTGTTGAGTTTATAAATTTTGTATATATTCACCCCTTATCAGATGTATCATTGGTGAATATGCTCTTTCTTTCAGTGGGTTGTCTTTTTATTTAGTTGATGGTTTCCTTTGCTGTGTAAAAACATTTTAGTTTGATGTAGTCTCATTTGTTTCTTTTTTCTTTGGTTTTCCTTGCCTGAGGTTATGTGTCAGAAAAAATATTGCTACAGAAAATATCTGAGATTTTACGGTCTGTGTTTTCTTCTAGGATTTTTATGGTTTCAAGGCTAATATCGAAGTATTTAATCCATTTTGAGTTTATTCTTGTACATGGTATAATAAGATGGTCTAGTTTTAATTTTTTGCATGTATGTATTCAATTTTTCCAGCACCATTTATTGAATAGACAATTTTTACCTCATTATATATTCTTGCCTCCTTTGTCAAGTATTAATTGACCATAAAGTGTGGGTTTATTTCTGAGCTCTCTATTCTAGTCATTTTATTTGTGTCTCTGTTTCTATGCCAGTACCATGTTGTTTTAATTACTATGGCCTTGTAACATAGTTTGATATCAGGTAACATTTCTCCAACTTTGTTCTTCTTTGTCAAGATTTTTGTGAATATTCAGGGTATTTTGCAGTTCCATATAAATTTTTGGAATATTTGTTCCTGTTCTGTGAAATACCCCATTGGTATCTTGACAGGAATTGCATTGAATCTATAGATTGCTTTGGATAGTGTGGACATTATAATGATGTTAATTCTTCCTATCCATGAGCATGGTATATGATTCCACTTTTTTGTATCTTTTGTAATTTCTTTCTTCAATGTCTTACAATTTTCTGAGTACAGGTCTTTTACCTCCTTGGTTAAATTGATTCCCAAGTATTTTATTTTTTTAAAGCAATTGTGAATGGGATTTATTTTTCTTAGTTTTCTTTTTGATAGTTCATTATTGGTGTATAAAAATTCAACTGATTTCTGGGTATTTATTTTATATCTTGCTACTTTACTGAATTCATTTATCAATTCCAGTGGTTTTTTGGTGGAATCCTTAGGGTTTTCTATGTACAGCACCATATCATCTGCAAATAATAATAGTTTTATTTATTTCCAATTTTGATGCCTTTTATTAAAGTAATGGTTGTTCTCATTTACTGTGAATACTTTCACAATGAATATATTAACAATAATAATTTATAATGAATAAGTAACAATAGCAGTATAAGAATAAAAATTATTATAACATGGGTGGAAAAGTTCTTGTTTAAAAGATTTTGTCTGGCCCAGTCAGTATGGCTCAGTGGTTGAGCTTCGACCCATGCACCAGGAGGTCGCCAGGTCAATTCCCGGTCAGGACACATGCCCAGATTGTGGGCCTGGTCCCCAGTGGGGGACATGCAGGAAGCAGCCAATCAATGTTCTCTCTCATCTCATCGATGTCTCTATCTCTCTCCCTCTCCCTCTCTCTCTCTCTCAAAAAAATCAATACAGAAAAAAACCTTTTTAATAAAAAAGATAAATAAATAAAAGATTTTGTCTGCCATTTTTGCATAATGTGAGTTAGCAGAGGATACAGTATTTAATGAATAGCATTGTCATTTCAACAATGCCAATTTCAGCAATCTATTTGAATGAAATAATTCTAAATATGAAAAAGTTATCCATAAGGATATCCAGTACAATGTTATTTATCAAAAAAATTGAAGTGAACTAGGCAATAGGAAATGGTTACCCAAATTCTAGGGTACAGATGCAATAAAATATAAGGCATCTATATAAAAGATTGTTCTACGTATGTAACAATTTATAAGATCATGATTTTTAAATAAAAATATAAAAGATCCATGTTAAAATTATAATATTTTTAATTCAATATTTTAAAAGGAAGTGAATACATACAAATATTAGCAGTTCTTTTGAATAATGGAATTATGATAACTTTTTTGTATTTTCAAACAATTTATGATTATATAATTTTTATGGTTTTATTGAAATGCAATAAAATAGATATCTGAATTTTAAACCCTATGAGTCTGATTATAGGCTTTCTTCTCATCTAATTCGGTAGCTTGATGGAGTCTAAGCTTAGGCAGAAACAGATGTTGTATTATACTTACAGCAAATATTAGAAACAAACAAAAAAAACACTTGAAAATGAGGGAGAAAAATTTGACCCTTGAGATTTTGCCCATTGAAATCACTAAGAGATGCATTCTCTAAGTTCATCTTTACCCACCCTGGTTCAGGCTGCTTCAGTTCTCACCTGGACCACAGCAGCCGTCTCTCTTCTTCCAATCTATCTCTTGCATTCCACTGCAGTCAGAATGATGGATTTTAGTAAGAAATCTGCCCACATCACCTAGCTTAAACCTTCTAATAACTGTCCTTAAATCTGAGGTTAAAAGGTAAAAATATTAACTTGGCTAACTGGATGAACATGTCCTACCCCCACCAGACTGTCCAGCTGCACTTCAGGACCCTCCTATTCTCACCCCCTTTTCTTTAGCTGCGTTGTCTTCCAGTTAGTGTCCCAAATATGGCATGTTTTCGCTCATGCTGTTTCTAATCTGTTTAAATATTAATACCCAGTTATCCTTCCAATATCAGCTCCAACACCTGTATTGTAGTTCAGAATCTATTTGTGTTGCATATGCATTTATATAATGCTCATTCCTTTGAAGCACTTATTTAAATCAGTTTGTACTTAGGCCATCAAATAAACACTAAAATGAAAGTGTGTCTTCATTAACATATTGCAAACACTAGGAAGACAATGCCTTTTTTGTTACCTGGTGCTTGGAAGAGTAACATATAATAGATGCTCAATAAATATTTTTGAATGAATGAAAAAAGTTATGCTATAATTAGCTTACACATAAAAAACAAAAGCACCTTTAAGTAAAAATCAATTTGCTAGTACTATATGCTAAATGAAAGTACCAATGAACTTCAAGTACTATAGTTTCATTGACAAGGTTAGCATTATTGCCTAAATGGGTTCACCAGTGTACCTTAGTCAAATCCATTAATCATTTGAATCAACAAGTTCTTACTTTTTCCTGTTCTTTTTCCAATAAAATCCTCACCCGAGGACATTTTTCCATTTTTTGTTCAGATAGAGTGGGAGAGAGAGAGAGAGAGAAACATCGACATGAAAGGTACACATCGAGTGGCTGCCTCCCGCACGACCCAACCAGGGGCCGGGGACAAACTGCAACCGAGGTACATGCCCCTAGCGGGAACCGAACCCGGGTCCCTCTGGACCGCAGGCCGACGCTCTAACTGCTGAGCCAAACCAGCCAGGGCTCCAATAAACTTTTTAATACGAAGTTGTCTTTTGAAGTGATTAAGTTTACAGGAAAAAAAATGTGATGGCTATAAAAATGTGAACATGCTGACTCAGGTGTTAGCTTTGCTTACATAAATTGTCAGTATACTGATTTTATATAAAATGCTATATGTTAGTTAATGTGAATATAACCTAAAGAGGTGGGGCCCTTTCAAAATTATGACAAAATTAAGCTTTGAGATTTGCTGGGTTTAGCAATAAATCCTGAAATGTGAAAAATTGACTGAACAAAAGTACCTTATAACTTCTCACTGGAGATGGTCAACTGGTCTTTTGCAAACAATGTATAGTCATTTATAACATACTTTTTTTTTTAATTTATTTTTGTTACAGATGTTTCTCCTTTTTTCCCCATTGACACCCTCCTCCCCATCCCCCCCACACCCCATCCCCAGCTTTGTTGTCCATGTCCATCGGTTATGCATACATGCATATAAGTTCTGTGGTTTATCTCTTACCTTCCCCCACACCCTCTTCTGAGGATTGTCAGTCTGTACCCTACTTCCTTTTAAAAAAATATGTTTTTATTACTTTTTTAGAGAGAGAAAGGAAAGGAGAGACAGAGAGAAACATCAATGTGAAACATGGATCGGCTGCCTCCTGCATGCCCCCTACTGGGGACTGAGCCTGAAACCTGGCATGTGCCCTGACCAGGAATCAAACCAGGACCTCTCAGGCCATGGAATGATGCTCAATCCACTGAGCCACACTGGTCAGGCGATACCTTTTAATTTCATATGCTGATATTCACTGGCTTCTGTATAGTATGAGAGAAAAAGAACTCTCTATATATTTGAGAATTGAAGTCTTCATTTAACAGATGTTTTCTGAATGACATGGAGAAATGAAGAGAATTATTGACCTTGAGATGATCAGGCAAAATATACATGAATTAGTAAAATAAATGAAAAAGCAAAAGTACAGTGTATGTGCTCATGAGTGCTTGTAAAAATGAGCAGAGAATATATAATGAAGACAGATGGATAGATCTGATTGAAGAAATGTGACCGTAGCTAGATTATGTGACAGACATGAAACTAAAAATATTTTATTATATTAGTGAAATGATCAGCCAAACCAATGATATGTTTAATTTTTGGCAATATATTGCTAGTAAATAAGGAAAAAAGATAAAAATGTAGAATTCAGAGCATCTTCAAAATAAAAAAAGCAAGAGAGAGTTTGAATGTGTATATTAGTTAAGGTAGTGCTACATGCCATTACAAATAATCCCCCAAATTTTAATGGATGAATATTATAGAAGTTTATTTAGTCCTCATGTGTCAAGGTGGGTGGCCTTCTTCCAGGTAGTGATTCAGGAACACAGGTTCCATCCATCTTTTGGCTCTACCATCCTGTTCTATCTAAGGAGAAAACAGAAAATGGAGAAGACAAGCTTAGTAAATAACCCGTGCATAATGCATTAAGAACTAGTCACAAGGCCAAGACAGACTGACTGAGAAATGTAGTGTATAGATGACACTGTAGAAAGAGGATCATTATATGACTTTTTTGATTTGTTTTTTTTTTACCAGTTAAGCATTGTGAAAATCATATTGATTCACATGAAAGAAAAATCTATAGTCTAAGCACCTTAACTTTAAGAATACTATAAAGGAGGTGACAATAAAATAAACATATTCTACTTTAAAATAAGTTCAACCTAAAATGCACAATTTCCGCCCTGGCCGGTTTGCCTCAGCGGTTAGAGCGTAGGCCTGTGGTCCAGAGAGACCCGGGTTCGGTTCCCGCGAGGGGCACGTACCTTGGTTGCAGTTTGTGCCGGGCCCTGGTTGGTCGTGCGGGAGGCAGCCACTCGATGTGTCCCTTTCATGTCAATGTTTCTCTCTCTCTCTCTCTCTTCCTCTCTCTCCCTCCCACTCTATCTGAACAAAAAAATGGAAAAGTGTCCTCGGGTGAGGATAAAAAAATAATAATAAAAAATAATAAAATGCAGAATTTTCAGTTTCTGAGAAGCATGAAACCTAACAGCTTTGCCTATGAAGTACAGTATAAGATGGCTAATTAAAAAAAAATAATTTCTAGGGTTATATTCCAAATGTTTACTTTAATTTTACTTGTAATGAATTACAAAATCAAGGGAACAATTTCTAAATCAATTGAGCATGCATCTTTTATCTGTATCAGATTTACCGTAGAAGCATAATCAGATAATATTCAATGTATAGAATATTTTTATATTTTCTGGACTTACAAAAATTTAATGCTATTATTTTTTATTAAATATTGAAAATATTTAAATCTAGATATTGAGTCATATTCAGCAAAGGAATAGGTAAAACTGAACTTTTAAATATATTCAGTTAACATTTGGGGGCATTTATTTTCCAGTCTCTAAATTGAGCACAATAATATATGCCTCACTTATGTCATAAGGCTATTTCAAGATTCAAATAAAGGAAAAAGATGTGAAAGTTGTTAAAACATTAAAAATGCTTTATAAATACATCTATCTGTCTATCATCTGTCTATGTGTGTTTGTGTGTGTGTGTTTGTATGCATGTCATTTGTACCCTTCTATATACACATACACACAGGCATACCTAAAGTGTACTTGGAGTGTTGTGGTTGAACATAGCAGAATAATCTATTAGATAAATTGGAAGAAAGGCCTACTTTTTTTTACAAATGAGAGTCTTGAAATCCCTCTGTCCTGTATTATCAGCTGTTTAGTTGCCTAAAGGCAATGATTGCATCCAGAGATTTTCTCAGGGTGCAGTCACTTCTATTTTTCTATGAAAAAGTAAAAACATGTTTTGAAATTGCATTTCACACACAAAGTTCCAACACACTCTTGCTAATCTCGGCTTCCATTTTTTCAACTCTGGTTCAGGGCTTCTATTTGTAGTGTTCCCTGTCTCCCTGTCACTAATGGAAAAGACATATCCACTCTTATGTTCATTGCAGCATTATTTATAGTAGCCAAGATATGGAAGCAACCCAAGTGTCCCTTGCCACTGTTCTTAATCACTTTCTTGTACAGCTCCATTTGCCCTTCTTATTCTCAGGCTGTTGTCAGGAAGTGAAATTATTTCTGGTCCTCTATGTTACCTTTCATTTGGTCTCTTTAGAACAGGTCTCATGTATGCACCGTGCAAAAAAATATATGTGCATCTACCCAGTTGGACACAGGGCACAGTATTAGAACAGAATGCACAGAGACTAACTTAGCCAAGGACTTATTGTGAGGCCATGAGTGAATCACTTAATCTCGTCAGACTTTAGCTAAGTGAATTACCCAAGTACTCCAAGATAAAGATATTGAAAGATCAATGAGATAATATATGTAAAGTGGTCTTTGGAAAGAAACAGAGAGGTAAACAAGACTTCTCTTTCCATCCTTTCCCTGCTTTTAGAAATGAGTCAATCCAATGTACTTTGTTATGATTGCCTTGTGCATCACTCACTTTCAAACACTGCTACAAATCCTAGAAAACAGTGATGGTTCAGCATGTTATATTAAGAGTCATCCTTGATAGACTAGAAAGGGTAAATAAGAGTCAAGAATATTCAGGTTCTTGATGTTCTAAATTCCCAATTCGATAGAGTTCTTTATAAGATTAATCAAATCATAGCATGTCAAGTCTTAGGTTCTGTGTCTCTAAAACCTGGTAAATTTACTGCTGGTTTCATGAATAATAAAACAAATCTCTGTAAAGTGCTTGTTGTAAGGAAACACTAAATAATAAAGGGAGTCCTTGTGTTCTGCCCATTTTCAGTAATGCTTCTTGCCTTCGTTACTTAGACACACCTATCTTTTTAAATTCTTATTCTGAATTCATAATATTTTTCACTAGATTGTGCCTAAATTGAAGCAACCAAAGATAGAAAACCCAGAGCCTAAGCAAGTAAATCATATAGATGAGGAGGGTAAAAGTGTTTCTAAGCCATCAAAGTCTGCAGTACCAAGAAATGTCTTTAAATGTAGGCTACGTGCATGAATAGATTTAAAACATAAAGCCATATGCAAAGCTGAGTGAAGCTAAACAGCCCCTACCCTAACCTGCCAAGGCTTAGAGTCTTGGTGCTACAAACCATCAGATAAATCTGGAACATTTTCTCAAATTACTGTATCAGACTGCATTATGAAAAAATAATTTTTTGGTAGGGACAATTCAAAGGTAGGAAAACAGCCTCTGATTGCCATGGGGATGACAAGAACACTCGTAAATCTTGTAACAGTTACACAGTTCAGAAGGTTTGCTATCTTCTATATATTCCCTCCTCATCAGTTATGTTGGTAGGATCATAAACCTAATTATTTATGCTTATTTATTTCCCTTGTCTGCACAGCTGTACATTTTTACGTCTTGAGACAGAAAATGATTTGAGTATCTGTGGATTTCACAAATATGAATATCTAATCAAGAATACTGTGGTGAAAACTGTAGCTTTGGAGTTTCTGTGAACCTTCATTTTCAGTTCTTAAAACTCTAAATATATCAAGTTATTGTGTGTTTTCTAATATTATATTGTGGGTTTTTTTTTAGCATTTGTAATAGGTAACCAAGTAGATTAATAAGCTATATCTACATGTAAATTTGAGGCATCTAGACTATTGGGTACAAGAACCCTAGCTCTCATTCAAGATCATCTCAAATTCCAGGCCTTCTCTGATTCATCCAGAAAGAAGTGGCTTGCTCAGAACTGGCATGATTCTATGAAATAAACTATATCCCATTTCCTATTATAATTTTTGTGTAGATGTTTAATCTCCTCCACTTGCATTATATTACCTTTTAAAGTGAAAGGAGACACAGTTACTACTTAGTTTTGTGATAATAAGCAATACTGTCCTAGATAAACTGGGTTCTATGGTCACTATACTTTACAGTTCCATGGGAGAAGGGAAAGCAGCACAGAGCAAATACATTCAAGGGGCGAGCCCCGAAGCAGACCCAGCCTCTGGGCTAAGGAGGCCCCATCAACCTGCCTACTTGGGGATCTGCCCTGCATGGCTTTAGCCAGGTTGCCCAGGACCAGGCAGAGATAGTGACTCACACTGGCGTGCACCAGAGAACTGCCCAGGAGGCCCAAGATCCACTCACCAAGGTCTCAGATTGAACAAAATTGGAGCAAAATCCAGTGAACACCACAAATAGCAAGTTCAAAGGCTTTGTGTGTGTGTGTGTGTGTGTGTGTGTGTGTGTGTGTGTGTGTGTTTGGTTTGGATTTGAATTTTCTTTCTCTCTCTTCTCCCCTTTTTTTTTCCTTATTCTCTTATTACTATCTATCATTTCAGTCTAATTTTTTTCTCATTCTCTTTAAATTTTTAAATTTTTATTTTGAATTCCTTTTTTCCTTCTTTTCTTTTCCCATACTATATTTTATTTTATTTACTATTATTACTTTTTAAAAATATTATTATTATTTCATTATTTTATACTTTTTATTTTTATACTTACCCTATTTCTGGTCTTCTTCCTCTTTACTTTCATTCTCTCTCTCTTTTATTTTTCTCCTCTAATTCCTCTGGTCTTGTGTCTTCTAGAATTCGTATGTGTGTGTGTGTGGGGGGGGGTGGTTACTGTTTGTTTGTTTGTTTTTCAGTATTTTGGTTGAGGCTGTTGTCTTTATTATTCTTGTTGTTTTGTTTTTCCATGTTGTTTTAGATTTGGTCTGGTTTTGTTTTCATTTGTTCTGTCATAATCTATATAACAGTTGGAATGATATGATTGGGATTGAGAATCACAGTCAACAAGCCTGAGGGCTGAGCCCACACACAAACAAGACAATAGCAATCAAGACCCAAACTCAACAGGAGAACCCACATAACCCAGACAAGGATCATTCCTAGACTACCCAGTTCAAAACATCAAGGAGACTAAACCACTAGGTGACACAAGAAGTCCACCCCACGAAGACTGGGAGGCATAGCTGACTTATCTGATACACAGAAACAAACACAAAGAAATAACAAAAATTGGAAACAAAGGAACTGGCCCCAAGTGAGAGAACAGGATGAATCTTTAGAAAAAGAGATAAATTAAATGGAAGCAAGCAATTTATCAGATATAGAGTTCAAAGTAATGGTTATAAGGATGCTCAAACAACAATGAGAACTACAAGCAGCTTACTGAGAACTACAAAAAACTTAGTGGAAACTACATCAGAATGAAAACAGGTATGGAGACCATAAGAACCTATCAGAAATGAAGAATGACATAGCTGAAATAAAGAATACCCTGGAAGGAATCAACAGTAGATTATAGAAGCTGAGGACCACCTCAGCAAATTAGATGACAAGGTAGAAAAAAAATCACTCAATTAAAGCAGCAAAAAGAAAATATAATTAAAAAACATGAGGACAGTGTAAGGGAACTGAGAGACAGCAGGAATGGAGCAACATCTGCATCATACAGGTACCAAAAGGAGAAGAAAGAAAGCCAAGTATAGAGAACCTGTTGGAAAAAATATTGACGAACATTTCCCTAATCTGGTAAAGGAAAAAGTCACACAAGTTCAGGAAGCACACAGAGTCCCAATCCAAATGAACCCAAAGATAACCATAGCGAGACATATCATAATAAAATGACAAACATTAAAGACAGAAAAAAAGAAAAAGAATTTTAAGGGCAGCAAGAGAGAGACAATCAGTTGCCTACAGGGGAGCTCCCATAAAGTTGTCAGCTGATTTTTCAATAGGAAAACTACAGGCCAGAAGGAAATGGCATGAAATATTCAAAGTAATGAAAAGCAAGGATCTGAAACCAAGACTAATCTATCCCTCAAGGCTATCACTCAATATTGAAAGTGAAATAAAGAGCTTCTCAGACTAAAAAAAAAAAAAAAAAAAAAAAAAGCTAAAGGAGTTTATTACCACCAAACCAGCATTACAAGAAATGCTAAAGGGTCTGTTGTAAGAAGAAGAAGAAATACAGAGAAAGAGAGGAATATTGGCATAAAGAATGAAAATGACACTAAAGAAGTACCTATCAATAATAACCTTAAGTGTAAATGGACAAAATGCTCCATTCAAAAGACATAGGGTACTGAATGGATAAGAAAACATGACCCATATATATACTAACTGCAAGAGACCCATGTCAGAACAAATGACTCACAAATGATGAAAGTGAATGAATGAAAAATATTTTTCCATGCAAATGGAAATGAAAATAAATGGGGTAGTAATACTTGTATCTGACAAAATAGACTTCAAATGAAAGCCATAATAAGAGACAATGAATGTCATTACATACTACTAAAAGGATCAATACAACAAGAGGATACAATACTTGTAAATATATATGCACCCAATATAGGAGCACCTAAATATATTTTTTTAAAAGCTTCTAGAGGACTTTAATAGAGAGATCAACCTCAATACAATCATAGAAGGGGATTTTAACACCACACTGTCATCACTGGATACATCTTCTAGACAAAAAATCAAAATAGAAACCGCCACCTTATACGACATGCTAGATTAGATGGATTTAATTGACATTTATAGAACATTTCATCCCAAAGCTGCAGAATATACATTCTTCTCAAGTGAACATGAGACATTCTCAAATATAGACCATGTGTTAGGATACAGACTAAGTCTCTATAAGTTCAAGATTGAAATCATATCAAGCATCTTCATGGATCACAATGGCATGATATCAACCACAATAAAAACACTTAAAAACACTCAAACACATGGTGGCTAGATAGCATATTATTAACCAATGAATGGGTAATAAATGAGAGCAAGGAAGAAATTAAAAATTTCCTGAAAACAAATGAAAATGAACACACAACAACCCAGAATCTATGGGATATAGGAAAAGCAGTTCTGAGAGGGAAGTTCATAGCTCTACAGGCCTACCTCAAGAAACAGAGAAAACTTGAATAAACTATCTAACCCTACAATTAAAGTAATTAGAAAAAAACAGAAAGAAAACCACAGAATAAGTAGAAGGAAAAGATAAACAAGATTGATGAACGTGTCAGCCAGTCTCACCAAGAAACAGAGAGGACCAAAATAAAGAAAATCAGAAACGAAAATGGTTAAGTAACAACTGACACCACAGAAATACAAAGGATTGTAAGAAAATGCCATGAGCAACTATATGCCAACAAATTGGACAATCTAGATAAAATGCACAAATTCTTAGAAACATGCTATGTTCTAAAACTCAACCAGAAGATTCAGAAACCCTGAATAGACCAATAACAACTAATGAAATTGAAGTAGTAATCAATAAACTCTCAGCAGACAAAAACCCTGGTCTATACTGCTTCATAGGGGAGTTTTACCAAACACTCAAAGAAGAACTAACACCTATCTTCCTCAAATTATTCCAAAAAATTCAAGAGGGAGGAAGAATTCCAAGCTCTTTTTACAAGGCCAGCATTGTCCTAATTCCAAAACCACATAAAGACACTGCAAAAAAAGAGAATTAAAGTCCAATATTCCTGATGAACATAGATCTTAAAATCCTCAACAAAATACTACCAAATCAGATCCAGCAATATATTGAAAAGATCATACACCATGACCAAGTGAGATTTATTCCAGGGATGCAAGGCTGGTATAATATTTGCAAATCAATAGATGTTATACATCAAATAAACAAATTGAAAGATAAAAATCACAGGATCATATCAATAGATGCAGAAAAAGCATTTGACATTTGGCAATGTAGCAGGATACAAAATTAACATCCAGAAATCGATGGCATTTTTATACACCAATAATGAAAAGAAAAGAAACAAAAATAGTCCCATTTACCATTGCAACAAAAAAATTATGATACTTAAGAATACACTTAACCAAGGAGATAAATGATCTGAACTCAGAAAACTACTGGATGTTGAAAAAATAGGTAGAGGAAGATGCAAACAACTGGAGGAATATACAGTGCTTGTGGATTAGAAGAGTTAACATAATTAAATGTCCATACTACCCAAAGCAATCTATAGATTCAATAGAATCTCTATTAAAGTACCAACAGCATATCTCAGAGATCTAGAACAAATACTCCAAAAATGTACGTGGAACAAAAACAAACAAACAAAAAACAATTAACTACAGCAATCTTGAGAAAAAAGAACAAACTTGGAGGGATCATAATACCAGATATCAAATTGTACTACAAAGCCATTGTAATCAAAACAGCCTGGTACTGGCACAAGAACAGGCATATAGATCAATGGAATAGAAGAGACAACCCAGAAATTGACCCAAGTCATTATGCTCAATTAATATTTGACAAAGGAGGCAAGAGCATACAATGGAGTAAAGACAGTCTCTTCAAAAAATGGTGTTGGGAAAATTGGAACTAGACCAACAACTTATACCATACAGAGGAATAAACTCAAAATGGATAAAAGACTTAAATGTAAGCTGTGGCACCATAATAATCTTAGAAAAAAACATAGCCAGCAAAATCTCAGACATCTCACATAGCAGGATTTTCACCAATACATCGCCTAGGGCAAGAGAAACAAAGGAAAAAATAAACAAGTAGGACTATATCAAACTAAAAAGCTTCTGCACAGCAAAAGAAACAAGCGTCAAAATGAAAAGGGAATCCACTCTCTGGGAGAACATATTTGCCAATGATATATCTGATAAGTGGTTATTTTCCAAACATATAAAATACTCATATAACTCAACAAAAGGAAGACAAACAGTCCAATTAAAAAATTGGCAGAGGATATAAATAGACACCTCTCCAAAGAGGACATAGAAATGGCCAAGAGACATATGAATAAAAGCTCAATGTCACTAATCATCAGAGAGATGCAAATTAAAATAACAGTGAGGTATCACCTCACACCTGCCAGAATGGCTACCATCAATAAATCAACAAACAATGAGTGCTGGTAAGGATGTGGAGAAAAGGGAACCTTAGTACACTTCTGGTGGGAATGCAGATTAGTGCAGCCACTGTGAAAAACATGATGAAGTTTCCTCAAAAAAATTAAAAATGGAACTACCATTTGACCCAGTAATTCCACTTCTAGGAATATATCCTAAGAATCACAAAACTCCTGTCAGAAAGAATATATGCATCTCTATGTTCATAGCAGCATTGTTTACAATAGCTGAGATCTGGATACACCCCAAATCCCCATCTGAAGATAAGTGGATAAAAAAGCTGTGGTTAATTTACACAGTGGTATACTATGCAGTTATAAAATAGAAGGGTCTATTACCCTTTAAGACAGCGTAGAGGGACCTGGAGATTATTGTGCTAAGTGAAATAAGCCAGTCAGAGAAAGGCAAATATGACATGATCTCACTTATATGTGGAATCTAATGAACAAAATAAACTGGTGAATAAAATAGAACCAGAGGCATGGTAGCATGGGACAGACTGACATATCTCAGAGAGAAGAGATTAACCAAAGAATTTATATGCATATATGAATTGCCCAAGGGCAGAGACAATATGGTGATGAAGAGTTCGGGTGGTACTGGAACCAGGTGGAGGGGAGCAATGGGGGAATAATGGGGGGAAATTTGCAATACTCTCCACAATAAAGATTACAAGAACCACAAATTTTAATCCAAACTACTCCCTTAAATTATATTCTGGTGTGAACATGAAACTAGGACATAAAATTACATGTCATCAAACCTGGCTTCAAATTTTAAATCTCAAAAGTGACCAGTGTATGTTCTTTATGTTTTAACTCACCAATAATGTTTAATAATGTTCAAAAAGATAAACACTGAAATACTTATGGAAGGTTACCACCTGTCATTTAAATTTAGGGCATCCTATTTCAGGTATTGTAAATTATATTGTGATTGTACTGTTGCTACTGTCCTTGTTTAGGCACTAATTTCAGATTCTGAGAGCTATGTTTTTTAACATTACCACTTTATTCTAACTGTGCTTGGTTTCCTACCTTGACAGGGTGTTTTGCAAAAATCCACGGAAACAAAGTTCTATGTGTGCTTTTAATAGTGAAACAGATTTACAGATATTTCAGAACAAATTATCATTTATTAAGTATAAAGTTTGAGTATGTAGTACTCTGTATGTTTGTGTATCTTTACATGGACAAGCAATTTAGGATTTATACAGTATTTATTAAAGCTGACATGATTTTTACATAAAAATAATCATAAGTTTGAGTATACCAATAAACCATTTTGAAATGTCTCAACGAGAAGTGAAAATATTTTTATTCTTGGTAAGCCAAAAAAAATTTTGTTAGATCAAGACCAGTGAAATATGAAAAGTTTAGATGTTTTATTAGAAAAGTTTTGACAATCAGTTTAAACAATGAAGATCTTTAAAAATTAGAGAGAGTAAGTTAATGTCCTAAGAAGTCCTAAGTTAAAGAGAGCTAATGAAAGTACCAAGAATAATAATGTAGAAGGAGCTGAGAATAGGAGTAGAGCCTGATAGTAAAATAAAGTGTTCAACCATTACATTGCTTTTAAACGTTTTTGCTTCACTTCTATACTAGCTTTTCAAATATATCCTTAAATGCCATTTCTTTGACACTTAGTCTTCAAGCAGTGCTAAATATGAACATAACCTTCATTTCTTTAGAAATATAATTTCATTTTCCATAATTATCGTCATAACTGTTATTATAGTAGAGGTTTGTTAATTCATACTAATGACAGGGAGACAATTGCTGAATTTTCCAAATTATTAAGTCTGTGAAAAAAATATAATAAAAGTCATGGATATTTCATCTCAGATGTACTTTATTCATTTATTTAGACAATTTTAGTCTATTTCTTAATGATTCTGATAATATTAGAACCAGTCAATATGCTAATGCTTATTGTATGAATCTTAAAATACTCAGAAGACATGCTTTCTTGCCAACAAATTGCTTTGGTTAGCTAGCTCAGGATACTAGATTATCTTAAGGGATAGTTAAGATTTTTATTTTCCCACTTTTTATATATCCCACTTTCTTGGGGTATATTTAGCATTAGGACAGCAAACTTAATGTACACTATACCTGTCTTTGAGGACCTCATGCACTAGTGTGACATGGAAATTGTATTTCTTCTAAAACACTTAACAATTTTTATTTATTCCTAAATTCCTTCTTTAGTCATTTTGAATTAGTGAGGTATTATTATAATGTATCTTAAACTATGTTTTAGGCTAAACAGTTTATATTTATGTTAGTTACTGTTGGTATTACTGTTAGTTTTAGATAGGATAAAATAAATTCCCAGAGGCTGTGATGCCTGTTATTCTTTCCCCAAATATTTGTTTGCTATTCTGTACAAATTCAAGTTATCAACCACTTGAACAAAAACCTTTAAAATTACATCTATAAACTATGATTTGGGGAAGAAGCTTTAAAATTTAGAGCTCCAGAATGGAAACTGAGATTTTTAGAATCCAAGCCCGAGTCATAAAATGTACCAAGGCGTGACCCTTACCCTTTTGAGTCTCCAGAACTTTAATTAGTGTTGTAATTCTTATCTTACTTTCTGGGAATGTTCTGATTTTTATTTCAGGGCACTAACTGTATTCAGAATTCTATGACTATAGTCTTAAATCAGCATAAGAAAAGTTGGTATAAGTGAAATACGTTTAAAATCCCTGCTTACAATTCTGAGGGTGCAAGAAACATCTGACAGGAAATCCCAGTCTTTTCCCAGGTGTCCACATACTTGCTGAATTCATGCCTTTGCACGGTTTAAATTGACCCACAAACCTCTCTACACCCTTCATATAATACTCCAACATTAACATTGTACAATCTTTTACTCACTCATGAAAGCAAACACCATGTGCTTCTGTAGTGGCCTTTATTCATTCAAAAATCATTTGCTAAATAACGAGTGAAAAAAGAAAACCTATTGTAAATGTTCAGTTGACCCCTACTTCCTTGGCAAAGCCAAAGTGAGGATTCCTATATTTGTTTCCATGCACATAATCCTGACTGAATTATCCTTTTGAAATATTGTCAACTTTCCCATGGTAATAGCTTCATTGTAACTTCATTGCATTTACTGTGTGATTATAATACTCAGTCTGGCCAAGCATGTTTGCTTCTTCTTCTCTGAGTTTTCTTCTCCTTTAACAATTGATAGTGCCCACCCTCCCCATAATCCTGGGATCTCCCATAGTTTCTAAAATCTTCCTCATAAGAGAACAGAAGTCTGCTTTTTATCTTGACCCGATTCATTCTCACTAGGTCATGCTTCTTGCCATACTGATATATGAGTGTGAGCTCTGATTCTCATTTATGGATTTATGTACAATTCACCAGGCATTACTTTCTGATCCTGATTCAATTCAGAATTCAACTAATAAATATTGATTATGCATTTCAGAGAAATGGCAGAGTATAGAAAAAGGAGAAATGGATCTTAAGGTTTGGGTTGAATCTGAGCTTTTAAATTTGTATGGCTTTGGGGGAAAATCATTCCATGCAATTCTCTTGAGGTTGTCTCCTCATATACAGAGGGAAGATTATACTTGAAGGTAAAAATGTAAGGATGTAAACTTTATCATATAATAACATTCTGAAGAAAGTCTCTTATCTTCTTTTGTTCTGGTTGTACCTAACAAAGGATTCCAAATATAGTGTTCAGTACCCCATGCATCCTCAGAGAAAAGAGTTTGAGAAATTTGAAAAAGGAATCTGATATTTTGTTGATTTGTTTTTATTTTTTTAAATAAAACTTGTCCAATAAACCAGTAAAACAACTGGCCCAGAAATTGAACTATTGTAGGGAGAGGAGTTTTAATCCTTAAATATCAAGTTTTCATAATTATCCATTGTAAAAAAATATTTATTTAAATTTAAAATTGCTCCATGTATTTATTTAAATGCTATAATATTGATGCTGGACACAGTAGACTTCTTTTTTCCAATATAGGGAAGTCTGCTTTTTTTACTCTTGCAATTTCGATTGACATTTCATTCTTTGTCAGGAGGACAATAAATTGAACCCCCAAGTAACCATCTAGAATAAATTTTGAAGAAAAGGTACTATGTCTTTCCAATACCTGAAATTACATAAAATATTTTACTTTAATTCAATAAAAACAACAATGGATCATTTCAAACTTTGTAACCAATAGAGCTCATGATAATGTAATGAAGTACATCAGATTCATTGAGTAATTATGGTGGCACTTTATCAGTTATGCACAATGTGCTGGCTGAAGAGCTACATCAATATATTTACCCTAATGTATATTGTTACACAGTATATAATAAATTCTCTATTTTATGGCCTTCTGGGAACTGAGGGAAATGATTCAATTAGCAAGAACACGTGAACTGAGGGAAATTAAATCAACTTTAATAAAAACATTTATAAATCATGTTACAAGTGAAATATAGTGGTCATCAGGGGCCTCGTTCCTGGAAATTAATAAAACATTTCAAGGGTCATATTTTTATAACTTCTCGCATGTTAGTTGGACTCAGCTCAAGTGCATCTCTAAAATTACCAAACACCTGAGGACTCCTGACTTCCGGTACACATCTCTAATGATGTTGCTAGGTATGCATTAGTCCTATATATGGAACAGCCTGAGGAAGCTTTGCAGCAAGAGATCTGTGAATTTAACACATCATTGGTAGGAAATGCATGCAGAAAGGCAGAACTCAGGAAACCTTTGTTTTCCCAAATACTGGAGGTTTCTTTTTCACACTTTTAACCTATAAAGATCCTATTCTTCATTCATGACTGTGGGAATGTGAATGGTTTCTATTGCCTTTTAAAACATTTATGTATTTTTTCAACTTTTCTAAAATAACTATTTTTTAATTTCCATTACTAAATAAATATATCCATACACATTTTAAACAAAGTAAAAATATAAGTGAAACTTTTTTACGGCTTCGTCTCTCCTTCCATCTCCTTTTTCAATTTTCAATTTTACTATGCTCTCAGGTAATTGCTATTTGTAGTTTATTATATGTTCTTCTAGAAATGTATATATATATATATATATATATATATATATGGAGAGAGAGAGAGAATATACATATTCTATGCTACCACATATCTAGGGTTATATTATACATACCATTCTGGTGTTTTTTCACTTAATAATATATTAACACATTCTTATAAAAGTTTTATTTTATTGCCTAGAATGCATATACCATAATTTGTTTCACCACTGTTCTTGGTGAATGATTTCATTATTTTTATAACAATGTTATACATAATTTCTCTATAATTTCCTAACATATTTATAAATTATTCTTTTAATTTTACATTTTTAATAATCAGAATTTTTTTGTGCACAATGAGGTTGCCTATGTATTAACCTAGTTTAGTATTCCAACATATTTAATTAATAATTCAGAGAAAAAATCTGTGGTCCTTTCCCTTTTTCTCTGCTAACTGCCCTCACCCACCCTCCTCTGGACTGTAAATGTGAGTTATTGACTATTGACGTTTCTTGAAAGGAACTCAATAATGTTAGGAGTCATGTTTTTCCCCTGTGTGGAGTTGCAGATTTCATAACTCTGATGAACTTGGTTCTCAATTTGTTTCCATCTTTGTGATATCTTCTAGAAATCCCTCACAGTCTGTTTGTTGAAGGCATATCCTCACCATCCTAATAGAAATTAGGAAGACATTTGATAATGAAATATAAATAAATTATAGCAGTCCTCCATAGAA
This sequence comes from Tadarida brasiliensis, assembly GCA_030848825.1. Taxonomy (NCBI): domain Eukaryota; kingdom Metazoa; phylum Chordata; class Mammalia; order Chiroptera; family Molossidae; genus Tadarida; species Tadarida brasiliensis. The sequence continues at coordinate 27,869,577 of CM061267.1, read as the reverse complement.
TTATTTTTATATTTCTTGTAGCACTTTAGAAATTTTGAAAGACATTCAATCAGGCCTCTTTGACTAGTAGTTTGTATTGCCTTTATAATCAGCACAAGGTATAAAAATGTTAAAAGACTCTATGCATCTGTCAGGACCCAATTTTGGGGAGCCACCAGCTCCTAAGGCATGTATTGATCTTCCCCCTGTTCATATTTACTTAATTATGTGCATTTCCATAGTTCTTTACTTATACTTCTACTTTAGCATTTATTGCACTCTGCATTGTTCTATAATTGTGCGAATATGTGTTTTCTTCTACACTGGACCCTTGGTTAATTAAAGATCAGGACAACGACTAATTCATCTTTATATTAATAGCCACACTCACACCAAATATAAGAAAATATTTATTATATGAATAAATGGGTGAATGCCTGCTTATCTATGTGAAATAGCTTAAGTAATGGATAGTAAAGAGCAGGTAAATTTGTAGAGCTGAGATATTTATCCATCTGCTTTTACCACAAAGAGTTGCAGTGACCTAATTATAGAAAGTGACAAAATAACACATTCTTTTAAATATAGCTGTGATTTTTGTTACTGTGCTACACAATAATGTATTACAACTATTCAGATACACTTACATTTTCGCTGTGATTTTATTAGTTTTCTGCTACAAATACAAATACTGTTCCAGTACTCTCAGACCCTCGGGGAAAGAAGAATAATTTTCACAGTAGTTTATACAAACACTGCTCTCTAAATTGGATCAGAAAGCAGTCATAGAATTTTGACTCTCAGTTGCAATATAAAATTAAAATTTCAGTTTTTCCTAGTTGTGGGTAATAGTTTAGAAGTTAGATGAAAGAAGAACTTGTTACATATGCAGAAGAGGTTCAAAAGTGATTCATTATAAAAAACAAATTGATGACATTTTAGCAAGTCACTTAGCAATGAGCTATTTTAGTTTGGGGTTCTTCAATCAATTTAATCATATATACCATTTTGACAAAATGTTAAATCATGCTCATGTAAGGTATTATATGTCACTTGAAAGTAAACTAATTGAGATGAGTCAATTTCTCCTTCTCCATCTCTCCATCTTAATATACTCAGACTAGCCAGAACCTTCCAGAATATGGGACAGATATTGGCTAACATTATTGAGACCCAAAGATAGTACAAACGTTCCTGCAGTGATTACACTTTTCTTTGCAACCATGGCTACAGTATTACAAAATTTTCAACTCCATACTGCAGTCAACTCTTCCCTAAAGAAAAAAAAAAACATTTTTTTTAACAAGATAGATGTTATGAGTGGATGTCTCCAAAACCAATATTTGGACAAATTTTCTACTTAATATTTTTTTCTCCATTGCTGTTAGTAACTTTCAGAACAAGGAACTTGACTGAAGGTGATGTACAGCAAATGCATGCCGTGAATGCTTATCTGAGAGCCCATTGACCCATTTTGAAACTAAGTCCAGGGCACACTTTCTGTCTCCTTTCTTGCCTGCCCCTCTTAGTTTCCTACCAGTTTCATTAAGGTTTGAGATTCGATGTGTCTTAAATTTGAGTTTAAATGAGAAATATGTTCTCCTAGTGGCTTATTCAGCAATGAAACTAAGTATCTGAATTATTGGATTGTAAACGATGCCAGGATTTCAGATATACTTGGGTCATTTCACCTTCACCCTGTTCTTCTCTTATAGAAAGCTTTTCATGGCAGGCCTCCAGCTGCTTCTCTTCCAGTTGAATTTGAAATGCACTATTACCTTGGCTAAATTTCAACCATGTCAGTAAAACTCCAAAGAGCAAATCAAGCTAGCAGCAAAAGTACCATTCCTCCTAAATAAATAGAATGCTGGTCCTCAGATATAAGAAGAGACATGCTACCATCAGGATTATGTTATAGTCAGTTTTGATAAATGCAGTCATTTTCTTGTGCAGAGGCTTTGAGTTGTTTAACTCAAGTTGGAACTCAGTTTAAATGAACTGCCTGTCTTCTTCGACTGAACACAGTTCAAGGCAGCACTTGAGGAGCCCACACCTTGTGCTTCCAGTGCAGCCAACATGTCTGCATTTACCACTATAAAATGCCAGAGATTAGCCTCAAAAAGGGGGCTATTCATGGTCCCCTAAGAACTGATCAGGACTAAATCCATGTCACACTTGCTTGATTACTTCAGTCTCTGTAAGAAACCAATTCCTTTCTCTCCTGAAATATTATTCAGAGCATGTTGTTTCTGAGGATTAGATTTACCACCCTTCTTTGTAGTATCTAAGTAACATTGCCTTCACTCCCAAAAACATCATTTATTGAAAACTTAACACCTATTTGTGGGTCTATGAAGGTCTTCCATGATCATCTCTTCCAAGGAGCTTGTCTTCCTTCTTCCCTTATGCACCTATTCCCAGGGCCCCCCTGGACCTGGTTAATACCAAAGATTATAGGCAACATCTCTAAAACCTCTATTTCAAATAATATGCTGTTGGACCACCACCTCTCCACCTCATTTACTCCACTAGCCCAATTTCAGTCATTATTCAATCCCACAATGTTTTACCACCCACATCCCACTTAACCATATTCACTGCCCTTTTAGACAACTTTGATTACATGATTCATCACCATAATTATTACTCCTTTGCATACTCCATGTTGTTTGCCTGTTTTTTTTTCCTTAGACTAACTGTCAAATCCCCACTTTAAGTTAAAATCTAACTCTACCTACCAATTTATATCTGAGCAGCTGAAAATGGTTGGAGAAAACCAACAATTTTACTGACTGATGTTAAATTTATGGCCACAGATTTATGGCTCACCACTGCCCAGAATTCTTTCCATATTTCTGTAGTCATTTCATGCTCCCACACTCTGAAATAACTATTTGATACCTTCTTTTCTTAAACCTCAAGTGTCTCCTCCCCCATTCTTCCTTTCTCACTTAATTACCTTGATTTTTATATCCTTCTTTTTTAAAAAAGTAGTCAGGTGGTAACTTTCTAATTCTTTCACCACTAAATTTACCATCCTGCCTTTATCTTTACCCATATACTTCTTCTTACTCCTGTTTCAATGGATGAACTGTCCATGGTGCTATTAAAATTCAGCAATTTAAACTACATCCCAGCCCCACTCCCCATGCACTCAAAGTCCATGCTCTTGCAATTAATTCCATCTTTCTCCTGTACTGATTGATTAGCCTCATTAGTAACAAACTTTCTGGAATAACCCCATCTTAGGAAAAACAAAATCTTGATAAAATATTCCTCTCTAGCTGCCACCTTTGGTAGAAAAACTCCTCAAAATATTTTATCTATTACTTTCTCCCTTGACATTTTTACAATCAACCTTTCAAACCCACTCACCTTCTGAAAGTTCTCTTTTCTGTGTCACAAGTAACATCAGTGCTGCTTATTCCAATAGTCAATTCTCAGGTTCCATTACATTTGATAATTCCTTTGACACAGTTAGTCACTACCTCCTTTACCAAGACTTTGAACACTTTGCTTGCATGACACAATGCTTTTCTTGTTTTCATCCTATTTGACTACTTCCTCTTTTAGTTTCATTTCTTGGTTCTTCTTTTCCAAGACATGTTGGAGTTCTGCAGTTATTTGATCTTGGACCTCTACTCTCTTTAATCTACATGTATTCTCTAGGTGATCTTATCCAGTCTCTTAACTTTAAGTATCACACAAACTCTCAGGCCTGAAGCTTCAAATTATCTTAGTTCTGCTTGGCTGTCTAATGGGCATATCAAACAGAACTCTTGATGTATGTGATATGGAGATTTAGTCATATATTTTAAATTTATTTTTAAAAAATAGAAACAAAAGGAAATGGTTTGTTCTAAATAGATTCTTCTAAATCTATTCAGTGATTGCATCAATGTCAGTTATATTCTGAATTTTTTTTCTATGCTTTCAATGCATTAGTATTTCTTTTAAACTAAAAGATAAAATCTGTGTCATCATCCTTTAAAATGATCTCTACAGAGAAATAAATCAAACAAATAAGCTCACATCTAAGCAAGTTTTAGTTTTAAACGTAAAATCATTTAAAACCTAAACTAATTGTTACTTTTAATATCCTAAAAAAATTGATGATATAACATTAATATTATATCTTGGTTCTGAAAGCGTTTTCTTTTCATAAAAAACCATATCTCACAAAATTAGTTGTGACATACAATTTGAGAAAATCAGGATTAAGTATTAACAAGAAATAAAAAAACAAACAAACAAAAAGAAAGTACCTCCTAGCTGAAATAAAAAGACCATAAAGTATAGTATATCAGTTATGAAAATAAGCAAATGCAATAAAATACCCAGTTTAAAACAATATATGCTTTTTACATGAGTTATAGCTAAGACAAAAAAACTCTAAAATAATTATGAATAGTAATGACAGAGGAAAATATTTATAGGACAATATAAATGAAGACATAGGATAAGCTACTATATAGTTATAAAAAAAATATATCTTAAGAATAAATGCAGCCCTGGTCAGTGTGGCTCAGCTGGTTGGAGCATCATCCCATACACCAAAGGGTGGAGGGTTAAATTCCAGGTCAGGGCACATGCAGGAGGCAACCAATCAATGTTTCTCTTTCATCTCTCTCTCTCTCTCTCTCTCTCTCTCCTTTCTCCCTTCCTCTCTCTGGAATCAATGAATTTCTTAAAAAAGAATAAATACATATTTAAACACATACGCACACTCATGCTTCCTTAGAAGGATATAAAATAAAATAAGTATTTATAGTAGTTCCCAGATGGAAAGTTGACAAGTGATTTTACTCTTCTTTTTTTCTTCTCTGTATTTTTTTTTCGTGTCACTAAGTGTTCTTTATTTTAAGATCAGCAAAAGTTATCCACACATCATTTAAATAAACCACTGCCCATCATAAAATCTTTAGTCTCAGCCCATTTACACATTATTTTATTTCAAGCACTTCCAAAGTCTATTCCATTTCCAACTTTTCATAATTTTTCTGACCTCCCTGTTATATGAAAACTGTTCTAACCAAAGAGATCTACCTTCTGAACTTTAGGCACTGTGCACATTCTCACCTTTAGCCAAAATTGTAATGCCTTCAGATCCAGATCACACTTTTTTCTCCATAGGCCTTTGAGACTATCATAGCCTTTTGAGATTGTCCTGTTAGCATTTTCTGTACTGTTTATATCACATTTGACAAAAGATTCCTTGCATAGTTTTTATTTCAGTAATTATAATCCCTAAGTATAAGAGATATGATTAAAGAAACAGTAAATGCCCTGAACCTACCTCAGAGCTCTATGTACAGATTTTTAACAAACTTTGGTGTTGTTTATAATAATGATGACATTTATATGAACTAATATAAATTCATTGCTAATGTTTGAAAATAATTTCTGTCAAATCAAGGTATAGAAATGTTGAATCTCAGATAAATGGGAAATATGTTGGTTGTATGGAAAACTAGCGTAGGTCACATTAATTAGATAACTGGATCTACAAAATCCCATTTTCACTTCTTGTCTAGATCTGTCTGTGGTCCCTCCCCTTCATTGGTGTATAAATGTTTCCACAGCCTTTTCTTTGTTGTTCTTTACCCACCATAAGTAAAAGGAGTTAGTATCTTGAATATTAACTACATAATATGACTCTGGTTAAATAGTAACTAGTGTGGAATAAGTACTGATCTCCTTCCGAAAGTGACTAGTTTAAAGAAAAATTGACAATTATCTCACCCATAACAGTGGAATGGTAAGGCCAAGAAAAATTTTCCAACTTCCCATTGCACTGGGTCATCCAAAGCTCTCATGGATTTTGAAAAAAAAAATCTTTTTTTATTTGACAACATGACATAATAATCTAGAAAATGAATATTAGAAATGTCTGTTGTATGAATTTCCTATACACGTGTGTCCAAATAATGTATCTAGATACTATCCAGTCAAGGAGGTGAAGTCTAACTCCCACGCCTTGAGTGTGGGCTATTTGGTAACTTGTTTTCTAAAATTAGAGTATGGTCCGGCCCCTGTGGCTCAGTGGTTGAGCATCGATCCATGCATCAAGAGATTGCCAGTTTGATTCCCAGTCAGGACACATGCCCAGGTTGTGGGCCCGATCCCCGATCCCCAGTGGGGGGCATGCAGGAGGTGGCCAATCGATGTTCTCTCTCATCGATGTTTCTATCTCTCTCTCCTTCTCCCTCACTCTCTCTCAAAAATCAAAAAAGGGAAAAAATTTTTGTAAATAAAATTAGAGTATGAAAGGAGCAAGGAGTAATTTTACATTGGAGAAACCTAAACAACAGCCACGTGATCAAGGGTAACATCATTGATGTAAGTCCCACTGATAGCATGTGCCACTATGTGATGTGATAAAAATGGCATTTTACCTCTACGGTCTTCCTCCTAAAAACTCTTTCAGTCTAACCCAAGAAAAAATAGTGGAAAAACCCAAATTGAGGGACACTCTACAAAAAATGCAATTTATATTCCTCAAAACTGTGAATGTCATCTAAACAAGGAAAACCTGAGAAACTTCTTCTGTCTAGAGGACGCTAAGGATACATAATGACTAAAAGTAATGTATGTCCTGGATGGGATCCTGGATCAGAAAATAGACATTTAGTAAAAATCAATTAACGGTGAACAAAGTATGGATTTTAGTTAATAGCAATGTACCAAGGTTGGTGTTTTTAATTGTGACAATGTATATATAACCTAAGGTGTTAACAGTAATTGAAACTGGGTGAGGGGTGTATAGAAACTCTGCACTATCTTTGCAACTTTTCTGTAATTCTAATTCCATTCTAAAATAAACAAGGTTATTTAGATTTAATATTGTCTCATATGCTGTCCATGATAAAATTACATTTAATGTTCATAGACAATCCTTCACATACCATACCAACTAGGGTGATAAGATAAATAATTTTTGATTTGTGACATGTAAGAGTCTTTAAATTAAAAATGTGGTGTTTAAAGAAGAAGGTATTCCAGAAAGTTTTTCTAATACTCCAGCAGTGTTTTGTTTTATGTTTAGTCTTTGGGTTTAAAGAGTTGTAACTGCTACAAATACAGTTGAAATACATGTCTTAATAAATAAGAGAGAAAGTAGATGGATTTCAATAAAACCTTACTATTATAGTAATCTTCTGGAGAATTATGTGCTTTTCTAGAACCTTTAGATATTTTCATTCTGCTGTAGCTAAAGCATGACTTATTTTTTTTATTATTTCCTTCCACAAATTACAATGTATACACATTCTGTGTGCTTTTCTCATCTGACATACATAGTTCAACAATGGAAGTTTATTTGAGCTGATTTGTACACTGTTAGTTATAAATGATTTAATATTATTTTTCTCTCTACTTACTATTCCATTACAATTTCTAGTTTCTTTGAAAAAATAACTATTGGTATACTATCTTACAAAACTTTATTTAATACGTGTTTTGTTCACTATTTAGATGAGCATACATTTATTTCTAGTAAAGTCTGTCTTGGAGCTAGAAGGTGACACAGAGTTCACTTGCTACAAAGTGTTCATTGTTCGAAGGAAGAAACTGAGTCCAACAGGAGTAACTAATTTACCTGCTTTGGGAGGACCATATATAGTAACCTTTATCATACCTTGTTGGTATACCAGCTCTGACTGTATTTTTAAAACATGTCAAAATTTAGATATGACATTACTTTTTTGTTTTAATTAGAGCCTCAGACATTTGGGTGATGCCTAAAGTATTAGAGAAATATTCATATATGGAGCAATGCTCAAGTTCACACATTTCATACAGGTCAGCTACAAGAAAAGTTATACTCAAGAAAAATGTCTCTTAGGAGGATGGTTTTGTCTATACAGGCACCTTTTAAACCACTGTAATTGATAAGTCAATCAAGATAATAATTCAGTTCATCAAAATAATATGTTGACATTCTTGACTGATTTTCTTGAGTGGGATTGAATCTGTTCCACTAAAATAGAAATGTTTACAGCTTGCATTGATCAACGACTGAACTAGTCTCTGTCCACATAGCTGAAAAATATTTTTTAAAAGCAAAATGTTTAACTTAATGACTTGGTAGTTTCAAATTGATTTTACTATACCTTTGTAACCTCTCCTTAAGTCATTGAAAATTATTATTTTTTTTTTATTAACAAAAGTTCAGGATGGTAGAACTTAGAACAATATTGTGCACTTATTTTCTCTCTACCCCAGCCTGTGCTCTATTTCAGTTTCCCCCCACTCTCATACTTTTTTAAATGTAGTGAAAAAAATTATAGGCAAAAAAAAAAAAAAGACATAAAATACGATGTACTATTAGATTAAAACATCATAAAAGTACTTATCAAATTGCTATTAAAATTTTTAAAGTATACTCTCATTTGCTGTCCTTATATCAACTTAAATGTATAAAAGGGGAGAAAAGAGAGGGACCCTAGCTTCTTGAAGTAGCACTGCTATAGAATAGCACTGCTGTGGTAGCTCTGTTCCCAAACTGGCTCATCATTAGAACCCCCTCTGGGAAAACTTTCTAAAAGAGAAATAATCTGAGTACATTTGTTCAGATCATGGAGAAGGTGGGATTCTTTTTCCATATAGACAAGGGTGTGGAATATGTCATTTACCCACACTAAAAGTAGTTGCAATAGGACCTCATGAAATATACAAAGACTGGAGTTTCCAATTCCAAGTTCCAGAACCCTCAATCTGGAGGAGGAATTTCTGAGCTCATGCATTAGGCTTGCACATAAGGCCCTTCACTTGGTGGTCACCATGACAGGCTATATAGTTCACTTGCTTACCAGCTGCCTTGGCCACAAGCCTGGAAGCATCAGATGATCTGAGAGCAGGAAGAGGATCTTGGCCTCAGTGGTTTGCATAAATATGGTGTGATAATTCTTTTTACAGGAAGAGAGAGAAATGGGCCATGCTGTGTCATTAATATTCAAAATTATATGAATATGTGTATTGATAATAAGTTCACAGTCATCCAGGGCAATTCATTTGAAAGTATTTTATAACTGATGTTGTATTGGGTCTTCTAGTCAGCATCTTTCATTTTAATGTTCTGAATATTTACCTTAAACATATACTATTTTAATAATGTATTAGTTTACTAAGATGTTTGTATGCCCTATTTTACTAAACATCTTTAAATATTTTGATATCAGGAACATGGGTCAACTATTTGCTTACTACAACTTGGTGAATTAATGGAGCTAGACATAGAACCTGAAATTTCAGATCCTCAGGACTCACCTCTCCAGTCTGAAAGGCAGTAAATAAAAAGAGTGTCAGTGTCAGTCCTCAAATAACAATATCAGGATATTGGATTAAATTAAAATTAATTTTTATTTCATTTTCAAGTAGCAACACATTTTACTTGTTTTAAAATCACTTTTATGACTGGCTTTGGGAGAAATGGTCACAGCACTTGACACTATTCACTAGCCTAATTATCATGTTGTATGATTAGCATAGAGCAGTTTTAAAAGAAATTGACTCATTTCATTCCTCTCCCATAACACAGGATTACTAATGTATTGATTCTGCATAACTATGAGAAAAATAATAAAATTACCATGATAAGTGTCCCAACTTCTAGCACAGCCGCAGCATTAAGTAAAGAGACCTAATGCTAACACGTCCTAAATGAAATGTCCTATCCATTCCTCCACAATCTATTTAGTTCACTTCAGCATGTTTCTCTTTTGTTGTTGTTTATGAAATGTTTTCTGTCAGTGTCTGATACCTCCAAGAGCCAGTGGAATACTTTTATTCCTAAATAATAGTAGAGACATCTTTACCTTTTTCAGTGATCTATTGATAGCATCTGATACAATGTGGAAGCCTGACCACATGGCTTGGGAAGCATGGCAAACATTAAAATCATGGCTACTGTTCACAACTCTTTGCAGTAGGATGCAGCAAATGGCTACTATTTATTGCTCACTGGCCATGTGTCCAGCAATGTAATAAATAATTCTAGCTGTTATAACAGTCCAGAAAGACAAGAATTATCATTGTTAACTGGGTCATTTGACCGTACTTGCTCTTGACAAAGGAAATTTTAATATTTTTTAATCAAGAAAAAGATTCTCTCTCTCTCTCTCTCTCTCTCTCTCTCACACACACACACACACACACACACACACACAAACACACACACACACACACACCACTCATACTGGTCTCTAAAAGTATTGAAAAATATTATAAATGTTCACTAAAGTTTTCTTGCAGAGCGTAGATGGTTTACATTGCGTGTGTCACAGAAATTCTTCTAAAAAATTTGAGCAATGTTATCTCCCAAACTCCCAATCTCTTCCTTTGTTCTCCCAACATCAATCCCTCTGACCTTGTTCTGTTCTATCCACTCCTCTCCCTAGCCATTTCTCTTGTCTCCTCCTCAGTCCACTCTTATACTTTCCATGATTTCCTCATTTTTCTCAAGTAGAGCAAGCCTTTCTTTGTCTTCTCCAGTTGTCCTCTTGTTACACGTCCTTTTCCAATTCCACAAAAGGACAACTATCTTCTCTAAGAGACAGGAGATGAAGGGGGGTATGCAATCCCTTATATTCTAGAATTCTTTGCCACATGCATTTTTCACAGATAATAAAAATGAGGTTTTAATACATGAAGTAGCTTGTAGCTGTTAAGTAGTTAAGATACTACTGTATTAACAAGAATTTGAATAAGGTGGGTCAATTAGAAATGTTTATGTTTGTTCCACTATTTAATACTGTCTTACTATGGTAGAAATTTTATGTAAATTTATGAGCTTTAAAAACCAAAGATAGTTATGTTGTATGTAGGATGTATTCTCTATTTAAAATCCCTATTGATTTTTTTTAAAAAATCGGTCTCTTTTATTTTACCTTTCTTTTTAAAGCCAAGATTGCATTTCCATCTAAACATATCATTTGCAGATAATCCTGAAAGTTTTTTCTTAACTAATCTGCCTTCTGAATAATAGATATTATTAAATACAACTGACTCTTACCCATCTCTGATAAGAACCTGTATTTTAGGCAATTATAATCTCCTAAAAAGTTTTACCTTGTATGAGCTTTTTGGTTAAATGTGTAGTTGATAGAGACCACTAATCTAACTGAATAATCTGAAAAGTGTATAGAGAGTGGACAAGGAAGTGATGATCACATGATTCCTGAGAAAGAAAAATTGCTATTTACTACATGACCAATTTCAATTGTGAGTTTTGACAAATAAAAACGTTAGAATTTGTTTGGAAATGTTTATTTCTCTCTGAACTGTCTGCCCTCTAAAGTAAGTTTTGATTAAATAGGAGCATATTGTGAAACACAAATTTCTTAAAATGGATAATGTACTATGTAAAGGCAAATTATACTAGGTTATAAGCAGTAAGAAAGCAGGAAAGTTACAGGTGAGAGGATTAGCAGAAATTCTAAGGAATGGTTCATGCCTGGATTCCATTATGTAATAGACTCAACTTTATGCACAATTGTAAGGATATCATTTAATTTAGATGTGAGTTTTAATAATTTTTTCCAACAATGGAATTATAAAAAGCAATGTTATTATTAAAATATCTTATTTGTTTTATTCCAAATTGAAATTTATCTAAGAAAATATTTTTAAATATGTAACCATTCATAATAACCATTAATAATTAGCATGCAACCACAAAATTCTGGAATTAATTTCACAGATAATTAGAATCAACCTAAAGTTAGCAGTGGTCTTTTATTTACTTACTTACTTACTTACTTACTTACTTACTTACTTACTTACTTTTTAAAATCCTCACCCAAGGATATGCTTATTGATTTCAGAGAGAAGGGAAGGGAGAAAGAGAGGCAGAGAGAGAAATATAGATGTGAGAGAGAACATCGATTGGTTGCCTTCCATACATGTCTTGAACAGGGATGAAACCTGCAACCTAGGTATGTGCCCTGACCGGGAATCAAACCCACAGCCTTTTGGCATACAAGGAGAGGTTTCAACCAACTGAGCCACACTGGCCAGGTCAACAGTGGTCTCTTGAGATTGGCTTTGCAATTGGTTGATTCTTTAAAAAAAAAAATCTAGTTTGGCCAGTGTGGCTCAGTGGTTGAGCATTGACCCATGCATCAAGAGGTCACTGGTTCAATTCCCGGTCAGGGCACATGCCCAGGTTTTGGGCCCTATCCCCAGTGGGGGGCATGCAGGAGGTAGCCAATCGATGTTCTCTCTCATCGATGTTTCTATCTTTCTCACCTTCTCCCTTCCTCTCTCTCTAAAAAAAAAAAAAATCTATGAATCATGGCTCTACCTGCAATATCAATTCAACAATGCCAGGATCAAATTCTCAGGACACCTTTTGCTCTCCTGCATTTCTGTCCTTGATAATAATTACGTGTTCCCCCAATTCATTCTCAATGACTCTTGCTCATTTCTAAATACTCAGTGACTAAAAAAGCTAATTTATTAAACAAAGTTAGCATTAAAAATCACCTAGGTTTCTTGGGAATTCAAGAGATAAGAGATGATAAAAGCTGCTAGGTCTAAGTCTGATGAGAATGATCTGTTACCTTGGAAATAAGGGCAAATCTGAATATTAAAAAAGGAAGATAACACCTACTTAGAGAAGTCCTCTGAGAAAATGCAATGCTAGTAATGCCTTCCTGGTTCTGAAAACTACTTTAGAGATCTTTTAATATTCTATAAACTCCTTCCCTCATTTCCTTCCATGTATATCCAATCAATTATTGCCATAGGTGTAAACTAAATATTTAGATTCTAATCCTAGATATTTCTCTGAAAGGAAAAATGTCTTGCAAAAGTAACATAGTGATTCATGCAGTCACTATGTACAGAAACCACTTCTACTGCCCACCCATCTATCTCTGCATTTCTGTGTGCCTACTACTGCAGTATTCAGGCATTGAGAATGAGACAGTACAATCTAACAGCAAAGCAGGTAACCATCTTCCTAATCTACCGTCATTGAAGGTAAGACAGATTTCCTAGAAAAGATTTGGGAGCCTGGACTCATACAGGATTACTTGAACACGTGAGTAATAAACTATGTTTTATAGGTGTTACATAAATAACAAAATGAAGATCAAATATCTGAAGGAAGATTTTCATTATGTAAATTACATGAGTAAAACTTCCTTTTCTGATTCTGCAAAGCTTTACTCTTTAAGATAAACTATTTACCAAGTCAGGAGTGAAAGTTAAAGGGAAAGAATCAGAAAAATTATACTTGATATGATTTAAGTTTCAAGTATAATATGTGTAGAGTCTCTTTGCACCTTCAGTTTGTAGGTAACTAATCAGCCAGTATAGTATTGATATACAAGGAACTGACATGTATTGGTTAGCAAGCATGACTTTGAAAACAAGATAGAAGTTATTGATTTTAAAGCAGTTTTAAAAAATACCCACAGTTGTTACCAAAAACATAAATCAAATTTGAAATAAATCTTCCTTAGACTAACAAGTCTTTAGAGGTCGAAGGTTGTTGATTTTAGAATCTAGGATTAGCTTCTTGGCTCTGAGCTGACCATATACTAAGAAATATGCTTAAACAAGGGGAAAAAAAACTAAAAACTCTTAGTGTATAAAGAGAAATCTCCAAGAAATTTAAATGAAAACATGCAAAACTAATAAATAACTTAATCATGATACATATACTTGCTTAATTTTCCTCTCCAAATTTTAAAAAGATAAATAAGCCAATAAGAGAAAGACAAATATCACATGATCTCACTTATTTGTGGAATATAATAAACAAAATAAGCTGATGAACAAAATAGACCCAGAGACATGGAACTAGGCATCAGACTGGTGGGGAGGGCAGGAAGAGATAAACCAAAGAACTTATATGCATATGTGCATAAACAATGGACATAGATAGCAGTACTGTGAAGGCGGGGACAGGATCGGGGAGGAGAGGGTATCAATGAGGGGAAAAGGAGAAATATCTGTAACAAAAATAAATTAATGAATTAATAAAAAAGATAAATATCAAATATCAATCATCTGGCCTCTGTTTCTGCCTTCCAGTGGGAACCAACAATTCAGGAAACAATGGTCTCTATTTTGAAAATCAAATGTATTAGCATGGGCCTCGCAGTGCAATGGTAACACGTCTGACTCCAAAAGTATTAATGTGACCCACTACTTATTTATTGAGCATAGTTCAAGTCCTGTCAGTGCAAGAATTTTTATGGGTTAGAAAGGAGGGCCTAGGTAGAACCGGGGCATTCTTCCCGGTGGAGATGAGGTAGAACCCGGGGCACTCTTCCCAGTGGAGATGAGGTAGAATCCGGGCACTCTTCCCAGAGGAGATAGGGTAGAATGCAGGCACTCTTCCCAGTGGAGATGAGGTAGAATCCGGGCACTCTTCCCAGAGGAGATAGGGTAGAATGCAGGCACTCTTCCTGGTGGAGATGAGGTAGAATCCAGGCACTCTTCCCAGAGGAGATAGGGTAGAATCCAGGCACTCTTCCCAGAGGAGATGAGGTAGAATCCAGGCACTCTTCCCAGAGGAGATAGGGTAGAATCTGGCATTCTTTCCTTGAATTTCAGAGAAGGGCTCTGCTTAGTAGGGGGAGAGCAATCATGCTATATGCAACTTTCAAAGTGATTGACATCAGTTATTTCACATGGAGCTCTTAATTACCCTGTGAATTAAGAGATGGAAGGTTTACCTATTTCTGTTTTTAAAATTAGAAATCCAAGACTCACTTAAATGATTTTCCCCAAATCACATGATTTGTTATGGATACAAAAGTGGAACCCACCAGGTCCTTCTGACTATAAGTTCCTTTTACTTTTAAATACTTCTGCATCCAGGAAAACATCTCTCATAAGTTTACCCTGACAACACTCAGATTGTGTGTTGGACAATTGGGTTGATAAACTCTTAAACAATAAATAGTTCATTGTGCACTCAAAAGATAATGGTCTGCATGGATAAGAATTCAATATACAATATAGTTTTGTTTTTTGGGTTTTTTTTGGCATTTATCTTCAGATAGAGTGGGAGGGAGATAGGGAGGAAAAGACAGAGAGAAACATTGATGTGAAAGAGACTCATCGATTGGCTGCCACCCACACGACCCCAATCGGGGCCGGGACAAACTGCAACCGAGGTATGTGCCCTTAGCAGGAACCGAACCCGGGTGTCTCTGGTCCGCGGGCTGACACTCTAACCACTGAGCCAAACCGGCCAGGGCCACAATACAGATTTTAAGTTAAATTGAGCACATAAGATAAATTGTCCATTCTATACATTAGTATCTGGTATAATATGTATTGCATGCTATTTACTATGTAACCTCTTTTAAAAATATGTTTTTAATGATTTTAGAGAGAGGAAAGGAGAAGGAGGGAGAGAGAAACATCAGTGTGCTGCCTCCTACACACCCTCTACTGGGGATTGAGCCTGCAACCCAGGCATATGCCACAACCAGGAATCGAACCAGTGACCTTTTGGTGCATGGGATGATGCTCAACCAACTGAGTCACACCAGCTAGGTCTACAGTGTAACCTTAAATACAAATACATGTCTTTAAAAATGTTTATACTTTCATGCTGTGGATTCTTAGTCAATGTAATGATATTCATATTTTTTTCATTTTTATCATTCATCTTATTTTCCTATGAAATTTAGATTATGTTATCAAAATCAGAAACGATAACTGTCATAACCAATCTGCTTCAGTGATTATAAACTGTAAGTGCTGGTACTAGAATCAAAACAATTAATTGAAGATAAATTATATAATATACATGGAGTTACAAGAAATCCATCTGAGTGCTCGGCAGTTACTCATATTTAAGTCTTCATTCTGTTAAATTAAATTGAATCTTAAAAGGTCAAACATAGAGAGGCAAATTGTGAATTAATCAAATGTAGCCAGCCTTGGAGTTACTTTGCCAAAAACCCTGGACTTGCATCATGAACTTCAATAAGAGTGCAATGACTGAAATAATTCTCCATTCTACTCTAATGTTATCTGAACAAGTTCTGCCTCTGATTTTTCACTTTCCAGGGAAGTGGATTTTTGCGGGTCATATTGTCCCTGAGCCTCCTTTCCTTACTGCAGAAGAATCTTCACTTCCCCTATTACTCTGGCAAAATGACAAGCAGAGACTCTGCAGTCCCATAGAAGCTATTAGAACTCTCAGTTGCCTCTGCTTTTTCTCTCTGTTGTTGCTATTAAAGAGTCCAGTACATCTAGTGATATGAGTTTCAAAGTCATCCTGAGGATGTGGATAAATTATTCACTCATCTTAAAATGTATGTTACTTTAAATAACTCTAGACAACTAAAATTTTTTCCGTTCCTCTGTTTAATTTTAAGTGTAAAAAAGACTAACAGGTGCTTCCTGAATGTTCTTTATATTGTCAGTGGTATAGAATGTCATCACATGATTGATACTACCTTAACACTGACTTGAGACTTGAATAATATATTAAGAATGTGAGGCAGTCAGCTTTGTTCACCTTTACGTGTCCTAGTGATTTTTAGATACAGCCCTTTCCAGAATGGAGAGAAGCAGAAGTATTTCAGACAGAGCTCTAGCCTGAGACTCTGTCACAAACAAGTTGTGTGACAGTATCCAAGACACCTAAACTCTTGGGGACTCAGTCTCCACATTTGTATATCAAAACCACTGTTTCAACTATATGACCTTTAAGGTGTTTTCCAGTTTCCTCAGTTCTATAAAGAAGTATTTCTTTATCCAGCAACGGGGTGCTCTAGAGAGTTGCATAGAAGTGGCTGCTTGGGTTTCTAACTGAGCATGTGTTTACCTGGGTAATCAAGACCCACTTTAGGAACCACAGGAGGAGTTTGAAAACTCATTCAAAATAGCCAAGCTCTCACTTTTGTTGAAGTCTGACTTTTTGTGACTGTTTTATAGTCTGCCTTATTTTATGTCAGAATGAAACTGACCCAAATCAGTCTTAGGTGGAGGAGATGTATGGGGGTAGATACTTTTATTTCTAACTAGATGAACTAATTATAAGCACTGCTGAAACCATCTCCTCCTTTTCCTTTTTCTACTACAAGGGAGGTGAGCAGGGCTCTTCCTTAGTTTAAAATGGTGTTTCTATGTGGGGAAAGTGAGGAGAATCTGAGAGCCCGCCTCCTCCAAAATGGCTTGTCTGCCAGCCCACCTTTTCCCTGGCCAGCTAATATTTCCCTAAGAAATTGATTTCTTCTAGATCAAACAAGGGAGGCCTAGCCTCCATAAAGCTCTCAGTGAGAAAGAAACGTTCTACAGCAGCACCTTAGAAGTATGTGTTCATTAAATATTGTTGAATGAATTAAAAAAATAAATAGAAGAATTTTTTAAAATAAAAGAATGAATTAAAAATAAATAAAATAAGAAAACAGCTCTCACTGGTTCTGCTTGTTCTATTGCCTTCAGGGGGCAATATTACAAGTGGAGTTAATTTTCTCTTCTTTTATATTTTTATTGACTTTATTGGGGTAACATTAGTTAATGAAAAGAATAGGGCTCTTGTAGTTTTCCCTCAAAAAGTATGAGGCTCATTTTACCAGAGGCTGATGAAGGGGAATTGATATAGAAGTTATGTTTTAATAAGTGGGGGAAGGAAAAGGGGACTGTTACCAGTGGCAAGTTCCATGGCTGCAGGTTGCTGATGAAGACTGTACAAAGGGCTGGACCAGAAAGGCTGTCAAGGGAAGTGGGGAGCACCAGACAGGAGGAAAAGTAAGGGACACATCTTGGAGGACTGAAGGAAGGGGGGTATCTAGCTCATGGACCCTATGGCAACATTTTGTTTCAATAACCATTTCTATTTGGTTGTAGCATTTAGATGTCATCCTTGTACTAGAATTCGGGTTCAAAAGAAGCGCTCAGTTGAAGGAATTGAAGTTTAACAAGGTTGGTATCTCAGAGAAAACTGACCTCACATCCATTAAGATGTCAAAAGACAGAGAAACAAGGGCTGATCCTTTTGAAGTGAATGCAGAAACAGTACATTAGCTGTAGACATGGAGATTCTGAAGGGAAGGCACATTCAAACTATATTATAGCTGAACAATATTGGAAATTAGAAAGCATGCCATTTTAAAAGGGACCTCTATCCTGATATCTGATTTAATAAAACATCCCTTTCTGTGCTATAGGTCAGTCATGATTTATAGAAAATGGCCATTTTCAATTGAGGACACGGGTGAAATTTGTAGTTAGGTTAAATGGGAAGAGAAACTATGAGAAAGCAGAACTATGGAGAAGAGAGTCATTTTCTCTAAGCATGATAGCACATTCCCACCGAGGCTTCAGTCTTTGCACACGTGATGTCTGTGTGTTGATTAACACAGTTGTAGGGTATCTGTTGTTACTTACTGACATGTTGCTGCAAATTATAGCAACAGCACTGTAGTGGGTTACAGATGCAAATAACATTTAAAATAACTTCTTTCCTTTATACCTAGAGGAATTGTGAGCTCAACAGCAGGTTTTCCCTTTACTCTAAAAGCATCCATCCTGCTAACAGAGTAAAAGAGCTGTTTTTCAGTTCATGCTGAGTTTTAAATGTAATGTGTTATAAGGTGTTTATTCTCTCACCAATTAGCTCCCATTATCATTAATGGGAGATGCCTGAACAAGTACTCCATGAAGCAGTGAAAATATCATCTTCTCAGGATGCTTTTTGGGGAAATGCTTTCTTTCAGAGGGAATTATTTTCTTAACCTCAGCTATCATAGTGTCATATCATTTCTTATACTGTCAGATCTTGGTTTTTTTTCTATAGTGTTGGCAAAATGAAATAGAGACAGCCATATCAAAAATGATCATAGTAAAGGGCATAAAGATAATAAAGGATAATTGGGAAGAATAGATCAAGGCATGGATGATTTAGCAATCTCCCCTGAGTGCACAGCCAATCTCACACATAGCTGGAGTCAGAAGTTGCCTCTGCAGAGGGATTTCAGATTTCCCAGCACCCATTTTCTCTCCCCCATAACCAGCTCTCACCAGTTCTTTCTGCTTGTTCTATTGCCTTTGGGGGGTGATATTACAAGTGGAGTTAATTTTCTCTTCTTTTATAAAGTTAAAATACCCCAAGAGCAAGATGGTGTGGTAAGGCATGCAGTGAATAGGATTATTATTCCCATTTTACAAATAGGAAAAAAATGAGGTAACACAAGATTCAATGTCATGTCATGAACTGATCACAGATTATTGTCTCTTAGCCCAGTGATCAGAATAAAATGGTTAGAACTGCCCTACCACTCCATTTCATAGTTTGCTTAAAACAAGATGTGGTCAAACTAAAGATACAGAAATAATAATATTTAATTGGTTAGACCTCATTGTGGATTGATGTGTCTGCAGATTTTCCAAGTAGTTAACATTTCATGTTAAGAAGCAGGAAATGGTTTCACAAACAAGCACCATGCTGTCAACCACAGTATGCTCACACTATTTTACTCACACATTCTCTTCAAGGTCTCAAGGGATCCATTGCTTGATAAAACATACCTTCATAACTCCCTGACTCTAGAGTAAGAACAGTTTGCCTTTATGTTTGTGGAATCTTCCCATCAGTTTGAAAGAGAACAAATTCTGAGGAAAGAGGCAAAGTAATAATTTATTTTCATATGGACTTTCCCAGGCAGATATACACTAAAATAGAGTTGGAAAAACAACCTGGAAACAGCATTTCTCAAGTGGAAATACCTCATTTTAAAAGATTACATTGGTATGTTATGATCAGCAGTGGACCAGCTCTGAGGAGAGGAGTTAGAAGCCCACAAATATACAAAAATAAAAATAGACTAAAGAGAATTTGCAATTATTTATTGTAGAGAATTGAAGATTGAAAAATGCTAATGAGCATTCAAATACTATTAAGGCTCATAAATTTATTTTTCTATCCATTCAGGATTTTTAATAAACTTGCAGGACTAATAAATTTTCTCTTTATACTACTTTCAAGAGAGAGAAACTCTAGGAAAGAAAGGGAGCAGAATAGTTACTTGGAAATACTTGAACAATTTAATAAAATAAATGATTTACACTATCTGTAAGCATATTTTAGAATTCTACTAAAATAAATTACAACACAAGTACAAAGCATTCTTACCTATTAAAAGCAGAACCCCTAGTAATGAAAAGCTCAACATATGGCTACATATCTCCCAAGTTTCCTTTATTTGTTCATATAGATTGATTGATTGATTGATCAGTCATAACTGTGCACCTTCCTGTGCCAAGCTCTGTACTAGATATTAGAGGTATAAAGTTGAATCGTGGAAAGTATGTGGAGAAAATTGGAAATTGCATTTTTGTCTTGCACTAACATTGTACGTGTGAGTCAGGGTTTTTCATGGGCTAGAACTCATCAGATTTTCTCAGTGCACAGAAATACATACTATCCCATTTATTTCATTTTAAATTAGCTTTTACACTTTAAAAGATTGCCACAGAATACTATTGTAAAACCCACATGATTCCTCATTAGCATTTAGATTTTTTAAAAGCACTCTTGCCCAGCCTGTGTGGCTCAGTGGTTGAGCGTCGACCCATGCACCAAGAGGTCGCCAGTTTGATTCTGGTCAGGGCACATGCCCAGGTTGTGGGCCAAATCCCAGTGTGGGGCATGCAGGAGGCGGCCAGTCGATGTTCTCTCTCATCAATGTTTCCATCTCCCTCTCCCTTCCTCTCTCTCTAAAATCAATAAAGAAAAATAATTTTTTTAAAGACGGCACTCTTACTTTTCTTCCTATCAAACTATGTCCACTCTAAAAAGGTAGCGGCAGGTGATAGCTGTAGCCTGTAATCTGTGTATCCAGTCATTTATTCATCTAATACTCATTGAATGTTTATTATGTACCCGGCACTTGCTGTGCTCAGGCATTGAAGAACTGAAGATGGATGACACAAAAACCTTGCCCTCAAGTAGAGCAGTTATAGCACTTCCTGAGGATTCAGATAACCAGAGATAGCATCTTAGTACTGGTTATAACGCACTTCTCTTCTACCTTCTTCAGGGATTATTATAACAGCCCAGTTTGACACAGGATACAAGATACCAAATGGGAAATAGACTGTAAGAAAATAGACTTCAATAAATGTCTATCCATAAGGAAAATAAAAGTTTTCTATAATGATATGCACATCCTATAATGGAATGTTTTCTTATAATCCCATATATGTGAATTATAATGAGATCCAAATATACTAAAATTTGTGGTGAATACAGGATACAATATACAGATGCTGTATTATAGATTTGTATACGTGAAGCTTATGTAATGTTATTAACCAATGTCATGTGAAGAAACTTAATTTTTAAATAATAATATAATTTATATTCAAAAATAATAAAAATTCAATTGCTTTGCACTAAAAGAATCCACAGAAGCTACTTTCTGTTGAATTAAGAGAATGAGCAGTGTGTTTACTGCAAGTGAAGGAGTAACTAATTGTGAGAGATTTCCAAAATCCACACTTTTTATAAGTTCATACTACCTATACATGCCATTTACCATACCTTTGAACATCTTATCCTTTTGTCTGTTATTTTTTAAACCACCATTTTGTTTTAACAACTAAGTAGTGGGTTCTTTGATTCTGTGGCTCTCACATCTATTACAATACAATCTGTACAGTGGGAATTCGATATGCTGTTTCTACTGCCACAGCTGCTGATATGGCTGATAAATTATCATCTCAATCTATCTCTGAACAGAGAAACGGCCTGCATTTGTTGGGTATGATTTTAGGCCATCCTGTGAGCACAGGCATTAGATCACTCAGCAAAGGAAAATCATTCTCATAGTATTTGTTGGCTACAGTGAGATATTAAAGAGATGGGCTTCAATTAAGTACAGGAGAAAAGAATATTCCAGCAACTTTTTACTCACACGGTATGTGGCTCAGAGACTGGTGTGAGTTGGGGTTCTCATTCTAGGCATTGTTAATTTTCTTTCTCTCTCTCAAGAAAAAAAAATATTTTGCAGATTGCTTAGGCAAAACCTGGAAGTCTTCTTGGATCTCATCCTGTGAGTTTTTGGCCTTAATCAGCATCTCATGCCCTCATGGGCCTTTACATTTAATGTCTTCATGTGGGAATTACTAGAGTTTTGTTATTGCTCCCAGCAGGGTTAGCCTACTTTCCTGCTGAGCTGGAAAAGGATTGGTCTTGGCCACAAGTACACACCAAATATAAAGAATAGCTTAGGACCCAAGAGGCAGTCACTCACATAGCAGTTCATAGAACTAACTCAATTAGATCTTTTAGAGTAAATAAAATATATCCTTCCTGCTACTCCTGGCCAATTTTAATCATCTCACCTATCAGAGCCATGGTTCTCAGACATTAACTGGCATCAGAATCACCTGGAAGTCTTATTAAACACAGATTGCTGACATCTACCCCAGAGATTTTAGTTTAGTAATCTTGAGGTGATGTAAAAAAATTGCAATTCTAACATTTCCAGAAGATGCTGGTGCTTCTAATCTTGGGACCACGCATTGAATCTTCTGAATCTTTGCAGATATCCACAGAATGAAACCTATCAAGCTGCTGCTTCTGACATCGAAGGCTCCACCTTTCCTCTTTTGCAGCTTCCTGGCTTTCTCACTTTCTTTTAGTTCCCTTGCTCCATCCATTCATTTACACATTCAAGGAAACACTGTGAATCTGTAAAGTCCTAATTCATTCCACATTTAGCTATGTGGTACTCTACGTTCACTATACTCTGAATGCAAATTTAAGTATGTGCCAGAGAACAACATTGTTGTATACCCACCCAGAGATCTTCAGGCCCTTGATCTTCTGAGTCCCCCTTAAGGACAATGATACCACACATTCTTGGTGTCTGCAGATCCCTAGTAGCTCCTGATGCCATCACTTGCTTTATATTGATTTTTACAAACTATAAACTAGGGGATGATTTTGGTTGGGGGTAATGATAATAGTGAATAATTTACAATATTAGCCATCATTTTTCAATTTGGGGGAAAACACATGGACATATTTTTTTTTCTGTTTTGTGTTTTCTTAGTAGAAAGTAACAGTGATTGACAAAGTCTTCTACTCCATGAAAATCAAATCTGTAAGGTCAACTGCTTACAAATTCAAGACAGTGAACTCTACAAAATAACTGTGTGGTCAGGATTTAGTTTCATATAATTTCAGAGATTAAAATCTGGTATAAAGGACACTATGTGTGGTTCAAGAGAAATGTAATTTAAAGACTTATTTAAATAGGTATACAATGTAAATCAAATGTGAAGATAATGACAGTTATTTCAAGGAACATTTAAGTCAGATTAAGTTTCCAATTCAGTTGCTCAATATCCCTGAATATGATCATGTATGCCAGGAAATTTGCTGGCTGTAGCACAGTACATAGTTGTTAAATCGTATACTCATAAGCAAAATTCAGAGATAATTTTTGTTAAGGAAAGAAATGACATTGATTAATAAGATTGCTATACAGGTTTCAAGTGTTCAATAAAAGAAAGAATTCAAAGATGATAGTTTAAAAAGCATTAAACAAACTATATTATTTGTAATAGTGAATCTTAATTTTTAAACAAGGGGTAGTTTAAAACTGAGAAGAACAGTATTAGAAATTATTGGCATTTCAGTAATTTTTGAATCAAAGACAAACTGGAATTGACATATGAGGTACAGTAGAGTACTGACTATATAAACTCTTTTGTACCATTGTCTTATATATGACTTCAAGGAGATAGATATTAAGTGAAAAATAGCAACCCAAAAAAAGCTTCCAACAGTATTTTTTGTCCTCTTATCCCTCAGTGCCTCCAAAGAGAAGAATATAAAGAACACCAAAATGATTAACTTCTCCTGGTGAGCCAGAGAAGGAGTCTTTTTCACAAAAAATAATCTTTAATCAAGCGCTAGCCTGACTGCCCAGAGTGTACACACACAAAGCCTCCATTTCAACCAGATTTGGGTGACCCGGCTCTTCTGTATGTATCATCAGAAAAGAGGTGTGAGCAGAATCCAGCTAGGATCCCCTTCTTCAGGAGCACAGGGAAGTCTGCTGTGTGGACACAATTTCAACAGCTAAGGCTCTTCCTTAGAATAGACAGATCACTAGCCAAGAAATTGCTTCTTTAAAAAAAATCACTATGTCAAAGCTTTGTCTGTCAGGTTCTTTTTAAAGATCTCATTAGATATGTAGCTATAGTGTTGTATTCAGTATGACATTTCACTTTATTGAGATGCAGAATGAGAACTTGCCACTAAAGCATCGATTTGGAAGAGAGGATTTATTGCACACGTGCATAGAGAAACAGTATTACATGAAAAAAAAATGTGCTAGCAAAAAAACCTAGACTTGCAATATTAATAAAATAGATTTACCTGTATAACAGACATGAAGTATAAATCATTCAAAGGAATTGTTGACATGTTAACATTGCATATAGCAGTTACCTTGGGTGGAGATCTGTCTGTTACCTTCATCCCAGTTAGAGATTTTGCAGTGTTATTCACTGACTTTTTACAGGTGTTACTGTGCATATTATTAAATCAACAACTCGTGTTAATCTATTAGTTTCCAATTCTTGAAATTTGTAATCCAGGATTTTATTTCAGAATATTGCAGGCTGGCTGCTAGTGTTTTATTTTTGCTATGTACAATAACATATTGCTTGCTCCTATCAATGAGAAATATTTGTCAGAATATTTTGTCACTTTAAAAAAACCTATATAAAGATATCTTTAAAACCATATATAAACTGATGGTATGAAACAATTTCTATAAGTAGTATCTCAGAGGCTCTTCCAGGCCTTTCATCATGCTGTTGGCCCACTGGAAAGATCCCTTCAATTTCCCTCTTCTGCTACAAAGTCCATCTTTTCTGAGGAGTGCTTCCTAATTGCTCAACGCCTGCATTTTTGTTGTTTTGACATTTTGCTGTTAATTAATAATGTACTTACTATACTAATAACATAATTACATCTTTCCTACTAACATACATTTATATTTTATTTGATTTGCATGTCTCTCCACCTATAGCCTCAGCTCCATGAAAAGTTCAGAATTTTGTTTTCTATTGTTTCTGAATTTCAACTAAGAGATTATTAACACTTACTAAGTGCTCAGTAAAAATCCTTTGCATTAAATTTTATGTCAACAGCCTAATCCTAGTTTATGTGGCAGTTGTCAAGGCACCTAAGAAATAATGAGCTATTAAAAAAGAATAATTCTTGTTTTGTGGTTTTCAAGTACTAAACCACTGAAGAAATAAAAGATTTGAATATTCACAATTACCAAAATTGGCTAACTTCCTGCTACCTGTCTGAGAAAATTAATGATATAGACCATTTAAATGTTTACTAATGTTTTCCCCTGATGCCTTTATTATTAATATTTTTATAGCTCTACAAAATATTCTAAGGCTTTTAGAAAATTATCATACAGGTTATCTATATGATAATTTTCATGACATGTTTAATTATGTTTTCATATAGTTTGGAACTCAACAAAAGGGTACATGTACTCTAAAACATTATGATCTGATTCTTATAAGGTAAGATTTTATTCCAGGTTTAAAGAATAAACATAACTAGAAAACTATGCAAGGGAGAGAATATAAATGGCTCTGATGGGTTATAAAAAGAGAGGTGTTGCAATCATAGGTACTAGTATAAGATAGGATAACCAACATACCCTCAAATTATAGCATGCTTGGTAACATTAACAGCTCCGAAAACCTATTCCTCCTACACATAGACACATCCTTATCCTAACTGCTTACGCCCAGAAATAGAGTGACATTAATACCTCATTTTCAGCTCAGAATTAAATTAATTTTATCTATCCATGCATAACTTTGGATTCTAGGAAGAACTAAATGGGATCTTATGATATATGTGAACAACTAATTAGCCACTCCGTTTCTTATAATATCTTCACTTGAATGGTTCTTTCATTGAAAATAATGGTCTATGTCCCATGGTGAAACAGATTGAGTCAGCTGTTCCCTGCACTTTTCAAGTGATGAGCTGATGCATTTGTTCTTTACTTGCAGGATAATTTGGGCCTTAAATTTCTATTTTTTGTAAAGAATATTCCCTCAAAATATCTACTCCCTTTATCAGAAACAAATGCAAATATCTAGGAAATCATTATATCCAGAAGTACATAATAGTATAAAAGAAGGTAGGTAGTCCAAAACATCATGTCAAGACCCTTTGGTTTATAAATTATCTGAATAGATAAATGATTGACAAGTGATATAGCCAGAGTTCACAGAGTAAATACTTTTGTCTTACATTGCTGACATGTAGACCTAAATACTGATTTTAAAATGTAAATGTTAATGTATCCCTCGGAGTTGAGTCACCTTTTATGAACACATGATTAGCCTTAAAGGCATAACTTTATTCCTTGATGAAGTCATAGTCATAGTATTATCATTAGCAAATTTATGTATTTTATAATATTTTAATTCAATTTTATTATGATAACCATATTACTACTACTAATGATAATAACTAGAATTAGCTGAGCACTTTCTATTTTTCAAGCATCGTGCACATATCATCTCTTATTTGATCTGACAAAAAATCCCATGTGATCAGCACTAGTCCTGAGAGTAATGAAATTTTCCCATTCCACCAATGAGAATCTTCTCAAGATCATACAGGTAGAAAGTGGAAGACCAGGAACTCAGGACAAAATATTAGCCATCTTTCTTAAAAATTTACTCTAGAGGCTACCATTTTATGATTTTGTATCTAGTCATGGCAATATTTTCTAAATAAAAAAATTAGGTAAATGGTCAGATAGTAAAAAAAAAGTATACTCAGCAGAAAATGGGACAATACATCTGAAATTGAAATTATGTGGGACAATTATTACTATGAGATAGCTTATGCTTCCACTCATGCCATGCAACCCAGTCTATGATTCAGGAGCTGCCATGCACTAGCAATTGGCTTTAGGTAATTGTGATCTTTGAAACTCGAGATGCTAATCCTCCACATCAAAATATGAGTTCATGAATTATTTTTCTAATGACATTTACCAGTAGATTAATCAGGGCCTTAATAAATAGTAACTCTGATCTTCTAAGGACATATTAGGAAAAACCCACAGTTTTTTTGGAACAGTACGTTTTCAGATAAAGGACAAGGCTAACATAAAAATAAATGATTTAATGTTGCATTCAAAATAACTTTCTATGGATTATGATAGAACTGGAATGACTTTCCTTTTTATCTACTGAAATCATAATGTGACTGTCTATCACAAAATAATTTTAAGCAAATAGTACATGTGGACAAAATTGTTGGGTCATTTCATTCTCAGTTGAAATTTAGTATTAATATGGTTGACTCATAAATAATTCAATATTGATATAAACACTGCTGGTTTCTACAGGAAAATCTTTTTTCCCAGGTTCCAGAAATAATTTTTGCAGTCCATTTTTATTACACAAAAAGCTTGCCATAAATTAATCAGCAGAAGAAATTTTAGGTATTTGGTAGTTTTAAAAGGCTACATTTAAAAGGCTTGCTACTTGAAGTGGAACGATGAATCAAATTTGATTTAAAATATTATGCCTTTTAAAAACCTTTGATCAAGTGATCAGTGGGAAAAGTGACAATAAAATATGGAAACTAGTAATTTATTTTAAAAGTCAATATCATCTTAAATGATAGGGATTCATTTCCTATAGAGCCCTTTCTGGGCTCAAGGTCAAAACTTTAATATGGTAAGCAGCTTAAGCTAAAATCTTTTGCACTTTTTTGAGGTTTGGTATTTGAAAGAGATGCAAATGAATGCTAAGACAGGGGAAATCTTGCAGAATTAAATTTAAAAAGCTGCCTTTTAGAAAATCCCTTCTTCCAGCCTGCCTCACTGAACTAAGCAACAGGCTGAGAAATCAAGGTCATTAGTTTAGTATCTCCTGCCTGAAATTTTCAACATGATATGTTTCTCTCAATGCCTCATATTTCAAGTGTTGAATAATTGCTCAAATCTGTTGAAATCATAAATGTTAAAGGATCATTAAGATAATTCTGGTCCAGCCCTGCCTGTGTGGCTCAGAGGGTTTGAGGGTCATCCCATGGACTCAGAGGTCCCAGTTTGGTTCCTGGTCAGGGCACATACTTGGGTTGCAGGCTCGATTCCCAGTGGGGAGCATGCAGGTGGCAACTGATCAATGTTTCCCTCTCACATTGATATTTCTATCTCTTTCTCCCTTCCTCTCTCTCTAAAAAAAATAATAATTCTGGTCTAACTTACTAATTTTAGAGGAGAAGAAAATGAAACTCAGAGAAGTTGTATATGACTAGCTTGATGCTGCAAAAATAGCAGGGAGCAAAATGCTCAATTTTACACTAAATGTTGATTCGCCTGTAAGCCAGCCATTAGTACTGTCATGTCACAGCAGCTTTAGAAACAGTAAGACTGATTAACAGTACACCAGTATGTCTGTGTCCAAATGATCAATCTTCCTAAACATTACCTTCAGAGAATATACAAATATTCCACGATTGCCAAAAAGAGTTTTGGAGTCCATTTGCAGAGCCAGATTTCTAAATATTTATACATTAATTTAGTTATACTTAACACTGACTGCAAATACAAAGGTAAATGCCACTCTGTCCTTATTCTCAAGGACAGCAGTAGAAGTGAAGATGGGAAAAAAGAGAGGTGAGTAGGAAACACAATTAATAAAATTGGAAGAGTAATTTGATTCAGGTATATAAGAGAAGGTGCAGAGGATAAAGATTAATAATAATTTACATGTGCTGTATCATGTACTGTTCTAAGCATTTATGAAAACTACTCCTCAAACCAACACTATAAAGTATAACTATTCTCATCTTTATTTTACAGATGAGGAAACTGACACCCAAAAATGCTGCACTACTTTCCCAAAGCCACAGGGCTGAAATATGAACCCAGATTTCACATTCTTAAACACTAAGCTATCTGTCTTTTATAGAATATTTCTGATGGCTTGAGTGCCTAAGCCGATGGAAGTATTTTAAAGTAAATTAAGTGTGAAGAAGTGCAAATATATTTCTGAGGAAGAGAGAAAGATAGTCAATTTCTTTATTTGTACAGACTCGGGGATCTAGTCAAGCATTTTTCCACATTGGTCAGGCTGCAGACATCTTTTTGGGAGTTATCAGCACAAAGGTAGCAGTAGAAAATATCGGTGTAGCCGTGTTTGCTTAGAGAGAGTATACTGAGTGATAAGTGATGTTTTCTGAAGTACAAACACCCAATTCAGGGAAATATCACAGAAAATAAATCACCAAAATTGATTGAGATGAAAAAGTCAAAAAGGAAAAAGAATAAAACATGAGAACATTGTAAAGGATGTTAGCATATTCAACAGTGTCAGCTTCAAAGAAAAGCCAAGGAATTGAAGGACTAAAAATGTCCACTGAAATTGATAACAAGGAGTTTATTCAAGTAATAGAGTAAAAAGCCATTGTGTGGCACATTGAACCATAAATCTGAGGTGGTCAGGAAGTAGTGATGAGATCCACTCCTTGTTAATGAAACTTTATTGTGAAATGGAGAAATAATACGAGTTGGGGAAGCAAAAAGGAGTTTTCTTGGATATTACATTTTGATTTTTATATCAAAAGGACTTAATTTGATCTCCCATTTTTAAATGACATGTTCTTACTTGCATTAAAAATAATATAGTCTCACCCTGGCTGATGTGGCACAGTTGGTTGGAGCATCGTCCCATAAACCAAAAGGTGGCAAGTTTGATTCTCAGTTGGGTGTGTGCGGAAGGCAACCAATTGATGTTTCTCTGTCACATCTCTCTCTCTCTCTCTCTCTCCCCTCCTTCATCTCCTCTCTAAAAATCAATAATAAAAATAATAATGATATAGTCTCTTAAAGAATAGTTTCTTCCATCATTTGAAACATTAAAAAAATGTGTTGCAAACTCTAAGATTAATTCCATAAAATAAAGCTCAGATATATTTCAGTAAATGTATGTAATACTAGGCACTGCACTTGTCTCTAAAGATCAATGAGTAAATATGGACAAAATAAAAAAAAAATGATTGGTGAAAAAAAAGTAAATATGTCAAATCATTAGAAGATAATGAAAGATACTACATATATGCAATTAATAGATTTTATGAGATAAAGTATCTTTGTGAAAAGTACTAGGAAGCTATAATTATGTTCAGGAAAAATCTTTAGATTATCTGCAACACAAACAATTTGAATTTGAAATGTCAGGCAATACAAAATTTTTATTTCTTGGTTGATCTTATACCCTGATCGAGCCATTTTTTGTTTATCATAATTAGAAGTTCTAATGTTACCAGTGTTTCTTCTAAAATAGAATCCTGGCATATCTATTAGAAAAAGCTTAATATTATTATTTTCCCTAGTAATCAAATAATGTTACACTATTCTTCTTTATAAGAAAATCCTATCTCTAAAAGTTGAAAATCCTGTAAGGATACACTTGATATGACAAAGAAAGAAATAAAAGGAGTGCCTGTGATATTTGCCTTTCTCTGCATGGCTTGTTTCCCTTAGCATAATACTCTCCAGGTCCCTCCATGTCGTCTCAAAGGATAAGAGATCTTTCTTTCTTACAGCTGCATAGTACTCCATTGTGTACATGTACCACGGCTTTTTTATCCACTCATCTACTGATGGACACTTGGGCTGTTTCCAGATCTTAGCTATTGTAAATAGTGCTGCTATGAACATAGGGGTACATATATTCTTTCTGATTGGTGTTTCAAGTTTCTTAGGGTATATTCCTAGAAGTGGGATCACTGAGTCAAATGGCAGTTCAATTTTTAACTTTTTGAGGTAACACCATAGTGTTTTCCATAGTGGCTGCACCAGTCTGCATTCCCAGCAGCAGTGTACTAGAGTCCCCTTTTCTCCACACCCTCACCAACACTTGTTGTTTGATGATTTGTTGATGGCGGCCATTCTGACAGGTGTGAGATGATACCTCATAGTTGTTTTAATTTGCATCTCTCTAATGATTAGTGACATTGAGCATTTTGTCATATGTCTCTTGGCCATTTGTATGTCCTGTTTGGAGAGGTGTTTATTTAGGTCCTCTCCCCATTTTTTTTTTTTTTTATCCTCACCCGAGGACATTTTTTCATTTTTTTTGTTCAGATAGAGTGGGAGGGAGAGAGAGGAAGAGAGAGAGAGAGAAACATCGACGTGAAAGGGACACATCGAGTGGCTGCCACCCGCACGACCAACCAGGGCCGGGGACAAACTGCAACCGAGGCACATGCCCTTAGCGGGAACCGAACCCCGGTCTCTCCGGACCGCAGGCTGATGCTCTAACGGCTGAGCCAAACTGGCCAGGGCTCCCCATTTTTTAATTGGGTTCTTTGTCTTCCTTTTGTTGAGTTGTATGAGCACTCTATATATTTTGGAAATTAATCCCTTATCTGATGCATCATTGCAGATTATGGTCTCTGGAATATAATGAACTAAACAAACTGATGAACAAAATTGATCCAGAGACATAGAGGTGGGGTACAGACTGCTCAACCAACTGAGCCTTTCCACCTGTATTTCGTGTCTCAGAGGAGGGGCGTTGGGGGGAGAAGAGATAAACCACAGAACTTATATGCATGTATGCATGACCAATGGACATAGACAACAAAGCTGGAGATGGGGTGGGAGGGATGGGGAAGAGAGTGTCAATGGGGGAAAAAGGAAAAACATCTGTAACAAAAACAAATTAATAAAAAATAAAATAAAATAAATAAAATCATAAAAAATAAAATAAAATGTACAATGAAGATATGAATATATAGCTTGTATAATATATTGCTTATTAAAAATTACTATATATTAAAATTAGAAGTTTAAAAGAAATTAAAAAATTAAGATTTCTCATCAAAAAAAAAAAAGGAGTGCCTGTCTAGCTGCATGAACTCAATCAAGAGCTGGTTGAAGAGTGCTATAACATATTACAACCAGATTACTCTTAGAAATATACACTTTCCCCCTTTTCACTATTAGTATGAAAATATATGCAGTAAGTTCAAGAATATTTTAGAATAAAAATATTGAAGTAGTAAAGGCCTTTTCTCTTACCATTAAAGCCTTTCCACCTGTATTTCGTGTCTCAGACCACACCACTGTTCGCTTAATTGCCTAACATATGAGACACCATTCTGTACTCCTCATTTCCCCATCACTCACATCAATCACTATAACTTTTCAATTCTATTTCCTTCCTCTATGTTAAGCCTATCTATCATCTGTAGCTCCACTGTCCCTACCTTGATTTGAGTTATCATTTTTTAATCCTTGAAGCTGGTCACACTGTCTTCAGTTCTATTCCTTCCCAATCCATTTTCCACACACATAAAGATCATTCTGAAATGTAAATGTAATATATATTTTTAAATATGTTTTTATTGATTTTTTTTAGTGAGAGAGAGAGATCGATTGGTTGCCTCCCATAGACACCCCGGGAATCTAGCCTGCAACTTAGTCATGTGCTCTAACCTGGAATCAAACCAGCAACTTTTTGGTGTATGTATGGGACCATGCTCAACCAACTGAGCCACACTAGTCAGGGTTTTTTGTTTGTTTGTTTTTTAATACATGTAATCTTTTCAATGTCTTGCGATTACCAACAGATTGAAGTTCAAATACCTCAATATGTTGTACAATATCCTTAATTATCTGACTCAAATTTTCCTCCACACCTATATTCAGGACAAACTGAACTACCTGCAGTGTTTCAAATTCTCCTGGCACATTCCTTCCTCCAAGCCTCTGCAGAAACTGTTCCCTCTGCTTGTTATACCCAAACTCAATCTTTCCCACTTCTTTACCTGGCTAACTCCTACTCATTAATTTATACACACAGGTGTCTCCCCCTTCAGTAATCCCCTCGAAATGCCCCAAAGCTGACCTAGGTATCTCTTATGTGCTCCCCTTGCAGCCTTTACTTACCCCATTGATACATTCATAAAACTGTATTGCAATCACCTATTTATACATCTATGTTTCTACTTGAAGATACTTAGGGATAAAGAGTGTGTCTTCTTTATTTTTACGTGTATCTTAGCAAAAAAAAAAAAAAAAAAAGAATAAATGGATGGAAAAGACCTCATTTATATATATAATACTCGAAAACATTTGGACAAATAATTTTCTCTCTGCAAGTTTCTGTTTTCTCATCTATAAATGCATAGTATTACTGAAAAGATCAAAAGATAATTAAACTAGGACTCATTAATATTAATAGGGCAAATATATACTATATGCTATATTGTTGTAATTTTTGTTCTCATTACATTTACTTATGAAATTGATGCCATGGATACAGCTGCTTTTATGAGCAGCTTGATAGGTCACACTATATTGTTCTTGTGCAGAACTCCATATTGCAGAGCTGGGTTCCCTCATTCACATTTTGACAGCCCATCAGTCAAAGAATTCCTTGGAGACAACCACAGTAGTAGTCTATGAATTAATGGCTGGTTAGTAAGAGTTGCTTCAATAAATTAGAGCTGTTTGAGTAATAAAGATCTACTCAATAAGGATAAAATACATATACATCAGCAATACAGTTCTTAATAGATAGAGTGTAATGGAATTAGGCTTAACCTCAAAAATATCAGAATTAATTTAACTCTTTGGAGTTTTCTCCATAGAATTACTTGTGGGTTGAAGGTTTTATAAAATATGAGAACTGTCAAGAATCTCTAATAATTCTTATGTAGTTGTATAAGCCTTGAACATCTGATTCTCAATTTTTCTGTGCCTAATTATTACCTAAGATTTATAATAAAATTTATAATTAATGTTCCCACTGCTAGAAATTCTGCTTCAGTGCTCTGGTGTAGGACCTGAGGAATTTGCATTTTAATGAGGACCTCAAATGATTTTTATATAGGTTTTAATCAATTCACCCTTTAGAATTCACTCTAAAAAAATGTGCTGATCTTCATTCTTATTTTCTTACAAAAGAAACTGTATTTTTAATCATAGTTAATATATTCCCAAAGAGTCCAGCTGGTGTGGCTCAGTGGGTAAGCGCCGACCCATGCACCAAGAGGTTGCAGGTTCAATTCCTGGTCAGGACACATGCCCAAGTTGTGGGCCGGATCCCCAGTGGAGGGCATGTAGGAGGCGGCCAATCAATGTTCTCTCTCATCGATGTTTCTCTCCTTGTCTCCCTCTTACTTCCTCTCTCTCTAAAATCAATAAATCTCTCTCAAACAAAATCAAACAAATTTTTAAAATATATTCCCAAACATGCCTATTCATGTACAGTAATATTTTTAGATGTTTATTAATATTTTTAGATGCAGTTCTCATTTTCAAATCTTATATTCATTCATACTCAATTTAAGTTCTAATAATGTAAATAATATTTTTCTTTTATACTTCAAGTAGTACTCTATATATTATGACTAGGTACCCACAGAATAGGCAAAGATAATGTTGTTTTCTTGTGACTATTATCCTACTAGTGGCATTATATTAGAAAATGGAATGGAAGTCCTGAATGGGACATGAGGACATGCTCTGCCACTACTTCTGTGACCTTGGACAAGGCACTATTGGCTGTGGACTTCAAGGTCCATATCTGGGCAGGGAGATTATATTAAATTATCTTTAAAATGCTTTCCAGATCAAAGGCCATGACACTCTCATGCATGTTAAATCATTTTAATTTACAAGAGCTGGAGAAAAAAAATGGCAGCAGAGTGAATGGAAGTGACACAGACTGTCTCCCAGGACCAAACTGGAATTACAACTAAAATAAAGATAAATCATCAGGAAAAAACAACTGAAAAGCAGCTGGAGAAAACCCATATAACCTGGAACAGAAAGAGGACACCAAATTGAGCCTGATAGGAACTGTGGAGGCATGAGAGGGTGGGCTGGGAGCCCACGGACAGCAGCTGAGGGTTGTTTTAACTGTGAGCAGTTCCCACTGAGAAAGCAGGGGTTTTAAAAAGCACAAGATCAGCTACAATCACTTACCTTGGGCTCTGGCAGAGAGTGGGCAGACTGGACTGGAGCTGTGTGGAGCGAGGCCCCTGGGGCTCCTGGCTCAGGAGAAAGCTGTAGAGGAGGACACCAAAAGTTTTGTGCTGAATCATTCCATCATAGGACAGTACCAATCTTACTCAAAGAGCCCCTTCCAAGAGCCCAGGGGAGAAGCAACGGACCCTCCCTCAGGAATTCAACAATAGCAAGCCGGGCCAGAAAAATGCAAACTGAGGCTCATTAACACCTAGAATCTGACAGCAAGCAAGTTCCTCACCTGCTGGAAATCCTCTTATATCTGAGGGATTTTTCATTCAGCTAAGGGCTACAAATCGAGGCTCATCAACTAACTGAAACTAATAGCCTTCTGGCAAAAGCTAGAGGATAACTGAACCTTTCTTTGGCTTGCAAATCTACCCAGGAAGTAAGACTTGACGGTGGTGTTTAACATGGATCCTCTAACACACATACAAACCCAGAGGAGAGAGCCACAACCAGTGGAACACCAACACCCACAGGAAAAATTTGGCTGGCTCCAAAACCCACTGATACAGCCAAAATGGTGTAACAAAGAAACAAATTCCAAATAAAAGAGCAAGAGAATTCTACAAGAGAAGAAATAAATGAAATGGAATTAAGCAAGTTATCAGAGGTACAGTTCGGAGTAATAATTATGAGGAAGCTCAATAGCATGAGTAACGATATAGAAACACTGAAAATCAACCAATTGGAAATGAAAACCACCAAGTGGAAATGAAGAATGACATAGCAGAAATAAAGAACACATTGGAAGGAATAACCAGCAGAGTAGAGGAAGCTGAGGATAAGATCAGTGAATTAGAAGACAGGGTAGAAAGTCACCCAATCAGAGAACCAAAAAGAAAAAAACAATTAAAAAACAGGAAGACAGCTTAAGATAACTGTGGAACAACATTAAATGTAACGATATTTGCATCATAGGAGTGCCAGAAGAAAAAGAAAATGAGCTAGGCCTAGAGGATATATTTGAAGAAATAGTGACAGAAAACATCCCTAACTTGGTGAAGGAAAAAGGTACAAAGTTCAAGAAGCAAAGAGAGCCTCAAGTAAGAACAAACCAAAGAGGCCCACACCAACACGTAATTAAAATGCCAAAAATTAAAAACAAAGAGAGCCCAGCCAGTGTGGTTCAGTGATTGAGCATCGACCCATGCACCAAGGGGTCACCAGTTCAATTACCAATCAGGGCACATGCCCAGGT
Source organism: Tadarida brasiliensis (assembly GCA_030848825.1). Lineage (NCBI taxonomy): Eukaryota > Metazoa > Chordata > Mammalia > Chiroptera > Molossidae > Tadarida > Tadarida brasiliensis. The sequence continues at coordinate 27,833,355 of CM061267.1, read as the reverse complement.
TGTGGGCCTGATCCCCAGTGGGGGGCATGCAGGAGGCAGTCAATCGATGTTCTCTCTCATCCATGTTTCTATCTCTCCCTCTCCATTCCTCTCTTTCTCAAATCAATAAAGAAAAAATATTTTAAAAACAAACAACAAAACAAAACAGAGAAAATCCTAAAAGCGGCAAGAGATAAGCAACAGGTTACCTACCAAGGAACCCCCCCCATAAGGCTATCAGCTGACTTCAAAACAGAAACACTACAGACCAGAAGAGAATGACATGAAGTAATCAAGGTCATGAAAAACAAGGATCTGAATGCAAGACTACTCTATCCAGCAAGGCTATTATTTAAAATAGAAGGTGAAATAAAGAGCTACCCAGCAGTTAGAACATTGGCCTGCGGACCAGAGAGGCCCGGGTTTAGTTCCCGCTAAGTGCATGTACCTCGGTTGCAGTTTGTCCTTGGCCCCGATTGGGGTCGTGTGGGTGGCAACCACTCGATGTGTCTCTCTCACATCGATGTTTCTCTCTCTCTCTTCCTCCCGCTCTATCTAAAGATAAATGCAAAAGTGTCCTCGGGTGAGGATTTAAAAAAAAAAAAGAGCTACACAGACAAAAAGAAAGGCTAACGGAATATATTAGTGCCAAACCAGTACTCCAAAAAATGTTAAAAGGACCTGCTGTAATAAGCAGAAGAAATAGGAAGAAAAACATAACCAGAACAAATAAAAATGGCAATAAATAAGCACATATCAATAATAACCTTAAATGTAAATGAATTAAAAGCTCTGATCAAAAGACACAGAGTAGCAGAATGGATAGGAAAGCATGACTCATATATATTGTTTACAAGAGACCCACCTCACAGCAAAAGATTCATACAGGTTGAAAGTGAAAGGATGGAAAAAAATTTTCCAAACAAACAGAAAAGAAAAAGAAGCTAGGGTAGCAATACTCATACCCAATAAAATAGACTTCAAAATGAAGGCCATAACTAGAGACAAAGAAGGCCACTAGATAACATTGAAAGGATCTATCCAACAGGAGGATAAAACCTTGGTAAACAAATATATATCCAACACAGGAGCACCAAAATACAATAAAAAAAACTTCTGGAGGACATCAAAGAAGAAATCAACAGCAATACAATAATAGTAGGGGACTTCAACAGCCAGCTGACATCACTGGATAAATCTTCTAGACAAAAAATTAATAAGGAAATAGAGACTCTAAATGATGCACTAGATCAAATGGATTTAATAGATATCTACAGAGAAATACACCCCAACACTGCAGAATTCACATTCTACTCAAGTACACATAGGACATTCTCAAAGATAGACCACATGTTAGGACACAAACTAAGTCTCTACAAGTTCAAGAAGATTGAAATCACGGGGGAGTTTTACCAAACATTCAAAGAAGAATTAACACCCATTCTACTCAAAGTATTCCAAAATATTCAAGAAAAAGGAAGACTTCTAAACTCCTTTTATGAGGCCAGCATAATTCTAATTCCAAAACCAGATAAAGACTCTACAAAGAAAGAGAACTACAAGCCAATATCCCTGATGAACATAGATGCCAAAATCCTGAACAAAATATTAGCAAATTGGATACAGCAGTACATTAAAAAAAATTATTCACCATGACCAAGTGGGATTCATCCCAGGGATGTACAGCTGGTACAATATTTGCAAATCAATAAATGTGATACACCACATAAACAAAATGAAATGGAAACCATATGATCATATCAAAAGATACTGAAAAAGCATTCGACAAAATCCAGCACCATTTATGATAAAAACGCTCAGCAATGTGGGAATAGAGGGACCATATCTTGATGTAATAAAGGCCATATATGAAAAACCTACAGCCAACATCATACTTAATGGGCAAAAACTAAAAGCATTTCCCTTAAGAACTGGAACAAGACAGGGATGCCCACTTTCACCACTCTTATTTAACATAGTACTGGAAGTCTTAGCCACAGCCATTACACATGAAGAAAAAATAAAAGGGATCCAAATTGGAAAGGAGGAAGTGAAACTGTCATTATTTGCAGATGACATGATAGTGTACATAGAAAACCCTAAAGGCTCCATCAAAAATCTACTAGATTTAATAAATGAATTTGGCAAAGTAGCAGGATACAAAGTTAACATCAAGAAATTGGTGGCACCCAGCTGGTGTGGCTCAGTGGTTGAGTGTCGACCCATGCAAGAAGAGGTGGCCAGTTCGATTCCTGGTCAGGGCACATGCCCAGGTTGTGGGCCAGATCCCCAGTGGGGTTCATGCAGGAGGCGGCCAATTGATGTTCTCTCTCATCAATGTTACCATCTCTCTCTCTCTCCCTCTTCCTTCCTCTCTCTCTAAAATAAAAATAAAAAGAAATTGGCATTCTTATACAACAACAATGAACTCACAGAAAGAGAAACTAATAAAACAATTCCACTTAGCACTGCAGCAAACAAAATTAAGATACCTAGAAATAAACTTAAACAAAGAAGTAAATGACCTGTTTGCAGAAAACTATAGGACATTGAAAAAAGAAATAGAGGAACATATAAAAAAGTGGAAGCATATATGTTGTTCATGGATTGGGAGAATTAACATTCTTAAAATGTCCATACTTCCCAAAGCAATCTATGGATTCAATGCAATCCCCATGAAAATACCAATGACATATTTCACAGAATTAGAACAAATACTCCAAAAATTTATATGAAACCAAAAAAAAAAAAAAAAAAAAAAAAAAACCCTGAATAGCCAAAGCAATCTTGTAGGACAGATCACAATACCAGATATTAGGTTATACTAAAAGCCATTGTAATCAAAACAACCTGGTACTGGCACAAGAACAGGCATATAGATCAATGGAACAGAACAGAGAACAGAGAAATTGACCCAAGTGATTATGCTCAATTAATATTTGACAAAGGTGGCAAGGACATACAATGGAGTAAGACAGCCTCTTTAATAAATGGTGTTGGGAAAACTGGACAGCTATATGCAAAAAAAATGAAGCCAAACCACCAACTTACATTGTACACAATAATAGATTGAAAATGGATAAAAGACTTAAATGTGACCCATGAATCCATAAAAATCCTACAAGAAAATGTAGGCAACAAAATTTCAGACATCACATTCAGAAGAATTTTCACTGATATAATGCTTAAGGCAAGAGAAACAAAGGAAAAAATGAATAAGTGGGACTACATCAAACTAAAAATATTCTGCATCTCGAAAGAATCAAACACCAAAATGGAAAGTGAACCCACTATTTGGGAGAGCATAATTGCCAATGATACATCAGATAAGGGGTTAATTTCCAAAATATATAGAGTACTCATACAACTCAACAAAAGGAAGACAAAAATCCAATTAAAAAATGGGCAGAGGCCCAGCTGGTGTGGGTCAGTGGTTGAGCGTCGACCCATGCACCAAGAGGTTACCAGTTCGATTCATGGCCAGGACACATGCCCAGGTTGTGGGCCAGATCCCCAGTGGGGGACATGCAGGAGGCAGCCAATCGATGTTTTCTCTCGTCGATGTTTCTATCTCTCTCTCTCTCTCACTTTCTCTCTCTCTAAAATCTATACAGAAAAAAAAAAAAAGAGGCTTGGGATTCTCTTCCTAAAGTGTTTCTTCTTTGAATGATAAAAAACACAACTGTATATCCTTGCAGAATATCGGAGAAGGAATTTGCAAAACTCTGCTTCTCTTCTACTTAAGAAATCAAAGTCTGCATTGCTGACAAATATTTTAACTTTCAGAAATTTCATCAACATGAGAATAATTAGTCAATTTTCTAGTGATCCAACACAAGAATTACTCAATTATTTTCTAATTCCTGATTGTACAAGCCATCCTGCTCATTAAAACAAACTTAAGGGACTTAATATTGAGGTCTTGCAGACCATAACACCTGTCCACAAGAGATAACTGATGACTGTTGTGGATACAAAGCCTCCCTAGAAACTTTTGGTACTAAAAAAACTCAGAGACTTGTAATTTTTTTCCCTCTTACTGACGTGTATGTTGAGGGTGCCACTTTAGCATTTGTATTCTCTATTTTGAAATAGCAGAGCAATGCCAGGATTAGGGGCAAGGATAAGAATTAATTGGGAAAAGAGATATTTCTTTCCCTATTGTTCAAAATTTTGAATCAGCATGATAGACAGAATATATATAGTGGTTTCCAAATGTAACTCCTATATTTCTTTTGTTTAAATATTTAAGACATTGTTTCTTTTATTTTTGGTAACTTTTTATTTATTATTATTATTATTATTATTCCTTTTAATATTTATTGTTGAGAGTATTGCAGATGTCTCCCTTTTCTCCCATTGTCCCCCTCCTCCTGGTTCCCATCCCATCCCAGGCCTTCACCCCCTATAGTCTGTGTCCATTGATAATGAGTATATGCACGTAAATTCTTGGGTTAATCTCTTCCCACATCCCCTCTTATCTCTGTGGTTTTGCCAGTCTGTTCCATGTTTCCATGCCTCTGTTTATATATTATTCATCTGCTTATTTTGTTCATTAGATTCTACATATAAGGAATATCATGAGATACCTGCCTTTCTTTGGCTTATTTTGCTTAGCATAATACTTTTCAGGTCCCTCCAAACTGTCTCAAAGGGTAATAGATCCTACCTTTTAAAGCTGAATAGTATTCCAATGTGAATATTTACCAAATATTTATTATCCACTCATCTACTGATGGGCACTTGGGCAGTTTCCAGGTCTTAGCTTTCGTGAATAGCTCTGCAATGAACATAGGATTCCATATATTATTTTTTCTGATTGGTGTTTCAGGATTCTTAGGATATATTGCTAGGAGTTGGATCACTGGGTCAAACAGGAGATCATTTTTAATTTTTTGATGAATTTCCATACTGTTTTCCATAGTGGCTGCACTAATCTGCATTCTCATCCTCAGTGCAACAGGATTCCCTTTACTCAGCATCCTCATCAAACAGCACTTGTTTGTTGTTTATTGATGATAGCCCCTCTGGGCAGGTGTGAGGTGGTACTTCATTGTCATTTTAATTAGCATCTCTCTGACGATTAGTGATGATGAGCATTTTCTTATATGTCTCTTGGCCATTTGTATGTCCCCTTTGGAGAAGTGTCTATTCAGGTCCTCTGCCCATTTTTTAATTGGCTTGTTGTCTTCCTTTTGTTGAGTTGTATTTGTACTTTATACAGTTTGGAAATTAACCCCTTATCTAATGCATCATTGGCAAATATGCTCTCCCTAATAGTGGGCTCTCTCTTCACTTTGATTCAGGTTTATTTTGCTGTGCACAAAGGTTTTAGTTTAATGTAGTCCCATTTGTTTATTTTTTTTCCTTTGTTTCTCTTGCCCTAGGTGACGTATCAGTGAAAATTTTGCTACGTGAGATGTCTCAAATTTTGCTGCCTACGTTTTCTTCTAGTATTTTTATGGTTTCATGGCTTACATTGAAATCTTTTATCCATTTTGAGATTATTCTTGTGTATGGTGTACATTGATGGTCTAGTTTTGTTTTTTTTGCATGTACCTGTTCAATTTTCCCAACACCATTTATTGAAGAGACTATCGTTACTCCCATGTATGCTCTTGCCTCCTTTGTCAAATATTAATAGAGCATAGTGGCTTGGGTTGATTTCTGAGTTCTCTGTTCTGTTCAGTGATCTATGTGCCTGTTTTTGTGCCAGTACCAGTCTGTTTTTATTACAATTGCTTTGTAATATAACTTGATATCTGAATTATGATCCTTCTTACTTTGTTCTTTTTTTTTCAAGATTGCTGTGGCTCTCCAGGGTCTTTGTTCTAGATCTGTGAAATAAGTCATTGGTGTTCTAATAGGGATTGCATTGAATCTATAGATTGCTTTGGGTAGTATGGACATTTTAATGATGTTGATTCTTCCAATCCATGAACATGGTATGTTCTTCCACTTGTTTACATCTTCCTCTGTCTTTTTTCCAATATTCTATAGTTTTTTGAATACAGGTCTTATATGTCCTTGTTTGAGTTTATTGCTAAATATCTTTATTTTTTTGCTGCAATGGTAAATGGGAATGATTTTTTAGTTTCTCTTTCTGGTTGTTATTTATTGGTGAATAAAACTGCTATTGATTTCTGGGTGTTAATTTTGTATCCTACTATGTTGCCAAATTCATTTATTAAATCTAGTAGCTTTTTGGTGATCTTTTAGGGTTTTCTGTGTACAATATCATGTCATCTGAGAATATTGGCATTTTAGTTCCTCCTTTCTTATTTGGATGCTTTTTAGTTCTTCTTCTTTTCTGATTGCTGTGGCTAAGATTTCCAGTACTATGTTAAATAAGAGTGGTGAAAGCAGACATCCTTGTCTTGTTCCTGTTCTTAGGGGAAATACTTTTGGTTTTTGCCCATTGGGTATGATGTTGGCTGTAGGTTTGTCATATTTGGCCTTTATTATGTTGAGGTATGATCATTCTATTCTCTCTTTGCTGAGACTTTTTATCAAAAGTGAGTGCTGGATTTGGTCAAATGCTTTTGTGCATCTATTGATATGATAAGTAATTTTTTAAAATCTATCTGTGTTGTTGAAAGTATTACATATGTACCCCTGTTTCCTCCCATTGACCCCATTCTTTCACCCACATCCCCCTTCTGCCTTCCCCACACTATTGTCTGTGTCCATTGTTTATGCATATTTGCATATAAGTTATTTCCTTTATCTCTTTCCACATCTCTTCCCCCATTTTTTCTGAGGTTCATCAGTCTAACAACCAATTTGTACTTCTTAATCCCTTCATTTTTTTTTGTATGTCTCCCCAAAACCCCCACCCAACTGGTAACCAACAAAAAGTTCTCTTTATCTGTGAGTCTGTTTCTGTTCTGTTTGTTCATTTTGTTTGTAGTTTCAATTGATGATAGGTATGTATTAATTGTTATTTTATTGTTCATATTTTTTATCTTCTTCTTCAAAAAGACCCTTCAACATTTCATATAGTACTGGTTTGGTGGTGATGCACTCTTTTAGCTTTTTCTTGTCTGGGAAGCTCTTTATATGTCCATTTATTCTAAATGATAGCTTTGCAGGATAGAGTAATCTTGGTTGTAGGTCCTTGCTTTTCATAACTTTGAATATTTCCACTCTCTTCTGGCCTGCAAAATTTCTTTTGAGAAATCAGCTGACAGTCTTATGGGAGCTCCCTTGTAATAACTAACTGCTTTTCTCTTACTGCTTTTAAGATTTCCTGTTTGTCTTCAACCTTTTTTATTTTAACTATGAATGATATGTCTTGGTGTGGGGCTCTTTGGGTTCATCTCGTTTGGGACTCTGCACTTCATAGACTTGTATGTCTATTTCCTTTACCAATTTAGGGAAGTTTTCTGTCATTATTTTTTTCAAATAGGTTTTCCATTTCTTGTTCTCTCTCTTCTCCTTTTGGCAATCCAATGATGTGAATGTTGGTAAGCTTGATGTTGTCCCAGAGGCTCCTTACACTATCCTCATTTTTTTTTCTTCTGTTCTGATTGGGTTTTTTTTTTTCCTTATATTCCAAGCTGATGGTTTGCTTCTTGGCTTCACCTACTCTATTATTGATTCCCTGTAATTTATTCTTTATTTTAGTGAGTGCATCTTTTATTTCTGATTGTGAATCTTTCATTTCTGACTGGTCCTTTATTATGCTCTTGAGGTCCTCACTAAGTTCCTTGAACATCCTTGTAACCAGTGTTTTGAACTCTGCATCTGTTAGGTTTTTTATCTCCATTTTGTTTACTTCCTTTCCAGGAGATGTGTTTTGTTCTTTCATTTAGGACATGTTTCTTTGTCTCCTCATTTTTGCTACCTCCCTGTGTTTATTTCTATGTATTAGGTAGAGCTGCTATGTCTCCTAAGCTTGGCAGGGTGGCCTGTTGTAGTAGGTGTCCTGTAGGGTGCAGTGGCACAGCCTCCTGGATCACCCTGGCTGGGCACTCGAAGTGCAGTGCCCATTGGGACTGTACACCCTTCAGTTGTAATTGAGCTTTGACTGCTGTCAGCACATCAATGGGAGGGATTGTCCCAAACTGATCAGCTGCCAAGACTGGCTGTGACCACTGACCACCAACCTCTGACCACCTTGGAGGATCAACAGTGCAAGGGCCCCACCACATAGAGCAAAACTTACTATAGCAAGGTTCTAGTACCCACTGAGCCCACCTCTTGAGTGTGTTGCTTGTGGAGGTGTTTGGGTGGTGGTGCTTCAATTGTTGTCTGAAGCTGTCCCCTGGGTATGTTTTCTCTGGGACCTCCTGGGCAGTGTAGGCCAAGGTCATCCACTGCCTGTGTTCTACCCAGGGCCACCAGGCACATGTTACAAAGCTATCTGCAGGTGACTGCTTCTTGTGCTGAGTTTGAAGGTGCCCAGGCAAGATCAAGCTGTGACAAGGCCGTCTGCTGCTAGTCCCTGGCCTGGGGCCACTTAGTGAGAGATATTGAGCTCACTGAGGCCAGATGCTGATTGTTTGAGAGATTTTAGGAAAATCTAAAGCATGAGCCGAGACAGACCATTCCTATGGTAAAGCCACTGGTAACAGCTTGAGTGGACCCAAAGTTTTGGTGTGGTAGGACCTCAGGAATCACCAGTAATGGGCAAACAGTGTGAGCAAGGTTGCAGGATTCTCAGATATGATGCCCATATGCAGGCTTCTTTGGGGTACCATGTCTGGGAGCTCACCAAATAAACTGTGGCTTCTACCAGCATGCCTGTCCAGAAGAAAGCTGCCTCTCCAGCTCTCGCCCTGAAGCCAAACAATGCAGTTCTTCCCTGTTTGTTTCTGGTACCTTTCAAGCTGCCTCCCTCACACTGGAGCCCAGAGGGAGCAAGTCCAAGTAAGTTCATGCATAGGCCCTTTAGGAGGAGCTACCTGGGACTCTAGAAGCCTCAGCCTCCCTTAGCCTCAATTTCTTGTGGTTTTTACAGTCAGAAGTTATGGGGATTTCTGGCAGTGGAACCCTAAACTGGGGGTCCTGGTGTGGGACTGGTACCTCTTGCTCCTTGGGTAGGACCTTCACAGCTGGGGTATCCCTCTTGATTTTAATCTGCTACATGTGGGTGTAGGACTAGTCATTCTGCACCTCCGTCCCTCCTACCAGTTTTGATGTGGATTCTTTTTTTTTCTTTATTGATTTTTAAAGAGAGAGGAAGGGAGAGGGAGAGGGAGAGAAAGAGAGAGAGGGAGAGAGAGAGATAGAAACATCGATAAGAGAAAACATTGATCAGCCACCTCCTGCACCACAAGGGATTTGGCCCACAACCTGGGCATGTGCCCTGACCAGGAATCGAACCAGCGATCTCTTGATGCTCAACAATTGAGCTACACCAGCCAAGCTTGATGTGGATTCTTTAATTTTATAGTTGTAGGACTTCCATTCAGCTCCATTTCAAGCAGTTCTGAATGATGATTAATCTATAGTTTAGTTGTAATTTTGACGTGGATGTCGAGGAGGCTAGTGCTGCATTTACCTACACTGCTTACTTGACCAGAAGTCTGATCATGTGATTTTTATCTCTCAATTTGTTTATGTGATGTATCACATTCATTAATTCACAAATATTGTACTAGCCTCTCATCCTTGGAATAAATCCCACTTGGTCAGTGTGTATGACCTTTACATATATTGCTATTGCTGGATTCGATTTGCTACTATTTTGTTGAGGACTTTAGAATCTATGTTCATCAGGAATATTGGCCTGTAATTCTTTTTCTTTATAGTGTCTTTATCTGCTTTTGGAATTAGGATAATGCTGGCCTCATAGAAAGAGCTAGTAAGTGTTCTTTCCTCTTGGATTTTTGGGAACAGTTTGAGGTGGAAAGGTGTTAGTTCTTTGAATATTTTGTAAAACTCCCCTGTGAAGCTATCCAGACCAGGGTTTGAATATGCTAAGAGTTTTATTTATTACTGCTTCAATTTCATCAATTGTTAGACTATTCAGTTTTTCTGATTCTTCCTGATTCAGTTTTAGAAAATTGTATTTTTCTAGGAATTTATCCATTTCATCTAGGTTGTCCAGCTTGTTGGCAAATAGTTACTCATAATATTTTATTACAATCCTTTGTATTTCTGTGGTGTCAGTTGTTACTTACCCTCTTTCATTTATAATTTTCTTTATTTTGGTCTCTTTGTTTCTTGGTGAGTCTGGCTAAAGGTTCATCAATCTTGTTTATCTTTTTGAAGAACCAGTTCTTGGTTTCATTGATCATTTGTGTTTTTTATTTTTTTTTAACTTTATGTCATTTATTTCTGCTCTGATCTTTATTATTTCCTTCCTTATACTTACTCTGGGCATTTCTTGTTTTTCTCTTTCTAATTATTTTAATTGTACAGTTAGATAGTTTATTAGATTTTTTTTCTGTTTCTTGAAGAAGGCCTATAGTGCTATAAATTTCCCTCTTAGGATGCTTTAGTTGTGTCCCATACATTTTACATTGTTGTGTGTCCATTTTTATTTGTTTCCGGGAAGTTTTTTATGTCTTCCTTGATCTCACTGGTAACACATTAATTGTTTAATAACATGGTATTTAGCCTCCATATGTTTGAATGTTTTGGGGTGTTTTTATTGTAGTTGATTTCTAGTTTCATGCCATTGTGATCTGAGAAGATGCTTGATATGATTTCAGTCTTCTTGAACTTGCAGAGACTTAATGTGTCCTAACATGTGGTCTCTCTTTGAGAATGTCCCATGTGTACTGTGAAGAATGTATATTCTGCAGCTTTGGTGTAAAATATTCTGTAAATGTCAATTAAATCCATCTGATCTAGTATGTCATTTAGGTTTGCTGTTTCCTTGTTAATTTTTTGTCTAGAAGATTTATTCAGTGATGCCAATGGGGTATTAAGACCTCTCCTATGATTGTATTGATGTTGATCTCTCCCTTAAAGTCCTCCAGAAGCTTTTTAATATATATTTGGGTGCTCCTATATTGGGTGGATGTATCTTGACCAGTGTTAAATCATCTTGTTGTATCAATCTTTTTAGTATTATGAAGTGGCCTGCATTGTCTTTTGTTATGGCTTTCATTTTGAAATCTATTTTGTCAGATATGAGTATTGCTACTCCAGCTTTCTTTTCATTTCCATTTTCATGGAAAAATTTTTTCCATCCTTCACTTTCATCCTGTGTGGTCTTTTGTTCTGAGGTGGATCTCTTGTAGACAGCATACATATGGGTCACATTTCCTTATCCATTCATCTACCCTATGTCTTTTGATTAAAATATTTAAGACTTTTACATTTAAGGTTATTATTGATAAATACTTATTTGTTGCCATTTTTGTTCTTTATGCCTGTGTTCCTCACTCTCTCTATTTTTTTTCCCATCATTTTACAACATTCCCTTTAGCATTTTTTGCAGTGCTGTTTTGGTGGTAGAAAACTCCTTTGGCCTTTGTTGCTCTGCTAAGCTCTTTATTTCATCTTCACTTTTGAATGGTAGCCTGGCTGGATAGAGTAGTCTTAAATTCAGCTCCTTGCTTTTCATTACTTTGTATATTTCATGCCACTCCCTTCTGGCCTGAAGTGTTTCTATTGAGTAATCAACTGACAATCTAATGGAAGCTCCCTTGTAGGTAACTTTTGTCTTTCTTTTGCTGCCCTTAAGATTCTTTCTTTGTCTTTAACATTTGCCATTTTAAGTGTGATGTGTCTAGTTGTGGGTCTTTTTAGGTTCAATTTGATTGGGACTCTCTGTCTTTCCTGAACTTGAGTGACCTTTTTCTTCACCAGGTTAGGTAAGTTTCCTGTCATTATTTCTTCAAACAGGTCATCAATTCCTTGCTTTGAGTCTTCTCCTTCTGGTACCCTTATTTGCACTAGGGATGTTGTTACATTTCATGTTGTCCCAAAACTCCCTTAAACTATCCTACTGATTTTTAATTATTTTTTTCTATTTGCTGCTCTGATTGGGTGTTTTTATCTACCTTGTATTCTCATTCACTGATTTGCTTCTCAGCTTCTTCTAATCTATTGTTGATTCCTTCCAGGGTATTCATATTTCAGCTCTGTCATTCTACATTTCTGATTTTTTTAACTTATCTTTATTGTTGAATGTATTACATATATTCCTCATTTTTCCCCTATTGACCCCCACCTCCTCACTCCCGCCGCCCCCCTCCTGCCTTTCCCCAGACTGTTGTCTGTGTCCATTGGTTATGCATATATACATATAAGTTCTTTGGTTTATTTCTTCCCACCCCCAACCCCTCTTCCCTTTGAGGTTTGTCAATCTAACAACCAATTTGTACTTCTTAATCCTTTCATCTTTTTCACCCATTCCCCCAACCCCCCTCCCATCCGGCAACCAACAAAATGTTCTCTGTATCTATGAGAATGTTTCTGTTCTGCTTGTTCGTTTTGTTTGTAGATTCAATTGTCAATAGATATGTATTAATTGACATTTTGTTCATATTTTTTATCTTTTTCTTCAAGAAGACCCTTCAACATTTCATATAATAATGGTTTGGTGGTGATGGACTCCTTTAGCTTTTCCTTGTCTGGGAAACTCTTTATCTGTCCATCAATTCTAAATGACAGCTTTGCAAGATAGAGTAATCTTGGTTCTAGGCTCTTGCTTTTCATCACTCTGAATATTTTTTGCCACTCCCTTCTGGCCTGCAAAGTTTCTTTTGAGAAATCAGCTGACAGTCTTATGGGAACTCCCTCATAGGTAACTAACTGCTTTTCTCTTGCTGCTTTTAAGATTCTCTCTTTGTCTTGAACCTTTGCATTTTGATGATGATGTGTCTTGGTGTGGGCCTCTTGGTAAGTTGCTTACCTCCATTTCATTTAACTCTTTTTCTGGATATTCCTTCTGTTTTTTTATTTGGAGCCTGTTTCTTTGTTTTCCCGTTTTTGCTGTTTTTTTCTGGGGTTTTGTTTGTTTGTTTCTGGGTTGTTCATTTGTTTTTTGTTTATTTTTTTTCTGTGTGTCAGATAAGACTGCTATGCCTCCCAGTCTTAATGAGGTGGCCTTCTTGTGGGACCCAGTGTAGTAGTCTCCTTGATCTTCTGAGCTGGGTGCTTTAGGAATGACCCTTGTTTGGGTTATATGGGCTATCCTGTTGAATTTGGGTCTTGATTGCTGTTGTCCATTTGTGGGTGGTCTTAGCCCTCAGGGTTGTTGACTGTGAGTCTCTACCCCAACCTTATCATGCCAACTGTTATATAGGTAGTGACAGAACAATACAAGATGCAACCAGACCAAACCAAAAACAACATGAAAAAAATTAACAACGACAATAATAAAAGCAACAGCCTCAACAACAAGACTAAAAGACAAACAAACAAAACATATACACACAGAGAGAGACTACTAGAGACAAAAATAATTAGAGCAGTAGAAAAAGAAGAATATGAAAGCAAAGAAGGAAGAGACCAGAAATTAGGTAAGTATAAAATATAAAAGATAGAAAATAATGAATAAGATAATAATAATAATTTTGAAAAATAATAATGTTACATAAAATAAAATATAGAATAGGAAAGTAAAAATGGGAAAATAAAATAATAAAAATGATTGGATTAAATGTAAAATTTTTTTAAATTGTGAAAACAATGAGAGAAAAGAAAAAATTAGACTATAATGAAAGATAGAATTGAGAAGATATGGGCTAAAAGTGAGAAGAGAGAGAAAGAAAGTCCATAGCAAACAAAAACAAACAAGCACAGAAAAATATATAGCAATACCAAAAAACCTTGGATCTGCTACTGGTGGAGCTCACTGGATCTTGCTCTGATGTTGTTGGATCTGGCCACTTGATGTATGAGTCCCTGCCCTCTTGGGCCGTTCTCTGGTGCAGGCCAGTGTGAATTATTGTCCCCGCCTGGTTCTGGGCAACTTGGCTGAAGCCCTGCAGGGCAGTTCCCCAAGTAATCCGATGAGTCAGGCTTCCCTAGCCCAGAGGTTGGGTCTGCTTTGCAGCTTGCCCTTTGAATGTACTTGTTCTGGGCTGCTTTCCCTTTCCTCCATGGAACTGGGCTCTGCAGGGTATAAGGTCTAGTCAGGATGGTTTAAACAGATTTGCCCTGGGGGTGGTGCCCATAGCTTATAGGAGGGGAAGCCATCCATTTCCTCTCCTTCCAATGCCTCAGCTCTGCCTTGGTCACTGTCACCCCCTGGTTGACATCCCAAGCAGAGAGTGACAGAATTAAAAAACAAAAACAAAAACCTCTGCTTGGCTCTCTAATATTTCACCACAGCTGGCTCTTGCTGTTCGGGGCTTCTGCCGAGGCTCCCACCAGGCCAGATGTCTGAGTCTCCTGTGCCACCAGGCTTAGCCACTGGGGTGCAGATTTCCACAGGTGGGGTAAGGGACATCTCTTCTTTGCTTGACGTGGGAAGGATTGTGCCTCTTTCCCAGGGCACTCTGACTAGCCCCCATCAAAGTTCTTTCAGTGAATAATCGCCCCCTCAGATTCACTACTGGTTGATCCACTCAGATAGCCCCACAGGTCCGCAGTTCTGCTTAGTGGTCTCTTCTGCAGACCCCAAAAGGGGTCTGGGCAAGCTTCCCAGGCTGGTGTTGTAACCAAGCACTTACTTTTTGCCTGGGATAGTGCTGTCTGAGTCCCACCTAGTGGGCTGACTCACCTCTGATTCCCACTGTTCAATGCTATGTGTACTCTCCTTCCTTCCACTGTTGCTCTCGTTTGGGGAACACTGTGTGGGGCTGAGTCCCCCTGCTTCCAGGGGAGAGGAGCTGCAGGGCTGCACCTTCCCTCCAGCTTCCCAGACATGCTGCACAGCTATGAATGTTGGCTTACCCACTCCGTGTCTTCTCCTGTTCCCTTTCAGCGCTCCCTGCTCACAGTATTTCTAATAAGCTATTTTCAGCTGGTTTTTCAAGTCAAAGCTTATGTGCTTTAGCCACAAGTCTGGTCTGGTGCTAGGAGCAAGCAGATGGAACTTCTTTAGGTTGCAACCATGTTCCTTCCTCCTTTGGTATCTTTTTAAATTGTATTCAGACTTAAGTGAGCACTTAAGACTCTAGGAACCCAGCTGCTTCTCTGAGCCCAAAGGTGCCTCAAACTCAGATTATTTGTTAAATTGTGGCTTTCATCCTGAGAGAGACAGCAGCTGAATTACAGGACTGTTTCAGGGTGAAGTTGGACAAGGTCAGATTGACATTGCTTCTTCTTAATGTTTAAATTATTCATCTTTCTACACACATGGTTTTCATAGAGAACATTATACAAATAAATTTAAATACATTTGCATTCATACTAAACCACTAACAATCAGCTAAGTTGCTAGCTCATTTATGAGGTACATGATTATGCTTTACTAATGTGTGCATTGAAAAAATCCAAACATTTTGTTTGCATATAAACATTTTTGTTTTGAATTTTTAGAAATAGGAAATTATTTTTCATCAGAACATTTATTATCAGGCTTATTTTTCTGAAGGAAAATAAATATCATATAATAGACTTGCCATGTTCTTGCTCTTACTGAGCTTATCTATGCTCAAAGACCACTGGGACCAACCCTCTTATTATCTCTTCAACAATCACAGTGATTGCTATGCTTTTGCCTAGAATATGAACACTCTCCTTTTTGAAAACTCTGTAATAAATATAATTATACTCTATTTTTGCTACCTGATCTGTGATCAACCATATATAGGGTGGGCCAAAGTTGGTTTACAGTTGTTCATAAGGAAAACAATAAAATAATTAACAAATGATAATACAAGAATAAAACTCTGTTTTGCATACTCACAACTGTAAACCTACTTTTGTCTACCCCTGTATAATGGTAAGTACTTCACATAATTCCCTAGTAATCCAAAATTGCAATAGAAACGGAATTCGGTTTATATTTGTTGTATCACTCCCTCCACTTGATACAAATGCCTGCTTCAGGTATAGTCATTGTTTTGCAATCCATGTATCTGTTGTGTGAAAATAGCCCAAGATTTGAGAAGAAAACAAATTTGCCACAATTTAGAACTTAGAAGTTGATTTTCTTTCAGTTATACCTACAAAATTGATCTATAGATCTCCATTTCAAAGAGCTATATAGTAGAGAGCTTACCAAAATTTCAGCTACCAAGGTGAAGGTATCCCATAAATTCTGTAATCACTTGTCTTTATATGCAGATATTTTAAGAGAAACACAAATATTTAAAATGAAGAAATGTTTTTCTCCTATCAGTATAAAGCATTGCTTATAATTGCTTCCGGACATGATAATTATGCAGTGTAACATGTTCATTAAGATTTATATTTCTGTCCGCAAAGCTGGTTGCACATTTTAAACCTTGTACACTGACATCATGGGTACCATCATGCCAGTAAAGAAAATCAATACTTAGGAAATAAAATTAGATGTTTGTAAATAAGATCACAATTTGTAGCATCAAACCAGGTAAGCACTCATTTCTTTCATCTTTCCAGTCACAGATACATTGCATGAATGATGCACGTGGTGGTCTTAAGTTTAACCAATATATGCATAAATGATTAACTTAGCACTTCCCTGTGTAAGTTCTTGGTAATGGACCCATGAAAAAAAATGGTTGACATACATCATTTTCCAATTTAAAGCTTTGCAAAAATATACAGGACCCTTTACATAAACTTTTTCTCAACATAAGTAGAGGAACTAAGTTTAATGTCTTTGATGCAGGCAGCAAATAAACCCTTCCCAAACTCTGAAGATAATATTGTAGAGGGTTCAGTGGGGTTGCATGAAGATTGCTGTTTATTAAAGTAAAGATCTCAGGCCTAAAGCTCCATAAGTATTTTGTGATGAATTAAAAATCATTTGACTCTAGAACTACCGGGTTTCTAATGAGACTGACCAGATTCCTCTTTATCCTTGGCAAATGTGCCTTCCTATTATTAGGATAATAGACTAATCAAAAAACAGTCTTCTTGAACTTTAAATAATTCAAATGACTATAAATGAATGAGAAATTAAGGGATTACAATTCCTTTCAAAACACATTTTTATCTTACTTGAGGACAAAAGTTTCATTAAAATCAAACCCCAGGACTTCCAAAACAGTTACTTATGTGGCAAAGGTTCCAATTGTGGAAATACTGCTTTAAAGTACAAATAACAATCAAGATTAGAACATCTACAATTAGTGTTTAGTGATGGTAGACTAGCAACATGGATTCTGGGCTAGGCTGCTTAGTCTCTCACTTTCTTTGATTTGTTACCTTCAGCAACTTACTAATGCTCTCTGTATTTTCAGTCTGATGCCTATCAATGAAATTGAGGTAATAAAAGGACCTACTTCTTAGGGTTGTTATGAGGATAAAAGGAGTTCATTTATTAAGTGCTATATAAGTGTTTGCTATGGTAAAGAAGATGAGGATCATTATGAATTATTTATTATTTTTAAATTTATTATTTAGCCCAGCTGGTGTGGTTGAGTGGTTGAGTATTGACCAATGCACCAAGAGTTCACAGGTTCCACTCCAGTCAGGGCTGTCAGGGCACATGCCCAGGTTGGGGGCCGGATCTTCAGTTCGGGCATGCAGGAGGCAGCCAATTGATGTTCTCTCTCATCGATGTTTCTATTTCTCTCTCCCTCTCCCTTCCTCTCTCTCTAAAAATCAATAAAGAAAAAAAAGTTTTTTTAAATAAATAAAATTGATTATTTATCTAGTCCATAAAGGAAAAGCATGTTTGTTTTGTTAAATTTTTGTTTCCCCTGGCACTTCCTAGGTAAGTGCTCAATGACTTTGGCTAAATGAGTGAATGAATCTTTCACTCTGTTTCTCACTACCACCACCAGCAGTTGAAAAGAGTAAGTGGACAGGAATAGAGTAAAAAATAAAATGTTAATATTGGGGCATAGTTTTGATTTCAAGTTGATCCAGAAGGAAGTTTGCATTAATTAGTACATTTCTTTTTCAATTTACTCATGCTATGCTCATTTCCTCTACACTGACATATTCCTTTTTTTTGTTTTTTTTTTTGGTACATGCCCCTAGCGGGAACTAAACCCGGGACTCTTTGGTCTGCAGGCCGATGCTCCAACCCCTGAGCCAAACCAGCCAGGGCAACAATGACATATTTCTGAGGTGACCAGCCTGTATGTTCCAATTGGCATCTTCCTTAACCACAATATTACTAAAGAATCTTTACAAAGAAGTGAATGCTCTAATGCTAGACTTGATTCCTTGATTAATCTAGTTCCTCAATTAATGATAAGAAAAGCAAAAAAAACTCCAGTGCTGTATTCCTAACAATATAATTTCTAATTGTTAATTGTTGTCTCTGAAAATTATGTATTTCCTGATTTTATCCCTTTATTTATAAGTAAAACTTAATATCCCACATTGTTTATTTAAGTTTGGGGAATATTATTATTAGTACCAAACAAAATTAAGAACTCAGACTGGAGTAAAGAAGCCTTCAGTCTTCTACTTGTTTTTGAGCCTGTCTGCCCCTCCCCCAATGCTCCTACATCTCCAGAAAGAAACATAATCAATATTTTAAAAAAACAAAACTGTCTTTGCACAGACATAAAACTGGCATAAGCAAAAATTTCCCTATGTTTGCCAACTATATACCCAGCAGATGTTACTTAAAGAAAATCTAGTTTGGAGAATAGAAAAAAATAAATATTTTTAGCTTAAATTAATTTTTACATTAAAATACAGTATAGTATCTCTCTATAAGAAAATTATGCAAACTTCTGTTTATAAGATAGAGGGCAGTTGAGGTTGATTTGTAATTGGATAGCAGCCTGCACAGGACCACAAGAGTGATGGGTTGATTGAGCTGTAAAGAGACAGGGAAGCTTTCAGGTGGGGATTGGCTTTTATTTGACCAATGCTAATGGTGGTTGAAAAAAGATAACTGAAACACTCCTAGCACTGTCTCTGTTAGGTAATACGTGAAGGACATTTAGAAAAGCAAGTCTCCCTCTTTGTGTAAATACTGTTTTAACTGATGTTCCTCCTACTACTTAACATTTTGTAACTAATCAGTAATTTCTGAGAACATAATTTCAGAATATTTGCATAATATAAGGAAATTAGATGTTTGTAAATCGGCAATTGAATTCTAGTGATATTTGAGTTTTCCCCTTTATTTTATTTCAGATAATTTTTGCGTGATCTTTGCTTTTTTCTCTTTGCTCTCTCAAAAACAATTAACTTTTACTAAATCTCATTCCTCCTCTAGATCTATGTATAAATAACATATTACCTTTCTCACTAAAGATGTTTCTCAATTAGGGATCTGACCATTCTTTATTTATTATAGTTTTATTTGTATTATAATTTCCTCACAGTGTTACTTTCATCTTCAGATTTCTTAAAATTCCAATTACCAAGCAATATTTCTTTCACAAATTTAACACCAGTCCTGTTCTTAAAACTAAGTGTAACTTTTTCGTTCCTGGCTAATATCCAAAGTGGTATAAACAGTTGGTATTTCTTAAATATGTTTTGTGTTACTAATGTTAAAAAGTTTTGAAAAATGAAAGTGCCCCTGTGATACAAATACCACGCACCAACCTTGTGGATTTTGACTATCACCACCCTGCTCATACCTTGACCTCCTTTCCATTTCTGTGACTGCAAGCACTCTTATTCCTCAAGCACCCACACCTGCACCCCACTTAACAGCTTCACCAAAACAGAATGTATAACTTCCTCTGTGCTGCCCCTCACATTCAGATACTTATGATATGATTGATAAATGGGCTGTGTGTCCCCAAACACCTTTTCCTTGCTCGGCACTTACTGTATTTAGCCTTTATTTGTGACTAATAAATCTACCTCGCGTTAGAGCTTTGAATTGAAGCGAGAAGCTGAAATATGAATGTGAGAAAAGGATTTCAAAAGAGAACATTATTAGATTTAATAAATGAGTTAAAACTGAAATCAGAAAAAGTAACATGGAGGGAATCTTCACTCAACTTGGTTTTTAAGCTCTGTGCCTTGCACGGAGACATCATTTCACATGGGTTGGTGGAAGGGAGGAAGGGAGGGAGGAAAAGAAAAAGGCAAAAGGTAAAGCAGGCTAATTTTTCTTGGAAACAATTCCTGGACTGAGAATTGACTAGCTTTTAATATCTCTCTCACTCTATTCTAGAAAAATGAGCAGGAAACAATTTAGGTTTAGGTTTTTATTTTACATAAAGCCTTATGGCAAGAAGCTGCTCTGTAGGGTTCCTTTGCATGTTCAACATCTGTCTTCCCTCTAAAAGCTACATAACTCTTTATCAGTGAACCATGTTCCATAATATACGTCACCTAAACATCTGCCTAAATAAAACCCATTATAATATTAAAACTAAACCAGGATTTGCCAACAATATGTTCCACTAGCCTCAAAGTCAGATATTTGTACTTTAAACACAATAGTGTGGGTTTGCTGTTTGCATTTTTTACCTAGAGTATTTTTCCCTGTTTTTTGTTTGTTTTGTTTTCTTTTCCTTTTTTCTGTTATTCACTCTTAATCTCTACTCTCAGAACCTGACTAGAGTGGTAAAACTAGGGAATAGTGGCAAAATATAATGACAAAAAAAAAGAACAATAGCCCGGCTGGTGTGGCTTAGTGGTTGAGCGTAGACCCATGCACCAAGAGGTCGCAGGTTCCATGCCCAGGTTGTGGGCCCGATTCCCAGTGGGGGGCATGCAGGAGGCTGCCAATCGATGTTTCTCTCTCTCTGTCTCTCTCCCTCTCCCTTCCTCTCTCTCTAAAAATTAATAAAGAAAAAAAAAAAGAACAATAATGAACAGAAATGCTTAGTTTCCTAACTGGAAAATCCCAGCTTTGTTTTCATGACTAAATTTTATTGGTGAGGTTTATCTGCTTTACCTTATTCTGTATATCTATGGTTTAAATGAAAATAATGATTTTTTTTACTCTTACCATATAGGCTTAGGCAGAAGCTGAGGATGGAGTTACCACTTGACTTTTCTCATCAAAACAATGTCTGCTTTTTTTTCAAGTAAATTAAAATCCAGTTAGTTCATTGATTGCTTAAACAATGTCCAAACACCATCTATCCAAAAGATATTTTTCTACATTAATATGAAAGTATTAAATGTCTAAGTGTGTAGATTGTGGTATTGGACTAGAGAATAGATTTCAAAGGCAATTCATTTTATACTGTACTATTTTCAAAAACAATGCAAAGGTGTATGGTTTCTATATATATGGTTTGTCACTTATACAAATGCCTTATGCATACATCAGGCAATACATTGCCTTACTCAGTGTGACATATTGTGATGATTTGTTATAGTTGTTATAGTTTGGCAGCTTGGGAAAGTGTCAACATAACCTATATAACCAGTCTAATAAAATAGTTTAAAATGAGAATTAAGGAGACATGCAGTTATCTAGATAATATATATATATATATATATATATATATATATATATATATATGGTTTGTATGTAAAACAGTAATAATGTTCATGGTGGCTAAGTTGGGTAAAGAAAAAATTGAATGAATCAATATTTTGAGGATTTCTTTCTTCTTTAATATTATGTCAAAATATTTTTTAGTATCATATCATTTAAAAAACACTGTTTTAATTACTGCATAATGTTCCATCTTACAAGTCTATTGAGCACGTATCCTGCTGTTAAACATTCAGGTTGCTTCCAGTGTTTTTGTATCTATGAATAATGTTAGGAGGAATAAC
Source organism: Tadarida brasiliensis (assembly GCA_030848825.1). NCBI lineage: Eukaryota > Metazoa > Chordata > Mammalia > Chiroptera > Molossidae > Tadarida > Tadarida brasiliensis. The sequence goes on along the minus strand of CM061267.1, from coordinate 27,811,710 downwards.
TTTGTGCCTTTGATTATTTCTAATTATTTCCTTGGGCTAGATTTTAAGGGATTGCAATTTCAAAGGGTGTGAATATTTTTGAAGTTTTTTTATTCATATTGACAAACTGGCTTCAAAAATTTTTTTTTACAAATGTAAAGTAACCTAAGCAGCATGTGAAAGAGCCCCAGACACCACATTCTCACTAAAATGGACTATTCTTTTTTGTTGTTGTTCAATTCTGTAAGTAAAGGAAAGGTTTATTTCTAAACCCCTTTTCTTCATTCTCCCAAAAAAACAGTCTCTTTCATTCTTAGGCCAATACTAGAAGCAGAGAAGAATCCACAGATGATTATAGCCTGATAAAGACTGATGTGCTCATTATAGAATGTATTACTATTTAAAAATAATAATAAAAAGAATCTTGGGCCCGGCCGGTGTGGCTCACTGGTTGAGCATCGACCCATGCACCAAGAGGTCGCCGGTTCGATTCCTGGTCAGGGCACATGCCCAAATTGTGGGCCTGATCCCCAGTGGGGGGCATGCAAGAGGTGGCCAATCGATGTTCTTTCTCATCGATGTTTCTATCTCTCTCTCTCCCTCTCCCTTCCTCTCTCTCTCTGAAAATCAATAAAGAAAAAATATTTAAAATAATCATAATAATCATAATAATAATCTTGGTCCTAATATCCTTATAAAGAATATATAAAATGCAATAATGATTTTTAATTTTAATATTGGGAGATTTTAAATGATAATTTTTACACAGTTACTGGAAAGGGGACATGACCTTTGGTGGGTCTGCCTAGAGGCAACCAGTAGTGTGTGGATTCTTGACTTCGTGCAGGAAAAGTTTCACAACACAAGTCCAGGTGAATTTTAGAGGATGTTTATTAAAGCTGGGGACAATGAAACAAGGAAAGACAGGGGAAATAAGCTTAGTCTGGTCTGCTTCAGCTCACTAAGAAGTCAGAGAAAAGGGGGCCTTGGGGACAAGTTCAGGGGGTTTGTCTGGGACAACTGCTGCTGCCCATTGCTGCCCTGCTTGCAAGCCTCATGGGGTCCCTTAGACTCTAGGAGATGCATGTCTGTGGGCGAAGAAGGGAGTGGGGGAGGCACCAGTATGTTCACACTGGGACCTTTGTTTTGAGGGATTTTAAAGGCTGGGTGTTTAGGGAGGTCTTAGGGGAGGATTTCAACAGCATATTCATCAGCCTTATGCTAAAGTACCTAATGAGGTTTAGTCTCTTAACTTCATCTGTCCTTGGGTGTGGTTGGCAAATGGCACTAATTGGATTTCTGCTATCTGTTCCTCTGAGTAGGACGATTTAAGCTATTTACCCTCTGGTTGGGGAGAAGTGCAAACCATTTACTCTTAAGTGTCCCTGGTTTAGGGAAGTTAGGATTACTAGATGGCTGCAAACATTTTGGTATCTAGATTTTCTAGATGGCTGCAAACTGCTGTTTAACTATCTGCCTCAGTTTCCCTATTTCTCTTGTCCTGGCTTACTGGCCTGTCTCAGTACTTTAGGAATAGCTAAATGACAAACCTAAGAAGATAAAATAAAATAATAGTAGTATAGCTGGAGGTCATTTTGATTTTTCCCTTTTGATTTATACAAGTTTTTTATTCATAATTTATTATGAATGTGTGAATTATAAAATGTGTCTTTCCTAGAACACATATCATTTCTTCCATCTGTTAAATGACTTTCTCATGACTTCAGGGATAAGAATGAAGACCTACTTGCCTGCCATTTGAATCTGTGCTAAGTTAACTGTCTTCCTGGACCTTTAAAAAAACACACAATATTTTTAAGAAAAAAAACAAACGTTTAAGTTAAGTGTTTATTTATTCAAAAAGTATCATTTTGCAAATCACTGAAACACCAACTTAAAACTCAACTCATTTTATATTGCCACAAAAATGCTAATCTAACACATAAGATCTTATCACTATGGTTGCCCCAGGAGCCTACTGCTATCCAATAATTGCTTTGTAATTATTTTCTATCCTCAACAGGTGAATAATAAGATATACTACCCAAGAAATTAAATTTACTAAATTTACATCTGTTCTTATAAAATAAAAACTACCCCTAGAATGAAATGAAATGAAAACTATCTGCTCTAAAATGAACACTTTATTAAAGATGTTTTCCCAAAGATGTACAGTTCATATATTTCCAATTATACCTCAAGTTGAATGAAGAGCTTTTATTTTCATCATAATAAACCAGAAATAAACTATATAAAGAGTATAGTATAAGATTGGGCTATTTTCCTCTGTTCTAAATATGCTAGAGCCAAAGTAAAGTTAAACATGGAAGGAATGGTGGAGGGGACCTAATTATGGGATGTGCCAGCAAATCTGGGAATGCCTTTATTGGCCTAAGACTGGACACCTTGGCTTTATCTTTGATACTGACAAGTGTGTGGTTAGATACCCCAGTGTTCCCTTGATTATATACTTCTGCCCGTAGATAACACTTTACATAAATATCCCACTGTCTGCATCGCATTTCTCACAGATACTAATCAGTCATACTTTTCCATCAGGGTTTGCGTATCAGTAGAGCATAACCCTTCTCAGTAGGGTAAGGCAAACAAAGATAGAATAAGAAAGGGTGAGATAGTACAGAAAGCAAGTGAACTTCTCTTCCTCCTTTTCCTCCCTCTTCCTCCTTCTGCTCCCCAAGCAAACTTCAGCCAAGCAAGCCTGAAACTTGAGAACCAGCAAAACCCGTTGATCAGAAGTAAAGCACTGCATCCCCAAAGGGATAATTATTCAGATAGTCCCACATTGTTTACAGACACCTGCCCCTGTTCCAAGTGTCTAACATTCTCTTTTGCTTCTTGAACATATTTACAATTCACCTTTTCTTAGAACATGGCTTTCTTTTACGGTATAAATAGACATTTTTATGTCTGACAAATTATTTCAATATTTTATGCTCTCTATTTTGCAATACGCAGCCAGAATCTGAAACATAACTTTCATAACTTCAGTGTATGGGCTTGTTTTCTAAGACACAATGATCAACCTCAAAAAGTAGTGATCTCCACAGCCCTGAAAGCACTCAAAGAAAAGCCAAATGACCTTTGTGTAAGGATAGTTGAGCAGGGATTCTTAAATTTAATAGCAGACTGGACTAAATAATTTCTATTTCAACTTCAAAAATTTATATATGACACCTATTTCCAAAATTATTTAACATGACCTACAGTAAAATATATACTATATGTCTGCTAAAATAGAATTTGAAACCCAAACTTCAGAGAATTCAAGATTAGATGATTCCTATTGCAAAGTTTTATTAGATGTAATGATGAGGGATACTCAAGAGGCAGAGTTTTCGAGGCTTATTCATGCTGTTCTGAACAAATTTGCTAAATGTGACCAGTGTCAATAGGTTGCAGTATTTAGAGCCAGTTTAATGTTTCTTGTTCTAAAAGCAAATTTATAGTTTGTTTCTCACTTATCTACAGAAACTGCATAGAAAATATTTAGTTTCTGAGTTTGTCAAGTTTATAGTATAGACAGTCCACACAGACAGTGCCTTGTACCCAGTAGGTACTACATAAAAGTGTATGAATTGGCCCGGCTTGTGTGGCTCAGTGGTTGAGGTCGACCCATGCACCAAGAGGTCGCTGGTTTGATTCCCAGTCAGGGCTCATGCCCAGGTTGTGGGCCAAATACCCAGTGCGGGGCATGCAGGAGGCAGCCAGTGGATGTTCTCTCTCATTGATGTTTCTGTCTCTCTCTCCCTCTCCCTTCTCTCTCTCTGTAATATCAATAAAGAAAAAAAAATTTTTTAATTGTATGAATTGAATTAAAAAGCCTAGAACAGAAAGTTCTTATCCAATCCTGCCTTAAAATGTTTTAATTCTTGCTAAAGAGTAAAATATATATCCTGCTGGAGATCTAATTAAATTACAAAAGAGGAATAAAATAGAACAATAAGGAGCAGAAACAGCAACAATCCAGTCCATTTGTGTGGAGAGAAGCAATCCTCCACTTACATTTTTTCCTCAGAGAAGAAAAATGTGGCTTGTAGCTGTAGGATTCTGCTCAAATAGAGAGTAGGTAAGATGAACTAGCAGGAGGCTATTTGCCTGGAATCCAAAATTGATAGATCTTAACAATTTATCAAAGTGTTAAAGAAAAAGGGGGAAAAAAAAGCCCTCTTTCCTCTTAATATTTAAGGATAATATAGATCACTCTTCATCTTGAAAGTGCAGTGTAACCGCTCTCCATCTCTTCTTGCTGGCTTTTTTGGAACATTGTTCCATGACCTTGTCTAGCCCCAGTCGTGCAGCACTAATACCTCCTCCATACTGCCCCTCAAAGATCCAAACATCTCTCCCTCACAATTTTAAAAATCATCTGATTCTTCCCCTATTAGCTCCTCTTCGATTTTTACTATTTCTAGCAAATCTAAACTTTTCAATTAAGGTGTTTTGTTTGGTTTTTAATATCATGTTTACCCTCCTCATTCTAATACTCTGCAGTTAAGCTTCCATCCTCATCCTGTACTGATATTGTTTTAAGGAAACAAATGATCATCTGCTCATTAAGTTAGTGTGTGTTAATCTTCACCTTTCTGCTGCATTTTCTATTATTAGTCACTCCCTGCTTCTCCCAAGCCTTAGATTCTTTCACACTGCAAGGCCTTGAGTGTCTTTCTAAGCCTTCTGACTCCTCTTCCTCTGCCTCTCTCACTAGTACTTTTCTATCTACCCATTCCAAAAAGTGCACTTTCCCTCAAGATTTGGCTGTTGCCCTCACTTTTTTCTTTGCACCTTCATCCTCAGAGATCTTATCCACTCCCAAACTCCTAAGAATTAAAGTCAGTGTGACAGCAAATCTTTAAAGAATATATATAATTAAAGAAGTAATTTTTTTCCGATCTCTTTCACTTTTGGTCAGTTTTGTTTTATCCTTGGCCCCAATTTTAACCCTGCAGCTGTTTTATTATTATTATTTATCTTTATGTCTTTCATTTTCTTTACTATTTTTTTCAGGCTCACTTTCATCTGTTATATAATCCAAGAAACTTTCAAAATGGCTTCCTACAGTTTTTTTAGCTTTTACTCTAGTGTCATCTGTCATCCTACCTGGTTTTCACTGTTCTCTTGCTCTGGATGTGTGTGTGTTTCATGTGCTCATATCTTCTTTTCCAATTGCAATTCAAGCTCCTGAAAAGCAGAAAGCATGTTATATATTTGCAGTATAACCTATCGACCTAGCAGAATGTCTTACCCATAATTAATATTGAATACATATTTGTAATCATGATGATAATTAATAAGAACTCAGTCAATGTTAAGAGCATAGATAAGATATAGTGTACCCTTCCCTTCACTACTTCAGATCCATACTCTGACGAACATGCCCCACTGCAGGACTCAGTCCATGTTCACCATTTTCACTAATTCTTTTTTTTTTTTTATGTTTCATTTATTTGTTTTTTAACTCATCTTTATTGTTGAATGTATTACAGATGCCCCCCCCCCCACTTTTTTTCCCCATTGACCCCCTCATCCCCAACTCAACCCCCTCCTGCCTTCCCCGCCTATTGGTGGAGTCCATTGGTTATGCATATATGCACAGAAGTTCTTTGGTTTATCTCATCCCACCCTCCCTCCCCCTTTCCCTTTAAGGTTCATCAGTCTAACAACCAATCTGTACTTCTTAATCCTTTCATCTTATTTACTCAGCCCCCCAGCCCCCACCCATCTGGCAAGCAACAAAATGTTCTCTGTATCTATGAGTCTCTTTCTGTTCTGCTTGCTCATTCTGTTTGCAGATTCAATTGTTGATACATATGTATTAATTGCCATTTTATTATTCATATTTGTGTTCTTCTTCTCCTTCAAGAAGACCCTTCCTTTCATACAATGTTGGTTTGGTGGTGATGAACTACTTTAGCTTTTTCTTGTCTGGGAAACCCTTCATATGTCCATCTATTCTAAATGATAGCTTTGCAGGATAGAGTAATCTTGGTTGTAGGTCTTTGCTTCTCATCACCTTGAATATCTATTGCCACTCCTTTCTGGCCTGCAAAGTTTCTTTTGAGAAATTGGCTGACAGTCTTATGGGAGCTCCTTTATAGGTAACGAACTGTTTTTCTCTTGCTGCTTTTAAGATTCTCTCTTTGTATTTAACCTTTGGCATTTTGATGATGATGTGTCTTGGTGTGGACCTCCTTGGGTTCATCTTGTTTGGGACTCTCTGTACTTCTTGGACTTTTATGTCTGTTTTCTTCACCAAGTTAGGGAAGTTTTCTGTCATTATTTTTTCAAATAGGTTTTCAATTTCAGAGACTCTCTCTTCTCCTTCTGGCACAACCAATGATGCAAATGTTGGCATGCTTGAAGTTGTCCCAGAGGCTCCTTACACTATCTTAATTTTTTTGGATTCTTTTTTCTTTTTGCTGATCTGATTGGGTGTTTTTTGCTTCCTTATATTCCAAATCGATGGTTTGCTTCTTGGCTTTACCTATTTACTATTGATTCCCTGTAAATTATTCTTTATTTCAGTTAGTGCATCCTTCATTTCTGACTGTTCCTTTTTTATGCTATTGATGTTCTCACTCAGTTCCTTGGAGGTCTCACTAAGTTCCTTGCATATCTCACCAAGTTCCTTGAGCAAATTTATAACCAGTGATTTGAACTCTGCATGTGGTTGATTGCTTATCTCCATTTTGTTTCATTCTTTTCCTGAAGTTTTGTTCTTTTCTTTCATTTGGGACATGTTTCTTGGTCTCCTCATTTTGGCTGCTTCCCTCTCATTGTTTCTATGTATTAGGTAGAGTTGCTATGTCTCCTAGACTTTGTAGGGTGGCCTGTTGTTGTAGGTGTCCTATAAGATCCAGTTACACAAGCCTCCCTGATCACCCCAACTGGGCCTCAAGGTACATACCTAGTGTGGACTGTACACCGTTCGGTTGTAATTGAGTCTTGATTGCTGTCGGCATGTCAATAGGAGGGATTTACTCAGGCTGATCAGCTGCAAGGACTGGCTGTGCTCACTGACCACTGGCTTCTGATTACCTTGGAGGATCAGCTCTGTGGGGGTCCACCACCCAGAGCAAGACTTACTTCATCAGGGCTCTGGTACCCACTGAGCCCACTCATTGAGTGTGTCACTTGTGGAGGTGGTTGGGTGGTGGTGCTTCGACGTGGTTTGAAGCTGTCCACTGAGTGTGCTGGCTCTGGGGCAAGGTCAGCCACTGCCTGTGTTCTATCCGGGGCCACCCGGCATAAGTTACAAGGTGATCTGACGATGGCTGCTTCTTGTGCTGGGCTTGGAGGTACCCAGGAAAAGCCAAGTTGTGAACCTACGCTGGTTGCTTCTAGTGCCAGGCCTGAGGCCACTTAATGAGAGGTATGGGGCTCACTGGGACCAGATGCTGCTTGTTTGAGAGATTTTAGGAAACTCTGAAGCAGGATCCAAGACAGGCCAATCCGATGGTAAAGCCTTTGGAAACTGCTTGGGTGGACCCAAAAGTTGGGTGGGGCAGGGCCTCAGGGAATCACCAGGGTGGGGCAAACAGTGTGAGCCAGGTTGGTGGAGTCCCAGATATGGCGGCAGTCTGCCCCCCAGAGGAAGGGCTCACCAAAGGAACTAAGGCCTCCACCAGCACCTCTGTCTGAGAGAAAGCGTCCTCTCCAGCCCTCATCCCAAGGCCAAACAGTTCAGTTCTTCCTGTAAGTCTCTGGTGCCTTCAAGCTGCCTCCCTCTGAGCTTAGAGGGAGCATTTTTAAGTAAGTCCATGCTCGGGCCCTTTAAGGGGAGTTGCCTGGGGCTTCAGCAGCCTCAGCCTCCCTCAGCCTCAGTTCCCACTGGTTTTACAGCCAGAAGTGATGGGGACTTCTCTTCCTGGCACTGGAATCCTGAGCTGAGCACCTGGTGATGGGAACCCCTCACTCCTCAGGGAGGATCTTCCCAGCTGAGATATCCTCCTGATTATTATCTGCTACACATGTGTGTGGGACCAGCCCATCGGCGCCTCTACCCCTCCCACCACTCTTGATGTGGCTTCTTTAATTTCGTAGTTGTAGGACTTCCATTCAGCTCGATTTCAGATAGTTCTGAATGATGGTTGTGCTGTAGTTTAGTTGTAATTTTGATGTGGTTGTGGGAGGAGGCCAGACCGTGTTTACCTATGCCACCATCTTGACTGGGCAGTCTTCACTAATTCTTGATAACTAATTTCATTTATTTCCCATATTTGTATTAAAAAATATAATTTTTATTTCATTTATATTATTGATATAATATCCAATTTTTAAAAATGAACTATAATTTATTTATTTGGAACAGAAATAGATGATGATGATATAGATATAGATAGATATAGATATAGATGATATAGATACACAGGTATGTATATATTTATATAAACAAAGATATATGTGTGTATATTAATTATTATGCTATTTTTCTAGTGCTACCATAACAAAATATAATAGAATGAGTGAAAAACACCAGCAATTTATTTTCTCACAGTTCTTGAGGGTAGAAATCTGAGATTAAGGTGTTGGCAGCATTAGTTTCTTCTGAAAGATTCTCTTCTTGGCTTATAGATGACCTTCTTCTCTTTGTGTTTTCACATGATCTTTCCTCTGAACTTCTCTATGTTACAAATTTCCTCTTCTTATAAGGACACCATATTGGATTAAGGTCCATCATAAAGATATCATTTGTTCATTTTAACTTAATTACCTCTTTAAAGGCTGTCTTCACTCATATTCTAAAGTACTTGGGATTAAGATTTTAACATATGAATTTGGGGGGAACAAAATTCAGTCCATTCTCTCTCTCTCTCTTTCTCTCTCCATATATATGTATAAAGAAATCCAAAAACAAAACAATTTTGTGAATACAAGAAACTAAAGAAAGACATTAATTTTTTAGAACAATAAAGAACCACACAAAAATTTACTCAGCCATCAGCCTAATTCTAAAGAATTCAGCTGGGAAGATGTTAACCACAGGATATCAGAGAGATCATAAGATTCAACACTGTCATCTCAGTAAAGAAAAGGAAGTAGTTAATACATCCAGTGGAATTTCAAAGTGTGTTAATGATATCAATTTTTATTCCCTTGAGAAATTCTCACAAAACTGAAGTAAATATCTGGAATGCACAACTTACTGAGACATATGGAGCACATGCTTTAATTCTAGGAATAAACCTTGTATCCTCTTCGTGGGCATACGTTATCTTTGGAATTACTTCACAGACATATGCTGCTCTTGTGTATCAACATTTTAGCATTCCATGCAGATCCATCTCCCAAGACTGTTCCTAGACCTGGGTCATTTATTGGTTGTGTTCAGTTATAGCTTTTACTGATCATTTCTAGTCTCACATTCAGGTGGATCTTTCAGCACATTTTAGTTCTCTTGCTGGTACATCTGCTGTTTTTTATTAGGTGACTCATATTATAATCTTGCAATCTGACTCTCTTATCAGTAAGAAGAAAAGAATTTACTCAGCTGAGATGAATTTTGCGTTCCATGCCATTCTAAACTATCAGTGAAAAAACTGAACAAACATGTTAGTTCTTGAAACAAAAAATATCGGGGGCAATATGAAGGAGCCCGGTTAGAAATTAGCTGCCTACAGGACATTCTCCTGTTGGAAAGATTCACCCCAAATGCCCCCCAACCTCGTACTTTCACAAAAACATGGTGTGACTCAGTAATCCTAACCCGCACTGAGAATCCTGAACACTTGGGTCCACTTTCTTCATATCTCTGTACGTGACATTCTGCAGACTGTGCTGAACATACATGCATATGCACACACATACACACACTGCACACTTTGGGTAAAAGATAAAATGCTAGCTAAAAGAAAAAAATGTTGAAAATGTATAATTCTATCCAGCTTATTAAAAAAGAATATTATATTAATTCTCATAATCAGCGGTGAAATGAGAAAAAATATTCAGTTGTAGAAAGAAAAAGGGAACCATACAGGGTGGGGCAGAGGTGGGTTTACAGTTGTGAGTAAGCAAAACACAGAGTTTATTCTTTTATTTTTATTTATTAATTATTGTATTATTTTCCATATGAGCAACTGTAAACCTACTTTTGTCCCACCCGGTAGAATGACTGGATTTTTACAGGTCTCTTGGTATGAATTAGAGCAGTGCCTTTTTACACCCTGGTTAACATACCCTGTTTAGGATGGCAGCATATGAGAAGATCTGAATTAACCAGGACTTTTTTAAACTATAAATATACCTCGGAGTTCCTGGTGCATACTGAGTGTGCCTTCTCATCTTGGGAATGACTAAGTAATGACATTACTAATGCTTGCTTTTTGTGCCCATGAAGCATGAGGAAATAAAAAAGAAAACATATCGAGAAATATTAGAGTAGTATAAAATTCACCTCAGTGAAGTCATATCTATCCCTTGGATGACTCACAAGGAAACATGGACTGAACAACATAAGCAGAGAAGGGGTAACAACAGGTGAAGATAAGGAAAGTCATCAGAGTTGACAAAGGAGTTTAATGTGCTTCAATTTGATGTTTTTAAAATACATAAAAAGGGAGAGGTTTGTAATTTGCTCACTTAGCAGGCATGACCTGGGCAGACAGAATAAATAGAGGAAAGAATACAAAGAACTATATTGTGCCAGAACTTTATAGACAAAGCCAGGATTTGAAATTCAGGTAGACTGGAAGAGGATTAGTTTGCACCATATATTAAGGAGGTAATGGATCACATACACTGGGCACCAAGGGGAGAAAGGATAGTAGGAGACAAGGAGAGGTCAGGTGCTATTTGGATAAGTAGGTAAAAAATGAATTCCAGGAAGCAGAGCAGGGAATCAAGAAGCTAGGTCATGGGAGTAAAGACAGTCACAGTCAGTGAAACATTTCAGTGCTCGGCTGTTTGAACCAGGGACCTATACCCAAAGTGATATTTGATAGCCATGGTAATGAAACTTAATCCCTTAAATGTTCATTTCTAGTAAAGTGGATGATCTTTCCTGGTGTCTATGAGCCATCACTGGCTATATTCATTTAGTCCACATTAATGAGAAAATTCCCCAGGTTTTATCGGGTTGAATTGGCAGCTTTTTAAGATTGATCTTTTAACAGTCTAGTTCAATCTATAAATTCCAAGTTCACTCTCATAATTCTTTCTCAAGAAAAGTGCCAAAGGCTACTCTCCTTGATGGCTGTATGAATTTTCCCCCAAATATAAGTGTTATATGATCAGATTCATATAATATCTTAAATATCATACAATATAAAACATACCGTGGCTGTAAACATATACAAATGTGTGCACATGCGTGCATAAAAGCCAAGTAATTATAAAATAATGACATTGCACCTTCTTTCTATGTATTCTAAAGTTAGAGTAGTAATATTGGCCCTCATTTATATTTTTCTATGTTTATTTTCTCCAACTACTGAAATTCTTATTATCATTGTTTTGTTGTTGTTGTTGTTTTTATTTGTTTGTTTTGTCTTTTGGTTCTTGTCAAAAAACAAGAGAGGTCTTTGTTTCCACTTAACCTTCACCAAAATCTTTATTTATAATTAAAATTGTAAGATATGGTGTTATAAAAATTACTATAAATTGAACTTGTATCAGAAATTGTCAGGCAAAAATGTTCTATGACTTTTAAGCAATTAATTCTCCCCTTTCTAAATTGAATAAGTTTGTACAAGTGTTGTGCATTTTGTAGACAAATTGTCAAATAACTGAAGATATATTATCAGTGATTTGCAATATATTCTATTTTTAAGATTTTCACTGCTTTCTCAATAGCTTCCTGACTTTCAGAGAATTTTTCTTTTTTCTGTTTCTTTTCATTTCCTACCAGGGTAGCATTTTAAGTAGATGTTATAAATCTTTGCCAACAGCACATTCATAGCCCTACTTGAATGGTTTCATTTAAGCTAGGACTACCCTTATTTTTCAAGTCTCTTCAAGATCTTTTCCATAGTGAAATAACACTTTGTTTTCATTAAAGAATCAAACACAGCTTCCTAAAAAGCCCTCAGAGTAACTAAATATAAATTATTTATTTGATTGTGGAGTACACTCAATATTATGCCATATTATTAAATTAACGTTAAAATTCTACTTCAAATCCAAACATGTTTTTTGTTGTTGTTGTTAGTTATTTTTTTAAGGAGAGAAGGAGATACTCTCTGAATATCTATATTTTAATACATCTACTACTTCCACTCTATAAATCCAATATGTTTGATGCCTGGGTGCTGTGAACATTTTCTACAAGGGCAAAGAGTGTGTTGGTATCTTGTTCTGCAATTTTAGTCAAACATTTTCTAAAATACTAGTAATGACTGTGGTATGTTTTTTCTTAAAATTTCCAACACCTCTAATTCAGGCCATGAGTATTTTTTTTTTTTTTTAATGCATCAAATCTAGCAGAGAAATATATTGGGTCAGAGATTCAAAAAGGAAAAACTGGATATAGAATTCTTCCCCAAATTAATTTCTAACCTAGCCAAATAGACATCAAGCATGCTAATTTTTTCAAAGGTGTCATAATTTTTCAAAATTTTAGCCTCAGGCAGCAATATATTATTCTTCCTGATGTGTTTCCCAATGGGTACATGGTTTATTCATATGGTTATCAGTAATAGGGGATGCACATCTTAGTGACTTACAGGATTTTTTTCCAGGTGAATTCATTTCCTAACAGATATATCTATCTATTGGGGGCCCAGTTAATCAGAGGTAAAATAACCTTTCTTTTTCAACATTTTTTGGTAACATCAGTTACTCTGTTCTCTCCATACAATAATGAAGAATAACCACTTTCAGTTTTATAAAAGCTCCTCTCTTCACAATGTCCCATTTTCATGAAGCATTATATTGCCTTCATAATAATGCATGTGGTCCATATTACAGTTCCCACTGTGTGCTGCTGCATTTATTCTTGTCACTTTATTGTTTTAGTGTTTCAAATAACAGGAAAAGTAGTTTAGCAGTATTCACAAATGCTAGCCTACAGACAGCTTCTGTAGATTTTGTGGTAGACTCTAAGATTCCCTCAAGTCTGAGACCTATGTCTAGAAGCCAAGGCTATATTGCATATAATTTTAAAATATGTTATACATTTGTGTTCATGTTCATTTGTTAGTACTAAAATGTCAGTCAGAGAAAGACACCTTCATTGCCCAGTAAATAGCAAAACTCTCAGTTCTCATTTAACACATGTTCTCCTCTCCTTGGCTGAATGTTTATATACTTATAATTTGTACGACATGATTCTATGGTCCTTATGTAATAAAAATTCAAATTAAATTCAGTGAGACTTTTACCCAAGTAAAGTGAGGAATTAGTGGCATTTGCAACTTTAAGTGCTTTTCCAGTTATTTCTTTATATCAGGTGTATGGAAGGTAATTTAAAATCCTCTATCTCATTGTACTTTGCATTTTGTAATCCTAAAAAGCAGAATTAAAATGTTGTTAGTGACATTGAGCATTTTTTTATATGTCTCTTGGCCATTTGTACATCCTGTTTGGAAAAGTGTCTATTCAGGTTCTCTGACCATTTTTAATTGGATTGTTTGTCTTCCTTTTGTTGAGTTGTGTAAGTATATGTTTTGGAAATTAACCCTTCATCAGCTGTTTCATTGGCAAATATGTTCTCCCATACAGTGAGTTCCCTTTTCATTTTGATGCTGGTTTCCTTTGCTGTGCAGAAGCTTTTTGGTTTGATGTAGTTTTATTTGTTTATTTTTTTTCCTTTGTTTCTCTTGCCCTAGGGGAAATATTGGTAAAAATTCTGCTATGTGAGATGTCTGAGATTTTGCTGCCTACATTTACTTCTAGGATTCTTGTGGTTTCACAACTTACTTTAAGTCTTTTATCCATTTTGAGTTTATTTTTGTGTATGGTGTAAGTTTGTGATCTAGTTTCATGTTTTTGCATGTACTTTGTCCAATTTTCCCAAAACCATTTATTAAAGAGACTTTTACTCTATTGTATATTCTTACTTCCTTTGTCAAATATTAAATGAGCATGATGGTTTGGGTTGATTTCTGGGTTATCTGTTCTGTTCCATTGATTGATATGCCTGTTTTTGTGCCAGAACTAAGCTGTTTTGATTACAGCGGCTTTGTAGTATAACCTGGTATCCAGTATTGTGATCCCTCCAACTAATTATCAGGGAGATGCAAATTAAAATGACAATGAGGGCCCAGCTGGTGTGGCTCAGTGGATTGAGCATTGTCTCATGGACTGAAAGGTCCCGGTTCAATTTCCAGTCAGGGCATGCCAGGGTTGCAGGCTCAATTCCCAGTGGGGGAACATGCAGGAAGCAGCTGATCGATGTTTCTCTCTCACATCAGTGTCTCCATCTCTCTCTCCTTTCCTCTCTCTCTAAAAAATCAATAAAAACATATTTAAAAAACATTTTTTTAAATAAAATGACAGTGAGGTATTACCTCACACCTGCCAGAATGGCTACCATCAATAAACCAACAAACAACAAATGCTGTCAAAGATATGGATAAAAAGGAAGCCTAGTACATTGCTGGTGGGAATGCAGACTGGTTAAGCCACTATGAAAAACAGTATGGAGTTTTCTCAAAAAATTAAAAATGGAACTGCCACTTGACCCAGTGTTCCCACTTCTAGAAATATATCCTAAGGATCCTTAAACACCAACCAGAAAGAATATATTCACCCCTATGTCTATAGCAGCATTATTTACAATAGCTGAGATCTGGAAATAGCCCGAGTGTCCATCAGCAGATGAGTGGATAAAAAAGCTGTGTACATTTACACAATAGAATACTATGCAGCTGTAAGAAAGAAGGATCTATTACTCTTTGAGACAGCATGGAGGGACCTGGAGATTATTATGCTGAACAAAATAAGCCAGTCAGAGAAAGACAAATATCACATGATCTCACTTATATGTGGAATCTAGTGAACAAAATAAACTGAGGGACAAAATAGATCCAGAGACATGGAAGCAGAGAACAGACTGAGGAATCGCAGAGGGAAGGGGAGCTGGGGGGTGGAAAAAGATTCACCAAAGAACTGATATGCAAAAATGCATTGCCCATGGACACTGACAACAGTGTGATAAAGGCCTTGGGTGGGATGGGAACCAGGTGGAGGGGGGCAATGGGGGAATAAAAAGGGGGGACATCTGTTACTTGCAACAGTAAAGATTTGTTTAAATGTTATTAGTGAATTGTGTCCCTTTGAAGGGCATATACACTGATCATTGATTTTTATTCCAGCTAAGAATAATAATAGAGATAACAATACAATACAATCAGGATTTCTGATCTCTATCCAATGTGTTAAAATTGAAATCGTCCAGATGAAACCCAACATGGCAAGAGACGGAATTCTATCATTAGGAGCAAAAGCTCTCCGGGGTTAGTTTAGTTCCAGGATGTCTCAGGATTTCTGCCCAGGACCCTTGGGAACACAATGATGAGCATGCTTTTCCTGAATGGGTCCCTTATACTAGAATCTAGAATGAGAACATTAGAGACCACCTAGTTTGGTCTCATCATTTTAAAACTGAATCTAATAGGAAGTTGTTTATAGAAGGCAGAACAGAGCATTATTTACCCACGATTTATCAGGGAGGATGGAACTTGATTTTGTTTCACAGCTGCATTCATTTCCACCTCCTCCTGACATCTGTGGGCTGAGTAAACAGAAGCCTGTGAAGAACACTATATTCCCTCACCAATTACAATGAAAACTTTAAAAGGGGGTGGAGAGCAAAATAGATAGGAACAGGCAGAGGGCTGAATTAATTTTATACCATCACCTGATGTATATTTTTTAACTTTCTTACCTAATTTCTTTAGGTTTGGGACACAATTATCCACCCGCCTATCAGGCAGTATTTTTTCTTTTTCAGTAATGCTTTATATAGCAATGTCTTGGGGTTTCAGAGCATTATCTCTTATGCTAAGTTTGAAAAACCAAAATAAAATGTGTGGTGTCATAAAGCAACGCAATAACAGATTCATCAGAAAACACCCCATAAATCTGCCCAAAGCGCCCTTCTGAGGACACAGGTCAAACCTGACAGATATTACTTAACTTTGACATGAGGAGCTAGCTCACATGTGTAGGCAATGTTCATTTTCACATAACTAACTAGTCATGCAAAGCTAGAGAATATTCTTTCTTTCTAAGATTAGAATTTAAGTTAACATAAATAATGGATAATAGGTTATAAGTGTGTACTAGACTAATTGTGTATTAGAATATGATAAATTCATTGTGTGAAATAAAAATCTGAGATGAATGATGAATATGCATAGCACAAGAATAAATAGACATTTAGACTTTAAAATTTAATTATTACCACTCTCACTAAATATACATTTAATGTATAATATAATATACATAAACACATTGAATAATTTGGTAGACTGTTTTGGGAGGAAAAGCTGTAGAATTGTTTAAGTCACAGGACCAATAACATTTGATAACCATATACTACAAATGAAAGTGTTGGCATGGAGTGAGTCAAGACTAATGAGCTTTCCAGCTCACTGAGCCTAAAACCTTCAAATGCCAGGGCAAGCAGCAGGCAGTAAAATAAATTTTATGATTGTTACTGTTTAATTTTAACTTCCATTTTAATACAAAAGTTTACCTATTATGAGTTCATTTTATTTTTAAAATAGTTTATTTAATGGGAAAAATACGTGCCACATTTTATTTTTAAGTGCAGAACTGAAATCTTGCCAAGTGAATTCTGTTAATTCAGGTGTCAAGTCTGGAGTCAGACCTTGGGCAAGTCACTTACCCTCATTATTCCTCAGTTGATTTCTATCTAAAATGAGGATAATGATAGTATTAGCTTCATTAAGTTGAGTGGAAACCTGTATGGGAATATTCAAGTACTCAATAAATTGTTTTGTTATTATATTATTATTATTTTTACCATTTTATACACTTCTAGTCAGAGAGGCCTCTGAAGTTTGTGTTGGTTGTTTCCCTTAATTTTCATAAAGACTCAACTTCACTTATTTCACAGATTGAACAGTTACCAAAAAAAATACAGATTCTTCTCAGAGGTTTCAGACTTCAAATCCTTCATATTAATCCTTACCAAAAGCCTGGTTGTGGCAAATATGAATGGGACATTAAAACTACCCATTCATTTATTGGAGGGATTCCAATGTGAGGAATGGGCTTCTGGGGATAAAGAATGCCTCTAGATCTTCAGTTGTACATCAATTTTTTAAATTAAATATATTGCAGCTGTAATTTTGTTTCTGTGATTTTAGAGGGAGAAGTTCCAATCACAGCTGTCATATCATTTTTAAAAGGATCTTCTGGTCCCAAAGCTACATTCCTGTGAGATATTTTGTATACTCTAATTTTACCCTTAGATCAATCGAGGCCCTCAGAAAATTATATATGGGGCCTGTAGTGGTCTTTCATAGAAATCTTTATTTAATTAAATTTTGACCTTATGTCATTTTCATCTAGTTTGAGTGGCTTTTCTTATGTAGATCATTGTTTGGAATAACCTTTATAATAAAGTGTTACAATAGACTTGTTGTGAGGACTTGATAAAGTAAATTTTACTTGTGCCTCAGTGTCATGAAAAGTTCTGAAAAGCTGTCTGTGTTCATCTTATAGACAGGTAAATATGTTTTTGTTGGGCTGCTAGAAAATTCATACTGCAATTCACATATAGATTTTCCATGTTAAATTTATTATGGATTGATTATTTTCCTAGCAGGATACTGCATTACCTGGATTTCTCACACACCTTCTTTCAAAAAGTGAAAAAGGAATAGCTTTTTTCATAGTATGTTCCATCAACCATGTTCAATTTCTTTCAGTAAAGTTATGCCTCAGCTTTCTACCTATATATTTATGATTACAAATAAAACTTCTTTGCAAATTTGGTGAATGCTTATAAGATATTTGGAGATTTTAGGTGTAAAAACATAAAACAATATTAAAGTGTTCTCTTTCATAGCTTGCTTTATTCTGAGTTATTACCAATGTATATCACAGTTAGCAAAAGAATATGTTGGCCTACTAAGAGAGTCAATAAGGTTAATGGAAATCGCCTTGGGTTCTAGTCGGGGCTCTATACCTTCAGGCAGAAATGTATCCTCTTCACAGGTAGAAGGCAATACCACTACATCTATATGACTCAGATGATGGTGAGAGGATAAATAAAATAGCACAATGGAAAGTGCTGTGAAAAACACTATAGAAATACAAAGTTTTGACACAACCCATAATTTGAAGAAGTGTTTACCCAGCTACCTTGTTTAATACAAAATCATCACCATGCTGAACCTTATACTTTTAACCTGTGGTTAAAGAGCTCTCAGGCAATATAAATTTACGCAGTCTGTTATCTAGTCGGCCTTCACCACCTATTAGTTATATGATTTGGGGCAAGTTTCTCAGCTTTCCTGTTCCTCAGTCTCCTCACAGGTTGTGGAGAGGAATAAATGAGAAAATGCCAGCATTTGCCACTGTGTGAAGTTTAATAAGATTTAGCATTTATGATTAACGTGTAATTTCTTTGCCTTGTCCTGAAAGTTAATAGGCATTAAATAATGAAACCCTCTTATTAAACTAAAAATATATACACTAAGTGTAAATGGTTTCATATAATAGCAATGTGTGGCAGGCAAGATTTTATAAACAATAATTAATGAGATTCAAGGCACTGATTAAAGTTGAATGAAAAGTTTTAATTTAAAAATTGCTGTTCAAAGTATCCTAGTCATCCAACTTTATTTTAAGGCAATGGGTGCAGTGGAGGGGCTTTAATGAGACATTTGCTAGCATCTGGTACTGTTAGGTGTGTTCAGTCACCGAGCACACAATCCAGCTGTACACAGCAACTCTACAAATTGCAGTCCGGCAACATGTCCCCTGCTTACATGAAGAAGCAAATGGAGTGGAATACTTTATTATAGTTTTAATTATATACACAATTTTACAAAAAGTGGACAATTTTTTTTGTGAAATCATAAAGACATGTGGCTTCAGTATGCATTCAGTATGGATTCCACAGACTTTGTTCACAGTCTCTGCATTGCACATTTAACCTAGTTGGAAACAATTCTACAAATTGAAAGGCTAGAAAATATTACTGTGTCTAAGTTTTAAAAAAAAATAAGTTCATTTGATGTGAAGAAAATTAAGATGAAGTCATTAGATACTGGTAGTGGAACTCAAAATTTCACTAGTATTCATTTCTTATAAATGTATTATATGTATACATTTATATTATATTATTATATGTATACATTTCTTATAATTGTATTAAATGTATTATATGGAGATATTTGTGAACTTTAAAAAGAGAAGGAAATGTCTGGTGGGATTACAGCATGATCCTGATGAACATTCTTGATACTCATATTTCCTGGGAGAGTAAAGAGTTATCTATTGTCAATGCACACTGAGAAATATCAAATATAACAAGCAAACAGTTTTTGCTAAAGTGTACAAGAAAATGCCCATCTTAAACACCAGCAAAAACAGTTGACTTTATAAGGACAAATATAAAATTGTTTCATAGATGTTCTGTGAAAACCTTGTTTAGTTTAGCTGAGCACTAAGATGAGAGGAAAGAAAAGCTCCTTACCATCAAATATTCCTCCCCAGAGCTGGCACTGGAACCCAAACAAGAAGCAGTACATGACAGCAGATCCAATCACATACTAATTTATCTCATTGTTCCTAAAGAATACTTGATTTGGGGTGAAAGAACCTCCTGATTGATTCCCCAAACAGAATTAACTTTAAAATGCACAAGCAAGGAGCTAAACAAATTTATCTACCAGATGGGTTCACAGGCATTGTTCTTTTATATATTAGAGGAGAATATCACAGAATCTTTTCAAAAATAAACTTTCCACTGTTATTAAAACCAGGTAAAGTGATTGTGATAGGAAAGCTACTTCCTAGCCACAAGTATCCTTGTCAATACCCAGGTAAGAAAAACATATCCAAACAATTTTGGCAGCAAGAGATCTTCGTATCACAGGCTTTATTAATGATGTTCTATAGCAACAGATTTATTGAATCCCCAAATGGAAGAACACTATATACCAGTGGTTCTCAACCTTCCTAATGCCGCGACCCTTTAATACAGTTCCTCATGTTGTGGTGACCTCCAACCATAAAATTATTTTCGTTGCTACTTCATAATTGTAATTTTGCTACTGTTATGTCTTAGTCGACCCCTGTGAAAGGGTCATTCGACCCCCAAAGGGGTTGCGACCCACAAGTTGAGAACTGCTGCAGTATATACATATAAGCAAAAGGGGTAACCAGACCATTACTCACATCCAACGTACACATGTGACACCACAGAAACCAGATGTTGATTCTCTGATCCTTTGCTCATTTTATGAGAAAGAAATTAAGCCTTTGGCCTATTGTCTTGCTCCTCGACTGATTCGCCAGGAAGGAAAAGGGGAACATTTTCTCATATATCAGAACAGTATAGTCCCTCTACTCAAATGCTCCACTGACCACTTTTAGCTGCTGCCTCTAGACAGCTGTCCGCACAGATACCAGCCTCCACCAAATGCCAACCTTGGCACTGTTGTCTGTGACTCATTGGGAACTTCTCATAACCAAATAATGCAAAGGGCAGAGCTTTTAGAACCCTATTATATAAGTGCATGTTCCCAGGGGGCCCTACTAAATATCAGGATCATCTGGTAAACCTTTTTAAAAATAAGTTGGGATCTCACCACCAACCAACATAATATGAAACTCTGGTAGTACATCTCATGAAATCTGTATTTTGAAACATTTTCCACAAGAAAAGCGTATAGTAAAGGTACAAAAATAGTTGCTGATTAATTCCTAAGCAGATAGTACAACCCCAGTGCACAGATCAGCATTTGGAAATTTCAATTTACACTGCAGACCTTTTCTTCATGTGGTTGAACACCTACTTCATTGCCCTAAACATACAGAGACAATTAAATAAGTCCTTAAACATTCAACAACAAGCTGGAGGTTGGTGTGTCAGAAGCACACAGTGTACGTCTAGGGAATGTGTTGCCTAAATCTCCTGCATCCCAAGAGTAACAGTCCCACCTAATTCAGTCCCCACTAAAATCCATAATGGAAATAGGTACTTTTAAAAATCCCTCTTAGAAATTGTTGTGTCATTGACACTTTCGCAAAGAATACATTGTGTCTTAGAGATAATTAAGTCAAAATGATCATAATGATATTTTTAATCCTGTTTCTTCAGAGAGCACAGTGTAAGAAGAACTGAAGTTTAACACGATCAAGTGAGTTTCCCTTAGACTACACTATGAGTTCCTCAAAAGATAAAACATTTATTAGCAAAGATGTATGCACCCCTATGTTCACTGCAGGATTATTCATGGTGGCAAAGACATGGAAACAACCAAAATGTCCTTCCGTAGATGATTGGATAAAGAAGATGTGGTACACATATAAATACAATACTACTCACCCAAAATAAAGGTGAAATACTGCCATTTGCGACAACATGAATGGACCTTGAGAGTATTACACTAAGTGAAATAAGTCAGTCAGTAAAAGCTAAGAACCATATGATTACACTCATATGTGGGATATAAAACTGAAACTCATAGACACAGACAACATATGATGGTTACCAGAGGAAAGGGGGTGTGGAGGAGTAGTAAAAGGTGAAAGAGGCCAAATATATGATGACAAAGATGATTTGATTTGGGTGGTGGGCACAAAATGCAATATATAGATCATGTATCACATAAAAGTACACTTGAAACCTATATGATCCTAATAACCAGTGTCACCTTAGTAAATACAACTAAAATAAATAAAATTTTTAAAAATTTTTTCTTCTTTATTGGTTTTTAGTGAGAGAGGAAGAGAGAGGGAGAGAGAGAGAGAAACATCGATGAGAGAGACCATCAACTGGCCGCCTCCTGCATGCCGCCCACTGGGAACCTGGCCCACAACCTGGGCATGTGCCCTGAACAGGAATTGAACTGGTGACCTCTTGGTGCATAGGTTGACACAAATCAATTGCCCGTATGTGTGGTTCTATTTCTAAGCTCACTGTTTGGTTCGATTGCTATATTTGTCTGTCCTTTGCCAAAGCCACACTATCTTGATTATTGTAGTTTCATACTAAGTCTTGAAATAAGACAATGAGTCTTCTATCTTTGCTCTTTTTCTTCAAAATTATTTTTGGCTATTCTGGATTCTTTGCATATCTAAATAAATTTTGAAATGAACTCATTGATTTCTACAAAAAATAATCTGCTGACATTTTTACTGAGATTACATTGAATCTCTAGACAAGTATTGGGGAGAATTGATATTTTAACATAACTTCCTCAGTATATTTATTCATTTATTTAAACCTTCTTTGATTTCTTTCATCAGTGTTTTGTGGTAATCAGCATATAAATCTTGCACATTTTGCTAGCCTTACATTTACATATTTCATGTTTTTGGTGCTATTTTAAATAATACTTTTTTCAATTTCCAATTGCTAATCTGTAGAAATAAATTTAATTATGTATATGGACTTTGCATCTTGCCATCTTGCTAATCTCATGTGTTAGTTCTAGGAGTGTTTATTTAGATTCATTGATTTTATCTATATAGACAATCATTGTGAATAGAGACAATTTTATTTCTTTGTTTCTGTTCTACATGACTTCTTTTTTTCTTTCTTCATTGCATTGGCCTTTAAAATAATGAATAGGAATAGTAGGAGCACACATATGTGTGATTCTTATTATAGAAGAAAAGCATTTAGTCTTTCACAATTAAGTATGATGTTTTGTATAGGTTTTCAGTAGATTCCCTTTCGTAGGCTAAGGAAATTAGCTTCTATTTCTATATTGTGAGAGTTGTTATTATGACTGGATGGGAATTTTGTCAACATTTTTCCTACATATATTGAGATCATCAATGGTATTTCTTTTTCTCCTTTATCTATTGAGATTGTGTTTCTTTACTTAAAGAACTTTGTAAGAGTCTACATTGGATAATCACAAGATAAAAGCTTCAGGTCAGAGGGTGGACCCTCTTCCAGAAGTTTATAAACTGTATATTTATGGGATGAAATCAGACTTCAGATACCTAAAAGCCTTCTTAGTCTTAGTAAATCCTGAAGAAATTATTTAAATATTATTTTTAATAATTCATTTCTACTCTTTCAAGCTCAAATTTTAAAATAATAAAGTTAAATATAGTCCCATCAACTCTTAAAGTCTTTTTGGATGTTTAAAATATTCAAATATAACTCATTGGAATGAGTTCTGCTGAAATTCAACTTCTGTGGACAGAGTATTAGATGTTTAAGAATGACAACATTTCCAAATGGACCTCAAACTTCATCGACCTTTAATTTCAGATAATCTAAGGAGTATTCATTCAAAAGAAAACAAACAGATTGGGAAAGTAAATTATGAATTAATTTTCAAAATACAGGGGACAATCAATGATGTGTCTAATTACCAGATGAGCACCATTTCTTATATTTGGAGATTATTTGCTATTACAGATTAGAGATTTTGGGAAATTGATTGTAAATTTTCTTTCTTTCTAATTCTAAATAACTTCGTGTGATCTTTAAAATTTAGTATAATATGCAGAAATGGGAAAATATCTTAATGTGGTTTGTGTGTTATTTCAACAAATGTTTGTTAATTAAACAACTGAATGCATCAATGTCATTTATAATTTTTACTAAAAAAGTAAACATTCTATTATACATAATTCTCTAATTTTGGTCCAATTTTATTTAAGCTTTTGTAGTTATGTTTTTATTAAGATTCATCTTTTATCTGACAAGTCATGTATATTTTTTAGTACTATATATTCAATAAGCACTTGAAGTAAATTTTTTGTTTTTTTTTTTTGTTTGTTTGTTTGTTTTTCTGTGCAGATCCTTGTGCTAGGTGCTGAGAATGCAATGATAAATGAACCATAGTCTCTTCCTTTTTAGAGTTCATATGCTATTCTATTGAGTGAATAGAATGCCTGATACTGCAGAGGTAGGACTAAAAAAAAAAAAAAATGTGGTGGAGACACAGAGAATCCAATGACCAATTCTTTCCAGAGAAGTCTGTTTAGCGATGACATTTGAACTGAATCCCATGGGTGGGAGAAAGAAAGCGAGGACATTAGTTGGATGACATAAGCAAAGATGTTTTAGTGCTAGGTAAAGCAGTTTCCAAGACACAGCTGACTCTACCATGTAGGACAATGGTTGCAGAAGCTGGCTACTGTTAACAAGAACTTATCTGTGGGCAGAGAATGGAGATTTTGCCTTCCTGCTTAGCATCCACTTCTCCACACACAGAAAAATGTGGCTGACAGCTAAAGAAATCTAACTTTATATTATGTTGTATAGCATACAGTATATTACACTAGTAACATAGGATTCAAGAGTTTTATATTATAACAGTCTTTTAGTACTGTAAAACAGCTTTTTCTGCCTTTCCTCACCAAAAGTCCCTGTAATGGTCTATTACTAATAGCATTAAAAGTTCTCACTAAAAACGAACTATAGTAACCCTTAGAATATATAATCTCTTCTCACTTATCTAATTTATAGGTCCACCTGCGCACATGTGAGGCCAATATAGAATTCCATTCACTGATTTTTGGAATTTAATCAGCTTGAAGAGATGGGTAAGGGAAAACTTCAAATATAAAACTGTCCAGTGAAGATAAGAGCATATAATTTAGGGCATTCAGCCACAGGCAGCATTAGTTATTGGTCTTCCCTATGCACTGAACAAAAGCTGTAGAGCTCCTTACCTACTGACAGAATTATAGCCTCCACTTTGAGCCCTTTGTGGTGCAGATGTAAATAATAAAGTCATGTAAACCACAATAACGGGAAATTTCAACCTCCTCTACATTGATCAGATTTCCTCATTTTAGAGAATCCATAGGTGTCTAATATGTTATTATGGAAAAATGTTGGACCTCAGTGATCATCTAAACGTGGCTAAATTTCCAGTGTTGGGATTAATCTGTCATCTCTTTTTTTCTGCAAGTACTTCACTGAGCATTAGTGTACATTTTTCTTGTTTCTTTTCATCTTTGTCATATCACTCCAGCTGCATGGGCTTCCTGCAGTCACCTATCTACTATGCCTGGACAGAGCTGTGTGGTTTCCAGTATCCATGACCCAAACTCAGCATTAGGAAGTTGTGGAGATGCTAAGCAGAGGGAGGTTAATGCAGGTAACAGAAACGAGAGCACCATCTCTTAAACTACAATAATAAAACTTGAATATTTCACAGTGTTTGGAATATTTCATTAAGATTACAGAGTATGAGTTTATAACATAAAACACAAAGGACACTTATGAAGAGAATCTCCATTAGAAATATAGTCTTCCTCAAAAAACAACCATTTCTAATCTCTTTAGGAATGAATATCCAAAATTCAGAAAGACATCCACTGCAAATGTTACATAGCTCATTTTCTTCTCCAGTTGTTTCTATGGA
This sequence comes from Tadarida brasiliensis, assembly GCA_030848825.1. Classification (NCBI taxonomy): domain Eukaryota; kingdom Metazoa; phylum Chordata; class Mammalia; order Chiroptera; family Molossidae; genus Tadarida; species Tadarida brasiliensis. The sequence continues at coordinate 27,786,232 of CM061267.1, read as the reverse complement.
AACATTTTAAAGGAATTCTTGAAATAAGTATAGCAGATAAAAATAAAGACTCCAATTCAGAGGCAGTTTGTGAGAGCAAATATTGTCCTTAAAATTCTATTTAAATGTCTTCTACTCCTGAGAGAAAGATGAAAAAGAACTCAATATAAATTGTGTGAGGGATTCAATTATTAGTAACCTACACAGAAATATTTTTATAGTCAGAATATGGAGACTGGTATAATAGAAAGAGCACTACTTAAGGAATTAAAAGACTTGAGTTTTTCCACTCATTGGCATATGACCTACTAGAAGTTACTTAAATTCTCTGACACACTATCTCTTCATTTATAAAATTAAATCATAACAGAATTTGTATTACTATTTAATGAGTTTCTATGAAGTTCAAGTATAGTAATATCTGTGGAATCACCTTTTACAGCTTTCCACCTGGATGTACTCTATGGTGGGTGCTCCTTCTAAAGAACAACTTTTCCAATATCCCAAGTGGACTGCAGGTATGTCAGAGCCTCTGACAAGATCATTTCCAGGAGTCAGGCTTTCAACTTTCTGAGCCTCGGGCAAATGTGTTTCTGAGTTCTATACCCATCCTGCGTAGACAGTTGGGGTTTGGGTTTGGCACCAAGGCCTGTGTTTGATATGTATTGTCTTCTTGGCAAGATTGTGAGAAGCAGTATGGTGCTATAGAAAGAGCATGAGGTCAACAATGAGATTGTTTTGAATCTTGGTCCCAAACCTATTAAGCATCTCTAGCTTTGACCTCCTGCTCTGACTGACTATTTGGGTAGAGCCAACCATCATATCTTGGCTTTCTCCAGACCTACCACAAATTCCTGCGTTGATAGTATTCCTGTCATATGAAAACAGCATTTTCTAGGTACACATTGTAGTGATTTTTATCTCTACTGGCAAAGGTAGCATTGAAAATTCTGCTCTTTATAATAAGAAATGCAGTATAAGTCATACCTTTTGCCCTAGATAGAATCTTAAAATTTAAGACTTTTAAAAATTTAATGAGATGTTGGTATAATATGTGGGCTTAGTAATTAAAGAAGTCTGAATTCAGGACCCAGTCTCACCACTTGTTGCCTGTGTGCCCTGAATCTTTTTAAACCTCAGTTTTCTTAGCCATAAAATTGAAATGATTCTGTAAGCTGTACCTAATAGCGTCATGTAATGAAATATAATTTAAAAGAGGAACTTAAGGCTTGGCATTTAATGAATTCTAGAATGTAAACATTTACTATTATTCTGTAAGCATTCTGTAAGTACTACTACTCTCTGAGTGATTATTATTATTTTCTACTACTATCCAATTTACATTCTATGTTCTATCTGGCAATTAAAATGGAAACAGGTGTTCTTGCATTCTCTTTTCTTAAATATGCAAAAATTTGATTTTTTTAAATTATATAATTGTGTTTTAATCATTGTGAAAAAGCAAACAATAATTTTCAGTACTGTGTTAAGTACATAATGTAACATGAAAAATATGTTTTTTATGATGAATCCTCTTTCATTTAACAATTATAAAAAGAAAAACATTCAGAAATATAACCTCTTGATCATTCTAGCATACTTTTGATGTGGATAGAATATTAATATCTATTATTCCCATAAGAAAATTATTTTGCAGATTATTCCTGCCCTATGCATTTGAAATTTGCTTCTCTCCTAACCTGCAAGCAATCTTTGAAATGATCGTCATGCAATTTTTATTGTTCTACATTTTATTATAATTATTTAAAAACACATTTTTTAGATCTTTCTACATCAGTACATACAAGTCTACATCAGTGGTTCTCAGCAGGGAAATTTTGACCTCTAGTGACATTTGGCAATGTATGGAAAGTTGTACAACCGTGACCACTATCTAATTCCAGAACTTCTTTGTCACCCAAAAAGAAACCCCATTAGCAGTCACTTCCCACTCTCCCCTCCTACAAGTCCCTGGCAACCACTACTCTACCTTCTGTCTCAATGTTTTTGCCTGTGTTGTACATTTGATGGTGTGGAGTCATATAATATGTGGCCTTTTGTATCTAGCATCTTTCACCTAGCATAATGTTTCCAAGGTCCCTCCATGTGATAGCGTATATTAATTAGTACATCATTCAGTTTTATGGCTGATAATATTCCATCATATAGAGAGATAACACTTAGTTTATCTTTTCATCAATTGACAAACACTTGGCTTATTTCCACTGTGTAGCCTTGACCAGAATTGAACCTGCGACTCATTGGTCCGTCAGCCGACGCTCTAACCGCTGAGCCAAACTAGCAAGGGCCCAATTTTTTTTAAAACTGGCTACAGCATTTTACATTTTTTCTAGCAATGTGTAAGGGTCAGTTCCACAAATTCACACCAATGATTATTATTTATGTTTTTTATTATAGCCATTTTAGTAGGTGTGAAGAGACACTGATTTTCATTTTTCCTTGGTTCATGATGTTGAGCATCTTTTCACATACCTATTGGCTATTTGTATATCTTTCTTTGAGAAATGTCTATATAAATCCTTTCCCTATTTTTGAGTTATTTGTCTTTATATTATTGCATTGTAAGAGTTCTTTACATATTCCAGATACAAGTTCCTTATCCAATAAATGACTTACAAATATATTCTACCACTCCATGACTTGTTTTTTCTCTTTCTTGGTTGTGTTCTTTAAAGCAAAAAATAAAAAATAAAAATAAATAAATAAATAAATAAATAATTAACTTTATTGAAATCCAATGTATTTAATTTTTTGTTCCTGTGCTTTTGGTGTTGTATCTAAGAAATCATTGCTTAATCTGAGATCATGAAGATTTTTATACCTATATTTTTTTCTATGAATTTAATAGTGTTAATTCTTACATTTAAATTTTGATCCACATTCATTTAATTTTTGTATGGAGAATGCAGAGGGGTCCAAATTTATTTTCTGCATATCGATATCCAGCTGTCCCAATACTCAATGAAAAGGGTATTCTAACCTTGTAGAATTTCCATGTGGAAATCAATTAACTATAAATATGAGTTTAGTTCTGGAGTCTTAATTCTATTCTACTGTTCTACATATGTCCATCTTTATGTCAGTAACACACTGCCTTGATTATTGTAGATTTGTAATAAGCTTTGAAATCAGAAACTATGAGTCTTACAAATTTGTTCTTAATTTTCAAGAGTGTTTTGACTATCTTAGTTTCCTTGAATTTCCATATGAATTTTAGAACATCTTGTCAATTTCTGCAATGCAGCCAGCTGTGATTTTTTATTGTGATTGTGCTGAATCTGTAGATTAATTTGAGGAATACTGCCATTTTAACACTCCAAACCCAGGTTGCCTTTCCATTCACTTAGTTGCTTAATTTCTATGTTTTTCAGTTTTCCATGTACAAGCCTTGTAACTTGCACTTCTTTTGTTAAATTTATTCCTAAGTATTTAATTATTTTTGAAGCTATAGTAAATGGAATTGTTTGTCTAATTGTGTTTTTGGATTATTTGTTGCTAGTATATAAAATACAGTTGATTTTTGCATATTAATATTGTTGCCTGCACCCTGGCCAGTTTGGCTCAGTGGTTGGAACATTGGCCCACGGACCAGAGAGACTAGGGTTCAGTTCCCCCTAAGGGAGCCTACCTCTGTTGCAGTTTGTCTCTGGCCAGGGTTGGGGTCATGTGGGTGGTGACCGGTCGATGTGTCTCTCTCATATCAATGTTTCTCTCTCACTCTTCCTCCCTTTCTCCCTCCTGCTCTCTCTGAAGATGAATGCAAAAATGTCCTCGGGTAAGGATAAAAAATATATATTGTTGCCTGCAATGAATACAGACTTTGTTTATTAACTCTAATAGTGTGTGTGTGTGTGTGTGTGTGTGTGTGTGTGTGTGTGTGTATATATATATATATATATATATATATATATATATATATATATATCTGTGTATTCCCTGGGGTTTTCTGTATACAGGATTATGCCATTTGTAAATAGAGATAGATTTACTTCTTCTTTTCCAAGTTAATGTATTGTGTTTCTCTTTTTGCCTAATTACCCTGACTATAAACTCCAGTAAAATGTCTTTTTCCTGATCTTAGAGGGAAGCTTTCAGTATTTCACCATTAAGGACAATGTTTTTCTAAATTTCCTTGATTAGGTTGAACAAGTTCCCTTTTATTCCAGTTTACTAGGTATTCTTATCTTGGAAGAATGTTGGATTTTGTCAAGTTCTTTTTGCATCTATTTGAGATGATCATGTGCTTTTCTCCCTTATTTATTGGTAGTATGCATTACAGTGATTGATTTTCATATGTTAAACCAGCCCTGCATTCCTGTAAGGGAGCTAGTTTTCATTGTGATTATCAGGCTATTGGTTCTGAAGACACCAGTGGTGCTGGGGAGAACAGAATGGGAGTAGAGAGAGGTAAAACATGACAGAACTCACTTTTTTAAAATGGATATTCAAGCTTTTACCTTAATAAAGGATCCTCAAATTGTTGCAAAACTTGTGTTAATTTCAAGACTTCTGAAAAAGTGTATTTTGTCAGTGTTGTCATAGCTTTCATGGAGATGATATTTTCAGAGGTCCACCTTTGCCATTCCCACTGACATCACTCCATTAATGTAATCTTAAGGATGGTATTGAATATTCCTGAATATTCAATTGAAAACATTTGTAGGGTAAGAAAACTACAGATTCTCAATTTTATTCTCTGGCTCTATCCACTCTCTCATAAACCATATTATTATTATTTATTTCTGTTTATTCATTGATCCCAGGTAAATATTTATTCATTACATTTATTCCTTCAAGTGTTTATTCAGTGATTTCTATGCTTAAGGCACTGTGATAGACTTTTTGGTAGACACAAAATTAATAAATACAGATTATTTCCAATATGATAAGTAAAACATGTATGTATCTAAAATATAAGTCAAACGTGATAAATACCAAAAAAGAAGAGACGCAGATAATTGAATTTTAAAGAAAAGGGTGAAGGAATATTGCTTTCATTGTAGAACAAGTAGAAAAAGGTTACACAGAGGATGTAATGGTCATTTTGAACATGGCGTGAGTAAGATTGGAATATGCACGATGAAGGAAGAGCATTTCAGACAAAACAGTAGGCTTAGTGGCACCAACATTAAAAATAAAACCTTAGTCCTAACCAGGAAAAGGGAAGTAGCTCTATTTGACTGCAGCTTAGAGTATGTGAAACAGAATAATGATAGACAAGGTTAAAAAAGATTTAGCCTAGACCAAGGAGTGCATTTAATGCTCGTATAGTGAATGTGGGGTTTTTTGGTTTTTTTTGTTTCTGTAGGAAGCACAGAGATGTTGAAGATTATATGACTATATCTATATTCCAGAAAAATTAATCTTCATATGTCTATAAAAATATTTGAGAAATCTAACTGAAAGATAAACTGTGATCAAATGTAATTTAGCATCAAGATAAAATATAGCAGTGCACAAACTGAAATAAAGAACTTAGAGAATCAACAGTAGAGTAGGTGAAGCCAAGAATCAAACCATCAATTTGAAATATCAGGAAGCAAAAACCACCCAATCAGAACAGCAAAGAGTAAAAAGAACCCAAAGAAATTAAGATTGTTTAAAGAGCCTCTGGGACAACTTCAAGCATACCAACACTTACATATGGGTTGCCAGAATGGGAACAGAGAGAGCAAGAAATTAAAAACTTATTTGAAAAAGTAATGACAGAAGACTTCCCTAACTTGGTGAAGGAAACAGACATACAATTCCAGGAAGTTCAGAGAGTCCCAAACAAGATGAACCCAAAGAGGCCCACACCAAGACATATCATAATTAAAATACAAAGGGTTAAAGACAAACAGAGAATCTTAAAAGCAGCAAGAGACAAGCAGTTAGTTACCTACAAGGGAGCTCCCATAAGACCGTCAGCTGATTTCTCAAAAGAAACTTCACAGGCCAGAAGGGAGTAGCAAGAGATACTCAGTGATGAGAAGCAAGGACCTACAACCAAGATTACTCTATCCTGCAAAGCTATCATTTAGAATAAAAAAAAAAAAAACATATAAAGAGCTTCCCACATAAGAAAAAGCTAAAGGAGTTCATCACCACCAAATCAGTATTATATGAAATGTTGAAGGGTCTTCTTGAAGAACATCAAAAATATGAACAATAAAATAGCAATAAATACATATCTATCAACAATTGAATCCACAAACAAAATGAACAAGCAAAACAGAAACAGACTCATAGATACAGAGAACTTGTTGTTGGTTGCCAGATGGGAGAGGGGTTGGGAGATGGGTGAAAAAGTTGAAGGCATTAAGAAATATGAATTTGTTTTTACAGTATAGTCATGGGAACATAAAGTACAGCATAGGGAATATAGTCAATGATATTCTAATATCTAGGTGTGGTATTGAATGAGTGTGGGATTTATTGGGGTGATCACTTAAGTTATGTAATGTCTAGTCAATGGGATATACACCTGAAATTAATATAGTGATGTATGTTAACTGTAATTAAAAATAAAAGATTATTTTAAAAATATATAGTAGTATAAAAAGATGGAAAACTATAAATTGAAATACAAACTAGCATAAAGTGAAGGATGAAGAAAGGATGGAGACACCAACCTCTTGAGTATTTTACAAATTATTTTAGATATACTTGCCTTTCAAAGGTTCTTACAACCAATAATCTTATATTATTTAGCAAAACTGAAAGTCCCAGGCAAAAGGAATCTGAGCCGAGATAAATTATCCAGGTATTTCTTCCATTTGCAAGTATATAGAAAGTGTTTTAATGGTATTGCCACATTTTCTATTCACAGGGTCCTTGGTTATAGCACATTCCTCTGATTTTTCTAATCTAATTTATAGTACCTCTGTTTCCAGCACAGTGGGTTAACATGTCTCTCATCTTTTTTTTCCAGAAGTCCAATGCTGAACTGCAGTATAATTGTCATAGTTCTTATTCTTTGTTTTTCTCTGTCATCTCACTTCAATTGTTTGGGCTTCCCTCAAATCTTCTATTGTTTCCTCCCGACCTTACATAGTTACATAATTTTGAGTGCAGTATCTTATTCACTCAACCACAGCATCAGGAAGACTAGTAATCTTTAGCGATTAAAGTTAAATATGGCCACCAACTCTTCAAAACAACTGAAGTTGAAAAATTCCTTCACAGTTTGGACTAGAAGCTGATGTAGCACAACCAATCTGCCAGACTTCCAAAGGCCAGCGTATACTTCAACTAGATTTCTCAAGGATTAGTTTTCACAACTAAGTAACCTGTATTTTTTTTAAAAAAGTAACTAATCAGATAGATGGTGTGCCCTTGAAGGAGTCGAATTTGTACCTCTCACTTGTCTGTCACACAAAGAAAATCTGGCTTTTTGTGGGATGTTTTTCCCCCCTACTTAGGGTGGGATATGACTTTGGTTCTCAGCTGGTTAATTATTTTTTTAAATACCATGCTGGTAGTGCAAAGCAGTTCATAATAATCTGGAATTTCTTCCTTGCACAGTTAAGACTGCAATACTACAAAAGCTACTGAATCACTCTCTTGAGGACTTTGACAATGTTCATAGTCTATTAAATTGAGGGAGACTAAGATTATATAATAAAAAAAAGCTTTCATTTCCCCTGTGATATCTTAGAGCATAGGTTGACTGAAATTGTTAGCGAACATTTTTCACTACAATGATGAGAGGGAGAGGGTTACACAGCACTCTGTCAACCCTTACATAACTGTTCACACTATTTTGGAGTAGCCTTGGGAACTTACTAAATATTTCTTGGCAATCAGAGTACCTGAGACTTTGCCAGAAACTGGTCTACTGATGTGGTCAAACAACTTTAGGGAAGGCTAATGCATATGTGTATATCTTGATGTTACCTATTATTTTCTACAATTGCTGTGCAAAAACACTTTCATGTTTGAGTTTTATAGATTTGGAAACTTGGAGACACTGCTGATTTTGCAGTACAAAGCCATTTCTGAAAAATGTTCTCATCTAAAATGTTTGCAGTAAAGGGAACTTAAGGACATGATGTCCAGTTGGAGTTTAAGAAGCTGGCTCTGCTTACTACTACATCTCTTCCACACAGGTCCAGCTACATAACTTTCATAATGAAAATGCAAAGCTTCTTTTACAAAAAAATATTTTAAAATTTCAAGACAGTCATAGCTGAGCTTTAAACAAAGTGTTGGATTATTTTAAGTACAGGCCACCCACCCAAAAACCCAACTTTCTTCCATGCACCCTTTAACTCTAAATTAAAAATAGTGTGAAAGTCATCCATCTTGAACTAATAAAGTCCACATGCTGCACATATAAACAAAAGTACTGTGTGTTTGGCCCGGCCAGTGTGGCTCAGTGGTTGAGCATCAACCCATGCATGAAGAGGTCGCCGGTTAGATTCCTGGTCAGGGTATATGCCCAGGTTGTGGGCCAAATACCTAGTGGGGGACATGTAGGAGGGAGCCAATCGATGTTTCTATCTCTCTCTCAGTCTCCCTTCCTCTCTCTCTAAAATCAATAAAGAAAAAAAATATATTGCATGTTTAAAAACATACTGCTGTTTTTGCAATAATTTTGATCTTATATTAGTAATTATATTGTCATTATCCCACAACAGATATCTGTTTGTGTGCCTACTAAGTGCTGACTGCTTTCAAATTTATTATCATATTTTCTCCTTACTGAAGCCAAATACTCAATTGCATGTGTGACTAAACTACAGGAAATGTCTGACTCTATTGCCCTTACCTTGAAGCTACAGAAAGAATGATGAAAGTTAGCGAGGCAGGTGTCTATAGCACCTGTTAGATGAACCAGCTACACTCCTTGGGGTCCCTGAGGACTTTGGAACCATCTTTGGAACATTTTAAGAATAAGAAGCCAGATACCTCCTCAATAATGGAACAAAGTGCTAGAACAAAGTGTTTTATGCAATGTAGCTGGTTTTAACTACCTCCATCCCAAAGTGAAGGAAAAATAAAGAATCTCCTGGACTCATGTTTGCCCCACTCATATGCAGAGGACTCACTGGGAATCTCAATAAAATGTAGTCTGATTCCACAGTGAAGTAAGGCTGAGATTCTGAATTTCCAACAAGGTTTCAAGAGATGCTTGTACTGCTAGTCTGCAGAATTAGCTTGAAAGGCAAGGCCCAGAATAATCAAATCAATCACATACCCTGAAATAAACACAGAATAGATGTACTATGCAATCACTATTCATGAGGAAACTAATTACTTTCCAAGCTTTGTTTAGTCATTCCATGGTTATACCATTTTTAAAGAAACTGCATTCTCTCTTGTTTAAAAAAAAAAAATGCATGTCTTCACACTAAAGGGGCACATTAACAGCATGCTGCTCATCTGCTCACCTTGTTTTAATTGCTTTATTATATAGATAAATGTGTATTTTCAGAATTAGGGACAAGATTGCCTTTTATTCTGTTCAACATTGTTCTTAGAACAACTCCAGCCTCACATCTATCAAAAGCCATTCTCATATCAGTTCTGAAAACACCCATCTTGCTATCCCAAAGAAATCACAAATGATCTAAGTTCTACTTCTATTAATAAGGGAAGATAATTAGTTACTAAACTAATTGTCCTATAGCCCACAGAAGCCCTTTTGAAGTACTGAACCATTAAATGAAAGTTAGTGGTAGACAGGACTTCCCTGATGACTAATATCTGGGTCCCTCTATACTTTGTATGCTTTGTTATTTCATAAATTCCAAACAGTGTGCAGATAGTGTTTAACTATTACACATATCATCTGTCATATTTTTGGTGCTTTCCTTAAATGTGAAGCTGCAAACAGTTTTGTTATAAGTTTAAAACTTTATATTAAGAAGCAGAATCTTAAACAAAGCTGAGGTAATCAAATAAGACCTTACAAGATAATTTTCAGCAGTTGTAGATTTCCTCTGACCAAGCCATGAAAGATTTGTAATTTAGTGCCCTATATATTCAGGGGGTGTAGGTTAGTAGAAATGAACTTTTGCTGAAAGGATATGAGTGCATTTTATGGTATTTATTTGGTTAGAGTTGGGAGTGTAGTATATAAAAGGGGCAGTAGAGAGGATTGTTCATAAATTTCTTTTTTTAAATCTTTATTTTTGAAACTATTACAGATTTTACCTCATTTTTCCCACTGACCCCCTCCATGCCTCTCCCATCCCACCCTCCTAAGGCCTTCATAACACTATTGTCTGTGTCGATGGTTATGCATATATGCATATAAGTTATTTGGTTAATCTCTTCCCACCCTCCTCCCCCCTTCCCTTTAAGATTCCTTCAGTCTGGTCCATGTCTCTGGATCTATTTTGTTTGTCAGTTTATTTTGTTCATTAGATTCCACATATAAGCGAGATCATGTGATAGTTGTCTTTCTCTGACTGACTTATTTAGCTTAACATAGTACTCTCCAGGTCTCTCCATGCTGTTTCAAAGGGTAAGAGATCCTTCTTTTTTACAGCTGCATAGGATTCCATTGTGGAAATGTACCACAGCCTTTTTATCCACTCATCTACTATGAGCACTTGGACTGTTTCAAGATCTTAGCTATCTTAAATAACGCTGCTATGAACATAGGGGTACATATATTCTTTCTGATTGGTGTTTCAGGTTTCTTAAAATATATTCCTAGAAATGAGACCACAGGATCAAGTGGTCATCCCATTTTTAATGTTTTGGGGAAACTCCATACTGTTTTTCGTTGTGGCTGTACCAGTCTGCATTCCCATCAGCAGTGTATGAGGGTTCCCTTTTCTCCACATCCTCCCCAGTGCTTGTCCTTTGTTGATGGTAGCCATTCTGACAGGTTTGAAGTGATACCTCATTGTCATTGTAATTTGCATATCTTTGATGATTAGTGACATTGAGCATTTTTTCATATGTCTCTTGGCCAGCTGTATGTTCTCTTTGGAGAAGTGTCTATTTAGGTCCTTTGCCCATTTGTTAATTGACTTTTCTTCCTTTTTTTAAGCTGTATGCGCTCTTTATATATTTTGGAAATTAATTACTTATCAGATGTATCATTTGGCAAGTATGTTCTCTCATACAGTGATAACCTTTTCATTTTGTTGATGGTTTCTTTTGCTGTGCAGAAGCTTTTAATTTTGATATAGTCCCATTTGTTTATTTTTTTCTTTGTTTCTTTTGTCCTAGATGATGTATCAGTGAAAATTCTGCTACGAGAGACATCTGAGAGTTTGTTGCCTTTGGTTTCTTCTAGGATTTTTATAGTTTCATGACTTACATTTAAGTTTTTTATCCATTTTGACTTTATTCTTGTGTATGGTATAAGTTTTTGCATGTGCCTGTCCAATTTTCCCAGAACCATTTATTGAAGGGACTGTCTTTGTTCCATTGTATGCTCTTATCTCCTTTGTCAAATATTAATTGAGCGTAATGGCTTGGATCAATTTCTGGGTTCTGAGTTCTGTTCCCTTGAGCCATATGCTGGTTCTTGTGCCAATTCCAGGCTGTTTTGATTATAGAGGCTTTGTAGTATAACATGATATCTGGTATTGTGATACCTCAAACTTTGTTCTTCTTTCCCAAGATTGTTGCTGCTATTTGGGGTCTTTTTTGGTTCCATATAAATTTTGGAGTATTTGTTCTAGATCTGTGAAACATGCCATTGGTATTTTAATAAGATTGTATTGAATCTATAGATTGCTTTGGGTAGTATGGACATTTTAATTATGTTAATTCTTCCAATCCATGAATATGGTATATCTATGTCCAGAAAACCAAGATTGAATTGTTGAGATTTGAAAGGAACAGATGGATAGTATACAGACAGTAAAACTAGAGTCATAGCAATGTAAATAGATTTCATTTTCTCCAAAATAAAGTGAAAAACAGTCTTTGTTCCAAGGTGAGTCCTCTGACAAAGTGACCTTTCAAGTCTTCCTTATAATGATATTTAAAATATCATCAAAGTTTACAGAACCCCAAAATTATCACAAGGCTCTTGCTTGTACTTCCTTGGGAAAATCACTAAGAGAGATTAGAAGAGGAAATGATATTTCATAAGAAGAAATCTTTGTCCCATGGTGTATAGGCCCCATGGGTAGTTCTCTGCAATCACAACTCTGTTGAATTTTTTTTTTTTACCAAAAAGAAGTGTACTTCAGCACCACCAATCTAAGTTCTCCAAACTCTGAAGTATGTCTCATCCAAAATGAATACAGAGATTTGGTTCCTGCCACTTTCCAAATCCACCCTAGAGAACTTGTTAAGCCAATAGCTCTTGCTACCCAAGATGTGGCTTTTATGCATTGCTTACTACAAATGAGCAAATAAAGAGTTATCATACCATTGCTAATTTATCCCTGAATTTGTATATGAAGTGTTGATTAACAACTCAGGCTGAATTTGAACACGCAACTGTATCTGAATAAAACATCATAACTTCTCATCTTTCAAATCATCTATGCCCCAACATTTAAACTCATAGTTCATCAAATAAGGAGCTAATGTTGCACTTTGGTTCCATAGTTCTGTCTCCTCACAACACTCATTTTGTGTAAAGTAGTGTTTCCCATTAAATAAAGTATAATCATTCAGCAGTGAAGGAAATAACACTGAAGATGTTCTGCTAATGTGCTAAATAAATTATGAAAAAATATGTTCAAAGATCAAACAACCATGTCTATATTACTGCATTTCACATGAGACACAAATATTTGTTTTAAAAACTTTTTCACATAATTCCTTTTATAAAGTTGCGTTGACTACTCAGACTATTTACCGCATGCACACACTAAGATCCCAGACATCTGTAATTCACTGGCAAACCATAAGTCTTAGGAAATATTAATTTCAATTGTAGAGATTAAATCCTAAAAGAATGAGGTGCTTCCTAGTGTATGCTTAAGGATCTCTGGTTCTAGCCCTTATACTTTTTCAATCTACAAGAAACTTGGTAAAGCCATGAGTACTATAGTTATATGGGTCTCATTCAGTTACTTTTTTAGGCATTTGAAGAAAGATGTTAAAATTATTGAATTTCCATTGAAAAAATGTTGCATGTTATTTTTAGATTTTGTTTCACAGATTATTTTATAAATTTAAATTGTACAATAAAAGATATTTCAAATATACTGCCTATTACAGAATAGTGTGCATATAAATCTAACAAAAGCATGACGTTAGCCACAGAAGTTGGGAGAGGTATTCAGTAGTTTGTACAGTAGAAAACTGGGCGTTTAGCTTAATTTTCAATTCCTTTTTTTTCTGAGATGATTGGTGTTTAGGGGACGTCTACTAGCTATTACACAGTGATTTAGAAAAACCGCATACAGTCGTCCCTCGTTTATCGTGGTTAATCTGTTCCAGACTCTAGCGGTTGCACCTGGCATTGAAGGATTCCTGGGATGCTCGAATACATAGGCCTACAGTCCATACATACAGTAATTTTCATTTCAATTGTAATACAGGGATATATAATTGACTCAGACAACCAAGCGCATGCTGTATCATTTTCACTGTCTCGATCAACTTTTTAATGAATATATTTGAAAAAACCTCGACAGAGTGAAGCCGCCAAAGTCTAAGTGTGAAGTGGTGAGGGACGACTGTACCACAGAAATTCAAAAAAAGGTCAATTGTTCTAACTCCCTGCCTGCAGATATCTGTATAACTAAAACCTCAAGAAAGAAGATTGCAACTATTTAAAAATTAAAGACAGTTATGATTCAGAATTTGTTTATTTTTCTCCTCCAGAATGAACAAATTTTTATGCCTTGAAGTGGTCCTTGAATTATATCATGGTGTAATTTATCTCTGATGCAGGGGAGGAACTCTGGCTGAAGACTGGACCTTCATTTTCCTTATCATGTCCTTTGTCATTTTTAGAAGTAGAATTACAGTCCTCTCTATATTTTCTTGATAGTAAATTCCTAAAAGGTAGCTCCTATTTCCCTGCAAAGATACTAACCAAGGTCAAATTCCACACATTTCATATCCCAGTACTTTTAAACTTTGAAATATATACTCATTGTTGTTAAAATCTAAAAAATATTTGTATAATAAATTACTTTTAGATAAACAAATCTTTAATAAAGCATTTAACCTTTGTTGGAATAATTTTAAAAGATTATACTCAAAGCTCATTGCCTTAAACAGTTGGTATAAAGTGCTCCAGTAGAGAATCATTTTGAGATTTGTTTGATATGAATCTCAGCATCCTCTCATTGGTGATAAAGTCTATAGAATTAAAAATTCACCACATCTAGTTTTATTTGCAGTTGTAGAACTTCCAACTATACCATACCATAATGCTTCATGGACGTGAAGCATTTTGCTTTAAAATTTTGCTTTAAATTTTAAAATTTGCTTTCACTTTAAAAATTTTTAAACAGAAGGAGGACTTGCAGAATCACCAGTGATAGAAGTGGCATTGCCATTGACAGTTCTCCACTATAACCTGGCTCCAAGAACAGAAATTGAATTGGCAGATAGTTTGCAAACCCCACTAAGAGTGACTCAGTTTCTGAAGGCCAAAGTATAAGATATTCTCACTTAGAAAGTGCTTGCTAATATCACCTGGGAAGACAATATTTATAAAGAGGGCCAATGTATTATTCTATTAAGAGACAAATAAATAACAAGAAACACTGTCTGTTCCAAAACCCGTTGTCTTCCTGGGAGTGACACTCATAGCTTTCCTAGATGCATCCTTATTTTATAAGGAGAAACCCGACCTCAGAGTGAAAAGATGCCTAAGTGTTGCAGTTTCTTCCCAACAGCCAAGATCTTCACCACGTTGTTTATTGCTGTTTCCTTAAGCATGTCTCCTGTAAATCCTGCCTGGGGATATCAGAATTTAGTTCTATATAAACCAACCTTTTAACTGCCCTTGTATTGTACTAGAAAATAGGAGAGAGTAAAATGTAGCAAATGATTGCTTCTCTAGAACTTGGGTTTCTCAGTATTATAGTTTTGTGGCATGATCTGAATTTCACCATATTCTGTGGGCAGCTTTTCTAAATAAACCATGTCCCTCACTCAAGACTGGATCCTTTGCCTTGAAGCTACTCAATGACATATTAAAAATGACTGAAACTACATTGACTTAAAATTTTACAGAGTTCTTACTTCTTGGAATTTGGTTCTAAATCAATCAGGCAAGTTGAATTTTTCACTGAGTTTAAGTGAAACTCAGTTTGGGTTCCAATGATGAGAAATATCTGTGATATTATACTGGATCACAAGTTAGTTTAGTAGACCAGTATGGCTGAAACATGAGGTGCATTGTTGTTGAAGAGGTACAATATAACAGAGATAATCCTGGATAATTTTAGAAGGTTTTGAATGTCACTCTCATCTTAGTACATCTGACTTTATTCTATAGGTTAGGAAACATAAATAATTTGGAGAAAACAAAATAGTAATGTGCTGTAGTTGTTTTAATGAAATGATCCTGGTGACAGGAAAAGTGTGGGGAGGTAGCAACAACAAAGAATAGGAGAGCATTTAGTCTTTACAATAATATAGGTTTAAAAAATTACTATTTTACAGGTGGTTTAGTATTTAATATGTGCCTGATTCTGTGTTTGGGTTATATGATGATAAAATAGACTGATATGACTCTTGTTCTTATGAAGGTTACTTTCTAGTATTGAGGGACAGACAAAAAGAAAATCTGATAAATGTTGGGAAGAAAATAGAGGGTAATTTAGGGGAATATACTTTAAATAGGATGACTGGGAATGGACTCTCTAAGCAGTGCATGTGAAAAGTGGGCATCTCAACACAACCAATGAGAAAAACAAATTCAGAGGGACAATAAACAGCTTTGTTTGTTCAGAGGACACAGAGAGGACTAGTGCAGTTTGAGCTCACAGGATTTTGGAGAGAAAAACAAGAAGAGAAGAAATTCAAGGCCATATACCACATGGCAAAGACTAGATTTAATTCTTTTTTTCATTTTTATTTTTTTAATTTATTGGGGTAACATTGCTTAATAAGATCATACAGGTTTCAAAAATACATTTCTATGATACATGATCTGTATAATGCATTGTGTACCCACCAGCCACAGTCAAAGCATTTTCCGTCACCATTATTTGGCCTCCTTTACTCTTTACTACCCTCCCAAAGCCCTTTCCTCTGGTAACCACTATACTGTTGTCTGTGTCTATGAGTTTCAGTTTTATATCCCACATATGAGTGAAATCATATGGTTCTTAGTTTTTTCTGACTGACTTATTTTGCTTTACATAATATCCTCAAGGTCTATCTATGTTGTCACAAATGGCAATATTATATCTTTTCTTATGGCTGAGTAGTATTTCATAGTATATATGTGCTACATCTTCTTTATCCAATCATCTATCGAAAGAAACTTTGGTCGTCTCTATGTCTTGGCCACCATGAATAATACTGCAATGAACATAAGGATGCATATATCTGTGCAAATAAATGATTTCAAGTTTTTTGGGTAGATACCTAGAAGAGGGATTTCTGGGGCATATGGTAACTGTATTTTTAGTTTTTGAGGAACTACCATACTGTTTCCCATAGTGGTTATACCAGTTAACATTCCCACCAGCAGTGAACGAGGGTTCCTTTCTCTCCACAACCTCTCTAATACTTGTTATTACCTGTCTTGTTGATAATAAACATTCTAACAGGTGTGAGGTCGTATCTCATTGTAGTTTTGCTTTGCATTTCCCTAATAGCTAGTGAAGTTGAGTATCTTTTTATATATCTGTCGATCGTGTATATGTCTTCTTGGGAAAGGTCCTCTAACCATTTAATTGGATTATTTGTTTGTTTGGTATTGAGTTGTATGAGTTCTTTATATATTTCAGATATTAACCCCTTGTTGGAGCTGTTGTTGGCAAATATCATCTCGCATTCTGTTAGTTTTCTTTTTATTTTGTTGGTGGTTTCTTTTGTTATTCAGAAGCATTTTAGTTTGATATAGTTCCATTCATTTATTTTTCCTTTAATTCTTTTGCCTTTGGGGTCAAACTCATAAAATGTCCTCTATGACCAAGGTCCATAAATTTAGTACTTATATTTTCTTCTATGTAATTTATTGTTTCAGATCTTATATTTAGATCTTTGATCCATTTTTAATTGATTTTTATACATGGAGACAAATTGAAATCTAGTTTTATTCTTTTGCATGTGGCTTTCCAATTTTCCCAGCACTATTTATTGGAGAGGCTTTCTTTTCTCCTTCATGTCTTTTTGACTCTTTTATCAAAATATATTTGCCCTTATACACGTGGTTTTATTTATGGGCTCTTAAATCTGTTCCATTGATCTGTGTATCTGTTTTTCTGCCAATACCATGTTGTTTTGATTACCGTTGCTCGACAGTATAATTTGAAGTCAGGTAGTGTGATACCCCCAGCTTTGTTCTTTTTTTATAGGATTGCTTTGGCTATTTGGGATCTTTTGTGGCTCCATACAAATCTGATGATTTTTTACTCTATTTCTTTAAAAATTGACTTTGGGATTTTGATGGGGGATGCATTAAATCTTTATATTGCTTTGGGTAATATGGCCATTTTAACTATGTTGATTCTTCTAATCCATTAATACAGATTAACTTTCCATTTTAGTGTTTTTTGCAATCTCTTTTAATAATACTCTGTAGTTTTTAGTATGCAGGTCTTTCACACCCTTTGTGAAGTTTATTCATAGGTATTTTATTCTTTTTGTTGCAATTGCTAAAGGAATTTTTTTTATGTCGTTTTCTAAAGTTTCATTGTTAGTATATAGGAAAGCAGTAGATATTTGTACATTGGTTTTGTATCCTGCAACATTACTGTATTTGTTTATTGTTTCTATTAGTTTTTCTGTAGAGTCTTTAGGGTTTTCTACATACAGAATCATGTCATCTGCAAATAGTGACACTTTTATTTCTTCATTCCCAATTTGGACTCTTTTTGTTTCTTTCTCTTGCCAGATTGCTCTCACTAGGACTTCCAGAACTATGTTGAATAATTAGATTCAATTATTGATAAATATAGCTTCATTGTCATATTTAATTCTAAGTAAAATAAACTGCAATTGAAATAATCATTGCAAGGGATCCCTAGGTTTAGATTTATCTGTTAAGAGAATCCCTTTGCTGCTGTGTAAAGAATGGTTATTGAAAGGAGATGGAAAAAGAGACTAGGGTAGGAGGTAACTGATGAAATGACTCATAAAAATAGACATGAAAAGAAATTGTAGATTTGAGATTATATTTTGTAGCTAAATTGCTTACAATTCAAAATGTATGTTTAGAAAAAGGGAGTAATACCAGATTTCTGGCTTTAGCAACTGGGTATATTTAAGAAGAAAAATAATGGGAAGGGCAGGTTTAAGATTATGTTTCAGTCATATTACGTTTGAGATGTCTGGAGACATTCACAGAATGAGAGAAGCATCATTACTCATGTGATGGCCAATTGGCTGGAGATACCATCTTAATCTCAGAGTTGGTAGAGACTCATTCAAACCTATGCTCAAACAATTATCTCTGTTCCTCTGTATGGCATAACAAAAATAGTCACCTGGGGACCATCTGGATGTTTATATACTATTTTTTAAGTCATGATAAACTGTACTAAAATGAACATTACAAAAGTATTAAGAATACATCCCAATGGATGTGAAGGACTTTTTTTTCTTTCCTTTGGTTATTCTTAAGTGTTTTACCATGTGATGGCAGAAATTTCATAGCAGAAATTTTATCAACAGTATCAAAACTTACATATCTAAATAAGTGCTGGCCCTTCAAAGCAATCCTTTTTGGAGAATGCATATTTTCTTAAAAATGCTAGCTTTATTCATAATGTTTCTGGAAACTTGTTATGGAATTGCCTTCAGGGCTTACAGAATTTTTTTTAATTGAAATTATTGGGGTGACATAGGTTAATAAAAACATACAGGTTTTCAGTGTACAGCTCTATAACACATCATTTGCACACTACACTGTGTGCTCACCACCAAAATTCAGTTCTTTGCCCAACCATTTATCCCCACTTTGCTCTTTTCCACCTACCCTCACCCCCTTTTCCCTCTGGCAGTCACCATACTGTTATTGCTGTCTGTTTTGTTTTATTTGTTTCTTTGTTTTTACTTAATCCCTTCACCTTTTTCACTGAATCCCCAACACTCTCTTCTCTGAGAGCTTTCAGTTTGTTCTCAGTATCTATAAGTCTGTTTCTATTTTGAATTTTAATTTATTTTGTTCACTAGATTCCACATATGAGTGAAATCTATGTTTGTCTTTCTCTGACTGGCTTATTTTATTTAGCCTAATACTTTTCTCCAGATCTATCCATGCTGTCACAACAGGTAAGATTTGCTCCTTTTTTATGGCCAAGTAATGTTCCATTGTGTAAATATACCACAGCTTTTTTATCTACTCATCTACTGATGGGCACTTGAGCTGCTTCTGAATGTTGGCTATTGCAAATAAAGCTGAAATTAATATAAAGGTGGATATATTCTTTAGGATGAGTGTTCCTGTTTTCTTTGGACATATTTCCAGAAGTGTAATTGCTGGGTCAAAAGCTAGTTTCATTTTCAATTTTTTGAGGAAACTCTATACTCTTTTCCACAGTGAGTGGACCAGTTTTTATTCCCACCAACAGTGCATGAGGGTTACCTTTTATCCACATCTTCACCAACACTTGTCATTTGTGAATTTATTGATGACAGCCATTCTGACAGGTGTGAAGTGATATCTTGTCATTTATTTCTGCCCTGTAATCATGTTTTATTTTTTAATTACAACCGAAATACAATATTATATTGGTTTCAGGTATACATCCCAGTGATTAGACATTATGTAACTTACTAAATGGTCATCCTGATAATCTCATATCCATCTGACACCATACATAGTTATTAGAATATTATTAACTGTATTACCCATGCTGTACTTTACATCCCTATGGTTATTCTGTAACAACCAATTTGTACTTCTTAATCCCTTCACATTTTTTTACCGATCTCCCCAACCCACTTCTCATTTGGCAGCCATCAAATTTTTCTCTGTATCTTTGAATCCTTTTCTGTTCTGTTTGCTAGTTTATTTTGTTTATTAGATTCAATTATTGATAAATATAGCTTCATTGGCATTTTACTATTTGTAAAATTTTTAATTTTTTAAACATGTTTTTATTGATTTTTTTAGAGAGAGAGGAAGGAAGAGAGAGATAGAAACATCAATGGGAGAGAGAAACATCAATCAGCTGCCTCCTGCATGCCCCCTACTGGGGATCAAGCCCAGAACTTGAGCATGTGCCCTGACCAGGAATCAAACTAGTACCTTTCAGTCCATGGGACAATGCTCAATCTACTGAGCCACACCAGCTGGGCTACTGTTCACATTTTTTATCTTTTATTTTCTTCATCTTCTTACAGAAGACCCTTTAACATTTCATATAAAACTTGTTTGGTGGTGATGAACTTCTTTAGCTTTTCCTTGTCTGGGAAGGTCTTTATATAGTTTTTCAATTCTAAATGATAGTTTTTCTGGGTAGAGTAATCTTGGTTGTAGGTCCTTGCTTTTCTTCACTTTGAATATTTCTTGCCTATAAAATTTCTGTTGAGAAATCAGCTCATAGTCTTATAGAAGTTCCCTTGTAGGAAACTACCTGCTTTTCTCTTGCTGCTTTTAAGATTTTCTGTTTGTCTTTAACCTTTTGCATTTTAATTATGTGTCTTGGTGTGGGCCTCTTTGGATTCATCTTGTTTGGGATTCTCTGTGCTTCCTGGGCTTGTATGTCTGTTTCCTTCACCAAGTTAGGGATGTTTTCTGTCATTGTGTTTTCAATTTCTTGCTCGCTCTCTTCTCCTTCTGGCACCCCCCATGATACAAATGTTGGTGCACTTGAAGTTGTCCAGGGAGCTCCTTGCACTATCTTTATTTTGTTAGAGTCTTTTTTTTTTTTTCCTGTCTGATTGGGTGTTTTTTACTTCCTCATATTCCAAATTGCTGATCTGGTTCTTGGCATCATCTACTCTACTGTTGATTCCCTGTAAATTATTCTTCATTTTAGTTAGTGTAGCCTTCATTTTTAACTGGTTCCTTTTTATGGTTTCCATTTTTTTTCCATGCTGTTGAAGTTCTCTCAAAGTTCTTTGAGCATCCTTATAACCATTGTCTTGAACTCTGTATCTAGTAGGTTGCTTGCCTCCATTTAACTTATTTCTTTTTCTGGAAATTTATCTTGTTCTTTCATTTAGGACATGTTTCTTTGTCTCCACGTTTTGGCTGCTTCCCTAATTTTGTTTATATGTATTAGGTAGAGCTGCCATGTCTCCAGGACTTGGTATAGTGGTATTTTATAGTGTGTCATGTAGGGCTCACTGGTGCAGCCTTCCCAGTCACCAAGCTGGGCACTCAGGTGTGCCTCTGTGTAGGCTGTGTACACTGTCTTGTTGTAGTTTAGCCTTGATTTCTGTTGACACCACTGGGAGGGATTGACCACCAGGCTGATCAGCTGCAAGGACTGGCTGTGACTACAGTGTAGGAGTTGCTGTGCAGAAGCTGACCCTGTGAAGCAGGACTTGCTTCAGTGGGGTTTTGGTATTTACCAAGTCCACTCCTTGAATGTGTCACTTGTGGAAATGGTAGTGTTGTAATATGGTGTTGACTGAAGCTGTTCACTAGGTGCACTAGCTTGGGGTCCTCTGGGAAGAGGCAAGGTCAGCCACCACCAGTGCCTTGATGGGGTCACCCAGTGTGAGCTATAGAGTGATCTGCATATGGCTGCTACTTGTGCAGGGCTTGGAGGTGCCAGGAGTGGCCAAGCTGCAAACCAAGGCTGGGTATCTCTAGTGCCGGGACTGGGGCCACCTAGCAAGAGGTACAGGGCACACCAAGACCAGATACTGCTTGTTTGCAGTTTGTGTACCTTTGAGAGATTTTAGGAAAGTCCACAGCAAGAGCCAAGACAGGCAGTTTGTATGGAAAAGCTACTGGAAAAAGCTTGGGTGGGCCCACAAGTTGGGTGGCACAGGGTCTTAAGGAATCACCAGGTAAGGCAAACAGTGTGAGACAGGTTGATGGAGTCTCAGATATGGCACCTGACTGTCAGCTCTGTGTGGGCAGAGTCTCAGAAAAAGAACAATGGTCTCTGCCAGCACTTTTGTCTGGCAGAAAGCTGCCTTTGCGGCCCTCACCCTGATACCAGACAATTCACTTCCTCCCCATATGTCCCTGGTGCCTTTTGAGCTGCTGCCCCAGCATTACAGCTCAAAGGAAGGGAGTCTGAGTAATTCCATGCATTGGCCCTTTAAGAGAAATGCCTGGGACTCCAATAGCCTCCATCTCATCCAGCCACAATCTCTGCTGGGTTTGTTTGGTTTTTTAATCCCCACCCGAGGATATTTTTCCGTCTATCCTGAGACAGAGTGAGAGGGAGAGAGAGAAGTGTCAATGTGAGAGAGACATGACCCCGACCAGGGCCAGGGACTGAACCACAACTGAGGTACATGCCCTTGACTGGAATCAAATCCATGACTCTTTGGTCAGTGGGCTGACACTCTAACCGCTGAGCCAAACCGGCCAGGGCCTGTCCTGGATTTTACAGCCAGAAGTCATGGGGGTCTTCTCTTCCTGACACTGGAACCCTGGGCTAGAGGCCTGATGTGGGGCTGGAACCCCTCCTCCTCAGGGGTACCTCTGCAGCTGAGATATCCCTCCCCATTTTGATTTTTATCTGAAATACCTGGGTGTGGGACCAGCTGTTTTGCATCTGTGCACTTCCTACCTGTCTCTATGTGGCTTCTTCTTTAAATCCATCATAATAGAACTTCCATTCAGTTAGATTTGGTTCTGAATGATGGTTGTTCTATAGCTTAGTTGTAATTTTGATTAACTTGTGGGAGGATTCAAGTACTTCATTTACTTACACCACCACCCTGACCAGAAGTTTTGTTGTGGCTTTAATTTGTATTTCTGCTTATAGGATATTTTTAAATAGTGTTGTTGTATTTTTTCTCTAAGATTAATTAATTTTTAGAAACAATCAAATTTTCAATAAGCAAAGTATGATATATAAGTTAAGGATCAAAATTAGACAATGATTATACAAAGAAACTATAAATCAAATAGACATATTTTCTCATATGATTCATAACTGGATGAAAAGACAATTCCTAAAAAATAATTACAGAATAATTGAAACTAGTTATAGCTTTCAATATTGACTCTTGATTTCTACATATTGTTTGACATTTTCTTAAAACCTTAATATTTTAAAATCACACCAAACATTTCAACATTTAACACAAACTAGAATAAGTTACTGAGATCCTTTACCTATATTCCATATATTATTAACAATTATAACCAGTGTTAGACCATCTATTGCAAAAGTGTTTTTATTTAAAGTTATGTGAAATGTAAAAGGAAAGTAAGTACTTAGCTAATAGTTTGAGTTCTGTTACCCATTGTAATAAGTAACTTTGCTCTGCTCTGCTCCAGTTCTGAATCTTTATTATATGTATTATCAGAGAAATTGAAAGGCATGTTGTGAATTCAATGAGTTACACCCAGACATGAAGAATTTGACTTTTGTTAAAATTAGTATCATGGTAAAGTGTTGCAGCTCTGTACCACCTGAGCTCGTTTTTCATAACTAAAACACTACCAGTGACTGTCCAGATTTCTGGATGGATTACAACAACCAGCAATGATTCTTATTACTGCAAACAGTAACCCTAGAGTTATCATGTGAACATACAAGGGAATGCACCTCAGTCCCAACAAAGAACTCTCCAAAATGACAAGATGTGAAGTGTGCCTATCTAATATTAAGAATATCAGGATAGCCTGGCCAGTGTGGCTCTGTGGATTGAGCGTTGTCCCATGGATTAAAAGGTCCTGGTTTTATTCTCTATCAGGGCACATGCCTGGGTTTAAAGCAGGACCCCCAGTAGGGGGCGTGCAGGAGTCAGCCAATCAATGTTTCTCACATCGATGTTTCTATCTCTCTCTCCCATCCTCTCTCTCTAAGAAATCAATTTGAAAAAAAGAGAAAAAGGAAAAAAAAAAAAAGAATGTCAGGATACACAAAGTGTGAAAGATTCCTAAATTAAATATGTTGAACCTGCCAAATCTAGCATTGTTTTTTGCTCTACCATGAAACTTACAAAATATTTAGTATCCAAAGAGGTTGCCTTAGTTTCATGCTTTACTACTTATATCTGTTTTGGCTTTGCTGTCTTTAATTGTGGTTTTTAAATGTCCCTCAGCCTTGATCTCTGTTTATCCTTCACTAGACTAAAACGGTATCAGGGCAATCTTAGTTGCAGGGGGATCAGGAGGAGGATGTCAATGGGGGAAAAAGGAGAAACATTTGTAACAAAAATAAATTAATAAAAATTTCAAAAAAAAACTATTTATTAAAATTAATCACCTTTTTTCCAGCTATACATCATGATTCACGGATGAAATAAAATCTACTTACATTGTAAGAATCAGTAATATTTTTCACTTAATTAGGGTAAATACAAGTAAAAGTTTAATAAAACTTTTGTTTTGTGTGTACGTGTGTGTTAGGTTATATTGTAATTTGCATTTCACAAGATGGGTCACACTTGAACATTCTTCAGACCCTAATGTCTAATAATCTTCTTAGTCCTTCCTGTTCTTAGTTCCATCAAGTGTCCTTAATTCTCAGCCCTTTCTGTTTTTAGTTTCACCCTGTCTGCTTGATTTTCCAAACATCTGAGCACAACAGCCACGTTTGCACATGCAACTGCCCATAGAATTAATCATTTAAAAAAAAGAATTAACAAACCTCAGTGATTACATTAATCATTGCATATTAACCCCACCAGCAACATAAATGTCATGTTCAGAAGACATGATGTATGCATCTAAATTCCAGGTACACTACACGGATGACTTATATTCTAGAGTTTCACTGTCATATTGCCCTTTGGCTATGACCTGGGGCATGTTATACATGAAACAGCTATAGCAAGATGCTGCTAGTAATTATATTCTTTAGAATAACATCCAAAATACCAATTCTCTGTCACACTTTGTACTACAGCATAATCCTATATAGTAAAATTGCAATGAATGTATGTTCCTGATTTTTATAATGAAAGTATTTTAAGTTAATTTATCTACTTTCTTACCTTAGAACCAGAATCAAAATATGAGTCAAGTGAATCTTCTCTAAAACATAATCTCATACCTAAATTTACAATATTTCTAATTGAATTTTAGATACAAAAGATTATGTTCACAAAAGCCTAAAGTCTGCTAATGATATAGACATCATCTAAATTCTTTCTCTCATTGATTATTAATCTAATTATCTTCTTCCTAAAATAATGTCTCTTCAAAAAGGACAGTTTCTCACTAAGTCTAAACTGAATTACAGCTGCATTAACTTTATGGTCCCAAATTATAAATGTATTATTTATTATAGAAGTTTATCAATTATTAATATAACATTTAGTATTTTCACAAGAAAAAGACAAACTTCCTTTAAACAAAAATGCAAGCTTTTATTGACTTCTGCCTAGCATGTATTTTAATCTAATAATCACATTAGTGATTGATTTACACTGAACTAGGAAAGACCTTTTCAGTCACAGTTTAATTTGGTATAAACCAACTTCAGTCGCCAAGATTTTGCTGTATTTCAGGCCAGAGACATCACTTAAAAACATAAACACAGTATTTCTTTCTGATGTCTTCTGTTCTCACATTAGAGATTTTGGGAAGATTTGCCAAAGGAATCCCAGAAGTTGAAAGTCATTCTTTATTCACTTTCTCTTATCCTAGATGTTTGTTCTATGACTGAAGAATAAAATGATTATCATAGTAAGAAATTAAAACATCTTTAAACTTTTTTACTCTAACATCACCTGGCCTATTTACTAAAGATATATAGATGTTTCGTGAGGGTAAACATCTTCAATAAGCTTCAAAACATAAATGTTCAAGATGTGTTATTTTGTATATACTATGTGAACAGTGGAAATGAAGCAGCTCTCTATTCATGATGCATTTAAGAAGTTGGAAAACCAATCGCCGTTGTAATAAACAGTATTTTCTGCATGCAAACTTAGAAAATATAATTTACAGACATGAAATAGAATTTGTAGCAATGGCAACAGAAATTAAACAACCAGGATATAGTCACAAAATATGATTCCTTAAAGAGCATTAACCCACAGTCAGGAAGCCTTAATTTTATTATTTTTTTTTTATTGTCATGACTATTCTTGGCTTGTTGTGACCTTTTGAAAACTAAATATCAAATTATAAATTTGTGAAACAGAAATATAAAAGCAAGGTTCATATCTGCCCTATTTATTACAGTATGTGGGGAAAAGGAGGCTGAAAAAGATTTCTTTTGCAAATAAATATTCAAGTGGTGCGTTTATTCATAAAGTTAGTATTTAGGCAATATGAGTATACTTCTTCTAATGTCTTAAGATGAAATTTTTTAAATTACAAAATAATTATTTATATTACCTCAAATGATGAGATTCTTGAAAATAATTTTATAAACAGAAATAAATCTGCTAATTATGAAAAATAAATAATCCCAATTAAGTAATATTTAAAAATTGGTATCACAAATGTTTAATTTAAAGTCTGGCATTTATTCTCTCATATGGAAAACTGGCAGAATTCTAACTGCAAAAAAAATTCTCTTACTCTTAAAAGGCACTCAGTCATTTTCATTCATTTACAATCCATAATGTCTAGTCCATGAAAAAATGAATTTGGAGCTCAGAGTAGACAATGAGGACAGGAACTCTTTGATCTTATTCACTGGTATGTCTTTAGCACAGTTCAAAGTAGTAGGAGTTCACTTCATATATTTTGTTTATATATTTTGAATAAATGAAGGAACAAAACTGAATCCAAGAAAAGTAAATATGATAAAATTATTCGTTTATTTTTTTAATGCAGAAGAATAAAGATTTCTACCAGGTTTTTTCCCTGAAAAGTCCTAATACAAAAGACTTTAAATTTCTTAGGTAAACTAAATGAATTTTTATTAATTTATTGTCCAAATTTGTAAAAACTCATGATTTTAAGAATTAGGCTACTTTACTGATAGGAATAGAGGGAAAACCAATATGCCAAGTCATAATTTCTTAATCCAAATAAATTGGATGCTACTAGGCAAGTAAAATCCTTTATATGCAAAGGTCTAGATGCTGGGTAAACTCAGACTCATCTTTGGTAAAATAAAAAAGTGATTTTTAACATACACCTAAAGTATCTTGTCACCTTGGGCCTCTCTTCCATTCTGCCAAGTCACCGCCTAACCTTTCATTTCTGTTTATGTTAAACACAATGAAGGATGTGGTGACAATTTTGACAGTGCCTCTGGAGACCAGACACATGTCTGTCTGTAGTGCTTACCCCAGAGACTCCCAAATGCCGGTCAATACACTGTAGTCTGTGACAAATATTTTAGTTATCATGGGAGCAAAAATTAAACAATAGGGACAGTGAAGAGAGCTTTTCATTGAAGTTTTTTTTCAATAAAGATCTAGTCTTTATTATAAAATCTTATTTGTTTTGTAAAATAATGGTGAAATTAAATGTTAGGTTGTTTTTCCTAAAAGAAAATAAAGCTGGTAAACTTTGTTGTCACCAAGTACAAATAATTCGAAACATGTAGACAGTTGGTAATAGAAAAACCATCTAACTAAACAAATCAAAGAAAATAGAAAACGGTGCATGGCTTAATGAGGAAGAAGAACAAGAAAACAAGGAGTAGATTTCAGTATCTCCCTTGACAATTCCCTTGACTGATGAAGACACAGAGTCTAGAAGTGTTGTAATGGAGTTTCTTCCTCGTTTGTTCATTATTTCTGAAAATGTCCAACTACCTCTGATACTTCTGTGCAGAATGGCATTCAGTTATATAAAAAAAGAAGAAATTCTGTTTTCTTCTTTTTATTTTTTACAATGAAACTATCCTTTCTTTTCCCAAATACTATTTTCTTTATCAATTTATTATAGTTTCCCTGAGTTACTATGGAAAGTCTTTTATAATACACTATATATTATACTAGATTATAAGAAAAGAAGTGTAACTTTTTCCAAAATAAATAATTTTCTACTTAATCAAATAGTTTATTGCCATATTATATTGGATTTTATTTTTGTATCTTTATTGTTCAAAGTATTACAGATGCCCCCCTTTTCTCCCTCATCGACCCCCTCCACCATGCTCCCACTGGATTTTAAACTACCTAGAACTGATGTGTCTGAGTTTATTTTAAATGTACTCAATATAGGTAACACTTCTTTAGAAAAGTGGTTTAATTATTAGGACATCAACATCAAAGTTTAGAGACACATGAAAACTAATATATTCGTATTTACAGGATTATTTTTTAAAAGAAGGACCCTGATGCTACCTCAGAATAGATATGTCAGGTTTTCTATGGAACCAGTGAATGGGAGTTTTTACCCAAAGACTTTACCCAAGGAATATCAGGTAATAATTAATTAATAAAAATAAAATTATCCTTGCAAAATTATTATATATAGTTTTTTCATTTCTGTTAATAAGTAAACAAACAAATTAATTAATTAAATATATACTAACTTCCCACCATATTCAGGAGGTTATATAGCAGAACTGTGGAATATTCAAACTAATGTCATTATTTTAAATAACTCTTCCTTTTTCTTACACATACACACTTTAGACCCCTTCCTTTATATCTAGACATTTTTGGGTAAACCAAATCAGTGTAAGGCTCATATTATCAAAATTTTTTAAAAAATTATCTTTGGAAGAATTTTTATTTTCAGATATCAGTAAAATATTTATTTCTTACCTTCAGTCAGTTCTAGGGACAGTTAAAGAAATATAAAGTTGAAGGCTTAAAATCTTTGCAATCAAGTTTGAGAGAAATTATATATATTCAATAGATAAAGTAATAGATGAGTAATTCTATAAAACATAAGTTTAGGTAGGGAAGTGTCAAAAAATGGAAATAACAGAGAATATAGACATGGATTTAAATCCTGACCAGGACAATATTTGGCTAATATATAACCTTTTGAAGCTTTTTTGTTGTTGTTTTTTATATATGAAATGAGGATACTAATAATTCCATAACATGATCATTGTGGAGATTAGAAACAGGTCCTGTTAAAGCCTAGCATTGGACCAAGAATATGCACTAGAATTCACAAATAAGTATTTATTGTTATTAATGGTACTTCATGGCATTAATAGTTATAATTGTATTGGTTGTGATTTTTTCTCCCTTTAACATTTCCCTGCCTGGACATTTTGTTTATACTTCTCTCATGACCCATACTTTCATTCTGACTTGATGATTAAATGCTCTGATATTAGAGAACTGTATGAGGGCAATTATTACAATTTTCTCATATGTGTATTCTTCAGATAAGTAGTCCTTTACTTTTAATCACCCAAAGATCTTGTTACCATAAAGATTTAATTCTAATCAGTAGGTTTAAGCAGGGTTCTGAGATTCTGCATTTTCAACAGTGCTTCTGGTTCCTCTGACCACACTTTGACTACCAAGGCCCTACACCACTTACTTTGCCTTGCATATGGAAGATATTCAATAATATTTCTTCATTAAAAAGATAACATGAAACACATGATTTACATTGTCAAATTAATTACAAAAACAATAATTTTTTAAAGATTTCAGAGGAAGAAGCTACAGAAAACTTTATGCAGTGGGTGAGAATTTACCCAGGTCCTCAAGAATTACAAATATGTGAATGGTTAGAGTGGAGTGCAAGCAATCCCAGATTTGTAGAAGCACATAGCCAAATTGTGGATAAAGCACAGAAATGTTCAAGGATTCGTATAGCTATTGTGGCCAAAGTGTAAGATTCAGGCTATGTTAAAAATAAGTTGGAAAATATTGGTTGACACAATTGTTTAACAGTCAGTGAACAAACACAGAGTTTTTGAGCAGTCTGTGAAGTGATTACTATGGTTTTAGGAAAGTTATTCTGGGTAGTGGTGTGTAAATAGTTGATGTAAATAGTGGTGTGTAAATAGTGATGTGTAAATAGAAAATGGGAGGTTCGATAAGCTCTTAGCTTTAGCTTCTAACTGTATATTCAGTTAAGTTTCCAGGACTTAGATTGACATCAAATATGAGACATCCTTACATATTGCTCCCTTTGCTATGTTAAATCATATTATAACTAAGCCTGAAAACAATTAGACAGGAGTATAACTTGGTTTCGGGATAAATTTGTTTCATGGATTTTTCTACCAACAAACACATTAATTATGGTACAGCTTTCCTGATTTGAACATCTCAAGCAACTTTACCACCACAAAGAAAAACAACAAAAGTAACTTGTTGCATTCTATTGGGATACTCATATTTAACACATATTGTCATTTTTTCTTATATTTAATAATATTGCAATTAAACAGTTATGCATAAAATTATTAATAATCCACAGGGGAAGTAAGACAATCAGGTACTTCACATAAATAATAAAAATGTAAAAACAGAATATAACATTTTCTAATATATTTAATGATAGAAGGAGCAAATAGTCATGTTTTTGAAAAGCAGTTTTAATTATATTGTGAAAGAATCAACACACATTTTGATCAAATTTACAAAGTTCACAGCTGAGAAAAATCTCTCACTAATATATATCTCAAAGCATCTAATTGCAGTTTTGCCTATTATGTAATTCAATTCCAGGGGAGAATAGAATGGAACTTAGCCCATATTGTATGGTATTAACATCTAACTATAGTATATAGCTGCCATAAAATTAACCGTAGAGTACCCCTCATAAGTGATGTCTAAGATCAAGTGATTTAAGGTATTGCATCACTTAAGATCAATGAAGCAGAGTTAGTAATTGGTAGAAAAAATTTAAAACATAGTAAAATAGCAAAACAGGGCAACTATCATTAACAGAAAAATGTAATCTAATTGAAGACATTGCGTGCAGTCTCTATTGCAATTTTTACATCCCTGGATTTTTCTCTAAGCTTTACAAATATATTATTTACTATCACATAATTTTAACTTGATTTCAAGTGTAAAATAACAAATTTTATAATTTTATTATAGATTTCATACTTATTTTGCAGTGTTCCATATCCAATATCAATATTTCAATTGATTTTTTATTCTCCCTCTTTTTGTAATCTAAGAGAGAGTAATTCATTTAATTCAAGTAGAAAGTCCCAAGGTAAGTGTCCATTAACTTATACTATATGTAAGGGAGAAAACATAATTTTACTTGTGAAAAACTCAATAGAAATCATATAAAATTTTAAAGATTATTGGAATAAGTCATATTCAGAAACATATGTAAGCTTTTTGAAATGTGAAATTTGGCTGAAAAAAATTTCACGAGAATAACTTCCTTATGACAAATTTGAGGGAATCATGAATGTGTTAGACAAAAACAAGTACAAATATGAAAAGCTTGAAAAATTTTGAATTCTTTGGTGATTTCAGTTTTATAGTTTACTATCACTGATTATGATAAATCCTCAATATTTTGTCCTAACTTTTCAAATTGAAAAAGATCAGTTTTTTTAGTTTTTGTTTGTTCTTTTAGTTTTTCTTTTTACTGTTGACAGTATTACAGCTGTCCCCCACCCCACCCTCCTTTATCCCTTCCACCCAACCCCCACCTCACCCCAGGCCTTCACCACACTATTGTCTGTGCTTGTGGGCTATGCTTATATGCACATATGTTCTTTGGTTAATCTCTTTCTATCTCCTCTCCCCCTCTCCCCATTCTTCTATGTCTATGGTCCTATTTTGTTCATCAATTTATTTTGTTCATTCTATTCTGCATATAAGTGATATTATATGATATTTGTCTTTCTCCGACTGGCTTATTTCACTTAGCATAATAACCTCCATGTCTGTCCATGCTGTCACAAAGGGTGAGTTCCTTCTTTTTTTTTACAGCAGCATAGTATTCCTTTGTGTAAATGTACCACATCTTTTTTATCCATTTATCTTCTGATGGGCTCTTGGGTTGTTTCCAGATCTTAGCTATTGTTAATAACACTGCTGTAAACATAGGGGTACATATATTCTTTCTGACTGGTGCTTCAGGATTCTTAGGATATATTCCCAGAAATGGGATCGCTAGCTCATATGGCAATTCCATTTTTAATTTTTTGAGGAAACTCCATATTCTTTTGCATAGTGGTTGCATCAGTCTGTAATCCCACCAGCACTGTACTAGGGTTCCTTTATCTCCACTTCCTCTTTAAACTATTTTTATGCAATTGCCTTGGGAGGATGTAATTTTAAATATGTAGCTAAGGACCTATGAAAATATAATGGTACACTCTAAATTTTGTGATGTTTGCAATCTAAAACAAGAAAGTATTTTTAATTTTTCTAACAATGTTTATACTTCTTATAGCTTTTGTTTTAAATTTAGCTTTTGTTTTAAACTTAATATCACTCATAATAATATGTGGTCTGCATTAATATTTAATCATTTACTTTTTCATTTTCTATTTTATAGCTTCACAAACAAATAGTTTGTAAATTTGCCAGATCCATTTTGTTTCTACTTAGAAAATTGGAATCTAATGAAAGTTAGTGTTCTAAATATTTAGTAAACATTTATT
This sequence comes from Tadarida brasiliensis, assembly GCA_030848825.1. NCBI lineage: Eukaryota > Metazoa > Chordata > Mammalia > Chiroptera > Molossidae > Tadarida > Tadarida brasiliensis. The sequence goes on along the minus strand of CM061267.1, from coordinate 27,753,635 downwards.
GAAATCCCACTTTTCCATTAAGCACTATAGTAGAGAATACATGAACAAAGGATATGGCCTCTTTTTTTCAAGTATCATATAAACTTTTTGAGATATAACAAGGATTCAAAGAAGTAAATGCCGGTTATCATTGTTTATATGAATATATATATATATATATATATATATATATATATATATATTTTTTTTTTTTTTCCCCTAATGAAATGTGAGTTAAAAGGGTAATCATAGTTAGGTGGTACTAACCAAGGTGATTCTGTAATGCTGCTGCTAACCAGCTGTGACTGTCCTCACAGAAAGTCTCCTTTGAGGTCATTTTAATTCTTTAATGATTGTTTCTCCAAGTGAGTAAGTCAGGATTTGAGATGAAGTATACTTACGGAGCTGTAATTGAAGCAAGTAAGAATGCCATTTTCCTTGGCATATATCTGTCATAAATAAGATTGCATTAATAAAATCAGAAATGTGTCCTTAAAGGGAAAAAATATTTCCCTTATGTGCCTAGGAATTCTAGTGGCTATAGAGGAAGCATATTCCTTAAGCCCAATTGCCTAGTTCCAGCCACTACATAAATGGATAGCATCCCTGGAAACTTCTAGAGTTAAATCCATACTTACCATATTTTCCACACCATCACTTCATACAATTTTTCTAAATTAATTCAATAAATGTTTATTGTGTTTCTACTTTGTGCCAGGTTCTGTTCTTATGTGCTGATGAAATTAGAGTTAAAAAACAAAGTCCCAGAACTCAGGGACTCATATCCTAGTCAGAAGATGAAGACAGTAAGTAAGTATGTGATGAATAATGTAATGAAGCTATTAAGAAAAATGGGCAAGGTAAGGGAGCGAATGATACAGGAGCTCATGGAAGAGCTGTCTGATAAGGTACCAATCAGGAATGATTGAAATAAACAAAAAGAAAAAACCATGCGCATAACTGAGCAAAGAATTTTCAAAAAAGTAAAAATAAATTCAATACCCTGAGGCAAGAAACTGCTTAGACTGTTTTAGTATCAGAAAGAAGGCTCAGGTGGTTGGTCTAGGGCAAGCAAGGAGAACAGGATGAAATGAAGTTTGGGGAGAGGGCACAAAGCAAATGATGTCAATTTTGTAAGCATTGTGTAGAACTTTTAATTTTACTTTGAGTGAGGGCAACTTAACTAATCAGATTTATATTTTAATTAATTTATCTGCCTGCTGAATGATGACCAGGTGTGAAAGGGTCAAGAGGGAAGCTGCAAGTTAGTTAGAAGGCTGTTGCAACAGTGCAGGTGAGCACAGTATCAGTTTACATCAGAAGGTTTGTTATGTGGTCAGACTAGACAAGATTGTGGATATATTTGGAGCCTCTTGGATGGACTGTGGTATGTGTGAAAGGTATGGTTATAAATTTTCTACTCTGGACAACTGGAATATTGGTGCTGTGTTGGAACATACAGGTGGAAATGAAGTTTGGCTTTGAACATGTGAAGTTTGAGATGCCAATTGAGTGTCTAAATGGAAATGTTATATAGGCTGTTGGAGTTTAGGGGAGAAGTTGGGACTGGAGTTATAAATTTGGGAGTCATCAGTATGGATATGATAATTAAAGATCTAGGAGTGAGTGCACCAAGGAAAGAAGTCCCAGCATTGACATTTGAGGAAGCTGAAGATGAGCATACAATCCTGTCATTTTTCTCATTAAGGGGAAAGTTGTGAAAAGATAATAAACCAGTTGTTTTACCATGCACACCATTGACCCATGTGTATATAAGCAATTAGCAAGTCACTTTTGTAATCAAGTGGCAGACCCCATGCATTACTGACCCCAATACACTGAGGCAGTTGCTCTTTGACCACTACAAATTCAGTAACATTTTGGAAATGATTAGTGTACTGTAGTATCTTTAAAAAAAAGATATATAAGACAGAATCTTAGTGTATAGACAATGATTTGAAGAATCGAAGTTGCTGTTGCATTTCTTTAATGAGCAAAATATTTCCTTTATTTTTCCATACTATCCAAAATTTTAGGTGTCAATTTCCATTGCTCTAGTTGTAGAAATATCTAGCTATGATTCATCCAAGTTCATGCCTTCAACATCTATGGTAGATAAACTGTTATACCAAAAGCTTAGATGTTTTTATCTCTTAACAACTTGTTATAAATATTTTTATAAAGGAATCATGGGGAAAACATAGTAAATAAAAATATACACATAATACTAATGAAATGTCTTTTTTTTACTTATATAATTAGGGAATTCCCAAACTACTGGAAGAAAGAATTGTGGTATCGCAAAGGCTGAGTCATGTATGCTTATCACAATATGCTTTTCTAAGATAAATCACGAGTTTTAAAATATCTAAGTTAAAGTTTTGCATTTTCATTTGTTGTTGTGTTAATATGAAAGTTACTCTTGCCAAAGGCAGACTAGAACAATATTCTAAGGAAGAAATGGAAATTAGGTATATGTGCCTGCTAATGTTATGAGAATACTGTTAACTATATCTACTAAGTAAGTCTATAAATTAGAAATCTTTGGTTTAGCAATCCCATCTGCCTTAAGAATCTGCATTTTAAGATAAATCAGGTGTATTTCTAACAACTGCTTCTATAGCTGTTGAAAAGAAAATAAACATCGATCATCTTGAGAAATGTCTGAATATTTTATCAAGGTAATATTTTGATCTTTTTTTCTTTCAAATGTCACTAAATCAAACATAGGATATCATAAAATACTGCTTTTGCAAGTTTAAATAATATTCTATAATATTTATTTATTGAATCATTATTTATCCCATTCCTTTTTTTCTGAGATGCTACTGAATTTGTCTAAAACTAAAAACATGAATATGAAGTAAGGCAACATTCAGATAGCCACAACAATTCCATATAAAGCCCAGTGATTTTTTAAATCAAAACTAGTATCTAAAGTTACTAAAACTCATTACTTTGCAAAGGCTTAAAATAATGTAAATGTGAAAGACCACATTAAAAATACAAGCTTTTAGTTGGCCCTCAGACCAAAGGGTCATGGGTTTGATTCCTGGCAAAGGGCACATGCTTGAGTTGCAGGTTTGATCCTTGGCCTTGTTGGGGTCATGCAGGTGGCAACCAATTGATGTGTTTCATTTACATGGATATTTCTCTCTCTCTCTCTCCCTCCCTCCCTTCCACTCTATCTAAAAATCAATGCAAAAATATCCTCAGATGAGGATTAACAAAAATATAAGCTTTTAGATCAGTATTTTTTGCTTTTTAGGAGGATACACAGAAAAATCAACATTAGATTTTTGCTTTGGCAGGAAATAAAATTGCATAGCCAACTTGATGCAGTGTTTTCTAAAACAGCTTATTTAACTATTTTATGGAGTTAGAATCCTGGATGATATAATAAAGAAAGACATGTTTGGTCTACATATTACACTGCATAGACTGGCTTTTATATCTATGAATAGAAAATATGGAAAAGTAATTTTATATATGGATAATTTATTTATTAGTTCATAATAAAAGCATTGAGTACAAATAGTTCATTATTTTCAAGTTATCCTAGAAATGGAGATTATAAACTCTTCATTATATAAATTTACAAATTCTATTTTGAATAATTCTTACTAAAGAATAACAGAGAAAGATTAAAATGATAGATACATTATGTGATAAGCATTGTCCTTATTTTATTCATGTATTCAGTATGTTGTGGCTGCACAAAATGAAATCATTAGGACTGCCTCAATTCATAATGTCAGGGGTCCCAGCTCCATTTCAGGTTATTTTCATTACTATTACTAAGACCTCAATTTTCTTAGAGGATAACTGGATTTCTCTATATTTTTATAACCTCTCCAGGACATAACATGGTTTCTATATGATTAGAGGAGAGCAATTCCAGTAAATTGTATTCATAATGCAGCTTCTGCTATTAAAGTCTCCCAATTTTCTATCTCTAAAAAAAAAGATGGTACAGAATATGTTATAATTCTGCAATTTGCTATCATTAGGATATAATTTCAGCATTATATATGCACATATGCTAAATAGTGAGAAACAAGGGCATACTCCCAGAAAATAAATAATTCTGTCTTGCATTTGTATATACCTTGCCTCTAAGAAATTAAAAGTAGTTAAAAGAAAAATTTTAAGCCAGAGACAACAACCTGTAAATTACAGTTACTACTTTTTTTTAGAGAGGTGAAGTACACAATATACAGAATTAAAAATGGCCCTCTCTGTAATTATTTGAAGAGTAAGAGGAGCATTCTGAATCTATCCTTTACTACTGACATAGGGAGGTCTTTCCTTTTCCTTATAAGAAAAAAGATTATATCAGACCAAAATTTCCCACACCATGTTTGTTTTATTTTATTCGTTTGATTTTATTTAATAATAGTAACCATGATTTATTTATTGCCCTCTATATAATACATTGACTATATAAATTAATTCACTAAAAACTTACAACATTACAAGGTGTTATTTACCATCTTAGAGATGAGGAATTGGGCATGGAGAGTTTAGGTAGCTTGCAATAGACCACACAATAAAGAGGTGGGGGTAATATCCTGCTGTGTTACCTTAAGAGGTAGCCTTTGAACTTAGAAGTACTCCATGTTAGGTCAACATCTATTTGATTGGCTGTCTAGAGTCTATTTGTAACAAGACACCAAGAATGCCCCATGACTGACCAGGACTCACTTTTTCTCATTGAATTAGGGTGACTTTGCAATATTGGTATAAGGAGAGATTTTAAAACTTGTAGCAATTCTTACACTGCTCATCAAGCTACAAGAAAAATAATTTCATTGGCAACAGAACAGTTACCAGCTAGCTTATCCATTGTAAATCATGGAAATAAAACCTTGATTTATTGCCATTTCAAGTATTAAGAGAAATGTGTCTTTTCCTTCTCAGAGGAAAAATAAATTGAGAGAAGGTAGGATTAGGATATCTGATTTCATTTTAAATTAATTGCCAATTTGTTTATTGTTACCCTTATAACTGGTTGCTCTTTTACTAGAGCTGTTTAAAGAACAACGTTACTGGTTATAAAATTTCCATTTAGGCAAACTTGTCAGGTAGGCCCAAAGAGATTTTTATTTGGAGAAGGTATTTTTTCATGCAGAAAAATCTCTTTTCAATCATGGACTTTGATATTGAGGCACAACCTGAATCTACAATGGCTTTATATAGAGAGAAACCAAGTCTAATGGTGGTATTTGATGGAGGTCAAGAAAGAACAATAAACATTTGGTAGAAAAAGTCATGCTATTTTCTAGACAATGTTGGCCCATCAGATAGTAATGAGAGACAGACTTATGTAAGCTTATGTTTATTGGGCTTATTTAATTCTGTTTAAAAAAAAAAAAAAACAACTCACGAGTGTCATTATTTCCCATTTTACAGACAAGAAAACTGTAGTTAAGAAAGTTTTCATGCTTTATCAAAATTATTTGCAAGCTATGGATCCAAGATGGGAATCCAAAGAATTTTAATTCCAAAGTCCATGTTCTCAATAATTTCACTACTCTGAATTAATCACGTGCTGTATAAGTAATAGGGCTTAGCAGTCTCTTCTTACAAAATGGAAACTTTTGCATTATGGTTAAGTAAATTTGTAAGTCACAGCTTATGTTGACCTTACGTTGTTTAGAGAATACATGGTTTTAAATTGGGTAGGATGCTGCAAGGCTTTCAAATCTGAGCATCTGACAAGTATTTTGAAACTACTTGAGTACAAGGAAAACAAATTTTATTAAATTTATGAAAGATATGGTTATGAAGCAAAGGTCAGCTTTCTAAGTACCATCTAATATCACCATGATCCTTTACATTTGTAGAATCTGTTCATTATAGACACTGTAATATTGATCTCATAAATAGACTATAAAATTTGGAGCTACAAATTCTAGGCGTGTATTCCAACGTGGGTCCAGAAACATTTTCCAACTCTCTCAGCTTTGGGCGCTTTATTCATAAAATGGGGATATTCAACAGCAACAATTACTAATTAAATAATAATACTTATTATAATGCCTTCTTACATCAACATTTTATTTATAGTTTTAAGTGAGAAACATGCTATAAACACACTAAAATTCTACCCAAGAATTGGATAGTATTATTTGACAATTCCAGAAACTGCTTTCTGTCATCTCTACTCAAATGTCTCAAACACATTTTATATTTAATAAGATCGGTCCATTCACTGTGTTCCCTAGTACAAGAATTGGTACACCTATGTACTCCTGGGTTTTATACTTATGACCACCCTCAAGTCATTTGCCACATCCTGTCCATCACAAAGTCTGTTAAATGTACCCAGTGAGCTCTCAGAGCCATCCATTTCTCACCATAACTACTCCCCCATCATTTCTCACCTGACACTTGCAGTAACTCCTAAGAGAGCCCTCATGTTTTTTTCTTGCCTACCTGCTTTCTGTTCTCCACTTTGCAGCGAAGTAAAATTTTAAATTACAAAAGTGACCATGTTACCTGCCTATCTAAAACCTTATAATAGTTTCCCTTTGACCTAAGGGTAATGTTCAAAGGCATGACTCTGCCTGATCACTGTCCCTCACCCCTCCCAGTCTATTCTCATCTCAGACTACTCCCCACCGAGAGGTTTAGATGTCAGACATTTGGGAATTGCTGCAGAACTACCTCATACCACCTCTTCCTACATGTTAACCACATCATGCTGCTGCCTTTTCCTGGAATATTCTTACCTCTCTTCACTTGGATGATTCCTATTGATCCTCAAAATCTACTATTTACTTTATTTTTTTAAATATGTTTTTATTGATTTTTTTTTAGAGCAAGAGGAATGGAGAGAGAAATAGAAATATTGATGTTAGAAACATCAGTTGGCTGCCTCCTGCACCACCGCTACTAAGGATCGAGCCCGAAACCCGGGCATGTGCCCTGACCAGGAATTGAACCGGGACCTCTCAGTCCATGGGACGATTAGCTCAATCCACTGAGCCACACCAGCCAAGCTTGACTTTATTTCGTTAGCAAGACTTTTCTGAACCCCTTGAACCAGGTTAGACCCTTCTGGTAGTGAAAATCTAATACCTTTTACTTCCCATCTGAAAATAGTCACGACATATAAATTTTTTATTTTATTTTATAGGCTTGCCTGTCTTGTTCACAGTTGTAACACTAGAATCTTGAGCAGATCATACATAAATATATGGATGTTCAAAAATGGACTGTCTGATATAACAGATAAATGAATGAATAAAATAATAATATTAACCATTCAGTTAGCTAGGATAGGAATACAACACATTTTATCTTAAGACCAGTTGGAAGAACTAAGCATTGGCTCTGGGTGTTACATCAAATTAGTGTTTCGTGTGATGTGTGAGAGCAAGGAGAGTAAGTTATTTCTCTCTATCTTGAGACCCAAGAAAACGCTGATAACATTGTAAGAACTACACAAATATTGATAGATATAAAGGAAGGGGTGAGATTGTTTGCCAAACTGTGAAAGATTTCAAATAAAACAAAGATCATATAATCAGATGATCGTTTGTTACCTCCTTCAGAGAATATACATGGAGTACAAATAGTTATTTCAGGATACTTTTAGGTATCTTTTAAGATACTTGTGGATCCTTTTGTAAAAATGATATCCAGGGTGACAAAAACTTTCTTCAGATTATCTTTGGCAATGACAAATATTTGACCTCCAAATGTACGGTTGAATTTTTAAGCCATCTAAATTTAATTTATCCATGTGGTGCAGATAATTGCAGGGACAAAAGATTGTTTTTGAGCTTGAAAGGAATAAAAAAAAATAAAACAATTTTTTGGATGAGTCTTAAATTCTCCAAGAAAAAGTCTTAAAGAAGTTCAGAAACATTTAAAGCAATAAGAAGACTTCAAATGGCTCGCCCAGGGATGGGTATATTTATTTAAAAATCAATCCCTGGACCAAGGGCACTATTCTTAAGCTCCAAAACACAGCTGTTTTATTTAGGAAGCTACTATTTTGTGTCTGAGTAAAGTGGTGTCTGGGCCTTACTTCTAATTCCACAGCTGTTCTTTTGATTGATGGGTTTATTTATTAGCTAATTTATTCACACTCATTTTTTCTTTTATTTAACAAATACCTAGTGATCAGAAATTATCTGTTAGAGAAGGAATATATAACCATACACTAAAAAAATCTTACCTTGTGGGGTGGGAATCAGGGTACGATTCAAGACTGTAATTGCAGACAGCAGAAGTCATAGTGCATAAGAGCATTATAGAAGTTTAGTGAAAGGAAGAACTCAAACTAGCTGCAAATCCTCATTACTATTATGTAATAAGCACTCTTCCTCTTTATGAAATATTTATGTTTGCACTAAAGAGTCTAGAGCATGTTTCTTTGTATTTTAATAATGCTTCACAGGCTATGTTTGCTGTGAATGCTATTATTTTTTGCATAATTAAGTAATGAAGCAATTAGCACAGCAGGCACATGTCAACTAGATAGTGGTTAAAATTTGTGATTAACTAGAATTTTTTGCTGTCTTTGCCAATATTCTCCTTCTTACCAAATGAAGCTGTACTTTTTTCACTCTGAAGAAATTAAGTTCCCACATAGTTGAAGCTTTGCCTACTATAACTAAATGAGTCTAAGCAAAATATCTTGATGACATGAAAGCATGCATAGAAGAGCTGCCTGTGAAGATCTGTGAAGTAAATGAACTACTAAGAACATCATTTAGGTTTAAAAAACATATGGACTAATAAGTATTTTGCAGGCTATTTAATTGGCATCTTACTCTACTACAATCCACGAAGTAATACCATAGCTCCTCAACTATTTTACACTGCTTGTGCGTCCCCTGACAAAGTGACCCCCTCTACATTAGGGACTTACAGAACTATGAGCAGGAAAACTGGCACTTATGAAGTCCACCTTTGTGACTCTGTTATGTAAACCGACTGGAGAGAGAAGGCAATTCATCCAGACCTTAGGCCCACCATGTAACTTCACTAAATAGGCATTCACTGACAGCATTTTGCTCTACTCTCTGTGTCTACTCTCTGAGTAAGACGTGGAATCTGACCCTGAAGAACACACAGTCTAGACTGTGTGTGTAACTACGTTCAATTCATTGTTAAATGACAATACAATATGAACACAGAAGAGATTTCATTCTGTTCATTTCTTCTCCAGCAAGTATTTATTAGTTAAGCCATGATTCAGGATCCTAGGGTGGGATGTACCCAAGTCCCGCTTTCACCTGGGAGAAGGATGGAGGAAAGAGGACAATGGGGTGCAGCAAGTTCAGATCTTCCCAGGAAACATGCCTTCTGCCCAGCACTTGTCCCAGGCCAACACACAGGATATGGCACACAGGCACTTGTACACACACCGGTTCCACTCACATGCAGAGACATCACTCCCTTTAGCAGTCATTGCCTTCTCACAGCAGTGGAAGTCCAGGTAGTTCTGCCAATAGTTTCTGGTCTGGTTCTGGTTGGATTATCAAAAGGGGCAGTCTGGTAGTTCTTGCTTTTGGTTGATGTCTTCTGCCATGTTGCTGAACCCTAAAGATGCCCCTGAAGCCACTCGCAGCCCAATGTGACCCTCTCCATTTTTGATAAAAGCATTAACCTAAGGTTACAGTTTCTCCAGCAATCACAGTGCCTATTTTGTATGTGGATAAGTAGGTTACCTTGAGTTAATCACTGTGTATGTGAAAAAGGAATCCATCTATGATGCATTTTTACTAACTCAGAGTTGGGATGATCGAAGTATTTGAAGTGTTTTAATCCATATCAATCAGTAGTCCTAAGAGTTATGATAAGCATCATTGAGTTCTAGGATCTAGTATGATGAGATTAGCTCCTAGGTGGCTTTTGCTGAGAGTTTGAAAAAGAAGACTCAGTGGAATACCTGCATCAAAGCAAAAATAAAGTATATAGAAGCAGACACCGGAAGATAACCATTCTTAAAAAACACAAATACAACTGATATAGGAAACAATAAAGACAAACCAGAAAAAAATACACTAAAATTGAGATGTTAGATTATATTGGCTTAAGTGATAGAAGAGAAATAAAGTGACTGCAGTAAAGTCAAGGTCAGAGCAAAAAAGTTTGATAGGTAAATTTAGGATGAAGGTCTTCTCTCAGCATTTCTTAGACCTATGCTGGAAAACAGCTTCTTTCTAGATGCTCACGAGCTGTTTTTATCTTTTCCGTTTTACTGTTTTAAGTCTGAAACAAAGTATGAAGAGTTATAAAACATCTCCAATGTGGACTATTCCTGATTAACACGCTATCTGAGCTTCCAGAGAGTGAGAGCTGTAAGACACACTGAACAAAAAGTCAACTGAGGGACAGATGTATTTGGTATCATAAATTTAAAATAACCCCTACGTGTACCTCTAGGGATATGGCCAGTTCCATAACAGATGCAGTAGAAAACTAATTTGCAAAAAGGAGACATTTCCCTGACATTCAGGGAGAGATTTTGATCCTCTATCTAATGGCTAGATATTCACTGTACCAATTTTCAAGTTTATTCTCTTGAGGGTTAAATTTTATCTAGATCCTAAAAGAATCCTCTGGACAGGATGTGATTTGCCCCTTAGATGAGGGACAAAGATGATATGTGTATAGTTGTCAGTGTGATGACAAATAATTTCCTCCCTAAGATTTTGAGAATAATATGTCCCATTTGCAAATAGTGTGTTCATACTGAGGAGGCTTACGTACCTCTTTCTCCTTCAAAATGAAAATTCTCTCTGGAAATCAAAAGAGAACTTGCACCCAGCAGGTGCTTCATACATGCTTTGGGCTTGTATAGAAATGACAAAGACTGTTAATAGTGTTAACGATGTGTAGATTATTTAAAGTCATAACCACCATTGGGAGAGAGGCTTGTGATGTGTGTGTGTGTGTGTGTGTGGGTGTGTGTGTGTGTGTGTGTGTTGTAGACAGAGAGAGAGAGAGAGTGGCTTATAAAAGTGAAAAACAAAAATATACAGGTTGTCACTTTGCTCAATTACTCTTTAGTGATATTCTGCTGAGAGTGTTTTTAAGCTCATTTTCCCAGGATAAATTTTATAGACTAGTTTCCCTTTGCTGTTTCATTTATACCTGAGAGTACTTCAAATGCCAGCATTCTCATATACCTTGGTATTACTGAATAAAACCTGGAGAAAGAAATACCACTGCAGCTTTGATGGCATTGATCTTGGGAAGAAATCTCCTTCTTGGCAGTAGAAGATAGAAAATTTTATCAAAATGTTTCACTTTATTTTCAGAAGAAATACAAGTGAAAAAGAGTAATTCTGAAAGACAACAGAATCAGGGGGTCTTCTTTTACTGCGGGATCTTAGGGAACTATTTCTTTACCTATAATACATGTTAAGTACCAGACAACAAAGCGTAAGAACAGTAAAGTTGATCTTTTATAGTGAATAAAATGTTTCCTTCCAAAAGGTAAAAGGGCACAACTACGGTGTATGTCCTTTCCCCTTAAAATGTGATATTCCCAGCTTTAACAGGGAGCAGTGCAAATCTACCCTCTGAGAAAAAAACTATATTTCTCCCATTCTTCCCATTGCTGTTGGTCATTGACAACACCCTGAGCATAGTGTTTTTTAAATTTTTTTTTCTTTATCAATTTTTAGAGAGAGAGGAAGGGAAAGGGAGAGAGAGATAGAAACATCGATGAGAGAGAACATCGACTGGCCGCCTCCTGCATGCCCCACACTGGGGACCTGGCCCACAACCTGGGCATGTGCCCTGACCTGGAATCAAACCGGCGACCTCTTAGTGCATGGGTCGACACTCAACCACTGAGCCACACCAGCTGGACGAGCATAGTGGTTTTTTAATAGAGTCATGTCAATAGTTATCTACCATGCTGCATTATTAGACATAAAGTTCATGCAAACCCAAGATACAGGAAATATAAGCAAACTTCATTCCAATCTTCAGTAGCATATAACAGTAATGAATGTTTCTAATCCAACTCATCCATCCTTAAAACTGACAAGTTTGTCTGCCTTGTTTGGTTATGTGTTGGGCCGTGAGAGGAATTATTTTGTGCCAGCTAGCAAGTGCAACCTCTGGAAACTCACACTGCACACAAAGGGGCTTTACTACCTCCAGGGCTGGAGTTTGTGTCAAAGCCTTAGCATCACTAATATCCCACTGTATTTTTTGTATTTTTTTTCCTAATAATCGTAATACTGAAAAATAGAAAGAATGGTAAACGTTCCATGTGACTCTCATATCCACACATATGCATCAAACTACTTCCGACACATTCATATTTTAGACTTATGGATATTTTAAATGTAGCTTTTTTAATAACATTGAATGCTTTCAAAGACTGATTATTCAACAATATTTCTTCCTTCATGCTGTGGTTTTAGCCTATCCTGTGGAGTATGTTGCTGAAAAGTCTTGTAATATATTGAGCCTTCACTGAAATTTATTGTCCTTTTTAGATGACACATACAAATATCCTAAATGAAATGTTGGCACTACCATCAAAGTACTAAAATATGCCATCATTCGTCTCCAGAAATTTCATATTTTACATGAGTTTGATGTTAACGTGAAAGTTATATTTGGGCTTAATAAATACATGGTAGGAAGAAAAGTAAATGTCAATAGGCTTCGTGAACCATTTCATTAAATGGTTGTGTTGCATAAAAATACATCATAAATATAAGAGGAATTATAAATCTTATTCATCAACATTATATAGTTCCATATTTTAAAATGATTTATATTTGTATAAATACATATTTCTATGGAGAACAGGCTAAAGTTATAAGGCAAATTCTTCAAAAATGTGTCACAAGAGGGAAAGCATTATGATAGTTGTTTGGGGAATGTGGTTATTACTAATGGCTCATGCTGTAAACTTTTCCTTTGGTTTCTTGCTCTGAAACATATTGTCTAGATATTAGAGATCAGCTGAGGACCAGGTTGATGATGATATGATTTGCATTTTTTGCTACATAGGATACATGTCTCCTAGGAGGACTGCAGAGTGAAAACAAGAGAAAGAAATAGCCGAGGAATGATATTTCTACAACCAATGTAGAGTAATTACCCAGAGAATTAAAATGGAATCTGATTGAAGTCCTCAGGGTTTCCTTCAGGCCAGATGCTTAGCTAACCAAGCAGATCCAATTACCTAGACTCTGTGTAGATCTGGCCTCAGCTCCTTCAGGGGCTGTCACTTGTTAATCCCATAATGTTGAACCCAAGAAGAACACATGGGGAAAATGAAATGAGATCGTCTTTCTGGAATGGCTACTCCCAAAGGCCCTGTGCCCTCCAGATTCCCTGGAGACATGCAGCCAAGCTTTCCAGCCAAGCTTTCCTCACACTGGCATGCTTTTAGGGACCAAAATAATCTGTGTAATTACATTGATAACAGACATTTTCTCCAAGTATCTGCCTCTCTTTTCCTGGGGGCACCTGACTCCCACTGACTTTAATGGGACTGCTGCATGGTCAGCCCAGGGGAAAGGCCCCCCAGATACAATGGGCTGATGGATAAAACTTCAAAGTGTCACTGCTTAATATCCATGCAATGACACGAAATGAAATAAAACACTATTGATGTCATTATTACATCACTGAACTAAATACTCCTTTTATGTGAGAATCTTACTAAAACTCTTCTGAGAATTTTTTCTTTTTTTCAGCACATTTCATACTTAAGAATCCAATTAGTATCAAAAAACTTTCCTGGAAAGAGTAAGCAGTGTTCTGTGTTATGAAGCATTAAGATAAAAGATAATGACAAGAAAAAGAAAAGCACAGCACTCTCATACCCACCTACAAACACAAAGCCTGGAAAAAAAGCCATTGTCATGCCCTACAAAATGACAGCACTTAGAACTTCCTTGTCCTTCTGGTTGCTGGGTTTTGATACCTACTTTAAGTTTATGTAACAAAAATATTACTGATTCAGAATCTAATTAAAATACTTCAGGAGGTTTGCTGTTGAGATCCTCTTTCTTAAGTGCTTTCTTTTCTCTATATTCCTATGAGAGCTATTGCCATTTTTTTAAATCCTTTCCCTATTATATCACAAATACATCCCAGGATCAAAGGTATTGATTTTGCCCTCAAAGAGAAATCTTTATTCAGATATGTCCTTCTATATAATAAAACACATTTTATTGTGTAAAAAATTTTATTATATATTATATAGTTTATATATAATAAGAGTAATAAAGATATGTCAGTTTAGGTTAACAGATTAATTCTCTTCTGTTAGATATTCCATCTCTTTAAGGCTGAAATCATATTTTATTATAATAGTGAATGTTTATAAACTACCTCAGAATTTACAAAACATTTTCATATACTTTATGTATTTAAACTTAACTATCTCTCTGTCAAGTAGACATTGTAGATTAAACAATTGTGTCTTGAAGAGGTTAGGTGATTTGCCTAGATTACACATCTGTAAAAAAAATAGCTAGAAATTAAATCATGTTTGGTGATACCAAAATCACATGCTTTTTTTCTGCAATATATATCAGAATTTTTATAATAAATTTTCAACTCTACAGCAATAACTTCTACTGTATGATGTTCTTCAGGTTCCAGAGCATGTCATTGCATAAAATATACAAAATCATTCAAGATGCAACTCTACCAAGTTTTGCACATAGTAGGTGTGGGAAAAAGTTTCCTAATTAAATGAATGACAAATTCGGAGCAGCATATATTGTAATATTTTACCAAACAAGTCATTACCTTCTAAAGCCATTCTGTTAGAACACATATAAATATTTTTTGTCCCTAAGTAAGGAACTGAGAATGTTAGCTATGGCAAATGCAATTTTTTTTTTCCACCTATCTCCAGATAGAGAAGGAGAAAGAGAGGGAGGAAGAGAGAGAAACATCAATCTGAGAGAGAAACATCAATCTGAGAGAGACACATCGACTGGCTGCCACCCACACGACCCCAACCGGGGCTGGGGACAAACTGCAACCGAAGTACGTGCCCTTAGCGGGAACCAAACCCGGGACTCTCTGGTCCGCGGGCCGATGCTCTAACCTCTGAGCCAAACCAGCCAGGGCAGCAAATGCAATTTTAATCTTGTGAGTGACATTATCACAATAAGAGTAAAATGTAAAAGTGGGCTTCATATAATAGATTGCAATTTCTGAATGTCAACATAGAATAAGAAATATTTTAATTTGGGAAGTTAACTTTATTATACAGTATATTTTTCCATATATTTCTCAAAACTATTAACTTAGAAATATATAATATACAATTGTGAAAGCAATCTCTGTTGCCACAGGTGTGCATTATTTGATCAAAGTAATAGACATTTATATCTTAAACTATATAGTGTTTTATTTTAAGTGTCTATGAGAGATTTTAGGAAAATAAATGGCTTATACTCAGAATTTGGAGAAATTACTTCATTACATTAAAGCAAAAGTCCTTTTTATTATTTTTTTACCTTATTTTTATTGTTGACACTATTACAGATGTCCTTTTAAAGACCAATCATGCTTAGAAGACTGATAAATAAGGATCACAATACATTTTTTCAAAAATTTATTTTACCTATACTTTCAATTCTATATTATATACACACAGCACACTACAATGTAATTAATTATGCAAGAATGCCTATTAGAAAAAATTTTAAACACTATAACTCTGAATGAAAAAAAATAATTACTACCTATTCTATAAAACAGAGAATGGGTACATTGCATATTCATTTTTAACTATATGAATGTAAGGAATTTTTTTGTTAATTAATTTACTTTTGTTACAGATGTTTCTCCTTGAATGTAAGGAGTATTTAAAGGAAAATCATTATTTTGTCACATAACATTATTAGTTTTATATGTTATTATTATTAGCTATTTTCTAGGCATATTATTAGGATAAACATAAGTAATCGAGGCTTATTTCCTCATCCTATCTCATGAAAAGCGATCTCATAATTAAGCTTGGTAAAAGTACGTATATAGATTTCATATATGAGTAAAATCATATGGTACTTGTCTTTCTCTGACTGGCTTATTTCATTTAACATAATGCTCTCCGGGTCCATCCATGCTGTCACAAAGGGTAAGATTTCCTTCTTTTTTGTGGCTAAGTAGTATTCCATTGTGTAAATATGTATGTTTTTAAAGTGAGATATATTCAAAGATTAACTAACTTATATTCTAGCTCTTAAGACACTGAATGAAAAATCTGTAAGGACAAAACCTACCCTGTTGGAGAATTTAGGATAATAGTTGAAGGTTAGGACAGGAATTTCAGAATAGTATATTTAGAGAAAGATAATATGATGAGAGTAACAGATGACCATTATACAGTATATGAGAAAACCATCTATTTCAAGGACATTCCTGTTTTCAGCTCTACTGGAAAATGTATTAGGCAGATACTAGAACTTAATTGCATTTCTGAGGCCCAGAGATTCCAGTCAGGTTATATTACCAAATAAAATCTGACGATTCTAGAAAGGTAGATACTATAAATGATAGTCCTATTAACTTTACCAAGGAAACTGTTAGGATAAATGATTTAAAAATCAATTTCCAAACCTCTAGAAAAAAACTAAATACTAAGAAATGACCGTATTTAATTTCTATAATACTTAATGTTAGCATAAAATATAATACAGCAAAGAAATCATTAGCAAAGAATTTATTTCTAGTCAAGATGACAGCATCCAGTTTTGTCTCAACTAAATTAGATTTCTCTTATGAGCAGAAAATGTTTGTCTTTCCACAATGATAATGATGTGCTTATCACAAAAATTCACTTAATTTCATGATGGCTTTAAGATCTGTTTACTGGAAAATGCTCATTATGATCAGAAGCCGAGTCCTATTTTTGGAAGTTAATTAAGGACACTTTTACTTAAGATCAAGGCCTTCTACAGAAATTTTTTTGTGTGTCTAATATTTATCCCTTCTCCTAACATGTCCTAGACTGAAAATAACTTTTTAAAAATTGATTCAGAGAGAGAAAGGGAGACAAAGAGAGAAATATCGATCGCTTGCCTCCTGCATGTGCCCCAACCTGGGATCAACCTGCAACCTGGGTATGTGCCCTGACTGAGAATCAAACCCACCACCCTCTGGTGTACAGGATGATGCTCAGCCAAGTGAGCCACACCGGCCAGGGCCGAAAATGACTTCTGTCAATAATTCTTCTAAACCCTCATAGCTGTGTTTGCTTGCTGGGACTTGGTCCTATCAAAATGTATAGGCTAGAATCATCCCAGCTGGTGTGGCTCAGTGGTTGAGCATCAACCCATGTACCAAAAGGTTGCCGGTTCGATTCCCAGTCAGGGCACATACCCAGGTTGTGAGCTTGATCCCCATTGGGGGCATGCAGGAGGTGGCCAATTGATGTTTCTATCTCTCTCCCTCTCCCTTCCTTTCTCTCTAAAATCAATAAAGAAAATAATTATTTAACAATATAAATACATGTATAAGACTAGAATCAGACTCTATTTTGGTCACATTGGTATTGAGAGTTGTTAATATTATCTAGACCATGAGAGAGAATGAATAATGATTCTCTTTTCTGGGTTGCTAGTTTGTTTTTCTCCTATGAAGTTATTCTGCCTCTCTGTAAACTTTGTACATGTCCTGTATCTGCCTTTAATCTCTCTCTGTACATCCAGCAATGACCTGTATTAAGGAAGAAATTTGTTGTATGTTGTTAAGTGATTCAGGAAATTAGTTTAGTAAAACAAGTATAAGTTCAGAAGTAGCTCCAGTCCTCATAACTGACTGAAGAGATTAAACAGAACTGTAGCCCCATTGCTATAAAAGTCTTCCCATCAGCTGACCACATAACAAGTGGCATGCTAAAATAGGGTGTTGCGTTCAGTGGCCAGATATCTTAATCTTTATTTGTATAGTGGACACTTAGCAAGTTCCATTTTTCCTCTCCTTTAGGAAGAATTGGAAGCCCTCACATTAAGTGAGATAAGAAAATAGATACTGTCTTGTAAGCATCCACCACCAGGATGTGTAGCTTTGTTATCTTTTGTGCACATCTGGACTAGGAAAACATTTCTCTTCAGAGGGATGAAAATATGGCAGTAGAAAATTTAACAGATATGCTGGAATTATTTTGCAATCTAAACCTTTCCCTATGACATTCTGACCCAAGATTTTCTTCAGGCAATTATATGTGACCCATTTCACACAGCCCAGTAAGTTACTCTCTCTTCCTAAATGATCCATGAAAAGAAACTTGAAAAGCATTCACCACCACCACAACTACACTATGGACTTGGCATCCTTGATCTCCATGGCCTGACTCCTGCCCAGTTCCTCTTTTTCCGCGATAGCTCTTTCTTTTTCCCTTTTCCTAAAAGCTCAGATGTGATTCACTCTGAGCTATGATCATGACTGAAGACATCTTTTAAAAAAATAATTTACCTATTGGTGATTTTGTTGATTGTGACACTTAAAATTAAATATCTGTCCTTCAGTTTTGTTTATTTGTTTGTGATTTGTCTCAACTCATATTTACATGAGTTTTGTACGAAATCAGATCTGTCATCAACCTTTCTGATTTCTGCTTCTACCAACATGCAGGGAAAGACCTGTCCCACTCCAGGGTTATACAGATAGCCACACAGCTTGCATCTTATGAGGGAGAGGGGACCTATTAAGCTCAGTTTCTAAATGAAGAAGCTATTTAAAACAAATTTCAAGGGAATTTAAAGATATACTACCAGTGAAGAAAATAATTAAAGAATTTTGTTTTCATCTCAGCAGAGAGATTCAATACTGAATTAGTGTAAATCATATTCCCTTACAGAGACAACAAAAAGAAAAGTGCATTTTCTGTTAACAAAAATACAAGCCTCACCCTGGCTGGTTTGGCTCAGTGGTTAGAGTGTCGGCCCATGGACCAATGAGTCTCGGGTTCGATTCCCGTCAAGGGCACATACCTCAGATGCAATTTGTCCCCAGCCCTGGTCGGGGTCATGCAGGAGGCAACCAGTCGATGTGTCCCTCTCACATTGATGTTTCTCTCCCTTTTTCTCTCTCCCTCCCTCTCTCTCCCTCTCTCCCACTCTATCTGAAGATGAGTAGAAAAATATCCTCCGGTGATGATTAAAAAAAACAAAAACAAAATACAAGCCTCACTTTGGTTTTTGAACTTTCCCTCTTGATTTTATTTCCTCAAGCGTATTTGGTTTTATGGAAAGACAACTCAAAGAACCGTTATTTTTCTTGAACTTTCAGGTCTATTTCTCTGATACACAGAGTATTAAGAAACAGCCTAAATGATAAAGTTTTCACTGAAAGTGATGCTGGGTTGAGAGTATTTATTTCTTCTGCAGCATCATGAAGTAAGAATATCTGTACTACTAGGTCTTGAATTTGACTTCCTGTATGACTTAAGTTTTTTCAGTTTTTAGCCCTACTCTGTGCATAGTGACTCTCCCCATTGATTGAATATACCTGAATTCAAAGCTTGTGATTATAATTTGCCTTAAGTTAAACATCATATCAACCTTCAGGGCACAGTGTTTGCTTTTGCTCTCTCAGCCCCAGGCTGCCTGACTGCTCTGAGTGCCCTTGAAGCCAGCTCTCCGTGACAGGCTAGAGGTTGAGAACAGTGCCTTCAAAGAATTAAATTACAACTGCCATGGCTTTTAGGAAGGTGGAAGATATATCATCATGGACCATCCTTGTCTATACTACCATTCCACAATAACCCATGGATCACAGCCATCGTTTTTATTTTGTGGCTGACAAAAATGTTTGTCTTCTGTGTATAATATCTTCTAAGAGTCCTTTCATCTTTCCCTTCTCTTTTTACGAACACATTTATGTTTTGTTAAGAAAATAATTAATTAGTTTATTATCATATTGAAACTAAGGCTCTTTTTGTTTCTACTCAAGTTAATAAGGCAAGAATTTGTTGACAGTTTTGAGTATGAGAAAATAAGCTAATTAATTTTATTTAAATGAGTGGCTTACTATTCATGTCTAATTGCTATTCAGTGCAATACTGCTAATGTAATTTTACATATTACTTTTGTTGTAAGTTTTTATTAATTTTAGCACTCAATTCTGTGTGTGTATATTATATGGTATTTACAGATTTATGCTCGCCTAACATGGAAACATATTCATAACTTTTAATAAATATGGTGGCAACATTAACCAGAACATATAGATTTTATTTCCATGTATGTGGTATATAGATAGACTTAAGTATGCACATTGATATGGATATGGTTCATATATACATACACATACACATATACACACACAGATATCAACAAGAATCTTCCCTTATCTGTGCAGTCATGTCCAAGTTTGTTTAATATTCAGTTGTAATATTAACAATGGCAGTTAGTTGCTTTTTATTTTTTATTGAATGCAGAAGTGATGAATACTTTTATACTTCTAACAAAAGATATGATTTTTTTAAATCTCATTTTCTTTCCTCTAAAATATTTGTTTTGTTCTCTAGTATGTGTCCCCATGAAGAGATTCATAAAAGCCTGATGGGACATAGCAGAGGACCAATAAATATTTATAATTAGAGGAATGAGTAAGTAAAGATAACAATAATCACAGATTGGGGTAAAAGAGTTTGTATAGTACAGACCCCAAAAAGAAGACAGAAGAGCAATTTAAAAGATAAAGAAAAATAGGGGCTCAATTATGGGATGCCATGAAAATAGAAATGAAAACTAAATGCAAAGTAGCAAGTAGAAGAAAAAGAGAATAAAATGAAGGAATACGCGTTAATAGAAACACATCAAAATAGAGAAGCATGCGAGCAGATAGACAAAAAGGTAAAAAGCAAGAGCACGGTCATTGGGAGATGGAGAGAAGGAAGCGGGATCCTGAGAGGAGCAGATAAGGCACAGCAACAGGGTGGGAACAAGCAGAGAGGAACCGGGACAGTGCGAAATGGAAAGGTCACCTCAATGAAGGAGGAAAGGAACTGTACCACTGGGTTAGCTCTGTGCCTCTGGTATACATGAATGAATTTTGATTGATATTCAATTTGAAATATGCTATTTTCCTTAAGCATTTTAAAATAACAAAAATCTGTGTAGATTAAAAGACCTGAAAATCCTGAAGAATTAAACTTTCATGAACTCTATATGTACAGTATATTACTGCAACTCCCAAACATAACTCCATGTATTCCAACTGGAATAACATTTCTTATAAGTCACTACTGTGTTTTTTATAACTTATATGTCTTAGTAATACTACAAGGTCACTGTAAATTTTATTTTAATTTCCCACAAATTATTAGATATTAATGTAATTGAGAATTAATAATCCACCTAATCACATTAATGAAGTTTTTCTTAGCAAATTGAAATACACATATTGTACAAACATACACATATTGTATAGGGTCAATAGACTCATTGACATTGGAAGAAATGAGTTTATAAGTGGACTGATCCTAACCCCTCATTTAAATATTGAGGGAAACGGGCTTTCCGATATTAAGGGACTCTTCCAAGCACCTATAACTAATAAGTGGCAGAATTAGAGACTAGAACTCAAAATAAGACTTCCTTTCTCAGTTATAATCAAGATATGTGTCTTGTGATTTTTTAAATGTAGATCTATGTTATTAACCAAGATTCATCATTACTTGCATATTAAAACTGGTAGAATTTAAAAAACCCTATGGCATTTTTTGTAATATGGAGATAGTAAAAAAATGAAACTCATTACAAAGAAGAAAAAATTCTTCTAAGATAAGTAAGATGACAAATGCCTATTTTAAGTAAGTAGTTGGAGAGAGAGACATGGGGCAGGGGAACAGACAGAGAGAAAAGAGAGAAACCGAGAGCGGGGCCTGGGGTAGGGAGAGACTAACTTTTTTCCCAAAAGGCAACTATATTTCATTGATAAATAAAGGAAATTAATCAACTTTTGACTTAGATTTAATTGTTTCATGTTTATGAGTTCATAACAATTAAATAAAGACAAATTGATCACCAGAACTCCATCTGAATAAGGTTTCATATATTGAGTGCAAAAATGTAAAAGAGTAATAAAAATTACAATTTTGAGGGTCATAAATATCTTTTAAAATTTCTTGGTCTATAGAAATTATTCAAAATTTCTTCTAACTTTGATATTCTAGTCAAGTTCACCTACCCCTGTAATACCTTTATACGAATAAAGGGAATGCCAGTACCTTTCATAGTGCATATGACTTCTTGGTTATTTTGATATTCACTCAACTAGATACTTTGATCTAATTATGTTAACATGGATTACCAACATAAGAATTCAGAATCAACAGCTGATTCAGAGATCTCATAAAGCTGTGAACTACAGGCCTAGAATGCACAATACAAAAAAAAATATGATTCTGTTACTTTATAGCTCAATAGAGTTTGCATAGTGCTTTCACATTCGTTTATCAACTTTTATAACAACACTGTATAAAATAAGTAGGATAAATCACAGGTTTGAAAATGAGTTTAGACATAGGTGAAGTGATTTGCCTAAATTTATATAGTGAGTCTCTTTTGAAGTTGTCATTAGAATCTAATTCACCTAATTCTTAGCTTAGATCTTTTTCCATCTAGGACTAGAAAAGGCAAGAATTTTTGTTTAATTTTTTTATTGCTATATCTTCCCCAAACTTCTGGGCACATTGTAGGTATTCAAAAAGTTCATGTTGATTTATTGAGTGATAAACCTACATCATTCTGCATTACATTAGTATACCATTTCCTTTTTCTAAATTTTTAATGTGAATTCATAAATCATTTTAAGACAATCAATTATTCAAAACACATTTTCATCTTCTTTAAATTAAGTAACTGTTTAAGTCTTTACAAAATTAAAACATTTGGTTCTCTAAAACACCTTGCACATTTTTGACATTACCAATATACTAATGACTCTGCCTATTTTGGTGAATAATATGTTTCAATTCAGCTTATTAAAGCTATTGAAAATCTGTTTATTTTAGTGTAAAGGAAATTGCCTCTCTACCCTCCCCAATTATTCCTTACAAAAACAAGTAGTTTCATAGATAAGTAGTATTTTTAAAAGCCCTTCTGTTGCAGATAATACAAACTAATGAGACATAAATCAGAATAGGAAAAAGAACTAAAAGAGTAGAGAAACAATATGATTCTGCTCTTTATGCCTTCATGCCTCTTGAATTAGCTGACCATAATCCTCAGTAATTTTTTAAAAATTAAAATGAAAAAGTAAGGAGACAGACATTTATTAACTCATAATGTAGAGACTGTGATAGTGGAGATAACTATCAGAAACCCAGATTTCTGTGTGTAGTCCAAGAGAAGGGACCTTAAGGATTATGAAGACATTTCTGAAAATGATAATAACTGGATTACATTTGGGGTAAATGGAGATGAACTATCTTTATGTGGTTTCTTAAGCTAGTTCTTAAAATTAGTGTCTGGAAGGCTCACCACTTCAAAATCATTGTCCATTTCATTTATAATTTCAGTTCTTTCTGCTGAAAGGAAACTAGGCATGGGTTGCATTTGGAGAGAGGAAGAAACAGTGATATCATACCACAAAAGAAAAACAACTTTTAAGATTTTCAGAATAATTTCTTTATCTTGTTATTATAATTTTTACACCATCTTCTTTCCCTTAGTTATTAGCAAGAACATGTTTGGTATATAGAGGATGTATTTTTGGTGACAGCACGAACAGAAATGGCTAGAGAAACTCACACTCTCTACAATCCTTTTTCATGAAGAAGACCTCATCCCCCTCCAGGGACAGTGGAATACTCAAAGCTCAATAAGGGAAAGGGTTTTTTGTTTTGTTTTGTTTTAAATTTTTTTCCTTTGTTGATTTTTTTAGAGATAGAGGAAGTGAGAGGGAGAGAGAGATAAAAACATCGATGAGAGAGAACATCGATTGGCCACCTCCTACATGCTCCCCGCTGGGGATCTGGCCCACAACCTGGGCATGTGTCCTGACCGGGAATCGAACCGGCGACCTCTTGGTGCATGGGTCGATGCTCAACCACTGAGCCACACCGGCCGGACAAGGGAAAGGTTTGAGACCAAATCTCAATGACTTTGCAGGACTTAGATAAAGGGCCACTCAGTGATCAAATTGGACGTGAGAGATGCCTTCATTTGTCCCCTAGAAGGATATGCCCAGGAAGTATCACCCCTAGCAGGAAGTATCACCCCTTTCATCCAAAGCTTGAGTTTGGTGTCAGAAAATCTTAAGACATAAATCCTGCCTTTGCAGCTTACCAGCTAAGTGACCTAGAATGAGTTGTCCATTATAGATGCCAATGAGCTCATCTTAAATGATAATATTATTTGCATTATATATTTATTGTGAGTTTAAAAAGAGATTTTTGCTCAGCATCCATTTATCATAAAGCAAGCAATACTTACACACCTACTGTGTAGCACTTACTATACTAAAAATTGAGAATACATAAAAATTCAAGGCCTGACCTCAAGGTCACACAGTCTAGAAGGGTTGTTGAGAAATCAATAGAGAAACACGGTAAACAGTGACACGGAGTGCAACAGAGGGTGGGACAAAAGTAGGTTTGTGAGTATGTGAGACCGAGTTTATTCTTGTATTATTATTTATTAATTTTTGTATTATTTTCCATAAGAACAACTGTAAACCTACTT
Source organism: Tadarida brasiliensis (assembly GCA_030848825.1). Taxonomy (NCBI): domain Eukaryota; kingdom Metazoa; phylum Chordata; class Mammalia; order Chiroptera; family Molossidae; genus Tadarida; species Tadarida brasiliensis. The sequence continues at coordinate 27,729,003 of CM061267.1, read as the reverse complement.
TTGCTCCACCCTGTATAAATAGAGCAGTGTGGGAATATAGAAGAGGGAGTTATTAACTTTGCTTAGGGAAAGTTACTAAGGAATAGTTTAACAAATGTGTTTTTGTATATGTTCTCTTTACCTTACTTTAAATTGTGGCTTAAATGTATTTAGACCACGTCCAATTATGAGTTCTTTTTACAAGGGTTCTTATAGTTAGTGTTCAACAAATGTTTATAATTAGCAATTATTTTAATACCCTTTTTCATAAAGTTGAATTATATTACAGAAAAGTCAGGGAGAGTTGAATTCTCTTATGTGGTTCTTCAGCCAGATTTAATAGCAACTTGCACTTAATTGATTTTTCAAATTATAGTATGACTACAAGAATACAGAGTATTTGATATTTTTAATAAGAAAAATATTTTTATAAGATGCAAAATATTATAATCATATTTAATTAAGCAAGTATTTGACTAAATTTATAGTATTTTGAACATAAAACATTCTCTTTGTGAATGTGAGGAGTAATAGACACATATATTCATAGCTGGTTGGCATGTTAAATGTTATAATTTATATGGACAGTAATTTGGAAATATCAGTCAATCATAATTTATAATTCACAGAATCTTTCATTCAGCAATACTAATTCTAGGAATATATCCTGAAGGCATATTGGCTTTTTGTGAAGTCACATTTGTATAAAAATATTTATTGTAGTGATTATAGTGGCAAAATATTAAAAATGCTCAACACAGTAGGGGACTCGGTTATTGAATTATTAAATAAATTTCAGAAATTGTATGTAATGTATATTCAACAGTTATATACAATAGAATACTATGTAATGGTTAAAAAGGATGAGAGAAAAATATATCCTGATATATATCAAACAAAACAGCAAAATCTACATTTGTGAATGTAGCATAAAAACATTAGGGCAGAAAGATATCGATATATGGATATAAATATAGATATAGCTATGGAAATGGGTACACACATACATCCATATAATCTTAAATATGGATAACTATCCCAAAAATCATACATAAGAAAGAGTCACAATGGTTATAGGACAAGGAGATGAAATAGAAATATTCACTTATTATACACACTTTTATTCTTTTTGACCTTCATATTACGTGAGTGTGTTGCTTATTTAAAAATGTATTAAATGAATTAACAAAAGAAATATCTAAAATATAGAATATTTCACTAATTGTATTTATGATAGTTGTCATGGCTGAAAGTATTTATGCAAATTCACAAGAGTTATACATGTTAATTCACTTTTATATTTATGTAGAGGAAAGATTACATTTTATCTGGAGGGAGAATATTTTTTTAATTCTTTAAATTATTTTTTCTACTCAGAAGTCAATAAACTTCAATTACTTTACTCCAAAACAAGCAACATCAGCTATAAAAAAAAAAAAAAAAAAAGGATGAATCCTATATTTGATAGCATAAATGAGGCATAACGATCAAAGAAAAAAAAACTTTTGAAAAGAATAATGTGAAAGCTGCTAGATCCTTGGGACACCAGCAGTAATTTATATACCATTACTTATTCATGATTGCATTCCTAATTACCCCTTAAAAAATAGAGATAAATATTATACTGTAGTGATTACTCCTTTCATCATGCAAGGGAAACAATGCTGATACAGGCACACCTTAAAGAAATATAACTGTCTTTTGAAAAATTGTTTATATACAATATTTTAAGGGGAATATATTAATAGCAGAAGCACATTTCTTTAAGGGGTATTGAGCTTTCCAGGAAACTCTTGTGCTCAATTATTCCTAGAAAAATATACATAAACAAAGCCAATTTAATACTAGGTTCTAGATTGTTCATGACCTACTAACTTTCTCACAGACATTTGTTAAAGCACATTTAAACACTAACAGAGACACTACCCTTGAACTGTACAATTAAGATGGTAATTTTTATGTTTTTTTAATCACAATATATAAAAAAAAAACTAATGAAAGTTTGAAGCAAGAAAAGGGGGAGAAAAAATTTGCCTCTTTGGTGTGAATAATTATCTACATCCTAGTTACAAAAAGTCTAAACACAGCAATATCATTTGCCTACCATCATAATAGAGATGATCTATCTATATATCTATGTCTGTGCATATCTAATCTAATTAATCAATTATATATAACAATATTAAAGAAGAAAGGCTATACCTTGATTGCACTTACTCAAAACACAAACATTCCTTGTTTTCCACTTGTTTAAAATTAGATTTAATTCATGCTTTTGCAGAAGTATTTTAACAAAGAGGAAAAACTTTTAACATTCTATCAACTCTTACAGATTACCCACAAAATGTACTTAGTATTAAATGTAGACCCATACTAGCACATATCTCTTTCCATGGTTGGTCTGGCTGTCCTGGTCATCAGTTGGGATATATTTATAAATACAAATATTATTAGTATTCTAAACCAAACAAAATTCAGAAGATGAACATGCAGAAAATATGTAAGCATATATTCTTTTTTTTTTTCTTTATTGATTTTAGAGAGAAAGGAAGGAGAGGGAAAGAGAGATAGAAACATCAATGAGAGAGAACATTGACTGGCCACCTCTCGCATGCCCCACAACGTGGGCATGTGCCCTGACCGGGAATCGAACTGGAGACCACTTGGTGCATGGGTTGACGCTCAACCACTGAGCCACACCAGCTGGGCCATGTAGGATATATTCTAGAGGCAATGTTTATGCTTTTTAGATTATGCACATCATTATCTCTTCACATTACTGTGGACTAGACTTGAGTAATAGGTATTTAACCAAGTGAACCATAGAAAACTATTTTTTTCATAATTTGTCACTGTAAAGCAAATGTCTAAATCTGAAATGGTAGAAATGAATCTTTCATGAAATTTGTAAATACACATTGCATACTGACATTAAGCATTTAGAATTCATATCCAAGTGTATCTATAATGTGTTTTAATAAGGTCATGAATAATGAAGTAATTTTATACAATGTGGAAAAGCTGTGAAGTGTAGCATTCAAGTGATAGTTATCTGTGAGGTATATGCATTTTATGGTTCTCTTTTCATAAATTTTATTTCCACTTGTGGAGTTGTGTCGTAGGCAGATTAATTAATATGACTTATCCTGTGGCTAAGCATGAGTGTTTTTCACATTTCCTTTATCCTTTCACTTTGTGCAAAATTATTATTCCCCATAACATCTCATTTATCTCTCCTATTCACCCTAGGGAGTTTCTGGTGAAGAACAACTAGGATGTGTATATAGGGGAACAACAATCTGGCAGCCTCATCATAAAACGTGATATGTTAGCTATTTCCCTTTCCGAGGGACCTATCCAGCTGAGACTGTATGAGGCCTCTGGGCCACACATGCAAAGGCAGCAAACTTACATCTCAAGAAAACTTTTTGCCAAAAAGGCAGCAGGAAATAGCTCTTTAACGGAGCTTGCACAGAAGGGGAGAAAAAAAAAATAACATTGCATATTCTGGGAGTTTGTTGTGTAGGAGAAATAAACAGCTATAGCCATGTGACAAGAGGAGATCTTTTTACTGGACCAGATATGCATAGAAATGGAATTCACTTCCATGCATTCTTACTGCTGCTTCTGGGAAGATTGTTTACCTCTAATATACAATGACCATCTTAAATAACCGGGTAGGATATTGTCAAAAACAGTGAAGAATAATTTGAACATATAATATGAAAAATAGATTATTTTGTCCATAACATATGTGAAAAGAGGCCTTCTTATACACATATATCAAGTTGTTTCTGCTATTATGGTACTGGCCTTCTTTTTAGTCTACAGCTGGATTCAGATAGGTAGGAAGATTTTACTCTTAATTTTTGTTCTTTAGGCATGTGGCTGATTTTCAATAATGGATAGATTTATGTAGTTTTATATCTTGGGTTCACTCTTGAGCAGTAAAACACATTCTGATGGATTTTGCTAATATTCATGCTTTAAGCTTGTTATGGAGCTAAGAGAAGCTAACTGGCCTAGACACTAGTTAACCTAATACCAAATCCATATTTCCATTAGAATTTGACCAATACATGTAACAAACCTGACATGAAGAAAAGCACACATGGATTCTTGATATTTCAGACAAGAGGCAAATTATTTTCTAGAGGAAGTAGTGTCGGTAGTCATAGTTGTTAGCTCCTAACAACTACAGAATTGAGACTGCCTTGCTCTTGCTATATCCCTAACATCTAGAACATGTTCAATAGTTTTATTCTTTCATAGTTTAGAAGCAGACAACTATGCAGAATGATTCCCAAAACATGGAACCAGATGACTGATATCATTGTTTTAATCAAACAAATTTAATCTGGCAAATACTTATGATACATATAATATATACTGTGTGACATGGGGCTAAGGCATAAATGACAAGCAATTCATCACATATGTGATTGAAATTAGTATTATTTTACATAACCAAATCAACTGTTTTTTTTTTAAATATTATTCTCCCATCAGTTGACCACTTAGGGGGGTTATTTTCACTCTTGTCTGTTTTTCCTGATATTGCATAAAAGTTAATTTATTATCTATATCAGCTGCACCATCATACACTCCAACATTCAAACCTTAAAAGATAAAGGTCCTACTCTTTACCTCCAAACAGCCAGGGTCCTAGCCCCAACACTCCAAGGCTGGTGTTTCCTTTGTGCCACCATTGTAGTCTTCTTAGTGCCTTACATTAAATACTATGTAACAACTCATTAAAATGCTTAACTGAAGGTGTGCTCCTTACACACACATTCATTTCATAGTTGTGGAGCACATAATGGGCATCGTGGGATGGATCTACAGCCGCAGGAATGTGCTGAGTACTGGAAAAATGCCAAGATGAACAAAACTGAACTCTTACCTCAGACTTAAACACCAGTAAGACACGTAAAATATATACAGAGATTGAAACCTTCCTGACTTGGTATGAAATAATCCTTAATATATGACTAATGGAATGAATGATGTCTTAATGTGTTCAGGCCGCTGTAATAAAAACACAATAAACTAACTGGTTTATAAACAAAATGTGTTTCTCACAGTTCTGGAAGCTGTGAAGTCCAAGATCAAGGCACTAGCAGATTTGGGGTCTGGGAGAGCTCCTTCCTGGTTCATAGATGACCACCTTGTAGTGTCCAAATATGGCAGAAGAAGACAGGAAGATCTCTGCGGTCTTTTTTATAATATTACTAATCCGATGAGGGTTCTGCCTTTCTGACCTAATCGCATACTTAAGGCCCCACTTCCAACTACTGTTACACTGGGTACTAAAGTTCAACATACAAATTTTAGGGGGACATAAACATTCAGTCTACAATAGTAATTTTTACCAATATTGGGGATTTATAAAAAAGGAAAGCCTTGGCCCTGGCTGGTGTGGCTCAGTGGGATGGAGCATGGTCCTGTGCATTGAAAGGTTGTGTGTTCAATTCCTGGTCAGGGCGCATACCTACCTTCCGGGTTTGATTCCCTGTTGGGGCACATACAGGAGGCAACTGATCGATGTTTCTCTGTCACATAGATGTCTCTGTCTCTCTTTCTCTCTTTCTCTCTCTCCCCCTCCCTTCCCCTCTCTTAAAAATCAATAAACATATCCTCAGATGAGGAAAAAAAAAAAAAAAAAGTCCTGGATGCCTAAAATTCTGAGGTAAATGACAGAAAGAGAAAAGAAATAAATATACCACCATTGGAGAGAAGGGGAGCAAAGAAAGAAGATCATTCAAACTTCAGAGATTTCACAGTTTTCCTCTGGCCATGCAGGTCTTCATCTGTGCAAAAGTGTGTAGATGGTCTGTCTTCAGGCTATATCTCCAGGATGGGTGGATCTAGCTAACATGTATCATATAAGAGAGCTGATAGGGGCCAGCTCCCTCTTTAAAACTCTTCACTAATCTTGACTCTGAGTCACAAGTACTGTTATAGATGACACAACCATGTGGTCTCTTTGATCAGTGTTCTTAATCCACAAACCTGGCAATAGTAGCAAAGACACCACCTGTAAAGAAGTATTTGTGTATAGAATTGTGTGACATTTAAATTATGTATATAAAATGGTGGAAAATTACCGGCCAACACATGGTTGCCTCATACATTTAAATTGCAATTGAGAAACTTTTCCTTGATGAAGATGTTGTACAGTTGATTGCATACCATAAGAAGAAAATGGTAAGTAAATGTGCAACTGTCCTTATATGTCAATCCAGTGAATCATTTATATTTAAACAGAAAACTAATTTCCACAAGGCAGAATTAGCAAGAAAGATTACTTTTGAATTTTCAAGTTGCTTCAGAGATCAGTGGGAAAAATATCACTCCTCCCACCCCCAGAGATTCTGTAGGTTTCATGTGGGTGAGATAGTATGGGGGGGTCGTGGTTGATATGTTGCAAGGAACATAACTTGTTTTAGATATTTCCCCCTACTACAACATATATGAATGGCATACTGGTACCTTCAATTTTATTATTCAGATTCTAGTAATTTTTTTAAACTTGGTAATTGGTGTCCAGGATAAAAGTAAGTTTTGATTCTCATCACTTCTAAAGTCTTTCTTCTAATTAAAAGCAGTGACCATTGTGCATTCAGTCTTCTGACTAAAATGCATACATTCATTTTTAATTTTCAAAAGAGAAACAATGACCGGTCATGTGAAGAAAGCTTCCTAGTCAAGAAAAACATCTTTTTCTAAAATAAACCAAAAGTAAATTTGAAAAGGAATCTTTAATTAAGAATGGATCATTTATTTTCCCTATATATCATGACCTCTTATTCTTTCCAGTTGGTTGGATTTCAATAGAAATACCTTTTATATTAAGTATTTTAGCCCTAATTTGCTATAAAATATAAACCATGCCAGTATTATTGATTAGGATATGGCCTTGAAAAACCATTACATGCAAACATGCAAACACAGATCATTATAATATGAACTGAGGCTTGCTTGTGTAGAAATGTATTAATGATATTAGTATAATCATTAAAGATTTTTAGGAAAAATATGTTGTGTTGTGATAAGCTCCGTAGTTTCAATCAAAGAATACAGTGCTCTTGGATTTGATTTAATAATGTATTTGTAAAATATGCATTTGTACATAAATAGCATTTTTCCTCCCAGAATTAAAAAGAAACCATCAATAGGCCTTTTCCTAGAAACTGGAAAGAAATAAGTGGAGTCTTTAAATATCACTTTCTTTAAATCCTATTTAAATGTGATACTTTCTAAAATTATATTTAGATGAGGCTTTTTAACTCTAATATAGTTTATAAAGGCAAGTGGGCTAAAAATATCTGAACGTAATGATAATGGGGTGGGTGTGAGAGTGAGAGGATTCACTCTCCTCACGCTCAAAATGGGTCATTGCATTGCTCCTAGAAGCTTAAAGGTTAAACAAAAACCTTTACCTGTCTAAAAATACGCAGTCAGGAAGCTTTTTAACTGTCGTATTTTTTAGACACAAAATATTCTAAGGTGCTATTTGTAATGATACTCATGGGCCCAAGCTCCTGAGGCTTAGAGCAATAAACACAACACAGTAAAAGAAGAAAGGAGGACAGCAGGCCTGCGTGATCCACCCAAGCTTTTGATGATGGCACTGCCAATTACTACACTGGACAATACCCGGAACATTAAATGCTATGATGAAGAATCTCTTAATGACGACCTATTATAACTGGACTTGAAACTTTACCCATCGTTCAAACAGTGCCTGTAAAGTGTTCATCCTTGTCTTACCACACAGTGTTTGGTAAGATACAGAGAATTGATAAATACTCCATATATTTTTTTGTAAAGGTTAATTGAATAAGCAGTAAATCTTCTACTAAATACCTCCAAGAATTTAGCCTGGCCAGTGCGGCTCAGTGGTTGAGCGTTGATCCATTCACCAAGAAGTCATTAGTTTGATTGCTGGTCAAGGCACATGCCCAGGTTGTGGGCCAAATCCCCAGTGGGGGGCATGCAGGAGGCAGCCAATAGATGTTCTCGCTCATCGATGTTTCTATCTTCCTCTCCTTCTCCCTCTCCCTTCCTCTCTCTCTAAAATCAATAAAGGGGAAAAAAAAACCTCCAAGAATTTAGAATAGTGTCACTTTTAAAAGTCTCATTATAATAATTATTATTTTGAGATCAGAAAATTCTGTATAATTAAGCCATATATATATATATCCCAGCATATCACTCAAATAAACAATGCTCCGATCATCTGATTATATTTCTGACAACACAATTCTTCTACACAATGGCTTTTTCTATGGCTTGTCCCTCTAATAGCCATGCTTTGCAAAGATATATAAATAAAATTTATGACATTTATAACATCTGAGGGGAGGCAAACTGAGTTTACATATCAAATAGAAACATTTGCTCTTCATTTATTTTGTTCCTAAATGAAGATGAAACTATCTTTCAAATTCCTTTAACCTTTCTACCTTTCTTACTCTAAATAACTCAGCCACCTGAATAAAATGCACCTATGCACCAAATCACCCACTGAAACAAAAGAACCTACATAGACTTAAAACCAGAAGAGTACAATAAATGCCTGGAACTGATCATGATTTTTGACACCTATTCGTTTTCTTCAGTGGATTCCAGGAACTTTTAACTCAGTGGCTGCCAACACATTGATTGGCTCCTCTGAGTGCTTACGTGTTAACAGATGGCCCAACTTTGTTTATAATGGTGACTAACCAGGTTTCTAACTAGAACTATTTGACTGAATATCAGGAATTTTTTGAAGCTCTTTAAATCATCTGGGTCTGACCTCAGCCTGTGAAAGAACAGGCTCCTCTAGTCTGATATCTGATGTGCAGTATGATTTGGAAGGATATGTTAGAAGTAATTTAATTTCTTCCTCTTCTAATTTCATGGAGCACTTTCTAAGTACTTATTTTAAATAAATAGTCAAGTATTGCTTTTCTTGCTACTTTATCTTTCAGTCCACTTTAGTTAACAAAAAAGAGATGTTACAAATGAGATCAGTTTATAATAAAATGTTATCAAACAAAAAGAAAAAGAAAAATGATTGCGATTTTTTCATAAAGTGATTTTATTCATCCCTATTTGCTTGATCTTTAATTTTTTATTTTATGAAATAATGGGACAATTAAAAAATTGCATCATGATAATCCTCCAATTTTATGATTTTGCTTATTTATGATCAACTTTAATAACAGCAAACAATTTTTTTAATTTTACTTTTTAAGTTTAGTAAATTTTTAAATTATAAGAGCAAAACAGCTAGATATAATAATAAAAATACAATGTATGAAAAAAATTTAATCATTTATTTCCACCATTCTCCAGTTTCTTTTCCCTGAGTTAACCAATACTTACCTATCTATATTTATATTTTCTCACTTTTCTCTCTGCTCATAAAAATGCATTTACATACATATATATGATTATAAATACATGCTTCTCTCTCTGTAACATGACGTGTGTTTCTTGATACTACACTGTAGATAAAAGTCCAAATTAACGTGGCCATGAAAGAGGTTGTTGTGAAAACGCAAACTTTGCAACATCTCTTAAACTTCAGATGGCGCTTCTTCCCTATCTTTCAAAAGTCAGCAATTAATTTCCTTGCCAAAAGTCAGCTACTACAATTAAAACTTCTGGAGCACTTTACAGCACCTGTGCTCACTGATCCAATTACAGTTCTAGAATATTTGCATAGGAGAACCGAAGTCTAGGCACTTGAGTTAATGTCTCCATGACCTTTGTTAACCTAGTGTGGTTTCAATACTAAACTTCTTTCCAATATAGGCACCTACATGCAAGCATACACATGCACACGTGTACACGTGCACACACACACACACACACACACTTTGGATCCTAGGTAGATAATTTTAGGCAATTTCTATTGTTTATGTTAGTGTTTTAGTTTGTTTGATTGTTTTTTTTGGTTGGTTGGTTGATTTTTCAACCTTCTTACCATAGAAGAGAAGGAAAATAAAAGAAAGATATAAATAAGCTGCAAGAAATGCATATTTAGCATCAACATTTAAAAGATAATAATTATCTAATTAACACTGGCCAAGAGTAGAGCTACCCATACTTTGAGATACTAAGTTTCTTGTCGTTGTAAGTTTTCAAGTAAAAGTGCAGTCACTGTGAGCCAAGGACAATTAGGTTTGTGAGAAAACCCTGGTTTTCTTCTAGCTCTAAAGCTTTGTTTTCAAGTTTCATCTATGACTTTCCAGGTGCCTTGGCTATCATATAACAATCCAGTGATTATCCTAAACCAAGGAACTTTGTAGGAGAGATATTTGCAGGTACATAAACTCTGCTGTAATTCTCAAACCAAATAGTAGCAGAATATTTACCAATTCAGCATCTTAGAGTCCCAGGCCTCATCCTATGAAGATATATAAGGATATCTATCTTCAGAGATATTGAATATCATATTTAGTTAGGATATGTTCTGGATTGTTGTGTTTTTATTTTTCATTTTACAAGAACCATGAAGTCATGTTTTAATTAGACAGATTTTAAAACCCAAGGACCCAAAATGCTGATAGTCTTTCCAGAAAATTGAGTTTTCTGTGGACAGCGATGGCACTCCAGCTCATAAACCTAATTATTTTTTGGCACTCAGGTTATAGTGCAAACAAGTGGATATTTAAGGGGATAATGAAGTTGAGGGAAATAACCTTTGTATATCATCATAATAAAACAAACTATTAAGCAATTGCTAAAATAATCTGATTTTATGAGTTGGTTGGTTGACGAGTAGATAATTATTTGTGTCTTTCTGTTGTTCTAAATTTAAAAAACACACTAGATATTTAAATTGAATGTGACATATTTCCATCTCTCTTAGCCAAGTTCCAAGTTTATTTTGTTTTACTTCACATGATATATCAATGCACTTTTCATTATCTTAAATTGAGTTAATGAGGTATTAACTCACTTTAAATTTTATTTTACTGAGCTGCATGCCTATATAGCATACAAACAGATTCAAGTCTTTTTGTTTTCTTCCAAATATAGTCAACAGCTTTTATTATTTCAGAGTATGGAGGAAAGGTGTTGTATATACCTGTGGACTTGTTGGCAATAAAACCAGTATAAAATTAGTTAAGGAGGAAAAAGGAGGAATTGCAAGGTTTTTTGTGCTGCTTTTACTAATCTAAAAGAAATCACTGGAGTCATTTACTTTCCATTCTCTTTACGATAATTGATTCACACAACCCATCTCTTTTTCTTCAAATAGTTCCGTAATGATCAAACTAGACTGACTCTTTCTCTGGTTGTGTCTTTTATTTCACAACCACAATTATTCAAATAACAAATGGGAAAATCATCCATAAGCATGTACACTTAATCAAGTATTAATTTGCAATTGCTCCGTTAGTATTTACAGATAGTATTTCATATATGAGCTATACTTTTGTAAATAATTGAATATACTAAATATTAAGTTCTTGATTGGGCAAATAAAATTTTGTATTAACCAGAGAATAATACTGGAGGGGAGGACAAATTATTAAGAAAACTACTGTTTGGACTTTATAAGGTCAAAATTGAGAGTACAGCTCTCCAATTATCAGGCTTTATAACTCTATTTTTTTTTAAATAAAGCTCAATTTCATCTCTAGTTTTAAAAACCTATTTCACTCCAGGCCCGGCCAGTATGGCTCAGTGGTTGAGCATTGACCCATGCACCAAGAGGTCGCCGGTTCGATTCCTGGTCAGGGCACATGCTCAGGTTGTGGGCCCGATCCCCAGTGGGGGGCATGCAGGAGGCAGTCAATTGATGTTCTCTCTCTTCAATGTTTCTATCTCTCTCCTCCTCTCCCTCTCTAAAAATCAATAAAGAAAAAAACATTTTTTTAACCTATTTCACTCCAATGCAAAAGAGCTTATTTCCCATCTACATCTACAACAGTAGACATGGCAAGGCTTTCTCTACCGCCTGAAAGAAGGCCAAAACAATTTTCCTCTATGGTACTCATGATTCCCTCTGCTTTCCCCAACCCCCTGAATACACACTAACTTCACAGGAAACTGAGAAACCAGAGAGTACAGTCACCCCATAAAGGAATTTTAGCTTATCTTTCTGACTTTCCCACCCCACTCTCCCAAACACACACAACAGAGGTCAGTGTGTTGAGTTTGGCAAGGACAATAATTACAAAAGGTAAAGTGAGGGCTCACAGAACCCTTAATACTAAGTTAAAACTCTAACATCATAAAATCAAGGTGTCAATTCATTCCATTTTTAACCCAGTTTAAGGTTTTAACTTAAAAATATGGTAGTACATCTTTATATCCTCTTAATTGTTCATGCTAACAACTTTATTGCATACTACTGCTTCTTATAAGAAGTGAATCCAGGGATGCCAGATAATTACTGGTGGACTACAACTACTCTCCCTTTTTTGTTTGTTTGTGTTTTGTTTTTTTCCTCTATTCTCCCTTGGTTTCTGTGTAGCTTTCTTAACCTCAAGCATTTTATTCTTTTTTAACCTGTAATTTAAATTAATGCAATAGCAACAATATAGTATACCTACCTGTCCTTGCTCTGAAGCCCCAAAGGTCTTTAGGTAGAAATAGGGTGAAGGGGTAATGAAAGAAGACCAATCAATTGTAGTATGTATACAGAGGAAAAATAAAGAGATGGTAGACTAAGGCTGAGAAGTTTTTCTGATACTTTCTTCACATCTAATATATCTTTGTGTTCCTAATCTTGTAATTGTGCTATTAGGAAGAAGACACAAGTTACCATGTTGTGTATTAAAAGTAGTAGGTAGGAAGAAACAATATATTTTTCAAATAGTAAGTGTATACACTTAGATTATATAATTAAAAATTGGTTTAAGATAGTCATTAAAAGTATCTGAATATTATGTTAAAAGTATCCAGTCATTTCTGTAATGATGATGGCTCTCCTGATCCTTGTTTTGCTTTGTGATTATAGAGGAAGAGTATTGTTTTTAAAAATGTAGATTATAACAAATTTGGGGTAAATAGTAATTTGAAAAGAAAAATGCATCATATTATTGGATAAAATATGAGTGTTTGAATTTGTTTTGTTCAAGGATGTCTCCTGAGAACACCCTAGATCTATGACTATTACAGCTGAATTAAAACCTTTTTCTATATTAAAAAAGAAAGAAAGAAAGAAAGAAAGAAAGAAAGAAAGAAAGAAAGAAAGAAAGAAAGAAAGAAAGAAAGAAAGAAAGAAAAAGAAAGAAAGAAAGAAAGAAAAAAAGAAAGAAAGAGAAAACTACTGTTAGGTACAAGTCTCTCAGAAATTTGAAAAAAAAAATTATTTTAAAATGTCTAGCAGGTTTGACAATTATTCACACATGAGTGCATAATGCCAGGCCAGCATTATATTATGAAATATTTTTTTTAACTCATCTTTATTGTTGAATATATTACAGATGTTCCCCCCTTTTTTTCCCCATTGACCCCCTTCTCCCCAACCCTGCCCCCCTCCTGCCTTCCCCACACTATTGTTGGTGTCCATTGGTTATGCACATATGCTTAGAAGTTCTTTGGTTTATGTGATCGCACCCTCCCTCCCCTCTTCCCTTTGAGGCTCATCAGTCTAACAACCAATTTCTACTTCTTAATTCCTTCATCTTTTTCGCTCATTCCCCAGCCCCCACCCATCTGTCAAGCAACAAAAAGTTCTCTGTATCTATGAGTCTGTTTCTGATCTGCTTGCTCATTTTGTTTGTAGATTCTATTGTTGATAGACATGTATTAATTGCCATTTTATTGTTCATATTTTTGTTCTTCTTCTCCTCCAAAAAGACCCTTCAACATTTCATATAATACTGGTTTGGTGGTGATGAACTCCTTTAGCTTTTTCTTGTCTGGGAAACTCTTGATATGTCCATTAATTCTTTTTTTTAATTTTTTTTATTAATTTACTTTTGTTACAGATGTTTCTCCTTTTTTCCCCCATTGACACCCTCCTCCCCCTCCCTCCCTGCCCCATCCCCAGTTTTGTTGTCCATGTCCATTGGTTATGAGTACATGTGTACAAGTTCTGTGTTCATCGCTCCCCTCCCCCACCCCCTCTTCTGGCAAATGTCAGTCTGTACCCTACTTCCACGTCTCTGGGACTACCCTGTTCCTCAGACTGTTATATTCATTATATTCCAGAAATAAGTGAGATCATATGATATTTGTCTTTCTCTGCTTGGCTTGTTTCCCTTAGGATAATAGTTTCCAGGTCCTCCCATGTCGTCACAAAGGATAAGAGATCTTTCTTTCTTACAGCTGCATAGTACTCCATTGTGTATATGTACCACAGCTTTTTTATCCATTCATCTACTGATGGACACTTGGGCTGTTTCCAGATCTTAGCTATTGTAAATAGCGCTGCTATGAACATGGGGGTACATATATTCTTTCTGATTGGTGTTTCAGGCTTCTTAGGGTATATTCCTAGGAGTGGGATCACTGGGTCAAATGGTAATTCAATTTTTAATTTTTTGAGGTAACACCATAGTGTTTTCCATAGTGGCTGCACCAGTCTGCACTAGACACCTCTCCAAACAGGACATACAAATGGCCAAGAGACATATGAAGAAATGCTCAACTTCACTAATCATCAGAGAGATGCAAATTAAAACAACAATGAGGTATCACCTCACACTTGTCAGAATAGCCGCCATCAACAAAGCATCAAACAACAAGTGTTGGCAAGGGTGTGGAGAAAAGGGGACTCTAGTACACTGCTGGTAGGAGTGCAGACTGGTGCAGCCACTATGGAAAACACTACGGTGTTGTCCCTTGATTCTAAATGATAGCTTTGCAGGATAGAGTAATCTTGGTTGTAGGTTGTTGCTTTTCATCACCTTGAATATCTCTTGCCACTCCTTTCTGGCTTGCAAAGTTTCTTTTGAGAAATCAGCTGACAGTCTAATGGGAGCTCCTTTGTAGGTAATGAACTGCTTTTCTCTTGCTGCTTTTAAAATTCTCTCTTTGTATTTAACCTTTGGCATTTTGATGATGATGTGTCTTGGTGTGGACCTCTTTGAGTTTAACTTGTTTGGAACTCTCTGTGCTTTCTGGACTTGTATGTCTGTTTCCTTCACCAAGTTAGGGAAGTTTTCTGTCACTTTTTTTCAAATAAGTTTTCAATTTCTTGCACTCTCTCTTCTCCTTCTGGCACCCCTATGATGCAAATGTTGGCATCTGGAGGTTGTCCCAGAGGCTCCTTACACTATGCTCATTATTTTGGATTTTTTTCTTTTTGCTGTTCTGATTGGATGTTTTCTGCTTCCTTATATTCCAAATCGATGGTTTGCTTCTTGGCTTTACCTACTCTACTATTGATTCCCTGTAAATTATTCTTTATTTCAGTTAGTGCATCCTTCATTTCTGACTGGTTCTTTTTTATGTTGTTGATGTTCTCACTAAGTTCCTTGGAGGTCTCCTTAAGTTCCTTGAACGTCTTACTAAGTCCCTTGAATGTCTCACCAAGTTCCTTGAGCAACCTTATAACCTGTGTTTTGAACTCTGCATCTGATTGATTGCCTATTTCCATTTTGTTTCATTCTTTTCCTGAAGTTCTGTTCTTTTCTTTCATTTGGGACCTATTTCTTTGTCTTCTCATTTTGGCTGCTTCCCTGTGATTGTTTCTATTATGTATTAGGTAGAGTTGCTATGTCTCCTAGGCTTCCTAGGGTGGCCTATTGTTGTAGGTGTCCTGTAGGATCCAGTGGCACAGTCTCCCTATCACCCCAGCTGGGCCCTTGAGGTGCACCCCTAGTGTGGACTGTATACCCTTCTGTTGTATTTGAGTCTTGATTGCTGTTAGCACATCAATGGGAGGGATTTATTCAGACTGATCAGCTGCAAGGACTGGCTGTGCTCACTGAACATTGGTCTCTGACTACCTTGGAGGATCAGCTGTGTAGAGGCCCACCACACAGAGTAAGACTTATTTCATCAGGGGTCTGGTACCCACTGAGTCCATTCCTTGACTGTGTCACTTGTGGAGGTGGTTGGGTGGTGGTGTTTTGACGTGGTCTGAAGTTGTCCACTGGGTGTGCTGGCTCTGTGGCAAGGTCACCCACTGCCTGTGTTCTATCCAGGGCCATCCAACATATGCTACAAAGTGATCTGCAGATGGCTGCTTCTTGTGCTGGGCTTGGAGGTGTCCAGGAAAATCCAAGTTGTGAACCTATGCTGGTTGCTTCTAGTGCCAGGCCTGGGGCCACTTAACTAGAGGTGTGGGGCTCACTGAGACCAGATGCTGCTTGTTTGAGAGATTTTAGGAACTCTGAAGAGGATCCAAGACAGGGCAGTCCTATGGTAAAGGCTTTGGAAACAGCTTGGGTGGGCCCGAAGGTTGGGTAGGGTGGGGCCTCAGAGAATCACCAGGGAGGGGCAAACAGTGTGAGCCAGGTTGCTGGAGTCCCAGATATGGCAGCTGTCTGGCGCCCTGGGGAAGGGCTCACCAAAGGAACATCAGCCTCCGCCAGCACGTCTGTGCAGGAGAAAGCCGCCTCTCCAGCCTTCATCCCAAGGCCTAACAGCTCAGTTCTTCTTCATACATCCCTGGCACCCCTCAAGCTGCCTCTACTCCAAGCTCAGAGAGAGCAAGTTTGCGTAAGTCCGTGTGTGGGCCCTTTAAGAGGAGCTTCCTGGGGCTCCAGCAGCCTCAGCCTCCCCCAGTCTCAGTTTGTGCTGGTTTTTCCAGCCAGAAGTTATGGCGACTTCTCTTCCTGGCACTGGAACCCTGAGCTGGGCGCCTGGTGTGGGACAGGGACCCCTCACTCCTCAGGGAGGACCTTCACAGACGAGGTGTCCCTCCTGACTTTTATCCGCCACACGTGGGTGTGGGACCAGCCCGTCGCGCCTCCGCCCCTCCTACCAGTCTCGATGTGGCGGCTACTTTAATTTCGTAGTTGTAGGACTTCCATTCAGCTCAATTTCAGGCGGTTCTGAATGATGGTTTTGCTGTAGTTTAGTTGTAATTTTGATGTGGTTGTAGGAGGAGGTGATACCGTGTTTACCTATGCCACCATCTTGACCGGAAGTCTATGAAATATTTTTAATATTGGATCAATCTGGTAAATTGTTAGAAATAGTTTTAAGTATGCCAGTTTGGAAGGTGGGAGAACATTTAAGATATAAAAAACATTGTGATCCATGGCATTGGAAATCAGGAATGAACAGAAAGACCACAAACAGATCAGCAAGGAAAAAAAATTAATTCCTACCATATAGTATTGAGACATGTAGTTGGCCAGTTTTGAATACCTACTATGTATCAGGTGCTCAGCTATTTTCTAAAAATATTAAGGTAAAAAATATGGTTATTTTATTTAATATACAATCTGGTACATACTAGAATAGTGCAATTCTGATAAAACAGGGCTACAAAATGTAAAAGATACCTTTGTCAACCTTAGGAACTTCAGATTGGAGTTCTACCTCCCTATTTACTCAAGGATAAATTAGCATATGGTCAAGTGAGAATGTCACCATTTCCTTATTCACTGTCCAGTTGTGAGAAATGTGCAAGCTCTTACAGAAACATCCTAATGGCTCCCCATCTGAACACAAACCAAAGTTTGCTAGGCTAACCCAGCATAGTTAACCTAACTCAGGGGGAGAGACAAAGGACAACTGAAGAAAAATGGGAAGAAATGGAAGAGGAGACAAAGAAATGGAAAAAGAGAAAGAGGATTATTAAGTCCTGCAAAAAATTTTATAAAGAGAAAATATATTATAAGCTGAATTCAATAAAAAACCTGCTACCTAGGCATAGAGTAGCAGACTAATTTTAAACTAGTTTCTTTTTTCCCTAGTAGAAAAAGACTCTTACTGTTGCAAGAAGCATAGGCTTTGATTTTTCATTTTAAATTTGAAAAGGAAAACTTAGTATGGATGCTAGTTAGAGGGATATTGTCCATTTACAAAAATTCTTAACTTTGGGGAATATTTAATATTTTAGTAAAAGCTGTGGACCTCCTCAGAAAAGTGCAGCTACACATACATATGAAGTCTTATGCATGCAGCTTCCATGTGGTCTCGGAATCCATGCAGCCATCCATGGATCCAGGTTTGGGTTAATATGTTCTCTCTTAGTTGCATTTCCAGTTAATTACAGTAACGAGAAAGAAGGAAACTATGAACTCTGTATTCTATGTATACAAAAATCTGAGACGCAGAATACTGGGTCAGATTAAACCATGTATGTAATAAAAATCTAAAAAACACCACGCTGGCTGAGGTCAATGGGCCTCCAACCCCATATTCAGTTTCTAAGAGTTGTCTTTAAGAAAAATTGGAGAGCATAAGAAATACGTAATGATTCTCATTGTATCTAAAAATGTTAGAGTTCTTCAACTAAATATATCTAGTCTTCTTTTAGCAATACAGTTTCTATCTCTATTCAGGGGACATGAATATAACCAAACTTGTCTTTTAATTGAACTTCAGAAAAGGGAAAATAAAAAAAGGGAACAAAGAAACAGCTGGGTCAGACACATCACTCCACTTTGACCTCGGCTTCTTTCCCTCATAGAAACACAAATCCTTTTCTCATTTGTGAGAAGGTAAGGAGGAAATGTAATACCAAAGTAAACTTATTGTACACTCACAGCCTGAAATGAAACCAGAAAGAAAATGCCTTTAAATATCTCAGTAACTAAAAAAGTATATTACTATGCCTGACTGACCCAGAGGAAGAATATAGGCATTAAAATGTGTCAGATATCTTTGAAATAAAATCAGAATTCATGAAGCATTCTCAAATAATGGCTTACTAGAGTAAAAAATGTGATTATAATAAATTTTTATGTGACAAAATTTTGCATTTAACCAGTGTGCCTATGTTCTCAAAATAAATGGATTATCTTCTTTAAAAATTTTCACACATCAATGGTAACATAAAATTCATTAATTATCTTCTGTCTTTTATCTTTCTAACACTGTGAGATGCAATAATTCTTCTATGCCAAGATGTAAAGCAGCTGGGAATTAAACAAAATTAACACACATTTCACATAGGTCATGCTCTTCGAATATCTACTTTGCCCAAGTGAAAAACCTGTGGTGGGGTAGAGGAAGAGAGCTTACCTGAGAACAAAATGTTGTTATGAAAATAGACTTCAAAAATAATTATCCCTGCATTAAGAATGACAAAAACTAAAATTCTAATAGTCCTTTTAGAAAGTGGTTCTGATTTTTTAAATGTTTAACGTAAAACAATCAAGGTGACTGGTTGGGATGAATAGTAAAATTACATTGTATCAGTTTCAGGATATTAGTTCAAATCTAATAAAAATTTAATAGAAATATGTTTGATGACTTTAACTTACTTCTGAATAAATAATACTCTCCAGTATTTGATAGTATATGACTTGAGAAAAGATTATTAAGAAGACATATAATATACTTTCATAAACTATATTTGCAGGAAACCATTAGATAATACAAAAAATTAAGAATGTCTTAGTATCAATTTCAGCAACATTAAAATGACAGTGCTTATTTATATTTAGGATGATACAGCTAGCAAATCACTTCATTTTTATCTTTCAGTCCATTGGCATTTTCCTTTCTTATCTAAGACCAGTTTCAAAAGTTGATCAGTTCCTTTTAAAGGTGTTTTATATATTATCCCATTTCTAAACAATTCTCAGAGAACTTTAGCAGTGCATTCTTTCTAGTTCAGTGAATAAAAGGATTGGTAAAGCTCTTTCTTTTTAGAGAAGCCATAATAATTGTAAAATATTAAGACATTCAAAATAGCTCTTAGCAGAGCCAAGTAAATAACATTTATTAAACAGAGTTACTCTTCTTTATTTCCTAGAAGAAAATAATAATGATAGTCTAGCCTCATTATCTCACTTGTGTAAAACTGAGGTCCAAATAATAATGAATTGTCCAAGAGTAGAATTCTATATAAAGTACAAATAAATCTCTTAAATTTCTTCCATGTCTTTCTCCAAGGTCACCCAAATTACCATGCAAACAAAAATATAAAGCTTACAATTATTGGGCTTCTGAAGTAATCCTATGAATTTGATGTGCTAGCATATTATCACCAATGAGTTTAGATAAATTCATAGAACTGGAAAAGAAAATAATGGATATGGTGAAATATCATTTCCACCATTTGCTGACTTAGTGTTCTGGCTACAGGAAAACAGACGCTTTTTGACTATTTTTCTCACTTACTAGTCTTCATGGGTAAGGAGATGCAAAGAGATACTCCATTGAAAGGCTATCTAGGATTGCTGTCTCCAACATAAAAAGAACAAGAAAAACTTGAATGATTTCACAAACTCTGCTAGTTGTAGAATATAGAAATAGCAACTGCTGAGGCAGTGTCTTTTCACTGGTGGCTTCTATGAATTGTGAAGTCTGCTGCACTGATAAGTAGCTGGGAGAAACTGTACTAATGCTCCCATGAATTCTCCTTTTCCATAGTAGCCAGTCTAGTATACACAAGCACATGTAATAACAGCAACAATAATGAAATGTGAAGGCAAAAGTTTACATCCACTCCAAATGGAATGGATGAGTCTAGTGTCCATGAAAATAAAAATTCTCTAATAATCTTTGAGGATTTCTACAGGGCCATAGTCCTCTTGAGCTTAGAAAATCACAGGTAATATTGCATTTTGACTTCAATGTTTTTCCAATTTGTTGTTCTATCCAAACTAGTGCATTATTTTTCACATTTATATAGACCACTCTGGACTTCATTTTTCAGGTCAATCCTGAGAGACAAATATAATGTTTACATTCTCTCAGGCTGATCCCATCTATTATTATGCTTCTTAAATTACCACCTATAGTCAATGAGTCCCAAATCTATCTGCAGATCAGATCTGCTGTGGGCTGAATTGTGACCCTCTGAAATTCTTATGCTGAAGCCCTAACCCCTTTCCCTCAGAATGTGATATATTTAAGAGATAGATGTCACCTTTAAAGGTGTGATTAAATTAAAACACTCGCTCAAACTTAATCCAATCTGGTATCCTTATAAGAAGAGGAAATTTGGACACACAGAGAGGTACTGGGGGCACACGTGCACAGAAGAAATAGGAAGAAGCTGGCCACCTGCACGCTAAGGAAAAAGACCCCAGAACAAACCAAGTCCGTCAACACTTTGATCTTGGACTCCTGGCCTCCAGAACAATGAAAAACAAATTCCTGTTGTTCAAGTCATCCACTTTCCACTACTTTGTTATGGCAACCCTAGTGAACTAATGCAAGATCCTTATCTTCAACTCCAGACCATAAATATAATAGCATCCTAGTTATCTCAAACTAAATGTTTCATAACTTCCCCAAACCTACTATGTTGAAAATTAAATTTATTTTACTCAAAATTTGCTTCTCCTCTTTTTACTCCCATACTGATAATAGGCATTTACATCTAATCTGTTTTACAACCAGAAATCTGGGAATTGTCATTGGTACATTCAGTTTCTCCAGCCACCATTTCTATTTGATTTCCAAATTATGTTAAATCTACAGATTGAAACCCTGTCCTCCTTCTCCACATCATTATGACTCTCCTCAATGCTTCATCAGCCTACTCACTGGTCTCCTGTCTTGTCTCCTCCCCCTACTTTAATCAGTCCTTTGCAAGGCAGTCAAAATGAGCTTACCAAAATACAAATCTTATTATGCCATTTCTTTCCTATAAATCTTTCAACAGTTTTTTATAGCCTAAAAAATGAAATCCAAGTCCTCATTATGGCATTAAATGCCCTCCAACACCCTACATCAGCTACCTTACCCAGTCTGTACTCCAGGCACCCCAAGGAGTTTTGAATGTTTGTGTTCTTTTTCTTGCATGCATTTGTGCAGTCTTCCCTTCTTTACCTCTAATTTCTCTCTCAAAAGTCAACACAGATAACACAGTAAAGAGCCTTACTTATATGACCTGCCACAGGCCAGCTTAATCTAGGTGCCCCTCTAATGAAATCCAAAGGCATTGTTTGTATATTTAGTATATTTTATGTATATTATTACCATAATAAACCTGTACCTGTGAACCTAAGACACTAGATTTAAGTACATTTTATATATATTATTACCATAATAAACCTGTACCTGTGAACCTAAGACACTAGATTTAAGTCTCTGAAAACTTTGTCTTTGTATCCTGAGGCTCTCATGTCAGTTCAATACATATAAGTTGATGGAAAAATAAATTAAGGAATGAAGATAAGACTGCAGGTTGAGACATGTTAAATTTTCTTTAAAATTTCCTGAGGGAACACCATTAATAAACCCAGTTATATTCTATGTGTCTGAGAATTTTCTTAGATAAATATTTTTTAGATAAGCAATCAGATCCCTCAAGTTATTAAAATTTTTCTACTTCTATTTAAAAAAAAAAACAAACCACATCCTAAAAGTAGTTCATTGGTATAACTTTCCTAGTTCTACAGTTTCATAAACTTCTAGCTCCATGGTCAACCACTACATGCCCACAGGCTCAAGGCCCTCAAATTTAATATCACTGCATGTTATTTATATCCCATCAAGGGTGTCTATGTGAGGGGAGAGGTCTTTTCTCAAGAAAGTAAAATAATAAACTATGCTTTGATAATAAAACTGATTTAATATACATAATGCCTTTAATATATGTCACTGTAAAAAAGCAATTTCTTGATTTTTACAGAATTTTTATAATGACTATTTACTAAAATCATTGTTTCCCCAGCCTTGATTAGAAGTTAAAAAAAAAAAAGTTCCCTACCTGCAACTTTTTTTGAAATATGACTTTTTTCCTATCTCTCTTCTTACAAGTCTTCAATCAAATCACAGCTTTTTCATCTATCTAGTTTCTTAGAATCAGTACAAATTGTTCACTTTGTTCAGACAACTGAAACTTGCTAACCCTTTGGGTTTTTAACTATTGATTCATTATTTTTCTATGGTGGATGCATGCTTAGGTGCACATAAATCTGAGTCTCTGGGACATGTTTAAGAATGAATCTTAGAGAGACTTTCCATCTGCCATATACCTGTTTCCATCTCAGGCAGGCCTATATGCATGCAGCTAGAACTGCAGATGTCAGGAGTGGGAACAACCTCAAAGGTCATTGTGCTCTCATAACACTTTGCTTATTTCTCAATGATCTCATTTAACATAGTATTATAATGAACTATGTATCTGTTGTTTCTTGACTAGTTTATAAGTTATCTAAATGTAGCATCCACTTACCCATTTTTCTATTCTCAGCACCAAAACAGCATAGCTTTTAGAGATGCTTAATAATGCTTGCTGTATTGAGCTGTTTTTGCCAGTTGTTTTTGTATTGCCAATGTTAAAGGATTTTCTTTGAATTTTTTTTTCATAGAGTCTTGTTTTCAAATGATTTCCTTTCTTTTTTGCAATTAAATGGACTTTTATGATTAATGGAAACACATTTGGGATGTATTTCACTTTGTTTAATAGCAATTTAGGCATCGCTTAGTACCACTGTGCTCAGCATTGCATCATTAATTTAACTATACCGACTTTAGTTTCTAGATGTCTTTAAATTTTATAAATTGTTTTTTTTCTTACCTGTAGTATTTTCTGTCTCTGGCTTAACACCACAGTTGTTCATTTTAAAATATAAGAATTCTACATTGGCTACAAACTCATATTTCTTTAATAATGTATTGAATGTTATAATCTAATTCATTTGAAGATAGATGCACTTGAAGAACACAAAGATGAGTTAAGAAGTGAACAAAAATCCTGATCAATGATTTATATATGTCTTGGGAAATTTTGTACATATATTTGCCATGGTAACTAGTCTGACTTTTCTAGTTTTCTTACAATATTTCCTTCCCTATTTCTCTGTTTCAAAACAAACAACTAAAATGCTTACAAATCCAACCATTTGATGATGCAAGAGAGAAAGGGGAAAAGAGGTGTCTTAGTGCCACAATCTACATAAGAACTAAGAATGGTACCTTCTTTTAAAGGGATTATCTGAATTAATCAAATATGCTGTGTTGTAGAAGGATAGAAACCTGAGATCACCAAAGTATAGCTAGTGAAGTTAGGTCTTGATTAAAAAAACATGGTTAATCCAATAGGCAATCACTATAGAAAAATCAAGTAAGTTTATAATCATGGTAAATTGAAAACTTCTATTCTTTTCTTATCTCAGAGATCCTGGCCAAAATTTAAGACCAGAAGGTGACTATAGCGAAGTTTTTGGAAGTGAATGAAGGCAGAAATCTACAGGTATAGGGCCACAGAATAGTTTTCAAAGAATCAATATTTAGTGGCAATAGAGACAGTGTTACAAAGAGGACATCTGTAAATAAATGGAAATATTTACATGACTGACATCAGAGGGTCTGTGAGTAGCCAGTCACCTGAGAATGAATCAGTTCCAGGGAAGAGTAAGTCAAGAAACTGATAAAAGCCAGGAAAGAATGATGAAAATAAGATGTTATAGGGCACTTTTTAAAAATTTTAGTATAATTGCTATACAATGTTATATTAGTAATATTAATTTTAGGTGTACAATATAGTAACTTGACATTTTCATCACTTTTGAGTTCCAAAACTCCCTATCCAGACAGTCTTTTTGACAAATTAAGGCCAGATGCTGGTGTGCAGTTAAGTTTTTATAACCATCTATAATTGGTGGTGAAAGAACTTGTGTATGTAAAATATCCAATACTGATCTAAATGATACTTTAAATAACAGAAATTTGAATATCCAAAAAATAGAACATAGGAACCCCAACTTCCACAGATATCAGAGTATAAATTAGATGAGGTCTGTCAGTCTTTGGACTTGATTATATTTGATGTTAGTACTTTCATCTTTGCTTTCAAAATGCTAAGATACTCTAAAAACTAGCTTCTATAGGAAAAAAATTACAATATGAATGAGTTCTTTAATTCCTTAGTTGACTACTGTAGGCTTATGCTTTGAAAGGAGATTCAAGCTTATTTCTAGGTCAGTAAGAATATGTATAGCAGTGTTATTTTGGGGTTCATAAAATTATATATATATATATATATATATATATATATATATATAATTGGAAATTGAATCATCAATCTGTGAGCCATTTTTGTTGAAGTGTCAGCAATAGATGGCTTTAATGAATTAAGACCAAGGCTGGTCCTTCATTTCATTCATTGAAAATAAGCCTTATCAGAACAGAAAATATGCCCTGTATTATTAGCATGGGTTACATTTAAACTTCATTATGATTCTTGAATATTAACTCTAATATGGTTAGGGGAATGTGACCTTAGCAAGAACATCACTTACATTTATACCAGCAGCTAAGTAAGTATTGTGCATTTCCAAACCCCAGATGCATTTGCACAGGACTTAGTACTACAATGATATACATATGTTTTTATTCCCTAAAACTCTTATACCATGCATATTATATATACATGTGTATATATGTAAATATACATATACATGTATATATATATCTTGTTTTTAGCTCTCTCTCCATGTGTGTGTTTTTCCCTCTCAGCAAGAGTATATTATAAATACAAAGTCCAGTTTTGGGGGTGTGTGTTTGTGTGTGTTTGAGTTCACAACATAAAACTTCAGAAACTTGACCCAGTTGTACTTGAGTTTAGAGTTAAACTTGGTAGGTAACAATACTTCCTGAAATGTTTATATTGCTGTGAAACATTAAGTGCTTCCAAAGTACTAAATGTGGTGGGAAATATATACAGACGACATGATTAGGCAGTTACACAGCTTACATAAACAGTGAAGTTTCCATATTTGTATATATTTCCATCCTGTATATATTCTTCCATCTGGTAGCCTACCCCGAGGCTTCATTTTATCACCCTACTTGTCCCATAAAGTGTCTTGAGATTTTGTATTGAAAGAAACAATGAAAATGCTAATTAGTTATATTTTTCATCATAATCTTTTTTTGATACTAAAGGATCCCTCTCCCTTTTCTGTTCCTGCTCTGTACTTTACTTCCAATGAGTCTCATTGCCCCAAAGCTATCATTTTTAGGCTTCTAATATTGTTTTCTGTTCACAGGGCTTAATAACTACTTTTTAATGGATTCTGTTTACCTTAGAGGCAGGCATTTTGGAGAATTCAGCTTATATTTGGGTAGGATTAAAAACTTCTATGTGGCTTTGGGGGCTTTTTCCTCAGAAAATTAAAGTGGTTTAATCTTTTGAGTGAAAGAGGAACTGAAATGATTCCTTTTTAAAATGAGACACTTGAGATTTGAAAGTGATCACAAAAGAAGGCAATCCTGCATGCATTTAAATTTGTAGACAGAATATTTAATGCACATAATTAGTATAGTTCTTTTAATTATTTTTTTTTACCTGCTTTAAGAAAATGGCTATGAAGCCAAGCCTTATAAATGGAAGTTCTATTGTTCTAATAAAAATAACCATGGAGTTCACCTTTTGAAAGCTTCTTTTTATCTTAAAATTATGTCCATTTCTCTCCTCCCTTTAGCCATGAAAAGTCCATCTAAACAATAATTCCAACTATGCTAAATTCAATACCCAGAAAGTGGTCTTATCATTTATTCATTTGTACATTTAAACATGTGTTGCTCATGTGCCCCTAATACTTATGTAGATTGACCTGGCCACACAGAGTCATTTCTTCATAATGAGGATACTGATAGATTAAGATAGAGGAAGAAGTCTGAGATGGTTTAAATTTGGGTAACTATTGATAAGAGATTTAAAAATAAAGATGCATTTTGTTTTAGATATGATTCATGTACATGCAAATGAATATGTATCTCCTACAGAACAATTTAAAGGAAAGCAGTCACTAACTGAGAAAAAATATTCAAAGAACAATAGTCATCATCTACAACAAACTTCCATAATCCAAACAAGAGGCAAACAGAGAAAGCACTATGCCAGGAAGTTGAGATACTAATAAGAAAAATATATCATTGACACCTTGTTTTTACATATGTGGCCGACAAGATTAATAGAAACAAGCATTTTCTTCATTTTCTTTCCATCTTCTGAATTCCCTTGCATTTTACCAATATTTTTCATCTACATTTACCACCACCTGGCTTGTTTTAGTTATTACTACATATTCATGTTGTATCTCTGACACTAGACTGTGAGCCCCATGAGGACAACAACGTGAGACTGTTTCATCCAGGTACAATACCAGGCAGCATACCCCACAATAGGGGACATATAACAAGTACTTAATGAATGAATAAAACAAATTACAAGGCAAAATAACACATAGTGTCACATACCTGGGATCTTTGATGAAATGTCATATTAGAGAGGCCTTTGCTGGCCACCCAGTCTATTTTGTTTTTCAGCCTACCGCCTCTCTAACTGCTCATTTTGTTTCATTTGCAAAGCCTTTATTGTTGCATTTAATTATATTAAATATGAATTTATTTTTAGTTTGATCTAATATTTTGTAAGCTCTTTAGGAGAAGGGATTTTGTCTGTTTTATCCACTGCTGTGAAAATCCCTTTATTTTAGAGCACTATCTTACACAAAGAAGTAGATAAATATTTATTGAATAAAGAAATAAGGTTGTAGGAAACAGTGATAGGTTTAATTTGAGATAAAATTGATTCATAGCACTGACAAGTAATCCAGATTCAGATACCCAAACACTAGATCAAAAGAGGCAGGTCCCCTCTGGTCTTCAGGCCCCTTACTAATATGTGCACATGGTATTACCAGCTGGTGTATCTGTTGGACTATCAGTAATGCCATGCTGTTTAGTGGCTTAAGGTAAAATCCCATAGTTCACATCCAAGGATTGAGATTAATATCACATTTTGAACAACCTATTCATGTGTAGTACATTTCAGGTTATATAAATAAACAGTTACCCACAGGAGACATATCAAAGTGACATTTATATGGGATGCATGGCCCTAAAAAGGTGAGACTCTCTAAAACTATTCATTTCTGAGTACTGGACTGAAATTAGGAGTTCCGAGTCCTCTACTACTACTAAATAATTGAGGAGCCTTAGATTTCTGTGTCTCGGTTTCCTCCTCCCAGGATGGAGATGTAGGGGATGTAGAAGTGGTATGGATTATTAAATCCCTTCTAGCTGTAATGCTTCTAGCTTCTACTATCGTCAGTGAGAAAGGGCTTGAGTCAGAGGAATGGGGAAGATGAGGAGAGGAAGTAAGATCATCATGCTATAACTAAACATTCCCTCTATATGCACAATTCTTCACCTGCATCGACATCTGGTGACATTTCTGTTAGAAATGTTCACAGTGCATCCATAACAAATAAATAATTTCTATACCCACCTCTACAAAATGAAGGAATAAGCATTTTAACTTTAGTAAAAAAGTTACTAAATTTCTTTCTACTCAATTATTATCAAACTGTTATATGTGCATAAATGTATTTTGGGCTTCATAATTTTTCTCTATCCTTTGGTCATAACTATTCACATTTTCATTGTTAAATATCAGTAAGTCTATTTGTCGACTGTATTGCTCAGAAAAAAACAAGTAAAGTATGTGAATGCTGGTTTTATATCAAGGATTAAAGATTATTTTTAATACCCTATATGGAAATGTCCTTTGCTGAATGTCTATTAGAAAACTTTTATTTAACTCATAATAACATAATTAGGCTAACTAAGCAACTAATACTCCCCAAAAAGCATAGTTAATTTTAACTATATAATAATGTAACAAAAAATAGCTTTTAAAAATAAAATGATAAAATCCTACATGATGTATTAAATATAAATTAACATTAATTATAGTTTATAACCTCATTTTCACAAATATAATCTATACCTCTGTTAGAACATGCTATAACTTAAAGTAATTCATTTCCTCAATGCAATAATAACCTTCCTTCATTTTTCTTTTTCCAAATTAAGAAACATAAACATAACTTCACAAGTTTCTGTATGTTTTCTCTAAGTGAAGTTTGTTTTCAGTATATCAATTATTTTTCTCAAAGGTATGAGGAAGAATTAAAAAAATGAGAGTAGTAATACATCTGTTGCTGCACACAGTAAATTATATTATGAAGACATTTAGAAATTAAACATTAGCAATCTTGTACTTGCTTCAGCGACACATATACTAAAATTGGACCAATACAGAGAAGATTAACTTGGCCCCTGAGCAAGGATGACACACACATTTGTGAAGCAGTCCATATTTTAAAAAAAAGAATTAAATGAAATGGGAGCAACTGACATATCAGATGCAGAGTTTAAAACAATGGTTATAAGGATGCTCAAGGACCTTAGAGAAAGAATAGATGATCTCACTGAGAACTTAAACAAAGAAATAGTAAGCACTAACAATGACATGGAAACCATACAGAAGAACAAGGTAGAAATGAAGAATGCAATATCTGAAATGAGGAATACACTAGAAGGAATCAACAGCAGGTTAGATGAAGCAAAGGATTGAAGCAGATAATTAGAGGATGAGAGAACAGTAAGCACCCAAGCAGAGCATCAAAAAGGAAAGAGAATTAAAAGAAATGAAGAAGTCTTGGCTGGGGGGCTCAAATGATTGGAGTATGTTCCATGCACCAAATGGTTGCAGGTTCATTTCCCATGAGGGCACCTACCTAGGTTGCAGGTTCAATCCCAGTTGGGGCACATATGAGAGGAAACGAATTGAAGTTTCTCTTTCTCCTCATCCTCCCTCTCTAAAAATCAATAACAACATATCCTTGGGTGGTGATTAAAAATAGAAAGAAAAAAAAAAAAAGAGGAAAGTCTAAGAAACATCTGAGACAGCATCAAGGGTAAAAACATTTACATCAAAGGGGTATCAGAAGGAAAAGAGAGTGAGCAAGGGATAGAGAAACTATTTGAAGAAATAATGGCTCATAATGTCCCTAACATGGTGAAGGAAAAAGTCACATAAGTTCTGGATGTACAAGGTCCCAATTAAGATGAACCCAAAGAGACCCACAGCAAGACACATCATAATTAAAATGGCAAAAGTTAAAGACAAAGAGAAGATCTTAAAAGGAGCTAGGGAAAGACAGCTACATACAACTTCCCATAAAGTTGTCAGCAGATTTCTCAACAGAAATATTTCAGGCCAGAAGGATTGGCATGAAGTATTCAAAGTGATGAAAGCAAGGACCTGCAACCAAGAATACTCTGTCCAATAAGACTATCATTTAAAATTGAAGGCAAATTAAAGAGCTTCCCAGATGAAAAAAGAAAAAAAAAATGATTAAAGGAGTTCATTACCACCAAAACAGTATTTCAATAAATGTTAAAGAGATTGCTTTAAGAAGAAAAAGAAATAGAAAGAGAGATGAACATAGATATGAAGAAAAATGACAATAAATAAGAACCTATCAGTAATAACCTTAAACATAAAAGGCTTAAAAGCTCCAATCAAAAGACATAGGGTAACTGAATGGATAATAAAACATGACTCATATATATGCTGTCTACAAGAGACATACCTCAGAACAAAAGAGTCACACACAGACTGAAAGTGTAGGGATGGAAAAAATATTCCATGCAAATGGAAACAAACAAACTAAAAAAGCTAATGTAGCAGTACTCATATCTGACAAAATAGACTTCAAAACAAAGGCTATACCGAGAGACAAAGACGGTTACTGCATACTATTAAAAGGATTGGCCCAACAAGAGGATATAGCCCTTGTAAACATATGTGCATCCAATATAGGAGCACCTAAACATAGAAAGAAAATCTTGGTGGACTTGCAGAGAGAGATTGACAGCAGTCATCAATGGAGAGATCTTCGAGACAAAAAAAATCAATAAGGAAAGAGCAACCTTACACAACACACAAGAATAGGTGGATTTAATTGATATTTAAAGAACATTTCATCCCAAAGCAGCAGAGTACACATTCTTCTCAAGTGTACATGGAACATTCTCAAAGATAGACCACACATTAGGATACAAAATAAGTCTTAACAAATTCAAGAAGATTGAAGTCATACCAAGCATTTTCTTGGATCACAATGATATGATACTAGAAATGAACCACAATATTTTAAAAAGTTCAAACAAATGGGGGCTAAATAGCATGTTATTAAACAATGAAAAGGTTAACAATTAGATCAAGGAAGAAATAAAAAATTACATGGAAACAAATGAAAATGAACCCACAGCAACCCCAAATCTACGAGACACAGCAACAGCAGTCCTGAGAGGGAAGTTCATAGCATTACATGACTACTTCAAGAAGAAAAAAAAAATCCCAAATAAACAATCTAATGCTACACCTAAAAGAACTAGAAAAAGAATAACAGGAAGCCCAGAGTAAGTAGAAGAAAGGAAATAATAAAGATCAAAGTGGAAATAAATGACATAGAGACTAAAAAACCATACAAAAGATCAATGAAACCAAGAGCTTATTCTTTGAACAGATAAACAAGATTGATGGACCTGTAGCCAGACTCCTCAAGAAACAAAGAGAGAGGACCCAAATGAATAAAATTAGAAATGAATGAGGAGAAATAACAACTGACATCACAGAAATACAAAGGGTTGTAAGAAAATATGATAAACAACTATATGCCTACAAATTGGACACCTGGGAAAATGGTTAAATTCCTAGAGACATACAATTTTTCAAAACTGAATCAGGAAGAATCAGAAAACCAGAATAGACTGATTATGACAAATGACATTGAAGCAGTAATAAATAAATAAATAAATAAATACATACATACATACATACATACATACATGCATAAATAAACAAACAAACAAAAAACTCTCAGCAAACAAATGTCCTGGGCCAGATGGCTTCACAGGCAAGTTTTACCAAACATTCTAAGAACTAACAGCTATCCATCTAAACTATTCCAAAAAATTCAAGAGGAGGGAAGACTTCCAAGTTCTTTTTATGAGGCCAGCATTATCTGATTTAAAAAACCAGATAAGGACACTAAAAAAAAACAACTATAAGTCAATATCCCTGATGAACATACATGCTAAAATTCTCAACAAAATATTAGCAAACTAGATCCAGCAATACATAAAAGAGATCATATACCATGATCAAGTGGGATTTATCCCAGGGATGCAAGGTTGGTACAATATTTGCCAATCAATAAATATGATACATCACATGAACAGAATGAAAGATAAAAATCACATGATCATATCCATAGATGCAGAAAAAACATTTGATAACATTCTAGCATACATTTATATTAAAAACTCTCAGCAAAGTGGTATTAGAGGGAACATGCCTCAACATAATAATGGACACATATGAAAATCCTACAGCCAACATCATATTCAATGGGGAAAAACTGAAAGCATGTCCCTTAA
This sequence comes from Tadarida brasiliensis, assembly GCA_030848825.1. NCBI lineage: Eukaryota > Metazoa > Chordata > Mammalia > Chiroptera > Molossidae > Tadarida > Tadarida brasiliensis. Next base: position 27,696,741 of record CM061267.1, on the reverse strand, counting down.
GATCAGGAACAAGACAGGGATATCCACTTTCACCAATCTTATTCTACATATTACTTGTAGTCCTAGCCACAGCGAGCAGATAAGAAAAAAATATAAAAGATATCCAAATTGGAAAAGAGGAAGTAAAACTATCATTATTTGCAGATGACATGATATTATACATAGAAAACCGTAAAGTTTCCACCAAAAGAACTACTAGAGTTAATAAATGAATTTGACAAAGTAGCAGGATACAAAATTAATATTCAGAAATTAGTAGCACTTTTACACACAAATAATGAACTATCAGAAAGAGAAACTAAGAAAACAATCCCATTTACTATTGCAACAACAACAAAAAAGTAACCAGGAATAAATTTAACCACAGAGGTAGAAGGCAGGTACTCAGAAAACTATAGGACACTGAAGAAAGAAATTGAGAAAGATAATAAGTAAAAGCAGGACTTCCGGTCAAGATGGCGGCGTAGGTAAACGCAGTATCGCGTCCTCCCACAACCACATCAAAGTTACAACTAAACTACAGAAAAACCATCATTCAAAACCGCCTGAAATCAAGCTGAACAGAAGTCCTACAACTACGAAATTAAAGAAGAAGCCGCATGGAGACTGGTAGGAGGGGCGGAGGCACGGCGGGCTGGTCCCACACCCACGTGTGGCGGATAAAAATTAGGAGGACACCTCGGCTGGGAAGGTCCTCCCTGAGGACTCAGGGGTCCCCGTCCCACACCAGGCGCCCAGTTCAGGGTTCCAGTGCCAGGAAGAGAATCCCCATACTTCTGGCTGGAAAAACCAGCGGGAACTGAGGCTGAGGCGGCTGGAGCCCCGGCAGCTCCTCTTAAAGGGCCCGCGCACGGACTTACTCGGACTCCCACCCTCCAGGCTCCAGCGTGTGGGAGGGAGCCTGAAAGGCACCAGAGTCATATGGGGAAGAACTGAGCTGTTTGTCATTGGAGTGAGGGCTGGAGAGGCAGCTTTCTCCTGGACAGACGTGCTATCAGAGGCTTTTATTCCTTTGGTGAGCCCTTCCCTGGGCCGGCAGACACCGCCATATCTGGGACTCCAGCAACCTGGCTCACACAGTTGGCCCCGCCCTGGTGATTCCCTGAGGCCCCGCCCCACCCAACTTCCAGGCCCACCCAAGCTGTTGCCAATTGCTTTACCATAGGATTGGCCTGTCTTGGATCCTGCTTCAGCTTTTCCTAAATTCTTTCAAACAAGCAGCCTCTGGTCTCAACTAGCCCTATACCTCTCATTAAGTAATACATAGAAACAAACACAGGGAGACAGCCAAAATGAGGAGACAAAGAAACAGGTCCCAAATGAAAGAACAGAACAAAACTCCAGGAAAAGAACTAAGTGAAATGGAGTTAAGCAACCTAACGGATGCTGAGTTCAAAATACTGCTTATAAGGATGCTCAATGGACTTAGTGAGAACCTCAGTGAACTTAGCGAGGGCCTCAAGAGCATAAAAAAGGAGCAGTCAGAAATGAAGGAGGCACTAACTGAAATAAAGAATAGTTTACACAGATTCAATAGTAGAGTAGGTAAAGCCAAGAAGCAAACCATCGATTTGGAATATAAGGAAGCAAAAAACACCCAATCAGAACAGCAAAAAGAAAAAAGAATCCAAAGAAATGAGGATAGTGTAAGGAGCCTCTGGGACAACTTCAAGCGTGCCAACATTCGCATCTTGGGGGTGCCAGAAGGAGAAGAGAGAGAACAAGAAATCGAAAACCTATTTGAAACAATAATGGCAGAAAACTTCCCTAACTTGGTGAAGGAAACAGACATACAAGTCCAGGAAGCACAGAGAGTCCCAAACAAGATGAACCCCAAAAGGCCTACACCAAGACACATCATCATCAAAATGCAAAAGGTTCAAGACAAAGAGAGAATCTTCAAAGCAGCAAGAGAAAAGCAGTTAGTTACCTACAAGGGAGTTCCCATCAGACTGTCAGCTGATTTCTCAAAAGAAACTTTGCAGGCCAGAAGGGAGTGGCAAGAAATATTCAGAGTGATGAAAAGCAAGAACCTACAACCAAGATTACTCTATCCTGCAAAGCTGTCATTCAGAATCGATGGCCATATAAAGAGTTTCCCAGACAAGGAAAAGCTAAAGGAGTTCATCACCACCAAACCATTATTATATGAAATGTTGAAGGGTCTTCTTGAAGAAAAAGATAAAAAAATATGAACAAACAAAATGGCAATAAATATGTATGTATCAACAATTGAATCTACAAACAAAATGAACAAACAGAACAGAAACATTCTCATAGATACAGAGAACTTTTGTTGGGTACCAGATGGGTGGGGGCTGGGGGGATGGGTGAAAAAGGTGAAGGGATTAAGAAGTATAAATTGGTTGTTAGACTGACAAACCTCAAAGGGAAGGGGGGTTGGGGGGTGGGAAGAAATAAACCAAAGAACTTATATGTATATATGCATAACCAATGGACACAGACAACAGTGTGGGGAAAGGCAGGAGAGGGGCGGGAATGGGGAGGAGGGGGGCAATGGGGGAAAAATGAGGAACATCTGTAATACATTCAACAATAAAGATAAGTTAAAAAAATAATAATAAGTAAAAGCACACATTGTGTTCATGGATTGGAAGAATGAATATCATTAAAATGTCCACTCTACCAAAAGCAAACTGTAGATTCAACACAATCCCTATTAAAATACCAATTTCATAGATCTAGAACACATATTTCAAAAATTTATATGGAACAACAATGATCCCCAATAGCCTCAGCAATGTTGAGAAAGAAGAACAAAGTTAGAGAGATCACAATACCTGATATCAAACTATGCTACAAGGCCATTGTAATCAAAACAGCCTGGTATTGGCATAAGAACAGGCTGGCGTAGATCAATAGAACAGATCAGAGAGCCAGGAATCAACCCATGCCTCTATGGTCAATTAATATTTGACAAAGGAGGCAAGAGCATACAATGGAGTAAAAACAGTCTCTTCAATAAATGGTGTTAAGAAATTGGACAGGTACATGCAAAAGAAAAAAAGAAGGAAACTAAACCATGACACCATTCACAGGAATAAACTCAAAATGGATAAAAGTTTTCAAAATCCTAGAGGAAAACATAGACAATAAAATCTTAGAAATCTCTTATAGTAATATGTTTGCCACTATATCTCCTTGGGCTAGAGAAACAAAGGGAAAAATAAACAAATAAGACTACATCACACTAAAAAGCTTCTGCACAGCAAAAGAAACCATCAACTAAATGAAAAGGGAACCCACTATAGGGGAGAACATATTTGCCAATGAGACATCTGATAAGAGGTTAATTTCCTATATATCTAAAGAACTTGTACAACTCAACACCAGGAAGACAAAAATCCAATTAAAAATTGGGCAGAGGACCTGAATAGACACCTCTCCAAAGAGGACATACAAATGGCCAATAGACATATGAAAAAAAATGCTCAACATCACCAATCATCAGAGAGATGCAAATTAAAGCTGCACTGAGATGTCACCTCAACCTGCCAGAAGGGCAATCATCAATAAATCAACAAAAAAGTGGTGGTGAGGATGTGGAGAAAAGGGAACACTAGTGCACTGTTGGTGGGAATGCAGACTGGTGCAGCATGGTGGAAAACAGTATGGAGTTTGTTCAAAAAATTAAAAATGAAACTGTCTTTTGATCCAGCAGTCCCATTTCTGGGAATATATCCTAAGAATCCCAAAACACATATTTGAAATAATATATGCATTTATATTTTCATAGCAGTGTTATTTACAATAGCCAAGATCTGAAAACAGCCTACCAGGGGAGGGAAGTGTCCGGCCCACAGGCCATATAAGCCAGAAAAATCAATACCAGCTAGCATCACATGCCTCACCAAGTTAGCCTGACCAAATACAGCAGGCTAATTTTTAAATTGATAATTTTGTTTGGCCTAAGAATGATGTTATAAATATCCAAATGGCCCTTGGCAGGAAAAAGTTTCCCCACCTTAATGGAATACTACTCAGCCATAAAAAAGAAGGAAATCTTATCTTTTGTGACAGAATGGATGGACCTGTAAAACATTTTGCTAAGTGAAATAAGCCAAACAGGGAAAAAAAAATACCATATGGTCTCACTTATATATGGCGAATCTAATGAACAAAATAAACTGATAATCAAAATAGAAACAGAAGCATGGATACATGAAACAGACTAACAGCTGTCAGAGGGGTGAGGGGAATGGGGAACTGGATGAAAGAAGGTGAAGGGATTAGTGAAAGAACTCATAGATATAAACAGTGTGGTGACAGCCAGAGGGAAGGATGGGTGGGGCCTGTGTGGAGATGAGCAATTCAGAGGAAATTGGGACATCTATATTAGTGTCAACAATGAAAGTAAAGTTTAAAAAATTAGCAATCTTGTCCTGGCTGGTGTGCCTCAGTGGATAGAGTGTTGGCCTGTGCACTGAAGGGTTAGGGTTGTAGGTTCCATTCCCGGTCAAGGGCACATACCTTGGTTGTGGGTTCGATCCCCCACCGTGGTCAGGGCACATGTGGGAGGCAACCAATAAATGTGTCTCATATTAATCTCTCTCTCTTTTTCTCTTTCTCTCTCTCTCTCTCCTACCTCCTTCCCTTTCACTCTATCTAAAAAATCAATGGAAAAAATATCCTCTCAAGTCAGGATTAACAAATTAGCAATCTTTCAGATACATTTTCAGTAATGGTCACTTTTTGTAGTTGCCAAAATACAGAGTAAATAAAAATCTAGGACTGTAAGTTGAAATAGAATGTAAAATAGGTTAAGATTCCTATGGTGTGCTGTTCCTTTTATTAGACAGCAATATACAAAATAAGCACAAAGACTCCATGGGATCAATCAAAAATTACCCCAGCTCTCCACTAGCAGTATAAAAACTGGTCCAGCTGATCAACCATTTCAATGATTATTAAAAGGCACAGCAGTCTTTCAACATTATACAGCAATAACTAAAAAAAAAAAAAAAACTTCAGAAAAGAAGCAATGACTTAGATTACTTGATTGAGGAATGTAGTTGTAACACACATCATTTAAGATTTGTTAGCTATATGTAACACAATGCCCAATTAAAAGTACTTGAAGAAATAGTAATTCACTGTCTCTCTTAACAAGAGCTCTGGAGTTAGGCAGTCCCATGCTTGATTTAGTAGCTTATAATATTTGATCTACTCTTCTGCTCTGTCATCAATTGGGATGTTGGTCATATGCCTGCTTACGGTGTTAAGATAACTATAGCAGCTGTAAGTAACATGTCTTCACAGAACAACTTTCAAATGAATAATTAAGTCAGTCTTCTCATGTGTCAGAGACGTTCAGCAGGCTCTCCAGCTATCTTTTTGGCCAAAACTGCTTCATTATCCAATTCACAAGTCAATTTTTGGCAAAGACAAATGGTATTGCCATGACTGACTTAAAGAACATAATAGTTTATCTCTTGAAACCACTGGGTGCCCTTTTATCAGTGAAAAATACTATCCCATACATAAGAAAAAATGGCCTTCTTTAGAAAAGAAAAAAAGGATATGACTATGGAAAAAGAAAATACCAATATCTGCCACAAAAACTAAATATGAGTGTAAGTTTTCACCTGAAAAATGTGATAAAATTTTAACTTTTGACCAATTCTGAAAGCGGAAAGCCTAACTGAGGAAATTACTCCCTCCTCTTAGCAGTCTGAGGAAAGTTCATATGAAACACCAAGCATAGTGCTGTCTCTCAGGGACTGTTTGATGAGTAAATGAAAAAGGCCTGCAATTGTTGATTTGCTTTCTCTGATAATGACATTGCAAATGGAAATTATTAGTTGGCATTTCTTAAGCAAGTCAGCATGGGGACAAACTAATAATGATGAGTGTCCTAGAGACTCTATAGGGTACAGTGTTAAAAAATGTCAGGGGAACACAGATGTCCTCTATCCTCTGAAAAGGAATAACATCAAGACAACTAATGGAAAGATACTAGTAGTGTTTTTATAATCAGTGCAAGAAGCAAATACTCAAAACAAATGTGAAAAGTTCTGTTTTATAAGATACTTATCAGAAGCAATAATTCCCCTGACTTGTTTGGCTCAGCATTTGGAGCATCGGCCCGCGGACCAAGGAGTCTCCAGTTCAATTCCGGTAAAGAGCACGTACCTTGGTTGCAGTTCAGTCCCGGCCCTGGTCAGGGTCATGCAGGGGTGACCAGTTGATGTGTCTCTTTCACATTGATGATTCTCTCTCTCTCTCTCTCTCTCTCTCTCTCTCTCTCTCTCTCTCTCTCTCTTTCTCTCTCTATCTCTCTCCCCCCCCCACTCTATCTAAAAGATAAATGGAAAAATATCTTCAGATGAGGATTTTTTTAAAGCAATAATTATTTAAAGTATATAAATAATAACGGGCATCTAATATATGTACAATTTAAATATGTATAAAACAATTAGGACTTTCTATGCTCAGAGAGAAAAGATGACTAAAGAAAATGTTGAGGTTCCCCAGCCAGTGTGGCTCAACTTCTATCTCTCTCCCCTTCTCCCTTCCTCTCTCTCTAAAATCAATAAAGAAAAAGAAAAATTTAAAAAAAAGAGAGAGAAAAGAAAAATATGAAGATAGCACTTTAAATCAATGACCAGATCAGCTATGCATACTTATAAAAAAAAAAAAAAGCAAGTTCTAATACAGAAAATTAAATAAGGTAGAGGATGAGAAATCTGAATAATCAAAATATTATTTCCCTTTGATATTTCTTGAAGAAGGAAAATAAGTTAGGAGTGGCAATAACATTTCAGAGATTCAGCAGACTTGAGTTGAGAGCTTCAATATTAATGGAGTAATGGTGGGAACAGTGCAGTAAACACAGGTGATTCCATTGCAGCTTGTATAAAATAACCTTGTTCTCTTCCTTTTTTCATGTTTCTCTGGCTTCTTACTTGAGCCATAGGGATAATAGGAGCCATCTTCAAGTACAGCCTTTATTTAGTACAAATAGTGGTAATAAGAAAATGGAGTACTTCATCGTCACCTAAAAGCAACAGGGATTCTGCTGATTAACTGCAAAGCCTCTGTCAAGACAAGGCTGAATTTTGTACAAAGGGTTGAATTCCTTGTGTGCATGCTAACATGGACTAGCCTTACAAATGGGGCCCTTAAATATAGTTATTTCATCTTTGCTAAAATATATTTTATTAAGTTCAAGTTAGAACACTCAATTTAGTGCCCTGGGCCTCATGGCTTAAGCAACTACATGTAAGTAGAAGTTATTTTCAAGGAGACAAAGATTAATAAAAAAATTACAGGAAGCGCTCCTGGAATAAGAGTGTATGTGAATTTGCTTCTTAGATAATGAGAACTGTAGTAGATTGGTTAATATATTTCGTCCTATTTCACCAGCTTTCATTTTAAGAAGTCAGAGGTTTTAAAATACAAGTCAAGCCCTGGCCGGTTTGGCTCAGCGGTTAGAGCGTTGGCCCGTGGACCAGAGAATCCCGGTTCGGTTCCCGCTAAAGGCACATACTTCGGTTGCAGTTTGTCCCTGGCCCCAGTTGGAGTCATGTGGGTGGCAACCACTTGATGTGTCTCTCTCACATCGATGTTTCTCTCTCTCTTTTCTGCCCTCTCTCCCTCCCGCTCTATCTGAAGATAAATGCAAAAATGTCCTCGGGTGAGGATAAAAAAAAATAAAATACAAGTCAACTTTCAGCTACACAGGAAGTTTGACATTCTGGGTAGACATCAAATGTCTCTTGGTAGTTACTCTGGGTAGACACTGGTAAACCTTAAAGCTCAGAAGCAATGTACACTAATTAGGCCCTGAGACAGCAACATAGATGAGTGCTGATAAAGGTATGTCAGACTAGGAGAAAGATGAACTCCCTCCCTCCACTACAGGAAAGATCACCCTTACAGATTTGGTTGTTAAAAATTGGGCAGTTACCTAAATACTAAGATCATGCAACCTCTCCTTCAATGTCATTAGAACTGTCATGATCCAATATATATACACATGCAGGAGTCTGACCAGGTTCTCACAAATACTTCTTTTCAGATTACATGTATAAGGATAATTATTTGACAATATGTGTATAATACTTAGAAGTTGATATAATGATATCAGATGCCACAGTGTCAGTTTACAGAATTTGGAAGTCTGAGATAAATGCTTGATCACACAGATGAAGATAGAAATACACAAATTCAAGTGTAGCCAACTCCTGCTCTCTGAGCTCTTCGACACTGCAGAGTCTGGTTTCCTTTAGCACTGCAGTGTCAACTTCTGTCATGAAAGCAGTTAAATTTCTACTCCACAGCTTTATTTGAATCCTGATTAAATATGTTTTGTTCTACATATGAGAGAAAGCTTTTTGAAAAAAGCAATTTCTAAGGAACATTCTGACCAAACAATTTTTTTCTTTAACTTAATTTATTGGAGTGACATTGGTTAATAAAATTATACAGGTTTAAAGTGCACAATTCTAAAACACGTCATCTGTATATTGTATCGTATGTTTACCACCCCAAGTCAAGTCTCCTCCAATCACCGTTTATCACCCCTATACCCTCTTCTACCTCTCCTCACTCTCCCTTCCCTCTGTCAATCACCATACTGTTGTCCATCCATGAGTCTTTCTTTTTTTTTCTTTTCTTTGCTTAGAATTCTCTCCTACTAAGGAAAAATAAAAAGCAATACCATTTTGATGGGAAGAGAACTTTTTTCTTCCCCTCTTCCTTCATGATCAAGAATTGTCCTATCAGAATCTCTTTCTGCTTTTCCTCTGAGTCTCTTATAAGGAAAAGAAGCAAGAATTCCTAGACTCTAAAGAGCATATTCAAGAGACTGAAAAGATTAACCATTCCTCTCCTCCTGGGAGTCACTCCTGTACAGTAAGCAGAAAGCAGTTAGAAAACTTTCTCTCTAACAAAGGTCAAGAGATTAGTCCCTGAGGAGATAGATGGAGGACCTTTCATCAATCATGTTTTCAGCTTTGGAGCTCCACATAAGAACATCTGGATTCTGAATTAATATTAAATTGTAAATCATAATAAGCAATATACTAATCACGATGTTTTCATAAGATTAAGGGCACAGCCCTGGCCAGTGTGGCTCAGTTGATTGGGCATCATCCTATGCACTGAAAGGTTGCTGGTTGGATTGCTGGTCAGGGCACATGCCCAGGTTGCAGACTCCATCCCTAGTAGAGGGCGTGCAGCAGGCAGCTGACTGATGTTTTACTCTCACATCAATGTCTCTCTCTCTCTCTCTCTCTCTCTCTCTCTCTCTCTCTCTCTCTCTCCCCCCCAACCTCTTTCTCTAAAAATCAATTAAAAAAATATCCTCAGGTGAGGACTTAAAAAAATTAAGGGCACATAAATACATAATCTTTACAGTTAGTGATATTGGGATTGAAATTTAGCTTTTAAAACACTTTCTTTCAAAAGTATCTCTTTTGTTATTGAAGTTCAACTCTTTAATTATGCTTTTATTTACTATAGTAATTATTAATTATAATATTAAGTGTATTTTTATAGTAAAGTAAGAGTAGACAAATCACTGTTCCAATATGGAAGTATGGAAAGCATCATGTCTGGACCATGAGGCAGAATCTTTTTTTTTTTTTTTTATCCTCACCCTAGGACATTTTTTTTTCATTTTTTGTTCAGATAGAGCAGGAGGGAGAGAGCGGAAGAGAGAGAGAGAGAAACATCGACGTGAAAGGGACACATCGAGTGGCTGCCACCCACACGACCAACCAGGGCCGGGGACAAACTGCAACCGAAGTACATGCCCTTAGCGGGAACCGAACCCAGGTCTCTCTGGACCACAGGCCGACGCTCTAACCGCTGAGCCAAACCGGCCAGGGCTGAGGCAGAATCTTTACTGCAACCTGGAGAATGTGTTCCTGAATCTCGGGTTCAGTCTAGTACAAGAGTGAACGTGGCTTTCTTAACAGCTAGGGCTGCAAAAACTAAAGCTATACCATGTAACAGACATATTTATCCCTGAGTTTACAACTAATGTAAAATATTGCGAATGACTTACCAGTCAATTTTAGGGAAAAGTTATATAAATTATACCAGGAATTCACAAACATTTTTTTTTAAAGCACCAGATAGTAAATGTTTTCAGCTTTGCAGGCCGTAAGATTTCTGTCAAAACTACTCAGTTCTGCTGTTGAAGCATGAAAGCAATCATAGAAAATAGGCAAATAAACACAAAGAATTCCAATAAAATTTTATAGGCACTGGTATTAAGATTTTATACCATTTTCAGTTGTCATGAATTATTCTTCTTTTGAATTTTTTCAGCCATTCAAAAATTTAAGAACCATCTTTAGCTTGCAGGCTGCACAAGAACATTGGGATGATCAATTTCACCCTCGGACAAACCTTGCTCTATAGGTGGAGGACTTTGCAGCCCCTGAAGATCCTATATATAGCAATAAGTCATTCATTGTCTTCACCTCTGAGCCTCTGAAATCATGACTGTCATCCTCAGTGTTTGCTTCAGGACTCCATCTTGATTCTGCAATATAATCCTCAAAGAAAAAAAATTTAAAGAATAAGACTCAAGCTTGTTTATGATTTTAAAAATAGAGCTGCATGTGCTACTCTGAAAATGCTTTTGTCTATATTTCCTAGTGTTAATATTCTCAGAAAAGTGATTATAAAAATGAGTATGAGGAAGGAAAGTCTAAGCTCTTGTATGCCAGTAGCCATATCCCAAATATGAACAACAATAAAAATTTTTTGCATATGGGATAACTCAGTGATGGATACAAACTTCTTGTAGTCAATCATCTCTTCCCAAAGTGATACCTTCTCTGCTTTCTCATTGTTCCAGATGCTTTGGAAAACCATATCACTGTTATAATATACACAGTGTCACTATATTACAGAGTCTTATTTTATGAAAAATGGAACTATAAGCCACGAAATGCACAGTAGTGGGCCTAACTCAGATATTTTCTTGCAATATCACTTCACATTTTCATATCTGGACAAGAAAAATGCAACACAGAACATACACACACAAATCAACAAGCACAATACAGAATACCAGGAATGCTGGTATTGTTTTCTTTTTGCTTGTCACTAATTTCATCACAGTGAATAATATTGCAATAAAAATTTGATTCTTTTTTAAAATGTTATGTCTTAGATACATTCATTGAAATAAGTGTTTAATTTTGTCTTTGAACTAAAATGTTTCCAACTCAATAAACTTATTTCATAGTTTGCTATATTTTTGTTTATAAGGAGTGTGAGTCTGAAGTCACATCTGTATAATTTGGACCTAATATTTACTTGAAATATATAATAAATTCCAAATCAAAAAATGTATGATTCAGCTTGCCCCTCATTTTATTTTGGGGTCAGTAGTCTGGTTTCGTAATTATGATTTATATGGAAAGTTGGTTGTAAGTCATTGCTATCTTTTTCTCTAAATCTACTTGGACAATGTACTCAAAGATTGCAATAATGTGCTTCTTTGTAGCATGGAATCTGTGTAAGTCAGCTTCATTTTGCAGCCTTGTTTTTCTTCTCTTGTCAGACAAATAAATAAAATGAGAATAGGAGACTAAACAACCTTTTATCTTGGGAATATTCTCCATTAAGGAATTCCCTAGAGCATCCTTCAGCTAAGTAGCAGGATTCTTGGTCCTCTGTACCAGTGCTGTGGAGAGAAACAGCTTAGAGGTTTCTACTAGTGCCCGTCTCATAAACCTTTCATAGCATCTGCTGACAGGTGTGTAGAAGTTCTAGTCAAATCAGTGACACTGCTGGATACTTGCTGATTTTTTTCCTTGGCACCTTGTAAATTCCAGTACAAATCTTTCTACATGATTCTGGTATTAGAAAATGTTTCTTTTTCAATGATACTTTTTTTATCAAAAAATGGAAATACTACTTATTTTCAGTGGCAGGCATTCAGTAAATATATGTGTACCCTGGTACTCGAAGAGCTAATGTATTTATTATGTAAGTATAAGGCAAGGAGAAAAACACCTTCTTCAGAATGACTTTTATATTTGCTTTATTCTTTTTTAAATAAACATTCATACACACAAAGGCAGTTCTATTACCTCTTAATGTAATATTTCTTATAAAAGAAAGAAGTCCACAAATAACTCCCAGAGAGTTCCTGACACTCAGCATTTAGTCATTTCCAAGTATCACTGAAAGGCTGGCCTCAGTGCTGTGGGAGAACTGTGTGCTGCACAGACAAGCAGAGGCACCAGAGCGCCAACCCCATCTAGTGACATAGTTCTGTTGGCATCACCATCATCTTTGCCTTCCGCCCACCCAGTGAGGGCAAGACACTGGAACAGCACACAAGAAGCAGAAGGGGGTAGAAAGTGAAGTAGAAAAACATCAAGCAGGGTGAGGATACATTTTAAAGTCACAAATAACAAATTCTATTTTTGACAATCACATTTATCCAATTGAGAAATATTTATTGACCACCTCTGTGTGCCAACCACTGTTCTAAGCCATGGGAATAGACAGTGAATAAAAGAGACAAAGACCTTTCCCTTCATGGAGTTTGCATTTTAGTGGAAGGAAGGTGGAGAAACAGAAAGAGGCAAAATAAATAAGTAAAGTACATTTTATGTTAGAAGGTGATTGATTAATACAAGTACAGAGAAAAAGAAAACAGGGATGGGTATAAAGAGTGTTGGGAAGAGATATAAATGTTGGGATTTTAAATATTGTAGACAGGAAAATACACACATATGACATTTAGGACCTAACAACCTTGGCTAGCCAGGGAAAGAGAGTTCCAGGCAAGTGCCAAAGCCCTGTGGCGGGAGCATGTCTGGGTCTGTGAGGAACAGCAAGGAGGCCAGTGAGTGGCACTCATACAGAATGAGTTCAGGGCCTTGCTAAACTGGGAATCAGATAGGGTATGGCCTTGCAGACCATTCCTATGATTTTGGCTGTATGCAGAATGAGATTGGAAACTAATGCAAAGTTTTAAGCAGAGAAGTAGCAGCTCCGAGCTTTTTTAACATCTGCTTTAAGTGGACCTCTGGATCCTAGACTGAACTATACTGTGAGGGACAAGGCAGAATAACAATGACCTCAGAGAGAAGGTGGTAGCTTCAACTAAGGCATTGGCAGAGGAAATGCAGAGAAGGGATTGGACAGTAAGTATAAGAGAAAAAAGGCTAGGAAGGCTCTAAGGTTTTTGGCCTGAGCAATTTGGGGGATAATGCTGCCTTTAACTAAACTGTGGGAGACAAAGGGCAACAGGATGGAGGGGAAGATTAGAACTGGATTTTGGGGCATGCTAACGTTGAGAGGCTTACTACACATCAAGTGGACATGACATATAGTCAATTGAGTATGTGAGTCTGAAATCCAAGGAAGTGATCTTGCCTGAAGATGTGCATTTGAGCATCATTTGCGTATAAACACTAGACAGCTGGTCTCTGGGTGTGATCTCCAAGGGAGTGAAGAATACAAATACAGAAAAGAAGTGGTGCTGGTGCCGAGAGCTGGGTCACTCCAGTGCTAAGGGGCTGATGCAGTGGGGAGACTGAGTAGCAGAAGCAGTTTGGTGGGAGGAAACCAGGAGAATGCAGGGTGCTAAAATCCAGTGAAGAAAATGTATTCAGGAGGAGCTTATGGTCAGCTGTGTTAAATTCTGTGAATGAATCAAGCGAGATCAACACTTTGATCTTAGAACAAAGAACTGACCTTTGGATTCAGCAACTTAGAGGACCTTCAAAGGAGCAGTTTTGGTGAAGTGGTAGGGAAGAAAGACTATTGGAGTACAATAGAGAAAGAATGAAAGAGATGTACTAGAGATGGCAATATTCTCAAGAAAAGTTGCTTAAAAAGGGAAGGAGAGAAATAAGGAAGTAGCCAGAGAAGGAAGTGGAATCAGGCGATGGGTGGTGGGAGGAGAGATATCGAGTATGCAGGGGTATATTACATAAAGGCCAATCCTAGTGCAACAAAGTCACCATAGCTGAATGAGCAGCACCAAGGGTGACTTCTGAAATGGCGGTGCTTGACTGACCGTGGTGCTTTGTGAGTCAGTTAATTCCAAATTCTCTGTTACAGATTCTTGGTAGCCATCATTTATTTTTGTCTTCAAGTTTTATCCCTAAAAGAGTCACTTACTATAATGAGAGGAAATGTTATACTAGATTATGTTTATGTGATGTAAGCACACTGACAGGACCCAAATTCCCCAGCCTTAGCAGGCAGGACAAGTGAGGAAAAGAGATTTCCCAGAAGCAGTCCTTTAATAAAAAGTTACTTTTATCCCAGACTCTAAGGCCCTCTGCAAAGCACCCATCTTTTCTAGGAGTAACAAGCATAAAATTATTAACCAATAAGAGAGTGTCTTGCTGTTTGGGATTGCTGACTTATGTTGATGGGGACTTTGAGTTCTCTGTTCTGTCCAAGCTACAGAGCCTGGGAGAAGCTTCAGTCCCTACAGGGCATTCCATATCGTGAAGCCTCCTCAGCTCTTCTCATTACCGTGAAACTCCTAAAAGGGAAGAAGCTTTATTTCCTACTGAGTGTTTGTAATGTGATTGAACACAGAATTTCTAGGCAACCCATTGTTTTGAACTCCAAAGTACATTATTCTCCCAGAGGAACAAAGGCATTTCTATTCATTTAATCAAAGGAAGAGTAAACCCACGAAATCTACTAAAATAACTACCATCCAAAAAATTAGCCAAAGAAGCATAAAAGACAAATATATAACAAAAATATGTTAGGTTGTAATGTCTGTTATTAATCTTCCTGATTCCAGAATTTCAAAATACAGAACTACTAACCTTCATATATTTTCAAGATCAATCCACCAACATATAAACATTTACATTTTTTAGTCATTTTCTGGGATGTAGTCTTATATAACTTATTCTTCTGTTTATACTTACAGAAAGGGAAAAATGAAAAGATATTAATAATCCAACTATTTACTCTCATAACACTATGTAATTCTTTAAATGCAACAGTTGTAATTTTTACATTCATTTATGTCCAATTCTGATTAACGTTTGTCTCTTTCATTAGATGGTACGATGATGATGGCAGGGATATATTCCCCTTCGAGGCACCAATTTGTCCTTAGTGCCAAGCATAGTAGTTAGCATATGAGAAGTGATTAAAACATAGTTTTCAATAGAAAATGAACAAAGAATGAGAGTAAGGAGACAAAGAATGGAGAGATAGGGAGGAGAGGTAAAATGAGGAAAGAGGGGAGGAAGAAAAGAAGTAGAGACAGAAAATAGCTTCCAATGTGTAGTTGTTGCATATCCAGCCCTGTATTGGGTGTTTTATATGTGCTCCCTCAATCCTCACAAAAGTGTAACTATTTTCATTCTTATTTAACAGAATAAAAAACTGAGACTCAAAGTGGTTAGTGTCACACTACTAGAAATGGCAGCTAGAACATTGTCCTGTCTCACTCTCCAGGGCATCTGTCTCTTCCCTTTCTCCTATACTGGGACAACAGGGGTAGCAATATGGCAGAGAAAGGCCAGAAAGGAGATGAAAAATGTAAACATTTAAAAATAGACAAAAATTATCTTCTCTGTCTACTTTCTAGGAAATAGGCTCAGAACCAACTCTTGGCAATCTCTTTTGATGCCACCTTTTTTAAGCCCACTTGTGCCAGTCTTTAGTTTGATGCAATTATCATCCACATTTTCTTAAACTTTAAAACTTTGTTTCCTATCTACATGTTGGTGGAGTGGGCCCATCCCAGCTTGATATTTTAGGGAACAGTTCTTCATATGGGACACCTATACCTAGGTACGGTCTTCATGGGTGGTCTTTACAAAATATTGTCATGTGTATATGGACTATACAGTTTGAGGCATGAGTTTAATTAAGTTGGGCACAATTTACAAACAAACAATTATGACTGAAATTCTTTTATTAGAAAGAGAAAGAAATAGACTCAAGTTGGAAGAAAACTCCCTTCCTATGTTAGCCAGGCTGTGGATAATGACAAGTTCAAACTCTGCTGCCCTCTGTTCCAGTGGAACTATAAATACTTTTCCATAATAATGTTGTACAGCTTCCAATTGTGAAAATGACTAACTCTAAAAAACGTTCAAAGGACCACTGCAATTCTATTTTATGCTCATGTTGCTACCCACTTTGATGCCTACGATGTTGTGAGATATTTGCCCTTGCCTTGTGCTAGCTAACTGAGGACTATGAATTTAATCTTCAGCACTGGGCATGCTCAGAAGTCACATGACTTACTGTTCCGAGGAGGAAAATCTCTGTAAAATATAATTTTAATATGCGGTTTAGACTACCACTGCTTCCCAAACTACCTACTTGTGCAATTATACCAACCTGCTAGTGTTTCTATTGTGTCTTTGCTCAAGACTTTCCTCCAGGCTAAAATAGCATTTAGTCATCTCACTCAAACCCTACATAATTTTCAAGGTCTAGTTTAAATCTAATCTCTTTTCACTGAATTTCTATAGCATTTTTAATCCCCTCATGAAATTTTAGTACTTGTTGTAAACTGTGTGCATGACTGATTCTTCCTTCCCAATTGTTTGCAAATTCTTCAGGGATTTGGTTCTTAACCTATCATTGAGTGCCATGATGCTAAAAAGGCAATGAAGCATCATTTTGTTTTATAACAATCAAAACATTGAAAAAAGAGAGAGAGATTAGTGCCTGGCTGTGTGGCTCAGTGGTTGAGTGTTGACCCATGCACCAAGAGGTCACTGGTTCGCTATCCGGTCAGGGTACATGCCCAGGTAGTAGGCCAAATTCCCAGTGAGGGGCGTGCAGGAGGTAGCCAATCAATGTTCTCTCTCATTGATGTTTCTATTTCTTTCTCCTTCTCCCTTCCTCTCTTTAAAATCAATAAAGAAAATATTTTTTTAAAAAAAGAGAGATTAGTTCAAACCATATATGTCCCAGAAGTTTTCTGCCTTATCGGTCCACTTCCATTTTAAGAAACAACAGCTGTATACAGAAAAAGTGTGCTTCCCCCTAATTTTATGGACAGGAATATTTGGAAATAGAAAGTATGTTAAGTTTAGCCCTGGCCAGTTTGGCTCAGCGGTTAGAGCGTCGGCCTGCGGACCAAAGAGTCCTGGGTTCGGTTCCTGCTAAGGGCACGTACCTCGGTTGCAGTTTGTCCCCAGCCCCAGTTGGGGTCGTGTGGGTGGCAACCACTCAATGTGTCCCTTTCACGTCGATGTTTCTCTCTCTCTCTCTCCCTCCCCCTCTATCTGAAGATAAATGCAAAAATGTCCTTGGGTGAGGATAAAAAAAAAAAATTTAATTTAATTTAAAAAGAAACTTAAAAAAAAAGTATGCTAAGTTTAACGTTTTATATTATGAGACAATGAGATTTCTCACTTTACGTCAGACATATTTTGTGATAGAGTGCCAGTGAACTGTCATAGAAGTTGGTATTCTACACTATCTGCTGCTTTTTAAGAAGGAAAGGAACCCTGGCTGGTGTGGCTCAGTTGGTTGGAGCATTGTCCTGTACATCAAAAGGTGGCAGGTTCCCATCAGTCCATCAGTAGATGAGTGTATAAAAAAGCTGTGGTACCTTTGCACAATGGAATACTATGCAGATGTAAAGAAGAAGGATCTATTACCCTTTGAGACAGCATGGAGAGACCTGGAGAGTTCTATGCTAAGTGAAATAAGCCAGTCAGAGAAAGACAACTATCACATGATCTCACTTATATGTGGAATCTAATGAACAAAATAAACTGACAAACAAAATAGGTCCAGAGACATGGAATAGGCTGACAAATCTCAGAAGGAAGGAGGGAGGGGATAGGAAGAGATTAACCAGAGAATTTATACGCATATATGCATTACCCATGGACACAGATAATAGTGAAGTAAAGGCCAGGGGGGTGTAGGAGCAGGGTGGAGGGGGTCAATGGGGAGAAATAAAGGGGGACATCTGTAATACTTTCAAAAATAAAAATAATTTTTTTAAAGGTATGGGTTCAATTCCCGGTCAGGGCACATAGCCAGGTTCGATCCCCAGTTGGGGCGCATGCAGGAGTCAACTGATCAATGTTTCTTTCTCACATCTCTCTCTCTCCCTTCCTCTCTCAATAATTAATTTTTTAAGAAAGGAATTAGTAGATTTAAATTAGCATGCTTTTAATAATTCTAAAATGTTTATGCCTTCAAATGAGACTATAATGGAGAAGAAGAAAATGACAAGTGTATATGCGAACTTAATATATTTATTGATGATGATGATGATGATGACAACAGTGGAAATAGAAATTTCATTTTCTCCTGCTTATCTGCAGAGCCCTTCACTTTCTACCCTCTGTATTTAATGCCCTTGATTCATTTATTTTTAATAGGGTTTAGGATGATATAACACTAATCAAGATACATATAAAATATCTCAAAGCACAATGAGTAGTTTACAGATGGAAGTTGATTGACTATACTGACATGAGTTGATTTTAAAAAGAGGTGTAAAATGAAATGCCAAAATTAATCATGGAGTCAACTAATCCTCATAAAAGGTCACCACTGACTCAAGTTCCTTATCACATCAACCCTTTTATCTAATAGTCTCAAAGCAAACCAATTCTAGGAGCATCAAATAAGGCAACAAGCCAGAAATGTCATTATACCAAGCAACATTTCTATTGCATAAAGCTACCTAATTCAAACTATAATTTTTTAAAATTTGGTTATATTTTTTCTAGATAACTCAATATGATGTTATTTTCCATATAGTTTGCAGACATTCTTTGTCGGTATTGAATAGGTAAAAGAAAATCATTTTAACTACATATTTTTTTCCTCAACAGAAAAATATTTTTGGCTGAGCTGAAGGCTAAATTAGCATTTTGCTGAGTGCCAGGATCAAGTTTAACTTAGCCATTCCCATTGCTAAATAGAAGTGGCCTGCAAAGACCCCACCCAACATGTATTCTTTAATAGAAGCATATTGTAACCTCTAGGGCATTTTTTTCATATGAAAGTTGGCCAGGTTATAAAACTGTGTAACTGAACCTAAACCCTAAATTGTCTTGTTTGATGAGGAAATAAAATGCTTATGGATTATTAAGCAAATGTAAATACTTAAATATTTGAAAAACCTAGAGTTATATATATTTGCAAATTATATTATCCTTTTTTTAATCTTGAAAATATTTTAGTTTATACAGCTTTTGAACTGCTGAATCGGTGCAAATGCTATCATTGTTCATCTAGGTAGAGAGAGTAGTGAAGGGATCAGTCTTCCTTGAGTGCTGATAAATGAGTGTCTTTGCATTCTGATCACAGATATGGCTTATGTGTTTTCTCCTTTCCAATGAGATTACTACAAGGTAAAGTAATCAGATGACAACTTTTTATACTACAACCAATAATTTTTGCATTACTTAGCTAAGCATCTTTCCAGTGTTGATTTTTAGAATACCAACCTCTAAAAGTTAATATTGTTTCTGCCTAGATGAGTAAAATAATTCCTTTTAGATTTATCTAGGTGTGAGAGGACTTTTTTATTATAATTATTTCTTTTAGAAGCTAAAGAAGAGCTCAAGGATATTTAAAAAGAACACCGAGATACCTCATAACAAAGAATCCCTCCTCTGGTGTGCTACCAGATTTAACAGCATTTTCAGAGTGTGAATTTTTGCTGTATATGTTAATATGTAAGTCATGCATGTGGTGATGTACAGATTTTACTTTAGAGAGGTTTCATAAAAACATGAGAGCATGCAAAATGCAAAAGAGTAAGGAAGTAGATTTACCCCAGTGGACCAATTGCAAGAGAATGGAAAGTAGAAGCTGAGAGGCTAACAACAGGAAAATGGTAAAAATAACAAATGGTAAGAATCAACAAAGCTGTGAAATATAGTTAAGGTGGAAGTAGCCTGTTATTAAATAATAAAATATAGTCAACATGGCCTGAGATTGAAGAAATATTAACATCATGTATCAACTGCTCTCAAATAAAATTACTAAACATTTTACAAAATAATAAAGAGCTTTTATTTATTGTTCACCAAATTGTCGGTGTGGATTTTAAATATCACTATATTTAGACCCTGAAAAAATGTCAAAAGATAATTATTTAGATTTCCCATAGTCCTCATATTTTAGGAAAGAATATTTGATTATATAATTTACTTAAACAATATATTTGGAGCCACTTGTCTATCCCAGAGCAACAATTAGAAATTATGTAAGAACAAGCAGGCCAGAGCCAGATTACTGGGCTTAGAGTTTCAGTTCTACTGTTTTCTAGTGGTGATATTCTAGATAATTTACTAAACCTTTCTGTGGCTCATTTTACCAATTTATTAAATGATGATGATGATGATAATTATTATTATCATTATTATTATTATAAATCTACCTTATAAGGTTGTTATGAGGACTAAATGAGATAATATATGTAAGACAGTAAGAAACAGTGCCTGACACATATTATGTTCTCAGTGAATGTCAGCTACTAATGATTACCTTGAGGTATGGTGGCCTAATTCACATCCTATCTCAACTTAAAATAATAGATGAAGTCATTCTTGCATAAAATCATTCAGCACATATTTTACTGCATCCCTCCTGGTACCAGGTTACAGATTAATTGGCTAAACCTTAGAGTAAATCCTACTGTTGGACCCAGTAAGTAAGCTAGCTTTCTAATCACAGTTACATTATAAAAGGAATTTGGTATTGAAATCTGACATGTATTTCTCCCTCACCACCAAAAAAAAAAAAAAAAAGAAAATAACAATTGTGTTTTTTGGGGTTCAAAAATGGGGAAACAAGAAAAAACTATAGCCCTGGCCAGGTTACTCAGCTGGTTAGAGCAACATCTGAATACACAGAGGTTTCAGGTTTAATCCCCAGTCAGGGCACATACAAGAATCAACTAATGTATGCACATAAATAAAAGGAACACCAAAGCAATATTTCTCCCTTTCTTTCTTTCTTTCTTTCTTTCTTTCTTTCTTTCTTTCTTTTTCTTTCTCTTCCTTCTTCTCTCTCTCTGTCTCTCTACAATCAATCAATTTTTTTTAAATATGTTTTTATTGCTTTTTAACGAGAGAGGAAGAGAGAGAGAGATAGAAACATCAATATGAGAGAGATACATCAATCGGCTGCCTCCTGCACGTCCCCTACTTGGGACTGAGCCCACAACCCAGGCATGCACCCTGACAGGGAATCAAACCAGGACCATTCAGTACGGGATGATGCTCAATCCACTGAGCCACACCTGCCAAGCAATCAATATTTTTTAAGAAATGAAAAAACTATAATGATTCTTCTATAATTCCTATACACTTAGTTATTTCTTTTATGTAAAAATATCTCTAACTATGTTCATTCAAATAAATATATTATTTACAATAACCAAGATATGGAAGCAACCTGAGCGTCCAAAGATAGATGACAAGATAAAGATGTGGTGCATGTATACAATGAAATATTACTCAGCCATAAAAACAAATAAAATCTTGCCATCTGCAACAACATGGATGAACCTAGACGGTATAATGTTAACTGAAATAAATTAGACAGAGAAGGACAATTACCATATGCTTTCACTTATATGTGGAATCTAAAAAACAAAATAAACAAACAAAATAGAAACAAACAAAGAGTACAGAGAACAGACTGATGGTTTCCATGGGAAGTGGATTGGGGAGCTAGGTGGAAAAAGTGAAGGTATTAAGGAGCACAAATTGGCACTGACTGAGTTGGTTAGAGTGTTGTCCCATATACCAAAAGGTTGTGGGTTCAATTCTTGGTCAGAGTACATACCTAAGTTGTGGGTTCAACCCCCCCAGTTGGGGCTTATACAGGAGGCAGCTAATCGATGATTCTCTCACATTGTTTCTCTCTCTCTCTCTCTCTCTCTCTCTCTCTCTCTCTCTCTCTCTCTCTCTCTCTCTCTCTCTCTCTCCTCTCTCTCTCTCTCTCCCCTCTTTCTTCTCTCTTAAAAAAAAAATCAATAAAAACATATCCTAGGGTGTGGATTAAAAAAAAAAGAAGTACAAATTGGTAGTTACCAAATAGTCACAGGGATCTGCAGTACAGCATAGGGATTATAGTCTATAATATTATAACAACTATGTATGGTGTCAGTTGAGTGCCAGACTTATCAGGGGACCAGTTTGTAAGTTACATAAATGTCTACCCACTATGCTGTGAACTTGAAACTAAAATTATATTGAATAACAAATGTAATTGAAGTGTTTTAAAATTAAAAACAAAAATATGTTAAACAAAATGTGGTATATACACACAAAGAAATATTTTTCAGCCTTAAAAAAGAATGAAATTCTGATACATGCTACAATATAGATGAACCTTGAAAACATTATGCTAGGTGAAATAAGCCAAACACAAATGGACGAATATTGTATGATTCCACTTATATGAGTTATTTAGAATAAGCAAATTCACAGACAGAAAATATAATAGAGACTATCGGGAGCTGGATGGAGGAGGCAATGAGGAGTTATCGTTTAATAGGTACAGAGTTCCTTTTGAGATGATGAAAAAGTTCTAAAAATGAATAATGGTGATGATCGCACAACAATGTGAATGTACTTAATGCCACTGAATGTACACTTAAAATATCTTAAAATTTAAATATCTTTAAAATGGTTAAAATTGTAAGTTTTGTTATGTATATTTACCACATACCAAAAGAATATCATCCCCTTAACATATTTTTAAATTAAAAATTCTCTAAAATAAATAAGAACTTAATTTATGAAATGAGAGATGATTAAAGTCTAGCAAATGAAAAAAATGGGATGAAATAAACGAATGATATATCCAAACAATGGCTCTATTTGCAAAGGTAGAAGAAATAGTCATTCATTTATTCAAAAGCATTCCTTGAGTTCCTATTTTGTATGAATCACTATGGTAGAGTCAAAAGACACAGAAATAAGCAACTCAAATCTGGGCTCAAAAGAAACTAATAATAAGTGAGGATGATTTAAAATAAATTAATAATGACAAGATAGGGTAAACACATTAAACAGAAATAAGACTACCTTGTTATGGGGTCAAAAAGCTAGAGCACAGAAGAGTAAAAAACACCATTAAGTTCAGGAACATTTCCAAGCAGAGATGAGAATTTAAATTAATCTTAAAGGTTGAATGAGCTTTCCAAGGCAAAGAAAGATAGACAAAGAAAACAATGATGCTGTCACCCAAAAGAGAGAATGCTGTTGAGGAGAAGGTGGAGGAAACAGCTTGACATTTGAGGTGGGTGAGTTTAGTCTTAGATTTGTGGATTTTTAAAAAACAATTACAGAAATACAACTCTACATTTCAGGAAATAGAAAGTCCATTTATGAGTCATCAGTAAATAAATAGTATGTGAAGTGAGAAAGGAAGAAACTCAAGATAGAATCCTAAGAAAAACAATATTTCAGGCATGATGGCAGAAAAGATACAAGTGAGTGATAATGTGGGGTAGCTACTAAGTTTGGAGAACCAGGACAAAAACTCTCATTGAAGCTAAGAGAGCTTCAGGGACAATGGCAAGTGCCAAAGATTAGAACAGAAAACCTCATGAAAACAGGATATGGAGTGAGTTTAGATTAATGCTTGATGACATTTATCTTTAAAGAAAAGGTGATAAATAGGACAGCAAAGTAGATATACTTTGTGTGGGGACCAAAAAAAAAAAAGAGAGGTGTCTTGTTTTTGTTTTTAATTTTTTTTCTTTATTGGTTTTAGAGAGAGGAAGGGAGAGGGAGAGAGAGATAGAAACATCGATGAGAGAGAACATTGATTGACTGCCTCCTGCATGCCCCCCACTGGGGATTTGGCCCACAACCTGGGCATGTGTCCTGACCAGGAAGTGGACCAGCGACCTCTTGTCACATGGGTCGACGCTCAACCACTGAGCCACACCAGCCAGGTGAGAAAGGTGGTTTTTTTAATGAAAATATTTTGATCACATGTTTTTACTGAAAATAATGAGCCAGTCAAAAGAAATGCTTCATATGGCTGATTCATATGAATTATGTTGCTCGTATGAATAAGAGTGATTACTCTTTTAGAAAAGAATACTTGCAGAGTTATCTGTATCCATACTAACTCTTTCCCGTAGGTAGCACTGTGTCTTATTGACGCAATATGAAATATTATCCTAAATTGAGTGATAGCCTGTTCAATTTACAAAGTCACATTTTTATTTGTGGCCATCATATGAAACTATGACATGATAAATTAGCTGTCTCTTAGTTTTTTCATTGTTTGAAGTGAATATTTCATTTAGATATGATCTTACAATAATCATAAATCATAATTAACACATTATCACCCCTATCAATATGCCAACTTTTGAGCACTTAAAAAATGCAAAAACTGATTTTTTTTTAACAGTTAAGACAGCAATTTTACCAATTTGGCAAGTTTGTTAATGAAGCAAACAAATTTTGAAATCAATATGAAGACTCACTGAAGTCTTGACGGATCCAGATTCCTTCCCGATCACTGCTTCCCCCATCCTTAGGATGTGGGCCTTGTCCTCCTGGCCAACAAAGGCTACTAGGGTTCCATCTACTACATTCATGTTCGTCAGTAGATGGTAAAAAGGGGAAAAATAAAGATGTTCCCTTTCCCTTTTAAGGAACGTTCCAAAAAATTACTCCCAACATGTATTTATATGTTTCACTGGCCAGGGCTTAGTCACTTAGTAATTCCTAACTGAATTAATATCTAGTTGAATGTTTGTAATGCATAGAAAAAAATTAAGATACTAGTTTTATTACTAAGGAAAATCTCTATTAGCCGTATTGGCTTTAATAGCGATTTCTGCCACATGGTAGCAATTTCTGCCACATGGTTCCATTCACAATGAAAATTTAAAGCTTACAAAACTCCTTGCTTGCCCAGTGGGGAATGGGACAAGAAGTAAAGTAGGGAGTAGTTGAATTTAGGATGCCTAAATTCAATGGTCATGTTCCAAAGGAGTGCTCATCTTTCTAAATCAGTTGCCTGGGAGGTTATATTACTTCACTTTGTGATTGTTCACTGTCTGAGCTCTGCTTGTACAATTCTAATATATCAATGAAAAAAGTAGAAAACAGCCTCAAATGTGGAATGTGGAACCTAGGTGTTCTAATTGTTCCAGTGATTGAGGTGGGGGTGGGAGGAGAGGCTAAATTGGCATTGTTGAATGGCTGCTGTCAGAGAGAGAAAGCATCTATCTGCACATGAGTCCAATTTTCACATATGCCAGTTTTCACTGGTATAATACATGAGCTGGATACAGCCATCACTGCAACCAACTATTAAATTAACAACAAAATCATAGCAGCCCCTGCCTTTCATCAGCAATGTCCTCCAGGAATTATCCAAGGTCAGTGTTCTTCCAATCTTACTCCTGCATGACAGGAGTCAGCATTTAGACATTGCCTTCCAGATGGTAATGTTCAGAGTGTTGGCATGCTGCCTTTCAAAGGCTGTGAACTCTAGTGGAGAATAATTACCTGATATTGAACTGATTTTTTTCACCTTTTATATAAAATAACTGGGAGCAATGTGGCTATGTTGACAGAGTGTTTGGCTGCCAATCTGTTCTTTTAGATAACTACAAGTGGAAAATGATGCGAGCCCACTCATCAGCTATAACATTCAGAAAAACAGTTATGATATAGCACTAGAACCTGAGTTAGTGCCCTAAGTTCAAGAAGAAGAGAAAAGAAAGTGCATCCCCAGAGTGAGAAATTGGATATTTATTAGAGGTATGTGGCACCTGAATGAGGAAAAATGCTGATACATTGCAGGTGGCCCTGGCCACACTGTGGTGTCAGCA
Organism: Tadarida brasiliensis; assembly: GCA_030848825.1. Taxonomy (NCBI): domain Eukaryota; kingdom Metazoa; phylum Chordata; class Mammalia; order Chiroptera; family Molossidae; genus Tadarida; species Tadarida brasiliensis. The sequence goes on along the minus strand of CM061267.1, from coordinate 27,670,952 downwards.
ATGTCACATCAGCAGGTCAGGTCAACTTTCCATAGTAATTGACAAGGGCTCTGACATGGCTGGCACCATGCCAGGGGCGAACCAAATCCCATCTTGTAGCTACATAAAGCTGTTTTATTTCACTACTAGCCTAGCGCACTCAGATGTCTCATGAAACATTTGACAAAATGCTATGTTCATTTTAGGAAGTCGTCCACAGCTCTGATGGTTTCCCTAGGCATCTTTCTATCGCCAATAATAAAAATAGCAATAGCTAACACTTATTGAGCTTTTACCGTATGCCAGGCACTGTGTGCTAAATTTATATTCATTTCATCTCACACAATAATGGCTATTGGCCAAATACTATCCAGTTCTTCTACTTTCCTTCTAATAGAATCCTGATTGAAAATGTCTAGATAAAGAATATTATCTTTTATAACCTTTCTGTTTATTCAAGAAGAACAAAATCAATATCAGTGTAACCAACCATACCATAGCCAAGAAGCAATTTTTAAAAAGATACATTTGTAAAATATCAGAATTTCATAATAAATTCTGGTTTATTTATGGATAATGCATTATTCAGGATGGTAGAATTCCCAAGATTTTTTTCCCCCAGGGGCTCAAGTAAATCTTTCAACTTCCGTTTAAAATATAGAAAAGTTTCTTCAATCTTAAATCCCTGGTCAGGTGAATTGTTTTTTGTTTGTTTGTCTTTGTAATGTATCTATTCCTGCTCAATGAAAAAATTCACAGCCCTGAATATTTACGTACCAAGGTTTCTATCGAAGGAATATTTAACACCTATTGACCAGATCATTGATTTCAATGGCAAGCCATAATCATTTCACGGATAGTAATAAAAGAAACACAATATAATAAGGGTATAATATAAACAATTTCTAAATGCCCACATTTTGAATCTTATGTATGTTAAACTTCAACAAAATTGGTAAAATATTTGCTATTTTTAGTCAATCAAGACCTGGGTTAAATCCTGTTTGTCCCTTATCATTTTGGTGACCTTATATAAATTACTTAATTTATCTAAGTTTCATTGTCCCTACATATATTATACTACATTGCATATGGTTTAAAAAATAATATGTGTAAAACACAGCAGGTGCTATTGATAGCATGTATTATTGTCATTTTCTAGTTTCTAAATATACTAAATAAGATAAAATCTTTTAAAATGAATGAACATGTAGAATACATTTTAAACCCCTTTTTAAAAGAATTAATATTTCAATTTCTTTAATATTGCCTATTAATGTTCTCTTTTGGAATAAAAAATGTGAATTATTAGATTTTAATTTACCAGAGTCACATAGTTTTTATTCTATAGAAACAGTATTAGGTTATGTCTGAGATCCTTGTACACTCTCAGAAGAGAAAAAATTTAATGGAAGGAACCCAGAGACCCAAGTTCTTGTCAGTGTTCACACACTTTTCAGGAACCTTAGCAGCATCACTTCTAAGACCTCAATGATCTTAATGTAAAAATGAAGGGCTGAATTAGATCATCTGTATGGCTTCTAATATCCATATCCATGTGCTCAAAATCGTGTTTTAAACCCCATTGGCAGGCAATATGGTATAACAGAAAGAGCATACAGTTTGGAGTCAGACAAAGCTGACCTGTATCAAGTTACTCACCTTCTCTGAGGCCTTCTGTTTTCTCACTTGTAAATGTTGATGATAGCTACCTGTTTGGGAAGAGCAGAAATGGTGTAGGTATTCAATAATTTATCTATCATTCATTTAATCTGAGCTATCCTTTTCCAGAGTCCTCCAGTAAAATACAATTCATTGGGAAGGAGAATTTTTCAGGTTGTAGTTGCCAGGAAGAGAGAACCACCCAAATCCCAGTAAATGAGAGATATGAAGCAGTAGTCTTTTAAGGTTATAGATAATTCAATGGATCTCAAGACAGAGGATCTGGAACTGGGAATAGAAAAGGAATAAAGGTCCCTTTCACTTTGCTTATATGATGTGTGTCCTTCTATCAGAACATCTGCTCTATTTCTCTCTCCTCTTTTTTCTCATTCCATCTCCAATACCCACAGTTCCCTGGACCCGCTACTGTCTGTCTTATCCCCACAGAGGGTCCCTTACTTAATAACTTCTATTTCACTGACAGCTGTAGAACTTCTAAAAGGTCCAACCAGAAGATGGGGTCATGCAATCCACTGTCCATTTCATAGAGTTCAACTGTAGGAAGATGCTTTGGAATGGGTACACAGCAGAGGCAAGTATACCAACATAAAACTAGTACAAAGGGTAACATGAAAGGCTTGTTATCACCTTAACAATAATTTTCTGATGTAGGATACATGGAGTTGGAGTTGAGATGGATAGAGCTTTTGTGGAGCCTGAGGTTTATATAATTTGAGACCCCACTTTAAGACAAAAAAAATTATGAATACAAAATTTCATAGAAAAGTATATATTTATTTACAATTAGAAAACACAACAAATTATAAATTTTAAGGAAGTTGAATAGTAACATAAATTTCACAAAATCTAGAAATTCATATTTTTATGAATTAATTGCTTACCACTCATCTATAGTACTTTGTTCCTACCTTCTTCAGTTGCATACTTGTTGCTCACCTTCTTGCATAATAATAGTTGCAATATTTTCTATAGACAGTATATAAACATAATTCAGTCTTTTCTATAGCATGGCTGAGCAAAATCTGTTTTTCTCTGGTAGTTGAGATGCATAAAACAGACATATTTATTGTTTGTAGTACTATTACAGGTTTGTTTCCTAAAAAGACAAACATTCTCTTTCTGAATTTAACACAGTACAATTTTACTTTAAAATGTTCATTAAAAGTGTATGGTACAGCATACCCTGAATTACTAATTATATCCCTGATAAAAGAGGACTTGTCTTTTGACGTGGTGTTAATTAGAACCGAATCTTTTGCTTACCAGTTTACACATCCAATGATTGGAATAATTTTCCTCAGACTAGCTTCTGGTTAGTGTGAGAGAAACACACCTGTTACTAGCGCCAAGTGATGTACAATATTTGTATATATTGGTACAGATTTTGCCTTGCACCTTTGGGTCAGGTACAGGAAGGTGGCACAGAGTGTGGTAGGTGTATTCCTGGAAATAATTCCTGCACCAAGACAGCTATAACAATAATTATTCATGGAAGTAATTGCAAATCACATAAATGTAGCCCATAACTTAAAATAAATATATGCCAGCTTAACCCTTTTGCCACATCCCAAAATGTTCCACATTCTCTGACCATAGGGCAAATATGAAGGAGGGAAAGTTGAAATGGAAAGAGACAGCAGCACTAGCAGAGAATGGTTACAAAATCTTACTCTGGAGAATTAAACAGATATGTACATGACACTGAACACATTGGTAGATCCCCTCTCAGATCCCCAAAGTTTATGCTTTGTTAACTGTCTCTCACTGGGGCAAACAAAGGACTGTCAAGCACTTAGTATACTGCTGAGGGACCAGCCAGGCTGACACAGAGGGACATTATTCTTGAGGTGTCAGCTTGAGGGTTCTGGGTAATCAAGGGAATTACTGATGAGATAAGCAAAGTGACAGCCAAGACCAGCTTCACCTATTACAATACTGTGCTCAGGGATAGTTGTACATTTGCCAGCCTCTCCCAGATGTCCCTGCTTTAGCAAGAAACTAGCTAACTTGACCTCAGACCTGGGATTTCATCAGGCAAGATGACACAAGAGGCTGTTTTCAGATAAAATAGGCAAATGGGAGACAGCAATTCCATGACTGGCAAAAAGGGAAAGAAAAAAGAGACAAGTTGAAGAGAAGAGACACTTTTTTCATTTTCATAACAGTTGTTAAAATCACTGACAAGTAAAAGAAAATGAAAGACAGAAAGGAAAGACCTTTACTAGCTTTCTTTAATTGAAATGTTATTGTGCCCAAGAGGAAGTATGTTGTGATGATACAATGAAACAAAACTGAGTCAGAAAATGGATTCAGATCATGAACTACAGGTATCCCAGGTAAATTTATTAGAAACTGATAAAAGAAAGAGCTATTCCGAAAAGAGAGAATTAACAGAATGGAAGTGTATCACATACTTAAAGGTCAGCTGAATATCATTAAATGAGTGACTATGTCAATAATGAACTTTCTAGAAAAATATTTACATGCACTTTGCCAAATAATATGAAATTACAGTGAGGATAAGGCTAAAAAAAAAAAAAAACTCATAGATTGACTACTGTCAGCCTTCTAATAGTGATAAAAGCTACTCGTGTATTTGTTTTTTACTATTGCCAGGACTCTGCTAATTTTTTTACATGTATCTTCTAATCATTTAATGTATGATGCCTTTGAGACAGGTATTTTCATTTCTTCCCTTTCCCAACCCTTTTCTAAGTTATTTCCTGCTCATTTTCTATGTTTCTACTTAACTATTTCACTACCCAAAATAAATTGTCTCAACAGCCTCTCAAATTTTTTTTTTCAGAGTATTCTTGTCTTTCTTCATAGCATTTATTTTTTTGTTATCAGTTTAATTTCTGTCTTCTGGTCTACCATGTAAGTTCCACAGAGTAGAAAAAGTCTATTGTGTTCCTTATAGTATACCCCGTAGGCTCAATAAATGTAGGTTGATTAAATAACCAAATGATGAGAAAACTGAGGCTTAGAAAAGTTAAGTGAGACCATGGCTAACTGCAGACCATGATTTAAATTGAGCTCTCTGTGACTTCAAAGCCCCTGGAATGAACCACCATAGTGGTCAAGGTAACATATTACCCTATCAATGACAGCTATGTTACATAATTTTCAGGGCCCATTGCAAAATATAAATGATAGCCCCTGTTCAAAAAGCAGGAGAAAAAATAACATTAAAGGTATTCAAATATAAAACTTTATAGTTTCTTTCACAATTTCCCTTCACTTGTCATATTTTTTTTAATTACTCTTAATGTGGTCCTAAGTAAAACTGAAACTTTAAATTATATTACCATGAATTTTACTGTTCATATTTTTGTTGTGCAATACCAGTTATAAATGCAAATATGAATATTCACCTTGAATGCAGAAGCACCGAAATTATACAATTCATATTTGTAACTCAAATATACATATGGATTTTGGTCTGATAAGAACAGTGGAAACATTGCACAAAATTAACTCAATTGTTTGCATGTCACTTCATGATAATGCACACATTATACCAACATTGTCTAAATTGCTGATGAGCAAGAAAGAACTCAAAAACAAGGAGCTATGGGTTGCCCTACCTTTCCCCTTCTAGGTCATCATTTTCAGCATAAGTAGTCAGCTAATAGAATAAATTAACAGGTGTAACAATATGTGGGAGAGGTTCTTTGGTTGTTCATGTTTGTTAGAATGCTATTCCTTCTTGCTGTGTTTGAAGCAAATTCTGGTTCAAGAGGAAAACGTGGCTTTTCAGGGCTATCAGCATTCCTGCTTACACTTACCTTGTACTTGCTTTGAGTCTTGCTGAACTTCACCAGAATTCTGCGCTCAGGGAAGTGTTGAGTCCTACATGCAAATCCAGCAGCAAGGAACAGGTGACGAGCATGCCATGTGCATCCTCTCTACCCATACACATGCTTTGTTGTCCCACTGAATTTCACTTACAAAAAAAAAAAAATGAAGATGCAATTATTAAGAATTTCCATACCAGGGCATTAAACCAAGCAGGAGGCTTTGTGAGCAAGAGTCTGTGCAACTGCACAGGTCACACACCCTTGAAGCCAGCCCTGTGTACTGTCTTAATTTTCTGTGTGCTGCTGCTTTGTACCTAATGGTACTATATCCAAAATCCAAATTCACCAGAATGAATCATATTGTAATAAGGTGAAGTGAAGACACTGAATTCAGTATGCTGTGAAGACAACGAAGGGTGACAAATAGTTCCCAAAGGCTTTTTCAAACTTCTATCGTAACTGGTACAGGAGGCAGATGCATATGTTTGCACACCAGGACTAAGGAATTATTTTTATTTGCAGACATTTATAATTGCTTTGCCATTGACTGAGCTATTAAATATTCAAGTCTAAACAGGGAGCAGGTAATTTAGTGCAGCAATATTTTCTCCTCTGCTTCATTAAAATTGAATATAAGTTAAGTTATATAATAATGTGATTGCAAATATTTTAGCCAGGAGGACATTGTACCCTTTAGCCTCTTTTGAAGGGAGAGACAATCACAAACAAGATCAACCATCTTCACAGTTCTTTGGGTCTGCGTTGATTTTGCATTTTTCCCACCATTTCTCCTGATGTGAACCCCAGTTCTGAGGGCATATTGTTTAGCAACCATACCAAAAACAAGTTTTCTTAGTTATCATCACAACTTAGAACTGTCTTGGTTTATGGAGCCATTCTAAGATAAGTACTTAGACTATATCAAGAAAATTAACAAACTGAGGTTTTCTGGTCTGTTTAACAGATGAGAAAACTTAGTCTTATTAAGGTTAACTAACTCACACAGCTGGTAAATAGCAGCGTTAGAATTTGCACTCGGCTGGCACAGTATGTGTTCTTACTCAGTTCATTCTCAATAAACTCATTAAAGCCAGAGATATAGTAATGATAGTATCTGTATAATTTTATAAAACTAGATCTATTACATTCTTTTCACCACTCTGTCTTATTTTTACATTTACATTAGTCAGTTAGCTCTGTTATGTTCTTACGTACTAGGGTATGCATTTTTTGTCTTTCTACAGTTTCTCACATTTGATTTTTACTTCGCTGCCACAATTCAGTTCAAAAATCAACATATATATGGTACAAAAATATAAAATGTATATTATATTTTATATACATTTATATTTATATATTATTTATAAATAATAAAGTAAAAATGACAAAGAATTATAAATTGTCTGAGAGATGTCAAATATACTGGTTTTAGCATTTGATCAAAGATGTAAAGAAACTGATCTCTTCATTATAGTGTCTACATACATTTACATCTGAGTTTATGTTGCACTTCCTGTGCAACATTCATTAGTTACTCAGGAAAACTGAAGGTTAGTATATGCAAGGCGGTGAATTCAACATTGTATTTGAATGATTTGCATTTACTTTACCAGGATACCTAAAACAGCTCAATGTCTGATAGATGTTCTTTTCCAAACTTAATTTAAAGAGACCAAAGGCCCACATTGAAAGAAATAGCATTCTCTGAGGAATACAACTAAAATCAAATAGGCTGTGAAGTGGATCATGCAAAGAAAAGGCACTCAAAATTCCACAAGTTGAGTGACATAAGGAAATAACCATTCTTATCACTGAGGATTTGACATCAATTCTTTGTATTTCTTAAGGAATAAGTAAAAGACTTGAAATGAGTTTTGTGGTTTATATGAATTCTGATTGTATTCCTTGAGACTTTGGTTTCAAGGCAAAAGTAATTCATAACAGATTTGTAGGAGTGAGTTTCATTTTCATTTTGGTTTGCTTTAATATGAGGATTCACTAAAATCTGTATTATGGTTAGTGTCATAATTTATTTTACTTAAGAATCAGGTTATAAACAGGCAATTCAGTAAGTGAATAAATCAAAACACACAAGTAAAGTAGACAGTAAAAGAACTTATTGTGTAAAAAACACTCTAAATAATGTGACGAGAATGAAAAAGACTGAATATGCTGTGCACAGTAGTTGATGTCGCAGGCCCTTCCTCCCAATTTAAAAGTTTAAAAGTTGATGTCTTTAATCCATTTTGAGTTTATTCTGTATGTGGTGTAAAAAGGTGGTCTAGTTTCATTATTTTGCATGTATCAGTCCAATTTTCCCAACACCATTTACTGAATAGAGACTATCTATAGTCCATTGTATGTTTTGCCTCCTTTGTCAAATACTAATTGATTATAAAGACATGGATTTATTTCTAGGCTCTCTATTCTGTTCCATTGATCAATATGTTTGTTTTTATGCTAGTACAATGCTGTTTGTAATACTATGGCCTTGTAGTATACTTTGATATCAGGTAGCATGATTCCTCTAGATTCCTCTAACTTTATTCCTCTTTCTCAAGATTGCTGAGGTTATTCAGGGTATTTTGTGGTTCCATACAAATTTTTGAAACATTTGTTTTATTTCTGTAAAATATGTCATTGGTATCTTGATAGGACTTGCATTTAATCTGTAGGTTGCTTTGGGTAGTATGGGCATTTTAATGCTGTTAATTCTTCCAATCCATGAACATGGTATATGCTTCCACTTACTTTTATCTTCCTCAGTTTCCTTCTTCAGTGTCCTATAATTTTCTGAGTACAGGTCTTTTACATCCTTGGTTAGATTTATTCCTAGGTATTTTATTTTATTTGAAGCAGTTGTGAATGGGATTCTTTTTGTTGTTTGTTAATTTCCCTTTCTGCTAGTTCATTATTGATGTATAAAAGTGCAGCTGCTTTCTGGATATTTATTTTGTGTCCTGCTACTTCACTGAAATCATTTCTTAGTTCTATTAGGTTTTTGGTGGAATCGTTAGAGTTCCCTATATACAGTATCATGTCATCTGCAAATAATGAAAGTTTTATTTCTTCCTTTCCATTCTGGAGGCCTTTGGATTCTTCTTGTCTGATTGCTGTGGCTAGGACTTCCAGGGCAATGTTGAATAAGAGTGGCGAAAATAGACATTCCTCTCTTGTTCCTGATCTTAAGGGGAACACTTGTAGTTTGTGCCCTCTGAATATGATGTTGGCTATGGGTTTGTCACATATGGTCTTTACTTATGTTGAGGTATGTTCCCTCTATTTCCTCTTTGCTGAGAATTTTTATCATAAATGAGTGCTGGATTTTATCAAATGCTTTTTCTGCATCTATTAATATGTTCCTGTGGTGTTTATCCTCCAATATGTTTATGTGGTGTATCACATTTATTGTGCTGTGGATATTGCACTAAGTTTGCATCCACTGAATAAATCCCACTTGATCGTGGTGTATGATCTTTGTAACGTATTGCTGGATTCGGTTTGCTAATATTTTGTCGAGGTTCTTAGAAGAAAACATAGGCAGTAAAATCTCAGACATTTCTCATAGCAATATTTTTTTCTGATATATCTCCTCGAGCAAATGAAACAAAAGAAAAAATAAACAAATGGGACTACATCAAACTAAAGAGTTTTGCACAGCAAAGGAAACCATCAACAAAATGAAAAGATAACTCATTGAGTGGGAGAACATTTTTGCCAATGATACATCTGATTAGGGGTTAATATCTAAATTTTATAAAGAACTTATAAAACTCAACACCAAAAGAAAAACAATCCAATTAAAAAGTGGGCAAAAGACCTGAATAGACACTTCTCCGAAGAGGACATATAGATGGCCAATAGACACATGAAAAGATGTTCAACATTACTAATTATCAGAGAAATGTAAATTAAAATGACAATGAGGTATCACCTCACACCTGTCAGAATGGCTGTCATCAATAAATCAATAAACAAGTGCTGGTGAGGATGTGGAGAAAAGGAAACCCTCTTGCACTGTTGGTGGGAATGCAAATTGGTGAGGCCACTATGGATAATAGTATGGAGTTACCTAAAAAATTAAAAATGGAACTGTTTATGACCCAGCAATTCCACTTCTGGGAATTTATTCAAAAAAACCTGAAAGACTAATTCAAACAAATATATGGAACCTTATGTTCATTGCAGCATTATTTACAATAGCCAAGATCTGGAAGCAGCCCAAGTGTCCTTCAGTAAATGAGTGAATAAAAAAGCTGTGGTACATTTACACAATGGAATACTACTCTACTGTAAAAAGTAAGAAATTTTTACCCTTTGTGACAGCATGGATGTACCTGGAGAACATTATGCTAAGTGAAATAATCCAGTCAGAGAAAGATAAGTACCATATGATTTCACTCATATGTCGAATTTAATGAACAAACTGAACTACCAAGCAAAATAGAGACAGACTCATAGACAGAGAGCAGGCAGACAGCTCTGGTGGTGGTGGGGTGGGGGGACTGAGCAAAAAAAAAAAGAGAGGAACTCATAGACCTGGACAACAATGTGGTGATTGTAGGGGGTGGGGTGGAGGTGGAAGAGGGCATAGAGGAGATAAATGGTAATAGAAAAAATGAAATAAAATAAAATGAAAAAAAACGTTGATACTCTACTCTTTGTCAACATGGACCCTAAAAGGACTGAGATAAGAAAGCTATTTCTTTTTTTTTTTATCTTCTCTCAAGGATATGTTTATTTGTTTTAGAGAGAGAGGTAGGGAGAGAGAAAAACATCGAAGTGAGAGAGAAGCAGCGATTGGTTGCCTCTTGAATGCACTCTGACTGGAAATCAAACCCACAACCTTTTGCTGTACAGGATGATGCTCCAACCGACTGAGCCACCCAACCAGGAAAAAGTTATTTCTTTTTTGATATGGTTGGTCTAATTTGCACTTGTATGTGTGTAGCCTATTTAATTTTTTAAACTTTCAGTTTTCTGTTTTCCTCTGAATTTTGGATTTCTGAAATATATATATTTTTAATGAGTTTTATAGTCTAAGAAGAATATAAATGAACAAAAGAACATTAGATAAGGAGGGCAAATAGAAGTCCATAATGAAAAGTATAAAACAGTTCCACCTAAGAAAATGAATTTTATTTTAAAGCATAAAGGAACTAAAAGAAATAGTTATTTTAAATTGGAAGTTCAAATAGCAGCTATAGGTTTCTGAAGTGATGGCTGAACCAAAATTTCCCAAACATTTTCAGGATGTATCTCAGTTTGCTTCTTGACTTTTATTTCATCTGCAAGGTTCAGAATGCCTGGTTCAGATTTCAGCTCTGCCATTAACAATCATGCACACCTGTCTGCATAGCATCATCTGTAAATAGGATCATACATGTGCAGTCAGGCCCACCCAGCCCTTCTCATCTCTCCTCTGATTGTCTTTTTGGGCAGTTAACCCCTCTAAGCCTTCTTCCCTTTATCTGTAAAGTAGGGTAATAATAGTACCTACCTCACTGGGGGGTTGTGAACTTATTAATGTGTTTCCCATGTCAGTTTCTTAGCATAGTGTCCAATAAATGTTATTTATTGTTTAGCCAAGGTAGACTAAAACTCTCTAGAATCACAGGAACTCAATCTTTTATAAGGGAAGCTCCCTGAAAGCTTATTCTGCCTCCATGCACTAAAAGATCTCCAACAATAAGAGTCCACCTGGATAAAACAGTTTGGAGCAATAATCTGTACCACACACTGGGAAATGAAAAGAGTGAATATATTCATCCCATATTTTAAAGATTAGGAATCTGTTTCAGAGAGGTTATTTACTCAATGTCACAGGGCTGGTAGGAGACACAGCTGAACCTGACCACACGTGTTCTGACTCCATATCTTGCCATGATTAAAATGAAATGATTCACAACCATGTTGTTTCAAATAAAATGCCATCGATGGGGAGACAGTAACAAGGGGCACAGTATACTAGTGTTTGATCACGTAAACTCTTTTGTTTTTTAGCAAAATCCATTCAAGTCACAAATCTGGGCAAATGTGGCATTTGAGAGGGACATGGATAGTGACAAGTACCTCCAAGTAAAACCCTCATTCATTTAAATGATCCTGTCATTTCTTACTAATATGAATTTAGTAGCATCAGATTTTTCCTGAAACAAACTAAATTTCCAACTGGGCTTACAAACCTCGTTGTCATTGGGAGGTTTTTCTATAATGTTATTCGTCATGTGAACTACACAGTTTTAAATGTGAGGGTGAAGACTTCAGAAGTTCTGGATTGCAGTGATATACTATTCTTGCTTTGATTTGGTTTAATTTTCTGGAGTATCAGGAGCAAATTCAAACACAACAAATATTTAAGTCCTGTAATAATATTGGCTTGATAGCAAGAATTTTCTACTGTACAATAGCTTATTCCAAGAGAACTATAAAATTTTTTAAAGGTTTTTGCTCATATCTGGGGTGTAGTACATCTTTTATAGTACTTTCTTAAGCACATCAATTGTTATTTAATTTTTAATGCTAATAGACATACAATTAATACAAGAAAATCAAACATTTGATATATAATTCTCAGTCCTACTGTCCTTTAGTTTCTCAAAAAGAAGTTTACTTGTTTTCTTCAAAAAAAAAAGGTCCTTTCCTTCCTATATGCTTTCACTGAGAATGGTACTAATATGTTTAGTCATTCAGAATTTTAATTTACCATCTAAAGTTGATCAGATAAAGCTTCCTTTACATGATAAGGAAGTTCTAACAAAGAAAATAAATTCCTTTTTTATCTGATTACGTAAGTAAAAACATGTGTTGGTTACAGACCACTATGCAATTAACATGTGAAAGTGTTCAGCTCTGATTCATAGATTTGTTTATATCACAACACAGGATGGGCCAACGTTGTGCTTGCAATAACTATCCAGAGGAAAATCTAAACATTGATATAGTTTACCAGTTGCTATTTCTTATCTTTGAACTCCTATTCCCAGAATTGTATATTAATTTGTAATCATAAGAATTTAACAATATTCAGACACATTTTGTCTCTTCTTTTTGTATCATCCTGTTTGCTCACATTTACTATTTTGGTATTTACTTTCCCGTGTTGTGTGTGCGGTGGGGGGGGGGGGCATTATGGGGTAACAAAATAAAGCATAAAAATAGAAAATCTCATTTTAGTAGCTATTTGTAACCTTTAGAAATTGAGACACCCTTCTTATTTTGATTTTATAACATACACTCATTTTTTATTAGAGATCAGAATACCATATATACTTTTCAACAGAATTAAGTATAAATTAAAGCACACAAAAAACTTTTTGGAAATATGAAATAGCTCTTGATATAAACACATACTGGTACACTAGAAATCAATTATTGTGAATCAATAATTTAGAGCCTGAAGATAGTACACACCAAATATACCAAACACACCCCTCACTCATTTCTCTGCCTTTCCATGGCATTTAGCTTCTGGGACATTTGAGATAGAGAGCACTTCCATTACTGATCAAACTTGACTCATCAAGGAGGTTTTCAGCTGGTAGAGGCAGTTATTGTGATGACTCACAATTCTGCTTGCATAAGGCAAGGGTTTGACAGGGTGTTTATAATAAGATTGTCTCTATTGCCCCAAAGTTTATTTTCTTTTGTTTTAGAGATGTTAAGATTAGTGTTGGGAAAAAAATGAAAGCTGTGGAACCAAGTAAGGTGAGAAATTGTTCAAAGGCTGTTCTGCTTCTCTGAAACTACTTGAACTTTACATATACAATTTATGAAAGAATCAAAAACATTTCTATACTTACCTTTTTGTTTTAGTTAATAACCCTTAACTGCTGGCTGCTCTCCTTACCTGAATCCGTTACTCCCTGATAGTGAAGTGCTCCTGCTCTCAGAAGACGTTACCATGTGAGGGTGGATGCTCTGTATACAAAGGTGCAAATACAGCTAAAACAAACTCTTTAAAATTATTCTCCAAGAATCTTATGTTAGGACTCTAGAATTATAATTACTGCTGGATTACTTCTTTTGAGTAGGAAAATTGAGAGGAGGTTAAAAGAACACATCACACATATCATAAGATCATAGAGCTTAATAATAACACATACCAACACAGCCCCACACCCTCTTTCCTTAAATGGTGACATATTTCAGTGGATATATAGAAGCCAAAATATTCTCTGACTTTATATTAAATCTGACATGTAACTCTATGCAAGTTTTCTACTTGCAATTTTTGTAGACTCATTCGACTTTTGTCATTAATTAATTATTAGGGAGTTAAACTTGTATCCATACTTAATCAGTCTAGTTTTTAAAAACTGCTTCTTTTTTAATGTGAAATTTGTTTGAGTTCACTCACAAGTAATTTGTTAAGAGAACTTTCTTACTTTTTCATTCACTTAGTAAGCTTGAGCAAAATTCCACTCAAAATTTCTAAGCTAGCAAGAGCTCATCATTACCTATATCTGCTCTTATTTCAAATCTTCTACAATCTCCTGGGACGTTTCCACAAGAAAGCCTCACTAAGAGAAAAAAGAAAACAAAACATTTTTTCACATGTTATTTCTTCTAAAGTATAAAATAATTAGCATTACTCTATATATAAACAGTAAATCAAAAAACAAATAGTAAGGAAGTTACATAAAAACTTACTTTTTTTCTGATTTTATTTAAGAGAGTTTAAGAAAAACAAAACATGTTGGCCACATTCCCTTTTCGACTTCCCTACATTAATGTGTTTATTGGGTTCTCTGCTCTCTTCCCCGCACAGAGGGAGGTTTCATAAATGCATATTGACATACTCACTGCAGGCTTATGCAGAAGGAGAATTAATCCTCCATTGTGTAGCAGTCAAGTTCTATTTAGTGGTTTGACTATGAAGATCAATGCAGGGTCTCTAAGGCACGATGGCTGGCTCCATTCACTCTTCCTAGACAAATACCCTTTTAAAAGTCAGTTCATGATAAAAGCTTTTTCTAGGCACAACCAGCCCTGGGTAAAATTTTTCAGCAGTCCAAGTTTGAATTTCAAGTGCTGCAGGCTTCATTTCTGGACCTTTTCCCTTTGCATGTGACTTCCTCCAACTTTTCCCCATTAAAACCTGCCTTCAAGAAACAATTTGATATATAAATGTAATCCCAAATAAGTATACATGAGTTCAAAGGCTTATGTGTTACTACTCTCAGAAGAGATGTATTTTAGCAAAGGCAAAAATTTTTAGACAAGTCTCTAATTATGGAATTTAGTAATTCAAAGAGCGAGAGAGATATGGAGATGGCAGGAAGTCATCTCAGTATCATCATCACAGAAGAGATTTATTCCACCTACTCATAAGACCATCCCTGCTGCTAGGAGTTTCCTGGCAGTCTCTTAACAGCACATCCCTTCTCATTAAAGCTCTGTTAACTCTTTTTTATTCTTCTAGATTCAGTTCAAGTCTTGCCCCTTGTGGAGGTATTTCCCAAGTATACTCAACCCTCAAGGAATCTCACAATCATTTCTATTAAAAAAGTAGTCATTACAATTAACTGTTATTTCCTATGTTGCCTCTCTCCCTACTGGAAATCAATAAGAGCAAGGAATGCTGCTTTTTATTTCTGCCTTCCCACTCTTAGCAGTGTTTGGAACATATACATCCTCCCCCTAACCCCCTGTACCAATGTTACATAAATAGTAGACAGCAATCAGGACAATCAGCTCATTCTCCCTTTCATGTTTTATATACCCAGTGACACCAGGCATCCAGTAATGGGCAGTAGTAGGAAAGGGGCGCATAAGGTGAGAATCAGAGGTTCCTCTTCTCCCCCCACAACTTACATTTCCTAAAAGTCAAGAATTACAAATTTTTTGAAAAATATGTTTAGTAGTATTGGGGTAATGTTTTGTTGAATGATTTCAAACTCTTCTATAGGAAAACATTTACTCTTTTCAAAGTGAGTTGATTACACAAAGTTCTCTGTAAATTAAGGATTAGCAAACTATAATCTGAGGATTAAATATAGTCCATTCCATGTTTGTGTACTGCCTGCAATCTTTGAAGAATATTTAAGTGTTTAACTGGTTAGAAAACAATCCAAAGAAGGAGAATATTTCTTGACATATCAAATTCTATGAAATTCAAATGTGAATGTTCTTTAAAAAGTTTATTTATTTATAGACACTGATTTTTATTGGATTATAGTTGCCCTCATTCATGAATGGCTGATCTAGGGCTATTTTTGCACTACAACAACAAAATTGAGTAGTTGTAAGAGAAGCCTTATGTCCTGCAAAGCCTAAAATATTTACCAATTGGCTTTTACAAAAGAGTACTCTAAATGAGTATATTAAGACCCACATAGGCAACCTAATGACATTATTTAACCTCATTTTATCTTATTTTATTTTATTAAATCTCTTTTTAAAAATCATTCAGAAACAACTGAGATAAGGAAAGGCTATTCACTTAGGCTTGAAGAGAATAAGCCATTGGACGTTCTTCTTCTGTGTAAATAGCAGAGGTATAAAGACAAAATTAACAATTGTTTCCAGTAGAAGTTAGACCAGATAAATCATGAATGCAAACCATAACCTTAGATATCTTGAAGATAGGAGAAAATATATATATAAATATTTAGAATCCTGAGATAATGAGAGTTCAATTATTTGTTTATTCTCCAACTTCCTTCTTTAACTGTGAGATCTTTGAGGGAGGAGAGGAGAACCAAGTATTAAACTTATTATCAGTATCAAAGTACCCCCACTTACTATAGGAACCAGATAAATTTTTGAGGAAGGTAAAAAGGGAGAGGGGAAAAAAAGGAAAATATATTTAAGAAAAATATTTGTGCCCAGCCCATGTGGCTCAGTGGATTGAGTATTGTCCCATGGACTGAGAGGACCTGGTTAGATTCCGGGTCAGGGCACATGCCTGGGTTGTGGGCTCGATCCCCAGTAGGGAGCATGCAGGAGGCAACCCATGGATGTTTCTATCTCTCTCTCCCTTCCTCTCTCTCTAAAAAAAAATCAATAAACACATATTTAAAAAAAGAAAAAATATTTGCTTTTAACTTTATCGTTTGCTTTAACTTCTTTTTCTTTTTTTATAGGTGGAAGTTTGCTACTTTAAGTGCTTTTATCTAAGCAGACAATTTTATTTGTATTTATAAAACCACTAGCAAATGTTTCAAGGACTATTTCAAGGAATGTTGCTTCTGCTATTTCAAGTTTAGGCCTCATTTTCTCATAATGAAATTCAATCATCCTTGATCACATGGTGACTGCTCTTTAGAGGTTAGAGCACTGTGTTGTGAAGGCTTTACCATACAACTGTAAATAAACCGTTATCATAAACCTTCATTAATGGTAGAGACATCAAGTTGTCAAACAAATCTTTAAAAAGTATTCTAGCTATCTATGGTAATGACTTCTATAATGGAACTACTGTGTTCATTCTTGTTTTTAATTTAAAGCACACATCATATATTTTAATTTTATTGCCCAAACCCTCATCCAAAATCTTATATTCTCCTTTATACATAAGAATATTTCTTTCTTTATTTAAATTTATAACTAACAGCCTGGCTTTGACATGTTTAGATATAGAGTTTCGTTACTATATGATAAGGCAGCCTGGGAAATACAGCACTTGGTAGCTAGTAAGAGGCATAACTGTCACCATTGTAATTAGCTAGTTATTAATAATAGGAAAGGAGCAAAAGGAAGCCAGACATTATAAGCGTAGCCATCTGGGCAGCTTCACCAAGAAGCTACAATTTCAAGTTCCTCAGGGAATCAGCAGTCCATCATCCCCTACAGATCACAGGGGAAGAGGAAGATGGATACATGAGCAGTAAAGTCGGGGTGATGTAGGGAAGGTGCCTGTCACTCAAACCTGGGAACAGAGAGGAGGTGGAGTTAATGCAAACTTACAAAAAATTGGGAATACATTATTCCCAGATAAAGGAATTATCTCTCTCTTTTTCCTCTGTCTATGTTCCTGTTCATGTTTCCTCCATAGCTGTGTGGCCCTAGAAGCCACATGGCCCATGACCATGGGGTCCCCAGATGTGATAGACTGGTGGACTACAGCTAGGAACACAAGCTAAGTTAGCCTGATGCTGGACTGGACTGTGTAAATATAGAATGGAAACTCTGGGCAATGGCTTTAATTCTAGCTCTGCTGAAGACACAGCTGGACTTTTCTCATGGCAGGACAGAGCGAGAGGGGACCTTGGAAACTCAAGGGTTTAATTCCATGAAAATAAATGTTATTTATTCTCCCATGCCAGTCTCAGAAAATTTCTTTTCTCATGACGTCACAAGAAGCCCACTTACACCAGCAACAGGTGGGGACATGGAGCACACCCCACAGATAACATAACCAAACTGGAACGTAGGGCTTTTACCCGAAAGCTGACCACCCCACCACAGCTAAGGTCCATTCTAGTTACAAGATGTTATGAACCAGATGCAGAGCTGTTTTATTGCTTGACTCCAAACAAACAAACAAACAAAAACAACAAACATAAAAATAGCAACAACAAAACCAAAAACTACATCAACAAAAAGGCTCATGAGCAACTGAACTAATTGTAAAACTATATTCATTTTTAAAGGTAACTTGGTTTTACATATATTCACCTGCCCTTAAAATATGCTTTAATTTGTTACTAATGGCATCCTCAATGATCTGTTGAAGGATACAACTCTGATATGATTCATTCTAATTGAGCACTTCTTGCCAGCACCAGTCACCACAGGGCTTGGAAGCCTGAGGGGCTGACATTTATTACACATTGTGCCCATTTCACACAAGTAAAATATTTTACAATCAACAGATCTAATTAGACGTCTTCATAATATTGCTTCATGTTTGACATTTTTTTGGGTTATCTCTAGTCTTGGGTTATCTCTAGTCTTGTCTGGTGTTTGCATCCCTACAACCCATTGCCCAACCCCTTCATTCCTTTCACTAAGTACATTCTGTGCTAAATACTGTTTTCCTGCTTAGACTCTGAATACAACTAATACTATTTTAAAAATAAGGTATTATGCCTATAATCTAATCTCATTTCCAGAAAAATTTAGTGTAGATAGGAAAATACAAAGAGATGTAAGAAATTGTGCATTAAATGTATTTGAAATGTGAGATATATATTCGAGAATTTTTTTAAATTTTAATTTCTAGTTTCAACTTGTTTCTGCATAATTTGTTTACCTTTTCCTTAAAATGAAACTTCAGGAAAATAGTTTTTTGGCATTTTTTATAGATAGTTCTTCTAGTTGGTTTATGTTTAAGCAGATATACTTTTTTTTGTTTCATTTTTATTATTGTGTTTTGTGTTGTTATTTACAAGATACAATCAGAATGCACCACAGAAAACATTTTCATATAGAAATCTGACCAGTTAAAACTATAAAGACATGAATTTACTTAAGACCTTCTTCATTTATATTTATCCTGATATGCCCTAATTTATATAGTTAATAGCAAGAATGATCATTCAATTAATGCTTTAATCTCCTAAGAAGAAGTAAATGAATCTGAACACAAAATACAGATATTATTTTCATTTCATTTTAGGAAATAACTCTGTCTCACATTGATTGGAACTGAATTGTTCTCCAAAGGCATCTCTAATGTAAATATAAGCCCTTGGATTTTCATCAAAAACAAAGTTTGTTTAAGACTATAGACACTTTCTAGGTTGACTGAAGACTAGAATTTTAGTGGAAATGCCTGGCTGTCTTTGGGAAGTTAAATCACAGTTTCTCTGAATAACCTTCCTTTTATATTTAAACAACAGTGACTATTTACATTAAGCAGAATTACATTAAATTATTTATTCTTAAAGAATTTTGGAATTTTTAGGGGGAAAAGTCCCTGTTCAGTGACAGATCAGAGCAATGCTGGATGAGGAAGGAACAAGGCAGGCACAGGAACCTGCTGTGTGGGTGTAAGAAATGCTCTGTGGTATGAGTTCCAAACTGGATCCTCACTTCCACCTCAGAGCTGGAGGCACCCAAGCTCTGACCACCCACCTAATGTTCCTATCCCCTCCCCAAAATTCGTATGTTAAATCTTAATATCACTCAATGTGATGATAGGAGGTGGGGCCTTTGGGAGGTGATTGGGTCATGAAGATGAAGCCTTCATGAATGAGATTACTGCCCAGAAAGCCCCTCCCCTCTGCCACCATGTGAGAACTCAGTGAGAAGACAGCTATCTATGAATTAGGAAGTGGACCCTCAGCAGATACCAAACCTGTCAGCACCTTGATCTTGGACTTCCCAGCCTCCAGGACTGCAGGAGTGTTTATAGCCTGTATGTGCAACAGCTCCATCTCAGTCAGACACTGCTGCTGCCAAAACAGAGCCTAATTCCCCGCCCCACTTGAGAGTCATCTTATGTGCAGTACAGTTAGGTTTTTGTGCATTCTTTTCTGTATAACTTAAGTTATAGACAATAGGCAGCAAAATTATCAGGCCTTCCTGGGCAGAATTAGAAACAAGAGATATGTTAGGTCATTACTGGATAATCCATAAGTAATTTTAAAAGTACAGTCCAAAATAAATAAATTCTTAAGACATTTTAAAGATTTCATGAGGCCTGTAATAGCTAATAGATTTTAGACTGTGTAAACTCAAGTGTAAAAAAATGAAAACCCTCATGATAAACATCTCCACTTCATGCTTCTATGCTGCCTTACTGAATCCTCCTCTAAGACTGGTGCTGCAGACATAAGCCTGGGGACCAACTCCTCCTTCTTCCATGGCAAAGGCACCTAGGAGTCTTTGAATGGATTGCAAACAACAAAGAATTTGGGTGGTATTGGCAAGTGGAATAGGTGGCTGGTTAAAAGAAAACTGACTAATGAACAAGACTGTCAAAATGGCATTGGGATTTGGCTCCCTGGGTGACAGCAGCAGTGACTGGGAAACCATGCACAGCGGGAAGCTTCCTCCAACAGAGTTACCTTTCAAAGGATGAAAACAGATGGAAGCAAGAGCTGTAGGTAACTGATGAAAACTCACAGTGTGAGAGCAGCTGACAGTGTTGAAGATGAAACCCTTCGGATGCAAAACCAAACCACACATCCTATAGAGCTGGTGCCATCAACCCAGAGCCAAATTGACCACGCACTCACTGGGACCTTGATTTTCTTGATTGATTAACTTTCTTGTGGTGAAAAACAAACATAACTCCTCCAATATACTCTCAGGGCATAACCAGAAAAGACCTTGTTTAGAACAATGGATAGCAAACATTGGAATTTTCAGAGAATCACTAGTGATCACTACCTAAGATTAGTAGCATCTGCAAGAAGATAGGAGAGGTATGGAGAGACCCAGGATAATATGTGAGAGTCAGAGATCCAGGAGACATATTCATTCAAATTGTTTGGTATTTAAGGATTACAAAATCTGTCAAATTTCGGGGATTTATATATTGAAATTCTGGCCGGATACATGTTGGTTAAGCATGTGACAATGAAAAATAGGCAGAAACTGGAAAAGTGTCATGTCTCTCGGCTTCTCTGTCCATTTAAAATCATGTAGGTTAAAAATGATCTCTCTGGGTATAAAAAGTAAGATTAATTGACTGTAGAGCTAGGTTATTCTGGGCATATCATCTAAGTATCTCAAGAGGAATTTAGACAAATTGATGAGATGAGATGGTGCTGGGCCTGGAGAGGAAAAAGAAATACGGTGAAGAGAAAGAGCGGTATGTGTGTATTCCCCTTCTCTCCCTTCCACATTTATTGTTTACCATCAAACCTCTCCCTGGATGATTTATTTAAGCTATAAACATTTATTGAGTTTCAACTATTTTCTCAGCAATGAACAAGGTCTGTGCTAGACTTGGGTTTATAATGATGACATGATCCTTGACCTCCTGGACCTCATAGTTTAATAGGAGAAAATAGACCTGTATAAAACTAATTGTACTCTATTAGTTGCAAGCAGCATTGGAGGCATGGAAGAGGGTGAATATTACTTTCCTGGATGGAGATAAAATAATCAAGAATTTCTTCAAATAAGAACTGATGCTTGAGCTTTATCAATGTAAATTAGTTCACTAAAAGGAATCAGGAAAAGGGGAATATTCTACTAAGAACAGTGCATACAAAGGCACAGAGGAATGTAAGAAGATAGTACATTCCAGTGATAGAACATTATTTGTTCCGATTAGAACATAGAGGATGTGTGGGTGAGCAGTGGAAGATGGGATGGCAAGTCCTGAAGGGCTGTGTGTGCCCTGCTAAGGAGCTGGAGCTTTTTCCTGCAGGTGATGGAGAGACAATGAAGGCTTTTATGCGGGAGACTGACATGAGCAGACTCTAAGACATGTGAGGGTGAAAGGATAGCTCTAGGCAACAGAAATTAGGAACCAAAAGCAAGAGAAAGTATTTCCGGTGGTCCCACAGCTGGGAAAGCCAGCCCTTCGTGTTTCTGTTTTTTTTATGTGTGTCTCACAATAATCAATTGTACATATGTTTTCATAATTTTTTTAAAATGAAGAATAAAGTGTTACAAACATAAGCTCTGAAAAGCATACTTTGAAAACATTTTTTGAAAGAGACTGTAAAGACTTTTCTTGATAGTATTAATTTAGGTAAAAAAAAACATTTTATTAGGATACTAGATTACAATCATGTTTCATTTATAATCTTTAAAGCCTCATTTGATCATAAATAGGCTTTTAAAAAGCAAGAGAAAAAATAGGAAACAGAAAAGAATTTGTATTTGAAAAAGGCACAAGCTAAAGGAACACAGTAAGCCCTTCTGAAATTTGATATTGAGCTTGAAGTGTAAATGTGAGTAGATGGATGTACTAAAAGCATCTCATTAGCCCTTTCCTTGATTTTCCCCCCTTCTGTATGCAAACCAAATCTTTTAATTTCCCCTAGTTTTCACACTAATGGTCTTTGTTAGAGGGCTTCATGTTTAAAATTATGCTTTAGTTACATCTCACATTATAGAAATTTATTTATCCTTCTAAAAGAAATAGAAAATACTTTCAGAATTATTTTGCATCTTTTGGAAACACTGTGAAAATAGATAATCTATAAAATGGTGAGGTTTGATCGTACTTAACTATTTTTAAAGGAATAAAATGGCCAAAATAAATCATAAATATTGAATGTGTGTAGGCAAAGATAAGAAATCAGTACAGGTAATTTACAGGAAATACTCTTTTGGCTTGTGAAAACCAAGAAGGATTCTGATTTGTTTCAAACTTTCATTTAGGTTTTTATGCCCCCTAGTGGATATTTGCTCCTTCTGTAACTGTAAAATAATTCTGACATTTTTTTACAGCATCTCTTTTGTGAGATCAAATTGTTTATATTGGCAATATATTATATTAATGTACCCCCTAAATATTCAAACTATAATGAGTTAACATTATTTAGGCCACACAATTTTTGATAATTTAATAAAAGCTCTCAAAACTTTTAGGAAAATGCCTATGAAATCATAACTATTATAGAGTTCCCTGATGCATCTGAATTTTATCCATGAATTCCATAAGAGCCCATGAGTTACTGGCTAAGACTACTAATTAAGGTGGGGGATCCTATAGCTGCACCTTTCATTTAGTAGATGGTAAGATTATTAATGTTGTGAACAAATGGAAAAAGAAAGGAAAAATATAATTTTAAATAGTAGCTCAGAATTTGGCTTAGATTTACAGAAACAAGAGAGAACACAGAATACTTCAAATAACTGCATATGCAATAATCCAAATAAAATTCTCAAACCTTCAACACAGGTAAGATAGGATAGTGACTGATCCTACAGGCAAGAGAGTTGAGGAAAAAAATCAAGGGAGCTTTTTGGCCAAACATTAATTTTAAAATGTCAAATAGAAATCTATTATTGAAGCAATACCAGGGCCACTCTGGCAAACAAGCTCAGGACCACAAACAGGTGTTATATAGCAACACTCTAAAAACAGTCATTTGCTATTTGCAAACATTGCAGCCACAATAAAAATTATCCATCAAACTATGATCTTTCTAGAATACCAAGTTGATGGCAGAAAATCCATGAATAACATAACTAGTGAGACCCTAAGGGGTAGAATTATTAATTGAGAAGTGATCCAGCTTACAGGTCAGAAGAAATTATTTCTCAGGGCTCTGTGACTAGCAGTCGGGTCTAGGAGAAAAATTCAAATACAACATCAATAATTACAATACACACACACATCAGCTAATAGCTTTCACCAGGATATTATTGTACATATCACTTTCATCTAAAATTTTTTTAAGAATACTGTCTTAGTCTGTTTGGACTGCTATAACTTAATACCACAGACTTGGTAGTTTATAAACAGCAGAAATGTATTTCTTACAGTTCTGGAGGCGAGAGCCCACTTCCTGGTTCATAGACTGCCTTTTTCACTGTGTTCTGAGATGGTGGGAGGGGCTAAGGATCTCTGTAGGGTCTCTTTTTATAAGAGCATTAATCCTGTTTATGAGAGCTCTGTTCTCATGATCTAATCACCACCCAAAGGCTCCCTCTTCTAATATCATCACATTGAGCATTAGGATTTTAACATATGAATTTAGGGAGACACATTCAGACAAACCATAGCAAATACCTATTTTTTTAAATATACCCCCCAATACTGGTTCATTTCCCACATGAAATTGTTGAGTTTAAAAACAAAAACTTATATAGTAGTTGAAATATACACAGTATTTCTTGAACCAGCACCTGCCCTATATGACGTACAGGATGCTCCTGGACTTCCATGCAGCTGTGCAGGATCTGTTCACTTCATTCCTTACACCTAGAATGTTAAGACTTTGTCATTGTGAAAAAGAAAAGGAAAGAGTGATGGATTGAGTTACAGTAAGCAATGAGGTTTATTTTCAAATCAGCATTTCCTTCCTGCTATATTATCTTTTCTACTTTCATGATTGTTTATAAAATACATACTTTTTGTTTTCTCTATCAGTATCTATGGGAAATAGTTTCACAGATAGAAAGTCATGACTTAACTGGGGACGTTTGCCTTATATAACATTTCTACTTTATCGAATGAGCCTATATTTGTGCTCTTCAAATAAGAAGAGATGGGGGAAAAAAAGAAACTATATGAACAGGACCAGGAAGCTAGCAGTATTATGTTCGAACTCTATGTAAGAAACTTAATGGAAATATTTTTCCATTTGAGATCTAAAGACAATCACATGCTAGCCATAAGATTTCTGAACAAATTATAAAAAGGGAAAAATTGAGTGAATATTAATAAAATTTTGTTTATAATGTAATATTTTTAAAAATTGTGCACACTTTTCAATCTATTTTGAATTACTTGATAAATTACGAAGATGGATGGATGGATGGACGGACGGACGGACGGACGGACGGACAGACAGACAGATAGATAGATAGATAAATAGATTCATTCTACTTATTTGTCTTAATTAGCCATATTTGGCCACTTTTGTGGCACCAAATGCATGTCAGAATTTAAGCATTTTTTATGAAATATTGGATATTTTAGATTAAAATATTAAAAAACCAACAATTGAATCTTTTCTAAAGAATTGACCCTCCACTCAATATGATCTTCAACATATGGTAAAAGATTGTAATTGTAGCCAAGTATTTGGGGGCAGTATGTGCAAATTTAGATTTAACATTTTCATATGAATGACACCTCCATTTTATACCTCTGAAATGATGTGAGGAGGAAAGGGAGAAGTAAACATGAGGTTTGACAGATGTCCAGGATGAAAAAGGATCAGAAAGAGACTTGAGTTGCTCTACATGGTGATGTAAGAGAAAGAGGGAAAAGTTGGAAAATGCAAAGTAGAAGAAGTATAGGGTAAGCTTCCCTTAAATAACCAAAGTTCAAGCCTGCTTATTTATTTATTTATTTTTAAATCCTCACCAGAGGATATTTTTTTATTTATTTGCAGACAGAGCAGGAGGGAGAGAGAGAGAGAAACATCAATGTAAGAGAGACACATCAAGTTATTCTTTTATATTATGCTTTCCTCTCTCCTGTTTTCTTCTATCTTTTAAAAATTCAATATTTATCTTATTTTACCTCAGAGGATCCTATAGTCTTTTAATCAAATTTATTTAAATATTTTTAAATGTTTCTATGAAAACAAACCATATCTAGATAATGTTTTAATGTAACTCTTTGGGAAACAGATTTTTGAAAACTGGAGACATAATATTAAAATCAGGGGTGAGGGTACAGAACGAACAGAATATGTAGTATTGCTGGGCTTAGCATAAATTCAAGAGTAAGGATTCAGAAAAAAATGCAGTGTGTTTTTATATGTAACATAAAGAATTAAATACCAGCTAGTACACAAGTTGCCTGGGATAGAAATAATCATTAAAAGATGACAATATTGTAGGCAATATTTTATTAAATGAATATTTAGTCAAAATAAGTGTTACCTCTCATTATAAAGCTTTCTCTTCTAAGTCTTTCCTCCACTGAGTTTCAGAGACAGGACACCTGAGGTATACAATGCTATTTTGCTTCTTACTAAGAGTTGGAATACTAGTTAAATGGCCCTTTGTTAAACAAAAGAAAGCAACTGTTTTGTCAGAGAGATATATATTCCTGTCCCAAGCAGATTCTGTGCCCAGTCACATCTTCATGGATAAAAATCACGTGCTTTCATTTCTCAGAGTCATTCCTAAAGAAGAGGGACGAAATGGACGCTGTAAGAAGACGCAAATCGCACCCTGTTCTTCTCGTGATTCTCCAACATATTCAAACTAGAAAAATATGCCTAAAATATTACAAGTATCAACAGCAGCCCAATCTCAAAAGGGGGAGGGCAGCAGGGAGAAAAACCCAAAGGGTGATGTTACAGAACCAGGGGACATGGAGAAAGAGGCAGCAGGTGCTCCTTGAGAATCACCTGGGCTTAGGCTGTCATTACAAATAATCACGGGACAGCCCCGATGGCCTTAAATACCTTGCCCTTTCCCCTCCCTGTGCCCTCTCAACCGTCTCTCATGCCTTAGCTTCACAACAGCAGAGTCTTAGAGACCATCCTAATGTGCTTTAACGTGAGAAAGTTCTGGCTTTCTACTCTAAGCAAAAAGATAAGAAAGGATGTTCTAACCAATGAGGAATTTCTTCTCCCCACCGCTTCCTACCATAATCACTGAGGTACTGAACAGGCATCTCCAGCATTCCTCTTTGCTTTCTTGATTGTGAAGAAATTTTGGATTACAAAACAAATATGGTAGAGGTAAATAATAACTATAACTGCATTTGATGCAGATTAGCATAGCTTTATGACATCAAACCACCCTATATTATTACCTCTTTTCCCTTACAGATTCTTCTAGGCTATGAATGTGCTGCCTTTCAGCAAGCTGGTTCATATTCTTACTTTCTACCATTTCATCACAAAACAAACAAGATATTTCATTATACCCATTTTTTCCCTCTCAGAATAGCAAGGGCACTTTCTACTTTATTTATTTATATGGATAATCTCTGTTTGCATTAAAAAAGGATCTGCAGTTTTTTGTTTTGTTTTTTCTAGTTGAATCCCAGGCTCCTCATCAAAAATTGCTTTCACAGAGAAACTTCCTTCATCAATTGATTCAGAGTTTCTTTGACCAAGTCCCTCAAAATCAATTTTCTCTCTTTGGTTACCTGCAGCCGTTCTGAGTGCATGAATCTCCCCTCGCTATGCCCTCCACCATTTGCTTCCTGAATTTACCAGTCTTCTGTCTGCTTAAAGTCTTACTGAGCTTTAGATCCATACCATACAGTTAAGCTCTTAATTTTAATGATTACAAGTATGCTGGCCTGGCCTACTCTATGACATAGTGAGCCTGAAAAAAGTAGTTAATAATACTAATTTAAAAAACAAACAAACAACCAAAGAAAAACTCTTAAAGAAAGGCAGAAAATGCTATAGATGATAGATTCATTTAGCTATTTTATTTTATGTATCTGTATTTTAAAAGGCTTATTTTAATTACATGGACTGAATGCTTGCCTTTTTTGGGCCATAATAAATAGTAGTTTTATTTACTTTACCTTTTGAGAAACACTTTCTAGGTCCTAATTGGTAAACATTAAAATTAAGAAAAAAAGCTTTTGAAAAGTTGCTCATAAGTGTGCACATATAGGGGTACATGTGTGTTTTTATTTCTCCAGGGCCTACTGCATAATCATTGCAAAGGGAAAGATGTTTATAATATGGGGTTAGGCACTCAATGTGAACTGTGACAAACATGGAAATAAGCTCATGTGTGCACACATTATATTTTTTTAAATGATTTTCTAATTCTACTGACATTGCTATATAGTAAGAAAGTTTTCAAGCCTTTTTGGCTCACCTTGTAAATTCCTTTGGTTTTGACCATTTCCTCACTAACATAAATGCTGAGAAGAATGAGTAACTGGGCCTTCAACAGAGGACCAGAGCCTGGCATGAGGTCACCAAAGACAGCAGAGCCTGCCTTCACTCTTACCAGCCTTTCCTGGGCCAATTCCTCAGCAACTTCCGTCTCCTTGTTGACACACAAACATGTTCCCACAAAAACAATGATTTCCTAGATCATCCTTCAAGATAGAATGTCTCCCCAAATACACTTAAAGAGTCCAGAGTCCAATATCTGAGCTCCTCTGAGCCCTGTTTCTAAGGACATAACTCTCAGAGAGCTGAGAACCCAAGAACCCCAGAGTAAGCAAGGGTAGTTGGAGCTGTACTGCTGAAGCTGGGTAATTTCTCCAATAATATAAGCAAAAGACCTTCTTCTTGCCCCTACCCTGAGGAATGAACTCTTAGGAGAACTCTCTATAGGTAAGGCAGGGAAAATGTATTTATTCAGCTAATATTTACTAAGAAGCTGCTTTGAGCTGGTGAGACACAAAAAAGAACAGCTCCTGGTTGTATTATAATGTTGATAGGGCAGGTGGGGAGTCAGAAAACAAATACATTAAAACATTAGAAAATATTATGTGTTAAGTACTGTGAAGGTAATCAAATGGGAAAATGATGGAGAGAGAATAAAATAAGCTCTGGATAAGATGGCCAGAAACTAACTTCTCAAATGGAGACCTTTAAGGCTGAACCTGAGCTATGATGATCTGGGGACTGCACATGTGACAGAAAGCCAGATGGCCAGCGCGGCAGAGGGCAGTGAGCTCAGTGCAGGGTGGTATGAAATATGGGCAGGAAGTAAATGATATAGGCCCTCAGAGATAAAAGTGAAGAGTTTGGATTTATTTTTGTTTCAAATCTATTAGGTGAAGCAAAGTCCAATCTCCATTTTTAAAACCATTAACTCTGTCTGCTACGTTGGCATGAATAGTAAAGTGGTAAATGTGGAAAAGAGATTCCAGGTAAGAAGCTATATTCATGACTCTGGCAAGAGATGATGGCTTGGAATACTGGGGGGAAATGGTGGTTAAGGAAAAAGAATCAAATAGGACACAATTTGGTTTGGTCAGAGACAATAAGACTAGCTGAGAAATGAGATGAGGGAACTGAGGATTGGGTGGCTGTTTCAAATTTTGATATAGGTAATTGGATGGTTTGTGGTTCCACTTAATTAGAGGTGATAGACTGTGTGGGAGGAGCAGATTTGAGGGGAGCAGAGGAAGCTAGGAAAATGGAAGTTCCTTTTTGGCTAATTTAAGTCTTAATTGTCTCTTAAACATCCAGAGGTAGGAATTTTCAGACCAGACCAATGAAAATATGAGTCTGATTTTCAAGATAGACATCTGGGCTGTTAATGTAAATTAGGATATCATTAGCATATAGATAGTAATTTTAAGCCATGAGATTGGATAAAATCACAAAGGGAAGGGTTTATATGAAGAAGATAAGAGGACTTGAGTTGGAGACGTAAATTAAGCCAATATTTAGAAATCAGTTAATGGAAAAGGAGCCAGAAAGATGACAGAGAAACAGCCAATGAGGTAAAAGCACCACTAAGGGAATAATCTGATACTGAAGCCAACAAAACATGTTTCAAGGAGAGAGAAGTCAACTAACCAAATACAAATGAGAGATTGAGTAAGATTATCATGTAGAAATATCATTGGATTTCACAAGTGAAGGTTAATGGGACCTTTGAAAGTTGATTTTTAAGTGATTATACCTGAATAAAGGAATATGATGTACTACATTTTCTACTTAAATTTTATAACCCATCAAAAGCAGAAAAAAGAAATAAGTGGAAAAGTGTGTTATCTAGACTATAAAATTTAGCATAGAAATATTTATGATTAAATACATGTAAAGAACTATGCCATATTATAGAAAGGACAAATTGAAGAGCTGTCATTAAATCATCTGGCTTAAAATATTTTTCAAAGAACTTCCTAGCCCTGGTGGGTTTGGCTCAGCAGTTAGACCATCAACCCTTGGACCAAAGAGTTGTGGGTTGAATTCCTGGTCAAGGGCACATACTTCTGTTGCAGGTTCGAACCCCTGGCCTGGTTGGGGTTGTGCGGGAGGCAACCAACTGATGTGTCTCTCTTACATCAATGTTTCTCTCTCTCTCCTTTCCTCCCACTCTATCTGAAAAAAAAATCAATGAAAAAAATATCCTTGGATGAGGATTAAAAAATAAAGAAAGAGAGATTTCTAAACTTTAGAATTGATTTCTACAATGTTAAAAGATAAGTTTTTATATTCATATATTTGTAATTTCTGGTTTATTAAAGTCTTAAGTCATGTATATTGTAGTCATGAACCAGATAAATTATTTTAAAATATTATTTGGCTTAAAGCCAAAAGCTATTTGTAGCAGATGGAAATAATTTTCTGTGACTTTTTTTTCTCTCTCTAACCCAGGTATGGTGATATGGTACCAAAAACCATAGCAGGGAAGATTTTTGGATCCATTTGTTCGCTAAGTGGTGTCTTGGTCATTGCTCTACCTGTTCCAGTGATTGTATCCAACTTCAGTCGGATCTACCACCAAAATCAACGAGCAGACAAGAGGAGAGCACAAAAGGTGTGTATTCAGCTCTGTGTAACCGTGATTTAGCATCTCTCACTTTTCATAGTAAACTTTAAATCCCTTACTGGCTATTCAGTGTTCCAGATTTGGTCTATAGTTGCGTCAGCACAAGCGAGGTTATACTACAGCAAATGAACCTTACTATCTCAGTGGCTTAACAAACCAAGAACTATTTCTTAATCATGCTACAAGTCAATTACTGGTCCAGTGATGAAAACTCCATCTTGACAATGTACTTCTGCAATCATTTAAACAGAAGTAAAAGGACATGATGAATCACTCACTGACTCCTAAAACATCCTACTGGAAGTGGACCAAGTCACTTCCATCTCTATTACATTAGCCAAAGCAAGTCACAGAGCCATATGTAAGTTCAAATTGGGCAGGGAAATACAATCCCACTATGCAACCAGAAGTAGAAAGACATAAATATGTAGTGAACAACACTAATGAAAGTAGCAAAATTATAGATAGAGTCTTGGGAAAATTTTATGAGAATCAGATTTCTAGATCTGATTCATTAAAACCAGCTAGACCCTCTGTCCATCAAGGATCTAGCTGGTTACAGTAGACAAGAGCTATTAAAAGGCACAAAAATGTGTCCTGGTTATTTCACAGAATTGACACAGGAAATAGGAGAAATCTGATCATTTATAGCTAAGTTCTATTTCTGGCCCAACAGTTTACTCTTTCTCTGAACTTCGCACCAGTTAATTAATCCTTCTAAGAGTAAGCAGGGTGCGTACTTATCTGCAAAATGGGGATAACAATACCTACCTCAGTAAGACTGAGATTATATGCAAATGTATATAAATCTATATAAGCTTTTCATAATATTAATCATTTAAACATTTACTAATGCCTTACTTTGTGCCAGGTATTGGTTTAATGTTTTTCAAAAAATAAGTCATAAAATCCTACAGGTACAGGAGTTATTTACCAACATCATACCTAGTTTGTGGATGAGAATCCGAAGGTACTCAAAATTGAGAAATTCTAAGGTTACATACCTAATAAATTGAAGAACCATCATTTAATTCAATCCAAACCAATTTGGCTCTCACGTTCATTAAACACAATGGTAGACTGCCTCTAAGAAGAACTGACTAAATGTTAATACACTACCCTTATCCATTCTTTGTCAAAATAGTCACCTTGAGAGCCAGGACTCTTGTTGCTTAGAAATAATTTTGGAATTTTTTTTGTAATTTCCTTAAGACTATAGGGCTAGATTTCCAATATTCTTCACAGACATTATATCTTTTTCCTTTATGGATAGATTCACTTTTTTTAATATCCAAAAAATATTTATAACCTTGACCAAGGTAGATGTACAATCTGAGTAATGTAGTATAAGTATAAAATATCATGAGAGATGTTCATGCAGTTCATAATTGGATGTGAATGTAATTCCAGAACAGAATTTTAAATATGCTTTTGAACAAAGTCTCTTTAGTAAAGTATAAAATCTCATAAAGTAACTCTTTGGAAAGTTCAAGTTAATCCGTGTATTCACATCGCATATTGTTCTGAAAACTTGTTCATATCCATTGTCAGAGATCCTCTTCCTCTACCTAAGAATCACTCTTTAACTTTATAGTTTCTTGCTTTACAGAATCCTCCTTTTTTTTACAAGTATCTAACATTTAACTAATTAATGTAGAGAATAATAATAAACAGTTAGTTCAGTTACCATGAATATGTAGAACTGATCATCCAATACACAGGAAGGGTGAGAAAAAGGCACCCTCTATACAGTTGTAGTCTCACGCAGGGGACAATTTTGGCCAGAGGAGATGGAGGAATTTCCACCAGGGACTTTCATGCACCTCAACCGTGGCTCTGACCACACTTTAAAATCTCTCTGCTGAGAAAACTACAGGACATTGAAAAAAGAAATAGAGGAAGATATAAAAAAGTGGAAGCACATAATGGGCAGAGGAACTAAATAGACACCTCTCCAAACAGGACATACAAATGGCTAAGAGACATATGAAGAAATGCTCAACATCACTAATCATCAGAGAGATGCAAATTAAAACAACAATGAGGTATCACCTCACACCTGTCAGAATGGCCGCCATCAACAAATCGTCAAACAACAAGTGTTGGCGAGGGTGTGGAGAAAAGGGGACTCTAGTCCACTGCTGGTGGGAATGCAGACTGGTGCAGCCACTGTGGAAAACACTATGGTGTTACCTCAAAAAATTAAAAATTGAATTGCCATTTGACCCAGTGATCCCACTTCTAGGAATATACCCTAAGAAACCTGAAACACCAATCAGAAAGAATATATGTACTCCCATGTTCATAGCAGCACTATTCACAATAGCTAAGATCTGGAAACAGCCCAAGTGCCCATCAGTGGATGAATGGATAAAAAAGCAGTGGTACATATACACAATGGAGTACTATGCAGCTGTAAGAAAGAAACATCTCTTATCCTTTGAGATGACATGGAGGGACCTCGAGAGTATTATCCTAAGCGAAACA
This sequence comes from Tadarida brasiliensis, assembly GCA_030848825.1. Classification (NCBI taxonomy): domain Eukaryota; kingdom Metazoa; phylum Chordata; class Mammalia; order Chiroptera; family Molossidae; genus Tadarida; species Tadarida brasiliensis. Next base: position 27,638,031 of record CM061267.1, on the reverse strand, counting down.
AACCAAGCAGAGAAAGAAAAATATCACATGATCTCACTCATTTGTGGAATATAATAAACATAACAGTATGGGGAACAGGGTAGACCCAGAGATGTGAAAGTAGGGTACAGACTGACAACCCCCAGAAGAGGGGGTGGGGGGGGAGGGAAGAGATAAACCACAGAACTTATACGCATGTATGCATAACTGATGGACATGGACAACAAAGCTGGGGTAGGGGTAGAGGGATGGGGAGGAGGGTGTCAATGGGGAAAAAAGGAGAAACATCTGTAACAAAAATAAATTAATAAAAAATAATAAATAAATAAAAAAATCTCTCTGCTGAGCACACAGGCACATTGTTTACAAAAACAGAAATCTTAGCTCCCCAGTACCCATCAATCTTCATTCTAGAAATTCCTTCTTTAATATGAGAACTAACTATAAATAATGTTTTCAATTCTATAAAAAGCTACCTATATGTAGGAACTACAAATCTGATTTTCAAATAAACCAATCTCCAAAATATAAAATTTTTAAATATATTTTTATTGATTTTTTTAGAGAGAGAGAGGAAAGGAGAGATAGAAATATGGATGTGAGAGAGAAACATTGATTGGCTCCCTCCTGTATGCTCCCTGCTGGAGATCCAGCCAGCAACGTGGGCATGAACCCTGAAGGGAATCGAACCAGGACCTCTCAGACCATGGGGCGACGCTCAGTCCACTGAGCCACACTGGCCAGGCCAAAAATATAAATTTTGACATCTGTAACAAGCAAATCAACAAAGAAAACCTTAGAATATTTTAGAAGCCTTTTTGCCTACAGAATGCAAATTTTTTTTAATGTGATGTAAATAAGTACACCAAATTGAAAAGCATGTTTTATGAATGCACTTTGGTATCTTTAAAATATATCCTATATTCTCACTGTCTACCATAAAGCAATGAATTTTGCAAAGCATGACTACTAGAAAAATTGACTATATAAAGCCACATATAATAACCTGTATAAATAGTCTGTGACCAATAAACTGAACATAACTATCTAAGAAAGAGCAGTGGATATGGAACTAAAAATGTTACCAAGGAATACTTCCTATTTTCCTTCCCAGGAGATTAAAAAAAAAAAAAACAAAAAGAATAAATATTCATTAGGCTAAGACAGTTTAGATTTATCTGGAACTGGGTGATTTGACAAATACTGAAGGTATGCAAAGATAACCTTCTAATTGAGCCAAGAAAGAAGTCCATTCAGTAAAAACATCAGTCAAGTGGAATAGTAAGTAATATTACAAAATGGATTTTTAGATCAGATTTTGTGCTGTTTGGTCGTATTACCAACTCTAAGCTCAATAAAAAGCATGAAATATACACAATATGCATTTGAGAACATCCCCATCATCATTCAGGGATACTTTCCCTCTTTCAGGTTCTTCCCACTAGCAAGTATTCTTCTTGCTTTCACTACCTGTTCCCACCCTTCAAAGGGAATGCATCATTTACCCCATTTCTATCAGTCCTAGATAAATTCTTAACAAAACACTGGCATGTGAGTGAATACAGGTTAAAACTGTAATATCTCTCCCTTACCCTCATTGCTAATTATATTTTAATAAATTTATTTTTTCACTCAGTTATTCAAAAAATATTTATTGAAAAGAATGTATTAGCCAAAGTGATGCAATGACAGGTGCTAGGGTTGATATTTTGAAGCAAAGAGCTTACCTTGTTTTAAAATTCAAATCATACCACTTAATCATCTGCATACTTACAAGGCTAACTGGTGAGTAATTATCATGTATAATAGTAATAATTATTATAATTATAATTTAATAATGCTAATAGCAACAACAACCCTCTCTAGAGTTTCTAGTGTGTCCCAGGTGCTTTATATCTGTTATATATAATTTCAAAGTTAACTTGCAAAGGAAGTGTTATTATTTCTATTTTAAAGATGACTTGCTCATGCTTACACACCTATTGATTAAAATCTAAATGAAGAAAATTCTGACATTATTAGAACTATGAATCTTTAGGGATTTTCCTTCTAGATAATTCTAAATACAGTGAGAAGTTTGGAATCAATGAGCCAATCAATTGTACAGACAATATCCAATGTAAGTGAATTCACCTTTACTTTTCACATGAGGATATTGACTTTGACACAAAAAATATGTTACCAATATTCAGTCTGCTATTTATCATACTCTACTATGGTGGTTCTCACACTGTAGATTCACTGGGATCATCCAAAGAGCTTGTTAAAATACAAATTGTTGGACTCTATCCCCAAAGCATGGGATTTAGTAGTTTTGGAGTACAGCCTGAAAATGTGCATTTCCAACAAGTTCCCAGGTGATGCTAATACTGCTAATCTGGGGACCACATTTTGAGAACCATTGCCTATACATTCAGCAATGTCCAAATTAAAAAAAAAAATGCTAGAATGCTAGAATAATTAAAAGTCAAGAAATAACTCTTTGCTGGAACATGAAAATGATATATTTTAAGTTATCCACTATTAATAAATATCCCCAGTCCCTACCTCAAATCTCTGCAGATAACCTAGTTCTATAGTGTTTTTTTGTGTGTGTATTTTGTTTTATGCAGTTTAATAATCTTCTATTATCAACACATGTAAGAATCTATAGATTACATACTTCTCAATATCCACTCTACATTTTATCCTTAAGTCACTTACCCCTGCTCTTAAGTCTCCGTTACATCGCAACACTACTTAATGTAGTCACCTAGTAAACCCATAATCAAGGTTCAAGTCTTAATTCAACTAACACCCTTTTATGAAGCTTTTCTGAATGATGTGGACAATATTGTTTGCTCCTTCTTCTCTTCTCCCACAATATTATGCACACTCTATTATCATGTATTACACTCTATTCTCCCTCTTCTTCATTGTACTAAGTGCACTGCCTAACATAGAATAGGCACTTAATATTTGTGTAATGACTGAAAGAATGAACAGTGAGGTCTTGCTCACCTTGACCTAAATGCCAGCACTGCTTCTGCCCAGCCCTACCACCTCCAGGATTAACAAGCTTTAGACCTCAGAATCTTGCACTTTTCTCCCACTCTTTCTTGTATTATTATTTGGTACTAACTTGTCTCATTTCTAGGGGAGTGATTTTGTTTAGCAAAAGGAAAGATTCCGATAAATTCCTTAAATTAAATTTTAAAAAGCTGTTAAAGCTTAATATGTTATCTCCACATGAGGCATTTTACTAAACCTTAAATGAAACTTCCAAGTATAAGTAAAATTTCCTGAATACATGGTACAGGAAGTATGTGGCCTGATATTTGAGAAGTAAGGAATTGCCTCAGATTTTAAGGGAGAAAGCCTTCTGTATCTCACAAGGCTGCTTAAGATACCTTTATTTTTCAAAAGTATTGAAAACATTTTGTGATTTGGTAAGATGATGGTCTAATATAACATCTCTCAATCTACATCATACCTCCTTTAGAAGCTGGAACCCATTTAAGGAAGTTTCTGTCTCAATGGTTTTAGGCTTATACCTCTTTCTCTGATTGCATTCCAGCCTCTGTTCCAGAAAATACATTGTGAAGTCTATATAATGTTATTTAGTGCAAATGAAAAACAATCAACTTGCTAAAAACCACTGCACACTAGCTTCTGAATACTCCACAATAAAAGGGTTCCATATCAAATTAGTTTGAGAAAAATTGCATACTATAATCTCCCTTTCATCTTCACAATGAACATCCACAGTGCGATCTGTTTCAAGAAGTCCAACCTCAAAGAAACCTGCTTAACCTCTCAGTATATCCCAAATTCTCTTGACCACGGAACCAGTTTGCTTCATTCAGTTAGTTTGGATTTTACCTATAACACTTACTAGTTTTATGGAATTAACTTTGAGAAACCATGCAGGTTTAGAGAATTAAGAAAAAATAAATTTATGAAGAATTGGAATTCATAGGGAAAATGTGCTCATGAGACAATTTTTTCCTAACACTGTCACTATTTCCCAAAGCATATAAAGAAAATAACTACAGAGCTATTTTTTTTTTTTTTAGATACAGTGGAAAGAGAGAGAGAAACATCAATGTGAGAGAGACATATCAATTGGTTGCCTCCCGCATGGCCCCTGATGGGGCCAGGAATGGAAATTGCAACCCAGGTACATGCCCTTGGCTGGGAATCAAACCCATGACCCTTTGGTCCACGGGCTGATCTTCTAACCACTGAGCCAAACTGGTTAGGGCACAGAGCTATTTTTTATACTGACAATATAAGTCTTATTTTTAATTAAATTTTGAAAACCTCTTATTTTTCATATAGGCTTATTATTTACTAAAACCTTATTCTAACTTCCATAATATTTGCTAGTACTTGATCATGCAAAGAAGCTGTATTTCCTACAGGGCTGGGGGTAGCAGACTGCAAGGAATACATTTCCTCTTGCTAGTGAATGGCATTCTTTTAAAAACTCCCAATTACACAGCCAGCAATGCCAAGATTGTCATACTGAATGCATCAGAAGTAGAGTGATTTTCTAACATATCTTTGTAAAAGAATTTCTCTCAATTACCTACTGGAAACAAACATGTAATCATAGATCATAAAGGTAGCATTCAACAGACATTTGGTGTGGAGCTCCATAAGAACAATTAAATCAATTAACCCAAAATGGAAAAAAAAATTAGTAATTGAAATTCAGATGGGAGGTGTTTTTTTGTTTGTTTTTTTTTTCTAACACAGTACATGATTTAGCAAAATGACTATTCTGTCTCTAAATTAACTGCTTCTTTTTCCCTAAGCTTTAGAACTATTTTTATGGTAGTGTTTGCATCATATATAGGCTTTCCATGAGAAAGATATTTCACTTTCCTTTGCTAAACAGTATTTCTGGTTAATTTCTATGTCTCCTTTATGAAAGACATAATGTACCCTAATACTGCTGCTAAATATGGAGAGAATGACATAAGTGAGACTAGTAACTATGATATAGTAACTAGTAACTATGACATATGTGATTATGATATATAATTAATTATACTCAGTAGTTGCAGATAGAGAGAAGAAGGAGGAGGATGAGGAAGAGGAAAGGAGGAAGGGAGGGAGGGAGGAGGGAAGGGGAAGGGAGAGGAAAGGAACCAAAGAAGGCATTGCATGTTCCAGGACACCAGATGAGACTTAAGGACTGAAATTTCAACAATAATTCTTTTCAGAAAACAAAATGTGTATTTAAGACTGATTCCTGAATATCTACCATCAATTCTAAGTCATTGACAAATGTGCTTGTCATTTGCAATTGTTTTATCGAGTCTAGTCTGAAATCCTATCTGAGCAGCAAGGCTTTGAAGTTAAACATTTTCTAACTTCCAACCTCACTGTGTAGTATTCTCAGTATTTTGAGTAATGTAAACATCATACTGTCAATAAAGAGAAAAACTTGTCTATTTTTCCCATCACTTTTAAATGTGATCTTTGTACAAAGTTTTATTTTAACCTGGAATCAGCACACAAGAAGAATAAATTCATAGAGGAAGAAAGAAGGAGTAGAGTTGAAGCTAGATGATATCTTAATGCTATTTTGAGAGTTTCAGATATCTCAGCATTACATTTAAATGCTGTGGGCAGCCCTGGCTGGTTTGGCTCAATGGTTAGTGCATCGGCCTGCGGACCAGAGAGTCCCGGGTTCGGTTTCTGCTAAGGGCATGTACCTAGGTTGCAGTTTGTCCCCGGCCCTGGTTGGGGTCGTGTGGGTGGCAACCACTCAATGTGTCTCTCTCATGTCGATGTTTCTCTCTCTCTCTTCCTCTGTCTCTCCCTCCTGCTCTATCTGAAGATAAATGCAAAAAAAAAGGTCCTCGGGTGAGGATAAAATAAATAAATAAATAAATAAATAAATAAATAAATAAATAAATAAATAAATACATGCTGTGGGCAAAAGGCCATCTTGGTACAACAACTTTGGAGGAAGTCTAGTAAAACCTATCAAACAAAACACCCACACACACACACACACATATACATTTTGGTCCATGAATAATTCTGCTTCTAGAAATTTTTCTTGCAGATAAGCTCACTATGATATTTAAAATGGGCAGCATTGCTTGTAGCAGCAAAAGATGCTTTAAAAAATTAATTGCAGCTGTCTGGCTAAATAAATGATGCTTCATTCATACAGTGGTGTATTATGTATCCATAAGCAAATGAGGTGGATCTATATATGTAGATATGGAAGGAATTCCAAGCTGTATTAAATGAAAAGAGCTGAGTGTAAAACTGTGGAACATATTCTCCCAGCTGAGTAAAATATATGTGTATATACATATGAATGTACATATACTTGCTTTTATATGCCTAGAAAACTTCTGGCAAGATTCTCTAGAAATATTGTGGGTGGTTGACTCTGAAGCAAAGGAATAGGCAGTTCCAGGGTCCAGAGATACTGACTTGTATTTCATGTACATTAGCAATATTAAAATTTTTGTCACGTGTGTATATTTATTTTCCATTTTTAAAATCTAGATAATTTTAAAATTGTTATTAATTGAACATTCCAGCCCTAGCTGGTTTGGCTCAGTGGTTAGAGCATCAGTCCGCAGACTGAAGGGTCACAGGTTCGATTCCCAGTCAAGGGCACATACCTGGGTTGCCGTTCAATCTTTGGCCCTAGTTGGGGTTGTGCAGGAGGCAATCAATCAATTTGTCACTCTGAAATTGATGTTTCTCTCTCTCTCTCCCCCTCCCTCCCTTCCACTCTATCTAAAAAAAAATTAATGGAAAAATATTGTCAGGTGAGGATTAAAAACAACAACAACAACAAAAATTCCAGGGCTAGAAAGTAAAGATGGTATTTTGAGGGGTTGTGTAGAAAGGGAAAAGAAGAAGTCTTCATTGGATTATTTTTTTTTTAAGTTTTTATCCAAGATATCCTAGTTGCTTCCTTAAACACAAGATAGATACATGCCATATAAGTAGAATGGTCACCAAAAGATTGCTCTTCAGGAAGTAAAAATCAGACTCATTCCATGGCAGTCTGGAGCAGATATACAACAGCAGTTCTAAAGTAGAATAGAATACCAGAAATCTGGCTAAACGATCAGTTTGCTCAATAATATCACTTTGGTGATCTCTCTATCAATGTGAACAGTTCAACTGACCACCCCAAACTATCTAAATTGAAGAAGAGTCTTTATACACAAATGCTTTAAAAATTAAAATTAAGGTATGAGTCTCTCCAGTGAGGACCACTATGTTCATTTCAACAAATTTAAGAGTGAAATAGAAATCAGATGAGCATTTTGTGTGTGTGTGGACCTGTGCCAATACAAAATGAATAAATTTAGGGATTATTTTTAGGTATCCCTATTGTTCAGCATGGGTTCTACATTGGCCAATTCAGTAAATTGATTGTCAAAAAAAAAAGTTTATATTTGTGGGAACAGATATAACTAAATGGTTTTTTTTCTTCTTTTTTTAAGGGATGGAGAGAGGAATAAAAGAAAAAATAAAGGAAATTGGGTTCTGGAATTTAATTACTAATTAATTTAAATGGAAAGGAGTTGGGGAGCCAACATGGTGGCAGGCAAGACCAGAGTGAGGGTGAAAGTGTGAGTGGGTGAGCATGTACAAGAGAGAGTTTGCATGGGTGTAAGTGTGAGTGGGCTTCACTTTCGTTGGCGGGAACTCAGGGTGGGCAGTTATGGTGCTCCTGGTTAGTGAAGCAGCTGGCTAACGCCATGTGCTATTTAGCTGGGTGCTTCTTGCTGCTTGAGATTGGAAAGCATACCATTTTGGAGGATCAACAGGGTCCTCCTTGGGAGGAAGTTGAAGGAATCAGCCAAGACCCAGTGCCCCAAGGCCACAAACAGGTATGCCCAGCCCCACAGTAATGTGCTGATGTCCCCAGATGACCAGCTCTGGCACCATGACCTGATGTCCCAGAGGCACGGACCTTCCACCGCAACCCATAGTGCCTGACCCAGCACCTCCATAAGACAACCCTGCCTCTGTGACTAGGAGCACCCAGACATATTGCCACAACCCTACATCCCCAGATGCATGGACCTGCTGCCAGGACCCTGCATGCTTGATCCAGCACCAATGGTAAACCAGACCCACTGCAATGACCTGGTGCAACCTGATGCCCCCATACGCACAGACTTGCCCCAGCTACCCCTTGCACCTCACCCGACAACCCAGCCGATGGGACTGCTAAAACAAAGAGACAAAGAAACAAACCCCAAAAGAAATAAAAGGAGGAATCACCAGAAAAGGAACTAAATGAAATGGAGGCAACAAATATGTCAGATAAAGAGTTCAAAGTAATGGTTACAAGAATGCTGAAATAACTTAGTGAAAACTACAAGGACCTTAATGGAAATTATAAGGAATTTAGTGGGAACTACATCAGCATAAAAAACATGAGGAAACCATATGAGAGAATCAATTGGAAATGAAGAATGACATAGCTGAAATAAAGAATACCCTGGAAGAAATTAACAGTAGATAGAAGAAATTGAGGACCGAATCAGTGAATTAGAAGACACGGTAGAAAAAAATCACCCAATCAGAACAGCAATTGGAAAAAAAATAAAAAGAAGGAGGATAGTTTAAGGGAGCTTTGAGATAAAATGAGATGTAACAACATCCACATAATAGAGTTACCAGAAGGAGAAGAATCTGAGCAAGGAATAGAGAACCTATTTGAAGAGATAATGACAGAAAACTTTCCTAACCTGGTGAAGGCAAAAGTCCAGGGAACACAGAGAGTCACAAACAAGATGAACCAAAAATACCTACACCTAGACACATCATAATTAAAATGGCAAACATTAAAAAAAAAAAAAAAAGAATCTTAAAGGCATCAAGAGAGAGACAGAAAGTTACCTAAAAGGGAGCTCCCATTAGACTGTTAGCAGATTTTTCAATAGAAACACTTTGGGCCAAAAGGGAGTGGCATGGTGTATACAAAGTAATGAAAATTATGGGGTTGAATCCAAGACTACTCTATCCAGCAAGGTTACAATTCAAAATTGAAGGAGAAATAAAGAGCTTCACAAACAAAGAAAAGGCTAAAGGAGTTTGTTACCACCAAACCAGCACTTCAAGAAATGCTAAAGAGATTGTTGTAAGAAGAAGAAATAGAGAGAAAGAGAGGAACACAGGCATTAAGAACAAAAATGACAATAAATAAGTACCCATCAATAATAACTTTAAATGTAAATGGATTAAATGGTCTGATCAAAAAACATAGAGTGGAGACCCATCTCAGAACAAAAGACTCACACTAAATGAAAGTAAAAAGATAGAAAAGATTTTCCATACAAATGGAAATTTAAAAAAAAAAAAAAAAAAAAAAGCTGGGGTAGCAATACTCATATGTGACAAAATAGATAGACTTCAAATTGAAGGCCATAACAAAAGACAATGAAGGTCACTACATAATACTAAAAGAATCATATCAACAAGAAAATATAACCCTGGTAAATATAAATGCAACCAATATTAGAGCACCCAAACATATAAAAAAAGCTTCTGGAAGACTTTAAGGGAGAAGGTGACAGCAATACAATCATAATAGTGGATTTTATCACCCCACTGCCATCACAGGATAGATTTTTCTAGACAAAAAAACAACAACAGGGAAATAATGATCCTAAACAACATACTAGATCGGATGGATTTAATTGACATTTACAGAAAATTTAACCCCAAAGCTGCAGCATATACATTCTTTTTAAGTGCATGGGACATTCTCAAAGATACATCACATGTTAGGACACAAAATAAATCTCAACAAATTTAAGAAGTTTGAAATCATATAAAGCATCTTGTCAGATTACAATGGCATGAAACTAGAAATCAACTACAATAAAAACACATAAACATTCAAACACATGGAGGTTAAATAGCATGTTATTAAACAAAGTATGGGTTACCACTGAGATCAAGGAAGAAATCAAAAACTTCCTGGAAACTAATGAAAATGAATACACAACAAACCAAAATCTATGGGACACAGTGAAAGCAGTCCTGATAAGGAAATTCATAGCAATACAGACCTACTTCAAGAAACAAGAAAAATCTCTAGTAAACTATCTAACCCTACAACTTAAAGAATTAGAAAGAAAACAAAAAGGAAAGCCCAGAGTAAGTAGAAGGAAGGAAATACTAAAGATCAGAGTGAAAATAAATGACATAGAGATAAAAAAACAATACAAAAGATCAATGAAACCAAGAGCTGGTTCTTTGAAAACATAAACAAGCTTGATGAACCTTTAGTCAGACTCATCAAGAAGCAAAGAGAGGACCTAAATAAATAAAATCAGAAACAAAAGAGGTGAAATAACAACTAATGCCACAGAAATACAAAGGATTGTAAGAAAATACTATAAACAACTATATGTCAAAAAATTGGACAACCTAGGTAAAATGGACAAATTCCTAGAAACAGACAATCTTCCAAAACTCAACCAGAAAGGCTCAGAAAACCTGAACAGACCAACAACAACTAATGAAATTGAAGGAGTAATCAATAAACTCCCAGCAAACAAAGGCCCTGGTCCAGATGGCTTCACAGGGGAGTCTTACAAAACATTCAAAGAACTAACATCCATTCTACTCAAACTATTCCAAAAACTCAAGAGGAAGGAATACTTCCAAACTCTTTTGATCAGGGCAGCGTTATCCGAATTCCAAACCAGATAAAGACATTACAAAGAAAGAGAATTACAAGCCAATATCCCTGATAAACATAAATGCTAAAATACTCAACAAAATATTAGCAAATCGGATCCAGCAATATATTAAAAGATTATACATCATGACCAAGTGAAATTTATTTTAGGGATGAAAGACTGCTACAATATAGCAAATCAATAATTGTGATAGATCACATGAACAAATTGAAAGATAAAAATCACATGATTGTATCAATAGTTGCAGAAAAAGCATTTGACAAAATTCAACACCCATTTTTTATAAAAACTCAGAAAGTGGGAATACAGGGATCATACCTCAACATAATAAAGGCCACGTATGACAAACCGACAGCCAACATCAGTAGGAAATACTAAAAGAATTTCTCCTACCTAAGAACAGAAACAAGACAGGGATGCCCACTTTCACCATTCTTATTCAACATAGTACTGGAATTCCTAGCCACAGCAATCAGACAAGAAGAAAAAAATAAAAGGCATCTAAATTGGAAAGGAGAAGGTAAAACTGTCATTATTTGCAGATGACATGATATCATACATAGAAAACCTAAAGACCCCATCAAAAAACTACTAGATTCAATAAGTGAATTCAGCAGTGTAGCAGGATACAAAATCAACACCCAGAAATCGATGGCGTTTTTATACACCAGTAATGAACTATCAGAAAGAGAAACTAAAAAAAATCCCATTTACCTTTGCAATGAAAAAATTAACATAATTAGGAATAAACTAAACCAAGGAAGTAAAATACCTGTACTCTGAAAACTACAAGACATTGAAAAAAAGATAGAGGAAAATATAAACAGGTTGAAGAATATATCATGTTCATGGATTGGAAGAATTAGCATAATAAAAATGTCCAGCCCTACCGGTGTGGCTCAGTGGATTGAAGGTCAACCCATGGAATGAGAGTTCCTGGTTCGATTCCTAGTCAGGGCACATGCCCAGGATGTAGGCTCAATCCCCAATAGGGAGTGTGCAGGATGCAGCCGATCAATGTATCTTTCTCACATCCATGTTTCTGTCCTTCTCTTCCTTCCTCTCTCTCTAAAATATCAATTAAAAAACATATTTAAAAACAAAGATAATAAACTTCATTTAAAAAAATGTCCATACTACCCAAAGCAATCTATAGATTCAATGCAATCCCTATTAAAATGCCATCAGCATATTTCACAGATCTAGAACAAATGCTTCAAAAGTTTATATGGAACCAAAAAAGACCTCAAATAGTCACAGCAATCTTGAAAAAGAAGAACAAAGTAGGAGGGATCACAATGCCGGATATCAGGGTATACTACAAAGCCATTGTAATAAAAACAGCCTGGTACTGGCACAAGAACAGGCATATAGATCAATGGGACAGAAGAAGGAACCCAGAAATCAACTCAAGCCATTATGCTCAATTAATATTTGACAAAGGAGGCAAGAGCATACAATGGAATGAAGACAGTCTCTTAAATAAATAGTGCTGGGAAAATTGGACAGGTATATGCAACAAAATGACACTAGACTGCCAACTTACACCATACATAAGAATAAACTCAAAATGGATAAAAGACTTAAATGTAAGTTGTGAAACCATAAAAATTCTAGAAGAAAACATAGGCAGCAAAATTTAGACATCTCACATGGCAGAATTTTCTTGCCTAGGGCAAGAGAAACAAAGGAAAACATAAACAAATGGGAATACATCAAACTTAAAAAGCTTCTACACAGCAAAAGAAACCAACATCAACATGAAAAAGAAACCCACTATTTGGGAGAACATATTTGCCAATGATACTTTGGATATGGGGTTAATTTCCAAAAGATATAGAGTGCCCATACAACTCAACAAAAGGAAGACAAACAATCTAATTAAAAAATGGGCAGAGGACCTGAATAGACAGTTCTCCAAAGAGGACATACAAATAGCCAAGAGACATATGAAAAAATGCTCAATGTCACTAATCATCAGAGAAATGCAAATTAAAATGACAATGAGGTACCACCTTACACCTGCCAGAATTGCTACCATAAATAAATAAACAGACAACATTGCTGGAGAGGATGTGGAGAAAAGGAACCCTAGTACACTTCAGGTGGGAATGCAGACTGGGTCTGCCACCATGGAAAACAGTATGGTGTTTTCTCAAAAAATTAAAAATGGAACTGCCATTTGACACAGTGATCCCTCTTTTCAGAATATATCCTAAGAATCCTAAAACACCAACCAGGAAGAATATATGCACCCCTGTGTTCATAGCAGCATTATTTACAATAGCTAAGATCTGGAAACAGCCCAAGTGCCCATCAGTAGGTAAATGAATTAAAAAGCCATTGTACATTTACACAGTGGAGTACTATGCAGCTGTAAAAAAGAAAGATCTCTTACCCTTTGAGACACCATGAAGGGAACTGGAGATGATTATGCTAAGTGAAATAAGCCAGTCAGAGAAAGACAAATATCACATGATCTCACTTCTATGTGGTATCTAATGAACAAAATAAACTGATGAATAAAATAAAGCCAGAAACATGGAACAGACTGAGGAATCTCAGAGGGAAGGGGGTCAGGGGTGGGCAGAAAGAGATTAACTAAAGAATTTATATGCATATATGCATTGCCCGTGGCCACAGACAATAATGTGGTGAAGGAGGCCTGGGGCAGGGTGTGAACCAGGTGACGGGGGTCAATAGGGGAACATAAGGGGGGACATCTGCAATACTCCCAACGATAAAGATTAAATAAATAAATAAATAAAAAGAGGTTGGCAGCTGGTTTTCTGAGTCTTTATTTCATTAAGTTGCTCAGATTGGGATAAGTAAAAATATAAGTAATGTAGCTATTTTTCTGTTAACAAAATTGACAGAAACAATAAAGAAATAACTTGATCTTCCTTGTGAAGACTTAATTACAGTCCTTAAATGCATCACCCAGCTCAGAGTAGTTAATTGATCTTACCCATATGTTAACTAAAATAAAGCATTCATATTGTTACCGAACCACTTGCATGCAGGGTGCTGGCCCTGCCCCAGCATGGTCATGGACCTTTTGCAAATCAAGGAACCTACAGGTTCTTGACTCATTCAGGAAAAATTTCAAGACACAAGCTCACATGAAAGTGACAGTAAATTTATTAAAGGGACGGTGATGCAAAGGAAGGACCCCTGGAGATAGGATTGGGGATAAACTCAGGAGGAGCTGCTGCTGCCCATTACTCCCCTGGGTGCAAGTCTTGTTGGGACCTTTAGAGTTTAGGATAGAAGAAGTAAAGTACATGCCTGAGGAAAGGGGGGTGTGAACATGCTCAAGGAAGAGCATGCTGGCATACTTTGTCCTGACTGTTTTATCCATTTTCTGTAGGCAGGAATTTTAGGGGAGGATCTCCACAAAATATTCATTAGATTTCCGGGTTTGTTGTTTAGTATGCTGATGTATAAAAATGAGTGTGTAATGGGATTGGGGTCATTTTCTAGTTAGTTTTACCTTTACCTTTCCCTAATCCAATTAGTCTGGCTAAATTGTTTTTTGCTATCTACCTCCCTGACTATGGTGATTTAACCCATCTGCTCTTAGGCACCTTCAGTTAGGGAGATGGAGTCTTATGATTTATTGCTGAGCCATTCTGGTGGTTTGTTCAGCCATTTGTCTGTTTGTTCAGCTATTTGTCTTGGTTTTCTCATTCCACTTGCCATGGAATTTTCCCAGTTTCTTACTAACCTGCCTCAATATGATGAACATTTAGTTGTCAATAGTTATAAAAGCTGTCATATTTTAAATGTATGTAAGCTGACATTGGTATTATACAAGAGTATATGCACTGTTTTGTGGAAACAATTCATTAAGTATTAACAGGACATTCACTTTTCTTCTCCTATAGAAAGCCAGACTTGCCAGGATACGGGCAGCCAAAACTGGAAGTGCAAATGCTTACATGCAAAGTAAACGGAATGGTTTACTCAGTAATCAACTGCAGGTACAGTCAAGCATCTCACTTTTTTATGCTCGATTTATTGATATAATATTCATTTATTTCTACTTAACCATATAATTTTATTGTGGGTAATTATGAAAATGGCTACTGAAAAATGAAAATGTCATTTTTTAAATAACCTCTCCCTATACAGCCTATTGACAGTAGCAGATCAGAAATTGGGCTATGAAATATTGCCAGTGAGTCATGATTCTCATTTGTGATTGGATAATATTTTTATACATTCTGATATAAACACAATGTGATATTGTGATATCTAATAAGAAATATATATATTTGGTCTTCTTCCTGTTCCTGGCACTGAGCTTCTAAGTACCTGGAATTTCCTAAGGGAAGAGAATTAAAAAGATGGTTTTTGGTATGTTAATGAGGTAACTTCTGTGCCTCACCTAAAGTTGGGGGCTAGTTGCCAGGGAAACCAACTAAGTGATTGGAAGGATGGAATTTTCAATCCTACCCCACCCCTCAACATCCTGGAAATGGAGAGGAGTTAGAGGTTGAGTTCAATCACCAATGGCCAATGACTTATTTAATCAATCATGCCTAGGTAATGAAGCCTCCATAAAAACTCAAAAGAAGGGAGTTTGGAGAGCTTCCTGGTTAGTGAACAGGTGGAGATTTTGTTGCCAGTGGAAATGGGGTCCTTTCACAAAGTCATTTCTGAGGACACACATTTGGGGGGATGAGATGCAGTGGTAAGATTTATTGGAATATAAATAGAAGGCTGCCCTAGGTTCTCAGTGTCTCTTCTTCATTCATTCCACTGTGGGAAAAGTCCAGCCTTGTCTTCATCAAGCCCAGAAGAAAGGCCAGGGTCCCAAAATTTTGTGCCATTGGTTCAGTCCATGTCAAAGCTTAGTCCAGCTCAGCCTTTGTCCCTGTCTGGCTAGTATAGCCTCTCATCCTGGCCATGCTTCAGCTGGTGCTTCAGGCTTGCACTTGGAGCCCGCACTTGGAGCTCACCTGGCTGATGGGTTTCAGGTGGCTGCTATGGAGAGAGAATGTGTGAGCACATGAATCCATGAATGAGTGTTACCAGGCAATAAAGGGAGAGGGAGAAAGAGAAAGAGAGAGAGCTTGCCTTTGTTAAGCTTGGATTATATTATCTCAGACTTGGGAAGGACCAGGAGCTCTTTCAAAATAACCAATCAATTTCCTAACCCTTCGTGGGCTTGTGCTGGGTCCTCCTCCTAACCAATCCATTCCCTAGATCTTCTGGGGTTCTGTGTCCCTTATCCAGTTCATTTCTTTTCCCAGGCAGGCTCTGCTCCTTATGGTTGCCATCTTAGTTTCTACTGGGCATACCTCATAGCAGAAGGACCTCTTCCTGCACCATCTTAGCTTCTACTGCATGTGCCCAGCAGAGGAATGTCCCCTTTATTGGTTTACTCCTTCCCCACCCTTAGTCTGGGCAAGTGGGCTGGTTGTTCCCTGGGAATATTGGAACGCTGGTCCTTCTTCCCAGCACAGGAAAGGAAGGAGTGTTAATCCCTTTTGTGGGGCAATGCTATGATCCCCTGAGATGTCTAAAACTGTCACTTCTAGACTTAATCAGGTTTATTATCTGAGTCAAGTCCCTAGTTAATTAGGCTTCTTTACATCTGATTACCTTTGCTCCCTTCCTTTATTAATTTCTAGCTACCTATGCTGACAATTAAAGAGAGTGGCATACTCACAGAGCAGGGAAGCCTCTCACCCCTTTCACATGCATTGCCTTATGCATCTCTTCCATTTGGCTGTTCCTAAGTTGTATTATATCCTATTATAATAAGCCATTGATCCAGTAAGTAAAATGTTTCTCTGAGTTCTGTGAGCTGCTCTAGCAAACTAATCAAACTCGAGGCACAGGTTGTGGGAATCTCTGATTTACAGCCAGTTGGTCAGAAGCTCAGGTAACTATCACACATGCAATTGGCATCTAAAGTTCAAGGAGGGGGTCACTAGAACCTCCAATGTATAGCCAGGTGGTCAGCAGCACAGGTGATAATTTAACATTGTAACTGAAATCTGAAGTTGGTGGGGAGGGCAGTCTTGCAAGACTGAGCCCTCAACCTGTGTAATATGATGCTGTCTCCAGGTAGATAGTGTCCAAATTGAGTTGAATTGTAAGACACCTGCTAGTGTCTAGAGCATGTCATTGCTTGATGGTGTTGGGGACAACCCCCACCACTTTAGAGTTGGGTTTAGAACCCATTTTACATGGGAAAGGTAAAAAATGTTCAATTACTCAAATACCTAATTATGTTTTATTTCAAGATTACTTATGTTCCTTAAAGTTCATTTGAGTGGGAGTAGAGGATGATATGATGTCTCCTTTTATTTTTTAATAGAGAAGGAACACTGTTTAGTGTTTTAAAAGTCACATAGTATGAAATACAATTTGAGAAACCACTTTTAGCTCAAAACTTTCCTTTAATACTTAGGATTCCAATCATCTTTCCTTACAAAATAGCTTTTATTTAGGTGAGCATAATACCATTTTCAGGATTATCTAAGTATGACATTAAATTTTATTATCCAAAAATAATGGCTGTCAGGCTTTCAAAGGTAGTTGGTAGTTGAATGTGCAGAAGAGATTTAAATTTTCTATTCATGGAGGCAAGTCTAAAAGACAAGATGCTAATTTGAAAAAAAATGTAAATAATGACTATCAAACTTAAAAGCAACTGCTTGGTTGTCCCTTTTTAGCTAAAAATAATAATAAAATGCTGCTATTTAATCTCAGGAAATAGGCCAGCTCTCTCTGTGGAAATGTGTAGTTGAGGTTCTCATTGTTTGCAAATGAAATAGAAAACACTTCTGTCTTCTCTGTGTTCACAGTCCTCTGAGGATGAGCAGACCTTTGTCAGCAAATCGGGCTCCAGCTTTGAAACCCAGCACCACCACCTGCTTCACTGCCTGGAAAAAACCACAGTAAGGAACCAGCATGACTGCCTGCCCCCTAGTACTCACAGTAATCCCATTTGCTTTTGTGAATACTCAGTCCTTCCAGGCAGGATTTTACTGTCCGCATTACTGGAAAATATACTAAAAAAATAAAAACACAATATTTGAAATTAGTTTGGAAGACTATTGTGACATTTCAATTTGGAAAGTATTTTAGAGACATTAAAATGTTTGTATCCTTGGTTGTTATCCTCACTCTAGTGTAAAATACTAATTTAACGCAGATGTATAATTGTTTTCCAACAGCCAACTACAAGTCTTATAAAATATCTTTTCACCCTGATTCTTAAAATGTTGATTAAACAGAAAAAAATATATTGAAGTTCAAGTGTTCCTGACATCTGAATGAAGGGAATATCAATAGCAATAATGAAAAATAGAGAATGACTGAATATAAGCATTTCCTGCATTCATAGGTATAATGAATACAGATAGATAGTAACACTGTCAGTTCTCATAAGAAAAAATAGCATTTAATCAATGTCATGCCCCTTTGGCTGAGGATTGAGTGTACATTTCTCCATTTATAGGCTCTATTTGGAACTCCTCTTTAGCAAAGTCACCCATTCTCTAGCTAGCTTGTCAAAAGAGGTCACAGTCTGTGACCACAGAGCAGAACAAAACTTGCAGCATATTTTGATCAAGTCTTCTCACTCACTCACCATAGATGATATTTGTATTCTCACTTCCAACATATTGTCCATACAAAGGGTACGGGATCAGGCAAGTCTTTCTGGAGGAACCTGAGTTGAAATCCACAGGATAACTAAGAGCCAGTTAGGCAAAGAAATAAAGGGGCTAAAACATGATGTAACCTGAGGAATGTAGAACTTGGTGTAAGGACTTGGAAGGTGGTAGCACAAGAGGAGACAGAGAGAGGCGGTGGCTATATAATGCGAGGTTTTTGAGGCATGTGAAAAATGTTGATCTTCATCTCAAGTGGAAAATTATTTGAGGCTTTAAACAGGGAAGTTACAGGATTGTAGCTGATTTTAAATAAAAATGTGAACAGGTCTATAACTTACTAGAATATCTCTTTGAAATTTAAATAACATTAATAATAGAATGTATTTTTGCATATCTTTTCCTTTCATTTTATTTTATTTTTTTACTATTTTATCATTTAGGGCTTTTTTAATAAAAAAAATATATTTAATACCAATCAATAAAGTTTAAATTGAGCTGCCTACAAAAATATATGGCAATCCTCAGCAGAATGACTTCTTCACTTCGGTCACTGAGGAGATAAGTTAGAATCTCATGTGTTATAACTTGTACTATATGTGAGAAATGTGCATGGCAAGAGAAGACAACAGTGTGAATCTTAGTGAATTATTTTTTTCTATAAAATTTAATATTTAACACAAAATTCTATCTTATCTGAACATATTTTCTCTGGACTTTCAACTGTAGAATGTTAAATTTCATTTACTTCAAAATGCTTGTCTCAGCAAAGAAATGACAAAATGAGTAACTAAAACAATCTATTTCCTATTAGCCAGTGAATTGCTACAATTGTTTTGCTAATGTTTAGGATGAGAGATAGTTAAGTGGAATTCTGCATGTGCAAAGTCTCCCATTATATGACTATTCCAACCAACACAAAGAAAAAATAGTAAACAAAGTCATTTAGTAGCTCAGACCAAAAATGTTTTCCCTTATATTACTTAGATAACAGTCTTCCATAAGCACTGTAGGAGACAATTCTTTTATTAAATATTTTTAAAGCAAAGTTTACACTGTGTTTCTCTAAAATATAGTATATGAAATGATATCCATCACTATTTACTTCTTATTTAACTAATAAGTCATATTTTTCTCTCTACTGAGAGAAATGGGAAGTGTCCTGGGTGCCTTATTTTCTAATTTAAAAATGTTTTCAATTCCATGTGAAAATATTTGCTTTTATATGACAGACAATCTAACTTGGATTAAAATAATCTCTCTCATAATTTCAATCTGTTTAAAAATAAATCAATGTGAATTTACACGTTTTTAGGTATTATCTATATTCATTTTCAAGTTTTTTTCCTTCAGTTTATAACTTCCAGTTTTGATGTTTAAATTAATAAATGATATTTCAAGATAAAGCTAGTCTACAAATAGACACTAAATCAGCCTTCATGTGTCAATCTCAAGGTCTAACAAGAGAGATTTTATTTTCCCATAAATGCTAGTATTAGGTGGCTTTGATATTTTAATCTTTATGAAAATGGTATTAGTTACCCATCGGATGGTGTAAATGTATGTGGACATTTTTATGTTTTAAAAATGAAGCTATTCATTTTCATTTTTAAAGTTAAAGTGTGTTTCTGTCTTTCTTCGCTTTTTTCTACACCTATGAAACAGAATCACGAGTTTGTGGATGAACAAGTCTTTGAAGAAAGTTGCATGGAGGTTTCAACTGTTAATCGTCCTTCAAGTCACAGTCCCTCTCTGTCTTCACAACAAGGAGTCACCAGCACTTGCTGTTCAAGACGACACAAAAAAACTTTCCGCATCCCAAATGCCAATGTATCAGGAAGCCATCGAGGCAGTGTGCAAGAACTCAGTACGATTCAGATCAGATGTGTGGAGAGAAACCCACTATCTAACAGGTAGATTAATCTGTGGACACACACCTATGCTGGTTCCCAGAGCACATCTTCACCTGCAGTTTTGTTGCTACATGTGTGGCATCTAAATTCTAGTTCCTAGAGTTCAGAATGAGACAAAACTTACACTGTAACAAGTAGGAGAATGGATCTACTGTAATATTCATTAAGAGTCATAAGAGTAGTTATAGCAACATTAAAAGAGCTGAAGAAAGATAAAGCAGTCAGGCAACCACAAATGCATTTCTACTGCTTCAGTTCCACAGCTGTTTCATATTTGAACAGATACTTCTATGCCCAGGAACACACAAATAGCCTGAAATGACAGTCAACACTGCTAAAAGAGACAAATGAAATTGACATTGATATGATTAAAAAGTATTCAACAGCACCTATAAATAAATCAACAGAGTCAATGTGACAGTGATAAATAAAACTATGCCTACACAAATCTTTTGAATCAATATACAATTTTGACCAAAAAAGGATTTTGGCCACAATAAACACAAAAATCAATCCAATTCAAAGAAAGATAAGTAAAATGCTAAAATCGTTTACCTCTAGTGAGTTTATGGACAAGTGAGTTTCTCTTGCTGTTTTCCCTTTGCTTCTCTTTATTTGCTTGTTTTTACAAGTCATTAAAAAGACCAATTTTGCCCAAATGATTTTTACTTTGTTTTTCAAATAAAATAGCTTTTATTTTTAGATTAGCAACCATTAATTCAGTGCTACTTCTTTGTTGGCATCCAACAATCTTTGTGGAAAACCTGGATGAGATTCTGAATTCAGGCTATGTTGATTTACATAAATTAGATATCTGTGGGAGCAGAATATTAAATGTTGGAGCAATGAAAAATGTCTGTCTCAGAGATATCTTACCACTCCAAAGTAGAAAATCGAGAAGTGTTTGGAAAGAAAATTTTAGTACATAAACATTAAATTAGTTTTCCATGAGAGTAAAATAGTTTGAAGTTCCTATGTATCCCCTCCTTTCTCCTTTTCCCCTGCCTACATGCAAGAACACCACTTGGGAGAGCCTTTAACTATTAGTAATGGCTAACTTTTTGGGTGTCTTAACATTTGGTTGTCACTAAGTTGAGAGCTCTAAGGGCACTCTATATCCCAAAGAGACAAGATAGTAAAATGACTCTGTGGTCAAAGATTTGAGGCATATCTACAGGAAATATCCCTTCAATAAAGGTATCTCAAACCTCTCAGAGGTTCTATTTAAAGAAAACTACTTTGCTCAACCCCTTGTTTCAAAAACTTATCTGATCCTCTTTCTCACAATTTTATACAACACTTTGTTTGAAAAACACTGATGGAACCGAATTTAGCAGGTTTTTACACATCTATTTATAATTTAGGACCTGACTAATGTTCACTTTAACATACAGGATGGGGTAAATGTAGGTTTACAGTTGTGAGTATGTGAAACACAGAGATTATTCTTGTATCATTATTTATTAATCATTGCATTATTTTTCTTAGAAACAACTGTAAAGCTACTTGTGCCCACCCTGTATATTAAGGTTTGGTGCTCCCTTTTTAAAATTATGTTAATTGTTCTTAGACATTTAAGCTATTACTTAGAAATGTGACACTGTGTATACCTCCATTGTAGGGGGAAAAAATTTTAAGTAAACAACTTACCTTCTTAAATCTATTTTTTTCCTCATCAGCCGATCCAGTTTAAATGCCAAAATGGAAGAGTGTGTTAAACTAAACTGTGAACAACCTTATGTGACTACAGCAATAATAAGCATCCCAACACCTCCAGTAACCACTCCTGAAGGAGATGACAGGCCAGAATCTCCGGAATACTCAGGAGGAAACATTGTCAGAGTGTCTGCTTTGTAAGGCAACTGGAATCAGGTCTAGGAGAATTTGAGCCCTGGCTGTGGAAAGAATACCAATGTGGAAGAAAGAAGAAAAAATAAATGTTTTTCAGATGAAAATGGCAGAGCAAGAAGGTTGGTAGTGAAACAAAAACAAAGCTTCCAAACTAGAGGATGGAAATAAAACCACCAAATGGCATTTCTTTAGAGTTTGACCTGATGTACAGAGGAATAGTCTGTGGCCCTTGGGCTTTGTGAATGAGCACAATGAAATGCCGCCTATTGATGCTTCTTATGACCAGAACTCTTTTTTAATAAAATAAAATAAATCTTTGAACCTAATGTTACAGTTGAATGCAAAACAAAAAAAAATATGGAAAACATTTTGATAAAAATTTTTCCTGTTAAAACCATGAACATTGGCTATGATGAAGATTATTGCATATAAAAAAAAACTCATGCAACATATTTGTATTGACTGAAGGAAACCATCATAATGCATGCTAGAATTCTTTGGAGTAGTGATCTCAGTTTCCTTATGTTGTCTTCAGAATAGGCATGATAAACTATAAATGTAGAAAGGGGGAATTTCTGTGCACTTACAACAAGCTGATCGTTCATATTCCATGGTGGGCTGTGCAAATAAACTCCTTTTGGGACTGCAGCATTTCTCATGGGAATGCTCAATAGTAAATGTAAAGTGTTCAGATAGTTCAGTATTAATTATAATTTTACCTTGCACCTAGATAATGTTACAACTGCAATAATTCATTGTGCACCTGTTGTATCAGGAATCAGGATTTTTGTTGTTATACTTTCCAGATCTTCATAAATTCTGTAAGAGCCACATTCATAGAAAAACTTCTAGTGTGGTCAGGTTTTAGATAATGTTTTAATCCAAAACTTTGTGTCATAAATGTTTTTCAGTAATATTCTTTGGTCCACTGTGTTCCTGTGACTGTTCATTTCTTGTTCCTGTTTTTCTATAGCACGTTTATATTGGGTTTATTGTCATCAACTGAACTAATGCTCTGTAGTTCAATTGACTTTCCTACTTCTGTATTCCCCAACAAATCTTCTTGTAAGTAGATTGTCATCATCAATCCCCTTGTCAAAAATTAGAAAAAAGGAGTTGACATCCATGAATTATCTCTAACTTCTTTGCTGTCATGGAAAAGCCCAAACATTGGATATACCACTGTATGTTTCATAAAAACAATTGGCTGGACTATTATCACAAGATCAGTGATCCCAGAATTTCACTTGATGTATTATTTATTTTGCTTTAGATCTCAAATAAATATAAAATAACTAATATGAATTGAAAGGCAGAGATAAACCAAGTGCTTTATGTAACAATATTTGATGAAAGCATGCTTTCTATGCTGTTGGAAAGGCAGCACAAATTTATCTCAGAAAGATTCTTGTGTATTGCAAGGAACAATTTTCTCCACTAAATCAGGAGGACAGGAGTTTGATGATGCAAAGTTGATCTCTATGTACATTTAAGTGAAAAGTCTCGATAATGTTTCACCTTTAAAATATATCAGCAGACATGTCTGCACATGACAGTGTAAAAATGTTTTATGTCAGATGAAAGTTTTGTTCATTCCAAGCCACCAGTGTAAGGAATAAGGTTTAGCTTTCATACAGAGAAAGAGTTAATAATTATCCCTCTACGATAGAGATTTTTAAATGCTTATCATAATTTATCATTAAAAATTAATTAATCCAACTATTTTCAAGTAAAGCCAGAAATTCTTGCTTCCCATTTCTAGAACTGCTTCTAGAACAATGCTGTGCACACAGTAGATTTTAATAAACATTTGCTGAGTGAAAGGAAGATAAATTCTTCTTTCTCTTGGGAAGAACTGGCTGTATGTCTAGTATGTCTTTAAAAAGTTACTAACCTTCCTGGAGTGTGAATATTAACAATTATATTAACACATGCCTCATGTCACTTTATGCTTCTAGAGCAAATATACAGTGAACCTTCTTTGACGGCATTTGTTGAAAAACTTTTTTAAAAGTAGACTAAAGAAACTACAATCAGGAGTGCTTAGGTCTTTTGATTCCCAATGAGAAGTTCTATTTTCATGTTCTGAATATTACATTTTTAAAATGCAGTTCACTTAGATTATTTCAGTTAAAAATTCTGCCTCCTTTTCAACTTATCATTTATCCAAAACTATTACTTTGTTTAGATTTTTGGAAAAGAAAAAAAAATTTGGTGTCTTAGGTGATTTAAAAGTGTACTGTGTTGGTGGTGAATGACTATTGATGACTGTGTTAAGTGCATCTGTATTGTAAGTGAAATGTAATTATTTCTGTGTACCATATGGAGTAACCAAGGTCATTGTTTTGGACAATTTTGTTTGAAATTTATATATCTTATTTTAAAAGGTAGCATAATATCTGCATTATGCTGGAAAAAATAGGCCTCTGGAGAATACTTAAATAAACATGTGCATGCTTGAACAGGATAACATGGTTGGCTGTTGCTCTTTTCCTTAGACTTTCTTCTCTTCCAAATCTAGGACATGTCACATTCTTAATACATATCTGGGAGAATTCTGTAACAGATCAAATGAACCGATCACTTTTAACATTTAAATCTAGTCTAAATCGGCGGAGATGGTAGTTCTGTCAACAATGGGATATTAGGCAGAGACTTTAAGGGAAATGTTAATATCATTTAAAGACAAAAAAAAAAGTCACTGCTTTAAATGGTTATTTTTGGAAAAATCTTGGCAACTCCAACTCCATAGCTACTAATTAAGATAATTTAAGTACATTGTAAGATTTTATTGGTCATTAAAAAAGATGTAGTATGGGTAAAATCAGTTGTTTTTTATATATGATACTTTCAAGTAGAGTGCTCTCTCAATGTGTGACCCACAGTTTATTAGCCTCCACCCTACATGCCCCTTGATTCTTGCACAGTGTGGACCAGAGAGAAGGCTGCTGCCTAAATCTTATAACCTTCTTCACCAGCACTTCTTGAATTAAGCAAAGAGATATTTTGAGGTAATAACTTCAGTCAGAACTCAATAGATTCTTAGTCAAAGACTTTTTTCTACCTAAGGAAACAGACAGGGTGATTTATTTGTCTAGGGGTGTGTGTGTGTGTGTGTGTGTGTGTGTGTGTGTGTGTTTATACACATGCTCATAGATTTTTATTCATTTTTTTTTAAATAGCACATACTGATGGTTGACGGTTTCTGTTCAGTAGGGGACAAAAAGTAAGACAATGTTAAGAGATTATTAGAAGAATGAAACAGAGTAAATCATTTAGCACAGAGAGTGATTTTAACTAGCGATCCTCCTGGTGGATAGTCTCTGTATTTTTTCTTATTAATGATTTTTCTTTATAGGCCTTGAATTATTGAGATGTCGATCATGCATTAAAAAGGTTCAATACACCTCCCTATTTCTTCAACTTAGTTACAATGTGGACTTGGAAATAGCCTCCAGGGAGTTATATCAATGTCTGCCAGCATCAATGCTCAAAAGAATAAAAAAGGCTCTTGATATCAAATAAATGACTCCTCAGAGTTTCATAAGATAGTCATCTCATCTTCCAAGGGTGTTATTAGGTGTTTATTTTATTAACTCACAGTTACAAAAAGGGTTATTGCTTTGTACAGTGTAAACTTCACCGGAATTTAAAACACAGTTGTGCAGATACTCTATTTCTTTGAAAAAATAAATGTAAATTTCTATCTACCTGAGCTAGTTGTATTTAAGGTAGTAAAACATTCTTTAAAGGGAAGGATATTTTACTTGAAAGAAATTTTTACTGTTTTTGGAATTATTACTTTTGAATAGCACATTTGCTTAAGATAATTATATATTTAATTGCAGAGTTTTTAGTATAAACAGTATTACATCCGTCTTGTACCTTCTAACCCTTTGCTCTTTACTGCTTGCCTTACTTTTTCCTTTTTTTCTCTAGAGCATGATTAATTCTTCTATTAGATTATTCTCCCTCTTTCCCTAATCAATTTTTCCTCTGGTTTTTCTATGGAAATCCACTAGATGACTATTCTTTATTCTACATATAACTCAAATCCTTGAGCATAGAGGATGTGCCAGACATTGCATTAGGTGCTAGAAAAATAGAGACCAAGATTCCAGACCAGTTATATAGGGAAAATAGTTTAGAGTACTCTCTGCTTCACCCTGCTATTCATAATCTTACACTAAAAATATTCTCCTTTCTGCATATTGACAGTCATTTTACTACTTTAATCCTGAAGACACCTCCTCAACAGAGGCAGCATCTACATAGTGTTTTTCAGCCCTGGACAGTTTAGCTCAGTGGTTAGAGCATCTGCCCTAGGACCAGAGAGTCATGGGCTCGATTCCAGTCAAGGGCAAGTACCTGGGTTGCGGTTAGGTCCCTGGTCCTGGTCGGGGTCATGTGAGGCAACCGATAGATATGTCTCTCTCACATTGATGTTTCTCTCCCTCTCTCTCTCTCTCTCCCTCTCTCTCTCTCTCCCCCTCCCTCTCTCTCCCCCTCCCACTCTATCTGAAGATAAATGGAAAAATATCCTCGGATGAGGATTATATATTTTAAAAAAGACAGTGTTCTTCAAAGTTCTTTCTAAAATCTTCCCCTTACATCATTAAAATTCTCTTTCTGTAGGCCATGGTCCTCTTTCTTTTGGAGGAGGGGTTGCAGAAAAGGACACACATACCCTGACTTACCTGCTTGAAGAAAGATTAAAAAGCAAGTCATCATAAAACAAAACAGAAAAGGAGGCAGAACTTCACATTTATGATTTGAACATGGTAAAAAACTAGCGTTTTCCAAGTATACACTCTGCCCTTCCTACTATAGTTTCAGAGGATGTGAAGAAAGCTACTATAATAGCTTTGCAGGAGGAGTACCACACAATGCTGCTGGGAATCTTAACAACACACCTCCAGTTAGTTCATCTGATTAATCCCATTGAACTCTGTGAAAGAATGGGCAACAGAGCAGTAAGTAGAAAGAAAGGTAAGTTTATGATCAGCAGCACTCACCAAAATGTGGGCCTGTGGTTTATGTCATTTTCAAAGCCTGGGGCTGGCTGAAGAAGAGTATTGAAGGGTGCATATCAAAGATGTGGAGAGAGATTTGGGGGAATCCTACAAGACAAGGTTGGGGAGTTGACCAGGGCTACCGGTGAATGAGAGGCATCTTGGGTTTTTATTCTCATTGACAATCCAGCATTTTTTAGTTTGATCAATTCCTTTGTTAGAGCTAAAAATTGTAATACCAAAAGTTACTTAAAAGTTACTTAACTTACTCAGTTTTAATAGTCAAGCACTGATAAATTGCTCTGAGATCCCCAAGGTTTCCTGCACAACAGAAGACAAAACTCTGAAAAAGCAGAATACGGAACTAGTACTATGAAATGCGAAAGAGAATTGAAAGAGCCAGAGAATGGACCTTGACCTTGAAAAGACGAATCTGTTAGATTTCCATATCAGAGGCACTGGATATAACAATTTCAAAAGTAAAAAATGTCATGTACATCACAATGTTACATGGGACTTAATCTGGATTGTCAGCATGATTTTTATTACCAACCAACCTGGTAAAAAACAAACATAAAAACAATGTACAAGCCACAGAAGTAAAATCCTAATGTAGCCTTTCAGGATACAGTTTCTTTCTTCCACAGATTCACAGTGAACACTAAATATTAGTGATTATATTATAACAACCATGAAAGATAACAATGTTATTGAACAAGGACCTGCTGCCCGAGGCACATAGGAGCCAAAATTATGACCTTGGCTCTTTAGAGAAAACTTTTCATTGCTGAGTCCACACACAGGACACCGAAGGCACTGCTAAATCTTTCCCCCTGAACTGGGGTCTGGACCAGTTTTAAGGGTCAAAGAGAATAGAGTGGCATGTGGTCGAGCTGGCTGAGCAAGTTTTGATTGGAGGGGTTTGGAACTTGGCCAATTATGGTACAGAGTAGAGAGGTAAGAGAAAACACAAAGGAATTCCAATCTAGGAGGGTTTGATTGGTCAGTTCTGTATTTGTCCATATTTTCTGTCCAGGCAGCAATCTTTCATATTGAAGGAACTTTCACTTCATAACGGGCTCCAGTAGCCACACTTCTGTTACTTGCGTTCTGTATACTGAAGATTCTAGGTTCCAGGGTCAAATTGAGGATGGGGTAGCACATGCACAGTGCTATCTCCGTAAAATAAGGATTACATTAACCACTCTGCTTTAAGGAAGTAGGACCAGCGTGCTGTTTCAACAACAATAACAGTGACTGCTAACCTTTACTGGGTCCTCAATAAATGCCCAGGAACTGTGCTAATCACTTTATATGCATCAGTCCATTAGCCACTTTTCTTTTGAGACCAACACTTTAACATTGTATGATGAATTTTCCTAATTCAGAAAATATACATTTTTAGATTAAATCATATATTTCTGTGATGGTGTTCTACTTTGTAGAAATATTGATGCTATTTCTTCTTTTAGAGTAAAACAGAAATGAATGGAGGTGGGGGACAGGAGGAAGCCCAGTTATATTCATGTTCTGTTGGTTGCAACGCTATTATAAAGGACGATCAATTTTTCTTCCCATTTCCTTTGGTCTAAATTTTTTTTATCTTAAAAAATATCCCGCTAATATCTATTTCTGATAGACTATTGGTGAATTAAAATAAAAATGGAACCTGACTGAAAAATATATTGCTGTCCTAATTGACACAGATTTTGTCCAGCAACTTCGAATCAGCACAACGTATACACTAAGTTAATTTTCCGGTAACAAAATCATGTGTTAGAGCATTCATGCTCTCTCACTGGCCCCCATTTTTTAACAAGGGCTGCCAAAATGTACAAGTAGTTGATCGGGGCTGCAGTTATAGCCTGCAGCAAACAGTTGACACATAATCCAAGTCCTAGAGGCTCATAATAACAGAAGAGAAATATTTTGGAATTAGGTCTAAAGCACAATTCCCACCCTTAATTATCTTTTGTACAACGATGAAGTGCCCATTGGCATTTAATAACACATGCAAAATAAGGTGCAGAAGGATTCAGATAGGCAATGTAACTGCATAATTCAGTATCCCAAATTAATATAACACAATAAAATAAAAATTCTTGGATTTTTTTCATCCTCATAAAGAATTCTAAAATTTTTCTGTAGGTTGTTGATATTTTTTATTTGCTCCTAATAAAATAGAAAGCTTCAATAAATGTGTAAACATAGACATTTGATTTAAACAGAACTGTAAAAAATTTAATGTACCTTTTAAAATGGTACTTGGGATATAACTACTTGTCATAAAACTTCTTCTTTGTGTTTCATCGTTTGCTTGCTTTATGTTCCAATACAGCACTGGCCTATTAATAATATCTTTTTACTTTCTACCTCAATCTTTCCTTTCTTACTTCTCAAAAGGAAAATGTGTTATTTATCATAAGTATTAATGTTGTGTCCAAAACTTCTTTTACATGAAAAATTAAGATGCAATTATGATTTAAAAGAAATGTACTGAATCAAAAAGGTAATATTTATGGTTTACCATTGTCAAATCCTATTGAACATGATGATAACTTATAATATTTGCCTCAAGGAGATAAACCTTCTTCAAATTGTCATATAGATGATAAAAATTCTCATTTCTGTTTTTTTTTCCAAAGTAGAAATATACAGCAGGTAAATTCTAATATAAATATCACACTATAATTTGAAAGGAGGCATTTATGTAATATCCCAATAGCTCCACCAGTATCTAAAACAATGCACAAGGCCACTAATGTGAGACTAAGAGAAAAATGGAACCATGAGTGACTGGAGGAACCGGAAACTATATATTCTTTGAAAGACAGAGTTTGAAGGACTAGACAGAATTCAAAATTGTGTCAGTTTCTTTGGATAGCTTATCTAGAATTCAGTTCATTGGCAAAGATTCAGAGAATTAAGTTTGATTACACTGTATTTACTATTAGATATAGATTATAAAGTATGTAGGATTATCAGGAATTAACTCAAGGCATTTCCCTCATCACCTCTAGCCTCAAATTGTAAGTATCTGAACTTAAATTTAGACTGAATGCTAAAATGATTACAATGAACTCAAGTTAGGAGAATAAGGGTAAGTCCATAAGACAAAAAGTGAGAGTATAAATGCCTTACTTTATGTGTTCGAGTATGTCTGATTCTGATAAATACATTTCTATAATAATCTCTGACCATAATAAAAATGTAAATACAAATGAACTTTAGAATGACTATGGTTTATTTTTAATCAGTAGTACTTCTCTTCTCCATTTCTTCTTATAACAGAAAAGTATATTTGATACCCTAAATATATTATAAGAGCACAAATGATTTTTCATAATACAAGAGAAAGCCAAAAAAATTAATTAATTAATTAACTTAAGCATCCAGTGCACTTCTCATAATGAAAACATGTAAAATAATATGAAATATTGCTATAAAAATAGTTCTTAGGAAATTTCTTAGAAAAAAAGTTCTTAGGAAATTTCTTGTACATACATTTCTATTTTTAAATAATAGATTACCGTATAATTTATGTAGTGGTTTTCTTATGAAATCCCTTTATGTCTCAGATAAAAGGAGAGAAAATGTGGGAGAAAGGGATTAAACATACACACACACATACACACTGAGACAGGCAGAATGTGGAGTCCCATTTAGTTTACTACCTGATGTATTTTAAGGAAATGTGGAAGGAAACTTTTTATTGTCAGTAATCATTATATCTTCTGGTGTTTTTTTCTTTGTTGATTGTATAAAATTATAATGTAGCAATAGCCGGCCTTTTTAAATGAATCTTCTTCAAAAGAACTATCTTAGTAGCATTCTTAGGATTACCAAACAGCATTTTCTCTTTTTCTGAAGCTTAAACGTGTAGAGTGCCGAAACCTGCATTAGCTGCAGCTGGGAAGAAATGAGAGAGCAGTGATTTTGAGTACATACCTGAAAAAGAAACTCATAGCTTATTACCTTGCAAATGTATTGGGAATATGTGCCTTTGTAAGTTACTTTTAAGTAAGCAACCCGTAGATTTAAAAAAAAATATTAATCCACTTCTTAGCTAAATCTGTTTTAAACTTTAAGGTGCTCATTTCTGACAGCAGGGTTGTGAAAAGCAAACTATCCTATTTTAGTACCATGAAAGTAAAAAGGACACCAAGCACTTCAAAGCCTTGTTTCAAAATGTATCTATGTGCTTCTGTGCTATTCTCCTCCCTACTTTTCAAGTGTCTAGGTCACTTTCTTTGGACTTTGTAATTTATAAGGATCGCAGAGATATACATATGCGCACATTCTCCAGTCCATGTTAATCACTGTATTCAGCACCATGTGGAGAACTGGGAACACACCAAGAGGAAGGAAAGTCTTCTCACTCAAAGGGAATGTTAAATGCTTCCTGGATATTAAACAGTGTGAAATTCATCTCAAGAAAATTGTTGGACAGTGTATTGACTGCAGCTTCAAATTATATAAATTTCAAGAGATTTCTAATAAGGAAGGAATTTTTTTTTAAAGGAATGGTTCTTGCATTATACGTCAGCTATGACTAAAACAGTACTGCAAAGGAGCATACAGACCCTCAGACTGCAGAGGTAGCCATTCTACTCATTCATTTTCTTTGTGAGCAATTGTATATGTTCCCAGCACTGTGCTAGGTGCTGGGATGAAATGATAACATGATCCTGCCCTTGTTGATACCGTAGGAGAGGGAAAATAATTTTCCCTCTACCCTTATCAGTTCTCAGCTGAGACCGTCTTAACAAAACACAGATTGGCAAGAGGAAAACAAATAAGTTTATTAATGTGTATATCTCATGTATATAGGGAAATACCCAGGGAAACTAACCATTAAAGGTAGTCTAGAATTCAGGATTAAATAACATCATAACATGGAAAGGGTAGGGGTGTGTGGGCCTCTTAGAGGAGAGTAGTGATTTTTAGAGAGGAAGAATGGGCTCTCAGAAGAATGATGGGAGATATGATAGTTTGTGGCAAAGCTGGTCTGGGTGTGATGTTGACTTCTCATCTCCTCTCTTGTGACAACAGTTGATAAAATTCCTGGGGAGGGGATTTATGACAACTGAGTTTCTTTGAAGGATGTATGTTTAGGCAAATAGGGTTCGGAGAAGGTCTCTTCCTGCATTTGCTGCTTTTCAAGTGCCTACAGATAAAAATAATCAATACACCAAAGAGGCATATTTTGGGATGGCACATTCCGTTACCCTTCAGTATTTATAGTGTACTTGTTGACTTGGACCCCAAACAGGTAGAAATATAATTAAGGAACTTTAGAGTGAGATACACTCTAGAAAAAAGTAAAGTGTTCAGATCAGCAATGAAATATTGGTGGGAGTGGTGGGAAGCATTAGGTTGGTGTTGAAGAAAAGGCCTCTAGGTAAAGACACGTGAGACCTGCAGAAGGAAGAGCCAGCCAGGCAGAGAGCAGTCTGTGTCTGGGGAGCACACACACATTTTCTCTGGCAATGTAAAGGACCAATCTATTTGATTTCAGTAAAATTCATGGATTTTAATTTTTTCCTTCTATTACCTGCTATTTCAAACCTTTATGTGATTCAGGGGCCAAATTTTTCTAGATGTTTTAAAATAATCAATAGTTTATCTTTCTTGATTCCTATTTCTTTCCCAAAATAAAGGTCTTTCAGTGAAAATATCAGCTCACATTTATTCACTAAGCAACCAACAGGAGCCATTACGTCCTTGCAATTGGCTGCTGGTATTAGGATAGCCATTTCCCAAGAGAGGGGACTGAAGTCAAGGGAAGTTAAGCAGCTTGCCCCTGGCCACAACACTGGTAAATGATTAGGATGGATTCAAACCCATCTGCAAAGCCAGGATGCTTTCCTCTCTTACAGGGTCTCTCATTTTCTTCACAATGAAATTAAATAGTATTAAACCTGCATACAAGATATAATTCTGGATTTTATCACCTAAAGACAAGTATAGGAGTATCTTCTGTCTATCTTACATCTGCATTATTGTGTTTTTATCATTAAGATGACTACCAAATTTTTTTATTAATTTATTTTTGTTACAGATGTTTCTCCTTTTTTCCCCATTGACACTACCAAATATACATTTTTTAATCCTCACTGAGGACATGCTTAGAGAGAGGAAGGAAGAGAGAGAGAGAGTTGAGAGACAAACATTGATTTGTTGCCTTATGTACTTGCCTGACTGGGGATCGAACCCACAATCCAGGTATGTGCCCTCACCGGGAATCAAATAGAAAACGTTTCAGTACACAAGACAACACTCAACAAGACGGGCACTACTAAGCATTTTTATAAGCCAGAGTTCATTCATTCATTTTATTAATTCAACAAATATTGATTGGGCAATACTCTGCTATATACCTGACATAAAACAATGGAAAAAACAAATATGATTCCCCACCATTGCAGTATTTGTATCATTGAAAAGGCTATCATTAAGTAAATAAACATACAGATAATATGTAATTGCAAATTGTGGTAAGTGTCATAATGGAAAATAATGGGTTACTACAAAAGAGATAACAGAGAAGTTCTCATTAAGATTTAAGGTCCAGAAAAGTTCTCCTTGAGGAATTGGCATTTATTGGGTCCTAAATGAGAAGTGGGAATCGTTCAAAAATAGGAGAAAAATTTTGCAGGCAACAGACACTAAAAGCAAAATTGTAATTTACAAGACAGAAAAGCTCTTGTAATTTGCAAACCTATTAGAAGGCCTCTGTAGTTGAGCCACAGTGAGTGAGAGGGAGTGACTATTAGTTGGAAAGTGGACATGGTAAAGGACATGTATGAACTCATAGACCCTTTCACTTAAGAATTTTGAACTTTGTCCTCAGTCTAATAGGAAACCATGAAGAATTTTGAACCAAGAAATGACATGATCCAATTTATGCTTTTTAAGGATCACTCTACTTGCTGTGTGAAGAATTGTTGGGGAAAAGGACAGGAGAGGAAGCAGGGATACCAGTTAGGAAACCAGTTCAGTAACTCAAGTCGGAGATGAGATGTGGCTGATTTAGAGTGGCACCTGAGAAAACTAGACAATTTAAGGGACATTTTGGAGTTAAAGTCAAGAAGACTTGGTAGTCATTGATATCAGCATGAGAAAATTCTATGAAAGTTGTTGATTTCTGATTTAAATAGCTGAGTGGAAGAAAGTATCATTTGCTGAAATGATCAGGAGTTCTTCTTTGAACATGTCATGAATCATCCAAGAAGAGGGGCAAGTAAAGCAGTAATAATGAAAACTAGTAAATATATATTAAATGCTTACTATTAATATTTATTAAAAATGTAACTGGGCCAACCACAGTTTTTAAGGGCTTTAAATGTATTAACTCATTTATCATCAGAAAAGCCCTATAAAGCATATATTACTAGTTTTTCTAGTTTATAGATAGAGACATTTTATCATAAAAATAGAAATGTCACATAACATATCTAGAGTCACACACAAAATAATTCACAAAAAGGGGATTGAAACCCAGGTTTCTGATTCTAGCTCTGAAGCCTGAAACGTTACCCACTCCAGGAGTGCACAGCACAGAAGAGGATCTGAGAATTATTCCTTTTAAGAATCAACATCATGTAGGGGTATTAAATCCAAGGTGATGGAATAAAGTCTAGAATAAGAGAAGGATTCCTGGAGCTATTCAGGAAGAGTTAAAAAGAAGTTTGAGAAAGGGTAGCCAGACATGTGTGAGGAAGCCAGGAGACTGTGGGAGTATGTCAAGATAAGGGAAGTTTGAACTCAAGGAATGCTGCAGAAATGTCTGGTAAGGTACACCTAAAAGTGTTGGGGCCATCTGTCACCAGAGTGGTCATCATTTAACTGAGCAAAAGCACATGACACGATGTAGTGAGCACAAAACCTAGAATGAATTAGAGACTCAAATGGTAGAAGACATTCTTGAATGGCTTGACTCCACAGGACAGCTTCGAGATGAAATTTCTAAGAGAATATGGGATAAAAGGAGGTGGAATTTTTATTTTCTTGCCTTGATGGGATGTAATATGGTATGTTCTGATCTTGGTAAAAGACCTGGTGGATAGAAAAGGAAAAGTTGGAGTTGCAAGAAAGAGAGAAAGAATATAAAGAATGAAGGAAGGGAAGGCACAGAATTAGAGTGCAGGAGAAGGCAGAGGCACTGGGTGGGAGGACACTACTGGCCCCTCTCTGAACAGTGTTCTGTGTGGCAGTGTGTGACTGAGCAGGGCATATTCACTGAGCGTGCTCCTTTGCTGTCTGCTGCTCATGCTCACCAACGGGCTACTGTGTCTACTGGGAACAAATTTGCCCTTCCATTGTTCTGAATAAAAGGAGGAATGACCCTAACTCTAAAGAGCACCTGGAAACCCCTAAAGCACAGAACTGTACCAGGCACGTGTGGCACTCAGCAAAATTTGGAAACTGACTTTTTCATCGTTTTCCTCTGAATTTGTTTCTGTACTCTCATCTCAATCCCGGTGTTGGCAAATTCTATGGATGAGAAGGCATCCTTGTGATCCAGGGAGATAATTCAGGAGATGTCATCTCAGCCATCAAGCTACCCACACACCACCCAAGTGTCCCTAGGTTTCCTTTCCTGAGACCCCGCATTAGTTCAGACCTCTGGTTGTCAGCAAGAGCTAGGAGGAACACAATCTAATTGTCATAACTCACAGGAAGATACAGATGAGGGATGCAACTCCCATGATATTTGCAATTGAAAATAGACCACTTAAATTTAATGAATCTCTAGAGAAATATTAATATTGAGAGAGAAGTTGACTGTGGTCCCTGAGTATTCTTGAGGGAGCTGTCTATTCTGCCCAATATGCCTATCAATCCGGATGACCCTTTATACACAGAGGCACACCACATATACACACAGGCATACACACACATACATACATATACTCAGACACATACTGACGCATTGAGACACACATTTGTTATACAGACCCACACAGAATGCACATAAACACACATATGCATGTAAACACATAAAACACAGATAAACGTGCACACAGCATGTGCTAATATTCCTAAGTATTGTGTTTTTTACATTGAACACACTTTTTTAATAACACATATTGCCATCTTTATAAGCTCAACTTACACTGAATTTATCAGCCCACCTATTCACTAAATCAGAGCTTCCTACTGGTATGCCCAACTTACTGATCCCAATTCTAGTTATGTTATTTTTTTCACATAGGATGCACAAGTAGATAATCTCCTTCACTTTTATGGGATACTCTTGACCTCAGATATTCTGTTTCCCATAATCACTATTCAAACTATGTATTCTAATTTTTTTCCAAATTAATACACAGCTTTTATTGCATATTAAAAATATCACAAATAGTGAACCTTTTCTGGGCTTGCAATTCTACCCAGGAAAGTAAGATTCGACAGTGGTGTATAATGTGGGTCCTCTCACGCTCATCCAAACCCAGTACAGGGAGCCACAAACAGCAGAACACCAACATCCACAGGGAAAATTTGGCAGGCTCCAAAAACCACTGAGATAGCCAAAATGGTAAAACAAAGAAAGAGATGCCAAATGAAATAACAAGAGACCTCCACTGAAGATGAGATAAATGAAATGCAATTAAGCAAGTTAACAGAGCTAGAATTCAGAGCCATGATCTTGAGGAAGCTCAACAGCATGTGTAAGAACATCAACATCATGAGCAAAGACATAGAAATATTGAAAATAAACCAATTGGAAATGAAGAATGACATAGCAGAAATGAAGAACACATTGGAAGGACTAAACAGCAGAGTAGAAGAAGCTGAGGACCGGATCAGTGAATTAGAAGACAGGGTAGAAAAAATCAACCAATCAGAAAACCAAACGGAAAAACCAATTTAAAAAAAAGGAAGACAGCTTAAGAGAACTGTGGGACAACTGGAAACGTAATAATATTCGCATCATAGGAGTCCCCAAAGAAGAAGAAAATGAGAAAGGGTTAGAGAATATATTGGAAGAAATAGTAACAGAAAATTTCCCTAATTTGGTGAAGGAAGAAGGCATTCAAGTTCAAGAAGCACAGAGAGTCCCAAGTAAGAAGAACCCAAACAGGCCCACACCAAGACACATAGTAATTAAAATGCCAAAAATTAAAGACAAAGAGAGAATCCTCAAGGCAGCAAGAGCTAAGCAACAGGTTACCTACAAAGGAACCCCCATAAGGTTATCAGCCGACTTCTCAATAGAAACACTACAGGCCAGAAGGGAATGGCATGAAATAATCAAGGTCATGAAAAACAAGGATCTGAACCCAAGACTACTCTACCCAGCAAGGCTATCATTCAAAATAGAAGGTCAAATAAAGAGCTTCCCAGACAAAAAAAGGCTAAGGGAATCCATTAGCACCAAACCAGCACTGCAAGAAATGTTAAAAGGACTGCTGTAATTAGTAGAAGAAATAGAAAGGAAAATAGAAACACACTAAACAAAAATGGCAATAAGTAAGTACACATCGGTAATCAACTTAAATGTAAATGGACTGAACGCCCCAATCAAAAGACACAGAGTAGTGGATTGGATAAGAGAGCATGACCCATATATATGTTGTTTACAAGAGACCCACGTCACAACAAAAGACAAACATAGGCTGAAGTGAAGGGATGGAAAAAAATCTTCCAAGCAAATAGAAAGGAAAAAAAAGCTGGGGTAGCAATACCCCAGATTAGATTTTAATCTATTTTAAAATCTAAAATAGATTTTAAAATGAAGGCCATAACTAGAGACAAAGAAGGCCACTACATAATATTGAAAGGATCTATCCAACAGGAAGAGATAACCTTGGAAAACATATATGCACCCAATACAGGAGCACCAAAATACATTAAAAATCTTCTAAAAGACTTCAAAGGAGAAATCGACAGCAATACAATCATAGTAGGGAACTTCAACACCCCGCTGACATCACTGGATAGATCTTCTAGACAAAAAATTAACAAGGAAACAGAGACTCTAAATGAAGCACTAGACCAAATGGATTTAATAGATATTTACAGAGCATTATACCCCAAAACTACAGAATTCACATTCTTCTCAAGTGCACATGGGACATTCTCAAAGATAGACCACATGTTAGGACACAAACAAAGTCTCTACAAGTTCAAGAAGATTGAAATCATATCAAACATCTTCTCAGATCACAATGGCATGAAACTAGAAATCAATTGCAACAAGAACATGCAAAGACATTTGAATACATGGAGGCTAAATAGCATGTTATTAAACAATGAATGGGTTACCAAGGAGATCAAGGAAGAAATTAAAAACTTTCTGGAAACGAATGAAAATGAACACACAACAAAACAAAATCTGTGGGATGCAGCGAAATCAGTTCTGAGAGGGAAGTTCATAGCACTATAGGCCTACCTCAAGAAACAAGAAAAATTTCTAATAGACTTTCTAACCTCACAACTTGAAGAACTAGAAAGCAAACAAAAGGAAAACCCCAGAGCAAGTAGAAGGAAGGAAATAGTAAAGATCAGAGCAGAAATAAATGACATGGAGACCAAAAAAACAATTCAAAGGATCAATGAAACAAAGAGCTGGTTTTTTGAAAAGATAAACAAGATTGATGGACCCTTAGCTAGACTCACCAAGAAACAAAGAGAGAGAACCCAAATACACAAAATCAGAAACGAAAGAGGAGAAGTAACAACTGACACCACAGAAATACAAAGGATCGTTAACAAATACTATGAACATTTATATGGCAACAAATTTGATAATCTAAGTGAAATGGACAAATTTCTAGAAACACATAGTCTCCCAAAACTGGACTGGGAAGAGAGAGAAAACTTGAACAGACCAATAACAACCAAGGAAACTGAAGATGTAATCAAGACTCTCCCAGCAAACAAAAGTCCAGGCCCAGACGGCTTCACAGGGGAGTTTTACCGAACATTCAAAGAAGAACTAACACCCATTCTTCTCAAACTGTTTCTAAAAATTCAAGAAGAAGGAAGACTTCCAAACTCATTTTATGAGACCAGCATAATTCTAATTCCAAAACCAGAAAAAGAAACTACAAAGAAAGAAAACTACAGGCCAATATCCCTGATGAACATAGATGCCAAAATCCTTAACAAAATACTGGCAAATCGGATCCAGCAATACATCAAAAAAATTATTCACCATGACCAAGTGGGATTCATCCCAGGGATGCAAGGCTGGTTCAATATTCGCAAATCAATATATGTGATACACCACATAAACAAAATGAAAGATAAAAACCACATGATCATATCAACAGACGCTGAAAAAGCATTTGACAAAATTCAGCACCCATTTCTGATAAAAACACTCAGCAATTTGGGAATAGAGGGATCATATCTTAACATTATAAAGGCCATATATGAAAGACCTACAGCCAACATCATACTCAATGGGCAAAGACTAAAAACATTTCCCTTAAGAACAGGAACAAGACAGGGATGCCCACTTTCGCCACTCTTATTTAACATAGTACTGGAAGTCTTAGCCACAGCAATCAGACATGAAGAAAAAATAAAAAGAATCCAAATTGGAAAGGAAGAAGTGAAACTGTCATTATTCGCAGATGACATGATATTATACATAGAAAACCCTAAAGACTCCATCAAAAATCTACTAGACCTAATAAATGAATTTGGCAAAGTAGCAGGATACAATATTAACGTTAAGAAATCAACGGCATTCTTATACACCAATGATGAACTCACAGAAAGAGAAACTAAAAAAAATCCCATTTACCATCACAGCAAAAAAATTAAGATACCTAGGAATAAATTTAACCAAAGAAGTAAAGGATCTATTTGCAGAAAACTACAGGACATTGAAAAAAGAAATAGGAGAAGATATAAAAAAGTGGAAGCACATACCTTGTTCACGGATTGGAAGAATTAACATCATTAAAATGTCCATATTACCCAAAGCAATCTATACATTCAATGCAATCCCAATCAAAATACCAGTGACATATTTCACAGAACTAGAACAAATACTCCAAAAGTTCATATGGAACCAAAAAAGACCCCGAATAGCCACAGCAATCTTGAAAAAGAAGGACAAAGTAGGTGGGATCACAATACCGGATATCAGATTATACTACAGAGCTACTATAATCAAAACAGCCTGGTACTGGCACAAGAACAGTCATGTAGACCAGTGGAACAGAACAGAGAATCCAGAAATTGACCCAAGACATTATGCTCAACTAATATTTGACAAAGGTGGCAAGAGCATACCTTTGGAGCAAAGACAGCCTCTTTAATAAATGGTGTTGGGAAAACTGGACAGCTACATGCAAAAAAATGAAACTAGACCATCAACTTACACCATACACAAGAATAAACTCAAAATGGGTAAAAGACTTAAATGTGGCTCGTGAATCCATAAAAATCCTAGAAGAAAATGTAGGCAACAAAATTTCGGACATCATACGCAGCAGAATCTTCACTGATACATCACCTAAGGCAACAGAAACAAAGGGGAAAATGAACACATGGGACTACATCAAACTCAAAAGCTTCTGCACAGCAAAAGAAACAACCATCAAAACGGAAAGGGAACCCACTGTATGGGAGAGCATAATTGCCAATAATACATCAGATAAGGGGTTAATCTCCAAAGTATATAGAGTGCTCATACAACTCAACAAAAGGAAGACAAAGAACCCAATTAAAAAATGGGCAGAAGAACTAACTAGACACCTCTCCAAACAGGACATACAAATGGCTAAGAGACATATGAAGAAATGCTCAACATCACTAATCATCAGAGAGATGCAAATTAAAACAACAATGAGGTATCACCTCACACCTGTCAGAATGGCCGCCATCAACAAATCGTCAAACAACAAGTGTTGGAGAGGGTGTGGAGAAAAGGGGACTCTAGTACACTGCTGGTGGGAATGCAGACTGGTGCAGCCACTGTGGAAAACACTATGGTGTTACCTCAAAAAATTAAAAATTGAATTGCCATTTGACCCAGTGATCCCACTTCTAGGAATATACCCTAAGAATCCTGAAACACCAACCAGAAAGAATATATGTACTCCCATGTTCATAGCAGCACTATTCACAATAGCTAAGATCTGGAAACAGCCCAAGTGCCCATCAGTGGATGAATGGATAAAAAAGCCGTGGTACATATACACAATGGAGTACTATGCAGCTGTAAGAAAGAAAGATCTCTTATCCTTTGAAATGACATGGAGGGAGCTGGAGAGTATTATCCTAAGTGAAACAAACCAAGCAGAGAAAGACAAATATCACATGATCTCACTCGTTTGTGGAATATAATAAACAACAGTCTGGGGAACAGGGTAGACCCAGAGATGTGAAAGTAGGGTACAGACTGACAACCCTCAGAAGAGGGTGTGGGGAGGGGAGGGGAGGGAAGAAATAAACTACAGAACTTATACGCATGTATGCATAACTGATGGACATGGACAACAAAGCTGGGGAAGGGGTAGAGGGATGGGGAGGAGAGTGTCAATGGGGAAAAAAGGAGAAACATCTGTAACAAAAATAAATTAATAATGAAAAAATAATAATAAAATATGTATTAGAAAAACTAGTTCATAGGTGTCAATGGGGGAAAATGGAGAAACATCTTTAACAAAAATAAATTAATAATTAAAAATAAACTAGTTTACTATCTGGACAAAAAGAAAAAAAAAATCCCCTACCTAAACCAAGATACAAAGATAAGTCCTACATGGTTTAATAGACTCAAAAAGAAAAGATAAAATGTAAAATTAATATAAGAAAATGTAGGAGAAATATTTTTGTGAACTAAGGGCAAGAAAGAACTTTTAATATTTCAAGAGCACAAATCATACACTAAAAATTGTGTAATATATGTTACATTAAAGGATTTATATTTAATGAATGACATCATGGACAAAAGTTAAACAGATCACAGAATAGTAATTTACAATGTCAAAAATAGGCATGGGATTAATAGCTACAATCTACAAGGATGTCCTACAAATTAACAATAAAAAATAACTTCAATGGGAAAATGAACACAGGAAATTAATAAGCAAACTTCAAAAGCTAATAAGCATATGAAAATAGCTTCAGTATATTTAGAATAAGAGAAATGCAAATTAAAACAATAATGAGTTATCACTTTATACCTATAGAAAAATAAAATAAAAATAAATAAACAAATAAATAAAAAAGAAAAAAAGAAAAAAAAAATCACAAATAAATCTGAAGAATCACCCAGCATCTTGCTGTCTCTGTAGCTGGACAACTTAGATCTCATTCACCAGCCTGCTGAAGTTTCTTTTTCAGAAACAGACAGAACCCAAAATTGTTTTGATATTCTTGTTTTAACTGTTGCGGTTTGCTGAAACAAAGCAGCTAAATTTCATAAGTTTAATATTGTTTCCTTCAAGAACTAACTCATCTTTCTGGACTTGAAATACTGAACAAGTAATGCCTGACTTCATCTGAACTCTGCAAATGTATTTTTCACCCAAGAAATTTCTGATTTCAACAAGAGAACCATTCTCCTAAATAACACTGTTTATAGGGAAGTGAGCGTGCACAGACCTCTCTTCTTTGTCACTCCAAGGAGACTGAGTTCCATAGAGATGTGACTGAAGTCCCTCTGCAGTATGCTTGTGGGGCCCTTCACAATAACGGTGCATCAACGGTGCACCCCTTCGGAGTGATGTCGACATTTTCTAATGGCTGAATATGGTCTTCTTCCTCTCTGTAGATGGGGCAAGGAGCTACATGTTGTAATTTTTATTTTTTTATTTTTTTTCCTTTATTGACTTTAGAGAGAGAAGAAGTGAGAGGGAGAGAGAGAGAGAAACATCGATGAGAGAGAACATTGATTGGCCGCCTCCTGCATGCCCCCCACTGGGGATTGGGCCCACAACCGGGGCATGTGTCCTGGCCGGGAATCAAACCGGCGACCTCTTGGTGCATGGGTCGATGCTCAACCACTAAGCCACACTGGCCGGACTACATGTTCTAATTTTTTAGTTACAATTGAAGTAAGGTTTAAATTCCAGCTGAAATTTTTTGTTTTTTACCAAATTGTATTATGTGAGAGAGAAAGAGAGAGGAAAGAGTCAGTATAGCTGGCTAGTGGGCAGGAACAAGAATATGTAAAAATTTCTAAGTCAGAGCAGAGAGTTTGGGTTTATTATTCTAAGTGACTAGAAAGGCATAAAGCGTTTTAAATGGAGGAGTGACAAGAACCGATTTCATTTGCAAAATACTATCGTGGCTATACAATGGAGAATACTTACCATGACCAGGAAAGAAGTTAGAAAACCCATTAGGAGGTAACAGCCATGGTCCAGATGAGAAGAGAGGTAGCTTGAACTAGAGTGGTAACAGTGGAGATGGAGAACCTTTGGTAAATTCAGGAACGATTTTGAAGAATTGCTGACAGACTTGCTGTGGGATTAGACATGAGATAAAGAGGAACTTAAACAACTGGGTGGATTTATTAAAAAGAGAAGGCTGGGGGAGTAGTAGGGGGAATCCAGAGTTCTGTTAGCCATGGTACATTTCAGATTCACATAATTTGTGTGGTGATGTCAAAGAGAAACTGGATATATAAAACTGGGATTGCAGGGGAAGGTCAGGGCTAAAGACAGAAATATAAGAACTGTGAGTACAGAGATGATGGATAAAGGATAGTCCTAGAGGATGTTAGTAAGGTGAGCATGCACATAAATAAGAAACCCTGAGCAGCTGGGGACCCACCAACATTTTAAGGCAAACAGAGGAGGAAGAGCAGCAAAGAAAATAGAAGCTATCAGTGAAGGATGAGATATAGCAACAGAGAGGTTTTCTTTACACCAGTTTTTATCAGTTTTACTAGTATGTGAAACAGCTGAAAAGGAATACATTTATTTTATGTGCTTTCTCCTGCAAAAGCTAAGAATTTGAGCAAGGCATTGTGGTGGTTTTAAAGGTATAGCCACAAATCCTTTGCCGCTCCTCCTCTCCAAGAAGTGGAGCAGAGTCATCCCTCTCCCTCACCTCCTACCCCCACCCCTGTAGGCCTCATTAATGAATCACTTCTGGTTAATTGAATCTGCAATAGTGATGACATAACACTTAAAGATTAGATTATCAAAAGACTGCAGCTTTTTTCTTTGGTGCTCCTTTCCACTGTCTGGGATCA
Organism: Tadarida brasiliensis; assembly: GCA_030848825.1. Lineage (NCBI taxonomy): Eukaryota > Metazoa > Chordata > Mammalia > Chiroptera > Molossidae > Tadarida > Tadarida brasiliensis. Next base: position 27,593,784 of record CM061267.1, on the reverse strand, counting down.
CTTGCTCTGAGGCAAGCTGGCTGCTATGTAGTAGGATGATTGATACAGAGAGACAGAAAGAACCCCAATCAACAACCAGGATCAACTTGCCAGCCATGTGACTGAACCAACTTGGAAATGAATCCTTCACTGCAGTCAACCCCCCCCCCCCCCAATGACTGCAGCCTCATCCAATATCTTCATTAGAGAACCTGAACCAGAACCACCAGCCAAGTGGTTTCTCTCAGAAACTGTGAAAAAATGTTTGTTGTTTTAAGACACTAAATTTTGGGGTAATGTTAGGAAGCAATAGATAACTAAGTCATCACCAGAATGGAGACAGAAACTGCTATGTAACTAGGTGTGATCATCTTTGCCTCTAATGGACTTATTGCTTTGCTCCTAAGGAAAAATATCAAATCTGATATATGTATTTGGGGTGACTAGAAGTGATATCATTTTTTTTCTCCACACAGAAATTCAGTCTTGTAGCATGGATCCATGTGTTTAACATCTTCTACCTGCAGCTATTTTGGTCAAAGCATTGCATACCTCAATTAGTATTTCTAGTAATAAAACACAACCCCTAGAGGTAAATGTCAATACACTGTGGGTTTCATAAAGAATTTTCAAAAGGAATTACTTTAAACTCTGCCAGTCTCCCTGAAATTGGAAGGTCAAGATCAAGGAAACACATACAGAGTAAGGAGAATGAAGAGTCAGTGAAATATAAAGGAAAGGCACAGATGCCAGGTTCTACCACCTCCCGGCTGTGACATCTGAAAATGTATCCAACCTTCTGAGTCTCAATGTCTGCATTTCTAAGATGAAGTTCTGCCTAGGTCACAGATGGCTTGGGGGGAGGGGGGGAGTAAATAAAATAAAGCATGTAAAAAGCCCTCTCAAATGACAAGGCTTAGCATGATCACACAGGCCATCCCTGTGTATTCCGTGATGAGAAAAACAGGTTTGTTGGAAGATAGAATACATTTATACAGGTGACCCTGAGTGTTCCTCTTTCAATTTGTTCATCCGTATGAGCTCAGCACATTTCACTCCAAAGCACAGCCCCATACACCTAACTCAGCTATTCTTCTATTTTACTCTTTGTCAGTGATTATTAGAAACTTGGTATAAGCTGTTTTATCTGAATTAAAGAAAAAAAATCTTAAGGAATAGCTGTAGAACCCAAATCAAATCAGCTGGCATTTTCAGCTTCAGTTTCTACTTTCAGTTCTCTCTGTTGAAATTATTTTAAAAAATCATACTAATCATAGCAGAGACTTGTAAACAGATGATCATTTAAAAAATCACTTACTGGAGTTCCAAGATGGCTGTGGAGTAGGTGAGAGCAACACACACTTCCTCCCAGCACTAAACAGGATTTACAGCTAAAGTTTAGAACAATCAACCTGAATGAACAACAGGAGTATTTTATCCAAGGATGACAGAAGAAACTACACAGATACTGGTAAGAAAGGCAAAGATGTGGACATGGCTGGTCCCTGAACCCAGGTTCAGTGGCTGAGAAGCTGGAGGAAATTGTGGCTCCAAAAGTCCCCCTGAGAAAAGTGGGGTCTCAACATCATGCTGGAACCCCAAAACCAGAGCACCAGGGCCAGGAAGAGGCGCATGCACAGCATCTGGCAGCAAAAATAAGCAGGGACTTTGTCTGCTGGAAAGGAGAGGGAATCTTCAAGAATCCCAGGTGCTCTCCTTAAGGGCCAGTGCACAGGGGCTCCCTCATGGGCACCCACCCAGGGCTCTGGTAGAGGGAAGGAGACAAAGAGAGAATCTTAAAGATAGAGAGAGAGAGACAGAAAGTTATCAACAAGGGAGCTCCCATAAGGCTGTCAGAAGATTTCTCAGCAGAAACACTGAAGGCCAGAAGGCATTGGTATGATATATTCAAACTAATGAAAAGCAAGAATCTGCAACTAAGACTGCTCTTTTCAGTAAGGCTATCATTTAAAATAAAGGCAAAATAAAGAAGGCTAAATTAGTTCAGTACCACCAAACCAGCATTGCAAGAAATGATAAAGGGACTGCTATAAGAAGAAGAAAAAATATAGAGAGAGGAACATAGGCATAAAGAAAAAAAAATGTCAATAAATAAGTACTTATCAATAATAACCTTCAGTGGAAAAGGATTAAACACTTCAATCAAAAGACATGGGATAGATTCTACTACTGCTATTGGCCCGGAGCTGGACACCATTCTACCGTGGGGGCTCCCGCCTGGGGGTTTCCCTTCCAGGAACCCACGCATAGAGCTGGTCTTAGGGAATTCCAAAATGGTGGCAGAGTGGATGGAAGCTACACAGACCATCTCCCAGGACCAAACTGGAATTACAGCTACAATAAAGACAAATCGTCGGGAAAAAGCAACAGAAAAGCAGCTTGCATGGACCATATAACCAGGGACACTGAATCGATCCTGGTAGGATTGCGGAGGAGTGAGAGGGGGGGCTCGGAGCCCACAGACAGCAGCGGTCTTAGCTGTGAGCAGCACCCTCGGGGTTAAAGCCCAAGCCCACTCCACAGCGCAGAGGGCCAGGAGAGAGCACTAAAATAGCCACAGCCACTCACCTTGGGCTCCGGTAGAGGGAGGGTGGACTGGACTGGAACTGTGTGGGGACACTTGGGATTTGAAGGACGCTCAGAGCTTTTGCTGAGTTGTGGCCACACAGGATGGTGGCCATCTTACTCTTTCCCAGGGCTCTGGGGAGAGGCAGCAGCCCCTCCTCAGAGATGCAACCCCAGACAGGTGGGCCATTGAAATGCAAATTGAGGCTTATTAACTACCAGTATCTGCCCTACCCTCCGAAATCCTCTTACTCCAAACACCTGAGGGAGGTTTTCATTCAACTGAGAATCCAAGGCTCTTCAAGTAACCACGACTAATAGCCTCTAGGCAAAAAGCTAGAGGATAACATAACCTTTCCTGGGCTTAAAATACAGCTCAGGAAAGTAAGACTTGACAGTGGCATTTAATGTGGTCCTCCCACACTCATTCAAACCCAGTAGAGGGAACCACAAGCAGCAGAACACCAACATCCACAGGGAAAATTTGGCAGGCTCCAAAAACCACTGAGATAGCCAAAATGGTGAAACAAAGAAACAAATCCCAAATGAAAGAACAAGAGACCTCTACTGAAGACGAGATAAATGAAATGCAATTAAGCAAGTTAACAGAGCTAGAATTCAGAGCCATGATCTTGAGGAAGCTCAACAGCATGAGTAAGGACATCAACACCATGAGTAAAAACATAGAAACTTTGAAAGTCAACCAATTGGAAATCAAGAAGCACTAAGAAGAAATTAAGAATGACCTGGCAGAAATAAAGAACACATTGCAAGGACTAAACAGCAGAGTAGAGGAAGCTGAGGACCGGATCAGTGAATTAGAAGACAGGGTAGAAAAAATCAACCAATCAGAAAACCAAAAGGAAAAACAATTAGAAAAAAAGGAAGACAGCTTAAGAGAACTGTGGGACAACTGGAAACGTAATAATATTTGCATCATAGGAGTCCCCAAAGAAGAAAAAAATGAGCAAGGGTTAGAGAATATATTTGAAGAAATAGTGACAGAAAACTTCCCTAAGTTGGGGAAGGAAGAGGGCATTCAAGTTCAAGAAGCACAGAGAGCCCGAAGTAAGAAGAACCCAAACAGGCCCACACCAAGACACACAGTAATTAAAATGCCAAATATTAAAGACAAAGAGAGAATCCTAAAGGCAGCAAGAGATAAGCAGCAGGTTACCTACAAAGGAACCCCCATAAGGCCATTAGCTGACTTCTCAACAGAAACACTACAGGCCAGAAGGGAATGGCATGAAGTAATCAAGGTCATGAAAAACAAGGATCTGAATTCAAGACTACTCTACCCAGCAAGGCTATCATTCAAAATAGAAGGTCAAATAAAGAGCTTCCCAGACCAAAAAAAAAAAAAAAAAAAAGGCTAAGGAAATACATTAGCACCAAACCAGCACTGCAAGAAATGTTAAAAGGACTGCTGTAATTAGAAGAAAAAATAGGAAGGAAAATAGAACCACACTAAACAAAAATGGCAATAAATAAGCACATATCAATAATCACCTTAAATGTAAATGGATTGAATGCTCTGATAAAAAGGCACAGAGTAGCTGACTGGATAAGAAAGCATGACCCATGTATATGTTCTTTACAAGAGACCCACCTCACAACAAAAGACTCACATAGGTTGAAAGTGAAGGGATGGAAAAAAAATCTTCCAAGCAAACAGAAAGTGAAAAAAAGCTGGGGTAGTAATACTCATATCTGATAAAATAGATTTCAAAATGAAGGCCATAACTAGAGACAAAAAAGGTCAATACATGATATTGAAAGGATCTCCACCAAGTAGATACAACCTTGGTAAACATATATGCACCCAATATAGGAGCACCAAAATATATTAAAAATCTTCTGGAGGACTTCAAAGGAGAAATTGACAGCAATACAATCATAGCAGGAGAATTCAACACCCCACTGACATCACTGGATAGATCCTCTAGACAAAAAATCAACAAGGAAACAGAGACTCTAAATGAAGCACTAGACCAAATGGATTTAATAGATATCTACAGAGAATTACACCCCAAAACTACAGAATTCACATTTATCTCAAGTGCACATGGGACACTCTCAAAGATGGACCACATGTTAGGACAAAAACTAAGTCTCTACAGTTCAAGAAGATTGAAATCATATCAAGCATCTTCTCAGATCACAATGGCATGAAACTAGAAATCAGTTGCAACAAGAACACGCAAAGACATTTGAACACATGGAGGCTAAATAGCATGTTATTAAACAATGAATGGGTTCCCGAGGAGATCAAAGAAGAAATTAAAAACTTCCTGGAAACCAATGAAAATGAGCACACAACTCTACAAAATCTATCGGATGCAGCGAAAGCAGTTCTGAGAGGGAAGTTCATAGCACTACAGGCCTACCTCAAGAAACAAGAAAAATTTCTAATAGACTATCTAACCTCACGACCTAAAGAACTAGAAAGCTAACTAAAAGAAAACCCCGGAGCAAGTAGAAAGAAGGAAATAGTAAAGATCATAGCAGAAATAAATGACATAGAGACCAAAAAAACAATTCAAAGGATCAATGAAACAAAGAGCTTTTTCTTTTTTATTAAAGATATATAAGATTGATGAACTCACCAAGAAACAAAGAGAGAGAACCCAAATACACAAAATCAGAAATGAAAGAGGAGAAATAACAACTGACACCACAGAAATACAAAGGATTGTTAATAAAAACTATGAACATTTATATGGCAACAAATTCGACAATCTAAGCAAAATGGAAAATTTCTAGAAACACATAGTCCCTCAAAACTGGACCGGGAAGAGATAGAAAACTTGAACAGACCAATAACAACTAAGGAAATTGAAGATGTAATCAAGACTCTCCCAGCAAACAAAAGCCCAGGCCCTGATGGCTTCACGGGGCAGTTTTATGAACATTCAAAGAAGAACTAACACCCATTCTCCTCTAACTATTTCAAAAAATTCAAGAAGAAGGAAGACTTCCAAACTCGTTTTATGAGACCAGCATAATTCTAATTTCAAAACCAGAAAAAAGACACTACAAAGAAAGAAAAATACAGGCCAATATCCCTGATGAACATAGATACCAAAATCCCAAACAAAATGTTAGCAAATCGGATCCAGCAATACATCAAAAAAATTATTCACCATGACCAAGTGGGATTCATCCCAGGGATGCAAGGCTGGTTCAATATTCGCAAATCAATAAATGTGATACACCACATAAACAAAATGAATGATAAAAACCACATGATCATATCAATAGACACTGAAAAAGCATTTGACAAAATCCAGCACCCATTTCTGATAAAAACACTCAGCAATCTGGGAATAGAGGGATCATATCCCAACATAATAAAGGCCATATATGAAAGACCTATAGCCAACATCATACTCAATGGGTAAAAACTAAAAACATTTCCCTTAAGAACAGGAACAAGACAGGGATGCCCACTTTTGCCACTCTTATTTAACATATTACTGGAAGTTTTAGCCACAGCAATCAGACATGAAGAAAAAATAAAAGGGATCCAAATTGGTAAGGAGGAGGTGAAACTGTCATTATTCGCAGATGACATGATATTATACATGAAAATCTTAAATACTCCATCAAAAATCTACTAGACTTAATAAAGGAGTTTGGCAAAGTAGCAGGATACAAAATTAACGTCAAGAAATTGACGGCATTCTTATACACCAATGATGAACTCACAGAAAGAGAAACTAAAAAAACAATCCCATTTACCATTACAGCAAAAAAAAATTAAGAGACCTAGGAATAAACTTAACCAAAGAAGTAAAGGACCTATTTGCAGAAAACTACAGGACATTGAAAAAAGAAATACAGGAAGATATAAAAAAGTGGAGGCACATACCTTGTTCATGGATTGGAAGAATTAACATCATTAAAATGTCCATATTACCCAAAACAATCTATAGATTCAATGCAATCCCCATCAAAATACCAATGACGTATTTCACAGAACTAGAACAAATACTTCAAAAGTATTTGGTTCATATGGAACCAAAAAGGCCCCGAATAGCCTCAGCAATTTTGAAAAAGAAGGACAAAGTAGGTGGGATCACAATACCAGATATCAGATTACACTACAAAGCTATTTTAATCAAAACAGCCTGGTACTGGTACAAGAACAGGCATATAGACCAGTGGAACAGAACAAAGAATCCAGAAATTGACCCAAGACATTATTCTCAATTAATATTTGACAAAGGTGGTAAAAGCATACAATGAAGTAAAGACAACCTCTTTAATAAATGCTGTTGGGAAAACTGGACAGCTACATGCAAAAAAATGAAAATAGACCATCAACTTACACCATACACAAGAATAAACTTAAAACGGATAAAAGACTTAAATGTGACTCGTGATTCCATAAAAATCCTAGAAGAAAATGTAGGCAACAAAATTTCGGACATCATACGCAGCAGAATCTTCACTGATACATCACCTAAGGCAACAGAAACAAAGGTAAAAAATGAACACATGGGACTACATCAAACTCAAAAGCTTCTGCACAGCAAAAGTAATGACCATCAAATTGGAAAGGGAACCCACTGTATGGGTGAGCATAATTGCCAATGATACATCAGATAAGGGGTTAATCTCCAAAATATATAGAGTGCTCATATAACTCAACAAAAGGAAGACAAAGAACCCAATTAAAAAATGGGCAGAGAAACTAAAGAGACACCTCTCCAAACAGGACATACAAAGGGCTAAGAGACATATGAAGAAATGCTCAACATCACTAATCATCAGAGAGATGCAAATTAAAACAACAATGAGGTATCACCTCACACCTGTCAGAATGCCCGTCATCAACAAATCATCAAACAACAAGTGTTGGCAAGGGTGTGGAGAAAAGGGACCTATAGTACACTGCTGGTGGGAATGCAGACTGGTGCAGCCACTATGGAAAACACTAAGGTGTTACCTCAAAAAATTAAAAATTGAATTGCCATTTGACTCAGTGATCCCACTTCTAGGAATATACCCTAAGAAGCCTGAAACATCAATCAGAAAGAATATATGTAACCCTATGTTCATAGCAGCACTATTTACAATAGCTAAGATGTGGAAACAGCCCAAGTGTCCATCAGTAGACGAATGGATAAAAAAGCTGTGGAACATATACGCAATGGAGTACTATGCAGCTGTAAGAAAGAAACATCTCTTATCCTTTGAGATTACATGGAGGGACCTAGAGAGTATTATCCTAAGCGAAACAAGCCATGCAAAGAAAGACAAATATCACATGATCTCACTTAGTTGCAGAATATAATGAACATAACAGTCTGAAGAACAGGGTAGACCCAGAGACATGGAAATAGGGTACAGACTGACAACCCTCAGAAGAGGGGGTGGGGGGAGGAAAGAGATAAACCACAGAACTTTTATGCATGTACTCATAACTGATGGGCATGGACAACAAAGGTGGGGATGGGGCGAGGGGGATGGGGATGAGGGTGTCAATGGGGAAAAAAAGGAAAAACATCTGTAACAAAAATAAATTAATTAAAAAAAAAAGACATGGGATATCTGAATGGATAAGGAAACATAACCATTATATATGCTGTCCACAAGAGACCCATCTCAGAACAAAAGATTCACACAGGAAGAAAGCAAAAGTATGGAAAAAGTATTCCATGCAAATAGAAAAGAGAAAAAAAAGCTGGGGTAGCAATACTTATTTCTGACAAAATAGACTTCAAAACAAAGGCCATAATAGAGACAAATAAGGTCACTACATAATACTAAAAGGATCAATGCAACAAGAGGATATAACCCTGGTAAACATATATGCGCCAAATATGGGAGCACCTAAATATATTTAAAAATTCTTGGTGGATTTTAAGGGAGAGGTCAATAGCAATACAGTCAGAAGTAGGGGACTTTATCACCCCATTGTCATCACTGGATAGCTCTTTCAGACAAAAAAATCAACAAGAAAATGGGGACCTTAAATGACACACTAGATCAGATGGATGTAATTAGAGAACATTTAATCCCAAAGCAGCAGAATACACATTCTTCTAAACTGCACATGAAACATTTTCAAACATTAACCACATGTTAGAATACAAAGTAAGTCTTAACACATTCAAGAAGATTGAAATCATACCAATCATCTTCTCAGATCACTATGGTATGAAACTAGAAATCAACTATAATATAAAAATTCAAAACATTCAATTGCATGGAGGCTAAGTAGTGTGTTATTAAACAATGAATGGGTTACCAAGGAAATCAAAGAAGAAATGAAAAATTATCTGGAAACAAATGAAAAGGAACACACAACAACCCAAAATCTATGGGACATGGTGAAAGCAGTCATGAGAGAAAAGTTCATAGTATTACAGGCCTACCTCAAGAAGTAAGAAAAAATAAAAAATAAACCATTTAACCCTACACTTAAAAGAATTAGAAAATATTCAACAGGAAAAACCCAGAGGAAGTAGAAGGAAGGAAATAAAACAGAAATAAATGACATAGAAACTAAAAAAAATGCAAGAGATCGATGAATCCAAGAGCTATTTCTTTGGAAAGATAACCAAGATTGATGAAACTTTAACCCAGGGGTGGGAAACATCCATCCCATAGGCCGTGTGAGGCCCATGAAATCAATACCAGCTAACATCACATGTCTCACCAAATTAGCCTGACCAAATATAGCAGGCAAATTTTTAAGTTGATAATTTTGTATGGCCCTCAAATAATGTTATAAATATCCACATGGCCCTTGGCAGAAAAAAGGTTCCCCACCCTTGCACCCAACTCATCAAGAAATGATGAGAAAGTAGACAAATAAATAAAGTCAGAAATGAAAGAGAAGTAACAATTAACATCACAGAAATAGAAAGGACTGTAAGAAAATATTACAACTAGCCTGGCCAGTGTGGCTCAGTAGTTGAGCGTGGACCCATGCACCAAGAGGTCGTTGGTTCAATTCCTGGTCAGGGCACATGCCCAGGTTGTGAGCCCAATCCTCATTGGGTGGCATGCAGGAGGCAGCCAATTGATGTTCTCTTTCATCAATGTTTCTATCTATCTCTCTTTCTCCCTTCCTCTCTCTCTAAAAATCAATAAAGAAAAAAATTAAAATAAATAAAATATTACGACTATATGTGAACAGATTGGACAACCTAGGAGAAATGAACAAATTCCTAGGAACATTCAATCTTCCAAAAGTGAATTAGGAAGAATCAGAAAACCTGAATAGACCAATAACAACTAATGAAATCGAAGCAGTAATAAAAAAAATTCCCAGCAAACAAATATCCAGGACTGAATGGCTTCACATGTGAGTTTTATCAAGCACTCAAAGAACTAACATCTGTCCTTCTCAAACTATTCCAAAAAATTCAAGAGGAAGGAAGACTTCTAAGTTCTTTTTATGAAGCCAACATTATCCTAATTCTAAAACCAGATTAAGATACTACAAAGAAAGGAAATTATAGGCCAATATCCCTGATGAACATAAATGCTAAAATCATTAACAAAATAGCAAACCAGGTACAGCAATACATTAAATATCATACACCATAACCAAGTGGGAGTGATTTCAGGCATGAAAGGTGGGTACAATATTTGCAAATCAATAAATGTGATACATCACAGAAACAAAATGAAAGATAAAAATCACATGGTCATATCAATAGATGCAGAAAATACATTCAATAAAATCCAGCACCATTTATGATAAAAACTCTCAGCAAAGTGGGAATAGAGGGACCATACCTCAACATAATAAAGGCCATGTATGAAAAACCTATAGCCAACATCATATTCAGTAGGCCAATAAAAAAAAAGTGTTCCCTTAAGATCAGAAACAAGACAGGGATATCCATTTTCACCACTCGTATTCAACATAATACTGGAAGTTCTAGCCACAAGGATCGGAAAAGAAGAAGAAATAAAAGGCATCCAAATTAGAAATGAGAACATAAAACTGTCATTATTTGCAGGTGAGATGACATTTTACATAGAAAACCCTAAAGACTCCACCAAAAAATTACTAGGTCTAATAAATGAATTTGGCAAAGTAGCAGGACACAAAATCAATACCCAAAATTGATGACATTTCTATGCAGCAATAATAAACCATTGGAAAAAGAAACTAAGAAAACAATCTGACTTCCTATTGCAACAACAGCAATTAATAATGTACCTAGGAATAAATTTAACCAAGGAGGTAAAAGACATGTACTCAGGAAACTAATAGACATTGAAAAATGAATTGGAGGAAGATACAAGTAAGTGGAAGCATGTACCATGTTCATGGATTGGAAGAATGAACACCATTAAAATGTCCATAGTACCCAAAGTAGTCTATAGAATCAATGCAATCTCTATTAAAATATCAGTGGCATATTTCACAGCTCTAGAAAAAATATTCCACAAATGTATATGGAACCAAAAAAAGACCCCAAATAGCCTCAGCAATCTTGAGAAAGAAAAAAAGATTTGGAAGGATCACAATACCAATATCAAATTATTCTATAAGTCCATTTAAATCAAAACAACCTGGTACTGGCATAGGAACAGGCATATAGATCAATAGAATAGAACAAAGAGCCCAGAAATCAACCCATGCCTCTCTGGTCAATTAATTTTTGACAAAGGAGGCAAGAGCATACAATGGAGTAGAGACAGACTCTTCAATAAATGGTGTGGGGAAAATTGGACAGATACATGTAAAGAAATAGACTGCCAATTTACACCACATATAAGAATAAACTCAAAATGGATAAAATATTTAAATGTAAGTCACAAAATCATAAAAATCTTAGAAGAAGACATAGACAGTAAAATCTCAGACATCTCTTTTAGCAATATTTTTGCTGATATATCTCCTAGCACAAGGGAAAGAGAGAAAAAAAAATAAACAAATGGGGGACTACACTGAACTAAAAAGCTTCTGCACAGCAAAAGGAACTATCAACAAAATGAAAAGGGAACTCATTGTATGGGAGAACATATTTGCCAATGATATATCTGATAAGGGGTTAATTTCAAAATATATAAAGAATTTATAAAACTGAACACCAGGAAGACAAACAATCTAATTAAAAAATCGACAGAGGATCTGAATAAATACTTCTCCAAAGAGGACATATTGATGGCCAATAGATATATAAAAAAATGCTCAACATCACTAATCATCAGAGAGATGCAAATTAAAACCACAATGAAATATCACCTCAAACCTGCCAGAATGGCTACCATGAATAAATCAACAAATGATAGGTGCTGGTGAGGATGTAGAGAAAAGGGAACCCTTGTGCACTGTTGTTGGGGATGCAAATTGGTGCAGCCACTAGGGAGAACAGTATAGAGTATCCTCAAAAATTAAAAATGGAACTACTGTTTGACCCAGCGATCCCATTCCTGGAAATATATCCTAAGAATCCCAAAACACCAATCAGAAAGAGTATATGCACCCCTATGTTCATAGCAGTGTTGTTTACAATAGCCAAGATCTGGAAACAGCCCAAGTACCATCAGTAGATGAGTGGATAAAAAAGCTGTGGTACATTTAGACAGTGGAATACTACACGACTATAAAAAATGGAAGGAACTCTTACCTTTTGCGACAGCATAGATGGACCTGGAGATAATTATGCTAAGCAAAATTAGCCAGTCAGAGGAAGACAAATACCATATGATCTCACTTATATGTGAAATTTAATGAACAAAATATATTGACAATCAAAATACAACCAGAGACATGGATACATGGTACAGTCTGACAGATATCAGAGGGAAGTTGGGTGGGGTAACAGGATGTAAGAAGGTCAAGAGATTAGCCAAAGAATATGTATTTATAGCCCATGGATACAAACAACAATTTGGTGAGAGCCAGAGAGAGGGGACAGTGAGGTCTGGGAAGAGAGGGGCAAGGAGGTGTAGAATGGGGGGGCATCTGTAATAATGTCAATAATAAAAATAAAATATAATTTTTAAAATTTATTTATTTTATCCTCACCCGAGGACATTTTTGCATTTATCTTCAGATAGAGCAGGAGGGAGAGACAGAGGAAGAGAGAGAGAGAAACATTGACGTGATAAAACCACATCGACTGGTTGCCACTCACACAACCCCAACCGGGGCTGGGGACAAACTGCAACCGAGATATGTGCCCTTAACAGGAACCGAACCCGGGTCTCTCTGGTCCGTGGGCCAACGCTCCAACCACTGAGCCAAACTGGCCAGGGCAAAAAAATAAAATATAATTTAAAAATAAAAATAAAAATCACTCATAAAGCCCACACTTTGAGAAATGCCTTACAGATAAATGTGTATAAACAAGATATATGTGCTCATGGGTGATTATTGAGATAACTGTGGCTTGAGCCTTAATATTTTCATTTTCTTTCTTTTTTTTTTTCTTTTTCTTTTTGCTTTCTCTTCTCCTAACCTTTTATATAGAAGAACAACATTGTTAGAGGAAGCTGCTGGTCTTTAGGAATAAATGCATAAATGTATTACAATGCCAAGATTGATCCACTTAACTGGTCAAAGAAACAGATAGAATTGACATCTCTTCATAAAAAGTTTAAATTAGAACATAAATTTTATCTATTGCTGTCTGTCTTCTTAGAAGTTATTTTTTTGTAATCAATTATTTTTAAGGACCCTTATTTCCAAATTTCAGCAAATGTTTTCCAATGTGATCTGTACTACAAACGTGTACTTGTAACACTTGGCTTCATCTCAATTGTTTGAGATTTCAAAATATTTTTAATATGAAATATTATGAAAATACTGAAAAGTAGGAAGAAGAAACAAGCGTTCATGTTTTCTCCTTTAAGATACAACAAATGTCAATATTTTGTCAGTTTGTTTCAGATATTACAGAAATTATTGAAATGGCACAAAGCTGACACTCATCCAGGGAGATCCTATGTCATTGTAGTCTAATAGTCAGAGAAGGAACTTATGAAAGTCAGTTACCCACATTAAGTGGGGCTGAGAAATCAGAAATTCTTTATTATAATGCAGAAAAAGGAATGCAAAAATCAGAGTCAGTCTCACAGTGGACTGAATGGATCTGTGAACTCACCTGTTCTTAACTACTCCGTTTCTAAATGCAAATCATACATTATTCAACAGGAAGTATTCCCACTTTAGCTCTTGGATCTATGGAGCAGGAAGGATCAAATAAAACTGGCTAGAATAGCTCCTCCCTTCAAAAATAGAAAACCAACAATAATATTTCAGAAAGTAGTGCCACTATCAAATTTGAAAAATAAGGGGTGGATATTTCTATCAATTCTCTCATTTAATTCACTTATAAAGTCTATGCCAAAGAAAGATGGATTTTGTAGAATTATGTGATTACCATAAATATAATCAGATAGCATTGCCACTTGCACAGTTGTTCAAGATGTGGATAACGTATTAAATCTGGCAAATGCTTTTTCTCCAGATCAATTAGTAAAGATCAGAGAAGCAATTTGCTTTTATGTAGCAGGGATTTCCTGTATTAACTCAGGACTTTGAAGTCTCTCTGGCTCTCTGAGATAACCAACGTCCAAGGACCTTGATTATCCTACCATCCCACCAGACATTTTGTTGGTCCACTCTTTTGGTAACACTCTAACTGACCCTGGAAATACATGTGTGGGAATATTCTTACACTGAAACGGAATTCCTGCAAGTCATCCTTTACCTTGACAAATATTAAACCTTTTTCTAGGTGTGCATCTCCTTTCCTTCATTCTGTCACTGTACCTGATAAAAATTGTCTCTCCTCACAATTCTTAAATGCCTTCTCTTAAATGATGTGTTCATTTTTAAAACATTTCTGACCGTTCCTTCTCTGTGTCTTTCATTGGTTCTATTTGTTCTCCAACACACACAAAATAATATAGCTCAATGTCAGTCATTGCTCATCACATCACAAAATATGTTTTTGTCTCAGGCTTCATGAGGAAAGAAAACCCCAGTCAAGAAATTTGCATAGAAAGGGGTTTAATACATGGTATTAGAGTCACACACAACTTTACGGCTAGGGGAAGAAAAAGTCTGTCCCACCCTGGCCAGGTGGCTCAATTGGTTGGCGTGTCATCCCATACACCAAAAGTTTGCAGGTTCAATTCCTGGTCAGGGCACATACCCAGGTTGTGGGTTCAATCCCCGGATGGGGTGCATATGGGAAGCAATCAATTGATGTTTCTCATATTGTTGTTATTTTTTTCTCTCTCTCTCTCTTTCCCTTCCTCTTTCTCTAAAATCAATTAAAAAATAAATAAAAATCCCTGGGTGAGGGCTTTTAAAAAGTCAGTCCAAAGGTGGCCAGAAATCTAGAAGTGATTGTTCACAGGCATGAGGCCACCACAGTGAGAAGTCAGTTTACAGCTGCCATAGGAAGAAGTGAGGACTGAGTTTTCTGAACATCAGAAAAGGGGCTTTCACTGGAATAATTGACTGTAAAGCCATACAAGAAGGACATTTTGGAATGAGTTCTTCAACAATCTGAACTCAGTTTTACTCTGTACACTCCCAGGTCAACAAATGTAGATTTAAAAGTTAAAGGATTTAGAGTTAGGCATAAAAGCATTTTATAAATCTAAGACAGTATTATATTATTAGACTGCAAGTACAATTTAATAGCTCACTCGGACATTTATAAGACTTTACTGATCTCTAAACATACTCTGCAGATCCAGTCTACATCCATTTATAGCTAACTGAGTACTTAGCCCGTGATAACCCAGCATCCTCTACTCTAGTCAAAAATAAATGACCTCCTTTAGTGCAGTTTCTCCTTATTGGAATTATTTTGGACAATGGCTTTTTTTTTAAAATCCTTACCTGAGGATATGTTTATTGATTTGAGAGAGAGAGAGAAACGTTGATGTGAGAAACATCAATTGGTTGCCTCTTTTATGTACCCAGACAGAAAATCGAACCCACAACCTTCGGTGTATAGGAAGATGCTTCAGCCAACTGAGCCACCTGGCCAGGGCTGGGCAGTGGCTTTTGATTCATTAAACTGACTCATAATTCATGCATTTATTAATTCATACACATAGTGAATAGTAAATATGCCACTGATAGATAAGAAACACTAGCCTTATCCAAAATGTTGAGTGGGATACAAAACAACATAATATTTGTTCTCAAGAGAGACCAGACATACAAATAAAATGAAAATAAATATAATATGAATAAAATTAATATTATAAAATTAAAAATACAAGGACAAAACTATACAATATTATAAAATAGAAAATAAAGAACTAAACTAGCAACAAATAAATGCTGAGCTCAGAGTAGGAAGGAGTGCTGTGGGATGGGGTGGTCAGGGAAAGTTTCATGTAGGAAGTGGCTGCTGACCTGGGATTTGAAGGCTGAGTACAAGGTGAACCTGTAAAGATGAAGGTATGTCAGAGAAGCACCACGATGTGAGCAAAATCAAGGAGGCACGGGATATGTGGGATGTTAGAGGCAATGAGTAGACCATGGTTGGCCCATCTGGTTAGTGTATAGTGTCATGTGGGAAAGTATTAGGATTTGGGCTTTGAAAAATAAGTTCAAGTAGATTTTATTCTGCAGGTATTGAGAAATGTAACAGAGATTGCTAGTTGACACAAATACACGTTTACCCCTTTTTCTGTGGTCACAGAACTTACAGGTTAACTGGACACATGGGTGTCTGAACAAAGACTGTTTCTACCTTGGCCTCCCCAGTCCCCATAGCTGTGAGATGTGAATGGAAGGGATGTGTGTTTCTGGGGATATCACTAAAGAGAGGCAGCATGCCTCCTCCCCTTTCATTGTCCCTTCTCGAGCCTGCTGCCTGAAATACGGAAGTAGATTGTGCCATTTGGAACCAGGTGAACGAGGAAATCTGATACTTAAAATAGGTGGTATATATCTTCTCAATAAAGTTGATTAAATAAAATTGACTGTGTGTATATATGCAAAATAGATCATTGGGAGGAGACAGATGTGGGGGAGGAGAGCAATTTATGGCTTCAATCAAAGCTTTAAATAATTAGGACTTGTTCTGGGAAAAGAGAAAGAATAAAATTAGATAGAAAAGAGTCATCTTGAGGGAAGAAGTAAGACTTTGGAGACAAATCAAACCTAGAGATATTGATCCCCATGTCGAGGATCTGGCTTTTCCATGAAAGGCATCAGCTGAGCTTCCCCACAGGCTGATGAAGACGCTGCCTCAGAAAATGAAGAAGGAGGGACAGAGAGCACTGCCACTTGTTAGTTAAATAAATTTCCTCATTTTCACTAAATCCTTTTAGTTCATTTGTAAAATGGGGTTAATGATGCCTACAGATTACAAACAGCTGTAAAAAGCAGAAAAAAGTATATGTGAAACATCTAGCTCCCTATGGCCTGGCACCTAGTAGGCATACACAAATGCATGAGATAAAGAATGAGCACAATAACGTATTAGAATAGAAAATAAGTGCACTTTCACCCTGGATAGTTTGGCTCAGCAGTAAGAGCACTGGCCTGAGGACCGAAGTGTTGAGGATTGATTCCCAGTCAAGGGCATGTACCTGGGTTGCGGGTTCAATTTCTGGCCCCAGTTGGGGTCATGCAGGAGGCTGACCCCACTCAATGTGTCTCTCTCACATCGATGTTTCTCTCTATTTCTCCTCCCCTCCCTCCCTTCCACTGTCTAAAAGTCAATGAAAAAATATCTTCAAGTAAGGATTTAAAAAAATCAAAAGTAAACGCGCTTTCAAGATGATATAAAAACCTCTCCCATATATATTTCTATGAGGTACTTGAATATGAGGAAATAAGAACTCAGTTAATAAGAAAGACAAATTCATTTACAAATCACAATAAATCACAATATGATAATAGAAGGGGGGCTGGGTGAAGCCACGTAGCAGTTGGCAGTATTGTTTTAAAGGAGGCTGCTCCTTTTGTCACAGAACTTTCAGTTATGTATTCTTCTTCTTCTTCTTTTTTTTTAACCTCCGTTGACTCATCTGCAGGAGTGGGAGTTCAGACAAAAGGAAGCTCTTGCAGCATCCTGCTTAAGATTCTCCTCAAAGAAGATTTGATTCTCAGCCCATTTTCTGTCAGGCTTCCTGAGTTCTGAAAGCAATGCATAGAAATTCTCAGGCTCCACAGTGAGCTCTCCTGAGCTCCCGACTGGAAGGTACAGCTGCCTGCAGACATCTCCATCTGCATGTCCTGCAGGCATGTGCAACTTTGTGTGTCCAAACCAAATTATTCACCCTCCCACACAGCCATTCCCCCTCCAGTTTTCTATCTAGGTTAATGCCATTGCCGATTTACCATGTACAACATCTAGAAATTTCAGTTCTTTCAGTTCTCATGCAACACTCCCCAAGATTAATCTGCTGCCCATTTTTGTACATTCACCCTGTTGTAACCTGTGTATATACTGTTTTTGACTCCCATTGTGCTGGTGAAGATTATTCTTTCTCTCCAGGCCCACAGCAAAAGCAATCTAGCCAGCTCAGTTCTGGGTTCTACAACCCCAGGGAATGCCATACCTAGACTAGCTAAAGAACAGCCCACCCTGGGGAGTTATATAATGGGTTCACCTTTCTCCCTGCCTCCAGTCTCTCACTTGACTAGTACAGTCAAATTTCTGGAACACAAATCACTTCTCTTTCTGAAAATACTTCAGTGACTCTCCACTGAAGTTATAGAATGAAACCCCCCACCCAAATTTCATCCATTTCCTTCTCCATGATATCTCTTCAAGTATTCCGTGCTCTAACCACATTGAATGATGGGCGCTGCCCCCAAAATAACATATACTTTTTAAAAAATGTTTTTATTTATTTTTTTAGAGAGAGAGGGATAGAGAGAAACATCGATGTAAGAGAGAAACATCAGTTGGCTGCCTCCTGCATGGCCCCTACTGGAGGTCGAGGCTGCAACCCGAACATGTGCCCTAATTGGGAATCAAACCAGGACCTCTCAGTCCATGGGACAATGCTCAATTCACTGAGCCACACCAGCCGGTCAAAATAACATATATTAAAAAAAAAATTTTTTTTCCTTTATTGATTTTAGAGAGAGAGGAAGGGAGAGGGAGAGAGACAGAAACAAAACTGAGAGAGAACATCAACTGGCTGCCTCCTGCATGCCCCCCACTGGGGATCAGGCCCACAACCTGGGCATGTGCCCTGACCAGGAATCGAACCGGCGGCGACTTCATGGTGCATGGGTCGATGCTCAACCACTGAGCCACACCAGGCTGGGCTAAATACACCTTTAAAAATCTCTTGCAGTTTTATTATTCCAGGTGCACCACTACCATAAGAGGCCTTTGTAGACCTGTACTATAGATTTCATTTGTTCCCATTAAACAAATGCATAAGTATGTAAGATGATTGTCTAAATTTATGTTGACTATTCTAGAGAGTATTAAAACAGGCAATATATCAAAATATCTGGTCTAAAAATGTAGAAATTGACTTTTATTTACAAATTAAAAAATTTTAACCAAGTTCAATAAAATCTGTGCTTGTTCCTTCTGTGACATCAAAAGAAAAGCAGCTAAATTTGTCTGTTATCCAAATATTTCAAATAACGCTCATAGCTGCTTCACTTACTTGGGTATTTTAGGTACAATTATGGGGAATTGGGGTGCTGAGGAAATTATAAAAAGGGTTGCTTTTGATTCTGATTGAGCAAGTTATTTACTCAGTTTTCATTTAATCTATGGAAGAGATGAAATCTATCTGTTGATTTAAAATACTATATTCCTTAGGCTCATTTTCTCTTAAAAATTACTTTAAAAACTGAGATATGAAAATATTGAGGAGATAAATGAACATGAATGGGCACATTTTTATATTATATCAAAGAGTTACATTATTTATCATCTAGCTCAAAATCAAACTTGAAAAGTAAATGGGCATCATTTTATCTTTTCTCAGTGAAGATACATATCCTTATAGATTAGCTTGAGTTTGGAAATCATTATTATTACTATATTAAATCATTTATTCTCACATTTTTCATCCTTTGCTGATCTTCTTGAGTGGTAAAAGTGTTTACAATGTATAAAAATTAGACAGACAAATTATTCTCTAGAAAATATTTATTGACAAGTTTTATTTTTCTCTCCATTTTCTGAGAAATAAACATAATACACAAAATACAGTAAAATGCACTTTTCCCATTTCAAATAAATATATTTTACTCTTGTAAAAAATTTAATAATCTGTGTAATTCACCATAGTATCTTAATCAGTGAAATAAAGCTAAGAAATTATCTAGCTAAGTTTGTCACTTATTTTTATGATTCTCACAGCATTTTGCTGGAGAAAGGGAATACTATTCTCTGTAGAATTATATTCAGGCTTGGATACTGTCCTTTGCTTCTTGTTTGGAGAAGGCAAAGATAAGCTTCTCTAAAAAAGTGTTTAGTGTCAAAAAGAGTTAGTTTGGGAGAAAGATAGTATCCAAGTCTTTGCTAAATGAACCAAGTTATGTGTAAACTTTCTTGTTAATACTCCCTAGAGACCAGACTACATTCTGAATTATAATGATTCCTTTTGTATCACACTAGCAATTTTTCAAAATTAGTGGTTAAATATTTAAATTAACAGTTGTGTGTGTAATATAAAACCAAGACAAAATTTTAAAACTCTATTAACAGGAAAGGTTAAAAATAATGGTGTTATACAGATCAAATTTATTCTTTTCACAATTGTTATTAACATTACAAGAACTGAAATCTACTAAATTATACAGACTTAACACAGACTCTCATATACACATAGATCCCTGATCAGTTTAAGACAATGTATTAGTTTGCTCTTTATAAGTAGTAAGAATATTTTAGTAACTAGCAAAAATCACATTTAGGTAGCCACCAATCTTGAGAGTTTTCTTATGTCTAATCTACTTTTCTCTCAAAGGAATATATCACCAAGAAATAAAAACCATTAGTACTGTCTAATTTCCTGTTAGCAGTTAATTGGTACTTTATATACTAGCAAGCTTACAGAAGTAAATCAAACTGTACTGTGGTTCACTGCCACCATAGCAGGGCTCATTTACATGCAGAAACACTGGTCAATCTGTACCAAAGCATAACTGTGTTTAGTAAAAATCTTACACAAGCTATAAAGTGGGTATTAGATCTGTCCTCAGTATTATAAAGGGCATCAACTATTGTCCAGGTGGTGACATAATATATGGAACTTTTCCCTCTTCATTTTAAAGGGTACAAAATTATATGGTTAGGCATTGTTTCACGGCAACATTTTCATTTCTACACATTTCTGAAACAGTTGTGTGCTCAAAAATTCACAAGTAAAATAAAATAAATTTGTTGTTTCCTTCTTTCACATCCTCTATAATTCCTCCATCTCAAAGTGTGTATTAAAGCTGTTTGCCATGGATGTATGTTCAAAGATCCTTGTCAGGCTTGGTTTCAACAGTTCCACCGAGTGACATGACAGGTGCTGAGTCGTGTCATTCTTCAGGGACATCATTTGGTCTGTGCCAGGCTCCCTTTTATCATAATAGAGAGCCCAGAGCAGAGTAATGGTGAGAATCATGGCCAGGATTTGTGTCACTCCAATGGAGATTCCCAGAAACCTTAGCACCTGCAGTTGTTTGGTTCCTCTCAAAAAGGAATACATTTTCTTCCCACAACCCTGTAAAAGAAATAACACTGTCAGTATTACTTTGGATGTGTTACAATGAGTCAAAATAGTGGGGGGGAAAACAATCTGTATCAGTTAATGGAACCAAGGACTGAATCATAAACTTTAAAACAGTGACTCTCAAAGGGGGACACCTGTGAGAAGCTGGGCAGGAGATGGAGATGGGAACTTTTTGAAAGGCATGACCAGGCGACTCTAAGGAGCTTACTTCTTCTTCTGTCTTCCTCACAATCTGAAATTGAGAATTACTGGTATAAAACACATCTAGAGCATGGATTGGCAAACTTTTTTGGTAAAGGGCCAGACAGTAAATCTTTTAGGTTTTGCAAGCCATGTGGTCTCTGTTCCAACTACTCATCTCTGCCACTGCAATGCCAAAGCAGCCATAGACAATATGCAAATGAATGGATGTAGCTGTGTTCCAATGAAACTTCATGAACAGAAAAGGCAACAGGCCAGATTTGGGGCATAGGCCATAGAGAGCCGACTCCTGACATAGATTGATTCCAAGTTTTCAAAAATGTAGTTTCATTATTAGTAGTAGTATTCACTGTTTGATTATTGTTCATTTGGTCAGAAACTTTTCCCAAAGGATCAGGAATATTTCCCCAGTGTGCTGCTGAAACATACTGATGGGCAGAAATCAATCTATTCCCTTCTCCTTACCCTCCACATGAACACACACCTCTGTCCATTGCCTGCAACAGAAATACACATGGGGGACTTTCTGACATGACACCAAGTTCTAGTTCTACCAGGTAAGAATTTGACATTTGACTTTAAAAGATTGGCAAGGTTTTTGTTTGTGTTTAGTTTTAATTCAAAAGGCTAACGAGTACTTATGGTGGCCAAAGAAGAGAATTCAGAAAGATGAGAAGAAGAGGAATAAAAAGAGAAAAAAATCCATGAGCAAGGAAAATGGGGGATGAGGGGCAAAGAAAAGAAGGTAGAATGTGACTCATAATTGTCATAAGTCACCTCACAGGTGACCAAAGCATAGGCTAGCTGCCATATCTGTACTGAATCCACAGCAAAGAAATGAAAACTCACTCTTCTAAAGGGAAGCTGATTCCAAAGTAAGGTAAAAATCTGAAAAAGAATTTTGTAACAATAACAAATTTCAAAAACTTTAAAGATTCTGAGATTTTACTCAACCTAGAAGCTAACAAATTAGCCTGTCAAGGTTTCATGAATGCTGGCAGAAGACAGAGAAAAAGAACTTTATCACTCACAGCAATAGCAATAGCCAGAGTATGCACCAGTTCCTTGAGTCCCAAGGATAACATGAAGATTGCGAGAGGACCCCTGCACATACAGTGGGTTGTATTATGAGAGATGAACCCCAAACTTAGGGAATCCTAGTCTTTTATAATGGGCAGGAAGAATACTTGTCCTTTGCATTGGAGAGAAACATTATCATCATTATATTGGACAGTAAATAAACCTGCCCTTTTCTCTAGAGAGACACACTTTCTTCATCTTCAAGGTTGTTTTCTATGCAAAACAAAAGAGAACAAAAGCAGCCAGTGATTCTGCTCACAAGACATGCAAAATGCAAGAGACACATGGAAAATTATCTCCCAACAACTAGAACTTGATTTTTCAAAGTGTTTACTCTGAGTTTGGGGTAAAAGTGAGTCGGTGTTCACCCTACTGAGACAGCTACTTGAATAAAAATAAATTGATAATTATTTAAATAACTGCCTGCCTGTTTTCTTCTCTAGATTATACAAAGAACTCAACTAAATCAAGGAAGATAAGAGTCAGTTGTTAACTTGTGCATTATATTGGAGGGGAGGAATAAATAATACATTATTCTTAGCTTTCCAGAGACATTGATTAGTAATTGTACCCCAATAAGTCATAATTCTCAATAAATAAAAAATCATGTAAAACTAGTCATAGACAGATTTCAATAACTACTTTTTCCGGCTACACAACGTAATGTAAATTAACAGCAAAAAATTATCCAAGTTTCATCAATTTAACAAAAAGTAAAATTAAAATATTTATAATTTAACACTACTTAACATTAGTTTAATAAGATCACTTCTCTGGCCATCTTACCTATTTAATATATACAAATATGCACATATACACATGCATGCATGTGCACACACACCCTCTGTGGAAAACCAAAATAGATGTCACAAAGACAACTCACCAATGTTCAAATGTTTTTCAGTGTTCCACTCAGCTAGTCTATCAATACCCGTTCACTCTTATGTTTACGTATAATTCTAACAGGCATCCTTGTGTGACAGGGTGTAGAATAATGGTGAAGATCATGAACTGCAGAGCCGAATTCTGAATTTCAAATCCCTGTTCTGCTCTTTATAAGCTATGTGACTTTGGGAAAGTTACTTAATCTGTCCGTGCTTCAGTTTTCTCATCTGAAAACATACATAGTAATAGTGCCTACCTGTGTGAGATTTGGGAAGAATTAAATGAATAAACACATTTAAACACTTAGAATGGGGTTTGATACACCTTAAGAGTTCAGTAGGTGTCAGTCGTTATGTAGTGTGTCAGCTCACAGGAGATTAAAAAATTCAAATAAAAATAAATGGAAAAACTATGGAAAGCAGCTATTAATTAACAAGTATAAGGTTCAACACTTAAAAAAAGTATTAAAATTCCAAATCGCAGCATTTTGTCACCATTTGAGTATTAACGCAACAGCCCTTGCCCATAAGAGCTAGGGTGGCTGTTACTATTTTTCAGGACAGTGAAGTACTATCCAAAATAATTATTTGCCACTGAGACATCAGATCACTAGCTTTCTCATTAAGCAGAGAAGTATTTAATATAGTTTGTAAAGAGTCATATTAAAAATAGTTAAAATTGAAAGGTTAAATTCAGACATTTGGAAAATTAATTTTTATGGACATATCATTTAACATCATTGTAAGTAACGCAGCACCAGATCTTCATATGTATCTTTAAAGAAATTGATATGAAATGGCCATGAATGATGTCCAGTTGATTCCTCATCTATGTTTTCAGTACTCAGTATAAAGATGGATCTTTAATTAATAAAGAAAGAATTACATGGACATATCAATATTTTGGTAATAATATTTAAAATAAATTTTAGAGTTAAATACATTTTAGTACAACTTAAGAAATACATATGCTGCGTATTTCAATCCTGTGAAAGTCTGTAAGTCAATTATCATTTGATTTTTATCTTTTCAATAGTCTCTGGTGCTTAAATTTTACTGATATAGTTCTTCTTACTGGCGTAAGACCTCCCACCCCTTTTAACTAATTCGTTCTAACTTGAAAAACTGCAGGAAAGATATTTCTTTATTAAAAGCTAATAATAAAATAGAAATTGATAATAAGCTACAGTCTATTGTGTTTCATATTTTTGGCATTAAGGAAAGTCTGTTTTTTTTAAATTTTAAACAATCATATTTATTAAAAAGGTACAGTAAATTATATCATGTAGGATGGTTTGAAAATGTGATATATTAGTTAATATTGAATGTTCTAGAGTGAGAGGGGACCTTGGAAGTCAATGAATTCAACTTTTTAACTTTTAAAAATATGGCTTAAAAACTATTTCTAAAATGACTCAGCAAAACAGGCAGAAGAAAGAAACTCTGAATAGTCTTTCCTCTATATAAACAATGAAAGCACTAACAAAAGATTGTTAGAATAGCCCTGGCCAGTGTGGCTCAGTTGGTTGGAGCATCATCCTGTACACCAAAAGATGGCGGGTTCGATTCCAGGTTGTGAGCTTGCTCCCTGGTGTGGGGTTCATTCTCACATTGATGTTTCTCCCTTTCCCTCCCTCTCACTGTAAAAATCAATTAAAAATATTTAAAAGCGAAACAAAACAAAAACCAGTGGCCTAGAAGCTATCAGAGGTAACAAAATAGGGATGGGGCTACTTTAAAGCCCCATTATCAGAGAATTGTCATTATTTCTCCTATCTGGTGCTTCCCTGGAAGACCTTACTTGCAAGGCTATCTTTATTTGAACCTGATATGCAGATCAACCAGGGTCCCCTTGCCCCCATGTTTGTCAAAAGCAACCAAAAGTAACTGTTGAAAGCTGAGGCTGCCTGAAGTGGTAGATGACAGTTACACACAATGGGTGAGTCAAAAAACTCAAAATAAAAAGCTGGGCCCTGGCCGGTTTTGCTCAGCGGTTAGAGCATAGGCCCGTGGACCAAAGAGTCACGGGTTCGATTCCAGCCAAGGGCATGTACCTCAGCTGTGGTTTGTCCTCCGCCCTGGTCGGGGTCGTGCAGGAGGCAACCAGTCGATGTTGACGTTTCTCTCTCTCTCTCTCTCTCTCTCCCCCTTCCTCCCACTCTATCTGAAGAGAAATAGAAAAATATCCTTGAGTGAGGATTAAAAAAAAAGCTGGGGCAAAGAGAAGCCCATAGGGGTCTTAGCAAAGCTCTGACACATTCGTGGGGATCTAGAAAGTTACATACATGAGTAGATCTGTCCTCATGTCTAAGACTGTGCACATGCTAAGAAAGACCTAGGAAGGCAGGAAGATCTTACCTCTGGCTAACCTTGAAGCTTTGTACCCTTGGGAAAGGCTGGGAGACCTACTGGTTCTAGGCATCTAAAGAAATCTCTATTCATTCATTAACTGACAACTAAGTTAACTGAGCAGAGACTTCGGGGCCACACATGACAAAGAATACAGACCTCACAAAATTACTTTAGGAAAGTCATTAATGAACAAGTAACCACAACAATAAATAACAAGTTTCAGGTTTGATTCCTGGTCAAGGGCACTTATCTGGGTTGAAGGTTCGATCCCGGCCCTGGTCAGGGTCATGCAGGAGACAACCAATCAATTTGTCTCTCTCACATTAATGTTTCCCCCCTCCCCCACCTTCCTCCATCCCTCCCTCCCTTCCACTCTATCTAAAAAAAAAATCAATGGAAAAAATATCCTCGAGTGAGGATTAACAAAATAAATAAACAAATAAACAAACAAACTTTGGTGAGGAAGGAGAATCTGATTTCCAGAGTTACCACATTATATTATTTAAAATGTCCAGTTTTCAACAACAACAAAATCACAAGAGGTGCAAAGAAATAAGAAAGTATGGCTCATACACACACAAAGATACATCAGAGAAAATGCTTCTAATGAGAGAAATACCCAGCCACACTAGACAGCTCTGTCCACACTTGAAAGACAGTAGTTCTTAACAAGCATTTCCTTGTTGGAACCTGTCCCTTAATAAGATTCACTGGTCCTAGTTCTGCTCTCAGACAATCCCTTTTCCGGAAGGTGGAGAGCCATGTCTGATGAGTCATTGCTTTCCCTTAAACCATTCTCTCCTCCAGACCAAATATTACTACTCCCTCCGAGTCTTCCAAATAGATACATTTATCATCCTGATGATCTCTTTCTGGATTGTCTTACTTGATCAACGTTTCTTTGAAAATAACACTGATTTTTAACTTTAAAAGACTAAAAAATGCAATAAAATATTAAGACAACTAAGGTTGTTATAAGTGGGTTTGGATTCCATAAAAAAAGCTTTTCAGGTACCCCAGAGGAGTGGACATAGGATTGTATCACATGCATATTGTCAGGACCTGGCCTCCTTCCTGATAACTGGGCCCTGAAGACTGTGCCGAGGTGGGCAAGGGTTGTTTATTCAAAGCAAAGATCCTAGTTCAATTCCTCAATTTTTATAATAATGTGTCAATCTTATCACTTCTTCAGTTTACAAAATACACAGATAATCCCTCAAAACAAGACAAAATTCAAGTACTTAAGTTTGTCATCAGAATTCATTCATTATAATTTAGGCTTCTCTATCTAGAATCCCTCAGGAAAAAGTGCTATCTGCAGATTATTTAAAAGATGAAATCAATAGACTTCTCTATGTATTTTAGAGTATATCCAAGTCTCAAACCAGACCACCAAAATCTGCTATGTTGGAATATGTCAGCCTATGTCCTCACATATCATTCTCCCCTGAGGTATATTTAAGAACACCATAAGAAACTGCTCAATAAAATCAGTGGAAAATAATATTGAAGATATTTTCCTAGGTGACTTAGAGTAGATTTTTTTTAAATCCCACTTGAAAAAAATACTTTATAATTTTGCTCCCCTTGAAAATGTGGAATATTCTATTTTAACATTAAATCACGCAGATGATCACGTCTCCTTTTCATCTGGGCCTTCAGAAAGCTGAGGGGAAATATCAAACGCTACAACTCCATTTGTCCTCATATTAAGCATGTCTAATTACTCTGTTCTTAACCCTGACTCTCTAGTGTTATTTATATTTTACTATTAATTCATTGCATCTTTCTTGTTGTGTACTGCAGTAAATCTTTTATTTAATAAAAAAAGATCCAGGGTGTAAATATATAAATAAAAGCACAAATCTCTCTATACTGACACAATTTAATATTTTTATATTTAACTTAATATTTGATTACTCAGAAGGCATTGTTGATGTTAAGGATTAATTTTCTAAAAGAATATTCCTCTTCTTGATAGGATAGTTTTTTCCCAGATTTCTTTGTATAAAATAACTGTCCTCCTCAGCCACTCTCTAAATTCTTCATAGAAACAACTGTGGCTTTATGGTCCTTTCTGCATTATCCCCATTGAAGCAATTCAGTCTGAATAAAAGTTGTGAACTTATTTTAAGCCAATCAAATAGACATGCATAAGGTTTACACTTTTCAATGCAAACTTGGAACCTTTCATTGAAAAGCAAGACACTAAGTTTAGAGAAGAAAAAAATACAGACGTGTCTCTATATAATCTATTGCACTATTCATAGATATTTAGTTGCATAAATGAACACTTCTATTAAGTGAGTCAAATGAGGAAGTAGAAATGTTAGAGTTCAAACCTGCATTCCATTTCACAAAAGGTGTTTTAATCAGAATAGGAAAGAACTGAATTGTACTTATTTGCTTTTCTCAAAATAAAATACTCTTGAGTTTATTTATGTTGAATGTTTCTTCCTAAATAACGCTATGCTAGCCTTACATTAATGACCTCAGATAATTCAAAGCCATGAATAAGACATATTGGCTAATCTACTTTACTTACTGCAACATTAAAATTCTGGCCAACTATTAACTATAAATAATAACATTACCTTTTTATCAGAGAAAAATTACTAATCCCTACATTTCCTGGAATCTCTTTGAAGGCATGTCAGATGCCTCATTTCACTTGAGGAAATTATACACTTGAAATTATTCTCTGATCTGTCTCCAAAATGAGTTTCTAAAATTAGAAAAGTACCCATGGCTTTCACAGGCCATGTCAAAGAGATAGACAGATCTCATGTGCTTATGAAATAAAAGTATAAATAAAAACTAGGTGCCATACATGCCAGTGTGATATTTTTATAATTGATCTTTTATAATAAACACGACTCTCAATTTGAAATGATTATGTTATCAGGTACAGACATATAATCTGCTGTTCTATTTCTTCTAAAACAAACAAACAAAAAATGAATGGTAGCAGTTCATAAGCTTTAAACAGGCTGGACCACAATTTCTCCACTGGTAACCATAAGCTTTGCAGGGAAATAAATGCATCCTTAAAAAAAATTAAACAGCGCCCTGGCCGGTTTGGCTCAGCGGTTAGAGCGTTGGCCTGCGGTCCACAGGGACCCGGGTTCGGTTCCCGCTAAGGGCATGTACCTCGGTTGCAGTTTGTCCCCGGCCCCTGGTGGGTCGTGCGGGAGGCAGCCACTCGATGTGTCCCTTTCACGTCGATGTTTCTCTCTTCCTCTCTCTCCCTCCCACTCTATCTGAACAACAAAAAAAAACACAGAAAAATGTCCTCAGGTGAGGATAAAAAAAAATAAAAATTAAACAGCAATTAATAAAATTCGCTACAGGGCTTTCTGTTTTCTTAAGAGTATGGTTAACCAAACGCATGCACATGAAATGCAGTATAAACGTCTTCTTATTTCTTAATAATGACAGACCCTCGTATCTCATTTAATCCTCACAATATATCTCCATTAGATAGGTAGAATCATCAAGTAGAAAAGACTACATTTACTGAACATTTTCATTAAAAAAAAAAAAAAATGTTGTTACAGAGAGACCAGAGTCAGAGAGCCCAGAAGGTGCTGTCCTCTCCAGTGAGGCCAGTTCAGCAGCAGCATGCCCTGCCTGACTGAGCAGAAGAACCTCTCCAAACCGCTCGTTCAAGCATTGACTTTCATTGGGCCCTTTGTCTACCTAAATGTTCATGTAGAAGAAGTGGAAAGGTGTTAAAACAAGTAGAGTGAGGAACCACATGAAGTCCCAAAACCTTGACCTAAAAATCTAGCTTTAGCCAGCACAAATATGCATAATCAGAAAACATGTACTTTCTGGTCCTTACAGGCAAAAGTAGGGGGAACTTGGCTAGTGAAAACTTTAATCATAGGCTGCTAATTTTTTAATTTACTTCAATAAGTGTTAACAAATTACTGTTATTATTGTCATTAGCCATCACCATGCTTTGAAGATTTGTTTTATTATGTGCCAAGTGGTTTGCTAAGGGTTTTTCTTTAAGTAGCTCGATTTATCTTTGGAAGATTATAATGAGGTAGGTATTATTATTATCTCACTTAACAGATAAGAAAAGTGAGGTGTAGAAGTGAAAAAAATCTATGAACACTCAGTTTGCTCCTCACCATGTATTCCACATCTCAAAATTTTTGTGTCTAAAAGTACGGCCTTTGGAATGAGTTAGATCTGAGCTCAGTCACTAACTAGCTTTGACTAGCTAAGTCACTTACCCTCTTTGGGCCTCATTTTCTCATCTGTAAACTGGAGCTAACAATACTGTAAGGGCTTAAAGGAGATAATGCGTGTAAAATACTTGCTCATAGATCGATATAAACATGTATCTTATTTGAAAAATACAATGTATACTTTTCAATCTCTGATTTACTTTAACTCTCAGCTATCAGCACTATACACTACAAACAGGCACTGTTCTAAGGGTTTTAAATAGGTGAATTCACTTAACTCTCCAAACAATTCTATAAGATAAGTACTCTCGTAATCCTCATTTTTCAGGTTGGATCTCACCAAAAAAGGTGAGAAAAATGAAGCACAAAAAGGTTAAAAACTTGCCCAAGGTCACATAGCTAGTAAGAAGCAGATCAAAGATTTAACCCAAAGAGTCTGGCCTTGGAGACTAGTGTTAACCATTGAGCAATACTCATTCCTAAAAACCTCTTCTCCTTTGACTTCCAGGACACAGCTTTCCTTTTCTTCTCTGTCTACAGTTGGTGACTCCTCCTCTGCCCTTAAGTGTTGTCATTCCCCAACTTCTGTCCTTAGCTGCATACATCACTTTGTGTGGTCTTCTTTTCTCCCATGCATTCATTGCCTCATATGCACTGATAACACTTGTAACTTGTTAGTCCCCCAACACACCCCCAGCTGTACTCCACCTCTTCATGATGATTTGTGTAGTCCATGGGAACACAGACCACTAGCCAGAGACCACATTCCCCAGCCTCCCTTGCAGCTAAGCACAGCCATGTGAGCCCTCTCCAGTGGAATGTGAGCACAGGTGATGAATGTAGAGCTTAATGCATGGGGTGTGTTCCTTCCCACTTCCTCCTTTCCACATGGACTGGAACTGGAGTAAAACAGGAGCAACTTTGGGAGGTAGGTATTAAAAAAAGGCGAAGGTGTCTCATCATCTGTACCCCTGGATGAACTTTGTGCAGGGCAGCTACCAGACAGACTGGACCAGCTGACTAGTCTATAAGAGGGAAATAGACTTCCACCTTATTCAAGCTTTTGTATTTTGAGTTAGCTCTTTCCCTAATTAATACACGGAAAATCCCTATCTCTGGCTGAGTTCTGTCTCCTAAGCTTCGTATTTCCTACTGGGAGCACACTGACCTGAACAGGACCCTTAAACCCAGCATTTCCAAAGCAGAATAAAGCCAACCTCTCCCCTCGAAAATGGCTTCTTTATCTATTCAGGGTCCAAGTCAAAGTCAAGTGTCCTTGCAGTTTCCCTGCCACTCACTCCCCACAGCCAATTCATCGCCTAGTCTTGTTCATTCTCCCTCTTTCATATCCTTCACTTTCATTCCCTCCTTTCCACTACGAATGGCACAGCCGGAATCGCAGCCCTTACAATCACTCACATGAATGACCTGCAACCGTTTCCTACAGATCCCCTGCCTCAAGCAAAACTCAATCCTCACCTCAACTCATTCTCTGCCGATACAATGATTTTTAAGCACAAATCAAACTGTTATTTTGTGCGGTACATTTCCAGGTCAAAATATTACAATTGCTTTCATATCAGTAAATTCTGAGGGCAAAATCTGCACGTCTCTACAAATAAAGCATAAGGGGAAAGTTGTTTGAATAGTGAATAGGTAACAGGAAACTCACAATTGAATTACGTTGAAAACAAGAGTAAAAGAAAATAATAATGCATTTGTATACCTGAAGCAAAATTGGCAGGATAGTTCAAGGCCTGATTAGATCAAGCAAAGCCTAGAGATAAAAGGGATCCCCACACCCCACCACCACCACCACTACCAAGCCCAAACTGGCCCTGCAGGGCTCTGAATGATAAAACAGATATCACCCAAGTCAGAGTCCAGCTGATTCCTGCCAGCAGTGGCTGAGGAGATAATGAAGTCAACAAAAAGGCAGGAGGGAGTGTCTTTGACTTTATATAAAAGAACCCTGGGAATGGAACTTCTTGGGGATATTCCATCTAAATAACCACTGAGCCTGAAAGCTGCCTATTGTTTATTATCTGGGCAGGAGATTCTACGTGTGTTTATCTGAGAATGGAGCTTCATTATGAATAAATCAGAATCCCAGGATGACTCTGTCCTAAGCTTTCTTTTTATAATGGCTCAATTTTGTAAACATGTTGGTCTTTTTTATTTCACAACTATTCTCAGACTTCTGTAGAAAATGCATGCATTATCAGGTCATCCAGGGCTCCTCAGAATCCAACACCCGTCCTGTCCAGCCATGTCTGCATGGCCCTCCTTATGCCCCATGCTCGCACATACTATCTCCTTTCCAGCTCTAACTGCACCGTTGCCTCTTTGCTTGGAACGGCCTTTTTCAGCCCCATGCCACCCAAATATTTTCTGCACCTGGCAAACCCTACTTATCTTTTAAGATTGGAAGCCCAATGATTTGTATGCCCTCTACGTGCTTTCATTACATATCTCAAACGTAAACACAATGGCCATTAAGGACTGCTTACCCTATGTCAGGCTCCTTCTTGTGCCCCAATTTAGAGATAATCTAATTCCTACTTCTTATTCTAGCCACTGTGTGAATCATTTATATGGAGATTTGATTCACTTTTGGTTAGTGAAATTGGCCAGGACCTGACCAGGGGCCAAAGCTGCTACCTCTCACTTTTTGCCTTGGACTTGTCTTTCAACACTTACCCCTAACTGTGTTTGTTTCCAGTGCAGCAATTTACTTGGTTCTAAGAAGAATCCCACTAGTAACTTAAGAGAAGGGTTACCTAGGAGAAAAATGAGCAGTCCCGTAACTATGAGAGCTTGCCAGAGGGAGACACCCCACTCCCGTCATCTCCTTTTCATCCACAACAGTCAAGTCTCTACCTCTGGCTCAGAAGTGCTGAGGAAATATTTACGTGTTTTAGATGTTGTATGTGAAAATTATAAAATAAAGTTGTTTCTATTAGTCAAAACAGATACATAGTTTGACTCACTTTTCTAATTGGTCAAAGATATTAGCAAGAAAAAACTGTTAACAAAAAGTGCCAAGGGCTGAGATACTGCCCAGAAAAAAAAAAAAAAAAAAGTATGTAGATTATAAAACAAAAACCACTTGCCAAGGGCAACTGGGTACCCAGGACCAACAAACCGCTCTCGACCAACACAGCAGGTAACACGCAACTGAGAGAACAGAAACCGCAAACAACCCAGCCCATGTGGTTCACTGTGAGCTGCCCCCACTTTTAGCGTGGGGGAGCACCCTACCTATCCATTTACAGCCTGTGAGCACCGGAGACCTGTACATACTTGCCGTCATCTGGGTTCTTCGTCCCGCAAGCCAGAGAGAAAGGTCACATCTCTTCTCATCTACACGCCCTGCCCTTCTCTAGCTCACTATGTTTCCTGTTACTCAGAGAAGAAATAAACAACCATCTAAAGAAGCAGAAATGGCCCTGGCCAGTTTGGCTCAGCAATTAGAGCATTGGCCTGGGGACCAAAGGATTGCAGGTTTGATTCCCGGTCAAGGGCAGGTTATCTGGGTTGCAGATTTGATCCCCGGCTCAGGTCGGGGTCCTACGAGAGGCAACCAATCGATCTTTCTCCTCCCTCCCTTCTACTCTATCTAAAAATCAATGGAAAAATATCTTCAGGTGAGGATTAACAAAAATAAAAACAAAGAGGCAGCAATGGTTTGGTTCAAATTATTTGTCACAAAGAAATTATTAAGAGTATTTGATATTCAAACCCAACACCTCATGGAACATACAAAGAATAAAGGTGTAAAGAAAAAGTGTCCCAAAGGCACACAGTATGTGGAAAACATCTCTGTCCAGCCCTATACTTCTGTGAGTATAACTTTCTTGAAGAAGCAGTCAACATCTTTTCACAGTGGCCTTTCTCCTAACTATAAAACAAGTTTGACCTTGGGGCTACATTTTACTTGACCCTCTGTCCCTATTTGTTTTACATGTTTAGCTGGTCCATTTGAAGTAAGGTCTGTTGTGAGCCTGTTGACCTTTTTTTTTGAAGTGGCCTACAGAGGCAGAAAGTGTCATTTCAGCCCCTTTGAAGAGATGTTTGTGCTTCATTTATTGCCTGAGATAGCAAACACTGCCACTGTTCTCTATAACCACTTCTTACACTTTTAGGTGTGAGACACCAGGGAAAGTTAATGAAAGCTACAGATCCTAGTCACTGAAAAAATGCATTTAAAATATCAAAAGCAACGCCAGCAGCATCCCTTTTCTTTCCCTGAAGCCCATTCAGGACGAGCATGGGTCCATGGACAAGAGGGTGGGAGTCCCTGCTCTACTAAGACTTTATCTCTACCAGACACTTTCAGTCTTCTTTCTTTTTTCCTTCTCAAGACCAAGTATAGACACAGAACTCTAGTAATTGAGATGGTGGAAAACTCAGCAAGTGAGAGAAGAGATGCATCCTAGTCCTGTATTTTACCAATTTAAACTCTGAATCTGATGCTTTGCTGAGGCCATGTCTCACATTTTGTATTTGGAGAGTGTGGCTACACAAACAGCCCCCAAGAACAGGGAAGTAAGCAATCAGTAATCATTGGCACAGGCCACCACTGGGTGGGCTTTTGTGCTTGCAGTTCCTTAGGCTAAAATACAGGACAGATCTGCATGGCTAGGCCCTTCTCATCAACTGGTCTCAGTTCAAATGTCACCTCCTAAGACAGCCTAATCCTACCTGTCTTATCTTAAGTAGTTCCCTCACCAATAAAGAAATTCTCCAGCACATGACCCTGTTCAGAGTCTTCAGAGTGCTTACCACCACCTGAAACTATTTTTTATTGCTGTTTTTTCTTGTTAATTGTTCATATCCCTAACTAGAATATAACTAAGTTATACCTGAGGAGAGATTTTTGTCTGCAACATTCTCCGCTATATCGTCAGCACCTGGAACCCAGTAGGTACTCACAAAACATTTTGAATGAATGAATGCAATGGAACCAAATCGATGTTTAGAGATATTTTCAACTGTGATTTTTAAATCTATACTTTTATACACATGTTGTGCCCAGTGCAGATATGCGAGGGGCTGAATACCAGACCCAACAATAACTCTGATGGGAATGTTTCTAAAATGTGCAATTGTTGCTATATTTCTGCTCTGCCATTTTTCACAGGTTTCAAATGTGTCATAAAATATTATTGGGTCAGGGACCAAGCAGGTCACCAGATGGTTGAGAATGATTTATTTCCTTGATTTTAGACTACTGAACAGAAATTGTAGGAAGAAAGCCAGTTCTTATCTCTGAGCTTACAGAATATGAAAGATAAAAAGACCTTGAAGTTCATCTAGTCCAGTTTCACTCTTAATTTAAAAACCCATTCTACCCACCAATGACATGGCTATCTGACTTTGACTTTAATATTTTTAGAGATAAGACACTCACTATTTTAGAAGATAACCTGATCACAATTGTACAGATTTTGATGTGCAAGGCCTTCCTTCTAGTGATTCAAAATTTCCTTCCTGTGACTCTGGCCCTTGGAGCAACAATGGGTAAGTCTAGTTCCTGTTCTGAATGAAATATCTGAAGACATCTGAAATATCTCCCTTTAGAACTTGCTACTTCAGAATAAACGCCCTAAATACCTCCAGCTGTCTCTTCCTTGTACTTCTTTCTAAATCTCTCATCTTCCAGGTGGATGATCTCTCGACACACTGCAATTAGGAAACATATGTTCTCCAGGGCAAAATGGAATTAAATCTTATTTTTAATGATGGATTTAATTGCACTTGTGTCATAAAGCTACTAAGTGATCCACTTTTGTAAGTCAACTATGCATATAATGATGCACTATAACAATACCAGTATCAGCATGTTATTAATTATAAAATTCAAAAGCAAATTACTCTGATATAATGAACCTCCATCTCTGCTGGAATTTTGTCTAAAGAAATATCTCATAACTAGCAATACCAGGTTGCTATTGAAAGTCTTTTGATGGAAATATATTTTTAAAAAAACTTTTTAAATAATCTGGGCCATCAAATTTGCCCATGCACAACATTGTGGCTTCTTTCAATATTAAAATTCATAGAACAAGCAATTATAGACATCCTGAAAGTAAAGCATTCCATTATAAATATTACTAGTGGAAATAATTAAAATAAACTAATAAAACTGAATTGTAATTTTATAAGAAAATTTAATTAAATGTTAAACTGCATGATTTTCAACTAAATAAAGTAAAATTAAAGTGAAGATTTTGTGGCCCCGCTGGTGTGGCTCAGTGGTTGAGCATAGACCCATGCACCAAGAGGTCACCATTCAATTCCTGGTCGGGGCACATGCCCAGGTGTGGGCCTAATCCCCAGTGTGGGGCATGCAGGAGGCAGCCAATCGATATTCTCTCTCATCGATGTTTCTATCTCTCTCCCTCTTCCTTCCTCTCTCTCTAAAATCAATAAAGAAAAAAAAATGACTTTGTGGGAACATCTGGCAAATTGATTCATGTTTTGTCATTCTCATGGTCAATATTAATTACAATCATTATTATCAGTATTAATCACTAAAGAAAACAGAAATTATTATATATGGGGTTTTAGTCCAAGAATTTCCCATACTGACTTGCCACTCCTAAAAACTAACAAATGAATTAAGTGTACACTAGGAAAGTTAATAGTTTCAATTCACATTTTAACTTGTATCTATACTGTAATCACCTGTTTTGTTTTGTTTTTTAATCTAGTGGTCAGTTATAATGTGTTTGAATATCTACAATTATGCCTGCATTTAATATTATCTTAGAACGTTTTTGTTTTATGGAATAAGCAGGACTTTTAACTGGTGCACTTGTTAGGGGGCCATCCCTTCTACAGACACAGCCAATATTCAGCTTTCACCCAGAACACAAGATAGCATAATCACTGAGCAACTCAGAGACACTGACCC
Source organism: Tadarida brasiliensis (assembly GCA_030848825.1). Taxonomy (NCBI): domain Eukaryota; kingdom Metazoa; phylum Chordata; class Mammalia; order Chiroptera; family Molossidae; genus Tadarida; species Tadarida brasiliensis. The sequence continues at coordinate 27,556,924 of CM061267.1, read as the reverse complement.
AACCGTTCTTTGTTCAATATACAATACCTTGTATACTCTTTTTTGTTCAAAGTCAAAATGTTACTAAACATAATATGTTTAAAATAATAACATCCAAACACAATGCTTTTCGGTAGTATGAGGCATGACTAAAAGTTTTTGATTATTTTTTTAAATAAACAACCTGAGTTATTCAGCTGTTTCAACAATTCTTGTTTAGAGTTTAATTGTGTCCCCTCCAAATGCATATGCTGAGGTCCTAATCCCCACTAACTCAGAATCTGATCTTATTTAGAAATAGAGCTGTTGCAGATGTGATTAGTTAAGATGAGGTCATACTGGAGGGACTAGTGTCCTTATACAAAGGGAAATTTGGAGACCGACACAAACAGGAAGGGCTCCATATGAAGGTCAAGGCAGAGATCAGGATGATGCTTCTACAAGACAAGGAACGCCAGTGTTGGCCAGCCAACCACAAGAAGTTGAGGGAGAGGCATGGAACAGATGCTTCCTCACACCCTTCAGAAGGAACCAACCTTGCTTACACCTCCATCTCAGATTTACAGTTTTCAGAGCTGAGACAATGAGTATCTGTTGTTTAAGCCACTCACTAAGTGGCACTTTGTTTCAGTAGCCCTAGGAAACTAGTATAATTCTGTATCTCTTAAAAAATATTTGACACTCTTCCTTGTGCCTGTCTTCAAAGCCCAAAGCACTTTACTTTGGATCTCCTTAAATGTGGCAGAGCCTTGTCCTCTGAGATGATTTAACAGCCCAAAGTTACTCATACTAAGACACGAATGTAACAGATCATTTGTGAAGTAATCCAGTATCTTTTTCAAATTAGTTAATTTACACTATAAATTATTGAAGCTTATTCCTGTGAATCTCTACAATTGACTTTAGCAGACTGCCTAAAAGATGTTTTGAACAATATTAGTATTTATTTCTAGGAAAAATGTTTAACCTCCTAAGGTCACCATCTTGAAATATATAAAAAGGCATATTTTATAAATCCTGATGTGTTTTTTTAATTTATAGTTTCATTCTGCATAACTATACTCTATGTGTGTGTGTGTGCGTGTGTGTTATATCATTAATGTATCTGTTAAGCCAGAGATTTTCAACAGTGCTTAGTGGTACCCAGGTGCTTGACTGGAGATGTATCTGGGAAATGATTCCAGCCTCTCAGCTTGAGCAGCTTCCCTTCGATTTTGAGCTTCCACCTAGATCAAGGCTGCAATAAAACTTTCGGCAATGATGGAAAAGTCTTACATCTGCATTGCCTAGTACAGCAGTACACCAGCAGCTAATGCTGAGAGGCTGTTGAGCACTTAAAATGTGGCTAGTGCGCCTTGGTGTGGTTAAGTGGTTAGAGCATCGGCCCTCGCACCGAAGAGTCTCGGGTTTGATTCCTGATCAAAAGCATGTACCTAGGTTGCAGGTTCGATCCCAGGCCCGATTGGGGCACATGTTTCTGTCAGCCAGTTACTGTGACTGTCTCACATCCACGTTTCTCTCTCTCTCCTTCCCTCCTTTCCACTCTCCTTAAAAATTAATAGGAAAAAACATCCCCAAGTAAGGATTAATAAAAAAGAAAGAAATGTGGCTAGTCCAACTGAGGAGATAAAATTTTAATTTAAATAGCCACGTGTAGCTATTGGCTACTGTACAGGATGGTGTAATTCTAGATTTTAACTTGAAAAAAGAATTTTGTTGCTAAAAAAATTTGAAAATCACCACTAAAAACAAAGTGATAGGAAAACTTCTGCTAACAAAAGAATAATCTATGGTTCTGATAAATTTTTTCCAGAAAACACAAATATGCAAGTTTCTTAGGCACAGGACAACTGATTTTAATTCCAATGAGTATCTAACTCCATTAAAACAGGTAACCAAAACTCACACCACCGATCATTAGCCAGCAGGGGGAACTGAAGAGTAGAGACCAGTATTTTCTCCTGAGAGTGGGGTTCCCCCCTCACCCCCCTCTTGTTTTAATCTATGTGGAGCCCAGACCACATTCTGCTCAGGAACTACAAACTGTGTTTCCTGACTATCCAGAGTCAGCTACACTCTCTACATGTATCGGTTTTCAAAGGACCCCAAAGAGAGGGCAATAGGACTTGATTCTTAGACAACACCTTTAAAATCCAATTAATCATAAAACTTAGTCTTTCCCAATTTCCTTTGTTAAAATGTGAACAGTGTTCAGATTTTTACATTAATTTTTAGCTGTATCCTGTTTTTCCACACATTAGAGAAAATCTTTAAGGGCCTTTTTATTTGGACAGAAGAGGAAAATTTCATTGGCATGTTGTTGATTCTTTACTTGACTTTATAAGAAAACTTTCAACCATGATAAGCTAAACACATATGGCCTTACCTCTTGATAAAGGTCACTGAGATCTTCCTGGTGGGCCTGTTTGGAACATCCCGGGAATTCCCTAACACAGCAGGAATCTGGGGGCCAGTCCATCTCTGTCATTTCCAACCAGTCAGTGAAATACACCACTCCACAGCACTTGAACTGCAAAATAATGACTGGTCAGGCTCAGAAACTATAAAAATATTTTCCTAATTTATAGGAGATTAAACATTAGATTTCTTAAATTTCTATAGCCAAAACCAATTTCATCTCTGTCATCACTTAATGACATGTGCACAGTCTATGCCGATGACAGAAATGCAGTAAAGGAGTACATAACGGGGCAATTCTGAACGCTAATGCCCATAACACACGAAAACAGATCAGGCATGACTGAGTCTCACTCCCCAACTGTAACATCCTCTACAAGTGATCATATAGTAACAGAGTTCATATACACAACTAACAAAACAAATAGCTCAAATCTTATATTTATCATTAAGCCTCTAGGTACTGAAGAGTAGTTGATCAATCTATATGTATTTGTCTACTTACCAGTTTAATTGCTTAAAAAGGCAAATATTATATTAAATTTTCTGTAATCTCTATAGAAAAATTTATTGACAAAAGCCCCATCATAAAGATTATCAGACTGGGATTCATTAACCAGAAAACTATTCAAAAATTTTTGAGATGTAAACGTAAGTCTGGCCAATAAATTTTTATTCAACCAAATAAGATTCTTGAAATAATCATATTCTATGACATAAATCTCAGAAGAAATGATGTTCCTTTAACCTGAACAAAGTTAGATTTAAGAAAACCTCTTTTGTCTTCTTTTCTTTTTGTCTCATTTCACCAAGGATTAGCAAATACTTTCTCTGGCCAAGGTTTAAATACACTGCTTAAGGACATATGTAGATTAGGTTCAGAATAATTAACTATGATAATTTTCTGCCTTTGGATAGATGAGGTTACTCTTCATACAGTGAAAAAGAAGGGCTATGGGCAGTCTCTGAGAAGAACTCGGCTGAGTGATTGGCTCTGCAAATTATGTAGCCCAACACATCCATCTGTGGCCAGGACTGACACTGTGCCATAAAATACCACAACCCATCATTTGAAAATTCAACTAAAATCCACTTTGAAGAATTCTGAACTTCTCATGTAAAATGAAACAAGAAAAATACCAAATATGATTTTACATTTTTTCATTTGCCTAAATATCTAATTTTTAAAGAGCAAAAATCACCTTAAGAGTATTATAAATGCTGAAAACTCTGAGTAATAATAAAATTTTCCAAGAAACTTTAAAATATTTTTATTAATTTCCTTTTATAAACTTGTTCTAAAAGTGAAGACTATATATTATAGGCATCACAAATTAAGTCAAACATAATTTGACATCATATATTCTATGTTATTCAGATTCCATAAAAAATCATATGTAATAAAAATATTTTGCTTTCTAAATATCATAAACTACTACATTTCCAAGTCAGTCCTTTAGAAATCTTTGCACTCGGAGAAAACTTACCTCTCTCATTTCCTAACGACATGTGTTTTCCTAGGTTGACGACAGAAGAATAGTTCTTGGAACATTCTAACCCCATCCACAATAGAACAGCCCATTCATCTGGCCTTGTCAGGAAATGAGGTGCTCCACAGAAATGACTTTTTCCAAAGAACTTAAGCATATCACACTCAGTGCCAAACATTTTTTCACTTTAATAAGTGACTGAGATATGTTTTCTTTTTATATAGTTTTTTTCATCATCAACAGAAGATACTGAATTGAATTTTTTTCCTGAAAACTCCCTTAAGCAAACCCATTATTATGCCACACATGACTGTGGTCTATATCTCTTTGTAGTTTTCCTGCCTCCTTCAAAATTGCATTGTAAGACAGGACCACTCTTGCAAGCACTGTACAAATTTAAGAAAATACCATCACCGTTTTATATATAAAAAAACTCAAGCCCTGGCCAGTTTGACTCCGTGGTTAGAGCGTCGGCCCACAGACCAGAGAGTCCTGGGTTTGGTTCCCGCTAAGGGCATGTATCTCTGCTGCAGTTTGTCCCCGGCCCCGGGAGGGGTTGTGTGGGTGGCAGCCACTCGATGTGTCTCTCTCACATCGATGTTTCTCTCTCTCTCTCCCTCCCTCTTTCCCTCCTGCTCTATCTGAAGATAAATGCAAAAATGTTCTCAGGTGAGGATAAAAAATAAATAAATAAAACTCAGACTCTGATGGGTCAAATAACTTTCCAAGATCACAGACCAGTAAGTTACAGAGCCTATTTTTTCCAAAGCTTATTCTCCAGCCATCATGTTAAAATAAATAAGCACATTTTTTAAAAGGCAGGGTTTCTTTAAGGTATTAAATAAGCATCACTTGGGCTTAAGTGAGAGTCCAGTAAGCTGAGGGACATGCACAGAACAGCACTAAACAAGGGGTCAGGTGAACTGGGCTGGCAAGGTCACTCTCAGCTCTACCATTTATGTTGTAAGAAGAGTGTTACAGGCTGAATGTTATGTCACCCAGAGTTCATCTTGCAGTTCATCCTCAAAATGTGACCATATCTGAAGACATTGTTTTTACAGATGTAATGAAATTGAGGTCATTAGGGTGGTAGTTAAACCCATATGACTGATGTCCTTATAAGGAGATTCAATTTAAACACAAACACATACAGAGGGAAGCCAACATGAAGACACTAGAAGAAGACAGCCATCTACAAGCTCTGGACACAGGCCTCCAAAGAAACCAGTCTTGCACACCTTGATCTCAGACTTTGAGCCTCCAGAACTGTGAGACAATGTATTTCTGTTTTTTATGCCCCCATTTTGTGTAACTTTGTTATAGCCACAGCTCTGGAAAACTAGTACAAGGGGTTTTTCAAAACTCTTTCAGGATTCCCAGAGGTCTTCACCACCTCTTCCGGGGTAAAGTAGGGCTATGATATGGAGGAGGAAATTTAGCATGCAACAAATCTAAAAAATATGGATGCTGTCATTTGCGATGCTTGTACATTCTCTAAGTAGAGCTCCCCTTCCTACCATTAGAGGGGGAAAAACTCGCTTTGTTTTTTCAACCTGGATTATCATGGTCTACATGACAAACTCCAAAAAATAAAGAGAACTGGGCAGCTTCTACCCAGGGCAGTAGCTGAACACAGCTTTCTATAAATTCCTTAATGTTTTACTTATTTTCCTTGCATGTTGTTTTTAGTACAAATGAAGAGTAAACAAACAAAGTCAGGAAGCATTTAAATAAACAGGAAATCTGTGTTACAATGATAATGTTCACCATCTCAACAACTGTAACACAAAGGGCCAGATTTGGAGATTATATTGGACTTGAACTTCTGCCCATATCCAAGCCAGAGTGACTGAGCAGAGAGCTGGTTATCTGTCATGTAAGACACTGACTCGCAAACGCTTTGTGCCCCAGTTCTAAATAAAATTAAAGGAAACGGATATACTTGGCCATCTGGAAATGTCACTCCAGTCACAAGGAAACTGCTTGGGAGAGAAGCTTGGTATGAAGCAAGATCAATGATTAACCTCAAGTCGCCAGATTTTAAACATCTAAATGTAGTCCCCATTTGAGAAGATGATTGCATGCAGTGCTATTATGGAAGTTAGGCAAGAAAAGCTAAAAGTACCTATATTTTGTAATGTTATTGTTAATAACCATAAGCTAAATAAGATCAAACTTATTTAATCATCTTAAGAACTTGAGGAGGTATTTTATGATCTCCATTTTACAAGTGAGACTGAAGCTGAAGGAAGTTTAGTAAATTATAGAAGCTCATGAAATAGTAAGCAACAGAGCCAGAATTTTCTGACTAGAAAGCTCATGCCTTTAATAATATATTGACTCTGACTTCTCAAATGAGAATGATCATTTAAACATTTTAAACGATGTTTAAAATACAAATAGCTCTAAAACTTACAAAAAATTATATATTCAAATAGAATTTGGATATGCATTAACTCTCGTTAAAAAGAGACTTCACAATAGCTTAGTAAAAGGTTTTAAAAAAACTCTAAACTATAGTGAAGCACTGAAAGGTAGAAGAAATGACATACGTGGGAAGAAAAGCAGAGCCTGACATTCCTTCAGGTATGTCTCAATAAAGGATCACACCAGCGGTAACTGCATCACAGGCTTTACTTTCAGCACAGAGAAAGTGACCAAGGCCAAGGCTTTGAACATTTGTTTTGAAAGTGTGCCATTTATCCCATACCCTTTGCCTCAGAAATTGTAGCATTTACCTCTCTCTGAAAAAAATTCCAAGCGTGAGTAAGCCACTGGTATCTAGGTAAGCCGTAATTTGTCATTCTGGCTTTCAAAGTGACCATGTCTGACCACTGTACTGGAACCTGATGATGAAAAAAACAAAATATCAACAACTGTAACACACACTATTCACAAACTCAATCACTCGTAGTTTCATACACATACTCACACATACTTGGAATGTGTTGTAAATGACAAATACTTTATATTTGTTTGTAGCCTAAATTAACTCAGAGCTACTAAATACTTACTGAACAATCTCTACATGTAGATTTTTGTACTAACTTATGAGGTACATCATATTAAGCAAAGTAATGCAAAATCATTTAATGCCAATATTGAGCTCAAGGAAATCACAAATCAAGTGAACTGTGTATTCTACAGATACACCTGAAGAGCTCTTCACAGCAAACGATCCCTGCAGAGCAGCGTCTTTCGGTTTCATTTCATAAAGCTGCAGTTTTTTTAAGTGACTGGAGATTATGGTATTAAAATAAAGGGGAGGAGGGATTAAGAAGAACAAGAGTTCAACTTAAGCCTCACTCTGGAATAAGCTTGTGAACACCTTTTCAAAATTTGGATTTTAGAGGAATGCTAGAATTCTAGAAAGATTAGTTCCCAAATTAAAGCACTGTTTGTGTTTCTATTCTCAAGTCACCTGGCACCATGTCTCTTAACAGACTGTTCAATCATGACAGAGCTGCAGGTACACAACACAACACTTGACCAGAAATCCAGTCAGCGCAGCGCTGTGTTTTATCGACGGTGCCATGGCAGAACATGAGGCATACAAATCCTAGTCTCATGACACGTGCAGTGTTAAAGTAACTCTTGGGAGAGTAGACAGATATCCACACCTGATCTATGGAGTAACACTGAACAGGCTTAGACAAGCAAGTTGGACACTAACTCAAGAATTGGATTATTTGGAAATCTAATCTTTAAAAATAGTGATATCAATAGGGGTAGTTTAAAAATTCCTGACCACAGAAATTCTTCACTTTTTTCCTGTGTTAATTTTCTTTTTATTACTTGGAAATGCACAATACAAAAGAAAACACCCCAATACTTGAGCACACAACTTTATTCCCTACATAACGGACAGACTGAGTAGACTTTCTGTTCATGTGGTTTCAACAAAGCTCAAGGAACTAGCTAAAGTTCAAGCTACTCACTATAAATTATTATTGTCTCATATCCTTGTGAGCATAAAATACATGAAAGTGAAATAAATTCTCTAGAAATTTATAATCTGACACAATATTATCGGCGGAATTTTTTTGAGAGAGGAAATGACGAATAAGAGATGACTATATAAACAACAGAAAGAAGGGAGAAACAGCCTGATGTGAAATCTTTTGGTTTGGTTATTAGAACAGAATTATTTTTTTATTTTATTTTCCAAAATAAATATAAGTTGTTTCTCCCTTTTGACCACAGTCAATCTGAGACCAAATGTGGCAAGAAACAGGAGATCATTGAGATTCTGTAACAAAATACTGTGATCTGGCCATAAAGGAAAACACATTTATTGACTTCTTGCATGGAACAGCAAAGAGCACAAAGCCCATTCTATGCAAAGGCTGAGTTCTGCACAATTTGTCAGCTAGTAAACTTTAATAACACTTTTCACTCCCACTGCTGTTAGTGTAAAATCAATTTTTAAAATCTCTCAAACTTTTTTATAACAGACTACTTTCCATATTTTACTTTTAAGTAGGCCTTGTTCTATCCTGGTGAAGGATACATTAATGGGGAAGATTTACATAAGCAAAACAGTGATGTATGCGATCAACTGAGATGACAGTGTGCACCCATCGATTACCACTGTGATGCTTAAAAGACATTTGTAGACAGTATCTAAACAATAAGTATGAATTCCTTTCAATTACCTTAAGTTTCTTAGAACTATATTAGGATCAAAATATTTCCAGTCAAATACATTAAATTAATTCATTTCAAATGTGTTTTAACCTAGGAGATTTACCAAATATTATTATGACATAAACACCATAGAAACCATTTTTAAAACCCACAGAAAGTAAATACATTTCTAAAAACCTTTTAATTATCAAAAAGAACACAATCAAAAGCTGAGGGGAGGGGATCAAGAATTAATTATATAATTTACTATCTTTTGCTTGAATATCAAGGAGATACATGTATTTTTTAAAAACAGAAAAAATTAAGAGACCATCTCTTTATCAATAAAACACAGAAACAAAACCCCAGGAAACAACTAATGTTTCACTCCCCTATGTATACAAAGCCTCTAGGGTACCAAGTGAAAATACTTCTCAAAGACACAGGAGTACTCCTATTTCATAGGAGTTTTAGTTTTCAGAAAGTTCTTAAGTTTACATTAAATTCCTTAGAACCTGCCCTAACTTTTCCATTTTTAATAGAGAAATAAATAATTATAAATTCTTCCTGTTACTGAGAGTTGTCCTACATTGGAAGCACAGTGTGTGGGGGTGTATTCAGGGGGCTTTTCAGAGGGGTTCAGGCTGAAGGCAGTGCCAAAGCATAATTTACATATAAATTGGAATAAGCAGAGAACCCACTCGTCTACAATTACCGCTTAGTAATCAAAACAGTGTCACAGAGATTCACCATAAAATCTTTAATAACTGCATCAGTACCAAAAACAACTTCAGTTTTCTTACACAGCTGCCGAAATGCCTCTCTGAAACAAATACAAAATAATCTGCCTCTCTGCATAAGAGCTCTTAAATTTTAAGGAGTTGAAGATTTGGTTGGGGAAACTGTCACACACGCACAGGCCTAGTCATCTGCCCTTCTCCCTCTGCCTTCCCCTCCATCCTGATTTAGCAGATCTGGCCTAGAGCCCTATAATGCATGTTTTTGAGAATCACCTTGGGTGACTCCTGCTAGACAGGCAGTCTAAGGACTACATGTTGAAAAGCATCATCTTACTGAAACAGAATTACTCTATGTCACTTGCAGTGGGAAAATCTGGCCTGTCACCCTGAAAACAGCCAGCAATCACAGACATGCTCAGCCTCATGGTGATAAACCTACCAATTTCTACCAATAAAGTGAACAAACGTTAAATAAGTAACAATGCCCAATGTGAGAAAGAGTGAAGTGCAAATGGTAAATCAAACATGATTACTAAAATCTTAAGACTGAGAAACTCTTATCCTCATCCCTTCTAACGTAACTAATAAAAGTTGGTATCATTGTTTCAAATGCAAAAATAAAAGAGAAAAATGCTGAAGAGCTGTTTTCATGTAGCCAAGTGTCAAACTGTGAGAGTGTTTCTAGGCTGGGGTAAACACACAAGCAACTCCTCAAATATGCTTCTCAAAGTGGAAGATGGTTCCGCTTGCTGCAAACAGGGCATACATGCCTCCTCGCCATGGGCATATAGTTTTTTATAAGGCTTTTGGGCAGATTTTCAAGCTTGAGTTTTGTTGCAAATATGAATCTTTCCATATTATATACTCAGTAGTTGGTAAAATGACTTTACAACATATTTTTAGTCTACTATATCCATGCTTAAGCAATCTGTGGAATTAGACACATATCATAGTACACCAAATAAAATATTGCAAATTATGGTTTGGAACTATGCTTTAGACACAGAAAAGAAAATGTTACTTTTCAGAAGTACTGGGACTATATGTTGTTATCATATAGTATAGATATTCAAATTAATAATCGTGTGCCTAAATTACTCCAAAGTATCTGATTTATAAGGCTGAACTAGATATTGTGTCCAATTGTGATTGTATCCCATTTTGAACTCACCATAATTTCCTGCTCATATGTCCAAACACCACAAGCCAGTTCTACACAGAAAATGACAAGTAAACTTCCAAAGTACTGTAGAAAAACAGAAAATTAATGCTGTTAGGGTAGAATCAAAGTAAAATATGGTCATCTGAGACAAGCTAAATATTATTCAATGTTGTTTATCCAATGAAAAAGAAAAGAAGCAGCCCTGGCCAGTTGGCTCAGCTGTTAGAGCCAAAGGGTCACAGGTTCAATCCCCTGCCCTGATAGGGGTCATGGGGGAGCAACCAATCGATGTTTCTCTCTCTCTCCTTCCCCCCACCCCTTCCACTCTATTTAAAAATCAATGGGAAAATATCCTCGGATGAAGATTAACAAAAAAGGAAAAGAGGCACAAATTTTGGAAGCTCCCTCAGGAATAGATGGGGAAATTTTCAGCAAATTTAGAGACATCTGCAGATAATATTTAATACTCACCTAAGAGGGTCATTGGGATAGTGCTCTATTTATCAAATACTTTCATAATTAATTCACTCAAAACCCTTGTGAAATGGATAGGACTACCTCATTTTACAAATGAGAACATTAATGCAAAAAGTAGATGATGTGAGTTGCTCAAGAATGTGCACAATAAATTTTGGAAGGCTAGACCACTGCAGTCATGTTCTCCAGGCTGTGACTTGTCACCTCTCCAGTTGTGGAGGTAACCTTGCAGAAGTAAGTAGCAAAAGTGTAAGAAAGAATGGGCTCTCTGAAAGTTCTCTTCACTAATTCCAGCAGAAAGAAAATAGTGCCACTGTTCTCGAAACTTCTACTCTGCATATGGTGCGGGGTCAGGATGGGGGTACCAGGCAGTTGTGATTATTGATTATTTCCCTTCAGTGGGATGACAACTCTGTTAAGGGTAGGGACTTTATTGTGTTCCTCATCACAAAGCAGGTGTTCAAGAAATATCTGTTACATAAAAGAGTAAATGAAAACACAGCAGAGTGCTATGGTAGAAAGGGACCGGGAGCTGCCTGGGCTGGATGATCGGGAGAGGCCTCTTTATGAAATTCATCTTTAAGATGAGTCAGTAAAACAAGGAGAAGGTGATGCTGTGAAGATCTGTGGAAAAGCAATTCAGGAAGAGGAACTATCAAAAGCAAGGCCACCTTTCAGGGTGAGCTAGTTAGTTAAGAACTCGGTGGTACCTGGCGCACAGAGGGGTGGGAAAGGTACAGGGAGTGCAAGTAGATGACGATGAGGTGCAAAGAGCCAGATCCTCATGGGCTGTAGAAAGGATTTTGTACTTTATTCTAAGTGTAGTTGAAATCTATTAGCAGGTGACATGGTCCGATGTACATTGTAAAAATATAGCTCTGGCCCTGGCTTGTGTGGTTCAGTGGTTAGAGTGTCAGCCCTTGCACTGAAGGGTCACAAGTTCCATTCCCGGTCAAGGGCACGTACTTGGGTTGCAGGTTTGATACCCGGCCCAAGTTGGGGCATGTACAGGAGGCAACTGATGGATGTGTCTCTCTGATACTGATGTTTCTCTCTCACTCTCTTCCTCCCTACCACTCTTTCTAAAAAAAAAAAAAAAAAAAAAAAATTGGAAAAAAATATCCTGGGGTGAGGATTAATATATATATATAATTCTGACTATTCTGTGAAAATTACATGTAGAAAAGTAAGGAGTAAGGGTGTGATCAAGAACTAAATGAAAGGTTGGTGAACTAAAATGATAACAGAAAAAATTTAAAAAGAATGGACTGATTTAGGATTATGGGCCATCAAGACTTGAAAGTTGAGTTTCTTTCCTCATAGTTTTTGCCACAAAAGGGGAGGAGATAATAAAAGATACAGAAAATTGAGATGATTTTCTACTACTGCCATGATATATCCCTTATGATTTAAAAGCATAAATCACTGCTATTAGTTTAATTTGCTTCTTTCATATAAAAAATGAAGAATAATAGCTGTATAACCTCTTAGACAATAATGTGGATTAAATATAATAACTAATTCAAAAGTAAAGTAGTATTTTCTTAAGGGGATCCCATTTTACAAGCACTTTGATTTTCAGCATATGTAGTACTCATAGCCAGTTTAAAACTACTCAGATCTCATTTCCATTTGTTGCCCTACCTTATAGATTTTAACCTTGAAATGATGATTAGAAGAAATTTGGTGAACACAGTATTCCAAGTCAGCTTTTCTCTATACTCTCCTTAATGCTTTACTTAAAGGACTTCTAAACATGAACAATACTATATTTGCACCTGTTACAAAGAGGCCCAATGTTCAATAACTATATGTTACATCAATTTATCTTTGATAAGACCCTAGGAAAATGTGAGACTCCAGAGAAAAATTACACTGTGGAATACAGTAGTCCCCCCTTCTCCCCAGGTTCATTTTCCATGGTTTCAGTTACCCATAATCAACTGCAGTCCAAAAACATTAAATGGAAAATTCTGAAAGTAAACAATTCACGTTTTAAATTGTGCACCATTCTGAGCAGTGTGATGAAATCCGATGCTGCCACACTCCATCGCAACCGAGATGAGATCCGTCCCTTTGTCCAGCATATCCACACCGTACGGTCCCTGTTCCCAGTCCGTTAGTCACTTAGCCATGTCCGTTATCAGATCCACTGTGGTGGTATCGCAGTGCCTGTATTCAGGTAACCCTTATTTTACTTAAAATGGCCCCCAAGGGTAAGAGCAGTGATGTTGGCAATTCCGACATGCTGAAGAGAAGCGGGAAAGTGCTTCCTTTCATGTAAAAGTGAACATTCTCAATTTAATTGCTCTATTTTATTACTAGTGCATCTCTTACTGCGCTTAATTTAAAAATTAAAGTTTATCACTGGTATGTATGTATAGGAAAAAACATGGTATATACAGGGTTCAGTACTATATGCGGTTTCAGGCATCCACTAGGGTTTGGGAGAGTTTATCCATGGATAAGGGGGACTACTCTACTTTTGCTTTCTCAGATCCCTAATCTAGATTCTTTTCAAAATTGATGTCTGGTTACAATGAAAACCAAAGCAGCCCTGAAAACACAAGAAATTACTAAAGGTAAAAAATTAACATGGACGAGAATTATGTGTGCTGTTGGTAGAACGAGAATAAGGCATACCTGAATTAACTTTATAGCCTTTTAAATCCTATTTGAGTTATCTCTCTTTATTTTAAAATATGTTTTTATTGATTTTTTAGAGAGAGAGGAAGGGAGAGATAGAAACATCCATGTGAGAGAGAAACATTGATCGGCTGCCTCCTGCACGCCCCCTACTGGGAATCGAGCAACCTCGGCATGTGCCCTGACCAGGAATCGAACCAGGACCTCTCAGTCCATGGGACAAAACTCAATCCACTGAGTCACACTGGCCAGGAGAGTTATCTCTCTTGTTTCTTGCCTCCTGGAGTCATCGACCAGCTTCTGATGTCTGTGCTGCACCAGCAGAAAGTTCCCCAGCACAGGGTCAAGGGCAGGTGCCCAGATGTATGTAATGCATGCAATATCTGAGTAATTCAAGCTTATGGATCCGAATAACAGTGTAATAACTCTGGACACAACATACATAAAAAGGGTAGCCATTATTAACCACCTTTGACTTCTTAAAGTGAGCTTTACAATGGGCTAGTAAGACCTAACTGAAGCGTCCTCAGGGTTGCATATGTGAAGCATATATATCTAAAACAATCTCTCATTACAAACTCAGAACTGAGATTGGCAATAATGGGACGGGAGGGGTAAGGTCCATAGGAGTTGGACACTCTTTTAACTCTAGATTGATTGTATCTTTCTGATTTCCACTGTTCTCATTTGACGCAATTTCTCTCATGTAAAACAATTCCTCTGTTTTTATTCCACTTACACTCAGGGGCACAGATTTACTTGACCTTAAAAAAAATTAAATCTAAAATTAAGTTCAAAGAAAAAAATTTTTTGAGATGGTGCTGCAGCTTCACGGTCAGCTGTCTCTGTTCCGTTGTCACTGCATTAGTCTCAAACACCCAGTCTTCCACTTCCCAGGGAAACTTCAAACGTTATATCCATCCGTAACATAACATAACATACATACACAGATCAACCACATTTACGCTTACGTTTTCTTCTATTTACTTTTTTATTTTTTTAGAGAGAGAGGAAGGGAGAGAGAGAGAGAGAAATATCGATCTGCTGTTCCACTTATTTATGCATTCATTGGTTGACTCTTGTACGTGTCCTGACCAGGGACTGCACCCATAACCTTGGCATATCGGGACAATGCACTAACCAACTGAACTACTCAGCCAGGGCTACGTTTTCTTCTTCAGTGAGCTCTGAGTCCTAGATAAAGTCATCCTCATGTTGATTATTGCACAAAGAATCGCTCTGCCATTATTTCCTTTAAGGGCTGAATCTGAGTGAGGCATCTATAGATGGTATTAAATAGTTTCAATAAAACAAAACTAGCAAGGAATTAAGCAACAGCTCCCGCTGAACTTTGTTATGGTTGGAAGTGTACATATGTATCACATTTCACTACAAAACCATCTGTTGTCCTCACCAATGTTAGGAACATGTACACATATCTCCTGTAATGGTGTCAGCACGTGTCTCTCACGCTTCTTACTTTCCCAGTGCACATAGTTTCATGAGATGATCTGTACCAACCTAGTTTGCAGAGCTATTCTCTTCTTTCCTCTTCTTGAGTGCTATCCTTCTAGAATGGTGGAAAGAGCTCTGAATTTGGAGTCAGGAGATTAAATTTCAAGTACAGCTCTGAAACACTCTGTGATCCTCTGGCAAAATCATTAAACTGCTCTGGCATCAGTTTGCTCATATGTATAATGAAGATAAAAATGCACTCTTCTTTACTGTTCTCAAGGTTGATTTGATATATGGGAAAGTGGTTTCAAAATTTTTAAATTTCAAATTTATAAAGCATTATAAAAATGCTATTCTGAACTAGTTTGTGAAATACAATCCAATATTGACTCGTCCTTTTCTCTCGGACACAGCCTTCATTCCCTACAGTGTGCCGCAGTCTCTTCCTCATCCTTGTTTTCCAGTTTTTCATCTCTTCTTTACCATTTTCCATTTTTCCATCCCTTCATGGATCAGGGTTTCTCAGTTTGCGGCACATCAATCCTCGGAGGCTTTGGCTTTTAAACCGGTTGGCTGCCTCCCTCACAAGTCACAGTGCTCACTTCACTGCCAGACCATCGGTTCTGACTGGCAGAAATCTGTCCTTAAACATTACTTCATTCCCAGTGCCTAAACAGTACCTGTCACACAGCAGGAATTCAATAAATGTTGGTGGAAATAATGATCAGCTTACCAACTAAAACAAACAAACAAACAAAAAATTTCAGATTTCCTTGATCTCTAAACCTGGAGTTTCTGGTTATCATTTGACTTCCCTTGACTTCTGCTTACACATTTCTATTTTAAATATTGCCTCTCTGTTTTACTATGTGTCTTTTATGTGGATTACACTAATTTAGTGTGCCTTTAAGCATTTAAGACAATTTACATAGCTAAAGAAAAGAAACAATATACAGACTCGCCCCATCTTTCCTGGGTTACTATTATGTAAACATTTTAAACAAATGAAGACTGGGGAAGTGTGGGTTTATATAAGGAAACAAGAATGCAATTATTTGCATTACAAACTATTTTATTTGCTTTAAACATTATTCAATACAGAGTTCCTTAAAATAGCTAAGTTCTCCTACTGTAATTAAACTAAAATTTGTGTTCTACAAATAAGTTTTATCCCTAAACATAATGTTCATGAAAAAAAATTCATTACATAAGGCAAGCTGATAATAGGACACGGCTTTAAAATGATGTAATTAATTAGTGATTTTTTTTTTCACCAAATTTCTCAAGCTGAGAATATTTACCTTTAGTTAAAAAATGAGTGCCCTTGCCCTGGCCATCCTCCCATACACCAAAAGGTTGTGGGTTCAATTCCCGGTCAGGGCACATACCTAGATTGCAGATTGGATCCCCAGTCAGGGGAGTATGGAAAGCAACCAATAGGTTTCTCTCTCTCTCCCTCTCTCTCTCCCTCTCTCTCTCTCTCTCTCTCTCTCTCTCTCTCTCCTTTCCTCTTTCTATCAAATCAATAAAACCATATCTTGGGGTGAGAATTAAAAAAAAAAAGAGTGCCTTCACTGGGTTAGATAACAGAAGATTACATAAAACACTGTATGTGAAATTGCTTTGTTGACTTTTTTTTTAACTACACAAATGGAAGAACATGGCTCTGAAATGGAATAGACCTAGCTTCAGACTCTGGCTCTGTTATATACCAATTGGATGACCTTGAGCAAACGACTAAGCCTCCATTTCCTCAAATGTAAAATGAGAACATTAAAATTACCTTGCAGTGGTGTGCTAAGGATTCATCAGGTCAAGTGCTGTCTCATGGTAAGCACTACCTAAATGATAGCTATTATTAATCAGATGATAGCACCTGTTAGAATATAAACACCACGAGTACAAGAGGTATCATTGTATTTTAAATACTTAACACACTGCTGACACAGGGCATATACTCAATGCACATTTCCTGAACAGATATAACTATGATTGCAGGTGGTGAGTAAAACTCTTTATCTCCGCCTAAGAATATGAATATCAGTGTCACTCTCACTAAAGCACATCTAATCCCACAAGTAAATTCCCTGTCTAGTGCAAATATAGCTGGTATTTTTCAAAACATCTTTATTAGGAAACTAAAGCAGGAAGGGTGTGGAGGGTGGGGAATCCAACTTCTTTTATTAAAATACCAAAATCAATGTGTCTGTTATTTTAAACTGAGGTTGACCACAGAATGGCAAGAATGGCAAAGGTTACCAGTCCCTTTGTCCACTGGAAGTATTTGAGGAGAAAGGAAGGGGCATAAAATCCCACTTTCCTATTTAAGCCCTTGGTGATTTGTAGGTAAAGGAAATTCATCCCCCCTATTAAATGTTTCATCTCATTATATGTGTATAGATAAAATAGTAAAATCTCAAGGGAGTCCTTTCCTAAAGGAACATTTATTTATAAAAATGATTGGGTTCCCTGACACTCCCACCACCCAGAATTTCCCAGTAAAGAAAGCAGATTAAACACCTGCCCTTATCCCTACTCCCTCTTAAAACTTCACTAGAATGACAATAAAGGAATATTTTAAAAGGTATAAACCCAGAGATAAAGGAAAAGGACAACAGCAAGTATATTTTGGAAGGTGCAAAGAAGATGTAAGAGCAGTAAACTGTGCAGCAGTCCTTCAAAACCTGAATGCCTAATCAGTAGTGGGGAAAGTTTGGAACAACCGAAACCACACTACAGAGCCCTCAAATGCTCAGGTACTGGCAGCCCCAGATGCTTCTGGAAGTGGATGAAGGTAGGGCTAAAGAGAGGATGACTTGTTGAAAACCTGTTCAGGAAGAAGTTAGAACCCTCAGGTCCCTTCTCCGCGCTCTGCAGCTGGGTGACTACCTGCCCCCACCAACATAGAAGGAGGGGTCATTGTTCTGTGCAAACAGTGAAACTGAGACTGGGAACTGGGGACGGAAGGTACAGTAGAGGAAAAGGACAGTACTGGAAACAGAATTGAAGTTCAAATTTACCTGTGAAAATACCTTTTTCACAAAGGGTCAAAACTCAAATCAAACTGAAATAGCAGTGGATTTCTCAATAAAAACATTGGAAGCTAGAGGACAGTGAAAAAAATTCTTCAATATTCTGAGAAAAAAAATGATTTCTAACCTATAACTCTATCACCATCAATATAAACACATAAGGGTATCTAAAGCCATTCTTAGACACACAAGCTTTTTAAAAAATCTACCTCTATATTTTCTTTTTCAGGAAACTACTAAAATGAGAGACTACACACAGAAGGACAATGACTTCATACCAGGAAACATCGGACCTAAAACAAGAGAGAGGCAAAGAAAATCCCAGAATAATAGTGTGGTAGGCAGTTACACAGACACGAGCAGAGCAAGGACAGTAGACAGGCCATGTGCAGAAAGAAGGTCACCAGTGCAGAAAGCCTCGGGTGCCTAGCAACAGGCAAAACTGGGAAAACAAGGACCTCGACCCCCTACGATATGGCTGGTCATGCAGTTTAGACCTTTCATATTGCTGGCCTGGCAGCTTGGACCCTTCCCTGACCTTTCTTCTCCTGGCATGTCACTAGTTATGGAGTAGATCCCCTTGGAGGAGGAACAAGGGGCTAAAGAGTGGCCTCATGGGACTCCCATTCGGGCCCTTGCACCACACTTCCTTAAGCATTAATGCCTAGGGATAACATCTATGCCTCAGTTGTGTTTCAGCCACAGGCCCAGAAAAGCAGAAAAAACAGACAAACAATGCCTTGGCTGACATCAGGACCAGCTTCATGAGCTACTGACCTGCTGCCCTGGGGTGACAATCAGTGAAGACCACGACCCTGAAAGGAGACACCTGGAAAGCTGATTAGTATTTTATTGGGATCCTCCTCTGAGACCTCCAGATAAACACCCTCAAGATGAAGGACCCAGCGTGGTTCTCTCTGTGGAACACGCCTGCACCTTTCTCCACCCCTGCCCCTCAGGCCCATTTTCCTTGCCTCTCTGTTTCTCCTAAGCTCCAAGGGCCCGTCTTTTGCTGTAGCTTGTTTCCTGAGCCCATTTCTTCTACGACTCACTTCTACTTCTGTGACTTTCTAAATAAACTTTCTCTTACAGTTTGAGACATGGCTCTGAATTCTTTCTTCGCCAGAACTCAAGTACCAAGGTTGCTGAGCTGAGGTCCCGCCAGTAGCACTCTGGGGCCGTTTGGCAGGCAACTTTAGTAAAGGAACAGCCCATGACAGCAGCAGCTCCAGCAGGTCAGATGGAACAGGTCTAGCATATTCTGGGAGAGACAGCTCTTTAAAAAATCCTCAATAAAATACTCCAAATATATGAAAATATAAGGAGGAAATACACTGGGGGAATTTAGAGTTTACTTAGAAATACATAGAAAACAGGAGTTTTATTAATTCCAAGAAAAACAAAGTATTATTTCAGAGAGAAAAATTATATCCAGTCCTTTACCTGGCCAAGCTGTGAATAGTATTTACACTGTCATGATCATAAAAACATTGATCTAACCAATATTATGATATGTCCATATTGAGTTGAGATAGCAAGTAGCCGGTGGGCGTGGGGGGGATAAAGGCAGCAAGGGGGCCAGTTCTTCATCTTCCATAAGAAGTCAACACATAATGCTTAAAACTGAAAACTAAATGAGTGAGAAGAGTTACATAAATATGAGATTTAGAGGGACTCTGCCACGATAAAAATTGAAAGTGGCGATCTCATAGGAGTGAAAATGGTAGAGGTGAAGGACTATTCTTTCTCATAATAAGCATTTTAGAATAAAATTATCTCTAAATTATGTGTATAAAGCATTCTGATAAAAGTAAAAACAAAATTAAAATAAACAATAGCTTCCCTGAAGCCTTCACATCAAAGAGAAAAGGTTATTAGCCAAAGGATTTTATGTATGTTTTATGTAGAAATATATTCAAAATGGCTGAAAATTGTAAGTAGCCCAATTATGCTTCATGGTGATTAGGACTAAAGTGGGTGGGTTACAACTGGAAATTTTATGTTCAGAAACCATCATCCATTTGCTAAATGTTCCTTTAGAAGCTCAAAATAGGAGTGCTATAACAAAATAAACAAGTATGTACTTAAACGTCATTTATAGACCCTACCCAGAGGTCTCTTTCACTAGACTCTGTTTGGAAATTTGGATATCTCCTGCAAAGACGCTCATTTAAAAACACATATATAGCCTGCTCAGATCACTGTAGGATGAATTATTTCCCAGTATAGTTCCTTTAAATCACAAAATTATAAAGCTTAGAATTCTATGTTATGGGCAATTTTGTTCAATGAGGAAGGCCTGACTTTTGTTTATTTGAAGAAAACATATATACATGTGTATCCAGGGAGGGGCAAAATTAGGTTTATAGATGTTCATATGGAAAATAATACAATAATTAATAAATAATAATACAAGAATAAACTCTGTTTCATCTACTCACAACTGTAAACCTACTTTTGCCCTACTTGCATATAAACAAGTATTATGATTATATAAAATTAACAGTATATAAAAGTATGTAAAATGCCAATATACTTATATGTATATAAGTGTATATGCAATTATGCATATGAGTGAAATTACACACAGGTATGAATGCACAAATTAGTCTTTGTGCCAGAGATTTACATATATTATATGATTTAAGTTGCAAAAAATATTACAAAAATATCATCAACTTTATTTTTTTTAAAGAGAAAATGGAGGAAAAAATGAACACATGGGACTACATCAAACTCAAAAGCTTCTGCACAGCAAAAGAAACAACCATCAAAGTGGAAAGGCAACCCACTGTATGGGAGAGCATAATTGCCAATGATATATCAGATAAGGGATTAATTTCCAAAATATATAGAGTGCTCATACATCTCAACAAAAGGAAGACAAAAAACCCAATTAAAAAATGGGCTGAGGAACTAAATAGACACCTCTCCAAAACAGGACATACA
The DNA here is from genome assembly GCA_030848825.1 of Tadarida brasiliensis. Taxonomy (NCBI): domain Eukaryota; kingdom Metazoa; phylum Chordata; class Mammalia; order Chiroptera; family Molossidae; genus Tadarida; species Tadarida brasiliensis. Next base: position 27,535,950 of record CM061267.1, on the reverse strand, counting down.
AATGGCCAAGAGACATATGAAGAAATGCTCAACATCACTAATCATCAGACAGACGCAAATTAAAACAACAATGAGGTATCACCTCACACCTGTCAGAATAGCCGCCATCAACAAAGCATCAAACAACAAGTGTTGGCGAGGGTGTGGAGAAAAGGGGATTCTAGTACACTGCTGGTGGGAATGCAGACTGGTGCAGCCACTATGGAAAACACTATGGTGTTACCTCAAAAAATTAAAAATTGAATTACCATTTGACCCAGTGATCCCACTCCTAGGAATATACCCTAAGAAGCCTGAAACACCAAACAGAAAGAATATATGTAACCCTATGTTCATAGCAGCGCTATTTACAATAGCTAAGATATGGAAACAGCCCAAGTGTCCATCTAGTAGATGAATGGATAAAAAAGCAGTGGTACATATACACAATGGAGTACTATGCAGCTGTAAGAAAGAAAGATCTCTTATCCTTTGCAATGACATGGGAGGACCTGGAAACTATTATCCTAAGTGAAACCAGCCAAGCAGAGAAAGACAAATATCATATGATCTCACTTATTTCTGGAATATAATAAACATAACAGTCTGAGGAACAGGGTAGTCCCAGAGATGTGGAAGTAGGGTACAGACTGACAATTGTCAGAAGAGGGGGTGGGGGAGGGGAGCAATGAAACACAGAACTTGTATGCATGTACTCATAACCAATGGACATGGACAACAAAACTGGGGATGGGGCAGGGAGGGAGGGGGAGGAGGGTGACAATAGGGGGAAAAGGAAAAACATCTGTAACAAAAATAAATTAATAAAAAAATAAAATAAAATAAAAAATAAAAATATTTCAATGATAAAAAAAATAAATAAATAAAAAATAAATAAATAAAGAGAAAATGGAGCTAGGTGATTTCAATCATGACTGACAACAGAACACTAAGTTCTTCAGAGCACAGATTCTGGAACTAAGCATCCTGGATTCAGATTCCAGCTTTACCACATCATAGCTGGCCAAACCATTTAACCTTTCTGTGCCTCATCTATAAAATGGGGGCAACAATAGTGCCAACCTCATAATATAGTTGAGAAAAGTTAATGAGTCAATACATTACAACACACACAATACTGGCTGGCAAACAGTACGTATTCTATTAGGATTAGGGATTGTGGTGGTGGTGTTAGCAACACCTCACAACTCATCGTGTATACACCCATGCAAGTACATGTTCACACATTTATATACAAAATCATTCTTTCTTTGGGGGGGTTGACAAATTTATTTATTTATATATATATATATATATATATATATATATATATATATATATACACACACACACACACACACACACACACACACACACATATACGTATATATATATTTTATTATTAATTTGTTTTTGTTACAGATATTTCTCCTTTTTCCCCCACTGACACCCTCCTCCCCATCCCCCCCGCCCCATCCCCAGCATTGTTGTCCATGTCCATCAGTTATGCGTACATGCATATAACTTCTGTGATTTATCTCTTTCTTTCTCCTACCCCGTCTTCTGAGGGTTGTCAGTCTGTACCCTACATCCACGTCTCTGGGTTTACCCTGTTCCTCAGACTGTTATGTTCATTGTATTCCACAAATAAAAAGTGAGATCATGTGATATTTGTCTTTCTCTGCTTCACTTGTTTCGCTTAGGATAATACTCCCCAGGTCCTCCCATGTCATTGCAAAGGATAAGAGATCTTTCTTTCTTATATTTTTTATTAATTTATTTTTCTTACAGATGTTTCCCCTTTTTCCCCCATTGACACTCTCTGCTCGATCTTGCCTCTCCAGCCCCCAGAATTGTTGTCTATGTTCATTGGTTATGCATATCTGCATATAAGTTCTTTGGTTTATTTCATCCCACTCCCCACCCCCCTCCTCTGAGGTTTGTCAGTCTGAATCGTACTCCTTTCTATTTCTCTGGATCTATTTTTTTCATCAGCTTATTTTGTTCATTATATTCCACAAATAAGTGAGATCATGTGATATTTGTCTTTCTCTGACTGGCTTATTTCACTTAGCATAATACTCTTCAGGTCCCTTCATGTCATCCCAAAGGATAAGAGATCTCTCTTTCTTACAGCTGCATAGTATTTAATTGTGTATATGTACCACAGCTTCTTTATCCACTCATTTATTGAGGGACACTTGGGCTGTTTCCAGATCTTAGCAACTGTAAATAGTGCTGCTATGAACATAAGGGTACATATATTCTTTCTGATAGATGTTTCAGGCTTCTTAGGATATATTCCTCGAAGTGGGATCACTGGGTCAAATGGCAATTCAATTTTTAATTTTTTGAGGAAACACCATATTGTTTTCCATAGTGGTTGCACCAGTCTGCATTTCCACTAGCAGTGGACCAGAGTCCCCTTTTATCTACACCTTCGCCAGCACTTGTTGTTTGATGATTTGTTGATGGCAGCCATTCTGGCAGGCATGAGGTGAACCTCATCGTTGTTTTAATTTGCATCTCTCTGATGATTAGTGACGTTGAGCATTTTTTCATATATCTCTTGGGTGTTTGTATGTCCTATTTAGAGAGGAATCTATTTACGTTCTCTGCCCAATTTTTAATTGGATTCTTTGTCTTCCTTTTTTTGAGTTGTAGGAGTACTCTATATATTTTGGAAATTAACACCTTATCTGATGTATCCTTGACAATTATGCCCTCCAATATAGTGGGTTCCCTTTCCATTTTGATGCTTGTTTCTTTTGTGTGCAGAAGCTTTCTAGTTTGATGTAATCCCATTTATTTATTTTTTCCTTTGTTTCTCTTGCCTTAGGCATTGTATTATATTAGTGAAAATTCTGCGTGTGATGTTTGAAATTTGGTTGACTACATTTGCTTCTAGGATTTTTATGGATTCACGAGTCACATTTAAGTCTTTTATCCATTTTGAGTTTATTCTTGTGTATGGTGTAAGTTGGTGGTCTAGCTTCATTTTTTTGCATGTAGCTGTCCAATTTTCCAAACACCATTTATTAAAGAGGCTGTCTTTACACCATTGTATGCTCTTGCCAACTTTATCAAATATTAATTGAGCATAATGTCTTGGGTCAACTTCTGGGTTCTCTGTTCTGTTCCATTAATCTATATGCATGTTCTTGTGCCAGTACCAAGCTGTTTTGATTACAATGGCTTGCAATATAACCTGATATCTGGTATTGTGATCCCTCTCACTTTGTTCTTCTTTTTCAAGATTGATTTGGCTATTCAGCGTCTTTTTTGGTTCCATATAAACTTTTGGAGTATTTGTTCTAGTTCCATGAAATATGTTATTGGTATTTTAATGGGGATTGCATTGAATCTATAGATTGCTTTGGATAGTATGGACATTTTAATGATGTTAATTCTTCCAATCTATGAACGAGATATGTGTTTCCACTTTTTTATATCTTCCTCTATTTCTTTTTTCAATATCTTGTCGTTTTGTGTGAATAGGTCCTTTACTTCTTTGGTTAAGTTTATTCCTAGGTACCTTAGTTTATTTGCTTCAATGGTAAATTGGGTTGTTTTTTTTTTTTTTTAGTTTCTCTTTCTGTGATTTCATCATTGGTGTATAAGAATGCCGTCAATTTCTTGATGTTAATCTTGTATTCTGCTACTTTGCAAAATTCATTTATTAAATCTAGTAGATTTTTAATGGAGTCTTTAGTGTTTTTGAGGTATAATATTATGTCATCTGCAAATAATGACAGTTTCACTTCCTCCTTTCCAACTTGGATCCCTTTTATTTTTTCTTCATGTCTAATTGCTGTGGCTAAGACTTCCAGTACTATTTCAAATAAGAGTGGAGAAAGTAGGCATCCCTGTCTTGTTCCTGTTCTTAAGGGAAATGCTTTTAGTTTTTGCCCATTGAGTATGATGTTGGCTGTAGGTTTTTCATATATTATGTCGAGATATGATCCCTCTATTCCCACATTGCTGAGTGTTTTTATCAGCAATGTGTGCTGGATTTTCTCCAATGCTTTTCAGCATCTATTGATATGATCATATGGTTTTTATCTTTCATTTTGTTTATGTGGTGTATCACATTTATTGATTTGCTAATATTGTACCAGCCTTATCCCTGGAATGAATTCCACTTGGTCACAGTGAATAATTTTTTTAATGTACTTTTGGATCTGATTTGCTAATATTTTGTTAAGAATTTTGGCATCTATGTTCATCAGGGATATTGGCCTGTAGTTTTTTTCTTTATAGTGTCTTTACCTGGTTTTGAAATTAGAATTATACTGGCCTCATAAAATGAGCTTGGAAAGCTTCCTTCTTGGATTTTTTGGAATAGTTTGAGGAGAATGGGTGTAGATCATCTTTGAGTGTTCGGTAAAACTCTCCCGTGAAGCCATCCAGGCCTGGGCTTTTGTTTGCTGGGAGTTTCTTGATTACATCTTCCATTTCCTTAGTTGTTATTGGTCTGTTCAAGCTTTCTATCTCTTCCCAGTTCAGTTTTGGGAGACTGTGTATTTCTAGAAATTTGTCCATTTTGCCTAGATTGTCCAATTTGTTCACATATAATTAGTCATAGTATTTTTTAATGATCCTTTGCATTATTGTGGTTCAGTTGTTACTTCTCTCTTTTGTTTCTGATTTTGTTTATTTGGGTCCTCTCTGTTTGTTTCTTGGTGAGTCTGGCTAAGGGTCCATCAATCTTGTTTATCTTTTCAAAGAACCAGCTCTTTATTTCATTGATCTTTTGAATTGTTTTTTTAGTTTCTATGTTGTTTATTTCTGCTCTGACCTTTTCTATTTCCTTCCTTCTACTTGCTCTGGGTTTTTCTTTTTGTTTACTTTCTAGTTCTTTAAGTTGTAGGGTTAGAAAATCAATTAGAAATTTTTCATGTATCTTGAGGTAGGCTTGTAGTGCTATAAAATTCCCTCTCAGGATTGCTTTCACTGCATCCGATTTTGTGTTGTTGTGTGTTGATTTTCATTAGTTTCTAGGAATTTTTAAATTTCTTCCTTGATCTCCTTGGTAACCCATTGGTTGTTTAATAACATGCTATTGAGCCTCCATGTGTTTGAATGCAAAACCTTTCTTTCTTTGTACAAAGAAGGTATGACCTAAAATCCCAATGTTCCCATCTTTTATCTTTTCCAGTAAGAAAAAAAAGATTATCAATAATATAAAAAATTTAAGAATGGCCAAAAAAATTCTTTTCTTTGTCCTTCTCCCTAATATGGCTAGTAAAAGGCAAAAATGCTGTTTTGATTGCTATGTTAAAATCCTTGACAAATCATATCAAAAATTCCATCTTCTGTTCTTAGGTTTTGAACTTATAGTAAGTCAGATCAGCTTCTTTTAAAGTTGATTATAAAATTAATTTTTGTTTTTCACATTTTACAATTTTTATAATGAAGTATAGTGCTATGTAGCTAATGAGTTCATTAAACTGAACTTTGATAAAAGCATTTATAAGTTAAAATGATTTATTTTCTTTTCACATCTTCACTTCTTTACTGTTAATAATGATATTAATAACAGTTCTAAGAAAGTAATAACATTTGATTTTCCATAAAATATTTCAAATAGTTTTCACTTTTGGGATCACAGATTATTTTTAAATTTTCATTTCTAATTTATCAATCTAGTTAAAACAAAAAAGTTATCTGCCCTTACAAAGCCATTAAATTTATTGAGGGCTTATATATATTGAGAATGTTAAACTTAATAAGCAGTGGAGAGATTGCAGCAGATTAAGTGGAAGCTACACTGACCATCTTCTAGGACTAAACTAGAATTATAACTAAAATACAGAAAAAGCATCCTGAATAACCAACTAAAGACTAGCTGGTGAGAACCCTTATAATCAAGGATGTAAAGAGGAGGCCACATCAAGACTGGTAGGAAGTTCAGAGGCATGAGAGGGCTGGCTGGGCTCCCATAGGCAGCAGTTGAAGTTCTGGAGAGATATCTCAGCTGTAGGGGGCTTCCCTTGTGAAGTCTAGGGTCTAAACCCCAAGATGGACTCCCCAGCCCAGAGTAACAGAACCGGGAAAGGTGCCCACATAATATCTGATTATGAAAAGCATGGGTTCTGTCCAAAAGGTAAAGATGGCTAAAAACACAGGCACACTCTACAAGGGCCAATGCACTAAATTTTGTGTGCAGCCACTCGCCTTGCACTTTGGCAGAGATAGGGCAGAGTGGATTAGAGATGCATGAGGAGAATCTAGGGTTGGTGGCTCTGGGGAGAGAGCTGAGAGGACATCCACCAGGATCCCTGTGCTGAAGGAGCCATCTTCTCAGGCAGGGCTTTCCCATCAGTGCAGCTTTAAACTTGGAGGAAGCAATTGCCCCACCTATTAGAAACCCTCTTGCCCCATCCTGTGGAACTTAGGCCATGCTAAGGACTACAGCCTCAGGCTTATTAAGTGACTGAGACAACAGTCAGTCTGTAGGCAGAGGCCGGCTTTGGGTCTTTGCCTGACCTGCTCCTGGGCCCAGGGCCAGTAAAAGCAAACCTTGGTGTGCAGCTTGGACATTTCCATCAGCCCCAGCTAAAGAAGCCACAAGCTGTGAATCACTCACAGCTCCAAATAGGGTACTCAGGGCCAGTCACAAACAGCATCTGACATTGGCCTAAACCAGGGACCCTCCAAAGAGGCCCAAAACCAAAAAAACCCAGTGGCCAGCTTCAGACAACAACAGAGCAGGATTCAATAAGCTTCACAAGCAGCATATCCACAGAGAGATATTGACAGGCTCCAAACCCTGCTCAGGCAAATTCCGCTTTGTGTGATAAGCACCTGCACAGTAGCCTGCATGCTATGTTGGGGCTGAGCCTCACCGTCAGCCAGCCTGAGGATCAAGCCCTCACATGAATGGGCCAATAGCAAGCAAAAATCCATTACAACAGGAGGGCCCACAAAATGTACACAAGAAACATTATTAGAGCACCCAAGTCTGGTGACCAGGGAGGCTGCATCCCTCAGGTAACCTACTACATAAGTCCACTCTACGAAGACTGGGAGTCATAGCAGATATACCTAATACATAGAAACAAACTCAAACAAGGCAGAAAAAATGGGGAGACAAAGAAACAAGCCCCAAATGAAAGAACAAGAGAATTCTCCAGAAGAGCTAAATGAAATGGAGATGAGCAATTTATCAGATATAAAGTTTAGAGTAATGATTAAAAGGATGTTCAACAGCATGAAAAAATACATAGTAAGTATGAAAAACAACCAGTTAGAAATGAAGAATGACATAGTAGAAACAAAGAATACACTTGAAGGGATAAGCAGCAGATTAGAGGAACTGAAGATGGCATAAGCAAATTAGAAAACAGGGTAGAAAAAAAAAATCACTCAATTAGAGAACCAAAAAGAAAAAACAATTAAAACACAGGATAGCCCAGGTGGTGTGGCTCAGTGGATTGAGTGTCACCTTATGGACTGAGAGGTCCCAGTTCAACTCTCGATCAGGGCACATGCCTGGGTTACAGGCTTGATCCCTGGTAGGAGACATGCAGGAGGCAGCCAATCGATGTTTCTCTCTCACATTGATGTTTCTATCTCTCTTTTCCTCTCAAAAAATCAATAAGAACATATTTTTTAAAATGAAAATAAAAATAAGAGGACAGTTTAAGGGAACTGTGAGACAAAATGAAATGTAACAATATCCATATCAAAGGAGTACCAGGAGAAGAAATTGAGCAAGGGATAGAGACCCTGTTGGAAAAAATAATAGCAAAAAGTTCCCTACTTGATAAAGGAAAAAAATCACACAAGTCTAGGAAGCACTGAGAATTCTAAGCAAGAAGAATCCATAGAGGTTCTCAATTGAAGATAAAGAGAGAATATCTTAAAAGCAGCAAGGGAAAAGCAATTTGGTACCTACAAAGGAGGACTCATAAGGCTGTAAGGTGATTTCTCAACAGAAATACTACAGGCCAGAAGAGAATGGCATGAAGTATTCAAGGTAATGAAAAGCAAGGATCTGAAACCAAGACTACTCTATCCAACAAGGTTATCATTCAAAATAGAATGTGAAATAAACAGTTTCCCTGACAGTGAAATGCTAAAGGAGTTTATTATGACCAAGCCAGCTTTGCAAGAAATGTTAAAGGGACTACTATAGTAATAAGAAGAAACAGAGACAGAAAACATAGGCATAAAGAATTAAAATGGCAATAAATAAGTACCTATCAATAATAACTGTAAATGTAAATGGAGTAAATGCTCCAATCAAAAGACATAGGGTAGCTGAATGAATAAGAAAACATGATCCATATATATGCTGTCTACAAGACACCCACCTCAGTACAAAAGACACACACACAGGATGAAAGGGAAGGGATGGAAAAAAAAAATTCCCATGCAAATGGAAAGAGAACAAATCAAGAGTAGCAATACTTACAATTGACAAAATAAGCTTCAAAGCAAATGCCATAACAAAAGACAAAGAAGGTCACTACATAATACTAAAAGGATCAATCCAACAAGAGAACATAACCCTGGTAAACATATATTCATCAAATACAGAAACACCTAAATATATATTTTTAAAACTCTTGGAGGACTTTAAGGGAGAGATCAACAGCAATACAGTCATAATAGAGGAGTTTAATACCACACTAACTTCAGTAGATAGAACTTCTAGATAAAAAATCAACAAGGAAAAAGTGACCCTAAATGACACACTAGATTAGGTGGATTTAATTGACATTTACAAAACATTTCACCCCAAAGCTACAGAATGCACATCCTTCTCAAGTGCACATGGGATATTCTCAAAGATATGCCACATGTTAGGAGACAAACTAAGGCTATACAAGTTCAAGAAGATTTAAACCATATCAAGCACCTTCTTGATTCAGAATGGCATGAAACTAGAAATCAACTACAATAAAAACACTCAAAAACATTAAAACACATGGAGGCTAAATAGTATGTTATTAAACAATGAATGGGTTACCAATGAGCTCAAGGAAGAAATTAAAAACTTTCTGGAAACAAATGAAAATGAACCTATAAGAACCCATAAATCTATGGGACACAGCAAAGGCAGTCCTGAGAAGGAAATTCATAGCACTACAGGCCTACGTCAAGAAACAAGAAAAGTATCTACTTAATTATCTAACCCTACAACTAAAAGAATTAGAAAGAGAAAAACAAGAAAAGCCCAGAGTAACTAGAAGGAAGGAAATAATAAAGATCAGAGAAGAAATAAATGACATAGAGACTAAAAAACAATACAAAAGATCAATAAAACCACCCAGCCAGTGTGGCTCAGTGGTTGAGCATCGACCCATTCACCAAGAGGTTGCTGGTACGATTTCTGGTCAGGGCACATGCCCAGGTTGTGGGCCCGATACCCAGTGGGGGCATGCAGGAGGCGGTCAATCCATGTTCTCTCTCATCAATGTTTTTCTCTCTCTCTCCCTTCCTCTCTATCTAAAATCAATAAAGAAAAAATATTTTTTTAAAAAGATCAATAAAACCAAGACCTTGTTCTTTCAAAAGATGAACATTGATGAACTTCTAGCCAGACTCATCAAGAAACAAAGAAAGAGGACCCAAATAAATAAAATCAGAAACAAAAGAGGTGAAGTAAAAATGATAACCTAGAAATACAAAGGATTGTAAGAAAATATTAAAAACTATATGCCAATAAATTGGACAACCTGGGTGAAATGGACAAATTCCTTGAAACATACAATCTTTCAAAACTGAATCAGGAAGAATCAGAAAAAGTGAACAGATCAATAACAACTAATAAAATTGAAACAGCAACATACAAACAGACAAAAAAACAACTCCCAGCAAACAAAAGTCCTGGACCAAATGGCTTTATAGGGGACTTTTACCAAACAGTCAAAGAAGAACTAATACCTATCCACAAACTATTCCAAAAAATTCAAAAGGAAGGAAGACTTCCAAGCTCTTTTTATGAGATCAACACTACCCTAATTCCGAAATCAGAAAAAAACACTACAAAGAAAGAAAATTAAAGGCTGATATCCCAAATGAATGTAAATGCCAAAATCCTCAAAACAATATTAGCAAATCAGATACAGCAATACATTTAAAAGATCATACATCATGATCAAGTAGGATTTATCTCAGGGATGCAAGTCTGATAAAATATTCACAAATCAATAAATGTGATACATCACATAAACAAGATAAAAGATATAAATTATATAATCATATTGATAGATGCAGAAAATGTATTTGACAAAATTCAGCACCCACTTTTGATAAAAACTCTCAGCAAAGTAGAAAGAGAGGGATCATACCTCAACATAATAAAGGCCATATATGACAAATCGATAGCCAACAACATACTCAATGGGCAAAAACTAAAAGCATTTCCCTTAAGAACAGGAACAAGACAGGAATGTCCACTTTCACCACTCTTATTCAACATAGTAGTGGAAGTCAGTCACAGCAATCAGACAAGAAAAAAAAAGACATCCAAATTAAAAAGGAGGAAGTGAAACTGTCATTATTCACAGATGACATGATATTATACATAGAAAACCCTAAATATTCCACCAAAAAACTACTATACCTAATAAATGAATTTGTAAAGCAGCAGGATACAAAATTAACATCCAGAAATCGATGGCGTTTTTATACACCAATAATGAACATTCAGAAAGAGAAACTAAAAACACAATCCCATTTACCATTGCAACAGAAAATTAAGTTACCTAGAAATAAACTTAAACAAGAAGGTAAAAAACCTGTACTCAGAGAACTACGGAACATTGAATAAAAAAAATAGGGGAAGATACAAACAAGTGGAAATACATACTGTATTCATGGATTGGAAGAATTAACATCATTAAAATGTCCATACTACCCAAAGCAATGTATAGATTCAATGCAATCTCTATGAAAATATCAATGGTATATTTCACAGATCTAGAATGAATACTCTAAAAATTTACATGGAACCCAAAAAGACCCCCAACAGGCACAGCAATCTTGAGAAAGAAGAACAAAGTAGGAGGAATCACAAAACCAGATATCAAATTGTACTACCAAGCCATTATAATCAAAACAGCCTGGTACTGGCACAAGAACAGGCATATAGATAAATGGAATGAAACAGATAAACCAGAAATTTATCCAAGTCATTATGCTCAATTAATATTTTACAAAGAAGGCAAAAGCATACAATGGAGTAAAGATAGTCTCTTCAATAAATGGTGTTGGGAAAATTGGACAGGTACATGCAAAAAAATGAAACTAGACCATCAACTTACACCATATACAAGAATAAATTCAAAATGGATAAAAGACTTAAATGTAAGTCATGAAACCATAAAAATCATAGAAGGAACCATAGACAGCAAAATCTCAGATATCTCGTGTAGCAGAATTTTCTATGATACATCTCCTAGGGCAAGAGTACATAGGAAAAAATAAACAAACGGGACTACATCAAAATAAAAAGCTTCTGCACAGCAAAGGAAACCACCAACAAAAAGGAAAGGGATCCCACTGTATGGAAGAAAATATTTGCTAATTATACATTGGATAAGGGGTTAATTTCTAAAATATATAAAGAACTCATTCAACTTAAAACAAAGACAATCCAATTTAAAAATTTGCAAGGGACCTAAATAGACACTTCTCCAAAAAGGATATACAGATGGCCATTAGATACATGATAAAATGCTTCAAGTCACTAATCAGAGAGATGCAAATTAAAACAATAATGAAGTATCACCTCACACCTGCCAGAATGGTTACCATGAATAAAAACAAATGACAAGTGCTGGTGATGACATGGAGAAAAGGGAACCCTAGTGCACTGCTGGTGGGAATGCAGATTGGTGCATTCACTATGGAAAACAGTATGGAAATTTCATCAAAAAATTTAAAATGGAACTGCCATTTGACCCAGTGATCCCACTTCTTGGAATATATCCTAAGAAGCCTGAAACACCAATCAGAAAGAATATATGCACCACAATGTTCATAGCAGCGCTATTTATAATAGCTAAGATGTGGAAACAGCCCAAGTGCCCATCAGTAGATGAGTGGATAAAAAAGTTGTGGTACATTTATACAATGGAACACTATGCAGCTGTACAAAAGAAGGATCTCTTACCCTTTGAGATAGCATGGAGGGACCTGGAGAGTATTATGCTACGCAAAATAAGCCAGCCAGAGAAAGACAAGCATCACATGATCTCACTTACATGTGGAATCTAATGAACAAAATAAACTGACAGACAAAATAAACTGACAGACAAAATAGCTCCAGAGACACTGAAGCATGGAGCAGACTGACAAATCTCAGAAGGAAGGGGGAAGGGTGGGTGGGAAGAGATTAACCAAAGAATTTATATGCATATATGCATAACCCATGGACACACACTATAGTGCCGTGAAGGCCTGTGGGGGGCTGGAGTGGTGTGGGTGGGTCAATGGGAGTAAAAAGGGGGGGAACATCTGTAACAGCAGTGGAGAAATATAGGAAAAAATACTTTTGATTAGTAACAGTATTTCCATTAAAAATATATTCTATTAATATAAAACTTAGTCTCATTCTATCCAGTTTCATAGAGAGAAGACTGAGATATACACTTTCTAAAGGAAACAAAAAATCCTATATCCAACCTACCACAAATAGACAAAATAGTTACTTTTCAAACTTTTTTTTTATACAAATGCCAAGTAGGAAATAATTTTTACATTAAATCAAAGTTGTAATGTCTTTCTTGATACTTTTACATAAGTTTCTAGGTACAAGCAAGCAGACAATCAACCAAGTGTCACAGAACCTCCTCACTAAGAATATATTTCACTGAGAGAAAAGTAAAAATTATAAATACTAACTGGTTGCTTTAATCTGGTACTCTCTTAATTTATAACTAAAAACTCAGATCCTTTTTTCATAACTAACATTCAATATATTTTATAACCACAAAAGCCATATTTGCTTATACTGGATAATTAATACAACCTGAGATTCAACTCCCCCAAATAAAAACTATTTCAAAATATAACATACTTTATTGGATATTTTAATATTTTTAAAACATGGTGCCTTTTGACTCCTATCTACATGCTACTTAACCAACACTTTTAATAAACAAAAAATTTGATTAAAGGTCTGCATTCACTAAGTGATAAATGATAAACTCCAGTCTCTCCCCTGTCAAATACTAAACTCTGCAAGCTTTCAGTGCTAAGTATGTCTATGTCAGTTGTTTATTTTGCCTTTCCCGATGATTGGAGGTTTAAAAATATTATATTACTTATAGTTAGTAAATAAGAGAATTCCAATGCCAAATATTTGTACAAGATAATGGAACAGCCGACATTCTGTTAAGAATCCACTGGGACTAAACTAACAGTCCAAAAGCCCTCCCTCCTTAAAACACACCCACACAAGCCTCTGTTTTAGCCTCATCTCAAAATGATGTCATAGCATACACAGGTTTATTTTCTGAAGCCCAAGTATTCCCCACATTCTATGTTTCTCTAAAGAATTTTCAAAGAAAAGGCAACATTAAATATCCTTTCTTTTGAGAATCATAAATGGAATGAGTTCAGTCTAATTGAGAAAAAGCTAGAACTATGAAACAGTTTTTGAAGAAACAAAGTCTACACAGAAATTCAAGCTAACGTAAGTATTGGTGTGCTGTGGTCCTTTGTTCAGGCTTATATTTAAATAAATTAGAAGACTATTTCTAATAATGTATCTTAATGTACTCCCCTTTTCAATTTTATTTACACTGGTTATTGCTGAGCTAATTTCTTTATCAAAGATGTTGGGGAAGTTCAAATAGTATACAATTGCTTCATGTTCTGTTCAAAGGCTCTGACGGACTCAGCCAAGGGCTCCAAGTGGCCAGGGTCACTGGTCTTCATCATGAGAGATAAAGCATTAAGACTGAGGCAATAAAGTAGCTGGACAGGTCACCACATATATAATTTCTTTTGCTTTGTAAGCTAGGTCGGCATGCTCAGCCCCATTTCAAAAGATTTACAAGGTGTTACCAGTCTCTGAAGAGGCTGTCTCTATATATTATGGGGCCATTCCTCAGAATGCAAAACAGAGATCCTCATCACCAGAACCTGGACAGGAAAGGCCAATAAGAAGGAGTCTTAGAAATATCCTAAGAAACACAGCCAAAGTAACACCAGACTTAATTCTGATCCAGATCATGCCTCTCACTCAGACCTGGCCAAAGGTGGCCAGATCCCTCCCAAACATAAGGGGCCATGAGTTCATTATTGCAGGCACCCTTATGACAACACCTTTTATGAGACAAAAGGTTAGGAAATTGTCAATTTTAAAAGATGATGTTTTATTAGGTAGAAAGGGAACTCATACTTTAATATCTGCCAATAACTTTTGCATCTATCTATAGCTCTAAGTCTGTGAAAGTATCTTCTTCTAAATCATGTTCTTTTATTTTGCTTTTATTTTCAGACAAAATATACACTTGAACTTATATTTTCATATTCTCCAGAATAACAACAAACCTATTTGATGAAAGTATTAAAAGTAAAACGTTTCCTTTAAATTTTAAAAATCCACACATACAAATATTTATTACAAGTGGAGAGGTTTATTCTTTTGTGGTTTTTTGTTTTGTTTTGTTTTGTTTTTGATAAATTGATTCAAGTGAAAACACTTTCTCCCTGAACCAAAAATGTATTTTCTTCCTTAAAAGAAGAAAGTATAAGAGCACAGTCATGCTTAATGTTCAGGGAAAGAAAACCTTGTGTGAATAATGATAAAAGCATTGAATTCTCACCAAAGTTACCCAAACATCAGTAATTCTTGCTAATTGATAGAAGAAACAGTTTGAATTAAATAGAATGAATTACGGAATGATTTTCAAGAAATGCACTTTTGTTACAAATATTTAAGTTACAACGATGTTGAAAAGTAGATACCCTTGAAGACCTGCTTTTATAAACAGGTCAAAGGTGACATGAAGGGAGCATATCCATTATCTGTAGTCAAATGCTTCTAACATGCTGGAAAACTTTGTTCTCAAACAAGTTAAGCAATTCTATAACAATCCTCTGGTACTAATGAATTGTTTATGGGACTTCTCCCCCCACCACCCTGATTCGGGAAATTGCTGTAGCATTCCAAAGAACGACTGTTCTAACCCTTCCACGAGAGTCCTGACACTGGCTTGTTTCCCTAAGGGCACCTTAGCCCAGCACCCAGTTTCCTGGTGACTACTTTAGCTTGATGATTAATTTTTGCTGTGAAACCTGAACTAAGCACACTCAGATCAACAGAACTATGTTTATAATGTACATCTGGAAAAAATTCTAAAGCATTAGATAGACTTCCTCACCTGAGTACCTTTATTCCTTCATTAGAAAAGTCACACTGTTAGAATAAAAGTATGCCTTCTATTCTCTCTTCTATTATTAAAAAACGGTTCTCTAAATGTAAAGCCACCTTAGCCCAGAGTGGCAAGACCAGGTAGCTATTTTCTTCCAGGTAAACAAGAAAAAGGCCCAGAAGCAAGGAAGAACAGACACCGCTACTAGGGTTATGTAGCAAATGATAGATCAGTTCACATCGCTCCAGCTCACAAAACTTCAAACTGCAGAGTACATACGCACAATATTAAGACTCTCCATTATTAGGCCCTCGGTCACACAGCCAACTCTCAGCCCTGCATACTTGGCACACATCTGCGCATGACCTACACATGCCCTTCTCCAAACACACACTGAGCTTCTGAGTCTTATCTCTAATTCTCCTCCACTAGCCTTTCAATTCCTCAAAAGTACCTTGCTCCCCCAGCAAGGGCCCTTCTGTAAACCGCTGCCCTATTCCTGACCACAATTCACCAATGTCTGCACTCTGCCCTCCCCCAGCAGACCTCTATTCAAACACTTTCTCATGTCCCTTCATTAAATGTTCTCAGTTGAACAAGGCTACTGTTACTCAGAGTTCTTTTAAAGTAAAGTCAATAACACAAAGAGAAAACTTTTAAAATTAAAAAGGCAAACCTCTCATTGTCTCATTTAGAAGTTACCAATCCATGTCTTCAGCTAGCTGTTCAAACCCTGCACAGAACTTGGAATTTTAAAATATTTAAATTCTTGTTTCATAGAATAAACACCAAAAAAAAAAAAAATTCATATGTTTTACTTAATTAAAAACAATTCTTTCATTGGCAAGTATCATTTAATAAAATTCCTGTATTTGTAAAGGCAAGGTTTTTTAAATGTCTTCCTAGTTGTAATCATTTTGAGGAAATTTGCAGTTTTCAAATTTTAAAGTTTTAAAAGTAAAATAATGATGATCTAAAGAAAATTCAGAGATAAACATTAATTTTAGAATAATTCAAACATATGGCTTAACAAGAATACTAAGTGATACAACTACAGTGTTTATATTTTTTAAATAAAATTTAAATTAGTATTTCTGTCATCTGAGCCAAAAAAAACAAAAACACAAGATACATCTTAATCTGAGCACAAAACCAGGGCCTGCTATTACCCCTCATCTGAAAAAGGGGAAAGATATATAGATGACAATTCTGAAAATTTAATGTTTTTAAATTTATAAAATTTCACGCAAAAAGATTAACTTTAATTCATAAACTATTGTTTAGTCATCAAGTTCATTAGACATTGAACATAAAGTAAATATTAAACATCATTTTCTAAAATATCTGAAAGCTACTTTCCTCATTGGCTTAAATGACTTAATTCTCTCATCTGTTACATGTTATCTGCTCTCTTATTTTAACTCTGTACATTTAGGGACACTGTTTCCTGAGTCATCCAGACCACTACATGATCTTAAATTAATGTCTCTGTTTTGTGTTTAATAAAGGAAGTCAACAGACCGACACCGTGGAAGCAGGAGAGAATGCAAACCCCACACAGCTGCTGAATGTGCTCAAGGTGGCGTTTGCACTGGTGACCGGCATTCACAGCTGGACACACCTTCAGTAGCATGTGCTGACAGAGAAATACATATCTAGTTTTGAACTTGGCACAGACTAAGGGCAGTCACCAAATCAATGGATATAGATTTACATGGTTTACTTTAACCAAAGTTATCTCAAATGTGTATATTAAGAAACAGTATATAATAAAGCTTAAAATGCTTACTATGACAGAGTATATCAAATTATGCAAATGACAGAAACACATACACTTGAACCATTCATACTTCAAACTCTGACATAGGCAAAAACTCTAATGAGCACTCAAATCCTGTCACACAGATCCAACACTAAGGCCACATATTTCACACAATTGTCTTCGGTCCCAGTCCCTGACAAATTTACTGTTAAAGACATCTATTCACATGTTTTCTAGGGTACAATTAGAAGCATTCATACAAACATCACTTAAGAAACGAGTGGGCACTGTTCGGTATGGCTCAATGGTTAGAGCATCTGCTGCACACCAAAGGGTCACAGGTTCAATTCCTGGTCAAGGGCACATACCTGGGTTGCAGGTTCGATCCCGGGCTCTGGTTGGGGTGCATGTGGGAGGCAACCAATTGATGTGTCTCTCTCACATGGATGTTTCTCTTTCTCTCTCTCTCTCTCCCTCTTTCTCTCTCCCTCCCTCCCTCCTCCCTTCCCTTCCACTCTCTCTAAAAAAAAAAAAAAAAAATCAATGGAAAAATATATACCCTCCAGTCCTTAGATGAGGACTAACAAAAAAAGAAAAAAAAAAGAAAAGAAAAGGAATAGGAGTGGTCATGGAGCTCGGTTTAGGTTCTTGTGCACACAAAAACAAAATGTACAAACAGCTTCTCGATCCAAAAATGTCCAAATCATCTTCAGTTTCATCTGCTTGAGATTTTCCTGAGTTTAACAATTATATTTAACAACTATGCTTTTTTAAAATTCTAGTTAACATGCAAAATAAAATGTATACATTAAAAGGATATGTTTCTGTTATAGGAGAAATGCATAAACATTGAATACCTTATTTCCTGATGTCAAGTAATATAAACCTTACTGTGGTAGGCAGTTAGACAGGTATGAGCAGAGAAAGGATGATGGGCCAGGTATGGAAGGTCACCTGGGTACCTAGCAACAGATAAAACTGGGAAAACAAGGACCTCACTCCCAGGGTAACCTTTCCTCCCCTAGCATATTACTGGTCATGCAGTTTGGATCCCCTGACCTTTCATATTGCTGCTCAAATGGTTCAAACCTCTCCTGGCCTTTCCTCCCCTGGCACGTCACTAGTCATTGGGTAGATCCTCTTGGAGAAGGAACAAGGGGCCGAAGAGTGGCCTCATGGGTCTCCTGTAAGCATTAATCCCTAGGGATAACTACACCTCAGTTGTGTTTCATTCATCTCCAGGCTCAGAAAAGCAGAAAAACCAGACAAGTGATGCCATGGTTGACATCAGGACAGCTTCATGACTGATGACTTACTGCCCTCGTGTGACAATCAGTGGAGACCACGACCCTGAAAGGACACACCTGGAAAGCTGATGAATATTCTACTAAGATCCTCACCTTGAGACCTCCAGATAAATATTCTCAAGATGGAGGACCCAGTGTGGCTCTCTCTATGGAGCATGCCCACTCCTTTCTCTCCTGCTTTCTCCCAGGCCCATTTTCCTTGCCTCCCTCTTTCTCTTAACTCCAAAGGCCTTTCTTTTGCCTCTGTAACTTGTTTCCTTAGCCCATTTCTTCTACTGCTCACTTCTTCTACTTCATTGAATTTCTAAATAAACTTTCTCTTACAGTTTGAGTCTTGGCTCTGAATTCTTTCTTGGCCAGAACTCAAGTACCGAGGTTGCTAAACCAAGGTCCGGTCTGACAGCTGGTGCTATTTTCACCGCCGCCAACATCACTATCATATGCAATTCTTTATCTATAATTATATTCCTGCAAAGTCTACTGAATTCAGCTACCTTCCCCAACTCCCCAGTGTCATAGTTCCATCCATGACTTCTGAAAACTATAGCGTGACCACTAACGGGGCTTCCCAGTGCCTCCTGCCCTAAGTGTTACCATCTCATCCCGTGCTGAAAACACCCATTGGTTCTCTGGAACCCAAGCATAACATCAGACTCTCTATAAAAACCTTCCCAGTTGGACTACTTCATGTGTTTCTAACTGTGCACTGACACCAGAGCCACATTGAATTTCTAAGTTTTGCCTAACCTTGCCACGTTTCTTTGCTCCTCCATGTCTTCACATCTTTGCACATCTTCATGTTGCTCTAAAGCCCCTTCCTTACCCTTCTCCACCAGAAAGCTCTCACACATTTTCAGTCTCCTGCTCAAATAAACTAGAAAACCTGCCAGAAGTCTCCAATTGCTCCTTATTCTGTGTTCCCTCAGTAATTTATTTATAATGTTAATATTGTGTTTTCCTTTCTTATTTTCTCTGTTTTCTGCCCTTTCATCTTGCCCCTCATGTGTCTGAACACAGACTGGGTACTCCATAGATGATTAAGGAGGGAGGGAGAAAAGGAGGAAGGGAAGAAAGGGGAATGGGAGGGAAGATGTAGAAAGGAAAGGAGAACCAGTTTCCTTCTTTGCCAGGATGAGAGAGAACTATGGCAGAACTTTTAGAGTTCCTTTTATAATAAGGACATAAAAAATTATATTTTAAAATTCAAGTGACTATTAAGTGCCTTGAAATTATAAATGAAGCATATTTAAGTCATACATAAATAATGCCAGTAATTAATTAAGCATGTTATAATAGCAGTGTGGTGGGTGGAACATACATGGGCTTTGAGCACAAGACAGCATTTGCACACTACTGATAGCAACTATAGCAACTAGCAGCTGTATGTCTTTGGGCATCCTACTTCCCCCTCATCTGTGAAATAAGGCTGACCACACATAGTTCCCATAACTATTTTCTCAGAAAACAAGAGCAAAACGCTGGGCACATGCTGAACAAGCAGTCAATGATACGATGGACCTTGATTTAGAAATAAAAGTTGCTAAGCTATCAACCAAAATTATAAACAGAAAATAATAATGAGATTAAATTTAATAGTTTAATTTTAACTTAATGACTATATAAAATTTATAACTACTTAAGAGAAGAATTTAAACATTACTATTTAAATAGAAAATTACTATTTAAAGATATTCCAATTTTATATTATGATTTTAAATAACAAACACACTGAGAATGATTAATTTCTCCATGACCATTAAAAATGTATTTGATTTCCATTAAGAGAATCATTTCAAATCTGGTTCAATCACTGCATATTTTTAAAAAGCTTTAGAAAATCTTTCACACAATCAATAGCCATATGAAAATTCTCCTGAAAATAAAATCGAAGAAAGGAAGGAAACCTTCACCTTTAAACACAGGTATTGCTCTTAAACATGTGACATGCGTCCAACTTAATTTCTGACCAGTGCTTGACTAATTGTGGCTTGCTGGCAGTTGAGCTTATATTAGCATGCCGCTCTGAAAAGTAACAACCTCCTGACGGCAGCTCAGCTGTTGTCAATACTGGAACCACGTCTGTTCAATCTGTTTACAATCCCCCTGAGCTGGCATCGCTTTCCTAATGCCTATATTAACAACAAGGTAGAACTGCAGTAACAAATGAATTTCACTTGGTCTACAGCTAAAGCCTTGAGAAATACCTACCTAAGGCGAAAAGCCAATTTCCATTTAGCTTCAATTTCTCTTTTAAAGAGAGAAGGAATTTCTGCTACTGAAATTGCTTTGAAAGTCATGGTACAATTAAGTTTATTTTCCTAGTCATTTTTTGGCTTGTTTTCCCAATATGATTAGAATTTAATCATTCCTAATCTCCTCGTATAAATATATAAACATTTCTCTCCTATGACAACTTCACATTTATTAAGAAAAAATGTAGTCAGAGTAGGGTTGCCAGATTCACCAAATAAAAATACAGGATGCCTATTAAATGTGAGTTTCAGATAAACAATGAAGACTGTTTTAGTACATTATACCTTAATTTTGCATGGGACATACTTATACTAAAATATTTATTGTTTATCTGGAATTCAAATTTAATTGGATCTCCTAAATGTTATTTGGGAAACTTAAATTAGAGTGTTTTAAAATTGCATCTATAATTCAACAGATGGTCAATTCATGACTAAGGTTCACCAGATGTGTTTTCCTGTGGGTGCCCTCTTAGCCTGAGGAGTTGTTTTTTTGGAGGTGAAGGTGGAGTGGGATGGCTGGTTGGTTATTAAGCTCTGTTTTGAGGCTTTCACACTTTTTCTTGATCAGTCTGATGAGTAATGGCATTCTGATTTCTGCTAGAACAGCGCCATAGCCCAGTTGCCAGCTCTTTATTAGTAATCATTCAAGAGATATGGTTGGTTCTCAGAGATACTATTTGTCTTTAAAAAAAATTTCCTCCTGCTAATCTGTTTTACAGGTCTTATACATGAAACAAGACTTCGAATACAAGGAAACGGACAAGTTGGATTGAATGCATTCTGCTTGTTTAAATATTTACATCCAAAATGAAAGAGGTGGCTCTCTCTATGGAGCACGCCCACTCCTTTCTCCCTCACTCTCTCCCAGGCCCATTTTCCTTGCCTCTCTCTTTCTGCTAAGCTCCAAGGGCCCTTCTTTTGCCTCTGTAACTTGTTCCCTGAGCCCACGAAGCTCAGCGGGCTCACTTCTTCTACCTTTGTGACTTTCTAAATAAACTTTTACTTTAATTTGAAAAAATAAATAAATAAATAAAAGTAAGAAACTTCCCTCATTTATTTTCTAACCTAGAATAAAAATCTAAAGTGTACAAAGGAAGAAACCATGAGAGTTGCCTTGCCAAAGACCTATAACATCATGTCATATTTTAGTTTCCCTCCCTTTAAAAAGTCATTCCTTTTGTAGTCTAAACTATCTAACAGCCAAATTCCTTTAAAATCTCATTCTCTTCACTGCCTCCCAGGCACCATCCTCTATCTGGTGTGCTAGTCACTCCTACTTGCACTATTCTAATTTCCTGTCCATTATTCAATTTAGTAAACACTTATTAATGCAATAGGTAAGGTGAATGGTTCATATTATCAAGTTGTTTGTAGTCTAGTAGTTTGATCTGGTTATAAAAAAATAAAATGTATAATAAGGGAAATGCACTGACTATAAAGGTTGAGAAGCATCTATTAGAGACAGGAGTAAAGGCCCAATGAGAATTGGCTTGACAGTCAGAAACATTAAGGCCTGAATCAAAGCTCTACCCATTATTGTTAAGTGACCTTGGACTATTACTGAATTCTCTGAACCTCATCTACAATTATCATTATTAGATTTTTGTTGTCAAGTTTATTTATTATTATTTTTTTTAATCTCACCTGAGGACATTTTTGCATTTATCTTCAGATAGAGTGGGAAGGAGAAAGGGAGGAAGGGAAAGAGAGAAACATTGATGTGAGAGAGAGAGACACCAAGTGGTTGCCACCCACATGACCCCAACTGGGGCGGGGACAAACTGCAACTGAGGTATGTGCCCTTAGCGGGAACCAAACCCGGGCCTTCCTGGTCCACGGGCCGACGCTCTAACTGCTGAGCCAAACCAGCCAGGGCTGTTGTCAAGTTTACAATAAAAGATCATTGGGAAAATTTTATACAATGTGAGATATGTTTATAAGCACCTAGGAAAAGTCAGCAATTATAGGGTAAGAGTGATGTTGTCACAAATATGTTGTTGTAACGGGATTGCCATGGCCTGCTTACCAACTTCTCCATTTACTAGCAATGCAAACTTAGACAAATCACTTAACAAATCTGTGCCTCATTTCCTTATCTATATTATGATAATAATAAAATTATCTATCTCATTAGAATTCTGAAGAGGACCAACTTGATTATTTCATGTAAAACTCTTCATATAAAAACATTCATGTAAACCTCTGCAACATCTGTAAGCACTTGAAAAATGTTCACTACTTTGATTATCATCATCTTTGTCATTATTATGGTTTCAGGAGATAATATGTCAGACAAGTCTTAATGGGCGGGAAGTATTAAAACAAAAGTATTAAGAAGAAATCCTCAGCCAAGGGGACAGCAAGAGTAAGAGCAGGGAAGAATGGAGCAAAAAGTCTGTTCAAGGCTCAGAAAATAGAGTTTGACCAGAGAATAATGGAGTAGGTAAGAAAACTAAAGATAGAAGACAAAGACTTGATTGCGGAAGAAATTGATGCAAGACTGAGGCATCACTAAATACTTCATTACCCAACCAGGAGTCTTTCAAGATTTCAGAACAGAGGAGTAATATGGTTCCTGTTGCATTATATTAACCTGGTGGCATTGGTTTTGGGTAAATCAGAAGGAAAAAGAGGCAGGAAGTTTTGTTAGGTGGCTCTGCACTGTGTTAGTAAGAAGTCAGAGAGCCTGACTCTAGGCATTCCAAACAAGAGTAGAACAGAAGGGACAGGTTCCTGAGCTTTAGATCCAGAATTTACAGGATTTGGCAACTGCTTAGAGGTCGAGGCTCTGGAGAGGAAATCAGAGAAGAAACTACCTGAGAAGCAGATCAGAGACAGATGGGTTATGAGTGACAGTTAACTGGGAGTTGAGACCACAGATCATTCTTTAGAAAGGGAAAAGCTGTGTTGGGTGTAGACAAAGTAAGGCTAAAAACTAGCTATGATAAGAGAAACAGCCCAATGGGAATGGGGAATGAAATGCCACAGTCAGTTAATGGGAAGGAGCAACCAAGATGCACACACTAAATGGCAATGCACCAAAAGCTACTTTGTGAAAAGGAGTACAGCCAACAAGTAAAGAGGGATGGGATAAAACATATCAATCTAGGCTCCTTATCCTCCTGGGGGAGGTACTGAGCCCTTGGGGATGTACTTGGAGCTCCTCCTCTCTGCCTCAGAGCACCTGGTGTAAACTCTATTCAAGGTCTTATCACAGAGTAGTGGAATTGCCTGTCTATCATACACACTGGTCTCTTGGCAGAAACTAGTAGTGCCTATATTCTCAATAAATACTTGAAGAATGAATGAATGAACAAGTTAATGACCCTTAGAACCTCAGTCAGCCATGTCACCTTTGCATCATAAGGTTCTTTCCAGACTCACACACTGGTCTCTCGTGTACAAGTCTCTATGGCTCATCCTGCCTCAAGTAGAGATCAAATTATTTTGTTCTTTATCCATTTGCCTTACTAGCATTTGAGCAGACTAATGCAATGCATAAATGGTTTCAAATGTGTTCCTAAAAGCCTATGGATTCCATGAAATATGCATGCCCACTCCATCCCACAGTCCAGGGACAATCCAGTCATACAAGTTGGTTGGGAAGGAGAAAACAGAGGTCATACTTACATTCATTGTGTAAATAAAACATCATTGTGAGATTGTGATTTTAAAAAAGGAATCTGCGCCCTGGCTCAGGGGTTAGAGTGTCAGCCTGTGGCACAGGTTCAATTCCCAGTCAAGGGCACATACCTGGGTTGCGGGTTTGATCCCTGGCTCTGGTTGGAGTCATGCAGGAGACAACCAAACGATGTGTCTCTCTCACATCGATGTTTCTCTCTCTCTCCCTTCTTCCCTTCCACTCTATCCAAAAATCAATGAAAAATTATCCTCAAGTGAGGATTAATAAAAGAAAAAAAGAATCGGAGTTTTTTTTCAGTTGAAAATACTTTATCCAGCCTTTAAACTATCAGTTTCATATAAAATAAGTCCTTTAGTTTATGTTTAAATTATTGTTCAAATATCTTGAATGGCAAAATAAGGTTCCAAACCCTTCCACCATTCTTCTCACCAAAGTGGAGAGAAGTGAGGCATGGGCATGTCCCCCTTCTCCCAGTGTGGTTCATTTTCTGCAGCATATTCTGTTTTCTAAGCATGGACCTGAAGAGTTATCCTCCAAGAAGCCAAGGAATACATTAACACAGGCTGTCCCTGTGAAAATCAAAGGTTTAGTGCAGCTTCACACTAAGATTCTGTTTTAATTGACTTGGGATGGGCGCCAGTCAAGCACTGGTGTGCCAAAGCTGGGTCCTGACGCCAATCTGTACGCATCTCTCCCCAACTCGACATTCACTAATACCATGTTTGTAGCCTAAAATCCACCATGCTAGGAGTATTTACCTCATAGAAACCTGCAAATGCTATAAATCAGGGCTTTTTTACTGCCAGAGATCCAGCATATCAGCAGACAATTAGAAATATGTTATGTTCCCCACAAGGAATTAAAGCATAACTAGGCTTGAGAACTACTGCACAGAAAAGAATATACTAAATGAATTAATTCTGGGGGCATCTGATATGTCTACCATTATATAATATTAGCAGCTTCAATACCTGGTGCCACTAACATGTAATATTTTATACACTCAATGCACTTCAAAAAATCTTTATGTAAGCTGTATTTATTATTGACTCAGATTTTTAATGTTAAAAAAGAGTTGGCTAATTTTTTAATTAAAAGTTTAAGCACAGATTTTATAATCATAGAATTAGAGTGCTGAAGGGACTTTAAGAAGTAATCTAGCCCAATTCTTTCAGAATTAAAGAAAAAAGACCACTAAGATCATAGAAACTGAGACTCACTCATATCTCTAACCTATGCAAAGGCAGTGCCAGGACTGTAATGTCTGTCTGCAATCTGACCACCTGAACTTCCATATGAGTTTATATGGAAGATTTGTTTTTTAAAAAAAAAAAGAGAAGTCCAGCCAGTGTGGCTTAGTGGGTTGAGCCTCGTCCCATGGACTGAGGGGTCCCGGTTCAATTCCCGGTTCGATTCCCGGTAAGGGCACATGCCCAGGTTGCAGGCTCGATCCCCAGTAGGGAGCATGCAGGAAGCAGCCAATCGGTGTTTCTCTCTCACATCAATGTTTCAATCTCTCTCCATAAAAATCAATAAAAAATATATATTTAAAATTTTTTAAAAGAAGAGAGAAAGAAACAGAGTTCCATTATGACTTCTCAGTTCTAATTTCAAGGGACCTGTTAGAGTGGTAATAAGGTCTAGGACACTAGAAAAAATTCATACTTTTGAGTGAAAATATCAACACATAGCCTATGTGAAATAATGAAGTAGAGCACATATTTCATACTTCATCGTCTGAGTAAAGCAAATACTTGTATTAAAATCATCTCTCATAGAAAAAAGCTTCCCTCCTTACAAGCTGTTGAACAATTACCACAGATTAAAGTACTGCTTCACAGTTCCCTAAGCACATAATCTTGGGCACTGATGAAAAAAAATAATACATTACTGGTTGGTCTTTTTAACCATAATAAAGAGAAGATAGAAACACCATACCCATGCAAGAAGCAACAGATTTCTTTTCACTGTTCCACAGTATCCTAACATCCCCACAATGATAAGGAAACAGCAAACAGCAATCATGACCGGATGAACCACAGGAAAGTAAGTCAAGATGACAGCCTCCTCTACCCTGAAAAAAGAACAATAATGTCACATTACAAGGAAAACATAATCAAAAGGCACCTAAGACATGGTACAAGACACAATTGTGATTTCCTTTAATAATCGTTATCTCATCATGCCTCAAAGCTGATAGCTGTATTGCTATCTTCAAAATCACTGTGCTATCACCAATGTGCTTGCTTGCTTTATTTTTGTTTTGTTTAGTTTTCTATACAAGTGGTACATTCCAACCTCAACTCTTTTAAAATATATGATAAGAGCCCTGGCCGGTTTGGCTCAGCAGTTAGAGCGTCGGCCTGCGGTCCAGAGAGACCCGGGTTCGGTTCCCGCTAAGGGCATGTACCTCGGTTGCAGTTTGTCCCCGGCCCTGGTTGGTCGTGCGGGTGGCAGCCACTCGATGTGTCCCTTTCACGTCGATGTTTCTCTCTCTCTCTTCCTCTCTCCCTCCCACTCTATCTGAACAATGTCCTCTGGTGAGGATTAAAAAAAAAAAAAAAAAAATTAAAATATATGATAAGATAGGGGTCCTTAATAAAAAGTTGATCTACTATTAGCTCTGAAACCTCAGCCTGACTCCTCTTCCCTGATCTGGGCTCCATTTATAGCACTTTCTCCCCAACAACTGACCTTTCCCAAATGTGAAGGGGAAGCTGGTTTACAGTAAAAGAAAAAGGAAGGGAAAGAGATGATTTTTGCTAAAAAAAAAAAAAACAACTATGAAAAAAGTCATTAACTATAACCATAATAGGACAAGTAATGAGAATAACAAAAATTACTTTACAACACTCCACTGTGTTAAAGACTTCATAAAAATGTATCTCAGTTCATCCTTAGGACATTTCAGAGTGGAATATATTACATTCCCCATTCAGAGATGAAAAAAATTGAGGCTAGGAGAAGTTAAGTAATTTGCTCCTAGTGAGGTTAGTGAACAACAAGAAATGGAATTGCTGGGTTTGGTTTTCATTAGCTCAGGAATATGAAGGTAACAAGTTTAGCGGTGATTTCCATAGAGAAAAGTAGCTCGGCTGTCCTTTATATGCAAATATGGCAGAGCTGACACACTGTCAGGAGAACAGGAATATTCTCTTAGGACCAGCGGCACACCTGAATGAGAATGCTAGGAAAGTGCAAGTAGCTGTAACAAAGGTTGCCATGGGCAGGGAAAACTTTCCAAATGAACAGAAGAATAATACCCTCTAAACAGCTGAGGGCAAAGTTACCTAGAAACTTGCACCTGAGGAAACCTGATCAAAGAAATCAATCATCACTTTTAAAGCCTACCTTGTTTCTGCAGTTAAAGTCAGAACATTATTTAGGTAGTCCCTCATCCAAGCAGAAACTGCCAACACGCTGATGGACATTAACTGGAAAGAAAAAAATACAAATTTGTTATCACGGATTTATGCAACAAATTGGTTACTGAGGATTTATGCAATATTCTCTACCAGATTAATAGTTTAAAAATAAGGATTTTTCATCACATAATCATTATGCTTTTTCTTAATTACTATTTATTACCTGTTGACATTTACTTTTACTTTAAATATCTGTCATTCCATTTTGTAATCACGATATAACCACTAAATAGAACGTCACCAAATAGGATACACACAGTTAAACTATTAAATGACTGCTACCAGGTCCGGGATAGAAATTGCACAAGATGAAGAGGTCACAGAACAATTAAATTATCAAATGTACAAGATGAGCCTAAAGTATGTCCTATATAAAAGCAAAGTAGCAATCAAATACTATCGATGTTGTCAAAAAAGGTCACAGGAGCTAACTTGGAAGAGCGTCCATTGGCTAAAGTTCAAACAATTTGAGCATTAAAATAATAGCAATAATAATAATGAATGTAACGGTTTGAAACATCAAATATGCTGAAAAAGTATGAATTCATACTCACAGTTAAAAAAAAATCACCTTTGTAGAATGTTGGATACTCAACTCATTATTCAGAAAACTGATAAGAATCCAATATTTATCCTACTTTTCTATAAAAACGAAAGAACCAAAGACTTAATGAAAGCTTTTATAGATGAATTTCTGCTAATATGTGAAGAAAGCATGATAAAGTATCACTATTTAACAGCCCCTTTTCTGAAATAATAAATTTCTAGGCAAGGATCCTCAATGGCTGCCAAAATTATCAAGTTAGTGGTTCTGAATCCTGTCTATACATCAAAGTCACCTAGGACTCTGAAAAAAATTACTGAGCCCAGATCCACCCTGGACCAATTGTTGAGAGTGGGGTCTGGGCATCAGAACTATGCAAGCGCTCCACAGATGTTCCAACACCTAGTCAGGGCTGAGAACCACTGCATTACATGAAAGTTTAGAATGGAGAGAGCAGGCTGATGTAAAATAACAGACCCCACTGATCAATCTTAGTCTCACAGAAAGAGACAACCAGATATAATGTCTCCCAACGTGATGCAATGAGAAGTACACGGAGATACCTTTGAAATATTTTTACCAAAAAGTCAAACCTGAATCTAATCAAGCCCCCAGCTGTATAAGTTTATAGGAAATACAGGGAATAGATTTAAACTTGTTAAATGCCACCATGGGGATGCAATCAGCAAAATCAAAATATGAGAAATTTATAGGACAAATTATCTGATTTCTTCAATTTAAAAAATTGGTAAGTGAGATAGAAAGGAGAAACCATTATAAATGAAAAGAGACTTAACATTGTCAACAACAATGCAACATGTTGACCTGGTATGAATCCTTATTCAAACAAACCAACAACAAAGAGACAGTTATAGACAAATGGGGATATTTTAACATGACTGGATATTTGAAAATATTAAGAAATTACTGTTTATTATTTTAGAAATAGCAATGACATTAAGGTTTTTTTAAGAAGATCCTTATCTTTTAGAGATATACACTGAATAGCTGAATAAATAATCCAAAAAGCTGAAGATCAACCCCTAAATTCTGAAGGGGAATTTTGATGGAAATTTTTCTAAAATGTGCCTTATACTAATCTTTTCAAGCACAATATAGTGAAATTCTACTTAATTTGATTTTTAATAATTTCTGACACATTAATAACTATATCAATCACCATTATGTGCCACAGATTTAGCTTTAAATGCTAAAAGAAATAATGAATATACACAATAGGAACACGTTTGTACTGACAAGCCGAGGCCATGAAACGTGCTCTCTGGGAAAAGGCTCCAGGGTAAGTTTTACATGTAGAGCTCTGTGACCTCTTATACAGCGAAGTAGGACACCTGCTTGGAAAATCCACTAATGATTTCACTTGTCCTTCATTCAGTTGCAAATATTTACTTAACATGTACTATCTGCTTTTTACTGTCTGTGATAGATTCGGAGACCTAACAATGAATATGAGAAGAAAAATCCCAGACTTTGAGGAGCCTCTTGTGGGACACAAGGAATAAATATATAAACCAGACAATTACAAACTGTGAAAAGTACTATGAAACACAGAAAAGTGCGGTCACCTGTTCAAGGTCTTACAGACTCTAAATAGTAGAGCTGGGATTCAAATCCAGGCCTTGGGAGCTTTACACTCAGTCATTAACTGCCTTCCAAGTTTAGGGACAAGCATGAGAAATTCCATGGACAGTGAGGAGACTGGCCTGTAGAGCATGCAGGCTTCCTTTTCGAAAAGGGGTGGGGGTAGCAGAGGGAGGTAGTCTGTAGTGGCCAGACTCAGGATGAATGTCTGAACTATATTCATTGGTGAATGGGGGCTCAGGGGCCTATGGCCCAAATCAGGTTAGGAACCCTGGGACCACAGTTCAGAGGAGAATTAGGACAGTTATCACTGTCCTCATTTCTGCTGGGAATGAAGAACAGATTGCAAGCCTAATAAAAGTTACCCAGTGGATCAGCTACAGTGTACTAACCATGCTTCTCTTCAGTAAATTTGATGCTTTGACATCTGTTATACATGCTTATGCTGGACATGCCTTAGTCTGGACAAACTGATAATATGCCTGAGTTATCTTGCCTTGGCCGCCTGCTTTCCACAAGCCCTTGGGAGGAGTCCTTCTCCTGGGATGAGCTTTTCATTTTCAGATACAAACCAGCCAATCCAGAGCCCACATGCCCAGCTACCTTCTCACTCTGGGCCACTCTACACCTGCCCTAATCACTCCATGATCCAGTGCCAGACAATTAAAGACAGTTCCTATACTCCAAGGCTGATGAAATTATTCAACTAGCCAATCCAAAACCTACTTACCTTGCCTTGCCTATTCCTTCTCAAAGAAGCCACAATAAAAATACTTGCCTGGTCTTGCCACTTCTCTGCCTTGTGATAGACCCCACTGCTTCCCCTCTTGGCCCGCTGTGATGAGACATGTAGTCTCTTGAGATCTGTGAGTATAATAAACTATTTTTTCAATGCCAATCATTTCCTGATGTGTTGTCTTACCATACCTAAATAATAATAGAACCTATTGAAACACACAGGGCTAGCAGGGGACCGTGGACTACCTAATTAAATCTGAGGCTACGTGTTCTCTCTCTACTCGGCTGCATGTGGTCCTTTAAACACCTTGTAAGTTTTATGGCAACAAGAAAGTCTATTAATATGTTATTTTATTTAATGACCTCAAATTCTCTTGCAGTAATAAATAATTCTCTCCTCTTATCATTCTTCAAAGTAATAACTGACCTTGGTTTCCCTACCCCCTAATCTTTTACAGGTTGTTTAGCTAATTTTTAATATTACAGCTCTAAGATGTCAAACAGTTATTAGATTCTTTATTTTGCATAATATATTATTAGTGGTTATCATTATACACAGTTCTATTTATAACAGAAAAGTTTATTTATTATAAATGGCATATTCCATGGGTTTTGAAGTCATTCTTCCATTCAGAAAAATAAGTATTGATCAGCTGCTCTTTGCCAGGAACTGTGTAATGTGATGGACAATAAGAGACACCAACTCTATTCTATGGTGAAATTTACTAAGTGAAGAGGACACACAAATTAATCAACTCATCAGAGATATAAATGCATAACTGCAAACTGTAATAAGTACTGGGGAGGAATAATACAAGTTGCTATAAGAACTCCTTTTGGGGTGACTGACCTATAATACCATTGGCTCAAAGAGAGCTGAAATCTGAAAGATAATTATCAAGTTCATTAGGGAGGGGAAGGTTAAAAAGAACATTCCAGTCAGAATGAACAGTAAAGGTCCCAGGGTGGAAGGCATCATGATATGTTCAAGGAAGGGAAATTGGCATGTGGTAAAAATAGAAAGCCAGGCAAGGGCCAGATCACAGAATCTTAGAGGTCATTTTAAGGCATATGAACTTGACCATAAGGACAATGAGAAGCCATTGAATCAAAAAACCTTGGTTTAAATTTCAGGTCTGCTCCTTTCCAGCTATATAACTTTAGGTTGTCATTTAATCTTTCCTAAGCCTTGGTTTCCTCACATATAAAATGGTATAATAATAAGTCCAACTTCATGGAGGATTTATGTAATGAAAAACAGAGTAGGATTCACATATATATATATATATATATATATATATATATATATATATATATATATATATATAATCTATTACTATCTCAAGAAACTTTTGACCTCAGGCCTTTCTCTTAATCTTTCTCAGTCAGCTTAAGAGACAAGTCAACTGCAAAGTCAATCCAGAAACGGAATCTTCATCTAGTTGAAGGTCTACCAAATGGGTAAGGGCAGAAGCATGGTGACATAGCTACCTATTGGACTTCTATGGCCATTCTCAATTTTGACATCTCTAAAACTGAACTAATTTCCATTTCTTTGGAAGCCTACGTGTTCTGCCCACCGTTTTTCCTATCTCAGTAAATGTATAATGAACGCTTCAATCACATAAACTGGCAACTTGGCAGGAAGCCTGAATCTCTCCTTCTTCCTCAGTCCTTCAACTATTTGCAAGTTCTACAGATTGTCTTGCAACATGTCTAGTGAATCCCTCCCCTTTGCCTGCCACTCTTGACTGGTTCAGGCCCTTAATCTCTTGCCAGGCAATTACAATCGCCTTATAATAGAACTCTCCAGCTCACAAATTGCACCTCAAATCCCCCCTTCCAATAGCTTTATAAAACAAAGACCAAGTTCTTCTGCTTATAAAGCCCTGATAGCTGCCCCTTTTGGCTCCTCCAACTCTCATTTCCACTTCTCCCAACTCTCTCCTAGAGAATAAAGTTTCAACTCTTCAACAGGGCACACAGGCCCTCTTCCTGCCAGCTCCTTCCCACACACATTCTGCACTACAGTGACAAAAAATGTGCTTGCACATGTCCAATATGCACCATGCACATCTCCCAAAGCCTCCATGACTTTGCCCATGCAGTTCCCTCTACCTGCAATGCTATCCTGCCCAGACTTCCCATCCCATGGGCAGAGCAAATCCTGAAAGACCAGCTCAAATATCAGCTAGAGTGTGAAGATGTTCTCCCAACACCCTCCTTGCCCAGTCAGGGCTCTTATACAGACTTCAGAGAGCAGTTATCTACTGTTTCCTATTTTTACCCGTCTGTCTTACGCCTCTAGAGAACACAGACCACTGCTTACAGCCCCATCAAATAGCAGAGAACCAAGCCCCATAGTGAGACCTAATACATATTAGATAAATGAATGAGAAAAAAGTAAAGGGAGATAATTTCAACTTGCTAAATAAGCTATTAGAGAACTTTAGCAAAATTAGGAGGCGCTTTAAGAAAAATGAAGCTTTCTGTCACTGAAAGTTTTCTCGTAGAGAGGTGCTTGCTGAATAACAAGATCAAAGATTTACATATCAGGTCAGAAGCTGGCTTAAGTGTTCTCAAAGGCCTTTCAACTACAAAGCTGTGTCCTACTTGGCCCTACTGTAATTTTCACAGCAGTTACCCAAGCATCATAGCTGTGCACAGAACATTAGTCAATATAAATTATATCAACCCAAAGCCTTATTTTATAATAAACAAGCAACTCTGAGAATAAACTGCTTTTTATTATGACATTATTTCCATCCACATTAAATGTCTAAGCACAGTTTCATTCTCAAAGAGTGATTTTATTCACTAGAGTTGAGAAAATAACAATGACAACAAAAATAGTGCAAGCTATAGCAACAAACCAACCTAAAATGAGATGAGGTCACCTTGACAACTAATTCTATGTATGAAATCTAGAAAAACAAAGTATGCGAGTAATTCAGGACTCCTTACTAATCATAGTATTTTCTACTAGTTTTCCAAATTAAAATAAAATAATTCTTCAACTCTTTCATGATTAAATTACTAGGAACACTGTAGTAATCATATGTAACTAGGCTTACAGCTCCTAGTATTTTCTCCCATATTGCAAAATATTATTTATAGTTCAAGGAAATAGTTAGTAAATAACACAAATATTACTTTAGAGGGATATATTTAATATACTACTTGGTAGGACGTTTGCCACATTCTTGCAAAACATTTAGAAAATGCTAGCTCTCAATAAATAGTTATAAGTATGAAATTTTCTGTGTAGGATATATATTCTGGCTCTGCTTGAATCTAATTATGTAAAAGCAAGTACTGAATCAAGCTGTTTTCTAAATCAGAATTTTATGTGTACTCACATTCTCTAAATTTATTGTGAAATGTATATCTATAGTTTCCACCAAGTAGTAAAGTCACAGTCAAAAAGCAGATTTTTAATTCCTTCCACTGTCTGCCATAAAATAATATATAGTCTCATATGAGGTGACAGTGGCACCAATCATTTCTGTTCAAGGCTGATAGACGTCTAAAACCACCAGCTTGAACTTTTCCATTTATGTCTGACTGTCAGAAAAGAGCAGAATGCGAAAGAGAGACGGGGAACTTAGTTACAGTTCTGTTTCTGCAGAGAACTTGGAGAAGCAAAACAAACCTTCTGAACCTCTGTTTGCTCATCTTAAAAATGAAGAAAATGGACTAGATGCTTTTTAAATTCCCCTTTTTCTTAAGAAAATAATATAAATTGTTATTTATTGAAATGTAAAGATAAATCAATTCTTGATTATTTGGAGGCTGGCAGCCCAATGTGTGTACTTCCCAGCAACGTGTCTATTTCATGCCTGCCTCCCTCTACCTTTTGGTCAGTCGGTACCTAAACAGTCTCCCTTCTACCAGGGGATGAGCAGCAGAAAGAGAGCAAACAGGTAACACTATTTGAGAATACCGTGGGAAACAAGGCACTGTAAATGATGGTTGAAATGAGTTCTGGAGATTATGTGTGGGTATCGTTTAAGCATCAACATCTATTAGTTGGAGCCGAATAAATCAATAGCACCCTGAAGCTGCTTTGACTAATCATTTTCATAGATCATGATGCTGTCCTATAGAAAGGGAGACCATACATCCTGATCTGACCAGACTTTAAGCCTGGGTTGTCCTGGTATAATTATTAGTAGTGACATTCCCTTCCCTTCACTCTCAAAATTGTCCTGCTTTCCAAGAGAAGTTATCTGATCACCCTACAGGGGCTGCAGATAAAAGAAGGGTAAGCTGCCTCATTCTGCACTGCAGTTTCTGTGCAGATCAATGAGTAAATTCCACTTTGACTTCCCCAACAGCCCAGCCTGTGATTATTCTCAGAGGGGACAAATGAGTGACCGGCTACTGCCCCAGTCTATAGCAGGGATCTGCTCCAAAGAATCTTCCCTGCCCTTCCCCTCAAAAGATATTCCTTAAGAAGTATGCAGTTTGCCCATCACTGCCCTGCTGAGCCACACTATACAAAAAAAAAAAGATGGATCAGCTTTGCTCCTGAGGCTAAAGTTTATTTAAAGTCTATTCTTAAAAAGCACTAACATTCGTTAGAGGGCTCTCCACTACTCTTTAGGAAGAGTTAAAGAAACTGGAAGCCTATCATAATGTAAAGTTGGGGGGCATTAACTTAGAAAGTAGTACTTGAATGTTACTACATATAAATACTGTGGGAATGCAAATGTCCACTCGCCAAAAATGCGAGTCTGCATGAGTCAAACACCTGAGGCTCACTACAGATGGCCAGTGTGTGTGTGTGTGTGTGTGGGGGGGGGGGGGCAGAACATCTTTTATGTTTATTTCCTCTACCTTTCATATATTCCAAAAGCGTGAACTAGATTTCCTGTCCACTTTTTAGGTTTTCCTTTATATGTTTCTTTTCATATTTCATCAAGGTAGTTCCTCTCTATTGCTATTATCTTTAGTAATGGTGAGTGACAAACAATGGCTCTTATCTACTAATAAGAAATGGAAGCTTAAAAATACATATATGATAGTATATGTTTATAAAATAATAAAGATATTTGGTGAATGTTAAGTGTTCACCAATTTCAGGAATTTCCAAAGAGAAGCATATTTATCCATATTTGTAAGAGCAGAAAATTATCATTGGCATTCATGTCATAAATCCACAGAAGTTGTCTTTAAAATGGAGGAAAGCTTTCATTTATTTAAATAATATGCCATCTGAATAGTAAAAGTAAAAGAATTTAAAGTAAAGATAACCAGTTCCTTGCTCCATCTTGGCCAGAATGTGAACCATGGTCTCCAAAGAGTTCCAAGGGCAGCTGAATCACATGCACCGTCCCATGCGCCCTTACCCATTATAAGCCCACCACACACTCATGACAAACCTACAAGGTCCAGGATCTGTCTGCCAAACCCAGCACAGCTGTATGGGGATCATGCTTCTTCGTAACAGATGGCAAATCAAGGTGCCTGGACATATAACAATGTGAATGCAGTGCATCTGCAGTCCAAAACGGGCTGGGATTTTTTCCTCTTAGACATGTCTATGCCTCACACCTCCAAAAATTAAATACTTAACATATACTTTTTTGCTAAAAAAAAAAAAAAAAAATTTCACTCAGTGTGATTTTCAACTCCCAGAACAGCAAAACAAAATCGACCCATGCACCAAGAGCTCACTGGTTCAATTCCCAGTCAGGGCACATGCCCAGGTTGTGGGGGACATGCAGAAGGTGGCCAATCGATGTTCTCTCTCATCGATGTTTCTATCTCTCTCTCTCTTCTTCTCTCTCTAATATCAATAATAAAAAAAAAGATTTTCTTTTCTCTAAAATCCTCACGGGGTAGAGAAGGGGAGAGGGTACCAGTATAGCAGACATAGGCTGAAAAAAGTCTATTTAAAATGCCGAATGAAGAGCAAAAGACTACAGCTCTTGATCTCACAGGTAATGAAGACAGGTTTTCAATCTTGCAAAACTAGAGGCAAAAACAATCACCCAGTCCATACTCAGGAGGTGAAGTCTGGTTTAAGAAGTGGAGTTAATATGCCACACTGGTTTGTTCTGCTTCTAATTCCAATGAGAACGGTTGCTCCTCAAGATGTGGCACTCAGACCAGCAGCAGCAGCACAGAGGAGCTTTTTAGAAATGCAGGCTCTCAGGCCCAACCCCACACATACTGAATCAGAATCTGCATTTTAACACACAAGAGGCCCAGGTGATTCACGTGCACATGGGGGTTTGAGAAGCATTGCTCTAGAGGACTTGGAGTGAGCAGTGGACAGCTAATCCCTTCCTACTGAGGATGTTTACTTCTTTGCTGCAAATAAATTCCCCCACTGTGTCCAGAAGTACAACTCCACCCTCACATGAAGTAAAAAAAACTGGACTTTGCATCCCTGTTCTGTTACTGACTAGCAAGTTATTGTACTTCTCTGAGTAACTTCCCTTTGCAAAACAAACAAAAACTATCTTCCATGGCTGTTATGAGAATTAGATGAGAGAGTAGCATAAGGATGGCCAGGCACATGCCCAGCACAAGGCAGAAAACTGCTGCTGATTCAGTAGCAGTAGAAAATCAAGGGTCAGCAAACATTGCTTTAACACTGAGAGAATAATGCCGGACTTCCGGTCAAGATGGTGGCGTAGGTAGACGCGGTCTCGCATCCTCCCACAACCACATCAAAGTTACAACTAAACTACAGAACAACCATCATTCAAAACCACCTGAAATCAAGCTGAATGGAAGTCTGACAACTATGAAATTAAAGAAGAAGCCGCATCGAGACTGGTAGGAGGGGCGGAGGCGCGACGGGCTGGTCCCACACCCACGTGTGGCGGATAAAAATTAGGAGGGCACCTCGGCTGGGAAGGTCCTCCCTGAGGACTGAGGGGTCCCCGTCCCACACCAGGCGCCCAGCTGAGGGCTCCAGTGCCAGGAAGAGAAGCCCCCAGAACTTCTGGCTGGAGAAACCAGCAGGAACTGAGGCTGAAGCGGCTGGAGCCCCCGGCAGCTCCTCTTAAAGGGCCCGCGCACAGACTTACTCAGACTCCCACCCTCCAGGCGCCAGCTTGCGGGAGGGAGCCTGAAAGGCACCAGAATCATATGGGGAAGAACTGAGCTGTTTGGCGTTGGAGCGAGAGCTGGAGAGGCAGCTTTCTCCTGGACAGACCTGCTATGAGAGGCTTTTGTTCCTTTGGTGAGCCCTTCCCTGGGGCGGTAGACGCCGCCATTTCTGGGACTCCAGCAACCTGGCTCACACTGTTGGCCCCGCCCTGGTGATTCCCTGAGGCCCCGCCCCACCCAACTTCCAGGCCCACCCAAGCTGTTGCCAGTTGCTTTACCATAGGATTGGCCTGTCTTGGAGCCTACTTCAGCTTTTCCTAAATTCTTTCAAACAAGCAGCATCTGGTCTCAGCTAGCCCCACACCTCTCGCTAAGTAATACATACAAACAAACACAGGGAGGCAGCCAAAATGAGGAGACAAAGAAACAAGTCCCAAAAGAAAGAACAGACAAAACTCCAGGAAAAGAACTAAGTGAAATGGAGTTAAGCAACCTAACAGATGCAGAGTTCAAAATACTGCTTATAAGGATGCTCAATGGACTTAGTGAGAACCTCAGTGAACTTAGTGAGGGCCTCAAGAGCATAAAAAAGGACGAGTCAGAAATGATGGATACACAGTTAGAAATGAAGGAGGCACTAACTGAAATAAAGAATAGTTTAGGACTTCCGGTCAAGATGGCGGCCTAGGTGGACGTGGAACCGCGTCCTCCCACAACCACATCAAAGTTACAACTAAATCACAGAATAACTATCACTTAAAGACCGCATGAAATCAAGCTGAATGGAAGCCCTGCAACTACGAAATTAAAGAAGCAGCAGAATGGAGACGACATACTGCCCTCCAGGACCCTCCTTGTTGTCTGAAAGGAAACGAGATCCTGCAGCCAGGGGCGCCTGCGGAAGCTGAGCGACCCCCCCACCACGGAGGAACCCAGGAGCGAGGGAGCCGGACGACCCCCCCACCACGGAGGAACCCAGGCGGAGCGGGGGTGCCGGGCGACCCCCCCACCACGGAGGAACCCAGGCGGAGCGGGGGAGCCGGGCGACCCGCCCACCGCGGGGGAACCCAGGCGGAGCGGGGGAGCCGGGAGACACCCGCACCGCACCGCGGGGGAGCCCAGGCGGAGCGGGGGAGCCGGGAGGAAGTACACCAGTTGAAAATCGCTGGTTTAAAGAGTTATGTCACTGATCTGGCTGGAAGCCGATCCAACGGAGGAAGCTGGCAACACACAGGAGAACTGAACAAACTGAACAACGAAATTGACCCAGAGACATGGAGGGTGGAGTACGGAGGAAGCCAGCAACACACAGGAGAACTGAGCAAACTGAACAACGAAATTGACCCAGAGACATGGAGAGTGGAGTACGGGATGACGGGCCTCAGAGGAGGGGGGGAGGCGGGGGAAAGAGATAAATCACAGAGCCTATGTGTATGGGTGCATAACCAATGGACATGGACAACAGGGATGGGGAGGAGGAGAAGGGGAGGGGGAGGAGGGTGTCAATGGGGGAAAAAAAGGAAAAACATCTGTAACAAAAACAAATTAATAATAAAATAAATTATTAAAAAAAAAAAGAGAGAGAATAATGCCAATTTCCCCAAAGCTAGCATATACATTTCATACAATTCCAACAAAACTCCCATAGACATTTTTAATTGTATATAACAATCTTAAAGTCAGTATGGAAAAAGAAATCTTTAACCAAGACAAGAAAGACAGGTATTTTAAAAGAACAGAAGAGAATTCATAAAATTCGAGAGAAAAATTATACTAAAAACATAGAAAAATTTGTTTCTTATGCAGCAACAGATAACATAAATGAAATCAATAAATAGCACAGAACTAAATTTAAATATAAAATATTTAATGAATATGAATTATGAAATGAAGTGACATATATATAAAAATATACATGTAAATATGAAATGATGCTATGCTCACTGGTAGTGGAGGAAATAAAAAATAAAGTAACAGTGACATAACACTTTATTTTATTTTATTTTATTTCCTTTATTGATTTTAGAGAGAGAGGAAGTGAGAGGGAGAGAGAGATAGAAACATCGATGAGAGAGAACATCGATTGGCCGCCTCCTGCATGACCTCCACTAGGGACGGGCCCACATCCTGGGCATGTGCCCTGACTAGGAATCAAACTGGAGACTTCTTGGTGCATGGGTCGACGCTCAACCACTGAGCCACACCAGCCAGATCAGTGACATAACTCTTTAAACCAGCGATTTTCAACTGGTGTACTGCAATTATTTTCAAAACATGCAATACCTGACTATTTAGTCAAAGGCACTGACCTCTTTTCCCTTCTCAACCTTCCTAATGCAGGACCCTTTAATATAGTTCCTCATGTTGTATGTAGGCGTATGTGCATGTGGGCGGACCCACCTGGAGACGGATATGTGTTTTCCGATGGTCTTAGTAGACCCCTGTGAAAGGATTGTTTGACCCCCAAAGGGGTCGCAACCCACAGGTTGAGAACCGCTGCCTTAGATAGTCAATTTTTTTTTTAAAAATGACAACAGCCAACATAACAATAGCTATGAATGAATCAAAATTATTCCTTTTTTTTTTTTTTGTCAGATCGGCAAAAAATATAACATATTTTCTGGTGTGCCACAGGATTTTAGTAATTAGTTTATATGTGTCATGAGATGAAAAAGGTTGAAAATCACTGCTTTAGACCTTTCAGATTGGCAAAAATTAAAAAGAGCCATCACACCAACAAGATGGCAATAAATATTTGTGTACATACAATGGGATGTAGTGGTGCTCTTATTTCTAGAGGTTAGAGTCTGAGGACAGGATTGCTGTGTCAAAGAAATGTAATATTGGTAATGCTGGTAGCTGGTAAAGCTGGTGTTAATCACAAATATAACAATTACCACCATTACTACTACCAGGATTCCTCTGACTTAACAACCCACCTCCTGGTAATCTACTTACAGGAGATCGTTGCTGTAGAAGTACTACCAGTAACAACTGCAAGTACTACTACTGCTGCTACACAGACAGTCCTTAAGTGCCACTGTTCAAGCACTTTACAGATAGTAACTCTAATCCTCACAACAACTCTAAAAAACTGAAACTATCATTCCTATTATACAGACTAGGAAACTGAGGCACAAATGTGCCTAGCAAACGTAAGGAGGCAAATGTTAGCTATTTTGCTGTTGTTGTTACATATCCTCTGACAGCAATTCTACTCCTGTGATTCTAACCAAAATGAAAACAAACAATTTAATAAAAAATATTGTGAATGTACATGTGAATGTTCATGAATGGGAATGTGTGGACAGATATGAGTAAATGTATCTTTGTATGAAATAAAGAAAAACAAAGAAGGACCCACACTAGGCAGTTCACATGGATTATTTTGTTGGAGGGAAGGTGATTTGGGAGAAGAGAAGGGCTGGAGAAAGGAGGAAGCAATCTCAATAATCAGAACACACACAAAGTGAGAAAGCTGAAGTATAGGATAAAAGCAAAGAAATAACATTTCACATTCTTTGGGGACACAGAGATCTGGAGGAGTTCAAAGAATAGGTGTTTTCAAGCAAACTTCATTACTCAGAAAAACAATATTTGTGTTAAATGATTTGGGTTTTTCCCCCGTGTAATACAAATTACAAAGAAAATTTCCAAAACATTATTTGCTCAACAACAACAACAAAATCCTAGTAATCCCAAGGTTCAGAACCCATAATCATCCATGTAAAGGCACTGTCTAGAGGAAAGAAAGCTGCGTTCTGCTCCTGGCACTGTCATCTTTTGGCTTTTTGACCTTTGGCTAGTTAATCACCTACACTCAAGCTTTCTCATCCACAAAGTAAGGAAGTTCAAGCAGGTCATCCTTAAATACCTTTCTAGATACAAAAATGTGATGATTCTATAATTAAAAGGCATAAAGTAGAAAAGTGAAAAAGAACTAGCAAATAGGAGTGATAATTATTAACATTTTAAAGAAAAATGTTCAAAATCTTAACACCTTATAGCTAAGCAGGTAATTTAATGACCCACTTAAAACTATACATTTTTAGAATTTAAAACTGCAATAAGATCAAGTAGTAATTTTACATTTTCAAGTGGTGAATTTAACTACTCAATACCTTAATTTTCATGTAGAGGAAAAAGAGTTATCAGTTTAGCTATCATTCAGATTACGCACTGAACTAAGGCTTAATTTGTCACCTTAAAATGGAGCCATCCCTAAGGAGTATTTCAACCAAAATGTCATTCTCCAGAGACCACGTGTAATAGCTCCATAAAAAAAGGCTAGTCAATGCCAGCCAGTTAGCCAAATAAATAAATCACACATTACAATTTCTAACAAAAATTTTGAATGTCATTAATAGAATACAAAATTGTCATAAAAATTACCTGCTTAAGCATAAGTTTCCTAAAGCAACAGTTTTAATTTTTATAGTCTCCTCAAAAGTTTTATAAATAATAATGTGATCATTAATAATTCTTTTTTAAAACATTTTTATTGATATTTTAGAAAGAAAGGAAGGGAGAGAGAGAGAGAAACATCAATGTGAGAGAAACATGGATGGGCTGCCTCCTGCATGCCCCCTACTGGGGACCCGAGCTTGCAACTCAGGCTTGTGCCCTGACTGGGAATCCAACTCGGATCCCTGGGTCCCTGGGACTGATGCTCAATCCACTGAGATAACCCTCAATACACTGAACAATTCTCGCCTGTCATAAAAATTCTTAATGAAAATTTATGCCTGGGTGCAAAGCATAAAAAGTCAGTAGTTCATAGGGCATAAAGATTTCCATGAGCTTGTTAATTTAATGTATTTTATTTCCTTAAATGGTTATGGGATTTTCCAAAAGCATACACAAAATTCCTTAAAAATTCACCGATTCAAGAACAGTTACATGGCCCTGGCCGGTTTCGTCGGCCTGCGGTACAGAGAGACCCGGGTTCGGTTCCCGCTAAGGGCATGTACTTCGGTTGCAGTTTGTCCCCGGCCCTGGTTGGTCGTGCGGGTGGCAGCCACTCGATGTGTCCCTTTCACGTCGATGTTTCTCTCTCTCTCTCTCTTCCTCTCTCTCCCTCCCACTCTATCTGAACACAAAATGAAAAAATGTCCTCAGGTGAGGATAAAAAAAAAAAGAACAGTTACATGAAAACCACCTTTTCAGACTGATTGGAATCTTCTAGAAAAATCCACCAAGTCTTTTGAACATAGTAAGACTGCTTGCCACAACCAGGTTTTATAGGCTAGGATGACGTAGAGAAACAACTTATGGTTTGCACAGTTATCTGAAATTCCTGAAAACAAGAAGTTCCCTAAGTAGTATGTCATAATTTTCTTATCTACAAGCACAAGCACGTGCATTTATTTATATCCCAGATTAACTTCAAGTCTAATTTTACAGCCACTTAGTATCCAAGGGTGGATTTCTTTTTTGAAATGGAACTTGAGCTACATCAAAGACATTTTAAGGTCAAAATTTACTTCTCTGAAAAACAGAGGGTGTGA
The DNA here is from genome assembly GCA_030848825.1 of Tadarida brasiliensis. Lineage (NCBI taxonomy): Eukaryota > Metazoa > Chordata > Mammalia > Chiroptera > Molossidae > Tadarida > Tadarida brasiliensis. The sequence continues at coordinate 27,492,785 of CM061267.1, read as the reverse complement.
TCCCATGTAATTAGTTAATGCTTAGCCATGCCCTTTGGCGCATTATGTGGTGGCTGTAGGAAGGAAACCCCGTCCAGCCGTCCCCACCTGTTGGTGCGGTGGAACTGTTTGACTCACCCAAAAGAGCAAATTGAGGGCGTAGAGCAGGCAGCGCAGGCACTTGACGGAATCTTCTCTGGCCATTGTGACCCCCGGAAGGGAGAAACCCCATTCTTTCACCACATCCTACCCCCAAGGGCAAGTCAGCGGCGATCTGCAGGAGGAGCGGGAGAACAGGGGACTTAACACCGCGCTCCGCACCCGCAGCCCATCCCTCTTCTGCCAGCCCTCAGCTGGGTCCGGAGTCTGGTTCATTTGAGACACCACTTCATCGAAAATGATTTGTTAAAGTTATAATAGTAACCTAAACTCCCCAAAGTTCCAAACCGCCTTCAGACAACACCTGCTGAGAAAAGAAAAGGTTGACTCCCAGGATGAATGAAGGCGCACAGTAAACTCGTTCTCAGGGGACACGCGGCGGTACTTCGGCATTCTGAGGAGACGCTCTTTAAAACCTCCCTAAATCCACGCCCCTTCTCGGGGACAACTCTGCCCTAAACCGATCTTCTCCCCGAGACATGACAGGCGCCGCCGGCGAGTCCGAGGGTGCGAGTGTCTCATTAGGGCAGTTCCTGGGTCCCGCAACCCCGCACCCCTCACCCCATCCCGCAGTTCGAGTGTGAACGAGCGGCACCGAAGTGGGCGCAGCGCTGAGTTGGGATTCTGCTCCGCGACTAGAGTTTCTTTGGGAGAACGTGAGAAATGATGTTTCGGCCCCCGGAATGATGGATTAGCCTGGGGCGGGACGGGGGAGGGGAGGGGCACAGGGGAGTTAGGGCCGGTGCAGCTGTGCAGGCACCGGTTTAGTCATTCACGTCCCCTCCCCCGGCCCCAGCCGCTGCCGCGACCCCGCGCTCCCAGCCGCCAAAGGAGCACAAAGCGGAGCGCGGTCACCCGCCCCGCCACCGCGTCCGCGCGCCCCTGGCAGGGCGCGGGGGGGAGCGCCGGCGGCGGGGAGCTGCAAGGCAACCTCTAAGTAGTTTAGCACACACGCCCAGGGCAGCCGCCGGCGGGCTGGCGGGACAGCGGGCAGGAAAGACGAGAGACGTGCGGCCACTCACCGTCCGGGTTGGGCCCCGCTCCACACTCCCGCCGGAGAACTGTCGGGGACGCACGGAGGGGGCTCATCAGGGCAGGGACGCTCCTCCCGCAGAGCCAAGGGCTGCTTTGGCTCAAGCTGGAGACGCTTCCTTCTCTTCCTCTCTCCCCGCCGCCGCCGTCGCCGCCTCCTGGGAAAAAGAAAAAAAAAAAAAGAGTCCTGGGCAGCAGTTGCTGGAAAGTCTCTGCTAAGCCACCTCCCAGCGCCGCTGTCCCTCCCAAGTCCTCGCCAAGTCCGGACGAGGCAGCGGCAGCAGCCAGGGCTAACTGCACAAACTCTCAGCGCATGCTCGGGCCCTGGCTGCCGGGGTCGGATTCTAGTGGGTGTTTCTTGTCCCGTCACCCGGAGTGAGCCCCTTAAGGGACGCCTCACCTCTGCAAGACACCGTCCAGAAGGAGAAGTCCAAGCAGTAACCCCTTGAAAATGGTGGTGCCGGAGGGGATGGGGGGTGGGGGTGGGGGGCTCGGTTATAACCATAGGGAAACAGGCTATTTTATTATATAAAAATATTTGTGTTTGAAAAGGAGGGTGAAGAAGTGGAGCAATCCAATTCCTGCAATGAGAAACCAGTTTTCACAACTTTTCGGGAACACCTCCTGTGATTTGTCACTAACTTGGTGCCCTGTGATCCTTTTCACTGCTTTGTTGCCTTCCCTGATTTAAAACACACACACACACACACACGCACACACACACACCCCTTTCCTATTTCCATAATGCACTAATAGCATTTATGTAAACACCAGAGTAAATGTCTCCAGGTCGGACATCCAGCATAGAAAGAAAATGTTTTTAACTCTTTCACGGATAATCCAAAGTTTACAGAATTTTCTCTCAATAAGATTGAATTTTAAGTGGAATTATGTACACAGTAATGAGACTGAATTTTTTTTTAAACTACAGATTCAGGAAGTATTAAAATACTAATAGGAGACTATCCTTACCCCACCCACCCCCCACCCCCAAAAAAAGTTTCTTTTGGAAGTAAGAAGTTCCACACTTAAATCACTCCATCATATCTCCATATAAAATTTTGATGTTTTATGGCTCATGATAGTCCACATTCTGTAATTATTTTTGTGCATACTGTGTGGCAAATAAATCTACACTAACAAATCTGAATTCCCTGAAATAAAAGCAACATTTTTAAAGAGAATTTTTATGCCCTGGCCAGTTTGACTCAGCAGTTAAAGTATCAGCCTGTGGACTGAAGGGTCAGGGGTTCAACTCCAGTCCAGGGCACATACCTGGGTTGCAGGTTCAATCATTGGCCCAGTGGGGGTTGTGGGCAAGGCAACCAATTGATTTATCTCTCACATTGATGTTGATGTTTCTCTTTCTCTCTCTCCTGCTCCTTCCCTTCCACTCTAGCTAAAAAAAATAAAAATAAAAATAACTAATAAAAAAAAAATCAATGGAAAAATATCCTTGAGTGAGGATTAACAAAAAAATAAAGAAAAAATTTATGAGTTTATTTGAGCCAAACTGACAACTACGGGGAAGCAAAATCTCAATGAACTGGGAAAATAGTCCAGAGAATGGCAGTTATACAGCTTATTTTATATTTCATTTTATTACAGTTTACATGCAATATTATTTTGTATTAGTTTCAGGTGTACAGCACAGTAGTCAGACAATCACACTTCACAAAGTGCTCCCCCCATATTTCCAGGACCCACCTGGCATCTTACATAGTTATTACATTATATGGTATTTGTCTTTCTCTGACTGACTTATTTCACTTAGCACAATACCCTCTAGGCCCTAGAGTCTAGGGCCATCCATGCCGTTGCAAATGGCGAGACGTTGTTCTTTTTTATGGCTGAGTATTATTCCATTGTACAGATGCACCACCACTTTTTTATCCACTTGTCTATTGATGGGCACTTGTTTTGCTTCCATATCTTGGCTATTGTAAATAACACTGCAATGAACACAGTGGTGCATATATTCTTTCAAATTAGTGTTTTGGTTTTCTTTAGATATATAGCCAGGAGTAGAATTGCTGGGTCATAAGGCAGTTTCATTTTTAATTTTCTGAGGACACTTCATACTGTTTTCCATAGTGGCTGCACCAATTTGTATTCCCACCAACAGTACACAAAGGTTCCCTTCTCTTCACATCCTCACCAACACTTATTGTTTGTTGATTTATTGATGACAATCATTCTGACAGGTGTGAGGTGATACCTCATTGAGGTTTTAATTTGCATCTCTCTGATGATTAATGATGCTGAGCATCTTTTCCTATGTCCATTGGTCATCAGCATGTCCTTTTTGGAGAAGTGCCTATTCAAGTCGTCTGACCATTTTTAAATTGGATTATTTGCTTTTTGGTGTTGAGTTTTATGAGTTCTTTATAAATTTTGGAAATTAACCTCATATAGATGTATCGTTGGTGAATATGTTCTCCCATTCAGTAGGTTGTCTTTTCATTTGCAAACAACATCTTTGAGAAAACCTAATAATGGGAGTCCTCCTTACATAGCTGTAAGGGGGAAAGACATAGAGTCCTGTGTCTGTCATTGCCTGTCAGTTGCTGCATGACCAAAATGACAATGAGACATACACTCATTTGGGTAGAAGTAAAATCAAGACTACAAGAGAACCAGTGTTCTGTGTTAGAGTTCGGACAATTATTGGAAAGCAAGTCACTAAGTTGCATGTAAGACAACAAGCCCAAAAGAGCTCAAAGATAGCTATCCACACAAAACACCAAAGATAGTGTCTAGTCATCCATCAGATGACTCTAACTCTGGCAGCAAAGTGTCTTCCCGAAACATGGAGAAGAGCAAAGAAACCCACTTTTATTCACTAAGAGCTTCTGCTCAAATTAGAGAACTGCTGATACAACCCACCATACGAATGCTGTTGGCACCACACATTCCTCTGAGGAATAGAAACATCCCCACATTGGCAGTCTATCACTACTGTCAAAACTGACAAAAAGAGCACAGATAATTTCCATGTCACTCAACAGATCCTCTCCTATTTCTGGAATTATGCCTTTCCATAATTCATAAACTTTAAAGGGTCCTGGAATAATATAATTTTAGAGGAAGGTGCTTTGGAAGTATATATGCCCCACTTTTTAGTAAATAAGTAATATGAAACTATAGAAGTAAAAGGAGTTGCTCAACATTATATCTCTAGTAAATCAGATTACAAACTAAAATTCAGAATCATACTCTCTAACAGTACATGAGTTCAGTGATTCTCAAAATTGTTGTACATTAGAAGCACTTAGGAAGTTTTGAAAAAAAATTTAATGCTTAAGTCATACCCCACACCAATTACTCCAGAGTCTCTGCAGATGTGGTCTAGACATCCAGATTTTTTCAAAGTTCCCAAGTTAATTCTAATCTGCAGTGAAGGTTGAAAATCACTGCAACTAACGCCTTACAGATGCCAGAAAACTAGCAAAGGGGTCTCTTCAGGTTTAGCTGGATGAAATCCCTCACTTGTGAGTTGATAAATTAAAATTAATATCCTCATATTACAAGTTAAGAAGAAAACAGAGCTCTAGTTACTGCTATAATATTCCTGATAAACCATTATCAGAGTATACGAGTCAAAATTTCAGTAGAGGAGATCTCAGCACATTTGAGACATTGCATACTGGGCAGTCTTGATTGTTTCAACTTGACCATGCCTGCCTTTGACTTCTGCCCCTCAACTCTAGTTCTGCCTTTTGGAGTCCACAGCTTGAGCAATCCTTCTCCCATCTGCAAATCTTCAACTCCTTGAGGGCAACCACTATACCCTTCCTCTCCAAGTCTTATCTTCTCCAGAATTACAGAAGCCCAGTAAGACTTGACATTACAGCTGTCATTCTATGGGCTCTATATTTTTCTCTGTGAGAATTACATTGTTTTTTCTGTGCACAAAAAAAAGGTGGGGGAGGATAGAAAAATCCTAAAATGGGCATGACAATTTGAATGTAGAATAACACATTAGGAAGATTGGATGGTCTATTCACTGCCCATGAGGCAGAAACCCAATTCTATAGCTATCTTCTATGCTTCATTAAATATCTTTTGAATGTGTGGCACCTACTGTGTCACATGCTGAAGATACTAAGGATGAGATGGATTCTTGTCCTTCAAGAAAAGGCAGAACTATTCTTTTCAGTTTCGATGATAACAGCTGCTATTTATGAACAATCTCAAATGTGTCAGTCCCAGAGTCAGAATAAAACTCAGCTATGCACTAAGGTAATATAAGTTCCTCACTCCACAGCAACTCATTTGTCCATATGTTATTCCACTCATTCTGCTCAAGTTTTGCAGAGGCAAGGAGCAGCATAGGTATTTCATAGAATGAGTGACTCTCTGTTGTTTCTTAGTATAATACCCTTACTGTACACTTAAGACACTTCTTCACAATCAATGCAGAAAAGATACATAATATGTTTTGAGCAAGTAATATGTGTCTGACATGCCAGATACTTCTTATAATGTATCTTATTAATTCATCATAACCACACAGTGAGACACTGAGATTCAGTTGATTTCACCAGGATCATACAGGTAGTAAGTAAAGAAACAGATTCTAAGATGTGTCTGACTCCTTGTGATATTAATCTGCATTAAAATAATATTTCAAATCTGGGCCTCAAGAAGACAAGTCTCAAGAAGAAAAATATTCTAGGTGTTTTTTTATTAGTTCTTGAGAATGTGAGGCTGAATTTCAAATATGTATACTCAAGCTATGACTGGTAAATCTTTTACCTTTTATTTCTGAAAGAGTATACCCAATAAGACCTGAGAAAAGCTTTCCATCACTGAATTAGGCAGACTTCTCTCAACTATAGGCTTAAGTTTAACAAATAAAATACAGAATCGCCAGTTACATTGGAAATTTCAAATAAACAACAAATACATTTTTGGTATAAGGATGTGCCAAATATTGCATGGGATAAATACCACATTGGACATACAGGTACAAAAAAATTATTCATTGTTTATTGGAAATTCAAATTTAACTGCATATCCTATATTTTTATTTGCTAACCCTATTAAAACTAGAAAATTCAATTCAAAGTGCCAAAACAATAAGGACATACGTAAATTATTTTATATAACAATAGTCCCAGAATAACAATTCATCCATTCATCAATGACATCAAGGAATCAGTCTTTCTCCACTTTACTCTTCTGACATGCACAGTGTGTCAGCTAATGTCCTTAGGCTACCTCTTCTCATGATTACAAGATGGCTGTGCAAATCCAGCCATTGCATCCAGTTACTACTTCTTCTAGAAGAAATTAATCCTTTCTGTGGATCCCTCTTAGGATCAAGGAAATCTCTCCCAGAAGTATTACAGCAGATTATTCCTTACAACTCATTAGCTGGAACCTTATCACATACTCATGTATGCAGCAATTACTGGCAAGGAGTATGGGTCTGTCATGACTGATTTAAAACAATCAGGACACATTCCCTGTGCCTGGAGCAACTCTTCTCTAAAGCATATGGCCAAATAGAGGAGGGTAGATAATTGAACAGTTTGATTTTTTTTTTTTTTTTGAGTTGTGGGGTATAGAAAGAAACAGCTGCTACAATCTTCTCTCCTATTCACTGCTAAAACAACCCAGGTCTCAGCCAACTACTTCTGTGGCACTATTCAGCAAACACCCTTAAGTTACTCAGAGAACCACTGAAGCAGGAACCTATTGGCAACACCAAAGGACCCTAAGAAAACTGGGATCACATTATTTCCACTCCATGCCATAAGCTTACATCCAACACTACGTTTGCATTTGTACACCATACTATTGATTAAAGGATTGCCCAAAGCAGCACCCTCATAGAAATCCCCTAGAATACTTTCTGGTTAAGTTTATCCAAACCCAGCCTCTGTACAAAATTCAGAGAGTTGGACACATTTCACTAGCTTACATTCGTACAGATAATCCCGTCCGATTCTATAAATATTTATTAAATTGTTACTACAAACTCAGAAATGTGCTAGGAGATACCACAAGTTTTAAAATAATTTTGACTCTCAAAGAATTTACAACTTCATTATCACACATACTCTTCAGAAAGCAAGAACTCTCCTAGCAGAAAATCTTAACTTACAGTTCTTTGAAACAAACTGTAAAGCAAAGGGAGGAATACAGGCTCCATTTACAAATAGCTATCAAACCCTAGTTTTCTTAGAAATATCCCTCAGAAAGTATTCCATTATACTACTACATCACCTTCTTGACATGCCCACAGTACAACAGCTAGGAGAAAGATAAACAGTTGTTATGAAATTTAGTCATTTGTCTTCATCTGCTACCCCTTCAATTCACTTGTTGTGTTTTAAAACTTCGAGGTTATTCCAACACCACATTAATAACACATTTATTTATTTATATCAGAAAAATACTTAAATTTAAATTTTATTTTCAATTAGCTAATCCAAGTTCACAAGTGTCTACATCCTACCACATTTACACCAACCATTTTGTGTACAAAAGCAACTGTGATTTTTGTGGTTATAATTCAGCCTTCAAAAAAGTTTTATCACTGCAACTTAAATTTTATATTTCTATGTTATTGTGTGTGTGTGTGTGTGTGTGTGTGTGTGTGTGTGTATTTGCCATAACCATGTAAGGCAAACTAGAGATATAGTGAATTTTCATTTTGTATTTCATGCTATGAATGCATTAATGGTTGACTGATGAATAAGAAAATAAAGTTAGTGTTCCTACTTTCTTTCAGTGATGATGTTACATTTTTTTCATTGCAAAGAACTAACAATTGCCATTATGTTTGTATTGTCTTTGTATTGTCAGTATTCTTTCTTAGAAAGCAGTATTAATGATTACTGTTCACAGAAATGAAGGAAGAGATATCATTTCAGGACAGAAAACATCCACATATAACTCATAGAGTTAGTTTTAATAACTTACAAACATTTCTGTTATTTTAATACATTTATTAGCTTTATCAGTAAAATTACTCACTATAAATGACTAGAAAAAAAGACTTGGGATATAATATGTTTGGTTTAAAAAACATATGCATATTTTCCAAAATGACAAGTAGAAATTAAATTATGTGTTTTCTATTGGGAGTTTTATATTGATGGTATTTTACGAATCACTGTCACCTTAGCACTGGGTCTAAGAGAGGAATCTTCCCAAGTCTGTCAATGTGGAGATGAGTTGGTTCTCACTTTAGGAAAGGTGGGCTAAAACATGGCAACAGCTAGTTTGGGCTGCAAGGCTGACCATATGTTAACTTAATTAAAAAGGTCCCAACAGCCACTTCTTGCATCAGACATAAAAATTGAAAATATAGTAACCAAGAACTTATGTTACTGAAGTTTACTCTCTTTCTTGAATTTTTTTTTACTGTCCCCAACTTGCACTATACCAAGGGTATTGTAAATCATTTCCCTCTTCCCTCCCCTCCACAACCTTAACTCTCTTCACGCCAGTATTGCCAACTATCCAGTGAACTCATCAGTTTTACTATATATCCAGAGTTTCACAAACATGCCTCATTCAGTTATGGGAGCAGATAGGGATGGCCAGAACCTAAAAACTAGACCAATCAAATAGTGTGTGACTGGAATTTGAGTGAAGACCCATCAAAAGGCTATGTAAATTCAAGCAGTTGAGTGGAACCAGGTATGAGGGGAATGTGTTGGCAAGTATGAGATGGAAATCTCAGCGGGAAGACAGATGGCAGCATCAGAGAGACCCAGCAAAGGGTGACAGGCAGGTGCCTTGGCAGACAGACAGAACTCAATGTCGTAGGACATAGCAAAATAAATAAATAAATAATGGAAAGCAAGAAAATACCTCCTCCATGTCTAGGTGATTTAACCACTCTGTCCAAGGTTGAGTTGGTGAGGCTGGTCCAGGGAGATGAAGGCAGGTTTCTAGAAAAGCAAGATTCTAGAACAAGAGCTATAGTCCCACAGAAATTCCTGTAGTCCCTAGTTTTAAGAGTCATAATGTTAAGATTAGAAAAGTTTGTGGTTTCCAGATTAAGGAACATCTTAAATCCTAGGTTGAGGGGTTTGCACTTTATTCAGAAGCAGTGGCAGCCACTGACAGGTTTTGACATAAGCAAAAGAATAACATAAACAACAGCAGGAATTTCAAAGTCAGACCTAGATTTGAATGCCGTCTTCACCACTTGCTAATAATGTGATAATGAACAAATGACCTCACCTCCTCACCTCTGTAAGCCTCAGTTTCCTTATCTGCACACCTACCTCCTAAAGTGGTCATGAGTATTATACAGTATGTGAATGACCCAAATTTAGCTAGAGTCACACTGTCTTTTGAAGTTTAAATAGAATAGGCTGAACTTCTGAAAGCTGTAGCTGGTAACTTGTTTTCCCCTTGTAATCACTCTGGGGATTCTTAGGATGGAGAGTGAGGGGAAACAGTTCTTCTAGAGTTCTGCATCAATTTATGAACCATCTTGTCATCTCAAGAACACTATTCTTTTCTCTAAAAGGTGACCATCTTCAGGAAAATATTCTTTCCCTCTTAAAGTATCAAGCCGACAATCGTAGTTGCCTTTGACTAAAGTCTCAGAGCAGCTTAAGGGATTTCCATAGCAGCATGACATGTAACTCAAAAACAAATATTAGAAATCATCTGGCGAGTACTCATAAAACTCAACAAAAGGAAGACAAAGAACTCAATTAAAAAATGGGCAAAGGACCTAAATAGACACCTCTCCAAAAAGGACATACAAATGGCCAGGAGACATATGAAAAAATGATCAATGTCACTAATCATCAGAGAGATGCAAGTTAAAACAACAATGAGGTATCACCTCACACCTGCCAGAACAGCTGCCATCAACAAATCATCAAACAAGTGCTGGCGAGGGTGTGGAGAAAAGGGGACTCTAGAATACTGCTAGTGGGAATGCAGACTGGTGCAGCCACTATGGAAAACAATGTGGTGTTTCCTCAAAAAATTAAAAACTGAATTGCCATTTGACCCAGTGATCCCTCTTCTAGGAATATATCCTAAGAAGCCTGAAACACCAAACAGAAAGAATATATGTACCCCTATGTTCATAGCAGCACTATTTACAATCACTAAGATCTGGAAACAGCCAAAGTATCCATCAATAGATGAGTGGATAAAAAAAGCTGTGGTACATGTACACAATGGAACACTATGCAGCTGTAAGAAAGAAAGATCTCTTACCCTTTGAGACAACATGGAGGGATCTGGAGTACTGTATTATGCTAAGCAAAATAAGCGAAAGATAAATACCACATGATCTCACTTATTTGTGGAATTTAATGAACAAAACAAGCTGATGAACAAAATAGACCCAGAGACATAGAAAGGAGTACAATTCAGACTGACAAACCTCAGAGGAGGAGGGTGGGAAGGGATGAGATAAACCAAAGAACCAATGGACATAGACAACAATGCTGGGGGAGGGGGCGGATCAGGAGGAGGGTGTCTGGGGGGGGGGGAGGAGAAACATCTGTAACAAAAATTAATTAATCAATAAAAATAAATAAATAAAGTAGGATTAAAAGGAAAAAAAAAAGAATTCTGTAGACATAGATTTGGGAAATGAAAGAAAGTTTAAATGGTTTATTTCCTGCCAGTATTCTCTGACTCTTTAATATGCTAATATGCACTGTGAATAAGCATTTGTTAAAGGTACTTAACCAGAGTACTATTGCTTCACAGCCTCTCTTAGGACTTGCTTTCTACAGAATAAATCTGAGTAAAGGTCATGCTAGAGAAAGGGAACTGTAGGTCACAGCACTGATCTTATTTTCTTAATTTCACTTGCTAGGGAAAACTTTAACTGTAGCCTGCTCCTGGTGGAGTACTCAGCGACAGGCTACTATGAATTCAGTCACCGTCATTTCAACCCTTGTCGAAATCTTTTCTTAAGCTCAACCCAGCTGATGACTCATGGAGGCCCTCGCCTTCTAACAGATAGATAATCAGTTGAGTCTGTGTATATATGCCTGGGAAAGTCATATTATTTGTTAATAAGAGCTTTCACTTTGTGAACACTTGCTAAATTCAAGACACAGGGGCAGGTACTTTTATAAGCTTTATCTCATTTAATCCTACCCTAGGGAGAAGGTACCAATGTCACCTCTATTTTACCAGTGGAAATATAACGGCTCAGTCGTATATGTGCATCCATGAACACGCAGTGGCTGCAGCGATGCGCTTGAGTTTCATTCTCAAGTCTGTCTGACTAGAGTCCATGCTTTTAGCCCCATACTCATGTGTTCTGACTCAGTATCAAATTATTTAAAAATAGATGAATCAGATTAAATGACTAGAAGAATATAACAGAAACAAAAAGAAATACTCTAGTACTACTTATGTCTTCCAGGTTGTGGTAACTTCTCATGCAGACAGCATGGCTACCTTTTTTGTTTTATAGTCTTCTCTCAAACTGTGCCCCAGAGGTCTCAGCTTTCACACAATTTTCTCCTGAAGAGAAATTTTAGTGCAAGGCAATTGGGAAGAGATTCATGGCTCTAATGAGGATAAAACTGAGACTATAGATAGTGAGTCAGAAGAGAACCTGGGTTAAGACAGCTGGGAGAAGTCATTCTGGGATCTGAACAAAATCAAACACTAGCCTCAGAAACTATTCATTTTGTTTTGAAACCACGTTTTGATTGGATTCGTTTGTAGAGGAATATATGCCCAGGGGCGTTGTTGAAAACAATACAAGAATCAGCAGGCAATTAGTGGAATTTACCAGCTGGCTTTGGTCAGGGAAAGAGTAGAAAAGGGCCCTTCTAGTATACACTGTCATCCCAGGGCGTCTGTGGCATCTTCAAAACTGTGCCTCCCTGAGGAGCAACATCAGAAGCTTAACACCATGGGGAAATAGACTTCACTAAAATAATCCATCCAATCACTAAACAAGCAAATAACATAAACAAGTCCCAAAGGAGGAGGGGGTGACCAGTACCTAGAGTTGCTGCAATACATAATCTAAAATGTCTAGTTTCCAACAAAAAAATGTTGACGCCTGAAAAGAAACAGGAAGATATGACAGACACCAGAAAAAAAGCCGACAACTGAAGCTGCTGTGACAGTGATCTGATGTTGGATCTAACAGAAAGACATTTCAAAGTAGCCATTATAAATGAGTTCACAGTACAAAGGGCAGTGTGACTAAAGAAGTAAAGGAAGGTGTGATGGCAATGTCACATCACATAGATCATATCAATAAAAAGATATGTTATAAATAAGAACCAAATATTTTTGTATGTTCTAGACCCAATAATAGATTTTATATTTATATATAATAATGATATATATATACACATTATTATACATTATATATATATATATAATGTATTATGGGCCTATAACATATAGAAATGTAATAAATTTGCCAATAATAGGACAAAGAGGTAGGTGGGAGCAAGGCTGTAATGGACTAAGGAAATGATTATAGTGATAAAGTAATAATTGTATAAAATAAATGAAAGAAAGACAAAGATAAAGGAGGGAGGGGAAGGTAGGGGGTCAGAGAGGAGGGGAGGAGAGGAAGATGCCACAAGCCTGCCTCATCAAAGATACCAGCCCCCATCTTCCTTAGCAGTTACTGAATTCCTGGTGCCCCTCTCTTGCATGCTCAACCCCACTCTGGTGCCAAAACAACCCTGATGGTGCAGAAGGTATAACCGGAAAGACAAGCCTATTGGCTGCCAGGGATTCTGAGGATCCCTTTGCCCACCAACACCCCCCACACACACTGCACCTTGTCACTCTTGGCCCCACACTATCCATCCAGTACTAATCATGGGCTCCTCTTCAGCTTTTCCTATCTGACATTCACATTTAAAATCCTATTTACAATCAGAAATTCTTCCCCAAACCTCATCTTCTGGCTATACCCTAATACTGTTCTTAATCTCTCTCTCCAGAAGCTAGATCTTGCTCCCTATATTTGATTTGCTTTCTTGGTTTTTTGGGACCTGTTAAGACTGGACTCTTAGCCCTGGCCAGTTTTTCTCAGAGGTTAGAGCTCTGGCCCGAGGACCGAAGAGTTGCGGGTTTGATTCCTGTCAAGGGCACGTACCTTGGTTGTACCTTGGTTGTGGTTCAGTCCCATCTGGATCGTGCAAGAGGCAACCAGTCGATGTGTCCCTCTCAAGTAGATGTTTTCCTCTCTCTCCCTCCCACTCTGTCTGAAGATAAATGGAAAAATATCCTTGGGTGAGGATTAAAAAAAAAAAAAAGACTGGGCCCTTAAACCACCACAAGGTATAACCTGCTTAACTTGGAATTTTCATGATCTTGTAAGGACCATTAGCAGCACCACCCACACACACCATTATCACCCTCCAACACACACACACACACACACACACACACACACACACACACACACATTCACATGCATAGCATTGGAACACCTTGGATACTAAAACCTACAAGAAGCAAGCCCTTCATACATGTATCTCAAGCCCTAGAGCTGGCGACACTCTCCCAGCCCTTTCCTATATTGACCTGTAGGGATTTGTATAGTTTTTGTGTCTTTGTTTTTGTAGTTTTTGTGTCTTTGTTTTTGTTCTGCCTAAACATGCTTGGATTTTAATGGCAATTACATTAAAGTCTCTTTTCAGGGTTGATCTCACAGCTTATGCAAGTTGACATATTATTAGCTTCTCTACTGAGTGAGTTTATAACATAACATTCTGTCTCCTCAATGGATCTTGCTGGTCTCTGCTATTTTTGATGGTCATCATGTGCTTGCATCAAGCTCCATATCTTTCCCCTTCACTATTCCCTATTCTCTTTTCTGTCAAAAGCAAAGAAACAAAATTTCTAATCTATTTTGGGCAGGAAATCAGGAGAACCGAGATGATAGAACAGGACTCAAAGTCAGAGGAAATATACTCTAATGAGAGTCTAGAAAAATCCACGAACCTCAGTGTAAGGATTTTGTGCATAAGGATCTGTGTAGTTGAGGTTCTGAGATCAGTGGCTTCTGGTCATGAAAGTATTACTGAACTAAACTTCTGAAAAAAAGACCCTGCAAAGATATTTGAAGGGAATTTTACTTTTAGCAGATCAATTTTAATTTTGTATCTGAGCTACTTCAAGCCTGTATAGTAAGTGAAATGGCCAGTGAACTGGGCAGTAGAAAACTGAGGGTCTAGGTTTTTCCTGGGCCAGGAAACCTAAAGTTGTTTAATGGATCCCATCTGGAGGGATAAGAAAGGGATTGTATTCTCTAACATTCTATAACTTTTTAAATTTTAATATTATAATTCTAACTTTGAGCAATTTGATCGCATATTTAAAATTCTGTCATTATTAGTTAGTACAAAATTGCTACTCATAGTAATTTTTTTAGAGGCAAAATATTCATGAACTAACATCCTTTTGTTAAATCTAAAGTCCAAGTACCGATATGGGGAGTGTGCTTCAATTCTATTCATAACAACAATTCACTGTTTTGATACTATTATAACAAATCACATCTCAATTGTTGAGGTTCAAAGTTAGGTTTACAGACTGACAAACCTCAGAAGAGGGAGATGGGGAAGAGATAAATCACAGAATTTATATGCATGTATGTGTAAGCATGGACATAGACAACAATGCTGGTGGGGGGCATCCAGAGGAAGGTGTCAATGGGGGAAAAAGAAAAAAAAAGAAAAAAAGTTAGGTTTACAATATTAGTTTACATATTATCTTTGGTTAAAAAATTGTTTCTAAAAGAGCTTGGGATATGGTCCTCATATTATATACATTAAATACTCGTGTCCTAGCTATAGCTAAGCATTAGAGATATTAAATTTGCTTTCTTTCTTATTCTTCTGTCTTTCAACTCTGAAGATGGCCGTGATTAAAACATAGAATTGTATTATGCATCCACATTCATACTTAGTCCTGTAATTTTTTGTATATTGGACATTCATAGTAGGCATAATTGACTTTATAAATTTATGCTAATTGGTAGCTACTAATTTCCTCTATTAATTCAAATTCAAGACCATAAATCATGATTCACTTATCCTATTATTCTTTCATTTACAGGATAAAAATGACAATATTATATGATTTTTATGACTCGACAGTCTTCACAAAATAATTAGTACAGCAGTAATCAATAACAGCTCAGTACAAGTGCATTTGAGATTCTCAATTGAATAGAAACAATGATCTCCAGAATCTGTTTCAAGATTTTGGAGCATGTACTCTTGTTGGTGTCTGGACCATAATGGTATCACATGTTTTAAGTATAATGTCTGAATAAAACATCTGTTGTCTGTTTTCACCAACATGAGAGAATATATTTGCAGGGGAAAGGTGTGATATAATAACCACATTTTTTGTTTGTTTTTAAACTGCAAGCTTTTAGACTCTTTTTTCCTTCAACAGTGTCCATACCCAGTCTCTGGATATCATTAGAAATGTGTTCTCCAGACACAGGTGCCAATATAGTGACTCAACTTCCGTTGTCACTGTTGACCTCCATTTCAGGTCTCCCGTTGTTCCTGGTGATGTAAGCAAATCATGGCATGACTGTATTGCCTCCTTTCTTCCCACAGTCTTTTCCACTCCTTCCTCAGTTGAAGAGGAAGGATGTGTATGTGGGGGGGGGTGAGGGGGGAGCTGATCCTCCTCCAGCCAAGCATAACAACAGTTTTTTCATAGGTTCATGATCAGAGTGGTTTGGCATCCCAGTATTTTTCACGTGATTTCTTGATTAACTTCCTGGGGAAACTTCTTTTGGAGCTGGATGGAAGGTACTACAACTAACAGAAATCAACTCTCTTCACTAATAGTTATATTCACAAGTCTAAAATGGAATACCTGTACTCTCCCCTTTCCAAGTTGAATTCCTGGGTCTAAGACCCCTGTTGACAGAAATTCCTCTCTGCTCCAGAGGCCTTGTTTCAGAAATGACACCTCTTCCAGGAAGTAAATAAAGCCTTTGGGGCACCATCTAGGTATGAAATTAATTCAGGAGATGAAATCTGTTTGATCACCACATACACACAATTGGGTGGGCTACAAGAATGTACTTCCTTTCCCAATCTTCCTTACTACATTTAGTATTTTCTTTTTAGTTATTATCCTTAAATGCTCCAACCTAGTCAAAAACATATCCAAAATAATTGTATGAGTTTCTATTTCAAAAGAAAAAGTACAGAGGTACTGAATAAAATAACGCTATCTCTTCTTTCTGTATGTTATGAGAAAAAAATATTTTGCTGATGTAAACTCTCATTTTAAATTCATCATTTTGTTTTCTCCCTCTCCTCTGAGTTAAAAGGGCTTTGAGTAAGAAGTGATAGAACATTGATGTGTCACATGAAACTTTCCCTTTTCCACTCGGCACTAATGAAAATATTTGCCTTCTACTTAACTAACAGGTCTATTCTTTAAAACTTGCTGAACTTGTTTTTTAACTTAGTAACTTCAGTGCAGACTATAACAGAGATGCTTTAGATTTTCATCTCTTTCAGTCCTTAGGGAGAAAAAGAAAGGCTAAATAAGGAGAATGAAGAAAAGTTTCTTAGTTCATAAAATAATTTTTAAACTCTTATTGGCTTATTAAACTATTACTTTCCATTAACTACCAACCAAAAATCACTTACTATCATACACAATAGATTTAAATTATCAATATAATTTTAGCTTATTTAATAACATTGTGGAAAGTACAAATAGAAACACTTCATCCTCATTAACAGGTATATAGTGCTTTGGAATTTTAACACTAATATTTGCTCATTAGACTAACTCATACTGAACATAGGGCATATCCAAGTCTTTCATACCCTAAGAACATCTCAATTGTACCTGTAAATGTCCTTATGTAATTCTACCTTTGCAATTTTTTAAGAAACTGGCAGACATAAAGGCATATACTGTCAGCATAAGAATACTTTAAACTATTTCATCTACTCAACAAAATTATTCTACTAAAGTTAAATAAATAGTCATTGAATTACCACCCAGAAGAGTCAGCAGCTGCTTCTATTTAAGGCTTTCATATATGTCTCTACTGACCCCTCCCTGCTCCACCAGTTAACCCAGGAAAGAGACAGAGGGATTGATTTCAAGAGCTCTTTCTCCCTGCAGGGCACTGGGAAATGATGGAATGGGAAGCAGCTGCATTTCCTGAGCCATTCTGTCCCTTTTAGTTATTTTTCTTCCTTTTCTTTCCCTCCAACAGTCTCTTCCTTTCCTTATACAATCTCAACTAGTTCTCAGGCTTATAAATTACATGTATATCTTGATGCTTATAAGTACATCTCTAGTCCAGACTTCCTCTACTGGGAACTCCAGATTCTAATATCCAACCTACAGGATATCTCAAGCTTCATATCTGTCAAATGGAACTCCCAGCAATGGAGCACCACACCACTTCTCAATTAGTACGTGGAATCACCGTTCATTCATTTTTAAACCCAAAACTTAGATTTTATCCTTGGTTTGTTATTTTCTCTTACCTCAAAACTGTATTCACTCTAATGGGAAGTTCTAACAATTCTACAGCAAAATATACATCAAATCCTTCCTAGTCAAGAGAATAGCCATCTCTCAATTGGACCCTAATATTATGTATTAATTTTATGACCAACTATCATTACTTTAATAATTTTTATAACTTAATTGATTTTTATTAATTTTATAGATTGTGTTATAAGGATCAATCAAAAGGTTCTTTGTAAAAAAAAAAAAATGAAAAAAATTTTTTAAAGAAAGGAATAAAAGGTTCTTTGCAACTCAGAAATTATACTCTTCTGAGACCTTGCTTTCTTTCTATATTTTCCTGACCAAATCTACCATAAAAAGTTTTTTTTTGTTAATTCTTAAACCTCCCTAAATAATATTTTTATTTAAACTACATTTTTATGTACACTTGAAATTAATCATAAGGGATGGCATGGCATTTAAGCATGAGTGACAAATGTTTCTCAGAGACATTTGATTTTTTCATGATTGTGAATAGTTTCCAGAGCTCCATCTAAGCCTTTACAAGCTTCGAGACTGAATGCTGTACATCTAGGTTCTATGGAAAACTCACTGGCATTTTCAACACAATAGGCCTGAAACTGAGCTCTCTGACAGCCCCAAGCTGAATTAAGTGCTCCTCACTGATGCTCCCATAATACCTTGTGTAACCTCATATAACATGTAAATTGTGCTTCATAATTATTTGTTGGTCTATATTCTCCACTAGACTGTAAACTTTCTAAAAGCAGTCTCTATTGTATTCATCTCCTCAGTGTCTAAGAACGTTTTATATGCATTCTGTAAATATATTTTTCAAATTAAAAAAGTAACTTCTCCCAAATAATACAATAAAAAGTCGTTATTTTACCCATTTAAAATCTAAATCATGACAAGAAGTGTAACTAACTCTTGAGAGCAATTTAAAGTTAGTCAATCAACATATATTTTCGTGCCTAAAAGATTCAGTTTCCTCTAGACTAGATTGGGAAGAGTTCAATGGAACAGCTTGTCAACTGGACAATTCTGACTTTTGGCATACCAAACAGAAGGAATCAACAAAGTATCTGGGATGATAGTAAAGTATGATTTCAGTGTTCTTTACTTTATGGAATTGGTCATCAATTTTCTTCTGTTTTTCATTAGAGCCCATCTCTGTTACTCCATTTAAAAGGTATCTTTCTGTTCAAAGACTTCATTGAAAAATAGTGAAATTCAGCAAGGTTGTCAATGGGTAAGATCTTTTCCCTTTTATATCGTGCTCTTAAAAAATCCTCACTCTTTTTGCCTCTAAATATTGTCAGCATCTTTGATCTCTCTCTCTCTCTCTCTCCACCCCCCCTCTTACTCCCTCTCTCCTAGAACATTCTATTTGATATCTTTAAAATTATTTAGAATTGGAGGCTGATATAAAAAGCCACTTTCAAAATTTCATCAATCACAGTGTATAGAAGGCAAGCTTTTTTACAGTTCTCACAAGTTTCAAAATCTGATATTTTGCCTCAAATAATCATGGGAGGAAAAAAACCCAAGCATTCACTGGCTATCTGAGCAAAACTAACACATGGGTACATGGCTAGTGGATGAAGGAATCCTTAATGAATTAAGTAGGCAGCCAGAAATCTATATGGACAATTGTTGGGCTTAGGGACTTTTCTTACTCCAATGGGATATAGGATCTGTGATCTCTGGGAGATTGTATGAGGCCAGGTCTTCAATTCCATCAAGTCTGAACTTAGAGTTCTTGCAGGGTATCATTTACACTATGCAGATCATCGCCTAACATAGCGCAAGGGTCTTTGGAGCCTCCATTTGGCAGTCATCCATGATTCACTGCAGCAGCATATTGTCAAGGCAGCTGCTCCTTCATCCACACATACATGTATACACATCCTCAACCGATTGCAGACATTAACCCTTTCTCACCTACCAACACATACACAGCCTTGTTTTCACACTACCCATAAGAATCATATCTGATTCATTGAGGACCAGTTGTGTGCCAACTCTCTTTATAGAGTATCTCTAAGCTTTATAGCAACCTTATATGGTAGGTATTATGATCCCCAATTTACAGATGAGAAAACTAAGAGATGGAATATTTTGCTCAAGGACTCAGACTAGGTCAAGCCAAAACTGTAATTCAAACCAAGATCTTTCTGGTTCCCAGACCCTCTTGCCATTGATAAATAGTGATCTACTTATGCATCACACTAGGGTCTAAAGAAGGGGCAAACACTTTTTAAAGAGCAAACTCATGAAATCATTAAGAATTTACGTAAATTATATTATTAAGGTTACAAGCCTGTCTTCATTATTACCAGAGCTGACTTACTTGAGAACCATAAAAACCTATGATTATTTAAAGTGTGTTATTTAATCTCAATGATAGCTATATTTTAAATATTCAGTACTTTAGGGAAATAACATTTTAATAAAGCACTAAACATTGTAGAAGTTCCAAAAAAGAAAGGGAATTGCCAATAATGTGGTCAGAATGCAGTATGTTAAAGGTCAGTTGCTTATCACCCAAAAGGCCATCCTAGGCTGGCATTTTGTAGTGAATTTACCAAGGCCTAATCTAGACACTGGCCTCAACTCTGATATCAGAAGCTTGATTTGTGCCTGATACTAAAAGTAATTCCTACTAAGTGAGAAATTTGGTTCCTCCAGACTGGTTTTTATGTGGAAAAATTATTAATAGATTGTTAGTTTTAAAATAATCCAGTTATTACAGTTAGAAGTAAAAAAAGATTAGTTCTTCTTTATAGTTTTCAGTTCATATTATAAACCTTTTATCCCATTACAAAGCTAGAAAATTTTCAGTCTCTTTAAAGGTGGCCTTTAATTACTATCTGAAACCAGTTATAAACCTTGTTAATTAAGCTCCTTTTAACATTTTAAATTGCATTAACACACTTAACATACTCAATTATTTTTTATGCATACATAAATTATCTAGCAAACTTTCTCAAGTACTTAAGCAATACTTATAAAATTAAAGGAAAATTTAAAAATGGTTTTAAGTTATCTTTTATTCAGGCATTATACATAAATGTAATTATGTTCAGTCTAGACAAACAATTCTAAATCAGTTCTCAATTAGACATTTTAAAATGGTGTTACAAGGTTGACCTGTTATCCTAACAGGTTAATGTCTCACACATTATAGTTACTTAATATAGCAAGTATGCACACATTAATTAATGTAAAAATATTATTAAATTTTGGTTCTCTCAAAAATTTCTACAATTAATTTTAATCTTCCCAGATATAAAAAATTTTTTTCCACAGAGAAAATATACCATCTCACAAAATATCCCATCTCACAATCATATCCCCATATAATTTTTGGAGCTGCCATCTCAGCTTCTCAATGACCTGAGGCTGCTCCTAGAATACAACCAAATCCTCCCTGTGACATGAGTGGAACTTAACCCTGTAGATTATAACACACTATAATAAGGACTTCAAATGTGAAAGAAGAAAACTTCATGTGGCTGATATTCATTAGAAGTGAATCTCATCATTATCTAATTTTCAAGTCAAGTTAGAATCTCTAACTCTCACCCAGGTGGCCATACCTCTTAATTGGATTTTGCTTTCCTTAGTTTTGCTTCCTTATTTCTTAAGACAAGTAAATGTAGCCTGGCTAGTGTGGCTCAACGGACTGAGCATTGTCACGTGTACTGAAAGGTCCCAGTTTCATTCCATGCAGGAGGCAGCTGATTGATATTTCTATCTCTCTCTCTCTCCTTTCCTCTCTCTCTCTCTTAAAAAAATAAATAAATAAAAATAAAACATATTTTAAAAAAGACAAGTAAATGTATTCACATCTAGGTGTAAAGACATTTTAATATAAGGCTATCTGCATTCTTACATTAATAAAAGCACCTAACTCTTCCTAGCATTAAAATCATATTGGATTGAATTCTGAAATGTCTTGGAGCTTTGCCTATTTTCCTCACCACTTCCAAGGCCATTCTAGTGACATAATCATGTCTTAAGGGCAAATGAACATTAACAACCAGGCTTACAAAAGCAAAGTACAAGCCAGTTCAGTGTGGCTCAGTGGATTGAGTGTCCTCCCATGGACTGAGAGATCCTGGTTCATTTCCTAGTCAGGGCACATGCCCAGGTTGCAGGCTTGATCCCCAGTAGCGAGCCTGCAGGGGGTAGCCAATCTATGTATCTCTCTCACATCGATGTTTTTCTCTCTCTCTAAAAAAAAAAAAAATAAATAAATAAATAAATAAATAAATAAATAAAAAACATTTTTCTAAAAAAGTAAAGTATCAAGACAAAATGCCAGTATTTTAATTTACAAAAAGAAATATAACTGGTAAGGAATCCAGGCCCTTAAAATCTTCTGGTGCATACATTATTTTCATACAAATAAGTTGTGTAAAGAGGTGAGTTATCATCTGAAGACTGCTTGGTGAGTATGGAATCAGAACAGGAAGAATTAAGTATGTGATTTGCATAATTAATGACATCATCATGATATGATCTGATACTAACTATAAGGCAAATACAGAATAAAAAAGATGGAGTGCAAAATGTCAGCTTTGTTACTGATGAAGGCTGCATTAGAGATACAGCTTGCAACTAAGAGCACTGATAATATTCCATCACTGAATTAGACCATCTGACATTGTCACTGGTACAGCTGCTCAATCCCAGTTACCCTCACAGCCAAGCTCCTGACTACAGGGAAGTAGAGAGAGCAAAATGTATGCGTCCTGTGGGAAGACTGGTTTACAAAGAGGGGAAGGAGGATCTGTCACCCCACTGATCGTTAGGGTTGATTTGGCTGATCTGGCTGGCTAGGCGGGTGTCCCCCTCCTCCCTCACAGATCCATGTGCGCCCCTCCTGAAGCTATGCGCTTGGTCAAAGAGGACGACCTTCCCCCCAGAGGAGAGGACCGGTCTTCATCTTGGGTCAAGGGTATAGGAGTAGCTGTGCTCCCCTGCTAGAACGTCCAAACAAGCTCTCAAAGAGGGGAAAGAGACAGAGACAGAGAGGGGGGTGAAGAGTGATATCGCTCTTCCAAATTTCACTTATTAGATAAGACATTTCACCTCCTGTGGGAAGGAATAAATTGGGGAAAGAAGGGTTAGGACAACGACCCAGTTAAAAATAGGTACTTTTTTAATTGTCAAAGAAAATTGCCATCATGCAAATATTGAAAGCCCAAACTTTATAGGTAATTTAGGGATTTTTAAAAAAAATAAGTTTCTTCAACAAACTTTTGAAAAGACAATGAAATCAAACTGCCACAAAGCAGGAGTAGGAATTATTGTACATATTATGACTATCACTCAACCAGGGTCAGCTTTTCAAACAGGTGACAAGAATGCCAGGGGAAGCCCATTGCTGCAAACTATTCAGGCCACTTCTTAAACCCCATCTATTACCTGTGTTGAAAATTCCTCCAATAGGATTCATTCTTCTGGGTTCAAAACCTTTATTAAAATGCCATTTCTCAGAGTATAAGCTAAATAGTAGCAAAAAACGTGGCCTAAATTTCTTAAAAACTAGGATAAAATGACATTTGAGGAGGAAAGTGCACCAGAAGAAATCTACCAGAAGCTATAAAGGGTGTCATTAAAATGGAGAATACAGCAATTTTACTTTTCCTATTTTCTACTTTTAATGCACCATCCTCTACCAATAATAAGACAAGCCATGTCAACCAGCTAGGAGAAGATAAAATGTAAAATGTAGATAGAGGCATTTCTAATAAATTTTAAAAAGTTAATGTCCTGGCCAGAGAGGAGAGTGACAAGGGATTCTTGATGAAATAATATGAAAGCTAGATGTGATTTTTCAAGAAATGGAAACCAATATATGCAGCCTATCATAAATCATTGATCATATTTATGCCTAGTGTTTTATGACATTTTCCCTGTAGTGCCCATTGTTTATCCATATTAATAAAAATCACCTGAACTCAATGCCAAATACCCTATGAAAATATTGCAAGGCAAAAACATTACTTACCAGATTACTTCTGCTTCTGCTCAAAAGAGTTTGAAAGCCTTATATCATTCAGTGGCATATTTTAAGCAGCCTCGTCTACTTTTATCTTGGTGCTGTGTATAGCATACGGAACTATCTTCACAAGATCAAAGGGAAACTTGCTGTACTTTATTTACAAAGGCAAATTTAATGGGTAACCAAGGTGCTTATTTTACTAAACTGACTAGTCCCTTTGAAGTACTATCTTCACTGATCCATAGACCATGCTCAAATGTGAAGAAGGCTTCCTTGAATCTGGAAAATGTTCTTAGCCTCATTAGTGCACTTTCTTTGAACTGCATGCCATGGATTTTACTATGCTATAAGAGCATAACAGAGGTTTCTTCAGGACACATGAGTGCTAAAATTCCTTAGTAAACAAAAACCAAAACAAATGAAAACTACATCAACACTGCAAAGTTTAAAATATTTCATCGCAATACCAACAGATAAGAATAACTCATCCCAAAGTACATGATTATGATAGTAGTTTTTTTTGTTTGTTTGTTTTTTTTACAATAATTGGCGCACTTATCTGTGTTTATCTGGCTGTGAAATGGCTTATAATGCTCACTTCTACATTGATTTAACGGAAAATATGTTTGTTCTGTGTATTCCATTAACATAAAGTTGTATGGAAAGCAGGGTGATACAATGGAAAGAATATAGATTTAGGAGTCTTGCGTTCCAATATATCATATAGGAGGAACGGGGTGATTTTGTCTAAGTTGTTAATGTCTTTGAATCTCAGATTTCCCCATCTTCAAACTAGGAAGTCCCTTTTGTGATAACACATCAACGCTGCGCACCAGAATTTCTGGCTTTCGTGCTTTGGGGCACATGAGGAAATGCATTCTCTTGCCCATTAAGGTTACTCATGGTGCTATAACCTACTTTGGCCAATAAAATGTGAATGGAATTAACATGTCATTTCTAGGAAGAAGCATTAATTAGCATTATGAAACTTTATTGAAGTATCTTATTTTTCTGGGAAAGTCTTGATAGCATATATTGATATGATATGGAGTTGCAAGTCTGAGTCACCACGTGGAGGAGAACTGCCTTTGAGAATTATCTGGATCTAAAATCTTGCTGTTTTAAGCCACTGGGAGTTGTTACCACAGTGTAATCTACCCTATTCTGACTGAACATCCTTGTGGAATTAATGAAAGGATTAAGTGAAATAATAAAAATAAAGCCCCTAGCTGAGTGCTTAGAACATATTAGTTGATTAATATATACTGGCTCTTTTCCTTCTCTTTTTTCTTTAATCTTGTGCGTTAAAAAAAGGGGTGAGGGTCTGCTGTTATAAACTTAGAATAATATAAAGTTAATAAACTTTTCCCTACACCCTTTCCCTCCTTTCCTATTACCTTTGCACCTCTCCTGCCTCTTTCCCTGACTCATGACAAGCAGCTATTATAAGGAGACATTAAAAAATCATTTCATAACCATTTCTTCACTCCTTACAGTGGCTATCTCAAGAAAGAGAATTTAAAGATTGGTTAAAATCACCTGAAATTGCTTTTTTTGTCCCCCAGAAGATACAAGGATAGTCTTCTCTGGATTATCTTCCTTTGATGCTATCACCTTTGATTATTTCCCAAGAACCATGTTAGTTCCAAAGAGTATTTTCCAGTATGTTTACTTCAGGGTCACAATTTCCCTTGGTCTAATTGGTCTGAGAATTAGCTAAATTTCTGTTTAACTTACTTTGGTCTTACATTGATCTTCTAAAATTCACTGCAAGACCTAAAAAATGGAATCATACCAAAACAGAACAAAACGTTTTTTCTAGTTCAGTGGATTCAAGATATAGCCGGTGTGGCTTAGCCGGTGTGGCTCACTGGTTGAGCATTAACCCATGCACCAAGAGGTCACCAGTTCGATTCCCAGTCAGGACACATGCCTAGGTTGTGGGCCAAATCCCCAGTGGGGGTCATGCAGGAGGCGGCCAATTGATGTTCTTTCTCATCGATGTATCTCTCTCTCTCCCTCTCGGTTCCTCTCTCTCTAAAATCAATAAAGAAAAAATATTTTTTAAAAAATGGCCCTGAACATGCTTAATATCATTAATGGCTAACATATACAGGGTGTGGCAAAAGTGTGTTTACAGTTCTTCCTATGAGAAATAATAGAATAATTAATAAATAATACAAGAATAAACCCTGTGTTTTGTATTCTTAACTGTAGCACTACTTTTGCCATATCCTATATTTACCGCTGACTTTGTGCCAGGCACTTTGCAAGTACTTGTAGCAACCCTTTATATAACCTTCTTCACAATCCTATG
This sequence comes from Tadarida brasiliensis, assembly GCA_030848825.1. Classification (NCBI taxonomy): domain Eukaryota; kingdom Metazoa; phylum Chordata; class Mammalia; order Chiroptera; family Molossidae; genus Tadarida; species Tadarida brasiliensis. Next base: position 27,466,821 of record CM061267.1, on the reverse strand, counting down.
AATTAGGCTATGCAGTCATGAATGTTAAAGTTGGATTTAAAGAAACTAACTCACCAACATCTCTAGTTAGTAATAAGTGAAGCAGAAACAAGTGCCCAAGCACTTTGACTGGAAAGTCTATATTCTTAACCAATTCCCAGTTACAATATGATTAGTCTTTAGTAAGCCAGTCTATAAGTTACCCAGTCATATGGTTATAGAGGTATATAAGCAGATCATCCTAAATTGGTTTCTTATATACCAAGTTCCATCCCCATGGGATAACTCAACTATATCCCACATTTTTCCATAATAATGGAATGCTTACATCTGCATATGGGAATATCACATACTGAGAATAGTTGTATTTGTAAATTTCCTGGAAATCAGAGGGAGGAAAAAGAGGGAGATGGTTTTATTTTCTCTTTGCCATCTAGGGCTCAACTAGCAACTATTTAACCATTATATTACTGGGTTATTTACTGAAAACATTTACAAGGAGACATTTTTAATCCATAGTATTTAATTATTGAATATGGTTGCATAGAAGATACTACAGCAATAATATAGGATGTCCCCCCAAAATGTATACACAAAAAAGTGTAATTATAAAGCCGGTGTTTATTAAAATACATTTCGTTTTCAAAATGTATACAAGCTACAGACACCCTGTATACATTATTGGAAACACCCTGTATTTATGAAACACAGAGGTCTGATCCTTCCTCCCAAAACTCAGTTTCAGAAGGAGAAACAGTTGAAATGTATACTATATTGTTGTTGTTGTTGTATAGCTGTGGTCAACTGGTATGATGAAGAAGTAATACATTTCTATTTTTCTTTGCAGACTACTTTAATTTAATTTCATATTTAAGTTAATTAAAACTGCTATGGAAAAGTATCTCTATTGTCTTTTGTTTTCATTCCTTTCTGAAGAGGAAAGGAAAGAAAAGACATTCATTACTTCCTAACTCCAACATTAAATTTTTAGTGTAAGGAGGCTACTTCTGAAGTTCTAAGGCAGAAAAGATATATTACATATAATGAACCGAGAAAGCAGAGGTATAAGACCAAGGAGCAATTGAATTGTTGTAATAAATACTCCCAATATTAACATCAGCTCTGTGGAACTCATGGTTCTAAGCAATTTACCATTAGCTAGTTTATAAATATTTCCATTAATGATCAATTTTCTACAACATAGTCAGATTGAGGCACATGGTATATCATGTAAGGTCATAACTTGGTGCCCCATCTTTAAATATTTGTTTAAAATTAATTTTGTGGGAAAAATAATTTTCAACCAATGATAGTTAAATACCAACTTTAGGTTCAAAAGAAAGACATTATATATCCTAAGTATCACAAAGCATCTTAAGAATGTACCAGTCTTTCATTTCCAAATTTCTTTCCCATCACTTTTAATTGTATTTTGCTTTCATTGTGAAAGAATTTCTCCAATATAGCTAATTTATCAGGAGGAATTTTAAAGGATTTTAAGCTTAGATGATAAAATAAATCACTTGTTCCTGTATATATTATGTATCTGAAGAATTAGAGTATGAAGAATTAAAATGGAAAGAAGATAGAAAAATATTCAGTAAATCAAAAGGTGTGATTTATTAATGTGGGAAATGGAGTCTAGTATATTAGGTACACCGCTGTTTCTTCCTTGGGGTTTTGGTGTATATATATTCATATATGCATATTGACATTATTTTTTAGAAAATCATTTATTGAGCCCTGGCTGGTTTGGCTCAGAGGTTAGAGCGTCAGCCCACGGACCAAAGAGTTGTGGGTTTGATTCTAGTCAAGGGCATGTACCCTGGTTGCAGTTCAGTCCCTGGCCCTGGTTGGGGTCAGGTAGGAGGAAAGCAATCAATGTGTCTCTCTCACATCAATGTTTCTCTCTCTCTCTTTCTCTCTCTCCCTCACACTCTATCTGAAGATAAATGGAAAATACCCTCGAATGAGGATTTAAAAAAAGAAAATCGTTTATTGAAGCCATATGCACAAAGCACTATGCTAGATGATATGGCCTGCCACATAGCATAGAAGACATAGACCTAGTGCCATATTTTGTTGCACATACATAGTTAAATGGATCTTCCATTGTCTCACATAGCACTGATTTATTTTAGTCTTGGTTAGCTGCCCTTGAAAAAAGAATACACTATCCTTTTATTTTATGCATCTCTGATCACTTACATCATTTGAGGACAATTGAATCACAAATGAATGGAGGATCATGCTCTAGGCCTAAGCCACAGTGGTAAAGAATTCCTAGATAATAAAAATATAAGACAAGAGTACCTGTACCTTGATCATGGATAACATATTGCTTTGTCAGGAAAATATCTCCAAAAAATTATATTATGATACTTTGCTAGGAGTGAATTGTTATACTATTCCCATTTCTATGAATTAATTCTTACTCCAAATGGAGATTTAAGATTACAGTTAAAAAAAAAAAACTAAATTTTTATAGCAGCTTTATGTAACTGCCAAAAATGGGAAACAAGCTATATGATCTTTAGCTGATGAATGTATTAACAAACTATGGTACATCCATCAATGTAATACTACCCAGTTATTCAACCAAATACACTTCTGATGCACATAAAAGCATTGATTAATCTCAAATGCATCATGTTAAGTAAAAAGAATCTGACACAAAAAGTTACATAGTGTTTGATTCTATTTATAGAACATTCTGAAAATGGCAAAACTATAGGGACAAAAAGTAAACCAACCAAGGGTTTTGTATGTCAGAGACTGAGTATGGGGAGAGAGGATAATGACAAAAGGGACATAAGTGAAATTGGGAGAATGATGGAATTCTACTATATCCTGATTGTGATACATTTTCCAAAATACAAAATGAATGGCTTGCATTCTATGCAAATTACACCTCAATCAAAACAAAAACACCACCACCAAGAAAAGTAAAATATTTTCTAATAAACTACAAAACATACTGTGGTTAAGTGGAGTACATTAACTCTACCGAAACCTGTCGTATCAACTTTTATGGATTTCCTTAAGATGAAAGATGTAACTATGGCTTGGGACAGAACATTTTTTTGGCATTTAATTCACAAATGCCTACATGAACATGATATAAGTCCATATGTCTGCTTCTTAAAAAATGTGTGTTTTGTATGACATAAGCAGAAAGTTGATGGGTTAGCAGCTGCTAGCATTTGTTCAGTTTTCGTAATTTGACATACACAGGAACTAAATCTATTCTTTTGTCAGAAGTAGCAAAAAGGTTCCAGTTTTATTAAATAATAAGTTTAAGTAATATTTTATCAAACTGGAAAACCTGTTTTTAAAATAAGGGAATTAACTTAAAATTGTATTTAAATTTAGCATACCTGACAAATTTAATGACATAAAAATTTAATCTTTCAGGAGAAACTAATATAAAATACAAACAATTGCTATAAGATACAAAAGACATATATAAAAAAGCACTTGCTTTATAAATCTGTTAAGAAAATGGAAGTATCTCTTTAGAAAGAAGCGATAACATGGAATGAGGCCATTCAGAATAGACATTTACTAGATTTCTGGAATTTTTTACATTTTTCTCTCCTTAAACTGATGAGTGATCCACTGTCAACCAGGGCCTCAATCCATACAAAGATAGAGCAGCTAATATCAAATTCTATTCTGTATACTTTTTTCTATCAAAGCATCCTTTAAAAATACTTTCTTGACTTCTCACATTGATATTATTAAAAATAATACCTAGACATGTATTAATCTTTTTTAGCATGTTCTTAAGCAAACTATCCATGAATTAACTTGGTTAAATGAAATAAAATATTGCTAGCATGTAGATTTATTTATTATTTATTTCCAACTGTCATTTTAAAAAATTATGCAATCTATTTCAAATAAATATAGATCAAGTTAAATGATTATGAATCTGTTTTTCCATTAGCAAATTGATTCTAAGAGAATTGCACCCAAACCTAGGATATGTGATATAATGAATAGAAATTGAGTTAATTCATGAGATATTTAATTTCTCTAAAAATAAATTTATAAAGGATGTTAATTCTCATTTTATTATTTTTTTAAGCCTACATTTAGATTTCTTTGTTAAGCAACAATCTTTTAATTGAGAAAAGAGAGCATGATATGTAAAATACTAGGGAATGATTCTTAAGGAGATAGTGGAGAAATGTGCTGATATAGATATTCTGTTTTGTGTAATTGTTTTAAGTTTAGCAACATAGTGAAAATGGAATATATGTAAGAGACTTACCAATGCCATTTTAATCACAGAGAAGAGGATTATTCTCTTTTCCAGGGGTGACTATAATTTAGACCTGGATAACTCATGGCTCACACGTAAGTGGAATCTGTGGAATGTCTAAAGTCTCTCAACACTTACAAGTCCTAATACAGCCATAAAAGTCTGAAGACTTTTACCTCAACACAGAACGTGAGGGAAAGATGCCCATCCATCAGACTAAGCTCGCATACTCAAACCCCATTCAACTTAAGTGGAGTAGAGTGCAAAAAGTGGAAAATACTAATGTGGGTTAGCAAAATCCAGTGTAAGAAAACATGAGCTTCTGAGTGGCATGACTCTCTATTGGATAGAGGCATAAAAATCATAATTAAATGTCATAGCGGCATTTACTTTTCTTCTCAAAAATGTCATATAGACAAGGACATTGGAAATGGGGGAAATGGGAGGGCCAATGGAAAGGTGAAGTTGCCTTGAGAAGCAAAGCTAGACAAACACACTTACATTAGAGGAATGATCAAAGAATGAGAGATTATGCTTCTACTTCAGCTGGACAAAGGTGTTCCTAACCTACCAAGGGTTCTTCTGGTGGAAGGGTTCTCTGGAGTTTGAACTGTGTATTCTCAGGAGGGAAGAAGAGGATTATTTGTGATACTATATCTCTCCCTCACCATACATTCTAAAAGTTGTGATGGTGTTGTAGTGATATGTTAATCATAATACAGGAGTCAGTTCTCTTCCTCTGCCCAAGTCTGAGAAAAGAACTAGAATGCTATCTAAAGCTATTTTACCAATTCTTAATTCTCAAGGTAGAAAATCATCTTCCTGAAAGTGATTTTTAATTACAATTAAGGTTGAGGCAAAAGATTGCATATTTGAATATGTATGATGAGTAAAATGGAACTGAATTTGTGGAGCACACCCCAGGAAAACTTTCTGATAGAAGCTACTATGGGACTTTCCAGGGAGAATTAGGAATTTCAGTGTAAAGAAAGACTGTTGTCAGGGAGTTCATCCTGGTTGACTAGTTTACTCTTGTAGAAAAGCAAACACTTGGGAGAATAGGTCTCTTTAGTATTTCTCATAGTGCGAATCAGTTGTTCTCACCATTTTCAGGAAGGTTCAATTGCAGATGAGAATTGAAAGGAGAAGAAATTTCCAATATCAAAGTATGTGTTTATAACATACATTTGAGACAGGATTTGGGGAAACTTTTATATCCATTATCAAAAGCCCAAGGAAAGTTTGATATAAATTGACTTTATGTTTGGGACTATTGAAAAGAGCAAGCTCTGGAGCTGCCTTTGATATTTATCCCTTGAAACTACACACTTAGGTCCTAGAACATGGGTCCAGATACAGGTAACTTGTCCAGTTTATACTGACAAAGATTCTCTCCATTTCTAAACTTTAACCAGGCTCTTCTGAGCTCTTTTTCAACTAGGCCTCAAATTTTGGGCTTCCATGTTCAGATCTGCATTGTCCAATTTTAACCAGAATCCTGCTAAATTGATTTAGTCAGAATATTCCATCCTTAATATCTAATCAGGTTCTTCCCTTAATATCTAATCAGGTTCTTCATCTTCCACCATCTCCAAGTGATGTTCGATCACCCTTGGCCTGGCCTGACTTCACCACGAATCTTATTATGTTGGGAGCGGTGTCACTGGAACAGCAACCACCATGGTTTGACATAGTCCCGGGTGAGCTCCATGGTTTGACATAGTCCCTGGAGATACGAGGACCACCACGGTTTGACACAGTCCCGGGTGAGCTCCATGGTTTTACATAGTCCCTGGAGATACGAGGACCACCACGGTTTGACACAGTCCCGGGTGAGCTCCATGGTTTGACATTGTCCCTGGAGAAGTGGATTCACTGCGTGGCAGGAATCACGAAGAACAGTGACTGAAGATATAAAGTAAATGGGAAAATAAAAATGCAGGATGGCAACTGAAGGAGACTAATCTTTGCTTTCTCTATCTGTTAGCTGTCTGTTAAAAATTATTATAGAAGTAACATATAGATGACTAATGATGTAGATGGTAGAAAAGATTGCAGGAAGAAAAGCAAGAAAATAATGAAGATTTAGGATAGAAATGTGGAAGCTTAAAAGGATCTTGGATAGGAGGAAAGGTCAGGAGTTTTAAGAGGATGTCTGGATGAAGGGTGAAAATAGTTAGTAATTAACATGTAATATACATAAGAGTTGGGTAAACAACCAAAAGAATGTCTGTACTCTTTTGCTTAAAAGGTTTGGGGGAAACAATGTAACCTGTGGATCTATATACATAATAAAAGTCTCTGCTAGTCTGAGGCAGAAGCAGAAGAAGAAGCATTAAGACTAAGCAGAAGTAAGATCAAGGATTTTCTGTCTCCCACGTTGCGTTTTCTCTCTCTCTCTCTCTCTCTCTCTCTCTCTCTCTCTCTCTCTCTCTCCCAGACTCCGTCCACACCTTTGGGAACCCCTGGACCTGCCGAGGCTGGACCCTGGCATTATTACATCAGTGTTGCCAGAATCTCCTGATATTTCTTCTAGTAATTTTCTATCCACCAACCCCCAGGCTGCTCCTTGGATAAAAATTCCTGCTTTTCCTTGTTATATTCAGAATTGAGCCCAGTTCTATACTGAGGTCCTTTCTTCCTGTTGAAATAATTTTTTCAAATAAAATCTGTTTTTACTGCTTACTGTCCAGCTCTGTTTTTTCTTTGACAATACTACCTCTGGTAAGACCACCTAGCTAATGAGAAGGCTGCTCTACAGTAAATGTCATTGTTGGAGAACAGAACTTGCAAATAGCTCTGGGCTAGAGCTAACCAAGCACTCCAAATAGTTGCTTTTCCAACAGAACTCAATTAATGTTAATTCAATGCTGTGGTTATCCTATAGAATTTTTTGGCATAAAGTCATTATATATTTAAGATCTAAGTAGTCATAAATATAGCCATTAGAAGCTAGGCTCTTCAGCTATATCTAGGTCTCTTATAAAGTACTCAGCTCAGACTGTGGCAATATTCAATTTTTATTTTGACAAGACATCTAGGTCTTCATCAACTATATTTTAAACCACTGGATTCTTTCGTTAGTGGCTAAGACTATGAGGCTTAAAGAAACACTGCCATCAACCCTTTGGCTTTGGCCAAGAATAATGTGTTATTAATCTTTCTTATTGCCATCTTTTTAGCTGTCCCAATAAATAGTGTGTGTGCAATATATAAATAGTGTATGTACACATGTGCGTGTATAAGAGAGAGAAAACAGTCAGAGACAGAGAGGGGAAAAGAAGGAAAAGGAGAATGGAGCAGGCTGCCACATCTTATATATGTCTGCTTATGTGTATGTTGATGTGTCTGTACATTTGAAATCTATATGGAAGGTGTGGTAAAATTGTATGGTTGAGGTGAACAATAAAATTTATGAAAAATAAAAATTTCCAAACTACAATAACAGCTCCCTGACTGTAGAGGTCATGTCTCAGAGAATTCCTGAGGGGAGTTATAATGAAAAAATTAGAATAGAAACTGAAGTCAGAAATTAATCAAATAAAGCTTTAATGTTCACCATATAAAGAAGAAAAGAAACTATTATCACTTAAGATCAATGATGATTAATGAAAGCAAGAAATAATTTTTTCTGTACTATTATTTTTTGTTTACCACCTAAATCAATATCAAAGCTCCTTTTCTTTTTTTTAATCTTTATTGTTGTAAGTATTACAGAAGTCTCCCCCACTTTCCCCCCAGTGGCCCCCTCCATCCCTTCCCCAGCCAATACCCCACTATTATCTGTGTCCATGGGTTATGCATATGTGCATATACATTCTTTGGTTAATCTCTTCCCACCCACCCTCCCCCCTTCCCTCTGAGATTCATCAGTCTGTCCCATGCTTCCATGTGATATATGCACAGCTGTTGGATTAAATTGAGGATTATGTACAAACCAAAGTAATTTTATAAAGCCATAATGCATGAGATCCAGGGTGAGATCAATAGCGCAGTCAGAACACAACCAAAAAGATTATTTTAAAATAATTTAAGCTCTTCACATGTATTTTTTTAAAGTCTACAAAGGAGGCATATTTCAACTGTAATACTTAAAATTCTCCTTCCCTCACTCATCAGCTTCTCACTTGTGTACCACTCCTTCCAAAATTCCTCTGAAAAACTTGCATGAAAGTTTAAATCCTCAGACCAGTCTAGTACTCAAATTGTTCTCTTTCAGCCCACATTCCTTCTTCTAATAGTTCTTCATGAAAGCCCCAAAGATAAGTGGAACAAGACAGGACCTTTTTTGGAAATCAGAAGGGGGAAGCCAAAATTTATTTTAGTAGATAAGGGGCAGGAGAAAGGTCAGTATCATTTATTATTTAATACATTTGCCATCTCACATTGAGAAGACTTTTTGTTTCTTAATCCAAATGCTAATGCCTTTCTGATTTGATGGCTTAGAAATGCTGACATCTACATACCAATCCCTTTCTCCCTGCTTCCATGTTCCCACAGCCCTAGTTCACCTCCATCAGCTCATTTTTGTCCATGACCCAGCTAATTTATGCTCTTCTAAGGACTAAGTTTTCTTCCTTTGAACATTCTTTATCTTTTCAAAGCCTTGATTGCAAAAGAAAGTGTTCTTTTTCTACTACTTGATTTTCTTTCTTTTTCTATTCCTAGCCTTAGTCCTTTCCTATTTAATCATCAACAAGAGTGATTTGAAAAATCACATACTACAAAATTCCAAATTGGGTAACTGACACAAATGTATACATAAGTAATTTAACAAATTCTCATATTTTACCAGAGGAGAACTTTCTATTGGAAAATGCCTACTGTATTTCCAGATCTATCTTAATTTATACACGTAAACTCTTCACCAAGAACACATTTTGTTCAAGGCATTATTGCATTACTTGAACTTGGTTGGTACAATTTGCTATGTGTTTCTTCTCCTCAATGATCACAAATGCCCCCTTTCAGCTTACTGCAACAGCTGCTTCAACATCCTGTTCACAGTGGTGTTGGGTTGCATTAAGGATCACTGAGATGCCAGAAGGCTGGCTGTGGTCCAGGATCTTGGTAGTGGTGATATTATCTGCTGTCGTTTCAGATAAAGTATGGCTTCACTTGATGGTGATGAAATATACTAAGAATAAGATATAGTAATTATGACAGATAAGATCTCACAAATATGCAATAGGCCACAATCTGCCACTGTTCTTTAAACCTTTAGTTTAGTTATGAATCTGAAGCCAATATCCTAGACTACTCTGCCTTCCAGCTCAGTGGATTTTGATCAACTGTTTCAGTTAGTATGTAATTTCACAATGTGTTCTGCCTAGGCACGTATATAGTAATAACAGCTTTAATTCCAATTAGGCTGATACAAATGTTCCATGCATGAAATGTATCCATGTATCCAATGCATGCTACATTAACCTTTAAAGTTGTTGTGTAATGCTTAATTAAATAGCCTGAACCAGTTTTTGCATGATTGATGTCGTGCTTTATTGCTTCCATTTTTTTAAAATTTAAGTATACAGTAGTTGTTATACAATATTATATTAGTTATATTAGTTACTGGTGTACAGTATAGTTATTTGACATTTTTATACTTTACAATGTGATCACCTCACCAATTCTGGTAATCACCTGTCAACGTGCAAGCTTATCACAATATTTTTTAGTATATTTCCCTTCACCTTTTTTACCCATTCTTTCATTCCCCTCCCTTCTGGCAATTATCTATTTATTTATCTATCAATGGACCCCTACATTGCTTCCATATCTTGGCTATTGTAAATAATGCTGCAATCATCATAGGGGTGCATATATCTTTTTGAATTAGTGTTTTCATTTTCTTTGGATAAATATCCAGAGTGAAATTCTTAGGTCATATGGTAGATTTATTTGGTTTTTTGAAGAATCTCCATACTGTTTTCCATAGTGGCTACACCAATTTGGAGTCCCACCAACAGTGCACAAGTCTTCTCTTTTCTCCACATCCTTGCCAACACACTACTGTTTCCTTTTTGATAGTAGCCAATCTGACTGGTATGAGGTGGTATCTCATTGTAGTTTTGACTTACATTTCCCTAATAATCAGTGCTGTTGAGTGTCTTTACATATATTGGTTGACCATCTGTATGTCTTCTCTGGAGAAATGTCTTTCATGCCCTTGGCCCATTTTTTTGATGAGATAGATTATTTCTTTGTTATTAAGTTGTATGAGTTCCTAATATATCCTGCATATCAACTCCTTATTAGATATATCATTTGTGAATATATTCTGTCATTCAGGAAGTTTTCATTTTGTTTTGCTGATGGCTTCCTTTGCTATGCAAAGGCTTTTTAGTTTGACTAAGTCCCATTTGTTTCTTGGGATTTTTGTTTGTTTGTTTGTTTGTTTGCTTTTGTTAATCCTTACCCAGGGAGAGAGAGAGAAAGAGAAACATCGATGTGAGACAGACACATCAACTGGTTGCCTCCCACATGACCCCGACTGGGGCTGGGGATTGAACCTGTAACACAGGTACATGCCCTTTGAACAGAATCTACCCCTTGGTCCAAGATCCAATACTCTGACTGCTGAGCCAAACTGACCAGGGCACATTTGTTTATTTTTGCTTTTGTTTCTTATGCTCAAGGGGATATATTCAAAAGATATTAATCAGACTAATGGCAAATAGTCTATTACCTATGTTTTCTTCTAGGCGTTTTATGGTTTTGGACCTTACATTTAAGTCTTTACCTCATTTTAAATTTATTTTTGTATATGGTGTAAGGTATTTAACCAGTTTTAATTTTTTGCATGTATCTGTCCAGTTTTCCCAACACCTCTTGTTGAAGAGACTGCTATTTTTCCTTTGTATCTTCTTGCTTCCTTTGTCATAGATTAGTTGACTATATAAATGAGGGTTTATTTCTGGGCTCTCTATTCTGTTTCATGTGCTCCATTCTATGTGTCTGTTTTTGTGCTAGTACTGTGCTGGTTTTATATAACTCCCTTTTTTGAGAACATGAATGCAACAAAGAGGCTGCAACAATAGAAGCAGACATTGTGCAATAGAAGTAATGAAAACAAAGCATTAGGTCCAGCCAGTGTGGCTCAGTGGATGAGTGTCGACCCATGCACCAAGAGGTCACCAGTTCGATTCCTGGTCAGGGTACATGCCCAGGTTGTGGGCCAAATCCTCAGTGTGGGGCATGCAGGAGGCAACCAATCGATGTTCTCTCTCATTGACACTTCTGTCTCTCTTTCTCCCTTCCTTTCTCTCTAAAATCAATAAAGAAAAAAAATTAAAAACAAACAAACAAAAAGCATTAGGAAATGTGGACCACACAGTCAAAGTTCAAATAAAGACTTTCTCATTTACTAAGGCATGAAGTAGAAAGGAATAAGAAGGCAGCTACAAGATGAGGTTCCTTACTGGACTTAGTGATTACGGTTTATAACCACTAAAAAGATGATGGATTTTATGTCACAAAGCACATTGTGATAGTAACTTAAGAAAAGTTTTTTCCAAATAATAAAGCTTTTAAAATGAAACATTTTCATTCTATCTGTGAATTTTTGTGGTAAACATAAATGACCTAAAATTTACTATTTTAACCATTTTTAGGTGTACAATTCAGTAGTATTAAATGCATTCAAAATGTGCAGGGGCAGCCCATTTTTCCTTGAATGGTGGCAGATCTCCAAGACCAGCAAAGGAATTGTTGAAAATGTCCTTGATGGAGTTATCAGGAAGAGTTTTAGAGGTTTGTTTCTGGATTGCCATTCATGACATTCTGCTCAGAATTTTGTAAATTAAAAAAACAAAACAAAACAAAACAAAAAAACATTAAGAGGAGCGGAGCACCAGCCCCAGCAGCAGTGAGACTTGGGGAGCCGAGACCCACCCCTGACAGCAGCAGCAGAAGATTGGAAATGGAGCTTTGCTCCCAACAGCAGCAGAGGCTCCAGAGCTGAGACCCATCCTCCCCAGCAGCAGCAGCAATAGCGGGAACAAGGAATGGGAGCCAAGTCCTGCCAGGCAGCAGCAGTACCTGAGGACCCACACCCCCCAGCAGCACACCAGCTGGACCCATACACCCCAGTAGCACCTACGATGACAGACCAACATGAGTCACCAGCCATCAGTCCTCCAGACCTGCAGCAGATGAGAGGCACCATGCTCCAGAACAGACTGGGAGGCATAGCAGTCTCATATGATACACACCAACCTGCCTATACATCTGAAAATCCCTCACCAGGCCTGGAACTACCAGATTGATCAAATGAAACAACCCTCAAATGAAAGAAAAAGGAGAAGCACCAGAACAGGAACTACATGTAATGGAAGCAGTTTGTCAGATAAAGAATTCAAAGCAATGGTTTTAAGGGTGCTCAAACAACTTAGTGAGAATTACAAGCAACTTAATGAGAATTATAAAGAGCCCAGTGGGAACTACACCATCATAAAAAAAAAAGAGGTAGAAGCTATGAATAAAAATCAAGTAGAAATGAAGAATGACATAGCTGATATAAAAAATACTTTGGAAGTATTCAATAGTAGATTTGAAGAAGCTGAAAACTAAATCAACAAGTTAGAATACAATGTAGAAAAATACTCAGAGCAGCAAAGGGAAAACAAATTAAAAATCAGGTAGAGATGTTAAGGGAGCTTTGGGACAACAGGAAACATAAAAACATTCTAGTCATAAGGGTACCAGAAAGAGCAGAATCAGAGAAAGGAACAGAGAAACTGTTTGAAGAAATAATGACAGAAAACTTCCCTAATCTGGTGAAGAAAAAAGTCACACAAGTCCAGGAAACACAGAGAGTCCCAATCAAGATTAAACCAAAAAGATCTGACACATCATAATTAAAATGGCAAACATTAAAGACAAAAAAAGAATCTGAAAGGCAACGTGAGAGACAGAAATTTACCTATAAGAGAGCTCCCATTAGACTATAAGCTGATTTCTTAATAGAAACAATGCACGCCAGAAGGGAGTGGCATGAAGTATACAGAGTAATGAAAAGCAAGGGTCTGAATCCAAGACTACTCTATCCAGCAAAGTTATCATTCAAAATTGAAGGTGAAATAAAGAGCTTCACAGACCAAAAAAGGCTTAAGAAATTTACTGCAATCAAACCAGCACTGCAAGAAATGCTAAAGGGACTGTTGTGAGAAGAAGAAGAAAGAGAGAGAGAGAGAGAGAGAGAGAGAGAGAGAGAGAGAGAGAGAGAGAGAGAAAAGGGGGAACACAGGCATAAAGAGTTAAAATGGCAACAAGTAAGTACCTATCAATAATAACTTTAAATGTAAATGGTTTACCTGCTCCAATCAAAAGACATAGGGTAGCTGATTGGATAAGAAAACATGACCCATATATATGCTGTCTACAAGAGACCCACCTCAGAACAAAAGACTCACACAGGATGAATATGAAGGGGTGGAAAAACTTTTCCAGGCAAATGGAAATGAAAAATAAAGCTGGTGTAGCAATACGCACATCTGATAAGACAGACTTCAAAAGGAGGACCATAATAAGAGAAAAAGAAGATACTACATAATATTAAATGGATAGATCCAACAGGAGAATATAACCATGGTAAACATATATGCACCAAACCCAGGAGCACCAAAATATATTTTTAAAGTTCTGGAGGACTTCAAGGGAGAGATCAACAGCAATACAATCATAGTAAAGGGTTTTAACACCCCACTTACATCACTGGATAGATGTTCTAGACTAAAAATTAACATGGAAACAGAGACTCTAAAAGATACACTAGATCAGCTGGTTTTAATAGATATTTACAAAACATTTAATCCCAAAGCTGCAGAATATACATTCTTATCAAGTGCACATGGGACATTTTCAAAGATATACCACATGATAGGACACAAACTAAGTCTCTACAAGTTCAAGAAGATTGAAATCATATCAAGAATTTTCTCAGATCAGAATGGCATGAAAATAGAAATCAATTACAGCAAAAACATTCAAACACGTGGAGGTCAAATAGCATGTTATTTAACAATGAATAGGTTACCAAGGAGATCAGGGAAGAAATTAAAACCTTCCTGGAAACCAATGAAAATGAACACAGAACAACACAAAATCTATGGGACAGTGAAAGCAGTCCTTACAGGGAAGTTCACAGCACTAAAGGCCTACCTTAAGAAACATGTAAAATTTAAAATTGAATTTCTAACCCTACAACTTGCAGAACTACAAAGTAAACAAAAAGAAACCCAAGAGCAAGTAGAAGAAAAGAAATTGTAAAGGTCAGAGCCAAAATAAAAAGCATAGAAACTAAAAAAATAATTCAAAGGATAAATGAAACAAAGAGCTGGTTCTTTGAAAAGATAAACAAGATTGATAGACCCTTAGCCATACTCACCAAGAAACAAAGAGAGAGGACCTAAATAAACAAAATCAGAAACAAAAGAGGAGAAGTAACAACTGACATCACAGATATACAAAGGATCAATAAAAAATACTATGAACAATTATACTCCAACAAATTGGCCAATCTAGGCGAAATGGACAAATTTCTAGAAACACACAGTCTCCCAAAACTAAACCAGGAAGAGATAGAAAACTTAAATAGACCAATAACAACTAAGGAAATTGAAGATGTAATCAAGAAACTCTCAGCAAACAAAAGCCCAGGCCTACATGGCTTCACGGGGGAGTTTTACTGCACATTCAAAGAAGATCTTATGCCCATTCTCCTCAAACTATTCCAAAAAATCCAAGAAGGAAGACTTCCAAACTCATTTTATGAGGCCAGCATAATTCTAATTCAAAAACCAGGTAAAGACACTACAAAGAAAGAAAACTACAGGCCAATATCCTTGATGAACACAGATGCCAAAATCCTTAACAAAACATTAGCACATCGGATCCAGCAATACATCAAAAAATTATTCACCATGACCAAGTGACATTCATCCCAGGGATACAAGGCTGATACACTATTCACAAATCAATAAATGTGATACACAACATAAACAAAATGAAAGATAAAAACCATATGATCATATCAATAGATGCTGAAAAATCATTCAACAAAATCCAGCACCCAATTCTGATAAAAACGCTCAGCAATGTGGGAATAGAGGGACCATATATCAACATAATAAAGGCCATATATGAAAAATCTACAGCCAACATCATATTCAATGGGCAAAAACTAAAAGCATTTCCCTTAAGAACAGGAACAAGACAGAGATGTCCACTTTCACCACTCTTATTTAACATAGTTCTGGAAGTCTTAACCACAGCAATCAGACATGAAGAAAAAATAAAAGAGATCCAAACTGGAAAGGAGGAAGTGAAACTATTTATTTGCAGATGACATGGTATGGTACACAGAAAACTCCATCAAAAATCTACTAGAGCTAATAAATAAATTTGGCAAAGTAGCAGGATACAAAATTAACATCAAGAAATCGATGGCATTCTCATACACCAGTAATAAACTCACAGAAAGAGAAATTAAAAGAACAACCGCATTTACCGATGCAGCAAAACAACTAATATACCTAGGAATAAACTTAACCAAAGAAGTAAAGGACCTATTTGCAGAAAACTACTGGACATTGAAAAAAGAAACAGAAGATGATAGAAAAAAGTGGAAGCAAATACCTTGTTCATGGATTGGAAGCATTAACATCATTAAAATATCCATACTACCCAACGCAATCTATGGATTCAATGCAATCCCCATTAAAATATCAATGACATATTTCACGGAACTAGAACAAATACTCCAAAGGTTTTTATGGAACCAAAAAAGACCTCGAATAGCCACAACAATCTTGAAAAAGAAGAACAAAGTAGGAGTGATCACAATACCAGGTATCAGGTAATACTACAAAGCCATTGTAATCAAAACAGCCTGGTACTGACATAAGAACAGACATATAGATCAATGGAACAGAACAGAGAACTCAGAAATTGACCTAAGATATTATGCTCAATTAATATTTCACAAAGTTGGCAAGAGCATACAAAGGAGAAAAGACAGTCTCTTCAATAAATGGTGTTATGAAAATTGGACAGGTACATGCAAAAAAAATGAAACTTACAGAATACACAAGAATACACTCAAAATGGATAAAAGACTTAAATGTGACTGGTAAATCCATAAAAATCCTAGAGGAAAATGTAGGCAACAAAATTTCAGACATCACACGCAGCAGAATTTTCTCTGATACAATGCCTAAGGCAAGAGAAACAAAGGAAAAAAGCAATCAATGGGACTACATCAAACTAAAAAGTTTCTGCACATCAAAAGAAACAAGCATCCAAATGGAAAAGGAAGAGCATAATTGCCAACAATACATTACATAAGGAGTTAATCTCCAAAATATATAGAGTACTCACACAACTCAACAGAAGGAAGACAAAGAATCCAATTAAAAAATGGGCAGAGGATCTAAATAGATACCTCTCCAAACAGGACATACAAATGGCCAAGAGACATATGAAAAAATGCTAATGTCACTAATTATCAGATAGATGGAAATGAAAATGACAATGAGATACCACTTCACATCTATCAAAATGGCTGCCATCAACAAATCATCAAACAACAAGTGCTGGCAAGGGTATGGAGAAAAGCAGTCTCTAGTACACTGCTGGTGGTAATTGAGACTGGTGCAGCCACTATGGAAAACAGTATGGTGTTTCCTCAAAAAATTAAAAATTGAATTGCCATTTGACCCAGTGATCCCACTTCTAGGAATATATCTTAAGAAGCCTGAAACACCAATCAGAAAGAATATATGTACCCCTATGTTCATAGCAGCACTATTTACAATTGCTAAGGTGTGAAAACAGCCCAAGTGTCCATCAGTAGATGAGTGGATAAAAAAGCTGTGGTACATATACACAATGGAGTACTATGCAGCTGTAAGAAAGGAAGATCTCTTATCCTTTGAGACAACATGGAGGGCCCTGGAGTGTATTATGCTAAGAAGAAATAAGCCTATCAGAGAAAGACAAGTATCACATGATCTCACTTATTTGTGGAATATAATGAACAAAACAAGCTGATGAACAAAATAGACCCAGAGACACAGAAATAGGGTACAGACTGACACACCTCAAAAGAGGGGGTCATGGGGTGGGGGAAGAAATAAACCACAGAACTTATATGCATGTATGTGTAACTGTGGACATAGACAACAATGCTGGGGACAGGGCTGGGGGAAGTCAGGAGGAGGGTGTCAATGGGGGAAAAAGAAGAAACATCTGTAACAAAAATAAATTATAAATGTAAATAAATACATAAATACTCCACCAAAAACACTACTAGTTTAATAAAGGAATTTGGCAAAGTAGTAGGATATAAAATCAATATCTAGAAATTGTTGTCATTTTTATACACCAATAATGAACACACAGAAAGAGAAACTAAAAAAATAATCCCATTTATCATTGCAATGAAAAAATTAAGATACCTAGGAATAAATTTAACCAAGGATTTAAAAGATTTGTTCTTAAAAACTACAGGACATTGAAAAATGAAATAAATAGAGATAGAAATAAAAATGTGGAAGCAAATATCATGTTCATTGACTAGAAGAATCAGCATCATTAAAATGTCCGTACCACCTAAAGCAATCTATAGATTCAATGCAATCCTTATTAAAAAAAAAAAAAAACAAAGGCATACTTCACAATTCTAGAACAAATACTACAGAAGTTTATTTGGAACCAAAAAACACCCCAAATAACCGCAGCGATCTTAAAAAAAAGAAGAATAAAGTTGGAGGGATCACAATACCAGATTTCAGGTTATACTAATCAAAACAGCCTGGTCCTGGCACAAAAACAGACATATAGATCAATGGACCAGAACAGACAATCCAGAAATCGACCCAAGACGTTATGCTCAATTAATATTTGACAAAGGAGGCAAGAGCATACAATGGAGTAAAGACAGTCTCTTCAATACATGGTGCTGGGAAAATTGGACAGGTATGTGCAAAAAAATGAAACTAGACCACCAACTTATACCATACACAAGAATAAACTCAAAATGGATAAAAGACTTAAATGTAAGCCGTGAAACCATAGAAATTCTAGAAGAAAATGTAGGCAGCAAAATCTCAGATCACACGTAGTTGAATTTTCACTGAGTCATCACCTAGTACAAGAGAAACAAAGGGAAAAATTAATAAATAGGACTACATCAAACTAAAAATTTCTGCACAGCAAAAGAAACCAGCATCAAAATGAAAAGGGAACCCACTGTATGGGAGAACATAGTTGCTGATGATATATCTAATAAGGGGTTAATTTCCAAAATATATAAATTACTCATATAACTCAACAAAAGGAAGACAAACAATTCAATTAAAAAGTGGGCAGAGGGCCTGGCTAGTGTGGCTCAGTGGCTGAGTGTCGAGCCATGCACCAAGAGGTAGCCTGTTTGATCCCCAGTCAGGGCACATGCTCCAGTTGTGGGCCAAATCCCCAATGTGGGGCATGCAGGAAGCGGCCAGTCCATGTTCTTTCTCATCGATGTTTCTATCTCTCTCTCCCTCTCCCTTCCTCTCTCTATAAAAATCAATAAAGAAAAAAACTTTTATTGAAAAAAAAAAGTGGGCAGAGTATCTAAATAGATACTTCTCCTAAGAAGACATACAAACGCCCAAGAGATACATGAAAAAATGCCCAATGTCACTAATCATCAGAGAAATGCAAATTAAAATGACTATAAGGTATCACTTCACACCTGCAAGAATGGCTGCCCTCAACAAATCATCAAACACAAGTGCTGGTGAGGATGTGGAGAAAAGGGTACTCTAGCACACTGCTGGTGGGAATGCAGACTGGTGTAACCACTATGGAAAACAATATGGTGTTTCCTCAAAAAATTAAAAAGTGAATTACCATTTGACCCAGTGATTTCTCTTCTAGGAATACATCCTAAGAAGACCGAAACACCAATCAGAAAGAATATATGTACCCCTATGTTCATAGCGGCACTATTTACAATTGCTAAGATCTGGAAACAGCCCAAGTGCCAATCAGTAGATTAGTGGATAAAAAAGCTCTGGTACATTTACACAATGGAATACTATGCAGCTGTAAGAAAGAAAGATTTCTTACCCTTTGAAATGATATGGAGGGACCTGGAGAATATTATGCTAAGTGAAATAAGTCAATTAGAGAAAGACAAAATCACATGATTTCACTTAGTTGTGGAATATAATGAACAAAATTAGCTGATGAACACAATATATCCAGAGATATGGAAATAGGGAGCAGACTGACAAACCTCAGAGGGAAGGCAGCATGAAGAGATTAACAAAAAAATTTATGTGTGTGTGTGTGTGTGTGTGTGTGTGTGTATAAAACCAATGGACATGGACAACAGTAAGGTGAAGGTGGGGGTGGGGAAGGGGGAGGAGAGTGTCAAAGGCAGAAAAAGGAGGGACTTCTGTAATAAAAAAAAATATAATAAATCAAGTATAAAAAAACTTTAAGGAAGTTCTCTTTTTGAGGGATTTAATTATTCTGTTTTTTAAAAACCAAGTGCTGTATGATTTTTATATCAAAAACCACATTTTTGCACATTGAATTGCTACATAATAGAATGTATAATATTTTATCCAGAAAATAAAATAAATTGTGCAAATTAAAGAGAGGAGCAGGCAGATGGGATTAAGACTGGTTTGAATAACCTCCTGCCTATCACTTTTATTGTTTTTCAACCAAGGCTTTTGCTATTAGGCAAAATTTAAAAGTGCCACTTCAAATAATAATATTAGTGGTAAATAAGCCACTTATTTATTTTTTACCTGTGTCCTGTTCTTATGAAATCAAAAATTAAATTTATTTTTGAGCTTAAGACTGTGCTGGAAAATATTCTAAATCAAAACTATTTTATTTATATATATCTTAGCTACATACAAGTGCATATAGTCATTCAGAAAAAAAATTCAAACTAAAAATTTTTTTACTCTAACCAATAGGTGTTTAATTTTATTAAATTACTTTGTAATTATCTGATTGGAGGGCACCTTTTCAAACAATTAATCACAATTCAAGAATTTGAGATTTATGAACATCATTTTTATTTTACAAACTAGGTCTTTATGAATCATAGTGTTAGGAGGCTCTGTTGCAAGTATAAGTCCTGCATCTATAAAATAAAGATAACTTCATGTATTGAAGCAAAATTGCTAACATTTATACATATTCAAATTTCAGTGTCTTAGCCTAGTGGAGTGACACCAAGGCATATACAGTTTTGAGGCCCCCTTTTAGAAAAATAATACAAATATAAAATTCAATACAAAAAGCAATATTTATTCTGAATGGAAGAGAACCACAAGTTTCAATTTTTTAAAGTGAAAAAACTGCAGATATTCTAAAATCCAAAAAGATGGGCTAATATTTTTTATTGATTAATTTGACCCAGTTCTAAATTACTCTTTTTTTTTTTTACTATATTTTTGGGTATATATGATTTTGATTGACTTTTTATATGATGATAATTTTGTAATATTATTTCTATAGAAAAGATAGAAATATAATCCACTCTCTTCTGAAATGGTTGATCAAAATTTGTTTTTCATGTTAGTACTATAGAGAGATATCTTTCAGCTTCACAACACTTTATAGTTAATGTCATGTAAACATTTAGGATTTTTGTAAAGTTTTAGAAAACCTCTATCAAGCTTATGATTCCATAAATGAGCTATATGATTTCAAAAAAGGTCACTCTTTTTGTGCAAGGCCTAGTCTTAAATGCTCTTTATATTGACAATACTCATTAACTAGTTTGTCACTGATGTTCATATAAATTGTGTTTTCTTCATTATTCCTCAAATGAATTTTAAAGCTCCTATTTAAAAATTTATGGATTCTCATCATTTTCGTTTTCAATGTTGTTGTATATTCATTCTCCATATTTTCTTTGATATCCTGATTCTTTTCCTTATCTTCGTGATTTAGACCATCAGATATTTTACTGTGAGATAATGTCTGGCATTTTAAAATTTCTTCCATTCTTCTTTGTTTCAAGTTACATTTTTTTTTTTGTCTCAAAGAGGAAATTTTCTGACAATTATGTTTGAATTTTGATGGGATCAATAGTTCTGAAAAAAAAATCTGAAAGTAAGGGAAATGTCTATTTTTAAATAGCTACTACATTATATAATTGTGTTATTAAATCATTCTAATACCACACACATTGACTTATTGATGGATATAGACATTTAGCACTGGAACTACTATCACTTCAGGTCATTTCACTGAGTCAGTAGGTATTTGCATTCTGCTTTAGGTTGTAACAGCCAGACTTCCTCAGTTCATGATACAACAGAGATGCTAAGTAAGATACAATCTAGTATGCTGGAAAGCATAAAATGTGTGGCACTAATCGCTTATAGTATTACTAAAATTTGACACCCTAAGAACATAAGAATTCTGATCCATAAAGTTTTGTTCAATGTCCATATTGAAAAAAACCTACATTATTTGTAATTCTATATATTGTATTACCAAATATATTTCTGACAAGGCATTAATAAGATCTGAATTATTTGCTCACAATTTTATACATCAAATGATTGGAAGAAGTTTTCACATATTAACTTCTTGTTTTATACATGTAAGCCCCCCTCCCAGCACCTTTTGGACCCAGGTACTTCCAGTGCTAATTGCTGTAGGTATAACCTTGAACCTTTGTATCGTGGGATGATGTGAGTTAATATAGTGAGCACAAAAGGATTCCTGGGAGCCATCCCTACACTTGGTGTTAGCAATATGTTAACTGTACTTACAAGTGACTACAAACACATAAATATATCCTTCTAAATTCACAATGAGTGTATGTTCAACTCAAATTCCTGTTGATTCCCCAAATTACTCACAACTCCAAAGTCCCTAACACAAGGAAAAATGTGACAAAGAAAACACTGAAGTGTAAAGCGATATGTCTTATCTAAGTGCATTTAAAAACATCTTTTTATGAAAATTAAAAAGTATGACCATATGTAGTGGGTTGAATGGTGGTCTCTAAATAATATATCTATATCTTAACCCCCAAAGCTGTAAATGTGACCTTATTTAGAGAAAAGCATCTTTGCAGATGTAATTAAGGATTTTGAAATGAGATCATTCTGGATTACCTAGGAGAGCCTTAAATCAAATGACAAGCATTCTTATAAGAGAATGGAAGACACAAACACAGAGAAGACCATGTGAAGACAGAGGCAGAGACTGGAACGATGCAGCCACAAACAGCACTGAGAGCCATCACAAACTGAAAGAGGCTAGGAAGTGTTCTCTCCTAGAGGCTCCAGAGGGAGTGCACCCTGCCAACTCCTTGTCAGACTTGTGGCCTCCAGAATGATAAAACAATGAAGTTCTCTTATTTTAAGTTAAGGAGTTTTTGTTATGGCACATCATATCACCACTAGAGCTCTTTCCAGGGCCTTACAAGAGGTCCAGGTAAGATAATAGATTTCCTCTGCCTTGAATGAAAATAGGACAGCCAGAGTTCTGTATGTAACTTTAATGTAACTTTATACTTTGAAATAATTTCAAATTTATCTTTCAGTGAGACTCTCCAGTTGTTAATATTTTATATATATATATATATATATATATATATATATATATATATATATATATATATATTTAAGAGTACTTACAGACATGAAGCCATACTCTGCCCCAAATATTTCAGCATGCATTTATTTCCTGAGGGGGAAAAAAGATCACTCCTGCATGTCTACAGTACAACTATGAAAATCAAAAAATTAGCATTGATTCAATATCATTATCTAAATATCTTTTTTTATTTTTCCATTGTCCCAATAATGACCTTAAAGAAAAAAGAAACCCGTCCATACCATAAACAAAGATCACATGTTGTTCATGTATATATTATTAGTCATTATGTCTTAGTCTTCTTTAATATGGAACAGTTCTTCTGCCATTTTTTTCTTGCATATGTTTGACAATTTTCTAAGACTACAGGTTAGTTGTTTAATAGAATGTCTTCAATTTGGGCTTGTCTGATATTTTCCCATGATCAGATTCAGGTTCTACACATTGGCAAGAATACTACAAAAGTAATGTTGGTTTCTTCCAAAGCATCTGTCAGGAGGCA
Source organism: Tadarida brasiliensis (assembly GCA_030848825.1). NCBI lineage: Eukaryota > Metazoa > Chordata > Mammalia > Chiroptera > Molossidae > Tadarida > Tadarida brasiliensis. The sequence continues at coordinate 27,443,446 of CM061267.1, read as the reverse complement.
CGTGATATTGTTTTACCCCATTTTTGTTGATATTAATCACTTGCATTTAGGTAGTTTCTGTCAGATTTCTTTGTTGTAAAATGACTATATTTCTCTTTTAACCAATAAGTATTTGGGGGGAGATACTTTGAGATTACTTAAATATCTTATTTCTCACTACACTTGCACCCTTTGTTCTAGTGTCCTTTGATGATTCTTGCCTGAAATAATTGTTGTCAAATGGTTACTTTCAAACTCCATTGCTCCTTCAACATTTCATAGTTGACATTCTGCTTAAGAGTTTTTCCTGCTCTGTCATTTATCTTTTCCAGATTTGGCTAGTGGGATCTCCTTTAAACTGTTTCTGGAGGATACCTTGAACTTTTTATGGTTTCTAATAAGAAAGACATGAGATGGGTAGATGTGGTATAATAAAAATATGTATTTTGCCTTTGTACCCAGTTCCTGACACAGAAGTCCTAAAACTCTTAGATTTCTTAAGTGATAGCGATATTTTTTGTTATTCATAATAAGACCCTTTCAATTATACCTGTCTTTTCCTTATGAGATGACTTACCAGGCCCCTAGATGGCTTCAGGATAGGGCTGATCACCAGAAAAACCAACCAGGTACTTAGAGGGTTAGGACTTTCAGCATCACTCCTCAAACTCCAGGAAGCAGGGAAGGGTTGGAGATTGAGTTCGGTAACCTAACCAATGGCCAATGATTTAATCAGTCATGTCTATATAATGAAATCTCAATTAAAAAACAAATGTAAAACAGGATTTGAAGAGCTTCCAAGTTGATGAACACATTAAGGTGCTGGGAAGGTAATGTGCCCTGAGAAGGTAATGTGCCCTATTGTAATAAACCTTATAATAAACCTGTAAATGTAAGTAAACTGGTTTCCTGAGTTCTGCCAGTCATTCTAACAAATTATTGAACCTTGTGGGGTGGGGGAGGGGAGTTGAAGGAATCACACATTTTGCAACCAAGTCAGACAGAAGTGCAGAAACCCTGGGGACTCAGGACTTGTTACAACATCTGAAGACAGAGGAGTCTTGTGGGACTAAGCCCATAAATCTTTTTAGTCAGACATGAATTTGGCTAGTTAGTGTCAGAATAGAATTGAATTGTAAGAAACTCAGTTGGTGTCAGAGAACTGCAGAATTGCTTGGTGTCAGAAAGACCTCAGAGTTCAGATGACCAAGTCTCCCAGGGGCTGGACACACAGAATCAGTTTATAATCTTTTGCTACAAGAAAGACTTTGATACATGGGAATATAAAGTACAGCAGGAAATATAGTCGATAATATTGTAATAACTATGTGATGGTGCCAGATGGGAACTACACTTATCAGGGTGATCACTTTGTAAGTTATATAAATGTCTAATCACTATGTTTCACACCTGAAACTAATAAAATATTGTATGTCAACTGCAAAAAGGAAAGAAAGAAAGAAAGAAAGAAAGAAAGAAAGAAAGAAAGAAAGAAAGAGAAAGAAAGAAAGAAAATACTTTAATAAAAAACAGATCAAGAGGATTGAAAGATGGTGGCAGAGTAAGTGGACTTTTCCCCACCTCCTCCCAGAATGTAACTGAAATTAAAATTAAATTGGGAAGCCCTGGCTGGTAGCTTAGTGGTTAGAGCATTGGCCCATAGACCAAAGGGTTGCAAGTTAGATTCCCAGTCAAGGGCACATACCTGGGTGTCAGGTTTGATCCACGGCCCCGGTCAGGGTCATAGAGGAGGCAACCAATCAATGTGTGTCTCTCAAGTTAATGTTTCTCTCTCTCTTCCTCCCTCCCTTACACTCTATCTAAAAAATCAATGGAAAAATATCCTCAGGTGAGAGTTAACAAAAAATAAAATAATAAAATAAAGTAAAAACAATTATTTAAAAAAATAAAAAAATAAATGGAGAATATTCACCCTGAAATACCAGCTAAAGAGTTGCTGAAGAGGAAAGGCAGAAACCACCTCAGGACTGGTAGGAAGGGTGGGGATGTAAGAAGCCCTGGCCCAGCTCTCAGGAGTGGTAGGCCAAGGGTAGGGAGGGTCCCCCCAAAGAGGACAAAGGCTTGGACCCCAGGCAGGGCTCCCCAGCCCTGACAGTCAGAGCTAGGAAAAACCACCAATGCAGCAACCAGTGGGGCTTCTATCAGCCAGGGAGCTGAGACACCTGGGGACAAAGCCACCTCTTTTAAAGGGCTAGAGCACAAGATTTTTGATCCCAGACACTTACCCTAGAATTTGATGACGGGAAGGTGGTGTAGACTGGAGTTGCCTGAGGAGAGACAGCGGTAGAAGGAGTAGGGGAGAGTCATCGGAAGAGCAGCTGCCAGGATATCTGTGCAGAGTCACACACCACCATCCCTATATTGGAGCAGCCATTTTTCCTGAGAAGCACACGCCCCTCCAATCAGCAGAAGCCTGGGGAAAGGCAAATACCCTGTCCCCCAGGATACAGCTCACCCCATCCTCTGGAATCCAGCATGCCCCACTCTGCACCTCAGACCACTGCTGAGGAGACAGCAGTCTCAGGGAGCGTCAGCCCCAAGCTGCTAAAAAACTGCTCTAGGAGCTCAGCTTGGCCCCTCCAGTGGGCAGACAAGCCAAGTGGAGGTAGCCACAAGCTGTGGATCGCTTGAAGCTTTGAACAGGGCAATGAGAGCCAAACTTGGACAGCTTCTGAAGCTGAGTAGCACACAAGTATGCCCTGGGAGGCCCAAAATAAGCATACAAAACAGCCTCAGACAATATAAAGCAGTATTCAAGGGAAATCCTAGCAGGCACTAAAATATACTGAGATGAACTTCACTTGGTTGTTGTTTTTTTATTATTTTATTTAGTTTTTAATTGCTTTGGCATTATTATTGTTGTCATTATTTTTCTCTATTCTCTCTTGTTACTTTCATATCTCATTAGCCTTTTTCCTTTTCTTACCTAATTATTTTTTCTTTCCTTTTCTTTTATCTTTCTTTTTTTACCTTTTCACATTTTTATTTTTATTTTTTACTGCTTTCCTTTTCCCAGTCTATATTCTTAATTTTTCTCTCCCTTCTTTCCTTTCAGAATCTTTTATCTTCCCCTTTTTTTCTTCTTGAGTTCTTTTTGTTTTTATTGTATTATTTTTTTCTTTCATTCTTTTTTGTTTATTATTCTTGTTCTCTGTACTCTTTCCTAATTCTCTTTTCTTTTGTGGTTGTTTTTGCTGTTATTGTCAGGTTCTTTTGTATTTTTTTTCTTGTTTTCTGTTCTGTTTTGTTTGGCCTGTCAGCACCTGTACAATAGCTCGCACAATGTGGTCGGGGTTGAGCCTCACAGTTAGCCAGGCTGAGAAGAGATCATACCCACAAATGGTACAAAAACAATCAAGACCCTATTACAACAGGAGAGCCCAAATAATCTACAAAAGGGTCCCTCTTAGAGCATCCAGCTCAGGAGTTCAAGGAGACCACAAGACTGGGTCCCACGGGACAGTAATTACAAAAGGCCACCTCACAAAAACTGAGAGTCAGAACAGGTATATCTAATACATAGAAACAAACATAATGACACAACTAAAATTTGGAGACAAACAACCCACAAATGAAAAAAAAAAGGAGGTATCTCCACAAAATGACCTAAATGAGATGGATGTAAGCAATTTATCAGATGCAGAGTTCAGAGTAATGGTTATAAGGAAGTTCAAGGAACTTAGTGAGAACTACAAGGACCTTAATGGGACCTAGAAGGAACTACATGACCATAAAATGACATAGAAACCATGAATAAGAACCAGTCAGAAATGAAGAATACTATATTTGGCCTCAAGAATAAACTGGAAGGATTTAAAATCAGTCTTGGTGAAGCAGAGGATTGAATCATCGATTTGGAAGACAAGGTAGAAAAAAAAAAAAAACCCTTAATAAGAGCAGCAAACAGGGAAAACACTTAAAAATCATGAGGAAAGCTTAAGGGAACTTTAGGACAACATGAAACAGAAAAACATTCACATCACAGAGATGCTAGAGGGAGAAGAAAGTGTTCAAGGAATAGAGAAACTGTTTGAAAAAATAATAAAAGGAAACTTCCCTAATGTGGTGAAGGAAAAAGTCAGACAAGTTCAGGAAGCACAGAGAGTCCCAATCAAGAAGAACACAAGGAGACCCATACCAAGACACATCATAAGTAAAATGGCAAATGTTAAAGACAAAGAGAGAATCTTAAGGGCAGCAAGAGAGAGAGACACTCAGTTACCTTCAAGGGTGCTCCCATAAGGCTGTTGGCTGATTTCTCAACAGAAACACTATAGGCCAGAAGGGAATGGCATAAAGCATTTAAAGCAGCGGTTCTCAACCTGTGGGTCACGACCCCTTTGGGGGTCAAATGACCCTTCCACAGGGGTCGCCTAAGACCATCGGAAAACACATATTTCTGATGGTCTTAGGAACTGAGACACCGCTCCTCTATCCATCTCCAGGTGGGTCTGCCCACATGCAGATATGCCCACATACAACATGAGGAACTGTATTAAAGGGTTATGGCATTAGGAAGGTTGAGAACCACTGATTTAAAGTAATGAAAAGCAAGGATCTGAAGCCAATACTACTCTATTCAGTAAGGCAATCATTCAAAATTGAAGGTGAAATGAAAATTCCCCCCACACACACACACACACAAACAAAAGCTAAAGGAGTTTATTACCACCAAACCAGCTTTGCAAGAAATGTTAAAGGAACAGCTGTAATAATAAGAACTAGAGAGAGAGGAAGATAGGCATAAAGAATAAAAATGACAATAAATAAGTATCTATCAAGGATATTTTTTCATTGGTCTTTTTAGATAGAGTGGAAGGGAGGGAGGGAGGGAAAAAAACCTCAAATGAACAATCTAACCCTATAAATAAAAGAATTAGAAAGACTACAACAAGAAAAGCCCAGAGGAAACAGAGGAAGGAAATAATAAAGATCAGAGAGGAAATAACTGACAGAGACTAAGAAAAAAAAAACAAAAACAAAAGATCAATGAAACCAAGAGCTGGTTCTTCAAAAAGATAAACAAAACTGATGAACCTTTAGGTAGATTCATCAAGAAACAGAGAGAAGACCCAAATAAATAATACCAGAAATAGAAAGAGTCACAGTAACCACTGACACCACAGATTGTAAGAAAACACTATGAACACTACATGCCAACATACTGGACAAGATGGGCAAAATGGACAAATTTTTGGAAACATACAATCTTACAAAACTCAATCAGGAAGAATCAGATAACAACTAATGAAATTGAAGCAGTAATCAAAAATCTCCAAGCAAATACAAGTCCTGGGCTGGATGGATTTACAAGTCAGTTTTGCCAAACATTAAAAAAACTAACACCTATCTTCCTCAAACTATTCCAAATAATTCAAGAGGAGGGAAGACTTCCAAGCTCTTTATATGATGCCTGTATTATCTTAATTTCAAAACCAAAGGCACTAAAAAAAAAAAACATTACAGGCCAATATCCCCAGTGAACATATATGCTAAAATCCTCAAGAAAATATTAGCAAATTAGATCTAGCATTATTAAAAAAATCATACACCAGCCCTGGCCGGTTTGGCTCAACAGTTAGAGTGTTGGCCTGTGGATCAAAGAGTTGCAGGTTCGATGCCAGTCAAGGGCACACACTTCAGTTGCAGTTCGGTCCCTGGCCCTGGTTGGGGTCATGTGGGAGGCAACCAGTCGATGTGTTTTCCTCACATCAATGTTTTTCTCTCTCTCCCCTTCTCTATCTGAAGATAAATGAAAAAATATCCTGGAGTGAGGATTTAAAAAAAAAAAAGATCATACACTATCCATGACCAATTGGAATTTATTTGGAAGATGCAAGGCTCTTACAATACTTGCAAATCAATAAAGGTGATGCATCACAATAATAAAATTATGTATAAAAGTCACATGATCATCTGGCCAGTGTGGATCAGTGGTTGAGCATCGACCCATGCACCAAGAGGTCACCAGTTCGATTCCCAGTCAGGACACATGCCCAAGTTGTGGGCCTGATCCCCAGTGGGGGGCATGCAGGAGGTAGCCAATCGATGTTCTCTTTCATCTCTCTCTCCCTCTCACTTCCTCTCTCTCTAAAATCAATAAAGAAAAAAAAATCACATGATCATATCAGTAGACGCAGAAAAGATATTCGAGAAAATACAGCACAAATTTTTTTGTTGATTTTTTAATTATCTTTATTATTGAGATTATTACTGCTGTCCCCTCCCCTTTGTACACCCAGCTCCTGTCCTGCCCCACGCCCCCACCACCCTATTGTCTGTGTCCATGGGCAATGCATATATGCATATAAGATCTTTGGTTAATCTCTTCCTGACTCACCTTCCCCCCTTCCCTCTGAGATTTCTCAGTCTGTTCCATGTTTCCATGCCTCTGGTTCTATTTCACTCATAAGTTTATTTTGTTCATTAGATTCCACATATAAGTGAGATCATGTGATATTTGTCTTTTTCTGACTGGCTTATTTTGCTTAGCATAATACTCTCCATGTCCCTCCACGCAGTCTCAAAGAGTCAGAGATCCTTCTTTATTACAGCTGCATAGTATTCCATTACATAAATGTGCCACAGTTTTTTATCCAATCATCAGCTGATGGGTACTTGGGCTATTTCCAGATCTTAGCTATTGTAAATAATGCTGCCATGAACATAGGGATGCATATATTCTTTCTGATTGGTGTTTCTGGAATTTTATGATGTATTTCTAAAAGGGAATCGCTGGGTCAAATGCCAGTTCCATTTTTAATTTTTTGAGGCAATTCCATACTTTTTTTCCAGCCTGCATTCCCACCAGCAGTGTACTAGGGTACATTTTTTCCCCCACATTTTCACCAGCAATTGTTGTTTGATTTATAGATGGTAGCCATTCTGGCAGGTGTGAGGTGATACTTCATAGTCATTTTAATTTACATCTCTCTGATGATTAGTGACGATGATAATTTTTTCATATGTCTCTTGGCCATTTGTATGTTCTCCTTGGAGAAGTGTCAATTCAGGTCCTCTGCCCAAATTTTAATTGGATTGTTTGTCTTGATTTTGTTGAGTTGTGTGAGCACTTTATATATTTTGGAAATTAATCCCTTATCAGATGTACCATTAGTCAATATGTGATCCCATACAGTGGGTTCCTTTTTCATATTAAGGATGGTGTATTTTGCTGTGCAGAGGCTTTTTGTTTAATGTAGTCTCATTTCTTATTTTTTTTCCTTTGTTTCACTTGCCCTATGCCCTATCAGTAAAAATTCTGTTATATGAGATGTGTGATATTTTGCTGCCTACATTTTCTTCTAGGATTTTTGATTCCATGACTTACATTTAAGTCTTTTATCCACTTTTAGTTTATTCTTGTATGTGGTGCAAGTTGGTGGTTTAGTTGCATTTGTTTGCATATACCTGTCCAATTTTCCCAACACTTTTTACTGAAGACTGTTTTTACTCCATTGCATGCTTTTGTTTCCTTTGTCAAATATTAATTGACCATAAAGGTGTGGGTTGATTTCTGGGTTCTCTTCTCTGTTGCACTGATCTATATGTCTGTTCTTGTGCCAGTACCAGGCTGTTTTGACTACAGTATGTTTTTAATATAACTTGATATCCAGTATTGTGATCCCTTCAACTCTGTTCTTTGTCAAGATTGCTGCAGCTATTCAGGATCTTTTTTGTTTCCATATAGATTTATGGAGTTTTTGTTCTACATCTGTGAAATATATCGTTGGTATTTTAATAGGGATTGCATTGAATCTATACATAGCTTTGGATAGTGTGCACATTTTACTGATGTTAATTCTTCCAATCTATGAGCATGGTATATTCTTTCATTTGTATGTACCTTCCTTTATCTCTTTTTTCTCAACATCCTATAGCAACTATTTTTGATAAAAACTCTCAGCAAAATGGGAAAAGAGGGAACATGCCTCAACACAATAAAGGCCATATATGACAAACCTAAAGCCAACATCATACTCAATGGGCAAAAACAAAAAGTGTTTCCCTTAACATCAGAAACAAGACAGGGATGTCCACTTATTCCACATAGTATTGAAAGGAATAGCCAGATGAGAAGAAAAAATAAGAGGCATCAAAATTGGAAAGGAGGAAGTAAAACTGTCATTATTTGAAGACGACATGATAGCGTACATAAAAACCTTAAAAGTCTCCACCAAAAAAAAACTACTAGATATAATAAATGAATGTGGCAGGATACAAAATCAACATCCAGAAATCTATGGCATTTTTGTACACCAATAATGAACTGTCAAGAGAAACTAAAAAAACAATCCCATTTACCATTGCAACAACAACAACAAAAAATAAGATACCTTGAAATAAATGTAACCAAGGAGATAAAAGACCTGTACTCTGAAAACTATAAAAACTATAAGGCATTGAAAAAAGAAATACAGGAAGATACAAACAAGTGGAATCATAAACTGTGTCCACAGATTGGAAGAATTAACATCAGTAAAATGTTCATACTACCCAAAGCAATCTACAAATTCAACAGTCCCTGGTAAAATACCATTGGGATATTTCACAGATCCAGAATAAATATTCCAAAAATTTATATGGAACCAAAAAAGACCCCAAATAACTACAGCAATCTTGAGAAAGAAGAAAGTTGGAGCGAATCACAATATCAGATATAAAGTCATACTACAAAGCTACTGTAATCAAAATAGCCTGATACTGGCAGAAGAACAGACCTATAGATAAATAGAACAGAACAGAGAGCTCAGAAATCAACCCACACCTTTATGGTCAATTAATATTTGACAAAGGCTGCAAAAACATACAATGGAGTAAACATAGTCTGTTCAACAAATTGTGTTGGTATAATCGGATAGGTACAAGCAAAAACAATTGAAACTAGACCACCAATGTACATCATATATAAGAACAAACTCAACAGAGATAAAAGACTTAAGTGTAATACTGAAACAATAAAAATATAAAAAGAAAATATAGACATAAAATCTCAAACATTTCATATAGCAGAATTTTTGCAGATACATCTCCCAGGGCAATAGAAACAAAGGAAAACATAAAATAAATAAATAAATAAAATAAATGGGACTACACCAAATTAAAAAGCATCTGTCCTGACGGGTTTGGCTCAGTGGTTAGAGTGTGGGCCCCCAGATTTAGAGGTCAAGAGGTAGATTCCTGGTCAAGGGCACAAACCTGGGTTGCAGATTTGATCCCCACCCTGGTTGGGGTCGTGCGGGAAGCAGCCAATCGATGTGTCTCTCTCACATCAATGTTTCTCTCTCCCGCTCTCTCTCTCCCTCCCTCCCTCCCTTCCACTCTATCTAAAAAAATCAAAGGAAAAATATATTCAGATTAGGATTAATAACAACAGCAACAACAAATGACAAAGCTTCTGCACAGCATAAGAAACTATCCTCAAAATGAAAAAGGAACCCACTGTATGGGAGAATATATTCGCCAATAAATGATAAATCTCAAAAGGGTTAATTTCCAAAATATATAAAGAACTCACACAACTCAACAAACGGAAGGCAAACAATCCAATTAAAAATTGGGCAGATGACCAGAATAGACACTTCTCCAAAAAGGCCATTCAAATGGCCAAGAGACATATGAAAAAATTCTCAATGCCACTAATCATCAGAGAGATGCAAATTAAAACTACAATGAGGTATCATCTCACACCTGCTAGAATGGCTACCATAAATACATCAAAAAACAACAATTGCTGATGAGAATGTAGGAAAAAGTGTACCCTAGTACACTGCTGGTAGGAATGCAGGCTGGTGCAACTACTGTGGAAAAGAGTATGGAGTTTCCTCAAAAAATTAAAAATTGAACTGCCATTTGACCCAGTGACCTCACTCTGGAAATATAAGACTCCCAAAACACCAATCAGAAAGAATATATGCACTCCTACGTTCATGGCAGCATTATTTACAATAGCTAAGATCTGGAAATGGCACAAGTGCCCATCAGCAGATGAGTGGGTAAAAAACCTGTGATATATTTACACAATAGAATTCTATGCAGCTGTAAAAAAGAAGGAGCTCTTACTCTTTGTGACAGCATGGATGGACCTGGAGATTATTATGCTAAGTGAAATAAGCGAGTCAGAGAAAGTCAAATATCACATGATCTCACTTACATGTGGAATCAAATGAACAAAATAAACTGATGAACAAAATAGGTCCAGAGACTTGGTGATGTGGAACAGGCTACAGATAGCAGAGGGAAGGGTAGTGTAGGGGACGGGAAGAGATTTACCAATGAAATTATATGCATATATGCATAACCCATGGACACAGACAATAGTGCTGTGAAGGCCTGTTGTGGGGTCGGAGCCAGGTAGAGGGGGGCAATTGGGGACATCTGTAATACTCTCAACAAGAAAAATAAATTTTAAAAAAGCATATCTAGAATGTAAATAGCCTCAACAACTCTCAACAGTAAAGGGGAAGCTAGGATGAGGAAACAAAAGTAAGACAGTAGGTGTTTTTCATTTCACACCTAATGCTGAACCTACTGTTCCCTCTGCTGTTCTCAGGACCTACTGATCCTCCCAAGTCTTCACCAAATTGTCATGGAAAATCAGATTACAGATTCAGATTTTACGGCGGGACTTTATCAGTTACAAGGATGCAAAAATGATAGATGCACACACAAGTTCAATATGACTGTTGAGCAAAGAAATCTCAGCTCTTTAACTGGACTTGCTAGAGGTACAATTTATATTTTTAAAAAAGAGTCAAAGTATTTTCTTTAGGTATCAAATTTATATTCCAAAAAATTCAAGGTATTTTCTTTAGATACATTAATTCATAAGGCAAATTGATCACGGCATTTTTGTTAATTCATGATAGGTTAGCAGAGTTGAAGTTGTTTAAGAGTGGTGACAGTGCATATTAAAAGTGACCACAGTATGTTTGTCCAGGGAAAGTAAAACACAAGAATTTTATCAGCTTGTTGAGTTCATAAGTACATACATAACTATGTAGTTTGGACTATTATGGAGATTTCTTCTTCAAAAGCAAAGAGGAGAGGTTTTCTTGGAATGAACAAGACATTACAAAACAGAGCTACAGCTACATTTAAGGGTAAAATTACTGTGGTTGTTGTTAAGACATATGGCCTCTAGGAAAATTGTCCTGGAATGGTGTGGACAGTTTCCCTGATAATCCCCAAATCACCCTCTCCCAGAGTGATTTGCCACATTCTTGCTTGGTTATAGATTTATAATAAGCCTATTAGGTTAGCAGAACATTAAATAATGTCACTTTTGTTGATCAAGTTTAAGGATATTTTATTGGTTGATGTGGTCTGCTTTTTCTCACCTATTCTATCTATATTAAGTCTCATGACCTCATCTAATAATTACTTCTCCAAAAGCCTACTTCCAAATTCCATTACATTCAGGATTAGGACTTTAATGTGGAAATTTGAAGGGGACACAAACATTCAGTCTATAGTAAAACTTCTACATATGTTCTAATTGTCCCAAGTGAGCCTCTTGCCCCCTTGTTCTTGACTTTTTATCATTCACCTTTTCATGTGATCTTTTGTTTATCCCTTCCTAACTCTACTGAGTTAATGGGTAAAAACCAGCAGGATGCAGACTGAAAGTTTAGGACTAGTGGAAGGGAAGGGGAAAGTATTTCCATTCCTTTCTCCAAGCATTTTCAATTTTTAATTCTATGAGCTTCAAGAGTACTTTATAGATATTACTGAAAGTAAAGTCATATAGCTTGCCCAATAAGCTGTTTCAGGAAATTTTAATGAGAAATTCTATCTCCTGTGAATTTCACCGAGTCACTGATATATTGTTTAATAATATTTTCTAAGGATTCTAACTTTAAAGCAGAGATGTACTTCTTAAAGAAATTTATTTTGCTATGCTTTAAAGTGTATTAATAGATTTTAATTGAATTAAAATAAATAAAATTAATTATAAAAATCAATTAATTTACTCTAATTATTATACATGTATTCTAAAATATAAAATTTGAACACTTTTAGGTCATTAATTGTGAAATTTAATATCTGCTCAATAAGTCTACAAATCTAAATCCAACATAATTTATTTACATAACATGACTTTCGTTGTAATTTTTGTTTTCAGAGAACTAAAAAAGCAATATTGTTGTAAAATTGCTGCATGAATTTCGACATTATTTGTATAAATACCTCTGCTGATAGAATTCTGTCATTAATTATGACACTCTGGTTAAATCAGTTCTAGAATTAAAATTTTACCACATTCTTCTATAACTACCTTGGTTTATAACTACCTTGGCTATGGGCCTTTGATAATTCCACTGTTAGGTAAAATTTCTTCTTATCAAGGAAAACTCACACATGAATCAATAAGAATTCCAAAAATCTTTTAACAAAAGCAAACAATAACCTCCTCCTGGTAAGGCTTATCTTCAAGTGTAAGCCCAGGGTAAGTAGTCACAATCTATAATCCAAATAAATAAGAAAAATGAGTACAGAAGTGCAGCTTCTAAAAATAAAAAGTTCCATTATTATGGTTAAACAGACAACGCACATTTAAATGAAGTTAAGAGTCTTTCTCCAATGTCTTTACATAGTTTATCCAAAAGGAAAAAATTGGATAAAACTCCTACTAACTCTGAAAAGGTTTACACTAACTAGTATAATGTTATTAAGCTCAAAAAGGATACTCTAAGTTCATAAGTTAATGATTCACTGTGAGTCAAAACTGGTTACTAACTTCTGGATGATTTAATTGAAAAGTGTATTTCTAGTTGAACTTGCATTTCTTGGGTCATAGTTTAGCTGGATAGTAAAGACTAAGAGTGGCCAGACCTACATTTATAATAAATCACTAAGGTCAACAATTAGGCTCATTTACAGTTATTAGAAATTTTCTATTTTCTAGTTCAGGAAACAAAACCAGTGTTTGATATTGGACAATAGAACATGTTCTTATATTGTGTGGTAGGCTGCCTCCAAGAGAGCTCTTAAGGATCCTCACCTCCTAATATTCATATCATTGTATGTTGTCCTCCCACATTGAATCAGGGCTGCTCTGTGTGACAAATAGACAATGGCAAGAATGAGAGTGTGTCTCTTCTGACGTGAGTTCATAAAGGGCCCAGTGGCTTCTGCTTTCCTCTGTTGGATTGCTTGTGCTGAAGGAAGCCAGCCACTATGTAGAAGGGACACTCAAGCAGTTGTATGGAAATATCCATGTTGAGAGAAACTAAGGCTTGCTGCCAAAAGTTGGCACCAATTTACCATTCAAGTGAAAGAGCCTTCTTGGAAGCAGATCCTCTAACCCCAGTCAAGCCTTCAAATGGCTGCAGCCCTGGCAAACATCTTGACTGCAACCTCATGAGCCTAAATTGCTGCCCAGCCAAGCAGCTCAGAAATCATAAGAGATAATAAATGTTCATTGGTGTTTTAAGATTTAAGATGATTCATTTATAGATAAATAATGCATATTGCAATCAGTAAGATAGTAAAGAGGCAGGCAGAACAGTAACAGTAAATTAGGGACATTCAATATTCACAGCACAAGTATTAGTATGACAGTGACTCAGATCTATAGCACAAGGTCAGAGTTATATTATCAGCAAGAGCTTTGAGGAAAAAAATGCCTAAATTACATCTTATGGAAATAAGATGTGCTTCAACCAAGGTGCTAGAAGAGGAGAGTTAATACAGAGGAAAGACTAGTAGTCCAATTGATGGAGAGGAAGAAATCTAAGGCTCTGAATTGTAAGTGTAAGAACTTTTCTAATGTGTTTATAGTGTAAATATGAATACAAATTATTCCTCTTGCTTTTTCAAATGGAACTTTAATGTGATTTATGTGAGTCATGCTCCTATTTGTACTGACCTCTAGTTCTGAATTTGGGCTTTTTTTCCAAGAGGTTATTTTTAGCCATTGAAAACAAACTATTTTAAAGTCATAATTTCTTGATCTATAAATTTTAAAAAGTTCACAGTAATTCTAAATGTATTTAATGATTTTTCTTTCTACTGTATTTATAAAATATGAATATTTGTGAAAAAAATAATTTCACTTTGTATTTTAAATTTAAAGAAAATTACATCTAACATTCTTCAAGGGTTATTACTTTCTGAGCTTCCAAGGACCTGCTAAACAGTTTGTACCCTCCAGAAATCAACTGGATTTTTAAAATACTCCACATTCTTTTCTGGATTCAAACTCACTCTGTAGTGTCCTACTCCTCACTTAGCTGTTAAGAGAGAATAAATAAGCCATTCATTAAATAAACTCGTTTCTGAGGATCCAAAGGAATAGGCATATTTAAAAAAATAATGCTTTTAGTGGTGACTTGTTTGTGAAGAAATTCCTTTTGGAAGGAGAGTCTTCCCACATAGACATTTGCCAACCATGCAAAAACTCAGGCCTGGGTACGGACATCAGCATGGAATTAGTGTGTGGGTAAATGAGGATGTTTAGACTATTTGGGCTTTGGAGTAAGGAAAAAGTGACGCAGAATTGTGTTAATTCAAGAGCAAGGGATTTTCATTCCTGTCTACTTCCACAAACTGGCACTTAAAGCAGTGATATTCTTTAAAAAATACCATGCAATACACACTAAGTTACTCCCTGTTTTCCTCCTTCTCTCCCTTCCTTCCTTCCCTCCTTCCTTCCTTTTTTCCTTCCTTTCTTCCATGTATACATGTATCATTCTATCTATTATTTTTGCCTCTCTTTGCCTTAATACGAAAACTTGTTCTTTGATTTCTGTCAGAAAATATTTAAAAGTCTTTCTGAAATATATTTAGAGTTTCTAGGTGCCATTACTTGAGTGCTTACCCCATGTTAAATATTATGCTAAGCCTTTCATCTAATGTAGCCAAGAATGTATTATTACCCTCAGGGAAGATAGCAGTTTTGAGGAGAGAGCAAATAAATGGCTTGCCAGTGCCACACTGACAATGTGACATGGAACTGGGACTGGTCCACAGGTCTGTCCAGCTCCAGTGCCCATGATTTTAATAACTACAGAATATTGGGGGAAAATATAACTAACATTATTGTAGTGCTTACAAATGTCAGGACTTCTCAGTAAAATCTCAGACATCTCTTGTAGCAATATTTTTGCTAATATATCTTCTAGGACAAGGGAAACAAAGAAAAAATAAACAAATGACACTACATCACACTAAAAAGATTCTGCATAGCAAAAGAAACTATCAACAGCCCAGCCAGTGTGGCTCAGTGGATTGAGCATCTTCTCATGCACCAAGAGGTCACCGGTTCGATTCCCAGTCAGGGCATATGCCCGGGTTGCAGGCTCGATCCCCATTGAGGTCATGTAGGATGCAGCCGATTGATGATTCTCACATCAATGTTTTTATCTCTCTCTCCTTCTCCCTTCCTCTGTCTCTAAAAAAATCAATAAAAACATATATTTTTTTTAAAAAGAAACTGTCAACAGAATGAAAAGGAACCCACTGAATGGGCAAACATATTGGCCAATGATACATCTGATAAGGGGTTAATTTCCAAAATGTATAAAGAACTTATACAACTCAACACCAGGAAGACAAACAATCCAATTAAAGAGCAGAGGACCTGAATAGACACCTCTCCAAAGAGGACATACAGAAGGTCAATAGACATATGAAAAAATACTCAATGCCACTAATCATCAGAGAGATGCAAATTAAAATGACAATGAGATACCACCTCACACCTATCAGAATGGCTATCATCAATAAATGAACAAACAGATGCTGACAAGGATGTGGAGAGATGGAATCCTAGGGCACTGTTGGTGGGAATGCACACTGGTGCAGCCACTGTGGAAAATAGTATGGAGTTTCCTCAAAAACCTAAAAATGAAACTGCCTTTTGACTCAGTGATCCCACTTGTGGGAATATATCCTAAGAATTCCAAAACACCGAATTAAAAGAAAATATGCAACCATATGTTCACTGCAGCATTATTTACAATAGCCAAGATCTGGAAATAGCCCAAGTGCCCATCAGTAGATGAGTGGATAAAAAAGCTGTGGCACATTTACATAATGGAATACTACACGGCCATGAAAATAAAGGAAATATGACCTTTTGCAGCAGCATGGATAGACTTGGAGATTATTACGCTAAGTGAAATAAGCCAGTCAGAGAAAGACAAATACCATATGATCTCACTTATATGAGAAATCTAATGAACAAAATAAACTGATGAACAAAATAGAACCAGAGGCATGAACAGCTGTGGAACAGCTGTCAGAGAGGAGGGAGAAGAGGGGACTGGATAAAAAAAGGTTAAGAGATTAGCCAAAAACATATATACATAACACATAGACACAGACAACAGTGTGGTGATAGCCAGAGGCAAAGGGGGTGGGGGCTGGGTGGAGATGGGCAAAGCGATGGAAAACAGAGACAGAAAGAAATTTTGCTTGGGCCCATGGGCACACAATTCAGTGTGCAGATGATGTTTTATTGAGTTGTACACTTGAAACCTATATGGTTTTATGAACCAATGTCACCCCAATAAATTCAATAAAAAACAAATATCAGGCTTTCTTCTAAGAACTTTGCATATATCTACTTTATCAATCCTCACAACAACCCTAAGAATTATAAACTACTATTATCCTCATTTTACAGATAAGTAAAGTAAAGCAAGGAGAGGTTTAGAGGAGTTAAAAGAAGGCATATAATCTCCTGTTGTCCAACTTCCAAACACATACTACTAATCTACCAACAAACAGTTTTTTAAAGCACATATATTTTGAAGATACTGCAATATAAAATGTTTTAAGAAAAATTAAAGTCAAAAGATATTTTGATATTGTCATAGTATTAAAAGCAATAAATTTTATCTAATCAACAACTTTGAATAAGAACCAGACTTTGGAGATATTTTAATATTTTAATGATCCAAAAGCAACCTTTTTAAATTACATTATATTTCAATTTATTTAAAACCATTGTAAAGATGGTCTTTTAAAACTTAGAGTTTTTACTGCACACACAAATAAAATGTTAAGTTAAAATTGATCTTTTAAAATTTCACTTGTCTAAGGGTTAATCACCTTTAAAGATTTTTGTACTAACAGGAGTAGATGAGCATGTAAATTCATTCAAACAGATTTTTGAGAAATTGGAAATTAAATAGTTAACAGTTGATCATGTTTTTGCAGAGCTTAAGGAAACAAAAAGGAAATTATGACTAATTCATCTGTAAATGAACCTAACTGAAAGAAAAGGTGTGTACTTGTCCAAATCTGGGCTAAAAGTCAAGTTTTAAGATATGCGGAAATTCCATTTTCCTGTTGATGAACCAAGTAATTAATAATCTTGATCATGAAATAGATAAGCTTCTACTGCAAATTCACTTATTCAGTTGAAAACATATGCATAGTTTAAAGTACATATTTTTATAACAATGACATATTCATAGTAAAGCACCATTTATTCAGTACTTATTACCAAATTGCATTGATCGACATTTGCAATTAAGATGGCTAACAGTCAGTTCATAATGTAGACTGGGAAGGGGAGATAAGAGCAGAAAAGAGATACAGTTTCTATTAGAAGTAAGTTTATGTCAGTTGTAAGATTTTAAAAGAAGTTAAGATTTTCTTAAATAATTCAATGAGCCTTGACTTTAAAGTTCTGAGCTTTAAAGAAATGAGAGGGAGTAGCCATCTGAACAAATAACTAAAAAAAAAAAAACTAGGAAAGGATAGCTCTAAGAGTTGTGGACATAGGTCATCATGAACTCTTTCTACCAGCTTACACTATGTGACTTTAAAGTAGAAAGCACTGTGAAAAGGAGAAAGAAAGCAGTTCCTTCCATACAAAGAAGTTAGTTGGGAGCACTCACAAGGAAAAATAATGTCTTATATTCTATATGTCAGCAGAAACGTGTCCAAAACACTAAATCAAAAGCTGGTGCTAGAAAGTTAGAGAGATTATATATGACTCTGGAGATTTGACACTAAGAAAGGTTCACGGTCAGTGATTTCCTTAATGTTGACAAGAAAGTTAGAGTTAAGTAGTTATCAGTGCAACTAATGACTAGAGAGAAAACAATTTTTTAGTATTTTATACTTTTTAAAAATTAGCTCTAAATCTCTTTCTTGGCAAATTATTTAAAAAAAATGAAAACATTAAAAACAGAAAACTATGTGATCAGAAATAAATTTCAACATATTTGTCATAAGTGAAATAGAATACATTAATCTATTAGATTGACTGTAAAATAATGATCACCTAAATACAGGAAACATATTTACAATTAAATGACTAAAAAAGGGTTGAAAGTAAAAGTGTAAACAAATGCTAATCATATGGGGAAAAGTAGGGATTATAATATTAGTCTCAGGCAATTATTAACTCAAAACAAAAGGCATGTTAAAAAATGGATTCTTTAAAATAATAAAGAATGCAGCCCTGGCTGGTGTTGCTAAGTGGTTAGAGCATCAGTCTGTGCACCAAAGGGTTGTGGGTTTGATTCCTGGTCAAGGACAGGTACCTGGGTTGCAAGTTCGAGCCCCAGCCTCAGTCAGGGTCGTGCAGGAAGCAACCAATTGATGTGTCTTTTTCACATAAATCTTTCTCTCTTTCTCTCTTCTTCCAGTTCCTCCTCCTCCCTCCCTCCTTCCCTTCCACTCCCTCTAAAAATCAATAGAAAAAATATCCTTGGGTAAGTATTACCAAAAATAAATAAATAGATAAAAATAATTTTAAAGACTGTAATCCACAATAAATATTTCTCAAGGATGTTTAAGCACCAAACAACAGCTTCGAATTCAAGAAAGCAATGCTGCAGAAAACACAAGTAGACACAGAAAAACAATATCCATCTCACACATGAGAGATAAAGTAGATATAAAAATAAGTAAGCATATAAAGACCTTAAGTAACAATACTGTAGATCTAAAAGGTAAATATTAAATTCAATATCTTCAAAACAAAAGAGCAATTTTATAAAAATGCCATCAAGTGTTTGTAAAAATGTATTATATGGGCAAAGAGACATATGAAAAAATGCTCAATGTCACTAATCATCAGAGAGATGCAAATTAAAACAACACTGAGGTATCACCTCACACCTGTCAGAATGGCTGCCATCAACAAATCATCAAACAACAAGTGCTGGCGAGGCTGTGGAGAAAAGGGGACTCTAATACACTGCTGGTGGGAATGCAGACTGGTGCAGCCACTATGGAAGACAACATGGTGTTACCTCAAAAAGTTAAAAAGTGAACTGCCATTTGACCCAGTGATCCCACTTCTAGGAATATATCCTAAGAAGCCTGAAACACCAATCAGAAAGGATATATGTACCCCTATGTTCGTAGCAGCACTATTTACAATCGCTAAGATCTAGAAACAGCCCAAGTGTCCATCAATAGATGAGTGGATAAAAAAGCTGTGGTGCATATACACAATGGAATACTATGCAGTTGTAAGAAAGAAAGATCTCTTATCCTTTGAGACAACATGGAGGGACCTGGAGAGTATTATCCTAAGCAAAACAAGCCAATCAGAGAAAGACAAATATCACATGATCACACTTATTTGTGATATATAATAAACAAAACAAACTGATGAACAAAATAGACTCAGAGACATAGTAGTAGGGTACAGACTGACAAACCTCTGGGGAGGGAAGAGATAAAAAACAGAGTTTATATGCAGGTATGCATAACCATGGACATGGACAACAATACTGGCGACATGTGCAGGGGCAGGATCAGGAGGAGGGGGTCAATGAAGGGAAAATGAGAAACATTTGTAACAAAATTAATAAAAAAATAAAAAAATAAAAACTAAATTACCCCCAAAAATGTATTAATTTT
This sequence comes from Tadarida brasiliensis, assembly GCA_030848825.1. Taxonomy (NCBI): domain Eukaryota; kingdom Metazoa; phylum Chordata; class Mammalia; order Chiroptera; family Molossidae; genus Tadarida; species Tadarida brasiliensis. The sequence continues at coordinate 27,423,613 of CM061267.1, read as the reverse complement.
AAGCCAAAAAAATTCAATAAATTCTGAAATATAGAAACAACACAGAACACATTATCTGATCACAGCACAGTAAAATTAGAAGTCAACAAAAATGAAAAACAACAACATAACATCTTCACAACCACCTAGAAATTCTAAACTTTTTGGTTAAGCAATTTTGGGGGCAGTGAAAGAATGTCAAAACCAAAATTTTACAATATTTGCAGTGAATAGTAGGCCGTATATTCAATGATAGCTCAAAAACATGACAAATACCACTACAGCCCATTGCATTAGCTGCCCAACATCACACACACTCTTTTTTCCAAAGCTAAACTTATGATGGCATCAATAAAAACAACCTAATATAATTAACATAATTTTATTATCCCCTTATAAATGAAAACAAGGTCATCCTCTACTTAAATAGAGATGATACAAAATCTTATAAATTACTGCATCTTAACCAGCAGTCAGGGGGCTGTAGATTAAATGTTTGGGAAGTGGTTCACTCCAACTTGAACCCTGACACTCCAGGACTCACATACTGCTCTATATATTAGACCCTGAATTAGAGAATATATTATAGCATAAAAGGCAGTACATCAAATTAGAATCTTCAATTGACCATTCTACTGTAGGAGCATATTCTGTTAGGATTGTTATATGGTAAGACTTGTGAATCCTATAGACATTATCTCATTGCTTGACTTACTTCACTGTGAAGTGAATTATTGAAGCAGATGCAATGACTATAATTAGATATTTAGTCAATCTATAGATGGTGGTGTTGGCAGAATCATGGTGGCAGGGAAAGTGAATCAAAACTGACTTTATTTCCTAAGGAAAAAAATAATTGCCCCTTTTTCTAACTTGAAAAATTTCCAACATATACACTCTATAAAGCTAACTGGGCCTCCATAGGCTAATAGCTAGTTGCTGCTACTTTAAAATTTGGAGCATAGTAACGGCAGTACCAAGTCAATCTTTATGAGGAAAAGTTCTTATTGATGAAACCAAGCAAAGTCTCTGTTCTTGTCACAATGCCCATCGAGCAAGCTTGGAATTGAATATGAAAAATAATTGACTGACATCACAGAATTAGGCATTTTGCTCACCCAGTTATAGAGAGTTGTTTTTTGGTTTTGTTTTTCCTGTGGAGGTCTTTTTGTGAACATTCATATGAGACACAAATATTCTCACACATTAGATTTTTTACCCAACTACCTAATACCAGTCTTCCAGTGTGACTTTTTCCAAGTTCCAGATCATTTGGTCAAACCATTAAATTAACCATATCCACAAATTGGTATAGCTAATTCCTTACCTCAAGTCATCCCACTCCACAATTCTTATAATTAGCATTGCTTCCATTCTGTTCAGTCTCCACAGCCACAGCCCACCCTTATGCTTTACCTTCTATTTGACTTTATCACAAGAGTAAGTCTCAGCAAGCATGATGTTACTCCATGACACGTGATTTCACCATTCCACTTATCGTTTTCTGCCCATGTAATAACAAACTCCAAAGTTCTACTAAAGGCATACTATTTAGGGTTATTCTGGTAATCAACTGACTTAGCCTGGGTTTCCCAGGAAGCAGATTATGGTTTAGATCAGTGATTTTCAACTGGTGTGCCACAAGAATTTTAAAACATACAATACCTGACTGTTTAGGGACACTGACCTCTTTTCCTCACATTGTCAAATAAAAAATGACAACAGCCAACACAACAATAGCTGCCTGTTTTGAATGCTCTATCTTGAACCATAAATATATAGGTCATATAATAGAGTTGTATCTTATTGGTCACGTCACATAATAAGGTTGTGTCTTATTGGTTAATTCTTGGTACCAGAAATCCTTATACACAAGTAGAGGCATCTGATTCTTTTAAAAGTCACTTTGGCCCTGGCTGGTTTTGCTCAGTGGTTAGAGTGTCAGTTTGCAGACCAGAGAGTTTTGGGTTCGATTACTGGTCAAGGGCATGTACCTCAGTAGTGGGTTCAATCCCCAGTCCTAGTCGGGGTCGTGCGGGAGGCAAGCAATTGATGTGTCTCTCTCACATCGATGTTTCTCTCTCTCTCTCTCTCTCTCTCTCCCTCCTTCCTTTCCACCCTATCTAAGAAAATCAATGGAAAAAAATATATCCTTGGGTGAGGATTAATAAATAAATAAAAAGTCACTTTGGAGCAAAAAGGGTAGATAATTACTATTATTATTATTTTTTTTGTAAATCAATCAGTATTATACCTATTTGTTGTCAGATCAGCAAAAAATATAAAATACTTTTTGGTTTGCTTCAGAATTTTAATTAGTTTATGTGTACAATGAGAAGAAAAAGTTTGAAAATCACTGGCTTAGATGGAATTATACTATCAGGGAATAAAAGTCAAGGGAGCAGAGGTGAGGGGGAAAAGAACGTGAGGGAAAGAGGGAGAGTGAATAGGAGGAGGAGTTTTGACCTGGCCACTACTTAGTGCTACTGCTTCTTCTCAAGAAGTGTATAAAGTGCATTTCCAGATAATGACTTGGTGGGTTGGAGGAGGGAAAAACGTATTGGCTGTCATTTTCTGGTGGTCAAAGATTTGCCCTATAGTGTATCAAAGGCTATGAAACTCCAGGGTGTTTATGCATAGGCGTGATCACTGAGCAGAGGCAGGACGTAAGAGGCATGCGTTATGGGCTGGAGGTAACAATTACATGGAATATGCAAAAGTGAATAGTACATTGTGTTAGATGATGCAAGGCACCCATCTGGTTGTGCATTAGTGAAGTAAGTCAGAGTTGGGGAAGCTTGGAACAAGAAATAGGTAATGCCAGAGCCTCTGAAATAGTTCATAACAGTATCTGATATGGAAGGACTCTATAATATTTGTAACTTCTTGATATTCTGCTCTTGGCAGCATTAGTTCATCAATATAGTGAGCAAGCACAGTGTCTAGTAAGATGTTGAGATGATCAATGTCCCATGGATCATAGTGTTGCACAGAGCTGAAGCATGATAGTGAAGGTGCACAGTTATCTCTTCTAGATAAAAGATAACTTCTTCTGATATTATTCTTTATTAAGATACAGAAAAAAGCATTTCATAGGTCAATAGCTGTATATCAGATATTAGAGTATGGGCTGACTTGAAACATTGGACCCCAAAAGAAGAAAATGTTCTTTGCCTAAATATTTAAAAATACATATATAGTCATAATAATGTAAGTGTTTCTTATTTTTAATCTTTAAAGGTATCCTACAGTCAATGTAAAAAAATTAGGCTGTAGTTAAAAAGCAAAACATAATATTGGCAAATATGACAATGTAAAAGTATAACTATAGAAGGTAAAAATTGAAGGGGAGGAGGTAAGCTGGAAAACAAGGTAGACACTTTAGTAACTTCATCTTTCAAGGGAGAAGGCAAGAGATGCTGTCTCAAGATGATGGAGTTAGGGTTAGTGTGAGAGTTAGGGTTATACACTTTAAGTATATATAATTAATATTACAGATTTGACCAATGAAACAATTATATATCAAACCCTGGAAGAAAAGAGGTAGTGTTAGTGTTCTATAACTTCATCTTTTGTATTGAAGAAGCAATATATTTTATTCAAAATTAATAATTTAAGACATTTATAAACATAGAATTTTGAGTTCTGAAGTCAGTACTAGAAGAATTAAAAACAAAAATAATATATTTTGGTCAAGATGGCTAAGAAGGTAAATGCTGTGCTTGCTTCCTCCCATGAGCACATCAAAATTACAACTAAATTATAGAAAAATCGACCTGGTGCCTGGCCGGTGTGGCTCAGTGGTTGAGTATAGACGTATGCACCAAGAGGTCGCCAGTTCGATTCCCAGTCAGGGCACATGCCCAGGTTGTGAGCTCTATCCCCAGTGTGTGTGGGGGGGGCATGAAGGAGGCAGCCAATCGATGTTCTCTCTCATCGATGTTTCTATCTCTCTCTCCCTCTCTCTAAAATCAATAAAGAAAAAAATATTTTAAAAAATTATCTTTAAAAGAAAAAAAGAAAGAAAGAAAAATCAACCTGGAGAACCATCTGAGGTCTAGCTGAGCAGAAGTTCTATAACCAAGGATATAAAGAAGCCACATCAAAACTGCTTGGAGGGGCAGAGAGGTAAAACTAGTTGGTCCCACACCCATGTGGAGATTGAGAATCAGGAGGGATATCTTAGCTGCAGAGGTCCTTCTTGAAGAGTGGGGGGTCCCAGCCCCATACCAGGCTCCCCATCCCACAGAATGAGTACCAGGAAGAGGAGCCCCCACAATAGCTGGCTGTGAAGATCAGCAGGGATTTCATTAGTTCCAGTGAGACAAAGGGCTGCTGGAAACACAGGTGTCTGCACACAGACTCACTTGTTCACAGTCACCCCACCCTGAGTTCCAATGAAGGGACTACAGCATGCAGCTCGGAAGGCAGCAGAGACATATAGGAAAAGACTGAATTATATGACTTCAGGACAAGGGCTGGAGGGTTGGCTACCATTATTCCTGTATTTAGCCCTCCTGCCACACAGAATGCATGATTCCCTGAGACCCCGCCCACTCCAACTCATGCACCCCTAGAGGCTATTTCAGTGGCAGGCAATTGACTTTGGCCTCTGAACCGCTGGAGACTCTTGCAGCAGCCAGCAGCCAGCCTCAAGCTCAGCATAGCTGGAGTCTTTTGCAGGGCAAGCAGCCAGCCCAGGCCTGCCTACAACCTTTCTAAAAAATTCTCAAAGGCCTGCAGGCCCAGGCAGGCAGTGGGTAGCCTGGGTGTGCCCTGTACCTCATACTGAATAGTCTCAAGTTTGGCACTGGAAACAAATCTGCTTCATCAAGCTGGTGAACACCACTCACCTCACCTTGGTGACTCCCTGAAATGCAACGTCACCCAACTTATGTACCACCCGGGGCATTTTCAATGACTGTGCCATAGGGGCAACCAACAGGTGGTGGCTAGACTAGGGATGCCCAGTGCCATTTGCTGAGTGGCCCCAGGCCCAGTCTTATCTTGGTCCAGCACAGGCAGATACCAAGTGCAAATTGCTTTGTGTCTTCTAACAGGTGGTCCCAGGCTGCTCACAGGCAGCAGCTGATCTTGGGTTGCACTGGAGCCCTTTCCAAGAAACCCCAGAACCAACATACCTGGTGGCTGGCTTCAGACCACAACAGAGCGCCTCTCAATTAACTCCCAAAGCAGCACACCTAAAGGGTGGTCTCAACAACCACCAGATCTCCAATGGGGCTAATCCTGCTCTGTAAGGTCAGCCCCCACACAGCAATTTGTATGCTATGGTCATGGCCAATCTTCACAGCCAGTCAGCCTGAGGATCAAATCTATCCACTAACATGCCAAAATCAGTCAGGCTCAATGACAACAGAAGGACACACACAACCACAGATGGGACACTTCTGGAGCACCCAGCTACAGTGAACAGGGTGATTGTGCCACTGGGACCCACAGGACACCTACTAAACAAGGCCACACAGCCAAGATGGGAGACATAGCAGATCAACAAACACAGACAGTTAAAATGAGGAGACAAAGAAATATGTTCCAAATGAAAGAATAGGATGAAACTCCAGAAAAAGAACTAAAAAAAAAAAAATTAGGCAAGCAATCTACCATATAAAGAGTTCAAAACACATTATAATGATGCTCAATGAACTTAAGGAAAGAATAGATGAACTCAATGAGAACTTCAACAGAGAGACAGTAAGCATAAAAAAGAGCATAGAAACCATAAAAAACAACCATTCAGAAATTAAGACTATAGTAACTGAAATGAAGAATACACTAGACAGAATCAACAGCAGATAGAAAAAACAGAGGATCAAATTAGCATTTCGGAAGAAAACATAGCATAAAAAAAATTGGAACAGCAAAAAAAAAATGTTTTTAATGAGGATACTTTGACTTCTAGAACAACATCAAGCATAATAAAATTTGCATCATGAGGGTACCAGAAGGAGAAGAGGGAAAGCAAGGGATTGAGGATGTATTTGAAGAAATAGTGACTGAAAACTTCTGTAACTTGGTGAAGGAAATAGGCACACAAGTCCAGGAAACACAGAGTCCCAAGCAAGATAAACCTAAAGAGGCTCACATCAAGAAACATTATAATTAAAATGGCAAATGTTAAAAATAAAGAATCTTAAATGAAGCAAGAGAAAGGCAGTGGGCTACTTATGAGCGAGTTCCCATAAGAGTGTCAGCAATTTTCTCGACAGAAACTATGCAGGCCAGAAGAGATTGGCACAAAATATTTAAAGTGATAAAAAGCAAGGACCTGCAAACCCTATTCTACCCAGCAAGGCTACCATTTAAAATTGAAGAAGAGATAAAGAGATCCCCAGACAACAAAAAGGTAAAGGAGTTTTTCACCTCCAAGACAGTATTACAAGAAATGTTGAAGATACTTTTTTTAAGAAGAAAAGGAAAAAAGAAAACATAAATATGAATAATAAAATAGCAATAAATACATACTTATCAATAATTACTTTAAATGTAAATGGATTAAATGCTCCAATTAAAAAATATAGGGTAGCTGAATGGACCTGTGATTATAAGACATTATAAGAGACTGAAAAATGAAATGGAAGAAGATACAAATAAATAAATGAAAGCATAATCCATGTTCATGGGTAGAAAGAATTAACACCGGAGTCAGGAAAAATGGCAGCAGAGTGAATGGAAGCTACACTAACCACCTCCCAGGACCAAACTTGAATTACAATTAAAATACAGAAAAGTCATCAGGAATAAGCAACTGAAAACCAGCTGGAGAGAAACCTTATAACCAGAGACATAAAGAGGAACCCAAATCGAGTCTGATAGGAGGTGCAGAGGCATGAGAGGGCTGGTTGGGCTCTCACAGGAAGCAACTGAAGGTTATCTCAGCTGTGAGAAGTCCCCCCTGAGATGTCTGGGGTTTAAACCCCAAACCTGGCTCCCCAGCACAGAGTGGTGGAACAAGGGAAGGTGCCCACACAACACCTGACTATAAAAAATACCCCACCAGAGCAGAGGTCCTGTCCAGCAGGGAGAGGAGCTTGGAACACTGGCACTTCCCTTTTGGACCAGAGCACTAAATTACAGCTATAGCCACTCACCCTGGGCTCCAGCAGAGGGAGGGCTGACTAGACTGGAACTATGTGAGGAGAGTCAGGGATTCATGGTACTGGGGAAAGAGTTGGAAAGGAGGCCATCAGGAGCCCTATGCTAAGTCACTCCCCATGCTACCAAAACCATTTTTGGGAAGAGTCTTCCCATCAAAGTGGCTTTAGCCTAGGGGTTTTGGGGGGAAGCAACTGCCCCACCCATTAGAATTTCACCATGCCCACCAGGAGGAGTTAGTGCCTACCACAGAGCTGCAACCTGAGGCTCACTAACTGTCAGAGATTATCAGCCAGCCTGCAGGCAGAAACAAGTCTCTGGATGCTTCCAGCCTTGGGCCTGACTTGTGGTCCTTGGACTTTGTGGCTCTGGGGACCAAGCAGTGAAGGCTAAAGCTTGGTTCCCTGTGCTGAGTCATTATTCCATGCTGCAGAAACCATTTTTCTCAGGCAGAGTTTTCCTCTCAAAGCAGCTTTAGCCCAGGGAGGAAGCAGTTACCCCAACTGCTGGAAATCCTCTCGCCCTGCCTACTGGGGAGGAACTTACATCCAGCTGAAGACTGCAATCTGAGGCTCATTAAGTGACTGAGACTAAAAATCAGCATGCAGGCAGAGGAGGATCTCTGGGATATTTTAATCTTTGCCTGGCCTTGGATTCTAACCAAGAGAATTAGACCAGACATTGGTGTTCAACTTAGTCCCTTCCATAAATATCCAAACTCAGCAGAGGGAGCCACAATCTGCAGAACATTGATATCCACAAGGAGATTTGGGCAGGTTCCAAACCCTGTTGAGACAGCCAAAATGATGAAACAAAGAAATATGTCCAAATGAAAGAACAAGAGAATCCTCCAGAAGAAGGTCTAAATGAAATAGAGATAAGCCAGTTATAAGACATAGAATTCAGAGTAATGATTACAAGGATGCTCAACAGCATGAGAAAAGATATAGAAACAATAAAAAATGACCAATTGAAAAACAAGAATGACATAGCAGAAATAAAGAACACATTGGAAGGAATACCGGCAGATTAGAGGAAGCTGAGGATCGGATAGGTGAATTAGAAGACACAGTAGAAAAAATAACTCAACCAGAGAACCAAAAAGAAAAAACAATTAAAAAATAGGAAGACAGTTTAAGAGAGCTGTGGGATATGAAATGTAGCAACATGCACATCATAGGAGTATCAGAAGAAGAAGAAAGTGAGCAAGGCTTAGAGAATTTGTTTGAAGAAATAGTGGCAGTAAACTTCCCTAACTTGGTGAAGAAAAAAGGCATACAAGTTCAGGAAGCAGAGAATCTCAAGCAAGAAGAACCCAAGGAGGCCCACACCAAGACACAATCATAATTAAAATGCCCAAAATTAAAGACAAAGAGAAAATCTTAAAGGCAGCAAGAAAAAAGCAACACAGCACCTATTATACAAGTCACTCCCATAAGTCTGTCAGCTCATTTCTCAACAAAAACACCACAGGCCAGAAGGGAATGGCATGAAGTTTTCAAGGTAATGGAAAACAAGGATCTGAAACCAAGACTACTCTATCCAGCAAGGCTATTACTCAAAATAAAAGATGAAACAGAGAGCTTCTCAGACAGAAAAAAAGGGATAAAGGAATATATCACCACCAAACCAGCATTGCAAGAAATATTAAAGGGACTACTGCAGTAAGCAGAAGAAATAGAGAGAGAGAAACATAGGCATAATATACTAAAATGGCAATAAATAAGTTCATATGAATAATAACCTTAAATGTAAATGGATTAAATGCTTTAATCAAAAGACACAGAGTAGATGACTAGATAAGAAAGCATGACCCACATATATGCTGTCTACAAGAGACCCACCTAAGAACAAAAGACTGATAGAGGATGAAAGTGAAAGGATGGGAAAAAATTTTTTTAAGAAAATGGAAACAAAAAGAAAGGTAGGGTAGGAATACTCATATCTGATAACATAGACTTCAAAATGAAGGCCATAAAAAGAGACAAAGACAGTCACTATATAATATTAAAGGATCAATCCAAAAAGAAAACCTTGGTAAACTATATGCACATAATACGGAAACACCAAAGTATAAAAAAACAAAACAAAACAAAACAAACCCTCTTGATAGACTTTAAGGAAGAGATCAATAGAAATAAAATCATACTAGGGGAAATAACACCCCATTGACATCAATGGATAGATCTTCTAGACAAAGAATTAACAAGGAAACAGGCCATACATAAATGACACACTAGATCACATCAATTTAATTTATGTTTACAGAACATTTCATACCAAAGCTGCACAACATACAATCTTCTTAAGTACACAAGGACATTATCAAAAATAGACCACATCTTAGGACACAAACTAAGTCTATACAAGTTCAAAAAGACTGAAATCATATCAAGTATCTTCTCAGGTCAGAATGGCATGAAACTAGAAATCAATGACAATAAAAACAGTCAAAAACATTCAAACACATGGAGGCTAAATAGCATGTTATTAAACAATAAATGGGTTACCAAGGAGATCAAGGAAGAAAAAAACCTTCCTGGAAACTAATGAAAATGAACACACAACAACACAAAATCTATTGGACACAGCAAAAGCAGTACTAAAAGGGAGTTCAGAGCATTAGCAGCCTACCTCAAGTAATAAGAAAATTTTCTAATAAACTATCTAACCCTACAACTTAAAGAACTAGAAGTGAATAAAAAGAAAAACCCAGAGTAAGTAGAAGGAGAGAAATAATAAAGGTCAGAATATAAATAAATGATACAGAGACTAAAAAAGCAATTCAAAAGACCAATGAAACTAAGAGCTAGTACTTTGAAAAGATAAACAAGATTGATAAAACCTTAGCCAGACTCACCAAGAAACAAAGAGAGAAGACCCAAATAAACAAAATTAGAAACAAAAGAGGAGAAGTTACAACTGACACCATAGATACAAAGGATTGTTAGAAAATACTATGAACAAATTTATGCCAACAAATTGGACAACGTAGGCAAAATGGACAAATTCCTAGAATCATACAGTCTTCCAAAACTCAACTGGGAAGAGTCAGAAAACCTGAACAGAGCAATGACAATTAAGGAAATTGAAGCAGTATTCAATAATCTGCCAGAAAACAAAAGCCTGGGTCTGGACGGCTTCACAGGGGAGTTTTACTGAACATTCAAAGAAGAACTAATACCTGTTCTTCTCAAACTATTCCAAAAAATTCAAGAAGGAAGACTGCCAGGCTCCTTTTATGAAGCTAGCATAATCCTAATTCAAAAACCAGATAGAGACACTACAAAGAAAGAAACTTGCCAATATCCCTGATGAACATAGATGCCAAAATCCTCAACAAAGTCTTAGCAAATCGGATGCAGCAATATATTTAAAAAAATTATTCACCACGACCAAGTGGGATGTATCCTAGGGATGCAAGGCTGATACAATATCAGAAATCAATAAATGTGATACACTACATAAAGAAAATGAAAGATAAAACCATATGATCATATCAGTAGATGCTGAAAAAGCATTCGACAAAATCCAGCACCCATTTCTGATAAAAATGCTCAGCAATGTGGGACTAGAGGGACCATATCTCGACATAATAAAGGCCATATATGAAAAACTTACAGCCAACATCATACTCAATGGGCAAAAACTAAAAGCATTTCCTTTAAGAACAGGAACAAGACAGGGTTGCCCACTTTCGCCACTCTTATTCAACATAGTCCTGGAAGTCTTAGCCACAGCAATCAGATAAGAGGAAAAAATATAAGACATCCAAATGGGAAAGCAGGAAGTGAAAGTGTCATTATTCACAGATAACATGATATTGTACATAGAAAACCACAAACACTCTATCAAAAAACTACTAGATTCAATAAATGAACTTGGCAAAGTAGCAGGATACAAAATTAACATTCAGAAATTGATGGTATTCTTATTCACCAATAATGAACACTCAGAAAGGAAAACTGGAAAAAAATTCCCATTTACCATTGCAACAACAACAAAAATAAGATACGTAGGAATAAACTTAACCAAGGAAGTAAAAGACCTTTTCTCAGAGAACTATAAGACATTGAAAAAAGAAATAGAGGAAGATAATAAAAAGTGGAACATATACCACGTTCATGTATTGGAAGAATCAACATCATGCTCAGCAGTTAGAGCGTTGGCCTGCGGTCCAGAGAGTCCCAGGTTTGGTTCCCGCTAAGGGCACGTACCTCGGTTGCACTTTGTCCCCGGCCCTGGTTGGGTCGTGTGGGTGGCAGCCACTCGATGTGTCCCTTTCACGTTGATGTTTCTCTCTCTCTCTCTCTCCCTCCCACTCTATCTGAACAAAAAATGAAAAAATGTCCTCGGGTGAGGATAAAAAAAAAAAAAAGAAAATAATCAACATCATTAAAATGTCAATACTACCCAAAGCAATCTATTGATTCCATGCAATCCTTATTAAAGTACCAATGGCATATCTCACAGATCTAGAACAAATACTCCAAAAGTTTATATGGAACCAAAAAAGACCTCAAATAACTACAGCAATCTTGAAAAAGAAGAAAAAAGTTGGAGGGATCACAATACCCAATATCAAATTACACTACAAAGCCATCAAAATTAGAACAGCCTGGTACTGGCAGGAGAACAGACATATAGATCAATGGAACAGAACAGAGAACTCAGGAATCAACACAAGACATTATGCACAATTAATATTCAACAAAAGAGGCAAGAACATACAATGGTGAAAAGACAGTCTCTTCAATAAATGGTGTTATTTGAAAATTGGACAGGTACATACAAAAAAAATGAAACTAGACCACAAACTTACACCATAAACAAGAGTAAACTCAAAATGGATAAAATACTTAAATGTCACTTGTGAATCATAAATATCCTAGAAGAAAATGTAGTCACAAAATCTCAGACATCACACATAGCAGAATTTTCACTGATTCATCATCATCTAGGGCAAGAGAAACAAAGGAAAAGATTAATAAACAGGACTGCATCAAACTAAAAAGTTTCTGCATGGCAAAATAAACCAGCATCAAAATAAAAAGGAATCCACTCTTTGGGGAACATATTTGTCAATGATACATGGAATAAGGGGTTAATATCCAAAATATATAAAGTACTCATACAGCTCCACAAAAGGAGGACAAACAAATCCAATAAGAAAATGGGCAGTGGACCTGAAAAGACACTTCTCCAAACAGGACATACAAATGGCCAAGAGACATATAAAAAAATGCTCAACTTTACTAATCATCAGAGAGATGCAAATTAAAATGACTATGAGGTATCCCCTCACACCTGCCAGAATGGCTGTCATCAACAACAAAAAAAAGAAAAAGAATTAACATCATTATACTGTTCATATACTACCCAAAGCAATCTACAGATTCAACACAATTCTCATCAAAATACCAAAAGTATTTTTCACAGAACTAGAACAAATAATTTTAAAATTTATATGGGCCCACAGAGGACCTGCATAGCCACAGCAGCCTAGCGAAAGAAGAACGAATTTGGAGGTATTAAGCTATCTGATATAAAACTATACTAAAGTCCACAGTAATCAAAATAGCATGGTGCTATCATAAAACACATAGATCAATGAAACAGAATAGAGAACCCAGAAATAAACCCATGCCTATATGGTCAATTCATATATGACAAATGAGGTGAGAATATACAAGGGGGTAAAGACAGTCTATTCAATAAGTGGTGCTGGGAAACTGGACAGATATATGGACAAAAATAAAACTAGATCACCATTTTACATCATATACAAGAATAAGCTCAAAATGGATTAAAGACTTTAAAGACTTGAAACCATAGAACTCCTGGAACAAAACATAGGCAGTAAACACTCTGACATTGCTCTTAGTAATATTTTTTTCTGATATAGTTCCTTGGGCAAGAGAAACAAAAGAAAAAAATAAACAAATCTCATATAATAAGTCAAAGCCAGATTTCAAATTGTTTAAAAATATTAATAAAGGAAGGAAATAAATCCTAAAATACTAGAAGAAATTGGAGTGAGCACTTAAAATCTTGAAATAGTAAAGGCTTTTATTGCCACCTGATATAGAATTCTGAAAATAATGATAGATTGTATTCAGATTGGGCTTTCATTTTATCATAATTTTTATTATTATTATGAACAAAATAGTATGTATTGTTATTAACAAAATAATAATATTGAAAATTAAAATGGCCTATCTCAAGTTGTCTTTGACTTTCTGGTATCTTTATGACTATTTATTGAATTTGGAAAAAGACAAAGATATTTTTTAAGTTCCTTAAGGATGCTGAGTCTAATGTAAGACTAAATGTCTCTAAAATTCATTAAATCACCTACAAAGGAATATACGATTTTATTAGCGTGTTGGGTTCAGTAGTTCCCAGAAATACGTTATTAAATATTAGAATAGTCTATCAAAAAAGTATCATCAATTATACATTAGTATTAGGTGATATATTTCATTTTCTTAACACTTAGATGTGATTAGTAGCTGGGTTTTTTTACAAGTTAAAAGTTGTAGATGTCGGTGCTCAACGTAAACACTAAGAAGATAAAAATGTCACAGTTCCTATATTTGTGGAACTTCTGAAATTTTTAATATGCTTTTGTATAAAATATGGTGGGTTTTTTCTCAAAAATACAAAGTTGTTTTCTTTAGTTTAATTGTTGTACTTCTGTTATTGTTTTTGTTTTATGGATTAAAGAAATAGAAAAATGAAAAAAACTCTGGAGGACAAATGATAATATAACATAAAAATTTATTTACCACTGCCTTCTGGTATATGATTTTCTCAACCCAACACTATTTAGTTAAGGAAATGACAGTTACTGATAGGCATGGAACAATGACCCCAAAATATTCTGTCTGCAACAGGTTTTTTCAATCTTGCCATTATTGTCATTTTGGACAGGATAATAACTTTTGCAGGGGCTGTCTTGTGGATTGCACAATGTTTACCAGCAGTCGCCCTGGCCTCTATACACTAGATGCCAGTAGTAGTCACAAATTGTGACAACTAACAATGTCTCCAGATATTACCATCCACTCCTGTGGGGGCAAAATCATCTCTGGTTGAGAACCACTGGTCTACAGGTTAGCGATCATATCTGTAATGTAGTCTGATTATGAATCAAGGCCCTAGGCATCAAGCAATGTTCTCTATTCCTAAGGATCCATTTATAATCTATGTGTGGATGACATATCGACTTTTTGACTCCATCAGTTCAGTCCTAAAAACACACTCACATGTTGAACTAGATGAGAAGGCAACTTAAGTGATACCATGGCATTGAGGGTGCTATTCCTCCCAGTATCACCGCCTCCAGCCATCATCACACAATCACCACAGTGGGAGAAGTCTTATTAATTAGTTCCAAAACCTGGATTATGTTGTTTCTGCTACCTTAATGTAACCCATTTTTTACTTCATAATTTATCCAGAAGTGATATCCAAAATAATTAATAACCCATAGTGGAGGCTGACCTCACTGGAGCAGGGTCCTGGCACACCATGTGTTAACTCGATGGTAGCTGCACAATGAGGGAGCCCCAGAGAATTTCCCAGTAGGAAGGGCCATGAGACACTCTGATGGCTCAGAGCTGCTACTAGATACTACCAGTAGAAGTAACTCAATTTTTATTTGTTATTTTTATTTTTATTAAGACTTTACTTTTTTGTTTTATTTATTTTTTTATTAAGATTTTACTTCTTTAGAGCAATTTTAGGTTCACAACAAAACTGAGGGGAAGGTTTAGAGATTTCCTATATAATTCCTGCTTCCATACATGCACAACCTCTCCCATTATCAACAATCTCCACTGCAGCGGTACACTTATAATCGATGAAACCACACTAACACATCTTTATCACCCAAAGTTTGTAGTTTACTTTGGGTTCACTGTTGGTGTTGTACATTCTGTGGGTTTCCGCAAATGTATAATTATGTGTACCCATCCTTATAATATCATACAGAACATTTTCACTACCTTAAAATCCTCTGTGCTCTGCCTATTCATACCTCCAATCCCCCTCCCAAACCCTGGCAACAGTGGTATTTCACTGTTTCCATAGCTTTGCCTTTTCCAGAATGTCAATAGTTGGAATCATTAAATTCCTCCATGTCTTTTCATGTCTTGATAGCTCACTTCTTTTTAACAATGAATAATATTCCATTATCTGGATGTACCATTGTTTATTTTTCCCTTCACCTACTGGACATCTTGGTTGCTGCCAAGTTTTGGCAATTATGAATAAAGCAACTATAAAATCTACATGCCATTTTTTTGTGTGAACATTAGTTTTCCAACTTCTATCTGTAAATACCAAGGAATGTGATTACTGGATCATCTGGTAAGAATATGTTCCGTTTTGTAAGAAACCGCCAAACAGAGTGTTTGTACCATTTTGCATTCCCACCAATAATGAATGATAATTCCTGTTGCTCCACTCCAATACTCAGCAACATTTGGTGTTGTCAGTGTTTCAGATTTTGGCCATTTCAATAGGTGTGTAGTAGTATCTCCTTTTAATTTGCATTTCCCACCCTGGCCAGTTTGGCTCAGCGGTTAGAGTGATGGCCCCACGGACCAAAGAGTAGCAGGTTCCATTCAGGTCAAGAGCACATACCTCGGTTGTCCGGTCCCAGCCCTGGTCGGGTTCATGAGGGTAGCAACCAGTCGATGTGTGTCTCTCACATGGATGTTTCTCTCTCTCTCTCTCCCTCCCACTCTGTCTGAAAATAAATGGAAAAATATCCTTGGGTAAGGATTTTAAAAATAATAATAATAATTTGCATTTCCCTGATGACATATGATGTTGAACATCTAATCCCAATTATTTTAACAACTGGTTAGGGTTGTAGCAGTGTAAATTCTCTGATTAGCATTCCTAATACATTGTATTCAATAGCTACTTAAATAGTAATAAAAATATAATATTTAAAGGCTGCAAAGTACTTGAATTTGTGGATTTTTTTTTATCCTCACCTGAGGACATTTTTGCATTTATCTTCAGATAGAGCGGGAAGGAGAGAGGGAGGAAGAGAGAGAGAGAAACATCGACGTGAGAGAGACACATCACATCTAGTTTTTTAGATGTGATGGCCACTCACACGACCCAAACCGGGGCCAGGACAAACTGCAACCTAGGCACGTGCCCTTAGCGGGAACCAAACCCGGAACTCTCTGGTCCGCGGGCTGACGCTCTAACCACTGAGCCAAACCAGCCAGGGTGAATTTCAGAATATTTTATCCACTGCACCTTTACATTGGTTCCAGCACTTTATCCTTTTGTTGAATGTGTATGTTCATTATTCATCAAAGAAACCATCATTTCTCAATCCAGTTTATATAAATTTCTTAGTCTCTTCTTCAAAATGTTACCATATTATAGAACCTACCATATTATATTTAAATCATCTCCCTAACCATCTGCTTCTCTTACCAAGCTGTGCATCCTGCAAGAACAGGGACTGTGCCTTGGTGATGTTTTGTATTGATGGTATTTGCTGTTCGATAAATGTTTACTAAAATGAACTGTAGTAATATTTTTTCTTAAGATTCCTAGGAGTCATATTTATTCATCTACTTAAGATTTAGAACTTCAAAGGATTTTTAAAAATATACAGCATTATGAATTACCATATTACTTATATTTTCCCTCTGCCTAGTCTTCTGGGCAAGCCTAATTAAGAACCACTTTGGAATTCAATCAATCTATTCCTGTATTTGAGAATTTTTCAAAGTCTTCTATTTAGAAAATTATTTTCAGCATTCCAGCCCAGTTACTTGAATGCCCACTGGAATCCTACTGTCTTTACAGAGCTTAGTAGTTAGCAATCATGATAACTTCATCTTGCCCTCGCTGGTCTGAACAGAAAGTTATGAGCTTATGCTTGATGTTCATGCATTCACTCATTTATTCAATAGTTCATTACTTCTTTATTGAACTTATATTATCTGCCAGATCTGTGGATCAACAGATGAATAAAACATGGTCTATGCCCTTGAGAAATTCCAGATTAGTGTGGAAGGCAGGCTCTATACTACAATGTAGTACAGAGTATAAAAAAGCACTATTTTGTCATATTTTCATACTGTATTTCCTCAATGATGGGAATACCTTAACCAAGTTTAGAAAAATGCTGTACACCTACTAGCAAAATAAGGCTTCCTGAGCATTTAATGATTTGTATTAATGGAAAAACAAGTTTTTTAAAAAAAATGTTTTTCAAACACCACTTTTTGTGAGTATTATAGAGAACCTGAGTGATAAAGAAGAGAAGAAAATGAAAAGTAGAATCTTTGAAAATTTTCCATCAATGGTAAATATCCTCTCAGTCACTAAAATATTTTCATATTGCATCACAAAGACTTCTCTTTGCAATAAGTAACTGTTTGGTAATTTATCTTTACATTCCCAGTCTCATGAAAATAAATGTTAGAGAGATTTAGGCTGTCAAAACCAACACAAGAACAATTATTAACAGTTATGCCATTGTGTATTAATAAATTTACAATTATCTTCTGTGATAAGCCTTTCAAAAAGCATACCTAGAGTATTTGGTACTTAGAGGAGATCATTTTCTTAATATACCCCTTCTCCTTACATGAAAATTATTTTCAAAAATGATCGTTAAGTGAAATAATGATAATGGCCAGAAAAGAAACTCAGATAGTATAAACTTTATTTTATTAAACTTCATTATATAATCAAGCTTGTAATGAATAATTCATTAATTTTACAACAAAGAGAAAAAAAAAAGTAATGTATTAATCCCTTTTAACTATATTTAAGCATTTTTTTTTTTTGGAAAAAGGAAAAACATTGATTTGTTGCACTAACAAATAACTACATTAAAATGTAATAGCAATAAAATACCAGTTCAACAAAAATAACTATTTTAAAATAATATATTTTAATTTTCAAGACATTATTCAAATGTACTAATACGTTTTATGTGTGAACTAAAATTTGCACTTGATAAGCAAAAATAATACACCTAGCAGTTCATGGTCATTTTCACTGTTTTAAATTGAAAATACAAAGGAAACTCCAAGTGATCATATAGAATTTTATAATCAAAATAATTCAACCTCTGTGTCTTTGTCTTTACAATCACTGAGCTTTCCATGTTTATTTGAAGCCACTATTTAATGAAAATATGTAGTGCCAGTTATTAAAATTCAACCATAACTTCAGAGATTGTTTTGAACTTAGACCAACAAAATATTTTTCAGGGAGAAATATTTTATTACTGACATTGTTTAGAATTGCTGGCACATAGTAATAATAAAAAACAGACTGTAAAAGTCAGTTTTATTATTGTTTTTAAGTCCTCTAAAGACAATGCTCCCCCGTATTTGCCTTCCGTCAGGCCTCCACTCCCATTGGAATGGCACTTACTAGACCATTCGCTTAAAGGTACTGTCACTTCTACAAATAATACTATTTCGTGATTACATTTCTGTGCCAAGCATTGTACTAGGTACTCATAAATTATCTCCTTTGAGCTTTGCTACAATCTAACAGTGCAAGTACCCTTCCTTATTCTCATTTCATGGATGAAGAAACAATCTTAGGGACCTGGAGTAACTTGGTTCAGGTTATATGAGTAAATAACAGCGGCAAGTGCTCAAACTCAGGTCTGTCTCACTCAAAAACCCTAATGCACCCAGGAATGCTTCCACTTATTCATGCAACAGATAGGAACAGAGTGCCTTCTGTAAGTAGGAATAGAGCAGTGTATAAGAAACAGTACCTGTCAGGAAAGGGTTCTAGGATTAGTCAAGCACCTCCACTTTCCCCAGATGTAGCCACCCGCTTATGTCTATGACCACAGATTTGTTTTACCTTTTCAGAAGCTTCACCTCAGTGATGTCATAGAGTATATACTCTAGCATCTCCATTTTTTTCTGTTTTCTCATTCTGAAACTCCTATTAATCAGATATTGAAACTTAAGGTTGACCCTCCAATTTTCATATCTACTCTATTTTCTATCTCTCTTTTTCTTCTTTGTTCTACTTTCTGTTTACTATCTTGGTCAAGGGTTCCTGAACCTTGAGAGAAGTCTGAATTTGGACTCCACACCTATTGGTAGCTGGTGCCACATAGACAACCTTGTTTGGGGTAAGAAAGAACAAGTATAGAGTCCAGATTTGGATTGGTATTTAGGGATTGGCTGACTGGATATATTGCATTTCTGGTCAAGTGGAGCATGAAAGTTATATATATTTTGGTTTGCAGTCAGATTCCCAAGACCCAAGAGTGAAGGCCTATAAACTCTCTGGCTCTTTCAGCTCCAACTCTTGTTCATTACTACAACTTTGACTGCACTCTTTATTTCTGGCACCTGGGGATTACATTCTCTTAGTATATTTTATTCAGAATTTCCATTGTTTTGAGTGAATGCTTTTGTGACAGCTTTATATCCAGTTATCCATCCTCTTACTCAATATTATCCCTCTTCCAACCACTGAACCCACACACAGCAACCCCCTCTGCAAAATCTCCTTAACTCTCTACTCATTATTTGTATTCTCCAGATTATTCATCTCAAACATCCAGGACCAGGTTAGGAAAATACAACCTTCCTCAGAGGGGTCTTTTTAGTAGAAAAGGTATTTGGAGTGGAAAAGGCTAGGAACATCCATAAATGTTTAAAGTGAAGGCTATTATCTGCTGCTTATAACTTATCCAGTGAGTGACTCAGGGATCTTAAAGATATAAAATTAGAGAGGTTCATGTAAAGACAGCATTTATCCAGTTTTCATCCCACATTTTAGAGATCAGGGGGGATTACACTGCTTGGTATAAAGTTAAGAAAATATTTCATTTCAAAGTTTTACAAGCAAGGTTTAAAGATGGTGGTTTTCTTTGTAAGATAAGAAGCAACAGAACCTTAAGACATAAGCCAAAAGTCCCCCTGAGGACATGCTATATGAAGAATTTAAATATTCCTTTCTCTTAGACTTTTGGTAACAATCATATTTTGTGTTCATTTTTTAATCTTTTCCCTACATCCTAATTCCTTCTACTTAGCCAGTAGCCTGATTCAGTGCAGTGCTCTTACATAGCCTTCCCTGCATCACTTCCCCTTTGAATTTAATGACAGTGGCAGTATAACAGTTGGAGGTGAGATAATCTTTAGTGAGTTCTAGGGGGTGGCCAGCCTCAAAGCCTCAAAATAAGCAGGGCACAAGGCAAAGCTAAGAGTAGCACAAAGGAGCATACGCAACATTGATAATTTAGGAAAGAATTAATGATGTTAATGATGATAGTAATAGAAGCTGACATTTATTGTATCATAACATTTACCAGGAATTAACCTAAGTGATATGCATAGATGGTATAATTTCCACCTAAACCTCCTATGATTTAGCTACTATTGCTATTTCCAGCTTACAGGTCAGGAAATGGAGGCACAGAGTGTTAAAATATCTTTCTCAGGGTGATGCAACTAGTGTTGGAGAAAGTGACAGTGAAAGGAAAAATAGCCAGGGATAAAACTAGAGCTGCTCTGGGCGATCTCAGCAGGAGAAACTTGTAGACAATGTAGTTATTGTGCTGCAATTAATGCAATTCTGCCACAATTCCTTCAGTCTCCATCTCTTCATCCCCAGTTTCAAATCCCAAGAGAGTGCATCTAATATGCCCAGCTATGGCCTGCCCCTGTTAATGAGCTATGATTAGGGAGCATAATAATGCAATACAGATATGGTCAACCTAGTATATGAGGGACACAGCCTAGAAATGCAGTAGTGGCTATAAGTGGGCAGCCATTCCAAGTGGTATCTACTTTATGACCTAAAGATGTAAGAAGCTATCACAATTTTCTACAGCTGATACATGGTCCAAAACTATGAATTACATTCATTAAGTAAAATATATAGTGTTTAGTTTTATTATTTTCTAGTTTCTCTGGAGTGTGTATATATATTAAATGAATTGAGAACCATCTAGCATCTCATTTTCCTTAATATGGAAAACTCCCTGAAGAAGCTCAGTTTATACTGAAATGATAGTGTTGTTGCTGTTATTGTTTGTTTTTTTTTAATGCTCACCGGAGAATATATTTTATTGACTTTTAGAGAGGGAGGAAGGGGGAGAGAGAGAGAAAGAGATGAGAGAGAAACATCAATCGGTTGCCTCCCACACACACCCTAACTGGGAATCAATCCTGCAACCTGGGTGTGTTCCCTGACAGGGAAACGAACCCACAACTTTTTGGTGTATAGGACAATGGTCCAACCAACTGAGCCATCTTCTGAAATTATATACTTCTATTTCTTCTATTTCTGATAGCATGCTATTTTAACTATCTGAACGAGCAACTTGCTGAAAACAACAAAAAAATGCTGGGTTAAAAAAAAATCAAGTACATTGATGAACTGGTAGGAAATGAAGGAATTCTCATTGGGGGTTAGGGGAAAATGGATGAGAATATCCTGAGAAAGAAGTGAGGGCCAATGTGGCCTTTTGCTTACGAGGTTATCCGTTAAAGTCTGTACACCTAGACCTTCTGCTTTGATAGCAGTGCAGTTGCCAGGGTCAGGAAATAAGGCCAAGGGCCCATCTAAAAGGAGGAATTTAATAGGAGACAAAAATGTGGGGCCCCAAAGGGCTACATTTCCAGTGTAAAGGTGAATGAGAAAAAAAACCTGATGCACAGGTCAGTAAGGAAACATGCCGGTCTTGACCTTGGAACCCAGGAAAGGAAGAAAAATTATCCTCTAAAAATGTTTAAGAAGCTATTTGGCATAAGGCCCAAATTCAACTTATAAATCTTAAGTGAAAAATTTAATTTGGTCCTAGGGTTTTTGGTGCCTCCAAGCAACTTGCAGTAGCAAATTCTAATACTCTATAGGAAAACTCACTTGAACACATCAAAGAAGATCTCAAAGAATCCCCAGCATTAACAATCCCAGAAACACGAGTGCAGAGTTCAAAATCACAAGCCACAAGGAAAGAGGCACCATGAGCAAAAGCTAGAGGAAACAACAGACAGCACAAAAGACCCATACAATTTTCAGTACTGGATTTAACTGACACAATGTAGACTATGTTTATTTTGTATAAGAAATTAGAAAATGGCTTTTAAAGAAAACCAAGCAGAACGTCTAAGAACGAAAAGTATTTGAAAATTTTGAGGTGGACCATATAAAAGAGATGTTTCTCTGTCACATCGATCTTTTGCGCGCTCTCTCTCACCTTCCTTCCCTTCCACTCTATCTAAAAATTAATGGAAAAATAACCTCAAGTGAGGATTAACAAAAAAAAGAGAGAGAAACTGAGCAGTGAAGGACTATCACGGGTGAACATTTGCGAGGTGGAGTCAAAAGGTAGAAAGAGACAACGCACATGACTACAGACGTCTGATACAGGCTATTTACTCAATATAATCTAAAGTTATTCCTAGCACAACCCATTAGATATTAAGGCTCCATCCGTTATGTCTCGTTATTATTTTTTGCGGGTGCAGGTTGTATGTGCAGATCAATTTCATTAGAATGACGACGAGACAGACCGCAAAATAGAATATATGAGACTATTGGAAACTATTTGTGCATTTTTTAATGTGGGAAACACTCACTCCATATTCAAAATAAACTATTTTAGTTACATGGAAGCCAGTCAGAAGCCCCATTTTTATTTTGTGGAGTGGATATTAAGGCTAAATTCCAGCAGAGAGTTCTCTTTCAGAGTCCAAATTTCCTGAAGTTTGCTGGATATTCTAGCGTTAGAATCTGTGCTATTTTTCCAGCACTACTTGAAATCCATGACTCACAAACACCGGGCATGTAATCACAGTAGCAGGAACAGGTGAAAAGTTGTTCCTAGTAGTGTTATGCAGGCGCATACAATTCCCGTCATCCCCTGTGCAAACATCAACAAATAAACAGAGGCACCGCATTTCAGATTCTGTTGCGCAGCCTTCGCCATGGCGCCTGGTATTTGTAGTTTCCGCGTGAAAAGCTGCCAGCGTGTTGACGCTTGCTGCAAAGGGAATAAAACTCCACTTCCCACAACGGCGCGGGGACGGGCTCCAGTCGGCCTACGTCACTGCTCCAGCCAACCAATGACAGCTCCGGGCGGCAGTGAGGCAAGCGCCGTCAGGAGTCAAAGTGGTTTTTTTTTTTCCTTTTCTTTTTTTTTTTCCACCGAAGCCGAGCGGGCGCTGCTAGCGGAGGCGCCATATTGGAAGGGACAAAACTCCGGCGACAGCGAGTGACACAAATAAACCCCTGGACCCCCTCGTTCCCCAAGCGCTAAAGGCCGCGATGTTGTACCTAGAGGACTATCTAGAAAGTGAGTGGGCGGCGCTGGCGGAGGCCGTCTTTGGGACCTGCGGGCGGGCGAGAGCGCGAGTGGACGGGCGGGCGGGATGGCGGGGAGGGAGGGGGAGGCGGGGGATATTTCTTTCTCACGGTAACTGGCAGCTTGGCTCTGGGCTGCCGGCTCCCTCGACACCCCCCCGACGCACGCACGCACGCCGTGACGTAGGCGCGTACTTTCGCCGTTGGCCCCGCCCCTCTGACGGACTCTCCCTTTGACAGTGATTGAGCAGCTTCCAATGGACCTGCGGGACCGCTTCACCGAGATGCGCGAGATGGACCTGCAGGTGCAGAGTAAGTCGGCGCGTTTGCCCTTGTTTGCTGCGCACGTTCAGTCCCGGACTTACTTGCCATCGACTCCGGCGCCTCTACTATTTGACTCTCCTCCGGCTGAGTAATACATAGGAATTGTCAAAAAGAACTCTCAGTGCCAAATCTTGCTGCTTCTTGCTACTTTTCTCCTGGTGTTGACAAGAGAAGGAGACATTAGAGCACGTGTGTGTTCCTTTCTCCAGTTTGGGACTGCACTAAAAGTTCCTACACCTTCTTTGAGGATGTAGATATGTATTTTAATGCATAGCGGCATAAATGTTGAAATTTTGACTTTGAGCCTTTATGTATTGAACATACATTTTAGCATTTATACTTTTGTTAAATTTCATCCTATTCAAAAATTTTTAAGAGCAGGAAACAAATAGAAATATGGTTTATATGCGGTGTTTTGTTTGTGTTTTTTTTTTAGAGACCCTTGGAATGTCAGTTTTGAAGAGTTACACGTTATAGAATATATTCTCAGTTGTCAATACTATAGCATGGTATTTTGTTAAGATGAGCGAGGGAAATAAGATTTTACTGTAAAGCTTCTTCTATGCCATAATAAATTTTTGGCTCTTCTTCTATCAGTGATAGCTTGGTAATTCGGTGACTTTTTCCCAAAATTAACGTTACTCTTTTGTAGAGCAGTATTTGGTTTATATGATCATTTTTTTTCTGTGAAGTTTCTTAAAATCGTTTATGATTCAAAGAAGGTAAGGACTCAGTGCCTCTGGCGATAAGAAGGT
The DNA here is from genome assembly GCA_030848825.1 of Tadarida brasiliensis. Classification (NCBI taxonomy): domain Eukaryota; kingdom Metazoa; phylum Chordata; class Mammalia; order Chiroptera; family Molossidae; genus Tadarida; species Tadarida brasiliensis. Next base: position 27,399,104 of record CM061267.1, on the reverse strand, counting down.
AAATATTTAGAGCAAAATTACACTTAAAATAAGAAAACAGTGATGAGTACCAAATTTATGTTCGTCATGTTTTGAAAGACCCTCACAAACCTTCCCCCATTGTGAAGTGAATATAATATAGATGTTTACTATCTCACATAGATACTATATTAAAAATTAAGAACGTGAAATAAATTATGTGATACATAATGAAAATGAATAATCAAGTGTACCTTTTGGCCCTGTGTCACTCCCTTTGGAGAAATGTAGGTACTCTTTAATTAAATGATATTAATGGCTGGCCTTTATGGGGTATATCTGTGGAAGATATATTTCTTGATTCAATTTATTCCAGCTGTGTTTAGGCTGCACCTAAAATGTTTCTCCAGCTGCAGGCTTTCTTCTTAGAAAAGTAGGGATGGAGGAAGATTTGGACTTTGGGGTGTGATAGGGAGGAAAGGAATACCATGAAAAGAGATCAGAGAACTAAACATTTCAGAGTGTGGGAGTCTTGAGGTAGCTAAGAACCTATTCTTTTCTTCCCCTTGCTTCTCTGCTTCACCACCACCACCACCACACACATTTCCATACCCATTGTTCATGAATATACTTTTCTCAGTCTATTGTCACTTATGTGGCACATAATACGAGGTGATATGATATGAAAGCCACCTTTTATTCAGTGTATTGTGGTGTGGAAGTTTTAATTGTGTGTTTCTCCAGCTTGCTCACAAAGTTCATTTTAACTTTAATGTAGTTGAAATGCTAAAGATTTGCTAAAGTAGTGGTGTTATCTATAGGCTTGAGCACAGATTTTGGTGTCAGATCTGAGTTCATTTTAGTGCTTTATTGACTTACTTATTGACCTTGGCCTCATTACCACTTCTGAGAGGTTTTCCTTGTCTGTAAAATGAGAACCATCTGAGGATTAAAATAATACAGATAAATTACCACATATAGCACCTGATACAAGTAGGCATTCAATAAGGAGTACCTTATTTTATGCTTTTTAAAATTACCATTACAAATTTTAAATTCTCTTGTAATTTGGACTTAGATTATATAAATTAGAGGTTTTTAAACATGTATTTTCTTTTTATAATAATTAGAATTTTCTACAGTTAATAGGTATGGATTAACAAAAGAGACCTCTTTAGCAAATAAGTTTGGAAATGCTTATTTAAACAAAATAAAATTCTTTTAAAAATTAACTGCAAGACTTCTCAGAAGAGCTATTTAAAGAGCAATTATTCACTGAAAATCTCCAAAAGAAAATATAGTAAAAAGGTTTTCCTCAATTTACATGACAACATAATTCTTTTTATTTATTTTTCTTTATTAGCAGTCATGGAATGAGATGACTGTTGTTGGCACACATTTAGGAAAAAACTTACCTAGAATACTACAGTATATTAAGTACCTATAAATTATTATATCTACTGTTTTTAATCATGATATGAGACAATCATGTGTTTAAGGCCATTATAGCAAGAGATTAAAATCTTTTTATCACTTTTTCTTATTAAAAGAAATGTGACAATTATCTAGGAGTACTTAAAATGAAAAATTGTGTTTTGGCACATTTGGCTGATTTAATACCATTTGCTTTTGACCCAAGACTATACTATTCAGAAACTACAGTGTAGAGCCTGTCTATGTTGTTGACTACTTTAACTGTTGGAAAGAGTTTTGAAATGACAACAAAGAAAATAAAATGTCAGTCAGAAGATTGTAATTTTGTTTTTACTAAGGTAATTAAGGCATTCTGTATTTATAGAATTAAAGCATGACGTATTTAAAGTTAGTGGCCAAGTGAAAGACTATTTGTTGTCAGATATTTGTTTCTTTCCCCAAGTCAAAGCATGTATATTCAGTGTATGAATTTGGTCTTCTAAATATGAAATGTTTTTAATATGTTGTAGATGCAATGGATCAACTAGAACAAAGAGTCAGTGAATTCTTTATGAATGCAAAGAAAAATAAACCAGAGTGGAGAGAAGAACAAATGGCATCCATCAAAAAAGTATGTTCAACTCTTTGGGTGATTTGTCAGTTAAAATTGGGACCCTCAGAAAGATATTTTAAAATTAAATAGTTTTCTGGTTATCAAAATTAGGGAAAGTTACCAGTGGCTCCTTAGAATTTAAATAATTTATTGTGTTTTAGAGCTTCAGGTATAGGAATTTTTAATCAGTGAAACATTTTGATAATTAAAAAAATGTTCAGTAATTAGTGACTTTTATTAGAGAGTTGCAGAACCATAAAAAGGTACATTTTTAATTAGCAAAGTATATTTTTTATATTGCTAAGTACCTACATTGGTAGAATCACAGAAAAACAGAATCTTAAGAACTGAAAGAATCCTTGAAAAGCCTTTTAGTTTTAAACTAAATTTTTACATGAACTAGGCCTCGATATAAAGAATTCTTTGAGTTTTTAATTAGTTGCATAGTACTTACAGTTGTCTTTCAGATTAGAATGGATATCAGCTCTCCCTCCAAGGTTTGCTTTAAAGGTATGATCTAGTTTATTTGGGATACATTGGAAGAACTACTTAAAGACATCTGGCTTTGGTCATGACTCTGCCATATAGCTCTGTGACATTGGACAGGTCCTTTAATATGTCTAAGTAATAATGGCTCCCCCAACCCCGGCCTTCATAGAATTGTTCAAGTATAGACTAATAAATATGAAAGCTACAAATTTAGAGTAGTTGTGTTATTTATTTTACCACATGAGGGAGAAGATTATTTCTGTTAGGATAAAAATATTTTAGACTTTACGACAGAATTGCTCCTGGCTTAGAGGATACCTGAAGGCTTAGGTATGTTTGAGTATAGACATCACATATATGCATCCCAAGGTCATTCATTGTTCCTTTAACCTGTTAAGTTTTTGGTGTAATGCAGTTTGCATATACTCTGAAAAGTCTGGCACTCCATGGAAATGCATAGAATCCATTTTTTAAACAATAATTTGCTTTATACTGAGGAGAAATCTAATGTATATATTGATTTGTATGAACTGATACCTAACTTAAAATGAGAGTTATACAGTTAATTGGAAAATAGGGACATGCAGGTCAGAATTTTTTCAGTAGTTGTACTTTTATAAAAAAGAGTTTTAAAACTTAAATGTTCTTTACAGATTAGATAAATCATATCTTTAAAATTTTTTGTAAAGGAAAAGATCTAGTCATTAACTCATATAACTTCCACTAGTATAGAGGCTAGACGTGGAATAGTATTTATTTTTATTTTTATTTTTTCTAGGAATTCTGAACCTCTTTCTTTAATTCTTGGCCATTGTGCATAATTTCTAATTTTACCTCATCTCCACCCTTTTCTTAACTGGGTTTTTATCGCTTACTTAGGATGACTGATAGTGATAACAAGGTATGATACTGAAAATGTAGTTATATGTCCTAGGTGCACATATTTTAAGAGTATTAACTTATTCTTGAAATGAAAATGTTTTTATTTAGGATTACTATAAAGCTTTGGAAGATGCAGATGAGAAGGTACAGTTGGCAAACCAGATATATGATTTGGTAAGTAAAAATAATGTGCATGCTATGCCATAAATACTTGAATTATGGTTAGTTTAAATTTTATTGGCTTAATGTAATAGGAAGAATAGACTAAAACATTTAATTTGAGAGTTCAGTATCTGTTTGGTTTCTTTATGGAAAAGAGTCCTAGAGTGTCCATAGTGTTAGTTAACAGGTTAAAATCATTACATTTTAGCTAAATCTACATTGATTTTGAGTTGTAACTGATGTTAGACTTTTTTCTTTTTTTTAAAGCAAGAATTGGTGTTTAGCTTTATTTAAGTAATCCTTATCTTCTTAAGGTAGTGTGTTTACTTTCCTGATAAATCATATTGAGATTGTTTCTGTGGTAAAATACACATAAAACTACTATGTTGACAAGAGTTCTTGGTAGTGTGATTAGAATGAAGAAGAGAATCATTTGTTTGGGTTTTTCTTTTCTTTTTTTTTTTTTTTTTAATCCTCACCCGAGGACATTTTTGCATTTACCTTCAGATAGAACGGGAGGGAGAGAGGAAGGAAGAGAGAGAGAGAAACATCGATGTGAGAGAGACACATAGATTGGTTGCACCTGCACGACCCCAACCAGGGCAGGGACGAACCGCAACTGAGGTAAGTGCCCTTAGCGGGAACCAAACCTGGGACTCTCTGGTCCGTGGGCCGACACTCTAACCGCTGAGCCAAACTGGCCAGGGTAAGAAGAGAATCATTTGAATCAGTATTAATAGATCATACTCAACTACCTATTCAGTATTGTCAATAGATAGTACACAACTGGCTTAGGTGGCAAAAACGGGAAACAGTAAATTAAATAAACTTTAAGATAAGGTTCTTTCTTGCAACAGCAGCACTTGTAAAAGATTGAAATCACTAAGAACACAGGTATATGTGGTATATGCAACATTTCTCAAACTGGTATAAATATGGTGCTCTTTTTTATGTAAAGCATCGTCTCCTAAAATAGATACTTTAGGTAATATTCATTTCTGGTTCTGCCTCAAAACAAGTTGAAGCTGAAAACAGATGTTCACTTTTGGTGAACTTTAGCATATAGATTTTATATCTTATTTTTGTAGTCTTATCTGGACACAGTCTTACTACTGAACAAGTACATGTAAATATAAATGTCATTGGTGAGCAAGACACAAGAAAAAAGATGCACACCATATATGCTGTACATTGTAAATGCTTATACAAAACTAGAAAACATTTGTCATGTAAAGCCATAGAAAATGTTTAGTTGTTTTTATATAGTGAAAATATTTTATGGCTATGATAACCTAGGCTCGTTTGTTCTTACAGTTATTCTGAAAATAATTTCATAAAAGATACTGCCTAAAGAATGGTAGAGGGGGCAGTAGCTTGATTTACTGTGGAATGATAAAAAAACTTCTTAATTGTTTTGGTCTTGAATTATGTTTATAAACATAGAAAAAGACATTTTTATTTGAACCCAAGACTAATATTTTAGTAACTTTCTTCCTCTCATTTAATGGCTGTATGTGTCAGTCTTAATGTAGAGACTACCTGCTTTTTAAATCATATAGCTCTTTGGTTGTACTCTGTTTAGTTTATATTTTATTACTTTGCTTCTTCTTATACGTTTATTAAAATACTTCATGCATTTAGAAAAATATGTATATAATATAAATATATGCTTTTAAATGTGTGTGTGTATCTATCTGTTACTTATAAACCACAGTGTTCATCCAATCTGTGCTTGGTATAGTGGAGTTTACCTAGGTATAATGGAGGAATAAAGAGAAAATACTACAAATGGTTCCTGTCCTCAAGGTAAACTAGTTGGGAAGACATGCCCATAAAGTAATGTGAAAAGCCTGAATAGGAACATGTAACAAATAAAGATTAATGCAGTTGAGTATTAATGGGTATCTGGTAAAAGACTAAACTTAGTCACGTGGAGTTATTGTTGATTTCTTAGAGGGTATGAGATGAGTTTTGAATAGAATTTATTCAGAGGCTCAAGGGTCTGGATTAGGTGTTGTATTGAGGGGAAAGCATTTCACTCAGAGATAATGGATAAACATAGAATGAAAATTAAATTCTTTGAGGGGGATAGATTATTTAGACTGGAGAGTGAGGTAATAAAAGGTGATGTGTAGACAAGCAACAGTATGGTGACTACTGGAAGGAAAGGGGGATGGGGGAAGTAGAAGGAAAGGGGGGATAAATGTTGATAGAAGGAAACTTGACTTGAGGTAGTGAACACACAATACAATATACAGATAATATATTATAGAAATGTACCCCTGAGCCCGGCTGGTGTGGCTCAGTGGTTGAGCATCGACCCATGCACCAAGAGGTTGCGGGTTCGATTCCTGGTCAGGGCACATGCCCAGGTTGTGGGCCCAATCCCCAGTGGGGGGCATACAGGAGGCGGCCAATCAATGTTCTCTCTCTCATCGATGTTTCTATCTCTCCTCTCCCTTCCTCTCTCTCTAAAATTAATAAAGAAAAAAAAATTAAAAAAAAAAAAGAAATGTACCCCTGAAGCCTATATAATTTTGTTAACCAATGTCACCCCAATAAATTCAATTTAAAAAGCTAATGTAATAAATCTAATAACGTGTAATAAGAAGTAATTGTCCATAACAGAGCAGTACAGACATGAGTTTAGCTACTTCACTGATGGCAGGACTTTGGAAAAGTTATCTAATCCTGGAATCTCAGTTTCCTTATCTGTAAAATAGCAGTATTAATTTGTACCTTATGAGGGATTTGCCACATATATATGTAATACTCTTAACTTGGCAGATAGTAGGCACTCACTTTATTTTTAAATCTTTACTCGCCCTGGCCGGTTTGGCTCAGCGGTTAGAGCGTCAGCCTGTGGACCAGAGAGTCCCGGGTTCGGTTCCCGCTAAGGGCACATACCTCGGTTGCAGTTTGTCCCCTGCCCTGGTTGGGGTCGTGTGCGTGGCAGCCACTCGATGTGTCTCTCTCACATCGATGTTTCTCTCTCTCTCTTCCCCCTTCTCTCCCTCCCGCTCTATCTGAAGATAAATGCAAAGAGTGTCCTCAGGTGAGGATTAAAATAAATAAATAAATAAATAAATCTTTACTCCATCTTATTTCTCTAACTGACATTTTGTACTTTCCTGAAGCCACTTCTTCTCTTTCAGCTCTGTGAAGCTAAAACTGTTTAATTCCCATTCCCCCAGTATTTCTAGCTCTGTCCTTTTGTCTTCTCTTTATTATTTTCCCCTCCCCTCTCCTTCCCTTTCCTCCTTCCTCCTCTGCTCCCTTTTCAATTCTTACCCTTTCTATCCTTCCCTTTTATTAATACTCCATTGCTATTTCAAGTGACCATCATATTCATAATATAAAAATCCATTTTTCTTTGAGACTTAATATTAATCATCAGTATTATCCTCTCACCTTTGTGTCCTTTCTCTTCCTTCTTGAATATCATTCATAATGGTTGCAGTTCCTCAGGGTTTGGTCCTTGACCTACATTGTTTCTTACTCTATTCAAGTGGTTCTCATGTGGAGGTAACACTCTTCCTATCTGCTACCCCAACTCCAGAGGCCAGGAAGACCAAATGGCACAGGGTGAAGACTTGCTTTGTCAAATGCCAGTTTTACCTCCTTTGTACCCACACATACCACCCAAGTTGAGAAACATTCCTCTATTACTTTTTCATGTGTTCTCTTAGTTTTGACAATTATATATTAATTATTCCTCAAGCTCAGACTTATCTTCTGAGTCTATTCCTCTTATGCGAGAGTTTCCAGGCCCTGGAACTCAGTGTATTTAAACTTAACTCTTAGCCTGCACTTTCTCTTCTTTCACTCCCTCCCCGCACCCCTCACCAAACACACACATTTTCTTTTCTTTTTTTTTAATTGTTGACGCTATTACAGATGTCCCCCATTTTCCCACCTTTTGCCACCCATCAACCCAGGGCCCCCCCCCAGGCCTTTGCAACATTCTTGTCTGTGTCCATGGTCTATGCATATATGCATATATGTTCTTTGGTTAATCTCTTCCAGTCCACACCAGCCCCCTCCCTGCTGAGATCTGTCAGTCTGTTCCATGCTTCCATATCTCTGGACCTATTTTGTTTGTCATTTTATTTTGTTCATTAGATTACCCATATAAGTGAGATCATGTGATATTTGTATTTCTCTGACTGGCTTATTTCACTTAGCAAAACAATCTCCAGGTCCATCTATGCTGTCTCAAAGGGTAAGAGATCCTTCTTTTTTTTTATTTTTTTCTTTATTGATTTTAGAGAGAGAGGAAGGGAAAATGAGAGATAGAAACATCGATGAGAGAGAACATCGATTGGCTGCCTCCTGCTTGCCCCCCACTGGGGATTGGGCCCACAACCTGGGCATGTGCCTTGATTAGGAATCGAACCGGTGACCTTTGGTGTATGAGTCGACGCTCAACCACTAAGCCACACTGGCTGGGCAAGGGATTCTTCTTTTATATGGCCACATAGTATTCCATTGTGTAAATGTACAACAGCTTTTTTTTTTTTCTTTTTTCTTTTTTTTTTTTTATCCTCACCCGAGGACATTCTTTCACTTTTTGTTCAGACAGAGTAGGAGGGAGAGAGAGAGAGAGAGAGAGAAACATCGACGTGAAAGGGCCACATCGAGTGGCCGCCACCCGCACGACCAACCAGGGCCGGGGACAAACCGCAACCGAGGTACATGCCCTTAGCAGGAACCGAACCCAGGTCTCTCCGGACCGCAGGCTGACGCTCTAACCGCTGAGCCAAACAGGCCAGGGCTGTACAACAGCTTTTTTATCCCTCTTCTACTGATGAGCAGGCACTTGAGCTGATTCCAGATCTTGGCTATTCTAAACAACATTGCTATGAACATATGGGTGCACATATTCTTCCTGATTGGTGTTTTGGAATTCTTAGGATATATTCCCAGAAGTGGGATTGCTGGGTGAAACAGCAGTTCCATTTTTAATTTTTTGAAGAAACTCCATACTGTTTTGCACAGTGGCTATATCAATCTGCATTCCCACCAGAAGTGCACTAGGGTTCCCTTTTCTCCGTATCCTCACCGGCACTTGTGTATTGATTTTATTGGTGGTAGCCATTCTGGCAGGTGTGAGGTGATACCTCATTGTACTTTTAATTTGCACCTCTCTGATGACTAGTGACACTGAACATTTTTTCATATGTATATTGGGCTTCTATATGTCCTGTTTGGAGAAGTGTCTATTCAGGTCCTTTGCCCATATAAAAAAATTTTTTTAAATTTTATTGTTGAGAGTATTAAAGATATCCCCATTTTTCACTTTTTGTCCCCCTCCACGCATCTCCCACCCCACACTAAGCCTTCACCTGTCTATAGTCTGTGTGTCCATTGGCTATGCATATATGTATATAAGTTCCTTGATTAATCTCTTCCACCCTCCTTCCACCTTCCCTCTGTGATCTGTCAGTCTGTTCCATGCTTCGATGGTCCTGTTTTGTTTGTCAGTTTATTATGTTCATTGGATTGTACATATAAGTGAGATCATATGATATTTATCTTTCTCTGATTGGCTTATTTAACTAAGTATAATAATCTCCAGGTCTATCCATGCTGTCTCAACAGGTAAGAGATCCTTCTGTTTTACTGCTGCATAGTATTACATTGTGTAAATATACCACAGTTTTTTAATCCACTCATCTATCTGATAGGCACTTGGGCTGTTTCCAGATCTTAGCTATTGTAAATAGCGCTGCTGTGAACATAGGGGTGCATATATTCTTTCTGATTGGTGTTTCAGGCTTTTTAGGATATATTCCTAGAAGTGGAATCACTGGGTAAAATGGCAGTTCCATTTTTAATTTTTTGAGGAAACTTCACACTGCTTTCCATAGTGGCTGCACCAGTCTGCATTGCCACCAGCAGTGTGCTAGGGTACCCTTTTCTCCACATCCTTGCCGGCAGCTGTCAGTTGTTGACTTGTTGATGGTGCCCATTCTGGTGGGTGTGAGGTGATACTCATTGTGGTTTCAATTTGCATCTCTCTGATGGTGAGTGGCATTGAGGATTTTTTTTATATGTCTGTTGGCCATCTGTATGTCCTCTTTGGAGAAGTGTCTATTTATGTCCTTTGCCCATTTTTTAATTGGATTGTTTGTCTTCCTCTTACTGAGTTTATGAGTTCTTTATATATTTTGAAAATTAACCCCTTAACAGTTGTATCATTGGCAAATATGTTCTCCCATGCAATGGGTTTCCTTTGCATTTTGAGTATGGTTTCTTTTGCTATGAGGACAGTTTTTAGTTTGATGTAGTCCCATTTGTTTATTTTTTCCTTTGTTTCCCTTGCCCTAGGAGATGTATCAGCAAAAATACTGCTGCACGAGATGTCTGAAATTTTACTGCCTATGTTTTCTAATAGGATATTTGTGGTTTGTGACTAACATTTAAGTCTGTTATCTATTTTGAGTTTATTCTTGTGTATAGTGTAATTTGGTGGTCATTTTTTGGCATATACTTGTCCACTTTTCCCAACACCATTTATTCGAGAGGCTCTTCATTCCACTGAATACGTTTGCCTCCTTGTCAAATACTAATTCACCATAAAGGCGTGGTTTCATTTCTGAGCTCTCTGTTCTGTTCCATTGATCTATATACCTATTCTTGTGCCAGTACCAGGCTGTTTTGATTACAATGGCTTTGTAGTATAGTTTGATATCTGATATTGTGATCCCCCCAACTTTGTTCTTCTTTCTCAAGATTGTTGAGGCTAATCACAGTCTTTTTTGATTCCATATAAATTTTTGAAATATTTGTTCTAGATCTGTGAAATAGGCCATTGGTATTTTAATAGGAAATACATTGAATCTATAGATTGCTTAGGGTAGTATAAACATTTTAAGGATGTTAATTCTCCCAATCCATGAACACAGTGTATGGTTCCACTTGTTTGTAGGTTCCTCTATTTCTTTTTTCAATATCCTATAATTTTTACAGGTCTTATACTGCCTTAATTAAATTTATTTCTAGGTACCTTTTTTTTTTCCTTGCAATGGTAAGTGGTAAATGGGATTGTTTTCTTAGTTTCGCTTTCTGAGAGTTTGTTCTTGAGTATATAAAAATGCCACCGATTTCTGGATGTTAATTTTGAATCTTGCTTCTTTGCCAAATTCATTTACTAAATCTAGTAGTTTTTGGTGAGTCGTTAGGTTTTCTTTGTACAATATCATGTCATCTATGAATAATGATAGTTTCACTTCCTCCTTTCCAATTTGGATGCCTTTTATTTCTTCTTCTTGTCTGATCCCTATAGTTAGGACTTCCACTACTATCTTGAAGAAGAGTGGTGAAAACGGACATACCTGACTTGTTCCTGATCTTAAGGGAAATGCTTTTAATTTTCGCCCATTGAGTATGATATGATGTTGGCTGTAGGTTTGTCATATATGGCTTTTATTATGTTGAGGTATGATCCGTGTTTTCCCACTTTGCTGAGAGTTTTTAACCTAATGGGTGCTGGATTTTGTCAGATGCTTTTTTTTGCTTCCGTTGGTATAATCATGTGATTTTTATCCTTCAATTTGTTTATGTTTTGTACAGCTTTTATTGATTTGCATTATTGTACCAACCTTGCATTTCCTGGAATGAATCCCACTTGGTCATGGTGTATGATCTTTTTAATTGTATTGCTGGATCTGATTTAATAATAGTTTGTTGAGTATGTTAGCATCTATGTTCATAAGAAATTTTGACCTATAATTTTCTGTCTGTGGAATGACTTTATCTGGTTTTGGAATTAGGATAATGTTGGTCTTGTAAAAAGAGTGCAGAACGCCCTGGCCGGTTTTGCTCAGTGGTTAGAGCATCAGCCCGTGGACCAAAGAATCCCAGGTTCGGTTCCTGCTAAGGGCATGTACTTTCGTTGCAGTTTGTCCCCGGCTCGGTTGGGGTCATTTGGGTGACAACCACTTGATGTATCTCTCTCACGTAGATGTTTCTCTCTCTCTTTCTCCCTCTCTCCCTCCCGCTCTGTCTGAAGATAAATGCAAAAATGTCCTCGGGTGAGGATAAAAAAAAAAAAAGTGCGGAAGTCTTCCCTCCTTTTAAATTGATTGCAATAGTTTTAGGAAGATGGGCGTTAGTTGTTCTTTGAATGTTTGGTAAAATTCACCTGTGAAGCCATCCAGTGCAGGACTTTTGTTTGCTGGGAGTTTTTTTTATTTATTTATCACTACTTCAATTTCATTAGTTGTTATTGGTCTGTTCAGGTTTTCTGATTCTTCCTGATTGAATTTTGGAAAATTGTATGCTTCTAGGAATTTGTCCATTTCACCTGGGTTGTCAAATTTGTTGGCATTTAGTTGTTCATAGTATTTTCTTAAAATCCTTTGTATTTCTGTGATGTGAATGGTTACTTCAGCTCTTTCAATTTTGATTTTATGTATTTTGCTCCTCTTTCTTTGTTTCTTGATGAGTCTGATTAAAGCTTCATTAATCTTTTCAAAGAACCAGCTCTTGGTTTTATTGATCTTTTGCATAGTTTTTTTTAGTCTCTTTGTCATTTATTCTGCTCTTATCTTTATTATTTTCTTCCTTCTACTTACTCTGGGCTTTTCTTGTTCTTTGTCTTGTTTTTTTGGTGGTTGGTGGTGGTGTTTTTTTATTTTTTTTTGGTAAAGGGTTAGATAGTTTATTTGAATGTTTCCTTGCTTCTTGAGTTAGGCCTTGAATAATGCTATGAACCTCCCTATCAGGACTGCTTTTGCCGTGTGCTATAGACTTTGAGTTGTGTGTGTTCATTTTCATTTCTGTCCAGGTAGTTTTTTTATTTCTTCCTTGCTCTCAGTGGTAACCTGTTTGTTGTTTAATAACATACTATTTAGCCTCTATGTGTTTGAATTTTTTTTGTGTTTTTGGTAGTTGTTTTCTAGTTTAATTCCATTATGATCTAAGATGCTTGAAATGATTTCAGTCTTCTTGAATTTTTAAGACTTATTTTGTGTCCTAACATGTGGTTTATCTTTGAGAATATCCCATGTGCTCTTGAGAAGAATTATATTCTGCAGCTTAGGAATGAAATAATCTGTAACTATCAATTAAGTCCATCTGATCTAGTGTGTCATTAAAGGTCACTGTTTCCTTGTTGATTTTTTGTCTGGAATATGTATCCAGTTATGTCCATGGGGTGTTAAAGTCCTGAACTATAACTGTATTGGTATTGATCTCTCCTTTAAAGTTCACCAAGAGTTGTTTTTTGTGTGTTTTTTTATGTGTTCATGTGCTCCTATATTGGGTGCACTTTCATTTTTAAATATATATTTTTTATTTAAAAGAGAAAGAGGAAGGGAGATAGAAACATTGATGTAAGAGAGATACATTGACCCTCTGTCTCCTGTATGCCCCCTACTGGGGATTGAGTCTGCAACCTAGGCATGTGCCCTGAGCAGGAATCTAACTGGGACCTCTCTGTCCATGGGACGATGCTCAATCCACTCAGCCACATTGGCAGGGCTATTCACTTCCACTTTTAAATGATAGTCTTGCCAGTTAGAGTATTCTTGGTTTCAGATTCTTGCTTTTCATTACTTTGAATATTTCATTCCATTCCCTTCTGGCCTGTAGTGTTTCTGTTGAAAAATCAGCTTACAGCCTTATAGGAGCTCCTTTATAGTTAACACATTGCTTTTCTCTTGCTGCCTTTAAGATTCTCCTTTTCTTTAATATTTGGCATTTTCATTATGATGTGTCTTGGTGTGAGTCTCTTGGTGTTCCTCTTGATTGGGACTTGGTGCTTCTTGAACTTGTGTGACTTTTTCCTTTACCAGGATAGGGAAATTTTCTGTCATTATTTTTTCAAACAAGTTCTCTATCTCTTGCTCACTTTCCTCTCTCTCTGATGCCCCTATGATGCTGATGGTGTTACATTTCATATTACTCCAAAGTTCCCTTAAAGTATCCCCATGCTTTTTTTTTATCCTCACCCGAGGACATTTTTGCATTTATTTTCAGATAGAGCAGGGGGGAGAGAGGGAGGAAGAGAGAGAGAGAAACATCGATGTGAGAGAGATACATCGACTGGTTGCCACCCGCACGACCCCAACTGGGGCCAGGGACAAACCGCAACTGAGGTACATGGAATCCCCACGTTTTCTTTCTTAATCTCAGGAAAATCACTGACCTCCTAGTCATTCACGTTGGAATACTGAAAGTCATTCTAGACTCCTCCTTGTCCCTCTCTTTGCCACATTTAGTGAATCACCATATCTTGTTCGTTTTACCTTCTAAGTATGTACCTCTCATTATCCCTTCCTCTCCACTTCAGCCTGCCATAGTTCAAATACTTTAAAACAAAAACATTGCCTGGAATGCCATTTTCATCTTTGCTTGGTAAACTTGATCTGTCTTTTGTAATCCTGCACAAGCATTGCTTCTTTATTAAAGTCATCTTGATAATCTTGATATTTGCCATTTATTTCTAGAAGAGACTTGATCACTTAGAAAAGCCATACACCAGTGATTTAGCAAAAGACTTATTTTTCTGTTATGTAAAATAACTGTTAGAGGAGACAGACCAGGGCTTGTATGGCTACTCTAACATCATCAGTGCCCCAGACTCCTACCAGTCTGTTCCCCCTCTGGACAGTTAGAAGAATTGCAGTAGGAGTTTACTCAAAAGGGCACATTTAGCAGTTCAGTCAGCTCCTTTAAAGAGCTTTCCTGGAATTCTCACCTACTGACTTCCAGCTGCAAGGGAGGCTGAGAAATGTTGTTTAACATGACACATTGCCAACCCAGATGTATGAGGTTCTCAGTAAGGAAAAGGGAGAGAATGAATGTTGAGTAGGTAATTAGCAGTTTGTGCCTTGCCCTGCGCCTCAACAGACTCGTGCCAGTTGCCAAATCATTGTTAACCACATGAATTTATTATTACTTGAATCACATTGCAATTATTTACCTTTTGCTGGTGTTTTGTCTTTTCCCTGCTATAAATGTTAAGAACTATGTTTTCAATAAATATTTGTTGAATAAAGTCATCTGAATAAGTTGATGGAGAAAAAGGAGCAGTAACAGGACTTCCAAACTAGCAGTAACATGACTTCCAAACTAGCAGTAACATGACTTCCAAACTATGATTCTTAGGGGTAGAGTTTAATGGTGTCAGATATATTTTAGTTGAGTTGCTATTTCTCAAAAGGTAATAGAGTTACATTTTAGTGTGCTGAGTTTGGTTTGGTAGACTGCAGTGCAAATAGCCTCTTCTTTTCAAAGTTTGACTTTAAACCAGGAAAAGTGAAAATAAAGTTCAGGTAAGTTTAGTTTCCTTTATGGAATCATTTTCAGAGACCAAACAATCTTACGATCCATGTCTTTGCTCAAATCTTTTTGGTGTCCCTCTTTTTAAATTGTTCTCAATTTTATTAGTTTTCTCAGTTGGGATAGATTTCCTTGTCTGATACATGAGCTCATTTTTATACTTATTCTAAAACAGGATTTGTAGATTTACCTTCAGCTATAGGGGCTTTTAAAAAATATTAACACTTATTGTGATATATGTTTTGGGATAGTTAAGTAAAAAATATCTTTCACTTAATAATTATACATTACATATAAATGTTTTGCTCTTTTATATTTCTCTGCTTTTAGAGACATTCCTTTTAAATTATGACAAAACATTTATTAAACATTATTAGACCTTACTATACAAAGTAATGGTAATACTGTGCTTCCAGTTAGCTCATCCCCAATAAAGTCTTACTTTATTTATGTTTTTGTAAAATAAAATATGTTATATGCAACCAGGGCCCTGAGGCTAGATGGGGTTCTTAATCATTCTGTACTCTCAGAGCCTGGCACATTAGATTAGTTGAATGTTATCAAAAGGACAATGAAGACTTTTTGAGGTGATCTACAGTTAATCCAGTCTTTTCCAAACCTTAGTCATTTGTATTTCACTTTTAAGGTCTTTACAATATCTCCATGGCACCTGTACATCTATTTACTAAGTAAGTTTTTCAATGAAATTAATTTAAAAACTTACATATTTGATATTACTTACATAAATGAAAACTAGCATTACTTGTCACAAATAAATAATTATTAAAATGTTAACACCAGTTATACACCTTGGAATGCTTGTGCTTTGTGTGCCGCACCATATTGCCAGAGTGGCTGTGGAATTTGAACACTTTGTGCTTGAGGGCAAGAAATTTACTTTATTAGCCTTGCAAGTAATTGCAATCAAACATAATGGAATCATTGACTTGTTCAGTAGGGAGGCCACTGAATGGATTTGCCATCTCAAATTAGTTCTACTCCCCAAAATATGAACAATAAACATCAAAGTGAAAGTTTTTGTATTATTAAAGAGAAATTGAATCCCCGTAACATTTAACATTTGAGAGTTTAGAATGCTATCTACTTGAGAGATGAGTAGATGGGACATAGTATAAGTGTAAAACTACAGTACTTTTTATTCATAGATCATTCACCCAGTAAACAGTGGCACTTCTGGTTCAGTTCTACATAGTGGGACAGTATAACTTTCATTCAGAAAACATTTATAGAGCTCCAGCTATGAACAGTTACTTGTGCTAGGTGGGCAGTAATGACACAGATAGGCAATGAATATAAGCAAACTAGTAAATAAAGATTATTTTTCTTTTTTTTTTTTTTTTAAGCACATTACATAACATTCTTTTTTTTTTAAATTTATTTTTGTTACAGATGTTTCTCCTTTTTTCCCCATTGATACCCTCCTCCCCATCCCCCCACCCCATCCCCAGCTTTGTTGTCCATGTCCATCATTTATGCATACATGCGTATAAGTTCTGTGGTTTATCTCTTCCCTGCCCCCCCACCCCCTCTTCTGAGAGTTGTCAGTCTGTACCCTACTTCCACATCGCTGGGTCTACCCTGTTCCTCAGACTGTTATGTTTATTATATTCCACAAATAAGTGAGATCATGTGATATTTATCTTTCTCTGCTTGGCTTGTTTTGCTTAAGATAATACTCTCGAGGTCCCTCCATGTCGTCTCAAAGGATAAGAGATCTTTCTTTCTTACAGCTGCATAGTACTCCATTGTGTATATGTACCACAGCTTTTTTATCCATTCATCCACTGATGGACACTTGGGCTGTTTCCAGATCTTAGCTATTGTAAATAGTGCCGCTATGAACATGGGGGTACATGTATTCTTTCTGATTGGTGTTTCAGGTTTCTTAGGGTATATTCCTAGAAGTGGGATCACTGGGTCAAATGGCAATTCAATTTTTAATTTTTTGAGGTAACACCATAGTGATTTCCACAGTGGCTGCACCAGTCTGCATATTTTTCTAAATGCTATAAAGGATGTAAACATCTGGAGAGAGGAAAAAAGAATGAATAACTGGGAGAGGCTGTTAAGAGTATAGTCAGAATAAATGTAGTTTCAGGAGGTGACAATTGAGGTGATACTTGGAAAATGAGAAAAAGCCAGCCATGGGAAAAGCTTAAGGAAGAACATTTCAGGCAGATGATGTACCAAGTGCAAAATCTGAGGTGAAAAATGGCTTGACAGAATGAACCAGGAAAATGGCCAGTGTGGTTGAAGTATAGTGAAAAAGGAGCAGTGATATGAGAGGAGGCTGGCAGGCACCAGCACGTGCCAGGCCGTGCAAGTCTATGGAGCAGTGTGGTTTTTATTCTAAAAGCAATGGGAGGCCCATTTTTTAATTGGATTGTTTGTTTTTTTGGTGTTGAGTTTTATAAGTTCTTTATAAATTTTGGATATTAGCTCCTTATCAGATGTATCATTAGTGAATATGTTCTCCCATTCATTGGGTTGTCTTTTGGGCAAAAGACGTGAATAGACACTTCTCCAAAGAGGACGTAGAGATGGCCAATAGACATATGAAAGGATGTTCAATGTCGCTAATCATCACAGAAATGCAAATTAAAACTACAATGAGATATCACCTCATCTGTCAGAATGACTATCATCAATAAATCAGCAAACCGTAAGTGTTGGTGAGGATGTGCACTGTTGGTGGAAATGCAGATTGGTGCAGCCACTGTAAAAAGCAATATGGAGTTACCTCAAAAAATTAAAACTGGAAATGCCTTATGACCCAGCCATTCCACTTCTAGGAATGTATCTGAAGAAACCCAAAACACTAATTCGAAAGAATATATGCACCCCTACGTTCGTTGCAGTATTATTTACTGTAGCTGAGATTTGGAAGCAGCCCAAGTGTCCATCAGTAGATGAGTAGATAAGAAATCCGTTGTACTTTTATGCAATGAAGTACTACTCTGCCATAAAAAGGAAGACAATTTTACCCTTTGCGATAGCATGGATGGACCTAGAGAACATTATGCTAAGTGAAATAAGCCAGTCAGAGAAAGACAAGTGCCGTATGATTTCACTTACATGTGGAATATAATGAACAAACTGAACTACCAAGCAAAATAGAGACAAACTTATAGATAGAAAGCAGGCCGACAGCTCTGGTTGGGGAGGAGGAATTGAGCAAAAAAGAGAGAGAGAACTCATGGACATGGACGACAGTGTGGTGATTGTGGAGGGGTCGAGGGTAAGGGGAGGTGGAAGAGGGCACAGAGGGGATAAATGGTGATGGAAAAAAATTAAATTAAATTAAAAAAATAAAAGCAATAGGAGGCCAATGAAGGCTTCTAAACAGAGGAATGAAATACACCTTACAGGAGATTGATGTATGTCTTTGCTTAAGCGTATTTTGTGGTAACTTTAAGTAAGCATATATTATTTTGACAGATTTTAAGATATAACAATTTAGTATACAATCATGTTTGATTTCGCCCTTAACATTTATTCCTATGACCTGTACTTTACTGATGACTTCATTTATTAAGAAAATAAACTGGACTGCGTAAATATCAAAAAATGAATAACTTTGTGGAATTAGGATTCAATAGAACAAACTAAAATTTTATTTCAGTAGCGTTTTAAAGAAATTTGACTAACAGAAAAAAATATCTGTCTTCTATTGCAATAATTTTTTCTAGAATCCTGACACTCATAATCATTATACACTTATTTGTGTTCCTCAGCCAGATGTCACTGTCATAAAGCTGTATTAGATTGCAGTACCTAATAAAGTTGATTTATGTATACTCTGATAAAATTTGAGCTTTTAGTTAATGCTTGAATGATTTTAGCAGTCTGTTACAGTGCCCATACCCCTGAACTTGTTTCTTTTTTATATCCTGGCCTATTCCTGAGATGATTATATTTCAGGCCCACATTTTACGTATAAATTTGAGAATATTTCATCTGATACTCTAATTAAGGAAATATATTATGTAAGTTTGACCTTTTGATTTGTCTCTTAACCTTACTGTCTTTTAGGAAGATGATTAGATATGGTTTATGTGCTAAGGCCTTAAGTATTTAATTCAGCCTAAAGATGGATCGAATTTTCATCTAGTTTAAATATAATTCAGAGATGGAAAGAATAATTTTCATGACTTATCAGAGACATAATTTGCCATCATGGTTCCTTTTTCTTCCCCAATTTATCATCCTTATTCACTATTACCTGATCTTTTCATGGAGAGAAATGTATCTCTTATTGCTGTGGATTTCAACTTAGAACCCTCTGTACTGAGTGCTCATTCTGAAAGGGTAAGCTAGACATCTAAATTTTAGAATTTGACTGTATTGGGAACCATTAATCATGTAAAAACTTTTAAAAAGCTATATGTATTTAGTTCAGTTTGGGTCCATCAGTGACACATGAAAATTTGAATATTAGAACACTGGTTAGAGTCAAAGAGAATAAAGGATTACAATTCTATGCAAAAATGTTAAAGAATGAGAATTTTTTGTTTATTTGTTTCATGCGGAGGGGCCATGAAATATCTTAAATATCTTTATGATCATGAATATGTTAAATAATGCTGACAAAATTACTTTGCCTCTAAAGAGGTCAGAAAAAGGATAACAGGTTAAACTTAAAGCACTGATGATTGAGGTTATAGGATATGATTTTTGGCTTTAAGGAAACTTTTGTGGCTAGCATTTATTGACATTAAATGGGGAACAAATCAATAATTAGACTCTGTGGTCAACTTTGGTTAGGAATCTGTGGTCAGTGGAAAATTTCAATTGGGTCAGAATCCTCTTTACTGCTATAAATCAGTCTTACGGGGTCAGGTGTGTGCGCCACGCTGGGGTACCTTAGGTTCTTGCTCTGTCTGTAACCTGTGGGGCCGTTATGGTGATCAGCCTCAATCATTCATCATCTTGTAGGTAGAGGAAATGCACTTTATAGATTACAATCAAGTTCAATTAAGTTCTTGCTATGGCTGCTTAATACAAAGTATCCTGATGCTTTATAGTTTAAATTAAATATTGTAGTCAATTTACTTTCCAACTTCTAATTTGATTTAGTACAGCAATGGTGAATTTAAGAAAATTCTCATTACCTAGTAATTGCTTATAATATTAATAAGTTCATAATCTTTTTTACGTTACCAGGAGGTGGGAATGATTGGAAGCTGCCTTAGAAAACTACCCACCACAGTGTGGTTAAGGTTTTTCTTTGTTTGTTTTAGTTATGAATGTGGTTGTTAGAGTTATTAATTCTTTGTGTTCCATTGCTTTTTTTTTTTTTTTTGAGCTATCTGGTATTGGAAATTCTCATCATTATTTTCTGTGCTTTCAGGTGTAATAAACCTTACAGTACTTCTTTCATATAGTAAAGTAATCTTAACTGCAGGGATGGAGTGAGGTGTGCATGGTGTCTTCCTCTTACCCTAACCCCCCTCTCCCAACTGAGATTCTAATGCTCTTCCTCTCTCTACTATATATACCTATTACAAGCCACACTATACTTTCTTTTTCTCTGAGAATACTGTTTGTCGTCCTGTCTCTTTACATTCTAATTATTACTCCTTTTTCTTTCTGTTGGAATACAATCCATTATTTACTAATACAGTCATACTTCTTTTGTGTCTTACTGCCCAATTTTATATTTTTTATTTAGTTGCTACTTCTGACCCTTTTTCAGCTGTTGCTTATTTGTTAACATCTAGAGGGTATAGATATATTTTAAACCTTTATTATATTAAAATCTTATGTAAATCTTGATTTGTTAGCTAAATTCTAATTACTATGAAGGTAGAGATTCTCTCATACTTCATGTATCCTTCAAGTAACCCAGTGCCAAGTAGTATAATTGTAGGAAAAAAAAGGTGGTGGATTAAGTGGTCTTGGAATTTAAGTATGAGTAGATGTCTTAATTTCCCTTGAGATTAAATTTTGACAATGTAAAATATATTCTTGAATAACTGAGGTCTGTGTTCACACTTTATTTTTGGAAGGGAGGTTCCTTTAAAGTTTAAAGGATGCTCAATTACCCGCAGGTTCTTTGAACAGGGGCAGTGTCCGTAATATGTGATCCTATGGATTTTAAATATTGTAATTACAACTTCAACCAAGCTCTGAAAAATGACCTTTCTGTGAAGATGGAGTGACAACTGGGCTTTAAACTATTGAAAAATCACAAACTGACACCCCAGTAGTTGCTGTTAATATACAAAATACAAGTAATAAGACAATATTCCTTTTTTTTCCAATTTAAATTATATTACTCTGAGTAAAAAAAAAATTGGCTTCTGCATATACAAGTTCAGAGGACAATGTTAGGCATAAATGGTGAAGCACAATTTATTACAAATAGATCAGAGTTAGATCTCATTTCTGTAATGCATTAGCTATTGACTTTGGGCATGTCACTTAACCTGTATGAGCCTTAGTTTCTTCTTATGAAATGGAAACAGTAATTACCTATCTCAAAAGATTAAGGGGAGGACTAGAAATGATAGACCATCTAATGCACCAAGCACATTACTTGGTATCTAACACACACAAACTACTTTTCTCCCCTTCCCCCTTTTTTGCTTTTGTAAGGTATCATAGACATTTTGATATTTGTAAGAAAGTTACTAATTATAACAATGATCCTGTGGGAAATTAAGAGGTTGAAAAAAGATGTCACTAATATAACATGAATATTTTTCAAAGAATTCATGATTTTTTGTTTAATTTCAAAGTAGTAAACTTGAAAATATATTTAACATTAAGCTTAAAAAATAAATTAAGACTTGTTGCTAGTTTGAGGTATCATATCATTTTCTGAAATCAGTCAGAAAAAGATTTCTAGGTGAATGAGAAAATAAAATGTGCCATGTTTACAAGGGCAGTATTTTACAATAAAACCATTTTAATCAGGCTCTTTGGGGAATGGGGTTTTTTGGCTAAAAACTTTTATGTCAACCCTTTACATAAATGTTTACCTGTGTAACAATCCTCTTTCCTGCCTTAGAGACTTGTATGTATAGGATGTCATAGCTTCTTTGTAGACTGAGGATCTTCCATTACTCATTCTAAGTAACAGTGATGTATGTAGCATGGCAGAGTGGATGGCCTTGTTATACGTAGGACGAGATTAGGCTAAAAATAATCCAGGGCATACTATGAAAAGTTACTAGCTCTCCTGTGCCTTTCCCCCTTCTCCAAATCCCTAATATCGTTTGCTTTAGTTTTTATATCCCACTTTTTTCAAACATTTTCTAACAAATTGCAATTCTACTTTTTTAAAACTTAAAGTTTATTAAAAGGGACTTTGGAGATTATTTAGCCAGCATCCTCATTTTATAGATTAAAAATCTGAGGTGTAGGTTAATTGATCTGCTCAAAAACACAAAACAGATTCATTAACAGAAACGAAGAAGTAAGTTTCGTCATTAAACTGACACTTGAATAGTGTCCCAGATTTTGATGTTTATCTTTGATCTTCTTTGAAACAGGTAGATCGACACTTGAGAAAGCTGGATCAGGAACTGGCTAAGTTTAAAATGGAGCTGGAAGCCGATAATGCTGGAATTACAGAAATATTAGAGAGGCGTAAGTAAAATTTACAGTTTTCCATCAATGTTGGACAGTATGTGTGCAAATCACTGAAGAGACACTTGACCCACAGAAATTTCTGTGCTTCGATGGATGGTGGCAACCGGGTCAGAGAGCTTGGACCTTGGCAGTTGGAACTGAGTCATGGAAACTGAGAGAGATAACATAGGATATTCATTCACTCACTATAAAAATAACATATTAAGTCTTTCTATTTTTAATATGCATATATGCTAGTGAGATGAGTGGTAAGAGCAGAGATTGAAAGAAAAATAACCATCTAGAAACCAGTCAACCATCTGTCATTAACCGGATTGTCTTTGCCCTGCCTATCTATGCTTTGTATAAACTGTAAGCTTTCAAGGAGGTTATTATTTGTTTTTAAGAACTGTTTTAAGGCTTTTCCTCAACTGTGTTACTAAGAAAGATTTTAATAGGTTCCACAGTACCATCTTTTTTTCTCAAAAAAGTCTTTCTAAACTTTCTTGTATCAGCGAGAAGCTATTTTTATATTTCTTAGCATGGCTCAACTTGGTATCTTGCTATAGTTTACCGTTATCACTTCTTGAATTTAACTAAGGAGACTTTCCAAAAATGGAGACATGAGCTTTGTTTCTTTAACTAATTTAGCATTTCTTCCCACCTAAATAGGTCATATCCATAAAAGCATACAGTGTGGTGCTAAGCCCAGAGTGGACACCAGCTAAATGTTAGTGAACCAAATCTGTATTATGGCTGATTTCTACTAGAATTTAGTTAAAGGGTACAAACATCTTTTTTTCTTGGTGCATTTTAGTAGCAAGAACATGCACATACTTCTACACACACACGAAAGGTTTCTTTACAGTGTTAGGTTATTTATCTCTGTTGATATACTCACTAAAAGTCAACTAGAGAAGCAGCCAGGCATGACTCCATCTTGGTATCCATAGCTGCATTTTGTATTCAAAAGTAGATCTATCAATTTAGATGACCGTCTAATTTATTTGTGGTACTTTTATTCCAGAGGAACCCTATCTGAGGGTAATAAATATTTTGAGAGAAAATAAAATATCCTATAACTGCTTTGATTTTTTTTTGATATGCTATAATAGCTGTAATGATAATTCATGCCTATTCAGTACTATAGGAAGATTCATGAAGCATCCTCATAAGGACACAAATGAAACTAAATTGCATCAAGATAGAAAAACTGTTCCACCCTATGCCCTGCCATGATTTCATCTCAAGGGATCAAAATAAACCCAGAACATTAATTTAAAAGTATTTTAAAGCCTGGAGGTAGAGATTCTGTGCTTCACTTTCCACAAGCTAAATTTTAATGATCAAAGAATTTTCTTTCATATAGTAATGTCCCATTGCTTAATACATTAGGATCTCCCATAGCAAAGTCTTCAACTCAGTAAAATTAGGTTGAGTTTTTCACCTCTTACGGAGTTATAATATCCATTCATCCACTTACGTGGTACCTACTGTTGTGAATTCCCTTATTAGATATTAGCATGCCTTGAGCTGTTTTGTATTTAAGGTGAATATTGAGAAATGGATCAATTATTGTTTATAGAAAGTTGAAATTGATTCAGGGTGAAATTGGCAGTGGTGACCTAACATGTTTGAGTAAGAAGACTCAGGCATGTGCATCAGAGTTTGCTAGTCCTCTGCCAGGTGAGGGTACACAGTACCTATAGTTGATTGACATGTAAAGTTCTGTGGTGACCATTAATGGCAGTAAATCTCTGCCTTTTTTTTTTAGGATCTTTGGAATTAGATACTCCTTCACAGCCAGTGAACAATCACCATGCTCATTCACATACTCCAGTGGACAGTAAGTCTGGTTTACTGCAAATAAAATTTGAAATACAATTAAAAATTCATGTTATCTGTATATTCTCTTTTATTAGATCTACACAGCTGATTGAGAAATAAATATCTTTCCCTCCTTTTATTTTATTAGATATATATTTTTCATTGCAATTATTGGCAGACTTCTCTTCTTCACTTTAGAGAAGCATATTTGATTTGGGAACGGAGAATCTGTTTTCCCCTAGAATCTGTAGAGGAAGAATGTATGGTACTAATAGCAGCAATACTTCCTACATACAAATACCTGATTCTCTCTAGAGAGTGTTCAGATGAACCAAACAGTAAACTACTTAATGGTGGGTTCTTTGTCCTTTTCTTTCTTGCTTCTCCAGTGCTTAGTCTACTGTTTGGCATATAATAAAGTTTCATTTAGTGACTGAATGGTTAGTCAGTTGGCTTGATGACTATCTGTACATTTTTTTGGCAAATTTGACATGAAAGAGGGGTTGATTGAAAACTTATCTAAAATGTAGATAATGTTTTCAAATCAGAATTTCCCTCATGCTACATGTGAAACCATGATGCATCATGGGTTATCTTCAGTACTTTGCTACTGAAGTTTCTGTATTTTTTTAATGTCTGAGCTGTCTGCTCTTGATAAAATATATGACACAGAGAGTTCTGTTTGTCCTGTCTTCTAAGAAAACATAATGTCTGTATTTCATGAGGAACTCATATTATAACTGTACCAGTTTATAACTAGATGGAAGTATTATGTCTTGTCCATAGTTCTCTAAAGTTTAAAAACACATGAATTCTTTATTTATATGCAGAAAGGAAGTATAATCCAACTTCTCACCATACGACAACAGATCATATTCCTGAAAAGAAGTTTAAATCTGAAGCTCTTCTGTCTACCCTAACATCAGATGCCTCTAAGGAAAATACACTAGGTCAGTTTATTTCTTAAATATGGTTGGTTGCCTTTTTTGTTCATGTTAAAATAAGAGGAAATGAAAGTATTCAGGATTAATGTACAGATTATTTACCTGGTTAAAGTCTACATAAGGAGAAAGAAGAAAAAGGAAAAATATCACATGAAAATTTTATAGTGACATGAAAATTTTAAATTAATGATTATATCTGTAGGGAGAAATAATATATTTTTAACACACTATCCTTATGTTCTCTGACCATTTCTAATTATATTCTAATTCTACACAGGTTGTCGAAACAATAATTCTACAGCCTCTTCCAACAATGCTTACAATGTGAATTCCTCACAACCTCTGGCATCCTATAATATTGGCTCATTATCTTCAGGAACTGGTGCAGGGGCAATTACCATGGCAGCAGCTCAAGCAGTTCAAGCTACAGCTCAGGTAAAAAGAGGAAAAGGTTTGGAAATAGAGTGTTTCATTTTGTTAGAAATATTGGCAAACTCTAGTAGAAACAACTAGGTGTGAACAAAAAGTGTTTTCTTAATTGTATTATTTCATTTTTAAATCATAGTTTTTTGAGATCTGATATTTAATGAAATGAACATGCAGAATTTACTTGATTGATAATGAAAAGCAAAAAAAGAGATTCATACAATCTGATGCAGATTCCTTGTCACAATAATCGCTCATGATGTCCATGTTCTTTACTGTGATCCACAGCACCTGTCAGGACAGTGCTTTGGTCTCTCTGCCAGTTCCAGGGCTTTCTCTCTGGCCTCAGAACTTAGATTTCCTTAAATTGATTTCTGTAAAGTTATCTCTTCCAAATTAAGTTACCAGTCCTGTAGTGACTTTATAACTGTAAAAACTGACTTTTAATTCTTTACATAAAATAGCTTGAAATTACAATGATGAAAATGGTTTAAACAAAATAAAGTAGAATCAAAATAATGTTGTCACTAGTAACACTTGAGAAAGAAAATCTACATATTTATGTATATTAATGCTATCAATGAATGTCTGTTCAAGATGAAAGAGGGCCGAAGGACATCCAGTTTAAAAGCCAGTTATGAAGCATTTAAAAATAATGACTTTCAGCTGGGAAAAGAATTTTCAATGCCCAGGGAAACAGCTGGCTATTCATCATCTTCAGCACTCATGACTACACTGACACAGAATGCCAGTTCATCAGCAGCGGACTCAAGGAGTGGGAGAAAGAGCAAGTAAGTCTTTCCGTCACGGGAGCCCTGTACCTTCACCATGCGTGCATTCAGCTTGGCATCCGCTGGGCTTTCATATGTTAAACAGAGGCAGCATATGAGGGATCAGGATGCACTCCGGAGAGGTGGCAGACATGACGTCGTCGTTCAAGCTGCCATACTTTGAAGGGGTAAAGTCTTTAAAAAGGGTTAAGAGTCTTTCATTTTTCTAGATTCTTAAGTTGGCTTTATTAATGAATTACTTCTTTTTACTTTTTTTTTAATCCTCATCTGAGGATATTTTTCTGTTTATCTTCAGTTAGAGTGGGAGGGAGGGAGAGAGAGAGAACCAGAGAAACATCGATGTGAGAGAGACACATGGACTGGATGCCTCCCGCACGACCCTGACCAGGGCCGAGAACAAACTGCAACCGAGGTACATGCCCTTAACGGGAATTGAACCCGCGACTCATTGGTCCAATGCTCTAACTGCTGAACCAAACTGGCCAGGGCCTGCTTACTCTTTTTGTTGTTCATTAGGATAACCCATTTTATGAAACTTTTCTTCATTTATAACCCCTTATTTTGTCATGTGTTTTAGGTAAATCACTACATAAAGTACAAATTGTGTCCTGGGATTTTTTGTTTTTGAGTAAGATTCTTCATTTTGATTAAGAATAAGGTGTCTTAATTCTTGGTTTTATGTCCGCAAAATTGAAATGATGAAAATATCCCTAGATTTTGTATATGACATTCTTAGGATGATTGTATGAACTTTAAATATGAAAACTTAACAGTATTTGGCATTGTCTGTCCTGAGTACCTTCATATGCTAAGTGTTGATACATAATGAAAGTTCAGATGCTAGGACAACAGAACTAGTTACCGAATAATTATATTATAATTTTAATATAGTCTATTTTTGTAAGTCCCTTAAAGAATAATCAATATAGAATTACCACAGAATTGTTAAATATTTTAAAAGTTAATTCATCTTAATGACTCAAATTTATTATAACTGTTAGTGATAAATGTTTATATTTTAAAAATTTAATTAATGTACAGATAATGGTAAATTACTTGTGAATTTTAAAACTCTTTGTTTCCTGCCCTACACAGTAGGTAAGTATTCACACATCGGTTGATGGTCTTGATCATTTTCACCAAATGCTTCTGTATACATATTTGTATTTTAGATTTTGATGAAGAGTATTCAGTGTGCTTAAAAATGCAAAGAATATCTCTAATTGAGCCATAACTAATACTAATTCTTAAAGGTATTGCCTACAATTTAAGTAAAGAGTAAATAGTAACTGATTAAAAATTATTTTAAAAACTTTGAAATATTTTGAAAAAAATATTTCCTTTTGAATGCCTTTATTCTCTCGATAACAAAAAACTTGAAACAAAAATAAACCTTTATGAAAAATGTTGCTCTTTGTTGTTCTAAACAATTATGCTTTTAAATCTGTTTATCAGATTAATTTGATTTTAAACCTCAATTTATACATTTCATATCACTTTTATTTAGGAGTTATTCTCAGGTAACTTCTGGATACTGAGCAAATAAAACTGATACTATTTTTTCAGAAACAACAACAAGTCTTCAAGCCAACAGTCATCATCTTCCTCCTCCTCCTCTTCCTTGTCATCATGTTCCTCATCATCAACCGTTGTACAAGAAATCTCCCAACAAACAACAGTAGTACCAGAATCTGATTCAAATAGTCAAGTTGATTGGACTTATGACCCAAATGAACCACGATATTGCATTTGTAATCAGGTAAAAGTCTGGCATATGTCTATAAAAACATAATCTGAATAAACTAGGAAAAAGAACAATTTCATTTTTTTCAAGTGCTATTTTTACTCCAGTTAAAATACCCTTGCTGTTTTTTATTTTAAACAATTTTCTCTTGCTTCTTATAAAGATGACATTTGTTATAAATACAAAGAATATAAAGAAACATGTAAGTCATCCATAATCTCAGACCTCAGATGTAACCTGTAATTAAGCATTTTGATGTACCACTACTGTACACCCCACATGTATGTTGTCTTAGTCTGCTCATGTTGCCATGATAGTATACCACAGACTGGATGGTTTAAAGACAAGAAATTTATTTCTCACAGTTCTGGAGATTGGGTAGTCCAAGATTAAGTTGCTGACTGCTTCCATTCCTGGGTTAAGGAAAGAAAATCCTGTAAATACCTTGGCAATAAAAGTAGGTTACCTACAAAAGAACAAAGTCAGATTGACCCACAATTCTCCCTTCATAACACCAAAAACTAGAAGTTGATGAAATATAGAGAGAGAGCTTTGAGGAAGAAATGAGTGTTCCTCCAAAAATTGTTACCCAGAGAAGTTGTTCATGTGCATAGAATCAGAAAGTATGCCATCTAGTTACGCTTTTATGGAAAATTATTCAGTCCATTGAGAACTTTAGTGAATTCAGGAATCAGGAAGTTGTGCCATAAAGTGCTAGTAGTGAATAGTCAAAAGAAAAATGGGAAAGGACATATGATAGGTAATAAGTTTAGACGTTTCAATGAAATAGACTATTGACTGGTAAAATATAAATGACCTAACATGAACCAAGAAAAAATAAAAACCTAAGTAGGTAAGTAACCAAAAAAGAAAATCCTTACAAATGGAACCACCCACAAAGGCGACTCCCACATCAAGGTGATTCACAGAGCAGGTTCTTTCAGATTTTCAAAGAGCACATAATTTCTGTGTACCTCCCCCGTGCCCCTGAAAGTCTTTTAGAAAAAATATATAAACTGTATAAATCTATATACTCTGTTTCTTAATGCAATTGTATATTCAGTGTATTTCTATTTTCTAACAGTATAATAAACAATTAATTTGGATTAAGATGCTTATTATATAGTCTAATAAGATTTTCTTTAAAACTAGGTATCCTATGGTGAGATGGTGGGCTGTGATAACCAAGATGTAAGTATTAAATTTTTCTGTTTAGAAATGAAAAAAAATTACATACTATTACTTGAATATTTCTGTTTACTGTGTCTTTCAGTCTAGGAAAACAGTTTGCAGTTACATTAATTATGTCATGTTAATGCTAGAATATTCCTCTCCAAAATAGGATAGTGTCCCTTAATGTGTTCCGTGTTTTAACTTTTAAAGCTAATTTTATGCAGATTATATTTCTCTAAAAGGTGTTGCAATGTATGAAAAGTAGAAAAACCTCCCACCCCCTTTGCTAAAGAATATTGTGTTTATTAGAATCCAATTCACTCATGATAATGAAGCATTAGAACTCGCAAACAATACATTCTTTCAAGAAGCGTGATGCTCAGGTGAAGGGTGGGAATACTGAGGTTCTAATGTGAGATTATTTTCCTCCCATTAGTATAGTAGGTCCTGTTGTACTCTGCAGCTGTCAGCTGATAGGAAAAATATCACTTCTGATATAAAAAATAAAGGAGGTTTGAAATTGCTCTTTCTTTTGAAAGCTCAATTTTGGTTAGAGATATGCTTTTATTGAATGCTGAGAATGTTTGTTTAGTCATTTTCTCTCCCTTCTTACTTTCATATAACTCTTCGTCCATCTTTTACTCCAGAGGGGTAACAGCTCTGAATTCTATAGAAATCCTACTCAGTAATGTCAGGATCCTAAGGTTAATGCTAAGATTAAAATTGTTTAAACAATGTGTAGATTGAGCAGGATTGGCTAGGTGCATTAAAATTTGGACTTTCCCTGACCTGACAAGGTCCCCAAAATATGTTCACATAGAGAGAGAAAGAGCCTCCTTCCACTTCCCTCTTTAAAATCACTTGTGGGCTTTTTGTGATTATCGTAAAACAGTATTGCCCAGACATTTAAAGAACACCATTGGAAACTGTCTTCTGAGCAGTTAATGAAAATGATGAATAAGATTTCTGTGAATACCCTATCATACTCTGATCTCTTTCATTCCCATTTACATTTTTCTGAATGGCAAGATTTTCTATGGAAGTATAGAACTGCCTGATATATTGCAGGGTACAGTACTTTTCCTCTGCATATCTAGAAATGGGTACATCCAAAGGGAAATCCAGAGCTTTCCTTTATGTCTTTAATTACAAGTAGCTTATTCCACTCTATGTGGGAGTGAATAGGGCTGAATATTAAATAAAATCTTTGAAATACCTTTCCTTTCTACATAAGAAACCCCTCTCACTTCTTCTTGTCTTTAAAAGTTGGTATTGACTTACTCTTCAAGAAAACGAAAATTAGTGAATTTTAGTTCATTTTAGGATTATGGGAATAGATTATATGAATCTCAGAATTAACAAAGATGCGTAATTTTTCTGTGCCTCCATTTCCTCATCTCTGAAGCTTATCAGTTGTACCATATGATTTATAAATCAGCTCCTAGATCTAATAATTCTGTTTCTATTAATCTAATTAATATTGTCTAGTGGACATATTTTAATATACTGTTAATTTAGAGGTACTAAAAACTATTTCTTTGCAATTTCTAGTGCCCTATA
Source organism: Tadarida brasiliensis (assembly GCA_030848825.1). Lineage (NCBI taxonomy): Eukaryota > Metazoa > Chordata > Mammalia > Chiroptera > Molossidae > Tadarida > Tadarida brasiliensis. The sequence goes on along the minus strand of CM061267.1, from coordinate 27,368,237 downwards.
GAATGGTTCCATTATGGATGTGTTGGATTGACAGAAGCACCAAAGGGAAAATGGTACTGTCCACAGTGTACTGCTGCCATGAAGAGAAGAGGCAGTCGGCACAAATAAAGATGGTCATTTCATTTGAGAAAGAAAAAAAACTTCAACTAAACATTTTATATAGGACTTTAAAAAAAGAAAAAACGAGAAAGAAGATACAGTGCATTTCCAGGCAACCACTTAAAGGATTTACATAGACAATCCTGTAAGATCTTGAACTTGAATTTTATGGGTTGTATTTTAATAATGTAAGTAAATTATTTATGCACTCCTGTTGTGCTATGAATATTATTCCAGTTAGCCTTGGATTATTTCAGTGGCCAACATATGCAGACATTTGTATTCCTCAGCCGTTTTCACAAAGTAATGGGCATTCTATAATTTAAACTTCAAAGAATTCCAACGATGAAGATTTTAAGAAAAGTATTTTATATTCAACAGGTATGTTCTGCTGCATGTACTGTACTCCAGAGCTGTTATGTAACACTGTATATAAATGGTTACCAAAAAAAAAAGTTAGTGCTTCTAAAAAGAATTTAAGATAATGGTTTTTTAAATGCCTTTATAATAAGCTTTGTTTCTTTGTGAAACTATATTCAGCAGGCTGAAGGAAATGGTTCATGTGATAAAGTGAGCTGGTGTCCTCTAGAGTACCTGGGTACATAAACAGAAACTCCTGTAGGTAAAAACTAATCTGTGCCATTAGTCTTTATATGTTTCTACATCCAGACAGAGTGCTGTTCATGAGGGTGGGAGGGGAGGGACTGAAGGGGAAAGGGTGTTAAAGTGATACATTTTTATACCAAATGTGTTTATTTTTTTGTGCAAGTAATCCTTAAAATTGGAATTGTATTAGGTGTTAAAATAAAGTTTTTAAAAAATTACTTGTATTTATACTTTACACACTTAATGAAAATTTCTTAATTCCAATTAAATTCCAATTTTCATAATCTAAAAAAGACAGAGGCCCAGGACACAGAAAGCTGTGTAATCTGTGATTTAGCATTTGTGATGTGAAAATAAGGGAAAGACATTTTTAATGTAAATTTGAAATGCAAATGTATTTTTTTAGATCATCTCTCTGGCTTTTCCTTCAGTTTGAGGGACATGAAAGGAATCTAATTACAGCAGATAAAATGAAAATAATGATTATAGATGTTTGACTTGAGGCAGTGTGGCCAGTTTAGGTAAAGTGACCCCCTGGATTGGAGCTTAAAATTCAGTTCTATTTTTTATTTTACTACATACTGGTATGATAATTAATTCAAATTTTGAATCACTCTGGGCCTTATTAAACCAGGGTGATGCTAGCTATAGGAAGTCTCTAAAGCACTTCTAAGGCTTTATTCTATAGGTGCTATTCAAATTGTAAATTTTGCGTACTTACCGAGTCTGGTCGGTAGAAAAATCCTTAAAGCGTTTAAAACACTTACTATGTCATATTTTTTATATAAAAACTTACTGGGCCCATTAGATTTTTGCTTTAATGAAAACCACTTAATGAGCCTCTTAGAACTTACTCAGAAAACTGTGAAGTCTATGCAATGCTACCCAAAGGATATGGGTTAGATAGGGGATTTCAGAGGTCTCTTCCAGCTTTGCCATTCCACAATTCTGAGCTGCTGCCATCTGATTTTATAACTGGACAGCCCATAAAGCTAAGTTAGGTTCATTTGTGGGTTATCATGATTTCGTAGTATCATGAGTATTATGATTTAGTGGTACTCAATATTTTCATGGAGATTTTATAAACCTTTAAGAAATAATATATAACGTAATATTCAGTTAGCTTATCAGCATGTTGCCTGGAGATGCTTAGTGGTAATTGTTTAATGTTCTAATTATATATAATGATTTTTCCAACCTTACTTGTATTATAGGAATTGGTCAAAAGAAAAAGCCTTATATACAGCCTTATTTTAAGAGACAGTTCCTTGTCAGAGTCAGGAACATCCCTATTTCCAGCTGCTAACAGCCCTTTTCTGTATGTGAATTCCACTGCTTACTGCATCACTCAGAAAACATTTTGACAGATCTTAAACTCAAACATTGAATATTTTGTGAAGTGTTTATAAAGTAAACCAAAACTTTGTGCAGTTATTTAATAATGGGTGGAACCTGTTAATATCTCCTATAGCCAGGCATGGAACTACCTCATCAAAAAAAATGTGGCCAACTATTAGTATTCTTTGTGACATTTACACCAAGGGGTATAATGAGCATTTTTGGTATTATAAAATACACATTCAAAATCTTTGTTGTACAAAACCCGTGTAACAATTGGTGGCACAAAAAGATACAAATGTGGGTTCACAGTTTATAGGTGGTAAAAATTGAGGCCTTACTGCTGTGGAGTGTATATTAAAATGTTTATGGTAACACACTTGGAGCAATAAATGGCTTAATTAAATGCCTAAATGAAGCTGAGTGTTTGATAAACATACAGTCATTCCTTTTAAGGGCAGTTAATTTTTTGCTCTTTTCTCCTTTAAAGCAAATTACACTTATTTTAGATTTTTAAATCTTAGGCTTGTACAACAGTATCCTTAGATCTCATAAATGGTCTTCTTGATCTAATTAATTATTTCAGTCTTAGAAAAATAAATGTCCATATACTTAGTTTGGAAGGGGTAACATACTCTTTGAATGTGTAGACATTGTAGAATGTAGATATTCAACTCTCACATGTTTAAAAAGAAATCTTTCAACAGATGGTCTTTAAGAGAAAAAGTACCTGTCTGGCTGGTGTGGCTCACTGGTTGAGCGTCGACCCATGCACCAAGAGGTCGCCTGTCCGATTCCCAGTCAGGACACATGCCTGGGCTGTGGGCCCGATCCCCAGTGGGGGGCATGTAGGAGGTGGCCAATCAATGTTCTCTAGCATCGATGTTTCTGTCTCTCCCTCTCACTTCCTCTCTCTCTAAAATCAATAAAGGGGAAGAAAAAAAAAGAAAAAATACCCCCCCCCCAAATGTTTATAATTTTACAAACATTAAGCACCTAAATGTTGAGAATACAGAAATAAAGGGGGGGGGGTGTATGTGCGTGTGTGTATGTGTATGTGTGTTCCTGTGGAAAATGGGAAGGACAGACATGTTTACAAACAATTGCAGTATTTTGATACATGCTATAATGTATGGGTATACAAAGCACTCTGGGGACACTGGGAGATTTCACATAGGAGGTTTCATCTGAACTGATTCCTAAAGACAGATAAATAGGGAAGGTTTTCAAGGCAGAAGAGATTGTTCAAGAGCTACATACATTCCAGGAACTTCAGTAGCCAGGAAGGAATGGACATGGGGTAGAGAGATGTGTCAGGTCAGGGAATGAAGCCAGAAGCTGAGCAAGAGTCTGTTCAGGAAGAATATTTTTCATTGTGCCATGGAATCGTTTGTTAATAGGAATAATGGTGACATTTACTTATTGTCGGTTCAACATTGTATTATTATTATTATTTTAACAGTTCAGCCAAATCATAGCATTTTAAAAATATTTTTATTGATTTTTAGAGAGAGAAGAAGGGGGAGAGAGAATCATCGACATGAGAGGGAAACATCAATGGGCTGCCTCCTGCACACCCCCTACTGGGGACTGAGTCAGCAACCAGGGCACGTGCCCTGACCTGGAATTGAACCAGCAGTCTGGGTGCATGGGACGACGCCCAACCAACTGAGCCACACCACCCAGGGCAGCATTTTATTTATTTTTTATTAAGATTATAAAGTAGAATGACAATACTTAATTGGTCTATTTGGAAATATTTTTAAAATTCTAAATTTAAGTTGAATCTCTTCTCCAATATTTTGAAACTCTATGAATTAGAATTGCTGGTCAAGAATTTTAGATTTCCTTTTTTAGATGCTAAAATCTAAAATACTCAGATAGTGATTTCTGACCCAGGATCTTAATATTCATTATTTGATTCTGCTACAGAGAAATAAGTTGAAGTTTCAAGTTATGAACTGACTTCAGGATTTTTTTGTTATTTTAGTTAAAGTTTGACATAAGAAAGAGGTATATCCCTTGGCCATTTACATGTTAAGGCAGTAAGTCATGTATACATTGTAAGTCAATGTCTTAATTAATAAATGATTAGAGACTGACATATTAAAATGTTTTTGAAAGAAATTTAATTAATAAATTCTTAAGAGCCATATGATTCAGTTTTTAGTTAATTCATAGACACTTTTTATTTTCTTTACTGAAGGCAAAAGAGAAATAATCATTTTTTTCTTGCTTATTAACAATTCAGAAGCCAGTGTGGGAAGGGAGGATGGGGACTGTGTATGCTTGTGTGCCTGCTGCTTATTCTCATTCCCATTCCTAATTGCCTATGTTAATGAATAGGAACAGGTCTCCGTAGGAAAGTGTATAAGAGCTAGTCTCTAATGATGAGCTAATTTAAAACATTCACAAATTTAACATCAGTTGTAGGAAAAAGCAATAGTAATATTTTAATTCTTTTTGCATTTTTAAATCGATCCCAGTAGAGGGACTCTCCGTGTTGAAAATGAGAACAATTGCAATAGGTACCAAGTTACTTTAAAAAGCTTTGTAGCCCAGCTGGTGTGGCTCAGTGAACTGAGTGTTGCTCCATGGACTGAGAGGTCCCAGTTTGATTCCCAGTCAGGGCACATGCCTGGGTTGCGGGCTTGATCCCCAGTAAAGGGCATACCGGGAGGCAGCTGATTGATGTTTCTCACACCAATGTTTCTATCTCTCCCTTCCTCTCTCTTTCAAAAGAATGTAATAATAATTAAGTCTTTAAAAAATATAAATAAAAGAATGACTAAATCATGTGGCTTTCTTGAGACAATTTTTAAAATCTATTATCATTCCAAGGAATATTGCAGGTCTACAGAGAAGACAAATGAGATTTCTGGTTGGGTAAAAGAACATAATTTGATACTATGGTATGACAAAAGAAAACTATATTCGTTCATGTTTTATATATTGATTGATAAAAACACAGGAATTCTGGCTTTATGCCAAAGTATAAGTGTCATAAAGAAAGTAAAAAATAATTCATTGGAGTAAATATTTGACCCAGCCAGTGTGGCTCACTGGTTGAGCATCGACCCATGCACCAAGAGGTCGATTGCTGGTTCGATTCCCGGTCAGGGCACGTGCCCAGGTTGTGGGCCAAATCCCCAGTGGGGGACATGCAGGGGGCGGCCAGTCGATGTTCTCTCTCTTCAATGTTTCTATCTCTCCCTCTCCCTTCCTCTCTAAAAATCAATAAAGAAAACATATATATACACATATATATATATATATAGTTTGCCATTCTACCTGTGTGCTCACTGCTTGAAATAGTTTATCATCTATCTTTATCTTTTAGAATGCATGTATGTAAATATATGTATGTGTATATATGTACATATACATATATATGTGTATATGTCGTCTTTTAGAGGGTGCAAATCTTAAAAGCAAATCTGAGAGACTTAAAGGAGATTATATGCACGAAGTTGCATTTCTTTTGGGAGGCAGTGTAATTACACATTCAGAAGTGGCTAAATCCCAATGTCATTGCCACAAACTACAGAAGTACTCACTATTCTAATTGAAGTAACAGACAATCTTAGCCACATACAAAAATTGTGCAACAAGTCCTTTGGTTAAATATGTTTCCCAACCTCAGCACTGTTGACATTTCGTGCCAGATGATTCTTTGTTGCTTCCCTTGCCCCTCACATTAGATGTCTGTAGCACCCCCACCCTCAAGTTGTGACAACCAAAAATGTCCCTAGACATTGCTAGTGTTCTGGGGAACAAAATTGTCCCACTGGGTTAAACGTTACCAAGATGTGAAATACTTCTTGTGGAAAAATGGGAATGATAATGGAAAGTATTTGAATTTATGACGGGTAGACTGCAACAAATATGAATTGTTAAATCACTCACAGGAAGCCCTGGCCGCATAGTTCCATTGGTTAGAGTATCATCCTGATACACAAGGTGGCAGCTTCAATCCCCAGTCAGGGCACATGCAAGAATCAACCAAGGAATTCATAAATAAGTGGAATGAATAACAAATTGTTGTTCCTCTCTCTAAAATCAATCATTTTTTTTAATCACAGGAAGACACTGCTAGATGCCACAAAGTATGGAGATGAGTAAAATAGTTCTGTCATAAAGCAGTCTACTGTAAAGAGATATAAGTACACTAGTAACTAAAATACAGTACAGAATATAAAGAAGTAATTTTGGTACTGATGCAAGCAAATTCAAAATGCTTATAAAGAAAGAAACCTGTGAAAAAGTGAGCAACGTGAGCAGTTGAGAACTGTGAAGAGCTGGAGCATGTACAGCAGGTCCTTGAACAGCATCATTTTGTTCAGCGTCATTTGGTTATAACATTGATGAGAGAAATAAAATTGTTTCTTGGTTGGGCCACTGTGTGGAGTTTGCTCATTCTCCCATGTCTGTGTGGGTTTTCTCCAGGGATTCCAGTTTCCTCTCACATCTCAAAGATGAGCACTTGAGGTGACCTGGTGTGTCCACATTGTCCCAGTCTGACTTAGTGTGGTGGGTGTGAGTGGCCCTGCTATGGAGGGACGTCCTGTCCAGGGTGGGTTCCTGCCTTGTGCCTTGAGCTGCTGAGGTAGGCTCTGGAATCGGCGGGTTGGAAAATTATCTTACTTGTTTTATTAATCTTTATTTTTTTTACTCCTCACTCGAGGACATGCTTAGAGAGAGAAAGGGAGAGAGAGGGAGACAGAGACAGAGAGAGTGAAACATTGATGTAAGAGAGAAACATTAATCTGTTGCCTTCCATATGCTCCCCAACTAGGGATCAAACCCGGAACCCAGGTATGGGCCCTGATCTTGAATTGAACCGGGAACCTTTCAGAGAACAGGATGATGCTCAACCAACTGAGGCACTCTGGCTGGGCTGTAAATCTTTCTTAAATGTATGTATAGTTCACATATATTTTGATGTTTAATATTAGAAGTGTTTTGGGGTCTTTATTTAGAAGTTTGATGATGTTTCTGTAACCAGAAGTATTCTGTAAGAATTATCTCTTATTTATATCAAGTAGCCTATGGTAAAATTGATCTCATTTGTTGTTTTGCCGAAAATCACCATTTCCCAGAAAATATTGATAACATTAAGTGAGGACTTACTGTATGTCCACTATTTAAAAAGGCAGTGCCAAGTGTCATATGGGACCTCCAGGTGATTTGTAGTCTCAGAAATATTGGTCTCATGGACAATTTGAAGAAAATCATTTACTTTGAAGCATTTGGTCTATTTGGACTGTTGTTGATCTAGAAACTTAAAGAGACTGTAAAATGTGTTTGTTTAAATAAACAACATCAAACAAGAAAAGGATGGTAGAAAAATGAAGATTTGCACTGTAGCATCTTATTTCCATGTGGAAATTTACAAATGCTGTGCCAGAGGGAAGTTCTGCACACCGTCCCTTTTACCCTCTGGCACGATTCTTGGACCTCTGCTGAAGCCTGCTGTCACCAGCCAGAACCACTGGAAAGGGAGAGGAAAATCTTTACAATTTTTTTTTTAATGCACAGAAAGCTCCATACAAGATTTAGTGGTCTGAAATTGAAACGCATAGATTTATATAAAAGTGACTGTACGTAAGTGAAAAGATGTGGAGAGAACCAATATAACTGAGTTGAAAGGAAATTAAGCAAGTTTAAATGTTGACTGCAGTAGAAATGGCAGAACTGTCTTAGGATTTGTGTTCACTGTCCTCCGGCATATAAAGAACCAGACATGGCCTTACTGTAGACTGAGTTTCTGGAGTGTCATTGTAATGAATGGCAGATGTAAAGTTCTAAATTTAGATGAAAGGATGCACGATCCTAAACCTGATATAAATTAATACTCGTGTTTACATAACTTTATGGGATAATGCATAATCATAACTGAGTATAGCGTTTTCCTCTTCAGGACAGTGAGGGCTCTAAGGCACTGCACAGACTTTTCTATTAAATCACGTGTGCATTTCACACCTTTGAGAGTAACCACATGACCTTGACTCATGTTGTTGTCCTTATTCTACCTTAAAAAAAAGAAAGATTTTGCTCTGGGTGTTTACCATTAAAGTTAATGGTAATGTAACAGTATTCTCAGATAACTGTAAATAAAGGTTGTCCTATACCCTGACAGCTGTCATGATATCTTCATTAATAAGTATTCTGGGGAAGAAACATTTTTATTTGGGGATTTCTACTGACTTCCGATAAAGGCTAAATCAACTCTTTAATTTAGAAGTATAGCCGTCCTTGACTTGGACATAACTCTCCATTTTTATCCTTAGTGGTCTTCCACTAAGACATAATACCCGTATTTTCCCTTTTGAGGCAGTTGAAATCTTTGTGACTCTTCAGGTCCAGTTAAGAAACAACCACTTTCCTTATCACCTCCAGAAAGATGTGATTTTTCTATTTTGAGTCTCCATGGCACTTATCTCCGTCTTAGTTGTGGCTGGAACAGCTATATGTTTGTCAGCCTCATTTAATTTTCCTCCTGGGCATGTAGCTAAACCTCATTTACCAGCTCGCTTTCAGTTAGGTGGGTTCATGTGACTGGGTTCTGGCCAACAGAAAGTGGGCCAAAGAATATATGACAATTTGAAGCTTGACCCCAAAAGATCTCCTGCACAATCCTCCATGCCCTTCTCTCATTCTTCATCTGCCTATTGGATTCAAAGGACCACAGTGGGTAGTCAAGATTCTAGGGTATGGAAAGTCACCAGGTGGAAGGACCCTGGGTACCAAATGTCTTAATAGAAACTTACAAACACAAGAAAATAATGAGTGCTTTTATTGTATCAAGCCACTGAGATATTGAGGTTGTTTGTTAGAAATTATCCTACATTAACCAATTTATCAGTGTGTTTATTATATTTTAGTCATTTATAGTATTTGTCATATGTCCATTTTCACAGTTCCTAGGACGATGTGTTGGCCTAGTAGAGATTCAAATATGTGATTCACAATCTACAAACATCATCTTATGTTCAGAGTTAATGGAGAAAGTTCTAACGTCAGTATTAGGTGAAAGGTGGTAGGAACTGAGAAGAGGCAGTCAGACTCTCAAGGAAAGAAGTACTGAAAGCTGAGTGCCCAGGTGTAGTTGACAGAACTGCCTGGACTTACTTCATGACATCACTATTAGTAGCTACAGCTGGATTTTACATCACCATGGTCAAGAGCCTCTTGAAACAGAAAGGCTTTTCCCTACAGGAAACCAAGAGGGCCCAGAATCTGAAGATTTCACCTGCCTACCAGGTTGTAACAGAGAGGAAATTTGTGTGAAAATGCATCCTTTGACACATAACTTTGAAGCCTCCAGTGACCTTTGAGGTCTGGTGATTACTGAAGCCAGTACTCAAAGAGGAAGTATTTTATGAGGAAGCTGATTTTCAAAGAAAATTAATTTCCCAAAGTTCCTGATCCCACACTGGAATATTCTCTGTTATGGATATTTGCATTGCTCTAGCTTAAATAATAAAATAAAAATTTGAAAATACCTTCTTCAAATGATTATTAAATGCATCCTCTCCCTCCATCTCCACTCCATACCAAAAGCTAAATTGAAACGTGTGTGATAGAAGACTGTATTTTGTGTTGGAGAGGTCTGTAACTCTACTATCCCAGGTTGATGCTGCTTACACACTGGCTCTTGGATACTGAAATGAGTTAGTGGAAGGGGTACTTTATGAAACTATATGCACAAAACATTCACTCTGAAACACTGCCAGAATTCACAGCTTTGTAGTTCTGTTGCATATTTATCCTCCCACTCCCTACACTGAACCAACTTACTCTGTCTTCATTCTTCCCTGTCCTGACACCTTCATACTCTAACACATGCTTCCGTTACCACTCCGGCATAAATCCCTCCCACCTGTAGTCTTCACCCACTACCCACTCCCATCCCACCCTTGCTGTCACTCTTCAAACTAGCATCTGCCACCCACCTCTGTCTCACAGAGTAAAGGGAAGGGGTCTAACACTAAGTGCTCATGTTGCTTTTGGTGCTTCTGTGTTCCAAGAACCCCATTATATTGATAATTATATTGTTTGACACCACACAAGACTCAGCTCAGCCTCAGGATCCCAAACATAACAGATATGCATTCAGCATGTTGCATTTTTCCAACAAATGTGCAGAGTGCTTAGGTGATTTCCATACATTATTTCATCTAGCATGCCAGCAGTTCAAAGGAGGCATTAGTATTCTCATTTCATAAATCACATACTTAAAAATAATTGATAAAAAGCAACATGATTCATACCCATGTTGGGTTAACTGTAATATCAAATATTGTTTATGGACTCCCTTAGTTTGTTTGGTGCTAATTCCTGCCGTAACTTCTTTCCATCTCCTCTTTCCACCATCCCACTCTAAATTACCCTTTTTTGTCTTCTGGAGACATCCCTTTGTCTACCATCTTCTCCCACTCCCTCGGACTATTGGTAACATAGCAAATTGGGTTTTTCAATCTGCCAGCATCATTTCTGGAACACTAATTTTCCACATTCTTTCTGACTCCTATTATCTGAAATCTAGCTCTAAAATTATCTACGCTGTTGTTTTTCACTTCTCCCAGCCCAAAGGCAATATGATGTTAGTATCTGATTTACTATCTCTTTTGTATCCTGTACTTAACAATTTAGTAATGCATGTCAATGACCCTTTGTATTCCTCAAATTCTTGGTTTTTCAGACTTTTTGCCTTAATAGAACTGCATGTCCATTCCTTTTCACTTAGTAATTTTGTCACATCCTGCATCTCATCAACACAGGGACAATTCCAACTTAGAGATCTCGTAATTCCTATGATGTCTCAAATCACATTGTATCCACCGAAACTATATTTTCCAAACACTATTGTTTAGCCATTTTTTCTAATAAACTCTCTTGGCTTCCTAAAGTCAAGTGCCACTTCATATTTCTCTACTCCATTTGTCATGGGATTGAGGACCCTGACTCTATAAATTAGTATTAAGCACACTGGAGAAAATATATGAAAAGACTTGGGATAAGTCTAGATTTAGTGTGAATATTTATTCTGTAAAACTTTAATCTGTTTTAAAAGTTAAAATAGTTATAAATGTGTTAAAATAGTTTCCTATCTGTAGATGCCCATTTCTGAGTCTATAATAGCTGGGCACCTCTAGGGGGCGCTCCGTCTCACAAAATCTAAGTGACTGACAGGCGTTTGCCTAAAGGATGGGATCACTCGGGGGGTGTGGTCTCACACGAGAACCTCAGCCCCCAAGAATGAGTTTGAGTTAGAAACAACAGGTTACAAAATCTGTTTAGATTTAGAGCCTTTGGAGAATGTCTGCTATGAGCCTAAACCGGTGCTGGGTATACAGATTTCGCAAACCCAGGGCAGGGAGAGGTGAGCACCACGCACAATACAGATTGATTTTCTCCTTGAGGTTTCCTCAGCTGACTCAGCAAACGTGGATGGAGTTTGAAGAATTGCCTGACTGGGAGTGTCCTTGTGGCGGTCTGTATAGCAGCAGTATATTGAGTGGAATCTGGACAAAGCCTGCTGTGTACCCCATTCTACTGAGCAAAAGTTACCCAATACCTGCTACAGTCAACTCATTATAAGACAAGTGTCAGCAATTAGCCTTTGAAAGACTCAGCCATTAGTCCAGGAAAGGACTAATAATAACTGTGATATGAGTTAGGTACTAAACAGAAATCTGTTATTCAGTGCATACATCAGGATTGCTGTACTGAGGTCCAGACAGCAGTTGTGACCACTTATTCCCATAAGAGCGACCACAGTTCCCTAAGTGAAGATCGACTTTTGTCATCAATTGACGAAGGGCTATTTGTTTTTGCAACATTATATTAGGAAAAAGAAATTACATAAGGCATAGAACATCAAATGTGTATTTAAAATTCTGCAGCTCTGGGGAGGCAATGACACATCGGGGAAATGAGTACTGCTGTTCCTGTCTGTGGAAGCCCACCGTGTCTGATAACAGAGCTGACCGCGCGGCTCCAGCAGCCCCCAAGGACCGCAGCAGCCGCGGGCGTAGCTCCGCCCCGCTCCGCCGGCCGCTGTGGCTGCGGTGCCCGGGCCGCAGCTCCCCGCCGGGAGGGCGGCAGGCGCGCGCGTGTGTCTGTGTGTCCGCGCGCGTGTGTGTCCGTGTGTGGGAGATGCATTGGCGTTCACAAGACGGAGTGTCTCCTTCCGAGTGGCTCTGATCAACAATCCATTAGGGGATCATGGAAACTTTTTTCTGCCGAAAAGGATGAAAACCGAGTAAGTACATAGAACTTTGAACTTGAAATGGAATGCAACAAATACAAGCAAAATTCTAACAGTAACCATGTCCATTCAAACCGTTTATTCCCCTTTTATGTCAAAAGCTGTAAATACTTACAGGAAAGTGTTCATTTAAAACGGAAAGAAGGGAAGCAGTTAAGAACTTGAAAGGCAGAAAGCAGGACTGCTTTTAAAACCGGAGGAAAAATGAGGAACTGCTAAGGCAAGCTGGCCTGCACCCAGCTGTGCAACAGGCACTTTTGGTTTTAACCGATTGCGTTCTTCAATGCTGTTTTTAGGCTCCAGATTTATCCTGGTGTTGTCTTCTGTTTTCCTGTGAAGTCTTCACTGTGAGTTTAAGGATGTTGTGGAAATAGGGCATTGCCGGAAGTAACCGTTTGGCAGACTGGGGTACGCTCAGGTTATTAGTTACAACTATTACTATTTTTATGTCTTTTTTTTTTTAAAACCCAGGCCAGCCACTTTTTACTGTCATCCATGGAAAGGCTCTTAGTAACTGTCTCAGACTTTTGGGATCTATAATTCTTTGCCATGATTCTTCGGAAAGTTCTTAAGCGGGATGGAGCAATCTTGATTTAAGTTGTGGAAAAAGAAGACAGATTTATATTCTTCATGCTGACAAAAAATAGTTGCTATGACTTTTCCGGCAACGTGGACAGGGGCCAAGTGAAGCTGAACTGGTCATGGTCTGTCGTCCAGTGTTCCTTTGTCGTCGGCGATTTTGCCCCCGGCCCTTCTTGGTGGGCTTGGTGGTGGCAATCTGCCTCTTCTACCAGACCCTGACCCTCCGAGGGACGAGGAAGCTCACAGTCACTGTCCCTGGGGCTGCCCCAAACACACCCACTGAAACCCAGGCAAGCAGATGCAAGAAAGGATTCCCTGTGGACAAACAGTGCTTCCTTCTCTCCGGCAATGCTCAGGAAATCAGAAAGGTAAGACTGTCAGAAGCTTAACCTTGACATTTTCTGCAAAGATAGCACTCTGCCTCTCTCTGTCCTTTCCATAAAACTAAAATTAACTTCCATGAGGTCTGAAAGAGATCCAGGATATACTCAGCCCAGAGAGTGACCTTATGACAGTGAAACACATGTGAGCTTCAACTTCTTATTTAATTTCCAGAAAGTCCTGGCCATTATTTTATGTCTTAGAATTTCACTTCATGTTAGCTGCATGAAATAGACAATTTGGAGGAGGTGGGACTGATGTGAATGCTTTCTAAAATATTAGGATTCCAATAGACCTAAAGATTTAAAGTTTAGAGACATAAATCAAAGATTCCTAACATTTGATAAACATTTGAGTGTCTCTTTCCTCAAGGCAGTCAGTATAGTACTCAGATCATCCAGACTCAAAGATACTTCAGAACTTCATTTTGTAATCAAATAAATCAATTTTTCATTGGTGAACACCAATGAAATTTCTAGAGCAAAATTTATTTCTGAAGTATTTAAAAGAAAAATAGAATAGTTTTCTTCAAAAGAATTGACACACTGCATTTTATTGTTTATAGAATTAGGAAAATATAGATTATTTTATACTTATACTATGCTAATTAACTTTACTAATCTCACTTGTCAAGTGACAAAACACATAGAAACACTCAGAATTTCTTCTATTTCAATATACCAATCTTATTTATGCTGTCAGTGAAATGATGACATTTAAAATAGTCCAATCTAAAAGAAAAAGAAAATACACAGAGACAAAATTTACAGTAGCAAAGTCAATGATTTGTATGCTACAGCAGGTATTATAGAAAGATAATAGGAATCTATAAACTACTATCTTATACTTGCAGTAAATCCTATGATCATGGTTATAGTTTGGAACAGAGTTTCTTATTAAATACTAACAGTACTTCTACCATTATTGCTAACACCTCCAGCACCAGTACCATCTTGTTTTAAAAACTCTGTATGGATTCCATGTCAGACTCATAATCCTGTGAGATAGGTAATAATGAGTGTCATTGTTTTACAGACAAGATGACTGACACTCAAAGACGTTCAGGCAGGCCACTGGGTGAACATGGTACATCTACCTGGTTCCTATTGTAGGGCTGATGCATTAAATAAAAATAAGTTCAAAGATCTAATAATAATTTGTGAAAGCATAACTCTAAGAACTTTTTGAAATACAAAATAATATTAGGTTACAATGAATAACATTTGAAAACTTTTAAATGAATGACTTATTATAACAATAATGTCAAGAAGCATCTTGACCAAGAAATATGTTACACAAAAGAAAACACATAAGTTAACTAAAAACACTTCTAGAGGAACTTCAACTGCAAGTGTGAATCAATTATTTTGTTTACTTATACTAGCATTAACTTAACTCTTGCAATTTTTGTGTTTTTTTGAGTATTTCATATTTATGATGGGTATAAGCTGTAACTTTGAAAATCACTTATTTGTTTCTAATGTTAATAAATATAATTTCTTTAAAAATAGTTGAGATGGTTTTGCTCCTTAAGTAGCTACATTTTTGCTGAGAATTTTGGACAAGAAGATTTTTTTTTTTATTAACTTACCATCCTTCTTACTCCCTACATGACTTTATATGTGTCCTGTTTTTGTCTGTAACTTAGGCATATGTTAACTATTATTTGTAGGCTGTCACAGAAAATTCCATTTCAGCTTTGGATCTTCTGCTACTCAAAAACCATCTGAAACTTATTGACTGCTTGTGTGAAATATTCACTCCAGAATTTTCTTCACAAAAAATGACAAACACATGATTTTTTTCAAATTGTTGACGGTCTTAAATATTTAAGCAAGATTCTAAAGTCATAATTACAGTCTAGAAATTCAATAGATATGAACACTGAATTTCCAAACATTTGCCACGTGCCTCTATTTTTAACTTAGCTTGTGCCAGCCATTGGTTTAGAGCCATTTTTTTTTTATTAGAGATAGAAAGGAAGCTAGAAGGAATGTATCTTGTGGAAGTTAGTTTAAATGAGGTATAAATTAGTTATTCTTATAGTATATGATCCAAAAGATAATTTAATTATAATCCAGTTTTGAAGATTAATATTCTTTCAGATAGCTTAAGTAGTCAACCAATAGATTATTCTCAAAAACAGCTACTTATGAAGTTTACTTAAAAATAACTGATGAGATGCTACATAGATTTTCCTTAAGACCTAAAATATAGCTTTTAGGCCTTTTGTAGAAGAAGCATTGTTTATATCTATAAAAGCTGGGTTTTATTTTTACTTTTATTGGCATACCAAAATCTGCATGTTACTAGGGCTTTCCCTTACTTATGTCCATCCACTTTTAAGTGATTTTTAAAGTTACTTAAAACAGCTGTTTTTGACCTGAGGTTCATGGATTCCAGAAAGTATTTAGATGTATAAAGTGTCTACCAAGCACACATATTTTATGGAAAATATTGTGTGTATGTATATGTGCAATTCTCTGGGAGAAATCCTGATTCCCTTCAGCTATTCAGACCTAAACAAATACTAAGAAACATAAAAAATGCTTAAAAAGTAATACATTTAAACTTGAAACTAACCGCCCCTCCAGGAAGTGCAGGTTGCACTTATAAATCTAAAAAAGGAAAAAAATTCTTAAAGAATCCAACTGAGGACATTTGAAAAAGAGATTTAATGAATGCTGTGGAGTCTGCAGGAATACACATCCAGAAACCAAAGTGTATTCACAGAGTATTTCTTGAATCATAGTTTTCATACTTTCATGAATGAGCAATGAGTATGTCCCAATCTTCTGGTTTCAGTTGTTTTAGGAGAAGACCTTTTGTACTGTGTCAGCCTAGCAACAGAAGATACTGTAGTAGCAAATATTTAAAGGTGGGTGACGGACTGTGCCCTTTACATCTTCACAGTTGGGATCTGGTTCAATGTGTAAAGCTGTTTTCAGCGCAGATTGAGATCACAGTATAGTGTATGCCAACTTTCCACAGTGAGGAAGTACTCTCCCTCCTTCTGGCCAATTTTTAATTCTTTTTTCCATTTTAACTTCCCAAGGGGCTTTGCTAAGCAGATATACTTTGGTCATTTCTTCTGGGTTTTCTCCCAACATTAGTTGTTTGAATTTTGGCTGATAATTTATCATGTCTTAAAATTATTTCAATTTAATATGTAAGCTGAAGACAATTTCAGTTGCCCTCACTGAAATAGGTCACTCAGTAGATTTCCTTTTCCTTTTTTTTGGAATCTAACACTTTAATATGTCGTAACATAGGAACACATTAATTATAAACAGACACAATGGAAGAAAATCTCCTTAGTATGTGCTCCTTTAATGGAAACTTTGCTATTTGGGGACTACATTTGTACTCACCATAGCCATGTGTTTCTGATTATCTCCTGTTGATATTCTACACAAGAAGAATTACTATTTCTTTGTTACTTGACTGTTTGTTCACCAAGTCTTCTTGACTTTTCATTCTCCTTCAGTGGCTATTCTTTACAATTACTCTTTCCAGTATCCAACCATAACCCAATGCAAATAAATTAATGTTTTCATTACAAATATGTTTTTTGTTTGTGCCTCTAATAATGTGCTTTTAATATCTCCTAATATATTTAACATTTAAATTTTTCTTAAATTTACTTGTTGAGACCAGGTTTAGAAGAAACAGAAGCAGAGGCACACACTTAATGCTAACACTTTATTGAATGGTACAATCTCAGGACACAAAAGTGGAGAGAAAAAAGGAAGAAGGAGAGCAAACACAGATGGGTGCATTATTGGGAGACATTTCCCGAGAGACTGTATTAAACCATTGTATCTCAGAATAGCACTGGGGGAAGTGGGCAAGAAGAGCTAGTATCTTATCTCCTTGCTTTCCCATTCTGTCTTTCATTGGCTAGAGTTTGTCCCATCCTACTTCCAACCTGGACTCTCTGGGCAGCCACTGGGGAGCCAGGGCCTCAGTGGCTGTGGTCTTGCTGGGGCAAAGGCCAGCTTCTCCCTCGTTTTCAATCTGTACTGTGCATAAGAACTCCCAGGTCTGTGGTGGCTGAGGTGGGGAAAACAGTGTCCATAGCTTACCACAACAATGGCCTGAATGATGACCACTGGAGGGATACATGAGGCAAGGTAATCTAGTGTCTGATACAGTAGCTATGATAATTTTGCTTTTTGAAATCCACAGAAAATGTCAAAATGTGCTCTTACTCTTGGGAAATGGCATCCCTTTCTTTAAGTGAAATGTTTATAATTATCTCACTGAGAACTCTCCTTTTTCTCCTCCTCATCCCATTAATTCATTAATTTATTTATTTGTTTCTGCATTCATTAAGTAAATATTCATTGAATAGTTTATATGTGCACGAATATTTTTATATTGTAAAGAGAACACTCCAGAAAGCACATTGCGGAATGGACTGGAGTGGGTAGAAGTTGAATGCAGGCAGAGGAGTTGGGAGGCAACTTCAAAATACCTATTCTTTGCCAAATCTTACTTTCCCCTTGTGCTCTTCAACATGGTCTTTCAACTTTTTCCAGAACTGATTCCAGAGTTACTCTCTATTAGTTAACATTTTAAATCTTTCCATTAGACCATCCCTTCTGCTAGTAAACATGCTTGTAACTGATAAAACAAGTCTTCTCTGTACCTGGCAATCCACCTCACCCAATGTGTTCCTTCTCTCTCCTTTCTATAGCTGGTTCTCTCTGGGTGCACTTTTGGTCACCCTTACCCTTTCTGTACCCTTTTCATTTTGTCTTTTCTACTGAACTGTCCATCTTGATGACTCCTTGGCTACCAAATAAATTTATTTATTTTCAATCCACATTGATCTTCTCTGAATAATTTTACACTGTTGGGCAACAACTTTTTCTTGAAACTCCCCTTTTGAATTCCGTGACACAACAGGGTTATTCTCTGACCAATATGAATAACTTGTGGTCTCCTTTCAGGGTCTATTTACTTTGTCTGGTGTTAAAAGTAGACATCCCCAGTTTAGTTTATTGGACTTTTATTATGTTGTTTTACAGTTTCCTTTGGCGATTATATCAACTTTGCATATTGCTAATTTTCACTCTTTTACAGATAAGCTATCAGGTATATTTTTAGCTTGGATCTCACTCTTGTACCTCCAGACTTCTGTCTCCATTTCTCTTGTTATCTTTTATTGAGGAGTACCAAGAACTATGAAAACTCAAATAATTTTCTCTCAAAAATTTCATGCCCAAATCAATAACTATTATTTACCTCTCTATCTCCAGGAATAGGACTACCCCTCCCCCATTTCCCTGGATGCATAGGTTTTAAAACTTAGAGTTATATTCAATATTTATTGCACTTTCTCCATACCTTGCCCATCACCTAATCTGTCTGGCCTGGCTCCTCACCAAACCTGTCACTGATCCGCATGGAGAGTTCCAAGTTAGAGAGGTGACATTTTTCAGATTTCTTTTGAAAAATTATTTATTTAAAAATTTTAAATCGATGTAAAAAACACAAAATATAAAACTTATCCTCATTGCCATTTTTAAGAGTACGGTTGAGTAGTACTAATTACATTTACATTGTTGTGTAAAGGCCACAGTATACTTGCCTTATTCACAGCCCTTATTTGGAACCATTTGTTTCAATCCCACTCAATTTGAATGTTTGTTCCCAGTCTGTTCTGCATCTCCCTGGTTTCTGGCCAATACCTAGAATCCCTCTGTGCAGTTTATACACTGCCTTCAGACATGCTTTTCCTTTTTAGCTCTGACTTTGAACTTCTGAGACCATGATGCGCCTTTGGCCCTTTATCATACTGAATGACTCTAGTAAATATCATCTTTGCACAAGCCTTATGGCTGTGTAAAGTGGACTTTTCTCTAGCCCCCCAAATGAATCCACAGAATAACTAATCAACATTTCAAAATCTCAGAGTCTATCTCTACAATCTCATTCCTGTGTCCTCATTGTCACCAACCTGGACTATTTCAGAAGTCTAACTAGTTACCCCTCAATCTACCTTCACATTCAAAGCCATCTATGCACAACTCCTATTATATTGCTCCTAAAAAGCCTTCAGTAGTTGTAATGTTGAGTGCCCACTAAATTGAGTATAAACCGTCTCTTCTGCTCCTAGCATGTCCCAAGATAGCTTTCCAGCCTTATCTTTCACTCTGCCTTTATTTGTAATCCATAAGCCAGTCCATACCCTATTCTCCAAATGCCAATATCTCTACCTCTGCTTGAAGCCTCCTCCAGCAACTCTGCCCTAGTCGACAGCTCTAGTAATCTTTTTGATCATTCTCAAAGCATTCTGAAACCTGTGGAATTTCACCTCCTCCATGGTGGCAGGCCTTATCTCTATCGGTTGATGTGTACTTAAACATGCCTAAGAAAACTTATTTTTCATTATAATTATCTACAAATAAAGAAACATGAGAATATTAGAACTGGAAACAAGTTAAAGATCAAGTTCAAGGTCTTTATTTTATAAGTGAGGAAAATGATACCCACAGAAGGAAAGTGCCTCTCTCAAAGCAACACAATAAGTTGATAATGATAACTGGATTAGCTTAAGGCCTGTGTTTTTTCTTTTTAAATCCTCAGCCAAGGATATTTTTCCATTGAATTTTAGATGGTGTGAAAGGGAGGGAGAGGGAGAGAGAGAGAGAGAAACATCAATGTGAGGGAGACATATCGATTGGTTGCTTCCCACATGACCCCCACCGGCTGGGGAATTGAACCTGAAACCCAGGTACGTGCCCTTGACCAGGAATCAAACCCATGACCCTTCAGTGTGCCAGCCGACAATCTAACTGCTAAGCTAAACCAGCCAGGGCAAGACCTGTGCTTTTTCTATCTCCATTCTATTTCCATATACTATTCCCATTCATTGGCATTATGAATGTATACATTGGAATCCTAACTTCCCAGTACTTCAGACTGTGACCTTATTCAGAAATATGGTTGTTGTAGATATACTAGTTAAGAGGTCACACTGCAGTAGGGTGCGCCCCAATCCAATATGACTGGTATTATAAGAAGACAGTCATATGAAGACAGAGACACACAGGAAGAACACCATGTGATGATAAAGACAGACATTAGAATTATGCAGCTGCAAGCCAAAGAACCCCAAAGATTGCTGGCAAACCAACAGAAGCCTGGGAGGATCCCCCTACAGTTTGCAGGGGGAACAGGGTGCTGCTGATGCTTTGACTTCAGGCTCTGGCCTCCAGAACTGTGAGACAATACATTTCAGTTGTTTTAAGCCACCTCGTTTGTGGTTCTTTGTTATGGCAGCCCTAAAAAACTAATAAAATTGGGGAGGCAACATAGTTCAGCACATGAGCTCTGGAGTCAGATTAATGGCACTTGTTTCCTCACTCCCTTGGGCACATCTCTGGACCTCTTTAGGATTTTGTTTTCTCACCTGAAAGTGGCTATATTATCACCTAACTCACAAGGCTAATGTGAAGCTTAAATTAAATAAATCATGTGAAGGCCTAAAGTGTTTGGCAGGTAGAAAGTGCTCATTGAATATTAAGTATTGGTATAATTATTATTTAATATCCTGGAGCATTTACTCATTTCTGTAGTCCCTTACAGACACTAACAATTGGCCTTCACAAAGTAGGTGAGCATAAACAGTTGTGGTGAACAGAAGTACTTGGGCAAGTGTGTCTGAGATGAAAATCTTGTTGGGTTTCTCTCCCTGTTTGCCAGCCTCTAAGCTGATGCCTTTTCACAGGAAAATGAACTGTTAGAATCAAGACAAAATTTAGGGAGGCTGATGTATTTCTTCAGGATCAGGCCTGCTTATTTGTGTGCAAGGTCTTCAGTTTGGGCTGAATTTTTTTTTTTTTTTTTTAGTTTAAGATGTTGGGATAAATAACATGCTATAGCTAGGGATGTAGAAAGGTGAGTTGGGGGCAGTAGGGGAAAGAGGTTAAGGTTTTGGACCCTGAACAAATATATATACAGGGTGGGGCAAAAGTAGGTTTATAGTTGTGAGTGTGCAAAACACAGTTTATTTTTGTATTATTATTTATTAATTATCGTATTATTTTTCATATGAACAACTATAAACCTATTTTGTCCCACCCTGTGTATGTACTGTCTGCCTCCCTACATAGAATATAAGCTCTTTAAGAGCAAGGACTTTATTTCACTTACTGCTACATCCTCACTACCAGAATGATATCTGACAGATAGTGAGCACTGAGTAAATACCTAGTTAAATAAATGAATCATGAACTTAAGAGTCAGAGAAGGGCTACTTTAGAGCAGAGGCCAGGAAATGAAATGAGAGGAATCACTTCTTTCCTCTCTTTTTTTTTTTTTCCTTTGCTGAACTCCCAAGCCTTCCAGTCCATCTTTCTCCTGTACCAGTATCCCTTGAACTCCAGTACCATTTCTTGCACTTCTGATAAATGCTGATCATCTTTCCTTTTGGCTACATTGAATCTGCTTCTTCAGTTATCATCCATCTCTCCTGTCCTCTTCAGCTCATTTGTCTTGTTGGGATCTTTATCCTATAAACATTCTCAAAGATCTACCATATTAAAACAAACAAACAAACAAAGCACAAAAACAACATTCTTTCACAACTACTTCCTAACTACTTCCTATCTCTCTTGGATTCTTTGTCACCATCATCTAACCTCAGATTTGAAGGTAAAGATTTTAAAATCATGCTGATAGCATGTAAATACAAGGGTCTATCCATAAAAGGATCTCAGGAGATGTCAGCATACTAACAGGTATACAACTTTCATAGAATTAATTGGGCTTACTGATAAGCATTTAATGCCTGTAGATTTCTCTGAGATAGTTGATTAGAGCTATGTTACATTTTTATAATGAAATATGCACATGGGTGAAATTGTTCATACTGAAAGAATTTTGAATTTAAATTTGTGTACATTAGATACATTTTAATGTAGTCTTGATGAAGCTCATTTGAGCAAGTTATGTTAAATTTCCTATGATTCAAGGAATTAATCAGTTTTAAGTATCACTCTCTTGTTTTTTTGAGGACAGTGACAATAGCTTCTGCTTCTTTCTGTAACTAACTCTGTTTCTTGTTCTAATGCAATTAATTAGAAACACACATTAGATAAACCCTTTGAAATAGAAACCACTGACATTATAAGAAGTACTTACTGTTATCAACTTTGAGCCTGCGGCCTTTTGGGGTAAAAGGAATGTTTTGGTTTCATTTTCCCCTTTGGTTTCCTTTGGACATTTTTTCTAGGTAGCCATGTTCACTGAAAGGGTGAGCTCATGTTCTAAAATAGGGTTTATGTTCTCTAACAGAAACTATACCAAAGTTGGAAATTTGCAAGGTAAACAACACTTTGTCAACTGTGTTCAAAACGTAAAACAAAACGTACTGACTATTTATTATGTACAGGATTTAAAAAGGAATAAAATGATAAAATAGCAATCTTAATGGGAAAAAAATTCAATTAATTCACTAATGGAGGCTAAGGGTATTTATGGTTCAAAATAAAAGATGAACTAAAATAATTATTAAGAGGAGCACATGGATTTGGAGGTACATGGGTCAGATCATGTGTTCTGAAATACGACTATATTTGGTATCTCTGATCCTTACCTGGAGACTCTTGATAGAACCCCGCACTGTTTGCTTATAGTGCATCCCAGTCAGAGCAACTTGCTAAGCAGGAGGCTCTGTGACTCTGCACATTCCTGGTGAGAATAGATCTAACTATCTCCAGCAAGGCTTCTACTTTCAAACCTTTTAAGTATATTGGGTAAGATTCTAACAGAGCATAGGTATTTTGTGGA
The DNA here is from genome assembly GCA_030848825.1 of Tadarida brasiliensis. Lineage (NCBI taxonomy): Eukaryota > Metazoa > Chordata > Mammalia > Chiroptera > Molossidae > Tadarida > Tadarida brasiliensis. Next base: position 27,345,157 of record CM061267.1, on the reverse strand, counting down.
ACAAACATGGGCTTTGGTACATGTTGGTTCAAATTCCTGCTGTCATTTACTAGCTATAGGACACAGACAAACGTTACCTGGATTTCTAAACTCTCAGTTTTCTCACTGGAAATATGGAGCGAACTAAGCCCTCCTTATAAGAACTAAATATGTGTCTGAAAACACCAAGCATAGTGGCTGACCAGAGTTGGCATCCAATCAATGTGTCCTTCTTGCCTCTGAGAAGCTGGGTTTAAGCTCTAGCACAAAAACAAGCACTTTAGATGGCTTATATTAGACTTGTTTCAAGAATGCACATGTAGTACATATTTTTCAGCCTATGTTTTCTTCATTAGATTTTGCTCAAGCAAATGTTTAAATCAGTGTGCCCCATGCCAGCGGTCTTTAGTTACTCTTCTCTGAAAACACTAAATGCAGTAAGATGCAGGCACATTCCACTGGTTTTTCCAGGGCTATGCATGATACTTCCTTTCTTTCTGGATCAAGAAAGGATTCAGCTTCAAGGAGTGAGAATGTGGCACATTTTCTCTGACTTGTAAAGTGTAAACTGTTTATAAATTTTGATATTTTAATTCTTTTTATAGCCAATTTCTTTTTAAAAAATATGTTTTTATTGATTTTAGAAAAAGAGGAAGGGAGAGTGAGGGTGGGGGAGAAACACTGATGAGAGAGAAACAGTGATCAGCTGCCTCCTGCACACTCCCTACCAGGGATTGAGCCTGTATCCCGGGCATGTGCCCTGACTGGGAATCAAACTGGCGACCTCTCGGTGCATGGGAGGATGCTCAACCAACTGAGACACACCAGCCAGGGCTATAGCCAATTTCTTATAGCACACCTCACAGCTGATCTTGACAAATTGAGCTGATTTCAATGTTGCCCTGATTATATTCTGACTAGCCTAAGAGAGGGATCTGAAAAAAAGTGGCCAATTCAGGATGGCAGAGTCAGGCAAGTGAAAAAGCCTGAAGATAGTGAATAACTTACGGGGAGAAAATAGAATTTAATTAAACAGTAATATTGCTCCAGGGTCCTGGTGACGTAAGAAAGAGTGGATGTTGTTGGGGTGGTGGTGCAGACTTTTGGAAACCTTCTCAACCACCTGTCAGAGGTCCATGTATCTGAGACAGATCCTGCTGTGCCCACTAACTCTCTCTAAACGAAAAAGTACCAATGGGAACCCAGTTTCAATTACGAAGACTTGAGTGACCATGGACAAGTGACTCCTTTGGGTTCCACTTTTCTAGACTGTAGCATAGGGATGGAAATGTCTGTTGCAGAGATGTTATGGGATCAAATTAGACACTGTAGCAGGGTGTTTTGGAACATATTGAGATTATAATAAGCAGGGGAATAAACATTGTTAAAGGAGAAACAGGCATATTAAAAAATTTAAGAGTATTTAAACAAAAATCTATTGAAATCAGGCAGCTTCCAGCGGGAAGTGGTTAGGAGAACCCAACCAGCAGGAGATCAGGTAGAGACTTTTATAGAGAAAAGATGGAAGCAAAGCAAGGAAATTATTGATTGGATATAACTTAAGCCTAGTTGGCTGTTTGTGATTGGTTGTTTTTATTTTTTGATTTTATAATCTTGAGGCATTTACAGACTTAGATTTTGGTGTGCTTATGTAGGCTGCTAAGGCATTAGATCCACGTCAGTCTAATGGCCTCCTTGTTCAGTTAATTTAACACATCCCAAAGGACAACGTCATGAACATTTTCTCATTGCATTTGGCTCCTCTTGAGGGAAAAGAATGCATATAAGCAACATCCATGCAAGTACCAGGAATGCTCCCTTTTTCATTAAAAATTATAGTATAGTGTGCTATTTAAATGTCAAGTTATACGGTTATGTTTAAAAATGCCACTAGGAGTCCAAAATTGTGCCATCACAATTGAGTTTCCTCTTGATGTTTCATTGTTTCTTTAACAAGCAATAGAAAGTGTAATAGTTTCAGCCCTCAGCCTGGTTCTTCCCTAGTGGAAAATCTAGCATTAATTTAGCCAAAGTGCACAAATGCTTCAGGAAAAATGGAACAGGAAATTAACTTTTCTGTAGCAGTGCAGGAGCTACCTAACCTTAGAAAAGTATCAACCAGAAAGTCAATTTTCATACTGAGCAGTAAACCTTCCCTACTGGACATACACAGAGGGCAGAAGTGAATTCAAATGGGCTTTTCCTCACTCCTCCTTTTCTTATTAAGTATCTTTATTTTATTTTTTCTGAGTAAACATTGAAAACATTATTAACACATCTGAAGCTTTCTACACATAAGCTAAACCTATTTATTCAAGTAATTTAGTGCAGCATAAGCTAATTTAAAAGCAGATAGAATTGGGACAGAGTTAATTTTCCTTTTGGGGGCTGGGAGCAGGGTTGAGGAAGACCATGGGGGATAAAAGGAGAGACATCTGTAATACTTTTAACAATAAAGATAATTTAAAAAAAAAAAAAGATGCAATGGTTAAAGTTATAATATATCTGCTTTAAACATACTTGATTGCTGGAGAGCAGATAAATGTATTTGTGAGAATATATTCTGTCAGAAATACAAACCTAAGGAGGCTAGAATTGTCTCCTCTTTTTATTATAAAATAATGACATTTTATTTTAATCTTTTTTCTTTATTGATTTTTAGAGAGAGAGGAAGGGAGAAGGAGAGAGAGATAGAAACATCAATGAGAGAGAACATCAATTGGCTGCCTCCTGCATGCCCCCCACTGGGGATTGGGCCCACAACCTGGGCATGTGTCCTGACTGGGAATCGAATGGGCAACCTCCTGGTGCATGGGTCAATGCTCAACCACTGAGCCACACAGGCCAGGCTATTTATTTTATTTTTTAAATTTATCATCTTTATTGTTAAAAATATTATGGATGTTCCTCCTTTTTTCCCCCATTGATACCGTCCTCCCCACTCTCGCCCACCCCCCGCCCTGCCTTCACAGCACCACAGTCTGTGTCCATTGGTTATGCATATATGCATCTAAGTCCTTTGGTTTATCTCTTCCTACCCCTCCAACCCCCCTTTCCTCTAAGGTTTGTCAGTCTGTTCTCTAGTTCCATGTCTGTAGATCTATTTTGTTCATCAGTTTATTTTGTTCATTATATTCCAGAAATAAGTGAGATCATATGATACTTGTCTTTCTCTGACTGGCTTATTTTGCTCAGCGTAATACTGTCCAGGTCTCCATGTCATCTCAAAGGGTGAGAGATCTTTCTTACAGCTGCATAGTATTCTATTGTATATATTCTTTCTGATTGATGTCTCAGGCTTCTTAGGATATATTGTAGAAGTGGGATCACTGGGTCAAATGGCCAATCCATTTTTAATTTTTTGAGGAAACATCATAGTGTTTTCCACAGTGGCTGCACCAGTCTGCTTCCCACCGGCAGTGTACTAGAGTCCCCTTTTCTCCACGTCCTCGCCAGCACTTGTTGTTTGATGATTTGTTGATGGCAGCCATTCTGGCATGTTGAGGTGATATCATATAGTCCTTTTAATTTGCATCTCTCTGATGATTAGTGACGTTGAGCATTTTTCTTGTCTCTTCACCATTTATATGTCCTCTTTGGAGAAGTGCCTATTCAGGTCCTCTGCTCATTTTTTAATTGGATTGTTTTCGAGGTCTTGTTTGGGTCCATATAAACTCTTGGAGTATTTGTTCTAGATCTGTGAAATATGCCATTGGTATTTTAATAGGCATTGAATTGAATCTATAGATTGCTTTGGGTGGTATGGACATTTTAATGACATTGATTCTTCCAGTCCATGAACATGCTATATGCTTCCATTTTGGGGCTGTTTCCAGATCTTAGCTGTTGTAAATAGCACTGCTATTTATCCCTGGGATAAATCTCACTTGGTCGTGGTGAATAATTCTTTAAAATATAGTGCTGGATCCGATTTGCTAATATTTTGTTGAGGATTTTGGGATCTATGTTCATCAGGGATATTGGCCTGCAATTTTCTTACTTTGTAGTGTCTTTATTTGGTTTTGGAATTAAGATTATGCTGGCCTCATAAAAAGAGTTTGGCAGTCTTCCTTCCTCATGAATTTTTTGGAATAGTTTGAGGAGAGTAGTTGTTTGTTCTTCTTTGAAAGTTTGGTAAAACTCCCCTGTGAAGCCTTCAGGACCAGGGTTTTGGTTTGCTGGGAGTTTATTGATTATTGCTTCAGTCTTCTTAGTTGTTATTGGTCTGTTCAGGTTTTCTTACTCTTCCCGGTTGAGTTTTGGAAGACTGTATGATTCTAGGAATTTGTCCATTTCACCTAGGTTGTCAAATTTGTTGGCATATAATTGTTCATAGTATTTTCTTACAATCCTTTGTAGTTCTGTGTTGTCAGCTGTTACTTCAACTCATAATGACATTTTAAAAGGAAGCCCCTTGCCCTGGCCGGTTTGGCTCAGCGGTTAGAGTGTCGGCCCTCGGCTTGATGAATCGTGGGTTCGATTCTGGTCAAAGGCACATACCTCGGTTGTGATTTGTCCCCGGCCCTGATTAGGGTCATGTGGGGGGCAACCACTCGATGTGTCCCTCTTGCATCGATGTTTCTCTCTCTCTCTTTCTCTCTCTCTTCCTCTCTCTCCCTCCCATTCTATCTGAACAAAAATGGAAGGGTGTCCTCGGGTGAGAATTAAACAAATAAATAAAGGGAAGCCCCTTTTTATGATATAAATGGGAGGATGTCTCATTAGCCAATGATGTGCACATGTTACTAAGTACAGTTCTTAGCAAAACCCTTTACCAAGTCACCAGGCATTTGTAATAATTTAACCGCTCCCTGTGAAGTTTAGCATTTAAACAAAACCTAATTACTGGCAGCTGGATCAGGGCAGGGATCAAGTGTATAGAATGCCTGGCACAAAACAGGTTGAAGGGATGGATGAATAGGATCTAGTATAATTCATGCTGTGTGTCCAGTGTAGGACTTCCTGTGGTGGCCTGCAGTCCTTAAATTGTTCTTTTGTACTTTCAGCTGGATTCTGTCCCCATCCAGGTCTTTCTCCGTTTATAAGATGTCCTTACTTCTTGCTCTCCTGAGAAGACCAAAGCAATCTGTGGTATTGGAAAAGATGGTTTCTTCTTTAGGGCTGGCCTGTGAGGCTTTCTGCTGGAACTTTTAAGAATAAACTGGATTTCTAAGAAGGGAACTCACTTTTCTAGACAGTCACAGAAGGCCAAATTCTATTCTGCAATAATTCATCCCCTAAAGGAAATATTATAGAATTTAGGGAGTTGGAAATTTGATAACAGTTTTAGATGATGTTATATTCTTTCCTTTAGAGATAGTGCTTATGTTGTGCTATTACTAGATATTGTTATCCTGCCAATGTTTTATTTTTAAACCAAAAAGTTGGTCATCAAATAGATAAACATTCTAGATTGAGTGCGTAATTTTGAGAGCTCTTGAGACAGAGTTTGAAAAGGATATGTGAGGTTGTGTTATGATGTGTGGGTATAATAGTGCAGCATCTGGCAACATAAACAGGATCGGGGTAGACTGAGTACAGGCTTCTAGGGTTCTTAGGGCTCAGTCAGGGTAGTGGCCAAGGAGAGCTGAAGTTGCATATTAGTACTGGCAGTGGGCTGAAGGGAAAAGATGAGGAAGCCATGGAAAGTGAACAGCTACAAGGGTGCTCAGAGTAAACAAAAAATCAGAATAAGTATCGAAGAGTAAATGTGTACTTAAGGAAACGTGGTGTACAAATCTGGTATAAGACAGGATATTTATTTTATTCAGGGTGGTGTCTGAATCTTTCACATTCTCTCCCCCATTCTTCTTAACATTTTGGTCCCCACTTGGGTAGGATGAGGCAGAGTCCTCTGGGTTTGTGAGGTGTGTGCCTCTATTCTGTAGCCTTTCATTCAACCAAGAACTGGTGCTGACCTTTGCTTCCCTGGAGCTGTGGGGCCACCTGCATGGAGTATGTTGGCTTTCATACTTAACCATCTGTGCACTTCCTGGGGACCCTGGATTTCAGGAGAGAATCCAAATGAGCTTGTTGGTACAGGGATGTGAATACTGAGGGAAGAAGACAGGAGCCAGAGATGCTATGTGCATGGGATTGACAAGTTAGACACTTGAAGTGGTCTTAGGAACCTATCCTCTTCTTCAAGAGTGGGGGTGGGGGGAAGGGGCGGGGTATGAATGTGGTAACTGGATAGGCAGGGGATGGAAAACCTTAATCCCAAACTCAGTGCCTAAATTCTACCCTTATGTCCACAGTTGTTTTATTTGGCTAGACTCTGTTCAGAGTAGGGCATGTGTGTTATGGTGCTAAAAAAGATTTCAGGCTGGCCACCACGGACTCCTTCATGGTGGCCTACTGCTGAAGCCGGGGGTCTGCATGTATGCAATGGTAAATGCAGGGAAGACTGCAGGGCTCAGAGGAGAGTTGAAGTCATAACTGGGCAGGAAGGGTGGTGGGAGGATGAGCAGCAAGCCTTGCAGGGAGAGTGGAGAGAAGAGAATGAAGAATGAAAATGGGAGGTTCAGAAATTTAATAGGTGAATACTTTTCAAGGTCCTAAAACTACACAATAGTGAACAAATTTCCTAAGCCAAAAAAAGGGAGTGTCATAAAGGGCTTTTTATATCTCAAGTGTGAATTTATTTATAGAACATTATAACAAAGTATACAATTAAATCATATTTAGTTGTGCAATTAACAAACTGACTATTTTTTATCTAGCACCCAAACGTAAATATATTCATTGTATACATGGTATCAATGGCCATTTTTTTCATATGATATATTTGCTCTAACACTGGATTTTTATCAGAGAAGAACAGAAGAGATGGTGATCCACTGATTACATAACCTCAGACCCAGCTCAAAATGGTCCTATCCTGTTTAACAAGGCACTGAGTTCCTTTTTGGAGACAACAGGCCAAAACTGCAAGTCATGCAGCAGAAACATGTGCCGTGGAGAGAGCTTTGGCCTCCAGCTACGCCCAGAACCAGTGTCATCCGGCACCCCAACCACCACCAATGGACAGGAACATAATAGGAATTTGAACACCAGGGTTTGGTAACAGTTATTTTTAAATGCTTTATTGTCTCAAAAGGTGAAGGGATTAAGGAAGTACAAATTGGTAGTTACAAAATAGTCATGGGGATGTAAAGTACAGCATAGGGAACATAGGCAATGATATTGTAATAACTATGTATGGTGCCAGGTGGGTACTGGAAATATCAGGGGGAACACTTTGTAAATTATATGATTGTCTAACCACTGTGCTGTACACCTGAAACTAATACAAAATAACATTGAATGTAAACTGTAATTGAAAAATAAAATTTAAAATAAAATAAAATAAATATTTTATTGTCCCTAATATGCAATCACTACCTTTCTCACATTCCACTTGTAATTTGACAGACCTTATAAAATGATACGATTTTTTTAAGGTTTTTATTTTGTTAAATTAATTAAACAAGGAGGCCATTATATTGAGGTGGCTCTAATGCTGTAGTGGTCTATGTAAGCAAACCAAATCTAAGCCTATAAATGCCTCGAGGCACAGGCAATCAAATAATTTCCTTTCTTTGCTTCTACACTTTATATATAAAGTTTTCCCCCTGGTTCCTATGTGAGGTTTGGGGGTGGGGGCAGTACTCCTAACCACTTCTGGGTTGACACTGATTCCAATTGACTTTTGTTCAAATAATCTTAAAATTTTTAATATACTGCAGTTTACCTTTTAATAATTTAAAATATTTTAATTTGTCAGGAGGTTCTTTTATGCAATAACTTCTTTAAGAGATATTTAAATGCGCTTTACATTTATGAGGGACTATATCTTTTCAAATGCTTTTATGCTCACTGTCTGAGTCTGCTTTGATCCCTCCAACAGCGTGATGAGGAAAATGAAGTACGTCAGGTGGAGCGTAAGTGGTGCTGTTGATGTAAAACAGGCTCTTCCATGGGATCGCCAGGCACTGGAGAAAAGATTCTAAGGACCCAGGCGCTGGAGATTGTGGTCTCCTGGCAAAATTTATTCAGGAAGTCTGCCATTGCCTCTAGGCTTCCAATGTCCCGTCTCCCTCCATCCCACCATGGAAAAAGTCCAGCTGTGTCTTCAGCAGGGTCACAATAAAAGCCAGTGTCCAGAGTTTCTGCTTCATAGTTCTTTGGAGCCTGAGCAGTCTTCCACGGGCTCCAGGAGGCCACTAGACCCTCATGGTCATGTGTTCCCAGGCGGGAGAGAACACAAACGAAGGGGCCGAGTGCAGGTCACCAAGTAGGAGAGACAGAGCTCTTTGTTCCTCTGGGGTTTTAACCAGGAGCTTTTTCAAAACAACCAATCAACTTCCCAAGTTTTCCCCAGTTTGCATTGGGATCCACCCAATGAGCTTTCTCCCAGGTTAGACTGACAGTCCTCTATGGTTAAGTACCTCCTCCTGCACCATTTTAACTTTATTGTTCATGTCCTTATCTCCCCCTGCCCGTCCCCCCACTCCCCCCCCCCCCCACTCTGGTACTGAAGGGGAGGAAGGGAGGGACAATGCTGCAATTCCCTAGAGTGTGAAGCTGTAGCTTCCTGGTGAAGCAAACAGGCTTAGTGTCCCCAGCTGACCATGCTTAACAATTTCTGAGTTCCCTTGCCCTCTTCCTCTAATAGCTAGCTAATGACTGTAACAGTCAGCAGATAGGGAATGGGGAGTGAGAAGTAGAAAGGAGACCCAGGATTCAGAGGGCCTTGGGATGTTGCTGGCAAAGCCTGGAACTTAGATTCAGAATCTCTGGCATCTATGAAAATGGTTGGTAGATTGTATGATGCTTAGGTATTGGTGATGTTGTAATGAACCCGGTGTTCTCTTCTTTTTTTTTAACGTTGCCTTTGTATGGACTTACTATTTTAAGACTGAATTGCTGAATTAACTTGTTGTTTAGGCATCAGAGGACAGAGACTTGCCATTATTTGAACACTTTTTCAAAAGAACAGGGTCTCTCCTTGTGCTCTGCTTGGTTTTTCATAATTGTTAGTTGTCGATTTTCTTCATTATGGATTCCCTTTATTGTTGGTATTGTGGTAAAATTCAGGAGGCTAGAGAACATTTACTGAAAAGCCAGCAAATGCCCTCAGGGTTGAGGAGAGAAAGAAAATAAGTTCTTCCTCCTCTTAAACTCTATGTGAGTTTCTGAGAGAGGATGAGGGAGGGGTGGGGTTAGGGGTGGGAAAGAGGAAGGCCGAGGGAAGGAGAAGGTACAAAAGAGGGACACCAGAGTGGTTTTGGTTTGCTCCAGAGTAGGCAGCAAAATCAGCTGACCCAAAAGAAAAAGCAATCGTTCTCTCCTGATAGCATTTAAAGTTTTATCTTTTTAAAAAAAGATACCTTGAAGGAAACTATCATGACCACCATCTCCCAGCTCTTCCCCAGTGTTTATAATCTCAGTTTCGTCTTTGTTATGTCTGCAAAGTTACAGCAAATAGTAAACTGATGACCCACAGCTGTGCATCGTGGGTGGCACCTCAAGGAAAATTAATTGGAGGAAAAGCCTCCAGAGGAGTCTGAAAACGATGCTTAATATGACTTTCAAAACAGAAAAGAGAAAAAAAATTGGGAGACTCAGAGAAGGGAATATAAGCTCCCCCACACTGGTTGGAGTAGGGGCATTTTGGTTGGGTAAACAGAGGCAGCCAACAACTACTGCCATGCCTGGGTGGGGTGCAAGAAGTCACAGCAGAAGACTCCAGATATGGACTGGAGGAGAAATCACTGTTCTTGTGCTCTTGGTTTTGTTTTTAATTTCTCCCCGTCTCCAAGATTCCTTCTCTGTGTGAGGGTTAGCCTGGGGGAAGGGACCAGCAAGCAGCACACAGTTGAAGCAGCACCCAGCATGACTGAAGTGCTGAGAAGCTGTTTAGTTTTTCTTTCTCTTTCTTTTTCTTTCTTTCTCCCTTTCTTTCTCTCTTTCTCTCTCTCTCTCTTTCTTTCTTTCTTTCTTTCTTTCTTTCTTTCTTTCTTTCTTTCTTTCTTTCTTTCTTTCTTTCTTTCTTTCTTTCTTTCTTTCTTTCTTTCCTTCCTTCCTTCCTTCCTTCCTTCCTTCCTTCCTTCCTTCCTTCCTTCCTTCCTTCCTTCCTTCCTTCTTTCTTTTTCTTTCTCTTTCTCTCCTTCCTTCCTCCCTTCCTTCCTCCCTCCCTCCCTCCTTCCCTCCTTCCTTACTTCCCTCCTTCCTTACTTCCCTCCTTCCTTCCTTCCTTCCTTCCTTCCTTCCTTCCTTCCTTCCTTCCTTCCTTCCCTCCTTCCTTCCCTCCTTCCTTCCCTCCTTCCTTTGTCTTGCAACTTGCTCTTCTTTAGCCTCTCTCCTCTTCTGCTTCCAGGTAGGCAGCTTAATACTGTGCACCCCTTTTAGAAAGGCACTGTGTGGTTCCAGGTTGTGAGTGAGGAGATGGGCATTTAACTAGAGATGACCTAGGAATTCTCAGGGTTTACCTTCAGATTATAGGCTTAATATTTTATAGGTGTGATGGAAAGTCTTTTCTGATGAGCAAATATCATAGTATATCTCTTAATTCTCAGTATTTCAGATGTTCCCAGTGGACTAAGGCAACTTGACATTATCATTACAGATTTTCTAGCTTAGGATGCCCACTGCAGGGTCTGTCCTGCTGTTCTCGTCTGTGTCCCCCCTTTATGCTGGGCTCTCTTATTCTCACAGTTAGCTTACTGACTCCCTCTCTGTTTACTTAGTATCTGTGCAGCAAATCCTTTTCTGGACTTTTCTCTCCATTCCTGGAATGTTTTGATCCTTGTACTTAACTCTCTCTCAGAGACACCCACTGTGACTTGTGATTTGACTGACCTGTGGCTGCTTCCCTTGACTCTTTCTCACCAAACCAGGCTCCACAGTGCAGTACTTACTGTGCCTGCCTCCTGATACAGGCTTTCCAGGTCTGGGGACCCGAGGCTCTGTGACTCGTGGGTTCTTGGCTTCGCACAAGAAAGAATTTGAATATGAGCCAGCATAGAGTTTAAAGTGAACATGAATTTATTAGTGAAGCTGTGAGACAGAGCTTCAGCCCTTTTAGCAGAATTTGCTTCATTTATTGAGGTTTATTTAATCGGGGGTAGGATATTCAAGAAGGGGGAGGATTATTTAGGATCCTCCTGGGAAAGCGGTAGAGACTTCTCTGAGGAGCTCTGTGGTCATTTTGTGTCCTTTTATGGGCTTTCCATGTCTGATTATGGTGGCATATGGAGTGTCATTTAGGATGCTAATGTATTACAATGAGTGTATCATCAGGCTAGGGATTACTGTTAGGTGAAATCAGTTGCCATGCCTTGTTAGAGGTGAGGCTGTGGGGGGAACCACAGAGTCCAAAATATAGCCATTGGAATGGATGGTTGCAATGACATAGAGGAGATAGTCATTGGGGATGAAGAGGTCATGGATATATTATGTCTGGAGATGCAGACGTTGAAGCCTCCACTGAGATTGTCTAGTGGATTTTTCACCTGATGGTGAGTAAATAATTAAAGGGCATGCAATGCATGTATTTACAAATAATGAACTCATACTTTGCATTTATGCATTAATTAATTAAAGATCTGTAGTTCCTGGTTTTCTGGTGAAAAGTTTTTAATAGTGTAAGTAAGTGAGAAATATAGTACTTTTATACTATAGCTTTTTATTAATTTTTACTGATATTTATTATTTTGCTCAAATATTTAACTCTATTTTTATCATTCTTGTTAGAATTCACAATTCTACTGATGTAAATTTCTTAATACAAATTTTTCCCCTCTTTTATTCCCAATATTCTATGGTAGTATTTATAACAAAGACTTTTACATATTGAGAAAAAGGATGTTTGTATTCACTCATTCAAAGAATATTTATTATGTGCCCATTATGTTCTAAATACTATTCTTAGGTTGGGGAAACAAAAGTGAACAAAACAGACAAAAATATATGCTTTTTTTCATTTACTTTCCTTTATGGTATGTGGAGACAGAAAATAAACATAATAAGTAAATTATATTTTTGCAGTAAGATATAATGAGTGCTAAAAAGAAAAACATAACAGGACATATGGAAGTACATAATTTATTATAGAATTGTTTCTTTTTGACAGAGACCAAACTATATTAATTGAAAAGCTTATAGAATTCCTAACGTAAAAGCAGAGTTACAATATAACATTTATTATTCAATTTTATTCATCTATATTTAACATCACTTGTTGATAGGACACTATGTTGCACACTTTCACATAGAAAATTCATTTAATTCCCAATACATTCTCATGAGGCTGTATTGAGAAAACTCTGATAAAGAGAGATTCCATAATAACTCACCCCCATGGCTGAAGCAAGCAATTGGCACAGCCAGAATTCACATCAAGATTTTTGATTTCCCAGTGCTTCTCTGTTCTTACTCTACCTTGCTGCATCTAACACTCCCAAGTAGTTTATTACAACACTCTTATCTTTTGCTTTATTGAAGGTGGTATAAAGTTCTCAGATTTGGAATTCCTTCCAGTAAAAATGTGTTCAGTTAATAAAACAACTTTCATGTAGTCTAGCAAAATGATTTCCGAGAGAATAATCTGCAGATCTCTCAAAAAGAAGAGAGAGAAGGGGAAGTGACTTAGAGATTAGAGTGTCAACATCCAGAATTTCCAAATTTTCATCCGCAGGCTTGCAAGTCTCGAGTTTAGTTGTTGTAGTCGTGGCCAGGTTAAGTGTATTTTTCCACCAAATATACATCTTCAAAATTGTATGAGTAATCAGGAGCTTTTATTTTCAAAAGTGCTGCTCTTGGCATTTGCTAATCCCGCATTTGCTGGTGTGGTTGGCATAATTGTTTGCATAGTTTTTATTTCACATATGCAGTGTGTGCACCTGTTGTTGGACCAGCTAAAACAGTTCTCGTTCCTTGGTATTGGGCCATTTTGCTGATACAGTGTGTTATAAATATTACAAGAGTAGAACAGTTTGTAGGACAAGGTAATACAACATAATTTGACTAACAAACTCATTTCTTATTTAGTCCCTACAATCTGGGATGTGAGTTAAAATTTCAGCCTATGTCAAGGTTATTACAAATTATGGCCAGTAATTATAGCTTATTTAGAATATGTTCTATATAAGATATATTGGTAAGAACTACCTCTGTGTTGCTTAAACTGATCCTGGTTGGGGGAAAGGAGAAATAGTTTCTTCCTAAATAATAACTTAATCTTTGAAAATACAGTCTCTTCATGTGAAATCACAGCTATACTCGAGCCGGTTGTAATAGAGACACATCCTGTGATTACGTAAGAAAATAACATGAGAAGGGAATTCTGGGCACTGTGCATTTTGCTTGAGTGACACCGATATATTTGGAAGCATGTGTCTTCCCCTTCCACCTAGATGCATGTTTGTTTATTTTGGCCTACTGCAGGCTACCGGTTCCCTCTAACTCCTGTGTCCAAAGGTTCACTGCATTTGAGTTCTAGTACTCCTTCTTATAAGTTTATCATTATACACTATAACCAGATTTTGGGGGGGAATCATATCCCAAATAGCAGTTACATTCTTGAATTTAAATAGTTTCATTTATAATAAATGCAATATCCTTTAACAAGGGAGAAGATCTAATCAGTCATGTTTTGCCAAAGTGCCATGCACAGAGTGTGATTAGATAGTGTTTTATTTCTTTTCACTGTATTCATCACACATGTAGTAAGCACCTATGTTAACATGTGGTAGGCAGAGCTCAGAATCAGAAACATTTTCCTGCCTCTTTATTCTTTATAATATATTATTATTTTAAAAACACGTATGTGGTCCTTCCTATATGCCAGGAACAGTTCTAGGAATATTTACAAATATTAACTTCTTAATCCTCACAGCACCCCTAGGAGGAAGGTATTGTCCAAGGTGACACACACAGTGGTAGTGGAGCCAGGGGATTCAAAGCCAGCATTCTAGCTCCGGAGTTTGTGTTCTCTTGCACTCCACTGTGCTTTGTCTAGTAATTTTCAGATAGCAATCATTTGTATGCAGTGAAAAACAAGATATGATTCCTGCCCTCAGAGGAATTTACAATCTAAATCTGTTTCTTTGTTCTTTCTATACTTATCTTCAAAGATCTAGATAGAGCCCTACAGCTCATTAATTTACAGATACCTTCATTTATGAAGTATGTATGATGTGTACTGAAGACCAGGGTAATACAGGCTGCCTCTTAAGGAGCTCACATCAGGAAGAGACGCAATTTCATGAGTGCTAATGGAAGGATGTATTTCAATTACATCTTTTTGGGAAAATTGCAGAAATTTTCAGAAGGGATAATGTTTGATTTGGAGTGTACTAAATGGATGAATGGAGAGAGAGGAAGGAATTGCAAGTGGAAGGTACAGTGGTATATATATGAAGGAGCAGGGTGGACTCAGAAATGGAAATTATTAAGACTGTGATATGACCAAAGACCCAGGAAATAAGGTCTAAGTTTGAACAGCCTTGTGTTCCTTGATAACAATGTGGAATTGATTCTGTCAGTAATTGAAAATAACAAAGAAACTTAAGTAGTGAAAAGACATGGTGCATATTGTGTTTTGGATCCATAAAATGGACAGTTTGATTCAGAGCTGCCACTAAAAGTAATTTGGATTTCCAGTTTTGTTGTTTACCTCTTCCCCCTCATCTTCCTCCTCCATCTCCTTGGTCCCTTCTTCTTCCATTTTTTGCCCTAGTTCCCGTCCAATCTCCTCACTCCTTCTAGTAATAAAAAAATGTATACTTTATCAAGAGTTAATTTCAAGTTTTCAGGAAAATACCCAGTATCTTCCATTAAACCTTATAATGAATGCCATCATTCTTTCTACTTGTCAATTAGAAAACTCCCTTTTGTTAATGGTATTTCCAAACATTATTGTGAGAAACAGGAATATTTATTTGAAGGACAGTAAACTGTTGAAGGGATAAACTAAAATGATAATACTTGGCTAGCTCTCCTCACACAAAGATCCATCAAGTCACATTGAGATGTATTCAAATTTTGCTGCATCCGAAGAGAAGCTGTAGCAATAAATGTCTCCAAAGAGTTCTGAGATTGATTCTCAGCTGTTCCACTTCCCGAACAATTCCTTCCAGCACAAAATCCATCCTCTCTCTGCGTCTACCACGTTTGCCTAAAAGAACTGTTATAAGATAATGCAGCTGGAACTCCTTTATAAAAGCACAGTGCAGATGAAAGGCATTGCTATTAATTTACATTTTCAGTTAGAGTTGAGTTCCGTATTTCTATGCCATAGTATTCCTCTAGGAGCTCTGTATTTTAATGGCCCCAAGTTTTCAACTTTCTGTAATAGTGAGAAAAATTCAGCTCACCTTCAGTTCTTGCATAAGAGGTTTTCTTTGTCCTTGTCAGCCTTTCAGAGAATCTGTCTTTCAAGTCTAGAGAAAAACTTAAAGGAAAACTTTCTGAAAGGCCCTTGATTTGCATTAATGATGTCCTTCAAGAGAAATGTGTTACTTTTTCCTCTTGAGTTTTTATGTCTTCTTTCTTTTTTAGATCCAAGAATCGATCAAGACACACTTTGGCAGCCATGGCAGAAGGGCCATCCTCTACAGGCCTCCTTCCTACAGCAGAGCGGAGCTTCGGCTCCACCAGCACATTCTCACTCAGCTCCGGTACACCGTTGTCATCGTTGGAGAAAGTGCTGACCGTGGGCTGGAGCTGCTAGAAAAAGGTCAGAATGCGAAAGTAGTTACCAAAGTGGCCTGACATGCAATGTTAAATAATTTCTGGAAAGGGCTACTATCTTCCTGTAGAAAATTCACTAAAACAAATTTTTATCCTTGATCAGCTTTCTTGCATCATAGAAAACTTGGCTCCCTTTCTACTTCTTCTCAATTTTTCTTTAGCTATATGTCTTTATTCTTGAAATTATTTTGTTTATATTTTTGTAGCATTTTGGAGTTGCATAGTTCATGTTTAAATGCTACATAAAAAATGTTTATGTTTATGAGCCTGAATATTTGTTCTGCCCAGCACCAAACTGCTCCATATTTTAAGAAAATTGCCAATTCATCTGACTGCAAGTAGAATGTGCTGGAAATTGTTTCGAGGAGCCAGCTTAAATGTGATTCATAGATTGTCTCTAAATGTGAAAGAACTGTGGATATTTATCACACGCTATTATTGCTAGTCAACTACTTTTATTTCTTTCATCTGAAGTGAAAAATAAAAGACAAGTGTTTAAACAAGTTATTTGAAAAGAGAGCTGAATAGATGATGAGGGTCAAAACCGGCAAAAACAATAGCTCACACTTGTTGGACAGTGAACCCTATGACAGATACTATGTTGTATTCTGTATTCATGATCTCATTTAATCCTCACTGAAGCCCCTGAGTACCCTAAGATTAAGAAATATTAAATCTTCTCCCTGATATTCCAGAAGAGAAAACTGAGGTTCAAGAAGTGAAGTGACTCAGCCTATATCTGAAACCTGGGTTGAGGGAAGAGCAGATTTGAACCCCTGTGTTCCAGCTCTCATGTCTGTGCTCCTGGTCTTCACCTCCTTGTTGCCTCAGTCTCTCTTTTGGCCCAATATCCTGCATGACTCTGTCATTATTAAGTCTGTAAGGATGGGGAGCGCTCATTCAGCATGATCAAATCAGATTTTTCTCTTTATAAAGGAAGGAAGACAAGGCAATTTAAATCAACTGCTGATCTCAGCAGTGGTTTTCTTTGGGAGAGAATATGCAGATCCTGGTCCTATAATAATATTTATTTTTCCTTTACGTTTCAGATCTTGCCATCATCATAGCACTTCTTCAGTGAGGTGTCCCCTTACTCTTTAAAGTGGTAGGTTTATGCTGGTGAATGAAAGAGGCTGGGGGAAATTTAGCCGTGATCACTCTGCCGCGTTCCTCTTCACCACATTGGCTGTAAAGTTGTACGCTACTTAGCTAGCAAAGCTCCCAGGGATTAGAACCCCCCAAAATCCACCTTGATGAAAAGAAAAATATTGAAAGTATGGAGAGTATGGGCCAGGAGGACAGGAATGCCATTTGCGGGACCCTGCCCCTAAGGCATGGTATGGAAACTAGAGCATCCCTGGAAGCAGAAGGGAAAGGGAAAGCTCTGGAAGGTCGAAGAGGCCTGGACACAAACTTGATACACCTAGTTGCAGATGGTTCCAGTAAGAAGGACTGATCTAGAGTTCTAGAACATCTATAAATGATATTGTCAGAAAACCACTGATCAGCATAGGTGTTAAGGAAAGATGTAAACATTTATTGTCGAGGACGGGTTAGAGGGCCCGCCCTGTTTGTGGGGTGCGTGGGGACTGCTGAGGAGGGTACTTGCTAGGAGGCTAAGGGCGGTTCCTGAGGGGCGGGTCAGTGGGGCGGGGTCAGCGCAGGCCCAGCCCAGGTGATTAGCTTCAGCAGGGCTGGGTTCTGGGTGAGGAGGATTGTGGGGCTCAGGGGAATTTTATGGGAATTGGGTGCCTGGGGGCATTCGTGGGGTTGAGCGCGAGTCTAGGGGCAAGAAGTTGGAGAAAACAGATTTGTCACCTATGAAGAAGGGGCAGTGTTTACTACAGGCAGAATTGACTAAAAGTCTGGGAAAAATTAGTTATTTACCTCTCAGGTGGTCCCAGACACCTTTTAACATAGGTACCCACAGGTATCCCAAATACATGCCAGACACCCACACAGGTGCCATCAGATACCCCAAACATGCTTTCAGGCACCAGAAAATGGTTTACACACCCCACCTAGGTCTGTTAGATCCCCAGTACTAACATTCAGAATCTGAAAAACATGCCAAATATCCCCAAAATACCACACACTTTCATCCAGGAGCCACCAGATACCCCCAAACGGCTTTCAGACACCAAGAAACTATGTAAGCGACCCCACACAGGGACTTTTAGATCCTCCTCCAAAACCCAAAGCAGACACACCCACTCATGAATAAATAGATAAATAAATAAATACTTACATACATAATAAATAAACAAATAAATAAAACATTTATTCTCCTTCTCATCCCACAAAATAGTTTAGCCCATCACTGAACCGGGTGGCTGGCTATGTATAACCATCGCCTGCGGGGCTTGTGAACTGTGCTCTTGAGTCATGCAGAGTGTGGGCCCTGATAACACACCACTGTTGTCTGTGTTCCGTTCCTCTACCTGCTCGGTGCTGCCACAGGCTGGGTATGGTCACAACATGGTTTATCTGTGCATTTCAGCTTTCATTCTATCTCAATTTTCAGCTTTCTCCAGTTGCAAAACAGAGGGCCTATGTCTCCTCTCTCCCTTGATGTCCTTGGGTCAGTTTTACAAGAAAAATGAGGATTACTTTGCAGCTTCCAAATATCAAGAAAGTGCAAAGACAGCCTCAAGGCAATAGACTCTGGCAGTCCAAGGAGCCACTGGGCTCAGCAGCCCAAGATAACTAGATGGTGTCATGGGAACATGGTGTGTAAAGGCTGATTGGCTGTTCTGTCTCACATTCCCTCAGCTTTTAAAACATCAATTTCCTAACTCTTGGTATTCTTTTACTTTGTATAGTTAGATATTATTCCTGGATAGTCTTCAAGAAAGGGTAGCAATTCCACGAGTATGGAAAATTGATTTTTTTTTTTTTTTTGGTTTTTCACTTGATTTTGTAGTTTTCACTGAAATTAATATGCATTGAATACCTAAAATAAAAAAGTTCTGTGACTATCTGCTAATTTTCCTTGATCATCTAACATATAAAAAACCCCACTTTTTAATTGCAGTTTATTTGCCATGGCTACAAGTTTGATGTACAAATTATGTTTGAATTGAGGCGCTTACTATAAAAAATATTTTCTAGACATTTGAGTCTTATAAAAATTTGTTTTGCTTTAGTTTCACATATTCACCTCATGCTTATTTTGTTATATGTGCAGCAACAGAAAGTATGACGCTATGTTGGTGCATTTAAACTTAATCTCCTCATGTGGAGCAGCCTAGAGGAAGTTGAAGCAATTCAGAGTGATCTAGAACTCTAACCACCCATCTTTCACTTGACCATTGCAGTTTCCGCTGTTAGCTAACCTGAAATTTGAAATATCACATTAGAAACAAAATAGGTACTCCCACAAAAGTTACTAAATACCCAGGTACAGACTCGACACATTTATTTTTATTTTATTTTTACTTTGAATTATTTTATTACTGGCAAGGCTGCATATATATATATTCTTGTATTTGTTACTCGTTTACATTCTCAGTTGGAACAATTAGTAGGAATTCCTGTCCCACACTCAGCCTTTTCCCCCAGTGGTCATTTGTTCTCTACTTTTAATGAGAAATTCTGTCATGCACTCATGGAATATAAATTGAGGACTGACTGACTTCTAGGCAAAGATATAGGGTGCTGAGAAAAAAAGGTCACTATAGTTATATAGATGGAGAGATAGAGGTAACCCATTGTACCTTAAATCTTGATGTCACAGAGACAGCATAGTCAGTTTACATTTATGCACTGAGGACTTCACTGTACAAGCTAATGGGGTGGAATATCTCCAGATCTATTTAAAATTTCTTTTCTGCTTGATGTGTGTGCGTTTTTTTTAAATTTATCTTTATTGTTGAGAGTATTACAGATGTCTCCCATATTTCCCCACCTGGCTCCCGCTCCACCACCCCCGGCCTTCACTGCAGTACTGTCTGTGTCCATGGGTTATGCATATATGCATATAAATTCTTTGGTTAATCTCTACCTGCCCCTCCTCCCCACTTCCCTCTGACCTGACTTGACACATTTATAAAATATATTCTTGTTATAGAAAAATACAAAATGCCTTTTTCCTGTTCTACCTATCCATTCCACCTGCTTTCCTCTCCTCTCTTGACTCGACCCTAGTCACTCCTGCTGATCTCTTTCTGTGTTATCCTTTGAAGCGCTGTGGCCTCTTTCCAGTTTGAGGCCACTATTTTTTTTTTTAACTTTTAAAGCCAGAAATTCATAAAAATTAGAAAAAGAATAAAGGGGGTCATAGGCCAAGCAGGCAGCATGCCGCTATTAATAGAACCTGTTCTTATGAAGTAACATTTGGACTTTATATTTTATTTTATTTTCCTACTACTTATTTAGTAAACATTCATTGAAAAGAAAAGAGGTCTTGGGTTCTAAATTAGAATATGGTTAATTCCATTCCAGTGACATTACAGAAGTTGGTGGCTCCAACAGAAGCTGTGGCTGCCTGACCTTAAGTAAGTCAAGTTCTCTGAGCACTAGTTCTCTTAGCTGTGAAAGGCAGTAATGATATTTACTTCACAGTAGGATGTGGTGAGAATTTAATCACTTTGTCCACCCCCCTCAGAGTTCTTGGAGGAGACACAGTAAAACCCAGGCAATATTTTTCTCATTCAATAGTCTGGGAGTGGGGCCCAGAAATGTATATGTTAAAAATGGAAACAAGTAATTCTGATGTGTAGCTCAGTTTGGGGAGCATTGTCCTAAGGGATATACTATCGGTTCAAGGAGTAACAATCTTTATAGTTAATTTTGGAATAAAATGATGCAAGAGTCAGCTTGTTATAATGCCATTGCACTACTTAAGATTTAACTCTATAGGTATTTACAAGCATTTCATCTTTAGGCTGATTCCGAATATAGTAAAAAGACAATTGTCTTTAGAAATAGGCCTATAAAACTTAGAATGTAAAACACATACTTTTATGGTCCTTCAATCTCTTGCTTTGGAAAAATATATCTTATGTCTTTGCATTTATAAGAACATATAATTCTCTAAAGGAAAAGATAGAACCAACCAATTATTCCCTTTTCCAGTATCTAGGTAGTATTTTGTAAATCAGTACTTTAGTACATGAAATAGTATAGTGGTCTAAAAGAGAGTAGATGTTTTCCAAAAGTTCTTAATTTATTCCATGGTAACATCCAAGTAGTATGTGCTCCAAGAGACTGACTCGGTAGATTTTATCATTGGTTAGAATTTTTATGTACATATGTTAAAAATGGAAATCAAAGGATAGTGCATATTTAGCAATTTTCTGTCCACTTCTGAATGCATCTTGTACTTTTAAATTAAAAGTGTTATAAAGTTCACATGATAAGCAAATGCCAACCTGCTATCAAAGCTATAGGATTGGAGTCACTCTTATGGTTTGAAATTGCTCTTGTTTTTGTAATTTTGGGTTCTATATGGAATGTTTTCTGAAGAAATACAAAAAGTGAAAGACCTTATAGATTTTCTTGCCAGCCATTGGCAATCAATGGCCCACGGGCCAAATTCCTGTTTTTGTAACAAAGCTTTGTTGGAACACAGCCACATATTTATTTTCCTACTTGCTTTGTTGCTTTTGTTCTGCAACAGAGACTACATGGCTCTCAATACCTAAAATATTTATTATTGGACCCTTTACAGAAAGAGTGTGCTGACCCTTGTATCTAGACTAATTCTATGTCATTTGATCCCTTACCAAGCTGATGATTAAAGTCTGGGATTCAGTATTTTTAACTTATACCAAACCTCATTAAAAAAGGATTTGATAGTTTATAAAGACATATAATTATAAAATTACTAAAATGGAAATTTAAAAATTGGGCTCAAAGTGGATATGGATATCTTAGCTACCATAATTTAGGATTTGAGATTTGGTGTACCTAGAGCAACAGGGAAAGAATGTATTTTACTCTCAGGAAGGGAACATTGCTGTTCCTTCCTGTAATCTTTTGCGTGCCTAGGTAGTATATCTAAAACAACTTTCTCAAAGGGATTATTAAGTAGACAACACTGTTAAGTAACAGGCCAAGGACCAGAGCAACATTTGTATTACAAAAAAATACATGTCATATATCTCTATAGCAACCTTCTAACACAAGCTGGGAGATAACATCCCAGCATAGTATAGTGAAGACATATCTATGAAGGGCTAGAGTTAAGACCATGATAAATAGTGCTTACTGATATTTGTATTGTTATATTGTATTCTGGAAAATGGTATTTTAAATAATGTTGCTTCACAGCTTTTTTCCCCCTAATAAAGACACTATAATTTACTGAATTATGTTCTCAGGAACACTATTAACAGATAATAGAGTGAGAGATACAGATCATACTTAATGTTGTGGAAAATATATTTTAAAAGAAAAAAAGGCTATTTCCTCTCCTGTTTATAATTTAATAGATTTCTATTTTCTTGTATTTTCATTTACTTTCACTTGCACTCTTAAAACATTTCTAACACATCCATGTATCATTTGAAATTTAGTCTGACTTTGAAGGTTTATTTATAATGGCTACTTGCCAAAAGCTGTTTCTGAAGTTCCTATGGAAAAGAAACATCTACAAAAAAACCAATCTTAAACTTTTGTAATGAAAAACCTATTTCAAATTCTCCTTTTGTTTATTTGTATTCGAAAAGAAGCTCTAAGGAAGTTGAGATTTAAATTACCCGTAAGTAAGAAGAGCTTAACCACAATAATTGTTTTCTTGGGAAAGTAGTAGACTATGGTAATTAAAAAGAATAAGTAAGATTGAACCAGGGTCGGAGTCTGTAGTCTTTCCGTTTCATGGTTACATAACCTTGGGCAAGTTACTTACCCTCTCAAAGTCTTGGTTTTTTTTGGTCTGCAAATTGGTTGTTTTGGATAGTTCTGTGAGTGGAACGCTGTAGGCACTCCAAAATGGGAAATGATATTGTTACTACTGTTACAAACTAGTTACAGAAAGGAGATTACTGCTGCTGCTGGTGGATATTTTGGGATAAATTAACTTTTTAGGTGCTTTCAAGGCACTCCTGTCTCAACTTGCAAATTCTCATCGAAAGGTCTGGGTTGTAAACACTCCTGAAAATACAACACACAGTATCCTGGATCATTCCATTTGGGAAAAAAACCTCACTTCCAAAAAATCTCTAGGTCAGGGATTGCGTCTGTTCTGCCTATCACTTAAAAGCATGCCCTCCACATAGGGGCACACAAAAAATATTTACTGAATACATAAATAAATGTAGATCAAGTAGTACACCAACATTTGGGCCCCTTAAGTAGTGACTTGCCTGAGAAAATTCATATTAAAACTTAATTGATAAACCTTTAATTTTTATATAACTTTAGAGGAACACCAATATGCTATTCATGCTCAAATCTGCTCTTAGAACAAAAATAATGCAACCACCAATACAGTAGTATATAGATAGGGCTGATACTTCATACAGCAATAATTCTAGACCGTGGAGGCTTTTAAGTGCTTGTATCCATTTTTCACAGTTCCTCTCTTCTTTTGCTTTTAAGACTCCCCTGTCATTTACCAGTGTTGCTCAGCCTGCGGGTTTGGGGGGAGGGTGGATGAGTTTAGGTCTACACTTATTAATTCAGTCACTGGTGCCTCAAGCTTTTCACATGAATATATTTAGCAGAACCTGGAGAGAACAGAAGCCAGGGAAGGATATGAAGATTTGTGAGTTATCTGCTTAGAGGTGATAATTGACTCAATAAAGGTTTAATATTCCATAAAACAGCGGAACACATAATGTTACCTAAAAATGCTCTCCAGTAAAGGAAATGTGAAAGTACACATATAGCTTTTGCTGCTGGAGAGCACAGAAAGCATTAAGGGCCAGCCCCCCATCATGTCATTATGGTCCCTTTTTGTCCTCTACATTAAACTCTCTAGTTCTTTTCTCACTATGGTGTACAATATTCACTTTTATGCTCTTCTAGACCCTTGCTTTGGAAAATATATCATATGACCCAGGGATTTTATAGCTATATATACTTCTCCAAAGAAAAAGATAGAGGCACCATCAAATCATTGTCTTTCATATCAGCTGGGTACTATTTAGCAAGTCATTGATTTAGTTTATAGAATGAAATAGTGGCCTAAGAGAAAATAAGTGTTTTTCAAAAGTTTTAAACTTGCTCCCAAGGTAGAGTCTAAGTAATATGTAATTCAAAGACTCTGACACAATATATGTTATCATTGGGTCAGAATTATTTATGTATCCTCGAAGAGGGCATATTTCTACAGTTGTAGCCGAAACCAGAACGGCAGTAGGAACAAAAAAATCAATTGTTCCAATTGAAAAAATGTTTCCGGGAGGGCCTGCAAGCAGTTGGACCAATAATTTTGTATTCCCACTGTTTAATGGGATACTTGAGTATAAGATGTATTTGTAGTAACTCTAGAAGGTGTTACCAGGACCAATTTAAGGATGAACATTGTACTAATTAGAGTTATCCAGCAATGGAACAGCCCATCTCAAATAGTAGGAAGTTTTGTTGGAACAAAAGCAGATTAGAGATGCTGCTGAGAGAGTTGCTTTATTACTCAGGAGAATGTCAACTAACTACCAAAGTCTTTTTCAAATTTGCAGTTCTGTGAGGCACTATAACATTTACATACAAAGAATGAGAGAAAGCAAGACAAGATTTTAAATTTCCATCACTCTAGGAATTTCTTTCCTTCAGTCTTTGCTTTCAGTATTGTGTCCCGTGGGCAGTAGAGAGGGGTGGGTTGCAAAGGCGTAGAGAGATGTGGATCTGGAGGCAAAATCGGCAGATGCTTCTACCAATCATTTAAAACTTGAGAGCCTAATGAACTTCTCTGCTCATTCCCTTTCCTCCTGCAGCCCCACAGCACCCCTGCTGCTTTCCTGAGTTTAATATGCTGCATGACTATTTACCAGGAAGACAGAAGAGTAAAGGTCACATTTAAAAGGCACAGTGTGTTTTGCCTTGTCAGTATTTCACCTAGGACATATTTGACATACGTTTTTCATTATGCAAGTAATAGGTTTTGGACAGTATCAGAAGTGCTTCTGTGCCTTTAGTTAATCAAACCGGGGCGGGGCGGGGCGGAAGAAATTGAATCAAATAAACTTATAAACCTGCACTATTTTATTTTATCATATTATGTCACACGTTAATTGTGTGTTCAGGTTTATTGTTGTTTTCCTCAATGCTTATAGAATTACTGATATATTTATGACCAAATAGAATGTGTTTTTTAATTGGCACAGTAGAGCTCAAGGAATGTTTATTTAACCTTAACTCAGTTGAGTTGTTTATACTACGGGGACCTGAGTTCAATTTACTTTAGCTTTCGAAAAAAAACTTTTTTATTTATAAAAGTTGAGCTTCAAGTGACCTCCTCATTCTGGTGTTTCCTCTGCTCTCCACTGTGCAAAGAGAACAAAAAGCCAGTGTCTCATTTTTACTCCAAAGGAACTAAACTGCTTCCTTAAGTGGGTTACTTCTTACAATTGAAAATGGTAACCAGATGTTTACTAAAATCCCTAGCATTTCTCCTTCAAGCCTAGCTTCTTTCTAATTGTTTGATCTTTTTAAATTTCATAGAAACCAGATTGGGAATGTGAACTTCCCAAAGCTGGGAAATGTTTAATATAGCTTTGAGGATACTTTCTCTGTCCTGTTTGTTTAAATGCATTTTCTAGTACTTTAATTTTTAAAAGGATGCAGCATTGAATTTTTTATAAGTAATTTATTTCAGGTCATTGTTCTTCTCATATTTATTTAAAATTAAAAAGACAATTTTTTTTAAAGAAATTAGAAATTATTGTTTGGTTTGCCAAAGACTAAACTGTGCTTTGAATGACAGATTTAACTTGCAAAAACAAATAATATTCATATTATATTTAGATGAGGAAAGACTCTAGGAAAGAAAAATAAACTTCATATGGGACCTTTCAATTGACTGTGTGGATTAACTCAAAGGATGTTGGGGCTCCAGAGATTGTGTGTTCCCTATGCTAGAATTAGCTGCTTGAAATACTTCAGATATCCCCAATTCGGGGGGAGTTTAGGAGCATCTAACCATATTTTCAAAATTGCCTTTTAATTTTTGTACCACTTTTACTTTCTACCCTCCATGTTACAAATATTTTTGAAACCTCCCAAATCACTTCCTTTTCAGATTTGACTTTCTCCAGTTAAACACTATTTCTCTCTGAATATCCTCTGTGATTTTTCATCTTATTTCTGGCTAAAATTGCTTCTTCCTTACAATGTTTCTTCATTCAGTTTGGAAATCAAAGACTTAAGGAAAAGTAGGTATTTTTTTCCTTAGAAATCTCTCTCCAATTAACCCTCAATAATATGACTTTCACCCCTCCAATATCCCTCCTCCCAAAAGTGTCCTTTCAAAATTTACCAAGAAATTCATTTTTGTTACAAAATCAAGTCACTATGTTTATGATTGCATTATTTTTGGTACAAGAGCAGATTTGAGTACGTGTAGAATATCAGTGTTTCTCAAATTATATAAAAATTTTTTAAAACTATAAAATAAGCTTTAATGTGAATTCACTGTGGTAATTTCTCAGTTTAGTTTATCTTTCTCTAGCAGTGTTTCTCAAACTTGGTGAAATGTATGAATCAGAGTGAATTAAACACCTGTCCTAGCACAGAGTGGGCTCTATGGGGTCTAGAATCTTCCTGTAAACCCTTTATTCTTTTAGTTTCCTTAATCCTGCTGTAACCTGCTTCTGCCACCTTTCTGACCCCTCCTTTTTTATGTTCTTCCTCCAAATATGGGCATTCTCCGAGACATTTATCCCTAGTCATCTTTTTGTACCTTCTCTTGATACACCATTGGGAAATTTTTCTACTCTGCAGATTCAATAATCTCCTCAGGGGATATAACCTTTACATAATGTCGAATCCTAATCTGTCCCCTATAGGCAGAATTTTGAGAGTCCAGATTTTCGAGGTACCTATAAGACGTTTTGGTTTGTGTGTCCTACTACCTCAACCTGTATAAAACTGAACCATCGTCTTCCACCCCAGTGTTGTTGATGCTTCTTGCCCACCTTGTTTCTGTTAGCATGGCGTTCCCTTAGGCTCCGAAGCTCATGGTTGGGTCCTCTCTCTCCTTCAACCACAGCACACATCTGGACCAAGCTCTGTAAAGTATGCTTCCTCTTGGCCATGGCTCCATATTCCTTACACTTACTGTGTCTCTCTCTTGTGTTGTCACAGTATGTACCCAGTATTCTCCCAGCTGCTGGTGTCTGCCTTCTATTGTACAGCCCCCCTACAACTTCCAGTTTCATGTTCCACAAGCACAGCCCCGGTCACACCACTGCCCTGTGCAGAAGTCGGCAGTGACATCTCCTTCCCCCTGCACCACATCCATATCTCTTAGCCTTGCATGCAAAGCTTTCCATGCTCCAGTGTCAGCCCCTCCACATCCCTGCTGTAGCATGGTTCTTAGGCCTGTCCTCACTCTTGAATTATCCAGGGAACTTAAAAATTAGAGAAACCAATGCCCAGGTCCCATTTCAGAAAATTATATCAAAGCTTTCAGGAAGGGGATGGATCATTATATTTTTTAAAAAACTTTCCAAGTGAAGGGATTAAGAAGTCCAAACTGAATGTTACAAAATAGTCACAGGGATATAAATTACAGCATAGGGAATATAGTCAATAATATGGTAATAACTATGTATGGTGCCAGGTGGGTACTAGAAATCAGGGGGACCACCTTTTAAAATGTATAATTATCTGACCACTATGCTATACACCTGAAACTAACACAAAATAATGTTGAATGGAAACTGTAATTAAGAAAAAAATACTTGCCAGGTAATATTAATGTGTCAGCAGGTAGGTGAACTAATGAGACTGGCCTACTCACCTTTGCCTGATCACAATGGAAAGCTTTATCCTTTTCAATACTATTGAGATTTTTATCTCCCAGAATCACCTTTCTGCCATCTCTTAAAATCCAAATTAATATATATATATATTCCCCCATAAATTTCCCTGAAATGAATTGGTAAACGAGTTATCTGAGACCTCATCACACATTGTTTATACATCTCTGATGTCCAAAGTATGCTTGTGCTACATTTTTTATAACTTTTGTGTTTTCATCTCATTTGCCCTTCTATGTTATCAACTTATAAAGGAGGCAGTCCTTTATTGGTCTATTTTGCACACTATTCTGCATAAGACAGTGCCTTGCATATATCCAGTAGGTACACAATTAAATGAATTGACCATTGAAACCATAAACCCTACAAATACACTACTAAAATAGCTGAGTCTTTCCTTCAGATATTCAAGCACCATTTGGTTCTTTTGAAGTTTAGGGAAACAATAGTGAATATGATTGGTAGCTGTATGGTAGAGCAAAATGAAATGTGCACTAGGTTGTATCTGAGCAAAACCAAGGGAAGAACAGAAGAACTCATACCCGCTGTGTTCTCTGTAACCTTGTTTCAGAGTCAGTCAAGCCAGTGATGTCTCAGTTTTCAAAGAAGAAAGAATTCCACCAACTAGTTAATAATAACCTTTTAATAATCATAATAACACATTTCAGCTCTTTCTCTAAGGAAAAATAGGAAAGTCATATGTGAATCTCATTATCGATGCAACAAAATGGTCCATTTAGATCTGAGAACTCTTGGAATTTAAAAAATCTTGTTTAGCATTCCACCTAATTATCAGAGTAACCACACAAGTGATAAAGGAGTGTAGAGGGCAGAGATGACTCCCAGGGCCCTGCTTCTCTTGTAGCTAGCTTTATATTTTGTAATTATCAAAAGTAAAGGGAATCCCTGTCTGGATGTTTGCTTAAAGAACATAGTTTTGGCAAAGATACACCATAGTACCTACCTATTTGCCAGGACACTGATGCTCATATTTAGTATGCATCAGAATTGTTGGGAAGGCTTATTAAGTAAGTCACAGATTGCTAGGCTCTACTCCCAGTAGATCTGATTCAGTAACAGTGGAAGGTTGGTTAAGAAATAAGTTACCAGGTAATGCTGACATGCTGATCCTGCACCGTGCGTTGAGAACTGCTGTGCTAGTTACTTCTTTATTGCAAGTTTTCCGTGTTTCTTCCAGAAGCACAAAGAAGTTCTGCCTGTTTGCTATTTAAGTAGTTAGTGGCTGCCCGGCCGGTGTGGCTCAGTGGTTGAGTGTCGACCCATGCACCAAGAGGTCGCCGGTTCGATTCCCGGTCAGGGTACATGCCCAGGTTGTGGGCCAAATCCCCAATGGGGGGGTATGCAGGAGGTGGCTAATCAATGTTCTCTCTCATCGAGGTTTCTATCTCTCTCTCCCTCTCCCTTCCTCTCTCTCTAAAAAAAGAAAATCAATAAAGAAAAATAAATAAATAAATAAATAAATAAATAAATAAATAAATAAAAATAAATCTTCACAGGAGGATTTAAAAAAAAGTATTTAGTGGCCAAACAATTTCCTATTTGCCTTACCTGGACCCTGAATCAACCTTCCACATTGGTGAAAAGTCCCACTCTTAAATATACATAGATGCTAAACCCATTAATTATGAGTTGACGTGCAAAGCCTTGATACATCTTAGCTCAATTCTTTACAGTCAAGGCCAGTGACCTCATTTGAAAAATAAGCAGCTGTATTTAGACTGTCTTTGGACATACTGGACTTGCTTGAAGATAATGGAATCAAGGTAAAAATATGGACATATGATTTATCCCAAACACATGCCATAAAAACTTTGTAAGCATTATTTCAATGGCTATATAAAATTATACTATATAGATGTATTTAATGTTTACTTAATTTGATTTTCTTAATCTGGATATGTATGGTATTTCCAATGTTTTGTTGTAAATAATGCACTCACAAAATTTTTGTATCTAAGTCTTTGTCTACATTTCAAATTACTTATTTAGCATAGATTTCTAAAATTAAATTTAATGGTATGAAGAATGAGAAGCCATTTCAAAGCTCTTCACTCATGTTGTCAAAATTCTACTTGAGAAAGTTAAAGCATTGTCCATTAGATATGCAAGGAACTTCCCATCTTACCAAACCTCATGAATATTAAAACTGTCATTTTATTAAGTGAGGTTGTTTTAAGAATGAGAACTTTACCCGTTATTCTGTGAGTAGAGCAGGAAAATCCCAGTTCACAGCTATAGTATAAAACAGATTACTTTTCTGTTGGAAATTGGTGTTTGCGTCACAGAAGAAATGCTGGGAATGCCAGAAAGGCAGACACATTCCATGGTAATCTGAAGGCTCATCCAGACAGCCAATGTAGCAGGAACAGTGAGTGTTTGCACTTGCATCGGTTTGTTTGTTCAAGCATTTCTGTTTGTTATTTGTCCATTTTTGGAGAAATAGCATATTAAGACTTACCAGCAAGACCTTATTTTGTGTGGTGCCTGCAATCTCTAACTCATAACTGCACACAGCATGACTACAGCATCCTCACGCTGATTTTTGTTTCAAGAAATCCTATTACTTTGTCACATTGAGTATTTTAAAGGCACTCTGTTACATCAGAGATATTTTGAATTTTAAAAAGATCGAGATCCAAAATAAATGTCTATCCATTTTTGTTTCCATGTAAGTTAATTGACATTTTACAGTACCTTAAAAGATGCACAATGGGGAAGGGGAGGTAGTGGGGGAATATTCTTTCTTTACTTATATGCATATTCTAACCACAATTTTAGAAAATAGTTTTTCCATTTACAAAGATATTACATGTTTATGGTAGAATATGGAATCAAATATTCACAAATACAGAGATGACAGTGAAAATTACTCCAAATTCCACCACCCACAGATAACATGGTTAACAATGTTGTGCATATTTCCAGGTATGTCTCTAAGTATAAGATATGCCCACACACACACACGCAAGCACATACACTCACATGCGCACACATATGCACACACACACACACATACACGCATGCACACATGCAAACACACATTCTGTCCTTTTGCCTCCTGTCTCTTTACAATATCCCATGTTTTAACAGATAAAAATTTGGTATTTTAATAAAAGTTTTGCCATGTCAACAGTTTAAAAAATTATAATAAATTTTCATATCAATAGTTTTGTTAGCCTCTTTTTACTATTAACTAAATGCACTGTGCTATGCACTTTATATACATTCTCATTGAATTCTCACTCCTAGTCCATAAGGTAGGAATTTCTGTTTCACAAATGAGGAACTGAGTGGCACATCTCATAAATGGTGGGGCTGAGGTTTGCTCTGAGGACCATCCCTCTCCAAGCTTGAGCCTTTAACCAGTCTCATGATAGTTTCCTGAAAGTGCACAAAAAATATTTGCTTCATGATTTTTAGTATTTTATTGTATGGGTATACCATAATTTTTAATTAAGTCCTTCTTGATACATTGTCAGAATATATCCAACTAGTTGTTATATAATACAACTTTCCTACAATATTCATTTACATTACATTTTGGAGATTTGAGTGTAATGCTGAATTATTGAGTCAGTTGGTAAACATATTAAAACTGTGGCCCTGGCCGGTTTGGCTCAGTGGTTAGAGCGTTGGCCTGCGGTCCAGAGAGACCCAGGTTTCAGTTCCCGATAAGGGCACGTATCTCGGTTGCAGTTTGTCTCCGGCCCTGGTTGGGTCATGCGGGAGGCAGCCACTCGATGTGTCCCTTTCACATCGATGTTTCTCTCTCTCTCTCTCTCTCTTCCTCTCTCTCCCTCCCACTCTATCTGAACAAAAAATGGAAAAATGTCCTCGGGTGAGGATAAAAAAAAAAAAAATGTTAAAACTGTGGTTCTTCCTGCCACATTCCTCTACAAAAGAATGGTTATTATTTTAATACTTTCATCAACAGTACTAGTTCTCCATGGATCTTTAGTAATAGATGTTAATATATGTTTTAATCTGATTAAGTTAAAAATGATGTATCAGTTTAGTTTTTTAATAGAAAAGAACTTTTACTTGCACATTAATGGAGTGTTTTTGTTATGCTAAATACTATTTTTTAACTTAATATTTTACTCGTAACTCTTTTTTATGCTAAGAATTTGAATAAGCTGCTTGAAAACAAAGAAGATCACGAAATTCAGAAAAAGTTATAGAAGGACAATTTAAATTATACTATGTCACTTTACATTTATAGGACTGGAGAAACCCCAAATTGGTGATGCTACCTATTGCTGGTAGGAGTTCTGGGAAAGGAAGCTTTCATACATTGCCTGTGGAAATGTGAAATATAGCTTTTTTAGGGGAAAACAATCTGGGAAAATATATAAAACTTAAAATACTTATACTTTTTAAGCCAGCAATGTTATTCTTGGGAGTCAATTTGATAGAAATTAAAGCATCACAACATAATAAATTTTGTATGTAAGTCTTAAAACTTACAATGTCAGTGAAGTAGAGAAAATTATTTTAAATAAGAGAAATGAGATTACTATACAAAGTTTGAGCAGTAAATAGAGAGGGGAAAAAAACAAATTATGTTTCAAACATCTCTGGAGAGTTGAAAAATTAATGTAATAAGTATAGAGGCAACTATGATTTTGCAGAATTCTGTTAAATTATGTGGGATTAGATAAGCTTCTTAGATGTGTAGAAACAACTCACTTTAAAGTATGGTACATTTTTTTTTTTAATCCTCACTCAAGGGTATCTTTCCATTGATTTTCAGACAGAGTGGGAGGAAGGGGGAGAGAGAGAGACAGAGAGAGAGAGAGACACATCAATGTGAGAGAGACACATTGATTGGTTGCCTCGCACAACCTAAACCAGAGCGGGGGATCGTACCAAAACTGAGGTACGTGCCTTTGACCAGAATTGAACCCAACTCTTTGGTCTGCGGGCCAACGCTCTAACCACTGATCAAAACCTGCCAGGGCAAGGTATGGTACATTTAATAATATTTAGCATGATTTCACATTGACCTAAATAATCATCTCATGGATAACAGAATGATTAGCTTCAGGAGGCTTCTGGGATCAGGGCCAATTTTAAGAAAACTGAAGTGGACGTAACCTGTTTTAGGCGGTAGCCCTATTTAACCATTGTCTAGCTCAGTCCCTCCTTACCTAAAGCACCCACTTTAGGTCCCACAAGGTTTGGCCTAGCTGGCCAGGTTGTGCCTACCACTTGCAGCTTGTTGCTACCCACACATGAAAATTTATATTCCCTCTTCATTTGTTTGAAGGCTTAAAATGTCAGCTATTCTAGAAAATGTACTTATCGTGCCAGTGAGGGAAAACTGTGGAGCCCAGTTCTAGAAAATGTGCATGGATTAACTGAGCCTACTACTGATGGGGTCCTTTCTTTTCCTCAGATTGAAACCACCAATGAGTGTCTGTTAAGTTAACGTATTCTTCTCCTGTGGTAGGAAGGCCTTTGAAGAAACATGAAAGGGTAGCATTGAGCTGGGGGAGAAGATTATTTCATGTGTTTCCTAAATTACCCTTATGTCATATCACTGTATTCAGAAGTCTTAAATATTAGGCTGTATGACACATAGAAGTCACATTTTGTTTCTTGAAAGTTCATCACCTAGATCTGGAATTTATCTGCCTATACATACCTGCCACCCATCTATTTATTCATTAAACAAACACTAATATAGCCCTGGCTAGTGTTTCTCAGTGGTTAGAGCATTGTACCACAGACCAAAGGGTCTCAGGTTTGATTCCTAGTCAAGGACACGTACCTTGGTTGCAGGCTCAATCCCCTGCTCAGGTCTGGGCGTATGCAGGAAGGAACCAATTGATGTGTCTCTCTCACATTGATGTTTCTCTTGCTCTCTTCACTTTCCTCCCTCCTTCCCTTCCACTCTCTCTAAAGAAAAAAAAAAAATCAATGGAAAAATATCCTCGGGTGAGGGTTAACCGGGAAAAAAAAAAAAAGCTAATATTAAACTCATCAAGTACTACACACTGTTCTAAGCACCTCACAAATATTAACTCATTTCATCCTCATACTATCCCCCTAATATTGGTGTTATTATTACTGGAGGGTCTGAGTTTTATGCCCACAACTACTTTTTGGGATGACCTTGAACAAGCTCTTGAGATTATCTATTGCTTGATTTGAAATTAGAAGATAAGACTGGCCCCACAAATATCTTACAGAAATATTATAATTGGGTTAAATAAACTTCAAAGATTATGAAACTAATGCATTATGAATAAAAGATGTGTAATCTCAAATACTTGTGGTATTAAGTAATAAGCCATTGAGAGAGTTGATTATTTTCCCCATGTTAGTGAATTACATTTTCTTAAGACTTAATTCTCATCTGCGCTGAATTAGTGTGGAATTATGCTTAGAATAGATTTAAAAAATTTTTTTTTCTTTATTGATTTTAAAGAGAGGAAGGGAGAGGGAGAGAGAGATAGAAACATCGATGAGAGAGAACATCGACTGGCCGCCTCCTGCATGCCCCCCACTGGGGATTTGGTCCACAACCTGGGCATGTGCCCTGACCTGGAATCAAACTGGCGACCTCTTGGTGCATGGGTCGATGCTCAAACACTGAGCCACACCTGCCGGGCTGCTTAGAATAAATTTTAAATCAATGACTGCCTCCTCCCTCTCCAACTGCTGGAAGTCCCCAGTGCATTATTATCCATTGTTAAACCAGATATGACTAGGTTTTATTCATTGCATTTTAAAGAAGTCATGCAAAATGACTTTTAATAAAACAGGAAGAAGGAATAATATTTGGTTAAATGAAGTGTCACAATGCTAATTAAAAACTTTCTGTGCCTTTCTGAGGAATTTGGTATAAGGAGTGTCTGTCAAAAACTCATGTCAAGTACTTCAGTAACAAAGAACCCAATTTAAATCACAAACCTCATAACAAGGATTATGAGGAAGACATTACAACCAGGCATCAGGATATTTTATAATTGACACTAAACATTTAAATTTTATTTAACATAAGAGCTAATTGGTGTGGGTGGGGGAGAGAGCATTGCAAAGGTGAGTGAGATTTTTCAAGGAACTCTAGGGCGGAAGCGTGTATCAGTGCTTCTCAAACTCCCATGTGCGTGCAGATCACCTGGGGATCTTGTTACTGACAAATTCTAATTTGGCAAGGTCAAAGTTGGGGGCTGAATTTTTTCATTTCTAACAAGCTTTTAGTTGATGAAAATATTGCAGGTCCAAGAACCATTTCTGAGGAGCAACGATGTACATGTTAAACTGTAACATTAGATACAATAGAAGCAGTATGAAGGGCAGAAAAAATGTTCTGGGAGAACAGGAAAGGAAGTGATCATTTTTTAATGTGGGTATCTAGTGAGGTGTCACAAGTAGACTTCTTGGCATGTAACAATGATTTCTCAAGCAGATGATGGAGGGAAGAACACTCAGCAGCATGAGCTGTATGCTGGAGGCACACAGGTTTATAGGGCTTGGAGTCTCAGGGACCAACAAGGGGTCCCTGTGGCTAAAGAGGAAGGAAGGGGCTGCTTTGAGGGAAATGAGACTAGGCCTTGGTTGCTTTGCTAAGGAATTTGATCTGTATTGTGCAATGGTAAGAGCTGTGTTTTTGGAAGACGACTATGGCTGTAGGGAGGAAGATGAATTAGAGAAGGAAAAAGAATTAGAAGCAAGGAGACGAATTAGGCGTCTTTTCAGAGATGGCAAGATCTTCCATTTAGAGAATGTGATAGGATTTGGAAAGGTCAGGAAATGTTTAAGAAATTCTAATTTAGTTAGGATTGATGGGAATCGGAAATCAGTAGGAAATAGAATGAGAGACAAGTACAAATTAAAGAGTAGCTTATGCTTTCTAGTTTGAGAGAGAAGGAGAGTGGCTACACCTTTGATTATAAGAAGAGCAGAAGGAGAGACAGTTTTTTGGCAGGAGATAATGGGTTCAGATTTGTACTTGTTCAGTAAGGCATGTGTTCTAGCATGTAACTGGAAATACCCCTCTGAAACATAAGAAAGGTAAATTTGGGAGTCAGTGGCAGAGAGGCAAGAGCTAAAGCAACGTATCTAAATAAAATCACCAAAGGAGTTGAATTTAGAGAGATAGTAACAACTGTAAAGAGGATAGGAATATGGGGGTTGCATATATTAAGAGGAAGGTGTCAAACTCCAAACTTGATCTATTTTTCAGTTCTCTGTATTTTAAATACCACTGAATTTTTTATTAGCAGAAGAATGCATTTTGCATAAAAAGCAATTATTTTTCACTTTCTGCATGGTAGTGCTGATTGGTTTTATAATACAACATTCTTAGCATAAAATACTTGGGGAGACATGTAATCAGTATATGAGAGCTTACCTTCAGCTAAAGCCATATGTTTAACATCATCATCTTATTTCCTCTGTATAATTTGTTTATTCTGATTTTTGAAAAACTACAGTTTATACTTTATTCAGATCTTCTTGGTTTTTACTTAATGTACCTTTACTGTTCCAAGATCCCATTCAAGATGCCACATTACATTTAGTCATCATGTTTCTTTGGGCTTCTCTTGGCTGTGACAGTTTCTCAGATTTTCTTCGTTTTTGATAACCTTGGCAGTTTTGAGAATTGGTCAGGCATTCTGATATCCCTTAACTGGGATTTGCCTGATGTATTTTTCATGATTGGACTGGGGCTATGGTTTTAAGGATTAAAACCACAGAGGTTCCCATCACATCATATCAAGGGTGTATATTGTCAACATGACATCACTGTTGATGTTATCCTTGATAGTGTTTGCCAGGTTTTTCCACTGTAAAGTTATTCTTTTACTTCCACTTTCCATAGTATAGTCTTTGGAAGGATTTCATTATACGTAGCCTGCACCAAAGGAGTAAGACGTTGTCCTCCACGTCCTTGACAGAGCAATAGCTATGTATATTATTCGGAATTTTTCTGAATGGAAGATTTGGCTCTTCATACCTTATTTATTCATTTAATCTCTGTTTACATCAGTATGAACTCATGGAATTTTTTATAATCCAATATTACTTATTTTGTTGCTCAAATTGTATCCAGTTTTGATCATTGGCTCCTGTGCCCTCATGACATAACTTCATCATTGCTTTTGTTTGTTTTCTTGTTTATTTTGAGCCTTTTCTTTTTTCTGGCACTGCGATGCTCATCCTGTGTCTTTACTACTCTAGCCCTTGAATCAGCCAATTCTCCAAAGAACATTGATTTATTGAAAAAAAGTGTTAGAAACCAGTACCTGGGCACAAGATGTAGTCTGATTTTTAAATAGCTGCAGTGTCCATTTCCTTCAGTGGTAAGAATTCCAGACATCAAATATTTGGTAAAAATTCAGTAATGACTGTTTTTTTTTTTTTTTTTTTTTTTCTCAGAAAGACAATAATCTTGAAAGCAACAAAATTTTAAATACCCATTGACATGTATATATAATCAGTTATACTTCAATAGAAAACAACAGAAGTGGCATAAAAGTCATTAAAAAAACCTATGGAAGGGACTTTAGCAAGCTTTGTAAATTACACATTTCTTGAGTTTATTTCATAGGAATAAACTGATCTCTTTCCTTTCATTGCTCTTCTTAAAGGAAAATTTCTTCAAAGTAGGAATCTTTTAAACTTTTGCAAAAGTTTAAGCATAATGTTGCTTTCTTGAGCTTTTGTATAGATTAGGAAAATTTCAGAACCTCAAAACTCTCCACAGAAACCATCTTACTGACCTTCACAACCTCTCATAGGGCAGAAAGAGTATAGACATTAGGACAGAAAAGCTTGATCCCTAGTGTGGATTTAGAACATCAAGGGAGGAAATGGTTGAGAATTTCTCTGTGATAAAACACAAAGTTTTCATTATCAGCTCTTAGAGGATAAGAAACCAGAGGCATAACAGCAAAAATCTATGACCAGTCTCTTAGGATAGGGAATCAGATTTAATTAGATTTTGTGCCATGTTGTATAATTCATTGAAGATTCTATATATAAGATTTTTTTTCAAGTGAATTCTGAAAATTGAAATAGTCAATCCAATAAACATCTGCTAACTGTCTACTATAATCATTGTTAGATACTTGAAGGTAAATCTTTTTCATCCTTAAAAAAAGCCATGAATAAAATCTGCTATGGATGCTCTGTTACTGTCCTATAGAGCCATCATATTGAGAGTACAGTTAAGGGAACTGGTAATGAACCTTAGAAGATTCAGGAAAAGATATAGGTATTTGCAATGGATAATTAATATCTAAACAATGTAGTGGTAGAATCAAACATAGAACCTAAATTATTATCAATAAGTTAATAATGTATTCATGAATGTAGCACCATAACTAATCCTGGTAAAGGGTGAATACAGAGAAAGATTTTGTTATTCAGTACAAATATTATAATCTAGTTGTAAAGACAGGATATACAGGTAGAACAGTGAAATATGAAATATCTTTGTTATATTATAAAGGAACATTATATAGTATTTAAAAAGTAAACATTTCAATATTTCATACTAAAAGAAAACAAATTTCAGGAAATCACCCTAGTTGTATCCTTATGGAGTATAATAATCTAATATTGTGAATAAGTAAATGAGGCTTGGGTTTTGTAGCTATGTATCTTAGAAATTCATGGGCAAGTTTATTTTTCAAGTCATACTTTATAAATCTTTTCTGCTTCATTCGAATGTGTGTGTTCACAGAAAAGTTTCCAATAAGTAAAGCACTTGGAATCTGCTGTTTGTTTTTATAATTATTTCAATGCAATGAATAATTAACTTTGTTTTTCTTATGTTTACTTCTCCTTGTTCATTTTTACTAAGAACCAAAATGTATTTTTATGTCCTTTTTTAAAAAACATTAACATTTTGTCTCACTCTCCGTTGTTTTTAATTTTTATAAAAGTATTTCAATGTACTGGCTTTTTATTTTTAATTGTTGGCCTGCTACTCACATTTATTTATGCACTTAACAAATATGTAGCACATATTTCTTACATTCCAGCCCCTGTTGCAGGTACTAGGAATACAGCAATGAACAAAACAGACAGCCCTGCCCTCATGGAGCTCACATTCAAATAGGGAGAGACAGACAATAAACAAATAGACAAATATATAATCTGTCAGATGATGATAAGTGCTATGAAGAACAATAAAGCAGGAATAGACTTAAATTCAGAGATTTTATACAGTGTGCCAGGAAATTGAACTTGTCGTTCCTTGAGAATAAACAGCATTTATATGAATGCTGCTGTCTGAGAACTCTCTGTTGTTCTCTGGATTGAATTACTGATCCGGCAGACCTTATCAATGAGGGAGGTCATTTGAGAGCCAGGAAATGATTGTTTATTTTATATGGCAGCCTGCCTATGAGAGACTGGAAATATTCTAAAGGAAGCCTCACTCCTTAGGGCAGATGCTTGATTTAAAAAAACAAAACAAAGAAAACCAACAAAAACAAAAGCCTTTAAAAATTGTTCTTACTTTTAACACTAAGATGTTAGCTGGTTTCAGAGCATCCTTAGTGAAGGATAAAAACAACAATTAGTGCTATTTCATATCTGAGTTAACAAATCTGAACCCTGACAACTCCTGAAATTGTCTGTGGCATCGCCTTTCTTCCAGAGCCAACCCTATGGAGACGTGATAGTGAGTGTGTTATCAGTCATTCTGTTTCACGGTTTATGGAGAGACGCCCGCAGTTTTTTTTCATGTTTTTGTAATTATGAGATGAAGAATGGAACATCCATATCCTGTTTTCCTAGAACAATGCCTCATGACCTCTGCTTTTAAGGGCTTGACTAACTCAGCCTGGGGAGCTAGTCCTGCTCTGGTTTGTTTGGGAAAGAAATCACTTAACCATCAAAAAACCTGAGCAACTTTTAGAGATTTCTTTTCAAAAGTAGGTGGAGAGCCCTGGCCAGTATGGTTCAGCTGTTAGAGCATCGGTTCGTGGACCGAAGGGATGCAGGTTCGATTCCTGGTCAAGGGCATATATCTGGGTTGCAGGTT
This sequence comes from Tadarida brasiliensis, assembly GCA_030848825.1. Lineage (NCBI taxonomy): Eukaryota > Metazoa > Chordata > Mammalia > Chiroptera > Molossidae > Tadarida > Tadarida brasiliensis. Next base: position 27,305,491 of record CM061267.1, on the reverse strand, counting down.
TGATCTCCCTGATCCTCAGCCTGGGTTGGGGGCCATGCGGGAGGCAACCAATGGATATGTCTCTCTCACATCACTGTTTCTCTCTCTCTCTCCCCCTCCCTCCCTTCTACTCTATCTAAAAATCAATGGAAAACAACAACAACAAAAAGTAGGTGGAGGCCAAATTACTATGTTTAGTTCCTGAGTACGTGTACAGTTGAATACTACCTCTTTTACATATGAAAATTTTACTTTAATTACCAATGGTATTGCTAAGAACGTTTTGGGTTGTGCTATTGCTAGGTGAGGATCTAGGAATACCTGAATTATCCCTGTTACAGTAATTTTTCCCTCCAAGGTCCAAAAGAAAAATAGATGCCCTGGACAGTAGTTAGAAAAGTATTATAGCTAAATAATTCCTTTTTGTCTCAGTTTCCTCTCTTATAAAGTATGTGTAATAATTGTTTCTACCCCACAGTATTGTTGGAAGTTCTGCATAAGTTAATATATAAGGCCTCAAAAGCTTAGTTTCTCTGTTGCCTCCTTGTTTTTTGAAGGGATAATGATGTAATGGTCTCAAACACGGCCTCTAGAGCTAGACTTCTGTATTCAAATTCTCTTGCCACCACTTACTGGTTGGCTGACATTGGTCAAGTTATTTAACCTTTCTGATCTGCTTTGCCTGTTCTCCCCCAATCCAAATCTGACTTCTCAGCTCTTACACTCTAATGTCAACTTTCTGGGGGCAGAAGAAACACACCAAGCAGGATAAACACCAAGAATGTTTGTCCCAATGCCTAGAAAGAGTCTTTTCTAGGCCATTTATAACTGTGGCAGCAGCCCTGAGATAGGCTGAAAGTGGAAAAGAGTCCAAAAAGAGAGTGTGACCAATCTTGGAGTAGGACCTGAGCCACTTTAGCAATCCAACCGGAGAAGAGACATAGTGAAAAAGATGGCCGTAGGCAAGTCTTGCCTTTTCCAGGCTCCTGAGGAAAAGAACAACTCTAAGAGTCACACTTCAGTCTTTTCTAACTTTAACACAGCCAATAAAATGTCTTTAGAGTTGAGGTGACCCTACTCAACCTTGCGGGAGAGCATGGCCAAATCTGGAAATCAAAGGGTATATTCACATATCCTTTTAAGACCAAATGACCAAATATCAATTTGCCTAAAGCCATCTCATCAAAATCAATTTATATAATGAACAGTGTAATTCATTAAAAGCTAAAACATGGAGCATCAACTTGCTGAATAAGCAATTGATGGGAAATTGACACACCAGTTTTTACACTAGGTCTAGCTCTGTTTTCTGCTACTGGAGGCAGCGCCCACACAGCATTAGGACCAGACAGGGCCATTATGGTAAAATGGAGACTGTGCGGGAAGCTGTGCTTAGCTCCAGGTAGTGGCTCCCATGTAGGGCATGGACCAGGTGCTACTAGAGTTTCCCAGTTTTCAAATGAACGCTGAAATCTGGATTTTAATGTGAATTGTGCTGACATTTGCATTTTGTCAAATACTTAAAATTCAAACCCAAACCAAAACAAACACTGTTCAGGCCAAAGGCACCCCACATGTGGGCTTGACTCTCCCTGTGCCCTGCAGCCTGCAATCTCTCTATAAACACCAGGCATATGTGTACCCAGTCTCATGCTTTCAGCTATGTGAGCATGGCCCAAAGCTCCACAATATATAGTAATTTGCAATTTTGCTGTGGCGCAAATTGTATCCCAAATGCTCCAAGGTTGACTTCTGAATGTGATTTACTTAGCTAGTAACTGTGCTTTGTTTTCTGCCCAGTTTCCATAATTCAATGTGGCTTTTGGGGTTTTTTAAGTCAAGTTTGAATACACAATATCACTCATGAAGCAAATAAAGCTTTTACTCTAAAAAGGGGCTGTGGGAGTCAGGAGAGGTAGTTGATTTCTGATGTTGGAGAAAGAACTCAACAAAAAGTGAAAAAGGCCTACTAAATATTTAGCTGGAAAATAGTTTGAGGTAGAATTTAATGAGTGTAACAAGAGGAATTTTTAAAACAATTTATCATTATTATTGAAAGTATTATAGATGTACCTCCTTTTTCCCCCCACTGACATCTACCCCCCACTCCCACACACACCCACCCCCATCTTCACAGCACTGTTGTCTGTGTCCATTGGTTATGCATATATGCATATAAGTTCTTTGGTTTATCTCTTCCCACCCTCCCACCCTGCCTTCCCTCTGAGATCCCTCAGTCTGTTCTCTACTTCCACATCTCTGGGTCTATTTTGTTCATTATATTTCACAAATAAGTGAGATCATGAGATACTTGTCTTTCTCTGACTGGCTTATTTCGTTGAGCATAATACTGTCCAGGTCCCTCCATGTCGTCTCAAAGGATAAGAGATGTTTCTTTCTTACAGCTGCATAGTATTCCATTGTGTAAATATACCACAGCTTTTCTACCCACTCATCTGCTGATGGACACTTGGGCTGTTTCCAGATCTTAGCTATTGTAAATAGTGCTGCTATGAACATAGGGGTGCATATATTCTTTATGATTGGTGTTTCAGGCTTCTTAGGGTATATTCCTAGAAGTGGGATCACTGGGTCAAATGGCAGTTTAATTTTTAGTTTTTTGAGGAAACACCATATTGTTTTCCATAGTGGCTGCACCAGTCTGCATTACCACCAGTAGTGTCCTTAACAAAAGGAATTTTGAGTGGAAACAATAAGCATTTTTCAGGTCTTATTTGCAAGAATTAGGTAAGAAGTATAAAGAGATGACTTGAAAATTTCAGTTCTACTTTATTCATTTTACAGAGAAATTTATGTGCTATGGAGTATTTTTTAAAAATTAATTTTGAATTTTAAATATTAATCAAATATTTTTGAGAACTAATGGGACCCTTATGAATGTCAGAAAAACTGTGTGATGCTTTATAAGTTATCCTAAATTCTTTTTAATGTTTAGATTCCCTCAAATAGATTGCTGAAGGCAGTGACTGCTCTCTGCGCGCGCGGTCTCTCTCTCTCTCTCTCTCTCTCTCTCTCTCTCTTTCTCTCTTTTTGCTATTTACTTTCATATGTCTGGTATAATGTCTGCTCATAGAAGGCTCTTGATAAGTTGAATGCGTTGAATTAATCAGAGGTGTCTTCTAGTTTTAAACATTTATGGCTTAATATTTTTTTCTATCAAATCCAGAAAATGTGTGTGTGCCTTGGGTATTGAGGGGGGCCATACCTCAGACTTAGAGGAATATAAAAATTGTTCTGTTTTTAACACCCAAATAATACAGTCCATAATTTGAAATCCCTTCTTTGCATCTCCTTATCTTCTTAAAATATTTAGTCAAGTATATTATGACAGGAGGTTTCTTCTAAGGTTTTAGTGTTTACTGGGCTAGAAATAATACTGAATGAAACCATCCTTATGTTTTCCTTTTGAATCCATATCAAAAGGTTTTGGCTGAAAATGCGAGATGCACATTTAGAATAAAGTATTGTAATCATCAGAGTGTTTGGATTGGACTAATAGAATCTGTTTGTAGTTTCTTCAAAGTGAGGGTGTGTAGAACAGGGTAGACCCTTCAAGCCTAAGGCCTGATGGCAATTACATGGAGAGATTTGTCCCACCCCCAAATCGCCTGCACCTTTTCTCCTGTCCCTTTGAGCTATTGTGCTATCTTCCAGCATCTTAGGATACAACAAGCAAACAAAATTTCTAGGACAAAGCTCAGATGTTAACTTTTCAATTGCTTGGATCCTTTTGATAGGCAGAGAGGTTTCTCTTCTAGCAACACAACAATTAGAAACAGAGGAAACACTAGCCCAGACAGCACAGAGCTTGTCAACTTGTAAAAGACTTGATTAGTGAAGACTGAAATTTCATTCCTAATTGTCACATTTCAATCTTTTTTTTTTCTTCCTATAAAGCCCTTCTTTGAAAGTGTTATGCTCTCAAGTAAAAAATTATTCTGGGAGTATTTTTTAAAATATTTTTTTATTGATTTTTTTTTTTTTTTTTTTTTTTTTAGAGAGAGAGAGAAACATTGATGTGAGAGAGAGATATTGATCGGCTGCCTCCTGCACACACCCTGACCAGGGCATGAAACCTGGGCATGTGCTCTGACCGGGAATCGAACTGGTAACCTTTCCATGTGCAGAATGAGTCATACTGGCCAGGGCCTTCTGGGAAATTTTTAAAAGATAAGATTTGGAGATATTGGTTATTTTCTACCTTTTAGAGTCCACTAATACCTATTGCAGGAAATGACTTGTGAGGTCTGGCATAAGTAGTTACTTGAAGGAACATTATCTCATGAGTAGCCAACAAAAAATTATGTGTAGAGAAGTTGCTTAATTTTTAAACTGGATTTCCATCCAAAATATAGCAAGTTTGCCCAACCAGTGTGGCTCAGTGGATTAAGAGTCGACCCATGCACTGAGAGGTCCCGATTCAATTCCTGGTCAGGGCACATGCCTGGGTTGCAGGCTTGATCCCCAGTAGGGGTTGTGCAGAAGGCAGCTGATCAATATTTCTTTCTCATATCCATGTTTCTCTCTCTCTCCCTAAAAAAAAAAAAAAAAAATCAATAAAAAATAAAACATTAAAAAAAAATAGAGGAAGTTTCTCAAATAATATCAATTATACATAACTTTTTCTGGTTATTTTTGGGATACCTATTTGTATATACTCTCTGAAGTAATGTGTTTACTACCCTATCATGAGCTACTTATTCATTCAGTCATTTGACAAATGTTTTTTAAAAAAATTTTTTTTCCTTTATTGATTTTATAGAGAGAGGAAAGGAGAGGAAGAAAGAGATAGAAATATCAATGAGAGAGGACATCAACTGGTTGCCTCCTCCATGCCCCCCACTGGGGATTTGGCCCAGAACCTGGGCATGTGCCCTGACTGTGAATCGAACCAGCGACCTTTTGGTGCATGGGTCGATGCTCAACCACTGAGCCACACTGGCCGGGCTTGACAAATGTTTTTAAAGTACCAGTTTTATGCAAGGCATGTTGATAAAAATATATATAAATAAATCAAAGAGAATAAGTGAAATATATGCAAATGTTAACTGTTTTTGCAAATATTAACTTTTTAATGTTCAAGCAATGTAATCTTCTGAGATTATTTTGGTAAATTACTAGGATTTATTAGCAAAGAGCTTTGTCCTTGATGAAATAACTGAAATATTATTTGCTTTGGTCCATGTTACACTCTGTATTTTGAACTGACTCTGTTCTGTCTATAACTAGACCACAAATTCCTTTTGGACAAACCCTGTCTTTTAAATTTTTCATTGAATTTTATTTTCTGCCTACTACATTTTTTCTTTGTAAGAAATCTTGTAAAAGTATATTTGATGTTTAAGATTTATCAAAAGTAATGGTGTTGCTGAAGCCCAAAACAAAATATTGTGTTTTGACTTCTTATCATTATTTGATTTTGCAACTATCTCCTATCTTAAAAGACTTTATAATCTTCTTTCTTCCCAATTTCCAAATAAAACTTTGTAAATCTATAAAATTAGTGACTTAAAACATTCCAATTTTAGTTTTTTAAAGGAATTTTATGATACACCTTCAGATAATTGAATTTTCCCTAGGATACAATACTTAATAAAAAAAATTGTTAGGTCTGCTAAAATAGAAAAGTTGAATTTTAGTTTGAATGTTGACTTTTAAATATATTCAGAATCATTGTTTCCTGTGTTTTAGGACCAAAATAATTATATTCTTTAATCTGAAGAAGTAAATGCAGGCTTTAAAAAATCTGATAACATTTTTTGTTTTTGTTTTTCAATGCTCTTTTGTTATTAGGTGATTTGGGCTCTTGGGATCTGCTCATTTGCCTGTCTCCTAGGAAAGCTGGTGGAAAACCCTGCATATCCAAGGAAGGCATGTGCCAGTTAGGTTTACATCAAAAGGTAAATATTCTTTTTCAAATATGCACAGATTGTATCAGCCTTATAGATATTACCACCAGTATTTCTTGTTCCATAATGTTAAAAAAAATTCTCAAAATTAGATCCATTACATGTTTGGAGAAATTTCCAATGGCCATGGCTTATATACTTTACCATAAACTGTTCACCATTTTTTGTTTGATAGAATCCCCCTCAACCTCATCTGCCAATAAGGACCTAGTTTTAACTAGCAGGACCCAAAAGTTGATCAAGAAATCTATAGCCTATCGATTGTTGCTTACCTTGACCACATGGTTATCCAAAGTAGTAAAAACTTTATTCCCTAGCCCGGCTGGTGTGGCTCACCGGTTGAGCGTCGACACATGCACCAAGAGGTCGCCGGTTCGATTCCCAGTCAGGACACATGGTTGTGGGCCAAATCCCCAGTGGGGGGCATGCAGGAGGCGGCCAATTGATGTTCTCTCTCATCGATGTTTCTGTCTCTCTCTCCCTCTCCCTCCCTCTCTCTCTAAAAATCAATAAAGAAAAAAAATGTTTAAAAAAAAGACTTTATTCTCTAGATCACTGTTTTAACTTTTTCAAAGTTAAAGTGGTATATTGAATTATAATAAAATTTATATAATTTATTATTAACTTTTAAAATTGACATTCAATATTTACTGTCTTCTTTGTGTGAATTTTTGCAAATGATTTTAGAAAAGTTAAAAATTATCAAATGCCCATAATGTGCTGGTTAATGTGCTAGAAAATTTGCATATGCTCTATTTTGGTACCTATAACAAGTCTGTGAGTAAAGTGTCAAAACTAGTTTTTCAGTAGTAAAATGGTATTGTAGTAGTAACCCTGATCACTTGATATTTCTGCAACTGACGGTCTTGATAACACCTTCTTCCTTTCAACTCTTTACTCCCTTGGCCTTTGGGCTGAGCACGTTGTTTTGGTTCTTCTTTGTCCATTTTTTCTGTTGTTTTTTTTTCTTTTTTCTTATAGCCACCTTTCCTCTGCTCATTCTTAAATGCCTGTGTTCCCTAACACCACCCCCAAAGTTTCAACTGCCATTTGTAGTTGATGATTCCCAAATCTACATCTAAAGTTCAAAGCACTATCTGAGGCTTTGGCTTGCATGTATATATCCAGGCCTGATGATCATCTCCACTATATGTCACAAAGACATCTCAAACTCAACACTGAGAAAATTAGCTAATTGCTTTCCCCAGTAAATGTACTTCTGCTCTTGCATTTAAAAGTTTTTCAGAAGAACTTGTGTTCTATTGGTGATAAGCATAATCAAGTCCTCTGTCACTTCCTAAGATAGAAATCTGACCCTCACCTTTGAGCCTTTCCTCTCCTTTGCTATCTGTATTCCATCAACAACTAATACTACACAGTCTAAATATTTATCAAATATTTTACTGCTCAGTATTTCTCAAATATCCATGCTCACTACCTTTTTCCTGGTCAGGCTATCATCATATCTTACCAAGACTGTTGCTGAATCCTCTTCACTAATTTTTCTGAAGCAAATATTTTGCCCCTGAAATTTATCCTGCCAACAATTGTTACAGTGAAAAACATAAAGTTTACAATATTTTCTGTGTGTATCAGTCTACCTCCTAGCAGGAAACAAATGCCATACTCAAAAGGATATAACTGGAAAGAAACTAATGAAGGAGCTATTTATAGAGGTTTTGGCAGAATAAGAGAAACAAAAAAGATTAGAGACACAAAGAAACCAGAAATATCATAACATTTTACCCACCTCTGGTCTGAAGAAGGGTATGAAGAAAGGATGGTGTAGTAGAACCTAATCAGAGCTAGAGCCAAGAAAGAGAGTCAGTGAAGGAGCTATAAGAGAGGAGCTATAAATGTAGGGAAAGTTAGCCATTGAGAAATCATAACTCTGCAGAGGGGAAGCCTGGAAAGTAAGTGCCCAACCTCTCTTCATTCCCACCCTCCTATCTCTTGTCAAGGCCTCCATTTGGTACCATTCAAAGTGCTGGTGTATTTATTTATGTCCATTATTTACATTTGAGTAGATCAAGTGCTTAGAGGTTAAGAAAATCACCTAAGGCCTCACAGCTAATAAATGAAGCAACCAGGATTCAAATTTAGACAATCTAACTTCAAATTCTGTTTTCTTCACCATATCACTATAGAACCTTTCTAAATCAGTATTTAGCTACTGCACTTACAGCCTGTACTAATTAATATTCTTAAAGAATACCTAAATTCTAAATGATCCATATTATTTAACTGTTACTTTGGAATATAAATAATTTGAAGCTTCATGAGTCATGACTTATTTATGTAAACATAAGTATCAAAACACAGTTGCTTCAAACTTGTTAAGGATGTTGTAGGATTGTCAATGACTGTAGAATGAACAAAGGAAGGGCATCTGCTCAACTTAAAATTACTGATCATGTCAGAGGTTTGGAATTTAAGTGCTTAATGAAAATGATAATCAGATCTGTTATAGAAAATGAATGGTCAGGAATCTCTCTAGTCAGGAGGACAGTGACATAAATCTAAAACTGTATTGGTCCATGTGATGCTGAAAGTGAAGTGAGGTCCACTATTTGGGGTAGCACTAAATTTAGTAACTGAGGCTGTATCTCACCTCTCCCAGACAGGTTCTAGTGTTTCCAGAGAAGAGGGATTGATTTCTAGCTCTAAGTGTTTGTAGGATTAGCAGCCCCTAAAACCAGGATGCTGTTTTTAGTACTTGGAGCACTGAGAACTACTGAAATAGCTCTTATTTTAAAGCATGCAAGGACATTTTCAGGTAAACTTGATGGAATGATAATTATTTTGAGAGACATGGGAATAAAATTACTTTTTTTTCTTAGATTAGTTGTTCCTCTTTTTGTCATTGATTCTTTTCCTTATTAAAGATACTGAACAGCTTTCAGAGATCCTATTTTTGATAAAAGATATGAAGGTCTGTACAGATCTAATGAAGAAAAAGAGCAATCCCCTAAGATACAATGTAAAGTGTGTGTCACTCTCAGTGCTTAAAAGTGACTAAAAGAATTTTAAAAATTTTTTACTTGGGTATTTTCTTACACTTTACAAATGGTCTAAATTTAAATGTCTATTCTCCTTAATGAGTTACCATAGTTTAGTGGTTCCATATAAATTTTTGGAATATTTGTTCTAATTCTGTAAAATATACCATTGGTATCTTGATAGGAATTGCATTGAATCTATAGATTGCTTTGGGTAGTATGGACATTTTAATGATGTTGATTCTTCCTATCCATGAATATGGTATATGTTTCCACTTTTTTTATATCTTCCTCTATTTCTTTTTTCAATGTCTTATAGTTTTCTGAGAACAGGTCTTTTACCTCCTTGGTTAAGTTTATTCCAAGGTATCTTAATTTTTTTGTTGCAATGGTAAATGGGATTTTTTTAAGTTTCTCTTTCTGTGTGTTCATTATTGGTGAATAAAATGCCAACAATTTCTGAGTGTTGATTTTGTATCCTGCTACTTTGCTGAATTCATTTATTAAATCTAGTAGTTTTTAGGTGGAATCTTTAAGGTTTTCTATATACAATATCATGTCACCTGTGAATATTGTAATTGATTTCTAGTTTCATACCATTGTGATCCAAGAAGGTGCTTGATATGATTTCAATCTTCTTCAATTTGTAGAGACTTAGTTTGTGTCCTAACATATTGTCTATTTTTGAGCATGTCCCATGTGCACTTGGAAAAGTATGTGTTCTGCAGCTTTGGGGTGAAATGTTCTGTGAATGTCACTTAAATAAATTAAATGTCATTTAGGGTTGCTGTTTTCTTGTTGAGTTTTTGTCTAGAAGATCTATCCAGTGATGTCAGTGGTGTGTTAATATCCTCTACTATGATTGTATTGCTGTTTTTCTCTCCCTTGAAGTCCTCTAGAATATTTTTTAATATGTTTTGTTGTTCCTATATTCAGTGCACATATGTTTACCAGGGTTATATCCTCTTGTTGGATTGATCCCTTTAATATTATATAGTATCCTTCTTTTTCTCTTATTATGGCCTTCATTTTGAAGCCTATTTTATCAGATATGAGTATTGCTACAGAGATAGAAACATCAATGTGAGAGAGAAACATGGATTGGCTGCCACCTGCATGCTCCTTCTTGGGGATCAAGCACACAACCCAAGCATATGCTCTGGCCAGTATCAAACTGGGACCTCTCAGTCCATGGGATGACATTCAATCCACTGAGCCATACTGGCCAGGCTACACCAGCTTTCTTTCATTTCCATTTGTATGGAAAATTTTTTTTCATCCCTTCACTTTCATCCTTTGTGAGTCTTTTGTTCTGAGGTGGGTCTCTTGTAGACAGCATATATATGGGTCACGTTTTCTTATCCATTCAGCTACCCTGTGTCTTTTACATATAAGGTTATTATTGATAGGTACTTACTTGTTGCCATTTTATTCTTTATGCCTGTGTTCCTCTCTCTATAAATTTCTTCTTCTTACAACCAGTCCCTTTAGCTTTTCTGCAGTGCTGGTTTGGTGGTAGTAAATTTCTTTAGCCTTTTTTTTTGTCTGTGAATCTCTTTATTTCACCTACAATTTTTTTTTTTAAATCTTCACCCGAGGATATTTTTACATTTCTCTTCAGATAGAGAGGAAGGGAAAGAGAGAGAGAGAAACATCAATGTGAGAGAGACACATTGATTGGTTGCCTCCCACATGACCCTGCCCAGGGCTAGGGACCAAACTGCAACCGACGTACATGCCCTTGACTGGAATCAAACCCATGACCCCTTGGTCCAAGGACTGACACTCCAACCACAGAATTAAACTGGCCAGGGCTCACCTACACTTTTTAATGATAGCCTTGCTGGATAGAGCTGTCTTGGATTCAGTCCCTTGCTTTTTATTACTTTGTATACTTTATGCCATTCCCTTCTGGCATGCAGTATGTTTATTATGGAATCAGCTGCCAGTCTAATGGGAGGTAACTTGTAGGTAACTTTGTCTCTCTCTTGCTGCCTTTCAGATTCTTTCTTTGTCTTTAATGCTTGCAATTTTAATTATGATGTGTCTAGGTATGAGTCTTTTGGGGTTAATCTTGATTGGGACTCTCTATGTTTCCTGGACTTGTGTGACTTTTTTTCTTCACTAATTTAGGGAAGTTTTCTGTCATGATTTATTCAAACAAATTCTCTATTCTTTTCTCTGATTCTTCTCCTTCTGGTACCCCTATGATGCAAATGTTATGTGTCTTATTGTCCCAAAACTCCCTTAAACTCTCCTCCTGCTTTTTAATTTTTTTCCCATTTGCTACTCAAATAAGGTGTTTTTTTTTTTTTTTTTTTTTCCTACCTTGTTTTCTAACTCACTGATTTGGTCTTCAGCTTCTTCTAATCTATTAAATCCTTCCAGGGCATTTTTTATATCAACTATGTGATTCTTCATTTCTTTTTTCTTTTTTTTTTCTTTATTGATTTTAGAGAGAGAGATGAAGAGAGAGAGAGAGAGAGAGAGAGAGAGAGAGAGACATTGATGAGAGAGAACATCAATTGTCAGCCTCCTGCATGCCCCCCACTGGGGATTGGGCCCACAACCTGGGCATGTGCCCTGACTGAGAATTGAACCAGCAACTTCTTGGTGCATGGGTAGATGCTCAACCACTGAGCTGCATTGGCTGGGCTGTCATTCTTCATTTCCACTTGATATTTAGTTATTGCTTCTATCTTTTTTTTATGCTGATGTAGTTTCCCATTGAGCTCTTTATAATTCTCATTATGTTGATTGTAGTTCTCACTAAGTTGTTTGGACTTTGAATTCTTTATCTTACAAACTGCTTGCCTCCATTTCATGTAGTTCTTTTTCTGGTTATTCCTCCTTTTCTTTCACTTGAGGGGTTGTTTCTTTGTCTTACCATTTTAGCAGTCTGGTAGTATGGGTTCAGGTGAGCCACACTGGGAAGCATAGGCAGGTCAGTGTATATCAGATAAGATTGCTATGCCTCCCAGTCTTGGTGTGGTGGGCTTCTTGTGGGACCCAGTGGAATAGTCTTTTGGATCTTCTGAGCTGGGTGCTCTAGGAATGACCCTTGTGTGGGTTATGTTGGCTCTCCTGTTGAATTTGGGTCTTGATTGCTGTTGTCCATTTGTGGGTGGGCTCTGTCCTCAGAGTTGTTGACTGTTAGTTTCAATTCTGTTCCATCATGTTGTTATATAGGTGTTGACAGAACAAACAAAACAAAGCCAGACCAAACCAAAAAGAACCCAAAAGAAATATCAGCATCAATAATAATAAAAGCAACTTGGCCTTGGGGGTCAATTGGCAAAAAAGTGGAGGGGACATTTGTAATACTTTCAACAATAAAAAAGAAAAAAGAAATAAAAGCAACTGCTTCAACAAAAACATTAAAAAATACACATACAAAAAGCACACTCACACACACACACACACACACACACACACAGAGACACACAAAGAGTAGTAGAAGGCACAAAACCAAAAGAATAGAAGAGGGAGAAAAAAATGAAAGTTAAGAAAGCAAGGCAAAACCAGACCAACCAAAAAGAACTGAGGAAAATATCAGCATCAATAATGATAAAACACTAGCCTCAACAGAAAGATTAAGACAAACAAAGAGCAAGAAAAAAATATATATACACACATATATATGTGTGTGTGTATATATATATATATGTATATGTATATATATATGTATATGTATATATATGTATATATGTATATATATGTATATGTATATGTATATATATGTGTATATATATATATATATATATATATATATATATATGAGTAAAGAAGGCAAGACAAAACCAGACCAAACCAAAAAGCACCTGAAAAAAAATATCAGAATCAATGATAAAAGTACCAGCTTCAACAAAAATATTGAAAGACAAACAAACAGAAAACAGACACACACACAGACTAGTAGAGGACGTGAGACCAAAAGAGTTAGGAGAGGGAGAAAAATATATATATGAGAGCAAAGAAGGCAGAGACCAGAAATAGGCTAAATATATATATTTAAAAAAGGAGAAAATAATGACTGAAATAATAATAGTAATTTTAGAAAGTAATAATGCTAAACTGAATAAAATATAGAATAGGAAAGTAAAAAATAGGAAAAGAAAAGAAGAAACAAATTTGAATTAAAAATAAAACACACACACCCACACACACACACCCCAAAACAACCACCACAACAAAAAACCTTGTATCTGCTCTTTATGGAGCTCATTGGAATTTTCTCTGATGTTGTTGGATCTGGCCCCTGGGTGTGTGTCCCTGTTCTCTTGGGCAGTTCTCTGGTGCAGGCCAATGTGAATCACTGTCCCTGCCTGGCCCTGGACCTCTTGGCTGAAGCCCTGCAGGGTGGGATGCCAGGCAGTGTGATGGGCAGGGCTTCCCTAGCACAGAGGCTGGGTTGGCTTCAGGGCTCACCACTTGAATGTATTTATTCTGGGCTGCTTTCCCTTCCCTCACTGCACTGGCCTCTGAGAGACATCAGGTCCAGTTAGGATGGTTTAAAAAGATTTGTGGTGGGGGGTGGTGGTGCCTGTAGCTTATGGGAGGGGCAGGCTGTCTCTTCCTCTCCTTTCAATGCCTCAGCTCTGCCTAGGTTGCTGACACACACTGTTCACCATGCCAAGCGGGGGAGGACAGAAATAAAAGGAGAGAGAGAAAACTCCACTCTGCTTGACTCTTTAATGGTTCAGCACAGTCACCTCTCACTGGGCGGGGCTTCTGCCCAGGTTCCCACCTGGCCAGATGTCCAAATCCCCAGTGCCACCAGGACCTGCCACTGGGGTGCTGATTTCCAGCCCAGAGCTGTTCCACAGGTCGGGGAAGAGACACCTCCTCTTCGCTTGAGGTGCGGAGACACACATCTCTTTCCCTGGGCACTCTGACTAACCCCCATCAAAGTTCTTTCAATGAATATTTGGTCCCTCAGATTCACTGCTGTGTGGTACACTCAGATCCCTCCACAGGTTTGCTGCTCTGCTTTGTGGCCCCTCCAGTGCCCGCAATCAGGGTGAGCTTCCCAGGCTGGTCTTGTAACCACACACTGGCTTTTCGCCTGGCATAGCGCCGAATCCCCCTGATGGGCCGAATCACCGTGGATTCCCACTGTTCCATGCTGCGTGGGCTCCCCTTCCCTTCTCTCTTGCTCTCGTTTGGGGATCTCTGTGTGGGGCTGAGTCCCCACTGCTCTCAGGGGACCGGAGCTGCATGGCTGTACCTTCTCTCTGTCTTCCCAGCCATGCTGCGCAGCTGTGTGTGTTCAATCACCCACTTTGCGTCTTCTCCTGTCCCCACGCCATGCTCCCTGCTCGCAGTCTTTCCAATCAGCTATTTTCAGGTGTTTTTTCAAGTGGAATGTTCTGCAGTTTAGGCTCAAGTCTGGTCCTGTGCGAGGAACAAGTGGACACAACTTCACAACTTCCTTAGGCTTCAGCCATCTTCAACTTGATCTATAATTAATATTATACGGTTGCTCTTAATAATTAAATGTCTCAAAATAATGATTTTTTACTTTTGATTCTGACAATATGTAATAAAAATAATTTAGATACAGATTATCACTGATTAGGATTTTAGAGGTACATTGGGATTGAAATCTTTTTATTATTATTTTTTTAATTTAAAAACTTTTATTTATTGATTTTAGAGAGAGAGAGGAAGGGAGGAGAGAGAGAGAGAGAAACATCGATGAGAGAGAACATTGATTAGCTGCCTCCTGCATGCCACCCACTGGGAATTGGACCCACAACCTAGGCATGTGCCCTGACCGAGAATCGAACTGGTGACCTCTTGCTGCATGGGTAGCTGCTCAACCACTGAGCCACACCGGCTGGGAGGGATTGAAATCTTTTTAAATGCACATTTCCTTTCTGCCAGTTTGATCTCAGAAATATCCCAGGCTCAAATGTCATTATTATTTTTATATTCATTCTAATCCTTTCAAAGATGTGAAAGATTTTATGCCAAGAAAAACATCAGAACAGCTGTCTATAACACACACACGCACACACACACACCCTTATAAAACATGCAAATCCAATACAAAAAGGGTATAGAAATTACAATTGGGGGAGTATGATGTGTCAGTGTAGCTTCACCAACCGTAACAAAATCACCACTCTGGTGGGGGAATGTTGATAATGGGGGAGGCTGTGCATGTATATGGGGGGGCAGTGGGTAGGTATATGGGAAATCTCTGTACCTTCTGCTCAGTGTTGCTGTGAACTTCAACTATTCCCCAAAATAAAGCCTGATAAAAAAGATTTATTGCAATGTGAAGCTGGAAAAGCTCATCATATAAAAGTTAGCTAAACAAACTAGAAACTTCTTTGATGATGTTCCACTTGATAATACTGCAAATCTTATAAATTTTATGATGTACATAAAAGTAAGAATAAAAAGCACTAGGATACAGAAGAGCATTATTAGGTTTAACAATTAAAAATTTAAAATATGTGTAATATAGCTGATTTGCCACAGCCATGTGACCCATAGCCCTTGAATGTGTTTGTTTCTTTGCGCCCAGTCATTTAGTTTAACTGCTCAGTTCTAGGGTAGAATGGAGATGATATTTCTGATGTCATGCGTCACCATGGTTATGTCATCTGCTGAGACTCTGTGAATTCCAAAGATATACTTTGGGGGAAAGCATGGGAAGAGGTCACTGGGTAAGGGAATGGGAAAATCAGAGGCAGAGAGGGGAGAAGAATTGCTTCCCTTGACTTGGCTCTGATTTTTTGAAGCAAGTGTTTTGTTCACCCTGAGTCAGTTCATCCTTCTCATCCAAGGTGTCAAATGAAAAGTCATCTCTGTGATGAGCCACAGCAAAGCACCCTCCTGTGTGAAGCCTGTGCACGGTGTGCACCGTCCTTGCAGCCTATTGCTTTCGTGATCCATGTTACCAAGACTCTTCTGTTCCTTTCAGTTTGTAGCAGACTATGGGAGCTGGGATGCTTTAAGCATTTGAAATGACATCACATTTGCTCTGAGCCCTTCAAGAAATGGGAGAAGGTTTTAAACTGGACCTGGGCCAGTATATGGTCTTTAATATTACTTACCTAATGCTGTTTCTCTTTCTGGGTCCTTCTATTGTTAAATATTCTATTTAGTCAATATCAACTGAGTCATTTTGTCTGCTGTGGGGGAAATATTTCAAGTTTATTGACTTTGGAAGCTTTTTGCATCTGAACGATGCTTTGTATGTTAACTTAAGAAAAAAAAATCTCAAACCTTTGGTATGAGTTTCCCATATTTTTGCAGTGCTCTGTCCCTGACCTCCAGCCTGTCTTAGGAATTCTGAATGGAAAACTTCAGGACTTTATGAAAACCCTTCTCCTACAGTTAGTCTCTGAAACATCTTACTTTCAAATTTGAGAAATGTAGACATCTCTAAAATCTATCGCTCATTGTACTTACAGCCTTTTCTCAATTCCCAATGCAGTAAGAGCATAAGAGGCTCAGACTTTGGTATCGCTGTACACTTTCAAATGGAGTGTTTAGGAATGTTGCTGGTACAGATTCACAGGGTGGGTTCTGCTGAGGTCTGGGCTTCATTCATATATGATCTGGGCTGAAGTTTACTCCTTACTGAATAAATGAACAGGAGTTAACAGGATTGCTGCAGTTGGAGAATATTTAATTGATGCACTGTTTCAAAGTACTTTAGATGAACCATTTAAAAAAACTACAAGTACGATTGAATTATTGAATTGATAAAATCTAAGAGGAGAAGTAGAACTTAAGGACCAAAGGCTCTAACTGCTTTATTTTACAAATGGAGAAAGTGAGAAAGAGAAGCCCAGTGATACCATTCTGGAAGTGGGAGAAGAGGGACTACAACCAGTGTTCTTGGTTCCCTCACTTTTCTCCAACTGCAACTGAGTTCTTTTTATCTAATCATGCCAGCGGGACACAGTAGAGAACTAGAGTATTTTATTAGTTTAGAGTGAATTAATTTGAGAATAATCAATAATTATTCAAAAATGAATTTGATGTAATGATGTATGTCAACTGTAATTAGAAATAAAAAATAATTTAAAAAGATGGAAAAAAATGAATCTGATAGTCAAGCTAATTTACATTGTTCCCTTTCTGTTGGTTTTAAGAAGGCTTTACCATATTTGGAATTATTTTTGAGATTTTGTTGATAATAGCTAGTTAACAAATCTGTAAATTCAGAAGAGAACAGAATTAGCTTGTTTGTATCTTTATAAGTTAAAGTATATATTTGAATTTATGATAACATTTAGGAAGCTTTTTATCTTTATTGTTGAATGTATTACGGATGTTCTCCTATTTTCCCCTATTGACTCCCTCTTTCCTGCTTGCTCCCCCCTCCTGCCTTCCCCACACTATTTTCTGTGTCCATTGGTTATGTACATATACATATAAGTTCTTTGGTTTATCTCTCCCCACTTCCATCCTCTTATGAAGCTTTTTAAATACACATTTTTGTTAAAATAGTTTTGTGATAATTGGGCTTTATATTTGGAAGCATAAATGCCCTTCATTATGAAGTAAAAACTATCTATGAAGTTTTTTTTTTTCAGTCTTAGCACTTTTCTTTCTTTCTTTCTTTCTTTGTTTATTTTTTAGTTTATTTTTGTTACAGATGTTTCTCCTTTTTCCCCCATTAACATCCTCCTCCCGATCCCCTCTCCCCACAGTATTGTTGTCTATGTCCATTGGTTATGCTTATATGCACAAGTTCTTTGGTTTATTTCTTCTCTTTCCCCCCCACCCCCACCTCCTCTGAGGTTTTTCTGTTCTGTCTGAACCCTACTACTATGTCTCTGGGTCTATTTTGTTCATTATATTCCACAAATAAGTAAGATCATGTGATACTTGTCTTTCTCTGACTGGCTTATTTCGCTTAGCATAATACTTTCCAGGTCCCTCCATGTCGTCTCAAAGGATATACAGTTGCATAGTATTCCATTGTGTATATGTACCACCCATTTTTTATCCACTCATCTATTGATGGACACTAGGGCTGTTTCCAGATCTTAACGATTATAAATAGTGCTACTATGAACATAGGGGTGCATATATTCTTTCTGATTGGTGTTTCAGGCTTCTTAATATATATTCCTAGAATTGGGATCACTGGGTCAAATGGCAGTTTAATTTTTAATTTTTTAAGGAAACACCATATTGTTTTCCATAGTGGCTGCACCAGTCTGCATTCCCACCAGCAATGTCCTAGAGTCCCTTTTTCTCCACACCCTCATCAGCACTTGTTGTTTGATGATCTGTTGGTGGCAGCCATCTGGCAGGTGTAAGTTGATACCTCATAGTCATTTTTTTTCTTTTTTCTTTTTTATCCTCACCCAAGGACATTTTTTCATTTTTTGTTCAGATAGAGTGGGAGGGAGAGAGAGGAAGAGAGAGAGAGAGAAACATCGACGTGAAAGGGACACATTGAGTGGCTGCCACCCGCACGACCAACCAGGGCCGGGGAGAAACTGCAACCGAGGTACGTGCCCCTAGCGGGAACCAAACCCAGGTCTCTCTGGACCGCAGGCCAACGCTCTAACCTCTGAGCCAAACTGGCCAGGGCTCATAGTCATTTTTATTTGCATCTCTCTGATGATTAGTGACGTTGAGCATTCTTTCATGTCTCTTGGCCATTTGTATGTCCTGTTTGGAGAGGTGTCTATTTAAGTATCTATGAAGTTTTAAAACAGGTTTATCACTGAATTTCTACTAAATGTCTGTGATTCAAATCACTGAGGGCCTTTGGAACTTTGGACTTTAGATGACTTTGAGGTATGTATGTTTAGTACTATTTTTTGCTAAAGCTAAATTTGAAACTACGAAGTTATCTGTGTTATTCTCTTTGCCATGAAGACATAGTATTTCCTTGTATTTTTAGCAAATATCATGGCTTTGAAATATATCCAGGTTTTCAGAAGTATTCCCAAATAGTTTGAAGATTTCTAAGGGCAAGATTTTAATTTTATGTTATCAAATAAACCACCTTATTATTCTGGATCTGAATGTTGACTTGTAGATATTTGAGGGTAGAGTGTGGATGATGTGGACAGACCTTCCCATCTGTATACTCTCTGAGTTTTTGTGTTTACTTTGCTTTAGCATTTATGAATGCCCAACTCACTAGAATCTTTTTCATTCCTTTTAGGTAAACATATTACCAGAAATACAGCATCAGCTTTGCAGAAAGGAAGGATTATGTCAAATAATTCGAAGATTTCCAGGTAATCTTCCATTTACTTCCTTATGCATAAGCATGTGAAATATGTGGGCTTCCTTAGGAGACGCCATCGTATAGATGTGATCTCAGATGAGCTTATTACGCTCCTTTGTCTACCATTTCCACTGTCACAAATCTTCCAGAATCCACAAGGTTTTGCCAACGGAAAGACCTTGATAATAAGAAATACATCTGTAACATTAATATTCTTTGTTTTAGTTTTGCCTTCTTTCTTTCTAGATAAATATTCCTTTTCTTCCTATATGTTTGTCTTTAGTACATTTGCTACTTTATTTTTAAAAGTGATTATTATACTACTTCTTAATTATATAAAACTTTAGATGAAAAAAATATATATTTCTTCATGATTAAGTGATTCTGATCCTAATAAATGTATTTCTTCTTTCTAAAATCCTCGCAATTTGTGTGTTTAAGACAGGATACTGACTGAGTAAATTCTGTGTCTTGACAACATTAGAAATTTGGAATAAAAATTACTATCTCATTTTCTCATAGATTCCCAGAGTAGGGAAAAAAAATCAGATGTTATATGAGTCTTCATAGATGAAATTATAGACTGCTTTAAAACTCATCAGTGAAAGCGTTCTTCAGATTTCTTGTTTAAAACCCATTTAATGTTTAATGGCTATGCCCTAGAAAGTATTTTACTATATAATTAAAATTTAGATCTACATAGCTTTAATTACTTTTAAAATCAATTTTGTCCAAAGGGAATCAGAAAAATAATATCTTTTTTTTTTTTGCATTTATCTTCAGATAGGGCGGGAGGGAGAGAGGAAGGAAGGAAGAGAGAGAAACATCAATGTGAGAAAGACACATTGACTGGTTGCCACCCACACAACCCCAACCAGGGCCAGGGACAAACCGCAACCGAGATATGTGCCCTTAGTGGGAATCAAACCCGGGTCTCTCTGGTCCACAGGCCGACGCTCTAACCGCTGAGCCAAACTGGCCAGGGCAGAAAAATAATATTTTAACCCATCACCTTTTCCATGGGGTTTCTGCTTTAAACACCAAACACTAACCACATTAGTGCATCCCGTCATAAGATTACAGTCTTCTACTGTTATTTATCAAGGAATAAAATAAATTAAAATGAATCAGCAATTAAACTTTTAATTTAAGATAATTGTCTAAAATAAATGATAGCTGTATAAACTTGGTTCTATAGTTACTCTTTTAAATCACAATTGTAACTGACTCCATAATTTCTTAATTTGTTTGTTTTTGTAAACATCCACTGAATAGTTTTTTTATTTTATAAAAAAAAAGTAATGTTGTAAAGAGCAAGTAAAACAATTATTTCCTTTAACACATTACTAATAAGTCTGGAAATACAGGTAAGGCAATTTGAAAAGTGCTTACATTTTGAAGAGTGCCTACAGATTTTTAAGTTGTTGTTGCTATTTACATTTCAAATGGTTGACGGAAAACATTAAGTTTCTTTACCATTAGAATTAGCAACATAGAACCATAGGAATGAAAGCCTATTTATTGCCAGAAATGGATTACTGGTTTATAAGTTTATATTTTACATTTTGCTCTCATAAAATTAAGTTTTTTCCTGTTTTGTTTTACATTAAACATTTTTTTATTCTTAAGAACATTTGTGAGTTCTAGATATATGCCCTTTCTCCACTCTGTCTAGTGTGTTATTTTCTATTTATCTCCATGACTAACAAGATGGTTTTATGGAATATATAGCTTTTTAAATGGAATTATTTCTCCTGTCATGTTTTCTTATTTGTGTAGCTTTAAAATAATATATCTACAGCATTGTTTTATGATTTAAACTTTATAAATAATAACTTTTGTGGTAGACTTTTTCTATGACTATATAGTATATAATATAAACTCAGTATTGATAAGATTAAAAACATTTTATCTGTTGTGAATACTGAATATTTAATATTGAATACATATCAGACAGCAACATGTCAGTACCTAAACATGTACAATAGTACTATTAAAAAGGTATGATAGTAAAACTAAGCATAATACTACATAATTTAGTCATTTTATTTAAAACCAAAATGGCCCATGCCATTTTAAGCTGTGTTTTATTTGGAGGTAGGCAAAACACAAATTTTGAAACCAGAGATTTTAGCTTTGCCGCCTATTAGCTATGTGACTTAACTTCAGGGTGCTGTTGGTTTTTGTTTTGGTTTGTTTGTTTGTTTTTATCTATAAAATGAGGATAATGAGACCATTTCATAAATTAAATTTTAAAAATAAATTAGATAATATATATGTGTGTGCAATTTGATTTGAAGAATGTAAAATAATTGTATATCTAACATAATGCTAAAAAAAATGGTAACTGGATCACCCTAGATATGAAAAATCCATCAACAAGCCTCTCAGTGCTTAGTATTTTTTTTCTTTTCTTTTTAATAGATTTTCTTTATTGATTTTAGAGAGAGAGGAAGGGAGAGGGAGAGAGATAGAGAAATATCGATGAGAGAGAACATCGACTGGCCACCTCCTGCATGCCCCTCACCGGGGATCAGGCCCACAACCTGGGCACGTGCCCTGACAGGGAATCAAACTGGGGACCTCTTGGTGCATGGGTCGGCTCTCAACCACTGAGCCACACCAGTCGGGCGGTATTTTTTTTTTCTTTTTATATGAGTGATTATCACTAAAGTTTCATGTTTCTGTCAAAAAGTGTGAAGGGTCTGAGATTTCTTCCTACTTTCAAGCTCACAAGTCAGCCTGCCACAGCTTCGTGTGTGTTGTCAGGAGACGTGAGACTCCTGTGTCAGAGAAAAATGGCTCTATTATTTACAGCAATAGCTGTAGTCAGACTGTCAGCATTTGCACCAGTTCACTGAATCCCAGTTCCCATAGGGCAGAGGGTAGGTGGCACCTGTATACTTAGTGGTTTGTGGTTCAACAGAGGAACTCCCAGTTCAGGGAGTTTGAGTATATATATATATATTTGTAATGGGCAGTGAACATGCCTGCCCTTTGCACCAAAGGGAGACATTATTTTTGTTAGATTGGACAAAACCTTCTCTTTGCTTTGGAGTGAGACACCATCTCTATATTTCAAAGCTATCTGCTATATAAATATCTTTGAAAAGATAGTTCAGAACAAAGATCATCAGTGCCTCTGTTTATAAAATGTACGGAAATGTGAAAGATAAATGGAAAAGTATCTCTCAACAGCTTCAGAAATTACCTGGTAAATTCCAGCTCTGAAGCTTAATAATGTATAATTGTGAACAAGATTAAAACCTAGTTGTGCTTCATTTTTCTTATCTATAAAAATACGATGTTTGGCAATGACCAATAGTGGTGAGATTCCGTGCTTCCACTGTGCCTTTTCCCCATGCAGACATGTTGTCCCAGATTTTATCTTAAATAATAGATAGAGACAAGAATGCTGAGAAAGGATGGATGATCATACTGGTAAACATAGTTGGGACCCTGCAAGTGCAGCAGGACAAACAGAGTTTGAGCCAGATGTAGAGGAATGCTTGAAGACAGCATGTGAGACTAATAGTCCGTTCCGTTCCAAAGCTAAACAGAGTGTACCTGCCATTAGACTTGTGATTCACATTGAAAGGCACAAATCCATGGAATTTTTACTGGCTCACAAACAGATTTATTTTTATCTTGCCATTTAATGCTTTGCTTAAAAAAAAAAAAGTTTTATAATTTTTAATTGGCCCAAACTTGTTGCTAAAGTTTTTTGTTGCTTTTTATTATTTTGTTTTTTTTAATAAAAATGATTTACTTTTTATCAAAAATATAAGTATAAAAAAAAACCATCAGAGAATTGTTTTATTTGGGTTGTGAGTTGTTGTTTTTGTTCTTTTTTAATGCAGGATCACCATCCAAGAAGTCAGGGTTAGGAGTGAGCCAAATTTTTGGCTATTACTCATTCTTTCCAGTAGTATTTTCTTAGCTATGAGCAGTGGCTTACACATGAAGTTTGAAATGTACCCAAAATTATACACAAAAGATAGCATTTGGAACATTTTAGGATCTGTGTCATTATTTTTTAGTAACACGTGAGTATATAAAGAAAAAAATAAAACAATGAATAAAATTGAATACCTTTTGTTGTATCTAACAAGACTGAACTTTAAAAAATTATGGATATTTACTACCAAATATTGTTGTAAACGTGTCAGCGAGATAACCAGAGACGCACAGCCGAATTATAAAAGAGCGCTATATTCTCGCCGGCGGGCTGCGGGGGACATAGTCTCCCCTCAGATCAGCAGCACAGATTCTTCTTGCTCCTCTGATTTTAAAGACAGAAGCCCCCTCCTCCTTTTTGCCCCTGCCCCCTTCAGGGGACCGGTACAATAGTGTGAGTGACAGCAATTACAGAAGTCAAAATTAGCATTATTCATCGGCATACAAGTACTTGCAAATACCTGCAAATACCTATACTCAGGAAACTGCAAATGCCTCCCAACACGTGAGGCAACTATAATCCTAGGCAAAATTCCTTTACTTCTAGGGGTAATTAACCTATTATTGGAAGAATATGGAGGAAGGTCTATTGATGATAAAAATGGAGTCATTTAGTCGCCTTAGCCAAGGGGCCCAGATCAATATAAAACATATCTTTAAAATAACATAATTGAAATTATTTTTAAACATTGACCAATGATAGTTATATATCTCACATGGCACTTATGATTGTTTTTAAAATTTTAGGTTTAAAAACTCCTACTTATCACATGATATCAGTAAAATATTGTCAGAGAATCAAGTAGCCTACCTTGAATTTAAACAAAGCAACATGGAAATTGTCAATGCTTAGTACCAGCTGAGGATTTTTAGTGCTTTCATATTTTTCCTCCCTTCTACTATAAATTGGTAGAATGTTTTTCTTCACACAAGAGTATAAGAAATGAGACATTCCCAGTACTGAAGAAGATTAGGAACTTATCTGTCCCAGGCAATCAGGCAAACTTTCAGAGAAGGCCAGTTTGCTTGTTCGCTGTGCTCTCAGATGCTGCCACCCTCTCTGTGTCTCTGGTGCACCCTTTCAGTCCTCTGTCTTTCCAAAGACTTCCACTTCCTGTTTCACACATGATTATGTCCTTTATGCAAAACATTCTTTTCCCCAAGCAAAACTCTGGTGTTTTTAGTATAACTGACTTCAGCTAGGTGATAGTAAAAAGTGAGCTGATGGAACTAATGCAGACTAAATTACACTCTTACCAGGGTTATAAGCCTCTTAGATGTATTTGCATTTTTATAAAAGAAGCTTACAAACCCAATGAATTTCAAATTGGTAGAATTTCTGGAAGTGCATTCAAATTCCCATTCAATTAATCAGCAAGCCATCCACTCCAAACGCTTACCTTATCTATCTACTTGTCTCTGTCTCGGCATAACCAGCCTACCCAAGTCAACATTCTTTCATACCCTTTCCACTTCCTTTCTTGTTCTATGCTCACTCTGTTAGCACATCTTTGCATTTCCCTAAGCACTTGGTTAACTCCAGCTTTTTTTTTTTTTTTTTTTTAATTGATTTTTAGAGAGGAAGGAAGAGAAAGAGAGAGAGAGAAATATTGATGTGAGAGAAAAACATCAATCTGTTGCCTCCTGTAGGCACCCCAACTCAGGATTGAACCTACAACCTAGGTATGTGCCCTGACCGGAAATCAAACCCACAACCTAAGTATGTGCCTTGATAGGAATCAAACTTTGACCTTTTGGTCTATAGGACAACACTCCAACCAACTGAGTCACCCGGCCAGAACTGGAAATTCCAGCTTTGGTTTTTCTCACAAAACAATAATTTTTTTAACCCTTGAGAACAATGAAACTGGGTTTTCCACTAAAACCTTAATCTCTGGAGCTGGGAGAAATTGTCAGCATCTCTTCACTACTCCTTCTTACTATTATCTACCAATATCTTGATTATTCAACATATTTAATGAGAAAATTATCACCTATTTTAACATCATCCTTTCTGCTTCAAATCTATCATCATTTTTGTCAAAATGGTATGTATACAGATGACCCTTTATCATCCGAATCTCACAGCTCTTTGATCTCATTAAACTGCCACCTTCATTTCTCATCAGCTTCACCTTCCCACTTCTATAGCCTTGCTCAGGAACTTGCATCATGGAGAGCTACTTTATCTTTGAAAGCTTAAACTAATTCACCACTTTATAATCACAGCCTTTCTGACATTTTCACTTCAGTGTTATTGATCCTTGAATCTCAAATGTCACTTTTGGAACTCTTTAAGTCTGTTACTTTCTCCACATCTGTCGGGTATTTTTTATCATAATTTCTTTCCTACCAAGCACGGATCACTTAGTCTGCCACTTGAAGTATTTCCATACAAACAACTTCAACATTCATATTTTCCTTCCACACTACCCCTTAAACCATTTACAGAAAAACATCCTATCATATTTCTCTGCAACACACAACGAACACCGGAAAAAATCACACACGTTTGCATTCAATTTCAAGGATATCTTTCCTCACTTGCTAAAATGGAAAAAGTCAAACTACTCCTGCAATTGTCATTCCAACCACTACCACCAACACAACTGGCCAGTGGCACCTGAAGCAACCTCTCCTAATTTTCCTCAAAAATACTTACAAAAACACATATAAGAAAATTTAAGAACTACTCCTAGCACTCACATTATAGAATAATATAGGAGGAATTTCCATGCATTATAAGGCTGACAGAAGTAAATTGTAGTTCTTAATGCTCTGTTCAGTTCAGTATAAGTAGAGAATACCCTCTCCTCCATGGTTAGGGTGTATTTCCCAAGAAAAGCCAGCAGAGTGTGCTAATAGTTTGGTTGTGGTTTGTAAAAGAATGTCTCCCAGCAGTTTTAGCCAGCCATCAGCTGGGCTAGATACGTTAGACACCAGGAAAGGGAACTTAATCCCTCAACAACTGTAGGTCTCAGAAAAGTCAAGCGGTTGACCAAGGACACATTTCTTCCAAATTGAGCATAATGTTTTAAAAATGAGGAAAATATAAAGAAGAAAATAAATATCCTGAATTCACCAACCCAGAGATAATTACTAGAAACATTTGTGTACATATTTCACGTTGAAAATCTAAACTATTATTACTTCCAGTGAAGTCGGCCTGATTTGGTGAGCTAGATTTACACTTTGCTCCTATTATACCTTGTAAAGCCTCTATTACAGCCAAGTCACATTGTATCTTAGTTGTATTTGTGTTTGTCTCCCCTCAAGGACTGAGACTTCCTTATTTTTCACTGCTCAAACTCAGTGCATGGTCACGCTTATATTTTTAAATGAAAGACTTGAGAAGGTGCTAATGGAGGGAGTTAGAGTTGTGGAAGGGGAGTCCTGCCCATCATCAGAGTGTTTTGGCAATGCTTGGATGGATTTATCCATTTACCCATTAAGAGCTCAATATTGAGTTGGTGCTATGGGTCAGAGAAGAGAGGCAAAAGAAGATGAAAATACTGTCTTATTCCTCTAAGGTATAATTACCCATTTTGAATAATAGGGTATTTCATCTATGAAGAACAAGAGAATTATTATTACACATATACAAAGCAGACTGGTAGCAATAAATTACATGATACAGTACCAACTTCTAGGTGATTACCATTGCAGCCAAGAGACATCACCTTACTGCTATCTGAAAGGACAAACTTCACACTTTCTCACATTGTTGATTGATCCTCATTAATGCAGGCTGGAGAATGACATGTACTTCCTTAGGCAGGCTCATATTTTTACACAATTTCAACCCAAAATGCTTTAAATATTTTTATACCATTTCCTTAGAGGAGAAGCTAAGTGTTGACTGTCAGAAGCATGGAGCAGAAAGACAATGGTGAGAGTTCACTCTCTTTACTTATCCAGTAATGTTTTACTACTTTTTATAGATTAACTTGGTAGGCTGTTTTCATCATCTTAATGGTTCTGCATTTAGGGCAGAGAAAATAAACCCAATACTTCTTGCTGACTGCTGTGCTTCAGCATTTTTTCTCCATGAATTCTATGAAAGAAAGAGAGTGTCTGAGATATAGCCAGAAAAACCTAAATCAGAAAGAAAGATCATTGATCTAGATTACAGTGGATGCCAGGTGGATTATTTTTCTTTTTAAAACTCTAAACCTTAAGAAATTATCAGAAATTCTATTTAATGAAGAAATGGAATTGCTTTGATCAATAACAGGTAGGATCCTCCCCACTTCATTTTCTCCTTTGCCCTTTCTTTTCTTCCTTGTGCTAGCCCATGGAGGCAACTTCATGACACCTGCCCACCCTCTAGATAAGGAACTCTAGTATATAGAGAGTTAACAGCAGTCAGTAGGGGTGGAAAATACTTTTTTTGATTCTATTTACCAAGCATGAAAGTTAGCAGCAATGTTATTCTCTTTCCTTCCTGTATCCGGTTAAATCTGTGGCCACTCATGAGAAGAAAGTTAATTCAAATAGAAATCAAATTTTAAAAATGACCCAACATACATTTCTAAAATTTCTTTTACATTTCCTTTTTATTATGGCTTTATTAAACCAGTAATATAAATTCATTATAAAAAGAATAGAAAATTCAAATAAACAAAAAGGAGGAAAAAAATTAAATTTAGTGAAATTACACAATTTTTCGTACCTTCCCTATTCATGTACAGTTTTTACACACCAGAGACTAGTATACAATTCAAATGTGGTATATTTTCAGTAAAAAATTATGAAAACATTAAAAATGATGAAGATCTACTGGGGCAGAAAAATATTCACACCATATGGTTGAGTTAAAAAAACATATTTTATATTATCATTTATCTTGCCTGTTTATATAATATTTATGTAAATGTATATTAATATGTTTTAAAAATATATATTTATTTTTATATATACATACACATATTAATTTATTTAGCACTCATGGTATCTCCATAAAGAAGATATCAATATTATTCCTATTTTACTCAGGTGTAGCCATGTGAGGTGATTTTCCAGGATCACACATCTGACAAATGCTATCTGCACATAGGCAGTGTGACTCTGGAGCCGATTTTCTTAAACACTGCACTCTGCCAAACTCCTCAGGGTGGCATTTAAGAGCCCCCCATAGAGTGAGGCAGCTGCATTCTCCCTGGTCTCCCATTATTTCCTCAACTTAACTCTCTGCTCAAGCCAAGCTCATCCCTTCACTGTCCCTTCACCAGCACACTTGATTGCCATCTTCTCTTTCTGCCTTTAGTCTAATGACCTCATTTTGATCCCATTTTGAATTAACCATAGTGACCTCACGTAATCATCTCTTTAAAGACCTTTTCTCCAAATACAGTCACATTCTGAGTTACTGGGGACTTTAACATGTTAATATTGAGGGGACACAAACCAGCCCATAACAGCCAGGGGTGGGTGAGGGAGGCAGGGACTGTGATTGGCAGTTCTACCAAATCCATATGGAGAGGGTAGAACAGATCCCCAATAGAAGAAAGAGATATTATACAGATTAAGACAACAGATGTCTATTATAGCTGTTTGATAAATATTTATTGATTGGTTATGAAAAAGCCCATGAAATTCTTTAGGCAGAACTAGTCCCATCCCCACCCCCCAAAGATAATTTTAAAGTGAGGAAATATTTACCTTTCCTTGTCTTCTGCACCAAGAGCTCAGTACTATCCACAGACTACCCAAGTGTCCTGCTGGTCTATACGTGGGTTTGCCGTTCTGTGCTGTGCTTGGTTCTCACTTCCTACCTGAACCCCAGGTCTCACATGTTCTCAGACCTTGTCTCTGCTCTCTTTAACTTGCTAGAGCTAGTTAAATATGATAAATTAATTAGTGTTGATATCCTTCTCTCTCTCAAATGTACATTTTTTCCCCTCACAGGACATACTTCAACCCAAGTGAGTAATTCTATTGATAAGCATTTAGACAACACTGCAGGCCAGTCAGAACTACATGGAAACTGTTGTATCCTGCAAATGCAGTGGTCACTTACACAGTCTGACCTGGGAACCATAAATCTCCAAATTAATCACAGCCAAAATCAAATGAAGGTTTTGGAAAAATGACAGCTTTGCTTAATTTCCTTGAAAATTGGAAAACATATCTTCTGTTTACTGTAACCTGTTAGCTGGAAACTACATAATTCTTCCTTCTACTTAGCATTTCTTCAAATTTGAGAAGGAAACTTGTCAGTGTGCCTGGGATACTTCATGACTGGTCCCTGGCAAGACCAGAGGGAAGGTCAATGGTAGCTGGTAGCACTGGGATATGGGGATGAGTGTGAGCTCTAGGAGACTTACTTTTTCTTGTCTTTGGTGGAAGCTAGACCAATCTCACAGACCCAAAGCTATCTTTTGCTCTTGTGTTGCTCAGGGCTTTATACTTTGCACATTTGGCATCAGACCAGCTTGAAAGGGACAACATGTGCATTTTCTAGTAAACACTTGGTAGCTTGTTGACTTATCTGAAATTGTGCTAAAGGCTGATTAGCTGAGGGAGTTCATTCATCCCTCTGCTCTTTGGTAGGGCAAGCTTAAAAGTTTTAAAGTTGAACTGATTTGGTAAGACTTGGCATTTCTGGATTATGACCTCTGTCCCTCATGCCATCATGGAGGTATATTTACTTATTTTACTCAGAGAGTTTGTTATCTTTGCCAAACACTCTTACACACTAGGGACAACATTGTACAGCAAATTTATGCTCTGTGATTCTGATTATTAATTCTGATTTCAACATACCATAAAGGAAGAGGTGATATGAGTGATAGTCACCTTTGTTGTCAAACTCTTTCCAGTGCTCCCCTGTTTACTCATTTCAATGATAATGCCAAAACAACTTGTTAAAATTTGAAGAACTTTAAGCAATGTAAGTGGGTTACATAATAAGACCTTTTATTTGCATTACATAATAAAAATTCAGTAAACTATTTTTGTATTTCATTAATTTGGTTGTCCCATTTACCCAGTCTGCATTTATTAATCAATAGTTTATTCCATCTGTTAGACACATTCTATGACACAGAATGTGGCCTGCTAAAATAAACTATATTATATTTATTTGCATTTTCTTCCACAAATACATCACCTAAATAGTGACTGTGATAGTTCCCCACATCATTTCTTCCTGAGCCACTGTTTTTGCAACAGAAATATTAGCAGTGCCTCTGAAGTCTTGATAAGATACCTAAAAAACATATCTTGCTACAAAATAGGTGACAAAGTTCTTACAGAAGTAGCCAAGCTCTACTTTTAAGCCACTGGGGGCTGCACTACTTGAGAATTATAAGAGCTGTGTCAAGAAGGGTGTGCAACAAATTCAGGTTCCAGGACTTAGCTGCTGAAATGGTGAAAATTCATCCTGAAACTTAGATGCTTGTTTTTTTTTTGTTAGAGAAGCCAATAAGCAATTGAGAACTATAACTTTGATTAGTTTATTTATGCATTTAAAATATCTAATAAATATGTTATCTAGAGAGAGTAGCTGGTGTTGGCGATATACAGTGTTGAACTTAATGATGATCTCTCCCTCAGCCTCCTTCCAGTTATAGAGATATTGAACAGCAACAACAAAAAACTTAAAAGTGTTAAGACACAGAAAGTATTAGTAAGCTTGTGGTGCCCAAGGCTTTGTTCATTCATTTTCATGTCAGTTCAGGGCCATGACCTGACTTTTGATTTGCAAGTTATCATCTGTTTAGAAAGTAATAGCCCACCAAAGTGATGCATTAACCGTAATGCACACAACTTCACAAAGTGTATGTTATATAGCACATTATTTGTGGAAAGATGACTAGCTTCTTGTACTTCTCATTGTAATTATAATAATTAATAATATAACTTGTTAGGCATTTAGTGTCTTCCAATCTGACACATTCTATTTAAAAATACATTTATAAAGACCCAAAATGAGAGTTGCAGCAAGCTATAAATAAAGTGAAATATATTAATTTCCCTAAATAGAATCTTAGAATCCTTCATTTGTAGTTGAAGTTGGCCGAAGTATAATTAACTGAATGAATAGGGTAGCTTTGGAAGATGTTTTACTCTTTGATGATGACTTGGGTGTGCTTCTGTCTGGGAAAGAAACATAGACTCTATTTCATAGTAAACCCCAATCAAATCCTATGATTCATTTTATGAATAACTTTTGAGACTATTTTCTTTAAACTTCTCTTAGCACCATCTAATGGTAAAATATAGAATTTCTCTTTTCTTGAATCATTTTAGTTTATTTCTTTTTTTTTCTTTATTGGTTTTTAGAGAGAGAGGAAAGGAGAGGGAGAGAGAGATAGAAACATCGATAAGAGAGAACATCGATTGGCAGCCTCCTGCATGCCCCCCACTGGGGATCAGGCCCACAACCTGGGCATGTGCCCTGACCGGGAATCGAACCAGCAAACTCTTGATGTTGGGTCAACGCTCAACCACTGAGCCACACGGGCCGGGATTCTTGAATCATTTTAGTTAATGACTTCATAGAGTCATAGCAGCAGTACAATCCTAGTGTTGATAGTCATTTTATAAGAAAATGTGTAGCATATCAAATGGTCCACTTACCCCCAAAAGGACAAAAGTGGATAATTTATCTGACTGAGAGGGCCTTCTGAAGGCCCATCTTGCCTCACCCGTTTCTAAGCCTTTGTAAGAAAGTATGTACTGATAAGATTTCTAACCCTAAGAGGTTAGAAGAAATCTAACTTTCCACCTAGTGAAGGCAGAAGTGAGGAATCTTATGGTCTGGGTATGAGGAAACCAAAATTCACCCAGCTACTAACTCAAGTTATATGACTCTGGGGGAAGTATGAGTCTGTGCTTCTTTTCTAGACTTGCAAAATAGGAACAATGTACTAACTATTCTTTGCTCATAGAGTTGTCATGAAAATGCTTTCTAGACAAATATGTATTATAAATCTATAAAAGTAATATGTAAGGAATTGTTTCTCTATTAATCAAGATATTGATAAGTTGACTCAGAGAAAAAAAATTGAGGTTTTCAATTTAACACGTTGACATAAAACTGTCACAACAATATTTTTCTTGTTGGAGTCAACCTGATATGGAAAGAAATAGGCAAATATTGCCTAGAGTTAGAGGTTGAGGACACAGGTAGTCATCAAACAGATTAGTACTAGTTTGAGGTTTGTTTTATAATTGCAGTAGGGCTTCTTGACCTATGCTACAGTGTTATTTTATAGATAATTTACTCTAAAATAATAAGAGGTCATGTTAATTTTTACTTTTTATATGTCAGACAATGTGTCACACTTACATACTTATTCTTTAACCCTGTATAACCATTGATGGGCAGATACTGTTATGCCTTCTCAGATAAAGAAACGAAAGCTCTGAGAACCTCTGGGCTACACAGCTAGAAAGAAGCAGATCCATATCTCAAGTACTGTACTCTATGCTGCTATACTGTATTTTAATCCTATTGTATACATCAAGAAAATAAGAAAGGGGCTATTTAAGAAAGCTTAATACCTGGGCCTAAAGAGAAATTGAATTTG
Source organism: Tadarida brasiliensis (assembly GCA_030848825.1). Taxonomy (NCBI): domain Eukaryota; kingdom Metazoa; phylum Chordata; class Mammalia; order Chiroptera; family Molossidae; genus Tadarida; species Tadarida brasiliensis. The sequence continues at coordinate 27,272,874 of CM061267.1, read as the reverse complement.
TTTACCTATTTTTAATTATTTTTATTATTCTTTAATCAACTAAAATAATCCTTGTAATTTCTAATTTATTATAATAGTTACATACAAGCAGATGTTAAGTGATGTTGCTGCAGACAGAAGACTGTTTTTGTTTTGTTTTGTTTCAGTCTGTTGATCGGGATCTCAATAGTAGAAGGGGATTGCCAGCCATGGGTAGTCAGAGCTCAGGTCCTCAGTGCCCACTGGCACACCGTCTTTACCTTTTTTCTATTACTCTTTTCTCATATGCCCACTCCAGATTCAGTTCCTCAAACCATCCACAACCTTTCTAAGCAAAGTGGAAACTTTACCATGACAAACTTCACACTGTAGCCATATGCTGGGATGAGGTGTGACTCAGATGTGAGTGTAGCCACCAGCCTCAGGTCTGGCCATCTGGAATGATAGTGACCACCTTGGACCACTTGGAAGGGACAATAATTAATTGTCTTGGCATTTTGAAGTTGCTCTTTTGACCTTCACAGGAGGGTTTTTAGAATTCACTGACGGTGCTGCCAAACTGATTTATAAAGAACAATCTGGGGATGTGGATTAATAAATGTAAGTAGAACCAAATTATGTTTTATGGAAAATATATGATTTCTGTGAAATAATGGTTCTCGAAAATGGTTTTCAGAATGAGTAATTGCTTTGACCTAATAGCACATTGCTGTTGGATAGTGTCTGGGTACACACTAGGCCAGGCTGCATATGTGGGAATCCCTTCTTGGCCATTTAATAGCCCAGTGTCCTGGGCAATAATGACTGTCTCCTAGGATTCCTAGGATGACTGAATGAGTTAATACATTTAAAGCACTTGGAACAATGTCTTGCACAGAGCCAGCAACCCACAATGTTAAGTATTATGATTACTTCAATAAGTTTTTTTTATAAATGTTAGTTAATAATTACTGACTACTACTTTTATCTAGTTTGGTGAGATCCATGTTTCTCAAAATTCACTAACTTGGGAATAAAACTAGGATATTAAAATGATCACAAAAATATTTCTTTGTCTTCATCTACACTCAATATCTTTAGGCCCCTTCATCTCAAAATCCTGCTACCAGTCACATTTGGATCATCCTAAAGCAATCTTCCCAATCCTAAAAGACCTCATATTCTCTTTTGATGAGAAATAGATTTACTGACCTCTGGTTGATCTGGAAGGAAATATCTATAACTTATCTATGCACATAATTTCAACAAACCAGCATAATGTCTTAACTGTTTTGGCATAATGACACCATAGGGTGTAATGACATAATCAAATGTGCCCACTTATATTTTGAATCATCATGAATGCGACAGATACACATTCAGATTGGTGTGGTGTTGTTAGGAAACTTAAATTCCATGAATCTTATTGCTATTGCTGATGGGTCTTTCCAAAATGGCAAACAACTCTTGCAAATGTCACAAACAAAACAAAGCATAGTGTTCCTTCGCTTGACCATGAAATTGCATTTCTGCAAAATTTAGTGTGTATTAAAACTATATATGGAGCCCTGGCCGGTTTGGCTCAGCGGTTAGAGCGTTGGCCTGCGGTCCAAAGAGACCCGGGTTCGGTTCCCACTAAGGGCATGTACCTCGGTTGCAGTTTGTCCCTGGCCCTGGTTGGGTCGTGCGGGAGGCAGCCACTCGATGTGTCCCCTTTTCATGTCGATGTTTCTCTCTCTCTCTCTTCCTCTCTCTCCCTCCCACTCTATCTGAACAAAAAATGAAAAAATGTCCTCGGGTGAGGATAAAAAAACAAAAAAACAAAATTATATATGGAGTTTATACATGTAAAATTGATTCAAGCTCTAGGCTCAAATTGTTAGCAACAGGCTTTACATCCACACTGTCATTGTCCAGTGACACATTCAAAAGCTATGTGGGGTCAGGGAGGATTTGTTGTTGTGCCCAGAGTGATATTCAACATAGTAACAGCTGTTGCAGTATGTATACTGGCCAATGAGAATGGATGCCTAACTATTCAAACAGATATCGGACTTTACATCTTACTAATGCATTCCAAATAAACACCGGCTTTATCCTACACAAGGCAAAATTCTAGCACTGTGACCCTGATCCATTAAATTTCTATAGCATTCTTAATCATTGTGATGCCCTTAAATGCCCTCTTTGTCTTAGAGTGTGTGTCCACTCATACTTGATGCCATGTCCAGCACTTGCTCCACTTCTCCTCTGTGCCCTGTGGTCATCTGCTGCTCCACCACTGGTCATCCGCCAAAGGTGCTCTGGTACTAGAGACCCACGTGGCAAAGGCTGTACTGCTGTGCTTGTCATTAAGGTGCTGTGCCCAGCCTCAGGAACACCAAGGTCGTGCTGTGCCTCTTGCTGCTGCTGAAATTGCTGGTGCCATGTTCCGTTGTACCAGTCACTGTCTTGCCCACAGGCTGGAAGTCCCTTGGTGTTCTCTGAAGCCTGAATAAGTCAAAACTAAATTGATTTAGTAGTAAAATATTAGTAGTCAAAATCATTCTTTATGCCATAATTTTTTTCTGTTCAATGTAACATTATACTCTCGATCTCTCACAGATAATTTGAAAAAAATATATATATATATACTTTTTAATATTTTTTTCGTTTCCTACCTGAAACAAAAAGTGAAAGAGAGACTATGGAGCATAGGAACAACATACTAAAGCTTTCTCTTCTTTCATGTCATCCTGTTATCCTTGGACTTCTCTCCAGCCACCTCTTCTTCTTTAAGGTAGACCTCTTACTCATAGGCCTCACCCACAGTTCTTCCGGTCAAGGTCAGATGTGATAAATTCTAAAATGAACACAGATTAGTGTCAAAATAAAACTCCACTGTACTGGTAAATCATAACCAGAGAGCATTCCTGTCATCTATTATTGAACCTAGGGTTTAAAGAATAACAAAAAATAAGTGTATTTGTCTTTTCTTACTGTTGTGATGTTGATGTTTAGTATTGTTGAGTTCTAACAATATCACAACTGGACCTAAAATATTTCTCTTGAATAAGGTATGGAAATAGGGCTGTATTTATCCTTAAAATAGAAAGCCATAACTATTTATATTCTCGTGTTCCAAATGTTGCAGAGGCAGAAAGTTTCCTTTAAGTCTAAGTACAGAATTAAGATGGAAAGGAGAAAGGTTACATGGCTAAGTAAACTGGTTATGCCTAATTTATCTTTTTCAGTTCAGTATTTTGAAATATTTCTATTTCTAAATTCCTTCTCTCAGTCTTATGTAGTTGGTCAGTCAACAGCCAATTTTAGAAGAGATTGTGTCATTTAAAAGAAAGAACTTTAAACTATATTCATAGCAGGCTATAAAAAAGCAAAGCTACCACCCACAAAGTGATATTTAAAATTTTCCAGTTACATGATTTATTGGTAAATCTACACATGTAGATTTTGCCAAGAGCAAAATGAGCAATGTGCAGGTGTTCTCTGAGTTTTAAATTAAGGGAAATTTTACCTATTGGATAGATTTTAATAGGATATTTTGCTATTTATAAGCTTTTGAAACATTTTCAGCCATTTGTGGGTGAAAAGCCCTTAATTATACAGAATATGGCTCATGGGAAGTGTGGGGGGAGCAAAACTAAAAAGAAAAAAAAAGAAAGAAACTAGAGTCTCATGCCAATTTTGAAATTTCTAGTCAGAAACTGTGCCCTGATGTTAACTCAAGCTTCTGGGACTAATACATACTGTGAATGTTTTAAGCACTTTGGTAAATAAAAGTGAGAGCTGGGGTATTGAAGAAACGCTGAGTGAAGAGCAGCTTTCTCTTAGCAGTCAGTGGTGGTGGCAAGTTGGAGATTAGGTGAGCAGTTTTGAAGCATCGTGCTGAAAACCTGAATTGCAAATTATTTGATGGATAACAGTGACTATGGACTTCTGTCACTTTTCACTCTAGATCCATGAAATTGAATGAACACTCTTGAGTTCAGCATTTCTCCTAAGGGAAACTTCATGTACTTTTTTTCTTTAAATTGGACTTTGTTTGGCTGCCAGTGCCTGCCCCCCTTCCCTCACTGTGAAGAGCCCTAGCTGCCAGCTTGGGCAGTTGGACCTGACCTCAGCCTCAGGAGACTGAGTCAGGCATGGCAAGGGACCTGGGCAAAAGCTTTGAGAGGATGCTTGAGCACTGTGTTGTGTTCAGTTTGAGCACAATGTTGTGTTAAGCATATAGATAAACAAACAAGTTGAATCACCCCCTTCAACAACAGGTCTGACAACAAGAGGCTTGAGAAATAGTTTAAATATTTAATACTTTTTGGGGTTTTGTTTGTGTTTTTTGTTTGTTTGTATTTGTGTGTGTGCTTTTTTTTTAGGGAAGGCAGGTTGGAGACAAAATGTTAGCAATAGGGCAATTAGCCTTTTCAACACACAATGCCATTTCTGCCAAATTCTGTTTTTATAACCCTCTTCTCTCTTAAGCACCGCCCCCTCGCTCACCAAAACACCATCTGATACAACCTCTCTTCCTCATTGCTCTCTTTGTCCACTCTCTTCTTTCCAAGTCATTTATGTAGATTAACAAATCAGTTTATCACCGTGGCCAGTTTTGCTCAGCGGTTCGAGTGTCAGCCTGCAGACCAAAGGGTTGCAGGTTGGATTCCTGGTCCAGGGCACAAAGCTGAGTTGCAGGTTTGACACCTGGTCTTGGTCAGGGTCGTGCACGAGGCAACCAATTGATGTGTCTCTCTCACATCAATGCTTCTTCCCCTCTCTCCCTCTCTCATTTCTACTCTATCTAAAAATCAGAAAAAAATATCCTCAGGTGAGGATTAATAAAAAAAACAAACAACATCAATTCCTGTTATTCAAACAACATAACAAAGACTTGGTTCCTACACAGGCATGGATCATTCTTTCTTAGAGGGAATAGGAGGAAGGAAACCCATACTTGGATATTTTATTATTGTTATCCAATATACCCCTTCCCCCCCTTTTTTTGTTAATCCTCACCTGAGGATATTCTTCCATTCATTTTTAGATAGAATGGAAGGGAGGGAGGGGGAGAAAGAAACAATGTGAGAGAGAGACATTGATTGGTTGCTTCCACATGACCCTGAGTGGGGCTATGGATCAAACTTGCAACCGAGGTATGTGCCCTTGACTGGAATCAAACCCAGGACCTTTTGGTCCATAGGCTGACACTTTAACCGCAAACCGGCCAGGGCATAATCCAAGCTTTTTAATTCAGCTTCCATTGGCTAGGTCTACAGAGTCAAATTATAGCAGAGACTTGAAGCAGTTAACTCACCACTTTGGACACCTGAGTGATGCCAGAGCTCACGCGGGATTTTTATTTATTTATTTATTTTTATTTTTTATTTTTTTTTATCCTCACCCGAGGACATTTTTTTCATTTTTTGTTCAGATAGAGTGGGAGGGAGAGAGAGGAAGAGAGAGAGAGAGAGAAACATCGATGTGAAAGGAACACATCGAGTGGCTGCCACCCGCATGACCAACCAGGGCCGGGGACAAACTGCAACCGAGGTACATGCCCTTAGCGGGAACCGAACCCGGGTCTCTCTGGACCGCAGGCCAATACTCTAACCACTGAGCAAAACCGGCCAGGGCGCTCACGGGATTTTTAAAGCAATGACTACACAGCCCTAATTATTTGAAATGACTGGGATATTATTGGGTGCCACGAAATTATTCTAAGACATTTAATGCATTTGGTAAGAAATAGCAAGATATAAATGACTTGTTATCCATCATCCACCTATTTTAAGGCATTTAAATAGCAGCTTAGAACTGGAAGTTTAGTCAGGGGCATGCAAACAAATGGCATTAATGAGATGATGTGCTGTTTGTCAAAACTCTAAAGCTGAGTTACAATATGTTAAATCTATGAAAAATAATTCATGTATATGGCATCTTGGCAGTACAGAAGATGAGAGAAGTATGAAGAAGTGTGAAGAAAATATGCAGAATATCCTTGTGGAAAACAGTCATTTGAATTTAATGTCCTGGCCTAAATTCTACCTAGAGAAGAGTCACATTAACGTCAAACTGTAAAATCCAGACAAGAATTCAAAATTTTAATCACCTAATTAACATCTTTAAAGACCAAGGCTTATTATAGTCCAGCCAGTGTGGCTCAGTGGTTGAGTGTTGACCCATGCACCAAGAGGTTGCTGGTTCAATTCCTGGTCGGGACGCATGCCCAGGTTGTGGGCCAAATTCCCAGTGGGGGGCATGCAGGAGGCAGTCAGTCGGTGTTCTCTCTCATCAATATTTTTCTCTCTGTCTCCCTCTCACTTCCTCTCTCTTTAAAATCAATAAAGGAGGGGGAAAAAAGGTTAAAAATTCTGCTGAAAGCTTAAAAAAAAAGACCAAGGGTTATTTAGCACTTCAGATATGAAGGCTCCTTCCACTTTGGCTCAATTAATTGATTAATCTTTTCGTCGTTTACAAAATATAAAATAGGCCAAATGTACTTGACTAGTACCAACTGTACCTAGTTAAGGTAAAAAAAATCATCTCAGGAACTCTCCCCTCTTGTGTCCTCATCTATTAGAGTGGACTCTGTTATAATGCCTCTCAGCCAGACCTGCTTCCGTAGACTGTAGTCATATTGCTGGCTGATTGAAGAGGAAGAATGTGAGGACAAATGCTTCTGTAGACATACGCTTGCTCAGTGTCTTAATGAAAAATCTCTTCTGACGCATTCCATGTTCCTGACCTATTTCTGATATTTGGATCTCTGTCTCTCATTAGATTTCATTTTGACAGTTGGCTCTAGTCTCTGCACGTTCTATATTTTTGTCTCATGCTCAGAGTCAGATATTATGAAAAATTTTGATATTTTAAATATGTACTTGGTTCATATAATGCATTTATTTGTAAGTAATATTGATATAGAGAAGCAGACTGATAGTAATACTGTGTATGCTTTATTATACCAAAAAGTAGGGTAAAAATTGAAAATTGAGTTGGTCTGTGAAGTTGTCATTAAAGGAGAGATATGCTAATGTATGGTTTTATTTAAAATAAGGGCAATTTCAAAAATAGGGGCAATGACCCTGCTGTTTGTGTCTTACATTTAAATTAGGATTGACTTCAATATACTTGAAAAGAATTTCAAATTAATGTTAGAGTTCTGGTAAGTCATTAATTATTCTGATGTAAATTATATCTATAATATTTCATGTTTTACTCCAGAAAATATTCCTGAGAAAAAAGTTTAATGTTAATAAAAGGATTAACTTATTTTCATGGTGGGTGGGCTGAGACAGCTATTCTGTTATTTTTGTTGCACTCTCTATTAATATTTGTTGGAGGTTGTGTTTCAAATTGTTATTAATGATGCTCATTAATTTATACTGAATTATTCATCTTTGGTTTTGCTGAAGTAGTCAAGCATTTTTTTCTTTCTTTTCCTCTGGAAAATTTTTGCAGAAAAACATCAAAGCAAAATTAAGCTGCCATAAAGTAATAAAACAATCTTTCATTTTATTTGGTCATTTCAGTGAAATCATAGGGGCAAGAAAATTGAAGTTGTAGTCTAGACATAGCTTTTATTGCTAAGGAAAATGAGCTGAATTCAAGGTTCTTATGTTGTCATGGTCAAAACATAGAGCAGTTCATGAGGAAAATTGTTTGTGTAGAATTGCATGACTTTGACAAGTCCACTGAAAAGAACAGAAAGGAGAACATTTATGGCTTTGCATTTACTGAGTGCTCAATAAGCATTTGATTGATTAGTTGGTTAGTTGGTGGAAATTTTATATAATGACTACCCATTCAAAGCACATTGCTATGTCATTGATCTGGTCATTTTTTACGTCAAACTGTGTCTCCACTTACGTCAGGACATGGAATTCATCTCATTTTCTATAATATAAAGTGAAAGTTATTATTTTCCCCCCAAAAGTACTATATTGAAGTACTATCCTGTTTGTATTTGTGGTTTGATGTACCCTTATAGGGTAAAAGCATATGAAAGATAGTCTCAAACTATAGAGAATAAACTATTGGTGTCAAAGCCACATAGGTAATAGTATCATAATGGCAGATCTTGAGAAAGGAATTTTGAATTTTGAGTTCCCTGACATAAGGCTAGAACTTAATAATGCCTTTAAGCATTTGGTGTATCTATTCTCTCAAAGATACTCTAGCCAATGCTACTTGTATAAAATGAAAGTAAAAACTTATTAAGGAATTGATGTGTTTGGAGTATATAGATCCAAATTGTATCATTTAAGTTCAAGTGTAGGTCTGAAATAGTCCAGGGAGTTTTGTCTATGTGTCATAAATCTGTTGACTAAGAGCTAGTTCTGTTTAAATTTGTGTTGGTTATTTGCAAAGAAGTCTTTCCTTGAACAAAACAGAGAGGAACCAACTTAAGTATTGCACTAACTGGGTCAGTCCCAGGCTTGGTTTATCCATAGAAACAACTGTAATACAGAGCTCCTTTAAATAAGTGAAACAGAACGGGAAATAAACAGTTTTGCTGGGATACTGCACTGCAAAATTGTAGTCACTGAAAACAGAGGGTGTCTTTGCAGCCACTTGTAGTAAAGATGCTGTGTTTTATTTTGGTCTACATAACATTTGTGCTTATTCCACATACTTCCTGCTTTGTTCTTAAGAGACTAATGTCAAATGTCAGATGTTTAAGAATCACATAAAAGTGTTTAATAGATTAACCTTTATTTGATACTCAGCAGTGGTAAGAACCCCTTAGTATTTAAAAAATTTCAAAAGGGGTAATGTTTTAGTGACACTTTGAAGTTTCTAAAGTTGTAAGCAGGTTTTCTAGGTTATAGAAAAGGATTATACTAAAAACGACTACTACTAGTTGCCATTTAACATTTTTGAGTGTTCAGTAGATTCTAAGTGCAAAGCACTTTAAAGGAAATTTCATATTTTGTTCTGTCAGAATCCATATGAGGTAGATTCTTCTTGTTACTACTGTTATTATTATCCCCATTTTCTAGGTAAAGATACTGTACTTAAGGAATTAGTTCATGGTCACATCTATGAATAGAAATTCATTAGTAAACAGGAGTTAACATGTAAAAAATAAATGTGATTTTGGATACTATTTGTAAAATATTTTTGTGGAAAAATTTTATTAGCAACTATATGACACTGTGCTGGACCAATTAGAGCATGTGTCTTTATTGATTTCACCGGTGTCTCCTCAGACCCAGGTTCAGTCTGCTTGGTCCAGCCTCCGGCCAAGCCTTCCCCTTGGCTGGCTGCTGGTGAGCTCTACCATGGTTTCATGAGGGTTCCAGGGGCTTTTGCTGATTGGGGACTCTCGGCTTAGATCGTTCATCTCAGGGTCCATCTCGGCCTCCTCGCTGCGGCGACCTCGGTGTCACTGCAGCGCCCTGATACGGCCGGAGCGTATCATGCCAGTCTAACAAGCACCACGTTGAAGTGGAGAGGGAAAACCAGTCCTTGCCCATGTTACACTCATTTCCCAGGTTGTGAACTACAAGGTACACACACAACTCTAGTAAAATTGCTCAGCACTTGGCTTGCTCATTCTTTTCACGTCAGCCCCCTTTTCTATGACCACTGCACAAATCTCTTGTTATTTGGGTAAGAGGAGGGAGAAGGCTGGCGCCAAAACTCATTATTTTCCCCTCCAAAGTCACTCTGGACCTTCCCCTGGAAAGCTGTCCTGCACCAACCGCATCAGCAGGACTCCCTTGTCCTCTGACTTCTGGCAGGAGATAAGAGCTCAGGTGGAGAGGACTTTGGGATATTTATTCCCCAGCCTGGAGGTGCCTGCGCTCCTCTACCTGCAGCCATCGCTTCTGCTCGGTGCCCTCTCCCCCAGCTATGCCTTTGCCTAGTTCTGTGGTTGTCCCCCTCCTGGACCAGGGGTGGTAAGAACTTCCGTTTGTCAGCCAGGAGGAGCTTGACTACTGTTTGTCCTTAACTCTTCCCTTGTGTTTGCTTGTTTACAGTCCCTTCTTTAATAGTCTCTTGGTTAAGTCTCTTCAGTTACCAGTTTGATTCTGGCCCTCATCCGTTTTCTCCCAAGGCCCCTACAGAGAGTTATTTCCTGGCTATGGTTTCAGTTTATGCATATATTAATTTATATTTGCTATGCATGTAAATTCTGAGGAGATATTTGCATAGCTTTTATGCCTGCAGGCCAAGGACTAAGACTTGTAAATGTCCTCAGGCAAGAAAAACAATTAATACATCCATAAGTAGTACTTATTTATACTCCTAATCTCAAAACTAATTGTTAATAATTAATTAAGGCCTTTAGCTTCACTAGAAGTTTTAAAATAAGAAAATACTGGCTAAGTTTAGCTTCCTTATACTAAATATAATATTCAAATATTTGTGAAGTATAATTATATTTTCACTCTTTCTTTTGTATTAATTATTAGCTTATGGGGAAAAATATTAAATCAAGTATAATATAAATTTGGCAGCTAACCATTGCAGTGTTTAGTCTTTGCTTATGATGTATATAATTATATGTCACATAGAAAGGAAAAATAAACAACAAAATAAATATTTTAATACATGGGAATACCATTTTGTTTTAACTGTACATTGGCTTAACCCCCCAAAACTAGGTTATTGCTAGAACAAATACTTACTGAGGACTTGTTTCATATAAGCATTGTGTTTAGAGATGTGGGGCATTCAGAAAATTAATGGGGAGTCACATTCTGGATTCTAGAAGACTCCTTGGTAAGGTCACATGCCCATTAAGCATTGGTTGTTAAGAATCAAACTGAAAACCCAGGTCTCATGGTTCTGGTTTAATCTTCTTTTTCATAAAACTGCACCATAGTCAGCAGGTACTCACTCAGTGCTTGGCCAACCAGATATGGGAAGGCACAATAAAAACAGCCTTCATACATCCCTAACAAATTGTTTACTTTTATTCTGGGTAAGTGTAAAGTTATAGGCTTCAAAGCTCTTTAAAATAAGCAAAGAAGAGTTAATAAGTAAAAGTTCATATGATATTTTACATCTGTATTTGCTATCCATTCAGTCTTCATAGTATGGGGTAGGAAAATTCTAAAGACACATGCGAGGCCCTCTATATTTAATTACTTTCTGAGAATTTTTAATAAACCTGTGTTAATAAATTACAAGTCCATTTGAAGACTGCTTGTATCATAGAACCTCATCTCTCAGATTTCTTTGAAAACCAAGACCTAGTTTGGCATTGTTTATACATTTCTAGGCTCTTTGTGTGTGTCCAAGGGAGAGGGAGAGTGGAATATTAAGTGGATTGGACTGTTCTCTTGAAAGAGCCCTTGATAGATACATCAAATGAAACATATAAGGAATGGTGACTGCTGACAAACCTTTAACTCAGTGAAATAAGAACCTAGGGTACTTAAAGTTTCCATTACTATCTATAAAAGCTTCATAAAATGCAGTTTCAGCTTTTTAAAGGTATTAATGAAACGTTTTTTTCCCAATTTTTATTAATTTATTTTTGTTACAGATGTTTTTCCTTTTTCCCCCCTAGACACCCTCCTCCCCACCCTGCCCCCCCACCCCCCTAGCATTGTTGTCTATGTCCATTGGTTAGGCATACATGCACAAAAGTTCTGTGATTCATCTCATCCATCCCCCCCACCCCCATACTCTGAAGTTTGTCAGTCTGAACCATACTCCTTTCTATGTCTCTGGGTCTATTTCGTTCATCAGCCCACCTTGTTCATTATATTCCACAAATAAGTGAGATCATGTGGTATTTGACTTTCTCTGATGGGCTTATTCCGCTTAGCATGATGCTCTTGAGGTCCTTCCATGTCGTCTCAAAGGATAAGAGATCTTTCTTTCTTACAGCTGCATAGTATTCCATTGTATATATGTACCACAGCTTTTTTATCCATTCATCTATTGATGGACACTAGGGCTGTTTCCAGATCTTAGTGATTGTAAATACTGCTGCTATGAACATAGGGGTACATATATTCTTTCTGACTAGTGTTTCAGGCTTCTTAGGATATAGTCCTAGAAGTGGGATCACTGGGTCAAATGGCAGTTCAATTTTTAATTTTTTGAGGAAACACCATATAGTTTTCCATAGTGACTGCACCAGTCTGCATTCCCACCAGCAGCGTACTAGAGTCCCCTTTTTGCTACACCCTCACCAGCACATGTTGTTTGATGATTTGTTGATGGCAGCCATTCTGGCAGGTATGAGGTGACACCTCATCATTGTTTTAATTTGCATCTCTCTGATGATTAGTGACGTTGAGCATTTTTTCATTAGTCTCTTGGCCATTTGAATGTCCTTTTTGGAGAGGTGTCTATTTAGGTCTTCTGCCCATTTTTTAATTGGGTTCTTTCTCTTCCTTTTGTTGAGTTGTATGAGCACTCTGTATACTTTGGAAATTAACCCCTTATCTGATGTATCCTTGCCAATTATGCTCTCCCATACAGTAGATTCCCTTTCCATTTTGATGGTTGTTTCTTTTGCGGTGCAGAAGCTTTTTAGTTTGATGTAGTCCCATGTGTTCATTTTTTCCTTTGTTTTTGTTGCCTTAGGTGATGTATCAGTGAAAATTCTTCTGCATATGATGTCTGAAATTTTATTGCCTACATTTTCTTCTAGGATTTTTATGGATTCACGAGTCACATTTAAGTCTTTTATCCATTTTGAGTTTATTCTTGTGTATGGTGTAAGTTGATGGTCTAGTTTCATTTTTTTTTTTTGCATGTAGCTGTCTAATTTTCCCAACACCATTTATTAAAGAGGTTGTATCTACACCATTGTATGTTCTTGCCACCTTTGTCAAATATTAATTGAGCATAATGTCTTGGGTCAATTTCGGGGTTCTCTATTCTGTTACATTGGTCTATCTGCCCGTTCTTGTGCCAGTACCAGGCTGTTTTGATTACAGTAGCTTTGTAGTATAACCTGATATCTGATATTGTGATCCCACCCACTTTGTCCTTCTTTTTCAAGATTGCTGTGGTTATTCGGGGTCTTTTTTGGTTCCATATGAACTTTTGCAGTATTTGTTCTAGTTCTGTGAAATATGTCATTGGTATTTTGATGGAGATTTCATTGAATCTATAGATTGCTTTTGGGACATTTTAATGATGTTAATTCTTCCAATCCATGAACAAGGTATGTGCTTCCACTTTTTTATATCTTCCTCTATTGTTTTTTTCAATGTCCCGTAGTTTTCTGCAAATAGGTCCTCTACTTTGGTTAAGTTTATTCCTAGGTATCTTAATTTTTTTTGCTGCAATGGTAAATGGGATTGCTTTTTTAGTTTCTCTTTCTGTGAGTTCATTATTGGTGTATAAGAATGCTGTCGATTTCTTGATGTTAATTTTGTATCCTGCAACCTTGTCAAATTCATTTATTAAATCTAGCAGATTTTTGATGGAGTCTTTAGGGTTTTCTATATATATCATGTCATCTGCAAATAATGACAGTTTTACTTCCTCCTTTTCAATTTGGATTCCTTTTATTTTTTCTTCATGTCTGATTGCTGTGGCTAAGACTTCCAGTACTATGTTAAATAAGAGTGGTGAAAGTGGGCATCCCTGTCTTATTCCTGTTCTTAGGGGAAATACTCTTAGTTTTAGCTCATTGGGTATGATGTTGGCTGTAGGTTTGTCATATTTGGCCTTTATTATGTTGAGGTATGATCCTTCTATTCTCTCTTTGCTGACACTTTTTATCAGAAATGGGTGCTGGATTTTGTTGAATGCTTTTTCAGCATCTATTGATATGATCATATGGTTTTTATCTTTCATTTTGTTTATGTGGTGTATCACATTCATTGATTTGTTAGTATTGTACCAGCCTTGCATCCCTAGGATGAATCTGACTTGGTCATGGTGAATAATTTTTTTAATGTATTGCTGGATCCGATTTGCTAGTATTTTGTTCAGGATTTTGGCATCTATGTTCATCAGGGATATTGGCCTGTAGTTTTCTTTCTTTGTAGTGTCTTTCTCTGGTTTTGGAATTAGAATTATGCTGACCTCATAAAACGAGTTTGGAAGTCTTCCTTTTTCTTGAATTTTTTGGAATAATTTGAGGAGAATGGGTATTAGTTCTTCTTTGAATGTTTGGTAAAAGTCTCCCGTGAAGCCATCCGGGCCTGGGCTTTTGTTTGCTGGAAGAGTCTTGATTACATCTTCAATTTCCTTAGTTATTATTGGTCTGTTCAAGTTTTCTGTCTCTTCCCAGTTCAGTTTTGGGAGACTATGTGTTTCTAGAAATTTGTCCATTTCGCTTAGATTGTCCAATTTTTGCCATATAATTGTTCATAGTATTTGTTAATGATCCTTTGTATTTCTGTGGTGTCAGTTGTTACTTCTCCCCTTTCATATCTGATTTTGTGGATTTGGGTTCTCTCTCTTTGTTTCTTGGTGAGTCTAGCTAAGGGTCCATCAATCTTGTTTATCTTTTCAAAAAAACAGCTCTTTGTTTCATTGATCTTTTGAATTGTTTTTTGGTCTCTATGTCATTTATTTCTGCTCTGATCTTTACTATTTCTTTCCTTCTACTTGCTCGGGGGTTTTTGTTTTGTTTGCTTTCTAGTTCTTTAAGTTGTGAGGTTAGATAGTCAATTAGAAATTTTTCTTTTTTCTTGAGGTAGGCCTGTAGTGCTATGAACTTCCCTCTCAAGGACTGCTTTTTCTGCATTCCATAGATTTTGTGTTGTTGTGTTCATTTTCATTGGTTTCCAGGAAGTTTTAAATTTCTTTCTTGATCTCCTTGGTAACCCATTCATTGTTTAATAACATGCTATTTCGCCTCCATATGTTCAAATGTCTTTGCATGTTCTTGTTGCAATTGATTTCTAGTTTCATGCCATTGTGATCTGAGAAGATGCTTGATGTGATTTCTATCTTCTTGAACTTGTAGAAACTTAGTTTGTGTCCTAACATGTGGTCTATCTTTGAGAATGTCCCATGTGCACTTGAGAAGAATGTGAATTCTGCAGTTTTGGGGTGTAATTCCCTGTAGATATCTATTAAATCCATTTGATCTAGTGCTTCATTTACAGTCTCTGTTTCCTTGTTAATTTTTTGTCTAGAGGATCTATCCAGTGATGTCAATGGGGTGTTGAAATCCCCTGCTATGATTGTATTGCTGTCGATTTCTCCTTGAAGTCCTCCAGAAGATTTTTAATATATTTTGGTACTCCTATATTGGGTGTATGTATGTTTACCAAGGTTATATCTTCCTGTTGGATAGATCCTTTCAATATTATGTAGTGGCCTTCTTTCTCTTTAGTTATGGCCTTCATTTTGAAATCTATTTTATCAGATATGAATATTGCTACCCCAGCTTTTTTTTTTTTTCCTTTCCATTTGCTTGCAAGATTTTTTCCCATCTCTTCACTTTCAACCTATGTGAGTCTTTTGTTGTGAGGTGGGTGTCTTGTAAACAACATATATATGAGTCATGCTTTCTTATCCAATCAGCTACTCGGTGTCTTTTAATCGGAGTTTTCAATCCATTTACATTTAAGGTGATTATTGATATGTACTTATTTATTACTATTTTAGTTTATTGTGGTTATATTTTTCTTCCTATTTCTTCTGCTAATTACAGGAGTCCTTTTAACATTTCTTGCAGTGCTGGTTTGGTGCTAATATATTCCCTTAGCCTTTTGTTTGTCTGGGAAGCTCTTCATTTCACCTTCTATTTTGAATGATAGCCTTGATGGATAGAGTAGTCTTGGATTCAGATCCTTTATTACTTCATGTCATTCCCTTCTGGCCTGTAGTGTTTCTGTTGAGAAGTCAGATGATAGCCTTATGTGGGGGTTCCTTTGTAGGTAACCTGTTGCTTATCTTTTGCTGCCTTTAGGATTCTCTCTTTGTCTTTAATTTTTGGCATTTTAATTATTATGTGTCTTGGTGTGGGCCTGTTTAGGTTCTTCTTACTTGGAGCTCTCTGTGCTTCTTGAACTTGAATGCCTTCTTCCTTCACCAAGTTAGGGAAGTTTTCTGTCACTATTTCTTGAAATATATTCTCTAACACTTGCTCATTTTCTTCTTCTTCTTTGAACTCCTATGATGCAAATGTTACGTTTCCAGTTGTCCCACAGTTCTCTTAAGCTGTCGTCCTGTTTTTTAATTGTTTTTCCTTTTGATTTTCTGATTGGTTGATATTTTCTACCTTGTCTTCCAATTCACTGATCCGGTCTTCAGCTTCCTCTACTCCGTTGGTTATTCCTTCCAATGTGTTCTTTATTTCTGCTATGCCATTCTTCATTTCCACTTGGTTGGTTTTCAGTGTTTCTATATCTTTACTCACGGTGTTGAAATCCTTACTCATGCTGTTGAACTTCTTCAAGATGATGGCTCGGAACTCTACCTCTGATAACTTGCCTAACTGCATTTCATTTATCTCATCTTCAGGAGAGTTCTCTTGTTCTTTCATTTGGGATTTGTTCTTTGTTTCACCATTTTTGCTATCTCAGTGGGTTTTGGAGCCTGCAAAATTTTCCCTGGGTATTGGTGTTCTGCTATTTGTGGCTCCCTCTACTGGGTTTGGATGAGTGTGGGAGGAACCACCTTAAACACCACTATCAAGTCTTACTTTCCTGGCCTAGATTTGCAAGCCCAGTAAAGGTTCAGTTGTCCTCTAGCTTTTTGCTTGGAGGCTATTAGTCTCAGTTACTTGATGAGCCTGGGGTTGTAGCCCTCAGCTGAATGAAAAACTCCCTCAGGTGTTTAACATAAGAGGATTTCCAGAGGGTGGGGCAGATGTTGGATGTTAATGAGCCTCAATTTGCATTTCTCTGGCCCAGCTGGGTGGGGTTAAATCTCCAAGGGAAGGGCTGCTGCTTCTCCCCATAGCTCTGGGAAGGAGCTCCTCGAGCAAGATGGCCACTATCCTGTGTGGCCGTGACTCAGCAAAAACTCTGAGTGCCCTCCAAATCCCGAGTGTCCCCACACAGTTCCAGTACAGTCCACCCTCCCTCTGCCAGAGCCCAAAGTGAGTGGCTGTAGCTAATTTAGTGCTGTGTCCTGGCCCTCTGCACTGTGGAGCCAGATTGGGATTTTAACTCTGAGGGAGCTGCACACAGCCAAAACAGCTGCTGTCCATTGGCTCCCAGCCTGCTGTCTCACACCACCACAGACCTTCCAGGCTCGATTCAATGTCCTTTTTTCCTGTCCCTGGTTATATGGGTCCTCTCCAGCTGCTTTTCTGTTGCTTTTCCCCAATGATTTGTCTTTATTTTAGTTGTAATTCAAGTTTGGTCCTGGGAGATGGTCTGTGTAACTTCCATTCACTCCGCTGCCATTTTGGAAACACCTACTTTTTTTCTAATGAAATATTTTTAGTGTTTGGCTATAATCAAGGGAAATGGGAATGCTTTTAAATGTCAGGGGATATGTAATTACAGATTTTCTTTTGTTTGTTTAGAATCATTGAAAATAACCTCTAAACCTGGAATAATATAATGAAAAGTCTAATATATATATCACAAAGGGTAAAAATTACTTTAATCCATATTCAGTTCCATTGTTCAACCACAGTTTCAATGGCTAATGTGGAAATCTGACATATTCTTTGCAATTCCTATATTGGATTCCTTAGATTACATGGCATATGCTCCTCCACTTGAATGAAACCAAAAGAGGGACATAAAATTGTTTACTCTTTTGACATATTTGCTGACTACTTCCTCAAAATTATTGAGCTACTACCTTGGTGAAACACTTAATATGTCTAGTTCCTTCAAGGTCATCTCTGCCGGGGCTTCAAATCAGTGCTTTGCTTCTTGGCAGCAAAGGTAAAGGGAAATCAGAGTAAATTACACTGTTCTCTTATTATACAAAGAAGGCTATAAATTAGTGTTTCAGGAGAGACAAAATTTTTCCTAGTAATAAATTCTAAAAAAATGTCTGTTTAGTGGAAAAAGAACATGTATTTTCTTCCTGCAAATTTAATCTACAAAATTAAGGCTAGTGAAAAAAATACACTTATTTTCTTACTAAAAATCTAAAGGATTATATAAACACTGCAACTCTTTTTAAGGCTGATTCCTAAGAAAGAAATTACCTTAATGACTCTTCATTTGTCACCTCCAGAACCAAGCAGTTTGAATATTTTTTTATTAAGATGTGTTAGAAAGTCATTAATAGGGCAGCCTTATAAATAGGCTATCTTTTTTTTTTTTTTTTTTGAGAAAGATCACACTGTGCTAAATAATGAGATATGGGAATACATTGAACAGCTTGACTTCTGCTGACTTTTACTTAAGAATGTGAAGTGTTTTAAATTAGACTATGTTAGAATTGATGAAATGTGCACAGGGGTGGGCGGGATAATTTAAAAGCTATATTCAATTTTGAGAGCTAGATAAATTATATAATTTAAAAATAAAGCACTGTGACCTGGCAGTAAGGAAACAACTCTCATATGCTGTTGAAATAGTGTAATTGGGGCAACCTTTTTGGATTCCAATTTAGTAATGTCTGTCAAATTTACAATGCATTTACTCATTGACCTGGCAGTTATGTATGCAGATTAGAAATACTTCCAGATAAACTTGTTTTTTTAAAAAAATTTTTTTCTTTATTGATTTTAGAGAGAGAGGAAGGGAGAGGGAGAGAGAGACAGAAACATTGATGAGAGAGAATATCGATTGGCTGCCTCCTGTATGCCCCCTCACTGGGAATGTGGCCCACAACATGGTCATGTGCCCTGACTGGGAATCAAACCAGCGACCTTTTGGTGCATGGGTCGATACTCAACCACTAAGCCACACTGGCCAGGTGCCTCTAGATAAACTTGTAAAAGCACACCAAAATAGATGTGTAAGAGCATTCATTGTAGTATGTTTGAAATAGTAAAAGAAAAATATTACAAAAATAATCTAAATACACAACTAAAAAAGTAATGGTTAAATTAAATATATATTCATTTAACGAAACCCTCTAAGCCAATAAGAAGTATAAGGTAATTCTGTGTATGCTGATATGGAAAGGACTCCTGGGTGGATTAGTTTGTGAATAAGCCAGACATAGACCATTATATCTCTTTTGGATAACTTAAAAAGCAGCAATATAGATTCTCCGCAACTTCAGATGGGGTTACTTCCGGATAAACCCATCGTAAGCTGAATATACTATTTATTTATTTATTTATTTTTGTTACAGATGTTTCTCCTTTTTTCCCCATTGACACCCTTCTCCCCATCCCCCCCACCTTGTCCCCAGCTTTGTTGTCCATGTCCACCAGTTATGTGTAGATGCATATAAGTTCTGTGGTTTATCTCTTCCCTCCCCCCACCCCCTCTTCTGAGGGTTGTCAGTCTGTACCCTACTTCCACGTCTCTGGGTCTACCCTGTTCCTCAGACTGTTATGTTCATTATATTCCACAAATAAGTGAGATCATGTGATATTTGTCTTTCTCTGCTTGGCTTGTTTAGCTTAGGATAATACTCTCCAGGTCCCTCCATGTTGTCTCAAAGGATAAGAGATCTTTCTTTCTTACAGCTACATAGTACTCCATTGTGTATATGTACCACAGCTTCTTTATCCATTCATCTACTGATGGACACTTGGGCTGTTTCCAAATCTTAGCTATTATAAATAGTGCTGCTATGAACATGGGAGTACATATATTCTTTCTGATTGGTGTTTCAGGCTTCTTAGGATATATTCCTAGAAGTGGGATCACTGGGTCAAATGGCAATTCAATTTTTAATTTTTTGAGGTAACACCATAGTGAATATATGTTTAATACATCTAATCTACTGACCATTGTAGCTTAGCCTAGGCTATTTTAAACATTCTGAGAACACTTACATTAGCCTACAGTTGAGCAAAATCATCTAACACTGTAGAGTGTCAGTTGTTTAGAGGATAGTGATGGTGAGGCTGACTTGGAGCTGCAGGTTGCTGCCACTGCCCAGCATCACAAGAAAATATTACATGTACCACATATCTCTAGCCAGGGAAAAGATCAACATTCACAATTTGAATATGTATTGCTTTCACATCATAATTTCAAAAAATTTAAGTTGGGGACCATCTATATCTACATACATAGGTTTATGTAGATACATTTATATTTATCTCAATTTATATATTGAAGAATGATGTGTATCTTACAGATTTTCTGCTTATCTAGATGGTAAAGTGAATACTGTAAGGTTTGGCTTTGGCTTAAAGGGGAGAAGTCCTACCTGGGGGTGCATTGCTGGATGCTTTTCCTTTCCATTGGATAGCTTTCTTTACTATTTGATTTTTAAAAGTATGTGTTTCTATTTTTTAAAAATATCAATATGAGTGTTTTGAAGTAAGTTACTATTGTTGGTCTTTACTTTTATATAATGCAAAAACCCAATAAATAATATTTTACAAAATAATAAAGCATTGTTGTTAGGTCACGAAGCATGACAAACTATGCATGCCAAGGATTGTATTGTCAGGAAATCAACTCAAGTTGTCCATGTAATATTCTCTTCACAAACAAAGTCGGCTCCTGCAGGTACCTTCCCATATTGAGAGTGCATCTCTTACCTGTGTGGCGGACAGGTCTGCTTGGGGCAGGACATTTGGAGACAGCATGTCTACCTCCCCTTCTGAGCAAGAACATTTGAAATCCATTATTCCGCTTATTTTCCTAGTCTGTGGTAGGAGAACATGCTACAAAAGAAAGGTAGTTGAACACAGCAAACTCGATTTTGGAAGCAATTCCAAAAGGAAACAATAGAGTGACTGTCTTTTGTTCTTTTGAATCCTTGCAGAACTGCAGCTTCTGGTGAGCCCCTCTGTGTGTTTGGACCAGAGCACACAATTCAAGCTGAGTACTTGGAGTCACCTTTCAAAAACAGTGAAGCCACATATGTGGAAACCATGGAGCTGGAGACATGAACAGCTGTAAGCTAATCATGTGAATTGTTATAACCAATGTGCATTTTAGGAGACAGCTTACAGGAGAAAAGCACCGAACAAATCTAGGGGGTTTTGCATGTTTAAATTATTAGGTCTGTTACTTAAATTTTTGGCTATCTCTTTTTAATAAAGAATGCCATCATTGATTTTCTTCTAGACTAATTTAAACCTCTCCTGCCATAGAATAAACATTTGGATAAATAGAACTCTTTTCTAGGAAGTTACATTAATGTAAATTGAATTTAAAAGCTTGAAAATGTGAAACTATAAAATTTTAACTTCCATTTTATACTCAAATGATATTGCCTTAGTCTATGAGTATGACTGAAAGACATTTTTTCCTAGTTATTATATTTTTTATAGTTCTCAGGATCTAAGAAAGCAACTCGGGGTATCACATTATTCATGTTACCTCTAGGGAAATGATTTGTAAAGTAGATAAATTAAGAGATTGTAATTATCTTATCCAAGACACAAAATAATTTTCGTCATCTACTTTTATAATTATTAGATAGTATTTCCACAATTAATAGTATCTATTGAAGAATCATATGCATCTATAGCTTAGACATTTTGAATATAGAAACATGGTAGAGAAAAGAAAATAGTTATACATTTTGATACCATTTATGATGATGGCACAGTTGTTTCATCATAAAACATTAAACCAGTGTTATTTTTCCTTAATAGACTAAAGTGTTTTCCTAATGTTTCATCCCTTAAATTAACTCCTAATTATTTGTGGTGAGAGCATTAAGTAGAAATAAACTAGTGGGTAAAGGATTTTGACAGAATTTTGGTGACCTGTCCACTATTGAGAAATATAACATCTTTTCTTGTTGAGGAATAGATAGAGTAAAGGCGGTCAAGACCAGAGCCAGAAAATGTCAGGTGTTTCGCTGTTCCCTAAGCTGTAATTTCTATCATTTTTGTTATGATGGTTCCATATATGACTAATTAAAATTTTTTAAATCTTTAAAACGTATTTTAGGTACTATTTTCATACCATTCTTTCTTTTAAAAAATATTTGATTAAATCTGCCTGAGTGGAGAACTCTTGGTAATTTGATCCCTTTTCTCTGTACCTGTATATCCCCTGGTAGTGATGCTAATAAATAGCAAACTTCTTTAAGAAAACCCATACACTGAACATTGGGGTCCAACAGAGGATAGAAGAGTGTACAAAGCTTTGCAATAATTTACTAATTACATACTTACCTTACATTGTGGGACATTAACTGAGTTGTTTTATTTTTTAGGGATCAAACAACAGCCCTTGCTCCACATGAGACAATCTTTAGAGCCAAAGATCTATCTGTGATTCTGAAAGCATATGTGTTGGTGACATCATTAACCCCTTTGCGTGCATTCATTCATTCAACTGGCATGGTTTGGGATCCACCAAAGAAAAAACGCTTCACTGTCAAGGTAAATTTCCATCAAAGCTGCTATTTCACACAAAGTGTTCTGAGGAGAAGTGAAGTGAGTTGGGCTGCCTTTTTGTAAACGTTATGATTATCAAATCCCATTGAACAAAAATTGCAGCATTGTATTGCTGTAAGCAGAGTTTTTCATTTAATAGGTGTAAGTACAAAAATGATCTTGAAGCAGCTTAATTCACTAGGGAGCACAAAGGCTACATCTTTTTTCTTTTTCTTCTTCAATTCATCATTTTTGTTCAGTTCTTTGACCTATTACAAAGCCAGTTCTCAGCTGTATTCTGTTTTTCTTGACTGTCCACTATTCAAGAAAAATAGCATCAATGCAACAAATAAAAATATAATAAGCTTGCCCTGATGGTTTTGCTTCATTCTTAGGAAGCAAAATGCCCATTTCATTACAACAGAAAATATAGAATATCTGCTGAGTGAAAAACAAACCTCTCAAATGTTCCGGATGTAGCACTAAGTCAGGACATAAAGGATGATGAGGAAGTTCTCAGGGAAGAACTTAATAGTAACCCCAAGAAGTTTAGTTATAAAAGGTAACTCAGGTTAACTCAGTGGAAAAAGCAGTCTAGTGACAACAAATTTGATAAATTTTAAGGCATTATTGATTCTACAGAAATAATTGTTCAGAGTGATTTCTCTGGTCAGAATTTCATCCCCTAAACTCTTAGGAAGAAAAGTCCTGGGAGGAGGCATTTCCCTCCATTATAACCCATCAAATTCGGGTTCGAGAGAAAATGGGGTGGAAAAATGACCGTGATCTTGCACATCTCATCAACTCCTCACCTGAGCAGGTGGACTTCATGTCCTTAACAGGGAAGGAGCAGGCAGTGAGTGTTCTAGGGGTCATGGGCGAGAGGCAGGAGGAAAACAAAAATCCTTTCCTCCAGCCTGTTCTCTTAAAGAAGGCTTGGCAGCCCCGCTGGTGTGGCTCACTGGTTGAGCATCGACCCATGCACCAAGAAAGCGACCACCGGTTCGATTCCCGGTCAGGGCATATGCCCAGGTTGTGGGCCTGGTCCCCAATGAGGGGCATGCAGGAGGCAGCCAATCCATGTTCTCGCTCATCGATGTTTCTCTCTCTCTCTCCTTTCCTATCTCTCTAAAAATCAATAAAGAAAAAATATTAAAAAAGAAGCCCTGGCAGCCACCCTCCCCACTGCCACCACTAGCTGGACCAGCTCAAACCAGCTTATTTCATCTGTGCTTTTTCACTGTCTTGATAAAAAGCCTGAAGTTTCTAGGTGGTCCTCCAAGTAGTTTGTTAAATTTTTTTCTTTCTTTTTTGTTTAAACACTACTTCCTCCACCACAGTAACAATGACTGGTAGAAATGATACACATTTTTGTGATAGTTTTTATGGATTTTCTAAAGTTAAATCATGAGAAAAGAAAGCTCTCTGTGATTTGATATTTTATATTTTCATGCTCTATTCACTGTTTTGTTTTTCACTCATATCTTTGTTGTGTCTGCCGGACCGATGCAAGCTGCAGTGTGGTACAGGAGAGCATGTGGTTCTCAGCTTCTTCATCCCCTTTGGGAGTTCTCTTTTCGAGATCTCGCCTGGTGACTCAACAGCACTGTTACCTGCTCTCAGAGGGAGGTAGTGCAGCTTTCTGGGTTAATGTGCTAGAGAGTGGTTATTCCTTATAAGGTCAAAGTTATTCTGAATGCTACAGATAGATTTCAGAAAACAAGGGGATATTTATTTACCCTTCAACTGAAGTACTTACTGCTTCAACTAAAACAAAAAGATTATGCTTATCTGTTAAATCAGTATGTCCCCTAAAACACTGCTCCCTCTTGATATTTTTAGATATGAAAAAATACACAGAAATGGTTCTCAATACTAATGTGGAAGACAGGAAGACCAAATCCCGCTTTAAAGACATTCAAGTTTTATTAAGCACTGTTCTTAAATTCCACAAAATAATATGTGTGTAAGAGTGTGTGTGTACTGAGTCCTGAATTCAAAGGCTAAATTACTTAGTTAAATCAGCAGTGATTTATGTACTGTGCAGGGAGGCAAGCCCACTAAACTGGTTATCTATGGCCATTTATAGAATATTCTGGCAGCTAAAGGAAGTATGACAGTAATAACAGATATAACTATGAGCTCACTTATTTCTAATTAGGTCTGCTTCTAGATATTTTATCTGCTAAAGCCTTGGAGAGAGTTGAAAATGTAAGAAAAGCAAATTTGAGAAATAATGGACAGTAGAAATTTGTAAACTAAATTTTTCTATAATCCCCTTCTATACAATAAAAATAATTTAAAATTTAAGAGTTAGCTGTTTCCAAAGGATTTCAAATTTAAAAGGGGGGGGGAGTGGAAAAAAGGAAAGAAAATTAACAGCAAATGAAACATTTGCTTACTACATTATTTGATCCAAATATTTTAAATAGATATTCCTTCCTCCTCATTTTTGTTCTTTACCCAAATAGTAGAAAACTATATACACTGATGTGTGTCTTGCTTTTATCACTTAAAACATAACTTAGAAATATTTCCATATTATTTTATTTTTTATTCAATTTATTTAAATAAACAAACAAAGAAAACATATTTTACTCATGTTTTTCACCCTACCCCCATCACCCACCTCTGGAAACTACCAGTCTGTTTTCTGTTTCTATGAGCTTGTATTTATTTATTTATTTATCTATCTATTTTTAGATTTGGCATATGCTCTCTCATATGGTATTTGTCTTTGTCTGACATATTTCTTTTTTTATATATACGTTTTCATTGATTTTTTTTTTTTTTTTTTTTTTTTAGAGAGAGAGAGGAAGGGAGAGAGAGAGAAACATCGATGTGAGGAAGAAATGTCAATCGGCTGCCTCCTGCATACCCCCTACTGGGGATTGAGCCCACAATCCAGGGAATCGAACTAGGTCCTCTTAGTCCATGGGATGACGTTCAATCCACTGAGCCACACTGGCTGGGCTCTGTCTGACATATTTCATTTAGTATAATGCCCTTGAGATTCAGCCATGTTTTGTGCAAGTGCATATATCACAATTTCTTTATCTGCTCATTCATTGATGGGCACTTAGGTTCTTTCCATATCTTGGCTATTGTAAATAATGCTGCAATGAACACAGAGTACATGTAACTTTTCAAAGTAGTGTTTTGTTTTTTTCAGATAAATTACCCAGAAGTGTAATTGCTGGATCATATGTAACTCTATTTTTAATTTTTGGAGGACCCTCCATACTGTTTTCCACAGTGGCTGCACCAATTTACATTCCCACCAACAGCGTACAAGGGTTCCCTTTTTGCCACATTCTCACCAGCACTTACTTCTTGTCTTTTTGATAATGGCCATTCTATCAGGTGTGAACTGATGTCTGTCTCATTGTGATTTTGATTTGCATTTCCCAAAGATTAATGATGTAGAACATCTTCTCTGTACCATTTCATGGACAGCCATTTTTGCTGCTAAGACCATGTCATTTTCTTGGTAATTATAATAAATATATTTAAGTGATATTTTATTTAAAAATTCTTCCTCTATAAAGTTCTCAATTCAGTTAGTAAACACTCCAGTTGTATCAAGGAATTTACAACTCTTCCATAACCATTCTATGTATAGCTTTTGGTCAACTGTGTCCATGACTATCTTTATATACAAGGTCATATAGATTAACTGCAAGAAATGTCATAAATTAGCCCTGCCCGGTTTGCTCAGTGGTTACAGCTACAGTCCACAGATTGAAGGATCACAGGTTCGATTCCTGGTCAAGGGCACGTACCTGGGTTGCAGGCTGGATCCCTGGCCCTGGTCAGGGCAGGTGTGGGAGGCAACCAATCAATGTCTCTCTCTGTCTCTCCCTCTCTTCCTGCCCCCTTTTCACTCTATCTAAAAATCAATGGAAAAATATCCTTGGGTGAGGATTAACAAATAAACAAACAAAAGAAATGTCATAAATCATAAATTAAAATTTGGCTCTTTGAGAAAACAGTTGCAAATTATCTTATCATCCATTGTAAAGTTATCTAGTAGAGAGGAAACTTTCTTATCTGTAACTAGTTTTTGACATCTGAAGATTCTTTATGCCCGTGATCATAGCTGACTGCTTTGATGAAAATGTATTGCTGGAGTGATTTGTGACTTCTGGCATGAAGATCTGTGAAAAATCTTATTTTATCCTGTTAAGACATAAATGAATTCATTGTTTGACCAATTATTCCATATTGAAAGAGATGTTCATTTATTGATATTCAAATCAAAAGTTATATGAAGATGATTCCTTGAATGTAATCAATGCTCAATAAATATCTCTTGGATTGAATTCAATTGAAGATCATTTTTTAAAAAATTAACTGTGTTAAGAACTTGCCCAAGTCTTTATTATTTTTCTTCATTTTGAAAAATTTATCTTTATTGTTGAAAGTGTTACAGATGTCCCTCCTCCCCATCCCACCCAACCCCCACCCTCCAACCCACCCCTGCCTTCACCGCACTGTTGTCTGTATCCATTGGTTATGCATATATGCATATAAGTTCTTTGGTTTATCTGTCTCCACCCCCCACCCCTCTTCCGTCTAACATCTCTCAGTCTGTTCCCTACTTCCATGTCTGTGAATCTATTTTGTTTATCAGCTAATTTTGTTTATTATATTCCACAAAGAAGTGAGATCATGTGATACTTGTCTTTCTCTGACTGACTTATTTCACTTAGCATAATACTGTTCAGGTCCCTCCATGTCATCTCAAAGGTTAAGAGATCTTTCTTTCTTACAACTGCATAGTATTCCACTGTGTAAATGTATCACAGCTTTTTTATCCACTCATCTACTGATGGACACTTGGGCTGTTTCCAGATCTTAGCTGTTGAAAATAACGCTGCTATGAACATAGGGGTACATATATTCTTTCTGATTGGTGCTTCAGACTTCTTAGGATATATATCCAGAAGTGGGATCACTGGGTCTAATAGCAGTTCTGTTTTTAATTTCTGAGGAAATACCATATTGTTTTCCATAGTGGCTGCACCAGTCTGCATTCTCAAAAGCAGTGTATTAGAGTACCCTTTTGTCCACATTCTTGCCAGCACTTGTTGTTTGAGGATTTGTTGATGACCACCATTCTGGCAGGTGTGAGGTGATACCTCACAGTAGTTTTAATTTGCATCTCTCTGATGATTAGTGGCATTGAGCATTTTTTCATATGTCTCTTGGCCATTTGTATGTTCTCTTTGGAGAAGTGTCTATTCAGGTCCTCTGCCCATTTTTTAATTGGATTGTTCATCTTCCTTTTGTTGAGTTGTATGAGTACTTTATATATTTTGGAAATTAACCCCTTTTCTGATGTATCATTGACAAATATGTTCTCCCATACAGTGGGCTCCCTTTTCGTTTTGATGCTTGTTTCTTTTGCTGTGCAGAAAAGTTTAAGTTTGATATAGTCCATTTATTTTTTTTTATCCTTTGTTTCTCTTGCCCTTGGTGATGTATTGGTGAAAATTCTGCTAAGTGTGATGTCTGAGATTTTTCTGCCTACATTTTCTTCTAGAATTTTTATGGTTTCACTAGTGACATTTAACTCTTTTATCTATTTTGAGTTTATTTTTGTATGTGGTGTAAGTTGAGGATCTAGTTTTATTTTTTTGCCTGTACCTGTCCATTTTTTCCAATACCATTTATTGAAGAGACTGTCTTTACTCCATCCTATGCTCTTGCCACTTTTGTCCAATATTAATTGAGTATAATGTCTTGGGTAGATTTCTGGGTTCCCTCTTCTGTCCCATTGATCTATATGCCTGTTCTTGTGCCAGTACCAGGCTCTTTTGATTATAATGGCTTTGTAGTATAATCCGACATTCAGTATTGTGATACTCCAATTTTGTTCTTCTTAATCAAGATTGTGTGGCTATTTGGGGTCATTTTTGGTTCCATATAAGCTTTAGAGTATTCTAGATCTGTGAAATATGCCATTGGTATTTTAATAAGGATTGCATTGAATTTATAGAATGCTTTGGGTAGTATGGACATTTTAATGATATTGATTCTTCCAGTCCATGAACATGGTATATGCTTCCACTTTTTTATAACTTCTATTTCTTTTTCAATGTCCTGTAGTTTTCTGAGAACAAGTCTTTTACCTTCTTGGTTAAGTTTACTCCTAGGTATCTTAATTTAAAAATAATATTTTTCTTTATTGATTTTAGAGAGAGAGGAAGGGAGAGGGAGAGAGAGATAGAAACATCGATGAGAGAGAACATCAATTGGCCACTTTCTTCATGCCCCCAACTGGGGATTTGGCCCACAACCTGAGCATGTGCCCTGACTGGGAATCTAACCAGGGACCTCTTGGTGCATGGGTTGATGCTCAACCAGTGAGCCACACCAGCCGGGCAGTATCTTAATGTTTTTTGTTGCAATGGTAAATGGGATTTTTTTTTTAGTTTCTCTTTCTAAGTGTTCATTATTGGTGTGTAAAAGTGCCATCAATTTCTTGATGTCAATTTTGTATCTGACTACTTTGCCAGATTCATTTATTAAATTTGGTAGTTTTTTGGTGGAGTTTTTAAGGTTTTTTTATGTACAATATCATGTCATCTGTGAATAATGACAGTTTCACTTCCTCCATGCCAATTAAGATGCCTTTTATTTTTCTTCTTGTCTGACTGCTGTGGCTAAAACTTCCAGTACTATGTTGAATAAGAGTGTTGAAAGTGGACATTCCTGCCTTGTACCTGTTCTTAAGGGAAATGCTTTTAGTTTTTTCCATTGAGTATGATGTTGGCTGTTGGTTTGTCACATATGACCTTTATTATGTTGATGTATGATCCTTCTATTCCCACTTTGGTGAGAGTTTTCATTGATGGCTGCTGTATTTTGTCAAACGCTTTTTCAGCATCTATTGATATAATCATATGATTTTTGTCTTTCATTTTGTTTATATGGTATATCCCATTTATTGATTTGCAAATATTGTACCAGCTTTGCATCCATGGGATAAATCTCACTTGGTCATGGTGAGTAATTTTTTAATATATTGCTGGATCCAATTTGCTAATATTTTGTTGAGGATTTTGGCATCTATGTTCATCAGGGATGCTGGTCTGTAGTTTTCTTTCTTTGTAGTGACTTTATCTGGTTTTGGAATTAGGATTGTGCTAGCCTCATAAAAAGAGCTTGGAATTCTTTCTTCATCTTGAATTTTTTGGAATAGTTTGAGGAGAATGGGTGTTAGTTCTTCTTTGAATATTTGGTAAAATTCCTTTATGAAGCCATCCAGACCAGGGCTTTTGTTCACTGGTAATTTATTGATTAGTGCTTCAGTTTCATTAGTTGTTATTGGTTTGTTCCTGGTTGAGTTTTGGAAGACTGATTCTAGGAATTTGTTCATTTTGCCTAGGTTGTCCAATTTGTTGGCATATAATTGTTCAGAGTATTTTTTATTTTATTTTTTTACAATCCTTTGTATTTCTGTGATGTCCGTTGTTACTTCACTTCTTTTATTTCTGATTTTATTTACTTGGGTCCACCCTCTTTGTTTATTGGTGAGTCTGGCTAAAGGTTGATCAATCCTGTTTGTATTTTCAAAGAACCTGCTCTTGGTTTCATTGTTCTTTTGTATTGTTTTTTAGTCTGTATGTCATTCATTTCCACTCTGATCTTTATTATTTCTTTCCTTCTACTTATTCTAGGTTTTATTTTTGTTCTCTTTCTAATTCTTTAAGTTGTAGGGTTAGATAGTTTATTAGAAAATGTTCTTGTTTCTTGATGTAGGCCTTTAATGCTATGAACTTCCCTCGTAGGACTGCTTTTGCTGTGTCCCATAGATTTTGTGTTGTTGTGTGTTCATTTTCATTAGTTTCCAAGAAGGTTTTTATTTCTTCTTTGATCTCATTGGTAACCTATTTATTGTTTAATTTAGCCTCTATGCATCTGAATGTTTTTGTGTTTTTATTGTCATTGATTTCTAGTTAATGCCATTGTGATCTGAGAAGATGTTTGATATGATTTCAATACTCTTGAACTTGTAGAGACTTAGTTTGTATCCTAACATATGGTCTATCTTGGAGAATGTCCCATGTACACTTGAGAAGAATGTGTATTCTGCAGTTTGGGGTCTAATTGTCTGTAAATATCTATTAAATCCATTTGATCTAGTGTGTCATTTATAGTCTCTGTTTACCTGTTAATTCTTTGTCTAGAAGATCTATCCAGAGATGTCAGTGGGGTGTTAAAGTCACCTACTGTGACTGTATTGCTATCAATCTCTCCCTTAAAGTCCATCAAGAGGTTTTTTAATATACTTTGGTGCTCCTGTATTGAGTACATATATGTTCACAAGAGTTATATCCTCTTTCTGGACTAATCCTTTTAGTATTATGTAATGCCTTCCTTTGTCTCTTATCATGGCCTTTCTTCTGAAGTCTGTTTGTCAGATATGAGTATTGTTACCCCAGCCTTTTTTTCATATCCATTTGCATGGAATATTTTTTTTTTCCATCCCTTCTCTTTCAGTCTATGTACGTCTTTTTTTCTGAGTTGGTTCTCTTGTATACAGCATATATTTTGGTCATGTTTTCTTATCCATTCAGCTACCCAGTGTCTTTTAATTGGATCATTTAGTCCATTTACATTTAAGGTTATTATTGATAGGTAGTTACTTACTGCCATTTTTTATTTAAAACTATGTTGCTCTCTTTCTTGATTTCTTCTTCTTCTTAAAGCACTCCCTTTAACATTTACTGCAATGCTGGCCTGGTGGTAATGTACTCCTTTAGCCTTTTTTTTTGTCTGGGAAGCTTTTTATTTCACCTTCAATTTGTTTTTATTTATTAATTCTTTTGTTAATCCTCACCTGAGGATATTTTTCCATTGATTTTTTTTGATAGAGTAGAAGGGAGGGAGGGGGAGAGAGAGGGAAACATAGATGTAAGAGAGACTCATCAATTGTTTGCCTCCTGCATGACCCCGGCCAGGGCTGGGGACTGAATCTGCAACCCAGGTACATGCCCTTGACTGGGAATCAAACCTGTGACCCTTCGGTCCATGGGCTGACACTCAACTGCTGAACCAAACCAGCCAGGGCTCACATTCAGTTTTAAATGGTAGCTGTGCTGGATAGAATAGTGTTCAGTTCAGGTCCTTGCTTTTCATCATTTTGAATACTTCATGCCACTCCCTTCTGACCTGAAGTGTTTCTGTTGAGAAATCTGCTGACTTTTTAATGGGTACTCCCTTGTAGGTCACTTTTTTCTGTCTCTTGCTGTCTTTAAGATACGTTCTTTGTCTTTAATGTTTATCATTTTGATTATGATCTGTCTTGGAGTAGGTCTCTTTGGGTTCATCTTGATTGGAACTCTGTGCTTCCTGAACTTGTGTGTCTTTTTCCTTGACCAGGTTAGGGAGTTTTTCTGTCATTATTTCTTTAAACATATTCTGCATTCCTTGCACAATTTCTTCTTCTTCTGGTACTCCTATGATGTGGATATTGTTACATTTCATATTGTCCCAAAGTTCCCTTAAACTATGCTCCTTTTTAATTCTTTTTTCTTTTTGCTGCTCTATATGTGTGCTTTTTTCTACCTTGTCTTCCAAATCACTGATTTGGCGTTCTGCCTCATTCAGTCTACTTTTGATTCTTTCCAGTGTATTCTTGGTATCAGATATATTATTCTTCATTAATGATTGATTCTTATTTATGTTTTCTATTTCTTGTTTCATGCTGTTTTAATTTCCACTAAGTTTCTTGAACTTCTCACTAAATTCCTTGAGCATCCCTATATCCATTACTTTGAACTCTATATCTGATAAATTGCTTGCCTCCATTTTGTTTAGATCTTTTTCTAGAGTTCCCTTCTTTTCTTTCATTTTGGGGTTGTTTCTATGTATTAGATCAAACTGCTATGCCTCCCAGTCTTCATGGGACCCAGTGGTGTAGTCTCCTGAGCTGGGTGCTCTAGGAATGATCCTTGTGAAATTTATTTGGTCTCTCCTAATATAATTGAGTCTTCAGTGTTGTTGTCCTGTTCATAGATGGGATGTCCTCTCAGGCTGCTGACTGTGAGACTCACCCCCGACCATGTCGTGTGAACTGTTGTGCAGGTGCTGACAGAACAAAATAAACACAAGACAACATAACAAAACATACAAGAGACCCCTACAGCCACAACAAAGGCAACCAGAAAAGAATAGAGAATTAGGAAAGATAGAACAAGAATAATAGAAGAAAAGAGAAATAAATACTTGGAGAAGGAAAAAGGGGGAAGAAAAACTATTATGAAAGGACAGAGGTGAAAGAAGTAGAATAAGAACAGAGAATAGTGGAAGGAGAACAGTATAAAAGAAAAGAGGAAAAAAATTATGAAAAGGAAAATAGAAGAGAAAGCAGAAAGGCAAAAAATTGGAAAAGGAAAAAAGAAGCTTAAGCAGGAAAAAGAAGAAAAAATAGAGCAAGAGAAGAGGAAGAAAACAGAGAGTTTAACATAATATCAAGTCAATAAATAAGAAAAATGATAAGGAGGATGGAAAAAAAGAGAGAAAAGAATGAAGTAGTGTTCATCTCAGTAGAGTTTTAGTGCCTCCTGGGAGCTCATTTTGGATCCTGCCTTACTTAGGTACTTGCTACAGTCAGAAATTGTCCTCCTTTGATTCTTAACAATCTGTTTGGAGCTTTAAACTATCCACAGTGTGTGTCTGTCTCCACAGAACTTGGCTGCGTGAAGGTGAGGCCAAGCCACACTCTAAGGCAGGTTTGTCCGCAGCATGGAGACCCAGGGCTGGGTCAGCAGACTTCCCAGGGTTCCCAGTGCTCTGCCTCTATCTGCCTTCACCTGCCGGTCAGCTGTCAATCTTAATCACAGAAAAGTCTGTTTCTGCAAGGACATCAGACACAATCAGGAGTAAGAGACCTCTGTGTCTCCTGTGAAGGGGAGGTACTATTCAGATTTCAGGGAATGTGGTGTGTGTGTTTCTTTGCCCCAGGGCTACTCCTCTGAGAGTGACCCAAAATATGCCCCCACCCTTAGCTGGGCAGAAATCCTTGTATACAGTCCAGTGGGGATCCCCTAGAAACTGGGATTTTCATCCAGCTCTCCCGTGAGGGGAAAGCATCAGTCAGGTTCCTGAGACAGTGGGCTAGAGGGCTCTGCCCCCAAGCCAGTCACTGATGCTCCCTGAGACTGTTCAAACCTGTGGGGTTGGCCCCTACTGCTATCTCCTCTGCAAGGGTTGAGATGTAGGGTGTGGCAGGCAGGGTTCCTGGGGTTGGGGCAAGCTGTATCTATCCTCTAGGGCTAGATTTTTTCGTTTCCCTGATCTGTGGCTTCTGGGATGGACCAGCACCTCTCAGGAGAAATGGCCGCTTTGGTTTGAGGGGAAGCACAATCAGATTCAGGTCTCCCAATGGCTACTTTTCCTCATCCTTCCCCAATGCTTCCCAACCCAGCCTCTCTTCAGGCACCTCCAATCCACACCACCCTCCCTCCACTGAATCCCCAGGTGAGTAACCATAAATAAAAATCCTGTGCTCTGTTTTTAACAAACAAACAAAACTGTTGCTTTATCTCCAACCAGCTCGGTCTCCTCTTCAGCCAAAAGCCCTCTCGCCTTTTGTGCTGGATGTTACGTGGGCTGTTGTTTTCGGCTCTGGTGCTCCAGACTGGGGTTGCCTATCCTGGGGTCTGGGCCCTGATCATTTTATCAGTGAAAATGCCCTACCCCAAGGCAACAGATTCCTCCTCTCTCAGCCTGCCACCCATGGAAGAGGGCCAGACCCTCTCGAGATCTCGCCCTTTCTATCAGACTCTAGGTGGTTTCTGTCCCTCCTTTTTATGTTTCCTCTTCAGCTGGACCTCAATTGGTAATTCCAAGTGAATATTCCCAAATTTCATTTTATATCCAGTCTGGCTCTGGTGGGGTGGGGTACAAGAAAGGTTTGCTTATACAGCCTCCACCTTCTAGACTGCCATGTTTAATTTTTTGAGGAAACACCATATTGTTTTCCATAGTGGCTGCACCAGTCTGCATTCCCACCAGCAGTGTACTAGTCCCCTTTTCTCCACATCCTCACCAGCACTTGTTGTTTGATGATTTGTTGATGGCAGCCATTCTGGCTGGTATGAGGTGATAACTCAGTCGTTTAATTTGCATCTCTCTGATGATTAGTGATGTTGAGCATTTTTTCATGTCTCTTGGCCATTTGTATGTCCTCTTTGGAGAGGTGTCTATTCAGGTCCCCTGCCCATTTGTTGTTATTGTTGTTGTTGTTAATCCTCACCCAAGGATATTTTTCTATTGATTTTTAGACAGTATGGAAGTGGGGAGGGGGTGGGAAGAGAGAGAGAGAAACATCAATGTGAGAGAGACACATCGATTGTGTCCCACAAACCCCAACCAGGGCTGGGGATCACACCTGCAACCCTGGTACGTGCCCTTGACTGGGAATCGAACCCATGACCCTTCAGTCCGCAGGCCAACACTCTAACCTCTGAGCCAAATTGGCCAGGGCATCTGCCCATTTTTTAATTGGATTGTTTGTCTTCCTTTTGTTGAGTTATATGAGTACTTTATATATTTTGGAAACCAAGTCTATTTAATCCCTGTCTAATTCAGCCCCTGTATTTCACAGTGATCTTCCAGTGTCTTTTCAGTAAATGTATTAGACAGATGTCATAATGTGAATGTCTTGGCAGGGCCACTTTGACTGAAAGGGGAAAACATGAATCATTGCAGCCTTTCCTCAAGTTGGTATCTGTGAGAATCATCTCCATTGGAAACCAAGTTAAAGCAAGCTCCTGCCTGGTATGGGGTTCTAAATCACCAGCTGTCTACCACCACTGCTTGGCCTTTGGGGGACCATTCTTCCATTTCCAGTGCCTGCAGTTCCACTCACATCGATGAGATCAGCAAATGTGCACAGAGGAGAGAGAGAACCTTGGCAAAGCAGGGAATGTTGTTATTTACAAGGACCCTTTTTAAAGAATGCATATTTCTCTTATTCAGTTTTGGAAACATGACATGTTGCAGGGATGAAGTTAACCTCATTTGTCGTCAATATTTATGCAGTGCCTTTCATAATGTCAGGTGAGATAGCTCATATATTCCCAGGGTAAAAATGAGTAATGTCTTTGGAAGCAAGTATAAAGTTCCAGTATGGTTTTCAACCTTAGAAAGTGTTTTTCTCTCAATCTTCATTTTACATCTAAAACTGCAGGCTGTGGAACAGACCTTGTAAAAGACTCTTTCACTGAGCATCTGGCCCTTGTGCAGGACAGGGAGATTTATATCAGATGTAGAAAAAGTGTGACTAAAAGCCTGCTCCTGGGAGTTTCTAAAATGAGCTGATGTATTACTTAATCTACTCTTGCTTGGATTAAATTTAAAAATTTCACCAGGGTGTTCATTTTAAAGCATGATTTTATATAAATAGAAATTATAGATAACCAGCATCAAATTAAATAAACATGTGACTAAAGCTGACTTAGAGTAAAAATCAAAATAACAATTGCAAAATAACAATCAGATCAGCCCACATTGGCATTATTTCAGAAATGTTTGGTCTATAAAAAGAATAATTGTTTTGTGACTGCATATGATTTTAAACTGTATCACATTAATGGAAAATAATTTTATACCCTTGATTTATCTCTTGTTTTGAAAAATTTTATTCATTTCATTCATTCCCAACTTTGTTCCATAAAAGGTGTGTCGGGTGATTTTGTGCATTTATTAATTTTTTAATACTGAACCTCAATTATTATCCTAAATAGGAGGAAAATTATTCATTAATTGTGATCACGTTTATTTGATCAAGTGATCATTTAAACACATGACCCTAAGCTTCAGAACAACAGGCAACATGTCTATATCCCAAGAGCCTCAGAGAGTGCCTGGCACATGGCAGGTACCCACAAAATGTTTACCAGTGCATGGTTGTCTATCATTATCATTTTATTTAAGGTACCTTATTAATAATAACATACTAAAAACTTGTGTCTTGGAAAAATATGATTTAAGAGTAAGTTCTGAAACAAAAGATGTTATATGTAAATTCAAACATATCTCTTCTAAATTAATGTAGTGAACTGATAAATATATGTAAATATAATTAACTGAAATGTATACATTATATATTATATGTATTATATATATATATAATGTGTTACAGTGACAACATAAGGTACAACTCTAATAAATAAATTTGCTAATTATTATTTCCTTTAGTACTAGAAAACTGATGGGCAATTATTAATTATATATCCAGAAAAATGGAGGTTAGTTAATATTCAGGGATTTCAGAAAGTGTGGAATCAGGAGAGGTAAGTGAATTCTTTTAGAATGCTTTAATGATGGGAAAGGGAATACCTCAGTGGTATCTTGGATATTAGAATGTGTATTTCCCCAGTCCTTTGCTCCTCTCCCTTCAACAGTCTGGTTCAAAGCTCCCTTCGCCCTGGCGCCATCTAGTGGATACCTGTGTGGGCTGAGGAAGGGGCTCAGCTGGGGACTTGGCAAGACCAAGTGTTATCTTACCATATTGAAGCCTAGAGGTCAATGGCCTGTGGTTGTCATAGAAACTCTTATAAATTAGTCCATGCAGGCTTTTCCTCTTTCTGCCATTGTCCAGCACAGGGCTTCCATTACACCTCACTGAACACAAGTTCATAAAATAAACAAGTGTCTAGAGTAAAAAATGACATGGAAGAAAGGTAAAATAAGCAATGTTTCAAATACTTCAAATGTCCACAGAGAACAGCACCATCTTAATTTTTGAGTTTCTCATTATTTCTTTAGTAGATGAACTTGCTAAGCAAAGATGTGCAAGGACAGAGCAGCTGTAATCCCTTCCTTCAGTACCCTCCGTACAATAAAGACTCATTAAGATGGAGCTTTGGATAACGGAGCTGTGAATCAGGGCAAAAACTTCCTGCGAACTTCCTGAAGTTTTCCACTTCTGTGCAAGTACCTAGAGAGTTAGTGAATTTAATTTTATAAATCTCGATTCCTAGACTTTGACAACAAGGCTCACCGGAGTTCTCCATCACTGCAGGAGTGGTAAATGTTTTCTGAGGACAGGAAAATATATTGGGGAAAAAATATCAGATACAGTCAGCAAAGAATAAGCAGAACAAAAAAGAAGAATTTATGTGCCTAAATATGTTTAAAATCCTTGAAAAAAGAGATTATGTTTATTTTTTATTTAAAAAGGAAACAAACTTTCAGTGCCTGATACAATACCTAGTACTCAGCAGACAGGATGGGGGTGGCTTGGAATAGAGACCCCACTCATCAAATTGCTGAAAAGAATAATTAGTAATTAATCATCAGAGAGATGCAAATTAAAACAACAATGAGGTATCACCTCACACCTGACAGAATGGCTGCCATCAACAAATCATCAAACAACAAGTGCTGGCCAGGGTGTAGAGAAAAGGGGACTCTAATACACTGCTGGTGGGAACGCAGACTGGTGCAGCCACTATGGAAA
Organism: Tadarida brasiliensis; assembly: GCA_030848825.1. NCBI lineage: Eukaryota > Metazoa > Chordata > Mammalia > Chiroptera > Molossidae > Tadarida > Tadarida brasiliensis. The sequence continues at coordinate 27,235,126 of CM061267.1, read as the reverse complement.
TCAATATGGTGTTACCTCAAAAAGTTGAAAATTGAACTGCCATTTGACCCAGTAATCCCATTTCTAGGAATATACCCTAAGAAGCCTGAAACACCAATCAGAAAGAATATATGTACCCCTATGTTCATAGCAACACTATTTATAATCACTAAGATCTGGAAACAGCCCAAATGTCCATCAATAGATGAGTGGATAAAAAGCTGTGGTACATTTACACAATGGAGTACTATGCAGCTGTAAGAAAGAAAGGTCTCTTATCCTTTGAGACGACACTGAGGGACCTGGAGAGTATTATCCTAAGCAAAACAAGCCAATCAGAGAAAGACAAATATCACATGATCTCATTTATTTGTGGGATATAATGAACAAAATAAGATGATGAACAAAATAGACCCAGAGACACAGAAGTAGGGTACAGACTGACAAACCTCAGAAGAGTGGGAGGGGGGGAGGGAAGAAATAAACCACAGAACTTATATGCATGTATGCATAACCAATGGACATAGACAACAATGCTGGGGACAGGGCGAGGGAGGGAGATCGGGAGGATGGTGTCAATGCAGGAAAAAGGAGAAACATCTGTAACAAAAATAAATTAAGAAAATAATTTTTTAAAAAAGAATGATTAGTAATAAAAATACTGCTTTACAAAGCAGTATGTGAATGCAAAGTAATAACAGTGAAGACAATGGCAGGAATGTCTCCAAATATTCATTACTTTAATGCTTACATTTATTAAAAAATATGTACCCAGGGGAGAAAACAGATGATATTTACATTTTTTTCTTCAGATATAGAAACAAAACAGTTTTCCACCGCTACATTTTAAAGCTTATGTTTGTCATTTTAAACATTTCTTCTTTATTCTTTGAGATCTATTCAAAGGCTTGACAAATTCTAAGTGTAAGATATCCCCAAATGTGTCAACTAGATAAAATTGATTTGTCTGCTGAAAGAAGACAGACTTTTGCTTCTTTCAGGAGAAAATCTGACTTGCATTTGTCTTATGTGATTTATGGATTGCAAGTGGTAAATGAAATACAGACTTTTCCCTCCCATATAGTAAAAGGTGTTTTGAAATGTAAAAGAAACAGCAATCTTTTTTGTCACCCAGGAAACCTACTTAACTATGAGGTAAAGCAAAACAAAAATGCTGTATTGCCCCCAAGTGGTCTTTTTAGGTAATGCACCAATAGCCTGAACTGTGCAACAGTGAAAGGAAAACAGGCAAAATGCTTAGACAGCAGAGCTTTGAACTTTTCTTTCACTGGATTATACATATTTATTTTTTAAATGTTACTTGTTTATCCGTGCTTGTGGTAGGAAGGTTATATTGCTAAGTAGAGATTCTGAATGGTGGTAAATTTTCAGTGCAATTTAAATGACCTAGGCCACAAAATTATTTGAAATGTCTTCAGCATTTGTCAGTAATTGGACATTGTTTTTCCATTTAAAACAATTTTGTGATACATTGAGTCTTTTTAATTATTGTAAACTTAGCACTAACATTTTAGACTGAGCATCTGAAAGTGCATTGCTTTTATCCATTATCTTTTGTGTGTACTTCTATTTGATTTCAACCTGAACCTCAAATTGGCTATTAAACTCTAATTCCTTTGCATTATGTAAGTGGCCTAGTATTATGATGTGGAACTGAGAATTTGTCTTTCATTTCTCTGTGTGCCACTAAGACAGACAAAGATGATTCTTTCTCAGCATTCTGCACACATACATCATGCTGCCTTCTCTGTCTACTGTAATACAGATAGATTTCACTGCTTTTGTTAATTCTGTCTCCACGGGGCATTGGCCTGTAAGGCAGTTGTTCTCTGACCTCCTCACCGATGTGAGCATCCTCGTCCCCACCACTGTATCTGCTTTGTCTCACAACACTTGTCCTCTCGTCTCCACTCTCACACTTAGGAAACAAGTTCTTGGAAGCTCTATGAAGCAGGTCCTTAAGAGTCACAGAAAGGGGACTGCAAACAGGAGAGGAAATCCAGGTTTCCCTGTATTTATACAGGGGTGGGAAAAAGTAGGTTTGCAGTTGATCGTATGCAAAATAATATAATAATTAATAAATAATAACACAAGAATAAGCTCTGTGTCTCACATACTCACCACTGCAAACCTACTTTTGCCCACCCCTGTAAATACCCATATGTTGTGTTGCTCCCTCTTTAAATCAGCTTCTCTATGCCTAGTGTCTAGTATTCCAGAGTCCAATAGTTCCAGGGACCACAGCCTTCTCTCCCTGTTTAAAAAAGTCCTGTACCAAAATTATTTCTATCAAAAATTATATTTCCATTTGAAAAGTATGAGATTTTCCCCATGTGTTTGGTTACCCAAATCATCTACATAAATAATATGTATTCAAGTCACAGAAGGTGAAATTATTACTCTAAACTCAGAAGTCAAAGAAGAAAAACATTATGCTAAAGAAATATATTTCATTTTATTTTTTATTTTTTTTTGTTAATCCTCACCCAAGCATATTTTTCCATTGATCTCTCAGAGAGTGTGGAAAGGAGGGAGGGAGGGAGGGAGAGAGGGAGACAGAGAGAGAAAGAGATGTCAGTGTGAGAGAGACACATCGATTGGTTGACTCCCGCACAACCCCTACCGGGGCTGGGGATCGAACCTGCAACCTTTTGGTCCACGGGCCAATGCTCTAACCACTGAGCAAAACCAGTCAAGGTGGAATTATATTTCATTTTCATGCTTTCAAAATTACTGTTAAAAAAATCTGATTTAAAAATATGATCAGGACAATGATGACATCCTTTCATTCTGAGGGATATGCAAATATCTGATTGCACTTTTTCTCAAAAGGAAAGAGAAATAAACCACTGACACTGGACCTATAGTGCTAGATCTAAAATACTAAAAAGAAAAACCCCAAGGCATGCCCTCTAGGGCCCTTGGGACAAATGTCCTGTAGGAAAGTCCTTGTGCCAGCCGTATGACCCCAGGCAAGCCTTGCAACCTCTCCAAACCATTTTCTGTATTTGTAAAACAGGAATAGTTTCCAGTGAGTTAAATTAGGTTTTTTATTCCTTCTACACATATTTACTAGGTATTCCCCATATGCTAGACATTGTGTTAGGTACCAATGATATAGTAATAAACAAGAAAAAAAATCTACCTTTGTGGAATTTGTATGGAATGGTAGATGATATAAAGAACTAATTATACATATATAAACAAACACAGGTAATCACAGATTTTTAAATATAGCTAAGAATGAAATGAATAAGGATGATGTGTCAAAAGTAACTGGGTTGGTCCAGCTGGTGTGGCTGGGTTGGTTGAGTGTTGTCCTCTGCACCAAAAAGGTTGCAGGTTCAATTCCAGTCAGGTCACATACCTGCTGGTTTGCAGGTTCGATCCCCAGTCAAATCACGATGTACGTACAGAAGGCAACCCATTGATGTTTATCTCTCACATCGATGTTTCTCTCTCTCTTCTCCCTTCCTCTTTCTAAGCGTGTCCTTGAGTGAATATAAACAAACAAACAAAAAAAAATAGTAACTGGGTTGCCCACTTTATGAGCGGTAGAAAAATCTGCCTGACTAGATGATATTTGAGCTGTAATTCATGGATGAGACTAAGGGTCCTATGAAGAGCTTATTGAGAAACATTCCTAGCAAATGGACAACTCCAGTGTCTTGACGAAGGAGAGTCCTTGCACATTCACAAAATATCAATAGCACTAAACTGTATCCTGTTGAACAAAGGAGAGGTGGAGAGGAGGTAGGAGAGAAAGGTGAACCACACAGGCTGAGAGGCATGGAAGGAGTTTGGATTTCTTCCTGTGGGCAGAGATACCACTGCAAGATGATAAACAGGGGAATGATATAATTTGATTGGCCTTTTCAAGCCTACTCTGCAGCTATGTAAAGAACAGATTGAGAGGATTGTAAATGGAGGCAGATACTATTCAGGTGACCGGGTGAGGAGCGTGGCAGCTTACACTAGTTGATGGGATGATTATTTAAAGAGGGAGGTAAGTGGATACCTTTTGGAGGTAGACACGAGGATTGGTGATGAGTTGAAAAGTAGGGGAGACGGAGATGGCACCAAGGGGAGTCTTCAGCCGTTACTTGAATGGTGGTCCCCTTCCCTGAGACAGATCAGATGGATGGGAGTGGGGCAGGGATGTGGGGACGAAGTGGACAGGGAGACCAGCTCTGGACCTCACAGCAGCTCACTTAATTATGTGGTTTCTATCTATGTGTCAGGTCCTTGGGCCTCCTCCGCTCCATTCCCTGCCCAAGGGCCCGACACAGAAAAGCTCTGCCTTAGGAATTTGATGTTTCTCTACCCATTCACTTTCTCTCCCTGCCTTTTTCCTCCTGATTCCTCTCCCTTTGCCATTTCCAAAAGAGGTCTCACTTCACTTTTAAACAAAGGAAGACTAAGTAGTTACTCTCACTTCCTAGAGTGACAAGGCATGTCCCACGTGTCAGGAAGAATGATGTGACTTGAACTGTGCTTCATGAAGATGACTCTGGCAGCAATCAAAGAGGAAGTGGTTGGGGGCTGGGAAATCAGAAATCAGTAGTCAGGACCACAAAGAGAAGACATTGGTTTGGGCTATATATCATTATATTTAATTAGAATCCTAAATCGTGAACTTTTAAATTATGTACAACAATCAAATGTCCATTTTAACTGCCCCATATAAAAGATTGAGCTTTGTTTGGACACTGGTAAGAGAGAGGTATAAGGTAGGTGACAGGAGAGAGGTGAAGAGAAATAACAGAAGGTTATAATAAATCTACGGATTTAATAGACTTTAGATCTACAGCCTCATGAGTTAGGGCAAATTGCTCTCTTATTTTCTTTATTGTACAACCAGAACCCATTATTTTTATAATGAATACATTTCCTTTTCTTCTGTGGTTGACCATGAAACTTAATAAGACCTAGAATAGATACCCTGCATAAAATATCCAGAACATAAATGAAAAATATTTTCCCTTTTTACTTTCTTACTCACTTGAGAGTATCGATATATCAGACAGGTATCTTTCTGTCAAATGCATCCCTGTTCACAAATTTTTTTGTACTGCCTGTTACAAATATTACCTGTTAAAAATATTAGCAGATTTCAATGTCATTTTCTGCTCAAGACAATAAAAGATGGACAGTTTTCAAAATAAGCTGTCAGAGCTTATTTTTTTTGAAGGCTTAAAGATTGCCTGTGTTTTAACTTTAATGGAAATAATTTTGACTTGCTTGAATAATAACATTCATATAAAGAAAATTAGTAGACATTTACATACAGAACCCAGTGATAAAATCTTTGCAACGTTAACTTTTGCTCTTTACTGTTAAATCTTTCTGCTCCTTAATATGTCGCTGAGAGATTTCAGAAGGGTCACTGAAGATAACCTGCCAGTTCTCTAAGGAGGTTGAATATAACACAACCAGGGTTCTACCATTCAGAACAATTAATTAAATTTTATGCTGTTCACAGCCTTTTGTATTTCCATACCTTACTGCTGATCAATTCTCTGATGTACATGTGGGAGAATTTTTAATTTTCAACTATAAAACTGATTAAATCACATATAATTTCCTAATTTAATGTGTGCTTTAAAGCTTAGGATTTTTTTAAAGGAATTTTTAAATTGAATTTTACAGAGAGAGGAAGGAATAGGGAGAGAGAAAGAAATATCGATGTGAGAGTGATACATCAATGGGCTGCCTCCTGCACACCCCCTACCAGGCATGTGCCCTGACTGTGAATTGAACCGGCAATCCTTGGGTGCATGGAGAATAGACAGACAGATAGATAGACAAATAGATGATAGATAGATAGATAGATAGATAGATAGATAGATAGATAGATAGATAGAGGAATATGGCTGCCCTGGCCAGTGTGGCTCAGTTGGTTGAGTGTCATCCCATGCACCAAAGGATTATTAATAAGTACAAATGAATAAAATTATTCATGTCACTGGAAGCATGAAACTTTTTTAAGTATTGGAGTTCTGATCTAATTCCAGAAAACAAGTAAAAACTATCCAAATTTAGGTTGGACCAAGTAATTTAGTTTTTTTCATGGTTTACCCTAAAGGAAGCCAATTTTCAAAAAGCTAAAACAAATGATGAGAATATTTATATTCTTAAAATCATTTGACTTAACAAAAAATTTGTTCTTGATCCAGGCAATTTAAATTACAAAAAAAAAAAATCATTTTAGTTTTCCCAAAAGGTAATGAGGCTACATAAATGCTCAAGTTGTTGAATTGGTATTTTAGATATGCTTGAAAATTGTGACAGTTTCATACAAGTGAAAACAGAAAATTAATTCTTCTGTATTTCAGGGTCCATTCACATTCCTAAACTAGTACAATCAAAGGCAAGTGGCAGAAGTAATTCCGGGGCTCTGCAGCTAAGCTTACGGGCTTCAACACACTCATCGGTTCCCTCCTGGCTGCACAACCTTAGGCATGTTACTTGTGTTCTGAAGCATCAGATTCTTCATCTATAAAATGGAGATAATGTGTTCAACCTCAGCATTGTCGTGAATGTAAACAAAACAATGCATAAGGAATGCGGTTAGTGATTATTAAATACAACACAGAATTATATCCAAATACCACGTGTGCACTAAATGAAAATTTACATCAGTACTTAGGTTTGCTATTTAGTCATTTTTATCCCTTTCTCAAATCTTTTTTCCTCTTTTTCTTCTATTTTTAAATATCAGATTTCCCCGCATAAATCATGCCCCTTTAAAACTTAAGGAGGCTTCTTCCTAGAGTCCAGAATGTTCACTAGCACCTTATCTTGCCACAGCTTTCTGACATGCGGCAGGTGTGTTCCTCTGGGTCAGACACACCCAGAGCCGTGGTCCTCAAGCGAGGTGCATGTCATGTGCCTCTGGGAATGCAGAAGGACTCCCTAAGGGATTCACAAGCACGTGGAGAATTCAAGAATCAATTTCCGTAACTTTATCTTTCACGTGTATACCTTGCTAAACTTGATCTCGCTGAGCGAGCACCTCCACAGCAGGTTTCTCTTTCCCCATCCCTTTCATACACACCCCTCTGCTCTTCAAAAGAAAGACCTAGCTCTCATCTCTCCATAATATGATGATTGACTGCTCCAGGGTGAAAAAATTGTACAAACACAAATCAACCCCAAAACAAACTAGTTTGTTTATTTATTTATTTATCTATTTATTTTTTAGAGAGTGGAAAGGAGGGGGGGAGAGAGAAAGAGAAACATTGATGTGAGAGAGATACATTGATTGGTTGCCTCCCACACTACCCCAACCGGGGCTAGGGATCGAACCTGAAACCCAGGCATCGGACCCGTGACCCTTCGGTCTGAGGGTGTACACTCTAACTGCTGAGCCAAAGCAGCCAGGGCCAGACTAATTTAAATATATGTTTTTTAGACAAAGTGAAAGATGCTAATCACTAGGTAATAAATCCTTCACTATTCAGAATGTTTTCGGTCTTTAACAAAATTATAATCATGATTTTTTGGAAGAAAGACTTAGAACCATATGATAACCAGAATTTTAAAAACTTAAATTTATAAACATATTTTTCTTAATGAGAATTATAGAGTGATAAAAAAACTTTCATATATAAAATATATTACATTGCAATACAATTCTGTGCCCAAGGATTCCGATTTCTCCACTTCCTCATCAACACTTAGTATTTTATGGGTGTTGTTTTCTTCTGATAGTAGCTGTCCTAATGGATGTGAGCTAATATCTCATTGCGGTTTTGATTTACATTTCCCTAATGTTTAGTGATACCGAGCATCTTTTCAAATGCTTGTTGGTACAAAATTATTTTAAGTACCAATATTCTTTATTCTGAGAAGATCAAAATTTATCTTTTATACATTAGCATTGACAGAAGTTCTAGTAAATGTTGGTAGGGCACAATGCTATTAAACACTACTCAAAGTTCAAAATATTGAAATATCAATATTCTCTTGTAGTTTTCCAATTAGTTAAGAATATGCCTCGAAAAGAACTCTAATATTGGTTAATCTTGCATTCTTTGTTTTAACTCTTAGATTAAATTTTATCTCAAAAATCCTGTCCAACAGCTGTAAGCTTCTATTTTTCAAAGGTGTTATTATAACACACCAGAAAAATGCATATCCTCCCTGTCTCATAAGATGGAAACAAGAGGTAAACATGTTGTCTGAAAGAAAAAAATATGTTATCCAGAAGCTCTAGTAATCTATTTCTCTTTTCCAATTCTCTGTAGTTTCCATAATGTTATACTTAGGTTTGTTTATTCAACAGTATTTATGCACTATCAATTCTGCTTTAGGTACTGACCCCTCCGAGATAAAATGGTAGTTTCTGTCCTAAAAGATCTCATAATCTAGAGAAGAGCGGACAAAAAAGTCAACAAGTTTAACTCAAAACATCATGTGTTGCCATTGAGAGCAATTTGCCCAAGGTCTTGTGGGAGGATAAAGGGAAATAATGAGGCAAAGCCCAGAATTTGGCAGGTGCGGGGCTGTGAGAGATGAGGTGGGAGTATGAGGCAGAGATAAGAGTGCCTTGGAAGTGTTATGTCAAAGACATAACTTAAGGTTTCCTACAAATATTTTCTACTTAGTTTCTCCGTCTTTTCATTTTAATTGATAATTTTGATCCATTTATGTATATTCCAATATGTTGCTTCAATGGATAGATGTAAAAATTGTAAATATTGTGTTACAGTTTGAATTTTACACAAGTATAAACAAATGCTGATGCTTTAACTGCCTGATTTGATAACCATTATCTTACAAAGTCATTTTCTATATAATTTATTTCACACTAAATTTGTACTTCAGTTTTACATTGAAGGAGGAACATTTATAGCTTATAAAATAGATTCATGTCATGTAAAAAGTTTTAAGATATTCTTGTATTCATTTTTACCTCATTGCCAAGGCACTGATTTCCTTGGGATCTTAAATTCTCATATTTATGTAACTCAAAAACATCGATTAAAAGTCAACCTAGAGAAGAAGTCTCTTTGATGTCTGCGCTCCTGGCTTGATGGTTTTAGATTAACAATGAAAGCGAGGATGCCCCTTCAGGCATTTGTGCTTGATTTAAGAAAGCTCCCCAGTGAAAGGTATTTTTCAGGTTCTTATGGTTTTGAATGCAATTAATATAAAAGAAGTCTTCCACTTAGCCTCAGTGGATTAATTACAAAAACTAATAGAAGTATTGTGTCCTATTTAGGTAATTTATTGAAAGTTGATGATTTTTAAAAAAATACCTATTAAGCTCTTGCATTATTTTACTTTCATTTCTCTAGTCTGCTTGCCATTATACTAAATGAATTCAATAGAAGAGGTCACTCACCTGGAACTTGCTTTGAATTGAAGGGCTTAAATGAATTGAAATCCATGCAGTGAGACAGAAGGAAATGCATACAGAGACAAAAACTGGGAACAGAAATAACACAAAAATAAAACAAGTCGCTCCATTTTGAATCGTGCTTTTCTAGTGCTGCTTCTGTCTTCTGCCTTCAGAACATAACAGCAGCTATGTTCTGGTCCCTGGCTTTCACGGTCCTTGGCCCCTGTTCGTCCTTCTCTCGGCACTGAGTTCCCAGGGAGATGGGAGAAAAGCCAGTTATTTGGGTCCTTCAGTTCTGCTCTGTCACTTCAGGTGGGCAGCATACCGCTGGAGGGGTCCATTCTATCATCATGCCTCTTTGTTCTCTCTTTTCTAAACATTTCTATTGAAAGGCTTATATATACATACTTTTCAAATGTTCTTCCTTGGCTGGTGTCACAAATGTTTGAATTCCCAGAAGCAGCTTGATATTTTCAAATCATGGGTTGCATTATGAGAATCTGGATTCAACAACCACTTTAATTTAAATGGCTGTGGACTTCTTTCTTTTAATCCTTACCAGAGGATATGCTTCCATTTATCTTCAGAGGGAGTGGTGTGGGGCGGGATGGGGAGAGAAAGAGATGGAGAGAAGAGCATTGGTGTGTCTCACACATCGACTGGTTGCCTCCCGCAGGACCCAGACAGGGCTGCAACTGAGGTACATGCTCTTGACCAGAACCGAACCCTCGACTCTTTGGTCCTCGGGCTGACGCTGTAACCACTGAGCCAAACGGGCCAGGGCTTGTTTTAATTAATTAAAGGAGCTAACATACTGAGTTATTGACATGTGCTGCTGGTGGTGTAATTTATGTACATTCTCTCACTTAATCTTAGCAATTCCTTTATAAAGTAGATACTGTGATTAATCCCACAAGGTCTCACAATGTAATAATAACAGCCATAGAGCTAAAGTTTTGCCTCTGGGACATTTTCCTCTAGAGTCTATAGTGTTAGCTCTGTGCTATGTACTTGTTAGCCAAAGCTCAGAGCACAGTGATGTTCACTTGGTAAAATTCTCACAAAAGTTTAATTAAATGGAACTGTATTCATGTACTGGCAGCCCATATTTGATGCTTAGTTATAGTCAGAAATTAAGAACTAATCATTTCCACAGTAAAAGAATAAATGTAAGCCTAAGACATTAATTTGCTTATTATTTTTTGCCATGAAGGATATAATTTGATAATCAATCTTATATGCTACACAAACATTTTGAACTTTCTTAAATTATTAACCTTGACCCTTGTGATATTCAGGAAACATTAAAATGTAAAAATGCAATAAATATCACCAGTAACTACATAATATGGTGAGCTGTGTGAAATATGATCAGTTACTTTTATTTGGAAAAACATAATATTACTCTGTTTTGACTCAAGGGTGTTAACATTTTCAGTGTTAGCCTTAATCTTTCTTTTGATCATTCAATTATTACATTCATTTTTCTTAGTGAAATGGAAAAACATCTCAATTGCCAAAGCTAATGATGTGTTCATAGGGTCTTAAAGTGTATATCTCATTAGGTTTCTGTTTTTCAGCTGGTAAAAGTTTATGAAGTCAGTATTTGTTTCTCTTGGGGGAATTTTGCTTGTATATTTTAAAGATACATTTACTGTTTCCTTCGGGTGATTTGTGCCAATATCTGTCCTTCATTGTCATAGAAACAAAAGTTTTTCCCTTTGCAGTCTTAAGCAGTTCAGATAGATGTTGTCTGTTCTTCCAAAACATGAATAGAATATTTGCTTCATGTTTTTTCAAAAAAATTTTTTTAATGTTTTTTTATTTTCAATTACTGTTGGCATTCAATATTATTTTATATTAGTTTCAGACGTCAAAAATATTTTTTTCTTCATCTTTGAAGAGAGTATGTTTATCCAAAGTTTATGAATTAATATGAGATTTGTTTTATACTTTTTAAAAAATTTAACTTGAACTCTGATGCCAAACAGCCTCTTGAAGTAGTCTTCTTGTTGCAATTATGTTAATATTTAAGCAAGTAAAAATAGCCATTTGTGATACCATCACAATACCAACTACAACGTTTCTAAGAAGGCATGAGCCTGAGCTTCTTTCCCCTCTGGCAGTACTGTCCTATCCTCTCTATCCATGTGAACCCTTATTTTTAAATGTTAGAAGAACACTGAGATGCTGTTAGAGTCTTTAATAGTCAGATAGATCTCCCATAGCAAAATGCTGTGAAGAGCAACTTTGATATCCTTATTTTGGTTCTGATATATGCAGAAAGTGATAATAAAAAGCTTAGATTTGAATTTCGTATTTTACAGTGCTTTCAAATACCTTTTGTCCTAATTTGGTTTCACAACACTCTTGTTGGTAGGTGTGAACCCATTTTAAAAAGACACAAAAATTTGGAGAATTGAGTTGCAAGTCGGAGGTCAACTGCTTAGTAGAGTAACAAATTAAACCTGGGTGTTCTGATCACAATCTTCTCCCAGTTCCACATCACTCTCCATGGTGAGATGCCACAAAAAGAGAAAAAAATGGAATACGCATCTCTAAAGTAATTTAAATTACAAGATGTAATAGCATCCCATATTCAATTGAAAGGCTTATAATATATTTTTTTAAATATACGTAATTTATACATATAAATATTATGTATATAATATAAACATGTTGGCAAAAGTAGGTTTATATTTGTGAGTATATAAAACAGTTTTTACTTGTATTATTATTTATTTATCATTGTATTATTTATTACTATTGTTAACCTACTTTTGCCTACTCCTATATTTATTATATAATATACTTGCAGAATATTATATATATAGCAAGACACATATATATTATATATATTATATAATATACATATATATTTATTATATAATATACTTGCAGAACATTATATATATATGTATGTGTATATATATAATAAGACATATATATGTCTTAGATGATCAAACTTTCTTTCCTATTTAGGAGTTTTTAAGTGTGACAGAAAGAGAGAACCTAAAGGAATCTTTCAAATTAGTCACCCTGGAAATGATGGACAAATTGAAATGTTGTTTGAACATATGAATTATTTACTTTGTTCACAGCTGCAAACCTTTTTTGAGACATTCCTGAGGGTCAGTTCACCTCTTCAGGCTTTTGAAAACATGAAGGAAGCAATTAGCAAACTCCTGCTGGCAGCTGAAGCATTCAGTGCAACATCTACTCTGGGACCAAAGGCCTTCGATAAGTAAAAACAAATTCTAATGTTAAAAAAAAAAAAAAAAAAAGAACAAAACCTACCTTCTAGAAATTGATTGCTGGTGAAAATATATCTTAATTATCACAAGTAGGTGCTTCTTGGAAAATGTTATGTCAGTATACAAATACAAACTTCCAAACTTATGTTTCTTTGTTTATAGATCCTAAAACATCAGAGCATATTACAGACTTGTCAGTATCTAAATAACGGTCACAAGAAGCAAAGTACAGTCACTTAAACTGATTTTTAAATTTACAGTGCCTTTCAAGCTTAGCTATTTCTATCATATATACTTCCATCGACTAGGTATATTTTTATTTACAGACTTTATTCACAAAACTTAACAACTCCTCTCTCCATATCTATGTTAACTTGAATATAATTTAATGTTTTTTAGGGGTGGGGTTAAATCTAGTTGCCAGAATAGGGAGGCGACTCGATTAAGCTTTATCATGCTTTATGTGAATAAGAATGCCTGGCATGTAGGAGTAGGAAAGTTTCCTTCTCTTATTTAAGTGCCACAGAGTAACTTCATTGTTTAGTTTGATGTGTTATGAATACTTTAGATATATTTGTATTTTCTGTAAGAAACAAAACAGATTCCAAATCCAAAATTAAATTGTATGTAATTTAAGATTATCCAAACAACTACTCTTTTTAATTATTACAGACCTCAAAATTTATCTAGAGTAACTATTAATAATATAATTCCAAGCAATAGCTAAAATGTAGCAAATAGATTATAACTGTGTTACCTGTGTTTTTATTTCAGATGCAGGTTATGTTTTCAACTTTTAACTTTTGATGTTGGTTTCAGCAGTGTCGGGTCCCCTGTAGTGCTCCAGGTGAGTGTGCCAAAGCCTCGTGTGAGTTTTCACCTTTTGCTGAAGGATGTGTGTGTGTTTGTGTTGTTTTCATTTGTAGTAACGAGTCAATAAACAGCAACTTCGTTAAAGTCACTACTTATATTTATGGTGGTTCAGAGAATTAATTAGTATGTGGAGAACCTGTGATTTGAGTTCCAGTTCCCACTAAGTATTCTTATAGAACAAGCATGGATTTTTCTATGGTTCAAATACTGTTTACAAAATAACTATGACATAAAGCTACATATGTTGAATGCAGAAAAGCAGACATTGAAACAATAGAAACTAGAGATTACCAAACTTATTCACATTCTATTCTTTACATAGAGATTTTTACTTTAAAATTGGCCTATATTTTAATTTTAAAGGTCATAGGGATTTTTAATTTATGATTTTTCTAGTATGAATACATAAATTCAGGACTGTTTTTGTATACTCTGATTCTTTTACTTCCTCTCAAATCAAACTAACTTATTCAAATAATTTCCTTCAAGATATTTTTAATCTAAAATAACCATTAGTAAAAAACATTTGATTGAATTAGTCTATAGAAAGCTTCATTCTGAGATATGGAGTGAGAAGACAGGAAGAGAAACAAAATAAAATTATATGCAACCAGAATTCAATTTTATATTGCATTGATTGATTTTCAAACTTTTATATTAGGAGAATGATTACATTATATGTGGCTCAGATATTTGGTTGAATAGTTCAAAGATTTGTCCATAAAATTTTAAAACTTTATAAATTTATGCTTTCTAATGGTCATTCATTATTTTACATACATCTAACAGTTAGTTATGCTCTTTAAAACTTATTGTTCAGAAATCTCATGTTATCTTCCATGGACACAAATTCTTTAACAATGGTTTCAAGCTAAACTAATGTGACTTTATAATCCGGTAGTTAATTTTCTTATAAAGAATTGCATCTTCAAAAGAATATTACATTTTATGAAACTGTTGACCTCCGAAAAGACCACTAGATGTCAGTTCTGATCTACAATCCAACAAGAAATGAATCATATCTTAGAAGTGATCCCACTTATTGCAAGTCAATAAAAAATTTTCTGTGCTTTTACTTTCTCATAGGTGCATGAGCATTTAAATTTTCAATATGATGATAATATGGATTTTGAGGACCAAAACACAGAATTCCTTTTAAAAGACACTTTCAATTTTCTCTTCTCTAATGAATCTTCCCTTTCCATATTTTCTGAGATATTTCAGAGACTTTACAGATCAGGTGTATTTAAGGTAAGTGCATATTTTTGTACTGGCAGATTTTTTTTTTCAAGTAATTCTTTACAAAATGCTATTTTCTTTATTGTGTAATTAAGTAGCTCAATAATTCATTTGAAATTAATTTGTATCAGTTATATTACACCTCTTAGTATTTTTCTGACCTGAAGACTAATATTATTTTTGTTCAACTGAGTATGTAACTAATCATGATAAAGTTATGGGTTGAAATGAGCTAAGGCAGCTCTTAATTCCTAAGGAACATTTGTGGATATTGTGAATAATACATATTATATATTATAGGATACTTTAAAAGGAATACCATAACTTTTTGGAGGCAGTCTAGAACAAAAAGTTGAGTGTTCTCGATTGACATCAAGGGGCTTGAGTTATAATACTATTTTTTTTTAAAGCATTCACACCTGGTTAACATACTTGATTAGATACTGGTGATTAGGTATAGTGCTTCACAGTAGCATTGATTAGTTTTTATGGTATGTTAATACAAGTTTTCTTGGTGCCTCAAAATATCTGTACAGATTACTAAGTACAGGATTGTTCTCTGTGTTTTGCTGCTCCATTCTCAAGTACCTGAAGGCTGGAGGAGACTTCCTGTGTTCCTGAACTGTCGCACACATTCCGCCCTCCTGGCTCCTCTCCCCACCTTACTAGCAAAGCACTACTGAGCAGTTTCATTCAGGTTCTCTGTCCAGTATGAAGTTCTCTTATATTCAGACACCGTTGTTACAAGTTGAAGTTACTATATATTATTTAGCATTAATTAGCCCAGCTGTTTATTTATAGAGTTCAGCATTGTATTGGTTTATGAAGTGGGCAGCAACTGGGCTGTAGCAAATACTTGAGTTGTTTTTTTCCCCCTTTTATTATAGGGTGAAAACTATGAAAAGGAACGAAATCAATGCCTATCTTTAGAGGAGATTAACTCAATTATGACTTTCATAAAGGAACTTGGGAGTTTGGGACAATTCCAACTGGTAAAACAGAAGGGACATTTGATTCCTCTTGATTACTGAGATTATAGTAGATCAGCCATAAACTACTTGATTTTGACTTCAATTTAGGTGAAGATATTTCTTTAACAGAAAACACCGTAGCTCCTTTCTTCTTTTCAGAGATATGAATATTAAGATGAGCAGAATACATATTCTTTAAGAGTTTATAAATAACATGTGACTTATTAAAGATAAAAGAATGTGGGTGAATATAGCTGCCGGGATCTGACAGTTTTTAAGGGGAAAATCCAAATTTTTCTAAACAAGTTTTGCTTTAGAATATTATCATGTAACCAAAATTTCTTTCTGCTTATTATGCTCTGTTTGTCACATAAAATCAAATATTATTGAGTACAACAACATTTAAGAAAACTACCTAAATCTTAATTTGTTGTAACTCATAGCAAACTAAGAAAGTGTAAAGTAAGAAAGAAAATGTAAATAACTATAGTAACTTTTACTGGTTTCAGCCTAAAAACTGGCATTATATTCTTTTCTATGTCTTTGCTTGGGTACTGTTAATTTATTGATCAATACAAAGGATAATTTATACATATGTGTGCATTCTCAGTACTTGCTGTGTTTCTAGTTCTGCCACTCTCATATAGATAGATTATAATGAATTTTATTTTTTCACCTCAGATGGAAAAACATTTTAACATAGCATTTAAAAAATCCACTGATAATTTATTATTAATGTGTTTGGATAAAATATTTATTTCTTACTATTAAAAAACTATGTATTCATATACTACTTATATGAGTTATAACCAGCTTACTAAGTTAATTAAGGAATGTTTGACAGTTGTTTTTATAATTGAGTCTCATATGTTGGAGGGTTCAAAGTAAGCTTATTTCCCTGAAGATAATTAAATGAATGGATTATTATTTTTAATTATTTGAAATATAGTATTACATTCATGACAGTTAGGCTTCATACTATACAATGGTTATCAAAGAGACCTGGCCTCATTCTTCAGGAATTCATCATTTAAGATATTGTGAATGTCTAGAATATCTCTTGGCACAATGTGAGGAAGAATTGAAGAATTATTTTGCAGGAGGAGGTGCACACATCAGTTTACTGACTCTGAGAGTTGAAAGAGAATAACGATAGATAATTTTTGGTAGGATTAATATCTCTCACTTCAATATAACTCACTTGTAACACAAGAGGATTCCTTCTCATTCTTCCTGATGCCTGACTCACTCTGTTATTCAGCTGTTTTCAGGTAGCTACACGAAGGAGAAATCTATTTATAGTCAATGAAAAGAGAACAAAAACTCACCCCACTTGGAAATATGATAAAAAAAAAATTCGAAGCTTATTAAAAGTGGATTTACCTTGAGGACTGCACAGAAAATTAAATTGTGGGACTGAAAATGGATGTTTAATAAACATCTGGTTTTTAAAATATCTGAATGAATATAAACTACTTCCTTAGTAATACTACATTTTAATTTATTGTCTACCACTTATTCTGATATTCTGTCTTTGAATGTTCCTTCTCAGCTCTTCCCATCAACTTCTCCTGGGATTCGATCTTTGATGCGTGAATTTTATGTTATGGCATATCCTATGGGAAAACCTGGTTCAGTCCTGACCCAATATTCATCTCTTTTCAATGTTTTTGAGCAATTTCAGCTCCTGAATAAAAAGGCAGAGCTACATCCACTGGAATGGTAAGATAGCCACAAATTTGAATTGTGCAATCCAAAAAAATCTCTAAAGATTGATTTCAAAAGGCTTTGCCTACATTAAAGTAAGCAACAAAAACAAGTGTGTCCAAAAATTCATGCTCTGGAAAATAAGCTTCCTGAAAGTATTGAAACCATAATGATTCTAGTGGTCTTCAAACACTGTAACAAAAATATATCCAACCGTTTTTCAAACCAACCCCATTTGACTCCATTAAAAAGTAATGTTTAAAGTTAAAAGTTTCCATCTAATTTCATTTCATAATATATATCCTTGAGTTATGGGAACATCAGACAGAAAGAATTAGGTGAGATTTTTTTATGAACCATCCGTCAGAATGGAGCCCAAGACAGTGTAGAGAGTTTTTGAGGTGTGACTTTATTCT
The DNA here is from genome assembly GCA_030848825.1 of Tadarida brasiliensis. NCBI lineage: Eukaryota > Metazoa > Chordata > Mammalia > Chiroptera > Molossidae > Tadarida > Tadarida brasiliensis. The sequence goes on along the minus strand of CM061267.1, from coordinate 27,217,320 downwards.
GGGCAAAACCTATCCAAATTTATAAAAATGTCTGTCTCTTTCACAAAATTATATTTTTTTAGAAGGTAGAACCTCAGAAGGAAACATTTGGCTGCAAGAAGAGTTCCTTGGCCTCCCATCTGCGCTTCCGTTCTAACGGGGTAATGAAAGGGAGGATGGGCCAGGAGAACATGTGACACCTCCGGCTGCTGGTGGAAAGGGCAATGCCCAAGGCCTTAGCTAAGCCTGCTGCTTTTTTATATAAGATAATTAAGGAGATATTTGACTTTTCTATGGCCAGGAAAACAGAGGTAAACCTAAACCTCCTAGGGAAATGAAAGACGAAGGCCGTGGTAATCAGTTCTCTCTTGCAGTCACCCTCGGGAATGACTTCTACTGACTTGGACTTCATTTCCTTCTGCCTTAGAGGATAGTGAAAGCAATTCTATAAGAAGCTTTTTCCCCCTGTAATTTGAAAATACAAATAATTATATATTTGAAGAACTCTTAAGACCTCTCTCAGGATAAGAAATCACTTTAATTGTCACAACTTTACGAAGTTGGCCTTATTCCTTCAATACTTGGAAGTAGTAGGCCTGACCAAAGGTTCTGTTTGTTTGAAAGTTAGGTTTTAAATAGTATAAATCAATGTTCCTTTGTTTGTTCCTTTCACTCACTGAAATAAGCCAAAACTGTCTCATTTGTCACCATCAATGGGGAAAGAGCAGACTGATTTACCAAGGAGCCTATTTAAGTTTGTTAAGCTCCCTTGAGATACACAAACCTTGGGAAGATTGTTTCCCAGTGAGATTTTTTTCAAGTTCCACATATGTTGTAAAGTTAACCAATTAAGTTACCTTAAATTCAGAATATTGAATTTACGTCTAACCTCACCCTAACTGATTGCCTTTCAATAGGGAATTTACTAGTGGTCAGTGTTGACTGCAGTTAGAAAAGGTTAGAACTTTTTTGAGTCAGACAGACTGAGATTCAAAAATCCCAACTTTAGAGCTTATTAATTGCAGCAGGTAAAGTTTTGAGCCCTCTGAGACCCAGTTTTCACATCTGAAATATGGACTGTGCTGCATACCATGTATTATTCAGAAGATTGCATTAGGTAAGGTCCATGTGTGGGTTCTGCAGTGCAGCCGGCAGTAAACAGTAGTGTACTTTCCTTTTCATGTTTCTATACCATCCAAAGTTTACTTTAGCATCAACAGTACGGGAGATATTTTGTTTTTTTCATAGGAAAAGCAAGATAAAATTGACAGATTTATCTAAGTTATCACTGAGACAAGTAAACTTTAGATCTTTATCAGGAAGCAATTAGTAAATTGCTCTTAAAATGTCTTAAGAAAGAATACTCAATTTAATTATCTTGCAATTTACCTGTGAGCATATGTATATTGAATTGTTATTCATGCTGTATTACAAAAAGGATACATATTGTACACATTTTCCAGATGAGGAAACTGATGCCCTGAGAAGGCCAGTCATTTACTTAAGCCACACAGCTAATAGAAACAGAGGTGACCTTCACATCCATAGTCTGGTGCTTTATTCCCGTACATCAAGCAGACAGGTCAGGCAGGTCAGGTGTAGTCATGCATCACTGCCCTTATCTTCACAATGGTCACCGCCAGTTTTTTTCCTGCAGAAAAAGCCAATTTTACATACTTATACTAACTGTGGGGTTTAATCACTTCATCCTTTATTTTATTTTATTGAATTTGTTTGGGTGACACTGGTTTGCAAAACCATACAGGTTTCAGTGTACAACTCAATAAAACATCATCTGCACACTGCAGTGTGCACCCATCGACCCAAGAAGGTCTCTTTCTGTGCCCATTTCCTTCATCCTTTCCCACCTCCACCCAGCCCCCAAACCCCTTCCCTCTGGCCATCACCTCACTGTTGTCTATGTCTATGTGTTATGTATATATGTTTTTTGGCTAATCCGTTCACCTTTTTTCATCCAGTCCCCCCCTCCCCTCTTCCCTCTGACAGCTGTCAGTCTGTTCCATGTATCCATGCCTCTGGTTCTGTTTTGTTTGAAATAAATATCTGCTTATAGCAACAAGGTGAAAAGAGATAAATTCAGAAAAGCAACAGTTAGGAAAGGTGACAGTGATGTCTGTGTCCCGAGGCTCAGAATACAGAGGCCACAACAGACTTAGTGTGATTCTGAACAGCATGTGCTCTCTCTGCTAATTTTGACTTCACTTGAAATAGAGGTGCAGGTGTACTTTGCTCTAATTACATGCTTTCCATGAAAACTCACATTTTGAAAACATAATTTATTTACAACATTAAACGAGAAACCACTGCAGGTTGACTTAAAACATCTCATTCCATTAAGAGAGTACCCTTTCCAAAATTCAGTTTATGTGCAGGTCAGGCTTGTATCTTTTATGAGCTTCACTTAGAGTTTTTGCTTCATATGAATTCAGAGATATTTCAATTAAACATATCTCATCCCATGCTTGTTTTATCTATTTCTAAATTGCTTGGGAGGAAGGAAATACAGTTGACCTTTGAACAACACTGGTTTGAAGTGCACAGGTCCACTTATAGTAGATTTTTAAATTTAATACACTCAACTGTTAGTATCCTTGGGTTTCTCATCTGTAGATTTAACCAACCACGGATCAAAAACAGTGTTTTCACATTCCCAGCTGCAGATTCCCAACTTCAGATAAAAAATGGTGTTTTCAATCATGGTTGGTTGAATCCTTGGACACAAAAGGCCAACTGTAGTTAAGTTTTTGGGGAGTCAAAAGTTTTACATGGAGCCCTGGCTTTTTTGGCTCAACAATGAGAGCATTGGCCTGCAGACCAAAGGGTCAGCGGTTCGATTCCTGGTCAAGGGCACGTACCTGGGATGCTGGTTCTATCCTTGGTCCCAGTTGGGGTCATGCAGGAGGCAATCACCCATGTCTGTCTGTCTGTCTGTTTGTCTGTCTGTCTGTATGTCTCTCTATTCCATTCTATCTAAAAATCAATGGAAAGTATCCGTGGGTGAGGATGAACAACAACAAGTAAGTCCTATACATTATTATTTTTTACCTCTAATTACTTTATTAGACATACATAGACAAAAATAAAAGTGCAATAAAATTATTACACATTAACAATATTTTTAATTCCTTGATTCTTAATTTTCTATCTGATGTTTATATTGTGAAGGAATTGAATATGGCTTATTCATCTCTTCTCCACCACAGAGCCCAACACGTATCTGGGATGATAAATATTTATAAAGTGTAATTAAGCACTGAACATTTGATTTAATCCTACTAGCATCCCTGTGAAGTTAGGCCAGTATTGTTATCTCTAGTTTGTTGGAGTAGAATCGGAGATTCACAACAAAGCACAGGAAAGTCAAGTCACATCCTGCCCAGTAATCTCTTTTATCAAGGCCAGAAATTTTTCTGCCTGCAATTTGGGTTATTTTGTTCCCAAATTTGAGGATTTAAGGGGCAATCTGGCCAAGCACTTACTTATACCACAGAAAAAATGAGGCAAACACACCAAAATATAACTAACTCTTACCATTCACTCTTGTTAATCAGAGTTTAAGGATGGAAGCCTTGGCAAGCCTTTCTGCATGGTACACTTACATTTCTTAGATTATATGTGTGTTCATCTCAGTCTGTGCCTCAGAGTTTCCAAGGCTTCTTGCTTCAAGACTGCAACTTTAGCCAAACAGATTCCAATTAGAATGTGTGTTCCCGAATCATTTCTGTTGGACCCCGGCTATCAGAGATTGCTTACTTTTGGACTGAAGAGTGACTTTTTGCCCTGGTTTTCTTCAAATGTTCTTCTGCTGATTAGAGATGATGAGATTTCCACCCACCTCACTTGAGGCAAGATTGCCAGTTTTGAAGAGTGAAATCCAGAAAGTGTTTCTTTGTGTTCAGCAAAATAACTGTGCCCACATAGAAAAAAAGAAATAGTGTGTTAGATGTAATTTCCATGAATTTTTGTTCATTTCATTGATCGAGTTGTTTGGTATTGCCTTTACAGGAATTCCTTCACAGACGATGAGAACATTGAAAAACCACAACTGCCGTTTGATGCAACTGAACGTAAAAAAGGTAAAAGGATAGTCCCACTTAACTGAACGTGAAAATTAGTATTGCATGGGCAAAAAACACATAAAAATTGTGTAGCTTCATTAGCAATTTAAAATGAAAATTAAGGAAGTGCTTCTTCCCTCATATTTGGAGATATTTTTCTTCTTACAAATGAGAGATGGGGAGAGTGTAGAGAAATAAGTATTCTCATGTTGTTGGTAGATGTATGAGTGAGAACCTTTCATTAAAGGGCTATTTAACAACATATAAGAAAAGCTTTAAGCCCTGACCGATTTGGCTCAACAGTTAGAGCATTGGCCTGCGGACCGGGTTCAGTTCTGGTCAAGGGCACGTACCTTGGTTGCAGATCGGTCCCCAGGGCCATGCGGGAGACAACCAATCAATGTTTCTCTCTCTCTCTCTCTCTCTCTCTCTCTCTCTCTCTCTCTCTCTCTCTCCACTCTATCCGAAGACAAATGGAAAATATATCCTTGGGTAAGGATTTTTTTTAAAAAGAAAAGCTTTAAAGTTATTCTTACAGGCCAGAAATTTCAATTCTGGATATTCATTTTAAGGAAATCATTTAAAACACATAAAATTTAATTACAAAAATTATTAATAAATGAAAAAATAGAAAACATCACTATACAAACCTAGTGGATCAGATAAATAAAATAAGCTATCCAATAAAATACTATAAAGCCATTCTAATATTGTGGGAACATATTTATGACATGAAAGATGTTTTTGATATATTGTTAAGTGAAACAATGGGCTATAAGCAACCTGAGCCTCAAGGAAAATTAATGGTGATTTTGATATCATCTCTTGTATTTTGTCTATGATTTCAATTTTTTTCTATCTTTGATTTTATTCTATTTTCTAACTGTTTCTATCTAAAGAATTTCTGAACTTTGGGTTATAATAAAAGAAAATATTGATAATTTTAAAAATACAATGAAAATCCATGTGACTCAGTGGACTGAGCATCGTCCCATGGACTGAGAGGTTCTGGTTCAATCCCCAGTCAGGGCACATGCCTGGGCTGCAGGCTCAATGCTCGGGTTGCGGGCTTGATGTTTCTCTCTCACATCGATGTTTCTATCTCTCCCTTCCTCTCTCTCTAAAAAATCAATAAAAACGTATTTAAAATAAAAAGTACCATTTCTACAATTTTTAAAAAATCAAAGTTTTCTTACTACAAATCAAGGTTTAATTCAATACTGTGGTTCTGAATGTGTGGTCCTCAGACCAGCAGCATCAGTATCACCAGGGAAACTTGAAAAATTCAGATCTACTGAATCAGAATCTCTGGGTATGAGGCCCAGCATTCTGTATTTTAATAAGCTCTTCAGATGATTCTGAGGCTCACCAAAGTTTGAGAATCACTGCTTCCACAGAATGAATCAGCAGGCCCAGTAAAATACTGATGATAAACTGACATTCTGTCCTACTCTCTCCCACCATTTTTTGCTCTTTAAAATGAATGGTTTAAGCACTCGGTGTTTTTGTTCACCCTTTTGTACCATAAATATTTATTAAGAAGTATTTTAGATAGATGTATGGTTGAATTCAGAAACTTAGAGTAAGTATCAGTTGAACCAACTAAGATGGAATTTCTGTAATTCTAAGAATTTGGGAAATTATAGCCATAGGATTATAAAACTGGGAGTCATGAGAGATCACCTTGAGGCAACGGATGGCATTTAATGGATGGCATTAAAAATAAATATTTAGACAATACATATTTTTCCCTCAATATTTTCCTGTTTGAAATAATCACTCTTTTGAGATTTGAACCAAATAACTTCTTTTGTTTTACCATAGCTTTCAGTTTAGCATAGAAGTACTTTCTGATACAATAAAGTTAAATAATAAAATATGTTTTATTAAATTATGCTGTGTTTGAGATTACTGAACATGTATTTTTAAATTTTGATTAATAGTTTAAAATTTATTTTTTTTAGTTGTGGTTCCACAAATTATAAATGCAACCAAAGAAGTGCATTGCAGTAATGGTGAGTTCCAGTGGAAGTGTTTCAGCAGCATTAACAGACACAGCTCTGCTTTGAATAAATCATTATTTTATTTTATTTGTGTATCTTTAGGCTACTGATTTATTTTAGTAAATTTTCAGAAGTTCTGAGGTTTCTGAAGGAGTGAACATCTATCACTGTTGCATACAAATATTTTTTAATTTTCTATTTTTGAACCTGAAATGTTATGTTGTATGTGTATTTGTTTAAGGTCAGTGACTTCCAAACTCATTTTGAAGGGTCCTAAGGGTGCTAAGGCTTTACGTTGGAGGCTGCTCAAGTTGACAAGCTTAGCTCCTCTGCTTTATACATTGATTTTTAAGACTCTCACCACCCCACAGAGACTCCTTTCCTGACAGATTGCTAATATAATGGATAGTACTTGAGTAGAATTTTCTTTATAACAATTGAGAGCTTCTAAGCTAATTTCAATATATTTCCTTAAAATTCTTGAATTTTTGCCTAAGTATAATCAAGAAAAATATATATTAATTTCAAGTATTATATGGATTTTAAAATTTAAAAATAATTGTCTTCACTGTCTGCTCAGCATTATTGCAGTGGTCTTGCAAATAAATCATTGTAGAGACTCCAACTGCCTTTTCCAAGATTACAGGGCTGTTAAATGCCTAAGCTGGGTCACAATGCTGGGTCTTCAGATTCTTTGTCCAAAGCTCATGAGTTATCTTAATATCCTATAATAATATGATGGAAAAAATAAGAGTTCTACATTGTCCAGGTGTTTTGGACAATGTTGTTGTTTTTTTACCTTTTATAACATTTATATAATTTATGCTAAAACATATACTTAAAAAATTTAGCCTTCACAAATAAAAATAATTATTCTGATAAAACATTAAAGCTGAAAAAAATGTGGAGTAAAGTCTAATTTATTATAAATCAGTCCTCTAATATAATAAAATATCATTTGTATCTTCAACAATGTAATTTAATTCATTCATTATGTTTTGACACTATCATTAAAATTAGGGTAGACTGAAAGGTTTTATAATAATATGGTTTAGTGGAATAAAATAGACATCCAATTAAAGAAAAGTAACATTTTAAATAAGGTATTGCTAATCAGGAAAAGATAACAGTTACTACTTATGCTATTCTCTCCCTGCACTTACCATTCAATCTCCTACTCCTAGCAAAATACGTGCTACTCAACTCAGTTCTCCTAAGAGACTGGTCCCTAGTGTGCAGTGGGTAACTAGAGCAAGATCAGAATGAACATTTGTCTAGAGTCTGCTGTGTGTTAAGCTCTGGGGTGATGCAGCATCAGGAAAGCCATTTCACCTCTTTGGTCTTCTACTTTCTCATTTATAAAATAAAGCAACTATATGAGATTATCTCTCTCTCTCTCTCTCTTTTCTTTTTTCTGTTCCCAGGTGACATGATGTAGATAATATGAACATGTTAGATAATTTCTTCAACCTTATTCATGGTTTTTTGTTAATAAAAGTGAGTCTGACCTGTGTCTTCATAATTAATCTTCCTACTTTTATAGTATAAGATTTTAAAGATAATAATGCCTCAGGACAGGTGGAATTATATTTCAGTCTAGGTTGTTCTCATGTTTAATATGAGTTATGATTATCCCTCAAGAGGGCAATAAAATTCTGTGGTTAAAAGAAACACATTAAAAGCAACCAAATCTTCAAATAGCTTTCCCATGTATACTTGCCAAGTAGGTCAAGCAGCCTGCTACCATCATACCCCATACTGGGTTCTCCGTAGATCTAAGGTGAGCTGGCCAGAGACAAGTTGCAAGTGGGTTGGGAAGGATGCAAAGGAAACACCAGGTGTTTGTACCAGTGACACCGATGATTCAATTGAATATGACATCAGGAGTAAGTCAGCTTTCAAGCAAGGGTTTAGGATGCAGCACTTAAGCTAGAGGTGGAGTTTCTGATGAAACCCAAAACAAGCACTTCCTAAAATCTTGCTTAAAAGTAAGAAGATTACAGCCTGGCTAGTGTGGCTCAGTGGCTTAGCATTGAACCATGCACCAAGAGGTCACCAGTTCGATTCCCAGTCAGGGCACATGCCCAAGTTGTGGACCCAATCCCCAGTGGGGGGCATGCAGGAGGCAGCCAATCAATGTTCTCTCTCATCGATGTTTCTATTTCTCCCTCTCCCTTCTTCTCTCTCTAAAATCAATAAAGACAATTTTTTTAAAGTAAGAAGATTCTATATTTTATTTCATGTGGGGCTGAATTTCAGTGTTGCAATGGGAGAGGCTCATTGAAAACTTTCACTGTTAAGCAATAAAATTCTGTGGTTAAAAGAAACACATTAAAAGCAACCAAATCTTCAAATAGCTTTCTCATGTATACTTTTCCATGTATAACAGGGAAATTAACTCTCCATGGCTGTTTCATAAAAATGTATATCAAATTGAAGTACAACTTCTATGATTACTATTTTGGGAAAAAAAAATTCATTTTTTTATTTATTTAACTGGTTCTAAGCAAAGAGGTGTAACGCAAGTATTTAAATACCCTTTTTGCCCAGGAAATGATCCTCTGGAAAGCACCTTTCATATCGCTGAACTTCAGCTTGTTAGAAGTGTTGTGTTGGGTTCATAGTCTCCATGAGCTTTCATGACCAACAATAGCCTGTTTTTACTGTGCTTACTTCAGTGCCTTGAACACAGACTATGCCTGAAAAAAACTTTGAGGAAAAACAGCATTATTAACAAGTGGTTGAATTAGAACACAAAGGTATGGTCCTTTTCATAGATGAAATCTAATAATATAATCTTACCCTTATTATTTTATTTATTATAAAAGGTTTAGGAGCTGATATAATCATCAAAATTATAGGTGCAATATAAGTACATTTATCAGCCAGATAAAAATTTAGGGTAACAAGTAAAATTAACCAGGCAGATAATTTACTCAATTCAATGACTTGTTCAACTAAATTGACTAGTTGTTTATCTTTTTCATTAAGAGTTTTCCTACAATGAAATTACAATATATCAGTTGCATTATTATTGTTCCTAATTTATCCCTGAGTAGTTTTTTCTTCTACTGGCTGAGAAAACCATAGCGTGTGGGTCAGAAATTTACAGATTTTTTTCATTTTCATTGTTTTAGTGAACGATGGAAGTTAGACTGTGACCTAGTTCTCAGAACTAGAATAAAATATTCATAAGGTTAGTAATACCCATTACCATGGATTTGGTAGTACATCTCTATGTCTGTCAAAGAAACAAAAAAGGTTAGTATTGTTGAAGCACAACATCTGGGATCCAATGGAAGATACGACAACTGGAAAGAAAGACAAGGGAGAGGTTGTGAAATGCCTTGCCTGCTTCACGAGGGGCTTGCACTGAATTCTGGAGGTGATGAGAAACCAAAACTTTGAAAACAAATGATTAGATTTGATTGTAGGAAATTCATTGTAATCGCCATATAAAAATAGAGGAAGAGGTAACAGTTAATAAGATAATTTAAAAAAATTTTTTTTCTTTATTGGTTTTAGAGAGAGAGGAAGGGAAAGGGAGAGAGAGATAGAAACATCGATGAGAGAGAACATCGATTGTCTGCTTCCTGCATGCCCCCCACTGGGGATGGGGGCCACAACCTGGGCATGTACCCTGACTGGGAATTGAACAAGCAGCCTCTTGGTGCATGGGTTGATGCTCAACCACTGAGCCACACCGGCTGGGCAATAATATGTTTTTTAAGTTCAGTTGTATAACTTCCTGCAGTGAATTCTGTCATCTTTTTTGTTAAGTTCTTAAACATCACTGAATATTTTATTTTAAAGGCAGTGCAAAGACACTTACATTTTACCAATTTCTATAGAATTTCTTATGTTTTTCTTTACTGAAACTTTGTTGTTGGTTGAAAAGTATGGAACTAAATACTTGTTAATATTTCTTTGAAAAACATTTTCTAAGCTTCTTTTTAAATTTTTATTTTATAACTTATCTTTATTGTTGAAAATCTTACAGATGTCCCCCCTTTTTTCTCCCATTGACCTCCTTCTCCCCTCTCCCTTCCCCCTTCACCACACTATGGTCTTTTGAGTAATTTGGTTATTCCAAATATGAACCTAATATAATTTAGCAGTGGCTGGTATATTTCCTTACCAAGATACTTTTGTAAAAATTGGTCTACCAAATAGAAACATTCTTTAAAATGGCTTAGAAACAATAGTATGAAGTAATATGCTAAATTCTCTAATAGGATTGAGCAGAATATAGCATTTGCTTCTTACATTTCAGTGTACTTTCTTAGGTTAAAGTGGCTGGTGTCAGGAGAGGGTGTCAGAGTACCCTGTGATGTTTTTGTCTCTGGGTGTTTGGTATGAGATTGAAGTTCACATTCTTTGCTCCACCCTGCTGCCTGTAAGCTACTTTGTCAATCCAATAGCAGTTTAATGACACTTCCCATTAAGAAATTTTCCTCATTCCCTGCTGGTTCTCTTCTGTTACCACCCCACAGAGTCATCACCCCCTGTTTACACTGCTGCTTAATATAGGCAGTAAATGCCATGAACATGTTATCAATCCACTGGAGAGACATTTTCCCACCTCCTGTGCCTTTAAAGTTTTAAGGGCTGAGCAAAAAAACACCAAGTAAAGTCAATAGCTATTATATGAGGCAAATTCTACAAAATTTGACAACTAGAAATCACAAATCAACAATGACCAGTTGTTTTTTCTTTTCCATTAAAAAAAAAATTACAGATGAAGACATACAATGTCATATCAAACAGATCTTCACACATCCACTTTTGGAACTAAGTCCTGAATTTAACCCGAAGATCAAAGATTATTATTCTGAAGTTCCCTTTGATGTGGTAACAGTGACAATCGGAGCGGAGACTTCCAGCTGTCAGTGCAAGGTGTACCTGCATGAACGGGCAGGGCCAAGGTACAGAATGCTGCTGGGCGGAGTGAAGACATCTCAGTGGGAAACAGACATTTGACTCAGCCTTTGAAGGTGGTTTAGAAAAGTTGAGGCATGAGATCAGTTGGAGAAATTGCCAGAGTGTGAAGTCTTTCCACCTTTTAGGTGTCATGTGGTTAAAAAGAACACATCTCTACAGATCTATCAGCAATCTTTGTGCAGAATCTTGGTAACCATATTGTGACAGGAGTGGGTCCTGTGATATGAAATATTGAAGAGGACTCATTAAGGGGGAAATTAGTTTATTGCTATCTTTGTGTTTTTAGATTGCTAAAGAGTTAATTCTTCTGAACAGTAGCTTCCTTCTACCCAACCCAACTCCTCAAGTGTTTGAATATTCAGGGATTGATTACTTAATAAACATGATGGCAATTTGTGGACATAGTCACATTAACTTTCCTAGTGTCACTGATATTCATTCTGACCCTTTTGAGAGTCACCAGCTATTTTGTTTGTAATTTTGAACAGAAGCGAAAACCTTTTTATATCCGTGTCCATAGCTAGGAAGATACTCATGGTCCCATGCTATAAGGAAAGAAATGCTCTTGCACCCCTGGGAGCCAAGAAAATGTAGTAAAAAGAAAAGAGGAATCGAGTCAAACGAAGCTGAGTCCCAAACCTGACTCTACCCTGTGACTTGGGCAGTCAGTTCATTTCCCAGTTCTGTTGTGTTCTCTATATTTTAAATGAGGACAATCATGGTTTTGTATAGAGTTGTGAGTGTTAAATGAGATAATGTATGACCTTGACAGATGGTTAATAAATATTAGTTCCCTTTCCTATAGTTTATAGGAGACATGACTTGTTTTGCAAGATAACTCTTAGCATACCAAAGTACTGAAAAACAGAAGTTAAAATATTTATCTCACATTTTAGGTTTCTTATGGAATTGTTCAGACCTTATATAAATTATAAGCATTTAATATTGATGTATGAATTCATTTGGACTGAACAGATGTTTCTCTCTCCAGCTTTGCCAACTACCCTCTGGGCTTAGGAGCAAACAAAATCTCAATGCTTGTGGTGGATGAATCTCCAGCCCAGGGTGAGAACCTGATCACGTACAAACTCACCATCTATCGAGAAGACCGTCCAAGTCTGCCCTTGTTTGAGGACTTCATGGCATGTGGTTTTGTGCAGGTAAGTGAATTTTACATTTGCACTTGGATTGAAGTGGAAGTGATGTTAACTCAGGTAAAAGATGTCAAGTGAAAATTGTTAAAAAAAAAAAAAAAAAGTATGCCTTCAAATCCAAACTACGATTTCATTTTTAAAAAAGTAAGAGTCTCAGCCAGGTATCTAAGATACCCTGTTGTGAGTGGTTTTCTTTTCAGTGAGGTGGCTCCTCCCTGCGCTTACTGTGTTCTGTGGATTTATTGTGGTTAATATTGAAAAAAATGTCTGAGTACTCACACTTAGTTATGAAATTGATTTTATATTTCCTTTTTAAGTTGGGCCGTGTTTCTTGGATTTGTCCCTGGATCTACTTTGGAAATTTTAAACTAGTTTTGATAGAATTTATTTTAAAGAGTGAGAGGAAAATTTATGGAACTATTTTACAGAAGGTAGACCCAATGAATGAAATTAAATTTGCTTGGGTAGGTATATTTCTAATTCACTTGTCATACCTTGATCATTCCTAAAGGCTGTAGTTTCTCTTGTGAGCAACACATTTCATTGATTTTGGAGGAGGGTGAACATTACCCACACTTTGTCCTGTTTGATGGTTCTCTGCTCTGGGTTTTTTTTTTCCCCTTTTTCAGGATTCTATGTATAAACTTCTACATTTCCTCACATTATATATCCTCACTACAGGTGACTCCAGGGAAGTGGTAATTGGTACTATTATCATATGCACTAATCCACTCAGAAAGTATAATTGAATACACATCATGCCAGAGGGATTTTTATGCTACTGGGGGCATTGACGCACAGAGGGTAAGAGTAATGGCTGACTGGACTTAGTGAGTGGCATGGATATACCACATTTTCTTAAATGTAGTGCCAAATATGGTATTCTCTCCTTCTCAGCCCACCACCAACACAATCTCTTTTATTCCCGAGAGTTTAATATTATTTTGTAAGCGTACCCAGCACTGAGATTTATCTTTTTCAAGGAAACACATATCTTTATTTTATGAACTATCAGCTGTTCAAAGGGAATTTCACATTGGTCTAAAGATTGCTCTAACACAGGAAGGACAGAACCATTATTCTGAAAGATAATAATGAGTACACTTAAAAGGTGGAAAAGAGTAGGGTTCCAGGAAGCAATGGTTAAACCAAGTTAAGTGGGTTTATTTATTGGAGGACTTCTCTGAACTTTTCATACATTAATTGAAATGGCAGGTCTTCAAAAGGAGAATATACAGTGTATAGCATTTCCAAACCTATTTGACATTCTTTCTGTGTAATAGCTATTAAATATTCTTCTGTGCAACACAGTTGAGGAAACACTGGGCTAGACTATGGGGATAACTTCAAAACATGTTCCTCTCAACAGCTACATTTCAGTTTGCTCTACTTAGAGAGTAATCCTTTGAAGCCCAAAGAGAGTAAACTAGGCAAGCAGATGCTATTGTCCTCCAGAAAGTGGTGTTGGCCTGGTCTGCTGGCAGGAAGAATTGCCCAAGGAAGACAACTGGGGAGAAACCCCTTTATACAAACCTGGAATCCTTAGATGGGATGAGTGGGAGCAAGAGGTGGCAATGGAGATTGGCAGCCATATCAGTAGGTAACCCCTTCGCTACTGGTGCCATCTGATATTTTTCTAACATTTGCAGCTCCCCATGACCTAGGAGAGAAAAGATCAAGAAAAGTTATCAGAAGCTGATTTGGAAAGGCACTTACTTCATAGGAAGAGGCTAACCAAAGGCCAAAAGCATATGAGAAGATGCTCAAACTCATTAGTCATCAGGGAAATGCAAATTGAAACTATAATAGGATACCACTACTCACGCTCCACAATACACAATATTAAAGGGACTGACAATACCAAGTGTTGAGGAGGCTGTGGAGCAATTTTTCCTTGATACACTGCTGGGCAGAGTGTAAAATATTTGATCACTTTGGAAAGCTTGGGCAGTATTACTAATGGTAGACATACCTATAACTTACAACTCAGCAATCCTCCTAGTTATATATCCAAGATAAATGAACTCATATGTCCATCAAAAGATATAGCTTAGAAATCTTTTTTTATAACTTTTAAAATAAGTTATTTTAAAGCAGACTTAGGTTTACAATAAAATTGAGAGGAAGGTACAGTGATTCCCCACGTACTCCCTGTTCCTACACATGCACAGACTCCCTCATTGTCAACATCACTCACAAGAATGGTGTATTTTTTTTAACAAGGATGAACCTACATTAACACATCATAATTGCCCAAATTCTGTAGTTTACTTTAAGGTTTACTACTGGTGTTGTATACTCTATGGGTTTGGACAAAGTATAATGATATGTATCCATTATTGTAAAATCATACAGTATATTTTTACTGCCCTAAAAGTCCTCTATGCTCTGCCTATTCATCCCTCCCACTTCCCACCAACCTTGGCAACCATTGATCTTTTGATAGTTTTACCTTTTCCAGAATGTCATATAATTGGGATCATGAAGTACGTAGCCTTCTCAGATTGGCTTTTTTCACTTAGTGGTATGCATTTAAGGGTTATTCATGTCTTTTAATGACTTAATAGCTCATTTATTTCAAGTACAAGATTTCTTAATATTAGTTGTCTTCATGATAGCTCAAAACTGTAAACAATTCAATAAGAAAAGAGATAAACACATTTAACATAATATTATTGAGATATTTTACGTGGATTGAATCACACAAAATGGATGAATCTCTAAAACACTATGTTGAGAAAAAGAAGCCAGACATAAGACATACTGTATTACATTTACATTAAATTTAAGAACAGGTAAAACTAACTTATGGTTCTAGAAATCAAAATAGTGGTTATCTAGAAGGTGTGGGTACCTCTAAGCATGAGTGACTTTTTGGGGCAAATGTCCTATGTCTTAACCTAGGTGGTGGTTACATATATAACCAGTTGGTATCTAGATATATATAAATGTATGCTCTTAAGATTTATGTAATTTACTGTATATAAAATACATAAAATGTATTTGGCCATTATAAATGATCTATCTGGACATAAGTTATACTTCAATAACATAAGAAAAAAACATTAGTGGGGAAGTATGTATTATTTTCCAAGATATGCCTCCTTTCTCAAATATTATATTGATTAGGACCAGTTAATTACCATACAATTACCTTAGATAATAGATCATATTAGACATTTGTTACTATAATATGAAGAAAAATATTGGAAATTTTTTGTGGGATGTATCCTACAGGTGATTGAAGGAAAATATTTCAGTCATTTATAAGAATCATTTCCAGGTCTTAATTTAAAGTTTATGTGTGGTCCCACAGTAGTACTATATTTTATAACATGTATAAGTGTCTAATAAGCACTAGTATTTCTTAGTCTAACTTTTGGAAACTGTCAAATGACTGAAGAGGTAATGAATAAATAACGTAGATTGCTTTAGACCCTTAATTAGGAATTGGGAGAAGTCAATAGCAGAGATTTTCTCACTAGAGAAAAATTCTAATCCAGAGACCCTTTACCTTATTTTTCTTTTAGGTTTAATTTCATTAGAGTCTTTAGGTTTCATTGCAAGTTGATACCATGATGAAGTTTAGAATACAAAGAGTGAGGGATAAAATTTCTATCATCTATCACTTCTCAGGTATTTGAGAATTTCCAAATTAAGTTAATAGATACATTATGAAACTTAAAAATTTTTGGTCTTCAGAATTGTTGTTTTTCTTTTCTGTCAATATCCACAGTGCCTTCCTTTGTTACATTCTTAAGGTTGAAATCCAGAGTCAACTATTGCAATAAATGATAGGCGGTTCTAGTGGAATCTCCAAAGCCTTACCTAAAACCTAAAAGAAAATGAATTGAACTGTAATTATATTTTATTTGTTGGTTAAGAAGAAAAATTACAATTATTCCTTACATTTCAAATTCAATTTTGGCCTAATGGGCTCCATTATTAAACTTTAAACAAACTCTAGCAATCCACCTTCAAATAACCAAAAAAAAGATAATCTAACTGGTGGTTAATCAGCGTCTTAATTTCTGCTTCCCTTGTTCGCTCACCTTCTTTCTGGACGACAACTACTCATTTGATCTCTCCACCAAAGACTAACAGTAAAGAGAAAGCAGATATAAGGCTTTCCAGTCAATTAAAAAATAAATTAATATGACTTTTTGGTGAATAATAAGCTAATTGAATTAATTTGTTAATAGACATTTTATATCTTTTATATGCTCAAACATTGTGTAGTACCTACTTAGCCATAATTAACTATTTGAGTTTAGTGTCTCTTTCTAATTATATTATCAATTGGAATTTGTACATGGTTGTCACAGAGATAACTCTTAGTTCAGTTAGTACCAGTGAGGGAGAAAGGGCTAAGTTATTTGACTTACATAAAACAACCAGATTTAGAATAAGGTTTCTCAACCTTGGCACTATTGATAGTGGGGCTGGGTAATTTTTTATGTGAGACAGCTATGCTGTGCATTGTAGCGTGTTTATTTAGCAGCATCCCTGGCCTCTATCCTCTAGATTCCAGTAGTATGACCCTCTCCAAGTGGTGACAACCCAAAATGTCTCCAGACATTGCCAAATGTCTTCTCAGGGGCAAAATCAACCCCAGTAGAGAACCACTGATAGAGACCAATGAGAAGTCCTATTTTTCTACTTTCTAGTAGGAAATCTACAAAATTTCTAGTGGTATGAATTATTTAGAGGTAATCCTTCAATATTAAAGGTTGAAGAATCAACATTCTTATCTTTTTTTCATCCATATATTTTTCACTATTTCTGTAGTCAGTGATACTATTCTGATGCTGTTTATTCTACTTATTAATTTGCTTTCTTTTCTGTCTAATGTAATTATTCTAATCAAAATATGCATTCATTTATAGAAAATATGATTCTTGACCTGGCTGGTGTTTCTCAGTGGTTGGAGGGTTGACCTGTGCACGGAAGGGAGGCAACTAATCAATGTGTCTCTATGCATCGATGTTTCTCTCTGTCCTCCCTCCCTCCTTTCCACTCTCTCTTAAAATCAATGGAAAAAATATCCTCAGGTGAGGATTAACAAAACCAAAAAAAGAAAATATGATTCTTAATAAAATGTTCAAAAGTCATAACATACATAGAATGTTATTTCACTTACATTTACCTATAAGTAGCATAATGTTTTGCTCTTAGGAAGAAAGATTTAGAAAGTAATAAACTGTTATTATGGCTGGGATATGTCATGCTTAGGAATTAATAAAATATATTTATGTTCTAAGGAAATTAAGATACTAGGAGGAAATATTTCTTTTAATATCTCTTTCCAAATCAAATTTTTTTACATGGATAACAATATAGCATCCACAGATGTTGATTTCCATAGATGATCTATGGTCTCATATTCATTTTGCCCCAAAAGTGGTTTGCCAGAATAAAGCCATAAATTAAATCTACAGAAAAGGCATGTAACAGAAGCATAAGAGAATGTTTTAAGTATTCATTACTAGAAACAACTTTCATTTTAAAATAAATTGCTATTAATAAAAGGAAAGAGAAAATACCATTTGAAAAAAAGTCTTGTCCAGCATTTAGCTACACATTTAAAACTAGCATTTGCTGCTTTCTTTAAAAAAAAAAAAATTAGTGATCTAGATGCTGAGTTATTAAATGATGTGTGAATGACTTTAGTTATAGCATTTGGGAATCTACAGTTTTCCCATTTATTTTTGTACCTTTCCAACACCAAAGAGGACTATTACCAAACAACTCAAGTTATAGTTGTCTAATATTAGCAAATATACATAATAACAGAAAAGTATTTATCAGTAAATTGCTGAATAAAAAGCTTGGTTCATTTCCAAAGTTGTAATTACAATTTAATATTCATTTTAGTGGTCTACAGTTGCTTTGCCTACCTTGATATACTAGAGAAACGTGATTTAATTTTTCTTTCTTTTTTTGTTTTATTAATTAAATTATTTTTTGTTACAGATGTTTCTCCTTTTTCCCCCCTTGACACCCTCCTCTTGGTCCCCACCCCTCTCAGGATTGTTGTCTATGTCCATTGGTTATGCATATATGCGTATAAGTTATTTGATCTATCTCATCCCTCCCCCCCACACCTCTCCTCTGAGGTTTATCAGTCTGAACCATACTCCTTTCTTTGTCTCTAGGTCTATTTTGTTCATTAACTTATTTTGTTCATTATATTCCACAAATAAGTGAGATCATGTGATATTTGTCTTTCTCTGATTGGCTTATTTCGCTTAGCATAACACTCTCCAGGTCCCTCCATGTTGTCTCAAAGGATAAGAGATCTCTCTTTCTTACACTTACAGCTGCATAGTGTTCCATTGTGAATATGTACCATAGCTTTTTTATCCACTCATCTATTGATGGACTTGGACTGTTTCCAGATCTTAGCAATTGTAAATAGTGCTGCTATAAACATAGGGGTACATATGTTCTTTCTGATTGGTGTTTCAAGCTTCTTAGGATATATTCCTAGAAGTGGGATCACTGGGTCAAATGGCAGTTCAATTTTTAATTTTTTGAGGAAACATTGTTTTCCATAGTGGCTGCACCAGTCTGCACTCCCACCAGCAGTGTCCTAGAGTCCCCTTTTCTCCACACCCTCACCAACACTTGTTGTTTGATAATTTGTTGGTGGCAGCCATTCTGGCAGGTATGAGGTGATACCTCATAGTTGTTTTAATTTACATCTCTCTGATGATTAGTGACACTGAGCATTTTTTCATATGTCTCTTGGCCATTTGTATGTCCCTTTTGGAGAGGTGTCTATTTAGGTCCTCTGCCCATTTTTTAATTGGGTTCATTGTCTTCCTTTTGTTGAGTTGTATGAGTACTCTATATATTTTAGAAATTAACCCCTTATCTGATGTATCATTGTCAGTTATGCTCTCCCATATAGTGGGTTCCCTTTCCATTTTGATGGTTGTTTCTTTTGCTGTGCAGAAGCTTTTTAGTTTGATGTAGTCCTGTGCATTAATTTTTTCCTTTGTTTCTCTTGCCTTAGGCATTGTATCAGTGAAAATTCTGCTGTGTATGATGTCTGAAATTTTGTTGCCTACATTTTCTTCTAGTATTTTTATGAATTCATGAGTTACATTTAAGTCTTTTATCCATTTTGAGTTTATTCTTGTGTATGGTGTAAGATGGTGGTTTAGCTTCGTTTTTTTGCATGTAGCTGTCCAGTTTTCCCAACACCATTTATTGAAGAGGCTGTCTTTACTCCATTGTATGCTCTTGCCACCTTTGTCAAATATGAATTGAGCATAATGTCTTGGGTCAATTTCTGGGTTCTCTATTCTGTTCCATTGATCTATATGCCTGTTCTTGTGCCAATACCAGGCTGTTTTAATTACAATGGCTTTATAGTATAACATGATATCCAGTATTGTGATCCCTCCTACTTTGTTCTTCTTTTTCAAGATTGCTATGGCTATTCAGGGTCTTTTTTGGTTCCATATAAACTTTTGAAGTATTTTTTCTAGTTCTGTGAAATATGTCGGTGCTATTTTAATGGGGATTGCATTGAATTTATAGATTGCTTTGAGTAGCATGGACATTTTAATGATGTCAATTCTTCCAATCCAGGAACAATGTATATGCTTTCACGTTTTTAGATCTTCCTCTATTTCTTTTTTCAATGTCCTCAGTTTTCTGTGAATAGGTCCTTTACTTCTTCAGTTAAGTTTATTCCCAGATGTCTTAATTTTTTTGCCGCATGGTAAATGGGATTATTATTTTTTAGTTTCTCTTTCTGTGAGTTTTTAGTTTCTCTTTCTGGGAAGGGGCTGTTTGAGTAAGATGGCTACTGTCCTATGAGGGAGTGATTCAGCACAAAACTTTAGGTGCCCTCCGAGCTCTCCAAACTCCCAAGCCCCTCTGCACAGTTCCAGTCCAATCTGCTCTCCCTCTGCTGGAACCCAAGGTGAGTGGCTGTAGCTAATTTAGTGCTCTGTCCCAGCACTCTGCTCTGTGGAACCAGCATGGGATTTTAACCCCAAGGAAACAGCCCACAACCTAAACAGCCCTCAGCTACTGTGCATGGGCTCCCAGCCTGCCTTCTCTCGCACCTTCACAGTTCCTACCCAGCTCAAATTTGTGTCCTCTTTCTGTCCCTGGTTATACAAGTTCTCTCCAGATATGTTTCTGTTTGTTTTTCCTGATGATTTGTCTTTATTTTAGTTGTAATTCCAGTTTGATTCTGGGAGATGATCTGTGTAGCCTCTGTTCACTGCACTACCACTTTTCAGTACCTGTGATTTAATTTTTCAACAGTAGCATCTGTTGTAGAGAAATGCTCAGTGTTTTATGCTCTGTTTTTAAAATTTTTTTTTCTTTTTCTTTATTGATTTGAGAGAGAGAGGAAGGGAGAGGGAGAGAGAGATAGAAACATCGATGAGAGAGAACATTGATTGGCCACCTCCTGCATGTCCCCCACTGGGGATTTGGCCCAGAACCTGGGCATGTGCCCTGACCAGGAATCAAACTGGTGACCTCTTGGTGCATGGGTTGACACTCAAGCACTGAGCCACACCAGCCAGGCTAGAAATGCTCAGTGTTTTCATTGCAAGTCAGAATTTGTTCTGGCTCCATAAAGAGAGTGAGAGTTTGTTTCATCTTTGGAAATTTTTTTATCAGAGCAAATTCTAAATATTAACAAAGTATCTTAGGACATTTTTCTAACCTAGTGGTTAGTTAAAACCCATTGACTGACTCCAAGTATCATGCCCAAAACTGCTATCAAGGAAACCTGAGGTGAGGTTCCGGCTCTGCTTCTAACTGGCCTAATTGGTGGTGTGTCCTAGTATAAGGCATTTAAGCACCCTAAGATCTGTTTCTTTCTCTTTAAGGATAGAACTAGTAATAGTACCTATCTTTGAAAATTATACTGAGGATTCAATTAGATCATAAACACAAAGTTTTAGCACACGCTTAATGCATGAGTAAGTGCTCAGTCAATACATTTTTTAAAATGTTTTTATTGAATTTTTAGAGAGAGAGGAAGAGAGAGAGAGAGAGAGAGAAACATCAATGTGAGAAAGAAACATTCATCAGCTGCCTCCTGCATGCCCCCTACTGAGGATCAAGCCCGAAACTTGGACATGTGCCCTGACTGGGAATTGAACCAGGACCTCTCAGTCCATGGGATGATGTTCACTCCACTAAGCCACACCAGCTGGGCTATATTGAATTAGCATCATCATCATCATCATCATCAAAACTTTTTTGTCCAGTTGCACCTCTATGGTTTATGTGCAAGTGTATATAGAGAAGGAAAAGAAGGGGGAAGAAAGAGAACAGCAAAAAAAATAGGAGCCAATAATACTGAGGATGGTGGAGTTTAAAGGCATTAGGACGGGAGAACTAGTTGGGAGTCAGAAAGGAGAGTGAGTGACCTGGGCTTTTCCACAGAGCTGCATTTTTGACATTCATAGGTCCTGGGCTCTGTCTGTGACAAAAATACTTAAAGTTATATTTTACAACAATTCTGATATGAAGATGAATATGTTGACATTATATATAGATAATATTGAATGTAAACTGTAATTGAAAAAAAATTTTTTAAATAAAAGCATCTATAATTTAAAAACGAATTCTATTTTTATGTTCCATGAAAGAGAAACATTATAAGTGACTTTAATTATTGAAAAACACTAAATTGAAGGAATAAAATAAAATTTATTTTTTGAGTGTTAAAAAATATGTATAGACACTATTTTCTTTGAGTAAAAGTTTATTTTTTCCCTTCTAATTTTAAAGGAAATTCATACATTTTCCTGGACCCCTAAAAGTATTGTGCGCCCTAGGCACTGTTCCCACTGTGCCTCATCGAGACATTGTCCCCACTCTCACACTTCACTCTGAGGGATCTACAGCAGAGGCATTGTTTCATCATCAATGACCTGGGCTGTAGGCATTCTTTCAAGTCTTGTTATGTGCCCTTGACTTATAATAAACACTTAGTCTTTGCAAGTGTTTCAAATTCTGTGTGTAGGGATGGAGCAATTCTTTACTAGCTCCTTCAAAAGCCCTTGTTGCAATGAGGACAGTGAAATTTTATTTCCATGAGCAGTTCGCACACCCAGACATTCCAAATGTGAAGACCTTCTTAGTGGCCAGTGAGCTTTGATATGCATTGAAAGCTAGAACATTTTTGTTTAGCACAGTTTTCTTAAAAAGCAAGCAAAGGTGAGGGGAATGCATTCTTTAATTCATGATCTATTTTAGCACTTATATAAATTAACTTTCTAAGATGCTGAAAAATAGTCATGTTAAACACTCATCCCATGAGTTTATGTAACTTATGGTTAGATAAATTACCATTCAAATAAAGATTTTTGCTCAGCACATCTGTTCTCCATGTTTCTCCAAGTCACATCTGCTTCCTCTACATGAAGAAACAAACTTTTACTACCGTTAGCGTGGTAATGCCAATACAACGTGGAAGAGAATTGGATCTTCCTGGCTCCTGCCAGCATCCAGAGAAGTTTCCCTGAGGATAGCCTTTGCTATATATACTAATTTTCATTTGTAGTTTATGTTCTGGCATTCTGAGAATTAGTCTTCTGATTTCTGAACTGGATAGTGAAATAGAAAGGAACCATGAGAGGTTTTTCAATAAAACAATCCAGCTATAATAACCAGATTTCAACTGTGATGTTTGAAACTCTGAAAGACCTTGTGGTCCGGCCGGTGTGGCTCAGTGGTTGAGCTTCGACTCACGCACCAAGAGGTAGCCAGTTCAATTACTGGTCAGAACACATGCCCAGGTTATAGGCCCAATCCCCAGTAGGGGGCACGCAGGAGGCGGCCAATTGATATTCTCTCTCATTGATGTTTCTATCTCTCTCTCCCTCTCTAAAATCAATAAAGGAAAAAAAATTTAAAAAAAGAAACACTTTGTGACTACAAGAGAAGCTGATAAAGGTAGTCCTTTTGATAACTCTAATTCCTAATATCCACTTCTTTGTGGGCTTTAGTCACTCCAAAGAGCCCCTGGATCTTTCGTCTCTTTTTCTCCATTTTCGTCCTCATTTCTCAAGTTCAAACTAACTATAGCAATGGTATATACCAGGATAGCAAGGATGGTGGTGAGAGAGGGGACAGATGTTGGGTACTAGGTTTAACATTTTTATAAGTCCTCCTCCTCCTACCAAAACAAGACTAGAACATGACTTATTTTTTTAAAAGACATTTTTGGCTTCATCAAACAACAGAGTTTGGCTCTACATAAGACAAATTAAAGCAAATGAATCCTCTGAGCCAGTGGTTCTTAACATTTCACAGGAAACAATGTACCCTTTGGAATATCTGATGGAGTTTTGATCTCTTGTCTCAAGAAATAATATATAATCACACCCAATGATGTTATAATTTCAGAATTATGGAAAAACCCAGGTAAAAAATTCTTATCCTAGTATCTCACAATATGAAGCAGAATATAACTACAGCAACATATATACTAAGGTCAGTCATTTCTGGCATAAATATACATGATTATAATTCAATTTATTGAATACCTACTTTGTCCTTGCAACTGTACTGTTTACATATATTATTCAATTTATAATTTTAATGGTAATGAAATTAGTATCTATATAGCAATATTACATTTTGAAATTATGTATGGTTTTTCACTGATTTCTATTAACACAGAGAATCAGCAATTATTATAGTTCTCACAGCAAAATGCCACTAAATTTAATATTACCTTAGAAATAAACATCTGTGAGAGGCTACCATTGCTTTCTTCTCAAAGACTCAGAAGCTGGTTATGAGTTGTAGGTAATGGTGGTTCTAAAAACACAGGTAAATTTGATAGTATGTTATTTGAACTATTTATATTGTCCACATTAGTCAAAACCATTGATGTGCTTTCTTTCAGCGGCAATAATAAATTGCTTTTTGTTCAAAGAAAGGTTGGCCTAATGTCTCAATTCGGTAATGCTTAGAAAATTTCCAGATGCATTTGACCAACTGGACCATTTCTTTCTATTGCATGTGTTGTAGGAACAAGAACAAGGGGTGGGATATTCCTTGCAGATGGTTTCACCAAATGTAGAACTACAAGCTGGTTTGACATATGTTCCCTGAAGGCAGAATTAGGATACTTTACTGCCTGATATATTTAACTTCTTTTGAAAATGCCACTAATTTGTCTTTTTCTCTTTTTTACTCACATCCTTTTTTAAGGCAAGACTAATGAGTTTAAAGCCTTGAGCATGACCTCACTCTTCAAAGCAGATCAGGCCTCCTCACCCAAGTGGCCCTCCATTGCTTTGGGATCTCATTCTTCAGCAATGTGGTGCAGACTTTCACTGACTCTTCTGGGTTTTTACCTCTTCTACTCTCCCCCCACCCTGCCCCACATTCTTGAGGATGATATTTCCAGTCCTAATAATTTGGAAAATCAATATTGCATATGGGATGTTTGACCTGATGGGTTCTTTAAAAATTCCCGATAAAGTTAAGAGAGCCAGATTTCAAAGGTTCAAGAAATAATAGAAAGAAAAGAATTTTCTTTAAGTGAAATAACCTCTCTTAAGTACTTTGATCAAAACATTATTTGTGCTGTCTGATTTGAGTCATAGTTCACCACTTGCTATTGGAGACCTTGGGCAAGCTTCTCATCTGCCAGATAGGGATATAATAGTACCGACCTTGCAGGGTGGTTTTAAGTAAAAACTGAGTTAATATTGTGAAGAACTTGCTTGGGCACAGAAAGAGCTTAATATACATGTTTGCAGAACATAAATAGATAAAATATGTTTTCAGGATGGTATAAGAGGAAAGTTTAAAACAGGATTTTTTTCCCTCCTGAGACCTACCTAGTAAACTGAATTGGAGATGTTTAAATTGCTTATATTTTAGTTTTGTGATAATAAATATAAAAATGCAAAAGGCTTTGCTGAACAAACCACCTGTGCTAATAAATTATACTGAAAATTTTACAGTGAATGTGATAGAACAAAAATTCCATAATTGACTGTAAAATTTGCCCTGAAATGTGTTTTAATTTTGATAGTTGCACAATTTTGTAAGTCATCTTATTCGCAATCTCAACTGAGAGACTGAGAATTCAAGTTATTTATCAAAAAGAAGAGAAATTGATTTTTGGTTTTGTTTTTGGCCAATACAGGAACATCCTTCAGAAATATTATTTGGTAGATTCCATTAAAGGTGAGCAGATCAATGTTCCCTATGCCACTTTTAGAAATGAGCATAGAAGGATAATGACAGTACTTGTGTATCATCAGGCACAGGAATAGCCATAATGTAATTTAATTTTTAGTATGTATAATCTAA
This sequence comes from Tadarida brasiliensis, assembly GCA_030848825.1. Classification (NCBI taxonomy): domain Eukaryota; kingdom Metazoa; phylum Chordata; class Mammalia; order Chiroptera; family Molossidae; genus Tadarida; species Tadarida brasiliensis. The sequence goes on along the minus strand of CM061267.1, from coordinate 27,191,847 downwards.
GAAAACTCTCATTTTGAAAGTCATCCCATCAAGACAATAAATTTATACCTGATTAAAAAAAAACTAAATGATAAAATGAGTCTCATCATATATATTGACATCATAATTTTGTCCAAAACTGCTAAACTCTCTTCACTTTTTTAAAATCAGAATTTGTTCCAAATAACTTTCGGATATTCCCAAATATCAATTACATCTTCACAGATTAGAGATTTCATTTTTGAGAATACTTAAATTGTGTAGTATCTAACATTTTCTCAGCACTTATTATGTGCCAAGTCCTATTCTAATAATTTTACATTTATTAACCCAATTCTCAAAAAAAACAATATGAGGTAGATACTTTGATAATTCCCATTTTACAGGTGGAGAGGCAGAGGAACAGAGAACTTGCTCAAGGTTACATAGCTTACAGTAGCAGAGCCCATGTTTGAACCCAGGAGGCCTGGTTCTAGCTCTGCTACTTATGAGCTATGCTCTTAGCCACTCTACTTCCCTTCAAAACTAGATTACTGAAATAAGCATTTGGTTTCCAAAAGGGATTGGCTCCAAAAGCTAATTTGTAGGTTATTATTTGAAACTTGTCACTTTTTTTCTATAGAAGAAAGTTTTCAAGTGAGGTTAGGTTATAGGGAACCTTCAGAAATCCTTTGTCAATTATATCTCAATAAAACTGGAAAAATCCTCTTAACACGTACTATTATTAATATAGGAGGAGGGTCCTAAGCAAGGGGGCAAGTATTTCAGGGAGCCATGCAACACTTACATGTGGGGGAAGGGCTCCAGTAGCCAAAGCTGTAAATGGGGAAGATGTCTGCAGAGGAGGGTATGCACAGCTGGGCGTATCTCTAGCTTCGATAGACCAATAGCTCTGTGGGCAGTAATTATATTCATTTTTAGGCTATCTGTGAATTTTATATTCCATTGTCACACTAAACTTCAGAGTTGGGGGAACCGTGGATGTCTAACCCCTCACTCTGCATATGAGTAAATCTCAGTAATTTGTCAAGGTCCATCCTTAATAGTATACCAAGGTTCATTGCCTGGAAGTGGCAGAGTGAGGATGAGAGCCTGTGGGCTGGTTATCAAACATCCTGGGAGCTGGACTTTCTTATGTAGAAGGGCTATTGGAACCCAGGCCTGGACATGTTTCCTGAGTACCTGGAGCCAGCTCTGTGTCCTTAAGAAAGTCTCTAATGCAAAACTGCTGTTTCCAAATTTATAAAATAAATGCTGGATTGCAAATTTGCTGACTACTCTGACTAAAAAGAAGACCCTATTTCTTCTTTCATATATGTATTCTGCTATTTTATACCCTTATTTGTAAAGACTTAGCGCCATCCACTTGATATAACAAAATTTAAAAACTATAAAAATTTTTTTGACAAAAGGAAGGCATCATACTTACATGTAGTTATAAATCATTATTTCAAAAAATCCTCGAGAGTTTGTTGAGGGACTTTAGGCCTCACGGAGGCTGCAGCGGTGCTGTCACCATGTTGCTGTCCGCTGTCTTCTTTGCCAAAAGCAAGTCAAAGACCATTCTGGTAAGAATGGTAAGCCAAGGGACAGGTTACTCCTTCAACACTAAGAGACTTTGCTGCGTTGTGATCCAGTTGTGAAAACAAAAGTCCTCTTTGTGGAACAGAAAAAAATACACTCTCTCTAAACAATGGATTGAAAATGAATTTGATTTATAAATGAGAAGACTGAGGGCGGGATACTGATTCAGAAATTCTGCAGCATGTACTAAAAGAAGAGGAAATGACACGGAATCTCTGTCTCCTCTGATTTGAAGGCCATTGTGAAGAAAACAATGCAGTGAAAGAAAGTTCTTCATATTAGGACATATACCATTGCATCACATTTATTTATCTTTCTAGATATTTTTATAGCCCTTAATAAAACATATTAAAATAGCCCAAAACAAAACAAAAAAATCCTTGAATGATGTTTCCAAGGATGAGACTTACTTTAGTATTCTACAAATATTCAATAGCCAGTCAACAAATACATTTGTCTGTGTCAATACTGTCACAGAATGAAAAAATAATGATTTGTGTAAAGCCCCCAAAATAGCATGCACTGCCTGGGACTCTCTGGCATCCTCTTTCCCATGCTAAGTCCATCTGTGATCACAGTAACCCCTCGCCTGGCCTGTAGCCCTCCCTGCCAACTGGACACATGCCGCTGATGAACAGCTTCTCACCCCTTTCATAACCAGGGCACAAATATTAGATGAATTTCCTTTGAACCCTGTTTCCTCTTGGCTCTTGACATAGTCTGGGAGCCACACAATCCCTTATTAATCATCATTTTTTTTCTGGATAAGCAAATATGAAAATAATTTTTACACAACTTCAAAGTATTTGATACATTATACCATGATTGGAAACAATGTCCCATTTCTTAAATATTTAATTAGAATCTGTCACTGCTATATGTGTATTATTAACTGTCTAGCTCTTAAAAGGATTACTAGGTTTCTCTGTACAACAACAACAATTATAATAATAAATGACAATAATTTTCTTTTTGATGCTTCTTCTGAGAACCTATTTCCTTAGACACCTCCATGTGAAACTGACCAGACAATAATCAATTCTCATTTATGTAATTCAACTTAATAAAATAATATGTGTTCCATATTAGAAGGAAGCATTCTGGGATATTATATTCTTTTTAACACCATTATCCAGTTAGAACACTTTTACCCACACCGATAATCATTTCCAGCTGTCACAAATCCTAAAAGTAAAACGCCAACCCCCCCAAATATATTTTGTTACTGAAACATGTGTAAACAATTATGAATATCTAAACCATACTGGCATTGGTTTTCAGACTCTCTCCAAAACTGTAGGAGAAAAATGCCTCTAATAAGTATGTTGATAGATACATCCGACTTCAAAAGTTGCATTTGCAGACCCACAAAATAAAGATTTCACTTTTTATCAGTTAGAGTGAAAAATGGTACACATTTTAAATTTCACATTCAAAAAAGAATAAAAACATGTATGCAGTTCATTCTTCTGATTTGTAAAACTCAGTTTTTTTTAAAACTGCCCTGAGGCTCCACGGGTAGAGAATGATGGTCACCTTTTAAAAAAATTCTACATTTGGGAGATCAAAGAAGACACCTGACTTAATCATAAGTTTGTTTTTATTTGTTTAATTTTACTTAAAAAAAAAAAAAAAAAAAACAGCTCTGGCCGGTGTGGCTGGGTGGGCGTCATCCTGGGCACCTAAAGGTTGCCGGTTCGACTCTGGGTCAGTGCACATGCCTGGTTTCAGGTTGGATCCCTGGCAGGGGGTGTGCCGGAGGCAGTCAATTGATGCATTATCACTCTCATCAATGTTTCTCTCTTTCCTTTTCCATTCCTCTCTCTAAAAATCAATTTAAAAATCTTAAAACACACACATACACATAAGAAGTACATGGATTCATTAGGCCAAGAAAATATTTGAGCTAATACACATTTAAATATTAAAATGTTTAATTTAAGTTTATTTTTTTCTAACAAACCTACCTCTTGCCTGGCTGGTGTGGCTCAGTGGTTGAGCATTGACCCAAGCACCAAGAGGTCAATGTTCTCTCTTATCGATGTTTCCATCTCTCTCTCCCTCTCCCTTCCTCTCTAAAATCAATAAAGAAAAAAAAAATTAAAACAAAGAAAAAAAAACAAACAAATCTATCTCTTATTTTTACCAGAGAAAGTGCTCACAACCTCATTTAAATCCTATTTTAAACAGAGTGGATTCCCCTAATTAGCACAATATTGTTCAAGATGGTAACATCATTGTGGGTATCTTTATTCTAACACTACAGCTAGCTAATAGTCTGTTCCTGGGGCTTACGCTCTGTCTCTGCTACCTCTCTTTCTGTCTCATTCTCTCTCTTTGTCTCTCTCTCACTCTCTCTGTTTCTCACTTGCACATACACATCTGTGCATGGATGTGTGCGCACATACACACACACATGGTAAGTTTCTCCAGGCTAAATCCTAGGTCTTTGAACATCCCACTTAGCAAAATGACTAGAAAATTCTTAAATAGTATTTGTAAAATTAAAAGATGCTTCCAAGCTAAATATAAAAATTAAATATATGTTCTATTTTTTAAAAGTTGTGCTGTAGCTCTGGCTGAGTGGCTCATTGTCCCATGCACCAAAAGGTTGGTACTTTCGCACATTAATCTCTCTCTTTCTCTCTCTCTCTCTCTCTCTCTCTCTCTCTCTCTCTCTCTCTCTCTGCCCTCAACAAAAGCGTATCCTTGGATGAGGGTTAAAAAAAATGTTATGCTATAGCTCATATAAATACATCCTTTCAGTAATCTTAAAATGCATTATTACATTTATAAGAGAATAGTGTTGGCATAATTCCTCTCCCTGGAGTTTAACCAAATCATGCAAGTTTCTAAATTCTAAGTCCTCCTTCTTATCCTCAGACTTTCATGTACTCAGCAACAAGTGATAGGAGGGGACTGAGAGAGAGAGAAGAGATCACCTTTGGGGAATGTATTGCTCACAAAGTAAGGCTGCCTACTTTTCTTCATTCCCAACAGGGAAAGGGAGAGTCCATGATTTTTCCTCTCTGAGGAAATCACTTTCAAAGTTTGGAGATGACTTCAAGAAGGAAAGAAATGTGCTTATTTACCTTGTTGGATGTCTGCTTAGTTGCAGGGCTTGACAAATGGCCTTGTACTAGGAAGGAGAAGGAGTTTTTTTGAGATAAGGCAGTTGGTGAGGTTAACCAGGCTATGAAAGGACAAGGACATACATGTATATATATACCTGGAAATATCTCTCAGGACCTGTAGGTCTGTCTGTCCCATCTGCAGCCCCCAGAGTTGAAGCTGTAGAAGGCATAAGAAACTAGGTTCTCTTATTAGGAACCTAAAATGGGACAAAAGGTACCTGAGCCTATGAATCAGGATCAGCTAGAGAAGCTAGCTGAGCCTCTAATTGCTCCCGGCATCTGCGTCATCTTCAGGGCCTATCTGAGGCTACCTCCACCACATCAACTGCAGACATTGATCTAAGTCAGCAGTGACATGAACACCGAGGAGATTTCTTTTCCCTCTCCTTCCTCCTGACTCAAATCAAGAAGAGTGAGTTTAGGAAAATTAGGAGAGAACAGATCTCATCCACTACCTCCAACCTTCTGGTATTAGTTTCCTATTTCTGTGTAATAAATCACCACAAATTTAGTAGCTTAAAACAACATCCATTTACTAGTTCACAGTTTGGTAGCTCAGAAATCCAAGGACAGTGTGACTGGGTTCTTTGCTCAGGGGCTGAAAGCTAGCCCCCGAGACTGGCCACACTCCTTACCATGTGGTTCTCTCCATCTCCTAGGCCAGCAACAGAGAACAATTCACACCTTGACTCTGTCTCAGGATTTGTCTCTGTCTTCCCCATCTCTGATCTCTAGATCCCGATTTAATCTCCCTAATTTAAGGTCAACTGATTTGAGACCTTAATTACATTGGCAAAACCCCTTCACAGAAACACCTAGATCAGTGTTCACATGAATAACCGGAGGAACATGTGTACAGCAGGGGCCAGGAACTGTAAGAGCCATCTTAGAATCAAGCCCATCACCAGCTGTAGGAGCTACAAACCTAACCTTCCCTGGGGAAGCTTTGGATCCATTATGAAATTAAAGTTTTAGTGAATAGATTTAAGTCTTTGTAATGAAAATGAGACTTTTTATAAGTGGCAATGACTAAAGTGTAATGATACAAGGCTTTAAGATCATTAAGGGAGCCAGGCCCATTAAGAAAGGAGGGTTGGTGAGTGGAGCGTGATAGTTATAGTTATTGGAAAAAATAAAATTATTTCTATTTTTACCTTACAAGTTGAAACTCCTCGCTCAGAACTATTATACACGACTGCAATAAACTCATGTGGTAGAGTAGCCTATTGTAACAAATGTCTATTACCACATTCTGTTCTTGGCACCTTTTATCACTTTAACACATGACAACCATTTGTGATTGGCACTATCATTACAGCAAACAGGGACACATCTGGGACTTAAATTCTGTCTGGTTTTCAAGCTCATGATATTAATTGTTATTCAATTAGCTGCTCTTAAGCTACTAAGGTATTTTTACTCCAGATGACAAATGAAGAAACCTGCTCTACCATGAAGTGAAATGCCTGTTATCAGAGCTTTGGATATTTTCAAAATCAAATCATGTTCTGCCTCAAATAAATTCTTATAATCTTAATGTACACAATGTGATTCAGCTTCCCAGACTAGCATTTGGTTTACCTTCATTTGTTTGGTTTATACTTAAATGGAATAATTTAAGAGACCTGGGACAGATCCCACTGACCATAAATTGTTGCAAGTACAAATCCTTTCAGAGATGGTTAATGTACATGACAGAATTTGGACAAGTGTGAGGCAATGGGCAGTGATAGGAACTGTGGCAAAGGGACAAGATATGCCCTGTTAAAAGTGAACAGCAGCCTGGCCAGTGTGGCTCAGTGGCTGAGCGTCGAGCCATGCACCAAGAGGTCGCTGGTTCGATTCCCGGTCAGGGCACATGCCCAGGTTGTGGGCCCGATCCCCAGTGTGGGGCATGCAGGAGGTGGCCAATCGATGTTCTCTCTCATTGATGTTTCTATTGCTCTCTCCCTCTCCCTCCCTTCCTCTTTCCCTAAAAAATCAATAAAAAAAACAAAACATTTTTTAAAAGTGAACACCAAATACTCAGTTCAAGGTGATTATTGCCATGCAATAATCAGCATGTCAGATCTCCTGATTCTTCAAAAGAAATGAAATATTTGTATTTTGATGGAAAACCTCCCAAGTTTTATATATTGGTAATAATTTTTTAAAGGAACTTTCTGCAAGTCAAGCAAATAAATTAAAATTCTGTGGCCAGATCAACTCAAAGGCCATCAGTTTATGTCTTCTGATGTGACCCAGTTTACTCATATTATGAATGATAAACGTAATCACTGTGTGTGGAAGAGGAAGGTTGGGAGTTGAGGAGAAGGGATATAATGGTTAGAATAATTTGTATTGCTTCCGTAAAAACCCAACTTGAACTGGATTCTAAAATAAAGGTTTTTCTACATGTTATAACTGGAAAATTGAGATATTTTTGGTTTCAGGAGACGTTTGAGTCAGTGCTTAAAAGGTATTACCGTTTCCTCTCCATCTCACTGCTGTGCATTCTAGTTGTTACTTCTCCCTCAGACTCCACCTGGAAACTTTTGGGCAGCTGTGGGTCCTCTCCCATGTCACATGCGGCTATGCCCATACTAGACTTCATATCTTCATATCACATTCCCAGAAGTTCTTGAAAAGTCTGCACAAATCTTATCATCTCTTATTATATTTTATACCCAACTATTTACTATTGGTTGACTTAAGCCAATGACATCTATCTCTAGAACTAGTAAGAGGTCAATCCCCCATAGCTCATAGCTAGGTATGGATAAGAATAAATTACCAAAAGAAATTAGGAATACTCTTTCAAGAGAGATGGATACTGGGAAACAAAGAACAGATTCCACATATGGTTCATCTTCTGTGACTACTTCTTGTAATCCTAGGGGCTTTAAATCTGAAGATGGTTGTGAAATACTTACCACTGATCTCAACCCTCCTCATGAACTTCATCCACTTCTCCAAATGCATATGACCCAATTTTTTTAAATTCTCACCTGAGTATATTTTTCCATTTATCTTCAGATAGAATGGGAGGGAGGGAGCGAGAGAAAGAGAGAGGGAAAAAGAGAGAAACATCAATGTGACAGGGACGCATCAACTGGTTGCCTCCCGCATGACCCCAACCGGGCCCGCGGATGAACCACAACCAAAGTACCTGCCCTTGACTGGAATCGAACCCATGACTCTTTGGTCTGCAGGCTGACGCTCTAACCACTGAGCAAAACCAGCTGGGGCATGACCCACTTTTACTTAGACAACATGCCTCTGTCACATTCAATATCTTTAATGTCAAATTTATTATTTCATTCCACTCTCAACTTCCTACAACCTTCCATCATGCCTATTGTATTAGTCAAGGTTCTTGAGTGCAAGAAATATAAATCAAATCTGGGAAACCCAAGTAGAAAAGGAACTTATTCAAAACACACCTGGTAACTTATAGAATTGAGCTGTTGAGGGAAGACTGAAGAAGCAGAACACAGACAGCAGTCAAAAGAAGTAGAAGCCGTGGACAGTGTGACAACATGAGAACCGTCTGGGCTGGATGCCACTCTTGGCACTATCACTCCTGCTGTCACATTTCCTTTTCCGGATTCCACCTTTTCTAGATTCTACAGGCTGCCACTTCTGCTGCTACAACTGAACATCAGGGCTGTCAATGAATTGTAAACTGCTCCTTCTTATTTGTGTTATTTCCTCCATACTCAAAGTCTTGGTTGAGACATCCAGTTGGCCAAGTTTAGGTCACATGTCCTTGTACAATATACCAGACAGATGGATAAGGAGAGATTGTGTAATGAGCAGTAAAAAAACTGACAATTTTTCCTAATTCTGGCATTTAACTGAGCTTCACAACATAGGAAGACAGCACCAGTTCAGTATAAGTACATTTTCATACCTGTAACTCTCCAAAGGTTGAAGAAAATAGGATCCCTCAAGAGACAAGTTTCTCTCCAAAGTATCCAAAGCATTGACTAGTTGACTACTTGGTGGCAATATTAAAAAAATAATTTAGGTATCACACAGGTTTAGGTGGACAAAATGACTTATAAGACCTCACTAATCTATACAATTTAAGTAAGTGAACATTTAGAAGTGTATCCTAGTCTCACTTTACTGTTAGATGTTGTTCTCTTTATTTCACTGTTTGTGTGTTTGTAAATACCAAGGAGCAAAAGCTCAGAACATCACAAGTCTGAGTTGAGGGCCTAATAAGACTCTGTGATCCCTCCCTCCCTTTCCCAGATGTTACAGAGCCTGTCCCACCTGAGGGCTACTTGACCCAAGGTTTAAAGGGACTTTGTGTCAAAGCAGATTTGGAGGATTAAACCCTCAGTTTGCCATGTAGTTCCTCTCCCATCTAGTGTACTTCTTTAGTTCACTTGCATCTAGATCTCAGTTTCTTTCTTTTTCAATTTTTTATTAATTTATTTTTGTTACAGATGTTTCTCCTTTTTCCCCCTAGACACCCTCCTCCCGATCCTACCCCTCCCCCCAACATTGTTGTCTATGTCCATTGGTTATACATATGTGAATATAAGATCTCTTTCTTTAAATGCTACTGATTGCATGTGTCTTGTAGCAGCTTACAAGAGCCTCCCCTTGTGACAGTAGGACCATTTTTTTAGGACTTGCTGACCTTGCTAGAGTCAGCTGAATTCACCTTCTTTCATTCCTCTCCTGTCCTCCTTTCTCTCATGCTAGTGATTCTCAAACATGAGCAAGTGTTGAAATATCCTAGAAGGTTTGTTGGAGCACAGATTGCTGGCCCCAACTTCAGTTTCTGACTTAGTAGGACTCAGTGGGGCCCAAGAATTTGCAAGTCTGACACATTTCCTGGTGATGCTGATCCTGGGTCTCTGGTCCAAGAACTGCACCTTGAGAACCATTGCTTTTTACTCTTGGAAACTTATGCCCTTTCTTTGTCATATAAAAAGCATCTGCTTTTAGGATAATGCAGCTCAGGTGCATTGTCTTTTCAACACTGTTCTTCTGCATTCCATTTATTTGTATGTTAGGAAATGCTGTGTCTTTATCTCTCAAAAAATCCTGATGTTGTTTGTGAAAAGACTAATTTCTAGATAATATCACCATGGAGATAGTCTTTTCAGGGAACAAAGGAAGCGCCTTCTATGGTGCTTTCTATAACTTGACTTTCAATACTTTATTGACCATTGCATTCTTTATGACACAAATGTATTTTTCTCAATTTTCTTAACATTCTCTAACCTTTTTTCTAAGTGATTCTAAATAACAATGTTTTTCTAAGTTTTTTTTTCTCCAACTCTAAAATTATCAAAGGTCATTTATGTTTTGCTTATGTAACATATTATATTGGATTGAGTAGTTAAATGACTATTTGGGTAACATAAATTATTATGCTTTTTCGTTTCAGTTGCCTTTTGTTAAACCTAATTCAAATCTATGAAAACCAAAAGAAAAACCTCACCAAAGTATGTAAACGATACCAAAATAGTATATGTTGTAAAGAAACTTCATTTAAAAATCCAATAAGGGGTTTCTCCTGTTGTTTTGTTTTTGTTTATTTGTATCTGTTTTTTGTTTGACTTCTTCTTGTCAAACTTTAAAAATTTGAAACTTCTAAATGGACCAGTAATAAAAATAAAGGCTGTGCTCATTAATGGACCAGATTCATGTTTGTTGACATATTGAATGAATCTATTAAAATCATCTTTACCTCACTTTCCCTACTATTCAGTCATGAAAGAGAGATGATATGTTTAGTAATCATTTGACCAATCTGTACATCATTAAAAAGTCTGTTTTTTAGAAATTAATCCTCTACACACTGTAATTTCCTTCTCTTTCATTCTGTCCCCAATCTCTACAGACAGACCTCACAGAGTTCACGATATATCCACTTCCTACTTCAGTCCTCTGTATGATTAACCACCACTGAGTCTAAAGTTTCTAAATTATTATTTTTTCTTTTTCTTCTTTCTTTTTTTTTAGAATTCAGAAAAAGTCTTAAAATATTTTCAGGTTGAAATTTATAAAAATCAAACTTTTTAAAAATTTTGGCTTCAACTTAAATCATTTGCAGTACATTTGCTTATTAAATCTCTACATGCTCTCTTCAGCATTAAACCAAAATATGATTTCATGTATTTGTGGCTTTTATGAACTCCATGCTATTAAGAATCATCCAGGGTTTTAGAAACATTATAATGTATGTGGCTGTTTTGACAAATCAATATCCTTCTTGTTAAATAAATTCAGTATATCTGATTTTTTTTTTTTACTTCAGATGCTAATTTAGTACACATAATTTATCAACCAGCTCTGCCAATGGGGCCTCTTTGAGTGAATCACCTTGTTTTAATCACTAGTTCATTCCACCAGATATGCTATTCAGTTACATACGAAGGTTGGGTGTGGCGTTAGAAGACCTGGATTTAATTTTTTTCTCTCTTTTTTTTAATCCTCACCTGAAGCTATTTTTTCATTTATCTTCAGACAGAATGGGAAGGAGAGACAGAGGGAGAGGGAGGAGAGAGAGAGAGAGAGAAACATCAATGTGAGAGAGACACATCGACTGGTTGCCTTCTGCATGACCCTGACGAGTGTGGGGGCCGAACCACAACCGAGGTACGTGCCCTTGACTGGAAGTGAACCTGAGACTTATTGGTCCCTCCAGCCAATGCTCTAACTGCTGAGCCAAACCAGCCAGGGCAGAAGACCTGGATTTTAGTCCTGGCTCTGTCACTTATTCCCTCAGAGACACTGAGATGCCACTTCTCAGGAAATTACTACAATCTATTTTACTGCATTTTTATTAAGATTAAAATGATAATGGATATAGAAGCCTTTTGTAAAGTATAGAGTGTTATAGAGATGAGAGATCCTGTATAATATTCACTTATATATTCATTTAAATGATATCAGTTCATTCTTTTTCAGGGTTCCAAACGTACTTACATTCTAACACCATAGTCTTAACAGAGGAAAAGATGCTGTTTTCTTTGATAATAACCTGAAACTTGTAACCAAATTGGATGAGCCTGTATTGTAAAAACAACTCATGATGATATTCCCTCTACCAGTTCCAAAGAATGTTTGTCTTTGAATTTTAAGAGGTGAAATTACTTTAGCTATGTTTCTTCTTCCTTTTAAAGTTAAGAATCATATAGTAATAAAAAAATATACAATGCACTATGGCATTTACCTAGATGCTACAAGAAATAAATGTAGAGGAAAGTTCTTTAATGTAAACATTCCTAAGTGTTAACAGGTCGGGAAAATCAGCAACAACTGTTGTGCCACGATTGTGCTCTACAAGTAGAGGGCAGATCATTCCACAGGGATGAAAAGAGTGCATCTGGTGTTTGAGCTGCGGCCACATTGACTTTCATGTCCTTTTGGGACACGATACACTTTGTGGGAGAAGAAAGTTAATGCAGCTGCCTTCACTAATCAGTCAATATGACCCAGCCCCTCGGGGAGGAAGGCAAAGGCAGCTACCCTCTGAGACCTACCAACCTTGCTGATTAACAGCAAGTATGCTGGTAAAGTCACCCTCTAAGTCTGTCTAGCCCATCAGGCCTAGAAATGTAATTTAGATGATTATCTCAGTGCCCATTAAACCTTGTGATCTATTGCAGTCTGTTTGAAGTCGGCCTGCTTACACTCGCTAATAGGAAAAAAGAAGGATTAACTTAGAGGTCATGATATGAGAGTGCAGCCAAGATCATGGCAAAGAGTGTAAGAAACCTTCCTCCGCCCTGTACGAAAAGGGAAGAACCCTAAGAATAAGGGACTGTCAACAGAAGTAATTTTATTTTGGAAAAAGGAGTTGTTTGGAATGCAACCAATATTGAATCCTTCACTGTCCACTAGTTTCAATCTAGTTTAGTTTATAAGCATCACAGTCTAGCAAGTTAGGGAATCGTGTTTAAGGTCATGGGATTCTTGAAAGGAACTACAGCGTAAAATCTCATTGGGAAACCTAATGAAGGTAATAGATGCCTAATCTGCAGGTGCCTTAAACATATTTGGGATCTGATAAAAAGCTCAATCATTTTGTGTGGATTTTAAGGTATGAAAGAACTTACCAGAATCCATTGGTTTTAGTTCACCTCAAGAGTCTAATTGCTTTTAAACTTGCCAGGTCTGAACTCAGGTCCTAAGGTCCTTACTTGACAGCTTCTCCATGTATGCAGGGTACTTCATTACTAGCATACTTCTTAGACATGATAATAGCATGAGTGTTTATTCCAGGTCAGAGTTTTAATATGTCCAGAGAGTTGCTGTAATAAAAGCTACCTATCAGCTGACCATTTGATCCATTGGCTATTTAAACTTTTACTTTATGAGAATCTGAAATCAATTTTTAAAATTTGCAATCTTAAAAGGTTAGTGAAAAGGTGCTCATATTTCAGAAGAAGTCTTCCCCCAAAGATAAAATTTCTGTATTCTCTTAAACATCATATTTAATACATGATTTTCTTTACCAACACATATTCCTACATAATTTTTAGAAACAAGTCTACTTGTAAGGCTAGACACTTCAATATGGCAAACTCTACAAATGTTTCAGTCATAAGACAGGAAAATCAAGCTGAAGTTTAAAACGTCAACTAGATTTTTTTCTTTTCTAAATTCATAATGGGTGACAATGAAAATTAATATCAAATGCAATAAAACAAATATATGTGTGCATGCTTGCAAAATGTTCTGGAGAAACAAATTTAAAATTATAAGTTTTTTAAAAATATGAAATGTACTTGATAAAAATTTCAGAATGCACGTGTGAATGAATATGTATACAAGTTTCAACATTAAATTGATTCCAAGTCACTTAATCTATAAACCTGTCAAACACATTTATAAGTTGCCTATAACTTTTACAGAAAAGTTAAATTAGCTTAAATCATATTCCTAAGAAAGTATTAAAATGGTTGCATGAAAAATTAAGTTATAGCCTGGCCGGTGTGGCTCAGTGCTTGAGCATCAACACATGCACCAAGAGGTTGCCGATTCGATTCCCGGTCAGGGCACATGCCCAGGTTATGGGCCCAATCCCCAGTGTGGGGGCATGCAGGAGGCGGCCAATCAATGTTCTCTCTCATTGATGTTTCTATCTCTCTCTTCCTTCCTCTCTCTCTAAAAATCAATAAAGAAAAAAAAATAAGTTATATAAAGAAGGTAATTAGGTAAAATTAACTTTAGGATAAAGCAACTTTATTTTACTTTTGAAACTGATCTGTGGCAAATATGTCCAGAGAGGAAGATGACAGTTGAAGTAACTGCTTTCACTCTACACTCAAGATAATAGTGCTGAAATGTGATTTCTCTTAGGCATTGATAAATCTGATTCTGAGTTAATATCCAAGATTTATTCAATTTTTTTACAACATTAAAGGAATTGTATTTGATCTTTTCCCCCAAATAGAGGTGGTCCCACTCTACCAAATGATTTTTTCAATGTCTGTGGGAGGAAGTCACTTCCTCCTTTGATCACCCTCCCACCATACCTTACACTTCCCTATTTTATACTGACCATACCTTAGTGATACTGTTTACAGGTATATCTCCCTGATATTTCTTTCTTGTTTTGGAATCCCTGCCACTGCACAAAGCACAGTGGTACAAGGTAGATATCCAGTAAATGTTTTTTGAATGACAGTATGAGTGATGAAGAATAAATCCATACATGAAATATTCATAGTTTTCAGAGTGATTAACTCACAGCATCAAAGTTAATGAGATGCCCTGTACTCAGGAGCAGAGATGCATCATCAGAACATCTGCATTCTCGATATTCCTCTGTGACTTTAAGAAGGTGGCTGTACCTCTCTGAGTCCTACTTCCATTATTTATATGGATAGAGTTGCTGACCTTTATAGGCTCTCTCACCTGGGCCCCAATCTGCTTGGCAAAAAGTGTTTTGCATTTCTCTATATAAATACATAAGTACAAATGTATGCATGTACTTACTAGCTTAACAAATATAATTAAATGAACTTGACAATAATATAGGGGTGGGCAAAAGTAGGTGTACAGTTGTTCATATGGAAAAAGACATGCAGGTTATGATTATTACAATAGGTTTATTAACTCAAAAGAATGTCACAGTGCAACTATGAACCTACTTTGCCCACCCCTGTATATGTAAAATGGTTAAAACAGGTCCTAACAAATAATAAGCACTCAATAAAAGTTAATACTTCTTATTGTTATTATTTTACAATGTGTCAGACACAGTGCAGATTAAAAGAGGCATAATCCCTGTCCTCGTGGAACTCAAAGTCTAGTGGGAAAATCAAATGTTCAGTAAATAACATTTGATAATTATACAAATAAATTAATTACAATGGTCACAAGTACTATGATGGGAAAGTATAATGAAAAATGAGTTTTTGTCCTTCATTAAAATTCTGAAGATGAGATTTTTATGTCTCTCAATCTAATATTGACACATAACCAAGGAGAATTTTTGTCATTGTTAAATGAGTTTCTAAAGTGTTGGTTAAAGGATTTCTAATACATTCAATAAATGTTAATCTCTCTCACCATTTAAATTTGGAAAAACTCCTGTACTAAAACATTAAAATTATTCAAACTTAATACCTGTTTTTCTTTAAGACACCTTTATATTTTTTAATAAACTGAGTTTGTTTTAATCGATAATAGAAGTAATACTTTATCAAATAAAACTTAATATCTAAATGTAGAGAAATCCATAAATTTTGTCTCTGATCACTTATGTGTTCATTGGTTAGTAAAATTTCCCTGGTTAAAAATAGCTATATCTTTATTAGCATCATGCCAAATTCCAAATTCTGCTATTATTCACATGACGGTAGATTTCATTGGAAGAAATACTTTTTTAAATATACAGTTGTTTTTTTTTTTATATCAATCCACATTATCTTCTGAGCTTACCCTCAGAGTAATGTTTTTCTAAACCCACACAGGTTATTAAATATAATATAACATATTTGGGCCTTCTTTGTAAATCTCATTCAATACAATAAAATAATATTATGAAATTATCTGAGAAATTTTGAATATTTTCTTCTCCAAACTTTCCCTAATATCCCATAAACATATCCTGTGTATTCCTACCACAATGGATAAAATAGTGTTTTTTAAATCTTTCAATGCCTAAGGTTTTTAAATTTCTCAGTGCCTAAGAATCAGGGTGTCTCTATTAAGCATTTCCAAATTAAAATTCAGTCATAAAGTCAATGGATATTTATTAGTAAATTGATCTCTAAAGGACAATGATATATTTTCAGCTATCATCCTGACCTTGGAATTTGGAATCAGAAAGTCTTATTTGAGTCCCTTTTTCTTTTTAAAACCTATTTATTTATACCCTTCTCTGAAAAGGAAGGCTTTGAGGTAATTGGCTTAGTGAAAGCTATATAAAATAGAGTGGCAAAATAGAACTTAGGGAGAGAAAGTTAAATAACTGTCAAGGTCAAACAGCTAGTAACTCGCAGACCACATCCCTTTGTAATTCCCAGTCTGCTCTGTATACTGAGAAAAGTGGTTAGGTCTGCCACAGAAGGTGTTGTACTGAATGGGGAGAAATCAGTATCTTAGAGATTGAATGTTTGGAGACATATATTTACAAATTTACAAATAGCTAGTGACTTTTAAAATAAATCTAGTGCTTAATCTGCAATGGTAGACAAGTATGGAAAGACAAGGATATTTTTCTTTCATCTCACAGTTTTATCAGCTCTGTCTGGACTGAAATACTCTTAATGTTGTTGTTGTTTTTCTCTCTATTTAATGTTGGAATTATGCTAGAGATGTTTTTCTTCCTTTAATATAGTTAATAAATCTCCTATGAAACTTAAATATTAAGAAAACTGTTTTCTCATAGAAAGGTATAGTGGTGTTGGTGTCAATAAAATATTTGAACAAATATGATATGTATCCTTTCAGAATTTTGATTTAAGTGCTTGTCTGTTTAAAACATAAAGATCTATCATAAGTGAATAGATGATAGATAGCTTAGTCCAAACACCTGTATATATATGCTTTTATTCCTCACCTGAGGATATTTTTCTACTTATTATCAGATAGAATGGGAGGGAGGGAGAGAGAGAGACAGAGAGAAACATCAACGCGATAAAGCCACATCTACTGATTGCCCCCCACCACGACCAGACCAGGGCCGGGAACGAACCGCAACCGAGGGATGTGTCCTTGACCAGAATCGAACCTGAGACTCATTGGTCCACGGGTGACACTCTAACTGCTGAGCCAAACTGGCCAGGGCCAAACACCTCTATATTTTAAGGTGTTATGTTACATCTTATTCTGCTCATAAGCAGTTTCCAAAGAGAATATAATCTATGGTAACCTGGAGTAAATGTATGTTATTGATTACTCAATATATGGGCAGATCCAGCAGGCTCTTCCCATCAGGCTAAGAACAATTATTTAGGTTTAGTATTGAAGGATTTGCAAGTCTCTAGTGATTATTAGTTACATACTTTATATAAAACATATATACTGGCCTGTGATTATCATCTTTCTTTGTGTATGTACATATTTTTAATATCTAGCTAGAAATCAATGTCCTTGAGGCAAAGACCATTTGTGTTGGAGGACTAGAAGGGACTTGATATCCTTCCTTACCATTTAGCTCAATGACAGGCAGTTCTTCAGAGGTGCTTTTAACTACTCACTTACAAAATAATAATGTTTTACATGTTGAAACTCTTTTAATTATCACAGTCCTGTGAAATAGATATTATTATTAATATTCCCATTTTATTGTTATGAAAACTGAGGCACAGAACCATTAAGCATCTCACAGAAATTACATGGGGTAGAGGAGCTGGAATTCAAATGCAGGCAGTTTGTTTCCTGTCTCATATTCTCAACTGCTCTCCACTCTGCCTTAGCTAAAAGCCATCAAGGTTATACTACAATAACATTTTTGTTTCTTGTATTCAAACATGAATATTTCAAGAATGTCCTAAAATTGAGGATGAATTATTTTTAAAAAGGTCTAATTTTTCAGTTAAAATAGAATTTGAATTAATTATTATATATTTTGGAAATTGTCAGCACAACATGGCTGTTTAGCCTCTGTAGGAAGAATGATAGAGGAAGGCTGAAGCTGGCACCAGAATGAGCCAATGAAGTGAGCCAGAAGCTGGAAGCAGTTCTTGATTATAGATTTGTGTGGCAAGGCAGCCAGACCATGGCATATGGTTCATCTTTTTTTCAGAGAAATGGTGGCAGCAGGGGTATAAGAAGTAGCAAGTTGACTTGAGATGAGTGGCCTCCGACATTGAATGGCCTGGAATGAGTGACACTTGGTAATTCAGGACAGTCAAGTATGAAGCGCTTAAGGAATTAGTCCAATGCTAGCAGGGCCCTGTCCACAGAGATAGGGTTAAAGTAATGTCAGGAAGTTTTCACATGCTAAAAATAAAAACATCTGGAAATAACATGAATAATAATAACATACAAAGCCTACCAAGTAACACTGAAGGAGAGAGGACTTTCTATAAATAGTTTGTGGAGGTACAACATTCATAGAAGCCACCACTATCTCTCACTCTTTCCTTTTGTTTTCTTTGTTTATTTATTTATTTATTTTATTTTTTGAAAGGGTCTTACAGAATATCAGTTGATTTTGTAATATCACATTTGGAACTTATTTATAAAAAGAATCACAGTTGGAATATTACTCTTAGTTTTGGTTTGCTCATTACTAAAAAATATATAAACCAATTGGATGGAGTTCAGAGAAAAGCAAGAAAAACCATTAAGAGAATGAAAGGACTGATTTATTAACTATGATTAAAGGACCCAAATATGTCTAAAAGGAGAGGGGAGGAGCATGACAACAACTCACAAATATCTGAAAGGTGCAACGAGTCCTGGAGGGAGACACATTTTTTATCTGTTTAACTGCCTATATATCTTGTCAAACAGATTTGATTTAGAAAGAAAAATCACTACTTTGTGCATTTGTAGAGACAGTGGAAAGAACCACTCTGATGTAACCTATTGTACACTTTTTCAGTGTATATTCTCTCATTTTGAAAAAGACCAGAGCAAACTGAAGTAAAATACAAGTTCTTTATATTATGTCTATCATGGGAATTTCTGAAATCCTTAGGAAGCACGCGCAGGTGGGTCATGTAGTATAGATAACAGGCAACTGAATAAAAATTTGAAGGGGAAAGTTGAGACCAGGCTGGGAGATGTGTGTGGTTGTCAGTGGTATGAAGTTAATAACTGAGTCCAGATGAGATTATCCAAGGAAGAGAATGAAGATGTCCAAGAAGAGAAGCATGGGAGATCCCTGTATTTAGAGGATAGGAGGAAGGAAGGAGCCAACACATGCAATAGAAAAACAAGATCAGAGATATAGGAGGAGAAATAAGCCATGCCATGCTTTGAAAATCAAGAGTGAGAGGTATTTCAAAAAGGAGTAATTAGAGGAATAAAATGCTGCAGAAAAATTGAGAAGTGTAAGAATGTCAGTTAGGAGGTTAGAGACTTTTGAACAAACTGTTTCCCTGGAATGGTGAGGGCAGAAGCTCGGGTTTGGGGAATAAGAAAGGAGTGAATGAGGAGAAATTATATATATATGCACTCTTTGCAAGAAATTTGGCAGTGAATAAAATAAAGAATGATAGTTGGAGGAAGGTCAAGCAGTCAAGCAAAGCATGTCAGAAAGCATGAAACTTAATATAGCTCTTTATGTCTTAATGTATATATGCAATAAATTTAAAGAATAGGGAGGATTATTATCTGAAGACGATTTTATGCCCCACATCTTGCTAAAGTACTATCACAATACTACAGAAAGGAGTGTTTCTGGTACCTTCTTCCAAATAGTACCAGAAGACAGTTTTTTTCATGTGTGTATATCTTTAAGCCTTTAATATGAAACTCACTTTATTTGCTTCATCTCTTTACTTACATTTCCATTGTCTACACGAATTTAAGTGTGTTCAACTGCTTAGGATTTGAGATGAATAGTGTCTCAGTGCAATGGCTTTTAAACTCAACACAGCAATTTATAGTTGGCTTTAACCACTGTGGTATAAATGTTATTATTTAGCCCTGGTCCAAGACAGTGAGGGAGAAGTGCACTTTAATTAGTATAATAAGAAGTAAAATTAATTGCATTACTTTGATAATCTGCAGTTTCATTAGCAAACATTTAGTATTTAAAATTATTCATGGTGTTTTGGAGGGAAAAGGAAGCTAACAATGACTGTGCTGTGTTCTGTGATACACACTGGAATCGAAAACATCACATTTAGAACATAGAACTGATTTACAGTTGTTTTTCTGTTTACTGTATGACTTTTCAAAGTTCATATCACTTTACTATCTTCTCAATAAATGATGTTTCTTGGATTTCCTGAATCCTGGCATCACATCAGATGTGGCCCTAATGATGTCTAGATTTCTTCCTGACACATTTCCGACAGCAAGGGTTTCATTGCACTTGGGCAAACTGCAAGAGACATGTGATGACTCCTAAACTGACTCATGATTTCATGAGTAGATTGTCATACTGCAGGGGAGACAACCTTTGTCAGCTGATGCCCTATTGTATTTTTTCCCCTAACACGTGAATGATTCCCCTGGGTTTTTAGAAGTATATTTCTCTGGGAAAATAATCAACATTGAAATGGAAACAGACTTTAAATGTGCCAGCAAATTTGATTTTCTTTCAAGAATTCTGAGGCTCTTAATTTGGTTTTCTCCATTATTCATGCACAGTTATGAGGATATACTATTTCCTTTTTCAATCAGAATACATCTGTTTTGTCGTTTTTCTTTTAAAGAACACTAGATTCTATATTGTCATTTTAATTGGTAGTGTAAACTTACCATTTACCTAATTTTAATTTTTTTAAAAACATAAAATAAAAGTTAGACTTTAGAAAAATGAAAAACAACAAAGCAAGCCATCCTTCACGTGTAGATAGAATTTAATATTCATTTTAGTACTTTGAAACCAATAGAATAGTGATATCCTAAAAGAAATAATTATTTTAATACAACCACATGGATTATATGACAAGAAATCTAGAATTACATGGTATATTTTCTCTATATGTTACTGGCCTGTAGTCACTTCCCCCAGTGAGTTACACCTTGGTGCACTCTGTATTGCTTACATCTACTGTTATTGGCCCAGTTTTTCAGAGCCACATATATATATATATTTCTTCCCTACATATTACAAAAGTGAAGAGAAAAAAGGAAGAGTTAAACCTGCCCTTTATGGTAGGAACAGAATGATATCATTAAATGACAACCAGTAGTTTTTAAAATACCTCATCTCTAATGCTTTCTTAGTAATTTTTAAAACAAATGTGATTAACAGGGATGTGTCTTAGCATTTAATTATCTCCCAACTAACTTGACCTTGTTTTCTACAAAATAATTTTTAAACTACTTTTTTTTTTTAAATCATTTTCAAGAAATACCCAATAGTAAGGGTTCTACTGAAGCCAGATAAAGTGCATAGTGTGTGATGTTTCTCAAAATGACTCATTACATTTTCATAAAAGTGACTATCATACTGCAGGAGAGACACCTGTTTTCAACTAATGCCTGTTCTACATATTTGAGACAAGGTGAACAGCACTCCACTTGTTTGACATGGTGGTAGATTCTTCACGTATCCCAGATGGTTTAAGAGCATTTCACTAATCATCTAAGGATATTCCTTGCAAAGGAAACAGTATGAAAATTAAAAAATACACTGGGAAATGAAGTCCATAGTTGCTCTATTATTGAGATATTTAAATATTGGTTGGTAAAGAACCATCCCGCCCAGGCCGCGGCAATGACTGAATTATGTTGGAATCTGTGTTTCCTTGGATGGAATTCAAGATACTTGTTTGAAATACATTTCTTACAGAATATTGTTATGAATGATAGATTTGAATGGTAATCAAGAGATGTCTTATAAATATATGTAGTCAGCCCTCCATATCTGGGGATGCAGAACCCATGGATGTAGAGGGCGGGCTGACTAAGGAATTAAGCAACCATGGATTTTGGTATCCGGCGAGGGGTCCTGCAACCAATCCCCCATGGATACTAAGAGATAACTGTATTCTATATCAGAAAGATATCATAAAAAGTGTTCTCTAATTCCAACTCTAAGTAAGATATATTATTTAGTTTTAACCAAAATGTCAGCTTGATTAATATTAAAAGTTTGCAAGTAGTGTTACTTGCATGAATAGATTTGTAATATTTTAATCAACCATAGTAAAATTGGTAAAACCTACATCTTCCAAAAATGTCAATAAGGTTCTGTTACTTGGTTAATTTTACAAAACAAAAAAATGAAGCCAAAATAGTTGAGTCACTTTCCAAAGGTTGCACATTGAGTTTATAACAGGTCTGGGGTGTAATTATCAGACAACCATAAAAAAAAATTACTTGTATACATATTAATTAAGTATGTTTTAGTCTCACAACTCTTAATGTGGTTCTCAATTAGATATTTCTGGGGAAAAATTATATATGAAAATTTAAAAGCAGTATCTATTCCAAAATAAACATGGGAAGCTAGTTAGGGGCCATTTATGTCTGTCTACATCAGCTGTGTCACACATGTTTACTTGTTTCATAAAAAATATTCTGCACTGGACCCATCCAGCATATTAAAATAATTTTTATTTTTTGGACAATAAGAAACAATAAAAAACTACAAAAGCTACAGTAAAATTTATTTTTTAGTTCTAATGATGTTAACATTTCCTGAAATAAAAATTTATATAAAATGCATTAAAAAATAAAGCCAGAAGATAGACCATGTTAAAATTTATATCTTCATTAAAAGGAGACTAGCCTTTATCAAAATGAAAGAAATCCATGGAGAGAGGAAAGAAATCAATGCAGAGAGTAACTGGTAACAGTTCATAAGTTGTTTTTCCTCCCTCCCTCTTTCCCTCCTTCCCTCCCTCCCTTCCTTTCTTCCTCATTTATCCCTCCCTTTTTTCCTTCTCTTTACTGCTCCCCTCCTTCCTCCCCTCTCCCACCTCGCTTTGTTTTCTCCTTCTTTCATTATTTGTTGTGTAGTTATTCTACTTCTCTTCTATTTCAACTGTTGTTCAATGTAACCAGAAATGGCATGCCACAGAGAGCACCACTGATGAGGGCCTAAGTTCTAGAGTCAGACAGACAGTTTTGGCTTTAAATTACAATTTTCCCCTTGCTGTTGGGATTGCTTTGGGCAAGTTACTTTATCTCATCTCTAAGAAGGGGCTAACAGTACCTACTTTGATGAGTCGTTGTGAATATTATTTAACCTGAGGACCACTGAGCTTGGTACGGGGAAGGTGTTTGAAATATAGCCATTTCATCCTTTTTCTTACTCCCCCTTATACTAGCATTTTTTTCTTCAAAGAATTATTCCTATTTATTATTCTTAAGTCCAACCTTTGACTTTTGAAGAAAAAAACTCATTTAGTTTTTCTGCAAAGTCTTACAAAAATGTAAGTATCTGCAAAATATTGTAATTATTAACAGTCATAGATAATTCATAGTAATTATGTGCCATAGAACCTCAAACTTCCCCAAATGCTGAGTGTTTATCTGAACCTTCAGCCTAGAAATCATTTGGCGTATGGCAACTCAATAGTTCTTTCCCTCAAGCTTTCTAGCAGTTTCTGCTTTCCCTCAGTTTCTAAATCCTTCTTTTTGCAGTTGGCAGCAGGGAATGAAGCGACAAAGGGCAGTGAAAATTTTAAAATTTGAGTAGTATTTGCTTTCAAATTTTTACAACTTTTGAAAAATAGAGTTGATGACAATTATCAACTGAGAAGTATTTATTGGATATTAATTTAGACATGGATTTGAAAACACATAGGGACCTTATCCTCAAAAAGCTTCCCAAGGGAAGGGAGGGCAATGTGGACACTCAGGAATCCCAGAGATCCACAGAGTATTTCAGAAGGCTGGGAGTCTTCGGACATTCCCTAAGCTTGGGCTTCTTTGTGTTTCCTCACAGACCTTTGCACCTAATAGACAAAGCAACAGACAGCAGATATGTGAATGAATGGCTCTAGGAAACTGCTTGAGTATATGTTTAATTTACACAAAATATTTCACCTATCAGCAGGGATTAGGTGTGAATAGAAGACCATAATTGTTTTTGTTTTGTTTTGTTTTCAAGTGAATTTCAAACAGTTGGAATGTAAACACAGTTGAGATTCTTGTCCAGTTTCAAATAAATGTAAAATAAGTAATATTATTATGTTAATTAATCCTAAAGCTGTTTTTTAATTATTTCTGGGTTTTACTATACCCATCAAAAAATCACACAGTATTTAACCTTTCTTGTTCAACTTTTAAGGAGACATAGTTTTTCTTAATACATTTTGAATTGTATTTCATACAGAAGATTAGTGGGTGGGTTTTCCATTTCTTCCCATTTTAGCAATATTAAAGATAATTGTAATTATTTTCTGAGTTATACTTTGAGCACACTTAACAATTGACTTGATAAAAAAACAAAAAACTAGCAAATGAATTAAAATAAGACCTAGAGGTGGGTGAACAGAAGATCAGTGTAAACCGGGTTCAGTGGAAGTATGCTCATTTCACAACTTCGTCACTCTGAACAGTTAAGTTTCTTCAACAAAGTGACCTTTGTAAAACCTAGAGAAGGAAACATTATTCAATTAAGTATATAGTTGAAAGCTTGGAAATAATTGTTACTGGGGCTGGAGGGGCATCAGAGGAATGGCAGTGTGAGAGATCCCCTTGGTCTCTCCCCTCGAAGTTTCAACAGCTTGAACAGCTATAATTCAACAAACGATACTCTGCTCAATGCAGAGATACGTCTGAGAAATCCATGCATTGAAACATCTAAAGGTGGGCAAGCGGGAGAGCAACCCAAGAAGTGAAAAGAGAGCAAAGCTGAGAGGAGCCATGGATGCAGCCCTGCAGCTGGGATTGCATGGTGGGGCTCAGCCCAGAGAGGGGACAAATCAGGCTGTGGCTGGCACTCCCTTCAGCCAGGAGGAGCAAAGAGATTTAGTGAGCATCCCAGCAGGAGTGGGTAGTACGAGCTGTGGCTGAACCCAGTGTCCTGGGCAGGGTTGAGGTACAGATGTGCAGCCTCGGTTTTCTGTCTGTTGGCATTCCACACAGAGAAACAAAGCCATGGAGCCTGGCTGCCCCTTAACCTCCCAGAGCTCGCCTCCCTTCACCCTTCATGTCAGGTTGCAGACATATTATCTGCAAACCTGAGAACTAGTACTACAGAATCACTTTTTCCCTGAGTGACAAGTGCACTCTGTGACCAATCCCAGGTTCAAGTAGAAGTTCAGGGGGGATGCCACAGAGGTACACTTGTCGCCATTGCTGGGAAGGCAAAGCAACAAAAGAGACAGCCTGCCCCTCCCACCCCCCCATGCATCACACTGCCAGAAGCAGCTGTCTGTAGGGACAGCACTGGGATTTCATAGATTTGGAGACACATCACCTATCACTCAGGGTTGGTCCCCTGGGACCAGGGCAACTGGATGACAGGGGAGGCACACAACTTCCCAGGGAGCACAGGCCATTTTCCACCACCCCGAAGAGATCTGAAAAGCCACAAAAGTGTAAGAAAGTTTAAAAACTTGATGCAGAGCCACCTACTGGAAAACAATAAAAAGACTTCCTATCAATCTACTAGAGCAGGGGTGGGGAACGTCCAGCCCCATGGGCCATATAAGGCCTGCGAAATCATTTGTTCTGGCCCTGCCAAGGCAACCCAGGTGGGGCTCCAAATTCAATAAATCTAGGAGCTTTTTTCATAGCAACATAAATTTATATTGTGAATTATAATAATAACGTAAATTTTGAGGGACAAGCAAGGAATGTCCATTATGGGATAGACAGGACACATACGACTACATAATGTGACAGACATGTATGCTTCTCATTGACTGCCCTCAGCCTGTCTGCCTGTATTGTCATAGGACAGTCATTGCCAGGCAGGCTGGGAGTGTACACATTGAGAGAGTGTTAACACACTGTGGCGAAACTACAGTGATCCCGTGATGATGACATGAGATGTGATGAGATGATTCCTCACGACATTGATGACCTTGCCTCCAATGATTGACAACTTCTTTGTCAACACAGACAATAACTCCAATCCAACCTTTATCCATGTATCCATGATCAACAATCCTCGCAAAAACTGACTCTCAGATGAACATTAAGGAAATTACAGTACACAGAAAAAAACCTCAAAAATCAATGACACAAATGTTGGATATGTTCCAAATCCAAGGTGCAGGAATAGAACAACAATCAGAGCAAAATAATAACATCACTGGTGACACACACGCTGGATAGTATTGAAATGTTAAGTGGTGTGACATCCTACAATTGGTGAATACAAAGAAAAGAAAAGTTGATGCAGAGTGTCGATCTTTCCAAAAGAAATGGACAAATGATTATTTTTTTGTTGAAGTCAAAGGCAAACTTGTGTGCCTAGTTTGTGGTGATGCTTTAATAGTAATGAAATAAGCCAATCCAGAGCATCATTATGGCTCAAAACATGCTAAACTCAATGAATTGGGAGGCCAGATGCATCTGGATAAAATCAATGCTCTTCAGCAGAGTTTGGAATCACAACAAGCGGCTTTCACTAGGCCTCGCTGTGACAGAGACAATGTTATTCAGTTATGTAATGAGCAAGCTAATCACAAAGAAGCTGAGGCCTCATGTAGAGGGAGAGTTTGTGAAAGAGTGCATGGTGGCTGCTGTGGAGTTGTTAGCACCAAGGTAAAATTGTTTCAGAGTGTTAGTTTGTCTCAGAGAATAATCTCAGATTGGATTACTGATTTAGCACAAGATATTTAAAAAACACTGAAGGATTCTGCAGATTTCCAGTTTTTCTTTCTGGCTTGTGATGAGACAATGGACATAACAAATACTGCCCATCTGGCTGTTTTCGTTCGTGGGATAACTGCACAGTTTGACACATGAAAGAAACTGCTGTCACTGGAAGCCATGCATGGCCCTATAAGAGGTGATCTTGTTTGAGAGACTTGTTTTCTCAATAAAAAAAAAAACTTGAGCTAACATTTGAAAAGTTAAGTGGCCTTACTACAGATAGAGTTCCAGCCATGGTTTGGTCTCAGAAAGGGTTAATTGCATTTCTCAAGAAAGAACTGAATCGTCTCAGTCTTGATCCAAGTGATTTAATTATATGCCACTGCATCATACACCAAGAAAATCTCTGTGCATAGTCATTGCAGCTCAACAATGTGATGTCAACAGTAGTGTCATGCATAAATTTTGATAAAAGCAGTGGATTCAACAGCCGCCAGTTTAACAAGTTACTGAATGATCTTGACTCTGAGTACGATGATCTTGTTTATCACTGTGAAGTGTGGTGGCTGAGTCACAGGAACATGCTCATGAGGTTTTACAAACTGCGGGATGAAGTCAAGTAGTTCATGAAAATGAAGGGAAACCTGTCAGGGAACTCAATGATAGGAAGTTGCTGTGTGATTTAGCATTCATGGTGGACATTACCAAGTCAGAGCTGAATGTCAAGCTGCAGGGCCCCAACCAGCTTCTCAGCTCCCTGCTTTCGAATGTGAAATCATTTGAAGCTAAATTAAGGCATGGAAAGTGCAACTCGAAAGGAATAACATGGTGCATTACCCCACTCAGGAAGGACAAAAGCCTTCTATGACACTTGAATATGCAGGTGAATGTGCGAAACTAATTGAGGCATTTAATGAAAAATTCAAGGATGTGGAAAGTAAACAAGTGGAATTAAACATCTTTGCTACACAGTTCAATGTGGAACCAGCTGATGTGCCTGATAACCTACAACATGAAATCATTTAGCTGCAAAGCGATGATGAGCTGAAAGCTAGATACAACAACCTCCCACTGCTTGAGTTCTATAAATGTTACATAAGCACTGATGAATTTCCCACTTTGAGGAGAATGCATTGAAATATGCATCTGTGTTCGGAATAATTTACTGCTGCGAGAAGTTCTTTTCAAAACTTACCACTGCAAAGAGTCGACCACACTCCAGACTGACGAATGCAAACCTGGAAAAGCAGTTGTGAGTAGCAACATCATTAATACCAGCTAACATCACAAGCCTCATCAAAGAAAAGCAGTTCCAGCCATCACACTAGTGGTGAGTTCATTAAATGTTCAACCAAATATAATAGGCTAATTTTTAAGTTGATCATTTTGTATGGTCCCCGAATGATGTTATAAATATCCAAGTGGTCCTTGGCATAAAAAAGGCTCCCCACCTCTGTACTAGAGAAATGCCACTCATACATAGATGCTTAGACAGAGAAGGAATGCATCAAATGTCATGAATAACCAAGGTAAGGAGGCAGCTCAGAAAGAAAATGAAAAATCTACAGAAAAAAATTTAAAACATAGAAATATGTGACATAAATGACCAGAAAATTCAAGATTGCAGTTCTGAAAAAACTTAACAAGAGGCAAAGAAATACAGATAGGCAATTTAATGAGCTCAGAAAACAAATCAGTGAACAAAATGAGTACTTTAGCAAAGAGGCTGAAACTAAAAAAGACCCAAAGAGAAATTCTGGAGATGAAGAACTCAATAAAAGATATTAAGAATGAACTAGCAAGCATAGGTAATAGAACTGACCAGATGGAGGAAAGAATTGGTGATATTGAAAATAGAAATCTAGAAATGATGCAGAGGGAAGAGGAGAGAGACTTGAGGAAAAAAAAAAAAAAAAAAAAACTCTATGAGAACTATCTGATGCCATCAGAAAGAACAATATTAGAGTAGTAGGTATACCAGAAGAAGAAGAAAAGAGAGAAAGAAACGGAAAGCTTATTCAAACAAATAGTTGATGATAATTTCCCAAACCTATGAAAAGAGATAGATCCTTGAATCCAAGAAGGCCTTCTCCAAGGCACATTTTATTAATACTGTCAAAAATAAATGACAAAGAAAGAATTCTCAAGGCAGCCAGGGAAAAGAAGAAAGTAACCTATAAAGGAAATCCATTAGGTTATCATTGGACTTCTCAGCAGAAACTCTACAAGCTAGAAGAGAGTGGAATCAAATAGTCAAATTACTAAAAGGGAAAAATTACCAGTCAAGAATAATATATCCTGTAAAGCCATCTTTTGGATATGAAGGAGAAATAAAGACTTTTTCAGATATAAAAAAGCTGAGGGAATTTATCACCAGAAGACTTGCATTGCAAAAAATACTCTAGAGAGTTATTCTACCTGAAACAAAGAAGGAAAGTTCACAAAACTATAAGATCACCAACAAACTTACAGCATAAACAGAGATAATTCATGACAACAAAAACATAAAAGGGGAGGGGCAAAATGTCTGAATTTGCTAAGGAGTATGGAAATCAGATGCATTCCAAAGAAAAAGGAATACTGTATATATGCAACTTCATAAACTTATGGTAAATACACACACACACACACACACACACACACACACACACACACACACAAACTGAGATACATGTCTTAAAAAAAGAGGAAACAGGAAAAAAGGATGCAATACTACAAAAAAAAAAAAAAAACCCACACAACAGATAGAAACACAAAGGAAAAGAGTTGTTGGAGGCATAGAGTTATCAGAAAACAAAAGATAAAATGGCTATAGGAAATCCTCATATATCAATAACCACCCTAAATGCAAATAGTCTGAATTCACCAATAAAAAGGCACAGAGTAGCCCTGGCTGGTTTGGCTCAGCGGTTGGAGTGTCAGCCTGCAGACCAAAGACTCACAGGTTCAATTCCGTTCAAAGGCACATACCTTGGTTGTGGTTTGGTCCCCAGCCCTGTCCAGTCGTGCGGGGTAGCCAACCAATGTCTCTCTCTCTCTCTCTCTCACCCTATCTATCTATCTCTATCTCTCTCCCCCTCCCTCCCACTCTGTCTGAAGATAAATGGAAAAGAATGTCCTCGGGTAAGGATTAAAAAAAAAAACAAGGTACAGAGTCACAGACTTGATCAAAAAACAAAATCCAACCATATGCTGCCTTCAAGAGACATCTAAGCTGCAAAGACAAAGATAGACTCAAAGTGAAAGGGTAAAAAGTGATTCTCCAAGGAAGTATCACCCACAGAAAAGCAGGTGTAGCCATACTTATATCTGACAAAATAGATTTCAAGATAACAAATGTAACAAGAGATAAAGATAGACATTTTATAATAATAAAGGGAACACTACATCAAGAAGATATAACACTTCTCGATATAGATGCACCCAATCAGGGAGCACCAAATATATAAAGCAACTACTCCCAGAACTAAAGGGAGAAACTGACAAAAACACAAGCATAGTAGAGGATCTAAATACTCCCTTGACAGCTATAGATAGATCATCCAAACAGCAAATCAATAAAGAAATATCAGCTTTAAATGACACATTATACCAAATGAACATAATTGACATCTACAGAGTCTTTCATCCACAACATCAGATGATACATCCTTCTCCAGTGCACATGGCACATTCTCAAGGATAGACCATATGTTGGGTCACAAAACTAGCCTCAACAAATTCAAGAAGATTGAAATCATGCTGAGCATATTCTCTGACTACAATGCTTTGAAATTACAAATCAACTGCAAAAAAGAAAAAGAAACCCACAAATATGTGGAGATTAAAAAACATACTACTATAAAAATGATGAGGTCAAAGAAGAAATAATAGATGAGATCAAAAGATATATAGAGAAACAAATGAGAATGACAATATGACATACCAGAACTTCTGGGATGTAATGAAAGCAGTAATAAAAGAGAAGTTTATATCATTACAGGCCTATCTCAAGAAACAAGAGAAATCCCAAGTAAACAACCTAACATTACATCTTAAAGAACTAGAAAAAGAACAAAATCAGTAGAATAAAGGAAATAATCAAAATTAGAACAGAATTGAATGAAAGAGAACAAAAATACTATACAAAATATTAACAGAACAAAGACTTGGTTCTTTGAAAAGACTAATAAAATTGACAAATCCCTAGCTAGGCTCACTGAGGAAAAAAGAGAAAAGACTCATATAAACAAAATCAGAAATGAAAGACAAGTTACCACAAATATCACAGATATACAAAGAATCACACTAGAATGCTACAAAAGACTGTATGTCACCAAACTTAATAACCTAGAAGAAATAGATAAGTCCCTAGAAATATATAACCTTCCTAGACTGAATCATAAAGAACTGCAAAATCTGAATAGACTGATCAGCAGTGAGGAAATTGAGACAACTGTCAAAACCTCCCCAAAAATAAAAGCCCAGTACCAGATGGCTTCACTAGTGAATTCTACCAGACATTCAAAGAAGATTTGATACCTATCCTTCTCAAACTCTTCCAAAAAAATGAAGAGGCAATACTTCTTAACACATTTTATGAGGCCAATATAACTGTGATACCAAAACCTGGCAAGGATAACACAAAAAAAGAAAACTGCAGACCCAAATCTCTGATTATTACAGATGCAAAGTTCTAAACAAAATAATATCAAATCAAATACAATGATACATTAAAAAATAATATATCACAATTAAATGGGGTTCATTCCTGGGACACAAAGATGGTTCATCATGTGCAACTTGATCAATGTAATACAGCACATTAACAAAACAAAAGATAAAATTATATGATCTTATCAATAGATGCAGAAAAACCATTTGATAAAATGCCACATTCATTTATGATTAAAACACTCAAAAAATGGGTATAGAAGGAAAGTACTTCAACGTAATAAAGGCCATATTTGACAAACTCTCAACTAATATCATACTCAATGGTGAGTATGATACTCTAAAATCAGAAACAAAACAAGGATGTCCACTCCCACCACTCTTATTCAACATAGTTCTGGAAGTTCTAGCCAGAGCAGTCAAGCAAGAAAATAATAATAATAAAAAAAGTCATCTGATTGGCAAGGAAGAAGTAAAAGTGTCACTTTTTAGCAGATGACATGATTCTGTACATAGAAAACTCTAAAGACTCCACCAAAAAACTTCTAGAAACAATAAGCAAATATAGTAAAGTTACAGGATACAAAATCAGTGTACAAAAATCCACTGAATTCCTATATACTAACAATAAAATTTCAGGGAAAAAAATGAAGAAAAAAAACAATTCCTGTTGCAATTACAACATACAATAAAATACCTAGGAATAAACGTAACAAAGCATGTGAAGGACCTATATACTGAAAACTACAAAGCATTATTAAAAGACATTGAAAAAAGACACAATATCGTTGAAAGATATTCTGTGTTCATGGATTGAAAGAGTCAACATAGTTAAAATGTCCATATTACCGAAAGCACTATACAGGTTTAATGCAATCCCTATCAAAATGCCAATGTCATTTTTAAAGAAATAGAACAAAAACCATCAGATTTGTATGGAACCACAAAGACACCAAATAGCCAAAGCAATCCTGAGAAAAGGAACGAAACTGGAGGTATCATACTACCTAACTTCAAATTATACTACAGAGCAACGATACTATTAGGGGGACCAGAAAGTAATGTCGTGTTTTTACAACATTAATTCAAACAGATACATTTTTAACAAGTTTTTATTTTTAATCAATGATGTAATCACCCTCGTTATCAACAACCTTTTACCATCTGGTGTGCAAATTTTCAATGCCAGATCGATAAAAATCAATTGGTTTTTAAGCAAAATTTCTGGACATGGCATTTTGGACATCATCCAAATTTTCAAATTTTGTGCCACTTAGAAAATGTTGTAGCGATTGGAATAAATGGAAATCCGATGGCGCAATATTGGGTGAGTATGGTGGGTGAGGCAATACTTCCACCCTAATTCATTAATTTTTTTCCAGTGTTTGTCTTGCGCAGTGCGGTCTTGCATTATTGTGTTGCAGAATAATGCCTTTTCTGGTGACAATCGCTAGGCACTTTTCGATTAAAGATTGATTTACTCGATCCAGTTGTTCATAGTAAAGGTCTGCATTCAGTTTGTCCACATTTCAGCACTTCAAAATGAACGACCTCGCGAATACTCCACCAAACACACAAAAGTGCCTTTTTGGGGTGTAAACCTGGCTTAGCTGTACTTCGTGGCGATTCATTTGGAGAGAACCACTGCCTTTTGCGTTTTGGATTATCATAGAGGACCCATTTTTCATCTCCAGTGATCAAGCGATCAAAAAACGCTTCTGTATTGTGCCGCTGAAGCAATAAGTTGCATGTGGTGGACCAGTTAGCTTTGTTTTCTTTGGACAGATTATGTGGGACCCAAACACCTGCTCTGCTTACTTTACCAATCTGCTGCAAATGTTCTTGGACGGTCGACCAAGGTTGGTTAAGAGTGACAGTTACTCAGTTGTCTGACATGGATTTGCTTTCACTTCCACCCTTAACATGTCATTGTCTAAAGTTGTTGGTCTTCCTGATCGATACGAGTCAGAAAGATCAAAATTACCGGATTTGAACTTAGAAAACCACCTTCAGCATTTACGAACGTCTAATGCACTTGGATAAACATCGCAAATGTTTTTGGTAGCAACTGTTGCGTTACTACCCTTGTGAAACTCAAAAAGCATACAATGCCGGATATGTAACTCTTCTGGTATTTGGCTGGCCATTTCACTATAAATTGCAATTAAAAAATTAAGATTTAATTATTTACGAGTAAACAAGTCACTCTAACCTTAAAATGTCTTTGACACGATTTTGAAGTACACAATGAGCTGATAAATGACAGCTGAATATCGAAATGCGCAGAAACAACATTACTTTCCGGTCCCCCTAATAAATACAGCATGATACTGGCAGAAAAACAGACACACAGACCAATGGAACAGAATTGAAAGCCCAGAAATAAAACCACATTTATATGGGCGAACAAGTTTTGACAAAGGAGCCAAAAACACACATTGCAGAAAAGAAAGCCTCTTCAATAAATGGTGCTAGGAAAATTGGAAAGCCACATGCAAAAGAATGAAACTAGACTACAGTTTGTCCCCATGTACAAAAATTAATTGAAAATGGATGAAAGACCTAAGCATAAGATCTGAAACAATAAATTACATAGAGAAAAATATAGATACTAAACTCATGGACCTTGGTCTTAGAGAAGATTTTATTAATTTAGCCCCAAAGGCAAGGAAAGTAAAACAAAAAAGTAATGAATGGAGCTATATCAAACTAAAAAGTTTCTGCACAACAAAAGAAACCACCAATAAAACAAAAAAGCACCCAACCAAATGGGAGATGTTATTTGCAAACAACAACTCAGACAAGGGGTTAATATCCAAAGTATATAAAGAATTCATACAATTTAACACCAAACAAAAATCCAATTAAAAATAGGCAGAAGACCTAAACATACACGTCTCCCAAGAATATATACAAATGGCCAACAGATATATGAAACAATGCTCAACCTCACTAGGT
The DNA here is from genome assembly GCA_030848825.1 of Tadarida brasiliensis. NCBI lineage: Eukaryota > Metazoa > Chordata > Mammalia > Chiroptera > Molossidae > Tadarida > Tadarida brasiliensis. Next base: position 27,157,729 of record CM061267.1, on the reverse strand, counting down.
ATTAGGAAATGCAAATCAAAAGTACAATGAGATACCACCTTACAGCTGTTAGAATGGCTATTATCAACAAGACAAGTAATAACAAGTGTTGGAGAGGTTGTGGAGAAAAGGGAACCCTTATTCACTACTGGTGGGAATGTAGACTGGTACAGCCACTATGGAAAATGGTCTGACAGTTCCTCAAAAAATTAAGAATAGAGTTACTGTATGACCCAGAAATCCCTCTTCTACCCGAAAAACTTGAAAACATTTATTTGCAAAGATATATGCACCCCTGTATTCATTGCAGCATTATTTACAGTGTCTAAGGCATGGAAACAACCAAAGTGTCCTTTAATAGATAATTGGCTGAAGAAGATGTGGTCCATATATACTATGGAATACTACTCAGCCATAAGAAAAGATGAAATACTGCCATTTGCAACAACATTGATGGACCTTGAGAATATTATGCTAAGCAAAATAAGTTAGTCAGAAAAAGCTAAGAACCATATGATACAGACACGACAACAGTATGGTGGTTACCAGAGGGAAGGGGGCAGGAGGTCGTAAAAGATAAAGGGGGCCAAATACATGGTGACAGAAGATGATTTGACTTTGGCTGGTGGACACACAATGCAATGTACAGATTATGTATCATAGAAGTCTACACTTGAAACCTATATAATCTTATTAACCAATGTCACCCCAACAAATTTAATTAAAAATTTAAAAAAGAAATAATTGTCGCTATGTCTGGAACAATTTAATTCCTATGATTAAATAAGGAGTGAAAACACAGGGTTCCTTTGTGAGATTAACCTCACTCTATTCTTCAGTTAATACTACACATCAACCTGCAGCAAAACCTTTCAGAAATAGGTACTGTTTGTCATAAACAATGTATAATGTCTGCAAGAGTAGGTACGTCTCAGTGCACGCCTATTTTCACACCTGAGAACCAAAGTAGAATAAAAGTTCTCTAGGTCAGTAGCATCAGTTCTAAATGACTTTATGTGTTCTTTATGAAGAACAATATACTGTCTTGGGAAATTTTTAAATGGCATATACAAATATAAATATTAGCTAGGCAAAATATGTAGCAAATCATGTATCTCTTAGAGAGATGTAATTAGATATAAGGAATAATCCATACTCTCACTCTTTTGTAATTATACATGTACATTTCTAAGTGAGTGTGACAAACAGCATAAGGAAACATTCAGGGTAGGATTATTTCAGCCATAAGAAAAGGTGAAATAACGCCATTTGCAACAGCATGGATGGACCTTGAGAATGCTATGCTAAGCGAAATAAGTTAGTCAGAAAAAGCTAAGAACCATATGATACAGACACAGACAACAGTATTTTTACCTCGAACAAGTTTGAATTTTAATTCCACAATCTCTTTTAAATCACAGGAGATAAAATAAATACACAATATACAAAGATTGATAAATATAATAGCTAAGAGCTAAAAAATAAAACATTTTATTGCCAGTAATTATAGTTTTAAGCTGTGGAATCAATATCTAAGTAATAGTGGAAGTTTGAGTAGAAACTAGAAAGAGAAAGATAAGTCAAATATGACTACCTTTGCACTTCATTCCCAATCTCTACAAAGCACCATAGTTTGGGAGTTCAGAACTCAGCAAGCAACTGTATTTGGTAAACATGGGCAAACTGTGCATTTCCTGGGAGTTCCTATGATGAATTGCTACTGCAGACCTGTGTCCAATTGTCACAGTTAATAAAAATCCATTAAGAAGTCTAACATGTTGCTGATAACTGAGATGCTTTGCTGGAATAACCCATAAGTCCCATTTCAGCAAGAAGGAAGGGAGCATGTGCTGGGAAAATTGCAGTGAGCAGGTAGCAATCTGACATAAGACATTTCAAATGTCTTGACAAGTCAAATGTCAAGACTTGGCAAGCAAATAACTAGCCATATATGTTAATGTACTAAAGTGTTGAGAATTATATCTAATAAACTGGATACGATACTGATTATTATGGAATATATATTTTTTGATAGTTACACTGGTTGTCCTTCCACAATATCATTAAGAAAACAAACCCATCTGCATCCACTGATAGACCTTGAACAATCTGTTGTTCTTTTGGTTTGCACTGGGATGCGAAAGAAAGAAATCCCTGCGCTTTCTGTCTGCCTGTGTGGCAGCCCGGATTGAATAGGGGACTACATCTGCAGCCTGGCAGTGTTCAGTGCTTTCGTATTTGGAAAGGGGTTAATAAATCTTCCTTGTTTTTACAAAAAAAAAAATAATAATAATAAAAAGAAAACAAAACCAGGGCAAAAAACAACATTTAGTTTCATGTTTTTATTTGCTTTCCTGCCTAAAACATTATTCCATATTTAAGATGTTGTATATAATTTTGATCAGACAGGGAAACAAATTTACAAATACTCTCTAAATTTTTGTTATAGCCTTTATTCCTTATCTATCTTTGATAAAATATGTTTCAAACTTATAAATTACCTAAAAGTTGTGTGCATGGGGATTTGTAGTAAGCTTCTTTTTCCATAAATGTAAAAGCTCATAAAATAATGTTTAACTATTCAGGGTGAGACACTAGCACTTATCTTCTATATGGTCATTAAAAAGAGAGTTATATGTCTCTTTTGGAATTCTTGATATTTTATGCCTCCACCAAAATGCTTTCCCAAGGCCAGTAAGAATTTTTTACTTCCTAGTGCCTGCGAATCTGAACATCAGCATAATATATAATTTTTAGAAAATTCACAACACTTAGGATATTGCACATATATCTACCAAAATTATCAAAATATGACATGAAATGTTATAGGCGCCTAGCAGTTTTGTAAAGAAACAAAGTCTTTTGTGAAGTTCTAAGAAATGAAAGAATTATGCATTCTGTAAAATTGCTATACATATTTTTATCTTAAAATTATCTTAAATCTTTTATAGTCTAGGGGCACTAATTTAATCAATCTAGGACTTCTTACCCAAGGATTCAATGTGGTTAAATTTTTCTTGTCTTTTCTAGAAGAGAAAATAATTCTCTATCCACCTCCTCAACCTCCACAGAGGTCAAAACCAAAGGTTTGTGTTTAGGCATATATTTCAGTGAGCTAGGTCACTGTGCTTCAAAGAATTCTGCACTTGGGTGTAGCCTACACTGATGCCTCCTGTGTTCCTGCGACCTAAGCTGTACATTGAACCAGCCAGGGCCCACTCGCTAGCATACCTGGCCAGCTACGGAACATACGCATTCATGGTTTTTCATTGTAGATGCAAGTTTTTAGGCACAATGGTACAGTAGTCAAGAAAATAAGCATGATTTCTCTCCTGCTCTGTGGAATTTACAATATACTTGAGGATCTAGACATTAAACATCTGAATGAATAATATAGTAATTACAGATTATGCAAAGTGCTATAAAGAAAATGAAGGACAATGACAAGAAGCCTTGTAGGTAGGGTTGTCAGAGGTCTCACTGTGAAGGTGGTATTTCACATAAGAGCTGACTAGTCTTGAAAAGACTGGGTAAGCCCTGGCCGGTTTGGCTCAGCGGTTAGAGCATCGGCCTGTGGTCCAGAGAGGCCCGGGTTCGGTTCCCGCTAAGGGCATGTACCTCGGTTGCAGTTTGTCCCCAGCCCTGGTTGGTTGTGCGGGTGGCAGCCACTCGATGTGTCCCTTTCGCATCGATGTTTCTCTCTCTCTCTCTCTTCCTCTCTCTCCCTCCCACTCTATCTGAACAAAAAATGAAAAAGTGTCCTCGGGTGAGGATAAAAAAAAAAAAAAAAAAAAAGACTGGGTAAGAAAATGCCAGGCATAGGAAACTGCTTGTTTAAAGGTCTGGGGCAAGAAAGTGCTTAGTCCTTTTGAATAAAAAAAAAAGGCCAGTTTGATGAGAAGGTGGGTGGACAAGGGAGAAGCTGGTGCATGAAAAGAATAGAGAGGTAGAGAGAGGTCAGATCGTGCAGCACCTTGTAGGCCATGGCAGAGAGTTTAAATTTCATGTTCATTACACATAAAGTCACCTCAGACTCATCATGTCCAGAATTAAACTTGTGATCTTCTTGTCTGTGTCAATCAGTTCTACCAAGAACAGGAAACACTCCAGGTCTTTCAAACAGAGTTAATTTAATTGAGGGAATTGCTTACACAGGTAATAGAAGTGCTGAGAAGCAAAGCAGATTGGTGAGGCAACCTAGAAGTTACAAAGTCTCTACTACCCTGAGGGACGAAGAGCAGAGCTGGCTTTTCAGACTCTGGTGCCCTCTCACTTCTCATTAATATGTGGCTGTAAAAATCTGGAACATAGGTGAATTGTTTTATTTTATTATTTTTAAATTTTATTTTAATTTTACAGATTGAACAGCCAGGCACTATGTACTTCTCAATATAATTCAATAAGGAAGTTCACAGTACTGTCTAATTAGATGCAAAGTTCAGATCTTGTTAGGCTATAATTTAAACAAACTAATGATTAAAAAACATTATAAACAATAAATAGACACATAGGTACAGAGAACAGACTGACAGTTGTCAGAGGAGAAGGGGGTTATGGGGCTGGGTGAAAATGGTAAAGGGGTTAAGCAAAACAATAATAAATAAACTCATAAACACAGACAATAGTATGGTGATTACCAGAGGGGAAAGGGAGTGTGGGAAGTAGAAGAGGGTAAAAAGGGGATAAATGGTGACGAAAGGAGACTTGACTTCGGGTCGTGGACACATAATACAATATACAGATGGTGTATTATAGAATTGTGCACTTGAAACCTATATAATTTTATTAACCAATATCACCCCAATAAATTCAACAAATTTTTTTTAAAAAATAAATGCATCACATTTTTTATTTAAAAAAAATAAACACTGGATATTTACTGAGATTAAGGAATTATTAATTTTTCTAAATTTGATAATGATATTTTGCTTTCATTAAAATATTTATTTTTTAGAGATACATATTGAAGAATTTACAGATGAAATGAAGGTCTGAAAATGGCTTTACAATAATCCATTGAGATCAGGGAGTAGGGGTTTAGAGAAAATAAGGTTGGCCACATGTTGCTAATTGTTAAAGACGTTGTTCAGTATACTATTTAACCTATTATACTATTTAACCTATTTTTGTTTTGTTTGAACTTTTCTACAAATAAAACATCAAAAATAAATTTGTGGGGACAGATGGCACTTCCTAGAGATCACTTGTAAGGAGAAAAGATAAGAAATCCAAAAATTGAGCCTAGAAGATCATAACTTTTAGAGGTGGGGAAAGGGAGAAACCAATAAAGGAGCTGAAAAGTGGGGACAAAAATAAAGAAAGAAAATCAGGAGAGTGTGGCATCACAAAGCCAAGGAAGAATAGGTGAGAAACAGAGTAAGATGAGGCAGAAAACTTCTTCTAATCTCAAGTGTGATTTGGAGCTCTGTTATCTCGTTGGCAAGGGGGTGGAAAGATGATAAGATTAGGATCTGGTCTTGGGGGATCCTTGCATTTGAGTATGTGACCTGCTCCTTTTACAAAAGAAAACAACTGGGGCACAGACACAAGCCCAAGCAACAGTCGCCTTGGTTCCCATTTGCCACCACCCCTTGTATGATTATCTCAGGAAGTTCTAAGCAGAATGGGTACATATTATGGAATTTCAGGCATTCCCTAGTCCTGGGTATGTATATATTTTCATATAATAGTATAATTTAGCATTACCTTCACTTCTAACATCTTCCATGCTCCAAGATAGTTTTTTGTTTTTGTTTTTTTTAATTTATGGAAGATATTTTGAAGCCAGTATGAAAAACTCCCATAAAATCAAAGATTTTTAGCAAAAATAATTTAATCATGATGCTTTATAATTTATGAAAAATAGTTTATTCATATGTAACTTTTAAATGCCTACAAATTTTGGAAAAGAAATTAAATTGGTCTTGACCATTGCTTTAAGTTATTTTTGTAAGTTGTACATTATAGGATATAAATGTAATGATTTATTTATTCATTCCACAGGTTATTTATTGAGTGCTTATTAAGTATCAGGTACTGTTACAGACACTGGGCAATAACAGTTGACAAGAACCAGGCAGTAAACAAAAACAGTCAAAATCTTTGCTTTCTTGAAATATACATTTGAATTGAAGAGACATTTAAATTTGTTTTACAAATATATAGTATGTCAGATAGTGAAGTGTTATGAAGAAAGATCAAGCAGGTAAAAGGACAGAAGGGTGTATTTTAGTAGTTGGTCAGAAAAGTCCATTGTGAGTTAGCATATGAGCAGAGACCTGAATGAAGTGAGAGAGGGAGTCTTGCTCTCTGGAAGGAGTATCCCAGGCAGAAGGAACAGCTGGTGCAAAAGCCCTGTAGTGAGTGGTCTTTATGGTTTGAAGAGCAGTGAGTAGAGAAGAGTGACTCCAGCAGAGGGAGTGAGGAGGAGAGTGGAGAGACAAAGAGGATGAGATGGGTACAGGGAAGTTGGGGAATGGAGACAGACCATGAAAAGCCTTGTAGACCATGCTAAATGTTAGATGTTACTAGTGGGAAGGGAAGGAGTTGGATGGTTTTGAGAATAGGCACTGCATAATCTGACTTAGTTTTTTAAAAGATTTGTATGTTTGTGTGTGTTCACCCATTAATTATCTGCTACTGTGAGTAAAGTTTGAGGAAATTTCTTAGAAATGGTCAAGCAAAATATAGACATCTTTTATTCTTTAGTAGCTTCACAAGGCCATTTAAAGTCCAAGAAAATCTGAAAAAAAAAACTGTAACAAATAAAAGAAATATTTGGTTTGTATGCACATATTATTAAATGGCAAGGTACATTCCTAAATATCAAGTTTTAAAAAAAAATTTTTTTCTTTATTGATTTCTAGAGAGGGGGGAAGGGAGAGGGAGAGAGCTATAGAAACATCGATGAGAGAAAACATCAATTGGCTGCCTCCTGCATGCCCCCCACTGGGGATTGGGCCCACAACCTGGGCATGTGTCCTGACCAGGAATGGAACCAGAGACCTCTTGGTGCATGGGTCGCTGCTCAACCACTGAGCCACACCAGCCGGACTGTACCATATTGATTGAAAGTAACTACTAGTTCATTCCTTCCCATCTCTTTTTATTCTATTTTAATTTTTATTTATTTATTCAATTTTTATTAATTTATTTTTGTTACAGATGTTTCTCCTTTTTCCCCCCAGCTACCCTCCACCCTACCCCCCCTCCCCAGTATTGTTGTCTATGTCCATTGGTTATGCATATAACTTTTTTGGTTTATCTCATCCATGCCCCCCCAACCCCGGCTCCCCTCCTCTGAGGTTTGTCAGTCTGAGCCGTACTCCTTTCTATGTCTCTGGGTCTATTTTGTTCATCAGCTTATTTTGTTCATTATAATCCACAAATAAGTGAGATCATGTGGTATTTGTCTTTCTCTGATTGGATTATGTCACTTAGCATAATACTCTCCAGGTCCCTCTATGTTGTTTCAAAGGATAAGAGATCTCTCTTTCTTACAGCTGCATAGTGTTCCATTGTGTATGTGTACCACAGCTTTTTTTATCCACTCATCTATTGATGGACACTTGGACTGCTTCCAGATCTTAGCTATTATAAATAGTGCTGCTATGAACATAGGGGTACATATATTCTTTCTGATGGGTGTTTCAGGCTTCTTAGGATATAGTCCTAGAAGTGGGATCACTGGGTCAAATGGCAGTTCCATTTTTAATTTTTTGAGGAAATGCCATATGGTTTTCCATAGTGGCTGCACCAGTCTGCATTCCCACCAGCAGTGTACTAGAGTCCCTGTTTCTCCACACCCTCGCCAGCACTTGTTGTTTGATGATTTGTTGATGGCAGCCATTCTGACAAGTGTGAGATGATACCTCATAGTGGTTTTAATTTGCATCTCTCTGATGATTAATGACATTGAGCATTTTTTCATAGGTCTCTTAGCCATTTGTATGTCCTTTTTGGAGAGGTGTCTACTTAGGTCCTCTGCCCATTTTTTAATTGGGTTCTTTGTCTTCCTTTTGTTGAGTTGTATGAGTACTCTATATATTTTGGAAATTAACCCCTTATCTGATGTATCATTGGCAATTATGCTCTCCCATATAGTGGATTCCCTTTCCATTTTGATGCTTGTTTCTTTTGCTGTGCAGAAGCTTTTTAGTTTGATGTAGTCCCATTTATTTATCTTTTTTCTTTGTTTCTCTTGCCTTAAGTGTTGTATCAGTGAAAATTCTGCTGCATGTGATGTCTGAAATTTTGTTGCCTGCATTTTCTTCTAGGAATTTTATGGATTCATGGGTCACATTTAAGTCTTTTATCCATTTTGAGTTTATTCTTGTGTATGGTGTAAGTTGGTGGTCTAGCTTCATTTTTTTGTATGTAGCTGTCCAATTTTCCCAACACCATTTATTAAAGAGGCTGTCTTTACTCCATTGTATGCTCTTGCCACCTTTGTCAAATATTAATTGTGCATAATGTTTTGGGTCAGTTTCTGGGTTCTCTGTTCTGTTCCATTGATCTAGATGCCTATTCTTGTGCCAGTACCAGGCTGTTTTGATTGCAATGGCTTTGTAATATAACCTGATATCCAGTACTGTGATCCCTCCTACTTTATCCTTCTTTTTCAAGATCACTGTGGCTATTCAGGGTTTTTTTTTTTTTTTTTTTTTTGGTTCCATATAAACTTTTGAAGTATTTGTTCTAGAAGAAACTGAAGCCAAGAGCACTTAGTTCCCCTATTCAGGACCACATATCAGAGTATTTTAAGTAGGACAAAGGCCAAGATTTTCTCACTTCCAGTTCTGTGTTTTCCAGACACTAAACTGCCTCCATTCCCACGTATTTTTTAAAATCTTTATTGTTGAGAATATTACAGATGTCTGTCCTATTTCCGCCATTGACCCCCCCTCCTCCTCCCTCCTGCCCCCTCTCCTATCTTCATCGCACTGTTGTCTGTGTCCATTGGTTATGCATATATGCATATAAGTTTTTTGGTTTATCTCTTTCCCGACCTCCTCACCCCTTCCCTCTGAGCTTCATCAGTCTGTTCCATGCTTCCATGTCTCTGGATCTATTTTGTTCATCATTTTATTTTGTTCATTAGATTCCACATATAAGTGAGATAATGTGATGCGTATCTTTCCCTGACTGGCATATTTTGCTTAGTATAATACTCTCCAGGTCCCTTCATGCTATCTCCAAAGGTGGGAGATCCTTCTTTTTTACAGCTGCATAGTATTCCATTGTGTAAATGTACCACAGATTTTTTCCACTCATGTATGGACAGACACTTAAGCTGTTTCTAGATCTTAGCTATTTAAATAGCACTGCTATAAACATGAGGTGCATACATTCTTTCTGATTGGTGTTTCAGGCTTCTTAGGATATATTCCTAGAAATGGGATTACTAGGTCAAATTTCCCTTTTTAATTTTTTGAGGAAACACCATATTGTTTTCCATAGTAGCTGTGCCAGTCTGCCATCCCACCAGCAGTGTACTAAGATACCCAGTTCTTCACATGTTCACCAACACCTGTTTGTTGATTTGTTGCTAGTAGGCATTCTGGCAGGTGTGAAGTGATACCTCCTTGTGGTTTTAATTTGCATCTCCGATGATTAGCGATGTTGAGCATTTTTTCATATGTCTGTTGGCCATTTGTATGTTCTCTTTGGAGAAGTATCTATTCAGGTCCTCTGCCCATTTTTCAATTGGATTGTTTGTCTTTCTTTTGTTGAGTTATATGAATACTTTATATATTTTGGAAATTAACCCCTTATCTGATATATCATTGGCAAATATGTTCTCCCATACAGAGGGTTCCCTTTTCATTTTGATGCTGGTTTCTTTTGCTGTGCAGAAGCTTTTTAGTTTGATGTAGTCCCATGTATTAATTTTTTCCTTTTTTCTCTTGTTCTAGGCGATGTATTAGTGAAAATTCTGCTGTGTGTGATGTCTGGGATTTTGTTGCCTATGATTTCTTCTAGGATTTTTATGGTTTCATGACTTACACTTAAGTCTTTTGTCCATTTTACTTATTCTTGTGTATAGTTTAAGTTGATGGTCTAGTTTCATTTTTTTGCATGTGCCTGTCCAATTTTCCCAGCACCATTTATTGAAGAGACTATCTTTACTCCACTGTATACTCTTGCCTCCTTTGTCCAATATTGATTGAGCATAATGACTTGGGTCAATTTCTGGGTTCTCTTTTCTGTTTCACTGATCTATATGCCTGTTCTTATGCTAGTACCAGGCTGATTTGATTACAATGGCTTTGTGGTATAATTTGGTATTTGGTATTGTGATTCCTCCTACTTTGTTTTCTGTCTCAAGATTGCTGTGGCTATACAGGGTTATTTTTGGTTCCATATAAATTTTAGGAGTGTTTGTCCTAGATTTGTGAAATATGTCATTGATATTTTAATAAAAGTTGCATTGAATCTATAGATTACTTTGAGTTTTATGGATATTTTAATGATGTCAATTCTGCCAATCCATGAACGTGGTGTATGCTTCTACTTTTTTTATACCTTCCTCTATTTCTTTTTTCAATGTCCTGTAGTTTTCTGAGAACAGATATTTTATCTCCTTGTTTAAGTTTATTCCTAGGTATCTCAACTTTTTTTGTTGCAATGGTAAATGGGATTTTTTTTTTTTAGTTTCTCTTACTGAGAGTTCATTATTAGTGTATAAAAATGCCATCAATTTCTGGATGTTAATTTCATATCCTGCTACTTTGCCGAATTCATTTATTAAAATCTGGTCTTTTTTTAGTGGAGTCTTTAAGGTTTTCTATATACAATATCATGTCATCTGCAAATAATAACAGTTTCACTTCTTTCTTTCCAATGTGGATGCCTTTTATCTTCTCTTCTTGTTTGATCACTGTGGCTGAGACTTCCAGTACTATGTTGAGTGAAAGTGGTGAAAATGGACATCCCTATCTTATTCTTTTACTTAAAGGAAACACTTTTAGTTTCTGCTCATTGAGTATGATGTTGGTTGTAGGTTTGTCGTATATGATCTTATTATGTTGAGTTATGATTTTTCTATTTCCACAATGCTGAGAACTTTTATCAAAAATGGGTGCTGGATTTTGTTGAATGCTTTTTCAGCATCTATTGATATGATCATATGATTTTTATCTTTCATTTTGTTTATGTGGTGTAACATACTTATTGATGTGTGAATACTGTATCAGCCTTGCATTCCTGGGACAATTCCCACTTGTTCACGGTCAAAAGTTTTTAATATATTACTGGATCCAATTTGCTAATATTTTGTTGAGGATTTTGGCATCTATGTTCATCAGGGGTATTGGCCTGTAATTTTCTTTCTTTGTAGTGTCTTTATATAGTTTTGGAGTAAGGATAATGCTGTCCTCATTAAAAGAGCTTGAGAGCCTTCCTCTTGAATTTTATGGAATTGTTTCAGGAGGATTGGTGTTAGTTCTTTGAATATTTGGTAAAAACTCCACTCTGAAGCTGTCTGGACCAGGATTTTTTTTTTCCTGAAAATTTATTGGTTACTGCTTCAGTTTCATTAGTTGTTTTGGATTGTTCAGGTTTTCTGAATCTTCCTGGTTGAGTTTTGGAAGATTGTATGTTTCTAGGAATTTGTCCATTTTGCCTAGGTTGTCCAATTTGTTTGGCATACAGTTGTTCATAGTATTTTCTTACAAACCTTTGTATTTCTGTGATGTCAGTTGTTACTTCACCTCTTTCATGTCTGATTTTATTTATTTGCATCCTCTCTCTTTGTTTCTTGATTAGTTTGGATAAAGGTTCATCAATCTTGTTTATGCCTTCAAAGAACCAGTTCTGGGTTTCATTGATCTTTTGTACTTTTTTTTTTTTTTTTCAGTCTCTCTGTCATTTATTTGTACTGTGATCTTTCTTATTTCCTTTCTTCTACTTACTTTGGGCTTTTCTTATTGTTCTTTTTCTAATTCTTTTAGTTGTAGAGTTAGATAGTTTATTAGAAATTTTTCATTTTTCTTGAGGTAGGCCTATAATGGTATGAATTTCCCTCTCAGCACTGCTTTCACTGTGTCTCGTAGATTATGGGTTGTTGTGTGTTCATTTTTATTTTTTTCCAGGAGGTTTTTTATTTCTTCCTTGATCTCAAAGGTAACCCACACATTGTTTAATAATATGTTATTTAACCTCCATGTGTTTGAATGTTTATGTGTTTTTATTGTAGTTGATTTCTAGTTTCATGCCATTGTGATCTGAGAAGATGCTTGATATGATTTCAATCTTCTTGAACTTGTAGATACTTAATTTGTGTCCTAAGTGCACTTGAGAAGAATGTATGTTCTGCACCTTTGGGGTGAATTGTTCTGTGAATGTGAATTAAATCAATTATATGTCAATTAGGGTTGCTATTTTCTTGTAGTTTTTTTTTTGGTCCAGAAGATCTATCCAGTGATGTCAGTAGGGTGTTAATATCCCCTACTATGATTGTATTGCTGTTGATCTCTCCCTTAAAGTCCTCAGGAAGTTTTTTATATATATTTTGGTGTTCCTATATTGGGTGCATATATGTTTACCAGGGTTATATCCTTTTGCTGGATCAATCTTTTAAGTATTATGTTGTGACCTTCTTTGCCTCATGTTATGGCCTTCATTTAGAAGTCTATTCTGTCAGATATGAGTATTGCTACCACAGCTTTTTTTGGTTTCCATTTGCATGGAAAATTGTTTTCCATCCCTTCCCTTTTATCCTGTGTGAGTCTTTTGTTTTGAGGTGGGTGTGTTTTAGAGAGCATATATATGTGTCATGTTTTTTTCTGCACTCAGATACTCTACATCTTTTGATTAGAGCATTTAATCTATTTATAGTTAAGGTTATTATTGATAGGTACTTATTTATTGGCATTTTTATTCATTATGCCTATTTCTATATATTTCTTCTTATTATTACAACAGTCCCTTTAACATTTCTTCCAATGCTAGTTTGGTGGTAATAAATTCCTTAAGCCTTTTTTTTTTTTTTGTCTGGGAAGCTGTTTGTTTCACCTTCTATTTTGAATGATAGCATTGCCAGATAGAGTAGTCTTGGTTTCAGTTTCTTGCTTTTCATTGCCTTGAATAACTTGTGCCATTCTCTTCAAGCCTGTAGTGTTTTTGTTGAGAAATCAGCTGACAGACTTATGGGAGCTCCTTTGTAGGTAACACATTGCTTTTCTCTTGCTGCCTTTAACATTTTCTCTTTGTCTTTAATTTTTGGCATTTTAATTATGATGTGTTTTGGTGTGGGTCTCTTTGTGTTCATCTTGATTGGGAATCTGTGTTTCCTGAACTTGTGTGACTTTTCCTTCACCATCTTAGAGGAGTTTTCTGCTATTATTTCTTCAGACTGGTTCTTTATCCCTTGATCACTTTCTTCTTCTTCTGGTAATTCTGTGGTGTGGATATTGTTACATTTCATATTGTCCCACTGCTCCCTTAAACTGTACCCCTATTTTTTACTTGTTTTTTTTTTTTCTTTCTGGTTCCTCTGATTGAGTGATTTTTTTCTACCCTGTTCTAATTCGCTGATCTAATCTTCGGCTTCCTCTACTCTGCTGTTTATTTCAGTGTATTCTTTATTTCTGCTATGTCATTCTTCATTTCCAACTGGTTGTTTTTCATAGTTTCCATATTTCTTTTAATGCAGTTGAGCATCTTTATAATCATTACTCTGAACTCTATATCTGATAAATTGCTTATCTCCATTTCATTTAGCTCTTCTTCTAGAGAATTCTCTTATTCTTTCATTTGGGATTTGTTTCTTTGTCTCCCCATTTTGACTGCCTGTTGGTTTCTTTTCTCTGTATTAGGTAGATATTCTACAACTCCCATTCTTGATAGAATGGCTTTATAAAGTAGGTGACTTATGTGACCCAGTGGCACAGTATCCCTGATCACCAGAACTGGGTGCTCTAATAATGTCCCTTGAACACGTTGTGTGGGCCTTTCTGTTGTAATTGAGTATTGATTGCTATTTGCTCATCTGTGCATGGGCTTGGCCCTCAGGCTGGCTGACAGTGAGGTTCAGCCCCCAATACACCATGCAGGCTGCTGTGCAGGTGCTTATCACATGAAGCACAATTCACCTCAGTAGGGTTTGGAGCCTGCCAAAATCTCCCTGTGGATATAATTACTGTGAAGCTTATTGGGTCCTGCTCTGCTGTTGACTGAAGCTGGCCCCTGTTTTTTTGGGGGAGGGGGGGTTGGAGCCTCTTTGGAGTGTCTCTGTTGCAGACCAATGTCAGACTCTGTTTGTGACTGGCCCTGAGTCCCCAGTAATCTGCTTTGTGGGGGAATGACAGCACAGGGATCCTGGAAGCTGCTTTTCCAGCTCACTCCCCAGAGCCACCAACCCCAGGTGCTCTAGTCCACTCTGCCCTCCCTATTCCAGAGCACAAAGTAAATGGCTACAAACAAAATTTAGTGCATTGGCCTTTTAAGAGGGTTCTTGTGTTTCTAGCCATCTCTCTCTGCTGGACAGAACTTGTTATATTGACACCTTTCCTCATTCTGTTACTCTGGGCTGGGGAGCCCAGATTGGGGTTTAGATCCCTGACTTCTCAAGGGGAACACCCCACAGCTGAGATATTCCACCAGCACTTCAGTGGCTGCCTGTGGGACCCAGCCAGCCTTCTCATGCCTCTGAACTTCCTACTAGTCTTGATGTGGGCTCTTCTTTGTGTGTTTGGTTATAAGGGTTCTCTCCAGCTAGTCTTCCATTGATATTCAGGATGATTTTTCTGTATTTTACTTGTAATTCCAGTTTGGTCCAGGGAGAAGGTCAGTGTACTTCTACTTAATCGGCTGCCATCTTGGAATCTGCAGCCAATCAATGTGCCCAAGGAAGGGCAAAGGGTCCATGTGGAGAGGCTGCAGAACCTGGACAACAGAGCTGGTGACAGGTGGCTGAGAGTTAAGAGCCCAGGGGATCTGTGATCCCGGCAGAGAAATTGTCCCTGACTAAATTAGAGAGTCAAGAAGCCCACATTCCAGCGTGAGCCCCCATGTATTTTTTTTGTGACTAATTTCACTTTATCACTTTTGGAAAAGTACAGAGACAATGGTTTTCTAGACTCACAACAACTAGAAAAATAAATAAGCAGATGATATTTTTAAAAATACATTTAATTTTCACACTTACATTTCATATTATCATAGAAATGTATATACTTTTCTGACCATTGAAAAGTTTCTCAAATAATATAGTCTTTCTAACTCTGAAAATTGAAATCAGCCCTCATTTATTCTACAACATTTAACAAACATCTAAAGTCTGAAAACTGAATGTGATGACAGAATTTTATTAAATCCTGGTGAAGTCATGTGAGTTAAACTACAAATTAGTTTATAAAAGTCACACACATACAAATCAGATTTTCCCCCTCCCAAGTCATTGCTGAGTTTTAAAGCCTGTCTGGCCACTGTTGGCTGTTACAGTATTGGTTCCTTTAGCCTGTAAATATCAAGGTCAGTTGAAGAAGGTAAGGATTGTGTGGCATTAAGGAAAGAGAGAATTAAAGGAATGAGGAAAATATTTCCAAATCTCAGAGAATAGGTACATGGGGGAAAAAGTAAAAGAACTGTTTGATACATGTTTTGGTCACCTTTTGGAATGTAAACTAAATCCAAAATCCTCTAAAAACACTGAGCACAGGAAAAAGGTAAGGTAAGGTTTTTAGAGATGAACATATAGTTTGCAGATTTATAAGGAAATGTATGCCCTAGTGAGCAAAGGACACCATAAACCTATATCTGGTAGTCTACAATGTAAAGCCTTGATTTCAGTGTATTAGAGAAGACTTCTTGGAGGAGGTGACATCTGAGATTAATTTCTAAAAACTGGTAGAAGGGAAGCTGACAGAACGGGTACATTCTTGGCCTAAGGGACATCAGAAGATCAAAGCCATGTTGTATGCTTGAGAAACTATGAGTAGTTCAATGTTGCTGGTGCACAAAATCCAACAAAACAACCTTGGTACTTTTATCTGATGGAATGTATGCATTGAAACTCATTTATTATGTAGACAGAAAAGCATTATTAATTATTGTCAAGGGTCAAAAAAAGATAATGTTTATGTCTACACCCAAACAATATATGAAATGAGTGCCTCTTTATGAAGGATTCAGACAGGCTTGGCAAACATTTATTTTTGTCTACCTTGAAGATTACTGTGAGTTTAACTGCAATCAACCTGTAAAGTCAGGTGGCACATATTCTTGCAGTTCTCAACAGAAAATATATATACCAAAAAATATACTGAGGAAGACTAGTTTGAGATTTTTGGTGGTGTTCTTTCTCTCTGCCTCTTCACCAAGTTCTAGCTTTTCCACATCTTTTATATCTTTAGAATTTTATCTTCATTATTTCTCACCTGGACTTCTGACACATGTTCCTTTCTATTTCTAATCTCATAACATTCTAGGCAATGGAATGATTTTTCTAAGGTTCATAAGTCTCTTAGCCCTCATGCCTTGAAGATAAAATCGAGTCTTCTTATATAATGAACCTATGGTTCCAATTCCTATCTTAAGCCTCAACTTCTAGATGCCTCATTTGACTATCATTTCCTCTAATTTGCCATTCTTTTACAAATGCTGTCAGATTTTTCTGGCAAACACATTCAATCTGAGTTCCTCTTTCCTAAGAACTCATCCTGAAATCCTTCAGGCTTCCTGAGGTTATCTTTTCTTACCTACTACAGAGTACACACTACACTATTATAAGGATTTCTCTCACCAGCTACGAACTGCCTGATTATGTCTTCATCATCCAATGAATTGTCTTGATGTAGTTAAGTTTCTCTATTTATTTGTGAAATACAATTAATGTGTTCAATCCCTAAAAGTATCCTACACATCTCTATTTCTTCAGTGTAAAAAATAATAAGAAAAAAGTTAAAGGTAATTTGCCTCCCTTTCTGTCAAAAATATGAGTTGTGTTTTTTTAGGATAAACTTTTTAAAGACATTAAAAATTTGCTGAGTGAAGGACTATGTCAAAATTGTTATTAGAGAGGCTATTATCGTTGCAAGGGAAGCCTTTGAATTGAAATGGGGTTCTTTCTATGGTTGTTGAAGTAAGAATGTAGCAGCACAATTATGTACAATCTGTGTTCAGTTTTTATATTTTCTGTCAGTTCTCCAGATCCTTTTGGGGTGGTGGAATGCCTGTGGCTTTCTGACTAGTGTGGCAAAACAGAACAGTCCTAATTCACTCAAATTTGGGTGGTTATTGGTTGCATGCCTTTGTGGTTCTTTTTCATTGAGTTTTGGGTCCAAAACTCTGGGAGGTATATCAGTTTCAGACTTCAGTCAAAACGTATTTTTAATTGGCACCCTCATCACAGAAATTGAAAATGATGGTATAAAGACAAAAGGAAACATTGTTATTTGAACAATTCAATTTATACACGTTCCTTCAACATTATTTCCTTGGCATAATAACAAAATGACACCACAATTAGATCCATGATAAATATTTTAGTCAAATGTTGTTTGATCTCTTGTCTAGATGCAAGCAACAAAGAGACTTTCTAGTTAATGAATAATAGTATAAGTGGATCTTTGCATACATTGGAAGTACCCTGTATGGTGATCCTTTTTCTGGTCTTACAAGTAAATCAGAGAGCCAAAAGCAGAGAAGAATGAAACTGGGGAGAGGAAAATCTGTTTAAGCTTCAACATTATATTTGAATTTCCAACTACTAACTACCACATCTATTGGCTATTTCTAAATGTCACCAGCACTTTCCAGTGTCATCTCATTCTTTCACCATTTCTCCCATCCTCTCCTAGAGCCAGGTATATATAAATGTTGTGTATAATGGATGTTTTACATGGGTTTATGTGTTGCTTTGTATATGTACTCTCTGAAATCAAATGATGAATTCCCTTAATATAAGGGCTGACATTATCTTATTCTCTGTATTCTTCACATAGCTTCATATTATACATATAATGCTTGACACATTGTGTTTAAATTTTTATAACTGCAGTGGACTTTGTGAGCGAAAGTGGACTAATATGTATTGGGAGTCAGAGCAGTTGAAGAATGAAAGGATAAAGAAATTTTCAGGAAAAATTATATATTTTTTTCATTTCTATGTTTGAATACAAAATATGTGCTTTAAAACAAAAAACTAAATGTTCCTTCTTGGTGACAAAGAACGTACACTTTCATCAAAATTTAAAAATGAGCAAAATTGATAAGATTTTAGTGTTTTCAGTTCAGAAGCACAGCGCTTCCTGCTGACTTTCTGACAAGGTTCAGCCATGTATTTTCTGGGAACTTCATCAAGTAAAATCATTCTAAGACACTACAGTTTTCAAAACTTAGATCGAATTTCCTTTTGGATCTGGGATATGACCAAGAGCATATAGACTCTTAAGATAGATTAATTTTTATTCTGTTCATCTGATCTCTTTCATTTATCATTCAATAAGTTGACAAAGGGTCTGAAATACGCAGAGACATGGAATTTGGGTTACCCAAATGACCTCCTCTGACTCAGTCAAATTTGTGGTTTATATTTTAGCCATCACTATGGTTAATTTTTACTTGTTTTTACAGTGCATATGAACAAATGTTTGATAAAAAAAATTAAGAGAGAACCAAAAGTGAAATGTGAGAGTGGTTAGACCAGCCAACATTGTATTCAAGATACCAAACTAAATGATGGAAAATGTGAACAAGCTGGGTCACTTTGGTTGAAAAAATTAACCATTGATAGTACCCTAGTACCTTTAAGGCTTGTTTGGTAAACGTTAAAGCTTTTCTTTCTTTTGTGTGGATGTCTTTTGGGTCATTTCAATAACATCAAAATCACATTAATTCAATTTCTTTGCCTTATTGTGAATCATCAGAAAATTTCAGCTATGACATTATGTACTCCATGATTCTGAAGAGTGGGCTACACACAAATGGAATGGAGAAGACTCAGAGCAGAGGAATAGTAGGGGAACTGGAGGGCCTGTCATTTCCTGAGCACCAAGTGTGTCAGGCTTGATTAGGTACTTTGTAGATATTGCCTTAAAATAACCCGGAGTATGTGTTATTAACTATACTGTGGAGATGAAGAAGTTAAGGCTTTAAGAGGTCAGAAATTTACCCAGGGTTAGTGGTAGAGTTAAGATTTAATCCTAGTCTTGATTTATGTCAGATTTTCACTACTTCATATTATCTGTAAAACTGAATACAAGAATAAGAAATCCCTGGTTTAAAGCCTCAGAAATAAATCAGATATATTTTCTTATATATGTGTAATAAGAGTTAGAAATTAATACTTGTGGAATTTATTTGTCTGTGCAGGCTTAGCCTCTGTTACCATAGACGAGAAAGCACTGATGATAATATATTTTTAAAAGACAGCAGTAACACATGTTCATGGCACTACCTGAATAGTACTGATTAAAAACAATTAATTACCACAGACTAAGCTATAAACTTATTATGCCTGTTTTCCAGGCCATTGAAGCAGAGCGTATACTGTCTCCACATAGCAAAACTGTGACTGATGATCATTTCAATTGCCAGCTGAACACGGTTTTGGGTTTGTTTTTTTTCCCTGTTAACTTTATCAAGCTTTTCAACTAAGTGTGCCTCAGTGCTTATTAGAAAATGTAATATAATGTGAAGAATAGAAATGAATTCTAATTTGTTTGTGTTTTGGGACTTTGTAATATCTCATAAAGGAAAATTGGTTCTTAATTTTAATAATTTTATTAATTCCATTAATTCCATTAGAGGAGAACTAAAGGTGATCTGTTACATCCTTTTCATTAGTTTTTCTACAAATGGTAGGTATTTCTTCCTTAGTATACTACAATGTACAAACTACCACACTAAAATCTCCTGTTTTTATTGATTAGTGTATTAATTAATTAAGTTCAGAGATACAAATAAACATATAAGACCTCAAACCCATTTCATAAACTTAATAAAATATCTATGCAGATATCTACAATATTAACCGAGGAAACCCTTGTGTAGAGTTAACAACCTGATTATGAAGACGCATACGTTAAAAAATATTTTTTCCGTTTTTTCTTCCATAGTTAATTAATCTCCTCTTTTGGAGATGGTGGGGAGGACCTTTCACCATACAGTAGCCTTTATCAAAATAAAGGACTACTCATTTGTCTAGTGATTAAAGGTACATCAACATAACTAATACAATTCCAGTAGAGATTTAATTTTTTTTAAAAATCGGATCACTTTAGGTCAAAGGAGATGTACATCTAACACACTTACACTAGCTTAAAATATTTGCTTTAAATGTTTGTTCTGGAGCCAAATGTGGAAAAGTATGGGCAAGTCAAGGACCAGTGTTAACTAGATTTACCTCCAGAATATTTCCACTCATCTCCACCTGGGAATGACCATTGAAGGGAGAGGGAAGTTTACATACGTATCTAAGAAACTTGAACATCCAGACAGCTATGAATTTTGAAGAAAATGTTTATCTTCTTTATAAAACAAATATATAAATGTCAGGTTGTTTTCTTTCAAAAATACTACTCATTGCTTATTCCTGGAGTCTTGACTTCTAATGAAACTTCAAACTCGGTTGGTGGTGTTCTTGGTTGGTGTGTTCTCATGAATGTGCCATAAATTCACGGTGGAGAGTAGGTTTTCCTAGGGAACAGGAAGCCTCGTTGTGTTGTCTGGCAGTTGTTTTGGTGATATGAAAGTAGTATGTAAAGCGACTGTGTGGCTCAAATTGCTGCTTTCCTAGAAGACAGGAGATGCTGTTTAGTGGGTCTGCTGGTTGAGTAGGCCAAAGTAAACTTTGTCATGAGCACTGTCTCGTGGCAGAATATGTTTTTTTGCCAAGCATGTCATTCAGTTTTCAGACATAATTTAGCTGCTCTGGGATATGGGGATTGGGGAGGAATTTCGCTATAGCCTGTTGGAACAGTCCTGGTGAATAAGATGATGGGGAGAAGATTGCTGTGGGCAATCTGTTGCTAGGAGCTGGGGAGAAGTGAAACTTCAGTCTGCTCAGTGACTGGCTGTATGCAGTCTGTTGTGGGCCTTGTGTAACAGCTTCCGGCAGACTGCTGCTCGGTAGCCAGCAGCTCCATCGTGCCCTCTGGCTCCTGCGACCCGAAGGCAAATGCTTAATCAGTAGCTTTTGAAAAAGAGCACGATTAATAAACCCATAAAATTATCTTCTCTGATTAAGGAAGCAACTATGTAGCAAAATCTATTAGAGCTTTGTTAGAGACCATTAGAGTAGAGAAAATAAATTATTAAAGGACAGATTTGTAGGTACTCTAGGAAAATAGATTTGGCGAGCTAGTCTTGTCTCCCAGCTGCGAAAATTAAATAGGAGTCTAGGGACATGTTAAATTTAGTGAGGACATAGTTATGAGACAGCAGGGAAAACACTGTAACTGAAAGGCGGCAGCTCTCCTCCACAAAACGCACATTGATTTTCAAAGGCCAAAGAGTGGTTCTCCAGCCCCTGTGCCACTACTGTACACTGATAGGAAAGAATAGACACGGCCACATTTGAGATCACGCTTATCTTTTTTCAAGTCTGATTTTTAAACCCTTTTCTACAAGTCTAGCTCATTAGTGCTGGAACGTTTTAATGAGATAATGAGCAGAGAAGCAATCTGGAAAGTCTAAAAAAACTGCATCCAGTTGTCATTTAGCCTTAACTGAACTCAGTTTTCATTCTGTGTAAGTTTATTGCAGTTTAAGTATATCAAATATACAATGAGTATATCAAATATATAGTATAAATGTGTACTAAAATATGCATTTTCAAAAAGTAGTGAAACTACAAATTGCCAGCAATTGTAGTTTTTGTTTAATTTTTCCTTTTAAAACATTTATAGTTTATTTTCTAAGAAGTACTGACTTTGTTAAGAGTGAATTCCCAAAGCAGTTTTTTAATTTAATAACAAATTCATGCATTCTCACTTTAAAATTTCTTGCTCTTGCTTTATGTTCATTCATTTATTCTTTTATTCTATAAATGTTTATTGATCATATATAATGTATGAGATCACATGAAGTGCTGTCAGGGATACAAAAATAATAACAATACCACTAATACCTTTACTATGGTCATTATTGCTGCTAATAGCAGATCACTCACAAAAGGCATATTATGTATCAAGCATTTATGGAAATTCATTTATTTCTCACAACAAACCTATGAAGTAGATGCTATCATCATCCTGATTTTTGCACTTGAGGAAACCAAGGCACAGAGAGATTGAATAATGGTCAAGGTCACATAGCTAATAATTGGCAGAGTTGGGATTTAATTTAAGACAAAGAATTGTTTACATTTTAGTGTAAGGTTGGGGGGGGAGTAGAGGAAGAAGAATGTTTAGAAAAGTGCTGAGAGGACCCAGAGGATGGAGAGTCCCAGCCATCAGGAGAACTGTGGACCTGGGCTGCACTTGGACGTTGGGTATGAGTTAGATGTGCGGAGTTGGAGTCCGGGCCTGCGGGGCCACAGGAGTGGGTAAGTTAACTGCCCAAATTACCAATCTGTGGAGGATACAGAATTGATCATGAGTCATAAAGCCAGAGTAGTAGATTGGGCCTAAAGGTCAGGCTAATGAGTGTGACCTTTGTTTAAGGTAAATAGAAAATCATTGATGGAATATTAATACTGGGGAGATATTCAGAAATGCACTTCAAAGTTTAATTCTAACAACAAGCTTGTGGTTGGATTGTGATGGAGAAAAACTGACAGAACTTAGAACAAGATTACAATTTTAAAAATTCAGAAAACAGTGTTTGGGGATAGCAGTTATTATGCAAAAGACAAGGTGGTTCCAGCAGAGTGTTGTATTACTTAAGGAGGAAAACCCCTCAATACCCTACATCTTTGCATCTCGAAGACCCCATAGGACCAGCCTGACAAAATAAGAAACCACACTGTTCACATGCAGACTCCCGAATGTCACAGGCACACGTCTTTCTTGAAAGCTTTCCATCGCTCCTTAAATGAAAGCTCATCTCTGGTGTTTGGACGCAGTATGGTTTCTTGTAATACAGGCTGTGCTTGTGCGTGAAAGAGGAGTATGTCCGATCCGTTCCATTACAATTCTTCTCGCATGGCGAGTGTGAGTGGAGCGGGCACACTTGCTTCTGATTGAAAGCATCTGCAGTTTATTTTCCATGGTGTTGTTTTTCTGTTTTTCTACTCTGACTCATGCCTTGGAGAGCACTGCCCAACCCTGCTTTTTCCTCTCGAGTGAACTTTCTCATCAGTCACCCTCAAGGCTGCCTCCTCACCAGTCTCTGGAATTCACTGGGCTAGCGGCTGTTCTGTATGCTCAGGTGAAACACAGTTACCTCAGACTCTTTACCTGGTTATAGATACAGGTGGTTACAAGGTACCACTCGCTGGCATATTGCAGATGTGGCATGCTGTATCAAAGTGGGTAATTTTACCTTAAATTTCTTTTCTATCAGTAACTGAAAACATGACCTAAATCAGTTATTTCCTAACTTTTTTATTACATGGACCTTCAGTGGTCAGTACACATCTGTGAGGATTCCCTAGAAGCAAGTGTGGTAATAGATTTTAACCTCTGTTTTTTCCCTTACCCACCGAGGAGGAGGATTCTGGGTTATGAGAAACAACTGTCATCCATTCAGAAATACAGAGTCAATCGCAGGGAATAACTCCACAGTCTGTAAATACCCAGAAAATAACTATTGACATTTACTGAATGATTGTGCTGAAATAGGAATTACAAGTGCACATTGGCATCTGACAGGGGAGCTAAGAAGAGCCTAACAGTATCAGCTCTGAGACATTGTTCTCTGGGTTTGCTGGCTGGAGTAGAGAACTGACAACAGGAACAATCCACACAGGTGTTACAATGAGTCAGAGCATGAACACCTTTGAGAATAAGACTCAGTTCACTGGTTTTCCCAACCAAATCCCAAACTTGCCAAGCAAATGATGAATTGAACCAACAAGAATATTTTAAATATCTTCATAGGGTCTTCATAGCATCTCTCTGTGTGCATTAGGAAAATACAAAATATAATGAAGACACAATTCTTCATTTCTAAACCAGTGCCATCCAACAAAAAGACAATGTGAGCTACATATGTAATGTTAAATTTTCTAGTAACTGCCCTGGCCAGTTTGGCTCGGCAGTTATAGCGTCAGTCTGAGGACCAAAGAGTCACGGGTTCGATTCCGGCCAAAGGCACGTACCTCAGTTGCAGTTCGTCCCCAGCGCTGGTCAGGGTCATGGGGGAAGCAACCAGTCGATGTGCTCTCTCACATCGATGTTTCTCTCTCTCTCCCTCTCCCACTCTATATGAAGGTATTTGAAAAAATATCCTGGGGTGAGGATTAAAAAAATAACAATAAATTTCCTAGTAACCACATTTTTAAAAGTTAAAAGGAAAAGGTGAAGTTAATTTTTTAAACCTTTTAATTTAAAGGAAAGGGAGACTACATATTCTCATAAACATATCAGCAAAATAATTGAAATTCCACTTGTTTATCTTCAAGTATTTTTGCATTGTATGTTGGTGTTTATTTTTTGGTGATGGTAAATTATACTTACCAATTGTTTCTTTGCTCTTTTATACCATAAATATTTATTGAAATTAAAAGAGGCAAAGTTAATTTGAATAATGTTTTAAACAAAATATATCCAAATTAATTCAATATATAATCAGCAATGATATATTTTGCATTCTTTTTTTTTTATATTGTTTTTCAAATCGGGTGTGTATTTTACACTACAACGCATCTCAACTAAAATAAGCTACATGTAGCTGGTGGCTACCATATTGGACAGCACAATTCTAGGCATTTTAAAAGTGAGCTAATATGAAAGGTCTTATTCATGGTGATAAAAATAAAATCTTACTGCCCTGGCTGGTGTGGCTCAGTTGATCGGAGCGTTGTCCTGTACACTGAAAGGTGGCAGGTTCAATTGATGCTCAGGGCACATACCCAGGTTTCTGGTTTGATTCCTAGTTGAGATGAGTGTGGGGGGGGGTAAAGGGGGAGCAGGGGCCACAGATTGGTGTTTCTCTCTCACATGGATGTTTCTCTTTCTGTCCCTTCCTCTCTCTAAAATCAGTTAAAGAAAAAGAAAAGGACTATTTAACTTAAAAAATAATAAAATAAAATCTTGCAAACAAATGGAATTTTCATGATATTTTCATATTTATCATTTAATAAATCAATTAGGGCAATGATTCCAAGAGTGTGGTCTGAGAAATGCTGCTTATCCTTATAAAGTGTTATACAATAAAGTAATGTGTGATTATATAGGACTGGGATGTATGGGGTTAAACAAATTTTCTTCTCTGCTGGTGAAAACCTCAGATGTGCTGATGTACATTATGGATTTCCAAGAAGAGAATGTGTGTACGATATTTCCTATTCTTAATTGATCATGAAATTGTTTTTTCACAGATCATCTCTTCGGTCTAGTGTTACAAGGAATACACTGTAGAAAATGCTGATTGAAGCCCAAAATAAGTGATGTAGGAATTTGGAAATTGGAAAGAAGCAAAATAGAGAGGTCCTGGGAAGCCTTTGTGTGGACTTCAGTTAATTTTTCTCCAGTGTGTCTGGCAATATGTCTATTATAGCATTTGGAGCATTCTGCATTTGGCTGTCTCCCCTAAATGTTTTTAAGTTCCTTGGGGGAAAAAAGAGATAGAATCATTCACATTTTGATTCCACACTGGACCAAGCACAATTACCAGTAACCATCTGTGGGATTGAATTAAATAGAAAATTTGATAGAGACCAATGCAGAGGAGAGTACTTAAAGAGAAATTAACTTTATAAGCCCAAGAAGAGAAACAAATTACACAACCAGGTTGAAGTCAGTGAGGAAATGACAGTGAGAGGAACAGGGTCATTACTGACACAGCAGGGAGCCCCTCCCAGCTCCTCCCAGGCCTTCAAGGGCAGGGTGGTTCACAGCAAAATAGTCACATCCAAGATAAATCAGAGAACCAGAGAGGGCCAGGAAACAATGGAAAAAAGGGTAAACAAGGCAAGGCAGAGAACCATATGCCAAAATCTAACAAACAAAAACCTACCTTCACTGTAATACATGCGGGAGTTTCTGCCTTTACCAATAAATCTTTAGGTTTCTGAGAAAGCAAGATCTAAGGCAAAAGACAGAAGGTGAGTGTCAGATGAGAAGGTCAAGAACAAGAGCTTGGGGAAGAAACTCGGGGAAGTACACTTTTTATCACAGCTTTATGCTGCTTTTCTCATACGTAATATGGGGTGATTGGCCCATGCCCCTACCTGGTAAGGTCTCTAAGAATCTAATGTCTGGATTCACTTATAGATAACAGTCCTTCACAGAGGAAGACAGAAAGCAGAAAGTAAAGCAATCTTGGTTTCATCTTCCTCCCTACCTTTACTCTTTGCCTAATCTGCAGCCTATATTTTTCTTGTTTGAAATATCCTGGTGTTAGAAATGGACTTCTTCCACTGACGACAATGTTTGAATGTTAGATAAAACGGAAATATGGAGCAAGATTGAATACCCTGATTAAAGTTGGGTGTACTATAAAGAAATTAAAACTTTATTTATTTTTATAGTGGCCATGGCTCTAATGATAGACTTTCCCAGAGCTCCTGGATACATGTCAGGGAATACTTTTTCTATTCTAGACTTAGACATCAAAAAGAAAAGGCAATTTCCTTAATTCTACACCCAGAAATCCTCTATAAAACATTACCTTTGACCTGGCTTCCAATCACCAGACATACTCTGTTAGCTTGTCCTTCCAAAGTTTTGACCACCCAAAGAATGCACCGGCTGAAGATCAAAGAACTCTTCTGCTTTACACTTGGCTACGGGGAGAGCTCTATGTTGTGCCCCTGCTGGAATTAGCACCGATGTCTTCAGAGGAGCCAGCCACAGGAATAGGGCCACCAGTCATTGGAGACATGAAAAGTGGTGAGGATATCATGAGCCCAGTGTAAAGCCATGCTCCCTGTTTCCCAGTGAGTGATGGTCACTGGTCACTGCCATGCCTGGCTGGGCAGCCGTGCAGGAAGGAGGTCTAAGTGTGTGAGAGCCATGAGACGTTATTTGGAGGAAGAGCCTTCTATCCAGAAACTGCAATCATTGTTATGATTGTGATCACAACAGGATGTTTGTTTAAAGGGAAAACTTACTTTTCTACAGACTTTTTTTTTGAAAGTTGGGTTCCAGAAATTATCAAAACACATTCTGGTGTATTATCTCATCTGACCCTCCTGGTAAAAGAAGCAGGGTGGGGAGCCTCTGGACTAATGGAAACTCGAGGACAGAGAGTGTCTTGTTTACTATTGTGCCTGGAATCCTTAACAGAGCTCCTGGCATGTAATGGGCAGTCAATAAATATTTATCAAGTGATTTAATGGATACCCATTTTGTAAATGGAGAACCTGATTTGGAAATTTTGATGATCTTGCCAAAGACTGCTTAGCTATTAAGTAGCTGAGTTGGTGCTATAACCCAGGTCTTCTGATACCTTTTCCAAAGCACTTCTAGAAAGGCTTGTGTGTTCAGTTTGTTTTCCAAACATGCTTGATGCAAAACATGCTGGTTGCATTTTTTCTGGAATTATTCTCTCCTTCGGGTTTAGGCTTTTCTTAATTTCTGAAACCAGTTGCTCCTATTTTAAGACATGCTGATGTGCAGCTCATCATAAATAACGATGACACACCTGGCCCACCACCAAAGGACGTGATCCTCCATTCCAAATCCTTCCCATTCTTCTCAAGCTTTCCTCCTTGTGCCCTAACGGATCATTAACAAGATCAAAGTCAGCTGGTGTGAACCCAGTTTCTCCAAATTCTTCTGTACCTTCACAAATTCCTGCTTTTTCTGAGAGGGCTTTTTCCCTCAAAGTCTAACCTCTCCACTTCCCTCAAACCTCACTACCTCTCATCTCCTGGAAGCCTTCCTCCATCAATTATTCTTCAAATTCATCCTTTCTATTACCTACCTCCTCTTTGTCAGCAGACATACAAGTCATCTCCATATTTAAAAATAATTCTTTCTCTATCCTTGTGATTCCTGGGGCCATTTTAACATCTTTGCACCTCCTTCTTATCAGTAGCTAAGCCCCCTGCATCGTGGCTTCTACTCTGCTAATAGTTCATTCTGTGCCATCACAGCATTCACCTTTGGGTGTCCAAGGACAGAAGACTAGAAGAGAAAAGAAATTAAAGAAAGATAGGAAGCTGATTGCTAGTTGGGGATAATGGAAGGGCTGGCCCAGGTCTTGGAGCTGCCCTACATGGGGTCAAAAAAGCCAAGACATTCCTCTCCCCATCACAACTTCCACATTTACACCTGCTCTCATCCTGGCCTCATTCCCTGCTCTCAGGGAGGGGAGGCACAGAAAGCTTAGAGAGAGTCACCATAGTCTGTATTTCCTCAAACACCCAACATTTCAGGACACTCACAGAAAATAAATTGCTACTCTAGAATAAAAACTTCTTCCACATCCCTAATGATATCTCACTTTTCAAGCCTTTGGTCCAAAATTGGGAGAGGGGCTTAAAAGACAAACTAGAGCTCATTTACAGTTTAGAGAACAATAATAATATCCTTTTCTTTCTAGTGGTGACCCAGATACTCAGCAGATCAGAAGCCTAAAAGTCCATAACAGAAGTAGAAGCCCCTGAATGAGGATAAGGATCAGAAAAAGGCTGGAGACACTGAAGGAAAACCTCTAAACTAAAAGTGTTGGAAAGGCCCAGCCTGTACATTGTCATCTGGGAAAAGGCAGAAGGAAATTCTACACAGATAGATTTCAAAGTCTGCCAGTCAGCACACATACAGGGAGCCAGATCTCAGACTCTGCTTCTGTGGGTGAAGCTCCTCGAGCCCACCTGGGCCAGGTCTGCTTGCTCCTCCAGAGCGATGGGCAGAGCAGGTCATAGTACCTGAACACTGTCCAGACTGTGTTGCTTGTCCCGTCACAGAGTACTGGTCAGTAGCCCAGATGATCTAAAAAGGAGAGGCACATTATCTCATTTCCCCTGGATACAATACTAGTTAAAAGTGGAAAGAATTATAAACAGAAAGTTACAGCTTCATTAAGCCCATGATGCAGGTCAAGTTTCCTGGCAGCCAGTTCTGCCCCAGGCTAGTGCTAGACATGTAGTCATTTACAGGCAGAAATAATAGCAGATTATATAGTTCTTTCAGTGCAACATGTGTTGAAGCTTTATATGGCTATTAATGTTCCTTTCCTACAGAAAATGGTCAGATAAACACAACCAAAAAAAGAGTCATTGCCTAATCTTGATGATTCAAATGGGGGCTGCAGGCCACCTCCATAAAACATTGGTTTTCTTTTCTGGGACATGGTTTCTTTTCATTATTAATTCAAGAAAAGGTCGACCACTCTGTTGATGAAGATTTCAGATAAATTTTAAATCCTAAGAAAACTAATGGCTGGGACATGGCTGTATTTACTAATAGGTATAATAATAATAATACTATTTCCTTTTTTCTTAAATTTACATATGTTATCAAGCACAAAAAGACTTCCTATGATTTGAGACCATTAGAAACATGACCCTCTGTAAATAAAACATAGAGCAGTTATATAAATTTTCATAACTTGAGATTTTATAAATCTCACTTATCAATGAAGCAACACTTCCATATGGAGTAAGTTGATTATTTCATCCCTCTTTTGTTTTTCACCCTATAAGTAATTCTGAATTCTTTTTTTTTAATTTTTTTTTTTTTTTGGTAATCCTCACCCAAGGATATTTTTCTATTTATCTTCAGATAGAGTGGGAGAGAGGGAGAGAGAGAGAAACATCTATGTGAGAGAGACACATCGACTGGTTGCCTCCCTCATGACCCCGACTAGGGCCGGGGACGAACTGCAACCAAGGTACATGCCCTTGACTGGAATCAAACCCACGAGTCATTGGTCCTTGGGCTGACACTCTAACTACTGAGCCAAACCATCCAGGGCAGTAATTCTGAATTCTTTGTTCACTTTTCACACTGTGGAAAGATTTTCTGGTCATTCTTCTATTGATATTTAGGAAAGCATATTTTCTGGTATGTAAAAAAATTTATTGGAGTTACATTTGTTAATAAAATTATATTTCAGGTATACAATTCTGCATTATCTGTATGTTATATTGTGTGTTTACCATCCAAAGTCAAGTCTCCTTCCATCATCATTTATTCCTCCTTTACCTTCTTCTACCTTCCCCCAACCCCCTTCCTTCTGGCAAGGGATTAAGTAAAGGGGAAAAAAAAGAAAGACTCATGGACTCAGGTTTTCTGGGATATAATCTTTCTTTCACACTTTCAAAGATTTTTGGTATTGTTGTTTTTTATTTTACTTTCTGAAAACTGAGCTCCAATTAAGACTGAAATAATTTTCTTTTAGTAATCCTGAACTGGAGAATGGAATTAATATGATTTTATATAAAGAAATAAAGTTTAAACCATTTCTTTTGCTTATTTTTTTTGAATCTCTCAAAAGCATTCACCTGTAATGATCACTGGGTTACAGCTAATACTTTGCTCACTTTGAAGGCATATGACACTGTGACCTGTTCAATTCAAATGTATTTTAAATATGCAGGAACTAAAAGGTTCTTTAAAACACGGATTGGTAACAATTAGAAAACTGCACGTTGCCTGAGCAATTTGTTACCTTAAACAGACTTATACTGTAAAAACTGACTTTGGGCCAAATAGAGGCCTTAACATCCAAGAGGAAAGAAAGCCCAGTCCTCTGTCAGGAACATGAACTGACAGCTGCTGTTTCAGGAGGTTTAACTCGGGCAGATCCACTCATCTGCTCCCTACATGCAACCCCAGGCAACAGTAACCTTCCTTCTTTCATTATGAAGTCAAAACCACAGTAGTCTCCCCTTATCCACGACTCTGCTTTCTGTGGTTGAATTTATGTGTGGTCAGTCACAGTCCAAACGGAAAATTCCAGCAACAAACAATTCATAACTTTTAAATTGTACACCATTCTGAGCAGCGTGATGAAATCTCAAGTTGTCTGGATCCATCCGGCCCAAGGTCCCTTTGTCCATGGTGCCCACATGGCATAGGCTCCCTGCCTGTCAGTCACTTCAGTTACTTCCTCGCCTTCTGGGTTTTCAGTTCCACTGAGGCGGTATCGGTGTCGCCCTGTTTGTGTTCAAGTAACCCTCATTTTACTTAATAATGGCCTCAGAGCAAGTCACATAACTTTTATCATAGTATATTCTTACAATTGTTATATTTTATTATTAGTTATTATTGTTAATCTCTTACTAGACCTAATTTATAAATTAAACTTTATCATAAGTTTGTACGTAAGTATAGGAAAAAACATAGTATACAGGATGGAACAAAAGTAGGTTTACAGTGGTTCATATGGAAAATAATTAATAAATAATAATGCAAGAATAAACTCTGTGTTTCACATACTCTCAACTGTAAACCTACTTTTGCCCCACCCTGTACATAGTGTTTGGTACTATCAAGTGATTTCAGGTGTCCACTGGGGGTCTTGGAATATATCCCTGAGGATAAGGTGGGACTACTGTATATTGATGCTAAAATGAGCTTCAACTGCTAAAGACGAATCCCCTCCCTCAAAAAGGAGGAGAGACTGAATGTGTAGAACTAGGGCATGGAGCTCTCCCTGAGAGAGCTAGTAAAAGCAAAATAATAACCCTTTTCTCTGTTAAGTTTTAGACAGATAATTGAGAACCCTTGACTTCTAAACCTCTGAAGAACAAGCTTTAAGTAGGCCAAAATGGACAGCCAGGAGTCATGAATATTAAGATCACACAAAAAAATTATATTCACTTCACAGAAGAATGTTTTGCATAATTGAAAACTCTATTGAGCTAATTAAAATATAATTAAAATTTCATTTTCTTGCTAAAATTTAATTTGGATAGAACATTTAAAGAACATATCTAGAGTATAAAGCAAAACCATGATAATCTTTTATTAATGATTGTTTTACTATTTTTATTGATTTTATTCCAAACAGTACAAAATGTATACGATAAATCATGAACATTCTTTTTAATGTTGCCCCAAACATCACGGTCTGGTATATACACATCTAACCTTTTAAATATTATATATGTTTACCCCCAAATGAGACAATTCAACATAAACTTTTGTTGTTTATAACTTACATTTTTCACTTGCACTATTATAGATATCTTTATAGATCAACACATAACAATTTGCTTTATTCTTTTTATTATTTTTCTCTTCATCAGCTGAAAAAAATGCTAGTATCACTGAAAAAAGAAAAAAAGTTACTTATAATCCCATCACTTATTAAGAAAACTAAGCTAGTGAAAATCTGCTCTCCACTCGTCTGACCTACTCACCTACACCTGCCCTGAGTGTAACACTATCAGTTGGGAGCATATCCTTCCAGATCTTGACCGCTCTGATACTGACATATCTATATTCACATCTATATCTACTTGTATTTTTAAATATAAATAGAAACTGTGTTCTAATTGTGATCTAAAACTTTCTTTTTCCCCCAACCTTAATATGTGTGTACATTTTTTCAGCTTAGTAGACCTCCATCTTTTTAAAGGCCACGTAGTATTTCATTATGTGAATGCATTATTTTGACTTATTTAGTCTGCTTTTGACAGGCATTCAGATGCTTTGATATCATTAATATTGTTACAACGATCATCCTTTTATACATAAATCTTTGCATACTTGCACTTTTATTCCTGTACCAAAGACTTCTAGAAGTGGAATAGATGAGAATTTTAAACTGTAATCTACTCTGTCAAACTACTTTGACAAGTATACAATGCATGAGTGTGCCTGTTTCCCCACACTCTCATCAACACTGGTATTAGTTACATCATATGTTAAAGTGAAAATTATAAGTCAGCCCAGTTGTCAGACACATTGACAAAAACTTGCACAAGAAAATGTTCCACTAATTTATATACATCACTAGAAGACATTGATTCTTGTCTCCAACTGCACTAATTTCAGATTTTCTTATTTCCAAGGGGGATATCATTACATGCCAAGAAGCTGGGAGAGAATTGAACTGATATTTAGTTTTGATTAAATATATGGCATGATATGATACATATCATATATTGAACAAAGGCCAAAGTGACTTAAACCCCATATTTATTTAGCAAATGTTATTGTCTGTGTTGTTGTTATCTGGGTTGTCTAGATTATGGGGCACATATGCATACCTAGGTAGGTAGCTAGAATATAGATAGATAGATGATAGGTAGATGGATGGATAGATAGATAGATAGATAGATAGATAGATAGATAGATAGATAGATAAAGATAGATCTATATATCTAAGGAAGCTTGAATAAGAATATATACCTACCTAAAGACAAGAAAAATTAGAGTATGATATGTATGATAAAGGTGTCGTGTCATGACATTACAACAAAGAGTAAAAACTCTTTGGGTCAGGAAGGGGAATGGGAGCCAGAGATTTTTTCTCACAAGCAATAATAATTCTGTGTGGTTACTAAGTGTCTTAGGGCGACAGCATGCGGGAACAGCAAGTAGATCTGTGTGGCTAGAATACAGGATAATGATATAAAGAGTAGGGAGAGGCACTCAAGTCAGAGAAATTGATCTTAAATGTGAAGGATTATGCCAAAAAAAAATTGGATCCAAGCTCATACCCACTGGTGAAGCAAAGAGGACACACAAAGTAGAACAAGCAATGGTAGAGTGTTGTCATTCCAGAAAGATTGGAAATCATTACTGAGGCAGCTTCTCATAACTCCCAGTGAGGAAATAGTCAAAGGAACATTACTCTGATTCCAAGAAACAGTATTTTGATAAATATTACAATAGTTATCCTGTCCTCAGAATTCTACATTTAAGCATTTTATCCCACTGTTCATTGGACAGGCTGCCTGCATATTCCACAAGGACTTAGAGCTCAACAACTATAATGAACACCTATTCCTCCACCTTTATAAACCATCCTCTCCCTTCTTATTTGTCCATCCATTAGCCCAAAATTTTCTCAAAATTACCCACATTTTCCCCTCTCCTTTACTGCTTTTATTTTATTTTTTTTTTGATGTTTTTATTTCTTTTTAGAAAGATAGGAAGAGAGAGGAAGAGAGAGAGAGAAACATCGATGAGAAAGAAACATTGATTGGCCGCCTCCTGCACACCCACAACTGGGAA
The DNA here is from genome assembly GCA_030848825.1 of Tadarida brasiliensis. NCBI lineage: Eukaryota > Metazoa > Chordata > Mammalia > Chiroptera > Molossidae > Tadarida > Tadarida brasiliensis. Next base: position 27,123,566 of record CM061267.1, on the reverse strand, counting down.
CTGAGCCCGCAACCGGGTCATGTGCCCTGACCGGGAATCAACCCAGTGACCTCTTGGTCCATGGGTTGACGCTCAACCACTGAGCCACACCAGCTGGGCTTCTTTACTGCTTTTAATTTCCTCCCACACATCTCTTGTATCCTGCCCGCCTCCCCACCACCCTGACCTTCCACCTTGAAGAATTATAATAGTCTCATAGTCTGCTGTCCTGTCACTAGAGCTAGCAGTCTTCAGTCAGCTTCTGCATGTTTTTTAACATGCAGATCATAGTTATGTTGCAATATCCCACCCCACTTCTGTCACCATTGAAAGCCTTCCATCATATCATGATATATTATCAGGGTAAAAGCAATGGTTATAAAACATAGTGAACAGTTTCATTTCACTTTTGTAAAATACATGCACATGTAAACAACAACATGTGTATAATATACAAGTGAAATACATAGGCATGTATTGAGCCATGCGAAAATTTTAAATGTTATCTGTACATTTTAAATTTTACTTTTTGTTTTCCAACTTTCTAATGAACATATGTATATATAAATACGCCCATGCATAGTGAATGAGGGAGAGGAAAGATAAAACCCAAACCCCTTGGTATAGATTATATCATGCCATGCTTTGCTCCCTGCTTCCCACAAAACCTAAAGTTGAGCCATACCTGTATCTTTGGTGTTCTTGAAGTACACCACGTCTCTCTCGTTGTTAGATCTTGCATATTTAGTCCCTTTTCTTGAAGACATTCCTCTTCTCTTTCTGTTCAACCTTCAAATTTTCCCTTTTTCAAAACCATGTCCATTGAAAACTGAGGTCGTTTCATCTTGTTCATCTCTGCATTACTGGCACGTGCTGAGAGCACAAGAAATAGCCCCCGAGTAGATGAATATGTGCAGATAAATTTAAGATACAGCCTCCTTCAGTATTTACGTTAACACATTTTATAAACCTGAAAAAAGAACTCCATTTCAAATGGCTTTCTCTGTGGTGTAAAAGCAGACAGTGGCTGCTTATGCTAGGCAAGACTTCGAAGGCATAGACTTTTAACTGTATTAATCTTCTATTTTCTAAAAAGGAATCATGGATTTCACCTTACAAGTCAAATTTAAAATTTGGAAGTTTTTATTTTCGTTTAATTTTAATTATTTTTACAGATAATGTTTTTTATATCCTTAACATGGAAATAATCACAGTCACTTTAAAAATCATCAAGAAGGACTCTTTTAACTACATATATATTGCTACTTAAGTTCACTGGGAATTAAATAAGCTAAATACTTATTAGATGGTTTTTAAAGTACTCAAGATTAATTATAGCAAAAATGATCAAAACAATATCTTAATCCTCAAGCATGTAAATATTCTTAGCCTACATTTAAAATTATTGAAACTATTATGTGAACTTTTAAAGCAGGTTTTCATATTTTTTATTTTTATTTTTTGGGGTTTATTTGTGTATTTATTTTTTATTAATTTATTTTTGTTACAGATGTTTCTCCTTTTTCCCCCCATTGACTCCCTCCTTCCTATCCCCTCCCACCCCATCCCCAGCTTTGTTGTCTATGTCCATCGGTTATGCATGCATGCATATAAGTTTTGTGGTTTATCCCTTCCCTCCCCCCTAATTCTGAGGAATGTCAGTCTGTACCCTACTTCTATGTCTCTGGGTCTATTTTGTTCATCAGTTTGTTTAGTTCATTATATTCCAGAAATAAGTGAGATCATGTGATATTTGCTTTCTCTGCTTGGTTTGTTTCGCTTAGGATAATACTCTCCAAGTCCCTCCATGTTGTCTCAAAAGATAAGAGATCTTTCTTTCTTACAGCTGCATAGTACTCCATTGTGTATATATACCACAGCTTTTTTATCCACTCGTCTACTGATGGACACTTGGGCTGTTTCCAGATCATAGCTATTGTAAATAGCGCTGCTATGAACATAGGGTACATATATTCTTTCTGATTGATGTTTCAGGCTTCTTAGGGTATAGTCCTAGAAGTGGAATCACTGGGTCAAATGGCAGTTCAATTTTTAATATTTTGAGGTAACACCATAGTGTTTTCCATAGTGGCTGCACCAGTCTGCATTCCCACCAGCAGTGTACTAGGGTCCCCTTTTCTCTACACCCTCGCCAGCTCTTGTTGTTTGATGATTTGTTGATAGCAGCCATTCTGACAGGTGTGAAGTGATACCTTATTGTTGTTTTAATTTGCATCTCTCTGATGATTAGTGAAGTTGAGCATTTTTTCATATGTCTCTTGACCATTTGTATGTCCTGTTTGGAGAGGTGTCTATTTAGCTCCTCTGCCCATTTTTTAATTGGGTTCTTTGTCTTCCTTTTGTTGAGTTGTGTGAATACTCTATATATTTTGGAATTTAACCCCTTATCTGATGTATCATTGGCAATTATGCTCTCCCATATAGTGGGTTCCCTTTCCATTTTGATGCTTGTTTCTTTTGTTGTGCAGAAGCCTTTGAATTTGATGTAGTTCCGTGTGTTCATTTTTTCCTTTGCTTCTGTTGCTTTAGGTGATGTATCAGTGAAGATTCTGCAGCGGATGATGTCTGAAATTTTGTTGCCTGCATTTTCTTCTAGGATTTTTATGGAATCACGAGTCACATTTAAGTCTTTTATCCATTTTGAGTTTATTCTTGTGTATGGTGTAAGTTAGTGGTCTAGCTTCAGTTTTTTGCATGTAGCTGTCCAATTTTCCCAACACTATTTATTAAAGAGGCTGTCTTGACTCCACTGTATGCTCTTGCCACCTTTGTCAAATATTAACTGAGCATATTGTCTTGGGTCAATTTCTGGGTTCTCTATTCTGTTCCATTGATCTATGTGCCTGTTCTTGTGCCAGTACAAGGCTGTTTTGATTACAATGGCTTTGTAGTATAACTTGATGTCTGGTAATGTGATCCCTCCTACTTTGTTCTTCTTTTTCAAGATTGCTGTGGCTATTCAAGGCCTTTTTTGGTTCCATATAAACTTTTGGAGTGTTCTACTTCTGTGAAGTATATCGTTGGTATTTTGATGGGGATAGCATTGAATCTATATATAGCTTTGGATAGTATGGACATTTTAATGATGTTAATTCTTCCAGTCCATGAACAAGGTATATGCTTCCACTTTTTTATATCTTCCTCTATTTCTTTTTTCACTGACCTGTAGTTTTCTGTGAAGAGATCCTTTACTTCTTTGGTTAAGTTTATTCCTAGGTATCTTAATTTTTTTGCCTCAATGGTAAATGGGATTATTTTTTTAGTTTCTCTTTCTGTGAGTTCATTGATGGTGTCTAAGAATACTGTCAATTTCTTGACATTAATTTTGTATCCTGCTACTTTGCTAAATTCATTTATTAAGTATAGTAGATTTTTGATGGAGACTGTAGTGTTTTCTATGTACAATATCATGTCATCTGCAAATAATGACAGTTTCACTTCCTCCTTTCCAATTTGGATCTCTTTTACTTTTTCTTTATGTCTAATTGCTGTGGCTAAGACTGCCAATACTATGTTAAATAAGAGTGGTGAAAGTGGACATTCCTGTCTTGTACCCATTCTTAAGGGAAATGTTTTTAGTTTTTGCCCATTGAGTATGATGTTGGCTGTAGGTTTTTCATATATGGCTTTTATTATGTTGAGATATGATCCCTCTATTCCCACATTGCTGAGCGTTTTTATTAGAAATGGGTGCTGGATTTTGTCGAATGCTTTTTCAGCATCTATTGATATGATCATATGGTTTTTATCTTTCATTTTGTTTATGTGGTATATCACATTTATTGATTTGTGAATAGTGTACCATCCTTGCATCCCTGGGATGACTCCCACTTGGTCATGATGGATAATTTTTTTTGATGTATTGCTGGATCCGATTTGCTAATATTTTGTTAAGGATTTTGGCATCTGTATTCATCAGGGATATTGGCCTGTACTTTTCTTTCTTTGTAGTGTCTTTATCTGGTTTTGGAATTAGGATTATGCCTGCCTCATAAAATGAGATTGGAAGTCTCCCAGCTTCTTGGATTTTCTGGAATAGTTTGAGAAGAATGGGTATTAGATCTTCTTTGAATGTTCGATAAAATTCCCTCGTGAAGCTATCCACGTCTGGGCTTTTGTTTGCTGGGAGTTTCTTAATTACATTTTCAAGTTCCTTTGTTGTTATTTGTCTAGTCAAGTTTTCTGTCCCTTCCCAGTACAGTTTTGGGAGACTATGTGTTTCTAGAAATGTGTCCATTTCGCATAGATTGTCCAATTTGTTGGCATATAATTGTTCATAGTATGTTTTGATGATCCTTTGTATTTCTGTGGTGTCAGTTGTTAATTCTCCTCTTTCATTTCTGATTTTGTTTGTTTAGGTCCTCTCTTTTTGTTTCTTGGTGAGTCTGTCTAAAGGCCCATCGATCTCGTTTATCTTTTCAAAGAACCAGCTTTTTGTTTCATTGATCTTTTGAACTGTTTTTTTAGTCTCTATGTTGTTTATTTCTGCTCTGACCTTTACTATTTCTTTCCTTCTACTTGCTCTGGGTTTTTATTTTTGTTTACTTTCCAGACCTTTAAGTTGTAGGGTTAGAGAGTCAATTAGGAGTTTTTCTTGTTTCTTGAAGTAGGCCTGTAGTGCTATGAACTTCCCTCTCAGGACTGCTTTCACTACATCCCATAGATTTTGTGTTGTGTGTTCATTTTCATTGGTTTCCAGGAAGTTTTTCATTTCTTCCTTGATCTCGTCAGTAACCCATTCATTGTTTAATAACATGCTATTTAGCCTCTAAGTGTTTGAATGTTTTTTGTGTGTTTTTGTTGTAATTGAGTTCTAGTTTCATGCCGTTGTAGTCCGAGAAGATCCTTGATATGATTTCAATCTTTTTGAATATGTAGAGACTTAGTTTGTGTCCTAACATGTGGTCTATCTTTGAGAATGTCTCGCGTGCACTTGAGAAGAATGTATGTTCTGCAGCTTTGGAGTGAAATGTTCTGTAAATATCAATTAAGTCCAACTCTATGTCCTTGTTAAGTTTTTGTCTGGAAGATCTATCCAGTGGTGTAAGTGGGGTGTTAAAATCACCCACTAAGATTGTATTGCTATTGATCTCTCCCTTGAAGTCCTCCAGAAGTTTTTAAATATATTTTGGAGCTCCCATATTTGGTGCGTATATGTTTACCAGGGTTATATCCTCTTGTTGGATTGATCCTTTTAATATTATGTAGTGACCTTCTCTGTCTCTTATTATGGCCCTCGTTTTGAAGTCTATCTTGTCAGATATGAATATTGCTACACCAGCTTTTTTTTTTTCATTACCATTTGCTTGGTAAATTTTTTTCCACCCCTTCACTTTCATCCTGTGTGAGTCTTATGTTGTGAGGTGGGTCTCTTGTAGACAGCATATATATGGGTCATGCTTTCTTATCCAGTCAGCTACCCTATGTCTTTTGATTGGAGCATTTAAGCCATTTACATTTAAAGTTATTATTGACAGATAGTTATTAGTTGCCGTTTTTATTTTATGCCTGTGTTCCTCTTTCTCTCTCTCTGTTTCTTCTTCTTCTTACAACAGTCCCTTCAGCACATCTTGCAGTGCTGGTTTCATGGTGGTAAATTCCTTTAGCTTTTTTTTTATCCGTGAAGCTCTTTATTTCTCCTTCAATTTTGAATGATAGCCTTGCTGGATAGAGTAGTTTTGGATTCAGACCCTTGCCTTGCATTACTTTGTATACTTTATGCCACTCCCTTCTGGCCTGCAGTGTTTCTATTGAGAAATCAGCTGACAGTCTAATGGGAGCTCCCTTGTAAGTAACTTTCTGTCTCTCTCTTGCTTCCTTTAAGATTCTTTCTTTGTCTTTAATGTTTGCCATTTTTATTATGATGTGTCTAGCTGTGAGTCTTCTGGAGTTCATCTTGCTTGGAACTCTCTGTGTTTCCTGGACTTGTGTGGCTTTTTCCTTCACCAGTTTAGGAAAGTTTTCTGCCATTATTTCTTAAAACAGGTTCTCTATTCCTTTCTCTGATTCTTCTCCTTCCAGTACCCCTATAATGCGAATGTTGTTACATGTTGCATTGTCCCACAGCTCCCTTAAACTCTCCTCCTGCTTTTTAAACTTTTTTTTCATTTGCTGCTCTTTTTGGGTTTTTCTCTACCTTGTCTTCTAAGTCACTGATTATGTCTTCAGCTTCTTCTAATCTGCTATTGAACCCTTCTAAAGTATTTTTCATATCAGCTATGTCATTCTTTATTTTCTCTTGATTTTTATGTATAGCTTCTACCTCTTTATGTGTAGCTTCTACCTCTTTTTTTAAGCTGAAGTAGTTCCCAGTGAGCTATTCATAATTCTTATTAAGTTGCTTGTAGTTCTCACCAAATTGTTTGAGCACCCTTATAATCATTGCTTTGAATTCTTTGTCTGACAAGTTGCTTTCTTCTAGTTCCTGTAGTTCCATTTCTGGTGATTCCTCTTTGTTTTTCATTTGGGTGTTGTTTCTTTGTCTCGCCATTTTAGGAATCTGGTAGTTCTAAGCCAGGTGAGGGATGTTGGAATGTGTAAGCAGGTCAGTGTGTATCAATTACAGCTGCTGTGCTTCTCAGTCTGTTTTGGTGTATGGCTCCTCTTGTCTGCTGTGGGACCTGGAGGGTTGACACCTGGCGGCTGGAATCGGTCTGCCATGCTGGTCTCAGCTCCGAGAGACTCGCTGCTGCTTGGGCTGGGGCACCGCTCTTGATCGGCTTCTGTCGATGCTGCTGGGGATGGGTCTTAGCTGCCAATATGTGCTGCTGCTGCCAGGGGGTGCGTGGGTTCATCTGGTGCCCTGCTGGGGTGTGGGGTACCTGCTGATATGTTACTGGGGTTCGTGGGTCCCTCTGGTATGCTGCTGGGGCGTGTGGGTCCAGCTGGTGTCCTGCTGGTGTTCGTGGGTTCCACTGATGCACTTCTGGGGTTCGTGTGGCCCTCTGCTACACTGCTGGGGTGCATGGGTCTTGCTGGTGTACTCTTGGGGGACCCTGCTGTCTGCTGGGGCTCAGTTCCTGATCAGTCGCTACTGGGGGCAAGTGTCAGCTCCCGGTTTGGTTCGCTCTGCTACTGCTGCTACTGCTGTTGCTAGGGGGTGCTCTCAGGTCCCAATCCTTTACTGCTGTTAGGGGCTGAGGATGCTCTGCACCTGGGATTTTGCTGCTGCTGGGGGGAGTGCTCCACTCCAACTCCTCTGCTGTAGTTGTCAGGGGCAAGTCTCATCTCCTCTAGCCCTGCTGCTTGGTCTGGGGCACCGCTCTTGGTCAGTCTTTGCTGATGCCACTGGGGATGGTTTCAGCTGCCAGACTGAGCTGCTAATGCCTGTTGGGGGTGGGGCTCTACTCAAGCCCAGTCACTGTTGCTGTGGGGGGATGTGCCTAGTCGCCCGCTGCAGGTCTGGGCGAGCTGCCGCTGCTGTTGGGGGTGGGCTCCGCTGCAGACACTTACTGTGTGCTGACCGTGCCAACACAGCTGAGTTCACTGGACGGATGGTGCAGGGCGCTCTAGTGGACTCAGGTTGCTGGTCCCCAGTTGCTCCCCGTTTCCTCCTCCCAGAGCAGACCCGGGATCCTCCAAAATGGCCTAAAGCAGGTTTTTAAACATTGCTTTTTCTTTCCTATTGTACTTAATGAAGGGGGAAATCTCTGGATATGAATTCTTATAAATATCCAGATACATACAATTTTATCAATAACTGTTTTTTCTAACCTGCAGTCTATTTTTGCCATTTAATACTGCTCAACAATATCTAATCACCTTCTAATTTTTTATTCACAATAGTTACAAAATTGTTCTTAAAAAGTGAGAAAAGTGTTTAAATACCTAGTGTTTATTACAAGTAATAAATTATTTTTGTTTGCAATTCAAAGAATTGAAAATACAATTTATGTATTTTAGTATCTTGTTTTTTCATAAAATGTGTTTACAAATAAAAAATAAATTTTCCTTTTATATGTGTAAGAAACTTTTCCAGAGGGGGAAAACAACCCTGGAAATGTTGAGCCAACTCAAAGGAGGAATATTATATGGATATTTAATTGAGTTCCTCCTTGCTACCCTGTATATTCATCAGAAGGCAGTTGCTGAGAAACAGATTAGGTAATGGTCATTAAAAATAAAAACAAAGCATTGTGTTGTGATTTGCTAGTGACCAGCACCTTCTCACACAGTATCATTTAAATGACAAACAATATTATGGTGTCTATGATCAATAAACAATGGTATCCCCATTTTAAATGTGAGGAAACTGAGGCTCAGAGAAAGTCATGTATTTGTTCCATGTCACACAGCTAACATCAACACATGTATTTTTATTTTAAATTCCAGAATGATAAAGAAAATGACTATGGGTTCTAGAATCATAGACTTGCATCTAAATTCTGACCATACATCAGAAAAATTAACTTTAAAAGTGCCATTTGTTTAGAAATTCTATTAATTGATTTAATCCTCTTTAACTCATAAATATGTTGTATAATGTACATAATGTGACTATTGACACATGATATTCAGTTCTCATCATAACCCCTTTTTTATGTGCTTATTGTGCATCATGCAAGGATCTTCGTTCACTACAAGTATCAATTTATTTAATCCTCTCAACAGTATTCAAAGCTGGCTTTCACAGAAGAGGAACCTGGAACAACCAGGAGGTTAATTTGCCCGGGGTCACGAACGAGGTGGTGGGCTGAAACCTGAGTTCTGCAGTCTGACACACCAGCATCGACTCCCACCCGCTGTACCACTAACAAGTTAGATATAGACCCTTCTGTTCCCTTATCATGTGCCACCCTGGCCTCCATGACTCTGTTTACCAGAGTTTTGCACTCAAGTGACTTTCATAGGAGAAATTCTTAGTGTATAACCAATTTTAGGGGCACAACAACGGATAATATCTGATGTAGTATATGAAATGTGACTAGTATTTTTCAGAAAAGAAATTCCGTTTTAAAAATTAAGTATAGGAACGTAGTATACAATGTGAATAATTACTTTTACTATTGATACCTAGGAAAATTGCTGTAAATAACAATGAAATGGGTGTATTCACAGAACAGATCCATACATAATGTGTGACTTACTGGAAAAGGAAAACTGGCAGCTAACTGAAGAAGTTATTCATCCCCAGGAATGATTTCTTAGTTATGCCAGACAGATGTCTGTCATCACAGAATATTTCTTTTGTTTATAAATTGTTTAAAATAAAAAGTAAATTATGTCAGTTTTTCCCATACAGCTTTGGGGTATTCTCTTTTGTTTTTGTCTTTGCTGTCACATATGAGTCTTTCACTCATGACCCCATTATTCTACAAATGAGCTCACATGATTTCTTAGTTCAGTGTTTTTGACACAAACTAGTCACCAGTAAAAGTCATGGGTTCTTTAACAGATAGTTAAAGGGATTTCATCAAAAATGACTCTCCCCAGGAAATTAAAACTCTCTGAGATAGCTGAGTTATATACAATATAAACAATGAAAAATTGTTAAACACTTTTTATATTTTTATTGATTTTTTTTTAGAGAAAGAGGAAGGGAGAGAGAGAGATGGAGAGAAGGAGAGACAGAAACATTGATGTGAGAGGGGAACATCAATAGGTTGCCTCCTGCATGGCCCCTACCAGGAATAAAACCCGAAAGCCTGGCTTGTGTCCTGACCAGGAATCAAACCAGCAACCCTTTAATGTATGGGACGATGCCCAACCACCTGGACCATACCAGTCAGAGCTGTTAAACATTTTTTAAAATTAGCTTTATTAAATTATAGTAATTCAGAAGAAAGTCTTACTACTGACAATGAAAATAGGCAAAAATCTATTTAAAATTTTCTGGCAAAGATTAGTTTTGTTGGTCTACATCATTCTTCTTTTACTTAACACCTACTTGTTAACTTCCCAGAAAACTATATTTCATGGAACACACTTTGGGGTACATACAGCCTTTCTTTAAATTATTGTATCATTTTTATTTCACTAAAATTTATTAAGAATACAATTAAAATAGCATTTGAAACTTTATGAAGCACCATGGGGAATGGTAAAATATAATGGCCAATTTATTGAGCAATTTATCCTCCTAGATACTATTTTTTCCCCTAATTATTAGCCTTAGCTGTTAAACCATTCCACCATGTACACAATTCCAATGACAAGGACCTCCTGGCATAAGGAAGGGAAGTCTGTGGGAATTAGTAGTGTCTAATGCTATGTCCACTTAGGTATGATTTGTCAAAGGTAGCGAATACAGTGAAGCCTTAAGAGACAACAGGACTTTCAAAGATAAAACACTGAGGAGCAATACAATATCAGACTGGGCAGGGTAACAACTGCAAAGTTCTAGAGCAAAGCCGGGGGTTGACTTTAAACAACGTTCGCTATAACTTGGCTCTACTAGGCCAGGCAAGCATATCTGATTGGTGACAACAGGATCCCAGAAGAGCTGTTGACTAATGCAGAAAAGTGACATGTTCTGGACATCAGCTTGAAATGCTACCTCCTTATGGATTATGGAGAAGCAATGGCAGAATGCAGGTCCACTGAGCATGTGGCCAAGGAGGGAAGACCCAGTGACTTTAGCTGAGCTTAGAGAGGCAATCTGGGCTGACTCAGAAGCAGCCTTTTGCGGCTAAGGCCATATATATGTCATCTATAAGGACTCACTCACCAGACTTCGCTATGAACGAAAGTAACTTCATCCCACAGAGTGAGTTGTGACAACTGTTTAACAGTAGTGATCAAATCACAACAGCGTTCAAGTTCAGGAAATAATGAGCTAATTTTAAACCTGTGGGGAATTTAAGCCAAGCTAAAAGACAATTTATATCTTAAACTTCTCCAGGACACCTTCTATTCTAACTGGGGTCATGGAGTCTTTAGCTTCAACGTGAAAATGGGCAACCCTTAATTCTGCATTACATGCCAAGGAAGATAGCACATTTTCCACATGAAAATGCCAATTCCTCACTGGGCATGCTTGCTGATAACTGACAATATCAAAGCCTGAACTGACGTGGCTGGGTTAGCTTCTGAACAAACTGCTTCAGAATTTTGTAACTGACATCAAATGCTTTACACAGTCTCCAAACACAAGCAGACAAAATCCATTTCCAATCTGTTCCAAATCATCTTGTGTATTTTATGATTAAGTACTGAATCCCCAGCTAACAGGCACTGCAGGAAAGAAAAATTAGTGATTTTTAAATCAGGACTTAATCAGTCTTCAGATATAAAGGACACAGTCCTCTGGGGGCATCTGTTCGGGAGAAGACCGGCAGTGCTGGGCCCTACCCTGTGAGTTGTTTCCACTTCTTGGAAAGCCCATCAGCTCCCGTCTGCCTGGTGAACTCCAACATATTTCAAGTTGTAATCTCTTTGTAAAACAGAGTTGATCGCACTCCTTTGTGCCAACATTGTGTCCGGAACAATCTTCATTACAGCATTTAGCACTTTCTACAGCAATTGTGTGTTTACGTATCTGTTTTCTCGCTAGAATGCTATGAGGGACTATGGCTGGCTCGGTATGATGCTGAATGAATGTCTGCTAAAGAAATAAATTGGAAAAAAAGTGAATATATGTCATAAACTATAAACTTCTTTGGAGAACTGAAAACACATGACAAATGAGTACGGATGATTTTGAAAATCAATGAAAATAAATATTTTCCTTGATGATCAGCAGTGATATATAAACATTTGTTCATTGTCTACTATGGGAATTAGTTTTAAGTGTTTCATTAATAAGTACTCTTATAATGTGCTAGTATTCAAAATTAAAAATGATTTTAGTGCCAAAGCACGTGCTGGAAAGGTGCTTTGAGACTCTTTTCCACCGAAGAGAATAGTTTGGCCTGACTCATTCGCACTCTTGCCTAGTCCCACTTTTGACCAGCTGGAAGCATTTGGAAGTGCTGGTTATGTTGGGGTTTGCTGTCTGTAGCCATGAAAACAGGGTCTTCCCTGATGAAGAGAAATGTCTGCAAATGTTTTACAAACATGAACTCTGTTTTTTAGTACGGTGTGTTTTGCTTTATCTCGTTTTGTTTCTCAGTCTATGAAGCATGGGTTTGAAGTCAGATACACCCATGACCCAGACTCTAGCTACTCTACTCATTAAGATGTTCGATTTCAGAAAAGCCTCCCCAAAACTCTACAAACCTTTATTTCCTCATCTGTTGAATGAGGATAAAAATACTACTTCAAATATTTGTAAAGTTGCAATGCAGCAGTGTATAATAAGTGTCTACCCTGGTACTAGATGTAACCCAGGATCTCTATAAATGGCATTTTCCTTTCTCCTTACCAACTCACCAGGGGATTGGTGCCCCTCCCCCCCACCACCAAAATTAGTCCATTAATACAGTAGATGTACCTTAGCTCTCCTTTAGCCTGTGGCCTGTCTTCCCACAATTCCCATAATTTTTAAGATCAATATGCCTATAATTTATGGGATATCCATGAATTTTAATTAGATGTGATTACACAGTGTCATTGCTCTACTGTATGAAACTCTAACAAAGCCTTTTAATGTTTATAACATTTTTATATTGTTAATGTATTTTTGCCCTTCATAAAACTCTAAAATATGACTATCAAATTATACTAAACTAATCTGTTAACTTTTAAAATTAATTTTACAGTTGCAGAAAGTTCCCAAATACCCTACATTTAGCATTCCCTAATATTAACATTTTATGTGACCATGGTACTTTATCAATACAATCAATACTAAGAAATTAATATTGGCACAGTATATTTACTTAACTATACACCTTATATGGATTTCAGTAGTTTTTCCAATAATATTCTTTTTCTATTCCACCATCCCAAATTGCTTTTAGTTATCATGTTTCTTAGTCTCCTGTAATCTGTGGCAGTTCCCCAGTCTTTCTTTGTCTTTTATGATCTTGATACATTTGAAGAATGCAAGTCACTTATTTTTTACAATGCCTTTCAGTTTGGGATTGTATGATGTGTTCTCCTGGTCGAATGAAGTTAAACATTTGTGGCAAGAGTACTGCAGAGATCGTGTGTTTCTTTCGGTCACTTGCTGAGGGTAGTGTTGGCTGGGTTTCTCCATGGTAAAGTTACATTTTTTCTTTATAATTAATAAATATCTTAGAGGAGTGACATTTAGACTGTTCCTAGAGTATTCTTTGAGTATTATTTTTAAAGTCTGATTAACATGTATGAAAATATAAGAGTATACATAGGAAGGACTGTTGCATCATAACAATTATTTTCACAGGTATATAATTTTTACAATGTTAGAATATGTTTATACTAAGAATTAATATTAACTTCTGATCTCATAATATCATAATAGTTTGGTTATTCAGTCTTGAATGCATCAGTATTTTCTTCTAGACAGAATTTAGCTACATTTATTATGCTTTGAACGTAAAGGTGAATGTATAAGATGATGATTATTGGGTAATCTTTCAAAATAATATTTAGGCCCTGGTCAGTTTGGCTCAGCGGTTAGAGCATCGGCCCGCGGACCAGAGAGTCCTAGGTTCAGGTCCTGCTAAGGGCACGTACCTCAGTTGCAGTACTTCCCCGGCCCTGGTTGGGGTCGTGTGGGTGGCAACCAGTCGATGTGTCTCTCTCACATCAATGTTTCTCTCTCTCTCTTCCTACCTCTCTCCCTCCCACTCTATCTAAATGCAAAAATGTCCTCGGGTGAGGATAAATAATAATAATAATTTTTAGTACTAAAGACTTACTGTAAATTAAAGCCTCAAAACAGGTTGAATTCATAACTTGAGACATGTAATGAGATAACTCTTTTGTAGCATAATGTTACTTATGCCACTTGGTATAAGTTCCCTTCAAGTTTTAAAATCCCACAATTCTAAGGATCATTGGGTGTGTGTAACTGTGTGGACATGTGACATGTGTAGGTGTGTTTGTGTAGTAGTTACCAAGATGAATGTAGGCAGGAAATGCCCACTTAGTGTCAAGAACTAGTGTGACTGCATTTTTTATTAAAATACAAAACTCTATTTGTGCACAAGATTCTCTATGAAAGCTACATTTTTAAGAACCACAATCTTATATGCTTCATTAATAGACTATTTATAAATGGGACAGTTCATGATGAAATACCTATATCATAGTTATGTTCACTATGACTGATCAGTTACTCCTGGGAAGACCTGCTTGCTACCTAATATGCGGTAATATGTGTTATTTTTGGTGTGATCATTATTATTAATAAGTATACATCGATTAAAAGTTGTCTTTTGCCCGGCCGGTGTGGCTCAGTGGTTGAGCATCGATCCATGCACCAAGAGGTTGCCGGCTTGATTCCTAGTCAGGGCACATGCCCAGATTGTGGGCCAAATCCCCAGTGGAAGGCATGCAGGAGGTGGCCAATCAATGTTGTCTCTCACATTGATGTTTCTCTCTCTCTCTCCCTCTCCTTCATCTCTCTCTAAAATCAAAAAAGAATATTGTCTTTTATGCCCTGGCTGGTTTGGCTCTGTAGTTGGAGAGTAAGCCCACAGACCAAAGAGTCATGGGTTAGATTCTGTTCAAGGGCATATACCTTGGTTGCAGTTCGATCCCTGGCCCTGGTCAGGGCTGTGCGGGAGGCAGCCAGTCAGTGTGTCTCTCTCACATTGATGTCTCTCTCTCTCTCTCTCTCTCCCTCTCCCTCCCTCACACTCTATCTGAAAAAGCAATGGAAAAATGTCCTCAGATAAGGATTAAAAAAAAAAAGTTGTCTTTTAAAATATCTCTGTAACTTACTCATTATTCCCACTGACTACTCTTCTGCTTAAGTCTACAAAGAGGTTTGCTCCTTTGGAATAGGAAATAATCTTATCTTTTTTTGTTGTTGTTTTGTCACCTCCCAAACGAATCCAGATTCTACAGAGTATGAGAGAGCCCATGGTTGTACATTCAGTTCCAATTCCCACTTCTTTGTTCACAAAGAACTGAACTTTTTCACATATCCAAACATACACATTGATTCGTTCTTTTCATTTGCATTCACATCGACCCTCTGGATTCCATCTGGAACCCAAACCAGAAGTGCTGAAAGACCACAACAAAGGCTGCTTTCCTTGGAGTCCCCAGCTCACCGGAAGTGGGAAACATGAGTCATCTCACAGGCCCATCTCACGAGATTTTTCAGTCCAAATTCCACACAGCCCAGACTCATCTGTATTTCTAAACTCAGATTAAAGGGTGCCTTTCAGAATGGACTCCAGCAAGCAGCATTACGCTGGCCCCATGCTAGTTAAGTTGGAGGCCATTTGGGTTAGAAAAGAGAAAAGTGCATATTAGTTCAAGCATTTGGAATACAGGAGCAATATAAAGAAGTATTCCAAATATTCACATTGATAAATTTAATTGAGTAGAACTAATTCATCTGCTTATAATCGTTCCTATTTTCCTTTTCCCTCAGTTCACTGGGGACTAACCTAAAATTTAGGTAGTATAATGTATGCCCAATTTTCAGCTTATGTTTGCTTAAGAACAGAAACACATAATAGTGTTATCTTATATGGAGCTCATTACTACATGGATGCTAATGTGTTATATAACAGCAAGTCAAGCCACATACAAAATGCTGCTACCCAACACCAAGTTCCATTTTTTTTTAAGACAATTCAAATTGAAAACTCATCTGTGAGCTCCTACTAAAGCAGGATAACATCAAGCATTGAAAATCATCCATTTTTAAAGCAATGTTTTTAGAGTTCCCTTCTGCACAAAGTAGAATGACTTAGCTAGCTTCTCATCTTCATTAAATTCAAAGTAAGGCAATTATGCAGGTTAACTTTGTTCATGGCAAATATTTTATTAGAACAAACTCTAAGTAAAAGTCAAAATGTCTTCTACTCCTCAGTAAAGATGTTTAATTTTGTACTATCTTTTAAAAGGGCAGCTACTTAGTAAAAGTTTTTTATAAGTTTTATAAAGAGAATAGAGTTTAGAGATGTATCTGATAAGAATTTTTAAACAGAACAAAAAATAAGACCTTAATTCATTACCACAATCCTAAATTTTGTGTCATTAAAATGAGCCAAGGATGATAATCATGATTCCAAAATAATTTTACCAATTTGTACTCATTTCCTACCTTGTTCTCCAAACACCATCCACTCTGAACATTAATGGCCATGTCTTCTTTCAGTTCTAGAATGTTTCATATGCTCATCTTTCCACCTTGGGATGCTTACTCAATTCCCTTTCATTTATCTTTCCTCTGATAAACTATCAATTTTGTGAACACAGGACAGTATTCAATGTCTGTGCTGGCCCATAGTCCTTCACAGCCCTCAGACGGAACCAAACCACCAACAGCTTGATTTCGGAGTCTGGCCAGCAGAACTGTGAGACTGTAAATTTCTGTTGTTCTGAGCCCCCCAGTGTGTGGCACTCTGTTATGGCAGCCTTAGGAAACTAATACACTGCAGTTATCGGTCCTTTTCTGATTTCCTATTATTTTACTTTACCCTTTTAAATATTATTTTCTTTACTTAAATTTGTATTTTTAAATGCCCTGGCTGGTGTGGCTCAGTTGGTTGGAGTGTCGTCCCATACACCAAAAGAGGGCAGGTTTGATTGCCAATCAGGGCACATACCCAGGTTGCAGGTTCTATCTCTAGTCAAGGCAACCGATTGATGTTTCTCTCTCACCGCAATGTTTCTCTCTCTCTCCTCTCACTCCCTTCCTCTCTCTAAAATAAATATATGTATATATGCATGATTCATACTAATGGCAAAATCTTCAAACATTAAGTAAAAAGTAAAAGTTCACTTTTGCTTTCCCCATCTCTGGCCCACTATTCTTAATCTTCTAAGAGAGCCACTGTTCCGAGTTGCTTGGTATCATTCCAGAAGTCATGTATGCACAGTGAAGCATATATAATATCTATCACTTTATTTTGCTTAAATAAGATCATGCTATACACAATGTTCTGCTACTTACTTTATTGCTTTTAATAATATGTCTTATATATCTCTATCTTCACCTGCATCCTTCTTCTGTAATAATTATAAAATATATCATTATATGGATGTATAAGTTATTTAACCTGTTCCCTATTGATGCACTTGAGTTGTATCAAGTTTCCTTGGCACAAAACACTCTAATAAATTTCCTTGCATATGAATCGTTGCAGAATTATAAAGTATATCTGTAGGATAAATTCTTAGCATTATAATTCTATTTATGAGATATTTCTGAGTTGCCTTCCATAAAGGATATAAATCTCTTTTAATACGAATTGCATTCTTTTCTTCATGAAAAATCTTCCGTTTAAGAATCATTGATTTTTGGATTGATTATGCTGTAATTATTTATTGCTAATATTTACCTCAGCTAATTATTCTAGAAATGTTCGTTTGGTGTCTAGTACTATAAATCACACAACAGTGCCTCAGCATTTTATGGCTGGGTGACTAAAATATAAGGAAAGCGGTTGTTACATTTAGAGACAATGTGAAGATAGAAAATAATTTATTCCTTTGGAACATTGCAGTGAAGTCAGTGCCTCAGGAACCTCATTTCTTGGGGGAAATTGACAGTCTTGATGGAGAAGGGGAGGCAACCGTGCCAGGATTGCTAAGTTTAGAAGTCACTCCTGTCATATTGGAAAGAGCAGGGGACAGGGACAGAACAGGTTTTTCTGGAGGAAGCTGTGTGCCACAGGGAGTGAATGTATACTCAAAAAATTTTTAATTGATTTTAGAGGGAGAGAGAAAGAAACATCGATTTGTTGTTGCACTTATTGATACATTCGTTGGTTGATTCTTGTATGTGCCCTGACCGGGGATCAAACCCGCAACCTTAGCATATTGGAAAGCTAAGTAAATTTTTAAAATTATGTACTAAACATATATATTTTGCATATGTTTGGGCAAGAAAATCTCTGTTAATTATCTTACTGCATTACACTGAGAGTTCTGACAGTCCACTCAGGAATTTATGAAGTCTCCAGCAAAAATGATAATGTGGAACTATCTGGGGTTAATACCATTTTAACCAATGCTGCTAAATATTACCTTTTTCATGTATCTAGACTCAGAGGCATGAAGAGTTGACACTTAAGACCAGAAAAGCTAGCATTCATTTTCTTGAATATGCCTCAAGTTGACCAAATTACTAATCATACCAGTGAAAAAAGAAATGAGAGATACTAATAAATTTTTTCCTTTCAAGATTGTTTAAGGTATTTCATTAATAGAGGCAATCGCTTTTCAGATCTAAAGAAATACTCAAAAAGATTCATATGGCCTGAGAAGAAAAGGTTTCCTAAGACCCTTAGAGAAAGAGAGAAGTTTGGCTGCACCTTACAGTCCCATAGTTATTTGACCAAGTAGTAGTTTGCTTTTTTTCCATGGTAAGAAGTGTAGAAGTATGCAGCCCAAAGTCCTTCTGCTCATGTCTGCCTCATGGTTACAACATGGCTGCTCCTCCCTTAGGCTCACATCTGCATTCCAAGTGGTAATAAGAAACAGAGTAACAAAGAAAAAGTGGCATCAGGGAAACAAAACTTACATCAGGGAAGCAAAATTTTTCCAGACATCTATAGCCTGTATCCACTTACATTTCTTTGGCTAGAATTGTGTCACACGGCCACGTCCAGCTACAAAGGAGACTGGGAGATAGAGTTTGGTTTGGTTGGTTTTTTAATGCTAGATACATTGCTACCTACAACAAAACAAAGGTCTTTCTGTTAGAAAGGAAGAAAGGAGAATGGATATTGTGTAGGCACCTAACATTGTCTACTGCAGTAGTTGAGATCATTTAATGTGATTTTCCCCTCTCCTCTTTCCACCTTTCACCCATTTATATTGAGACAATTAGATCAGGTGGCTTACTCAGTATCACACAGTTGATTCATGGCTAAGCCAGAACTAAAATTCACAACTCTGACTCTCACAGTGGTGCTCTTTCCAAGGCATGCTGCTGTTCTCTTACCCCATGAAATGTGCACAAAGTCCACCCAACTATACTGATACCACCTTGTCTTCTCTTAACTCCTTCAACTCTGTCAGCCAGTCTCTGGACCTGAGTCTGTATTGGGCTATACACTTTGTTTCATTAAGGGTAACATTGTTTGGCTGCACCTAGAAAATTATTAATATCCACTCCAGCAGGCTACCTTAACTTTCCAAAACATAAAGGAACAGGATAATAGGAGCTGCAAGCAAAGATTAACTGCTCAGGGGAAATTCAAAAGAGAGCACAGACTATAGTAGAATATTCTTTGGCCTAAACTACAAAAAACAAGTTGTGACTTTAAATTTTATTTACTTCAAAATCTACTGTCCCTCTCTCAGTCTCTGCTCTGTCCTTTGCCACTCATTTGTTTCAGCAGCTTTAAAGTCAGATCAGAACATGCTTCTGTATTATTACAGCAAATTTCTTCTAAGCTACATCTGAGGATAAATAGAACAAATAAGATACGGATTTCAGTTCAAGATTAAGCAGAAACTTCCAATGAAGAGCTAGACTATGTCTACTGAGGTCAGGGCCTTGCATTCTTGGTATGGCACTTTGCACATTGTAGATATTAAATTAACACCTTCCCATTTTAAAGATTATCCACAATACTTAGGACCACATTTTGAATGAATCATTCCTCCTCTGAGCTATGTGTTTATTATGGGTAAACTTGGAGGTGCCATCTCATTTTTAAAGTATAGATTGTCAGCGTATTCGTTGTTTTAAATAACTTTTTTAATACCTAAGATATCAGATAAATACCTAAGATATCAGATAAATCCTTTTCCCACCTCATGGCCTCTGGCACGCAAATCCTTCTTGGAATTCTCATCTCCTGGTTACTTACATCTTTCAGTTCAAATGTCATCTCAGAAAGGAGATGTCGCACACCGAATCATCAGTGATTGAGTGGTTCCTACAGGGCAAGCCATCAGCGCACGTAACAGTACACCTTTCTCGCTGATTGCTACTTGCCAATTACACGTTGGGCCTCAATAGCATAGACTAGGACTTGGGCAGCTGTGGTCTGGACTCTCTTTCTAATGCCCTCCAGATGAATATTAGGACATGATCACAAGCATACACTACATAGACCCCAAACAATAATTTTCAGGCAAAAGTTTAATAAATCAAGACTTTTAGAAATATTACATTATTTGCATATATATGTATATAATAAATAATATATATAATTAATAATTGAATACAACAACTCAGTCTGAAAAATATGAATTTAGGTGATTTTGTGGCATGTTCATGGTGTGTTTCATATGGCATGTATTGTTCTGTAATAAAACATGTTCTTCGGGTTTTTCTTAATTATCTGTCTTGGAAATCTCTCTACGTTAGTTCATTTAAAGCTATTCTTATACATGTTCTTTATGCATTTCATGAGAGTTTCTCTGGAGTAGACTCTAAAGTATGACTTCAGGGCTATGAAGTCTGTGAATTTTTAATTTTAGTATATGGTGGTCCAAAGTAGCTGAACCAATTTGCACTTCCATCAGCAGTATATAATGGTAATTATTTCTCACTGCCTTCCATAACATTTAATATAAATGTTTTTTAAAATCTGATATATGCATAATGATATTTTTTGTAGCCTTAAAAAAAGGTTAGCCTTCACCAGAATTAAATGTATAGATGTCACACACACACACACACAAAATGCACACACACACGCGTGCGTCTCTTTCACAGATGATTATTCACACTAAAAACTCCTCACATTTTAAACTTTGTGTTGTTTTAATTGCTTTATTATAATAAACATTTAAAAAAATTTTTTTCTTTATTTTTTTAGAGAGAGAGGAAAGAAAAGGGAGAGAGAGATAGAAACATCAATGAGAGAGAACAGCGACTGGTTGCCTCCTGCATGCCCCTCACTGGGGATTTGACCCACAACCTGGGCATGTGCCCTGATAGAGAATCGAACCAGTGACCTCTTGGTGCATGGGTGGACGCTCAACCACTGAGCTACACTGGCCGGGCTTTATAATGAACATTTTAATACAAATCACATTTCTAATCGCTACTAAGTATCCTAAACTCCAGTTTCAGTCATGAATTAAAAATGAAAATGTGTTTACTGAATTAAGATTTTAAGACATCTATGCACCACCTCATGCCTTTCGTCCCTTAGCATTCTGGACCTTTTGTATGAGACCTGGGAGTCTGAATTGGGGATTAGACTGTTTGAGAGTGTGAAGGAAGATGACTAGAGATTGCTCAGAGTTACAGATCAAAGAAGAGGTCAAACCAATTATTTCCCTCCATTATTGAGAATTCATTATATAAAAAAGGAGACAACTCTAACCTTTTATGCATTCCATGAATATTTATTGTTTCCTACTGTATGGTAGGTACTGGTGTATGTGTGAGTGAAATAATTATTTGTTCTCATTCAGTCTAGTGGAAAAGACTCAAGTAGCAAACCTAATTACCAAATGGTGAGCAGTGTAAAGGAAACATAGACAAAAACAAGGATACATAATTGCGCTAGAATTTCAAGAAGGTCTTGCTGAGACCTAAAACACAAAAAGACACTCTCCATGGAAAATTATAGGAGACCATTCCTAACAGAGTTTACAGCATTTTTTACCTGTCCTAAATTGTGGTCAACAGAGCACCTGCAGAGAAGGGTGGCAGTGGAACCAGGTGAGGTAGGGTAGAAGGACTTAGGACAGGTACAGGTGCCAATAGCCTTAGATAAGATAAGAGAAAATGAGAGTGATCCAACCTGCTGGAGCAGAGAAGAGATGAGGGGAGAGGTTTCAGAGAGACAACAAACCGCTGTCCTCCACTGCACATGTCGGACTAGGGAAAGCAGTGCTTAGTACAGAACAAGCCTCTATAATGATATTCATGGCAGTGAGATGTTACCTACTTTTATAAATATATGAACATGTTTTGAATAAAATATATATATTTAATTACATTTATAGCATACCATGAGTCCTTACTAAATGTTAAAATAAAATTCATCTGTTAAATTAGCATTCTTCCAGAATATTTCCCATTTTCCTTCTTGTGTTAACTGTCTTTTTCACAATGTTAGAGGATAATATTGTCCTCTATTATAGTATCTTATATTTTCAATGTGTTAACACACAGGTATATTTTCAAAATAAAACTTGGATCCATTTCTTTAAAAATGGCAAAGCAATACATGAATGTCAATACCAAAATAAAGATTAAATTTTCTTTAGCATTTATAGTAATCCCCTAATGTAATATAGCACAAACAACTATTGATAAGTCAATATGCTAAGAAGAGTAAACAAGAATTGCTCCCTCTAATCCATAAATGTTATTTGACACCAAAAGAAAATCTTATTTTTTAGATTTTATTACTATGGGGCAGGTTACTTACAATGACAACTAATCTCTGCCATTCTAATGCAGGATTGTGGTTTGCTGATTCACCCGGAGGAAACCTGTGGATTACAGCCTATTTCTTCAGACTACATTGAAGCCATTTCACAGCCCGAACTAAAAATTTGTCCATCTGGGGACACAAAAGGTGACTATCACATTGGATATTACATCTCTTAAAAAAAAAACTTTAATATAGATAAGTATATGCTTATTTTTAAAATCCTTATGCAAAGAGCTCAGGGTAATACATTACTTTTTCATTAGTATGAGCCACAGCACATGTAATTAATGTTTTATGTAAAATATTTTGATTAATTAAATACCTTTCTCTTCACCCTTTGTTCTCTGCCCATTTAATTCATATTCATCTACAGATCTCAGCTCAAATGTGGCTTAAGCCTCTGATTTGTTTCCTTATTCTATATTCCCATAGCACCCTGTGCTTTTCTTCCATATCAGTTTCCAGGATTATTTAAATGATTAAGTATGTAATTAATTATTTAATGTCACTGTTCGCAGGCTGTTAGCTGCATAAGGGCAAGAGTCTGATTTGCTCACATTGTATTAATCCACTTAGCACTATAATTTCTACAGAGTGGGCACAAAGTAAGTATCTGTCAACCTTGTGAAACAAAGAACTGCAAAGAATACATGTTTAATTTTAAATCATTTTCTTTAATTTTAAAAAAAGGTCTTTGGGAGTAATCACTAATATTTCCCATATATTGAGCATTAATAGAGGCAGGAAAATTGTGATGTCAAATTCAAGTGAGTGTTCAGTCCTGCCTAAGCCGAGAGCAGACCATGAATGAGAGACGGGTGGTACTGTCTGTACTCCCAGTCTCTCCTCTGGCAGCCTGCCTCTTTCAGTGGAGACCAGTGGGGTCAACCCAAAGCTGGGACTAAAAATGCCTCCATGGCGATAAGAGGAGCAGGGAGCATCTTCTCTGGGATTCCTGTTCACCACTCTGGCCTCCTGACCCCAGGTCTCCCTTCATCTAAAAGGTCTGAAAAAAATACTCAGAAGCTTTTCTACCCTTACCATGAACTTCACACCACAGTTTAAATGGGAAATGCATTTCACAAATGGGCAGGACAAATTGCAATTTGGCATGCACAGTTAACAAACATGGACATATCCCCGTTCTCGAACATGTGTTCTAAATAATAAATTACAGTTAGTGCATAAAGAGGGATTTACCCATTATGGTGTGTCAGGTGGTATAATTTATGATTCTCTTGGTGAAATGAGATACAGTAAAACCTCGATGTAACAGACTAATTCGAACAAGGGGATGTCCATTAAAGCCACAAGTCTGTTATATAATAAAGTAGGTTTTCCAAATGCGTATGTTAAAAAGTTGATAAATTAGTTAAGTTTACCTATTTTTACTTATGTAGACACATTAGCGCAATCACAGTTAAGTATGTATGAAAGGTTTAATTTCACAGAAAATTTTTCTCTCTGTACCGCTGTAATTTTACATGTATACTGAATAGGTCTAGTAAATGCCTGCATTCAGCAGTCATCGTGAATAAGCCAGTCAGAGAAATAAGCCAGTCAGAGAAAGACAAATATCACATGATCTCACTTATATGTGGAACCTAATGAACAAAACAAACTGACAAACAAAATAGATCCAGAGACATGGAAGCAGGGAACAGATTGATGAACCTCACAGAGGAGGGGACTGGGAAGAGATAAACCAAAGAACTTATATGCATATATGCATAACCAATGGACACAGACAACAGTGCAGTGAAGGCAGGGGTGGGGCAGGAGTGGGGAGGAGGGAGTCAATGGGGGAAAAGGGTTGGGGGGCCATTTGTAATACTTTCAACAATAAAGATTAAAAAAAAAAAAAACTGCCACAGAAAGTCATGCAGCGACCACAGAACCAATTACTGCATGCATTGCAGTGTGATCACATGCTAATCATTCACCAGACATTGTTTACAAGCAGTGACTCTTAGATTTAAACATGTAGACTATAGTTGTAGATATATAATATTTATTTATGTCTCCAAAATTACTACAGTGTTTTTTCCAACATATGGCCTATTCGATAAAATTTGCTAAAAATAGCAGTTAATTAACAACAAAAAATAACCTGTGAATTTAATTATAAGCAAATCTTAGTTAAAAGCATTTTAAAATTAACAGGATGTTAATTTTCACATATGACATCTTGTAAAACCTTGTCCGACAAAATCGAAGCTTTACTGTATATACTCTCGTATACAAAGGAGACACTGATGTGTCCAGTAAGTAGTTCTTTTTATCAGATGACAATTTATGAGAATCATAAAACAACTTAATTCCATTCCTCCTACTGAACCATGTCAAAGTTCTTAAACAAAAAGTCAAAGATACATTACTGAGATTCTTCAAGAAGTCTTGTCCGTTAAATTTGCAGTAACTATGCCAGGCCCTGATATGAAGCTGAGACTGTGCCCATCCCTTACAGGAGAGGCCCACATAGAACAGGAGCCTGATGGTAACTTGAGGAGCTAGGCTTCATTACAGAAACCCCCCAAATGGACTCCCCAAGCAAGCCCATCATTCCAGCTTGACAATTCCAGGCCTCCATAACCCAACCCTTCTTCTCTCTCCCACCTCTTCCCAGCCTCTGGGCTCACTTCATGCCAGTGATGCTGTCTCAGGACTCCCGGCTGCTGTTCATGCTGTTCCCTGCTCCTACAAGTCTCCTTCCCATCTTGGCCTAGTTCTCCTGATGCTCTACCTTCCTTTCCAGAAAGCCTTTCTTTACCATCACACCCCTAGATTAGCTTCTATTCTGTGCTCCCAGAATACCTTGGGCACCTGTCTACAATAGCACTTACCTCATTGTTTCAAGTGCTTAATTTAAACGTTTCTCTTTTTTTTCTCTAATCAGTAGTCTGTAAAGTGGAATGATGCATCTGAATGGATCAGTGGCACAAGATGAAGCCAGTAAAGATTAAAATATGTGTACATTTATTTTTATCCAATATACATATACAAGTATATGCACATCTGTTACAGTGTGTGTGTATTAATATGTCAAACTTGCATTAGCGATATGATTTTACTGATGGCTGCCCTGGATTGTATGTTTCTCCAGAGCAGAGACTATCCCTTATTCACCTTCCAGTGCCTAGTATATGATTTTAAAATGGTTGCTAAACTAAAAGCAAGATCCAAGCCCTCCTCCTTTCCACAGAAGAATGTGAACAGCCAGGGCACAGTCAACCAGGGACAACTGCTCAACCCTTGAGGTCCTAAAATTCGAAGTCAGTGAGTGGGATTGGGGGCAGCGGTTTGCAAGAATGGACTTCTCGCTGTTGGTGATGATTTCCCTCCTTGATGGTAGGACTCCCTCCAGTTGAAAGAAGTTATCATGGTAGACAGCATTGGAAGGAAGATTTTTTAGGAGTTTTAGCTTCAGCTTATTATTTTTTTAGGCCACAGATTTTCTCTAAAATCTGATTTTCACAGCACATTACAGATATTTGGCAGAATTGAATCCATTTTTTCACCTTGCCAATGTAATGATGTTCAAAATGTCTATTCAATATTCAATAACACTCGCTAATATAATTTTGAGTGACTGTTCTTTGTAATTCTTAAGTTGATTTCTAACTTTTAGAAAATAATTTAACTATAAGAAAACCTGATAATAAAATCTGTTACTTAACAGGAAAAATAATTCTTCTAATTTGGAGAAAGAAGAAATTTATTTATACAATGGTTACTGAATGAGAATTACCTTTAAGGAAAATAGTTCAAATTTAATTTTATGATATACAAAGAAAATTTTTAATCAGATCTTACTTTTAGGAAGGAAATATGACAACTTCCACTCAAATGTTTCTAATATTGAAAATATGGGTGTATTTTTTTTCTTAGGTAAAAACTGCTTTATTTTATAGCATTATAAAGTCTGGAGTTAGTAGTACCATCTATATGATTTTATATCTCACCGTGGCCCTAAATCACGAAGATAATTTTTTTTCTCCATTATGTCGCCGAATCTGATTCACTTAAATGGCTGAAATCTAACTTGCATTAAATACAAAGCTATAATTATAAATCAAATAACTTCTCCCAAAAGACATTTTTATGCCTCAGAATGTTTTTCCCTAAAACATGTCATATTTTATTTCAGAAATCACAGCTTTGATTCATTCAGTGTTTAAATACATAATATAGAATTTATGTCCTTCTTTTAGACAATTTTAGTTAAGAGCTGGTATCATTTAAAATGTCAAAGGACTCCAGTCCTACAGATGTTATACAGATGTCTATTTTAAGCAGTATTAATAATTCAATAAAAGGCATTGTTAACCAATACAAAAATGCAAACAGTTATGACTATTGCATAAATATATAGTAGTATGAACCACCAGGGCCAAGTTTTTAGAGACCCAATCAGTTGTCCTTTTTATGTGCCTGTGCTTTTATGCCCACAAACTAATTGCACCCATATTTGGATCTTTGTGCCTGTATTTGGCCACTTGTTTCTTCAGCCTTAGCATCAAGTGGCCAAAGAATGCCTTAGTTTTGCAAAATTAGCATCAGCAAAGGGTAGGGGTGGGGGAGAAGTGTCTGGGGAAGAGGATGCATGTGGTCTTAGATACTCAAGAATCTGATGAAAATTGAGCCCTTCAAAATATTACTAAATAGAATCTCATTAGAAGAAACATCTTTATGTCCCCAACCTCCCGCCATTCTATCAGAAATAAAATTACAATCTTGTTTTAAATATAGTCTCTGTCAACACATGAAGCCACCGAATAAACTCAGGTATTTAAAATAAAGATGAATTCATTTTAAAAAAAACTGTTTATGGATTTTCCTGTAAGAGGCTATTAAGCCATATTTTAGTTTCAACTGATGGTTTTGTGCTGACCTAGCCCAACATGGTGAAAGATCAGCACACTGGAGGCTCCAGGCCTCAGCTCGGGTCCAGCCCTGTCATCAACAGCATGATTTCACTTCCGTCGTCTAACTCTGTGGGCCTCAGTTTACCTCATCTATAAAAGAGAAGGAAGGAAAGGAGGAGATCCAAGCCCATTTCAACCCCATCCAAGAAGGTTCTATATGTCCACAAAACTCAGATCTCTATGAAGTAAAGTCTCTTCCAGAAGGAGGTTTTCTTGAGAAATTAATCAACAAACGTTAAACTTGAGGCTATGTCTAAATCACATAGAATTAGAAGAAACCACGCAAAGAGCTGAAGGGGTTGATAGCTGATTACAAACCCTGTATGCCAGGGAAAAATTAGATTTAGAAAGCAAGTTATATTTTGAATGAAAAACACAGAAAAATTATAAAAGATGGCGAGACAAGCACACTCCTAAAATTTTTCACGTTGTATCTTTTAGTTGAACTGCTATACTCTACATATGGAAACTCTGGAAACGCCTGTCACCCAGCAGACCTTTTTCTCTCCGATATATGCTGTCCATTCTGTAGGCCAGTCTCTTCTTCAGTCTCACTTTTCTCAGGCCCCCTTCATCACTGTCCCAAAGGCACCACCTGCTCCATTTGTCCAAATCTTGTCTATCCATAAGACCTGATTTTATTGTATGTGTTCCATGGAAACTTCCAGACAACTCTTGCCCCATGACACTTTCTTTATTCTGAACTACCATGGCTTACTTAAGGTGGGGGTGGGGAGCAAAATATATTCATCACTTGCTAGGTAGCAGGCACTATGGCAGGTGTTATACGTATTTTTCTTTAGAGAAAAGATTAATTAATCTATACAAGTTAAAAAGTGGTTCTCAACCTTGACTGCATATGGAATCCGTGGAAAGCATTTAAAAATACTCTGTGAGTTCCATGCCGAGGAGCTCTGATTTAATCAGTCCAGCAAACAACCTGGGCATGGGGATTTTGTAAAAACTTTCCAGCCCTGGCCAGTTTGGCTCAGCAGTTAGAGCATCAGCCCTTGGACTGAAGGGTCTCAGGTTTGATTCCTGGTCAAGGGCACATACCTGGGTTGCAGTTTTGATCCCCAGCCCCGGTCGGGGTTGTGTGGGAGGCAACCAATCAATGTGTCTCTCTCACATCAATGGTTCTCTCTCTCTCCCTCCCTCCCTTCCACTCCATCTAAAAAAAATCAATGGAAAAATATCCTCAGGTGAGGATTAACAAAAAAACAAAAAACAAAAAACTTTCCAGGTGACCTTATGTGTAATGTTGAGATCCACAGAGCTAGCCGGAGGCAAAGCCCAACTGTGTATCTCCGAAGCCCTAGCTCTTTTAGTAGCACACAGATACGTTTACTTACTAAAGCATTACTTATTATTATGCTATACTCATTTTACATGTATACATTATAAACCTTTAACCTGATTATAACTTTTTGAGGTTTAACATTACAGTTAGGGGACTTAAATAAATTAATTTATTAAAAGTGCTCAGAATATTCCTAGCACCTAGCAGGTGCTATGAAAATGTGAAATATTTTTTAAATTGTTGTAATATTTTAATACCAATAGCATCTAATATCTAATAGGGAAGCTACTTTAATAATGCACTAAATTAAAATCCTTCTAGAGAGTAATATTTTCCTTTATCTCTCCCAGTTTCTCTCTCTTAGTATACCCACACTTTTTCCCCTTTCCGTGATCATCTAGTAAGCATAAACTAGATCTCTTTTCACATACGCATTCATATACACAATTCTGATATCCCCGTGGTCATGAAATGTAAACTGCATCATATTCATCCCCAAAAGGAGAAATTCTTCCCACTAAAATTAATGTAACACTCGATACTTTTGTTAGCAGAACCACAAATCAAAGCCAGAATGGATAAAGTTGTTCAAATTTTTCCTTTCTAACTCAAAAAGTAGCCGACAATATTTAGCTCCTCAATATTTTAAAGAGCAACATTTAATAGTAACATAAGCAAGAACTTTAGGATAGAGCAAATTACTGTTGTAGACATCAGGGTATTCTCCACAAAGGAGGTCAGTGACCACTTCATGTCTAATGTTAGTTCACACTCTACTTCTGAAAAGATAATCAGGGAAAAATAAAAAAATCACTTCTTGATTTATTTTTCTAATAAATTATTAATGTATCTACTCACACTAAAAGCTGAAGAGTTTTGGATGCATATTACTTTATCAATAAAATAGAAAAGATCTTAAAGACACTAAGAATATTCATTTATCTTATAAACATTTACTAAAGTCTGTGACCTACTTCATGCCTGAAGTCTGCTAGTAACAAAGGTGAATATGATATTGTGACTGTGCTTGATACATTAAATACATTATCCCATTAAATCCTCACACCAATCATGTGAGAGCACTGCACACCTCATCTAACAGCTGAAGAAACAAAGGCAACAGAACTAGAAAGAGGTGAAGAGATTCACACCAAAAAGGATATCAATCAAATTAAGTAACTAGTCTTCAAAATAATAAATTATGGAATGTAAAAGTAATTTTCTTATTTGATTGCTAAGGTAAGCATGAGTAAATAAATAAATAAATAAATAAATAAATAAATATAAATTCTTGTGGCAAACTATCTCAGTATCAGTGGCTCCCCACCTACTTTGGTTTTTTAAAATATGCTTTTTAATTGAGTAGTACCTGATCCATTAACTTTTGATAAGTATGTGGTTGATTTCAGCAGGAACTGTGTTATTTCAGAACATTATTATTCAGGGCAATTGTTTTTGGTTGAAAAGGGGCCACACATTGCTACACTCGATTTGTATGACATGAGTGGTCTTCTCACCACAACTTCTGTGATGGTGCATTACAGCTGAATCCCAAGGTCACTTGCAAACTGAACCAAAGGAGGTTTTGGTGTCTATTCCAGGCCAATGGATCGTGCCTTGCCTTAGTTGTTCAGACAACAGAACCTGTGACTGGAGAGAAATAACTTGGCAGCCACACAACTGCCAGTATGGTATCCTAACTAAGCCTCAGCTGCAGCGGTGCCTGGGAGGAAAGAAGGTAGGTTCTGGATCCAGCGGGGGAAGCCTTTAATTTACACCACCTACAGCACCAAAGGCCATACAGTCGTATCTGTTAGACCAGTTCCTGCCCTCTCACTCTGCAGAGCATAACTAACAATGCAATTGGCTTTTTAAATTGTGTAAATGTTATCATAGAAGAGCCTTAACAATTCTTGCTCAAAAACACTCAATTATTTCCAAGTAAGTCTACTTGACAGATGGAAGATATTAAAGTTCTATCCTGTGCTGATCCAATTCCATGCTGGTTTTCTCTGCACAAATTGGTAAGAGCCTCATGTTCACTGACAGCTGGCAGTCAGAGCAGCTGGCCTTGACAACTGCAGCGCTAGCGAGGCACAGCAGTCGAAACCGACATCTGCAGCTCGCACAGGCAATGAAATGTTCCTGCATGCAAGACTCACTTCTGCTGGAGCTGACCAAGTGCATGGCATTGTCTCTACACACTAACCTTCCTGATTTCTTTCACGTTCCCGAGCAGGTCTCGCATGGACCTCCTTAGGCTGCTTTTCCTTTAGTGCGGCTTCTAAGCTGATTTCTTGGACATGCAGTGTCTTCTTGCTAGGCGTGCTCTGACTAGGTAGATTCCAGCAGAGCTCTCGGACGCACGAACTGGGCACATAGACTGAGATGCTTGGTTACCATGAAGTAAGTAAGCCTTATCCAGATTTTCAAAGCACTTTTATTAGATGGACGTTTCCTTAAAAAATGTTTGTAAACTCTTACACATGGGCAAGTTTGAGTTCAAAAACTGATTTTTTTTTTAAAAAAAAGCTCTATTAATGCATAAAGAAAAGGGCATTTCCACTAGCATATGATTTCAGAAAGGGCAAGGCAGAGAATGGACATCTTTTCCATGGTGATTGCAATGTAAAAACCCCTATTTTTGTGACTGAGACTATCTTTAAAGATAAAGCAGCAGTATTCATTACTTTTATAAGAAGAAGTATAGAAAACATTCAGAGATATTATTATTTACTGAGAACTGATTCTGTACAGGAACTGTGCTGGTTTGTTACACCTGACGCCCAACCAGACTGTTAGCTCCATGAAGGCAGGAAATGTGTGTGAATCGTTGCCATAATCTCACTGTTAGCACAATTTTTGATACATAGTAGTTGCTGAATAAATATCTGTTGAGTAAACAGATAAGTTAAAATCTTGTTTATTTCTAATCATATTTCTGTGAAGTAGATATTATCTGTTGTTTTCCACATAAGAAAATTAAAGCTCAGAGAGATTGAATAATTCATCCATGATGGCACATGTCTGTGAGTGGCTACTGCACAGGCATTTTAACCACCAACTTGGACAATCCAACCTTTATATCTTAAAAATGCAGAACTGGAAGCAATAAAAGTAGTTGTTGCCATAACAATCAGATTTCTCTAAACTTTTTCAGAATACCATTCCAACCTCAGAATTCAGAGGGTTCAGGAAAATTCCAAGATGTCACAATCTATTAACCTGAAAGGCAGTATATGTTAATTTAAGTTCATCACTAAATTCCATGGCTTTGGACTGACATACATTTTTTCTCAGACTCATTTTTTTTGTCCATAAAATAATAAATCTACATGATCTAATCCTATGCTGTAGATTAATCAACACTGTAGAAAGCTAAAAGCCTTCTTTCTTGTCTTGAAAATACCTTAGACTGGGTAGCTTAAAGAGTTATTTATTTCTCACATTTCTGAAGGCTGAGAAGTCCAAGATCTGGGTGCCTTTTGTTGCGTCCTCACAAAGCAGAGAGAGACAGAGCTCCAGCCTCCTCTTATTCCTATAAGAATTAACCTCCACCCTGTGACCTCACCTAAACCTAATTATCTCCCAAAGGCTCCACCTCCTAATACAATCACATGGGGATTAGGGTTTCAACATATGCATTTTGGGGGACATAAACATGAAGTCCCTAATACTGTCTTTGCTAATTTTAAAGCTAATTATTAGCAAATCCACAAAGTGATGGTAAGAAAAGAGAACATCACTTTTCCTACCTAGTAGACAGATAGGATATTGCAAAGGCCATGCCCTGGCCGGTTTAGCTCAGTGGTTAGAGCATCGGCCTCCGGACCAGGAAGTCCTGGGTTCGATTCTGGCCAAGGGCACGTACCATAGTTGTGGTTAGTCCCTGGCCCCAGTTGGGGTCATGCGGGTGGCAGCCAGTCGGTGTGTCTCTCTCACATTGATGTTTCTCTCTCTCTCTCTCTCTCTCTCTCTCTCTCTCTCTCTCTCTCCTCCCTCCCACTCTGTATGAAATAAAAAATTAAAAAATAAAAAGTTAAAGTAAAGGCCTATGTTCAGATTAGGTGATCCTAGCAGAGACCCGACTTAGCAGAAAGGACTTATCTTAGTGATTTTCCTAGTGCAGAGTTACACTTCAGACCTGCCTGCTCTAAAACTCAAGTTCGCAAGCACACGGAGTCTGTTTTGTTTACCAGGATGCTAATTTATTCTATACACAACAGGGAAGCATTGTGCATTTTAAGCAAAGGAGTGGCAAAACCAGAATTAGAAAGCTCATCCTGCATCAGTATGGAGACTGCCTGGGGGAAGGAGGAAATGGGTGCTGGGGAGGCAGAGGCTGTTTAATGGAAAAATTCAGTCATGCAACACCGAGGAGGCAAAAAAAGTATGGAATATGTATAGAATAACCCCGTCAATGGAAAAACTAATGCAAACATGCTTACATACACAGAAAATTTCTGGAAGTAGCAAACAGTTAAGAGGGATTGCATAAGTGGAAAGGAGTGAAACAGGGATGGGATGGTGACAGGACCAGCTACACATTTTTCGGGGCCCAGTGCAAAATGAAAATGCAGGACCCTGTATTCAGAATTGTTAAGAATTTGAAGAAGTAAACAGCAGCACAATAAACCAAGCACAGGACCCGTGCAAATGCTCAGGTCACATGCCCACGAAGCCTGCTGGGTAGTAGAGAAGGGTTGGTGAAAGGTGACGAGATCTGTTTAACTTTCCATATTATTTTCATTTTTTACAATGTGTGAGCATTTTGTAAATCCAAAAATCTATATTTTAAAACATTGTACAAATCAGAACTAGGGCAAAACAGTGGAAATTAAAAGGAGGAAGAGCTTGAGAAAGATAATTTATATGTAGAATCACAAGACTTGGTAATATACAGGCAGGTGCATATGCTCATACACCACACAGTACAGAGATACTAGTGTAAACATTTAAAATTATAACTATGAAGTATTTATTCTTCTTCTTTTTTTTTTTTTTAAAAAGCTCCATTTGTGAATAGGAGTAGATTAGCAAAAGGTTTTCCCAGTACCTCTATTTATCACTTTCTATGAGAATAATATAAATATGCATAGTGATCCTGAAACTCTAATCTTTTATCACTGGGACAATTAAGTTCTTATCCTATCCAGAATTTTCTAAAACATCATTCTATTTCAAAGACAAATAAATGTTTAAGCATAACAATTACAAAAATAGAAAAACAAGTAACAAATATTTTAGCTTTTAAACACCTTATATACTGATTTCCTTTTAAAACTCTTTCAACCATTGCAAACGTACAAGAAAAGAAACAATATTTGAGCAACATTATATAGAAAATCATTTCACATATGCATGAGGACAGCAGGGTCATGGAGTAACAGGAGCCTCAGATTGCTACTGTTTTGATTCCATCGAATAAAGTGATTTTTTAATTTATTTATCAAACCCATCAGAGTAACTCTACTGCCCCGTATCAGAAAGCTTGCAATATCAGTTAACCCTAACCTGTGACCACAGTCCAGCTGATCACTTGACAGAGTTAAATTCAGAATAGTTTCTATAACTTCTGTGATGTTATGTTGTTCATTCATCCAGCTTTTTCTGAGCTAAGAATTGTTCTGAGTGCATATGTCATGTTCCTCCAAGGTGTTACATTTCTAATAGAAGACAAATGAGAGAAGTGATTATTGCAGAAGTAAGGAGAAGCACAGAGGCTGTGCTTCTGACCTGGGCTCACAGGTTCTGGAAAAGTTGCTAAAAGTGGTAGTTACAGACAATCTACCAATCACATTACTTTGAAATAGTTTAATTAAACTAAAAAAAAAAAAAAAAGAATCTTTATTTATTTTCCTCAAAAGAATCTACAGTGAGAGCCCTATCACTCAAGCCCAGTGCTTTCTTCGATTCCCCCTCACTGGAAGCACAGACGATGGGCAGGAGCCAAGCAGGTGAGGTGTGCACTGGAGATGATTCCAAGTGTCTGATTTTTTCATATGCTCTAATTTATGCATCTTGAGTTATGGGAAAGTGCGGACATACTTAAACATGCATATTCTAATGGTATAGTAGCCTTCTAACCTGAAGACTTTCAATTAACATGTAAATCTCAGGTTTTACAGTGAGAATCCAAAAGTTTAACTGTTACCAGGAATAAGTAGTGCAAACATATCATGCTACAAAAAACAGAACTTTGTTTTATACCTTAATCAAGGCCAGCTTCAGCTTTGGGGATGTGTTGAACTGAGTTATCTTTCCTCAAAGAATCAGATTAAAAGCCAATGGAATTTGACTGGGCAAGTGACAATTATTGGAACCGACTACTTGAAAATTCAAATAGTGTGATGCTTTCTTTAGAATTTCCAACTAGTCATTTCTTTCTAATGAATTTTCTTGTGTTCTTATTATGAGCTTTTACATCTTCTTACTAGTGTGTTAGATTGATGAATGTAAGACTATACTTGGAAATACATGCCCACCTGTGGGGAAGGAAAAAGACACACATCAGTTGAGATTTTAAAAAGGGTTAAAGTTTCGGTAACTTTGACCAGGAACCCCAGTGGCACCTGAGCAGAACCATACTTTCTATACTTCAACAAGGTGGATGGGAGACTGGTCTGTGGAGGAAAGATGGAACAGTTTCTCCCGGAAACATCTGTATCCCATTTCTGTGGCATACGTGCTTGTGTATGAAGGGCAGGTAAATGTGGACTCCTTTTAAACTCTATATTTATCCAAATATGAGTTATTTTATTTTGGGGTTTTTGCATATATGTATAGGTTTTGTGATGTGTAATCATATTGAATCAAAGCAAAATTAATTGAAAAATACAAGCTGTGTTTTCAATTATACTCACACATTTCTCTAAATAAACACATACCTCTTACTTAATAAACTCTGAATGGAACATTTATAAAAATTTATCAGACATAACTTTGTAATCATACTGCAAAATATGTAGGAAATATTTTAGAAATATGATAATCACATTTGCAAGTGCAAAAACTTAAGAACCTTTCCAAACTGAATTAAACAAGCCCTTTTTTAGTTCTTCAGTTGAAAACATAGTTCAGAATTTAAACCACTAATAAAGTATCTAAGAGAAGAGTGCAAGTAGGAAAGGGAAATATAAAAAGGCAGTATTTACTGAAAGTACTTAAACTCAGCTGTTAAAACAGGAAATGTAACTTACATTTTAAAATAATGTTTGCAAGTTAAGTAGTGTCTTGGACTTAAAGGTGTTTAAATTTTTGAAGTGTGGCTAATTTATAATAATATGTTCTGACTAACATGTAAATGCCATTATAGTTTCAACAATCATTCATTGTTGCTTGTCAGTTCCAATAAAAAGGGAGGGATAAAAGGGAAGGAGGGCACCACTCTCCCTCCAGGAAAGGATGACCTATACATAATGCACACAATCCAGATGGAATGCAATACAGATCGACAAATTTGCTCCAAGCAGCTAGAAGATCTAGGTGATATTGTTTAGTTGTTTGTTTTTCTTTTTTGGCCAAATTTCATGTGTTTGAGAGTGATTTGCCTAAATGGCAATTTACATTTGTTCTTGACCCCAACGAGCAATTTGGTTGGTCATCTATAGCCGATTCAATCAAAATGCATCACTAGAAAACATTCGTTATAATCATATTCCGTTTCACAGAGAGATGTTTTGTTGAGCTGGATTTTCATCGTGTCCTAAATATGTTTAGTCATCTGATCAGTTTCAACTTCCTATAGAGCTTGACTCATTTAGAAATGGGTATTTTTCTTATGAGAGCAAGATTGTTTGATCATGGGCTTCTCAGAACCATTGTGAGCTTTCTAAACATGTGGACTATACTTGACCCTGGATTAGACATAGTGAATAAAACTCCTCTTCACCTCACTTTCATTCCCTTTACTTGCAAATGAGAAAACTGCAATAAGTAGGCGCTGCCTAAGTTAATGGACGAGTAGCTCCTGGTGCGGTCCTATGTACCTTCCCCTCTTGGCAGGTTCCAGTGACTTCCAGGCCTGAGTCCTGTTGGCATCTAATGCACATTACTGGATCTGAAGGACTATCCCACTTCTCTGAATACTGAGGTTAGAACCTATGCAGAAGGAAAGGGAGGAAGAAGTGAAATGATGTTTTTACAAGGTTTTTTTTCCCGTCTATTGATTCTACATATATTCAATTCTTTCCCAACCTCAACAAATAAAAAGAATCTAAGAAGCTAACGAGATCCAGACAATTTTGCTACCTTTTTGACTCAACCCAGATAGCCACCAATAATTTTATTTTCATTTCTTTATAACTTGATTTGCTAAGTTATTTTTGATGATCCGGGGAAAAGGAAGTAATGGAATGAAGTATTTGCCTGTTTAAGTATCATCCTTGTTAGTTTCCCTCATTCATAATGAAATAAAATGGAATCAAAACCATTTTATTGCATATTTAAATTAAAAATTCCCAAAATCTTGGTTATAGTTTCACTAATAAATTATATTTCTTGCTATTATTTGTCTTAGGCCCCTATTTTTCTACAAATAGAAGTTATTTTATATATCATGTGGATTATAAATTAACCTTTCATATACTTCACACTCTTGCCAATTCACAGGTGGAAAATCTGATTTTAGGGTTTAGTTTTTCCTCAGAAAAACTTAGAATGTGGTAAAGACTAGCTAAGTAGTCATCAAACTCATTTTCTCTTCTTCCTGGCACATAGGGCCTACCTTTCTCAGGCTCCCTTGAAATGAGCTCTGCGGCCATACGACTGAGTTCTAACAAAGGGTGTGTGGGCAGTCCTGCTGTGCCCAGTTCCCAGGCTGGCCAGTGGAAAGATTGGCAACGCTTTACTCCTTCCCCCTGTTGGCTATCAATGTCCAAACAGTTCTTGGAAACCATAAATGAAAAAGACACAGTCCAAGCACTCTCGGACCCTGAATGACCTCCCTGCCCCCACCTCCCACACATACACCTGCCTAGAGTGGGCTGAAACAATAAGACATTTGTTTTCTGGCATAACCAGGCATACAGAGGCAGAGATGTCCCGGTTAGTTCAGTTACTCAAAAGTTTTTCATCTTTCCATCCAATACTCAGCATGGTCACACGGCGCTGAAGCACTTCTGTGTCACCAGGACTGGGTCTCACACTCCCCGAAGAAGGTGGGCATTGACTTGGGCTGATCAGTTTTTCTTAGGAAGGGAAATCTTTCCTTCAACTCCCCAGAAATATTCTCTTCATGTCTCATTGGCCAAGACTGGACCACATGATTTCTCCCTTGGCAAAACCTATAGGAAAACGTTTGGTATTTTTGTTTTCTGAGGTGAAAAGTGAGTTCTGTAGAAAGGAAAAGGGGATGTGAAATAATTTTTGGTAGAACAGTCCTTTCAACTTCTTTATCTCATGGTCCATGTATAAATAAAATGATATTTATATGGCACAGGAGGGTAAACTAGAGGTGGGTTTAGGGGGTATCTTTATGGGGTTTGGTTAAAATTATTTTCCTTATATAATTATAAGAAAAAATTAAATAGAAAGATGTTAAAAATTGAATTTGTAAAAACTTCAAAATAAAACCTTTCAAATATTTATTTTAGAACAGAATAAACTATTATGATATCACCACTTCAAAATATCCACAATTAAATTTCTAGGACCATTTCTTTACATCCACACACTTTACTTTTACAAAAATGCAATCATTATTTCTATTCTGTTGTAATCAGCTTTGTATAAAAACTACTGTGACATTTTCCACATCACAATATATCCATATTACAATATCACTGTTAAAAGATGAAAGGAATGGCCGGCTGGTGTGGCTCAGTTGTTGAGCATCTACCCATGCACCAAGAGGTCACAGATTTGATTCCCATTCAAGGCACATGCCCGGGTTGCAGGCTCAATCCCCAGTGCGGGGGCAGGGGGGGGGGTGTTCAGGAGGCAGCTCATTGATGTTTCTCTCTCATCGATATTTCTCTCTCTTTCTCCCTCTCTCTTCTCTCTCTAAAATTCAATAAAAACATATTTTAAAAAAAATTTTTAAAGATGAAAGAAATTCAAGTGTATGATTATACCTTAATATAATCAATCTAATAAATATTGATGCTTTTTCCAATTTGTTTTTCTTTTAAAATATATTTTAATAGACATTCTTAAATATTTTACAGATGTAGAATTTCTTAAAAACTGCCAATTCATATGCACAACAAAGTTTCCATTCATCCATTTCACAAATGAGAACCTAGTTTTATGCCAGACCCTATTCTGGATACTTGGGATTCAGCAGTTTTTTTTTAAAAAAAAAAAAAAGACAAAAACTCCCTCCTCATGCTTACACAGTAGTATATGAGAAGATCCATTTCCCTGAACTCATAATATCAGTGGGGCTTTTGAAATTATGGCTACTTTGATAGGGGGAAAATTACTTCAATGTTTTATTGTTAACATATACTATTTTTATAATTGCTTACTGGTTATTTGTATTTTATGATCACATTTTCTTTCTTTGATTGCATATGCTAACCAACACCTGTGCGTGCTAATGTATGGCAAGGGTTTTCAGAGGAGAGAAGAGTTATTTAAAAATTGTATGGCCAGTTAAGAATATTTGTTATGGTTATTTAGGCCTTTTAAAGTAGAAGTTGACCTACAAATTTCCTTTTAAATAATTCATCAAATTGAATGGCCTAAAAGATATAAAGATTCAGTATGAATCATGTGACTGAAAAGAACCACTCTAATTCTTGATATTTTTTAATTGTGTGTATGCACTTAAAAAAGCTGACATTTTGAAATTAGACATCATTTAGTTAGGAATACCAATTAACCTCTTACAAAAACTGTGTCACCTACAGAACAAGGAATCTTAAAATCACAACTGCAGTTTCATTTTAGTTATAATTTATCATTTCCCCCTTGCATGAATAGAACGGCACTGGGATAAAATAATTCTCTAGAAAACTATCTTCCCAGAGTGTGTCTACTAGACTTGAAACATGCTATCTAGGTTTCGGCAGTTTAGAAGAATTCGTTTTGCAAATGATGGTGGTGACCCTTCCTTCTCCCCTCATGTAGCTCTTGTTAGTCACTAATCAGCAATGGAGACTTGACAGACAGTGTTCTGAATGCTGGTTTGGGCAGGGTGGTAATCTCTCTTCCAGAGCTTCAGTTGCACCATAAACCCTACAAATTCTGTAGCAGGTTTGATAGGGCAAGACAGAGACTGTTGTGATTTCGACATTTCCTCTTTTCTCTGACATTCTTTTAATGAGCTAATGAATTTCAAGTGCCTAGCACACTGGCAGCGCTCAAAAACACTGCTTGCCTTTTCCATGTCCTAATGCTGGTACATATTCATGGTGCCAAGAATAAGATAAGCATTTAAATTTCATTGGAATCCTCTAAGGTGCAGCTATTGCTACTCCTCTGTTGCACATAAGGGAATGAACTGGCAGAAGTCACAAAATTTGCCTCAGATGATCTAGTTAATAAGTAACAGTACCTAGAATTCTGAAACATGACTCTTTGCCTCTGACATAGTTTGGTGGACTGTATCTTCAGATAGTCCACAGAAAAGACTGCAAATCTAGAATTTTTTTTTTCTTAGTAACATGCAGCAACTTTGATTTAAAAACAACAACAAAAAAACAAATGAAACTCTGTATATCTCTCTGCAGGCCACAGTACAGACACCAGTGATCTCACTGGCTGCCTGGAAATACCCTAGGAGGGATTGCATCTTGATATTAAAATAAAAAGAACCTGTAAGAAAAAACTCTGGTTGCAATTCATTTTAAAAGCTAGATCTCAAAGGACCTTTATGGGTATGATGAGCTGAATTGTGTTTCCACCCAACCAAATTTATACGTTGAAGTCCTAACTCACAGTACCTCTGAATGTGACTATATTTGGAGAGAGGGCCTTTAGAAAGATAATTAAGGTAAAATAAGGTCATCTGGGTTAGTCCTAATCCAGTATGACTGGTGTCCTTATAAAACAAGAAGATTAGGGCACACACACATAGAAGAAAGACCATATGAAGAAACAGGAAGAAGATGGCCATCTATATACCAAGAAGAAAGGCCCTCAGAAGAAACCAACCATATAAATACCTTGATCTTGAATTTCTAGCCTCCAGAATCATGAGGGGGAAAAAAGTATGTTTAAACCACCCAATCTGTAGTACATTGTTTTGGTAGCCCAGCAGTCTAATACAAATATTTACTAATGTTTGAAATGAAGAGCTTTCCAGACTATTCAAAATTCCCTTTTAAAAATCAGAAATATTGGCCCTGACCGGTTTGGCTCAGCGGTTGGAGCGTCAGCCTGCGGACCAGACGGGTTCGGTTCCTGCTAGGGACACATACCAAAAAATAAAAATAAAAATAAATAAATAAAAATCAGAAATCTTGTTCAGAAAAACAAACAGAAATAGTTATAGGTCAAATCTAGTAAGAAAAATATTAAGTGATTTCACAAATTATTACTGAAATTTTGTTGCCCCAAATAGAACTCAACTGAGAGGATCAGTGATTAAGGCCTTGACACCTTATGGTATTCAGTTTAGCTTGATGATGCTTATGGTAACAGTATTTGATCTGAAGGAAAATTGCAGATGCTTCCTGGATTTCATCACACAGCTACTGAAATATACTTACTATAGAAAGAATAAATCTTAGCAAATTCTCACTAAATTTGCTTTGGATGGACAAATGCAGTAGTGCCTGAGAATTATGGCAATGACTGCTATTAAAATCAGAAGTACATGCGAGACTAATGGAAATAGAAATCTCAACAAAGACAGAAAAAAACTACAGAACAAAATAAAATGTATCCAAAGATATTAAAAGATTGTTTCCAACAAAAGTCCCTTTGACTTTCAATTCAATAAATATTTTTTAAATATGTTTTTATTGATATTTTAGAGAGAGAGGAAGGGAGAAAGATAAAAACATCAATGTGAGAGAAAAACATCGATAGGCTACCTCCTGCATGCCCCCTACTGGGGATCAAGCCCGCAACCCAGGCATGTGACCCAGTCAGGAATTGAACCAGGACCTCTCAGTCCATGGGGCGATGCTCAATCCATTGAGCCACACTGGCTGGGCTCAGTAAATATTTTTAAAGTCCATGCAATTGTACTGTAGAGGAAATTAGAATTTAGACATTAACCCTGACTCTGACCTTGAGTACTTCTTGATATGATATGATAAAAAAAAGACTCAGACACAAGAGCCATAATTCCATGTAGTCTTTGATAAAATCTGCAATGAAAATAAAAATTGTCATGAAATCAGAGAACAGTGAAGGTCACTGTGGTTGGGGCATCGGATGTTTGTGTTGGGTTTGGGAGTTGTGTAGCATTTACTAAGGTGAGGTTGCAGAGTGAGAAGCTTTCTAGGCACATGGATTAGCACAAGGAAAAACAAATGCTGTTGAGTGCAAATCATGCTCAGTGAAAAAGTAGGAATCTGAGAGGAAGTGTTGAGAGGATGGGGGCCATTGACCCTGCAGTTGAGTTAAAGGAGCTGGGTTTGAGTCTGTGTTCCCCATTTACTAGATTTATAACTTCAATCTCTCTGAACCTCTAATTGCTCGTCTGTGAAACAGAAATAATGACTCAAAGCTCACAATTCTGAATATTAAAGAGAATTCTACACCTAGCAAAGCCTGATGTGAAATAAAAATTCAGCAAATGTTAGCTGATCCTAAGGAGGTTAGACTTGATTCTGTTGAAAACAGGATCCAATAAGGTTTTTCAGCATGGAAGTAAGATGACCAGAGCTAGACATTTGGAAAGCTATCCCAGTAATACTATGTGCAGAATGAATTGGAGGGCAGCCATTGTGTAAGAAAGAAGACCCATTAGGAAAGCATTATTAACAATAGCACAACTTTGAAGCAACAGGGGCCTGAAGCAGGGCTGTGCTGGAGGAATGGGAAGGAGAGAATGGGTGTAAGAGACTTCCATGGTAAATGACACTAAGATATACACCCTGGGACGTAGACAGCTGTTCAGAAAATTAGATCCTAGTCCTGTGGCTCTTTTCTCAGGTAGTGGCATGACCTCTACTGAGCTATGTCACCTCTGTGGATTTCAAGTTTGCTCATCTATACAATAAAAAGAGATTGGAAAATCTCTACGTATTCTTATAGCACTAACCTACTTTGTGCCTATTTGAATCAATAAAACTCCAGTTGATTAGATGAAAAAATAAAGAGCATGAGGGAGATAGAGAAATTGAAGATAACCTGATGCAAAAAGCTTTAAACATGTTAGTGTGTCAGTTGATTATGTCATTTCTAGGAAGATGGAAGAAAGGAAAATAAATAAGTTTGGGGAAGAATATAATGAATGTCATTTCTAACAGTTTGACAGCTGTCCTTCAAACACTTAGACCTGTGAGTTTATGAATATTCAATAAATTATTTTATGTTATATCCTACAGCATGTAAACATTTGAAAGCAAATATTTTTTCTTTAATTTATAGATTCTTTTCATTGGCGATTCAACCAACAGAGGGATAATGTACTATCTGATTGAAAGACTGAACGAAACCTTGCAGGAATGGCAGAAGGTGCATGGCACTAAACTCTATCACAATGTCAATGGTGGGAAGACTTTGATCAGTTATTCCTACTATCCTCAGTTCTGGATAAGCCCTTCATTGAGACCAACGTTTGAAAAAGCACTTGAGCATCTCTTGCAAAGGTACAATGGAACTATTATGAAAGCATAATGCCACAGTGCACTGATGTTTTACTAGTGGTCATAATTGCTCACCTTATATCAAATGTGTTGAAAAGCTTAAAGCCCGGGTAATATGGCTGAAAACGAGTTGGAAGTGACAAAGAGGTCCTGTGATCGGGATGCCAGATATGGTTCAATGAAATGTGAGGCAATGCTGTTAAAATATTTACCATCTGTTTCAAGGCAACATGTGTTGTTTTTCTTTCTGGATTTCAGATCACGTCCTCTGGAGAATTCGGGCCAGACTATATTGGTCGTTGGTGGTGTTCAGTGGCTTAATTCCAATCATCTGCAAATTATTCACAAGGTTTTGAAGAGGTACATTTCTGCAACAATAATTGTCATTAGTATTCTAAGTAAAAAAAAAATACTCTTGATGTGACTGAATTTTATCAAGATTTTATTTAAAGACCAACTTGTTTAGAATTAAGTACTTAAAGTCTATTTTTAAATATTTCAAAATACCTTTGTATCCAATCACAAGATGGCTCTTCAGTATTCAAATTTACATTTACTATGGATAAAAACATTCCCACTGACATATAAAACTCTATCCACACAAAAAACGAATATACATCAAATCTATAAAATGATAAATTAGTCCTATCTGCCAATTACCACATTCTAAAAGAATTTCACTGTATTTTTATGTGAACACAAACATCTAGAAATGTAACTGAAGTTCTTGACCTTAGAATTCTAATTATTTCACAGAGAAAATTTACTCAACATCCTTGTGATCATAAAAACTTTGGGAATCGGATTTCATTTGCCAGTGGATGGAGTGCATTTCTTAACACAGGTAAGGCCATTTCCTCCAGGCTGTGAACCTCATGCTCCCTATATTTGCTGGTGTCTGAACAAGGATGAAAGGATACCACATAATATTCAACAACCTTTATAAAAATCAAAGGAGATAATATACTTATGAATTATTATTTCAAATCAGTTAGAATTCTTCCTGGAGATAAGGAGACCATAACCCATAATGTGTTGTAAATGCTTTAAGTTCATAAAAGAAGAAAGGGGGTGTCAAACTATGAAAAAATAAGAACTGAGGGTAGATGAGAGAGATTGTGCTTTAAGTATCTCCTTACTCTATGAATGTTTCATACACCTTTACAGGCTCATGCTGAAACCACAAATGAAATTGTTAGTATCAATGAATAGTTTGGAAAAGAGTGGCTTTTTTGAAGATGATGTGTGACTGA
The DNA here is from genome assembly GCA_030848825.1 of Tadarida brasiliensis. Taxonomy (NCBI): domain Eukaryota; kingdom Metazoa; phylum Chordata; class Mammalia; order Chiroptera; family Molossidae; genus Tadarida; species Tadarida brasiliensis. The sequence continues at coordinate 27,079,037 of CM061267.1, read as the reverse complement.
TTGCTTTAAAAAGTCATCTTTGAAGTAGTGTCATTAGTTTTTCCTCTGGTTGGATACTCATAAATGAAAGGAATTAGAGGCTTCACCAGTTCTTAGATAGTAAATTAGTCTCAACACTGAATAGAAGTCTCACAAAAGAGCAGAAAGACAACATCTGTAGGTAAGGGAACCAGCTGTTCTTGTTCAAGCCAGGAGAGCTCTTAGCAACCGGGTTTGTGTATGATTGTTCGGGGGAGCTCAGGAGCACGGGGAATTGGGAAGATAGGAAGCTGTCCATTTAATACATAAGCCGAGTGAGATTTATTTTTGTGTTAATGTTGAGTGCTCTTAGCTTTCCCCAGCACAGATTACACAGCTCCCCTCTCCGTTCTTGAAACTTTGCCTGCATGGATGCCAATTCTATGATACAAAAGTAGGAGAGCTAGTAGAAAGTGGGTCATGTAGAGCCTCCAAATCCAGCCCCTTGGAGTTAGAAGGGGCTAAGGAGTTGAGGTATTTAGCTTCTAGGGTAGCTGAAGAGTTTGAGACTGTTGAGGATTGGAAGAGGGGTCCTTTGATCATTTTTGCTAGGGGTTGAGTTGAATCTGCTTTAATGTTATCTGAAGGCTACAGGTCAAGACTGCAATTCCTTCTTTAGGACTCTGGTAGTTCTACTTTGCTTCTTTGACTTCAGCTCCTCACAGCAACTGAAGTACTTGTGGCCGCTACTTATATTTAGGTTACTAACTCTGAATCAATTAATCTCAGCAGACAGCAAACATTTCTTCAGCTCTTACTATGTACCAGATGTTGTGTTAAACATCACACCTCCCCCTGGGCTTTGATGGTGTTCATCGGTCCTTTCAAACTGAGTGAAAACAAGAGGATGGAACAAAAGGGTGGGGAAAACAATAGAAAGAAAAAGACAAGGATAATAGCAGTAGAAGTAGAAAATATAGACTTCTGGTCTTATGCTCACTTGACCATCCAAGACTTGGCCTCTGCTCTCCTCTGTAGATTATCCCTTGCTCCCACTATATATGTACACATGTACATAAACACACTTACATACACACACACACACACACACACACACACTCACAACACCACTGAGCTCAGTCATGCTGAGCATGTTTTAGCTTGTCAAGCACGTGATGCTCTCAGTCACCTCCAGGTTTTTGAAATCACTATTCCTCTTCTTGGAGCCCACTCTCTTTCCACCTCCTCATGTGGGTAAAGTCCAAGCACCCTTAAAGTGTTAGTTTACATGTTATTTCCCCTGAGAAGACTTAATGGGCACACTAGACTTGATGGTCTATTCCTACTATGAGCTCCTATAATATTGTCTTGTGTCCTCATGCATGTCACTCAACAGATACAATCCTTGGTTGCCTGTCTCCCCTGCTACAATCTCTGTGAGAGCAAGGACCAGGAAGAGAGGACTGCACTGCTCATCCTGGTACCCCTAAGGCAAAGCAAAATTGTCAGCAGACAGTAGACTCTCAGAAAATATCTATGCCTGAGTGAGTGAGTGGTACTTTGTATGATTTGGCTGCTCCCAGATTGCCCCTTCAGGACATTTCATTCCCCTGGGCCGCTGGGAATGTGGCCCGATGATGACTCACACCTGAATCCCAGCAGGAATTGCCTTTTGCTGCATAAACCAACTTACCTGTGCAGGGTACCAATACTCATCCCCCTTTCCTTAATTTGAACCATTATCTCAGAAGGTCCTTCCCTCTTCTAGAACCCCCGGTGGGGTCCACAAAAGCCTCTGTTGCAACCACATCACTCCCTTTTAGGTGCTGATTCCAAGAACACCCTCTTGTTAGTCCCCTGCGTGCAAATTTCCAAGAGTCTATTTCCTAGAGAACTGACCTTTCTCTGGAAAACTTTCTATAGAAACTTCTTACTATAAAGTTCCATGGACCTTTCATAATTAGACATATTAGAGTTGAGAAAATGCTTGTACTGGACAAGAAAAGCCTCCAGACAACATTGAGCATCATTTTCCATGTGATAGCACAGACAAAATTCGCATCTGTCTCTTTTCTTCCATATTTCCTCTTTATGAACCTTTTCTATTCACTATTTTTACTTTGGAGGAAACACTCTTTGAATGTCATATAAAAATAGGTATGCAAGCACAATGAAGATAGAAAATTAGACATATTTGTACTGCTTCTTTTACCTTGCATTTGGATTAATAAATAGAAGTAATTTGCATTTTTACCTGGAAAATGAAAATAATTTTTGTTCTTTGGAAAAAACAGAGAGAATGCAATTCCCTCTCTTTGTCAGGGTGGGTTTGCCAAGAAACAGACACTAAAATGGGATTAGCAGGAGAAGGGGATTTATGTGGGAGAGTGCCTGGGAAGACTGAAAGGAAGAGGAGTAGGCAAGAAGACATTCAGACTCCAGCACCCAGTGTGTATCACTCAATCTTGCACCAAATATTTTTTGATCCCACTATGTATTAGGACCTGTGTTTGGCTGTAATGTGTCTGATATGAAGGGTGTGGGAGAAGGATGAAGTACATAGGAAGAGTCTCAGATGACAGGTCAGTCTGAGAAAGTCTTGGCCAAGCTGATGAGGAATCCTGGAGCTAGAGTACAGGAGTTCCTCCTCTTGACAGTAGACCTGAACTAGAACTCCCATGGAGCACCATCCTTGCCTTGCGGAGGGAGGGAGGAATATGACCCAGAGAAGCAACAGCTGAAGCCGGCACCCAATTCTGCTGCTCCCGGAAGCACACTCCCCTCCTCTTTTTCCCCACCCCAACCCACTGAGAAACCTGTCTCTACTCCAGAGCCACCACTGCGAGCCTCTCTGTCCAGCTGTTCCCTTGTGTCTGGCAGAGCTATTTCCTTGCTCTACTAGCCAGAGCCTGGTATATTTGTCCACAATGAAAGGCTTGGTAAATGTACACATATCTGTTTCTCCTATTAGAATGTAATGTCTTAAGAGCAAGGAACATGATTTATTTACTCTTGTATTTCTGTCCCTCAGCACAGGGCTAATCACAAAACATATACTAATTAATATTCAAAGGAGTAAATGAATAAAAATCCAAATAGATAGAGATAACATTTGTGATTTTATATCTAGGCTTTTAAATTGAGAATTTTCAATATTTCAAAGGATCTTTGTGAGCAATAAACCTAACTACTTTTCATTTATTTTTTTCATTTAACATTTTTGTTGATGAAAGTATTACAGATGTCCCCCTTTTTTCCCCATTGACCCTCCTTCTTCCTGCTCCCACTCCCCTCCTGCCTTCCCCAGCCTAGTGTCTGTGTTGATTGGTTGTGCATATATGCATATAAGTTCTTTGGTTTATCTCTTCCCTCCCCTCCTTTTACCCCCGCCCCACCATGCCTCTGAGCTTTGTCAGTCTGTTCCCTACTTCCATGACTCTGGATCTGTTTTGGTCATCAGCTTATTTTGTTCATTATGTTACACAAATAAGTGAGATCATGTAGTACTTGTCTTTCTCTGACTGGCTTATTTCACTTAGCATAATACTCTCCAGGTCCCTCCATGTCATCTCAAAGGGTAAGAAATCTTTCTTTCTTACAGCTGCATAGTACTCCATTGTGTATATGTACTACAGCTTTTTTATCCTCTCATCTACTGATGGGCACTCTAAGTACTTTTTATTTTAATTTTTAATTATTTTTTATTATTATTTTTTTTATCCTCACCCGAGGACATTTTTCCATTTTTTGTTCAGATAGAGTGGGAGGGAGAGAGAGGAAGAGAGAGAGAGAGAGAGAGAGAGAAACATCGACGTGAAAGGGACACATTGAGTGGCTGCCTCCCGCACGACCCAACCAGGGCCGGGGACAAACTGCAACCGAAGTATGTGCCCCTAGCGGGAACCGAACCCGGGTCTCTCTGGACCGCAGGCCGACGCTCTAACCGCTGAGCCAAACCGGCCAGGGCATTTTTAAATTATTTTTATTAATTTGTTTTTGTTACAGATGTTTCTCCTTTTTCCCCCATTGACACCCTCCTCCCCATCCCCCCCGTCCCATCTCCAGCTTTGTTGTCTATGTCCATTGGTTATGCATACATGCATATAAGTTCTGTGGTTTATCTCTTCCCCTCAAACACTCCCTCTTCTGAGGTTTCTCAATCTGTACCCTACCTCTGTGTCTCTGGGTCAACTTTGTTCATCAGTTTGTTTAGTTCATTATATTCCACAAATAAGTGAGATCATGTGATAATTGTCTTTCTCTGCTTGGCTTGTTTCACTTAGCATAATAGTTTCCAGGTCCCTCCATGTCATCTCAAATGATGAGATCGTTTTTTCTTACAGCTGTATAGTATTCCATTGTGTACATGTACCACAGCTTTTTTATCCACTCATCTACTGATGGACACTTGTGTTGTTTCCAGATCTTAGCTATTGTAAATAGTGCTGCTATGAACATAGGGGTACATATATTCTTTCTGATTGGTGTTTCAGGCTTCTTAGGATATATTCCTAGAAGTGGGATCACTGGGTCAAATGGCAGTTCAATTTTTAACTTTTTGAAGTAACACCATAGTGTTTTCCATAATGGCTGCACCAGTCTGCATTCCCACCAGCAGTGTACTAGAGTCCCCATTTCTCCATACCCTCGCCCACATGGGACTACATCAAATTAAAAAGCTTCTGCACAGCAAAAGAACAACCATCAAAAGGGAAAGGGAACCCACTATATGGGAGACCATAATTGCCAATGATGCATCAGATAATTTCCAAAATATACAGTGCTCATGCAACTCAACAAAAGGAAGACAAAGAACCCAATTAAAAAATGGGCAGAGGACCTAAATAGACACCTCTCCAAACAGGACATACAAATGGCCAAGAGACATATGAAAAAATGCTCAACGTCACTAATCATCAGAGAGATGCAAATTAAAACAACTATGAGGTATCACTTCACACCTGTCAGAATGGCTGCCATCAATGAAGCATCAAACAAGTGTTGGCGAGAGTGTGGAGAAAAGGGGACTCTAACTACTTTTTAAAGAAGGGAAAGTTTCAAATTGTAGGTCACTGTAGATATTTATATATTGTTGTTGTATATATACACAGATGTTAATATTTATGTTTTGAATAAAAAAATTAAAACATCTTTATTTAAGAAATTTATGTGAAATAAATTCTTTATCTCAAAATAAGACCAATCTGTAAAACTGTTGTTGCCCTTTACACAATTTCTACCTGATTTACTAAATCGTAAGCAACGCACTTAATAAAAATTCTCATTCTTCTGCTTTGCAATACAGAGTGAAGTTCAGAACTTATGGAAAGAAAATTTGATTATTCTGAATACTGCAAAAAAATATGGCTATGAAGTGGTTGACACATTCACTATAACAATGGGGCGATACAAAGAGTTTTTGCAGGGGTCCTGTGGATGCCATTTCCATGAGGTATTTATTCTGGCTTTCTGATTTTTTTAAATTTATATTTAAAAAAATTTTTTTTTATTTTTTTTATTTTTTAATAGCATTGTCAGTCTTATTTTTCATTTAAAAACCATGTCAGGAGGAGATTAAATGATGTGTTCCTCATCACTCAGCTGAAGCATGTAGTAATCACAACTCAAGGCTCTACAAAATGAGGTGTTTTTAAAAATAGTGTTTATGTAGACATTTGACAACTGGGATCTCTGTTCAGTGCAAGCAAGAGGATGGCAACCTGGAGAGCATTTGCCTTGTCTAAGAGACTCTGAGCCTTTCCTAAGAAATTGTGTCCAAAGAGAGTGGCAGATGTCTTTAGTGGATGCAGCGTGAAAATCCAGACTATTTAGTATGCTAAACTAACAAATGATCTTCCGCCTTTGGTTTAGCCAATGCACAACAGGAGGGCCTGTCTTTTGAGTAATTTTCTCCCCAGTGCTGAAAATTATGTTATTTGTAATCAGTAATTAAATAGGCTTAGCTGATAAGGTGATAACAAAAAATTATTTTATCCTTTTCCCTCTTGTTTTTTCAAGCCCCTCTGTGGATTATTTCTTCCCTACCACTTGAATAAAATCTTGTAAATCTCATAACTTAAAAACCACTTTCAGATAATAAAAGGCCCCCAGTCATTTTCAGGCATAAGAAGAATATCACTTCAGTACAAAAATTGCCCAGACCTGTGCTTATGCTCACATAAAGTTATTTCCTTCCCCTAGCTCAGACCTGCCTGGGTCTCGAAAGCCTGAAGTGGGAGAGAGGGAGCAGGGGACTTCCTTCCTATTTTTCTACTTTGCTTTGTTACTTTTCTTCTCCAACCCCTTCTTCATTGGGTCAGGTTAGAAGGAGATATTAAGTGGAACAACAGTCTTTCTTGACTGGCATAATCATAATCATCAATGTGCTCTCTGGATATAGAAGGCTAATTCCTTCTTTTTTAGGGTGCCTTTGAAGACAGCTCCCACCAGGCCCCTCCAAAGACAGCTTCCTGGATAAAGGCCAAAGCCGCTCACTGCTGCTCTCCTTTCTTGGCCCTTTGACTCCTAATTGCCCATCCCTCTGTTGGAGGGGGTCACGTTGCCCCTCCTGGCCTCTTGGACAATTTCAGAATGGCACGAGACTTGTTATATTCAGTTGCTCACATTTGGTCCACAAGAAGCACCCATGCATCCTTGCTCAGCTGTTGCTAGAAATACAGTTAGCTCCCAGCCCAGCCCTCTCTCTTCTCTCTCTCTTTCTTGTTCTCGCTCTCACTTTCACTCTTACTCTCTCACTTTCTCTTCCACGGTAAAGCTGAACTTTAGCCAGTGTCTCATACTAGTCCTAATTTTCCCCAACCCCCAAACAACACATATCCATCTCTCAAAGTCGGTCTCTTGAAGCCCCCTCTCACTTAGCTTGAAGCAGCTCTCCAAAAGGGAGGAAGACCACAAAGTATTAGGAAAACTTCTCACATAGAAATTCTCACTCTTCCTTCGTCTTCATCTCTCAATTCTTTTAATGAAACAAGGGTTTGCAAAACTAAATGCTGTCCACACTTTTGCGTGTTCTGCATAGATTGTCCAGACATTGCTTTGGAATATGAAGTGACTTGGCTACTGTTTGCTGTAGGTCTCAGGAGCTTCCGCTGAAACTGCAAAGGAGAGTGTCTCATTTTATCATGCTGTCAGATATAGATTCACTCGGTTTTTGTTTTGTTTTTTGCATGGCCTCCTTTGGAAACAAGGATGCAGTCTTTAGTGAAATGACAACTAAAGGTTTCTTCTGTTCCTATATTTCAGCCTTAAGATGACTGTCAGAATATATCCTGGTCCTCAAATTTTTATGAATACTCAAGAGTTATTGACACTACATTGGTTCTTCTGTATGCTCTACTAACCATATTTTTGTATGAAAAATGTAACTGCATCTCAGAGAAGTGAGGCCATGCACCCACTGTAGAAATCATTTTAAGTTTTGATTTAGCAACATGGAGCTTTGCCATGTTGTTGCAGACCAGATTTTAAGCTGTAGGATACTGTGTCTACTTATTTCTTCCACAAGAAAATATAACACCCTTAGGGTGCCTATCCCATTTTCAAAAAGTCAAGAATTAGAAACATAAGAGAAGGTAGCCTGGAAGAGGAAGAAATCATGAACTTGCAGCTGAGACAGCCCAGAATCAGAGTTGGCCACAAAAACAAGCCAAAAGTTGTCAAACTCATAGAAAATTAGGACTTTGAAAGATCACATACAGATAGGTTTTTTGTCTCTTTTAGGAGATATTTATTTATTTATTTTTGCATAATATGTCTTCAATTAGTATTTGGGAAACGGATATCTGTTTTTCTTTTTCAGCTTTAGTGCTCTGCAAGTCTAAAAGGAAGTCCCCCAATGATTTCCAGCATGGCTCCAATTAAAAACAGAAGATGCCCTTCCCACATGATTGCATTACATGTATCTCCTGCCACAGTAACAACCAGTTGACACTAATAGTCATGCAATTTGAGAATTACAAAAAAGACTCTTTGAATCATCAGACTAGAAAATTGGCTTATAAGTATCAGTAATAAAAACTATTGTTAATTGCGTAATAATGACAAGCATGTCAAAAAAAATTATTTGATTTTATGATTTTTATTATGATTTTATGATTTTATTTGATTTTATGATTTTTTGTGTGCAGATATCATGTACAAATTCTTTTTTTTTAAACCTTATTTTTAATGTGTGCTGTCTTGGAGGCAGTCTATATAGGTATGTTCCAAATTATCTCAGTTGATTCTGGAGCAGTTTTATCCATTCTGAAGTTTGCACGTTCAAGAATAAATACTTCTAGGAGCATTAGCCTATCTAGTTAGCACACACGGCTGATAAGATCATCTTTCTCAACTGACTCCCTTCATCACAAAGTCTCGAAACTCATTCATCACTTAGCATCATTGTTGCTTAACTTTTGAACAATTTCTACCAGTTGTACTTCAGGAACTTTCTAGTTCTGACACAGATGTTTACAATCTTTCAAAATCATCACCCAACATCGTAAATTACCTTAGCTTATTATAAACAATCAAGAAAATCCAAAGTTTCTTTCAAAGAATGATTTGATGAGCCTGGCTGGTGTGGCTCAGTGGACTGAGTATTGTTCCATGGACTGAGAGGTCCCGGTTTGATTCCCGGTCAGGGCTCAATCCCCAGTAGGGGACATGCAGTAGGCAGCCGATCCATGTGTCTCTCTCTCCCCGTCTCTCTAAAAAATTAATTAAAAAAAAAAAAAATATATATATATATAATCGTTTGATGATAAATGTAGCAAGCCAGAAAAAAAGTAGATTATTAGTCTCATACAAAATATGTTAAAGTGTAGAAATTCATTAATAATAACCATATTTTCCCCTGTGCTCATCTATGAGTTGGCAAAGGAACCTGTCATAGAGTAATTGCAAAAATTAAAATCTGCTGTATTAGAGCCTAAGAATTTCAGTTTGGGGGCCTTGTATCTTCTGGTGTTCAATTAAACCATTCCCACAATCTATTCACAGACACCTGAGGAGGACTGGTATAATCATTACAGTGAGATATTGATGTGTCCTCTTTGATTTGTGGTGAGAATTTGATCATAGACATAACAAACCGACTCCAGTGGTCCCTTGCTGCCGTAGGTGAGATGAAAGGCCTTGAGTGTCTCTTCCATCTGTCAAGGCACCAAAAGAGAATACGTTGCCACCATGAATCTATAAACAATTTCCCAACTGGTGTGCATCAGTTTTGACTACAATGTTCCCGCAGATGAGAAAAGCAGGTGTATCTCTTCATGGGTAGAAATGGAATTTTGTTTTCTCAGAGTTTATGCAGAACAACAAACAGGATCCAGGTAGCTCTTGCCCAGGAGTGGTTTTGGATGGTGCTTTTAGTTATGTGGCAAACTCCTCCTGTCAACAATCTAAAACCTGGAAAGAATGTAAAAATATTATCAGCCCAAACCTAGCTGCAGAAGGGGCAAATCCACAACTAATTATTATGTGATTATTAATAAGTCTATTCCAGCAATTTTCAAATTTTTCCATCTCATGGCATACAAACTAATTACTATATTCTGTGGCACACCAAAAATTATATTTTTGCCAATCTGACAAAATAATATGTATAATTTTGATTCATTGTGTTGGCTATTGTCATTTTTTTTATTTGACAATCTAAGGGAAAAGAGATCAATGCCCCTGACTAAGTAGTCAGATATTGCATGTTTTAAAATTTCTTGCGGCACACTGGTTGAAAATCACTGATCTAATCAGTTGTACAGACCTTATATGATATCTCTGTTTTCTGGCAGATGTAACTACAGCTTTTGACTCAGCAAAAAAGAAAAGAAAAAAAAACCCCGGATTCTGGCACATAGAAAGAAGAAGAGGCTCTCAGTTCTTTGTCAGAGATGATTTTCCATTATAATTTGATCTTTATTTTATACTCATTATTTAATCTTAATTAAACAAACAAAAGCTCATCTGGCCTAGAAATGTTTTCTTTCTGTATTATGGGCCTAAAATTTTTCTCTTTCTCCTTCAGACTTAAAAGTTTATCATAAACATAATGAAAAAAAAAAGTCTTTAATTTTATCTAAAGTGAAATAATGACTTATAGAGAAAAAAGAACAATTGACCTGAACAGGGGTAGCTTATTTATATAGCAGATACCAGAATTTAACTATCAGCATGGCTATTTTTAATAAATTAGTACATTGTAATGGCAATTTAATTCATCAATTTTTTTCAGTGTCTATGTAAGCATCATATGAACTACTATAAAATAAGACAGAAAAAATTCCCATAAACATCTCAAATTAAACGTGTCCCCAAAGAAAAAATATTCCCAAATTTATTCTGTTGTGCTGTTATTTACAAACTAGAGTCATCCTCTATTCCTTCCTATCTTTCTCCAACCCCCTAACAGCCTCCAATCAGCTAGTTACCAAGCCCTTTTTACCTCCTAAAGATTTTCCCAAGTCTTTTTCCTATATTCTGTTCCAATTGCCTTGACCTTTTATTCTTAATCATCTCACGCTTGTTTTATGAGTCCAGTTCTTGAGCTAAATAGTGGTGATGCAAAAATAAATAAGACAGTCTCTTCCCTCCAGATATTGTCATTGGAGGGTCAGACATAGAAATTCATATTATGAAACAATATGTCAAATGACACGTTAGAGATACAAAAGGACATTGTAATAACATCAAGAAAGGTACCTAACCCAATCTGAGCACTGAGCGAAACTCTCCTTGAAAACTTTCCAAGTTGATTGTTAAAGAATGAGTAGACCCTAGTTACAGTCATAGGGTGATGGCAAAAGAAGGCCATTCCAACCCTATAGGACAATGTGAACCAAAGTAGCTTTGAAATAACCTGATGTTCCCAGCGAATCACAAGTAATTTTGTATATTGTAGAGCATCAATTATAAAAGGGGATTGGGAAAAGTAGGCTAGGATCAGGTCATGGTAACAGATTAGACTTTATCCTATAGGTGATAGAGAGCCAATGAAAGGCTTTAGAGAGACGTGAGATGGCCATGTCTTTGTTTCAAAGAGGTAAATCTGATAACAGTGAGGAAGGAAGATTTGAAGAGGACTACGTCAGGGAGAGAAATTAGGAGACTTTTGTCAAAAGTCGAGTGAGAGGTGATAAAGGCTCACCCAAACAAGAACAAAGACAGCAAGCATAAGGGAGAAACAGACAAATACAAGCTCTAGATCTTATCTGTGGCATAAGGTATCAGAAAGAATCAAAGATAATTCCCTACTTAGGTGATACATTAGAGAGCTCACTGGCAATGGAAACAGAGAATAACTGAGAAGGTACGAAATTCACTTTCGAACATGTTGTGTTTGAGATGCCTGCAGGACATCTATGCGGAGATCTCTCACAGGCAGTGAGAGTCTGAAGCCTGAGAGACAGGGTGGGGCTGGAGATAAAAAGTTGGAAGTAATCAGAAAATATGTAATAGTTTAAACCATAAAAATAGATCATCCAGAGAAAGTGAGTAGAAGAAGAAGAGCCGAGGAAGGATCTCTTGGAAATACCGACATTTAAGCAGTTTGGTAAAATAAGAGCATTTGACTTTGAAAATGAACTGTTAGAAGGCAACTCTAGCAGAGTGGGTGCCATGGAAAGCTAAACAGTGAACATTCGTAAGGAGAGATCGAAACAGGGGTAATGTTGTCAAATGTAATAGGTAGATCTACTAAGATGGCATTTTTAACTAATCATTGATTTTGGCATTGAGAAGGTCCTTTCTGATCAAATTAAGAGTAGTTTTGGTAAAATACTGTGGGCACAAATTAGACCGCAATAGAAAAGAGAAAAAGGGACTGGTAAAGCCTTTCAAAAAGTAAAAATAGGAAAGATACTGGATTGATTTATTTATTTTTTAAAAATTGTTTTTCTTTATTGATTTTTAGCGAGAGAGGAAGGGAGAGGGAGAGAGAGATAGAAACAATGATGAGAGAGAACATCGATTGGCTGACTCCTGCATGCCCCTCATTGGGGATCAGGTCCACAACCTGGGCATGTGCCCTGACCGGGAATCAAACCAGCGACCTCTTGGTGCATGGGTCGATGCTCAACCACTGAGACACACCAGCCGGGAAAGATACTGGATTTAGAACAGAAATGGTCTAGAGGCAGTCTCTGGGCAGAGGGGGAATTATCAATACTAAGGGAAACATGAAAAATACAGGAAGGAGTAGGACTGTTGGAACAAGGTCCCTAATTACGTGAGAGAGGATCAGGTCAAGGACACTGGTGAATAGTTGGTAGTATGCTGGTAAATGAACAAGGTGAGCTGGAGGGTCTCTTCTTCCCTATCATTTATTTTCCTATGACTGTTGTAATATTTTCCTCCTGTGACCTTCACTTTCAACTACTTGAATTAATCCTTCATGCCCTACCGGGATAATATTTCAAATCCAATGTTGTCATTTAAAATCTTTTAATGGCTCTAACTAGAGGGGTCACAGAGCTTTCACTGCCTACCATACTTCCACCTCTTTTTTAGGAAAGTGATTCTAGACAGTTTGGGTTTTTTCTTTTTTTAAATAAAATAATTAGTGCTCATTCCATCATCTGCAAGTGAACCCTGGCCTTTTCTATGGGTGATTAGATTAGAGATCCGTGCCTGGTAAGGATGAAAAGAGTTCAGTCTTTTCTGAAATGATTTGGTACAAAATCCTTTTCTAAAGGGAGCATCCTGTATTGAATGGTGGTAAGACCAATTATATTAGGATCCCTCTCTTAAGATCAATAATTAAATGGAGGATGAACAAAGAGAATGTCAGTCACTCTATACTGAATGAGTCTGTGGTTCCATGAGGCAGCTGTACATCGGTCTCCGCAGCACTGGAACCTAGGACGTCAGTATGCCTAAGAAAAGGATGCTGACCCATCACTTTTTCATGTTCTTTGCAATAAACCCTCACTTCTAGGGGTTTACTACTGACCTTTAAGAGCCAAGCTAAGGTGGACTTTGAAGTGCCTTGATATACATTTCCCACTTTATGTTTTAATGTTCTACCCTGGTGAAAACAGGATCTGTGGTTTAGGAAATACTGTATACACTTCCACTTAAAGTATTCTCAAATAATATTAGTATATTAAATGATCCCAAAAGCCCTACAGAGAAGAAACTGTTTAGCTTAGTTCCATCCAGTTTTTCCCAAACTTTTTTGACCACAGAACCACTTTTCTTTTTTGTAATAACTATTAACATTTCACTAAACACACTTTGGGAAAACTAGCATAAAGGGTAAAGTCTAAAATCATGCATGGAGTGCAGGTCAAAAGTGGCAGATTGCCCTGGCCAGTTTGGCTCTGTGGTTGGAGCATCAACCTGAGGACCGAAGGATCGCGGGTTCAATTCCCGGTCAAGGGCGCATACTTGGGTTGCAGGTTCGATCCCTCACCCCAGTCTGGGTCATGCAGGAGGCAGCCAATCAGTGTGTCTCTCACATCGATGTTTCTCTCCCTCCCTCCCTCCTTTCCACTCTATCTAAAAATCAATGGAAAAATATCCTCTGGTGAAGATTAACAACAAAAAAGTGGCAGATTGACCACAAGCATTCATATTCTCTTCCATTTGAAACTCTACTAAAAAGGCTTCAAAAACATAAAGCTATTCACCCCCCCCCCCAAAAAAAGACATAATAAAATATAACTTATAACAGATAAGAAATTTAAGTTCATTTTAGGAAGCCTGACTTAGCCAATGAAAAAAGTTTTAATGTAAAGTGTCTTGAGAGAAGAAACGCTAGTTAGAGGTGCATCACATATACTCTGAATGGCTCAGACCTAAAGGAACCAAGCCCCGAGGAAGGCAGGACTGAGGCCCAGGTCAGAAAATAATAGGTTAAAAGTCTGTATGCAATATTGGTGGACGCTGAGTCCCTCACCCCAACCATGCAGTCAAGAACCTACACCCATACATATGTTTTTTTACAAATTGAACAGCAGAGAGTCGACTCAGAAATACAGGTAGAGTACAGAACAAAAAGGCCAGAGTAGCGCTGAGCATATCCCTACAGTGAAGCCAGCGTTTGGAAACGTGGGCCCACATAGATTGTTTCTAACTAACATTTTAGTGCCATATTCTTAAATAAAACTTCTAAGCTTAAGAGAGATGGATAGAAACAAATACCTGTGAGTTAAGATCAAAATAGTTTCCAAGACCTAAGATGCACTTCTAAATAGAGCAGGGTAGGAACTTAGCTTATGATCCATCGGACTAATGAAGGTCATCCAAATAGTGTTAAGAATTCACAGATATGAATATTCAGCCACTTAGGAAAATGAGTTTAGGACAGGGGAGTTAGTCTCTGGGGAACTGCACAGAAGTACAAGATAGAACCAACAGTTTAACATTAAATCGGTAAACTTAGAATCAACCTACACACCTCAGAGCAGAATGTGTTCCCAGATTTGGGAGCTGACCTCTGTCTAGAGACAGGATTTAAAAGGGCTCAGCTGCCAGAGTAAGAGTCGGAGCTTTCGAGGTAGGGTGGAAGATTGAGACATTGCAAATCTGGAAACACCAAGAACAGCAACAACAAAAAAACTCTCATTCTTAAAGAAAACAGTCTTGCCCTCTAATCCTCAGCATCTTTGACCCATTCAGAAGTTGGACTCCCTTCAATCAAAGCATAGCTTATTTCATGTGGCTATAATTAAATATTTGGGGGGGTAATGAAAGCATTCTTTATTATCTTAAAAAATTGCATGATTTTCTGAAATTGAATTATGAATTATAAGGACTGGCTTTTAGCTATTTCTTGTCACTTTATTTTTACTCCATTTCTGTGAATTCTTAGGCTACTCTTTGAGCTGGTCATAAATCTGTGACTAGATCTTAGGTTGAATGTCCTGTCTGCAGAATGACTACACCAAGTAAAAAGGACTTCAGTTACATACATTTATCTGAAAAGTCTACGTTGACATTTTGCCTGGTCATCATCATGCTTTCCAACCTTAGGAAGCCACTACCCTCATTCCTCTTCAGATCCCACTCATGATTGTGAAACATGCTTGTAATCAGAACATCTCCCCTAATCCAGTCTAGAAAGATTTTGGAACATTTGCATCACTGAAAATTGTTTTCTATTTTGTTCTGTGGCTCTGGAACCACATCAGAAGTTCCTTGGGTGTTATTCAGGTCAAGATCAGTTTTAGCAAAGGTATTTTGCTTGTAATCTTCCTGACACTTTTCCAACTTACCAAGCTTTCCTTGTCTGTCCTGGCTTTTTGAAAATTCAATTAATTGCAGTGTAGCAATTACTTGACATGGTAATACATTCATTCTGATGAATATTTATGTGAAATCAATTTTGAATGTTCAAGTTACATGCATGTAACAGTAAAAGTTGCAAGGTTAGTTTTGTTGTGTAGTTTATAACAGTTTTTTGTTTATTTCAGAAGTCTTACAATTGCCATTGGATAAAGCCAGTCAAGTTAAATTGTGGCCACTTGTATGCCTTCTAAAATGTCTGTGTCCCTAAATCCTTAATTATGTAGCATGTGGGAAGATCTACCATCATAAACTGGGAGACCTTTTAGCATATAAGAAACCTATAAAAATGTAAAATTTACTTCTACATACCAAATCACAGAATTTCAATTTTTATCATGCTGACTCATGGAAAAATTTGATCATCTACATATCCTGTAATATCTTATATTTACATAACTTGATTTCAGCTCCAAAATTACTCTTTTCTAAGTTTCCATAATATATATTAAAATATATCATTTTTTGAAACACTGTAATCTTCACTTGAAAGTCTATTTCTATGTGAAACAATCTAAATTTGAACATTGCTGTGAGAAAAAATTTTATTATTACATTCATACTTGTAATTATAAAATAACGCTGACCTAACAGTTTATCACACTTTCTGGAGAACAATTGTCCTTCACTATCTCTTCGTAATATTAAGTATAATTTGACACAGCCAATTAAAAAGAACATAACAAAAACAAAAACTTAAAGACAAGAGGTTACTTTGGACTGTTTTAAGTGGCAAAAAATTTATTTAAAATAATGTTAACATTTCCAAATCACTTATATATGTATTATTAATCATATGCAGTAGTTTCTTGCCTCTAGGTAGGCATGTCTCTTTCTCAGTGATAAAGTCATATGCACCCAAACTGAAGAAGCATCTACAAGTTTCAAACTATTGGAATTTGTCTCTGATTGAGGTGAACACTATATACAAACATCTAGTCATTTGCCTCTGGTTCAAGGCCTAAATCCTTCACAGATGTTTTCTAATGGCTCGTTTTTCTTCTCCTTCTTCTTCTTCTCCTTCTTCTTCTTCTTCTTCTTCTTCTTCTTCTTCTTCTTCTTCTTCTTCTTCTTCTTCTTCTTCTTCTTCTTCTTCTTCTTCTTCTTTTTCTCTTCTTCTTTTTCTTCTTCTTTTTCTTCTTCTTCTTCTTCTTCTTCTTCTTCTTCTTCTTCTTCTTCTTCTTCTTCTTCTTCTTCTTTTTATATTGCGCTGGAAGTAAATTTACATTTGTATTACTAACAGCTCTCTTTCAAAGCCACATTCTAGTTGACACTTTAGTTGGATTTTAATACTCTCAAATGGTCCTCTGATTTTGGGAAGGACCCGAATAGGCACATTTCCACACATGAGATCAAAGGAAAGAAGTAAGTAGCTCTTTATTGCACAGATACCAAATATTTTTTACTTGCATAACATTTCCAAGCCTTAAAATTATAGCTTACTCCTTTTCCTCCACTCTAGAGCCCATAAAAGTACAGAAAATAAAGTAATATTTTGAAACTCGGATATAGCAGTGTGTCACTAATGCTGGATACTGAATTTTACAAATAAGTTCAAAGAAATGATAGCCATGTGAGCAGATTATCATGCCTATCATAAATTAGCACTAAGTCTTTTTAATGTACTAAGGAACTATTCATTACATGGAAACAACATGGTGCCTGACCTTGGGAGCTAGTCTTAGACAATGTCTTTGAAGTTATTTCATTCTTGTTCTTACTTGAAGTATCTTAGACATGTGTCTTTATATAGTCCCCTTGACGGTAAGGATCATATCTGAATACTCCACATATTTCCCAAAGCAGAGAACTCTGGAGATTAAAAAATTAATATTATATGGAAAAAAATATATCATTAAATTTTAACTTTATAATACACGGCATCATTTTGCTTCTCTTCTCTTGTTTCTCTATTATAAAAGATTACATGAATTCTTACCAACTCTAAAAATTTTTAAATTAGTATACACAGTAAAAACAAAAAACTCCTGCTCTTACACTATATACACCTCCCAATTCTCACCCACTTATCCATTAGAGACTCTACTAGCTGCTTGGTAAGTAGCTCCATTTTAAACATACACTCTTGATTTTAATCCCATATAATTAAAATTATTATGCTGTCTATATTTATGGTCACTGGATTTATATAAAATTGGGCTTTATTTAAAACTACCTTATTTTTTCATAAACATTTTAAAGAACAGTAGCAGTTTATGAAATGCATTTTAATGTGCAGTTTGAACATTCTTATTCTTTCCCTCTCAGTATTGAATTCTGCTTATACAACCAACAAATTGAGTCTATGGTTGTTTGATGGTAGATTCCTTTCATATTGATGAATGAATGTCTGGTATTGAAAGTACCCCTCATTACTACATTTTTTTTTCCTTCACAGATGGTCTTAATTATTTTCTTACATTTAGTCTTAAAGACATATTTTAGAGTTTCTTTGTTAAGTTCCTCCCAAATCTTGCTGTGATTATCATTGTAATAGCAATTTAATTAATTTCGGAGGATTTGACATGCTATCTCTTTCTATGTGTTTATGTTTTCTTTTATGCCTCATTAAATTTTTGATGTATTCTTCACCTGCATCACTGTTGAACTTGAAGTTGTTTTAGTAATGTAATGAGATATTTTCTATATTTCCTATGAATTATTGATAAAATATAGAGAAGATATATAATTTTTAATATTATCCTTTTAGTATCTCATTTTTCAATAGACTCCTTTGGGTTTTCAAGGTAAGCAATCACATAGCTACAAATAATTCTTTGGTAATTTCCTATGACAAAACATTTCATGAAATTGAAATTTGCATTAGTGAAATAAATTGTATGCACTAGGGGTATAGGCATAATGCTGCTGGGTTTTTTAAAGGCTCTGGATTCAATTTACAGTAGCATTTGGAAGGATTTTTTTACATCTATATTTTGACAAATCAAAATAGAAATAATTCCTTCTCTATAGGTCTGTCAGCTTTCAGGATTCAGTATCAGGTTCACACTGGGTTAACAAAGGAATTAAGAAATTTATCTTTTATTATTTCCTGAAAAATAGTTTCAAAGGAAAACAACTACATTTAATGTTGTTGTGCCAATCCCTGGCACAGGTGTGTAGGAGGCGATCTAGCAAACCATGAGGGGAGCATGGGCACTGTAGGTGGCATTAGGCTGACCCTCAGAAGCTAGGGGAGACCCCATCATCCCATCTTTATTTCTCACCTTAGTGATTTAAAAACAGAAATACATTATCAACTTCCCCTTGTGATATGGTAAAATATTGACATTACTCCTGAGTGAAAGCATCTGCTTCAGTAAATAAACTGGGAACACATTTTTTTGTGAATCCCTTTTACAAATCGCATTCAAGCTTGCTACATGCATCTTCACTAAGTATTATCCAGCATTTATAATACAACATTAAATGCAGCCCTGACCCGAAATCACATAAAATGTTTTTAAAAATGTTTAAAGTACTATAACCTTTTGCAGTGAGATGGACCATTTTCTATTTTACATGTAACTGGCATGCAGATCATCAGGCAACTGCAAAAGCCAGAATGTAAGACAACATTATATAAACAAAATTAACCTTATTTTGGCTTCAGAACACTGTAATAATATTTTTTCAGGGTTGAATGTAATATTTATGCTGAAGTGTTTCCTTAAATAAACTTTTTAAATCTTCACTAATCTTGCTATCCCTGAGTACAGACCTCCCCCAAAAAGGACAAAACCCTCAGAAAAACATTGGTGCACCTCCCAGCCTATTATATTTAAAGTTATAGTATAACCAAACAGAGGTAGAAGTTGCTTCACATAACAAAAACTTACAACCTTGGAACCTGAAATATTAATCAGTGGTTAACTGCAAACTGAGCTCTAATTACGATCCATAGGGATTCCTTACCACAAACCACTGATTTCACTGGACTTCTTAAAAATCACTTCCTCTGAGGGACTGATCACAAAAAGCCAAACCTCCCATAGCTACAGGAAAGCAATTCATTTCTTTGGGGTTAGCAGGGTATAATTGGTTTTAAAACACATTACTATTACATTTTTTCTCCAAAATGAGAAAAACTTCAACATTTGTATGATTATAAAGTAGTGCACATTCATTGTATTAAATTTTTTAAAAATCAAGACCAAAAGTTATAAAGAATATATTGTTAATCACTTCTACAGTAATTTCTCCACCCAAAGATTACTACTCTTAACTAACATTTTGGTGTAGATCATTACAGAATCTCTATTAAAAATATCTTCTAAAAAGGTTCATGCTCACTTGCAACATAACTAAAAATACTTCTCTTCAAACAGATATCTATTTCAAATATTATATATTTTGGAACTGTTTTTATTGTATTCTCTTACATGGGATCAAAAAGTATGTATCCAAATCATTATAAAACACTCAAAAGAATTTAAAAATCCATGTTAGGTAGTGTTACCTTCATAGTAACTATTTTATGTGTCTATATTGACCAAAATTAATGTCTTACAATTGCATTAATATGATGGAACTCATGATTTGTTATTCATTTGTAAAGACATCCAAAACATCTTTGCCAATACAGTAAACCCTCAATTTTGCAGACCTTGACTTAACGGACTTCTAATTTAATGGACAAAATTTCTGGTCCATATGTAATATGTAAAAATTAACACCCTGATAATTTTAAAATGCTTTTAACCAAGATTTTCTTATAATTAAATTAATTTATTTTTTGTTGTTAATTAACTGTTATTTTTAACAAATTTTAGCAAATAGGCCCTATGTTGTAAAAAAAAACACTGTAGTAATTTTGGAGACATAAATATTCCATATCTACAACTGTAGTCTACATATTTAAATCCAAGAGTCACTGCTGGTAAACAATGTTCCAGGAATGATTAGCACGTGATTACACCGCATCACTTAGGTGTGTTGTCATGTGGCGTGACTTTCTGCAGCAGTTTTAACACGCGCAGACCGTTTTTCTACAAGCGCTAAGCCACGCCCCAGCGTGTGCATTTATTTACTTGCGGTGACTGGTGAGTGCATTTACTAGACCTATTCAGTATACATTTAAAATTGCAGTAATACATACTTTTCTGTGAAATTAAACTTTTTATACATGCTTAATTTCAATTACACAAATGTGTCTACCTAAGTAAAAAAGGTAAACTAACTAACTTGTCAATGTTTTAACATACTCATTCGGAAAACCTACTTTATTATATACTGACTCTTGGCTTTAACAGACACCCCTTTCCTCGAATTAGTCTGTTATATTGAGGTTTTACTATTTTTTCTCTCCTCCTTACTTCCCAAACCTTCCTCCTCTCTGTCTTGGTCCCCACCTACTTCTCTCCGACCATTGGTGCTAATAACCTGAGTTATATTAACTCAATGATCAAAGCTGAAAATTATAGGATTTCACCAGGGCACCTTTTTGTAAAGTGTACAAATAGACAGTAAATATGGCCTCTTTGTATATGTGTATTAATAGTCATAAAATATCTGTGAATAGAATCATAAAGAAACTAGTAATGTATTTCCTCTGGGGAGGGAATTAGGAGGCCTGGAAGTGGAGGACAGAGATGGGAAGGAGTTTTTTTGTTGTATACACTTTAATGCTTTATAAATATTTATTAGACTATCTATTCAAAACATTTTAATAAAAAATATCTGCATATGTACAAACAAGTATAAGTTACCAGCTTAATAGGACATAGGCTGCTCCTTCAGGTCCCATAACTTACTAGATGCCCAGAGAAATGAAATCACTAACTGTAACAGTGTCAGCTTATGCTGTGCAATGGAAAAATAATTTTACTCTGAAAACAGTTTTGGTTGCCATTCTATAAAAGGGTGCCATGACATATTTAGAGTACCATGGTTTGAATCAGCGACTCAGCAAAGGCATGTCAGTGCCTTCCATATGTGATAGCATCTAGCCTGAATAGACACACACACACACACACACACACACACACACACACACACAGCAGTGTGGTAGAGAAACCACCTGAGACTATTCCTCAGTTGCATTGGGGACAGCTGCCATGAGGTAAGAAAATGGGCAGAAATTCTAATTTTAATTTTGATCTTTTCTAAAAAAAAAATAAGATATTCTGTTTCTTGGTGTTATCAATCATATTATCCCTTTGAATGATAGAACTAATGCTCAAGTTTCTGAGTTAGTTACACTGCTTCTCTATGCAGGGCTTCAATGCTCTTGATATTGCCTCACTATTTTTTTGCTCTTGATTTGCAGGTAGTGAAATCAAAGTTATCTGAAGAAAATCACTTTATTAAAATAAAACGATCAAGAAATCATACAGTGGGAAAATATTTCAGCAATCAAAGCAAACTACAACAACAACAAGACTCTGTAATAAATTTTCAATCGCCATATCATGTCAGAGGTCCGATTAATCAGGTTTGCTCTGAAATCCTTCTCAGCAGGATGTGTGTGAGTAAAGGATCTGTGTAGACTCCCTGGAGGAGGGCTGAATTTGGAATTGAAGACACATCACTAACCTGGATGATCATCTAAGAACTAAATCCTGTGTATCACGTGTATTTTAGATTGACCGCATGCACCCATGTACACAAGTACACAGTTACACACCAAAGCACACATAGTTTAAAAAAAAGTAATAACACTTTTTCTCTACGACTTTATAAAGTCAAGATGTGCACTTAAAAATCAGTTGGTTTTCAATGTGAAAGACAGAGCTAGATAAAGTTTACACAAAATATAATATGGACAAGAACCAATGTGGGCTAGGTATTGCATTGTGATAATAAGGGAAATGCAGACACTTTAATTATCTGGAAGAAAGCATAATGCTATGAATATTGTGTTATCTTCTCTATTGGCACAATACTGAAAAGGGTAAAAGAGCAATTACATTCCACTTGCAAGTAAGGATCATGCTTGTGTCCTTCACCAGGAGAAAACGGTGTTTGTGATGGCTTCAGTTTTGTGAATCTAATGCTTATGAAAAACATTTTTCCTATGCTTTTTAAGTTTTATAACTGAAAAGAAAAGAACAGGAATGCTCCACAAG
This sequence comes from Tadarida brasiliensis, assembly GCA_030848825.1. NCBI lineage: Eukaryota > Metazoa > Chordata > Mammalia > Chiroptera > Molossidae > Tadarida > Tadarida brasiliensis. The sequence continues at coordinate 27,056,727 of CM061267.1, read as the reverse complement.
GGAATGCAAATAGGTTCTATGAGAGAGATAAGAAGTATAATATTTTACAGTTAAAACACCAGTATATTTAACTTTGCACTCTGTTATTTTCATAAACATTCCCTACTATCCTGTCCCTGAACTTGGATGGGTAACTGCAGTCTAAGTTGATTAAATATATCATTTTAAAGTGCAAAACAAAATATAGTTGCTCAGATATTACTTTGTTTCATTGATGATATTACTTAAGAAAGCTTTGGTTTGCCATTAGAGACCTATGTAATTTAAGATTACTATTATATTTTATGTAAATATTTTGCAAAGGATTAGGAATTTTCAAGTGCATAGGCATTTATTTCCATTAGTCATTTGTATATGTCCACAAATACTCCTATGTTACTAGTAAGTATATTTTTTTACTTTCCTGAACAACTGTATCTAATTCAAAATTTAGAATAGGCATAAATTATTTTTATTAAAACTGTGGAATACATATAAAACACATCTAATTCTAGTATTGAGAACTTTTTCTTCTATATTTTATTTCAAAACAGTAAATTTCTTTATTTTACAAATGCTTGTTGTGAGATAACATCTCACAGTTACAATGGTTTTTAAAGAATTATTTTTCTTTTTGGGGAAAAAAAAAAAGAGCTGAGAGGGTTAACTCACCACATGGCGAAAATTACCAAATATATAAGTACCTCAATTTTATTACTTTACAAAAAATAAAACTATTTTGATCAATCAGTTCCTTGGTATGAATACCCACCTCCTTTAAATATTCTATTTTTATATTTTTTATATGAAAGTAAATATCAATTTATATTTAACTGTCAAATTATTTTAAAGCAAAAATATCACTTGATATAAACAATACATATCTACATCTGATAGATGGTAGATTTTTTAAAAGAATGGTACAAAATTCACTTTTAAAATGGAAATTTTTTCTAATATCTGCAGCTATATGCAAACATCATTTTTAAGTTTTCAATCATTTTTTAATGAAACAAGATGCCAATTCATGCAGCCTCTCCATCAAGTTTTAAAGTATTACATTCTCTGTAACAGGATTATAGTCAGTGGGTGTTTTTTGCAATTAACTGTCAACATAATTGTAATAACTGTCTGACTGAGGTTTGTCTGGCATTTACCTCTTCACCATTGAAATAATAATGGATTTTAGACACAATTGTAATGATGTTATTAATAAATGTCTTAGTAATACTCTGTGTTCAGAGAGTATCTTTTATTTTCTTTTTCACTGTAGGTATAAAACCACACAAACGGTGACCACTTGGTACAGATATTATCATGTAGATTCAATTATTGGAGTGTGGTTTAATAAGATGACTACACTCCAGCCCTGATAGTCTAAATTTTCATCAGATGAGCTCCCTGTTGAACAATGATCAAAGCTTTTGAACATAGTGCTGTAACCATCTTTTTCTTTTTTTAAGATAAGGCACTGAAATGCTAGAATCATTATTTTTTATTGATTGATTGAGAGATAAAAACATTGATTTTTGTTTTGTTGTTTCACTTATTTATGCATTCATTGGTTGCTTCTTGTATGTGCCCTGACCTGAGATCAAACACATAACCTTGGTGTATCGGGAGGATGCTCTAACCAACTGAGCTACCCGACCAGGGTACTAGAAATCATTTTAGTTACTCCTTAATTTAAAACACTACAATTTATTTTACCTTGGGGAAATAGGTGTGTGTATATGTATGCATGTATATTTGCGTGTGCTCAGCAAGTTAATAATTTGAGTGGAAAAATAGGAGTAGGCATTTTAATATATTTTTAGATATAAAAGTTAAAGGAAGTGTAATTCTTGTAAGAACTGATTAGTATCCAATCTAAACTAAACTAAACTAAAGAAAACATTTATAATATTAAAAGTCAAGAATAACTGCATAAGTATTTCCAAGCATCACTGTTGACATTGTGTGTGTGTGTGTGTGTGTGTGTGTGTGAGTGCCTGTGTGTGCATGTGTGAGTTTAATGGCACAGTGTGCTATTTGCCAGCCATCCAAGTAGGCAGATAGGATCCTGTAGGGACAGAGAAAAATGAAAGGCTCACCACTGCCTGCTGGTTGAGTTTATACTTGGGTCATTCAATCTTCCTCGTGTTAGTTGCGCCTGTGCCCAGCAGTCATCTCAGTGATTCCCACTTAGAAAATATTGGGGGGTGGTGTGTGGAAATCAATGATTTTTAAAATGGAAATCATTCCTGTAATGTTTATGGGGGGGGGATAATACTGTTCTGCATCTGAAGTTTCTCCTTTTAGTTTCATTTTACTGAAGGATTCCAGGATACAAAAACTAGTAAAAAATTATGTAACCCAACAAATTATTTCAAAGCTGTAATGCTTTGTCAATGAGGGGTGAAGGGTGAGGAGGAAACAGGGGTCTAATATAATAATAAGGATAAGAACCTGGAGCGGTTGGCCAGTGTGGCTCAGTGGATTGAGTGTCGTTCCATGGACTGAGAGGTCCTGGTTCAATTCCTGGTCAGGACACATGCCTGGGTTGCAGGCTTGATCCCCAGTAGGGAGCATGCAGGAGGCAGCCAATTGATGTTTCTCTCTCACATTGGTGTTTCTCTCTCCCTAAAAAAAAAAAAAAAATCAATAAAAACATATTTTAAAAGAAAAAAGAACCTGAAGAGATGATCAGGGTTAAGACCTTATTAAAAATTATCTTACGACCTCCTTAAGTTCAGCAGATACTGAAAGAAACATCAGTATGTGAAAATGTTCTCCATGAATTTTCACCTTATAAAAAGAAACAACCCAGAAAAAAATGTCATCAAAATCAGTGGCTAGAGTGTTATTTACAATAGCTAAGATCTGGAAACAGCCTAAATGCCCATCAGTAGATGAGTGGATAAAAAAAACTGTGCTACATATACACAATGGAATACTATGCAACTGTAAAAATGAAAGATCTCTTACCCTTTGTGCAAGAATGGATAGACCTAAAGAGTATTATGCTGAGTGAAATAAGCCAGTTAGAGAAAGACAAATATCACATGATCTCACTTATAAGTGGAATCTAATGAACATAATAACTGACAAATACAATAGGTCTTGAGGCATGGAGGCATGGGACAGACTGACATATCTCAGAGGGGAGTGGGGTGGGAGGGATGGGAAGAAATTAATCAAAGAACATAACATACATATATATGCACAAACCATGAATACAGACAATAGTGTGGTGAAGGCCTCGGGTGGGGCAGGGGCTGGGAGGAGAGGGGTAAAGGGGGAAAATTGGGGGACATCTGTTATGCTATCAACAATAAAATAATATAAATAAATAAATAATTAAAAAAATAAAACCTCAAAAAATTTAGTAGCTAGGATTATGTATTTAAAATGAACAAACATAACTTTGAGTAAGCTCATATGGGCTGATAACTTCAAAAACATGTCCAAGTGCAAAATGACACAACAGTAGATTTTACCATTTTGACAAAAATAAAGGTATAATTGTTGTGCAAATGTTTACTGTAGGTTTTTTTCAGTGTGTAAAGTTCAAATGATTTTGATTGCTCTCGGAAACTAAGGCATTTTGATAGATCACTTTGACTTGGGGGATGAATCAGAAGTCGTTGAAAACCCCAAAGACCCACTAAAGTCAGCAAAATACTGCCAGTGCCTACCAACTAGGTTTTTATATTTGCCAGGGCTTCCAAGCTTTCATACTGTCAAAGAACCTTTTATCATGTTTTTATTGCTGTAGAAACTGCTATTATCAATGTCACATTTCTTTTATGATTCATTCAGTTGGTGTAGGGGCTGTAGACGTAATTTTTTTCCTAAGAGATATAGAGCATGCAGTCCTCCCCCAGTGGTGCTCCATTTGTATTCTTTATGTTCATTGAAATATAAAGAATCTGTTTTATGGCTTTAATTGAATATCAGATCACTATGCTTTAGCATACTCAATACCCATTCAAAGTACTAATTCTTAAACCGTATCAGGAATATTTGCAATTTGAAAGTTTATATGCAATGTAAATAAAGATAATTACTTAAACCCAAGTAATAATAAGAATAAAATTAAAACAGCCACTTTTAGAGAAAACACTATAAAAATGGATTTATATTCCTACAGGGTCATCATATTTAGGTAGATTAGGTTTTGAATTTTATTTATACTGACTGACTCATTATGGGGAAACATTGAATATATCTAACCAAAATATTTACTCAGGAAATTTATGTGTAACATTGTATTATTATTTTTATTTCATAAAAAAGTAATTTGCATAAAATTCATTAAATATTTTGATTTTTTAAAAGTGAAGTAATTACAATTGATTATTTGTACATCAGAATTCAAAAGTAACGTGGTCTCAGAAATATAACATAATTCTCAATTATGTAGTGACTTATTATATGGCTGGCTGATGAAATACATCAATCTGATGCTGCTTTTAGGGCTAGGCTAAGCGATTTAGTGGTGATATATTTTGTTCATTGTATTCCCATTTTTCTCCATAATAAAATGTTCAAAATGTGTAGATTGAAAGCTCAGTGTATGGCATCAAAGCCAACATTTTAATTTTCTTTATAGTCTATAATATAATTTTTATTTGTCTATAATTGTATGGTTTTAAAATCATCAATTTGAAAAATAGAAAAAAATTGAGAACATTAAAATAAAGTGGGCATATGTTGTAGCATATAATCAATTGTATATCTATATGTCTTCACTTAGATATATGAGGTTGTTGGGTCTCAAGTAGATCTTAGATTAATAGCTGAAGATCTGGGATTCAGTATTTTTTATATTCCTTGGCAGTAAATACGTGGAAGTGAGAGGACGGTGAAAAATGCCAAACCCGAAGTAAATAAAACATAATTTAATTCATTAGGCCCACCGCAATCAGAGAAGAGTTGAAAGGGGGTTACAGCATTGATTTTCACTCCAGAAGAGAGCCTCCTCCCTTACTGGGTTCTAGGTTGGATAACACTTATGAGCACCCTCTCCAGCTGCCTTTGACAGATCTTGGACATCTCTTCAAACCTCTTCTTAATGTACAAGTCACTTTGGAAGGTCTCATTCTTAAACAAAAGTAAATTATAATTTTCAAACTTTATTGGACCAAAAATTATAACCTACATTAACTAAAGAGCAACTGAATGTGCCTTTAATGATACCTTCTTATTTATAATTAGGAAAAATAGAAAATGACCTCTAACCATCAATATAGTATATCCTCTGGAGAACTTGAAATAGCAACCCTTTCACCCCTTAATATTTTTCACCCATGGAATCATTCACCCACGGTGAACTTTCCTCCTTGTCTTCACCTTGGCCTTTGAAATGGAACTTACGCAGTATTTTCTGTGTGCATTTAATATGTAATACAAGATACATTTTAAAACTTACATTTTTACGTTCTCCTTCTTGCCTTAATTACATGTAACATGAAGCTTATGTTTTAAAGGGCATGAGCTCTCCAGTTTTACAGCATCATAAAAAGAGTTTACGAGCATTTTGTTAAAAATTGGTGCCTATGTCATTGGCAGGGCATGAAATTATTTGCAGCTACTTCTTCTACTTATAAGATAAAATTTGGTCTGAATTAAGAACAGTGCAGGGGGAAACTGAAACAATGCCTTTGTAACCTAAAATGAATTCAGTCATTAAATGACACAGATTTGGGTTCATCCGTTTCTACCACATGTGTATAACCTCTAGGGAAAAGCTGGTCTCTGTTCATACTTGTCTCTAAAAAGTCCCCATTTCAATGCAAAATCAATGGCATGTTTTTGAAAGGGTGTGGACCAACCCTGAGCACATTATTCCTGCCAAGAACAGGACTCATTTCAATAGGATGGAGTTCCCAGGGCCATGTTATTGGTAAACACCCAGAACTTTCTCTTGGCCACCTTTCCTACAAATAAATTGATATCTTTCATGAATTATTTATGGGTTCTGAGATGAGTCTGAAACAGACATTGCAGCTCAGGTTCTTATTTCCCAGAAGAATAGGTAGTCTCAAGTGAATGACTGGCTAAATGGTGTTTTTCTGTTTCCTGGGGTCATCAAAGTCTTTGAAGTACTGAGGTTCTGGATACCAATTTCTGTTCCAATGGAAGCCTCCCTGGGCATCATCTTCAGTAAGCTGTTATCTAATACAGTGAAAATAAATGTTTTCACCTCACCACTGAGCACTGATTTGTTATGCTGCCTCTGCAGACACAAAAGACAAAACTGTGGGGCCAAAACCAAGCCTTCCCTGGTTTGTGTGAGGGCAGAGTGCTATCAAATAAGGAACTCTGAAACAGGAATTCTGGACTATTTTAAACAAAAACTCATACTGGATAAATATGCATACAAACATGTGTGTGCAAATATACATGTGTATGCATACACACCCCTATAAAATGAAATAAATAACAGAGAAGTACCAAATAATCTTATAACCATTGTATTCGTTTCTTTAAACTATTTCTCTCATTTTTGATTTACAGTAGTATGTAAAATCTTTTGACTAACAGGTTCTCTATCTCTGGATGCCTTAGCCAGGTGCTGGTCTGGACATGTGCAGAATGTGGCTGGAGGCCTCTGCCAAGCAGAGCAGGGAGGCTGTGCTAGAGGAGGTGTCTGGCAGATGTTTCTTTTGGGAGGTGACAAGTGACCGAACTGCCAGAAATCATCAGAATGAGAATATGCTAGGAAAGGTTTGACTGCAGTCATAAGGGCTTCCACTATTAAAACTACAAAGAGAACCCAGGGGGAAGTAAGGGGACTGGGCAGCTCTGCACCCTGCTGAAAAGAAATGAATCAAGAAGGCTGTCTTGTGGGAATTACTCTTAGTAGAGACGCCTGTCATGCAGTCTGGCTCTTTGCCCTCCTCTCCACGTCCCTGCTTTCCTGAGTGGCTCTGACCTCACAGTGTTTACCTACTGGCAAATGCTAACATGGATGAGGAGTAAGAAGGCAATGGCAGCGTGACCGAGTCCTGCAAGCTGTGGCGGAGGGCATTGTTGGGTGGAGGGCTCTTGGCAAGATCACAGTTCTTCAGCTCATTAGGTCAAAACATAGCAACCCCCACCCCAGTCGAATTTTAATTCAGTCTCCACCTCCTTGACTGGATTTAATTCCCCATTTTGTTACTTCCATAGTCCCTATCCTATGCTGTTGCGCTACCCCATGTGAACTCTGAGGACTAAGAAGGGCTCCTGGTGGCTACCTAAGCTCAAACAAACAACAACAAAAGCAGAACCTAGCAGCTATTTCTGCACAGGGGCCTCTCACTCAAACTGCACTTTATCAGAAGCCTCTTCCCTAAACTGCCTGCCCCTGTGCTGCTAGACTACCTATCTCTGTCTTGCTACACTGCCTGCCTGCACTATTTCTGCCATTTGAGCTCACCCTTATAAAGTAGTTCCTGGAGTCCTGTTTCAACCAATGAGACTGAGGCTTTCCCCATCCAATCGGAACTGCACAGCTCTGACCAATCAGAGCCTCTTTATTCTGACCAATCAGTGACCAAGGGCAGAGACTTCTAGCTATATAAGCCAGCTCTCCTCTGGCTCAGGGAGCGCAGTTTCCAGGGGAGACTGAAGATTGCTGTTCCCTGGCTGGAGCTGGAATACCGAGGCTGTCTGGCCAGAGCAGAGTGGAGCAGGCCTGAAGGGAGTGGAGCTGCCTAGCTGAAGAGGGGCCTGACCCGTGGGTTGCCACACGCCCTGCTGCTTTCACAGCAGGCACCCTGTAGCACTATGAAGCTCTTCCACACCAGTGCTGTTTTCACTGCCATGCTATATTACCTTCAAGATGTTTGCACTAAATAAAGTTTCCTTCTTCACACCTCAAATGGGAGATTCCTGTTGGCATTGAATTGGCGTGCCAACCACCACTGGTTGACACCCATTATATTATAATCATCTGTAATCACCTATTTATCCCACTACCCTTAGCCCCTCTTGACTCTTCTTACTCATCTTTTTACCATATAGTATCTAACAGAGTAGGAGCTCATCAGATATTTTCCCCCATGATCTCTTCTCTGATTACCACTTCTCAGCTTAGATGCCATCTCCTCCAGCAATCTTTCTCTGATTCCCCAAATAATGGTCAAGTGTCCTTTCTTTGTGTTCCCTTAGCACTCTCTATTCACTCTATGCCGACCTCTGTCTTTGTCTATTTAGTAGTCTATACCCTCTAGAATGCAAACACCGTGATGAAGGGACTGAATTTTTTGTTTGCTTGGTTGTGTCTATTTATTACTTTAATTGTTTTATTGAGATAAAATTTACATACCATAAATTTCACTCAAGTGTACAATTCAATGGTCTTCAGTATATTTACACAGGTTGGTAACCATCACCATAGTCTTTCAAACATTTGTGTTATGCCCAAAAGAAATGTAGCAGTCACTCTCCACCCTCCTCCACCCCTGGCCTGAGGCAACCACTGATCCACTTTCTGTTTCTATACATTCACTTATCCTGGACATTTCATATAAATGGCATCATACAATATGTGGTTTTTTGCAGCTGGTTTATTTCACTTAGCATTTTAATCTTTGCATTCTTAGTTTAGAAATAAATTGCCTAGCACAGAGAGGAGACTCAATGAATTTTTATAAAATGAAAAATGAATACACAAATGTACTGTAACACTTTCTGGAGTTAGAATTTGTGCTCAAAATAGAACTTGTCTAAGAGGCTTTGACATAGCATTATGTTAGAAATGGCATTAGCGCTTCCAAAAACCCTCTCTAGCAAGTACCATTTGTTTGTTCCCCTTGTGTCCCAAGGACTGAGATGGACACATAAAAGGGAGTTGGGGAAGGTGTGAGCCACATATGGAGCTGCCCACCTGGACTCCTGGGAGGTTTTGGGGTGCTCAGGGAGCTGCCAACAACGGGTGCCTGGACCTAAGGCTTGCAGCACACACAGGTCTTCACTGTACCACACTCATTGCTCATCCCAGGAGTGGCTTATGCTCTCTCTGCCCTGCCTCTGTCAAAACTGGAAAGGGTCTGATGAAGTCATGCCCAGGGCTAAATGAATCATCAGTCCTTACAACTCAAGCCCTCACACAGGTACCGACGTTTTAAGAAAGGACAAAGTAAGACATTTTATTTGTGGAACTTTAGATATCAGTTATCTAGAAATGGGGCAGTTGGAAAACATGGAGAGCATCACATGGCATCCCAAACATTCTGCCATTCCCAAGAACAGAGGAGACAAGAGTGAAACTGTGCTGATGGACCCATCCAGAGCTGTCAGCTAAGTATATCCTAGAGTGTGTGGGAAGATGTCCACACAGGCCCTGTCTTTTGAGTGTGCATACCAGTAGGGCATGGCTTCTGACCTCTAGAATTATTCCATTAACTTTTTTTTCTACCATATTATTGTCAAATGCAATATTAATGTAGTCTCAAAATTCATTATTATTATGTCATAAATCTCCCTTTAACTTTATGTATAATAGGTATTTACAGATGCAAATCATGTTTAAATGAAAAGACATAATGGTTAAAAGAAGTATAGGCCATATTGTAGTAATTTTGCAGACAGCTGTTTCAAGTTAACAGATGTGTATTCCCAGTCTTGTGTATATGAGATACAAGTTAATGTCAACAGTACATTAACAATGCAACTGAATTTAATTATGAAATTGAAAACACTACGGGTAGAGGGATCACATTTTTACTGAAAAGTATAGGTAGGGAGACATCTGTTTCTGGTGAGTTTCAAATAGGTACTCTCATCTTTTACACTCACCAATTCCATAATTTTTTGCAACAGTGGATTAACGAAAAGATTTCCCTGCAGATTTTTTCCTAAAACAAGATGGCAGATATATTCTTTCACAATTTGATTTTGCAAGTGGTGTTATATATGCCTTTTAAATGTGAATCTGGAAAGTGTTAAGAGGACCAATTACAAACCATGAGAAAGATACTCTTACTTTTGCACAAAGTTGGGTCTGGAATTAAGAGCAAAAGGAAAGCTTCCTTGTTTTGTTACCAGATGGCTTCCCACTGTGTCCACAATTCTCTATTTTGCTATATTCTTCTCTTTGAAATCCTTTCCATTAGTGAAATCCTTACATTAACTTCCAGGGTCTCTGAAGGTGCTAATATCCTTGTGATACCATTGTAATAACCTGGTTGTGAATAACTGGAAAGGAGCAAAGGGAAAGCCAAACAGACACATGCCCAGTAAAGTCTGGGTGACGTAGAGAAGGTACTCGCCTGTCAGTCACGCCTGGGAGCAGGTCACTGGCCAGAGTAGGCATGGCCACTGCAAGCCTGGGAAGATGATATGCTTACACTCCTAAACAGAAGAGTTCTCTTTCTTGCTCTTTTGCCTCTTGGTCCGTGCTCCTGGCTTGCAAAGTTCACCTGTTCCTGCACTGGCCCACATGGCCCATGGTCATGTGCATCCCACACAAGGGACTAATGGACTACAAGTAGCCTGATGTTATATCGGACCCAGTTCAACCATGGAACAGAAACTCTGAACACTGGCTTTTTTTCTAGCTCTGCTGAATCCCTAACTGTACCTCTTCCAGGACTGGTTTAAGGGAAATGGGACTTTGGAAACCAAGGGATATAATTCCACACAAATAAAGCTTTCTACCACATCTCATCCTTCTGTGAAGGCCTCCAGAAATGCTTATTCCAGCAGCACCCCAAGGACCCCACTCCCACTAGCAATGGAGAAAGCCCATTCATGCATTTCTCCGATAACACTTGGAAGGCATAAATGAATTTAATGACATTATTTTTCTCCCAGCAGCTGGCTAAATTCAAGGCACTGAGTAAATAAAAGGACAGACATAATTTTGAGGGGACCCCTGTTGCAAAGAAGATTCCTCTGAGAGAAAGGTGAGCCTGAGAAGCAGAGGGGCATTGGCTGCCAGTGGGTCACTAGGACCGATTTACATGCTGTGCCAAGTTCACCTTTAAAGGCTAAACTTTAAAATCACAGCTGAGCAATGAACTTGGAGTAGTATCTCTGAGAAATTGCTTAAGAAATTGGAATTATTCACCTGGGGAGGTGAAGACTTTAGAGATGACCTGATTAAGCTACTCTCATTACCCACTGTCTTGCATTTTATCCATTCAGTTTAGTCAAAAGACCTAATAAATAGGACATTTCTTGCCCTCTCTGGTTTCCACCACTGCCCAAAACAGCAAAAGATAGTGCTTTATTGCACAATATGTACTTTCAAGCAGGAGCCCATGGCATCCAAAAACAGGCCACTTAAAGAGTTGCCAAGGATGGGAAGCATTGTTAAAGTGGAGACAATAAGTCATCCGCTTAACTGTTGATAGAAATAAAAAGTTTGTATTCGCCTTTATTGCTTAGAGGATTTGAATATGAGTGTAATCTGGCTGCGATGCTAACTATCTCAAGGATCGCCAGGACCAGTTTGGCTGCTCTGGTGGGCTGAATAGATAAAACTATCCATTCTCATGGCTCATGCAGGTGCATTTTCAGAAAGAAAAGGGGTCATTCAACCAAGTGTATGAGGATGGTCCTCTCCTTGTAGAGCCTCCAAACAAATTATTTCAGATCATTTATATGAGAACATAAGTTCATCAAGCTTCTAAGACGTGAGTGGTCCCTGAACATTTAGAGGGTTAAAGAACACTGTGGTGAAATGCTATGTGTTAATGGTTTTAAAAGGATTTTAAAAATCTGACTAGATATGGTTATTGTCTCAGGCCTCCAGAGAGGTAAGGTAGTTTAGTGGCCTGAAAATAAACTACAAATTCTTCTATCCTTTCTGTCTTTTTCATGCAAATAAAAAGCATAACTGTTACCTAAATGGAGTGTGCACCTCTTTGCAGTGATTATTTCTGTGTGACAAAAGTTTTCTTGGGGAAACAGGATTCGAACACTTAAACCACCTACCAATCCTTAAGATTCCAGCAACTTCAGCTCTTTTGGAGGTGGGAGCATAGAATACCACTAGGTAAAGTGAATCAGTGTTGTAGGGTTTTTTTGTTAATCCTCATCTGAGGATATTTTTCCATTTCTTTTTTTTTAGAGAGAGGGTGAAAGGAAGGGAGGGAGAGAGAGAGACATCAATGTGAGAGAGAAACATTGACTGGTTGCCTCCTGTACCTGCCCTGAGTGGGGCTGGGGATCAAACCTGAAACCCAGGTACATGCCCTTGACCAGAAATCGAACCTGAGACCCTTTGGTGCTTGAGCCAATGCTCCAACCACTGAGCCACACTGGCCAGGGCAGTGTTGTAGTTTTGTCCATCAAGTTACAAGAAGAAAAGAAATAGAGGAAGAGGCAACAGAACATGAGAAGAATAAGGAAAGAGATGGAATGGGAACAAGAGGAATTAAGGGGAGAAAGAAAAGGAGGTTTACAAAACCTAAGAAATGAAAAACATAAAAAATAAAGAAAACCTAAGAAATGGTGGCAGATGTGATCTGGTATCATAATTATCAGTCAGCCAGATGGTCTAAAATTGAACCACAAATTCAGCAAATAGATTTTAGAGGATATGCCACAAACAGGCAACAAAGGCAAATAGTCTACAGTTGAAAACTAAAATTTTCAGTTACTCAGAGGTGTTTGGTTTTACTGCCAGTAAGTAACTCCACTACTGACAGAACACATAGATGCTCTTAATCAGAGAGGATAATTGTAGCCACAAGAGGAAAACATCTTATTTTACACTGACTAATTTTATTATTTTGAAACTGTCCTTTGGAAAGAACTAATCCTTTTCTTAGTTCAATCTTCAGAATCATGAGTTTTCTTGTTTTAGGAATAAACCTGATGACTGTAACTCAGTTGCTAATTGTATATCTCACATTTCCCAGTAATAAAAGTTGTCCTTTATTCTGACTCAAGTGTTCTCCATGTCGAGATTAACCCGTTAAGTTATGCAGTTATGCCAGTGAGGACTATATTAGGTTTTCAGTACAAGGCCGACCAATTTTTTGATTAAAAAATCAAAAACAAAAATAAGAATTATATTTAGACAGTGAATGTTAAGACCACTCAGTCCCTCTCCTCTACTAGACTGAAGAGCATTAGCCGATATCATCAAAACAGGAGACTGAAATATTCTTTTACAGAGAACTTGACCAGCTTAAGAGACAAAACATAAATACACTGATGTTGAAGATTAGCTAATAAAATGACACATCGAGATCACCCTAAAATAAAACCCAAAGTCAATTATTCCTACCCACATGCTCAGAGCTTCTAATCGGCTTTTAAATACTCCGCTCATAATCATGAGCAACAACCAAGGATGACCAGACATCTGAGGCAAGCTTCTAAAATGACAGAGGCAAAGCAAACAGAATAAAGCAACTAGGAAGAAGCTGGGGAAAGAAAGTTCCAAAAAAAAGGTCATTAATATACTATGTTAGACAGTGGCCCCGCAATATGTCCACATCTTTATTGGTTTTCCAGGGCTATCATAACAAAGTACCACAAATGTGGTTGTTTAAAATAAAACAAAAAGTGATCTCTCAGAGTTCTGGAGGCCAGAAATCTGACCAAAGGTGTCAGCAGAGCTGCACTCCCTCTGGAGGCTCTAGGGAATAATTTGTCCTTGCCTCTACCGGCTTCTGACGGCTTCCGACGTTCCTTGTGGCATTGCTCCAAAGTCTGTCTCAGGTTTCACGTGCCTTGTTCTCCTCTGTATCTCTATCTTCTCCTTTTCCATCTCTCATAAGAACTCCTATCATTGGGTTTAGGACCCACCCAGATGATCCAGGATGATCTCCTTCAAGATTCTTAATTTAATTACATCTGCAAAGAAATGTATATAATTCAGAGAAATACAAATAAAATTACATTCACAGGTTCTAGGTCATAGGAAGTAGATATGTGGACATATCATTCGGGGGACCACCACTCAACCCACCACAATGCCCCAATCCCCAGAACCTATAAATATGTTACCTTAGATAACAAAAGGGACTTTACAGATGTGATTAAGGATCTTGTGATGGGGAGATTTTTCTGAATTATCCACAAGTCTCCAATATAATCACAAGGGTCTTTAAGGCAAGAGGGGCACAGTCAATGAAGGAGATATGACAACAGAAGCAGAGGTCAGAGTGATGTGAGGAAGACAACCACTAGGCAAGGAATCAGACAGCCTAGAGAAGCTGGAAATGGCAAGGTAACAGATTTTTCCCTAGAACTTCCAGAAGGAACCCAACCCTGTTGAAGAATTATAGACTTCTGACCTCCAGAACTGTAATATAATAAATGTTTGTTATTTTAAGCCACTAAATTTGAGAATTTTTATAGCAGTAATAGGGAATGAATACATATACTCAAAATGATGAGAAGATGAGTGATATATCTTAATATATCACTGAAGCCCAGCCAGTGTGGCTCAGTGGATTGAGCGGTGTCCCATGGACTGAGAGGTTCCGGTTTGATTCCCAGTCAGGGCACATGCTGGGTTGCAGGCTTGATCACCAGTTAGGGGTTTGCAGGAGGCAGCCGATCGATGTTTCTCTCTCACATCAATGTTTCTATCTCTCTCTCTAAAAAATCAACAAAAATATATTTTAAAAAATACATATTTAATATGTCACTGAAAATTACAAGATACTACTTCATTTAAAAAAGGAATATGCAGAGAACATTAAGAAAAGTACTTGTGGAAGTCATACACACACACACATATACTAGCAGAAGTGATAAATTCAATAGAAATCAATAAAGATATAATTGAGGAAAAACTCAGATATTAGAGGGAAAAAGATATGGAAAATATTGCAGAATAATTACAAAACTTACAGAATCAGAAAGTTGATCCAACAGTCACAAAATAGGAGTTCTAGAAAGGAGAAAGAAAATAGAGGAGAGAAAATCAGCATATAAATATTTTGAAAATGTTTTATTCTACAAGTGAAAAACATGAGTTTTCATACTGAGATGACCTACTGAGTATCTAGACCAATTGATAAAAAATATACCCACATCTAGGCACATCATCATGAAATTTCCAAACATTATGAAGAGAGAGAAGATTCTAAAATATATCAGACAAAAAAAATAAATTAATATATAAAAAATCTGAAATTAGAGCACTGGATATTTAGAAGTTTTAATAGTAACAATGAAAACTAGAAAACAATGGAGAAATCTTTTCAAAATTCTAAAAGAAAGTTGCTCTTAATCTATAATTTAATACCTAGCCAAAGTATTAGAATAAGATAAAGCTATTTTAAGATAAACAAATTCTCATAAAATTATTTATATACACTTTCTCAGGAAGCTATGTGCTCCACTAGAATAGGGGACTAAACCAAAAATGAGAAAATAAAAGACTCAGAAAATGAGGTTTCTACACATACACAAGGAAAATGTGACCTCTGGGATGATGATGAAGCAGATTGCTTTTGACACTGGGACACCAGACGCGGAGGCAACCGTTCCAGACTGGAACAGGTCAAGGAACATCAGGAGGTACTGTGTCAAAAGATGAAATTGATGGAATTTCTGATTCATCTCAGATTCAGAAAATTGATGAGGTTTGGGTTTGAACTCATGATAATGACATAGAAACCAGGCAAATAGAGAAAAAAGGCAAGAAAAAGAAATTAGTCATAGTACACTATCTAGCTTAGCATGAATAACATTGTATGTCATAATATTATAAAAGCTGACTGCAAATCTAACTCCAGTCTTGAGATATCTATATTGGGAATACACAAGATACAAAAATACAAGTGTGCAGGGGGAAGCAGGTGAAACAAAGTAAATCCTCGATTTCCACAGTGAAAAGTCATGTATAATGTCTAAAAATTTTTTAAATTAAGAAGTAACAGTATAAGTATGATATTTAATAAACTGGAGCAAAATACCCAAGGAATTCAACTCAAAGAGCTAAAAGCTATTACTTCTAGGGAGAGATAAATAGTAAGTGAAACTTACTATTAGTAAGTTCCTTACTATAAATAGTTGGGAAACTTGTTTTTTATTACAAGACTTAATAGAGGCCTGGCTGGTTTGGCTCAGAGGTTAGAGCGTCGGCCTTTGGACCAGAGAGTCCCGGGTTCGGTTCCCGCTAAGGGCACGTACCTCAGTTGCAGTTTCTCCCTGACTCTTGTTGGGGCCCTGTGGGTGGCAACCAGTCGGTGTGTTTCTCTCTCTCTTCCTCCCTCTCCCCCTCCTGCTCTATCTGAAGATAAATGCAAAAATGACCTCAGGTGCGGATAAAAAAAAAAAAAAAAAAAAGACTTAATAGAATTTTTTAATCACTTCACATATAATTTTTTCAAACCTATGGTATTGTGAGAATTTTAGTAGGATAATGTGTGTGTGTGTTTAAGTTGTTTTGAAAAGCTCCATTGATTCACTATTGTACTACTTTGATTAGATGACTGAAGGGTACAACCTAAATATAAGGAAAGATTCCAAGACTTGCTGTGGGCTACTACATAAAACTAAGCCAAAAAGATAAACGACGCTGTGTGCTCTTCATCTTCCTAAGTGGGTCTTCTATTTTCTCCGGCTGTGAAATATATTTATGACTTTCAACTCCTTTTTTAAATTTATTTTTGAATTCCAAGTCAAGACACACCTTAAAGCAAGCAATTAACAAAAATAACCGTCCATTATGTATTTTCAAATGACTTAAAATATCCTGAACAAATATAGCATATTTCTTTTTATGCAGTCACAAGCAGCTATAACATGTTTTGTCTAGTCTGAAAATTTATGCAATCTACAAATAATTGTGCCTAAATGAGTCAAAATATTTCTTCAGCATTTTTATGAACATCTATATATGTATATCAATATTATAATGCATCTCTCAAAATTTTCCTACTGATTGTAAGCCCCTCATTGATGATCTATTTTGTAATTAGCCTCACGCACCTTTCTAACCTCATATTGATTACTCTAGGCCACCCACCATGTTTCTGGGCTACTTGCCTGAGCTGACAATGTGTGAGGGACCATGAATTCATTTTAATCTTAGCTAAGGAAACCTCAAGCAGAAAAATAAACCAAAGAAAGAGTTCTAAAGTTTAAAAAAGTAGAAGAGGACATTGTTTAGGGACACTGATTTTTTGTGAAATCATCCCTCTGGGTTAATCTGTACTGTTGAGGGTGTCTTACCACAGCGGCCAAGTGCCTATACTAACTACTTCCTACATGAATGCTAATTATCACTGCATAACGTCTTTTCTCAGAATAGGGTCCATAGCATTTGCCTCATAGTTATCCTGCCTATAGCTTCCATGAAGGTTCTTAGTCTGCCTGCCCTTCGATCTTGAGGGCTTACAACACTACATGAGCAGGACTGATTAACTTCCCCTCTCTGCCCAAGAAAATGAGGACATCCTTCTAAAGTTCTGTACTCTCATTTCTTTCTTCTATGGTAAGGAAATCTGTACCCTATTCCCTACCTCAATAATTACTTCTCCCCTGTGGAGAAAGAGTGGCTAGTCAATTAGTTCCTGTCACCAGTGGGTACCCCAAAAGCAAGATGGCTCCAACTTCCCTCTTCATAGGCCTAGACAACCTCAAACAGAGTGAGCTCTCCTCTCCACTGTTGCCTTATCCTAGCCTCTTCTGTTGAGGTTCAGCTTTTCAGCCTGAGACTGGGTCAATATACTGGATCAGCCTTTCTGTCTTCAGTCCAGGGGGAAGGAATAGGAAACTTCACTTTGCATAATCCAGCTCTACTAGGAAGCCTTACACTTAATAAAGCTGATACTTTGCCCAAACTGGTTCAGTTCCCTCTCTGCATGCTTTATTCATCAGAACCCCTGGGGCAGGGAGGGGGGTGGAGTATGAAGGGTAAGATTCCAGCACTGAACCCCACCCTGGACTGCCAACAATTACTATAAAATTAAGATATGCTGAAGGCCAAATCAGTTCCTGAAGGAAACCTCCTTTCAGCCGAAGCCTGCCATAACTCAGTTAACCTACAAGGCAATACGAGCTCTCTCCCCAAAACAGCATTAAAAAGTGGCTCCGCTGTATTTGTCTGGTGCTGGTTTCATGAGTGTGCCCTGGGGATTCCAGACAATACACTGGTGCTATAGTAGCAACTGGAATCTTTTACCCAGTCGGCTGGACTCGGGCTTTGTTCTGGCGTGTGGCCCAGTATATCAATATTGTGGTTTTAAGCCCATTTTGGAAGCTGCTTCACTAAGCCATGTGACAACCCCAAAAGTTGGTCTGGCACCAGAAGTCTTCATCAGATGGCGAACTTAAGAGCCCTCAAGTCGGCTGTTTTTGTATTGATGCCTCCCTTCCCGTAATCATTAACAGAAGGTGAGAAGGCTGCAGTTGGAACACACCTCACACCTATTATGCAGTTTGTGTTTATGTCTCTGAACCCTCGTAAATCTCCTGGGCTCTGGGCACTTGCCTACTCAAATAAAAGTGTTCTCTGGAGGGAACTCCAGTAAGAGTTTGAATTATTAGCCTCACTCAACAAACTTACCTGAAAGGAGCACATGGCACAGCTACAGATTTGTCAGAAAGATGTGAGTATCAGCTTATTTACTGATTGTAACACTAGCAGAGCCCAAAGCTGTGAATACTAGGCACAGCCATCTGGTGGTCCCCTTGGAACTTGCGCAAATTACGTGGCACATACTAATGCAATGTACTAGGTATAAGTCATGGCAAATTTCCAATTGAAAAGTGGCAAATCAGTGGATTATGTCAGTGCTGACAGCTCTCAACTTAATGCTTCATTGATTCCACTCTTAGTAGAGATTCCTTGTCTGTTAAAACAATATCCACACAATCATTGTTGAATGCCTACTACACACTCAGTCTTGGTGTAGACAATGAGGAGGACATGTTGCAAAAGAATTACTCATACTCCTTGATTTGAAGGTGTTTATAATCATTTTGGTAATTTATAATCTAATTGGTAGGAGAAAATAAGAAATCATTAAAGATTTCTGTCAAGAAAGTGAAAAAATTAAAGTCAAGTTTCAATGTGATTCACCTCTGTGTGACAATTGAGACATAAGTGAATACCAGCTGGTATTTGTTGCTTGGTCAGATTAACCAACTCCACTTTGACATGCTATCCACCCATAATGAGGAGAGTAACCAACATGTGATCAACAACCCTGAATACAAAAGCAATTTCAGCATTTGCTGATTTGGGGCATTTTATTGGCAGAATATAATTTATTACATCACAACAATTAAGTCTCATTATGCAGACCAACAGTTATACTAAGAAGGACACAAGCAAGCCTTTCTAAATGACTTTTCCCTCAAAATGTTCTTTAAAATTTCAGATTGTTCAATTTTTGTAAAAGAGAAAACTTTTTTCCACTATAGACAGCCCAGTGATCTCTCCATAAATAATAGTCTAAAAAATGTAAATACTTGATTTTTGAAGTTGTTTTCTTGATAACTTATTAAAATTGACAATAATTCATTAATTGATGGATTTGTTTTGTTTTACAAAATCCAGGAAACTGTTTTTGAAATGGATACCGAGAGATTCAACACCCGTCATGTCTTTCAGTCTCGCGTGTTTGCTTACTTGTGCCCTCGGGCAACAGTGACCACTGTTGTTTGTCAAGGATTGTGGTTTACTTTTATTCCCTCATTCCAAAAAGATTGCATAATCTGTATAAATACCACTAGAGATAATCCACTTTATATTAACACTTTATGAAGCATCTTCAATCTTAATTTCTAGGACAAGTAAACAAAACAATTTCACATTTGTAGTTGTGGAAATTTTAAAAGCAAGCCAGCATCCTTTTCCAACTCCTGCTCTTTCTGTCACTGGTATCTCCTCTGTCGCTCCAAGACTGTCATTCTTACAGGCTTTTCCGGCCACCAAAGGACAGCAGGACATCCAGAATGCCATTCTCTGCCCCTGCCTGAGAGCCAGTAGCCACAAGCCTGTGCTCTGTTCCACACTGGTAGCATCCAGGTGGAATTTAAAATAGAATGGATGGGGACCCAGTTATGTAAAACGTCACCTCTGGTCTTCTGTTCTATCATGGGAGTTAAGACCAGCTGGGGTGCTTCTGGTATCAGTTTTCAGTACATAAGTCTCTGTGATCTGCAGCAGAAATTCTTACAACAGGGCCCTTAGAAGTCTGGTCCTCTGATGGACTGCCAGAGGCAGAGTCCAAGGCATATCTGTGCAGGCAGACTTTTTGCTGAGTTTCCCAGGGACTGAGAGAAAACTACCAGAAGGAGCAGGCTCCTCTGGGTTCTACAGCTAACATTCTACAAATGTCCTTAGTGGGAAACATGATTTATGGCCAGCCAGCTACTTATCTGGTTCACTTTGCCCAGCTGATCACAGATGACCACTGTCACACATTCACTCCCTCGAGAGAGCTCCTTTGAGTGAAATAAATATGGTTGAAATCTGACTCTCCCCTCCCAAATATCCTTTTCTAGAATATAGCTCAAAACACCTTACTCTTGCTAGAGAAACCAGTTCAAATACATGTTGTCTTTGTAGAATCAAGAAGCTACAGATGCTTCAGTAACCTGTACAAACCGTGGAGTCACTTGGTGCTTTATTAACAAAACTAATCAAGGTAGCTGGATTCATCATGAGATATCATAATATCAGCTCTCATTCATAAACAATGAATGGTGTGATCTCTGCAACATTTTACAGGGATGGGCACCTGAAGCTTAGAAACCTTACATAACACAGTAAACACCAGGTCATATTCTATTGGCCAGTTAGTATTTGGTCCTCTTTCCAAATTAGAAAAACATAAATAGAAAATGAGGTTCCTGCCTGCTGCTAAAGAAGTTAACAATTTGAAATGTGTAGTTGTGTATATATTTGGATATGACCCATTATTTACTTTATTTTTCAACTCTATATAAAGAGCATAATCCTCACCAATGATAGTAGAGATGAACCACTTTATATTAAAGGAGATCAATTAAATTATGAAAGAGCTCCTCGCTTTTATATTCCAGGATAGATAAAATATCTGTAACATAATCATTTGTTTTGTCCTTTAAGTAAAATTCCATATGACCTGAAAATATTATATTTTAAAGCCCAACCATTCAAAAAGATTTCTGAAATTAAAATAATTCACTGTAATTAAAATACAGAAACAAAAGTAGAAATGAAGATACAAGATGGGGGCCAGAAAATTCTAGCCTGTGCCACCTGAGAACTGGGTCCCTCTCTCAGGTAGACAATCATTTGTCAATGCCTAGGGTTTCCCTTTCCTAAGAATGCAAATCCACTATCAAATGCAGTCTTCCCACCACACACACACAAAAACACACACACTAGGAATCAGCTCTCTCCCTCCAGCCCAATGGAAACTCCAGTAAGAGATTCAGAACTGAAAGAAAGTTTTGATGATTCTACAGATGAGGAAACTAAGCTTCAAAACTGAAATTAATTGCACTCAAGTCAGCCCGCTGCTCTTTGCACTGGTCCTCCCAGCTCACAGAAACCAGTCAGCAAGGAAGGTGGGAAATGGAAGGATGTACATGCAGACCGCCATCTGCCTCAGAGAGAACCCCTCAGGAGACCCACCCAGGTTCCGAACTCCACTACCATTTAGCTGAGTATTATCTCCCACTTTTTAACTCATAATAGAGGCTCAATATATATTTTTCAATGCAAAACATATGGTTTTGGTTTATTATCAGGCAACAGAACTCTGATGGAGATAATCTGTGAACTGTGTTGTAAAGAACTATGAGATGCAAAAGAGAAATTTAGACCTTGACTCAGGTAATACAGCAGTATATCATGGTGAAAAGAATAAAACCTCTAAAATAAGATTTTTTTTACTCTACTACTAACTAGCTGAGTGACCTTGAGCAAGTTTCTTAATCTCTCCAAATTCATTTCCTTATCTATAATGAGAGAGGGAGGAAGGGAGGGAGGAAGAGAGAGAGAGAGAGAGAGCGAGAGAGAGAGAGAGAGAGAGAGAGAGAGAGAGAGAGAGAGAGAAAGGGGGGGAAGGGAGGGGAGGAGGAGAGGAAGGGGGAAGGGGGAAGGGGAAGGGAGGGGAAGGGGAGGAGAGGGGAGGGGAGGGGAAGGAGCACTTTATACTTCTCCCATTTATCACACTGTATTATAATTGCTTGCTCAATTTCTATCTTTTCAACCAGGCTGTGAACTCTGCTACCATTTAAGTCAGTTTTATTCCCCACTTTTTAACTCATAATAGAGGCTCAATATATATTTTTTTTCAATTAAAATAAAACAAGCAACTCAACAACTTCCTTAAAACATATACTACTAAAATCAGCCTAGAGAATTAATGTTCTCTACTCTCCCAGTCCTGAGGTTGCTTTCTCTTCTCGTCCCTCCTCCTGTCCACTAGTTTCATCATTTAGGCCACTTAGATATCTGCTCAGAATGTCCTCATTATGTTAATTCACTCAATAAACTGTGTTCAAAACTAGGATCTCATGTACTGGGCCCAAAGGTGGGGGTACAGCAATAAATGCTTCAGGACCCCTCCTGGAGAAGCTCACAGAATAAAGTGGGCTTGGATGAAGGCTCTGAGCTGCAGAGAGGCCACTAGCCAATCGCCAAAATAATTCTGGATCATTAACTACACCCTATCATCAACTTGACTCTCTAAAAATTACAATGTGGCTTACTAGTACATGGTGTTCATTCAATAAATATTTGTTGAATAAAGGAATAAATGGGATAGGATAGGAATTTCAGTGAGCTTTTATTGCTCTGGGCTGCTATAGGAGATATGCAACAAATTAAATCCTTTATTTGAGGATAAAGCAAGTAGAAAGATCTTTTATTTGAGTAAATCTGGATTTTGGCACCCACTAAGCTAGTCTGTCCACGTGAGAATTTACAAATATTTCATAAGTCCTCTGAGGACTCCAAAACATTTCCTGTCCCCAACTAGGTGAGACAGGGCTTTCTGATACCACAGCTAACAATGTCCCACTTGCCTTCAGAGTTTTCCCAGAGAATGCAGAACACTGGTTAACTAACCTTCTAAACTTCAGGCACCATAACAGTCTGCTTTTGAACTCTCTTTGGCTCCAACGAGGACCTGGCTGGATTCCATTCTCTTCTTTACCAATAATCTCAAATTATTTTGTTTTAGACTCCTCTCCACGGCTGGTTTGTGTACTCCAAGGAAGGGATGTTGTCTTTATAATTTCCCACAGTACTTACTGGCCACACGGTAGGTGTTTAATAAGTATGTTTTTAAAATCTGTCTTCAGGTCCCGCTGGTGTGGCTCAGCCGTTGAGCCTCAACCCATTCACCAGGAGGTAGCCAGTTTGATTTCAGGTGGTGACACATGCCCAGACTGTGGGCCTGATCCCCAGTGGGGGGCATGCAGGAGGCAGCCAATCAATGTTCTCTCTCATCAATGTTTTTATCTCTCTCTCCCTCTCACTTCTCTCTCTAAAATCAATAAAGGTAAAAAATTTAAAAAATAAAAAATAAAATAAAATCTGTCTTCAGTTGTAGCCGTGACTAAAGTCTCCATTAGAGCCATAATGTGGACTGCAGAAAGGGGTAAAGACACAGCTCCCCTCTGTTCTAGAACTCTCCAGAGAGTTCCTACACACATTCTTTCTCCGAGCTCCATCTTCTGACCATGCTCTCAAGGATGTGGAATGAAAGACAAACCGGGTAAGGGAAATCACACAATACGATTTGAATATAGTAGGTTATATGCTAGGTTGGAACCTTCCCTTTCGCTAAAAATGAAAGCTTGCACAGATGACGAAGGTCTCCAGCCTGACAGCATTTCACCCTTCCTCTAAAGCTTCCTGACACATTGAGACCTCAAGCAGGGTGTTGAAAGGTCAACTTGTTTGGTACCAACTCTGACTCAAAAAGATTATTCTCCTGTGAGGTGAAGGAGAGGAAAGAAACAGGGACAGTGAGATTTTCCAGCCACTCCACCCAGAGGGTAATTAATCCAAATGCAACTAGGGTGGGTGGAACTCAAACATCTCCCACTCGATCCACGCCTCCACCCAGGGTTGTTGAGACAGAAGCGCCCCTTATCAGTCTCGGGTTGAGTTCACTACCCTCCCGCAGAAACCCGCTCTGGAGACTGTGTCTGGAGGAAAGGTCACGAACACACGGGGTCTGGACGCGCTGCGGGAGAGCTGCGGGCCCCAGCGCCCCCTGCGGAGCCCGCTCTGGGCCAATGGGAGCCTGAGGTCGATGGCGAGTGCGGGGCGGCGGCTGGGCCAATCAGACTCCAGGCGCGGCCAGGGGGAGGAGATGGGAGGAGAGGCCGGGGGCGATGGAGACAGAACTACATCAACAGACGTTTCTCACCTTGGAATGCGAGGGAAGCTCTCGCATCTCCTGCACATCTCCAGCTGCGCGCGGGAGGACAGCCTCAAGCAATTTTCTCCACCTCTTCACACTGCTCACTGCAAGTGAGGGGAGGCTGCTGAGAGCCCCTATCCCTGCTGGCCTTCTTTCTATGTTGTCTGCAGGGAGGGACAGGGAGAGAGAAAACTTGGTGCTGGGGAGCTGACCTCTGGCCTAGCGGCCTCTGAGCACGTAGGGCAGAAGAGGGGTTGTCTGGGGTTGCGGGAATCCATGCCGGGGCCATGAACAGAGCGGCGCTCCTGGGACTGTCCCGCCTGTGCGCGCTGTGGGCAGCCCTGCTCGTGCTGTTCCCCTGCGGAGCTCAAGGAAACTGGATGTGAGTATGGGGACAGCGGGGACGCACGGGGTATGTGACAAATGGGGTGCCCAGCCTCAGGGAACTTTCAGCTAAGGCGGGGGAGTAGGAGCGGTGACCCTAAGGCGGGTGACCTAATTTTGAGGAAAACATCTGGGATTGGGGAGGAGAGCAGGCGAGCCACATACGTTAGGAGCGACCGTATCTTACAGGTGGTTGGGCATCGCCTCCTTTGGGGTTCCGGAGAAACTGGGCTGCGCCAACTTGCCTCTGAACAGCCGCCAGAAGGAGCTGTGCAAGAGGAAACCGTACCTGCTGCCCAGCATCCGAGAGGGCGCCCGGCTGGGCATCCAGGAGTGCAGGAGCCAGTTCAGGCACGAGAGATGGAACTGCCAGGTCGCTGCCGCCGCCCAGCCGGGCACCAGCCCTCTCTTTGGCTACGAACTGAGCAGCGGTGAGTCCGGGGACCCTTGGGGCTGGCGCGGGACGGAGGGCGACAACTCTTCCAATTCCTGTAAATAAAATAGATAGTACTTGCGTGGTCCCGTCGCGCTCTGAATCCCAAAAGAGGTCCTTTCGTGGACGGGAATTGGGAGCGACGGAAGCCAGACGCCGGGTGCAGGTGCGGTCCTGGAAGGGGTGATTTCCCAGGTCGAGTCCGCCGCTTGGAGCTGAGTTCTTCCTCCTACCCACTGTGCCCGGCTGGAGTTGAGGAAAAACTTTGACACTCCACCCCGCCGACCCCTCGGACCCGTAGCGCCCCCCTACGTGGGTGACCAGCTGGAGAAACATGATGTTGGCAGCAGGGAATGCTGCTGCTGCATCTGCTTTGATTTAAGCAGCTCCGCAGCGCACCGAGCCCAGGACAAGTGGCTAATTGCAGCGAAGCCCCACGTTTGTTGGCTCCTTGGAGCACCGGGTAGACGAATTAATGGTGATTTTTAAAAGGTATTGTCCTGGACAACCCAACGTGCAGCTAACCCGAGCACGACCACTTTGCTCACCCTCCGTTCTTTTCCTTCTCTCTCCCCTCCTCTGCGCTCACCCGAGGGGCGGGAAGCTGCAGTAAAACAAAGTTCCACTTCCACGTGCCTGGTGACTCGGTAAGGATAAAGAATCAGGGAACCAGGATTGTTCCAGGAATATTAGCAGATTCGAAGAATTTTAGGACCTAGGCGCTGAAAGATTCGTTGTTTTTCACATTCATTTCCGTTCTCCCACCACCTTTGACCCTTCCCCACCCGGTTCCTATACACACAGCCGCCAAAGCATGGCCTTGGCCCTGCTGCGTTCTGGCCGGCACACCCTTCCGGAGGAGCCCTGACACCCTACAGGGGAAAAGAAAGAAAAAAATAAAATAAATAAATACAAAATAAAAGATGTGTTCTTCA
This sequence comes from Tadarida brasiliensis, assembly GCA_030848825.1. Lineage (NCBI taxonomy): Eukaryota > Metazoa > Chordata > Mammalia > Chiroptera > Molossidae > Tadarida > Tadarida brasiliensis. The sequence continues at coordinate 27,030,733 of CM061267.1, read as the reverse complement.
AAGTTGCTGAAATACAGAGACATCAGCTGTTGAAAAGGTTTATTGGACAACGGGCGTGAAATTGTTTCTACCCTAATCTAAACATCTCCAAAGAAAAAATAGTCGCCTGCAGAGTCTCTTCTAGTCCATATTATTTAAGCTTTAATGGGCCTTTAATTTTCAAAGATTTTAGCTCAAACGCTATTGCAGGTGTGCTAAATACATATTCAATAATTTACGGTAACAATTTTTTTGTTGGTGACATTTCAGTTATCTTTCAGTTTGATTATCTTTAAGATTGTAAGAGGATTAGCTAGACTATATAAAATATATATAATGGTTTCGTGTTAATATCAGCATTGTTTTTCACGATATCCTAAAATAAAATAAAAGAGTCTTTAATGTGAAACTATACTATATAATTTATCTACCAATTGTTTCTTTTTGGTTTAATTTTAATTTGCTTTCTGATAGGTACTATTTATGTGAACAAAAATTGCACAAATTTTTCAGCTTGAGTTTTGTGAGAACACATTTTAAATTAGAAAAGAAACATAATCTGTGCTTTTGGGGGCATTGTACCATTTACGGTATCCACGCAAAGGATTTAAATTTGACATGCATTTATTGAGCTTTTATTGTCTATTAAACACTGAGCTAGGTGCCGACATACATTTTATATTTTAGATATTTTTAGGTATGAGAACAATGATATCCAACATGTGACAACCAAGAAGGATACTCAAAATTAATGCTGCTTAAAAGACTAGAACAATAAGAAATCATCCTTTCTAAATATGTACTCACCCGCTGTAAACAATTAAAAAATTGCTTCTCTGACAAGAAGATGAGTAGGAGGCTCTATTATGAACATAAACAGAGAGTGGTATGGCTCTTTCATTTAGCAATTTACGTTTTATTCTAGGCACCAAGGAAACAGCATTTATTTATGCCGTGATGGCTGCAGGCCTGGTGCATTCTGTGACCAGGTCGTGCAGTGCAGGCAACATGACGGAGTGTTCCTGTGACACTACCTTGCAGAATGGTGGCTCAGCGAGTGAAGGATGGCACTGGGGGGGCTGCTCCGATGATGTCCAGTATGGCATGTGGTTCAGCAGAAAATTCCTGGATTTCCCTATCAGAAACACCACGGGAAAAGAAAGCAAAGTACTGTTAGCAATGAACCTTCATAACAATGAAGCTGGAAGGCAGGTATGTATTAGAAAATGAAATAAAATTCAGTGCTTTTAGGTAAATAATATGAGGATTACATTTGTGCATAAATCTGTTCAAATGGTTTAGAAACAAACCATACTTGCAGTCTAAGAAATATATATGTATACATATATATAATGTATATAGACATGCATATACGTATGTATATATGTATATATGTGTTTGTTATATATGTATTTGTTATATATGTATAACTGCAAGTTTATATATGTTTTTCTTTCATGAGTCTATACTACCACATTGTTGTAGTTTAAATTTTCCATTTAACATGAGTGCAATCTTGTTATAGAATGTATATGTGATTGTATACTTCATATACCTGAAACGATAATTGTAAAATCAGAGATGTACAAGTGCCTGTTGGGTTCTTTGGTTCCACTCCCTTAGCTGGTTAGTGGCAGAGCCTGAGTACAATCTACAGTATTTGTCTTTCTAATGGGACTGGATCGAATTTCATTGCCTCAATGGACTTTTATTATTTTTTTACATCTATTTTTAGTGGACAATGGCTCCTAGATAGTTTATCAGTTTTGCCCTTACTTTCTCTAACAAATATTCTTGAATACATCTGGGATACACAATATTTAACTAATATTTTTTGTAAAACAAAGTTTTTTAAGGAAAATTGGTATTTTATTTAAAGCTATGTAGCTCCATTGTAAAATTGATAAATACAGATATATGTAAAGAAGTTATAGCTCTAGTAAATCTATGTATATTTTTTAATATAGATATATTAACGATTCAGCAGGAAGCAAATTTGAAGTACCACCATCTAATTAACAGCTTTTTATACTAAGTTTTCTTAAAATGGAATAAATGTGTAGCTTAATTTAACTTTTATATATTTACCTTAATAAATATTGACACAATAATATTTTAGTTCTACACCATAGTTAAATTACTTGGTAATTCATAGTGACTTTCCTAAAACAACCAAAACTTTTTTTTATGAATATATATTTTCTATCTTATAATACTCTTTTCCAGACAAGAATATCAGCACATATCATGTATTACTGTAAATACCCAGTAACCTGTAAAAGTCCCAAAGTAGTCATTGCAATCTGCCACATTCTCCTGAAATAAATTAAAACAAATTTCAGTATCTCTCACAAATATTTAAAGTATATGTTGCGTTTGTTTTACATTTTTGGACAGTGAAGAAATGGAACCCAATTAGAACAGTTGCAAGTTTCAGCCAGTTTTCTTTATTTAACCACTTTGGTTTAAAATATAAAAACAGAAAGCTCAATAAATATATCACCATAAGACATCAAATTCAAATTTGAATTTTCAATTCAATTTGAATATTCAATTAAAAATTGCAAAATAGGAAATTAGTAAATAGTTATGTAAACTTTTTATATTTTTGCTTAGAAAATTTTAAAGTTAATTTAAAGGAACTCTTGCTTAACACCATAGTTATGCATATATATCTTTTCCTTAAAGTTTTACATTAAAAAAAATTAAACTAATTAGTTTTTGCTGCAATTTAAATATTATCCAATAAAGGAATTTTTTATTATTTCTGGTATAGTAATATAAAAGAGGTTAAATGTAATTAACACATGTTCTTTAAAATGAGTTAATTGAGAAAAAAACATCAAGGTAAGACAAATTAACATATTTTAAAAATAAGAAAACAAATAAATATTTCTTATTAATTTAAAACTTAAATGTTCTTTAGTCATTCTTCAAATAATTTGTTAGGGATTTTTAAAATTTTAACTAGGAAACAAAACTCAGAAGCTCATATTATGACTCTCTTGAATGAAGTCATCTCTGAACTTACGAAATGTCTTAAAGTCTTCTAAAATGTATTTTATTAGTAATATTAGGCAGCTATTTAGTTTTATTCCATCTTATGTGAATTTTTAAATTATGTAACAATATTTGCCTTTGTAACTATTAACTTGGATCTTAAACTATTATTTATATTCTAATTTTATTAAATACATACAACTATTCAACATCAATTTTAATCCTTTGTTGGCAAAAAAAACCATCTCTTCACATTCCCTAAGTTTTTGCTATTATTCTCATTATGCAGAAAATAATTCAGCCAATACAATTGTAGACATTTTATGTAAACTTCAACTTTCTCTATTAAAATTTTTTTTCACATTATTCTAGATCAACAATTTTCCAACGGTGTGCTGTAAGAATTTTTAAAGCATGCAATACCTGACTAATGTCAGGGTCACTGACCTCTTTTCCCATAGATTGTCAAATAAAAAAATGACAACAGCTGTCCTGGCCGGTTTGGCTCAACAGTTAGAGTGTCTGCCTGCGGACCAGGGAGTCCTGGGTTCGATTTTGGCCAAGGGCACGTACCTCGGTTGCAGTTCGTCCCTGGCCCCGGGGCCGTGCTGGTGGCAACAATCGATGTGTCTCTCTCACATCAATGTTTTTTTTTTTCTCTCTCTCTCTCTCCCTCCCACTCTGTCTGAAGATAAATGTAAAAATATCCTCGGGTGAGGATTAAAAAAGAAAAATTGACAACAGCCAACACAATAGTCGTCTGGTGTGAATGAATCAAAATTATACCTTTTTTTTTTTTTTTGTCAGATAGGCAAAACAATATATTTCTTGGTGTCCTGCAGAATTGTGGTAATTAATTTATGTATGCCATGAGATGAAAAAGGTTGAAAATCACTGGTCTAGATAGAAGCTTAAAATATTAAAAAATATTACCTGGATATTTTTAGGGTACTACACTGATGTTTTTATTGGTCGTTTCTCATGAAGTATTACAATTCAAAGCATTTTTGTATTTTTCTTTCTTTTGATGGCCAAAAAAATTAAAACCACCACCACCACAACAACAAACCGACCAGGTTTCCAGGTTATTATCTATCTAACATGGAAGAACGATCAACTCCATTTTCAATATTGGCAAATAGGATTTTAAGTTAATAGGCATATTCTGAGTAAAGTTCAAGGTCTGCATTCAATTGAGTTGATTTTTCTAGTCTCAAAATCCCAAACTCCAAATGTCGAAAAGCGTTCAGAGAAATGTGGGTACTGGCGCTTAGTAGTGTTGTGAGCAGGATAGATGATTTTCTAACCGCTGACCTTAAATTCCCACTTGGTTTCTGACACCATTCCTAAAGTTATGACTCCAAGAATAATGTTGCTGAATGGTGATTGGCTAACAGAATGATGTGATGTCTTCCAGGGGCAGAACTTCTGGGAATAATGTGACTTGGAATATTTATGGGTATTTCTTTTGGTGTGCTTAAAATATTTCCATTCTTCCCATGTCCACCTCATAAACTTTTAAGTATCCCTACCCCATAATTTGTTTTATGATGACTAACTCAAAAAAGTGGGAAGGGCCCAACCCCAAATTTTCATTGACCTGTTTCAAGAATATTTATAAGTACTTGAAGAACACATAAGTGCTTTGCTTTTCAGCAGATTCAAATATATTTTTGGACTAAGTGGCACGAAATGGGTCAGTCAGAGGAATACAAATTCTATATATACCCATCCAATCTTACGTCACAGTTTTCATAAAAACTTAAACAAATCATCTGATAGTTGACAAAATGAAATGCTCATCACAAAATGTTTCACGACATTTTTGGTCATTTCTGTAAAGTTTGGATAGAGCAATATACTGGAAAATAATCACAGCCTGCTGCGTTACCTGAGTCAAAATTGTGGGACCAATCACTCCTTGGACCACTTCTCAGATAGGTTCTATCTTTACCTTTAAGCATTAATGATACATCTTTTGTATTTCACTTCATTAGAAATGCATCGAACCAAAACTTAACACAAAGGAGCCCAGTAGATTAAACGTTCCCTTCTTAATTGCTCTCCCATAGTTTAAAAATATTCCACCAAAATGCGCACATCTGTTTGCAATAGTTAACAAAACATTCCTCTGTTAATATCGTTATAAACCTTAACAACTCAACTAGAGTAGAGAAAGGAATTTTCTCATAACCACACACAACTCATTCAATTGATACTCTCTTATTTTTCCTGTTCTCCCCAAAATGCCTATGCTATCACTGCAGCGCAGAATAGCTATTTAACATTAATTAAGAATCATAGCTGAAAATCTCCAAAATATATTCTTTGAAGTGTTCATGCAATTTTATTAAATATACTTACATTTTTCACTTATATTTTTCTCTCTTCTACTAAAATTATTCAGTTTCATATAAAGATTTTATATCATGTATCACCAAACTTTCCTTATGTACGACAAATGTCTTAGCCACACTGTTTATTTTTCTGTAAAATTGGAATAATAAATACATGTTTATAACAACCTACATTTCTTCCTATAAAACTAAATTAAGTAAAATAATTTATGAAAATGTGCTCTGAGAGCACTAAGCTCTATAGTGTGTGTGTGTGTGTGTGTGTGTGTGTGTGTGTGTGTGTATCTGCCCTTGAACTCTGCATTTCATCAAATTCTTGTAGTGGTTATTATATTGCTTTATTTTAATCCCTATTGTCCAAGTTTCTTCCTTGGAGTATTATGGGGATATAATAATTTAAATTGCATGTCAACTTATTGGGATTCTTCTCCTTGAAGTTTATTTTTCTTTCTATACTAAAATATATGTATGTAAGGTAAAAACACTTTCTTTTTTTATAATTATTGTTAGGGACAAAAAGGTAATAGAATTAAAAGGTAATAAAATACCAGTTTTTTAAAATGCTACCCCTGAAAAGTTATAGTTAACTCCAGATATTTCACAGGGCTAGGTTTCCAAGACAGGAAAATTCCCCCAAAATTTTGATACAAATCCAGCAGGTTATATCACTGAATTTGAAAATCAGCCTCTCTCTTTATTCTTCAAATCTGTAAAGTCGTGTGTCACTCTTATGAACTACCACTGCTGTGGGCTGATGAATTGGATCAAGGTCTTCCAATACTATTGACCTCCCAGCAGTGACTCTTTTGTTTTAAGAAGGTGGTTTTTATTACTTCCTCCCAATTCAGATTATCAATAGAGAATGAGTTAAAACTGTTTAAGTGAGCTGGACTAATTACTCAATAAACATTTGATGAGCATCTACTCTGTCTGCTATGCTTTGCAAATTGGCAACACCATACATGATATTTGAACTGGTTAGTAAAAGAAAAAGTCAGGTCTTCAGTCATGATCTGAGCTAAGGGCAGCTTTAAATCACTAGGTGATGACTATAAGGAATGTCGATTAGGTTTAAACACATAATACATCCTTAGATTTTTCACTTTCTCTGAGTAATTTGTTTTATTATTACCTACCATTGATTGAGCCCTTTTTTCTAATCCTCCGGGCACTTAAAATCTGAACAGAAGTAGGCAGATTGTATTAATTTGAACATTTTAAAGAATTGGCTTTGTGAATATCGTATGCCATAAATTTAACCAAATAAGCCTGGTGCCATACTTTATAAATTGGGCTCATATCATTAAAAGGTACTTTTTGCCTGAGTTAATAAGAAGTAGACATATCTATTAGCTTCACAGTTTTGTGAATTTAAAAAGAGCGTGTGTGCTATAGTCTATAAAGAACAGGGTTTAAATACTATTCTGTTTATTATTTTAAACACCAGTAAGAAGTATCAAATATTGCATAAATCAATACCATATGCTCTCATTCAAGTTGCAAATATTATAAATTGTTTGAAATATTCTGTCTCATTAGATAGTTCAGAAACTTTGGTTAATTTGTTAGTAAATGTAACATCCTGCAAACATGTCAATGTCATGTTTGGTACAAAATGAATAGCAAAGTATAAAGCCCTGTCATGTTATAGTTTTGATAAGAACTATAAGTGGAATTTAAGCTGTGGGGTTTTTCCTTTCTTTGGTAAGCTTACACACACACTTTCCAAGTTATTGAATGGATAGATCAATTTTTCACTTTACCCAGTATGCTGACAGACATCAACTCTGCAGCTAGCCCCGATGATTTATTAATCTGCTTTGCCATCCTCTGGAGATTGAAGGAAGCTGTGCTGACTAGCCTGGTATGTAAGAGATTTAGAGCCCTAAAACTTTTTAAATCTCTATATTGTTTTTGCACTGTTAGCCCCATTTGAAATTTATCTCCACTCTTACTATACCTTCTTCAGAGAAAGGGGGCATTCATTTAGACCTTAATGTGTGCCAGGAGTGGGCTCTTACAGAAATGTGTAATCTCATTTAATTTCTCAGTCTGTATAAACTAAACGTAGCACATAGAACTGAAAAATTACATAAATATTATCTCCTTTCTATATTAGGATGTGCTACTGATAGGACATATGTTTTGGATTAGTTTTTTTAGAAGAGGGGAAAGATTTTCTGGAAAATCACACTCCCTGGCACCTTCTTGTTTTGTCTAACTTAAGTTGATTAGTCAGGGTTTCTCACGTGACCTGTGACCAGGGGATAGTAAGCCCCCCAGCCCCCATGAATGTAACTGCCTTTTTTACAGTGATCAGACTTAAGAACTCCCAATTCGATCAGTAGGTCTCACATCCCTTGATGCCCATTAGAATCATCTGAGCAGCTTTGTAGGAATACCACTACCTGGACCCCACCTTGACCTTTACATCAGAATCTCAGGGTTTGAGCATTGGCTATTTGTAAGGTTCCACAGATGTCTCCATGCATGATGTAAGTCCAGTATGACTTATCTATCAGTGCTTCTCAAATTTTAATGTGCATACAAGTCACCTGAGGATTTTATTAAAATTAAGATTCTGGTTCTGAGAGTCTGCATTTCTTACAAGTGATACTGGCACTGCTAGTCTATGAACCACACTGAGTAGCAAGGTGCTAAATAGTACTAGGAACATGGAGACATGCTTGAATATCCCCCCACACGCCAAACTAAAGAAGAGATGAGAAATAAAAGTAGTTTCCCTTTGTTATCTCAGATAATCTCTGATAACCTTAAATTTGACTTGGAAAGGTTTGCTCTACAGGGTCAAGAGAAGGACAAAACATTTGAACCCGAAGCAATCTGAAAGATCCTGTATGTTCAAAACCATCATTTTTATACAGGAGGAAACAGACCAGAAAATTAAGTGATTAGGTTAGTTTGCTTCTATTATTGGGGAAAACACTTTATGAGTGATATTTAACACGATTCCTGTTGGTTTCAGGCTGTCGCCAAGTTGATGTCAGTAGACTGCCGCTGTCACGGAGTGTCTGGCTCCTGTGCTGTGAAAACATGCTGGAAAACCATGTCTTCTTTTGAAAAGATTGGCCATTTGTTGAAGGATAAATATGAAAACAGTGTTCAGGTCTCAGACAAAATAAAAAGGAAAATACGCAGGAGAGAAAAAGACCAGAGGAAGGTACCGATCCGTAAAGATGATCTACTCTACGTGAATAAGTCTCCCAATTACTGTGTAGAGGATAAGAAATTAGGGATCCCGGGAACACAAGGCAGAGAATGCAACCGCACCTCGGAGGGTGCAGATGGCTGCAACCTCCTCTGCTGCGGCCGAGGCTACAACACCCACGTGGTCAGACATGTGGAAAGGTGTGAGTGCAAGTTTATCTGGTGCTGCTATGTTCGCTGCAGGAGGTGTGAAAGCATGACTGATGTCCACACTTGCAAGTAACCACTCCATCTGACCTTGGGCAGCACTCCTTACTGACCACAGTAGAGTGCCACATTGCAGGGTGAGTGAAGTCCACTCTTGCCTTGGAATCCCCAGACCTTGGGACCCTCTCAGAGTTCCCTTTACCTGGTCAATGTCCAATCACACACTGAGCATGTGGGTTTGGGGGAATTCTAAAAGGTTTGAGTTCATATTTTGGTGATTTGGGAAATATATATTGACATACAAGGAAGATAATCTGCCTCCTAAGGTAGAAAGAACAGGAAAGAAACTCCATGTGGAAGACCTGGTCCATCTTCAGGGTAAGATCCTTGACTGTGGAACTCAGTTATGGAACTCAATAGTGGTGGGTGAATATTAGTCATTTTTAAAAGACCCCTCTTGTAGCGGGAAGGAGCAGTACACATGAATCTCCTTTATTCTCTCAGTATTTTAGATGAAGAAATATTAAGTGTTTATGCATAGAAATAGATGTTTAAAAGTTAACAGAAATGGTGGGTGTTTATGCATTTCAAAAGGAAGGCAATTAAAAAGAATTTTTGTAATTGATATATTTCTAAAAAGTGTTTGCTTGGTTTAGTGACAAAAGGAAAGAATCAAAATGTAACAAAGTAAAATGTATAAATTGGATTTTAAGTGGCTTTTAATCAGAATTTCTAGAAAAATTGTGTAAAGCAATCTTTGATCTTCAGCTTCATACTTTAATCGTAGACCAGTTGTCATTATTAAAAACCCAGCTCTGAATTACTGCCCAAGGAAGGGATCCTGAAAGCACGTGGAAAAATTAGAGGTGAAGGGCTCACGTACATTATAAGGAAAAGCACCCTTTAAATGTATAAAAACAGTATTTTGTATAGTATTTTGCTTTAAAAAGTTTTGTATTTTGTAAATACAGTTTTTAAGTTATATGATATATATTAAAACTTAAGACATTTATTGCCAAAGCCCAAGAGCTAAGGCAATAAAATTATCTCAGAAATAATATTAGCTTCTGTTTCTTTTCATACTATCAACTCTGACTTTTTTTATATATTGAAAAAGAAGTTAATTGAGCAGCTAGTTATATAGATGTGTATTTCTTGCCAAAATGACAGTTTTATAAGTGTTATAGTTTAAAATATGCTGCGAAACATTGAGGACTGTTATTTCAGCAGTCAGATTAGTTGAATTCTGTCTTTAATTAGTTAATGTTTAACTTATAAAGTTATTATAATAAATTATTCAAAAAATATAAAAGTCTTAACTGGAAAAAATAACCTAAATCAGAATAATGATCAATTTGTGGATTTGATTTCCTGGATATTTATTATATTGTATCCAATGCTGCTTTTCCATGTGAATGTTGAATAGTCTTTCTTGTTTTAGTATCATGCATGTATATACATCATATTTTACAAGGTTCCTGGTAAAAATTACAGGGCTATATTTAAAGTTTTATTTTAATGTAAATGCTTAGTTTTTTATGAATTGTTAAATATTTCAGTATTATATAGAAAAAATAGATTTCTAAGTTCAGAATGGACAAAGAAAGAATATTCTTTTTTTTTAAATAATAAGCTAAAGAAATGTTTTCCTGTCCCCCAGGTCTCATTCTATTTCCTTTCAATTTTATTTACCACAGCAGAACAATAATTTGTGAAAAAGAGCAAACACATGGAAATGTCTCTGGTCTAATATTAAAATCATGGCTAAACATTTAAATGTGACCCTTAAAGTTTAACAAAATTATTATTTATTGAACAAGAGACTCAGAAATGACAAGTGTACAAATATAGTGCTTATTTTTTATTTGCTAATCCTCACCTGAGGATATTTTTTTCCGTTGATTTTTTGCTGTTGCTGTTGTTAGAGAGAGTGGAAGGGAGGGAGAGAAGCAGAGAGGAGAGAGAGAGAGAGAAAGAGAGAGAGAGAGAGGAAGTAACACCTCGACCGGTTGCCTCCCACCAGGGCCAGGGATCGAACCTGCTACCCAAGTATGCTCTAACCACTGAACAACACCAGCAAAGACATATAGTGCTTATTTTTTAAAGTGGCTTACCACTGGTTAGCATCCACTGATTAGAATAACCTGAAAAATAGACACTTAGTCTCATGCCTTTTTTGCAAACTAAGTCTATTTTATCTGCCTTAAAAATAAGAACTCTCCTTTAAAAGATGAAGACTGTAGTTCCCATTAATGACCAACTTTTTCTATTAACTAGAAAACTTTTTATAATTACCTTACCAACTAGTTATGAGAACCAGGCAGCCTCTAATTCACAAATACCTGGTTACTATTTAGTCATTGTTTAAAAACAGTAATGCCAACTTGGGCTTCTCCTCTCTGGCATGCCTGTACAGGAACCAACTCCCAAGCTATGTCTTTTGGGCCCTTTTCCTTTTCCTGCTTGGAAAAGGAGGTTGTCCTTGGAAGTTATCCTTGAATTTCTCACTTACCTGTTTCACTGGCTGACAATCTGCCTTTGGCTCATTTCCTTCCCATTCCCCATTAAGGTTGGGGGTAGCAAGCACCATGGCGCTCCTGAATACAAGTTCTGGGGCCCAAACAGTCCTATTTAGTCTAGGCTCTCTTGCCTGCATTGTTTAGGGCTCTTTATGTTGCAAGTAACAGAAAACGCAACCCAGACTGGCAAATATTAAAGGAAATGTATTGAATTTATAACTGAAAAGTCCAGAGTTCTGACTGGTTCAAGGGAAGATTGATTCAAAAGTTCACAATATGTTTGTCCCCAGGGCACAGGTTTCTCCTCCTCCAGCCTAAAGAGGTTGACTTCTGAGGTGTTGTCTTCTAAGTCAGGCTCCACAGGGTACTTACTGGTCACTTCCCACCAACACTCAGCAGCTCCAGCATCTGTTCTTTTTATCAGCATGACTGCCACACTTCCAGACCTCATTTTCTCCTACCACTCATTCACCTGCAAGAGAGAGTCCATTCTAAGGAAAGAGGGAGGGGTTTTTGTTTAATTTAGTTTAGTGTGTGTGTGTGTGTGTGTGTGTGTATGTGTGTGTGTATGTGTGTGTTCAACAAGGGGAGAGGGGAAAGTTATTTCTCAGAATGCCCAGCAAAGGATATCATTGGCCCTGATTGGTTAGTGTGCCCAGCCCTAAGCCAATCACAGTGGTTGAAGTTGGGTGATACACTGATTTTCTTAAAGCAGTCAAGACGCATACAGGGGACTGGTAGATGGGTTCATTCCAACTAAACCCACATAGTTTGAGAATAGGAAAGCAGTGAGTCTGCAGAGAAAAACTGTGGTGTTATTTACCATGAAAGTGTACCTCTGTGCCTGGCAGTACAGTTATTAGATGTCCTCAGTTCTAGTGATGTGTTTAGGAAACAGCTTTCTATGGTATCACATGTCTCAGGCTCACAGCCAGACAAAGCACTGTGGGTACAAAGTGCCTTAATTTGTTTAAATGCCCTTTAGGATGTTAAAAGAGAAGAGGAGATAGTTTAGTGTATTATTTTGCAACTTAGGAGTTCAACATTTTTATAAATTTAGAATTGCGCAAGAGAGGCAATGGTTAGAGTCAATGATGACTCTTGAAATGAAATCAAGACAAACATATCAAATGGCATTATCTGTAATCTCTGAAAAGAGAGGTTGGCTAATTAAAGCATTTTCCTGATAGTAGTACTTTACATAACATTGAAAACACTTTAATTTGTTTGAATAAAAACAACTGCATTATTTCCTTATTTACCATCTGGATTGATAGTTGTTTTGTTTTTGTTTTTTAAAGAAATGATTATAGTTATACTAAGAATAACAATGGATTTTAATTACATAAATTAGATGCTATGGCCCTATTTTGCAGCTTTTGTAACCATGTGATACTTACAGTAAATATTTTAGAACGCACTTTAATTTTCTGAAGAGCTGTCAGTACTCAGATGTTCAGTTTTACTTAGTTTAAAATGTGGAACCAGAAAAGCTTTCCATCAAAATATTTATTTATAGGCCAGTTTGGTGAGCTGCTGGTACTTTTACATTGCCTCCCAAAGACCATCAAAGAGTGAGGAATTAAATCAACCATTTGGAGACAGTTATTTATCCAGAATATTAGAATCCACTTAGCTGACTTGAGAGGAGAAAAATTCAAATCATATCTCCAGGAACCATGAATACTCCCCAAGACAAGCCTTTCTTAAGGGAAGTTGACTAAGATGCCTTGATTTTATAAAATTTCAGTTTCACTATAGGCCAGAGGTGATAGAAGTGTAACATTTATTGGAGTGGGATGATGAGGTCAGCTGAAAGGGACAAATGCATGTGTCACCATATGAAGAGGGCACAGAGGCACAACGAGGACTCGTTTCCTTTTAGAAGGAAATATTAGTAAACACTTAGATAGCACATAGTATGGGATTGGTCTAAGTAAATTATATATATATATATACCTAAAAGCACTCAAAATTCATAATAACCTCTCAAAGTAAGTACCACGATTGTGGTCCTCATTTCACATATGAAGAAACAGACACAGTAATAGTAACTAGCCCAATGTCTCACGGAAGAGACTGGTTTCAGGGTCTGTGCCCTTGACTACCACATCATTATTGTGCCCCTCACAGCATAAGACAGTCAGCACACTGAGTTTACAGCATATAATTTAAAGAGTTTGGGAGATTTGTAAATATATTGAAAATTACAGGATGTCCTTCATGATTTAGTTATATAAACTTGGTTGAGGAGCAGGAGTCAAGGGATGGGAGAACAGAGATTTTCGCGTTCTCCATGAAATATAATTAAAATACACTGACTCTTGATTTCTAAGCTCAAAGTGATTTCAACTGCCTGCTATTTTAGATCCCAGTGCGGCTCACAGTTGGATTCTGCAAGAGCCTAACAATCATTCCAAAAGGAAATGACTAGGGGTATAGATCAAGCTAATTTAGTGTGACATTAAATAAATACTTACATCCTTTTTATTGTTGTGCTTACAGCCAATTGTTACATAAGGTGTTATTTTTAATAGATGGATGAAATTTACCATTGGTAATGGTTTACATTCCCATCCAAAGAAAAACCACTAGAGATGGTTTGCACGATTAAAAACTCCTGAAACAAAGTCATGCTAAGAAAAGCAGCCTCTCCCACTGGTTGTAAAGGGAGAGTAATAATAAATGTGGACCAAATCAATGCGAACTAAAGTTTCACATGTAACTTTTTAATTTGCAGAATAAGTAAAAGCATCTGATTTGTGTGAGAATTGGAAAAGCAGGGAGTGGTGGATATAGGGCTGCCTGTTCGCCTCTGTCAAGCTGCCAGTCTGAACCCTCGGGGTGTTCACCTCCGTGGAAGCCAACAGCCTTCCCTTTTGCATATTACTGACAACCAAACACCCTGGTCATGGCCCACTTCCACCTAGCCATGTTTACCTAAGAAAAAGGAAGAGTGGCCCCTTTGCAGCTCCTAATTATTCCTTGATTAAAGAGAGAGGAATATCACCAAATTTAACTCTGTACATTTAAACATACCTCGGACTCTTCATAAACCAAGAAAAGGTGTATATACAAAATGTAAGTCAGTTATTGCCTATATATTTCTAGTACATAATCCCTAATCCCTACTTTTCTTTTAAAAGTCTTTTTTTTGCTTTTGAGAAAGAGGGAGAGAGAGAAAGAGACAGAGAACAACCTCGATTTGTTGTTCCCCTTATTTATGTATGCATTCATTGGTTGATTCTTGTATGTGCCTCGACCGGGGATTGAACCCAAAACCTTGGTGTATCAGGACAACGCTCTAACCAACTGAGCTACCTGGCCAGAGCCTAAAATAAGCTCTTTAAATTTTTTGTCAGTTGTATTTTTTTGCAACTTTATTAAGATATAATTGACAGCCCTGGCCAGTTAGGCTCAGTGGTTAGAGCATCAGCCTGCGGACCAGAGAGACCCGGGTTCAGTTCCCACTAAGGGCACATACCTAGGTTGCAGTTTGTCCCGGTCCCGGTTGGGGTCGTGTGGGTGGCAGCCACTCGATGTTTCTCTCTCTCTCTTCCTCCCTTTCTCCCTCCCGCTCTATCTAAAGATAAATGCAAAAATGTCCTCAGGTGAGGATAAAAATTTTAAAAAAGGTATAATTGACATATAATATTGTGTAAGTTTAAAGTCCTAAGCATTGTCATTGCTTCATCTCAAACTCCCTGACAGACGACTCCTTTTTGCTCCTCACAAAGCTCTGTGTAAGGTAAGAAATAGCATATGATACAATAGCAAAATGGGAAAAGTGAAAAAAATGTGTGTGATGATCCTCTTTAACATGCCCCCTATTTAATAGTTGCAGGTTAAATAAGTTTACAGTTGAAAGATAAAGTTCACTATTCAGAATGAGGAATTCTTTCATCTGCTGGCTTGGGCATGTTTTCTTACCCCAAATGCCCAACTTATTATTTCTTGAGAAACTACACTTTAACATTTGTTGACTAATTATAGGAGTGACAGTCTCAAAATTTCAGTTGCCACAACTCCTGTAACTCTGCCAATGTCCACACACCCAGTGATGTGGAATTATAAGGAACCTCCTTCAAATAGAGTATTTCCATAGAATTTTAATACCCCCTTGCAAGGTGTTAACAATTCCACAAGAATGGTCTTCCAACCTCATTCCCACATTAGGTTTCAGATATCTGTAGGAGTCAAGATAGAAACTCATTGACTGATCCAAAACCTCAGGTCCTCTCCCTAAGGAAGAACAGAAAGTTATTGGGGGCAGGACACCAGGACTGAAGGCCCAGTGCCGTTCCTCACACCCAAGGAAATTCTCACCTAGGACCCTCCATGTCCTCCACCCAGGGCCTACTCATGAGAAGCACAACTCCCAGGGACCACTTACTGTCCTCTCCACGAACTGAACATATTTTGTACTATAGCTGTTAGCATCAGTTGCTTTTTTAAAAAAAATTTTTTTATACATTTATTTCTGCTACAGATGCTTCTTTTTCCCCCCAAAGATACCCTCCTCCCTATCCCACCCCCCATCAAGCATTGTTATCTATGTCCATTGGTTACACATACATACATATAAGTTCTTTGGTTTATCTTATCCCTCCCCCCTCCCCCGCCCTACTCCTCTGAGGTTTGTCAGTCTGAACCATACATACTCATTTCTATGTCTCCGAGTCTGTTTTGTTCATTATATTCCACAAATAGGTGAGATCATGTAGTATTTGTCTTTCTCTGATTGGCTTATTTCATTTAGCATAATACTCTCCAGGTCCCTCCATGTCGTCTCAAAGGATACGAGATCATTTCCTTTTAAATGATGCTGCTCAAAGCTTGAACTTGCAAGACATTCTCTTTGAAGTTCATTTCTGCTCTGGTCAAATAAAGCACACAGCACTTCTCTAATCAGGCTCCCAGTCCCTGGGGGCATACAGAAGTCAATTTCCAAATTGGTCATTTTATTCCACTGGTGACACAGAAGGCTAAGACTTGGCAGGGAATGCAGTGGGCCTGGTTCGGAGCTTGTTCATCTGATCAGGTCACGTCCAAGCAGTAGTAACAACACCATGGACAAGCAGGACTGCATTTGAATGCATAATGAATTGCTGAAAATGTGTTTGAAAGTCAAATGTATAAATTTCAAATAACAGACTTACTGTTATGTGCATGTCCCCAAATGCAAAGAAGTTTCAAAATTCCAATTCAAGGTTCCTCTCTTGCCCAGGCAGCCTTTGCTTATAAGAACCTTCACAGGCCCTCAGAGCAAGAAGCAAATGCTGCTGTGTAAGGGGGTGCCGGCTGAGTCCCAGCATCTCCCTTGACCTGATGGCTATCCCTGAGCAGGAGCTGGGTGGATAGTTAGAAAATTATTAAGTCAAGATCTATTGTTCTGTGCTCCCCTGTGAGGCTTCTCAACTGGCTGTAGCCACAGGAGGAAATCAGAAAACACTCCCTGCCTCTGGCTGAAGTCACTCTCACTCACAGGTGGGCCAGCAAGTAGAACTGTATGACCATGTGATCATTTGAAATGTTAGCTGCCTGGAGATACAAAAAGCTTGAATTCTGCATACGAAAGGCAGTTTGTTCTCAGTGTGGATCCAGTGAAAGCGTAGGTAGCACATACTCTGAGGCGAGGAGGTCAGGGGGAACTCGGGTGAATAGCTGCATCCTCTCCTATAACCTTGGGTTCACTTTAGGCTCAGTATCTTGGTCCCCTCAGGCTGGTATAACAAAACACCATAGACTGAGTGGCTTATAAATAACAGAATTTTATTTTTCACAGTTCTGGAGACAGGGAAGTCCAAGATCAAGGTGTAAGCAGATTCGGTGCCTGGCAAGGGTCTGCTTCCTGGTTCACAGAAGGCCATCTTCTCACTCTGTTGTCACCTAGCAAGGGGCCAGGGAGCTCACTGGGGTCCAGTTTATAAGGACTCTACCCTCGTGACCTCATGACCTCGCAAAGGCCCCACGACCTAATACCATTACATGGAGGGTTAGGTTTGAACGTACGGATTTTGGGGGGACACAAACATTCAGACCACAGCACTTGGTATGATGGGCTTAGAAAGCTAAAGAGGCTCACTGAATTTTTCTCCTGGGCTACTAGTCTATAAGAGGCATAGTCAACGATAACAGACATAACGAGCAGCTGTATTTAATGAGTAGTTCATGCCAGGCAATTTGGTCACCACAGACAGTATTATACCTATTTCACAGGTGAGAATGTTGACTTTCTCAAGGTCCTCTTGTAGCTGACAGTGGAACAGAGAACACACTCAGCAGGTCTGTACTCTTAACCAATACGATACATTGTCTCAGTACATAATGCTCTTTACAATGTTAGGCCCCCTTTCTCTCTGGCTATCAAGTGAAACAAATATGGGCTGATTATATCAAACATTGGGAGCTTTCAGGTCCATAAATCAATTTTCCCTAATAAAAAAGATTATCTTTTTTAAATGGAGCCTCAATGTGTTCTTCTGATATTCAGTGCACTCCAATGGTAGGCATAATTTATGCAGAGCTGAGCAGTGAGTTTGCTCATGGCAGCAAGTTGTTCCTGTGAACTACCTGTACTGGGAGACTGTCTTCCCTATGTTAAGTTTGCTTATAAACTGACCATGGAACAAACCCAAGAGAAACTTCTTCCGTCTCTAATAGAATGGCTGGCCAATCCCTTTCCCTTTCTGAGCACTCCTAGAAGAGACAGGCTAGTGTTGACAGCGTTTCCCTAATATAGCTGCCCTCCAGTAGTCTACCCCTCACTGGATGGGAAGAGGTTCTGATGGCGGAAGTCTCTTAGACTCTGGGAGGGGCTTTTACCATGCTGCCTGCACTATCCTTTTTGCTGCTCCCTTCAACCTGCCTAGCAACCGGCTGACATTCCCAAGCCACCAGGCCTGTCTGCTTTTCACTCTAACCCTTGATTTGACTAGAACCTCAAAAACAGGATGGGGGAAGGGGTGACAAGCAGTAGGAGAGGACAAGGCCTTTAACAGAGGGGAATGGAGATCAGATAGCCATTGGCATGTGACAATGAAATTCCAAGTATATGACAGAAATTCCAAGTATACGACAGTCATCCTGGGGAAGAGACGGCAAAAGAATTATTTTAAGGAATGTTTAGAAAAGGTAATATCTGGTACTTTACTCTAAAACTCTTAGTTTACCTGTAGTTATTGCTGTCCAATGCCTAATCTTAGAGGTTAAGTGGCAAATCTCTTCCCTGATCAACACAAGCAATTTTCTCTTATATTTTTAAATGTGTTCTAAATATATTCCACTTTTAACTGCTATGCTAATTAAACATAGCAATTTCTCATTCTTTCATTTAAAAATGGAGTGTTGCCTGGCTGGTGTGGCTCAGTGGACTGAGCATCATCTCATGGACTGAGAGGTCCCAGTTGGATTCCCAGTCTGGGCATATGACCTGGTTTCGGGCTCGATCCCCAGTAGTGGGTGTGCAGGAGACAGCGAATGGATGTTTCCCTCTCACATCGATGTTTCTCTCTCTATCTAAAAAAATAATAATAATTAATAAATACATAAAAATGAAGTGTTAACCAAACTGAATGAAACTATCGTCTTTTTTGGGGGGCTCAAATTATTTATAATTTGTATAAACAAAGTACAATAGCCCTGGCCGGTTTGGCTCAGCGGTTAGAGCATTGGCCTGCGGTCCGGAGAGACCCCGGTTCAGTTCCCACTAAGGGCATGTACCTCGGTTGCAGTTTGTCCCCGGCCCTGGTTGGTTGTGCGGGTGGCAGCCACTCGATGTGGCCCTTTCACGTCAATGTTTCTCTCTCTCTCTCTCCTCTCTCCCTCCTACTCCATCTGAACAAAAAATGAAAAAATGTCCTCGGGTGAGGATAAAAAAAACAAAACAAACAAACAAAAATAAAAAAAAAACAAAGTACAATACATGCTAAATGCTTTGAGTTTCATCTGACAAAATTATAAAATATTGGTGATTCATTTAAAAACAAATACAATAAAATACAGGAAGAACAGTGATGAATTTTACTTTAACTAAACCCAGGGATATAAAGACTCTGGCTCAATTTTCTTTAATTTCCCAAACATCTTATTTTCCTACTGTCTTTGTTTGGTTGTAATAGGCATACTATAACACAGTTGTTCTTGTAAAATATTTATGATTACAAATAAAATGTATGCATCCATAAGTCTTTAAACACTATTTATCTATTTTTAAAATATGTTTTTATTTATTTTTTTTAGAGAGAGAGGAAGGGAGAGAGAGATAGAAACATCTATCAGCTCCTCCTGCATGCCCCCTACTGGGGATTGAGCCCGCAACCTGGGCATGTGCCCTGACTGGGAAACAAACCAGGATCTTTCAGTCCATGGGACAATGCTCAGTCCACTGAGCCATACTGGCCGGGCTAAACCCGATTTTAAATACCAAAGTGTCAATGCCAAGTTTCTGATTTTAATAAAGAAAACATTTAACATTAAATAAACATCGTTTCATTTATAATGCTGATTTTTAAAAGACATCTGAAAATGAAATGCAGTAAAATTATTGCTTCCAAAGTTAAGCTGGCACAATCTACACAGGACAGAATTGAAACAAAAGCAAACTGTACCAAAGTAATTAGATAGCCAATCTTTATCCCGTCTTTCAACACTTTATATACCTTTACAAAGTTATGCATCATTTTGTATACTTTATCTTGAAAGGGATATCCTGCTACCTAAATCTCTATACATGTTAAGATATATCTTGAGGATATTAGTGTGTTCAACCACAGGAATAATGTAAATTTTGCATGTTAAGCATACAATAAATGTTTGACAAACCTTAATATGACGTTCTGTAGTATATTATTTTTCCAGATAATACCAAAAAAATCACAATGGAAAACTGAGAGTATTTATTTTCATTATTAATTTTCTTAAATGCAACATTTATTTCACAATCTCTGGAACTGTAAAACACCTTTTTTTTAATTTATAAAATTGAGGGAAGTATTTTAATGTCAAGATACACATGCTGAATATGATTTAGCATATAAGCACCAAAATCTTAAAAATTTACAAAAATTGTTGAACTTGTAAGGTGCATTTATTCATGAATTACACTCAGTTTGAGGGAAGAAATAGTACCCCAAACCTCATTAGTATTTAAGAAATAGCTGAATAGCTTCCAACTTAGTTTACGGCAAAATAAAAAATACTGCTTTTAGTTTTTGTTTTTTTTTATATAAGTCACTTGAAATTTATATTCAAATTTAAGTGCTGCCTTTTATTGTGAATGGCAGTTTGAAAATTAAATCTGTCTATGTCCCAATTTAAGATACTTTATATACAATAAGTATTTAATGGCCTAGAAAAACAAAACAAAAACAGAGTTAATTAGTCAACATTGTTAACACCTGAAATTAAAAAAGATAGATCTCTATATTTTTATCTAGAATTGGGTATAAAGTCATTTTGCATCAAATAAAATTATTTTGTAAATGTTATCAGTCCACTGAGTAATTAGGTCTTTTCTAAATATGTCGCTATATATATATCTCTCTGGCAAAAACTGCTATTATGAAGATAAATGAAAATACAAAATTAATTTCTTGGTTTATAAATCAAAATTATTGTGATATTAAAGCATGCCTCTTTCCAAACCACTCTGACAGTGCTGATAACAATTAAATAAGGAAAATATATGCCAGCACTGGTCTAACTGCACCGACATGGCTGTCCTGAATGACCCAGCTGGGCTGGGGAAGGACTTGGCCTGGACCCAGTTCCACGGAGCCGCCAACTCCACCCTCACTCTAAGTAGCTCATACAAAGTCAAGGTATTCACATCGCCAACACAAAATCCAGCAAGCTGCAGTCCTGAAAGCCATCTACATTTATATATTTATTTCTTACTGTATACGTTAAAAAAAGAATTTCATTGTGCTTTTCACATATCTGATATAAGTTTTCCTATCATCTTATTTCTAGGTTTCTTGGGAAGGGAAGGAAAAGACTAAAAAAAGAGGTACATCAAGGGAGTCAGACTGGAAAGTAACATTACACACACAACTAGCCAAATATCTTTTTAATTTAAAAGATACTATCATCAAAAGGCAATATATACATCTACAAAAGAAAACAAAGTATCCTCCCTCAAATCCACATTATTCTGTGGTAGATTTTCACAGCACCCAGTATATATATCAATATATTTTTCACAATCTGTTCAGTTATCGATCAAGTATGCTTGTAGAATTAAAAGATGTCACTTCCATAGCAGTCTAAACACTGTACTATTAATGTGCTTAGAAATGGTTCAGTGATTTGCTCATTATGATGACTATTTACAAAGATGTCTATTTACGTTAGCAATAAATAATCTTGATATCCAAAGAGAATGCTCATGCACACACCGAGATGGCTGCATGCTCTCAAAACATGAACAGTTCCTCTGTTGTCCTCTCCCAGGAATGCTGGACGTGCATGTCCTTGAGTCTTTTCCACATTAGTCTTGCTTCTGGGGGATGCATCCTTCCATTTCCACAACCTCGGGCCAGCCTTCATATTTGTTTGTGTCCTTATTGTTCTTTATGTGCTGTTGGAACACAACAGAGTATTCAGTTTTAACAACCTCTGTGGATTGCTTAGCTGTAACAACATATTTTAGTGCACTCATTTCACTAACACTCATGTCAACAAGGAGTTCCTATAAATTACTGTTCAAGACCCAGCCAACTGGCTCAGTTGGTTGAAGCATCATCCCATACACCAAAAAGGTTGCAGGTTTGACCCTGGTCAGGGCACGTATGGCAAAAGATTGATGTTTCTCTCTCACATCGATGTTTCCCCCCCCTTCTCTAAAATCAATAAAACATTTCCTCAGGTGAGGACTAAAAAACATTATTGCTCAAGACATTAAAAGAGCAACCCTTGGGGCCTGGCATATAGTGGCAAACCTTCAAATAACCACTGAAAGAACTAAACACTGCAGATTTTTTTAAGGATTAACTTACTAGCCAATAAGTAAAGTGTACATTCTACTAAGTCCTAAAGTATTTCCAAACTTAATTGATTATAACATCAAAAGCTCAATTAAAATCTTTAATAACCAATGCTTCCTAAAAGGCTTAAGGTACAACTATTCATATGACAATACATTGTCATGTAGGAAAAAAAATTCCCAGGGAGAATTTCATTAGTGTTAAGTTTTAAAATTAAAACAGTACCATGGTTATTTAAAATAATTGATTACCAAGAACTTATAAAAAAATACACAAACATATTAAATGTCTGCTTTATCTAAGTTTCAAATAACTGGGATTAAAATATGTACCATATGATATCACACAAGTTGGTTTTGTCCATTAATGATGAAAGTCTAAGACACTAACCTGTTCAAAAGGGCTTTTTGTCTTAATGCCTTTCCCACCACAGAAGACCCAGTTGTCTCTAAAACCAAGACTGGTAATAGATGTACTCCCCAATTCAGCAAT
Source organism: Tadarida brasiliensis (assembly GCA_030848825.1). NCBI lineage: Eukaryota > Metazoa > Chordata > Mammalia > Chiroptera > Molossidae > Tadarida > Tadarida brasiliensis. The sequence goes on along the minus strand of CM061267.1, from coordinate 27,008,026 downwards.
GAGCCGCCGTGCCTCATCATTGAGTCTTAGAGGGAGAAAAAGAATAACACAATAAACACAGTGCGATCATGTCATCTAAGTGATCCTGATTCAGTTAGGATATTTAACATATAATGAGACAAAATAACTCAGCTTAGCCCTGGCCAGTTTTGCTCAGTGGTTAGAGCATTCTCCTGCAGACAGAAGGGTCTTGGGTTCGATTCTTGATCAAGGGCCCATGTTGCAGGTTTCAGTCTCTGGCCATACTCAGGGTCATGCCTGAGGCAATCAATCAATGTGTCTCTCTCATTTCTGTTTCTCTCTCTCTCTCCACACCTCCCTCCCTCCCTTCTACTATAAAAAATAAATAAATCAGTGGAAAAAATATCCTCAGGTAAGGAATTAAAAAAAAAAAAAAGAAAGAAAATGTCAGCTTAAATAAGAGAACATAAAAAAATGAAGAAATTTTTGCCCAGCCGGTGTGGCTCAGTGGTTGAGCATTGACCCATGCACCAAGAAGTCACCAGTTCAATTCCTGGTCAGGGCACATGTCCAGGTTGTAGGCCAGATCCCCAATGGGGGGCATGCAGGAGGTGACCAATGGATATTCTCTCTCATCAATGTTTCCATCTCTCTCTCCCCCTCTCCCTTCTTCTCTCTCTAAATAATAAAAAAAAAAAAAATTTTTTTTTTAAATGAAGACATTTTTAGAGTAACAGTCCTATATGCAAGTTTTTTAATTTAAGTGTAGTTGGTATACATTATATTAGTTATATTAGTTTCAGGTGTACAATATAGAGATCTGACATTTTTATATCTTATAAGTGATCACCCTATTAATTCCTACTATTTGAATTCTTTAGTGACAAAAGACAAGAAATCTACAAATTAACTTTAAGTTTATTTTATTAAGTAGTACCTTTTAGATGACTTCACTTCACAAAAATAATTAACTTTCATCAGTTAGGAAATGCCTATCTAGGCTAATACAAAGTCTTAAGAAACCAATAACTTTGTAAAGTTAAACATCACTTTGAATCTCCACTAAACCCTTTGTAAATTGCATTTGATTGAATAAAGGAAAATGCTGATAAAAATCTAATGTTTCTAATTCTATGTTTTATTTAAGATAAAATGAACTTTGAGAATAGGGCTATAAATTTTACTTCAGTGATAACTGCCAAGTGGTTATTTAGTTAAAAGTGAAAATGTTAACCTCATAGCAGCTAAGCACCTGCCAACTGGAGGAAGGGCAATGGCAAAAGCCTACTGCTAGGGAAACAGTTAACTGAAAGATGCCACAGAATCCAGTGTGTGCTCCTGGCTTGCTCCTCAGTTTGTCTGTTACCCTGTTTCCTGTGTCCATCCTTCCTTACATGAATGAGCTATCACTTCTCAAGTGTTAACTCACTTGATAAGCAACTTTTTAGAGGGACGCACCCTGAAAGTACTGCCTGAACCGTTTTCAAACAGTGGCAGCATGTCTTGGATCTATTAGACTGTCAAATTCCACTCCTTAGTTTTCCAAGTCTACTTTCAGTCTACTTCCTTGCAACATTCTACTTACATCATCAGCACTAATAGGTGAGTTTTGCTGCTGTAACAAGAATAAACAGTAACAAAATGCAGAGGCTGGGCAGTAGGTCCACTGTCAGGCTTAGTGACAACCTCCTGCAGAGAGGCCTTGGGGCTTAGTTCACAGTTACCTCTCAGAAAAATTTCAAATTGGTACCTCATAGGCTTTAGGATTGCTCCTAAATAGCTGAATGTTAAGTTCACAAATGCTGAGGGATTGCTATATACACACACAAAAAAACCAACAGCACTGAGGGACCTGGAGAGTATAATGCTAAGTGAAGTAAGCCAGTCAGAGAAAGACAAATATCACATGATCTCACGTATATGTGGACTCTAATGAACAAAATAAACTAACGAACAAAAGAGGTCCAGAAGCATAGAACAGACTGACAGATCTCAGAGGGGAGGCCAGCAGGGCTGACAGGAAGAAATTAACCAAAGAACTTATATGCATAGCTCAAGGACACAGGCTATAGTATGGTGAAGGCCTGGGGTGCGGCAGGGGCTAGGTGGAGGGGGGATTTGGGAGGTGGAAATAGGGTATACTTATAATAATGTCAACAGTAAAAAATAAACAAAATTAAAAAAAACTGCTTCCACCCTGGCCAGTTTGGCTCAGCGTTTAGAGCGTTAAGGGCACATACCTGGGTTGCAGGTTCAACCCCAGCCCTGGTCCAGATCATGTGGAGGCAACCAATGGATGTGTCTCTCACATCGATGTTTCTGTTTCTCTCTCTCTCTCTCTCTATCTCCTTTCTCTCTATCTCTCCCTCCCTCCCTCCTAAAAATTAATGGAAAAATATCCTCAAGTGAGGATTAACCAAGAAAAAAAAAAAAAAACTGCTTGTCAAGTAGGTGGTTATCCAAATGCAAGCCTAGCCCCCTGCAAAAAGTATGTAAAATCTTTCTTAGCTAAGAATTGTATATCAGTTAAGAGCTATACTGAAGGGCAGTCATTGTTACTTCTGTACTTTTAAATTTCCGAAGTGATCATTTTGATCTGTAGAAATAAACTAAGCCAATTTAGCCAGAGATATAGAGCAACTTGAAAATTTAGCCTTACATTTTGACTCTGTTAATCTCTTTCCTTACTTTCCTATGAGAACACCCTTAGGTCCTTGCAGAGAAGGGTTAACAGAATAGGCCTGAGTTGGCAAGACTGGGGCTTGGCTGGCACCTGGAAACTTGGATTTTGCCAGGTTTCCCACCATTCCCAGAAATGATGAGAACGGTTCACTGTGCCTAAACTGTAAAAAAAAAAAAAAAAATGCAGTTTATGATAAACACCTACTCTCTTTCTGGAAGTCGGGAACTTTGGGATGTGTTGGGCAGGGGGTGCCTATGTGACCAGCTCCCAATAAAAATCCTGGGCACTGAGTCTCTAACAAGCTTCTCTAGTAGACAGAATTTCAGTGTTGTCACAATTTGTACCTAGAGGAATGAAGCATGTCCTGTGTGACTCCACTGGGAGGATTCTTGGAAACGTGGGCCTGGTTCCCTCCAGACTTTGCCCCATGCACCTCTGCCCTTTGCTGATTTTGCATTGATTCCTTTTGCTGTAACAAACTGTAGCTGTCTGTGTGAGGTCTCTATGCTGGGTCCTCTAACAAATCATCAAACCTGGGGGTTGTCCTGGGCATTCCTGCTACAGGTCCCTATCGACGTCTATCTAACTAGTTTTATAACAAGATAATTCTCTCAATGACTTCTAAAGATTTTTGGTCTGCCTATGTAGAGTTTGGAGGATTTTATTGTTCCTTTTTGATATTTTCTATTTAACTAGGTAAAAGAGGATTTCATATTTCAAAAAGAATTTTAAAACCATGCAACATAGCCAATATTTTAAGCACTAGATTAATATACATAGGTGTCAAAATGACCCAAAATGAGCCACACTGCCTGGCCAGTGTGGCTCAGTGGATTGAGTGTCATTCCATGGACTGAGAGGTCCCAGTTCAATTCCCCGTCAGGGCACATGCCCGGGTTTCAGGCTTGATCCCCAGTAGGGGGAGTGCAGGAGGCAGCTTATGGATGTCTCTCTCTCACATTGATGTTTCTATTTCTCTCTCCCTTCCTCTCTCTAAAAAAAAAATCAATAAAAACTTATTAAATAAATAAATAAATAAATAAATAAATAAATAAATAAAAGACAGAGTAACTAATATAGTTATATACAGTGTGAAGCTCAGAGATAAGCTTTTTATCCTATGAAGGAGCACCATGAGTTTATTACATGTATTTTCATCTTTTTTTTTTTTTGTTAATCCTCACCCAAGGATATTTTTCCATTGATTTTTAGAAAGACTGGAAGGGACAGAAGGAGAGAGGTAGGAAGGGAGGGAGAGGGAGAAAGAGACAGAAACCTCAATGTGAGAGAGACACATTGATTGGCTGCCTCCCGCACAACCACGACCAGGGCCGGGGATGGAACCTGCAACCCAGGTATGTGCCCTTGACTGGAATCAAAGGGCCACTCTTTGACCCTTTGGTCCACTGAGCCAAAGCAGCCAGGGCTGTATATTAATCTTAACCAATGGTCTTAAGTAGCTCAGCTGTTAAAAATTTGTATGAAATAGCCTTGGCCAGTCTGGTTCAGCAGTTAGAGTATTGGACCAAGGACCAAAGGGTCAAGGACATGCACCTGGGATGCAAATTTGCTTACTGGCCCCGGTCAGGGTCATGTGGGAGGCAGCCAATTGATGTGTCTCTTTCACATCGATATTAATGTCTCTCTCTCTCTCTCTCTCTCTCTCTCTCTCTCTCTCTCCTCTCTCCCCCTCCTTCCTTTTCAATCTATCTGAAAATCAATGAAAAAATATCCTCAGGTGAGGATTTAAAAAAATTATATGAAATAAATTATTTTAGTTAAGAATTTTCTTTAAAACGAATAGAATATGATCCTGTGACAAACGGTAAGGAAGACAAGGTTGACACAGGAATCAGGTGTTCTAGAAAGGATTCTCAAGCTGCACAGAGGAGCAGAGAGAGAGGAAGTGGGAACTGGAGAGGGGAGCCTCCAGCGCTGCCTCCATCGCTGGTGGGAAAGGAAGAACACCCGACAGTCCTCCAGTCACACCATCTACCCAAGCCAGAGCTCTCTTTCTCAGAAAGTACCAAAAGCCAGGAGGAGACTGATACTCTGGGCTCAATTCTGACTAATGGGGAAGGACCAGTCGTGAAGTAGAAGTGTCAGGAGCTTTGAAAGAATATCACCAAGTTACCTTAGGAGCGTGAAGACTAAGAGACTCTAGGCATAGATGACCATGTAATCAAGACTTCAAAGAGAGCATATTACAAAAGGTTCATATTAGAAACTCTTATAAGAGACTATGACTCTTTAAAAACAAAAACTACAATAAATTTCACTATATAATTTGCTAATAATCTCATTAAAAAAGAGGATAGTTTCTAAACTAGTGGTACAATTGGAGTGTTCTGTGATGGGCTCAACCAAAAAAAGGAAGTGTGCAAAAATGCAGAGCAAAAAAAAAAAAAAAATCCTATTACTAACGACAAATTTTACTGCTACTACCAGGAAGGCCTAGCTTAGAATGCAATGAGACTCATAAAACTCTTAAAGGCCACAGAAAGAACTTCTACTAAGTGTGAATAATGAAATGACCCCACTGTTTCACAAGAATGATATAATATCAAGATCAAAGCATGACTGTCTTTTCCAGGGAGGCAAACATTCTTTGAACAACATGAAAAGGGAATAGTGGTTTAAGAATGTCCATATAAGTGCTTGAAAGTAAATTTAAACAGCTAGGCCCACACACCACACACGCTTATATTATCAAGGAACTTGTTAACATAATCTTCAATGGAGTATCAGTTATTTTAGAAGCATCTTGAAAAATGGAGTTGCTAAGACATTAAACGTGAAATATTCCAGTTTTTATAAAAGGCAAGGAAAATTCTGAAACAATGGTCTAATAAAACCAATTCCAATTCCTAGCATAACTCTTGAATGGATTACAAGGAGAGCACATGAATATTAATAAACAGAAGAAAAGAAAGAGAAGGGGTAGCAGGAAGGAGGTGTTACTGTCATAACTAGCTATAACATTAATACCAGGAAAGGAGCAAAGAGGAGGCCAGACGTTATAAGCATGGTCATCTGGGCAGCTTCACCAGGCAGCTACGACTTTTCACTCCCCAGGGAACCACTGGTCCATTCCCTGCAAGTTACTAGGGGAAGGGAAATAGACACATGCGCAGGGAAGCCGGGTAACACAGGAAAGGTGCCTGCCTGTCAGTCTCACCTGGGAACAAAGATCATTGGCCAGAGGAGTAGAGCTACTGCAAGCGTGTGAAATCCTGAAGGACTCACTGGGTAGGCTCCTAGTTAAAATCCCCAAACAAAGAATTCTCTCTCTCTTGTTCCTCTTGCTTTGCTCCTGCTTCTCTGTACTCACTTGTTCAGTGACCTGAGCTAGCCCGCCATGTGGCCCGAGAAGCCGCATGGCTCCTGGTCACATGGCCCCCACAGGAAATGGAACTGCAGCTGGGAACAAAAACTAACCTAGCAAGACACTGGACTGGACTGGACCTTAATATGGAGCAGAAACTCTGGGCACTGGCTTTGATTCTAGCCCTGCTGAAGAGAAAAATTGGACTTTTTCCCATGGCAAGATGGAGGGAGGTGGGACCTTGGAAGGGAAACCCCTTAATGTTACCTCATCAATAAAGCTTTCCACAATACCTCATCCTCTCCTGGGGGCCTCAGGAAATTCTTGTTCCCACAGCACCCTAAGAATTCCACTTCTACCAGCAACTGGTGGGGACAAAGAGGACACCCCAATGATAACAGAGGGAGGAATAAACAGTCAAGTTACCATCATCTCAGCTACTTCAGCTTTTGAAGAGGTTTTCAGGCAATAGATCAGGCTAATACTGTAATTAGTACAGTTCATGAATTTCAAATGAGTATCTGATAGTCTCAAAATATAGCCTCTAGGAGTAAAATAATGACCCAGCAGCTGGATGGTATGACTATTAGGGTCCACTGGCAGCTGTCTGAAAAGCAGTTTCTGCACTTGATTAATAGATAAGTTCCTTGTAGGAGGCCTCTAGCAGGGTGGCTTATCAATGACTTAGATTTAGACATAACGACTTTGGAGAGGATACAAAGCCTGGATCATGGAAACCTCATAGGACAAATGTCAGAATCAAGGCCAACTGGGCCAAAATCAGCAAAATTAAATTTAACAGGGATACATGAATATAAAGTCCTTCATTTAGATGAAATAAAATCAAGTTCTGAATAGGAAGAAAGACCTGACTTGGCAGTGGTTAAAACACAAAAGTCTAAGATCAAATGAAAAGATCTGGGAATTTAACTTGACCAAAAACTCATGAGCCAAAAATGTGATGTGAGTGTTTAAAGAAAACTAATATAATATGAGTCTGCATGAATATTCAAAGAAATGCAATCTCTACAACATAGTAAGCTAGCATCTCCATTGTACCCTGGACTGGCCAGACCACATCTGGAATACACTGTTCGATTTGGGGCACTCAATTTAAAGAGACAATAATCAACCAGAGAATGCCCAAAAAATGCAGCCAGGAGGGTAAAATGGCCTAGAAATTTACCACAACAAAAGAGTAAAAGAGCCATATGTATTGAGACTGGAAAAGAGAACACTAAAACAGAAATGCCATTGAGCTTCAAATACTTGAATTATCAAATTATTTTGGGGAATATATTTATTGTTTTGTTGTTCCATTTATCCAAGCAAAGGACTATCAGATGATATTTAGAGGTGACAACCCTGAGAAGGTAATATTACTTAAGAATAGTTTTTTGTTTTGTTTTATTTCAAACAGAGAATTGACAAGGGTATTGGCACCCTGATGAGGTGAGCAGTTCAGTGGAGGAATTCATAGAGAAGTTCCAAGGGAATCTAGCCTAAAAGAATCTTGACTTCAAAGACATCATTTAAATGCTTAACTTAGGCATGATGCTAACCTGCCACAGAGTGTTCTCTCCAAAAGGAAAAATACAGCAGCAAAATTAGCTCGCTCACTCAAACTATTATATTCCTTATTAAAAAAACAAAAATCAACTTATTTTAGAGTGGGATGAGGTAGAAAGTAGGCATCATTTGAGACCTGCACTCTCTAAAGTATACGTTTTCTTGGATATAGGTGTGTTTTTTCCTCTTTCGTTTTTAAAACAGAAAGCACACCTATTTTTAACAAGGTGTGCTCCCTGGTTAAAATCAAGAAACAATGGGATAAACAAAGGTAAAGAGGTTTCTTTAGGACAGAACTTCAGAGCCTTTTATTGTAAACCTCTAAAAAAGTGCAAAATACCAGGTGTCATCCCCAAACTTATTTGATCATTACAGTTTTAAAGGATGAGGGTTCCACTGAATACGCTTTGGGAAGTGCTGTGATGGAGACCAGTCCCAGTTATTCTGTGGAAGTTCAGAGGATAGCCTGGGGCTCACTATGTGTGGTAGACACTAGGATCAGAAAGGAACAACTATAGAGAAGTGAGTCTGGCTTCCTAATCACTATGCACACCAACTCCCTGTCTTAGAGAGAGCAGGCACATCCACTCTAACCTCTCAGTTCTCTTGGGGATAAGCAGGAGAGAACTCATTCCTTAGGAGGTGAAATCCAGCAGCCTTACATAAGGAAAAGCCATAACACAAAAGAGCTTTTCATTTCCACATAAGACTGGGTATACCACAACTGATGAATCATTTCAAATGTTCTGACATTTGCCAGGATATGTGGTTACATCTTGTTATATTTAAGATGTAGACGACCCTTCACAAAGATTGTTTGTCCATTTCCTTATAAAGGACATGATGCTTATAATTTATTTCACCAGTGTTTGAAAGAGGGAGATACTCGATATATAAATTCACATGCACCAAACTGAACGTGCATACAACTTGAATTCATTTAAATGCACAGAAGTTGACAAAGTGTAAAGATATCAAAGTTTAGATTTCTACTTTGCCTCATAGGTTGAACCTTGATCTGAGGCTGCTATTGATGTTCATTTGATGAATGAATATCAATAAATAGCAGCTAAAGAGAAAATATCATCCTTGCCTTAGTTCTTAGGCATGGTTATAATTTATTATTAGCAGAAGGGGAACAGGTCTAATGTTCATCACGTATAATAATGAAATAACTTGGAGAAAAGGAGAAGTCATGTGTGTCTAATCAGAAAAGTAAGACTTTTTAAATTTAATTTTGTTTATTTCTTAAATGTTTTTATTGATTTTTTAGAGAGAGAGGAAGGAAGAGAGAGATAGAAACATCTATGTGAGAGAGATACATCAATTGGCTGCCTCCTGCACATCCCCTACGGGGGATCAAGCCCACAACCCAGGCATGTGCCCCAACAGGGAATCAAACAGGGACCTGTCAGTCCATGATACAACACTCAATCCACTGGGCCACACCAGCCGGGCAAGTAAATTTTTTTTAAAAGAAACTTTAAAATTTCAAATTATCCATGAAATATCCTCATCTCTCAGCAAAAGCAAATAGCAAGTTACTTGTTTTTTTTTTAATAAGAAAAGCCAATTATGTTCTATTTAGTTCTATCTAGGAAAATGTCAATGGTTGAAAATGCCAGTTTTATTTAACCTCTGAACTATAAATTTAACATACTTTTAGTTGAACTAGGTAAAAGGTACAATGTCAGTGAAACTACTTCAACTTAGAAACATTCGTAAGGTGGCACTGTTTTCTGAGTGGAAATTGGCAATGATGTAGCTACACCTTAATACATGTACAAAAAAATCAATAAATAGAAGGACATGCCATATTTCTGTGTGGAACTTGTAGTTGAAAGCCTTTTCAATTAAAGTCTATAAAAAATGTATTTGATAACAGTCATCATAGGGAAATAAAGTATAGGAAAGATTCCTTTTTAAAAAATATATTTGTTTTTTTAGAGAGAGAGAGGAAGGGAGAGAGATAGAAACATCAATGTGAGAGAGATGCTTTGATTGGCTGCCTCCTGCCTCCTGCTCGACCCCTTACTGAGAATTAAGCCCACAACCCACGCATATGCCCTGACCTGGAATCAAATCGGCAACCTCTCAGTGACTGGGATAATGCTCAACTAACTGAGCCATACTGGCCAGGGAGGAAAGATTTTTTTTTTTTAGAATAAAGACTATTAAACGGGAATTGGCCCCACGAGAAAAGTTTTAAGTACACTTACTGAAATAGTATCTTATTGAAGCAGGAATAAATAGATGAACAGAACTTCCCAAAACAAAGTGAATCTACATTTGAAACAACATCACAACCCAGGCCAGATTCCTTGGGAACTTCTCTGTGAATAGCTCCACCTCCAATGAACAGCCATTGTAAGTCACTACTGGAAAGTTACAAGTGGATTTTCTATTTTTTTTTTTTAATCATCACCGGAGGATATATTTCAATTCATCTTCAGATAGAGTGGGAGGGAGTGGGAAGGAGAGAGAGAGAGAGAGAGAGAAACAGCGACATGAGAGGGACACATCGACAGGTTGTCTCCCGCATGACCCTGACCAGGGCCGGGGATGAACTGCAATCAAGGTACATGCCCTTGGCTGGAATCAAACCCACGACTCATTGGTCTGTGGGCCGGTGCTCTAACCGCTGAGCTAAACTGGCCAGGGCACAAGTTTATTTTTAAAAACACATAAAAACAGTGAAATCACTGGAAGAGAAAAATCTACTAAATATCTAATTTGGAGATGAAAAAATTCTTAAGTATAAAAGTAGAATAAAAGTCACTCAATCAGAGAAACAAAAAGAAAAAACAATTAAAAAACAGGAGGGCAGTTTAAGGGAGCTGTGGGACAATATAAAACGTTAACAATATCCCCATCATAGGAGTACAAGAAGAATAAGGAAATGAGCAAGGGCTAGGGAATCTGTTTGAAGAAATAATGGCAGAAAACTTCTCTGACCTGGTGAAGGAAAACTGATACAAGGTCAGGAAGCACAGAGAGTCCATAGGAAGAAGAACCCAAAGAGGCTCATGCCAAGCCACATCATAATTAAAATGATAAAAATTAAAGACAGAGAATCTTAACGGTAGCAAGAGAAAAGCAATTTGTTACCTACAAAGGAGGTAGGTAACAATTTGTCACCTACGTAGTGCTGTGAGCTGATTTCTCAACACTACAGGCTTGAAGGGAGTGGCATGAAGTGTTCAAGGTAATAAAAATCAAGGGTCTGAAACCAAGACTACTCTATCCAGCAAGATTATCATTCAAAATAGAAGTTGAAATAAAGAGCTTCACAGCAAAAATAGACTAAAGGAGTTTACTACCACAAAACCAGCACTGCAAGAAATATTAAAAGGACTGCTTTAATAATTAGAAGAAATACATATAGAGAAACATAGGCATAAAAAATTAAAATGGCAACAAATAAGTACCTATCAATAACAACCTTAAATGTAAATGGATTAAATGCTCCAATCAAAAGACACAGGATAGCTGAATGGATCAGAAAATATGACTCATACATATGCTGTCCACAAGAGACCGACACCAGAACAAAAGACTCACATAGGATGAAAATGAAGGGATTAAAAAAAATGTTCCATGCAAATGGAAATGAAAAAAAAGCAGGGATAGCAATACTTCCATCTAACAAAACAGACTTCAAAGCAAAGGCCATAACAAGAAACAAAAATGGGAACTACATAATACTAAAAGGATGGAGCAACAGGAAGATATAACCCTGGTAAACATATGTGCTCCCAATATAGAAGCATCTAAATATATTTAAATAAAAACTATTGTAGGACTGTAAGGGAGAAATCAACGGTAATGCAGTCATAGTAGGGGAATTAACAACCAAATGACATCACTGGATGATGTCCCAGATAAAAAAAAAGTCAACAAGAAAACAGTGACCCTATGTGACACACTATATCAGATGGATTTAACTGATATTTACAGAACACTTCAGCCAAAGCTGCAGAATATACAGTCTTTCAAGCACACAGGGGACATTCTCAAAGATAAACCACATGTTAGGACACAAACTAAGTCTCCACAAGTTCAAGAAAACAAATTATATCAAGAATCTTCTCAGATCACAATGGCATGAAACTAGAAATTAACCACAATAAAAACACTCAAACACATTCAAACACATGAAGGCTAAATAGCATGTTATTAAACAATGAAATAGATTACCACTGAAATCAAGGAAGAAATAAAAAACTTCCTGGAAACAAATGAAAATAAGTACACAACACAAATCTATGGGACACAGCAAAACCAGTTGTGAGAGGGAAGTTCATAGAACTAGAGGCCTACCTCAGGAAACAAGAAAAAATTATAATAAACTATCTAACCCTACAATTAAAAGAGTTAGAAAAAGAACAATAAGAAAAGCCCAGAGTAGGCAGAAGAAGGAAATAATAAAAATCAGAGTGGAAATAAATGACATAGAGACTAAAAAAGCAATACAAAAGATCAATGAAACCAAGAGCCGGTTCTTTGAAAACAAACAAGATTGATGGATCTCTAGCATGACTAATCAAGAAACAAAGAGACCCAAATAAATATAATCAGAAATCAAAGAGGAGAGGTAACAAATGACATGTCAGAAATACAATGGATTGTAAGCAAATATTACAAACAACGGTAAGTGAACAAATTGTACAACCTGGGCAAAGTGGACAAATTCCTAGAAATATACAATCTTCCAAAACTCAACCAGGAAGACTCAGAAAACCTGAGTAGATCCATAACAACTAATGGAACTGAAGCAGTAAACTAAAGACTCCCAACAAAGAAAAGTCCTGGACTAGACAGCTTCACAGGGGAGTTTTACCAAACATCCAACGAAGAATAAACACCTATCCTCCAAGGAAGACTTCCAAGCTCGTTTTATGAGGTCAGCATTATCCTATTTCCAAAACCAGATAAACACACTATAAAGAAAGGAAATTAGAGGTCAGTATCCCTGATGAATATAGATGCCAAAATCTTTAACAAAATATTAGCAAAATGAATCCAGCAATATATTGCAACAAATTAAAAAGTGTCTGCCAGCTTGGCTCAGCAGTTACAGCACTGGCCCCTAGTCAGAAGGGTTGCAGATTTGATTCTGGTCAAGGGCACATGCCTGAGTTGCAGGTTTCCCAGACCCTGACCAAGTCTGTGTGGGAAGCACCAATTGATGTTTCTCTCTCTCTCTCTCTCTCTCTCTCTCTCTCTCTCTCTCTCTCTCCCTCCCTCTTTCTCTCTACCTCCCTCCTTTCCACTATCTAAAAAAAATTAAAATATCAATGGGAAAAAAATTATTCACCATACCAAGTGGGATTTATCCCAGAAATGCATGATTGGTATAATATTTGCAAATCAATTAATGTGATAGATCACATAAACAAAATGAAAGAAAAAAATCATATGACCATATCGAGAGATGCAGAAAAAACATTTAATCCAGCACCCATTTTTGATAAAAACTCACCAAAGTGAAATAGAGGGATCATACCTCAACTTAATAAAGGCTATATATGACAAATCTACGGCCAACATCATACTCAGTGGGAAAACACTAAAATTGTTTCCCTTAAGATCACTAACAAGATAAGGATTTCCACTGTCACCACTCTTACTCAAAATAGTACTGGAAGTCTTAGCCACGGTGATCAGACAATGAGAAAAAATAAAAGGCATCCACACTGAAAAGGAAGAAGCAAAATTGTCATTATTTGCAGATGACACAATATTGCACATACAGAACCCTAAAGACTCCACCAAAAAACTACTAGATTTAATAACTGAATTCAGCAAAACGGCAGGATACAAAATTAACATTCAGAAGTCAATGGCATTCTTATGCACCAATAATGAATACTCAGAAAGGGAAACTAAAATAAAAAAATTCCATTTACCATTGCAATAAAAAATTAAGATTCCTAGGAATAAACTTAACCAAGGAGGTAAAAGACCTGTTCTCAGAAAGGACATTGAAAAAAGAAATAGAGGAAGATATTAAAAAATGGAAGCATATACCATGTTCATGGATTGGAAGAATCAACATTATTAAAATGTTCATACTACTCAAAGCAATCTATGGATTCAATGCAATCCCTATTAAATTACTGAAGGCATATTTCATTAATCTAGAGCAAAAACTCCAAAAATTTATATTGAACCCAAATAGACCCCAAATAGCCACAACAATCTTGAAAAAGAACAAAGTTAGAGCGATCACAATACTGGATATCAAGTTATACTACAAAGCCACTGTAATTAAAACAGCCTGCTACTGGCAAAAGAACAGGCATATAGATCAATGGAACAGAACAGAGAACACAGAAATTGACCCAAGATATTATACTCAATTAATATTTCACAAATGTTACAATGGAGTAAAGACAGTCTCTTCAATAAATGGTGTTGGGAAAATTGGAAAATCATATGCAAGAAAATGAAACTAGACCACCAACTTATACCATACACAAGAATAAACTCAAAATGGATAAAAGACTTAAATGTGACTCGTGAATCCATAAAAATCATAGAAGAAAATGTAGGCAACAAAATTTCAGACATCATATGGAGCAGAATTTTCACTGATACATCACCTAAGGCAACAGAAACAAAGGAAAAAATGAACACATGGGACTACATCAAACTAAAAAGCTTCTGCACAGCAAAAGAAACAACCATCAAAACGGAAAGGGAACCCACTGTATGGGAGAGCATAACTGCCAGTCATACATGGGATAAGGGGTTAATTTCCAAAATATATAGAGTACTCATACAACTCAACAAAAGGAAGACAAACAATTCAAAGAGGACATACAAATAGCCAAGAGACATATGAAAAAGTGTTCAATATTACTAATCATCAGAGAGATGCAAATTAAAATGACAATGATGTATCACTTTACACCTGCCAGAATGGCTGCCATCAACAAATCATCAAACAAAAGTCCTGGCGAGGGTGTGGAGAAAAGGGGACTCCAGTACATTGCTGGTGGGAATGCAGAAGGTGCAGCCACTATGGAAAACAGTATGATGCTTCCTCAAAAAATTAAAAATGGAACTGCTGTTTGACCCAGGGATCCCAATTCTAGGAATATATCCCAACAAGCCTGAAACACCAATCAGAAAGAATATATGTACCCCTATGTTCATAGCAGCACTATTTACAATTGCTAAGATCTGGAGGTATCCATCAATAGATGAGTGGATAAAAAAGCTATGGTACATATACACAATGGAATATTATGTAGCTGTAAGATCTCTTATCCTTTGAGATGACATGGAGGGATCTGGAGAGTATTATGCTAAGCGAAATAAGCCAGTCAGAAAAATACAAGTATCACATGATCTCACTTATTTGTGGAATATAATGAACAAAATAAGGTGATGAACAAAATAGACCCAGAGACAGAGAAGTAGGGTTCAGACAGAGAAACTTCAGAGGAGCGGGCGGGGGTGAGGGTAGATATAAACCAAAGAACTTATGCATATAAGCATAACCAATGGACATAGACAACAATGCTAGGGGGTGAGGGGGGAACGGGAGGAGGGTGTCAATGGGCGAAAAAGGAGAAACATCTGTAACAAAAATAAACTAATTAAATAAAAACATATAATATCAGGAAAAACAATTTAAAGTTGTTAAAAAACAGAACTTTATGCACACGTGATGCTACTATCACAATAACATATACATAATGAATACACAGAAAGACAGAAGGAGACAAACTAAAAAAATGTTAATGTTTATCTGGAACTCTGTTCTATTTTAGAAAATTTTTTCAATGAAAATGTACTACTTTTATACTTATAAATTATAGCTCAAAAAAGTTGTACAGATTTTTAAGTTCACATACTTGGTTGCTCCATCATCGTATGTTCCCATTAAGACTATTGTTCCATCCTGTATAGACTTCAGAAACTCAATAAATGGGGCCACATCTGAAAAAAAGAAAAGATTGGGGTTTTTTGTTTTGTTTTAAATGGCTGAGTAACCATCACTATAATCTGTAAAGTTAATAATATGATATATTAAATTTGTAAGTTCTAATGTAGAATAATCAAAAGAAAAATAAATCTTATAAACATGTTAAAAAAAATTAAGTTTGTTCCTTAATATGATCCCACCATTAACTTAAAATTTCCAATCCTGATTCATCCTATGTGTCTTTTGTATAGATATTCCAGGAGCTAAATGAAAAACCCATAGCAAAGTTTCATTAAAGCATTACTTATGATTTAAAGTAAGAACTCCAGGAGCATGAGAAAGGCTCGTGAACCCTCTCAGTGTATATAAATTTGTATGGGTACTTTTCTAAAAGGAGCATACACAAATTTTATTCAATTCACAAAAGGATCTGTAATTTTTAAAAAATTATACAAATGTGTGTATACATACACACACACACACACACACACACACACACAGATTTAAGAGATCTTCTGGACATATGTACTTACTATAAACAAATGGAAAGAATGTAGGTTGTGTTACTTCAAATTTACTGTTTCTTTCTATAGCAAAGATTCCTAAGATTTTCTCTAGCTGACTGTATTTTACAATAGCATTTTTTATCCCAAAAATATGTAGAGTAGCTAAAAAATCATTTCCATTTAAATGCAAAAATGGCAGTACCGTGCAACTATTTGACTGGAGGAGTATTTTCAGCAGTAATGAATCTACTGATGACATGCCACAGCTTCTGGTCACATGACTGCTTTCAACAACATTTTGTTAGAGTGTTTCTATGTAATAATTCATGGTAAGACCAATTATGCTTTAGAATCTAACATCGATGGTATAGGTAGCATTTTAAGTTTACAGAGTTTTGACAGCTATGAAAAGCTAATTTCATTTAAAAATAATATGTGGCATCTTGTTAAAGCTACAGAAATATCAGAAAAGCAAATTGTCTGAAAACCCAACACATATCAGGAATCCCATAGCTGTTGGCTTCCTGGCAATATGTTAAGAGTATGGATGGGGAGATGCAAACGAGCAGCCTCATGCTGATAAATTTCCCATACCAACAACTTAGAGAAGAATCAAAAGATAAATCAGTGTTGGTCTTTCCTCAAAGTTGAGGATGAAATCTCTTTGGGGGAAGGGGCAGCATGCTTCATCAAGGTGCTAGTTCCTTGTCTCTGCCTGCTGGTGACTTCCACCTGCTTCTCAAGGGACTTCCAAATACAAAAGATATCTGTCCAGCAAACTAGAAAGAAAATTATATTCCTTCCCTCAGATATACATCTACACTAATAATAACCCAGGTTATGACTTATTTTTAAGAGAAAAAAATCATAAGTAAATAAATCAATTCAGTCAGTTCAAAATGCTTGGTTATACCCATCTTCAAATTCCTTATTTTCTTTTTCAATTTCAGACAGAAACCTAAAGGAGCCCAAAGCTTTGAATTAGTTGTCTTGTAGAAAATGGAACTCCAATTTTTAAAATCTCAATTTTTATATCATTATTCTTAATGATACATCACAAACAATTTTAATTTTAAAAAACTATATACAATATGACTGATCACTTAAATGTAGTTGGACACTTAACGAAAAGGAAGAGAAACAAAATGAACACAAAAAATGGTGTCATTAGGCCGGGTGGCTCAGATGATTGGAGCACCATCGTGAGCACCAAAGGGTTGTGGGTTTGATTACCAGTCAGAGCACATACCCAGGTTGTGGGTTCCTTCCTTGGTTGAGGCACATACAGAAGGCAACCAATTGATGTTTCTCACATTGATGTTTTTCTCTCTCTCCTCCCTCTATAAATATCAATGAGAACATATCTTCAGGTGAGGATTTAAAGAACAAATGGTGCCACTGTGCTTTCATTAATGGGCTACATTATACTGAGGTGATTAAGAAGTCAGTGCTAGCAACAGAATGGTTACTTGTTATTTAAACTTACCTCCTCCCCACATGTCAAAATATTTAGTGTCTAATACTTCTCCTGTTTTTCCTAAAAGAGATTGAATTCATATCAAATTATGCAACTGATTGAAATATACTCTACATTGTATAAAGCAAATATTCTTAGTCAATGACTGATGTAAATTATCTTGAGAAAGAATTAAAATCTGAACTTAAGGCATTTAAATATTTCTAAAGGGTAGTTTTTGGATAGGACTTTCTCAATAGTCTTGTAAGCCAAAAAGCAGCCAACAGAAATTCACAAATGACTGCAGACAATTCCAATTCAAAGTTAGACATTTTAGACATCTCTTTATAAAATCTTCATTTACTTCCTTTTCAAAATCTATTTTTTATTAACAATTCAATGGACAAATAGGTATGGAAACTTTTACCTAAGAAATTGATGAATGTAGAAACACAAAAATGTATCTCTTGTGAAAGAAGTATAAACTATTTTCCTACAGCAGGGACCGGGTAAGGTGGCTGTGGTTTTAATCACCCCATACAGCTTTACAGGGTCATTGTTATACCAGAAAGAGAGGACCAGCATGCAATTAGACCTCATTTCATTGGTTTATATTTTCAGATTTGATTTTGCAAGGACATTCAAGATGTTCAGGGTTCAATAAACTTATTTACTATAATGAACTTGTCATAAGAATGTAGACAAATAGTGAAAAAATACAATTAATTCTTACTCTTCATTCCTCCCTACCCCATCCAATATCCATTACCCATTGTCTTTTACACCCTCTCATTCCTGTCAATCTATCTTCACAGGTTAGGATTCCAAAATCCGCAGCAAGAGTTCGCCGATTTAATGTTAGATTGGTTACATCCTGACAAGCCCATGGGACGCTCCGCACATGCTGCACAGAAGCTGAACGCTTCCAAGAAAGCATGTTGTAAGTACTCAGACATGAAGTCCCCACTTACAGCTAGATGTCTTTTAGGGGCAGTCAGGAAGGGGATAGGGATTGAGTGTCAAGAGGGGCACTTTCTGACCTGATCCCTTGATATTAGAGTATACTTTACTTTGGAGTACATAAATACCCACTGAATATATCCAGAAGCTGAAATAATTATTCTTACCATTTACCAAGGCAACATTGATCCCTCTTCCAACATTGTTCTTAACACCACTCATTAAACTGAAGGGGGAAAAAAATCAAGATAAATTTAGAATTATATATTGTACAAACATATAACAAAGAAACAAAATCATGCCAAAAAAAAAAAAGATTGGGGATATTATATATGTACATGTATTTAGACCTGCAGAGGAGATTAAAAGGTCTCTACTAAGTCAGAGAAAACAGCCCATATCTTTAAAGCAATGTCCTTAAATAAGATTTCACAAACAGAAATACGTAAGTATTAGGGCAAAATACTACACTATTTCTTGCTGCTCTGATCAGATGATGAAATACCATGTTAGAACATCCTTACAACATGTGGACATTATGCACATATTCTACACCATTCGTTTGCACTTTCTGCAATATCAAACGTGACATGAGAACAGAAGTGAGATGCTCCCCAAATGTGTCCCAGTCTGAGAGCAAGAAGAATGAGGAGCACTCTTTCATGAGTGTTTCACCTAACTGTGAACAGGCTCTTAGTGATTGTCAGCATAAAGTTTCTCTATGCTCAGAAGTAATACTGTATTCATATAATGACTGCATCTAACTAGTCACTTACAGTCACACCTGAGGGAATTGCCTCCACTGGCAGCTCAAAGACAATGATGCTGTGTCATGGAAGGAACCAATGGAACATCTGCTTCTTATCAGTTCAGTTTGTTCAATTAGAATTATTAAACTAAATCGTGGGTAATTTTAATTTTAAAATTAAACGTAATAGTAATATTCCCATGATGTGCTGTTCAATATTTAACAATTAGTTTGAGGTTAGGGTGAAGGGGAGTATACAAGTATGAACACACACACACACACACACACACACACACGTATCCAGATATTTATATTTCTATATACATATATAGGTACATACATTTATTACAGATTTTATTAATAGAAAGTATGTGTGGCATATAATTTTACAAATAACAAAATCTATAATACTTTATTGTAAATTCCACATAGCCAATTGATTCTCATCGAATGTGCTAGATGACTTTCATAGACCTCCTATCTGTAGTTAACATATGGCTGCAAATGATGAATGAGTGCAGTTCTAACATTCTCAAAACATCACAATGATAAGAAATGATAAATAGATTAGTAGTTGCCAGGGTTCAGTGCTAGTAGGGGTGACTTACAACAGGATAGTAAGAAAGAGATCTTTGTGATGATGAAATAATTCTGTATCTTAATTGCTGTGTTGGTTACATGAATCTACACATACGATAAAATGATGCAGAACTAAACATACACATTGTACCAATGATAATTTTTGGTGCTGATATTGTACTATAATTACATAAGAAAGGACCATTGGGGAAACTGGGTGAGGAGTACATTGGACCTTTCTGCAGTGCTGATTTCTATAATTATTTCAAAATAAAAGTTAAAAAAAAAAACTCTAATCCAATGTCCATTAAAAAGCTATTAGGAAACAGAAAAGTATACAATTTTGATTTTTAAAAGCTTAGTAGCCCTGCCCAGCCGATGTGGCTCAGTGGATTGAGAATCCTCCCATGGACTGAGAGGTCCCAGTTCGATTCCCAGTCAGGGCACATGCCCAGGTTGTGGGCTTGATCCCCAATAGGGGGCATGCAGGAGGCAGTGGATCGATGTTTCTCTCTCACATTCATGTTTCTATCTCTCTCTCCCTTCCCCTCTCTCTAAAAAAAATCAATAAAAACACATTTAAAAAAAATTAGTAGCATTTAACTATCTACCCATACTGGTTGCATATCTACCTACAAAATTTCGCTTGTCATTTTCTAAAATTTCCATGTAATTAAGCATAGAACTTTTTTATGTGTGTGCAAGACTAGTTCTGAGGTGGGCCAAATCTGCTACACAAAAGAGAAGGGAAGCTTCAAAATGCATTTGCTCTGCTCCTTTCAGAAATATATAAGCAAATTCCATTATTAACATTAAAAGGCAATAGCTGTGATTAACTTGTTACATTAATAATTAAAAGAAGTATCTTCTCCAAGTAGAGATCATTTCAGAGTATAGTGTTGGGTCTGTCACAGGGCAAAGAAATAAAGGCAACAAAGAAGTGCTATGACATGGGCTTCCCACAAGAGGGCAGCAGCTTAACAATTTTTGAAAAGGAATTCAACAGGGAAGCCTGCAACTGAAGATTTTAAGTCTATAAGGTTAGTTGTCACTCTTACTAACACAAGTTGAAATATTTTCTTTTTCCCTTCATGAATATGAAGGTTCCCTACTCCCCTACCATTCCATATCTCTAGGCAAAAATCTAAAGAAAATGATCATATAATCATATCTATAGAGTCTACATCTTCTAATATAGTTTTGATTCAATACTACTTCTTAAAATGATTAGTTTAGAGCAGGGTTTAACAAACTACAGCATATTGGGACAAATCTAGCCACTGGCTGAGTTTCTTTGTTTTATTTTGTTTTACTATTCATGAGTTTAAAATGGTTTTTACATTTTTAAATGGTTACATTTTAAAAAATTATACAGATACTTGTGTAATATTCTTAATTTTACTTCTTGGCCCTCACAAAAATACTATCTGAGCCCTTGATGAAAAAAGAAATCCCTCAAAATAGTCTGTTATATTTTCCTATATCAAATATTAAGATTACATAATAAAAAGTGAAGTATTATTCCTAATATCAACTTCATATAAACTGAAATCAAATGCGTATATGTCTACAATAAAAGCTATATCTTGAACACAAGTAAATTCTATGGGTTCTATAACACAGAAGAAAACGAAGCTATAATTTTGTTGTGAGACATTTTATGTTTATACCCAGGATTTAGTATTTCTAACTAATGGAATCCATCATCGCGACTGCATCTACTTACCCTTAATACCATGACCACGACTCTAATCATAACTATCGCTCGTCTTTTGTCTGTATTAGGGCTTCTCAAACTCGGCCTGTGATATTATGGGCTTGATAATTCTTGTGAAGGGGCTGTCCTGTGCAATGTAGGATGTTTAAGAGGGAGCGTCCCTGGCCCCTCCCTCCAAGTAGCCGCCACAGCTGTGAAAACCTAAAATGTCTCCTGATCTTGACAAATGTCCTCTGGGGAGCAAAGTCACCCCTACTGAGAAGCACTGATCTCGACTAATAGTCTCCAAAGTTAGTTGCATGTACTCAGAACACATGTAGGAAAATACAGAAATGTCTACTTATGTACTTTTAACATCTCCTGACATATTTTAGTGAGTGTACATGCCAAGTCTGTGGCCATCGGGGGTCGGGGGCAGTGTCAAAGCACTGTGGCAGCTCTAGACTGCTTCCCACTCCACTTCTTCACTCTGCACAGCAGTAATAGCATTTATTTTTTCAACAAAAATCTAATTCTGACATGCCAGAGTTTGAAAACCATCAACAACTTCTCAAAGCACTCAGAAAAATATCGCAAACTTCTTACCTGCATGGCCTAGGTTGCTATGGGCCTGGCTCTTTTTTTTTTTTTTCCTTTCAATTTTATTTTGTATTGGTTTAAGGCAGCCATTTTCAATGTTTTTCATCTCATGGCACACATAAGCTAATTACTAAAATTCTGCAGCCAAAAAATATATTTTTTGCCAATGTAACATAAATAATAGGTATAATTTTGACTGATTTACCAAAAAAAAAAAAAAAATAGTAATAATAATTACCTACCCTTTTTGCTCCAAAGTGACTTTTTAAGAAATCAGGTGCCTATACTTGTACATAAGGATTTCTAGTACCAAGAATTACCCAATTAGACAGAACCTCATTATGCAACCTTACCAATAAGTTGCAACTCTATTATACGACCTATATATTTATGGTTCAAGACAGGACACAGGACATTCATACCAGACGGCTATTGTTGTGTTGGCTGTTGTCATTTTTTAATTTGACAGTCTAAGGAAAAAGTGGTCAGTGCCCCTGACTAAATAGTCAGGTATTGCATGTTTTAAAAATTCTCGTGGCACACCAATTGAAAATTGCTGGATTAAGGTGTATAGCTTAATGGTTAGAGAATAACATACTTTTTTTAAAGAGATTTTTTTATTTTATTTTTTTAGAGAGAGAAACATCAATGTGAGAACAAAACATGGATTGGCTGCCTCCTGCACGACGCCTACAGGGGATCAAGCCCGAAACCGGCACATGTGCCCTGACCAGGAATCAAACCAGCAGCTTGTCAGTACACAGGACAATGCCCAACCAACTGAGCCACACCAGCAGGGTGACAATCATATACTTTACATAGTGTTCCCCTTGATATCTCTAGCACCCAACTGGTACCATACATAGTTATTACAGTACTGACTATATTTCCTATGTTTTACTTACATCCTCGTACTATTTTGTAACTACAAGTTTGTACTTCTTAATCCCTTCACCTCTGGTCTGGATCTTATTTACTTCTCTCCAGCTCTTTCCCATTTAGCATTCATGGCCTTTAAGCATGTTCTTCCTTCTGTCTAGACTGTTCTTCCCCTACTTTTTATCTGGCTGTCTTCCTTCTTACCCTTCAGTTCTCAGACTAAACTGTTCCTTGAATCACTCAATGGAAAGTTGGACACAGCCTCATCTCAGTCACCCTGACTCCTACTAGCACACCTGCAACTCTGCACACCTGTGATGCATCTGCATGTCCTGCTTGAGCACAAGTCATCCCTACTAGCTTAAGTTCCCTGACAGCAGGGGCAATGCTCAAGGATCACTTAATGAATAAGTGAATGAATCATGCTAAGAACTCAGACTCTTTCTTTAATCTTTTTGATGGAAAAACTTTCTGTTTCAGTACAGAAACAGAAGGTACTGGAAGAAATACTGGTCCCTGCGGTTTCTCCACTGGGGATGTCTGGCAAGCCCTTTACCAGGGATTTGATTTCATGCCCCAAGGCCCCAAGGCCTTACTATAAAATCCCATGAACTATTTAATCTATCATGGGAATTCGGGATGATTCCTGCAATGAGGGTGAATAGGTGGCCTGCCTCAATTTTACAGTTAGAGAAACTGAAACACAAATTCTACAGGACACTCTCACCACGCTAGAGCCAAATTCGCTGGCTCTGAGCCCAGTACTTACTTTATCAGTCTCTACTGCCTACATACTCTTTTTTCTTCTTAACCTATACAATCTGTACATAGAAAACCTGCTAGTAAAGAGTTTGATCTCTTCTTCTTTGCATTAAAACTTACATACATACTTCAAGTGGGTAGAGGAGATCTCCAAAGACAATCTACAACAGGCTAGGCATGAACTTTCTTCCTGTTATTTAGAATTAAACTTGGGGCCTCTCTAGCCAAATAAAGTAAGATAGGGAAAAAAAAGAAAGATATGAAATTGGAACATTCTAAGTTAATAGGAGGGTACTGTTTAACGTAAGATCTACAAACTGAAATCCAAGTGTGTATTTTTTTTTTTTACATAATTCAGTAAAACAGGACTATTATAATGAGAACTCAGAAGACAACAAATTAGCCATGGATTATCATCAGCATGAGGGAAAAGAAAGCATATGAGTCGGGACCTTAAAGATTACGTAGCTCAAGCCTTTAATTTCATAAGGAAAGTGTAATTATAAGAGGCTATAGGACCTATCTGTAGCTAATTAAAAAAGGGGCTAAGATTAATATTTAAAAGCTTCTCTATTAAAAAAACATATGAAATGCTGGGAGAAATGGCCTAGTTTCCTCCCCTCTGTCTGTAAAATTACCTCACTCTTTATTCTCATAATTAATGGCATGTTTATTACTTTACATGAAGTTGAAATAAGCTCATATATCTAATTTTCTAGGCAAGAGCAGAGTAAAAGCAGCCAACTAAAAGCAGGTTTTGTGACTTCAGAGGCAGGAACTTGAACAAGTGACAGTTCACACTAAGGTAGGAGATTGAAAAATCTAAAAACAATACTTCGTAGAGCATCTCAATATAGGGAACCAGTTAGCTTAGTGGCAAACAGCTCTGTGGCACGATGGCTATAACTGTATTATTTCACTTCAAGAAACAGCATTAAAACATTTAAAAAGAAAGGTGTTGGTTTATAAGTGCTCATTACCGAGGATACTGCTATCAAATGGGACAGCAGTTTTCAACAGGTGTGTTGCAAGAATGTTTTAAACATGCAATACCTGACTATTTAGTCGGGGTACTGACTTCTTTTCCCTTATATTGTCAAATAGAAAAATGACACAGCCAACTCAATAGCTGTCTGGTGCGAATGAATCAAAATTATACCTATTTTGGGGGAAGATCAACAAAATATGTAATATATTTTTTGGTGTGTTGTAGAATTTTAGTTTATGTGTGCCATGAGGTGAAAAGGGTTGGAAAATGTTGAAAGAGGACTTGCAGTGATGGAAATACTCTCAATGCTGCTCAAATCGGCAGGCACTGGCCATGTGGGCTACTGAGCACTTGAAGTGTGGCCAGTGACTAAGAAACTGAACTTTTCATTTCAATTAATTTAAATGAATTAACTTTTGCATAAGACTTAAGAATCAAAATTAAATAGCTCCATGGGTCTATAGCTCTAACATGGGACAGCACAGATCTAGAGAAGTCACTCAGGAAACTCCTCCTCTCTCCACAAAACTGGATAGTGTTCTTATGTCACTCTCTAATATGAAATTTAAGAACTTCTAAGATTCCTTAAAGGCATGGGGAAAACATTGTGCAATGAAAATTGAAATAACTTTTCTTTAGTAAAAGCATGCCCAATAAATTTTCAAAAGATCCATTAAACTCAGGTTCAATTTACTATAATTTTATAGCACATCTTATACTTCCAAATGGATAAACACTTACACATTGTCCTCCAGGCAGATTTTGGGTCCCACCACATTGGCTGCCCCACTTGCCATTTTAAAAGCAAAATGCTTCTCAGGGCAAGCTTTTGAGATCCCACATTTGTATCTGGGAGGCTTTGTAGCTTTGGAAAAAAAAAACCACATTTTTAAAAGAAAATAATGTTAACAGACTCTATAATCAGTTTGTTTCAAATCTCAAATCACAGAGGAATTATATAGATCACCAAGATATATGTATCTTAAAATACATGCTAGGATTTTTTTTCCCCTGGAGGTTTCAAAGAGCCTCAAAACAAAACAAAACAAACAACAAAAGCACTGAGAAAACAAGTTAATAATTGACATAAATCAATCAAATAATATGATTATTTTTAAGTTTATATTTTAAATTCAGGATGGGGGTTGGGGGTAGGTTTTGAATTGTTACTTTGAATTTCCAGTGTATAAATGTACAACAATGGTTACAAACTACAAAGCCTAATGCACCCCAGCCCGTGTGGCTCAGTGGATTGAACATCTTCCCATGGACTCAGAGGTCCCGGTAAGATTCCCGGTCAGGGCACATGCCTGGGTTTTGGGCTTGATCCCCCGTAGGGGGGGTGCAGGAGGCAGCCAATGTATGTTTCTCTCTCACATCTATGTTTCTATCACTCTCTCCCTTCCTCTCTCTCTAAAAAGTCAATAAACACATATTCATAAAAAAATAAATAATTGCCCTGGCCAATTTGGCTCAGTGGTGAGAGCATCAGCCCACAGACCAAAGAGTCATGGGTTCGACTAGATCAAGGGCATGTACCTCATACCTCGGTTGTGATTCAGTCCCCAGCCCTGGTTGGGGTCCTGTGGGAGGCAACCAATCAATGTGTCTCTCTCACACTGATGTTTCTCTTTCTTTCTCTCTCTCTCTCCCCCTCCCACAATCCCTCCCACTTTATCTGAAGATAAATGAAAAAATATCCTTGGGTGAGGATTTAAAAAAAGAAATGGCCTAAAGCATTACTAAATAACCTGCTCACGTACTAGTTCTCCTTTTACACACTTTCTGTATTTATGCTACTGAAGCTAAAAACACTAATTAAAGAAAATATTCATTATGAGTAAATACCAAGAATGTTAGGCTATCCAATCAAATTGTATCCTTATAACTTCAGAAAACAATTTCTAAATCAGTTTTTGCTCTCACTGAACTATCTCCATTGTTCAAATATAAGTTCTCATATGCCTAAGAAAACAATAGAATAAACCATCTGAAAATTATTGGGCTGAAATACTTACAACGTGCTGCGGTGTCCAATGCTGACCTTGCTAAGAAAAAAAAAAGTTATCTTTGTTAGAAGGAATGAGGCTATTGGCAAGTATCCACTTTTAAAACATATTTAGAGCTAACAGGCCTATAAAAATAAAAGTGTTTGAATACTGCTCAGTATATAATAAATAAAACATGACTATCACTTTAGAAAAACAGTGAGAAAGTAACTTTAGGCTACGTAATTCAGTATAAACAAGTATGTAGAGAAATTATGAAGGGTAGTATTTTATTATAGATATTTACTTTATATTTTTTATTTTTAGTTATTATACATTTAAATCCTAGTCAGAAAGTTATTCTACAAACTTACCATCATTTGTTTACAATTATTTTTTCAGCTTTATTGAGATATAAATGACACTTTACATTGTGCACATTTAAGGTGCAGTGTGCTGAATGGATACATTTAGACACTGCAACATGGCCACCACCACAGTATTAGCCTCCGTCCCTCACAGTTACCATTTTGTGTGTGTGTGGTGAGAAACTGTAAGATCTACTCTCTTAGCAACATTCAAGTACATGATAAAGTATTGATAGCTATAAACACCATGCTATACATTAGATCCCCAAACTTGTTAATCTTATAACTGGAAGTCGTACCCTTTGAGCAACATCTCCCCATTTCCCCACCTCCAAGCTCCTGGTAACCGCACTCTACTCTGTTTCTATGAGTTTGTTCTTTTCAGATTCCACATGTTAAGTGATATCATACGTATTTCAAACTTCCCTTTAAACTTTAAATGACATTAAATACATACTTGGTGACTATTAGGGTGTTTAAAAGTTGTTATGTACATAGGCACATAAAGCCCTGAAGTACACACATAAAGCTACCTTAGTAGTCAGGCTAGGAAATTTAAGGGCGTGGAGAGAACACAAGAGGGATGGTGGTGGTGGGGAGCTTTTCTCTAAAATAGAAATGTAGCCCTGGCCAGTTTGGCTCAGCCAGGGGTCGTGGGTTCAACTCCTGGTCAAGGGCACATACCTGGGTTGCAGGTTTGATTCCCCCACTCTGGTCGGGGTCATGCAGGTGTCTCTCTCACATCAATATTTCTCTCTCTCCCTCCCTCCCTTCCATTCTATCTAAAAATCAATGGAAAAAATATCCTTGGGTGAGGATTTAAAAAAAAAAGAAATGTATTGGGTGTAATAAAAAAATTAAGGTCATTACTAAGAGTTTTATAATTTATCAGTTCAAGGAAGCCAGCATCTTGTGATTAAATCTTAACTTAAATTCAGCAGATCTCAACCTGACCTTCTACACTTAGAGCTTTTTCCAAAATCACTAACATCTGATCCTAGCCCAGGAGATTACAATTCAGAGCAACAACAGTACTGTGGGCAACCATTTCCTGATTGGGCTAATAAGTCTGCAGCGTCATAAATGTTTGCCAGCTGTGGGACTATAAATGGTTACGTAGTTTTTACTTCTGTACTATTTTAGATAATTGTGAATTTCCTGTATGTAAGTCCAGCACTCTAGAGAACAGAAGTTAAAGCTGAAAAATAATATGTAAATGTTTAAAAAGAGAAAAATGACTAAGTAAATGAAGGCCCATAACTTCATAGAACACTCAAAATAGTGTGCACCACCGAGGTCATAAAGGCATTGCAGTAGCACGGAAATGTTGAATGTATTTGGTGCATGGGTTGACGCTCAACCACTGAGCCACACCGGCCAGGTTTTGTTTTTTTTAATTGATTTTAGAGAGAGAAAGGGAGAGGGAGAGAGAGAGAGAGACATCGATGAGAGAAAACATCAATTGGCTGCCTCCTGCATGCCCTCTACCGAGGATTTGGCCCACAACCTGGGCATGTGCCCTGACCGGAATCGAATCGGCGACCTCTTAGAGCATGGGTTAATGAAAAGTTGAATGTATTTGGAATAAAGCAGAAAACACAAACTTTATTAGTAAGTACTAAAAATATTCACGGATTAAAAAAACAAAGACCTGAAGGAAACAAAAAATGATCAGTTAGTAAACTGTGATACTGGAATTACTGGGGTTCGTTTTTCCAATTTCGTTACTTATGTCATTTTTCCTTAATTATGTGTCATAAATGTGAGGGAAGAATAAGTATAGAGATCATCTGGTCCAGTGCTCTCACTTTTGTAAATGAGAAAGCCCAGAAAGTTATTATAGCAACCAGTGATTAACAGCATGAGAACTAGAAATTCTCAATTTTACTTTGTTCTGAACCAACATTTACAGCATCAGGCTTACAGGGGAATGCTGTCCAAATCAGGAATTGTGGTATACTTAACTTACGGTAATAAGATAAGAAGACGACAGTGGGATAGAACACAGGGAACATAGCGTAGCTCATTCACATATGCTGAGAACTCTATCAGTACCTCTGCATATATTATTGATTTGAGCATCAGCCCTGTTTTAAAGAGAAAAGAAACTGGAACAGAGAGGTTAACTGATTTGATTTACTCTAATCATAATTAGTAATTGGCAGAGCTAGTTTCCAAAGCCATAATATCTCATCCTAGCACCCAAACTCATGTTGCACCACCCCCAGAAATGAGACTGTTTGAGGTCTTATGATCACATGTACAAAAACTGCAAGTCCTGCTAGGAGCAGGAAGCCAGGGTACGGAGTTTTCAGAACAAGCTTTCTGAGTGTCGAGTGGAGAACAGACAGTAGAGTGTTCAAGACTTGAGACAAGGGGTCCACAAGGATGCAGCTGAAGTAGTCCAGGTAGAAAAGGGTAGCAGCCTGAACAAAGGTCGTGAAGGTAGGCTTGAAAGGAGCAGGAAGGTTCAGAACTAAGGAAGCAATATTGATAGGACTTGGGAATGGACCAGACGGGGAGCAATGATGGAAATAGGAATCAAGTTTGTCTCTCAGACATTTGGCTTTAGAACTATTCATTTATTCATTCACATGAGCTAATGGGGAAAAAAGAAAACACGATCTCTGCACTCAAGATGTGTATAATCTAGTGAAGAGATGGGAGTGGAGGGTGGACAATGAGCTCTGTGTTGCACTTGTTAATTTTAAAATATTTGGTGAAGATCCAAAAAAAAAAAAAGTCTAGAGGCCAGCAGTCAACGAGACCTGGGACACAGATATAAACTAGAAAATTAGCCAATGATTGGGTGGGGCCACCCAAAGAGAGGATTTAAAGTGAGAAGAGGGCTGAGGAGAGAATCTCACAGACACCAATAATCACCTAATGCTCAGAGGAAGAGAATGGCTGGAGAAAGGGAGGTAGAAGGAAAACCAGGGATGAGCCTCTACAATGGTCAAATTAGTTTGTTAAAACTTAAGAAATGTAAAAACAGTAAATGCTACACAATTCAAAAAATTTTACTGGGATACATACAATTTTGGGAAAAGCAGTTTCTTAATCATCAGGCTTTTAAGTAAATAACATCACCTCCATTTAATTTGTGTATTAAGTAAGGAGAGATGCTTAAAATAAAAAATCTCACGAAAGACTTTTTTTTCCAGATGAGAACTAATTTTTATTCAATATTCAACAAAACTGAGCCCGGACGGTGTGGCTCAGTGGCTGAGCGTCGACCCATGCACCAAGAGGCTGCCGGTTTGATTCCCAGTCAGGGCACATGCCCAGGTTGTGGGCCCAATCCCCAGTGGGGGGCATGCAGGAGGCGACCAGTCGATGTTCTCTCTCATCGATGTTTCTATCTCTCTCCCTCTCCTTTCCTTTCCCTCTAAAATCAATAAAGGAAAAAAATAAAATAAAAAAAATCTGAAAGCCCTCTGCTAACCCAGCAATTCGGAGAATTTTAACACCCGGAGGCCAAACAGGTCAATTTTCATAAATAAGACAGGATAATATCCACATGCAGTGCATGGACACAGCATATAAACACAACTTTTATTCCTCAAACTATCTTGATAGGTTTAATTCTTAATTTCTTTCAACACTTTTCAGTTCAAGGCACAATAATAATAAACATTTCTGATTTGGTTTCACCAATGAATGTCTTTCAACAAGTCAGGCTAAAGAAATCATACAGAATTATTTTATACTTTAGTTTTTTGTAATGTGAAGTAATTCATGTAAATACTATTTCAGTGGTTTAAGTGTGGAAGGGGAAAAAAGTCAAATCAATAGAATATTAAGTACTTACTGCAGCAATATGCAAAAATAATTTGGACTGTGTTCATTACATTCACTAGATGTTAAGTACCCATGCTGAAAACTAACCGCTATGTTAAATCACAATCATAACTAAGACTGGCAGATTGTATCCATGTTGATATTCTGGTTGTGACACTGTATATAGTTTTATCAGAGAAGTTACTCAGTAAAAAAGTGGGTAAAGGATATATAGGATCTCTGTGTATTATTTCTTACAAATGCATATGAATCTACAAAATAAAAAGTTGTCTTAAAAATTGCTTTAAAAAAATCCCAATTAAACTACTTTGGTAATTTCAACTACGAATTGTGGGCAAAATTTTTCATTTTTCCTTTCTAGAAATAAGCTCATTTTATTTTTCTACAAAAATACTATATAATCAACCTGAATCTAAATTTATAGAAACTATCAATTAAGTTATTATATCAACAAGATGAAAAAAATTGAAATACTCACCACTAAAAGAATTATAGTTACTAGATTTACTGGGCTGATCATAAGTTATATAAATGTCTAAACACTATGTTGTATACCTGAAACTAATATAATATTGTATATCAACTGTAATTGAAAAAAAATTTTAATTAAAAAAAAACATTGTTAATCTCATGGTCCCCCAAAGACATTAATTATAGAAACAATCCTAATGTTCAGTTAAACTTGTTACCCTTTAGTAAATTAAGTTAGATGCTAAACAAACAGCAAAGATAACCATATCTCCATCTTTGCTCAATTATTCTGAAATGAGAAGTAAAATAATAACCATACAAATTAAATTTTCACCAATTCAATAGACTGGAATCCAATAAGGTTTTGTGGATATAGTGTATGACTTAAGTTATGACAACATAATGAACAATCTGCCCTAAGAATGCCTAAATGAAACAACTATCCTAGTTAAAGTAGCTCAGTGTTTATTCATAGCTGATGACCAGCAGCTTTTCTTTCTTATTTAAAAAATATTTTTTTCTTTATTGATTTTTAGAGAGAGAGGAAGAGAGAGGGAGAGAGAAATAAAAACATCGATGAGAGAGAACATCGATTGGCCGCCTCCTGCATGCCCCCCAACTGGGGATTTGGCCCACAACCCGGGCATGGGCCCTCACCGGGAATCGAACCAGTGACCTCTTGGTGCATGGGTCAACGCTCAACCACTGAGCCACACCAGCTGGGTGCAGCTTTTCAACTAATACAGTTTTAAATGAATCCCACTTGGCTTTAAATGAATCTCACTTTGGAAACACTATTTTCTATGAAAAATCCTAATCCTCAATTACCAAAATGCATTTTCTATTCAATCAGCATTTACTATTTACAGGGCCTAGCACTAGATGCTGGGTGAAGCATCAAGATATTATTGCCCTCAAGATTTATTCTCCAGTAAGGGAAGATAGATACATGAAAAAGAATAAGAGAGAAGAAACTATAATGTAAGGCAGAATAAAATCAGTGTCCAGTTGAGACATAACTACTATGCATTAGAACAAATAGTTCCGAAATAGGAGCAATACATTCCAATAAGAAGGAAGGAGGTTTGCCCTGGCCGGTGTGGCTCAGCTAGAGCCCACGGACCATGGGTTTGATTCCTGGTCAAGGGCACGTACATGGGTTGTTGTTCAATCCCTGGCCCAAGTTGGGGTCATCTGGCAGGCAACAGATTGAAGTGTCTCTCTCGCATCGGAGTGTTTCTCTCTCACTCTCTCCTTCCTTTCCACTCTCTCTAAAAATCAATGGAAAAATATCCTTGGATCAAGATTAACAAAACAAAACAAAAAAAGAAAAAGAAAGAAAGAAAGAGGTTCAACTACAATTTCTCTCGATAAGGGGCATTTATGCAGTTTTGAAAAGTGAAAAGGATTGACAGATGAAGGGGAGATGAGGAGGATGTGCAGGATGAGAATCAGCAGGAGCAAAGGCTGAGGTATGAAAGGGCAGGATCTGCGTCCCTAGATCATGTGCAGATTGTATGGTGAGTGTGAGGCACGGGCGGGGAGGGGCAGAGAACAGGTGAGAGAAGCAAAGGTAGGTTGGGGGATTTGAGTGCCATCCTAAGTAGGGAGTGTAGATTTTACTTTTTGGTAACTGAAAGTACTAAATGTTCATGAGGTTTAGTAACTCTGGCGGTGGTGAGACAGGCAGATATCAAAGCGGAAAAGCAGACACAGTAAGATCCCTGTGATGCTCACAGAAACGGTCCAGACTAGAGAACAGTGGCTTCATCAGCCTCTCCTCTCTGAAAACAGTGGGCCTTTTCCCCGAAGTTCTATTTGTACCAATGGTCCCATTTGCCTCCTTTCTCTCAAGGATCCTGCTTTTCTTATCTGTTCAGTCTCCTCCCACTAATTTATAATTCACTGAATCTTTGCCCAAGGCCTCTAGACAAGTGCAAGTTTCCCCGTTACTTCGAAAAAGAAAGAAAATGTTTAACTTCCTTCTGCCTCAAACTACCACCCCATAATCTTCCTCAACTATCAGCCTTTCTTAGAGAAATGGCTACCCACATTGTTCCCACAGCAACACTGGACAAGTCCTCAATGTCTTCAGTGTCTTTCTGCTCATCATTCAACTGAAACCAGCTGCACTCTCAAAGGCCACCAGCTGGGCCTCTGTAGTAACAGAAAGACTATACAGAAAGAGTAAGTCAAGTCTCACTATACTCTGCAATAATTACTCTATGTTGGATCCTGGATCCTTCATTTAAAGATGGCTGCTAAAAGACAGATGGTTCACGCCCAGCCGGTGTGGCTCAGTGGATTGAATGTAGTCCCATGGACTGAGAGGTCTCGGTTCGATTCCCGGTCAGGGCACATGCCCGGGTTGCAGGCTCAATCCCCAGTAGGGGGCGTGCAGGAGGCAGTGATTGATGTTTCTCTCACATCAGTGTTTCTCTCTCTCTCTCCCTTCCTCTCTCTCTAAAAACATAAAAATAAATAAAATGCTATCTGTCAAAAAAATACTTAAAAAAATAAATAAATAAAAAACAGATGGTTCAGAAGAATAACCAGTACATTAAGAGGAATGACTGAAAGGGAAGAGTCCATAACTTGATAAGATGAAAACTTGTGAAAAGCTGACCTGAAGCAGTACAACTACACGTAGGGTTGGGGGTTTGGTGGATGAATAAAATGTAACCTTGAGGTATGCATTCTTGTGGCCTGGCCAGCCAAGGACCCAAGTATGCATGTGAATAGATAAGGTACGCATTTTGGGTTTGGAAAGACACCCTGAAATTATTGATCAAAGTATGCATGATAAGGTCTGGAATGCCACCCTAAATGTATAGTATACAGGTGAATAGATAAGGTATGCATGATTGCCTGGAATGCCCTGAAAGCGCCCAATGGGCTTATCGCCCAAGCATGAATGTATCTCCACTGAAAACAGCCAGAGACAGCTGAAACAGGAAGTATGCTGGGCTTAGCTGTAAGGTCAGCAGAGATGCTATCTCAAGGACTTAATTACCTAAAACACCATGTAACCTAGGGAACCACTTTGCAAGTAAACTGGTCTGCATCCAGAGATCTGGAGCATTTGCTTCCTGTCGATGCTCCCTCTCTTGGAGGTTATTGCATTGCAACGACCCCCGGCAGGCCAAGAGAGTCAGTAAAATGGTTCAGAAGAGTAACGAGTACATTAAGAGGAATGATTGAAAGGGAAGATTCCATAACTTGGTAAGATGAAAACTTGTGAAAAGATGACCTGAAGCAGTACAATTACAATTTAACTATTTGAGAGATCATTAATGTGGAAGAGAACTTGAGCAGGTAGAAGCAACTGAATTGCTATTACTTGGCAGTATAAAAGGCAGAATTCAGTGTGATACAAGGAGATACATTTGAGTAATCATTGTAAGAAAGTCACCTAAAAATGTTTATATAGAAATTAATGACTACATGCCTGAATTTTCTGAAGCTTTAATACTCAGAATGTAGTCCATGGATAGGAACCTGAGCATCACCTGGGAGCTTGTTAGAAATGCAGACTCCTAGGCCCCATCCCAGACAATTAATCAGAAGCTGCATTTACCAAAATTCCCTGGAGATTCCTTTGATAGTCAAGTTTGAGAAGCATTGGTTTAAGGGAGTCTTGAAACTAGATATAAGAGGAAGTGAATTAGTTCTTATGGTTTCCTTCCAAATATTAATTTATGGAAAACAAAATTCACTATTCTAGAGATCTTAAAGTTGTTCCATCTGCTTCCCACCTACAAGGTCAAAATACTGTTAATTGGTTTCATAGCCTCACCTTTTAAGCATAGTTTTTTAATACTTTGAACAACAGCCAAAGCTTATGCAAACATTTCAAATGTTAGTTTGTTTTATTAACATAACTCTTATTAAAAACTGAGTTAAGGTAGCTTACATGGTGTGTTTACAAGATGGCATTAAACAAACTGGTGGAAGAAAAATGTTGCAGAAGGAAAATAAGTGTAGAAAAGGAAAATGGATTTCTATGGCTGGTATTTAAAATGTATTGTCATGACTCCCAACCACTTTTTAATTGACAGTTAGGTTTGATTCCAAGTTTTCTATCAGCCAGCTCAATAGCGTGATATCTTCTAGAATGCGCATTTAGAATGCCATGATTAATGACCTTAAGCAACGTATAAAAGACTCCATTAAATATATTCAAAATGTTGAATGCAAGATTTATGTTTTACACTGAATTAATTTTAAGACTTTCTATTTTGTATTTTGAAATATTCTAATGAGTCACACTTATTGGTATAATTACATTTTCTCTTCTCGACTAAACAGTGACTCAGGTTGGTAAGTGGTAAAGAGACAATCACATCAAAAACAAGATTTCAGAAAGGGAACAAAATGGAACTTACCAAATAGATTTCCTAAACTTGCATCCATTTTTATTTCAAATACTTGAGAAATAACATAAAATGTCAGTAAAAATACTGCCACAGCTACCACCAACTTTGCAGCACCTAGATAAAGAGCAGAAACAAGCTTATGAGCCCACAGAATTTTTATTATATAACATTTCAATGAAAAGTGTAAGTTTATAAAAAACTTTTAAAACTAATAAATTTTTACTTTTTATGTATTGAGCTTAATTTTACTTGTGTTACAATAAAAATTGTACCAACTATCCATCAAGATAAAGGATTTTCCTGATCAAAGAATTATCAGACTGGCTAGCAATCTAGACAAAGAACTGCTTGAGGCATCTGTCTAATTTTAGATACAAAAAAAACAAAAAACAAAACCTGCCATCAATTGGTGGCTGACTACACAAAAGTATCATGACTAATGGAAGACTGCCTGCCGCCAAGTATGTTGGATGATCCCTTCCAATTCTTTTCAAATATAAGGGGCAACAATACTATACAGAGATGACACCAAAACACTGGACCTTCTGGAGCTACTGAAGCAACAGAGCAAGGAGTTCTCCAGTGAAATGTCCTATCATGAGTGCTCCTGGTTCAGTGAGCAAAAAAGTATTCCTGCTCTTCCTTGATACTTAGTTTAAGACAGACCTTCTCCACTCCTGGGCAAGTTCATCTGGCAGCTATCCCATGTGATTCACAATGTGGTTACAGGGTAAGCTCCATGAAGACAGACTCTTACTCTTACACCTTTATATCGTTAACCATTTCTGAATGCCTTACAAATATTTAGCACTGCTATTAACTAATTCACTGTTTAATATGAATCATTATTTGTCCTTTTTCTCCAAAGCAAAGTAAACCTAGGAAAGAAAAAGCACAAGACAGGAAAGGAAATGGAAAGTGACAGGAAAGAAACATCTTCCTCTCACCCTTAGGATTTCAGAGCCATCTCATTAGGTTATGCGGGGACAATGTAAGTATTTGTCTGTCTAATCTCCATTACCCTCTTACCAAAAGTTTCATTTATATCGATATAAAAGAGGTAGACAGGATCATCAGTTATCTCATTCTCCTTATGGAAACAAAGGTACAGAGGTGAGGCGACCGCCCAAGATTACAGATAATTTGGTGGCAGCATTAGGACCAAAATTCAGGGATCCTGACGGCCCAGTGCTTTGTACAGAACTCTGTCCTAACACCGAATGCATGCATTCTCCCAAAACACTACTAAAATTCAATGTATTGGGTACGAAAGTAAAACAAACACTATACTCCTTCTGATTTTATAGACCTAATCGTTAAGAGGAGGGAAGGGGCCCTGGCCTGTGTGGGTCAGTGGTTAGAGCATCAGCCTATGTACCAAAGGGTCACGGGTTCAATTCCTGTCAAGGACATGTACCTGGGTTGCAGGTTCAGCCCCTGCCTCAGTTGGGGTACGTGGGGGAGGCAACTAATCAATGTCTGTCTCACAATGATATTTCTCTCTCTCTCCTTTCCACTTTCTCCGAAAATCAATGGAAAAAAATAACTTGGCAGTGGTAGAACTGAGTCTTAAACTGTGATATATGCACTTATATTGGACCATCAGAGGAACTAGGAGGACACAAAGCTCTAAGGAAGAAACAAGAGGTGGAGAAACCAACTGATAATAGAACAAGCAGATGGTCCCTGAGAGGAGTAGGCAGGTGAAGGGTAGCAGAGCCTCCATAACGGCAGAGCTCTGGAATGTTTGTTACAAAGGGTCTCTTCCAGAGCTGGCCACCATCCAATTCTGAACTTGGAGGGGCCTATCCATGCCATGCCATAGTTCTCATTCATAATTTTCCATAAGATTCCCTCTTCCTTCTACCTATGAACTGCACTAATCTAATAATAGAGTGTGTCCCTATTTTTCACAAACCAAAAAACATAAGCTTTAGACATTGATGCCTTACTATAAGTATATTTCAAAGCAACCAGAATTATTTTTAATTAGAAAGAAATAATTAATTAATTAGTTTAAAAGCTAATAAACTAATAGCTAATCTTCCTTATTCACTCACTGAAAGCAATACCCTGAAAAACTACACTAGGAACCACACCAAACATAAAATAAGCATTCAGTGAATAATTACCATAAATTAGCCTTGGTAGTAACTGTCAAAATCAGAGAAATGGACTAGATGACAAAGTTCATTTCAACTAGAATGAATGTAGAATTATGTGAGAAAGGGAAACTTATTTGATTATTTCATATAACCATGCTTAATAATGTACTTTTAAAATTATCTGGAAATATGTAATCATAGTCCTGCCATATTCAAAGAACAGTATTTTCGTTTTAAAAAAGACATTATAACATGGTTTTTAAAACCACAAACAAGCTTTTGGTTTCTGGAAATATTTTTCTTCAGTAATTGTATAACTACTCAAAAAGGAATGGTTTTTGTAAGTTCATGACCAAGAGATCTAGATTTTCAATAATCATGTTTAAGAATCATGATGTTTAGTTACCTGTACTTGATTCTGTATAATTATGCCTGAAGCAAGAAGATTTGTTTGCCCACTCACCTTGATTTTAGTTCTTCTAAGAAATGCTCCCATAGGAAAATATTGTGTTTGCTGGTGAGAAGATGATAATTAAAAGAAAGACTATCTTGATTTTGGAAATTACAAGTTATCTCTTATGTTGGACACACTTAGTAGAAATTTCTGTGCAAAGTGCACACTTCCTCTAGGACAGCGGTTCTCAACCTGTGGGTCGCGACCCCTTTGGGGGTCGAATGACCCTTTCACAGGGGTCGCCTAAGACATAACAGTAGCAAAATTACAGTTATGAAGTAGCAATGAAAATAATTTTATGGCTGGAGGTCACCACAACATGAGGAACTGTATTAAAGGGTCGCGGCATGAGGAAGGTTGAGAACCACTGCTCTAGGGCCTTGACTGTGCTGGAGGATGGGCAAGTGCAGAAGGATCACACTTATTTTCATAACAGGTAGGAAGAAGTGGGTCATTAGTACCTCCAGTTATTTATGGATCTGTCTTTTTATAATGTTTAAGGATAACTACCTTAATACTATGAACGTCAAGTGGTGTTTTTCAATTTCCTCAATATGCTGCCTAAGGAACAGATGTCCTTATGCATAATCTCATTTAGGCAGATTGAACTTGAACTAGTAAATATGGAGTGGAACAAAAGTAGGTTTACAGTTATTCATATAGAAAATAATACATTAATTAATAAATAATAATACAAGAATAAACTCTGTGTTTCATGTACTCACAACTGGAAACCTACTTTTGCCCCAGCCTGTACATAGTCACTTCAGCAAAAACACATTTTACTGAATCCTTTACATACACTAGTTTTAATTTATGCATATATATTGAAAAAATTTAAGCTTTTACATTTTATAGCTCATTTTCCTCAATAAGCTAGAACTTAGCAAAAATAAAAATCAGCCCCCCAAGGCTGTCAAATTGTTCTTTATATGAACATCACCTATGTATTATTGTTTTTTCTTTATTGATTTTTTTAGAGAGAGAGGAAAGGAGAGGAGAGAGAGATAGAAACATCAATGAGAGAGAACATTGATTGCCCACCTCCTGCATGCCCCCCACTGGGGATCGGGGCCACAACCTGGGCATGTGCCCTGACTGGGAATCGAACCAGTGACCTCTTGGTGCATGGGTCGATGCTAAACCACTGAGCTACACTGGCTGGGCACCTATGTACTATTAGGTAAATAAAGTTAATGTTTAAGACCATGAACATTAAAACCATGATTAAAATATTTAGCATAAATAATTTCAATGAAAGTGACCCCAAGCATTTATGTAACACCCAGTAAATGTCCAATTTGTGATGTGTCAACTACATAAAAAAGTAAAGAGGCTAAATAATGATTTAGCTTGTGATATTTCAGCTTTGCATTCGATATAGAAAAATATTATATACCCTGTCCTTTAGTCATTACTAAACAAAGCAGTTACACAAAAAGTAAGATTATTTCTAATGAATTGACATATTTATCTTACCTGCTACCCTCATATTTGGTTTTTCAGTCTTTGGCGCTTTTCATTAAATAAGCTCCTAAAATCAAAAGAAAAGGCAAACACCATTAGGTCTAGAAGGAGCATTCCTCCTCATATTGAGTTTGGAGTATATTTATTAAACTAAGTGTCATGAGATTTCTAAGCATTCTACCAATATTGACATCTAATGAAAAAAATTCATCACTGGGTCTGTCTCCTTCCACTGGACCATAAAAGCTACTGAGAAGAGAGTCATGTCTTCCGCTGCTGTGTCCCCCCTGCTCCCAAATGAATGAACAAATGAGGGAAAAACCACCATCAAGTTTGTGAAGAGAAGATAATGCCTCGTTACTCTCAGTGATTATGCATCCATAAGGAACTCTGGATATTTAGTTCCGAGCTTTAGTTGAGGTCCAAAGAAGTTAAGTTGCTTTTCCAGTCATGGAACAAATTAATTGTAGAATGAGACCAGGACGTAGGACTGCTGGCTCCCACTCCAGGGCTCACTCCACTATACGACGGCACTTCCTTTTAGTGTGACATCATTCAGGTGTCAATATGATAAGCACTTACAGCAAAGGCTTTTTACTTTAATACCAGGGTTCTCTTCCTCTTTGTTTACATTTAAGTTTGTAAAGGAATATCTTCAAAAGTACAGAATTACAATTTTAAATATTTCCAGCAATTATTGACAGTGTATGCTATCCATCAATGAAGAAATTACCCTTTGGTATTATCCTAATAACAAGAAATAGATACTGGGGGCGGGGGGGGGGGAGGAAAAATCTGTGTATGTGGATTTTGCTCCTAAGAAATAACTCAAGATAGGTAAAAATTTTTAAAGCAAATGGAAAAGTAAGTAAATCAGTTTGACAGGACATTTTTAAAAGCAAATGGAAAAGCAATTGAGATCAACAGGAAATTCATGCCTAAGATTAGCTAGACAGCTACTGCAGTCCACTCAATCTACTGTACAGGAATGGAATTCAAAATACAATTTTGATTAATGAATCATATTAATCAAAAAGATCTTTATTTCAGACTGTATTTTCATACCAATGTTTTGATGATGAAGTCCGATATAACAATACATAGATTCTGCTTCAAATAAAAATGATGCTCCACCCCTGAAGGACACTGGAAGAAAGTGAGAGGAAACATCCAGTTTTCCTCTTCACCCAGGAGTAAGCAGGGGTGAACATCCAAAGGGTCAATGCCCTTATATGAACTCCCTTTCTTCTGCCCAATCTACCCTGTTTTAAGAAAACATTAACACTTGAACTAATGCTGAATTGAGTATTATTGATTTATTTTCCTTTGTTAGTTATCTTAACTCCTTTCATATAATAGGAAAAGTCAATGTTCTACATCTATTTGAACTAACTACTTAGCCACAGACTTGGAAAATACCAAAAGGAAAGAAGAGATTCTGAAGTATCCATAAACCATTACATAAAAGCATAAAAACAAACAAACAAACAAAAAACCCTCGGCTTTTCACATGAAAACCCCAAGTGGTTACAAATCCTCTTTTGACTTCTAGCAAATATGGACTCTGTTCACAACACCCACATGCCTTTCTTCCCAGCTAGTATTCCAAAATAACTTCACTCTTATCTGAGTGTGGCCTAGGAAAATTTATTTGAAAGTGTGATAAGCAGTTGGGCAGACACTGATCTTTTCACTGTTTCCATGACCTGCTGAGGGGGCCACACCTGTACAATTAAAGTCACTGCTTCATATACCTGCCATCTCTTTGCACTACCTAGCAAGCCTGCTTCTAAACTGATCACTAGTAGGACCACAATATAAGCAACTACAATTGGCTTGCTGAATTCAGGTTTTCATTAAATTTCTCAGAGAATAACACTTAGTAAAGTCTCTAAATTAAAAATCTAATCAAATTTCAGTCTTAACACATTTTTAAGTAGTTCGGTTAAGAAGCAAATTAGTTTTGTAAAAGTGTAAATCTGCATAAGGAAGGACAATTGAATATATCTGAGAGCAAATCAAGAAATATTTGTTTACAATGTGCTAATTCCAAATCATTCCTAA
The DNA here is from genome assembly GCA_030848825.1 of Tadarida brasiliensis. Classification (NCBI taxonomy): domain Eukaryota; kingdom Metazoa; phylum Chordata; class Mammalia; order Chiroptera; family Molossidae; genus Tadarida; species Tadarida brasiliensis. The sequence goes on along the minus strand of CM061267.1, from coordinate 26,966,284 downwards.
CTTGTCTTCTTAGCAGGACATTTAAAAATCTAGAAAAATTGCCCGGCCGGTGTGGCTCAGTGGTTGAGTGTCGACCCATGCACCAAGAGGTCACCAGTTTGATTCCCAGCCAGGGCACATGCCCAGGTTGTGGGCCCGATCCCCAGAGGGGGACATGCAGGAGGCGGCCAATCGATGTTGTCTCTCATCGATGTTTGTCTCTCTCTCCCTCTCCCTTCCCCTCTCTCTAAAAACAATAAAGAAAAAAATTTTTTTTTAAAGAAAATCTAGAAAAATCATGCCCTGGCCAGGTAGATCAGTGGTTTAGAGCGCCATTCCCATATGTCAAGGTTGGGAGTTTGATCCCAGACAAGGAACATATAAGAAGCAACCAATGAATGCATAAATAAGTGAAACAAGTCAATGTTTCTCTTTCCCTTCCTCTCTAAAATAAATAAATAAATAAATAAAGACAGGGAAAATCATTACACATAATCATTTTAGGAGGGGAAAAAAGCAAAAACTTAATGAGATGTTGTATAAACCTGAGGCTGAACCTCAGATAGGGACTGAACAAGTCCAGAGAAAATGAACACAACACTAAAAGGGTAAAAAGGCCTCTGCTAGAAAATCAAATCTCTTTAATCCAGAAGCTACAGATACAGGAATTTATAATTTTCTTATACGTTCACTAAAAGGTAGAGATATAGAAATTAGATCCACTGCCCTGGCTGGTTTGGCTCAGTGGTTAGTGTGTAGACCCACAGGCCAAAGAGTCTCAGGTTCGATTCTGGTCAAGGGCACCTCGGTTGCGATTTGGTCCCTGGCCCTGGTAGGGGTTGTGCGGGAAGCAACCAATCAGTGTGTCTCTCTCATATCGATGTTTCTCTCTCTCTCCCCCCCCTCACTCCCTCCCTCCCTATCTGAAGAAAAATGAAAAAAATATCCTCCGGTGAGGATTTGAAAAAAAGAAAAGAAATTAGATCCACTTACCAAAACTACTAGAATATTGGTGGTATGGGACACTATTTTTAGGGTAGATTAAAACAAAAACACAAAAAACAACTCTGACAGTACATTTGTGAAAATACATAGAGGCCAAAACAACAAGTTTCAGTATTTTAGATAAATGATTGAACCAAATATGGTTGCTAATACGTAAAGTGCACAGTCCCCTGAGCGTCCACAGCAAGGAGGGTCACCATGACAACCTTGGGCAGTAGACATTGTTCTGGATAAACACTAATGAAGAATGTGACCTAGCCCGAGCCTGAAGGAGAGAGCCTAAATTAGGGTCTCAAAGTGACATACTGGAATGCTTTGAACGTCTTACACTTTAGACACTTCCTTTCACTCAATTATCTATTTTAGTCTAATTTAGGGAAGTTTTGTGAAAATCAGGTCTGAATATGCAAGTATTGTTCCAGAATCAATCAACTTCAGGAAAAACAGATAAATACAAAGGTCAATTGATACTTTCATCCTTTCCTTGAGAAATGGACTCCAGCTATCATGTGAATTTTAAGAACACCATTCTACATAAACAAAATAAGCCATAAAAATAACCATTTACTACGAGGGGAATTGGCAGTTAGCATAAACCAGGTAATAATGCATACACAGCAGAGTGATTCATACACATTCTTATTGTATGTAATCTTCCCAACAGTCCTCTAGTGTAGTGGAGTATTAGGATGGCATTATCGATGAAGTGAAGGCATTTTGTCATATGAAGGGTAAGAAGCTGAGAGTACAGACACACCCACTTCCCTTTCACCCCAGCAGCTCACTGACATGTGAGCTCTAATGTAAGGAGCTTGTCGACAAAAATCCATGCCAATCACCCAGGCTGGTATGCTCAGTGGTTAGAGTGACAGCAACGTCAAATGAATCAACTGAGTGAAGTCTATACGATTCTAATATTCATGTGAACTGGGGCTTTCAAGAGGACTAAGAAAAAGGTCAAAGTACAAGCAGATAGATTTAAAGTACACTGAGGCCCAGTAATTAAATGTCAACTTGACTGGGCCATGGGGTGCCCAAATATTTGGTTATACATTATTCAGGGTATGTCTGGGAAGGTGTGTGGGCCTCACTCATCCAATCTGCTGGAGGCCTGAACAGAACTAAAAAGTCTGAGTAAGAGAGAATTTGCCCCATATACTGTCTTTGAGCTGATACATCAGTCTTCACCTGCATTCAGACTTGGACTGAAACCAACACCATCAGTTCTCCTGGTCCTCAGGCCTTTGGATTCAGATTGGAACTATCCCATTGGCACTCCTGCTTGATTTCTCAGTCTCCACAACTGCAGGAGCCAATTCCTTATGATATCTATGTAATCATCTATCATCTATCTATCTATCTATCTATCTATCTATCTATCTGCCTATCTATCTATCTATCTCCTATTGGTTCTGTTCCTCTAGAGAACCCAGACTAACACAGAACCCCTCCTCAAAATCAGAATGTAAAAGATCAAATTTTCAGTCCCAGAGCAGTTCAAGAAAGTGGTAATACTGACATCAGAAAAGGATGATGCAATTAAGTCACTAGAATCGCTTATTCTGATTTTACATAGAAACAAAAGTATGTTATTAAAAAATTACTTGCAAAAAAATACATTTACGTGAATAAAATAGAGCAACTGTTCGCAAACTTGTTCTGTAAAGAAGCCAGGTGGAAAATATTTTAGGCTTTGTGGACCACACAGTCTCTATTACAACTATTATGCCCTGCATTGTAGCTGGAAAGCAGTCACAGACAACACATAAGCCAAAGGACCCAGCTGTGATATAATTAAACTTTATTTATGCATACTGAAATTTGAATTTCAAAAAATTTTTATGCTACAAAATATTCTTCTTTCGATTTTTTTTCAATCACTTAAAAATATAAAATCTTGGCTTGTAGGTCAGACAGAGCCCATTAATTGTAATTTGCTAACCTGAGATAGAGGAATAAAAAAATAAAAATGAAATTTAAAAATATTTTTTAAATAAAGGAATAAACTTTGTTGACCATACACTTATATTCCAACGTCTCTTGCTGGGCAATTTGCAGGACACACAACTGCCACAAGGCTTCTATTGGTCCTCTTATAAGTACTGCTACAGAAAGAAGCAGGACAGATAAACAATCCTAAACTCTGTGTTCTATAAGTGTTCATTTTACATGTTCATAATCAACTGCTCTCCACGGAAGAACCATATGCTCCATGAGAAACAACGAATCTTCTTCAAAAGGAAGAGAAAAAAATCCCTCCCTTCCTAAAATGAAGCTGTCCGTCTACAGCAAAGATGGGAATACATCTAGGTTCTGGAATGTTTTCTTAAGTCATCACAGGAGATTTTTAAAAAAGGATAAAAATTTATCTTATTATATCCCATTTCATTAACTGTAAAATTATATTGGAGAGGAGCAACTGACACTACTGTTTTCTTTATACATATATTTAAAAGTGATTATTTTTGTAATGGGCTTAAAAAGGAGGGAGGGGGTAACTATGCAACTGAAGTCTAAAATTCCAAATATTTACCTTTAGAAAAACCTTTTCTGAAATGAAAAAACTTACCACTACAGTAGATGCAGACTGCTGTCAAGTACCCTGCCTTACCCAGATGCTACCAAACTAAAGGCTTGCCAGGCTGGATACATTTTGAGATTACAGAATGAAGAGGGGTGAGAAGGTTGCATTCATTTGGAAAAAACCTGAATATTTAACTCAGTATGATACCTGAGCTGCTTTTCATTTATAAATACTATGAATTTAATAAAATTTGGTATCATTAATACTAAATGCTTAACAGAAAAATCCAATTACTAACTTGAAAAAGTATTTGAGTACTAGTAGAAGACTGATGCTAAATGCTAGAAAAAGGATTTTTAAAAAAGCTACCATTTTAGCCCTGGCCGGTAGGCGCAGTGGTTAGAGCATCAGCCTGCAGACCAGAGTCATGGGTTCGATTCCAGTCAAGGGCATATACCTCAGTTGCAGTTCGGTCCCCAGCCCTGGGTGAGGTCGTGTGGGAGGCAACCAATCAAAAGATGTGTCTCTCACATCGATGATTCTCTCCTCTCCCTCCTCCTTCCCTCCCTCCCTCGCACTCTATCTGAAGATAATGGAAAAATACACTCAGGTGAGAATAAAAAAAAAATCTACCATTTTAACACACACATCATATACCTTTGAAAAGTAAGTATAGCCTGATAATAATGAAAGGGAAACTTTTAAATGACTACCTAACAACTAGAAAAATACCCCAGGTTTTTAAATGACCAAACTAACTTTACATTTTGACTAGAAGAAAAAAGGAGCAAAAACCAAAGTCCTTTTTCTCTCTCTCTCTCTCTCTTAAATTTGGAAAGAGATCTGTGTGAATTCTATAATGCCAAGAATAACTACTTAAAAAAAAAAAATCATGGAGGAAAATATAAATGTGTCCACTCCTTCTGCAAGGACTCCTTCAAAATGGTGAGACTGCAGCAGACCAAACCCTTTTAGCTAAGGGCTCAATAGAACCAATACATAAATCTTTTAGAATAAAATTTTGATGTTCTACTGAAAACCTCGGAAAGAGAGGGATATGGATTATCTATGTCTGAATTTTTAAATTATCTAAACTAGTATGATATGGTCTTTTTTATTAGCATCATATTGATGTTATATTTAAAGAAGGATTAATGTCTAAATGTAACTAAGAAACAGGATTAAAAATATACAATAAAATCACAAATACCCCAGTCCCCCAGCCCCCACCACCGAGAAAGTTAACTAATGCTTGATATGAAACCTACTGGGATTGTACTGGGTGGATTTTGGCTTTTCTCCAAAGTCCATCATAAATAGTTGTGTGTACATTTGTCACTGAGTCAGCTCTCACTCTGGTGACCCTATCAATGAGTGATGTCCACAATGTCCTGTCCTCAACAACACTGCTCAGCTCCTGTAGACTCATGCTCATGGCTTCTTTCATACTTGGTCTTCCAATTAACTTCCAGGTGACTCTTTCTCAGATTATACAGAGAGAAGAGCCCACCACCAGCCCCCACAGACCACCAGGTTTCTGTTTCTGATCTTTCCAGACAGATGCCCACAACCAATCCTAGAGAGCAAACACTTCTTCCTTAGGGAGTCTGCACCTATTCCAGAACTAGCTCCACCTCACCTTCTTCCACCTCCTTTTATCTGTAGTTCTTTCAAGACGACTTACATCTTTCTTCCCCAAACTCTTAGCATAAAAGAGCTCCATCAACTCCAGGACTGTGGACATGTCTTCCCCACCTGGCTGCTGCTGGGGGCTCAGCCTGCTTGTCCCAGGATCTGGTGATTTCTCTGGCTAGCATTTGACTCAACCCTTCTTTTTAGGAAAGCTTTTGGCCATGAAAATTTTTGTATAACAGTTACCTCTCTCTGCACTGAGAGTGGGGTACAGGCATGATTTAGCAGGATACCTCTGCTACCGATTTTTTTTTCTTTATTGATTTTTAGAGAGAGAGGAATGGAGAGGAAGAGATAGAAACATTGATGAGAAAGAACATCGATTGGTCGCCTCCAGCATGCCCCCCAACTGGGGATTTGGCCCACAACCTGGGCATGTGCCCTGACCGGGAATCAAACTGGCAACCTCTTGGTGCATAGGTCAACACTCAACCACTGAGCCACACCAGCCGAGCTGCTAACGATTTTTTAACTGGAGGTACAAAATGGTACTTATGGATCTTTAATTTGGTCTTCCTCTTTTCCTGCTGCCTTCATTTTATCCCAACATTGTTTTTTTCCAAAGACCCCAGCCTTCTCACGATCTGCTCCAAGTAGGACAGCTCCGGTTTTGTCATTTTTGCCACTCACCTCAATTTGCTCTAGAACTCACTTGTCTTTCTGGTGGCCCAGGATATCCATAGAGCTCTCTCCTCTAACATCATATTTCAAATGAATCCATTATTTTCCTTCAGCCTTTTCACTGTCCAACTTTCAAATCCATATATGTAGCTGAGAAAACAAGAGTGTGGATGATCTTAGCTATGCCTTTCTGGGGTGGGGGTGAGGGTTCTCCTGGCAGTGAATGCAGAAAGTAACCCTTCAGAAAGCTTCCATCTGATCTACAGCAGGTAGCTAAAATTCCATCCTTTTAATAATTAAAAAATGACCTAATATAACTACAATACCATCTTGTACCTCCAGTTAAAAATTGGTTTGCAAAGGTACTCTGTTAAATCATGCAAGTGCCCTGCTTAGAACAACCGTCCCCCACTGTCTCAGTGCAGAGAGGTGTTACACAAAAATTCTCACGGCCAAAAGCTTTCCTAAAAGAAAGGGTGGAGTCAAATGCTAGTAATATATAAAATAATGGTGCACCTGACAAACATCTTAGATTCAATCCAACATTGCACCTGGATTTCTGAAGCCCTAACTGCAATGTCACCCACAATATGGACACCAAAATCACCTGTGGGCTTTTTAAAATGCAAATTCCTCAGCCTAGACTCAAGGATTAAAACTCCTGCACAGTTAAGGAGCTCCCCAGCTGATTCTCATTTATGTTCAGATCTGAGAACCTTTGATCTACACCAATCCAAACACACAGAAATTTAGGGAAATTAAAAAAAAAAAAAAAAAAAAAGTGAGGCAGTTCTAGGCCAAAAAAGCCCAAAGGTAAAATTCAAATGACAAGAATCTTCATTCTGTCCTTTACGATGAATGGAAATCAAGCCTGACGCTGAGTCAGGTCCCCTGCAGGGGTGAGGAGGGTGAGGCGACAGAGAATGAATCTGGAGAGAACATGTTGTGGAACAGAGCAAACTCCTGTTTGCAGTGGTTACAACAGTGTTCAATAAAATTATCCAGATGTTTGCTAGCACTTTTTCATCATCTACCAAAGCAGAATTTTGCTTAAAAAGTCATAATCCAGCCCTGCCCAGTTTCGCTTAGAGCACCGGCCCACGGACCAAAGAGTCCCAGTCAAGGGCACGTACCTGGGTTTCGGGTTCTATCCCCCAAACGGCAGGCAACCAAGCAATGTGCCTCTCTCACATCGATGTTTCTCACTCTCTCTCCCTCCTTCCTTTCCACTCTATCTAAAAATCAATGGAAAAATATCCTCAGGTGAGGATTAACAACAACAAAGTCATAATCCAGTTGAATGAAATGGGTAGATTTCTGTAACCGACAGCACAAACATCTCCAAAACAAAAAAACAAGACAAAAGTGACATTCAGTTCTGCCTGCTCCTTCAGAGTTCTACAACTGTTGATTAAATAGTTGTAATATGAACGGGTAAAGGGGACTAAATATAGGACGTCCTAAAAAAATGTATGCACATATTGAATAATTATAAAGCCAGTGTTTATTAAAATACATTTCATTTTCAAAAAGTAATAGAATCTACAGACATTGTTTAATTGTTTTGTCAACACCTGTTTTCGAACTGATGTCGGTTCTAGTCCAGGCACTGTGATAACTCGAAGCAATGGAATGAATAGCAAACATCAAGAATCATTTTGTTCAGTATTTGTTCACATTCTCTTTAAATAGCTGCCTTCAATTCTTCGACTGTTGCTGGTTTTGTTCTATAAACTTTATCTTTTATGTATCCTCATAAAAATGTCTAGTGGATAAATTTTCTTTGTTCAAAGCTTAGTCTGGCTTCACCCATTATTTCAAATCAGTTAAACCTGAAAAGGAGTGAGAATTAAGTGACTTATCAGCTGTTCAAGTGTGTACACATTTTTGGGGGGACACCCAGTATATGGTGACAGAAGATGATTTGACTTTGGATGGTGGTAACACAGTGCAATATACAGATCATGTATCATAGAAACATACACTTGAAACCTATATGATCTTAACCAATGACACCCCAATAAATTTAATAAAAATAAACAGTTGTTATTGAAACTAATTTCATTTTAAACTATGCCATCCATCTAGGAGGAGGAAGAGAGATTAAAGGATAGAAAGAGACAGATATTATCGACAACACTGGCAAAAATAAAACTAAATACATTTTAACTATAAGTTGAATGTAAGTAGGGTAAAGAAGTATCCAGTTTGTAAATTGCTACAAAAAGAGATGAGGGGGGAGGGACACACAAATTTATATACAGTATAACTATCCTCATCCTATGTAACTATTTTATATTTATCAGATGAGAAGTTACACGTTCCTATTGTGAATGAATGTTTAAGAACTGCCCTGCATATCCACTGCACGTAACTGCCTTTAAGTAGTCTGCAGAACTGCAAGGGAAACATATCCTGTTAGACCTTCCATGTGAACAAATATAGGAACAGAGTGGTTCCATCTGCCCAAGGGTCCTGGGTAGCTCACCAATTCTACAAAAACCAACAAACAAAAAAACACCAAACTGAATGCAAGTCAAAAATTAATTTTTATCGATCACAGGTTCTTCAAAACACATTTAATGATCACTTAACTACTTATAATGGTATCAAAAAGTAGTATATCTGATACCATACTACCTTTACAAATCTTGTAGAATTTCAGATGAAAATTCAGGAACTGACTCATTGCTGTAGATGTCCATATAACTTTTTCTCACTAGCATACAAAAACTCTCCAGGTTTTTAATCAACGGATGAACGACTAAACAAAACGCAGTATGTATCCATAATGAAATATTATTCAGCCATAAAAAGGAATGAAGTCCTGAAAAATGCCACCACATGGATGAACCCGTAAAACAATATGCAATCAGCCTGCGGACCAGAGTCCTGGGTTTGGTTCCTGCTAAGGGCACGTACCTTGGTTGCAGTTTGTCCCCGCCCTGGTTGGGGTTATGTGGGTGGCAACCAGTTGGTGTGTATCTCTTGCATCAATGTTTCTCTCTCTCTTCCCCCCTCTCTCTCCCTCCCGCTCTGTCTGAAGATGAATGCAAGAATGTCCTCGGGTGAGGAAAAAAACAAAATAATATGCTAAATGAAACAAGACAGACGCAAAAGATCACATATTCTATGATCACATATTCAATTTACATGAAATATCCAGAACAGGCAAATCCATAAAGACAGAAAGCAGACTAATGGTAGCCAGGGGTTGGAGGAAGGGGGAACTGGCACATACTGTTTAGAGGACATGAGCTTTCCTTCTGGGATGATGAAAATGTTTTAGGCCTGGCTAGTTTGGCTCAGGCGTGAGAGCGTCAGCTGGCGGACCAGGGAGTCACGGGTTCAATTCCAGTCAAGGCACGTACTCTGGTTGTGGTTGGGTCCCCGGCACTGGTTGGGTCGTGCAGGAGGCACCCAATCAATGTGTCTCTCTCACATTGATGTTTCTCTCTCTCTCTCTCTCTCTCTCTCTCTCTCTCTCTCTCTCTCCCTCTCCCTCTCCCTCTCTCTCTCCCTCTCTCTCTCTGCCCTCCTCCTCCCTCCCACTCTATCTGAGAATAAATGGAAAAATATCCTCAAGGATTAAAAAAAAAAGAAAATATTTCAGAACTAAACAGAAGTGATGATCATACAACTCTGTGAATGTACTAAATAACACTGAATTGTACACTTTAAAATGGAAAATTTTGTTATATGAATTAAATTAAATTTTTTAAAAAGGATATTGAAAAAGAAAAACTCACCTGAGTAGATTTAAAAATTAATTAGATTAGAAATAAGGAAAATGTAATACAAGAACAGTTTCAACCAAGAATACTGATGAAGCAGCTATGGAAATTCAGAGGTATTGGAACACTTAATTTCCTCCTCCGAAAGAAAAGTCAGCTGACTAGATTTTAGGAGCTGAATAAAAACCTTTTAAAGTTTCAAGATCTTGAGAATCTTGTCCAATCTCCCCAATCAGACTCACGAAGTAGTGAAATGCAAAACTACTGTTTAAAATCCAGATTATCTGATCCCAAACATAGGAATCCTTCCAGACTAAGTTCAAGACAAATTTTTGCTATTGTACTAAGTAAGCTCTGAGCTGGATGGATTTTTGTGAGACCTAAGACCAAAATTTTTTGTTTCTTGGGTCTTACACCTTTCAGCTTTACGAAATGGGTATAAAATAAAAAATAAAAAAGAGAGAGAGACAGAGAGGCTTACTGCCTCAGAGAAAGTAAAGCAGCTTTGTGAGGGTCCAGGCTGTCTTATTCATAGCCTCCATGATACCTGTAATAATTATTGGCACATAGTAGGCACTCTCACATTTTAAAAGAAACATAAAAAATTTTAAATACTGAGACTCACCATTTAAGACCTAAAATATGTGGTAAAAATATGACTCATGATTCCCCAACAGTGAACACTACTTTTTTGTCATTTAACAGTCTCTTAGCCCTATGACCCTCCCTCCAACTGCCTTTTCCTTTTTAATGTAGCTTCATTAATTATGAAAAAATCAGTTGGCAATGCTTAAGGCAGCAATCCATATTAAAATTCTGTAATATAACATCCCCATTAAATTTATTTTGAAAGTCACTTTAACCCAGTGGTGCTCATTCTTAATTTAACTCCCTTTCAAACAGAAATCCCCACCCCCTCTACATTAGGGATTTTGAAGGAACCTGGCTTGTGTCCTCTTTTTTATTTAATTTTTTTTTAATTACTATTATTGATTTTTATTAGAGAGCGAAGGGAGAGATAGAAACATCTATGTGAGAGACATACATCCATCGGCTGTCTCCTGCAACCCCAGCGTGTGCCCTGACCAGGAATCTAATGGGACCTCTCAGTCCATGGGATGATGCTCAATCCACTGAGCCACATCGGCCAGGCATTGTGTCCTTTTTTTAAAAATTTACATAATGCAGATGATTACTAGAATTAGTGGGGTGATCACATTGTAAGTTATAAAAATGTTGTCACTATATTATGGACCTAAAACTAGTATAACCAATATAAGATTCTATACCAACTATACTTAAAAAAAAAAAAAGAAAAACCCCATTTGTGGGTGATTCTGAAAAGTCCTCAGGTTGAGAATAACTGCATTGACCTTTTTCTCTTTTTTTAAGTTTTTTTATTTATTGACTTTTAGAGAGAGGGAGAGTGAAAGTGAGAGAGATATTGATGTTGTTCTACCCATTCATATGCATTCATTAGTTGATTCTTGTATGTGCTCTGACCATGGGGATGGGATGGAACTCAAAACCTCGGCCTATGGAACAATGCTCTAACCAACTGAGCAACACAACTAGGGCTGAACTTTTTTATTTCTTACTATAAAGAAATGCTAGTTTTTAATGTGTTGAGAAAACATTACACAGAATTTGTGAAACAAACCTTCTAACACCTGTATAAAATTGAAGAAAAAAGGAAGTGACTTAATTAGTAAACAGGACTCGAGGCTGGGCATCCTTTAAAAGTGAATGATATGCCCAAAGCCTGACACTGACTCTGCCAATTTCGTGTTGTATGGCATAAGTTATTAACTTTCCTTTTGTAAGTTAAATGGAGATCCCTTGGTACTCTGCAATACCCTGTGAGAATAGTCATATGCTACTTAATGATGGGAACACGTTCTGAGAAACACATCATTAGACAATTCTGTCCTTGGGTGAACATCAGAGTGCACTTACACAAAACTAGATGATCTGGCCCACTACACACGTAGGCTATGTGGTATAACCTATTACCCCTAGGCTACAAGCCTGTACAGCATGTTACAGTACAAAACAAATCAAGCGCAGGAGAAAATGATACAATCAAGAGATGAGGTGAACAGAAGGTATATGAGGCTGCTACAGGCGAAGTATGGCATACTGTTTTATAGCAAGCTTTTTTAAAAATAAGTTAAAAGACCACACACTCTTAATAATGATAAAAAGTGTAGGATAGTAAATATATAGACCAGTAACAGTCGTTTCTTTTTCAAGTATTATGTACTTAAGATACATAAAGCTGATCTTTGAACATGGGTTTGAACTGTGAGGATCCTCTTCTATACAGATTTTTTTTCAGTACAGTCAGTCCTTCACATCTGGATATTCAACTAACTGTGGACAGAAGCAGTATATTTGATCGACAGTTGGGAATCTGAGGTTGGGAGGACGCAGCTGGGAATGCAAAACACTGTTTTCCATCAGTGGTTGGTGGAACCTACAGATGGGAAAGCTGACTGTGGAAGTCAAGATTTATACCCAGATTTTCAACTGTGCAGGAACCAGAGCCCCTAGGCCCGGTTGTTCAGTGTCAACCGTATGTGCTCTACTTCTACACCCCTGGCAGCACAGGTCTGTTCACACCAGCACCACCTCAAGCACGTCAGTATTGCCTCGCACTATGACGTCACTAGGCGACAGGAACATTTTCAGCCCCATCCTACTCTTAGGGAACATAGGTCTGTAGGTGACTGATGCATCATTACGTAACAGTCATGTTTCCCAAAACTTGAAAAAAGTGACAGGATACCACTAATCCCCAAAGGTGATCAAGGGTCCAAGGGGTATGAAATCTACCGTTAGCATCAACCTCTGTATTTTCTTTGTAAAACTGGGAAAGACAGATAAAAGGACCTAGTCTTTGGACTGTAAGAAACAAATGTCTATGAAACCACTTGGCACAGTGCCTACTAAATAATCTAACAGTACCTAGTATCAGTGTATCTGTATATTTTTTATTAAATAAAAAGAAACAAAGGAAAGGCTCTGTCCATTGGAGAGTGGTTCTGTACTGTACGAAAACATTTTAAAGGTAGAGGATGAAAACACACACACATACCCACAATCACAGCTGAGTATCAATATCATATCGTCAACCCCTCCCTGACATGATTTAGATCTAGGGTCACTCATCCTCCCACATGGTAGAAACTGTGAGGTCAGGTAATAAATCGGGTAAGAGAAAAAGAACGAACACCACATTCATCAGTGGCACCCAACACCAATGCGCTGGGTAGTTTTAAAAATAAAAGTGCCTCCAGTTTAAGAGACACTAAAACTTTACTACAAGTCAGCCAAACGGCCCTCCACAGAGTTCCAATACAACGTCAACTCCATCCCGGCCTCTTTGGAGCACTGAGCCCACATTTCCGACTCGGAGCCCGAGCCCCAGCGTGGAGCGCGCGCCCAGGTGGCAGCCCAGGCGCCGAGCCCAGAGCCAGGTGCAGGCACCGCCCCGCCCTCCGCGCAGCCCGGGAGGAAACACCTGGAAGGGATGACCGCGCCAGGGCAGCGGCCCGCACTCGGCCTCCCCGTACTCTGGCACCCTGCTCCTGCCCTTGCCCTCCCCCCTCCCGGGACGCGCCACGCGGACCAGGGCGCGCCCCCCGGCGCGGGGTGAGCGGAGGATGAAGGTGAAGGTGGGTGCCCGACTTCCCCCAACCTCCCTCCATACTCCCCTCCCTGGGCCGCGGCTCCGCCCGCCTCCCCGACCGTCTCACCGGCCTCCCGCCCTCCTCTCCGCCAAGCTCGCCCGTCTTCGGCCTCCCCGCAGTCAGTCTTGCCGGAGGCCGACGGGAGCAGCGGCTGCCGCCTCCCGCTCGCTCCTCCGCTTCCTCCCGAGCTCCTCAGGCTTCCCCTCACCCCCGCGAGTGGCCAGGAAGAAGCCAGCTCGCCGCTGGGCCTCCTCCCCCGCTTCCCTGCCGACCAATGGGCCCCCGCCACCGGGAACCCGCGCCCGCCCCCTGGCGGTGGAGGACCGAGCCGGCGCGACGGCAGGCCTGAGAGATGGGCCGGAGAGCGCGCGGGGGGTGTCTGGGGTTCGGTCCGTCGCCCTGGTCCGGCGCTGCGCAATCTGCGCTTGCCACGTGGGAGCCAGGGCGGCGCCGCTGGCGCCTGGTTGCACCCAGGGCAAGGATAAAATGTGTCAAGCCCTCCTTCCCTGCTCACACGCACTTTCATGTCCTGACCTTAGGGCAGAAATTTTAAATAACCAGTCCCATTCTAGAGGTCTGCTGGCTAGGGTGGTATGAGATGGTCATATCAACCTAGCACATTAGTCATTTTCCTTTTGACTCCTTAAAAGCTAGGTAACCGATCATGAAAATGCCACCTGGCCGCAGTACTAGAACGCTGGTAACCTTAAATGTTTCACCCAAGGAGAAAGTAGTGGTCTTTTACACGTTATTTTGTTTAGATTATTTAGCAATACAACAGTTAGAAATGTTTTTCTCCTCTATGCATAATCTTTCCACATAACTAGGTAATCTATCCAAACTCCAACTGTACAAAACCTGACCTGAAAATACAAAATGTTTTCATAATTCATATCCATATTGCAGAAAAATTAATAACTATTAGCTGTAATTATTAACTATTATTAAGTAGACTATCAGGACAATATGTGGTTGTAGAAATTAAGTTGCATTACAGAAATAATAGGGTTTGACCATAGTAATGTCAACGTAAGAAACGTTCAAACCTGTGAAGAATTTTTGTGAGTTTATTTGAGCCAACACTGTCAACAGTTGCCAGGGAGCAAAACTTCAGTAGATTGATATAATGCTCTAGAGCAGTGGTTCTCTACCCTTTAAAAGCAGCTGGCAAGTGAGGGGGGTGTGCAGAGCAGATTTTAAGGAATGACCCACTGCTCTCCTATACTGCTGGCAATATTGGAATGAATGCTCATATACGATTCAACTTTGTCTCTGCTTAATTGGCTCAAGTAGTGACAGGTGGCCCAGACCCATTCGTTGTCTGGTGTCTTTCTTTGGTGACTCCACCAGGGCTGCAAGTGGAACCCCTCTGGGGTGAGTACTGGGATCCCACTGGCTTCCTGGGACTAGGGGTTCCTGAGACTAAAAGAGAGGACTCTCATTATTTGCTGGTCTGCCAGAAGTTTTTCCTGTTAGAGTCCTGCCTTTGGCTCCAGTATCCTTGTCATCTCACTCAAGTTGAATTGAGCGTCTTGTAACTCTGTAGCTCTGTAATTCTGTAATGAGAGGTGTCTGTTGTCTGTTGCCTCTCATCTGGTGTGAGCCTGATCAACTCCTGGTTGCAAGTGACCTCTCATGGTCCTTGCCTGGTGCCCGAACCTGAGCCTGATCAGCTTGGGGTCGAGGCACTTGCTCTGTGTGGTGCAGAGCATTCTGTCTGGCACCCTGTCTGGCTGTACAAGTGAAAGGGCACGGTAAACCATAAAGCTTTCATTTGTCTGTTGTGTGCACTGAAAATATTGTGTATTAGGACAGGTTTTTGTCTTGTGTGACTTTGCCTTTAATTTTGCTTAATTTGTTTAAAGATGAGGGCATATCCCATTTAGAGGGGTAGGGGGCAGCTGCTTGTGATGTGCTAACCCCATGGCAGGGATTGCAGGAAATGAAAGGAGCAGGAGAGAATAATAGAACAATAGAGAATTAATCATAATGGGGTGCTAGCCATAGTTATAAGAAATGCTGAACATCCTTACACTGTTAATCACGATTGCTTTGTTCTAATTGAAGAAAGCCCATTCTGACCTGACTGAGAGTTGTACACCCTGGGAGTTTACCTCAGGAATGCTGTCCATTCTCCTTACCTTAGAACTGCCCTCTGTGCCCCCCACTCCACCCCATCATGGAAAGACTAACAACCTTGGAGTCTTGGCATAGGTGCACTGCAGATAGCTCACATTCCCTAGCTCTCATTACTTCCCCATGCCTGTAATCTGTAACTGTTTTACCCCTTGATATTCCCTTTGCCTACTTCCCCATGTAATACTCAATATAAGCGACCTGGCTATGGAGGGTGTGCAGAGCAGATTTTAGGGAATGACTCACTGCTCTCCCATACTGCTGGCAATAGTGGAATAAACACTCATATAAGATTCAACCTTGTCTCCGCTTAATTGGCTCAAGTAGTGATAGGCAGCCCAGACCCATGTGTTGTCAGGTTTCAGAACTTCCCAACTGCTGCTGAGAGTTTTTTGTTTTGTTTTTTTAACTTTGGGAACCTCCCTGCTCTCCCTTTCAATGTATCAGCAACCCAAACACTTAACTAATGAAAACAACAACAACAAACAGGTATAGGCGCTCTCATTTGTCTGTTGCGTTCTGTTCTGTTAGAGAGCTCTCTGAGAGTTCTTGTCTGTCTGTAATGTAGCTTTGGTTTTGAATGTTCTTTGTTTGCTCTCCTATCAGTTAGGGACTCGGTTTGCCCTTTGCTGTTTTATGAACACAGGGAATTCTATGTCTTTGCTGTGCCAGTTGCGCAAAAGGTCTCACTCCCCTCCCAGAGAGTAAAGGAAAAATATCATGAAATGAGTCTTTTTAAACATTCTAGATCCTCCTCCTGGAGGCCCCGGAGCTACAGGAGTCCTGGGGACAATGGGAAAATTGTTATCACCCCAAAACCCTGTGCAGGCTGTGGAAGCAGCAGGGGCCATGTGAAGGAAAAAAAAATGCTACTTTTAAATTCAAGGCTCTGGAGGCCTGGGAGCTTCTGCAGTCCCAGGGAGAAGCTTCAAGGCCTGCTATCAACCTCCACCCCTCCACCTCTCTTCTCCAGCATCCTGGAAGTAGCCAAGGATACTAGACAATTATACAGCTCACTTTTGAGCACACTAAAAGAATACAGTAAGCACCAGGAATCCAAATGGGTAATTTAAGTTTAACTGATGTCTTTTTAAGTTATTAACATAAAATACAGGTTGGTTTTGCCTTGGTTTGCAAGAATAAGTTCATGTTATTTTTCTCTGTTACAAATTTGTCAAGAAAATGAACTGGGTAAAAATTGACTATTTTTAAGAAATAATAAGTAAATGTAACTAAAAGAAGTGTTTTTGATAAAGCTTTTCAGTAATAATTATATATATTGAAACATCATTTTCTAGTCTTTGGTAACTTAAGCTTTGGAGGTTTACTGGGTTAAGTGATTAAAATGTTAAATATCTAGGTATTTTTTTAAATTATTTTTATTAATTTGTTTGTGTTACAGATGTTTCTCCTTTTTTCCCCATTGACACCCTCCTCCACATCCCTCCCCACCCCTTCCCCAGCTTTGTAGTCTATGTCCATTGGTTATGCATACATGCATGTAAGTTCTGTGGTTTATCTCTCCCCTCCCAACACCTCCTCTTCTGGGGTTTGTCAGTCTGTACACTACCTCTATGTCTCTGGGTCAATTTTGTTCATCAGTTTGTTTAGTTCATTATATTCCACAAATAAGTGAGATCATGTGATATTTGTCTTTCTCTGCTTGGCTTGTTTTGCTTAGCATAATACTCTCCAGGTCCCTCCATGTCATCTCAAATGATAAGAGATCTTTCTTTCTTACAGCTGCATAGTATTCCATTGTGTACATGTACCACAGCTTTTTTATCCACTCATTTACTGATGGACACTTGTGTTGTTTCCAGATCTTAGCTATTGTAAATAGTGCTGCTATGAACATAGGGGTACATATATTCTTTCTGATTGGTGTTTCAGGCTTCTTAGGGTATATTCCTAGAAGTGGGATCACTGGGTCAAATGGCAGTTCAATTTTTAACTTTTTGAGGTAACACCATAGTGTTTTCCACAATGGCTGCACCAGTCTGCATTCCCACCAGCAGTGTACTAGAGTCCCCTTTTCTCCACACCCTCGCCAACACTTGTTGATTGATGATTTGTTGATGGCAGTCATTCTGACAGGTGTGAAGTGATACCTCATAGTTGTTTTAATTTGCATCTCTCTGATGATTAGTGACGTTGAGCATTTTTTCATATGTCTCTTGGCAAGTTGTATGTCCTATTTGGAGAAGTGTCTATTTAGGTCCTCTGCCCATTTTTTAATTGGGTTCTTTGTCTTCCTTTTGTTGAGTTGTATGAGTACTCTATATATTTTGGAAATTAACCCCATATCTGATGCATCATTGGCAAGTATGGTCTCCCATATGGTGGGTTCCCTTTCCACTTTGATGCTTGTTTCTTTTGCTGTGCAGAAGCTTTTTAGTTTGATGTAGTCCCATGTGTTCATTTTTTCTTTGTTTCTCTTGCCTTAGGTGTTATATCAGTGAAAATTCTGCTGCATATGATGTCTGAGATTTTGTTGCCTACATTTTCTTCTAGAATTTTTATCGATTCATGAGTTACATTTAAGTCTTTTATCCATTTTGAGTTTATTCTTGTGTATGGTGTAAGTTGGTGGTCTAGCTTCATTTTTTTGCAGGTAGCTGTCCAATTTTCCCAACACCATTTATTGAAGAGACTGTCTTGACTTCACTGTATGCTCTTGCCACCTTTGTCAAATATTAATTGAGCATACTGTCTTGAGTCAATTTCTGGGTTCTCTGTACTGTTCCATTGATCTATCTGTCTGTTCTTGTACCAGTACCAGGGTGTTTTGATTACAGTGACTTTGTAGTATAGCCTGATATCTGGTAATGTGATCCCTCCTACTTTGTTCTTCGTTAGCAAGATTGCTGTGGCTATTCGGGGTCTTTTTTGGTTCCATATAAACTTTTGGAGTGTTAGGTCTAGTTCTGTGAAATATGTCATTGGTATTTTGATGGGGATTACATTGAATCTATAGATTGCTTTGGGTAGTATGGACATTTTAATGATGTTAATTCTTCCAATCCATGAACAAGGTATGTGCTTCCACTTTTTTATATCTTCCTCTATTTCTTTTTTCAATGACCTGTAGTTTTCTGTGAAAAGGTCCTTTACTTCTTGGGTTAAGTTTACTCCTAGGTATCTTGATTTTTTTGCTGTGATGGTAAATGGGATTTTTTTTTTAGTTTCTCTTTCTGTGAGTTTATCATTGATATATAAGAATGCTGTCGATTTCTTGACATTAATTTTGTATCCTGCTACTTTGCCAAATTCATTTATTAACTCTAGTAGATTTTTGATGGAGTCTTTAGGGTTTTCTATGTACAATATCATGTCATCTGCAAATAATGACAGTTTCACTTCCTTCTTTCCAATTTGGATCCCTTTTATTTTTTCTTCATGTCTAATTGCTGTGGCTAATACTTCCAGTACTATGTTGAATAAGAGTGGCGAAAGTGGGCATCCCTGTCTTGTTCCCATTCTTAAGGGGAATGCTTTTAGTTTTTGCCCATTGAGTATGATGTTGGCTGTAGGTTTTTCATATATGGCTTTTATTATGTTGAAATATGATCCCTCTATTCCCACATTGCTGAGCGTTTTTATCAGAAATGGGTGCTGGATTTTGTCGAATGCTTTTTCAGCATCTATTGATATGATAATATGGTTTATGGTTTTTATCTTCCATTTTGTTTATATGGTGTACCACATTTCTTGACTTGCAAATATTGTACCATCCTTGCATCCCTGGGGTGAATGCCACTTGGTCATGATGAATAATTTTTTTGATGTATTGCTGGATCCGATTTGCTAATATTTTGTTAAGGATTTTGGCATCTGTGTTCATCAGGGATATTGGCCTGTAGTTTTCTTTCTTTGTAGTGTCTTTTTCCAGTTTTGGAATTAGGATTATGCTGGCCTCATAAAATGAGTTTGGAAGTGATCCGTCTTCTTGGATTTTTAGGAATAGTTTGAGGAGAATGGGTATTAGATCTTCTTTGAATGTTCAGTAAAACTCCCCCGTGTAGCCATCTGGGCCTGGGCTTTTGTTTGCTAGGAGTTTCTTAATTACATTTTCAATTTTCTTTGTTGTTATTGGTCTGTTCAAGTTTTCTTTCTCTTCCTGGTTCAGTTTTGGGAGGCTGTGTGTTTCTAGAAATTTGTCCATTATCTCCTAGATTGTCCAACTTGTTGGTGTATAATTGTTCATAGTATGTTTCGATGATCCTTTTGTATTTCTGTGGTGTCAGTTGTTACTTCTCCTCTTTCATTTCTGATTTTGTTTATTTGGTTTCTCTCTTTTTGTTTCTTGGTGAGTCTGGCTAAAGGTCCATCGATCTTGTTTATCTTTTCAAAGAACCAGCTTTTTGTTTCATTGATCTTTTGAATTGTTTTTTGGTTACTATGTGGTTTATTTCTGCTCTGACCTTTACTATTTCTTCCTCCTACTAGCTCTGTTTTTCTTTTTGTTTACTTTCTAGTTCTTTAAGTTGTAGGGTTAGAAAGTGAATTAGGAATTTTTCTTATTTCTTGAGGTAAGCCTGCAGTGCTATGAACTTTCCTCTCAGGGCTGCTTTTGCTGTATCCCATAGATTTGTGTTGTTGTATGTTCGTTTTCATTGGTTTCCAGGAAGTTTTTAATTTCTTCCTTGATCTCGTTAGTAACCCATTCATAGTTTAATAACATGCTATTTAGCCTCCAAGTGTGTGAGTGTTTTTGTTTTTATTGTAATTGAGTTCCAGTTTCATGCCACTGTGATCTGAGAAGATGCTTGATATGATTTCAATCTTCTTGAATTTGTAGAGACTTACTTTGTGTCCTAACATGTGGTCTATCTTTGAGAATGTCCCATGTGCACTTGAGAAGAATGTATATTCTATAGTTTTGAGGTGAAATGTTCTGTAAATATCATGAAGTCCAACTCATCTAGTTTGTCTTGTAAGGACTCTATGTCCTTATTGATTTTTTGTCTAGAAGATCTATCCAGTGGTGTCAGTGGCATGTTAAAGTCACCCACTCTGGCCCCGGCCGGTTTGGCTCAGTGGTTGGAGCATTGGCCTGCAGACCAGAGAGTCCCGGGTTCGGTTCCCGCTAGGGGCACGTACCAAAAAATAAATAAATAAATGAATAAATAAAAGCAGAAATTAAAAAAAAAAAAAGTCACCCACTCTGATCGTATTCTATTGATCTCTCCCTTGAAGTCCTCCAGAATTTTTAAAATATATTTTGGTGCTCCTGTATTTGGTGCATATATGTTTACCAGTGTTATATCCTCTTGTTGGATTGATCCTTTTAATATTATGTAATGACCTTCTCTGTCTCTTATTATGGCCCTCGTTTTGAAGTCTATTTTGTCAGATATGAGTATTGCTATACCAGCTTTTTTTCATTTCCATTTGTTTGGAAAATTTTTTTCCATCCATTCACTTTCATCCTGTGTGAGTTTTTTGTTGTGAGGTGGGTCTTTTGTAGACAGCATATATATGGGTTATGTTTTCTCATCCAATCAGCTATCCTATGTCTTTTGATTGGAGCACTTAAGCCATTTACATTTAAGGTAATTATTGATAGATAGTTATTAGTTGCCAGTTTAATTTTATGCCTGTGTTCCTCTCTCTCTCTCTCTCTCTCTCTCTCTCTCTGTTTCTTCTTCTTCTTACAACAATCCCTTCAGCATTTCTTGCAGTGCTGGTTTGGTGGTGGTAAATTCCTTTAGCTTTTTTTTTTTTTTTTTTTTTTATCCATGAAGCTCTTTATTTCTCCTTCGATTTTAAATGATAGCCTTGCTGGATAGAGTAGTCTTGGATTCAGACCCTTGCCTTGCACTACTTTGTACACTCCCTTCTGGCCTGCAGTGTTTCTATTGAGAAATCAGCTGACAGTCTAATGGGAGCTCCCTTGTAGGTAACTTTCTGTCTCTCTCTTGCTTCCTTTAAGATTCTTTCTTTGTCTTTAATGTTTGCTATTTTTATTATGATGTGTCTAACTGTGGGTCTTCTGGGGTTCATCTTGCTTGGAACTCTCTGTGTTTCCTGGACTTGTGTGACTTTTTCCTTTACCAGTTTAGGGAAGTTTTCTGTCATTATTTCTTCAAACAGGTTCTCTATTCCTTTCTCTGATTCTTCTCCTTCTGGTATAATGCAAATGTTGTTACGTTTTGCATTGTCCCACAGCTCCCTGAAACTCTCCTCCTGCTTTTTAAACGTTTTTTCCATTTGCTGCTCTATTTGAGTGTTTTTCTCTACCTTGTCTTCTAAGTCGCTGATTTGGTCTTCAGCTTCTTCTAATCTACTATTGAACCCTTCTAAGGTATTTTTCGTAACAGCTATGTCATTCTTTATTTCCTCTTGATGTTTATGCGTAGCTTCTACCTCTTTATGCGTAGCTTCTACCTCTTTTTTTAAGCTGAAGTAGTTCCCAGTGAGCTCTTCATAATTCTCATTAAGTTGCTTGTAGTTCTCACTAAATTGTTTGAGCACCCTTAAAATCATTGCTTTGAATTCTTCGTCTGACAGTTTGCTTTGTTCCATTTCCTGTAGTTCCTTTTCTAGTGATTCCTCTTTTTCTTCCCTTTGGGTGTTGTTTCTTTGTCTCCCCATTTTAGCCATCTGGTAGTTCTAGACCGGTGAGGGATGTTTGGATGTGTAGACAGCTCACTGTATATCAAATAAGGCTACTGTGCCTCCCAGACTGTTCTGTTGCATGTCACCTCTTGCCTGCTGTGGATCCTGGAGGATTGACTATTGGTGGCTGGTATTGGTGTGTCCTGATAGGTGCTGTGGCTGGATTGCGTGCGCCCCTCTGAAGCTGTGTTCCCCGATGGTCGCTAGTGCCACCTATAGCTGTATTGCTCAGGCCCTGCTGGAGCTGCACTCCCTGCCTATACCTTGGGCGGCTGGATCACACAGGCCTGTCTGGGGCCCTGGCTCTGAACCACTCTTGTGGGGAGCTGGGTTGCACAAGTCCCTCTGGATCCCAGGTTCCCACACTGCTCTTGTGGGCCACTGGGTTGCACAGGACCGTCTGGCGCTCCTGCTCCACACCACTCTTGTGGACCGCTGGGTAGCACAGTTCCCTCTGAATCTCTGGCTCCGCACTGCTCTTGTGGGCCTCTGGGTCTCACAGGTCCCTCTGGATCCCAGGCTTCCCACCGCAGCTGGGTCACACAGGCCCCTATGGATCCCCAGCTCGCCACTGCCCTTGTGGGCAGCTGTGTTGCACAGGCCCCGATGGAGCCCCAGGTCCCATTGCTGGTGGCGGGGGAGGGCTGCTGCCCAGTAGGGCTCAGCTCCTGCTCAGCCTTTGCTGTAGTTTTTGGGAATGATTCTCTGCTGCTGGTCTGTGCTTCTGTTGCCTGGGGATGGATGTCTGCTCCCCAGCCTCTGTTGCTGGGGGTATATCTGGACTTTGATTGGGCTGCTACTGCGGGGGATGGTGCTGGGCTCCTAGTCGTTTGCAGTTTCTGCAGCTGGCACCTAGACAGCTCTGCTACTGTGCACTGATCTGTGTTGACACAGGGTGTCCACTGGTCCGATGGTGCCAGGTGCACTGGTGGGCTCAGGTTACTGGGCCTAGCCGCTCCCGCTGCCTCCTCCCAGGGAA
Source organism: Tadarida brasiliensis (assembly GCA_030848825.1). NCBI lineage: Eukaryota > Metazoa > Chordata > Mammalia > Chiroptera > Molossidae > Tadarida > Tadarida brasiliensis. The sequence continues at coordinate 26,943,301 of CM061267.1, read as the reverse complement.
GACCCGGGATTTTCCAAAATGGTGGGACCTCCTCGAGGTGCAAGGAGAAGCCCCCTGAAGAGCCACTTACCGAGGCAGCTGGCTGCTCCCATCCACAGCACAGGAACCTTCTGCTCCATGTCTATGCACTGCACGAGTTTGGTCGTCCACCTTCACGTCCACTCACACTCTCTCACACACTAGCTCACTCTCTCACGCACTCACCCTCCCTCTGGTCCTGCCTGCCGCTATCTTTTTCCATATCTAGGTATTTTTAAAATAACAGGATACTAAAACGTTAATTAATCTGAGTTTACCTTCTTTTGGCTTTTTATTACAGAGAAGCTAGAGGATGGATTTAGATCTGTTAATGAATATCTTATTTATTTTAAAAATAAGATATTGAAAAATAAGATATTGAAAATGTGAATGATTTGCCAGTCTGAGGCATGTTAATTACTTGTCTCACACACACACACACACACACACACACACACACACACACAAATACAAGATCAAGGTTTCTAAGAGTTAAAAGTCCAAATTAATTGGAAAGAAATAGTGTAATTTTGGTGATAGAAGGTATAAGATATGGAGATTTTTTTGAAAGAAAGAAAGTTGTTCTAAAACTGGTTATTTCTGAATGGGTAAAAAAGTTTTGTGAAAATTGTAAGAAAGGCATGTGAAGAGAAATCTTGAAAGGAAATCATAAGTAAGCTAAATAATGAATTGAATTAGATAAATGAATCTAAAATGAACAAATATAGAATTTATTTGGTCATTTTCCAGTTTGTTAAAAGAGAAAAAGGTTTTCCTGTGTTTGTCCAGGAAGCAAAGGTTCTGTATATTATTGAAATGGTTATATGTTGTGCTATGTTAATCAGATACTTGATTACTTAAAAACCCATCTTCTTAATCGTTAGAAATGGAGTTTCACTAACCTATGTTTGTGTTTAATATCTTTTGTTGTCACTTTGAATGAATACATCAGTACTGTTTCATAATAATAATAATATATAATCTTTTGGTCAAATATGTTTGACAATCTTCTTCCCAGGGTTTGAATTTTAAGAAACTTTTTCTTGACCTAGAATAAGCTTTAGGTCATTCCAGTAGGCCCTGGAATGCCTCAATGATTTGTTTTCTCTCCATATGAAGGAAAAATTTTATGCTTAAGTTACATAGGAAGTTTTGTCAAATAAAGAAATGATAACTATATTTTATTTATATATGCATATTATTAATGGATGTTCTGTAGATTATTTAAAAATCTCCAGAAGTCTACAAATTTTAATATACTTTTTTTTCCACAACTCTGATTATTATTCTGGAATGTTGTGTTTTACAAAAAAGGACAAGATTCTGTGTCAATTACATTGTAATTAAATCTATAACCTGTCATTTTAAGTTTCCTTTTTGTCATTTACAGACAGTCACTGTTTTATTCTGATGCATTTGCAAAGATGTTACATCTTCTGAAAAATCCATGGAAAGGACTCAGACTTATTTTAAATTACATATCTCTGAGAACAAATTCTCAGATAATCCCTTTGAACTGGATGGAAATTACTAGAACTCTGGGGAACATCTGAATTTATGGAAATACTTGCCAAAAAAAAAAAATAATATAACAGAAACAGAATTTGATTATGGGTTGAATGAACTGAAAATAGTTATAGTTTTTGTAATTTTTTAGGTATTGCTGATTTTTTATCTTTTTGTTTTCCAGAAATAAGAAAACTTGTTTTTTTTCTTAAAGCAATTTAGTAAATTATACTTTTATAAGCACTATTGAGGCATTTATATTTTTCTCCCTATCTGATCCCTCCGGAAGTTGGCTCTTTAATAGGAGGGTACTCTTAGGGAGAGAAAAATTATGTCTCAAAGAAAACCACAATGCCCAATCATGGATATTGAACTCCAGTGCAGTTAACTGTCTTCAAAGTTTTGTTTTCACGGCTGTGTCTGTATATGCCATGCTTGTGTCAGTACCCAATGACATCACCAGAGATGTTATAACTGCAGACAGTCTGTCAGACTATCACTGTATAATTTCATTTCAGTGGAAGCCTAACATCTGGAAACCTTCTCAACTGGTTTATGATTTAATGTATACATTAACCTTTATGTTTTATCTTCTTCTGTTTTATATAATATATGCATATGTCCCTGTTTACCTAATTGCTCACTTACACAATATAGGCTTCATTATAGAAGTCGTCTGCATCACTGTCTCCTGAAATATGAGACTCAGTGGTTTGAACTTATGATCGAGTCAGTGAAACATGGATAGTCTATTGGCTTCACTTCAACACTGCCTTCCCCTTTTGGTTCCCTTCTTCTTTTGTCAGGCAGGGAGAATCTCAGGACTCTACCCGCAATCAGCAGGAAGCAGCTCCAGAAGAGACCCAACGCCCCTTTTCCTTGAAAGGGTTCAGAGCCAAAATTCATAAGGGGAAAAATATAATAGGCCAGTAATAATACAGTTCAACAACAAGACACTGTCCATTAAAAACTAATCTCATAGATATGAGATGATAAAATTAGCAGGAGGGAATGAAAGGGGTAGGAGAGAATAATAGAATTAATTATAATGGGGTACTGGCCATAGTTCTAAGAAATGTTAATTATCCTTTACAATGTTAATCATGATTGCTTTGTTCTGATTAAAGAAAAGCCCATTCTGACCTGGCTGGGAGGTGTGTGCCTCCAGAGTTTGAACTCAGAAATGCTGTCCATTCTCCTAATCTGAGAACAAGGGGGACTACCTGACATCATGGAAAGATTAACAACCTAACTATCAGAACACTAGACCCTTGACGGCGACTCACTGGTGACCAGCCTCTGCAGCCCCCAGCCCACATTCCTCCTCTGTTGCCTGTCACCTTTTTATCCATTTTTTTCCCTTTTGCCTAACTGACTTTTCTCACATAGTCATTGTTTCTCTACCCTTTAAAAGCAGCTGGCAAGTGAGGGGGGTATGCAGAGCAGATTTTACAGAATAACTCACCGCTCTCCCATACTGCTGGCAATATTGGAATAAATGCTCATATACGATTCAACCTTGTCTCTGCTTAATTGGTTCAAGTAGTGACAGGTGGCCTAGACCCATTCGTTGTCTGGTTTCATCAATACTCTATCACGTCTTAGCTTTTATTCTAGAAATATAAAACACCAAAACTAAAAATAGCTATGCATTCTGGAGTTTGTGTTCCATGGTAGGGGAAGGAAGCAAGAAATGCATTCTGAGAGGCTTCTTTGTGCCAAACACTTTGCTGGACCTTTGCTGAGCCTTTGGGTGTGTGTTCTCATTCAATGGTCACAACTCAACTGAAGGATATTATTTGTGTAATCTTTTAACAAACCAAATAACCAAGACTTCAAAACTGAGTTTAAATAACTTGCTCCAAAACACAGTATAGTAAGTTCTGAAGTTGAAATTCCAGCTTAGCTCAATCTATCCCTAAACAAGGCACATTGTCTCTTACCAAAAAACCCACTTACTGTATACATGCCTCCTCTTGTTCCCCATGTTCCAGTGAAATAATTTATGAAGCCTTTTGAGTAGGGAAGGTCAGGCCACACTTTTGAGAGCTTTTTGCTCCATAACCGAATTGGCCTGTATGAGAATGACATATGCCATATTCTTATAGGACCACACTTGAAACAATTCCTGGGCTCAAAGTGTGTTTAATATCTTAATTCATTGATGACCATAATATATAGCTTAGAACTCTTCAGTAGGTAATAAAGTTAATAATAGTGGGTCACAAGGAACATGTTGTTGATTCACTGAAATAGAAAAAGAAAATCAAGAGTTCATAGCACAACTTGAGGATAAGTATTATTTCATGAAACATTTGTTAAATATTAGTATGGATGAGTGTCTGGGTTACGATGTAAATTATATTTCTTAATATGGATTGCAATGTTTAAAAGGTGGTGAGTCACTTCTTTAGAACAACTGTTAATCAATTGTTTCACCTACCTTTTTACTTGGCAAGAAGTGGGGGAGGCAGTGGAAGTAATCAAGGTTAATGACTAAGTTTAATAACACTACAAGTCTTTGTAGCTCTAGGAGGTTTAATTCAAACAGCTGCTTCTCTGTTACATAATAAATAATGATAATTTATATTTTAAAGCCAATATTTATTGTATACTTACTAAATGCCAGACTCTTCTCTAAGCACTTTACATATATTGACTTATTTACTCTCACAATAATTCTATAAATACAGAGGAGAAAAGTGTGAGACTAAAAGGGAAATTGCCCAAGGTGTTACTGCTAGTACTTGGCAGAGCCCAGGTTCAAACACACATGCCCAGCCTCAAAGCCCACTCCTTGTGAACATATGAAAAGAAAATGCATTCTCTCTTCAATGGGTGAAATTTTATATAAAACTATAATTATTGTATATTATTTCCCTCTGAGGGATTATCTAATATTGTTAAATATAAAACTTGATGAAAAGCCCCAGAATTTTAATCAAACCCATTCTCAAGTAGAATATTCTATTTGACATCAGATTTTTGTATATCCAGTAGTAGGTTGTCTGCAAATATGGTCACCAAAAATTCCTCCCATTTCTGTAAGCTCACACCACTTTACCATCAAGAGATGGAGTCCTTTACTCCCTTCTCTTGAACTCAGGCTGGTCCTGGGACTTGTTTTGTCCCATATAATGCCTTGGAAGTGATGCTGTGTGACCTCTGGGCTTTGCAGCTTTCGTTTCGCTGTCTTGAGATCCAGTCACCATATAAAGAAACTCAGACTAGTTTTCTGAATGAGGAAACACTACACGAAGAGAGAAGAAGAGACCTACTTAGGCCAAGCCATTCCAGCCACCCCAGCTGAGTCACCAGCTATATGAGTGAAGTCATCTTGCATGCTCCAGCCCCAGCTAAGTTCCTAGTGGAATGCACCACATGAGTGACTCCGGACAATAATAAGTGGGGACTGCCCAGTTAAGACCAGACAGCCCACAGAATCTTATTTTTTTAAAAAATATGTTTGTATTTATTTTAGAGAGGAAGGAAGAGGGAGAGAGAGAAACATCAATGGGCTGCCTCCTGCACGCTCCCTGCTGGGGATCATGCCCTAAACCCCGACCATGTGCCCTGACCGGCGACCTCTCTGTACATGGGGACAGTGCTCAACCAACTGAGCCACGCTGGCCAGGGAAGCCCACAGAATCTTGAAAAATAATTGTTTGTTGCTTTTTAAGGTGCTAAGTTTTGTGGTAGCTTTTTATAGAGCAATAGATAACTGAAACTTGGAGGAAAATGTGTGGGGGTGGGGTGGGGGAAGCTGACAAGGTCTGGGAGAAGGGTGTAGGGTTATTTTAAAATATTAAAGCATATTTATTTATTTATTTATTTTTATACTCACCCGAGGACATTTCTTCATTTTTTGTTCAGATAGAGTGGGAGGGAGAGAGAGGAAGAGAGAGAGAGAGAAACATCGACATGAAAGGCACACATCGAGTGGCTGCCACCCACACAACCAACCAGGGCCGGGGACAAACTGCAACCGAGGTACATGCCCTTAGCGGGAACCGAACCCGGGTCTCTCTGGACCGCAGGCTGATGCTCTAACCGCTGAGCCAAACCGGCCAGGGCTAAAGCATGTTTATATTGGGTTGTAAAGTCAAGCCTATATACAGATGGTCAGAAATGCACCTAGCTTTTAAAGAACAGCCTGGGAAAAATAGGTAGAATTATAAAAATGAGTAAAAGTGTCCAATCTGATACCCATGATGGATTAAATATCATACCTATTTCAGAATTATTGTTCAGAATATTCACAAAAATGTGCATTCAGACCTCTGGAACTTCATCTAGCCTGTTGGTATAAGCTATGGAACAACAGTGTTACTCCGCTCATCCCACCAGTTCCTTTCCTGCCAAGCCAGACCAGTCATCACATGAGCCAAGTCGAATCCCAGATGTCTATGCAGACTCCACATTTCCCAGCTTCTCTTTTTTATAAAGCTTGTGTTGGCCTAGTGAGCCAACTGGACTTTTGCCTAAAGGCCTCACCCTAAATTCCTCTCATTTCATCTCATCCTCTGGTTTTGGCTCAATACCCAGGTCCATGTCCCAGGCCTTTCCCCATTCTTATTGTCCTTTGTGTTGGGGTCCAGACCTTTGTCTGAACATTACCCGAGTTGTTGCCGAAAGTGTGATGGATTAAGAGAGACCCAGTAGTGTCTCAGTTCAATGCCTGTACTCAAATTCAAATATGCAATAAAGTTCCCTTGACACTACCACACAGTATTTTTTGTATCTTAAATAGCAGACTATATACAGGGATACTGTGTACATTGGTGAAGGGAAAGCTAATGTTTATGGTGAAGAACTAGGTCTTTGGAGGAAAAACATTCCTCATTCCCTTTAGTGCTTAGCATCCCCAAATCACCTTTGGAACCATTTAGGGGGGTTGTCAGATTTGGGGTCACCAAGACCCATTTTAACATGCTCTTTTGGGGTTTAGCTATCAACTTTTTTATTTTTTAATAGTTGTATTTGTTTTAGTTTTTAGGAACCTGTAAGGACAAAATAGTATAGTTTAAAAAGCTGAAATAACCATGGATTTCATGGCACATTTCATACATTTACCATTTTAACACAAATCTTATCATTTTAGCCATTCTAAGTGTACAGTACAGTAGTATTAAGCACACTCACAGTTTTGTGCCTCCAGAACTACTGTCCACCCCTAGAACTCTTCTCATCTTAAAAAACTGAAACTCTGAATCCATTAAACAATGACTCCCAATTCCCCTGTCCCTGGAGCCCATGGCACCTACAATTCTTTCTGTTTCTATGAATTTGACTACTTTAAATACCTCATATAAGCAAAACAGTGTAATTTTAAAAGCTGGAATGCCCACAGATTGCATAACACCATATTTGATACATAAGCAACATAGTCCATATAAAATAAGTGGTTTAATTTCCAATGAAACATACCTAAATACAATAAAATCATAACAAATGTATCTTTGCATAGAGAAGGATTCCAGTTTTCCATCTATCACCACATTTCTAGCCACATACAAGATAATTGTAGAGACCATAAAAAATTGAATTTTCTAATGATATCTTCAATTCTACTCTTTAGAAGATACTGTTTTGGATTCGTTCTTTTAATAGGTCTTTCAGTGTGGGATATTTTGGCATTTTTGTCTTGATTATAAATCATAGTAACTAATATACTGAATATGGTAACCCACATCAAAAATATGTATTGGAATCGTGACTACAGAAAAACTTCCCTTTCCCTGAAATTATGTGCAAGTGTGTATTATAAAAATACTGTTGCCCTGGCCGGTGTTGCTCAGTGGTTAAGTGTTGGCCTGCACACCAAAGGGTCTTAGGTTCGATTCCCGGTCAAGGGCATGTACCTGGGTTGCAGGTTCCATCCCTGGACCCGGTGGGAGAGTATACGGCAGGCAAGCAATCAATGTGTCTCTCTCACATCGGTGTTTCTCTCTCTCTTTCTCTCTCCCCCTCCTTCCCTTCCACTCTCTCTAAAAATATCAACAGAAAAAATATCCTCAGGTGAGGATTAACAAAAAATGTGTTATATATATAACACATTTTATATATATATAATTTTATATATATATTTATATATATTTTTATATATATATTTTATACATATATATAAAATATATATAAAATTATATATATATAAAATTAAAATTACTAATGGTTTCTTTAGAAGAATAGTTTATTTTCTGTCTTTAAAATATTACCTCCTACCTGGCCTGTGTGGCTCAGTGGTTGAGCGTCGACCCATGCACCAAGAGGTCCCGGGTTTGATTCACGGTCAGGGCACATGCCCAGGTTGTAGGCCCAATCCCCAGCTGGAGGCATGCAGGAGGCGGCCAATCAGTGTTCTCTCTCATTAATGTTTTTATCTCTCTCTCCCTCTCCCTTCCTCTCTCTCTAAAAATCAATAAAAAATAAAATAAAAATATTACCTCTTAGACATAATTCTGACTCAGCATCATAATCTAAAAAATGCTCTTGTGAAGTCTTTTATGATAATGTTACTTCTTTGTAATGCCAAGCAAAAATACAGAAACCATGAATCAGCCTAAACACACACACGCACACACACCTTGCATATATACAACATACATATAGTCAATAAACTATTTAAAACATATATTTACCAGACCTCAAGAGAAAATACTTTTTTTTACTGTCACAGAGCAAATAGGAAAATGTGACTACACCACCGACATTCAAATAATTCTAATTAAATGAATGAATAAGGCTCACATTAAGTTGTCTAAAAACACTTATTTCCACATGCCATTAAAAACAAGTCCACCAGAACACTCTGTGAGGAAGCAACTGAACAAAGTTTATGTTTCTCTAAAACATAATTTCTTCAGTCTGTAACTTCAATTCTTGTTTAAGCACTGAATATGGGAACCCTTTAGTCCAAGCATAAAAGGATTCACTGACACTGTGGTATTTTTATTAAACATTAAGATCTCTAGTTACATTAAATGGAAATGCATTGTTTGCTTTGAAAGGCAATATGGGTAACAAAATATTACCCAATTGCTAGTATTGCATGAAGATCTGTTCTCTAGTGGATTTCATAGTCACTAAAGATAATTTACCAAAGCTTCAGGAGGCCAAAATCCCACGCGGTTACAGCTGGTCTAAGAAATATATAAACAAAACAAAGAAAAAAAAACTCCATGCATTGTTGCCATTTGTGTGTTCTCTTCATGTAGTTTTATATACAGTCTTAAATTTGTTGAAACTTTTCCCTAATATTGCTAATTTCAATATCACCAGTCCAGGGAATTAGATGGGAACATTGGAATCCCAGAAAATTCCATTGCCTTTCAAATCTTACAGGCTGCATGATTTGTGCAAGGCTGTATGTGCAAAATGCCTTTCCTTGGTACACCTGTGACCTAGATAAGGAAGAGGAATCAGCCTACCTGTCCAAATTTGTTTCATTACCAGTTCAATTTTAGGTCAATTTCTATTGTAGTTTCTTCATTCTCCCCTCCCCGAAAAGGTACCACATCTGAGCTACTCTGACCTTGTGTCCTGATCAAATATGAAAGGATATTTTTGAGTCCCTAAGCAGTTCATTTTTTTTTTTTTTTTTTGCAATTTTATTTTGAACATTTCTTGTAGAACTGCTATGGTCTCACTGAGGTTTGGTACATATTTTTAAGTGTAATTTATTTACCCAGAGAAGTTCTGCTTAAATATAGCATCTGGTATTTTGTAGAGTTTTATCCAATAGTCAAATTTTCCATCTCTATTCATGAAGCAAGAGCCAGGGAAATTGCTCACTTCACTTTAAAAAAAAAAAAAAAGGAGCAGGAAATTTAACCTTCAGTTTCTATTGATTCCAAAATAATGTCACCTTTCCAAATTCCCCTTCTCTCTATACCTCCAGGACACTCCTCCCCATTATTGGTTAACTTATTGAAAAGCCAGAGATGGGAGAGTTGGGTTGGATTTGGAATCAGACAGATGAATTTAGACCCTAATTCTGTCTCTTACCAGCTACTAAGTGACCTCAGGCAAATTGCTTAGTCTGCCCAAATCAGTTTCCTCCTGGTAAATGGGAACAATAACCATTCCTTCATAAAGTGTTGCTGTTGTTTTAATTGTTTGTTTGTTTTAGTAGAGAACATTTAGTGTAGTTTTTAGTGTAAGAGACAAAACTCATTTGCTACATATGGTCCCAGAGAATTCCTAAATTCTCTTACTCATTTCCCCCTGATCTTCATGCAAAACTTTGTTAAAATATCTGCTTACCACTTTAGGCTACCAGTTGTCCTGGACCTTTGCATGGTCTTTCTTTAGTACTCTCTAGAACTCTTAGGACTCATATTTTCAGAGCTTTATTGTGCGGTTATTTTCTTTGTTACCCTTCACACATAGCCTGTGCCGATTCGTAGGAACTGACACCTCATGGCTCCTCACCCCCTTGCCACCATCCAGCCTAGCAGAGTGTGCTATCTCCACCACCAGTGATATACCTCCTAGGTGTTCAAGTTCATCACTGGTCTCTTCACCCTCTTCGAGCAGTCCAGGAGCCACATGGTTTATCATTAACTGTTGGTACTTATATCTTTATTTTTTTAAATCCTCACCTGAGGATATTTTTCTATTTATCTTCAGATAGAGTGGGAGGGAGAGAGAGAGAGAGAAACATTGATGTGAGAGAGACACATCGACTGGTCGCCTCCCGCACATCCCCAACCAGGGCCGGGGACTGAGCCACAACTGAGGCACATGACTTGGACTGCAATCAAACCCGAGACTCTTTGGTCCACAGGCCAACGCTCCAACCACTAAGCCAAATCGGCCAGGGCAAGGTACTTATATCTTTTTTTTTTTTTTTAGAAAGGAAGGCAATTTCTTAGTTTTTTTGTGTGTGTGTGTGTGTGTTTTTCTTTATTAATTTTAGAGAAAGAGAAAGGGAAGGTAAGAGAGAGGTAGAAACATCAATGAAAGAGAACATCGATTGGCCACCTCCTGCATGCTCCCCACTGGGGATCGATCGGTCCCACAACCTGGGCAAGTGTCCTGACTAGGAATCGACCTCGAGACCTCTTGGTGCATGGGTCGACACTCAACCACTGAGCCACACCAGCTGGGCAAGGTACTTATATCTTAACTGAACTGCTTACTCTCTCAAATCCTTAACTCACATGCCAAATTCTCTCACAGTTTCTCACAACTCCTTAACAGAGACAGAACTTTAACTTACTTCTGACATGAACACCATTGTATCTCTTCATCACTCCCCCTCATTTTTGTTTGTTTCTTTGTTTTTATTTTTGTTGTTCAGTTACATCCTGTCTCTCTTGGATCCTCTTATACATGGTGGGTCCTTTTACCCACCATGGGGTTTAACATATAATTCCATTTAGAGGCTTCTCACTTTGCAGCTCAGTCCATTTCCTGAGGCAGAGATTGAATATTCCCAGCCTCAGAGTAGTGTCAGGGACACAGAACATTTCCCCAAATGTTTATTGAATGAAAAAAATTAATTTGCTATATAGGACAATGTTGAGTCCCCTGAAAATTTTGCAATACATTTCACTTTCAAGAGAATGCACATCCCCGTCAATCACCAATCTGGTATCCCTCTCTGAAATTTTGTCATTTCAAGAATGTTATATAAATACAATCATACAGTATGTAACACTTTGGGATTGGCTTTTTTCATTCCGCATAATTTCCTAGAGATCCACCAATTTGTTATCCTCAAGGAGAAGGATGGGAGCGGGGAACAGAAGGAGATGGGTGTGGTTATAAAGGGCAACTTGAGCCCTGGCTGGTTTGGCTCAGCCTTTAAAGTGTCAGCCCTGACTGAAGAGTCGTGGGTTCGATTCCCAGTCAAGGGCATGTCCCTCGGTTTCGGGTTCGATCCCCGGCCCTGGTCGGGGTCGTGCCCAAGGAAACCAATCAGTGTGTCTCTCTCACATCGATGTAACTCTCTCCCTCCCTCCCTCCCTCCCTCCTTCCCTCCCACTTTATCTGAAAAAAATCAATGGAAAAATATCCTCAGTTGATGACAAATAAATAAATAATAAAATGAAAGGGCAACTTGAGGAATCCTTGTGGCCAACAGAATAAGTCTGTGTCTTGACTGTGGTGGTGGGTACATGCACCAACACAGGTGATCAAATTACATAAACTAAATGTGATGGGGGAAGGGCACGTAATAAGAATAGGATCACAGTTGTTTAATGATTATTCACCTTACTAACTATAGGTAAGAGGTTTTCTTACAGACCCCGGGAACCTGGAGGATGTGCTGCAAGAAGACCAGCAGGGCTGTAAAAAATATGAGATGCCTCAGAGCCCAGATGAGCCTGTTACTCAGAAAAGAAAATACATTTTGAGAACAAATGACAAGACACACTTTGATTTGGTTGCTGTGCCTGGACCCTGACCCTCCTCCAGGAGTTTGCTTCAGGAATGCTGACCATTCTCCAGTCGCAGGAACAGGCAGACTGTTTTCACATTATAGAAAATTAACTACCTTGTTTTCAGACTTCAAGATGCTGGAAGGAAACACACAGACCGGACCCTGAAGCCCTTCCTCTGCTCCCCTCCCCCCTTGCACTGTAGCCCCTTCTTACTTATCCCTATATAATCAGCCAACCAATAGGAGATGAGAGATCAGAATTTACAGGATAACCTGCTGCTCTCTCCATACTGCCGACATTATTAGAATAAATGCTCACATATGATTCAACCCTGTCTCTGCTTAATTTGGCTCAAGTAGTGACAGATGGCCCTGGACCCATTGTGTCCAGTTTCAAATACACACACAAATGAGTACAGTTAAAACTGGGGAAATCCGTATAAGATTGTTGGATTATATCTATTTCAATACCGTGCTTGTGACATTGCACTATAGTTTTGCATGTTACCATTTGGGGAAACTGGGTAAAAGGTACATGAGATCTTTTATTTCTTATAATGCATGTGAATCTACAATGATCTCAAAATAAAAAGCTTTTTTTATACATACAAGACATTTTTGACTAAGACAGAATTCTTGAGACTCATGTAATTTGAATGTCAGTTTTTTGAAAAACTTGTGGGATTTTGCACCAGCCGTTTTAAAGAATTCAAATAAGTACCTATTATGCAAGAAGCCTGGGGCCATCGCCTCTTTAGCTTCTAAGATAAAAATGGTTCTACTATTATAGCAGATGTTATGGAGACTAATTTCTACAAATAGCCCAAGGGAATGATGGATATATTAGTTTCCTAGGGCTACCCATAACAAATTACTACAACCTAGATGGCTTAACCAACAGAACTGTATTCTTTCACAGTTCTGGTGGCCAGGATTCTGAAATCAAGATTTCAGTGCAGCTATGCTCCCTCTGGAGGCCCCAAGGCAGAGTTCTTCCTTTCCTCTTTCAGCTTCTGGGAACTCCGGCTTTCCTGGGCCTGTGGATGCATCACCAATCATGTGTCTGTCTTGCCTGTCTACCTCTTCTCTCTGTCTTCTCTTCTTTTGCATCTTATAAGGACACTTGTCAGTGGATAATCCAGTATGATCCCATAAATATCCTTAATTTAAATACATCTAAAAAGAACCTTTTTCCAAGTGAGGTCACCTTCACAAGTTCCAGGGGTTGGGATGTAAACATATCCTTAGGGGGCACCATTCAATCTACTACAATGAGCAATGATTAATTCACCCATTCATTATTTCAAGAAATGTGACTTGAGCTCCTAATAGGAACATAATACTATCCTAGGAAAGATGACCCATGCACCGTGGCATCTATGAATAGCTTGTAATCACATTATGGGGAAAAGATATGCCAAAGCTTAATGACAGTAGATGCAGGAAATGCATAAATACAGGCGAAGGCAGGGGTCAAGTGCAGGAGATGAGAAGGCTGGTGCTTTGTAAACTGGCTTTGGCTAGATTTCTCATAGGCTTTATGAAGGAAAAAATAGCTTGAGATGGGCCTTAAAGGGTAGTGGATTTCATTTTAGGCTTGAGGAATAAGGTGGACCAAGGTATTGTGGTGGAAATGACCTTTGTGCCCAAATAAGTCTGCAGGAAATAAAACTGACTAGGGCAAATGGCTGATATGAAGGTATATGACTGGAAAATTTACATGGAGGCTAGATCCCAAAGGGTCATGAATGTAATTAAGGAAGTTTAGGACAAAGAAGAGCCATGGAATGTTTCTTAACAGAAGATGGCACTAATTGATTGTACTTGTGGGACTGTGACAGGGAAGTAACCGAAAGAGAGATCAGCTTGGGAGTTCAGGTATAGAGCTGACAAGAAGAGAGAAAGTTCAGAACTCATCTGGCAACAGTGGGAATTAAAAGAAATTGAAAGGGGCCCTGGCTGAGTAGCTCAGTTGTTTAGAGCATCATCACGATATGCCAAGATTTGGGGTTGATCTCCTGTCAGGGCACATACAAGAAGCAACCAATGAATGCATAAGTAAGTGGAATAACAAATCAATGTTTGTTTGTTTGTTTTTTTTCCTCTCTCTCAAAATCAATAAATTAAAAAAAAAGAAAGGAAATTGAAGGGTGTGGGAGATACTCAGGGCAGGCTTTATAAGGGAGTGCTCAGTTATATAGGGCCTATATTAATCAGGGTTCTCTACAGAAACAGAACCAAAAGGATAATATAAACAATTGGCTCATGGTATTATGGAGGTTGAGAAGTCCCAAGATCTGCAAGGTGAGTTAATTGAGCTGGAGACCCAGAAGAGCAGTCCCAGGATGTCAAGTCCCAGGAAGAGTCTTAAGGCAGGACAAGGCCATGCCTGAGTTTGAAGGCTGGCAGGCAAAAGGAACTTCTCTTACTGGGAGGAGGGGCAGCCTTTTTGTTCTCATCAGGCTTCAAGCAATTGAACGAAGCCCACTACATAAGGGAGGGCAATCTCTTTCTCTCAGTCTACTGACTGAAATGTTCATTTCATCCCCAGACACCCTCACAGTAACACTCTGAATAGTGTGTGTTGTTGTTTTTTAAAATTTTTTATTTATTAATTTAAGAGAGAAACATTGATTTGTTGTTCCACTTATTTATGCATTCATTGGTTGATTCTTGTATATGCCCAGGCTAGAGATCGAACCCGCAACTTTGGTGCATGGGGATGATGTAATAACAAACTGAGCTACCCAGCCAGGGCCCAGAATAACATTTGATCAAATATCTGTGTAACCTGTGGCTCAATCACCTTGACACATAAAACTAACCATCACAGGGCCCAACACTCAGAAATACCCTGCTTGGAGTTTAATGTTCTGTGGTTACTGTCTTAAAATTCTTAATAGTTTTATATATTTTTTTCTTTTTTAAATGTATTTTTATTGTTGAAAGTACTACAGATGCCCCCCCTTTATTCCCCCATTGATCCCCCTCCTGCCCATTCCCACCCCCCTTCTGCCTTCCCAACACTATTGTCTGTGTCCATTGGTTATGCATATATGCATATAAGTTCTTTGGTTTATCTCTTCCTGCACTGCCCTATCCCTCTGAGGTTTCTCAGTCTAACAACCAATTTGTACTTCTTAATCCCTTCACCTTTTTTGCCCATTCCCCCAACCCCCAAGCCCCCTCCCATCTGGCAACCATCAAAAAGTTCTCTATATCTATGAGTCTATTTCTGTCTGCTTGTTCATTTGGTTTGTAGATTCAATAGTTGATAGATAAGTATTTATTGCCATTTTATTGTTTATATTTTTTAATCATCTTCTTCTAGAATATTCTTCAACATTTCATATAATACTCTTTGGGTGGTGATGAACTCCTTTAGTTTTTTATTGTCTCAGAAACTCTTTATATGTCCATCAATTCTAAATGATAGCGTGCAGGATAGAGTAATCTTAGATGTAGGGCCTTGCTTTTCATCACTTTGAATATTTCTTGCCACTCCCTTCTGGCCTGCAAAGTTTCTGTTGAGAAATCAGCTGACAGTCTTATGGGAGCTCCTTTGTAGGTAACTAATTGCTTTTCTCTTGCTGCTTTTAAGATTCTCTCTTTGTCTTTAACCTTTCGCATTTAAAATTTTCCTTTATTGATTTTAGAGAGAGAGGGAGAAAGAGATAGAAACATTGATGAGAGAGAACATAGATTGGCTGCCTCCAGCATGCCCCCCACTGGGGATGGGGCCCACAACCTGGCTGGGCATGTGTCCTGGCTGGGAATCGAACTGGCTACCTCTTGGTGCATGGGTCGATGCTCAACCACTGAGCAACACCGGCTGGACTAACCTTTTGCATTTTAATTATGATGTGTCTTGGTGTAGGCCTCTTTGGGTTCATCTGGTTTAGAATTCTCTGTGCTTTCTGGACTTGTATGTCTGTTTCCTTCACCAAGTTAGGGAAGTTTTCTGTCATTATTTTTTCAAGTAGGTTTTCAATTTCTTGCTCTCTCTCTTCTCTTTCTGGCACCCCCATTATGCGAATGTTGGTATGCTTGAAGTTGTCCCAGAAGCTCCTTACACTTTTTTGGAATCTTTTTTTCTTTTTGCTGCTCTGATTGGGGTTGTTTTTTTGTTTTGTTTTTTTTCGCTTCTTTATATTCCAAATCAATGGTTTGATTCTCAGCTTCACCTACTCTACTGTTGATACTCTGTAAATTATTCTTTATTTCAGTTAGTGCATCCTTCATTTCTGACTTGTCCTTTTTTGTGCTCTTGAGGTCCTCACTAAGTTCTATGAGCATCCTTATAACCAATGTTTTGAACTCCACATCTGTTAGATTGCTTATCTCCATTTCATTTAGTTCTGTTCTTGGGGTTTTGTTCTATTCTTTCATTTGGGACATGTTTCTTTGTTTCCTCATTTTGGCTGCCTCCTTGTGTGTGTTTCTATGTATTAGGTAGAGTTGCTACATCTCCTAGGCTTGGTAGGGTGGCCTATTGTAGGAGGTGTCCTGTAGGGTCCAGTGGCACAGCCTCCCTGATCACCCTAGCTGGGCATTTGAGGTGTACCCCCCATATGGACTGTATACCCTTCTGTTGTAATTGAGTCTTGATTGCTGTTGGCATGTCAATGGGATTTACTCAGGCTGATTGGCTGCAAGGACAGACTGTGCCCACTGACCACTGACCTCTAACAACCTTGGAAGATCAGCTGTGCAGGGTCCTACCACACAGAGCAAGACTTACTTTAGCAGGACTGTAGTACCCACTGAGTCCACTCCTCAATTGTGTCGCTTGTGGAGGTGGGTGGGTCTTGGTGCTTCAACGTGGTCTGAAGCTGTCCACTGTGTGTGCTGGCTCTGGGGCAAGGTCAGTCACTGCTTTTGTTCTACCCAGGGCCACCAGGCATAAGCTACAAAGCAGTCTGCAGATGGCTGCTTCTTGTGCTGGGCTTAGAGGCACCCAGAAGAAGCCAAGCTGTGAACCAAGGCCGGCTGCTGCTAGTGGCTTGGGGCCACTTAGCAAGAAGTGTGGGGCTCACTGAGGCCAGATGCTGCTGTTTGAGAGATTTTAGGAAAATCCGAAGCATGAGCCAAGACAGGCCATTCTTATGGTAAAGCCACTGGAAACAGCTTGGGTGGGCACGAAAGTTGGGTGGGGCAGGGCCTAGGGAATCACCAGGGTAGGTGTCACAGATATGGCACCCACCTGCCTGCCCCGTGTGGGAAGGGCTCACCAAAGAACAATGGCCTCCGCCAGCATGTCTGTCCGAGAGAAAGCTGCCCCTTCAGCTCTCACCCTGATGCCAAACAACTCAGTTCTTCCATGTATGTCTCTGGTGCCTTTCAAGCTGCTTCCCCTACAATGGAGCCAAAAGGATGAAGTCTAAATAAGTCCGTGTAAGGACCCTTTAAGAGGAACTGCCTGGGGCTCCAGAAGCCTCAGTTTCCCTCAGCCTTAATTCTGGCTGGTTTTTATAGCCAGAAGTTATGGGGACTACTCTTCCTGGTACTGGAACCCTGAGCTAGGGGGCCTGGTGTGGGATGGGGACCCCTCACTCCTCAGGGAGGACCTTCCCAGCTAGGTGTCCCTCCTAATTTTTATCTGCCACACGTGGGTGTGGGACCAGCCCGTCTGTGCCTCCACCCCTCCTACCAGTCTCCATGTGGCTTCTTTAATTTCATAGTTGTAGGACTTCCATTCAGCTTGATTTCAGGCAGTTCTGAATGATAGTTGTTTTGTAGTTTAGTTGTAATTTTGATGTGGTTGAGGGAAGAGGCGAGACCGCGTTTATCTACGCCTCCATCTTGACCGGAAGTCCAATAATTTTATCTTTGAATCTGTGCCTGTAAGTGAAACTTGGTGAGGCAATGAAGTATGCTTTGGAGCCTTGGAGCCACTGTTCACCTGAAATCCTACCTCCTGAAGCTTCTCCATCTCCCCAGGGTTCTCTGCCACCAGGCTCACTGCCTCTGCCCACCCCCACCCAATATCATAGGCCTTGCCCAACATCCTCCTTCCTGCCTCAGCCTCATAACTGCTGCTGTCCTTGGCCCCCAGTGGGCCCTGGTGCTGGTTGGGGAGTACTGAAGGTGGGCATGCCTGCCCTGCAGCATCTAACAGAAGGGCCTGGAGGCCCAGCCTCAGCGGGTAGGGCCAGGACACGCTTAGTGAGCAACTCGGCAGGGGTGAGCTTTGTCCTTCCCTGGTCCAGGTTCTAAGCCTGTTTTGGCAAAGAGGTGACAATCATGTGGGTCATTCTGTAGTGGAAATTTGGGCAGAGGGTTTCCCTGATCCCACCTGGGGCCTGAAACGTGATCCAGCAGCTGAAGGAAGAGGGAACCTGGCAGCTGTAGCCATGGGAGGGACCTAGCTAACACTGTGCCTAGGGGGAGTGCTATTTTAAAGCACAAATAAACACAGCGGGACAGACTGAGAAAGACATGGAAGGACCATTTAGTTCCTTTAACAGTATCCTCTTTCTGCTTTTTGAATAGAAATTCTCCATTTTCATTTTGCACTGGGCCCCACAAATTATGTAGTCAGTTGAGAAACACCATAACAGAAGAATAGACCGATTTTGTGATTAAATGGATATGGAAATTGCAGAGACAAAATTTATCAAGATTATGACTTTAGATGACAGAGAAAGTGGAATGCTCTATTGCCGCAAACTGCTAGTCAGAAAGAGAGTTAATCTCTGAGGAAGGAGACCAGCCATGTTTGGAATGTTAAAATGTGAATTTGTGGGTCCATTAAACTGCCAGGACTAACATTCAGGGCCCTGCCTGCTGAGTGGACTCTTCATTCTTGACTTTCAGACTGTGGGCCTTGACTTGGCACAGTCCTGCTTTCACTAAACTTCTCTTCCAACTCTCCAAAGGCTGATTTTTGCATGAGGTGCAAAGAAACTGATTTAGCTCAGAAGAGGTCATGTGTACATGTCTCGAGAATGAGGGACTAGCTTAAGCGGCTGTTGTGACATCTGAGTTTACTGTAATTCACTTCAGTCTTGACAGTGTGATGATACATATGTTTTAGTTTGAGCTCAACACTGGGGCTGTCAGTTTCCCTACTCAGAAATTCTCAATTTCAGGGCTGTCTGTTCACATTTAAGAACAGCTGCAGGTATCATTGTCTCCCATCAACACCAAAGTTCTTGCTAATTAGTATAACACAAATTAGAAATTATATTCCTTATTAGTGAAATTAGTGGTTTTTTGATATACATATTAGAAAAATATTTTAGAATGTCCCTTCCCCATTGTATGAAAAAGATATAAGGATCTAGTAAGTTTGTTTCCTGAAGAATGATCCCTAAAGGTACTGCCTTCAGAAGGCCTGCCTCCTGTGCCTCCAACATTTGCGTCAGTTTCAAATACACCTTTTGTGGAAGTTGAAGGGAGGCTTGGCCAGTGCAGGTTCCACTACTTGGTCAATTACATGTTGATTTCTTCTTCCTGATTGACTACTTCCTGCCATCTGGAGGCCTGCCAGATATCGGTGCAATGCAATGAACCTTCAACCACTTGCTGGTTGGAGTGAGAGGGAGCTTTGCAAGGGAGCAAAATGCTCCAGAGCTTAGGACCCGGTCCTGTTTATTCACAGATTGGTAACAAGCACTCAAAACACCTGGGCAGCTCAGGTTTATAAGGTTGAGAATGAGTTAACGCAAGGTTTCAAAAACATTCATCTTCCAACCCCTCAACCCCACAACTTTCATCTGGTTGAGTTCCTGTAAATTCATCCTATTTACGGCTGCATCAACAAAATACTATGTTGTATTTTAATATTAAGCAAGAAATAACCTTTAGAACTTCCCAGATCTTGAGACTCTTATTCTATATAACAGTTTTACCACAATTCACTGCTACTTTCTCCAGGGGTCCCACTCATCACTTTCCTTCATGGAAAACAAAACTTACTTCTGTTTTTTTGCCCCAATTTTATATTTACTCACCACAGCTTGCACCAACCCAAAGGAACTCAGAGTGTGCGTGATGACCAGGTAGCTAACTAGGAGAGTTTACTTAAACCCAAAGGAACTCAGAGTGTGCGTGATGACCAGGTAGCTAACTTGGAGAGTTTATTTAACTAACCCAGTGCACATACAGATTTTCCCGTTCAGATCTTCTTTAGAGTGTGGAATCAACACCATTCCCAGTGAAGTGTGCTTCCTTGTTCATCTTCGTGTTGATATAGATGAAATAAGATAAAGTTTACTGATATTATAAAACACCATCTTATATATGAAATAAGTAACTAAACTAACTCCATGATAAACAAGTCAGGTTTAAGTCATATTGATGTCAGGAAATATAAGAGAGAGAGAGATTTAAAGATTTGAGAATTGGCTCACAGAAATTGTAGGGCAGGCTACAGACTCAAGGAAGAGTTAAAATTGCGGTCTGGGTCTGAATGCAGTCAGTTGGCAGAATGTCCTCGTCCTTGGGTGAGGTCAGTCTTTTCTATTAAGGCCTTCAACTGATTGAATAGGTCCACTCACATTATGGAGGGCAATCTGCTTTACTCAAAGTTTACAGATGTAGATATTAATCTCATCTAAAGAATACTTTTACAGGAATATCTAGAATACTGTTGATCAACTCTTTGGGTACTATGGTAAAGCCAAGATGATACATAATGTTAACCATCACAGACAGTAAAGGGAAAAATTTATGTCCTAAGTAATCTTATCCTTATATTACTGCTAGTTGCATTTTTGGCAGAGGGTAAAGTGATTCATGAAAACTTTGGATTTCATTTATTCTGTGAAATTGTCCATATGTTTAAAGATCTTGTCTACTTTTTCAGTTTTTAATTCTTTTTTCTTTATAAATTTTAGAGAGAGAGGAAGGTAAAGGGAGAGAGAAATAGAAACATCAATGAAAGAGAACATCAATTGTCCACCTCCTGCATGCCCCCCACTGGGGATTTGGCGTACAACCTGGGCATATGGTCTGACCAGGAATCGAACTGGTGACGTCTTGGTGCATGGGTCGACACTCAACCACTGAGCCACACCAGCCGGGTTACTTTTTCAGTTTTTACATAATCCAAAGTAAACAATTTAAATGCTATTCTAGCAATTCAGGAAAAAGTGAGGAGGGTCATGGAAGCAGAGTCTTGGTGAAACTTCATCTCATTTTCATTAATGCATGGTGTGTAGTTATATTGGTCTAGTTTTAAGAATTAACAATGGGGCAGGGTGAAATTTACTCTTGGTGCTTCATCTGATAAGTAGTGGTTGGTGTCTAGATCTTTTGCTCCAAATTGCAGGTTGAGATAAAGATCTAGACTGAAGGGAAGTTTGTCCACAATGAAAGAATGCTTTCACAATTTATTCATTCAATTATTCGTAAATTCTCCTGCCTTTCTGGGTCACCATTCCCTTTAATCCAAGTAATTGATTTGGGCCACTATCTTATGTGTCATGGGAAGAAAAGCACCCTCCCTGATATGTCCATGTTTTCCTGACTGAGCTCTAGGGCCTACCTTCATATAAAAAAAATGAGCCGGAAAAAAAAGCCATAGTTTATGCAGCTGCCCAGTGTTATGGAAGCAAGTTTGAGTCCTCTATTTTAATAGCAATTTTTCTGTCCTTACAAATGCATTGAAGCCAAATAGAGTAACAGAAGGTTTTGGTGTGGGGAGGGGTGGGTTCGGGATAAATGGATATAAAATTTTAGAAGATTTGGGGGTTGATGGGCTTTTGCCTAGAGCGGTGGGAATGAAAAATATGATATGAAAGGAGTTTTTCAGCTGGAGGGCTATAAGATATCTGTGGTTTGTGGGGAGGAGGTATAGGAATTAAAAGGAGAGGATAGTTTAAATATATAGTTTTATAGATGCTTAAATATAGACACAGGAAAGAAAATCTACCTGACTCCAGCATCCTATATAACACTTTTGGGTGAAGCCAATACAAAATATTCAGAAATAAATCAATTATACCCAGATATATTTTGGAAAAGCCATGTTGATTGACATTACATGTGGAAAAGAGGCCAGAAGTTTTGTTCATAAGTTCAATACAAACAAATCCTGTAATTTGATTTCCAAAAGTGCTAACTACTATCTTATTTAATGTAATTGTATTAATGCAATTATAATCTATTTAACAGTGTAGACTTATTGTATAATATTTACCGTGGGGAGTAAATGAAACATTTTTAGCATTGTAATAAAATAAATCTATTGTTAAGGCAGTCATTAATGAACTGGTTTGATAGGATAAATTTTATTTGGTCATATATAGACATGGCCAGGTTTTACTTCTATAAAGTGAATAATATCTATACTTTTTCTTGTAATTCAAGGGTTGATTAATGGTCCTTTCTCCCCTGTCCTCTATGTAGATGTTCTTAAGAGAACTGTTAAACATAAAAAGCCACCCTGGCCTGTTTGGCTCAGCGGTTAGAATGTTGGTCCGTGGTCCAGAGAGACCCAGGTTCAGTTCCTGCTAAGGGCACGTACCTCGGTTGCAGTTTGTCCCCGCCCCAATTGGGGTGGTGGCAACCAGTCGATGTGTCTCTCTCACATCGATGTTTTTCTCTCTCTCTCTTCCTCCCTCTCTCCCTCCCGTTCTATCTGAAGTTAAATGCAAAAATGTCCTCAGGTGAGGATAAAAAAATAAATAAAAAGCCAGAGTGAACCAATCAGAAAGAATATATGCACCCCTATGTTCATAGCAGCATTAGTTATAATAGCTAAGATTTGGAAGCAGCCCAAGTGCCAATCAGTAGATGAGTGGATAAAAAAGCTGTGATACATTTACACAGTGGAATACTATGCAGCTGTCAAAAGGAAGGATCTCTTACCCTTTGAGACGACATGGAGGGACCTGAAGATTACTATGCTAAGTGAAATAAGCCAGTCAGAGAAAGACAAATACCACATGATCTCGCTTATTTGTGGAATCTATTGAAGAAAATAAATTTACCAACAAAATAAGTCCAGAGGCATGGAGGCATGGAACAGACTGACATATCTTAGGGGGGTGGAGGCAAGAAGAGAAACCAAAGAACTTATATACTTATATTCATAGCCCGTGGACACAGACAATAGTGTGGTGAAGGCCTGGGGGGGGGGGGTTAGGGACTGGGCAGAGGAGGGCAAGGGTATGGGAAAATGGGGGACATCTATAATACTGTCAACAATAAAAATATATATATTTTTAAAAAGTGAGATCGGAAGATGGTATTGGCATAGGCAGACCTCTCTTGCACCTCCTCCCAGGGCCAGACTGGAAATAAAACTAACTTGAGGGACATTCACCTGGATTTACCAACTGAGGTCCAGCTGAGAAGGAGACTTATAACAAGGAAGAGCAGAAACCACCTGGAGACTGGTAGGAAGGGTGAGGTCACAGAGGGGCTGGCCCAGCTTCCATGGGCAGCAGGCTGAGAGTGGGGAGGGATCTCTCAGCTGTGGGGGACAGTGTTCCCTGAGAGGATGGAGGCCTGGAGCCCGGGCTGGACTCCCCAGTCCGGAGCACCAGAGCTGAGAACAGTGGCCCACGTAATATTCAACAGTGAATGGAAGTAGGGCTTCTGGCTGCTGCTGGTGAAACTGGAGCCAGGTAGAGATAAAGCCACAGTTGTTTTTTGTTTTTTTAACTCAGAGCACAGGATTTTTGTTTGCAGCTACTCACCTGAGGCTTTGGTGGGGGGAGGCAGGTACAGACTGGAGGTGCCTGAGGAGAGGCTGGGGTGGGAAGCACTGGGAGGAGATATGGAAAAGTGGAAGCTGGGGAACCTTCCATTGGTAGGACCTCACCCCCCCACGCTGAAGGGGCCATTTTTCTGAGAGGTGCAGGCCCCTCCCAGCAGCCGAAGCTCAGGAAAAGGAAACTAACCTGCCTTAGGGGATATAGCTCTCCCCACCCTCACGAAGCCCACTTGCCACACACTGCATTTTGACCCCCGCAGAGGAGGTAGCAGAGGCCAAGTGTACGGGTTTGAGCAGTCTCAGAAAGCATCAGTGACTGGCTTGGAGGTGGGGACATACGTCCCATTGCCCTGGGAACCTGACTGGTGCTTCTTCCTCAAGGGAGCACTGATAGAAACTCCTGATTTCCAGCAGATCCCACTGGACTGCATATGAGGATCTCTGCCCAGCCAAGGTCAGAAATATTCTGAGATACTCTCAGAGGAATAGCTCTGGCACAAGTAAACACCCACCACTTACCCTGAAATCTGAATGGCACCTCCCCCTTACAGGAGACCCAGAGGTCTTATACTCCTGATTCTGCCAAAGGCCCTTTTAGAAACAGCTTTTTCAGTGATTAAGACTTATAGCTGGCCAGCAGGTGAAGGCAGGCAGAAATGGAGCCTGGGGGACCTAGGGAAGTTTGCTGACCCATCCCTGGGCCCTGTGCTGCTAATAAACCAGCCTTGGAGTGCAGCTTGGCCCCTCCCATGGCCTAGTCCTGTGGAGACAGACACAGACTCTGGATTACTTGAAGCTTCAAACATGTTGGTGAGAGCCAAACCTGGACAGCTTTGGTAGTGGCTAGCACAAAAGTACCTTCCAGGTGGCCCAGAAACAGCAGACAAAATTCAGCCTCAGTCAACAGAAAAGCAAGATACAAAAGGAGCTCCCAGGAGGCACTAAACAGCACTGAGATGAACACCATTTCACTTTTTTTTTTTTGTATTATTTTCTTCTTTATTGCTTTGTTATTATTTTTGTCACATTTTTACATTCATATCTCTAATTTTCCTCTATCCTTTACTTAATCTATTTTTCTTCTTTCTTCTGCTCTTTTTCCTTTTCATATTTTTTGTCTTTCTTCTTCCTCCTCTTTTTCCCTTTTCATAATTTTTTTCTTCCCATTTTATACCATTTTTTCTTCCCATATTCTTTATTCTTATTTTCTTTCTTTCCCTTCTGCCCTTTCACATTCCTTTTTGTTCCCCCTCTTGTTCCTTCTCATATTTATTTTTCTTTTCTTAACTTTTTTTTTCTTTTTCTCTTTTCTCTTTCCTAAACCTCTTTTCTTTTATGGTTGCTCTTCTTGTTGTAGGGGTCTTTTGTCCATGTTTGTGTTGTTTTGTTGTTTTTCGTTTTGTTCTTTCAGCATCTGCACAACAGCTCATGGTCAGGGGTGAGCCTCACAGTCAGCCAGTCTGAGAGGAGATCCCACCCCCGAAAGGGACAACAAAAATCAAGATTCAATTACAACAGGAGATCCCAAATAACACACCCAAAGGACATTCCTAGAGCATCCAGCTCAGGAGATCAAAGAGACTGCACCATTGGGTTTTACAGAACACTAACTCAATAAGGCCTCCCCATGAAGAGTGGGAGGCATAGCAGTTTGGTTTTGAGCTAATACATAGAAACAAATACAAAGGGACAGCAAAAATGAGAAGAAAAAGAAACAACCCCCAAAAGAAAAGAAAGGAGGAATTTCTAGAAACAGAACTAAATGAAATGAAGGCAAGCAATTCATCATATATAGAGTTCAAAGAAATGATTATAAAAATGCTCAAGGAGCTTAGTGAGAACTACAAGTAACTTAGTGCAAACTATAACAGAATGAGACAAAAAAATATTAACCATGAATAAGAACCAAGCAGAAATGAATAACATAGCTGACATCAAGAAAACACTGGAAGGAATCAAAAGTAGATTGAATGAGGCAGAAGACTGAATCAGTTATTTGGTAGAAAAAAACACCCAATTAGAGCAGCAAAAAGAAAAAAGTATTAAAAAACAGGAGGACAGTTTAAGGGAACTTTGGGACAATATGAAATGTAAGAACATACATATCATAGGGGTACAGAAGGAGAAGAAAATGAATAAGAAATAGAGAACCTGTTTAAAAAATAATTACAGAAAAATTCCCTGACCTGGTGAAGGAAAATGTCACACAAGTTCAGGAAGCACAGAGAGTTCCAATCAAGATAAACCCAAAGAGACCTGCACACAGACACATCATATTTAAAATAACAATCATTAAACACAAAGAAAGAATCTTAAAGGCAGCAAGAGAGAGACAGAAAGTTACCTACAAGTTAGTACCCATTAGAATGTCAGCTGATTTCTCAACAGAAACACTTCAGGGCAGAAGACATTGGCATGAAATATTCAAAGTAATGAAAAGCAAGGACCTGAACCCAAGACTATTCTATACATCAAGGCTATCATTTAAAATTGAAGACAAAATAATGAGCTTCACAGACAAAAAAAAAAGGCTAAAGGATTACATTATCACCAAACTAGCAATGCAAGGATTGTTAAAGGGAGTGCATTAAGAAGAAGAAATAGGGAGAGGAACATAGGTATAAAAAAGAAAAATGTCAATAAATAAGTACCTATCAATAATAACCTTAAATGTAAATGGACTAAATGCTCCAATCAAAAGATATGTGGTAGCTGAATGGATAAGAAAACATGACCCATATATATGTTGTCTACAAGAGACCCACCTCAGAAGAAAAGACTCACACAGGATGAAAGGGAAGAGATGGCATAAAATATTCCATGCAAATGGAACTGAAAAAAAGACTGGGGTAGCAATACTCCTATCTGACAAAATAGACTTCAAAACAAAGAATATAACAAGAGACAGAGAAGGATACTACATAATACTAAAAGGATCAATCCAACAGGAAAATATAACCCTTGTAAATATATACATACCCAACATAGGAGCACCTAAATATATTTAAAAAAAAAAACTCTTAGAAGACTTTAAGGTTGAAATTGATAGCAATATAGTCATAGTAGGTAGTTTAACACCCCATTGACATCACTGGATAGATCTTCCAGACAAAAACTCAAGAAGAAAACAGAGGTCTTAAACGACACACTAGATCAGATAGATTTAATTGATATTTACAGAACTGTCATTTTTCACTGATGTCATGATATTGTACATAGAAAACCTGAAGATTCCACCAAAAAAACTGCTAGATTTAATAAATGAATTTGGCAAAGTAGTAGAATATAAAATTAATACCCGAACCCGGCTGGTGTGGCTCAGTGGTTGAGCATCGACCCATGCACCAAGAGGTCACCGGTTTGATTCCTGGTCAGGGCACATGCCCAGGTTGTGGACCCGATCCCCAGTTGGGGGACACGCAGGAGGTGGCCAATCGATGTTCTCTCATCAATGTTTCTATCTCTCCCTTTCCCTTCCTGTCTCTCTAAAATCAATAAAGAAAAAATTTTAAAATTAATACCCCAAAATCGATGGCATTTTTATACACCAATAATGAACACTTAAAAAGAAGAATCCCACTTATCATTTCAACAAAAAAATAACATACCTGGCAATAAATTTAACCAAGGAGGTAAAAGACCTGTACTTGAAAAACTATAGGACATTGAAGAAAGAAATAGAGGAAGACACAAACAAGTGGAAGTATATACCATGTTCATGGATTGGAAGAATTAACATCATTGAAATGTCCATACTACTCAAAGCAATCTATAGATTCAACATAATCTCTATTAAAATTTCACAGATCTAGCCCTGACCGGTTTGGCTCAGTGGTTAGAGTGTCGACCCGCAGACCAAAGAGTCACAGGTTTGATTCCGGTCAAGGGCACATACCTCAGGCCTCCTACCATTACTGGGTTTGTTGCCTCTGGCTGACAGTGAGTGGCCTTGGCAGCTTACCCCTGCATGCCATGCAAATATTATTATTTTTCATGTGTGTCATAATGTGAAAAAGATGGGAAGCACTGCTTTCATAGCACTATTTCTTTCAGTGTATTTTATGTTATTATAATTAACATCTCTTTGGGTACAAACTTGAATAATTCTAATATCTGAAGAACAGAAATGAAGAATTCTTGACCATTTCAAAAAGTCATCCAATTTTATGACATTCTTTTTAATTATGAAGGAAAACAAAATTAGAGTTTGTTGTCCAAATTATATGATAGAGATGATTCTCCAGTACATTATAGAATAAAAAAACTGGGCTTTCTCAGCTTGGGAGGGCTGTTGTTATTATAATGGTTAAATGATTCATTTAGGTAAAAAAATTCCATTTCAACATATCCTTGAAAACAATTAATATCACTTCACTCGTGGACTTGGGAGCACTTAGTATGTTTCTAGCTACAAACAATGACTTATACACCAAAAAATAAATTATATCCTTTCTTTTCTTTTCTTTTCTAGGTTTATATGTTGCTAGATTTCACTTGAACTTTACTTTAATCTTAAAAATAAATTGGAAGGAAGAAATATGTTTAGGATTGAGACTGAGATAAGTAATGGAGAATTCTAAATCATGGTTAAAGTAAAATAATTAAATGGCTTGGGGACAGAATGTGGTATAAACAGAAAGACTATGGGAAGATTGTCCAGAAGCCAGAATTTGGGTTTGAATACTAGAAGTTTAGAACTGGAAACAACCTTAGAAATTTTAAATGAGAAAACTAAGGGCCATAAAAGATTGTAGATTATATTTCAAGAATAGAATTACATTGGGTGTTTTAGCAATAGTACCTTTACCAGACAAATTTCTGCACCCTCAAATCTGGGTAAGTCTCTCCAGTATCCTGTTACTGAGATGAGATTTCAGAGAGACACCTGGAAACATCAGTCTTCCAATTTGGCACCAAAAGGCACTAAACATTTCCTCTTGTTGCCTATAACCACTGCCCCCCCCCACCTCATTTCCATCACCTTCCCTGACCTCTTTCAAAAATACTTCTCTTCTTGTACTTTTAAATATATAGATTGCTTTTTTCTAAAGATTGAAAAAACTCTTGAAGCAAGACTTGGGTCTTCATCTTTGTATTTTAGGACATAACATAATACTTTGAGCCTACTAGTTGGTTATTAAATATTTGTTAAATAAACAAAACAATGCCTAAGAGAAAAGATATGAAATCAATCCTAAAGTAGAGAAAAACCCCAAACAACCAAATTAACTTATATATTATTCTCACTGGGCCAGAGGAAAATTGCAGTTGCAAACATCTATAGACTGAGTCCCTGCCAGGATCCATCAGAATTCGATCTCCAACCTCCCTGAAGCATTAGCTGTCAGTCTGTCATATGCAGGTGCACATAGGTTTCTACAGCCACCTGAGTAGAAGCATCCTAGCCCCTGCCATCTTGTTCATGACAACAGCTAGCAGACATCAAGTCCAGCTTTAATTCTCTCTTTCATATCAATGTTTTCTCCTCTTTTTAGGTATTTTGGTTTGTTCTCACCATAAAAGTAGTTTAAGGATGATGGATTGTCCAAACACATTTATCTCCCTCCTAAGACCACATTAAAATGATGGTAAAGGAAAAAGAATACTCAAAGGACAAAACAAACAAACAAAATAAATAAATAAATAAAACTAGGAGAGAAAGGGCATCAGTGACAGAAAATTTGGTAGAGGTTTAGCAGAAGGAAAGCATGATGCGGTGGTATCTGAATGAAGGGCAGAGGAAGCTGTTTAGGGGAGGAGAGTGCACATTTGTTTCAAAGAACTGCCACAAGGCCAAGGGCCATTGAAGGTGGGAGAGTGTGTTGGTGTAAAGAGAGGGGTGGATTGAAAGTTTGTGGACTAAAGAGTGGCCCGCATCTTCCTTCTGCTGCCTTCCCTAGCTCTGCAGCTAGTGGGTTGCTCAGCATCTCTAGCTGCTTGCTTCCTGGAAGAGTATATAAGAACTACAGCTCTTCTCTCCATTCAATGGCCACCCACTTCAGATCACTATAAATGAACAAGTATGTCACAAGAGAGATTCTCTCTCCCAACAGTTTGAAGAAAAAAATCCCGAGACTGTGTCCCATTAGATATACTTGGGTTACTTGTTATTTCTGAACCAATCATGGCAGCCAGAGGGAAATAATTCTCTGGTAAGCAGGCTTGAGTTATACTTATAGGGTTGTGTCAGGGATGATTCCACAAGAAAAACAATGAGCTGTGTTATAAGAAAAGGAGAGGTGGATTCTGGGGAAGCAACAACCTTATCCTCTATTTCACTCCTGCTATAAAGTTGGACGGGGTCCCATAGTAGCCACTGGTCTGGCTCTTGGTGGCTTGATACAAGCCAGAACCAATCCCTGGGCCAACCAACTGGAATCAGATTTGCACACAGTTCAAAACCTGGAAATATATGCATAATGAACTGTATCTGACTGCTTTCCTTAGAAGGTGTCAGTGACCGGAAAACAATAATCATAGAAACTTTTCTGCTTTCTAATACTTCCAGAAGACATTCTTAAACTTCCTTAATAGCCTGTTTTGGAACTGCCACCATTGTCAGAAAATTTCCCTTTGTGCTGTTAATTTGATCTAATTCTTCTATTCTGTCCACAGTATCTCTTACTGGATGTAATTGTCTGTGTAATATAAATTCTTATGCCTGAAGATAATTGTAGGATTTTCTCCCCAGATAAATGACTTTCATCTTTTACCACAATATTTTATTTTCCAAACCTTTCATCATCTTTGTGGGTCTCCTCTGAACTGTCTCCAAATTTTCTGCATTTGTCTCAAGCTGTAGAGTCAAATACTGGATATAATAATCTAGGGCTCTCCACAACAAAGTAAAGGCAATTGCTTAGGGAAACAGAAGGAATATTTTATTTTTGCATAGCACTTTATAGTTTCAAAAAGACCTTCCCAGGCATTATTATGTTATTTGAGGTATAAGTGTTGCTTTATCCTCCTCCTAAACTCTGATGGTTGATGTGGGTCTATAATGAGTCAGATCCAGATTGGGAAAGCTCAGTGCTCAGTTTTGGTCATTTTGAAGTCCAAGGTAGTTCTGACGCTGCGTCAGAAGTTCGTATTTCTTTATACTTCTCGTAGACCAGAAACAATCTTGAGGATAAGATAAATCACAGGGGTTCTCCATGGTCTGGACTAGCACTGTGCAGTGGAACATTCTGTCACCATGAAATGCTTCATATCTGTGCTGTCCAATATGGTGGCTGCTGGCCACATGTGGCTGGTTATTAAGTGCTGGAAGCATGGTTTGTACAACTAAAGAAGATAATTTTTACTTTTTAAACTTTAATTATTTAAATTTAGATTCATGTGTGGCAAGTGTCACAAGCTCTGGCCCATCCTTAAATCTGGGTCTAAGCTGATTTGGTTTCTGAGACAGAATGTTAAGGCATTTTGTTAGATCTTCATATTCTAGGAAGAATTTGGTGGGTGAGACACGTCTTAGTGGAACCCCATTGTTTTCCCAGCATGTTCCTTTTTATGCATCTCAGTGCTATTTGATTAAATATATTTTTCCTTAAGAATGCTAGCACTGTGTGACTAATTAATGGTTTTCTACAGAAATAAATTAATAGATACTTAGCTCTTTGCTTGGGACTGTAGATATGTTCTCACATGAATTTATGTAAACACAATAACAAAAGCATATAGTACCTAGATGACGTATAAGCATGTTTTGGTGAAGAAAATAGGTCTTAAGAGAGGCTGAGTTCTAACTACCTGTCTGAGACTCAATACTGCTAAGCCATAGACAGTGTAGCATTTCATTTATGCATGATGCATTTATTGGCATGAAAAGGTTATATTAAAGAATACACGTAGTATGCAGCCTGACCAATTCAATTCAACTTTGCCATATATTTGGGCTCCATTTTTACTGAGGTTAGTGTTTAAAGCATTTTAAAAGCAGAAGCAGTTAATAGACCAGCAAGGAAGTGAGTAAAGAGTAACTCCTTTATTCGTACAGATATAAATTCCCCACATTATAAATTTGTAGAGAACTTTGGCCTTGTGTGCCTCTCCCCTACCCACAGGCCTTTGATAATCATAAATATAGTTTTATTTTCTTTTAAAATTAAAGAAACTTCATTTATAAATGTTTGTTGTGTTCTGGCCAGTGTGGTTCAGTTGGTTGGAGAGTTATCTGGTACACTGGAAGGTGGTGGGTTTGATTCCCGATCAGGGCACATGGCTGGGTTGTGGGTTTGATCCCCGTTTGGGGCCTGTGCAGGAGGCAGCTAATTGATGCTTCTCTCTCACATCAGTGTTTCTCTCTCTCTCTCTCCCTTCCTCTGTCTCTCTCTCTCTCCCTTTTTCTCCCTTCCCTTCTCTCTCTGAAAATCAATGAACATGTCCTTGGGTGAGGATTAAAAGATAAATATGTCTGTTGACTTTATTATTGCTTTCTTTCTTTGACTGTTTCTTTCTTACAGTTTGCTTTATTCCTTGAAGTGATCTTAAATTTCCAACACTCCTTCTCTTTAATTTTAACTGACGATTTTTCTTCTGATTTCACTGAGAAAATAGAAGCTCTTCAAAAAGCACTTTTCTTTCTTCTAACATCAAATCTACCACACTGCTTGCCTCTAACCAGTTTTCCCTCCCGTTATGTCCCTTTATAACGGATGGACCACTCATGCTGTGGACCAGGGGCAAGCTCTCACCTTTGCACCAGACCCATCTCTACCTGGCTGTTGATACTTCTGAAATTATCTTTCTCATGATCCATCCAGGTTGCCTTCTCAATTAGATTTTCTCATTCTCATTATATACTTGCTTTAAAATCACTCTTCTTCAAACAACAACAATTACAGCACACCTTCTTTTTCTATCTCTAGCTACTGACTCATATCTCTGCTTCATTTTACAGCAAAATTCCACAGAAGAGTAGTTCTCTGTTTTCAATGAATTTACCTTCTTACTTCCTGTTCTCATACATTGAGAATAACATTTTTATTTGAAAAAATGTGTGGTTTTTATATTCTTGCATTAAAAAAAACAAAAACCAACAGTTTTTTTTCAAGCACAAAATGGACCGGAATCATTTAATGACTTTCTTTTGTTTTTTGATCAATTTGTAACCAGGAGCAATTGTTTCTAATTAGAAATGTGTTAAAGACAAAGAGATAATAACAGAAAGAAATAAAAACATAAGCATTTTACACAGGGTGTGGCAAAGTTTGACAATCCAACACATTAGGGAAATTATGTCTGTCTGTCTATCTGTACAGTGGGCATAAAGACTCTCCCATCCCTCAGTACTCATGAAACAAAAGATGCTCCTTTCTGTGCCTTGCTGGCCTCCTCCCGGTAGTGTGTGCTCTTTCTTGCTTCGGAGTCTTTACTGAGGAATTTTAGATGAGTGCCCTAGATCAGAGTGTTTTTTTCTGTAATGATTGAAATTTAATGAATCTTCCATTTCCCCCACTATGTGTTTCTATGCCTATCACTCCCCACCTCAGCTATTAAGTAATTAAAGTCATCTTATGTGTATTTTTTCCAGAACTTTCTTTATATTCATAGTGAGTGTGTACACATATTGGTGGAATGGGGTTTGTTTTTGCACTAGGATCATTTTATATCTACTTCTCTTCATTGTGATATTCTCTTTTAGGTGACAATATAACAGAAACTGATATGCTTCCAATTCTATCTTTTAATGACTGAATAATATTCCATGGTACGAGTATAACATAATATTTTGAATCATTACCCTAATGATGCACATTCTCTTTGTTTCAAGGTCTGTAAAACTACAAGGAGTGCTTCAATGAACTTCCTGCTGTGACAGTGAATCTCTCACTGTTTCTGATTAACTTCAGTTTTTGTTTTATATATTTGAATGTTGTATTTTAGGGACAAATTGTATAATACTGTCATACATTTTTTGATGGGTTTTCTCATTAGTTTTTATATAATTTTCTGGTGACAACTATTGCCCTGTGCAAAAGTTTTCTATCAGCCTAATTAGTGTTTCTGTGTAACTGATCTTTCTCTCTAGTAGCTTTGAAGATTTTCTCTTTATCCTTGATGGATCTGCAGTTACATTAGAAAATGTGTAGGTATAGATTTATTTTTATTTGTACTTCTTGAACACTCAGAGAGTACTTTTAACCTGACTCATGCTTTTCCTCAGATTAGGAAAATTCTAAGCCATCTCTTCACATATTACTTCTCTGCTATTTTGTTCTCTTCTTTCATAACACCTATCAGACAGATTTTGGAGCTTCTTAATTTCTAATCCATCTAAGTGAAAAAAATTTCTTTTTGTCTCTGTGTTCTGTGTTATGAGTGAATTCCTCAATGAAATCTTCTAATTCACTTGTATCTCTCCATTGTAGAATTTTCCCTAGCTCTCAAGTTTTCCATTTCTATAATTCTACTGTTTTCATTTCTGAGATTTCTAATTTTTTACAGCTACTCAGTTTTCATTTAATTTGTGCCTATTTTTATTACAAGACTTTTATATTACATATATTGCCTACATAAAAAGAAACATTTTAAATTAACGTATAACACATAACAAATGAAAGGTAAATTTTACCTCTACCCCTGATATATGGATGCAACACTGGCTCAGAGAATGCCTCCTGTTTACTCAGAGCACACCTTCTAATGTCCCACCCTGTCTAATACAGCCTCGAAAACTCAGAGCCGGGTCTCCTTGGTAATATTACATTTTCTATTCCAGGTCTTTCCACTGAGTCATTATTTAGTTTATCTGCTACAAATCTAAAATTTTCATCAAAGTTAAAAATTGAAATTTATCACATAAATTGATCAAACACTTTTCAATTCAACTCACAAATCTACAATATTTCTTAGTTTATGCTCACATATTGCAAATTTTTGCTGTTGTCACATTTATTCAAATGTTAATTAATTCTCTAATTTTTAGTTCTGCCTTCTCATAATATCACTTGATTTTTAACTATTATGATTTAATAATGACAAATGGCCATTTTACTCACTCCACACAAATACCTCTCACTTTTTTCTATGACCGGATTAGAACTACATTCCAAGTAATCGGATTATGTTGCTTCCCATGAAGTGTGACAGATTTTATATCTAATTTTGACATGTTCAGGTAATGAGGGCACAATGGAACAATAAAAATAGTGTAGTGAAATTGCTTTCTCAAAGCTGAGAGGCTATACCTTGAGAAACCCACGTTAGCCCAGGGTTTCCTGTGTATTATCTCACCACTGAGATGAAAGGACATTCAGGAGATTGTTTCTCCTTTGCTTTGGTGCCAAGAGTCTTTATTACCTTTTTCATGAGAGTGATGAGAAACCTGATACAGTTTGGGAAATCTAGTCAATTTGTCTCAAAATCTATGCAGGTAGAAGGTCGGTAATTCGGTTGGTTAGAGCATTGTCCCAATACACCAAGGTTGCAGGTTCAATCCCTTGTCAGGGCACATATAATAAGAATCAACCAATGAATGCATGGATAAGTGGAACAACAAATTGATGTTTCTCTTCTCCTCACTTCTCTTGTCTCCCCCGCCCTCCCTCACTCTTTCTCTCTTCCTTCCCCCCTCTCTCTAAAAAATCAATTAAAGAAAAAAACAAAAAAGCTGTTCACCTCCCAGGGTCTTTGGAAGACATTACTTGGATTCTGAAGAGCAAACTAACTAGAATGGGATATCTTGGTGTTTAATTATTGCTCAGGTTACTGAACATCTGAACATTTGATTTCCTACTGTTTGTAATAGTTACTGAAAGCTACTGCTTTCTGATAACTTCCCACAATCATTCTTGTGAGTCAAAGATTATGTATATAGAAAAGATAAAAACAGATGACAAAAGTTTCTTCTACCTTTTTGAGCTTATGAAAATAGCCACTTTGAAAGCCTAAAACACAAATAAGCATGTTAATAAATGACACTCAGCAAAATGGAAGATTCTATATGTATAATTATTCTCTAGATAATACTCAATGAAATGAAGGCATTTGTTAAAAAATTATATAAGTCATGAAAAGAGTGTGGTTAATAATTTATCCAGTTGACTAGGTGCCTCAGAGGTCTGAGTGTCCTAGAAATTTTGTATTGAGAAAAGGGAGAGAAATTAGAAGGTCTCTGTGCCGAGTTGATAATTTAGTTTTCTATTCTTTACAACATATTCTTTAATTCACCAACTTCACCAATTGTCACAAAGACATTAATGAATATCAGTAGCAAATATATATTAATAATAACACAATTAACACATTTACATGACACTTTTCCTCTAGAAAAATGATTTATTTACACACAATAATATTATATTGTAAAGGAACGGATTTTCTCTTCCTTGGTGGAAAAGTTTGTTATGGATACTGTATGTTTGAAACCAGGTTTTCCAAAGAAAGATACATTGTGCTACTAATAGCACTGTGATTTTTAAAATTACTATGTGAATAATTATTTAAGTGGTAATTAGATAATGCATAATATGTAAAAGTAATATTGAATAACTAAGGTTTGAGAAACTGTGGCTTAAGGTATTTTTAAGTAATAAAAGATGATTCTTATGGAGGAAGGAGAGATCATGCAAGGACTTCAGTTGGAAATTTTAAAAGAATAGGTTTCAGAGAAGGTGAAAGAGAGAATTAAGTATGCTGGCAGAGGGTTAAGTATACAAGCAGGCTTCTTTTACACAAAATCCTCTCTTGAAGTCACTGGCTTATGGTAAAATTAAGTCCAAGCTTGTTTGGAACAAAAAGCAAGAAGCATAGTTCACCTAAGGGTTGAGTAAGTTTGAATCTCAACTTTCAGTAAGGTTAACATGACAGAGAAAAATGTGTCTGGATAG
Organism: Tadarida brasiliensis; assembly: GCA_030848825.1. NCBI lineage: Eukaryota > Metazoa > Chordata > Mammalia > Chiroptera > Molossidae > Tadarida > Tadarida brasiliensis. Next base: position 26,906,895 of record CM061267.1, on the reverse strand, counting down.
AGAGCAAAGATTCCCAGAGCTGGGTATGGGACCTCCAAATAGTTCAACAGGCCTGATGGGTCAGTGCCATGGATGAACACCAAAAAGTAGTTTCTGAGAATCATCAAAGAAAATGTCTTTCTCTCAGGGATCAGTAGATGATGTCAGGACCCAAGAGGAGTGGCTTACCCAGGGTGAGCTCCCCACCCCACACTATCATTGTATGGGATTGCTACTCTATGATGATATATAAAGCAGACCAAATTTTAGTTGCTTTCATTATTGTTTTTAAATTCTCTGCAAACCGTGGTCTCCCTGGATAAAAGGCTGTCACCACTTATTTGCTTACACAATTACAGAGTATTTAGCTTGACCACAGAACAGCAGGAAGACATGTCTAGATCTGGGGACATTTGGCCTCATGTCTAGAAGGTCAATTGAAAAGCTCAGATCTCTTTGGAAGAGATCGATGTGGAGGTACAGCCTGAGTAACTTGTGCTACCACTCTTTCCAGGTAAACTAGGATGTCTTGTTTCCATAGAACAACTAGAGGGATTACCAGACAGTAGCTGATGAAGAGTTTGAAAAGGGAAGAACCAGAAAGATAAATAAATGGGTGCAGTAAACGAGGTATACAGGTATACGCCAAATTCAAAGAAGGTGTAGAAGGAAATGACAAGTATTGGTAAGCTTCCTCCAGTTCCCTGGATTTAGCTTTGATGTGCATCTTTCTACTCTTGATTTTGGAACCCAGAATAGAAGCTGTAGCATCCTACTTTACAGACTAAGAATTAGAGGGCCTGTGATAGTTGGCACTGCTCCAGCGCCTCCCTTGCCTCCAGTTCTGAGTGGGCCTGAATGGCACAGAGTAGAAGTAGAACCTTTCCTTAAGATTAAGAAATATTGTGGTTGAGCGTCCACCCATGCACCAAAAGGTCACTGGTTTGATTCCTGGTCAGGGCACATGCCCAGGTTGTGGGCCAAAACCCCAGTGAGGGGCATGCAGGAGGCAGCCAATTGATGTTCTCTCCCATCAATGCTTCTCTCTCTCTCTCATATTGCCCGGCCAGTGTGGCTCAGTGTACTGAGCGCCAGCCCATGGACTGAGAGGTCCTGGTTTAATTCCTGGTCAGGGCACATGCCCAGTTTTGGGCTGGATCCCCAGTAGGGGGCATGCAGGAGGCAGCTGATTGATGTTTCTATCTTTCTCTTCCTCTCTCTAAACAATCAATCAATATATATATATATATATATATTTTTTTTTTTTTAAATTAAGAAATAGTGAATTTTATTTTCTGCTTTAGCCAGGTGAGTTTACTGGAAATTACCCTGGAGGAATTTTGTGCAGAGAACCCAAAGTAAGTTTAATACAAAAGATTTGGCAGACAGTTGGGGAGTGGCTTCAGGGAAAAGAGCCATGCCTTCCCACAGAAATACCCTCATGGTCCTACATGTACTAACTGCTCCCTGGATCAGGACTAGCAAGGCAGAGTGTCAGATTCTTAATGATATAAAATGGTGTTCTAGGTAAAAACTTTCAGAAACAAACCAGTAAACTGTGTGCCTCTCTATTAGATATTCTGTGTAAAAGATAACGCATGTCGTTTAGTTTTTGCTTCTTTTAGTTCCCTGGGTTGCCTTACAAATGCATCATTTGTGTTGTGCTGGGGGTTGGGGAGCTGGTGTGGGTGGAGCATCGAGGGAGAGGAGAAAACAATACACATAGCAGCCTTTCATTTAAATGCATTGCCAGTGTTTCCACTGATTAACATCTTAGGTGGTTATCTGAGCATTCTACATCTACTATCTTTGTTAACACTCGCTCCTTGTAGAGATAACATGTTTTTTTTTTCGTGTTGGCAGCTGTCTGAGGTATTCATTTACCTTCCTGGCCCTGGTTTTCCGTTTTCCCCAAGCTCTGATGACTGAAAAAGTAAAATGATCCTCAAATTACAATTTACATCAGCTGCATGGGCCATTTGAGAGTAAAAACACTCACAAATCTTTTGCTGCACTTTCTTGAGGGATGGTAGTCCGAAACTGGAGTGGTGCTGCCCCTCTTATTTTATAGCCAGGGGATGCTTACACTTTACAGGCAACCTGTGCTTCCCCCTAATCCCACAGTATTCCTTGGAATTTTAGCTGCTTTGATTTTAATTCCTTTAATCTGGTGTTACTGCCTCTTGATACCTGTTTCTGTCTTCCACCCAGGTAGTTCGGCACCACAGAAATCAAGGAAACAGAAAAGTGTCAAATCTTCTCTCTAATGTGATTAATTAGGCCTAGGTAGGAAGAAGGAAGCTGCATAATTTTCCTCTTTCTGCAAAGGTGTGATGACAAACGTAAATCATCAGTCAGAGTAAGGTTGTACTGAGATAATACCAATGTCTCTTGTCAGTCCAGAGAAAATTTCAAGCCCCATATGCTTGAAATTTGAAGACATATTTTTCAATTCTCAGCCATTTCATGTATAAATATCCTTATGTAAACTGTCACTGAAAGCTGTTGAAACTATGGGACCTAAACACATCATGATCTTCAGTTTGAGAATAGTCAGCAAAAAGCCTAGGATGTAAATTGAAAATCCTCCTGAGACATTCCAGTTTAATGGGCTTCACAATTAGGGAATATGACCCCTTTGGAGATAGTAAGTCTCCCATTTTAGGAGTTATTCAAGCACAGTCTGGGATGTTGAAGATGTCAAATAAGGCCTGCATTATTATATTAGTTTCCTAGGACTGCTGCAACAAAGTACCACAAACATGGTGGCTTAAAACAATAGAAATGTATTCTCTCACAGTTCTGAAGGCCCAGCTACACAGTCAAAGGTGTCAGCAGGACCATGCTCCTTCTGAGACCCCAGATAGAATCCTTCCATGCTTCTCCCTAGCTTCTGGTGATGATTATCAATTCTTGGCATTCCTTGACTTGTAGCGGCATAACTCCAGTCTCTCCCTCTGTCATCACATGGCATTCTCCCTGTGTGTCTGTGTTTCTGTCTTCTTTCTACTTTTAAAAATCCTCACCCAAGGATATGTTTTTATTGATTTTAGAGAGAAAGAAAGGGAGAGAGAAAGAGAAACATCAATATTAGAGAGAAACATCAATCAGTTGCCTCCTGCACACTCCCAGGCTTGGGACCAAACCCACAATCAAGGTATGTGTCCAGACCGGGAATCAAACCCACAGACTTTTGGTATACAAGATAACACTCCAACCAACTGAGCCACCTGGCCAGGGCTGTCTTGTTTCTTCTTATAAGGACACCAGACATATTGGAGTAGGGTTCACTCTAATTTATTATGACCTCTCTTTAACTTGATTACATCTGCAAAGGCCCTATTTCCAAATAAGGTCACATTCAGAGGTATTGAGCATTAGGACTTCAATATATTTTGGGGGGAACACAATTCAACTTATAAGGGTTATATTATTACTAACATCCCTGTGAAGATTTCATAATTCTCACAGTGGGGTAAAATGGTTTCATATATTTTAAGAGAATGCTTGAGTATGATATCCCTAGTTATTTCCTTCAAAGAAAGTCTATTAGAAGGTATTAAAGAATGAAGTCTATGTCCCCAGAACTCAGACTACAGACAGATCTCCTAAAATTGTTAAGAGTCTGGTTTGCAGCAGTGGAACCTTCTGTTTAGAGGTACTTTCTATGTCTAGAAAGTAATTAGGTTTCTCACCAAATGGCCTGTAGCAGAAAATCATTTATTCATTCAACAAACATTAGTGGAATGCACTCTGTATGTCAGGCATTGCACTAGATGCTAGAGATGTAAATATGAATAAAATAATTTTCCCCTTAGTCTAGTTGAAGAAAAAGTCTTGCAAGCAAAAGATTACAATGTGAGATGTGCTAGAACACAAAGTTATGCAAAGAACTTTGAGACCATAGGAACTATGGGATCACAGGAACTAGATCTGTTAACAAGGGAAAGGGTATCTTGAAAGGTAGTATTTAAGCTGGGACATACATGGTGTTATGTGGCAGACAAGGTAGGAGACCATGTTCAAAGCAGAGAAAAGAGCAGATGCTAGGCACTGAAATGTTAAAAGTCAGGTAATGTGACTGGATTAGTGGATGAATGGAGAAAATAACTGATGTTATGTTAGAAAAGTACAATCAAATCAGAGGTCTTAGGAATTCCTGTCTGCAGAACTCAGAATTGATTTCATAGGTCATGGAAAGCTTTTAAAATATTTGAAACCAAGCTATAATCAGGACAAAATGTTTCATAGCTATGTTTCAGGAACAGAACCATTGCAGTGTGTAGGTAAAGCATTGTCTATGGCCAGGAGAGCATTTAGGAGGTTCTAATGGTCATCCAGGAAGGACACGCACGAAGCAGGTCTGAATTCAAAGAGTGGTAGTAGTTGTGGGGAGCAGCGTATGAACTCAATAGACAGTTGAATGGGAGAAGTAAGAGGACTTGGTGGCAATTTGGGAATGGAGAGAAAAGGGAAGGAGGAGCTGAACAATTCCCAGCAATCTAGATTTTTGCCCTGCATCATCTTAAAACAGACAAAAAATAAAGAAGGACTTGCATTTTTGTTAGAGCAAGAAAATGAGTTAATTTAAAGAGAGTGGATGGGAAAACAAAAATAAGAGGTCAAGAGGAAATGAAATCTAAACTCCAGCTCCAGTGAAAACCAATAAAGGATTTAGAAATATGTATCAGATTAGACCCAAGTTATAATTTAATCACGATCAAAGTAATTCTAGTGATTTATTACTTAGCAAAGTTTCAGGTCTCCCACCTCCACCCCATCTCACTTGCAGAAAAAGTAGAACAACATGTTTCTACACACTACTTCAAAAGCACTTGCATACCAATGGAATGGTCAGTCATTACCTTTCCGTGTTTAGGTTTAGCCTGTGGTGTCATGTATGTATATTTAGAGTTCCTTCAGCATCTAAAGGTTTAGAAATGGCAAATTAGACACTCAAGGAAGTAATTTTCAGCAACTCTACATAAATAATACATTAGATGATCCCTTAGTGGTATGAAATGTATCTGCCAAAGTGTTTAAGTTCTATCCTGGATTTAAGCAAAATGGAGAAAGTTTCATGTGACTATATTATTATATTGCCTCAGATCAGCATATTCTATCATTCTTAGAAAGTAAGTGCCTTAAAGGAAGAAACTATGTTTCCTCTTTACTAGCTGTCCCTGTAGCAGGTTGTTAGATGAACACTCTACTCTTGCTGAAGGTCTAAAGACTGAAAAACAAAATGCTGAGCAATTCCACACTTTAAAGTGCAGGGCAAAAGGAGAGATTGGGAGACTTCTGTGGCTTCCATAGGAGTTTGAAGAATGTGTTGTGCATCTCCTCCTCCCTGCTCCACTCCCATCTATAAGGAAACAGGACAAAACCTGGACACCTCTTGAGAGAAGAAGACTATAAAAATGTCTGATAAGCAAAATGGCCAGCTTTGAACATCCAACCCACTCACACTAACACCGCTAGATAATGTAGTGCCCTGTCCCTGTATCTCCTCTCACTCAGTGTCTGGCTTTGGAGGAATGAATAACCCATCCAGGATTTGGAGAAGAGACAGAGCCAGGAAAAAACAAGATATCCATCATGTCCCTCTTCTCTACCAAAGGCTTCTAAGCCCAACACAGGCTCAAGCCGAGGAAGAAGAGTAATTCTCAGCTGGATAAGATTTGGGATATTTGACCAACACACTGAGCTTTACTGATTATGAAATCATTCGACTACAATGGTTTTTTAATGTCAAGAAAAAAAAAAGGAATAGTTATTTGTTGTAAGAATGATAGGACACTGTCCTAGATTGCTTTCAGGAGTAGAAAGATCTGGTCCATAGAGAGGGTTTGTATAGATTTAGAAAAAAGAATATACTTGGTTTCTTAAGAGAATATATACAATAAATAAAGTAGAAAAATATAAATAGATTTAAAGACTAAAGTAGAGACAGATTATAGACTAGTAAAATGAGACCAAGGGGAAGTTAGGGCACTAAAAAGCATACCATAAAGTCCTGCATAACTACTAAAGCTTGGCTGCAAATTCTGTTCTGGTTCTATATAACCTAGATACCTATATAATCTAGTTACCTACCATAATCCAAGTTAATAACTGCAAAGATAAGAGATTATTCAGATAATTGCTCTTGAAAATCTGAATTAAACAGTCAATGAAGAGAACCCAATTAAAAAATGGGCAGAGGATCTAAATAGACACCTCTCCAAAAAGGACATACAAATGACCAAGAGACATATGAAAAAATGCTCAACGTCACTAATCATCAGAGAGATGCAAATTAAAACAACAATGAGGTATCACTTCACACCTGTCAGAATGGCTGCCATCAACAAATCATCAAACAACAAGTGCTGGCGAGGGTGTGGAGAAAGGGGGACTCTAGTACACTGCTGTTGGGAATGCAGACTGGTGCAGCCGCTGTGGAAAACAATATGGGGTTTCCTCGAAAACCCCAAGAAGCCTGAAACACCAATCAGAAAGAATATATGTATCCCTATGTTCATAGCAGCACTATATTTACAATTGTTAAGATCTGGGAACAGCCCAAGTGTCCATCAGTAGATGAGTGGATAAAAAAGCCGTGGTACATATACACAATGGAGTACTATGCAGCTGTAAGAAAGAAAGATCTCTTATCCTTTGAGATGACATGGAGGGACCTGGAGAGCATTATGCTAAGTGAAATAAGCCAATCAGAGAAAGACAAATACTACATGATCTCACTTATTTGTGGAATATAATGAACAAAATAAGCTGATGAACAAAATAGACCCAGAGACATAGAAAGGAGTATTGTTCAGACTGACAAACCTCAGAGGAGGGGGACAGGGGAGATGGATGAGATAAACCAAAGAACTTATATGCATGTATGCGTAATGGACATAGACAACAATGTTGGGGGGGGGGCGGAATGGGGAGAAGGGTGCCTAGGGGGGAAAAAGGAGAAACATCTGTAACAAAAATAAATTAATAAAAATTGGAAAAAAAATCAATGAAGCATTCTACCAATTATTAGCAGAGGCAGAAGCAAAAGAGTTACACTGAAAGATCTTAAGAAAGAGTTAGTAGTGTGGTGAGCCAAAATCACATACAAGCAGAGTGATAAGGAGCAGAATTATAAATCAGCAGAGGAAGCATGCCGAGAGGGCGAGGAGAATGAAGCAGGAGTCCAGAGAGCAGCAGAAGTGGCATTGCAGATAGAGCGCACGCAGTGCATAGCTTGGAAAAGCAGGCAAAGCCCGTTTTGCAAGTTGCCTTCATTCTGCTGACTCTTCAGTGAACTTTCTGTTCACACATACTCTTACAATAATTCCTTCTACTTGAACGTGCTCAAACCAGACAATTTTTCCTTACAACAAACAAAGCTGACTGACACAAATGCTAAGGATATACTCCCCAAGGCCTTTCATGACATGCCTCTTTTAATTCGCTCAACAAAGATGCAAGGTGGTTTTAATTACCACCAACTTAAAATATGGAGATGAAGCAAACTTAAGAAATTTATTTAAATTTACGTAGCTACTGAGTGTCAGAGCTGAAAATCAAAGCCAGAATTATCTGGCTCCAAAGTGCCAAATTTCATTTTACTATTTTTATTTTTTTTTTTAAGTGCAAAACAAACAAAGCAAATAAATTTAAAAAACCTCTATGCTCAAAGTTTATAAACACCATGTGTCCCACATATGCCAAGACAGTGCTTTTAGGTAGAGTTTTAATAAGTAGGAACCTAAGTTCAAAAAAAGAAAGAAAGACAGTGTCCTTAGCTTTAATTCAAAATTATTTGAAAAGGTAAAGTATTTCAGTAAGAAAAATTTATTTAACTGACTCATGTTTTTTGAAATGTGGTTTTGACATTTTAATGGAAATGCATAATTTTAGAGATAGACATGACATATAGAAAGCAATTTATAAACTATGATTTACAACACAATTTTAGAAAAGGCTATAACTGATCATATGACTTGAATGCTGAGGAAACCTATCAATTTTGGCAGAATGTGTCAACCTTGTGCCTTGGCAGTGGGAGTGGGTCACATGAATTAAGTTGTAGGAGAGTGTGAACTGAGAAGTCAGTCCTGGAATGGACTGTTTCCCCCACTGTTTTCTAGCTGTGTATCACACTGGCAAGAATAAAACTCTGAATGTCCTAAATTGAATTATAGCAGGCTGGAAGGTAGAAGAAAGAGTCAATAGAGGTAGATCAGTTAATAACTGTAGGGAAAAAGCAACAGAAGACTGCTCATTCCTGAATGTGTGTTGACACTTTGAATTAATTAACTTCCAGGTAGCTCTTTTCCAGATTATCTAGAGAAGAGCCTACCACCAGCCCCCACAGACCACTAGGTGCCCCTGTTTCTGATCTTTCCAGACAGATGCCCACAACCAATCCTAGAGAGCAAACACCTCTTCCTTAGGGAGTCTGCACCTATTCCAGAACTAGCTCTACCTTACCTTCTCCCACCTCCTTTATCTGTAGCCAATGTAAGTTCTTTCAAAACGACTTACATCTTTCTTCCCCGAACTCTTAGCATAAAAGAGCTCCATCAGCTCCAGGACTGTGGACATGTCTTCTCCACCTGGCTGCTGCTGGGGGCTCAGCCTGCTTGCCCCAGCACCTGGTCCTTTCTCTGGCTAGCATGTGGCTCAACAAACCCTTTCTTTCTGAAAAGCTGTCAGCCATGAAAGTTTTTTAACAACACTAAAAAAGTTTCTCTAACTTTTGATTTTGGTTTTCTAATTTATAAAAATAGTCATTATAATACAGCAGAACCTATCTCAAAAGGTTCTCATGAGAGAGACATTAAAGAGCCACAGCTCAGTGGCAGGTGCCTTTTTTTTTTTTTTTTTTTTTTTTACAAAAGCCTTTGACTAAGAAATTTGGACACATTTTATTGTCTATAGAAGTAAACTCTTTCCTCATGCTTGAAACGACAAAGAAATGTTTATGGTAGTGTTACTATGCAATGGGAAGTTCTTTCATTGCAGTGACCTTAAGCAAAGTATGTAGTCAAACCAGTAAGGAAAGGTCAGGGTCAAGTAGTTTTTAGTCAACTTCCTGTTGCCCATATTCTTTATTCTCAAATCTCATCCAAAAAGAGGAGACAAGAGAAGTTGCCCAGAAAACAATGGGCAAGAGATGTTAACACCTTTTTGGAAGATAGAAAGAGAGAGGAGTGGCTGCTGATGGAGACATAAAAGAAAACTGTCACTTACAGGCCACAGGAAGGGTGCCAACAGGAAGCAAGACCCAGAAAATCCTAGAATCTGGGGCACCAGGCATTGGTGCAGGACTGGGGAGGGGAGGAACTGAAAGCAGAGAGACTGGGGTGGAGTCTACATGCACAGCAGGCCCATGTTGCATTTCACAAGGCCAGGTAACTCCCTTTACCTCCACCCTCCTGCCCTGAAGGAGATGGAGGTTGGTATACCATCTGGAGAAATTAAAACTCAAGGCTACTTATTCAGGCAAACAGAGAGCCTTAAAAACAGGGGAATAAAGAGGGAGTCAGCAAAAGGGATTGAAGGCCCCTAGCTCCTCCTCCTCTCTCCCAGAGCTCCAGGAGCCAGGGAGATCTCTTGCTGGCAGGAGAGAGGAGGACTGACATCCAGGGGGAAATGCCTTTAGTTGCTGACATTGTGGGTCGCCCAGGGAAATTACTCATTTCTGACTATGCTTCAGAGAAGTCCACTAATTGCAAGCTTTGCCCATGTACACAGGATTTTCAGTCAAATTTTTTAACTGCCTTAAATGTATAGATATGGATAGCCAAGAATTAGACATTTAAAAGAAGCCTCCAGTATAAAAGAGACCAAATGCAGAAAACAGGAAAGAAAAATGTAGAAGACAACTTCAAAAACCTGTGATTTGTGGCCTCAGAGATGTACGATGTGATATTACATCATGAAACAAGAATAAGATAGCATGAAAGAGGAGAACATCAGAGAATTGAAAGAATAGTTAAAAATTAAGAAACATTTTAAATTTGAGTTTAAAAGTGAAGGGTACATTTTAGAAATTATATAGGAATTAGAAGAAAAATAATGAATGAAAGAAAATATAAGAAAATGAGGGAAACAATGCAGAAGATGCAATATCTGACTAATAGAAATCAAAGAAACTGAGAAGAGAGAAAACGAATATGAGCAAACTATCAATAAAAACCTATAAGAAAATGTCCCAGAATTTAATAAAATACATGTATTTTCACATTGAAAGTGTCCATTGAAAGCCCTACATGATAAAATTGAAAAGAACCCCAGTAACGAAAATTATAGCGAAATTTCAGCATTCTTGGGCAAAGAATGTATGTTGAAAGCTTCCAAAGGGAAAAAAATAGGTTGTACACAAAAATTAGGAAATAGAATGACATGAGAGCCTCTGAAAGCTAGGTGATAGTGAAAATATAATATTCAATTCAATTCAGAGAAATAATGTTCTACGTAGAAATTTTTAGCCAAACTATCAATCAAATATGAAGGTAGAATAAAGGCATTTTCATGTAATTAATTAAGGGTCACATTAAATTTACTTTTCCTGCCCCCTTTTAAAAAATACCATTCAAATATGTGCTTTTTGAGCAGGTAGAGAAATTTTTTTTTTTTTTAAGAGACTTGGGATCCAGGAAACAGATCTCAACACGGAAAAATAAGAAGGGGAGTAGCAGGGTGATGGCCTTGCTGTGGAGATCGACTATCCACAGTCCTAAAGAGAACAAGAGAGAGGTTTCAGGGGGAAAATACAATTGACATTTGATGTGATGGATTATTGCCTTTATAAAGCATCCCTTGAAAATATTCATTAATATGTGAATAGAAAAAGAATAGAAAAATTAAGCAAATGAAACAAAAAATGGACAACTGTTAACTTCAGAAAAAAACAAATGTTTTACATACAGGGAAACTTATTCATGTACATTACTTAAACTACATTTACATGGTCAGCATTATGTGAATGGTGCTATTATTTATTTGGCTCTATGTATTATATAATATATAGATCCATTCATTCACTCAATAAATGGTTATTGAGCATTTACTATATGAAGATACTAGCTAGGGATAGGAAATACACACATGAAAAAGAGATAGTCCCTTTCTTCCTTCCTCTTGTCTCTAGGGAGCTCAAAGTTTAATGGAAGAGATAGATATGTGTAGAAAATGTGTACTCTCATAAGGATAAAAGGGCAAAGTGCAGTGCTGAGCAAAGAGGGGATTCACCTCTGGCTGGCTGGGCCAACAGCAAATATCACTATTATAGAATAACTAATGCTTGAAATGATGACCTCGAGCTTCCAAGAAAAATAATTGTTTGGAATTTTTCCATTTCTCAAAGCAGGGAAAGATACAATTTTCATGAAAATAAGTCAAAATAAAAAGTGCTTTAAGACTTTGATGCTCTTAGGAAGATGTCTGATCAGAAATATTCTGAAGGTATCCACTAGTGAAATAGGTTGGTTGTTTGGAGTTTGCATCCAGGGTTCCAGTATGATAAACTGTAGAGCTCAGCCAGCCCAAGTTTGGATAGTAGGAAAAGAGCCCAGGGAAGAAGACTGGAAATGATCCCAGGGTGTGCCTGGAAAGAATAGTTGAAAGTTTCAATCCAATGACAGGGAGGGAAATTCTTCCTGCAATATCCCTCATCAGCCCACAGTTTGTACTTTGAGTTTTCTGCATGCTATGGTGTACTAAATCTAACTGTGTACAGGGCCAAGGAAAGGCTAACAGTGAAGTTGAATTAAAATGAATAAAACAGTGAAATAAATTTGTGGAAGAATGCTCCTTAACACACTACCAAAGATTAAGAATGAAATATTAATCCACATGTTCTGATTAAAGGAGCAAAATGTAGTTGGTGACCATATGTTTACCTTCATTTACTTTCAAGACCCCGTTATGATGAGTGTAAAAATTTTTTTCAAGAATACATAAAGCCCCAAGAAAAAAAGTAATTTATCCAAGAGGAGATGACAAGAACAAAATTGGGAAGTTGGAAAGCAATCAATGGTCAGTGGAAAGTGACTTATTGTGTCCAAGAAAGCTGAGTGCTAAGTCAGCAGAGGGGCTGGATGGCTCAATAATAATTAGCCATAGAAGCCCCTCAATGATCTAGAAGTGGGATGAGGAGGTGAAAAGAAGAGGATTGGCTGAAAGTCATCTTCAGAGCCCTGAGTTCCCCAAATCTCCTCTTCAATCATACACAGCTAGGGGAGTGAATCTTTTCCACTGGAGGTTTATTTCTTGGAGAGAGTAAAACAGAGCTCCAGTTAATGACAAGGACACCAGATCGAACACAGGGAGATTAATTGAAAATTTACATCCTGAATGTTGAGATTCCTAGCTCTCTTCCTGCCACTAATTCTGAGATCAATGGCAGCAAGGCTGACACCTTCTAGGTAGAAGATAGAAGATCCTTTTCTAGGTTAATTTAACCAGAAGAAAGAAACTGACATGTGATGACTCCTTACAGTGAAGTCCACTGTCAACAAGCCCCATTCAGGGGTGCAGAGCTTCTGATCTGTTCTCAGTGTCCCTCCCTTAAATTTGAACAGTCAGGCAGAGATCAACAGGTACCTACAAGATCATTATATTTTGATATCCAAACTGTCAGCCTATCCAAACTATCAACCTATTCTAGACCACTCAGCAGTACCTCCTAAATATTGCTTAAGACTCTAACTTTTCCTCCATTTTTATGAAAACTGTTGTAGTCCAGTGGTTTCCCCTTCATGGTATGACTACCTTCCTGTCCAATTTCATCTCACATTGTGGGCTTCTCATTGTTCTCTAAACACCTGCCCTTATGGTAACCCTCATCATGTTTTCCTCTTTGCTTGTAATGATTTTGCCTTTTGTCTCATCTAATTAGCTCCTACCTGTCCTTCAAATCTCAGCTCAAGTGGCACTTTCTTTGGGAAAATTGTATCACTTAAGGTTTTTCTTCATAAGTAACAGAAACTTTCCCTGAACTAAGCAGAAAAAAATGTATTAAAGTGATATTTGTAACTCACAGTTGGGATGGTTGTGAAGACTGTAGAACTAAGCTCCAGCATCCAAGAATAACATGCCAACCACCCTTCAGAAACTGGTCTGGGGAAAAAACCTCTACTGTAGTCATGAGGCACAATGAGCTAGTGTTTGTAATGCTGCCACTTCTGCCCTGGGTACTTATCTCAAAGCAACCACAACTACTACAATGAGAGAGAGAAAAAGAGAGAGAGAGACACCAAGACCCACTGTATGCTAGCCACGAGGGAAGCTGGAAAAGCAAGTATTTGACACTTTCAGCTATGGTGGAAGGGGTTTTCTAACTCCCACCAAGGCTTATAATGTAAGAAGTTCTCTAAACATCTGAAGGGAGCTCAGATGTTGGGTAGTGAAAAAGAAGTAGACATCTTCACTATAGGTTTCCCTGATCCTGATAAGTTAAATTCCATTACTGACTCTCATTGCAACTTATACTTCTTGAAGAACTTGTGACAGTTGTAATTTTACATTTATAAATGTGGTCTCAGTTTGCCATGTGCTTACTCTCTATTTCCTTTAATAGTCTGCCAACTCTCTAACAGAGGCACTGTGCTTGTTTATATTCACCTGTGTATCACAACATTTAACACATTGTAGGTGCTTGTGAAATGAGGTTAAAGAGTCAGGAGGGTTTGACTAGTAATAAATGACAAAGATATATTAATGGGTTTTAGGTTTTGTAAATCAAAAAGAAAACTAGGTAATACCAAGAGTATTCCAATGAAGAAAGAAAAGCTGAGAGCTCTTATATGAAAAAGTAAATTCTTGAATAGATTTAGTTCTGCATTCTTAGCCTCTGAATTTGTCCGAGATAGTAGTCTTCAAGGTGTCCAACGTCTGAGTAATGAAACATTGTTTTCTGAATTGTTTAGGATGTTATTTATGGAGTCAGTGTACATTGAGGCATCAATGCGCAACTGAAAAGTTCAAAAGTTTTAAGTTTCCAGAGTCAGTTAAAATGAAAACAGAATCATTTTCTCATGCCTCAGTCTACTTTATTTTAATAATTTAGCAGCTTAACTGTAATGGCTTCATTTTATTTCTTTACTCTTTTCCTCAGTGCTCAAAAAAATTTTTTAGAAATATGTCTTGATTGATTATTATTTTTTAGACAGAGAGGAAGGGAGAGGGAGAGATAACATCAATCAGCTACCTCCTACACACCACCCTGCTGGGGATTGAAACCCTGGCATGTGCCCAGGAATTGAAAGGATGACCTCTTGGTGCATGGGGCAATGCTCAATCCACTGAGCCAAGCTGGCTGGGCAAAAAAAATATTTTTGAAAGGAGGATTTAATTTATAAAATTTTATTTCTACTTAAATAGACTAAATAAGCACATAAATAATTTTATTTGGTGACTATGTTTTGTGCTCCCAACCCTTTAAAACAAGATAGCAGAAAGCACCTTGCTGCAGTCCTATTTTAAAGGAACAGAAGTTACTTAGTTTGTAGTCACTCCTTCACAGGGAACAGCCATTTAGATGAACTTTAAAATGCCTTTCACACTGAGCCAGGACATATAATGGTTTGTTCAATCTCTAAAGTAAATATGGTAGTAACTTGAGCATGAAGAGACTAATACAAAACTACATTGTGTTCTTGGCACATTCCTCTTTGATTCTCGGCTCAAGAGCTTTGTTTGTTTTTTTGCTTCATTTATTGTGTTCTGAAGAAGTAACAGCTACACTCCCTCTTAATTCTGTCGGTGGTAGCAGCAAAGATAAGGAAGTCCTCGGCAAACTAGCCTGGTGAAGTTAAGGCCGTTCCAGAAAAGAAATGTTCATATTAAGAGAGCTTTCAGTTTTTGTTTTTAATGGCCATATGCCATTTAGACTATAGGGGCTGTTTCTGAATTTGCATTTAAGCTCAAAATGTAAATGATCCTAGAGAGATATAAATCCTGTGGGATAAACATCCAGGAGGCATTCGTTTGGTATACATTTTTCTATGGAAATATATCCTACTAGTTTGCTAGTGCTGCTGTAACAAAGAACCACAAAATAAGAGAAATTTATTGTCTCACAGTTCTGGAGGCCAAAAGTCCAAGATCAAGGTGCTGGTGGGAGGTTCCTTCTGAGAGCCATGCCTCTCTTAGCTTCTGGAAATCTAAGGCACTGCTTGCTTATTGATGGCATTCTCCTGTGACTTCACATCTTTTTTTCCCTCTGTACTTGTGTGTCTTTGTGTCCAAGTTTCCCCTTTTGTAAGAACACCAGTCATACTGGATTAGAGTTCACCCCAATGACTTCATTTTAACTTGATCTCTTCTGTAAGCTATCTCTAAATAAAGCTGCAGTTTGTGGTTTTGGGAGGATTAGGACTCCAATGTTTATTTATTGGAGGTACAGATTTAACCTATAACACTCTGATCCGAGAAACCCCAGCAGCAGACAGACTACCTGTAGGCTGCAGGACAGGCTGATTCGTGCAAGCAAAGGCAGTGGGCAGTGGCTGACAGTCTAAGAAAGAGCACCACAGACAGCATACTCTCAGCTACCAGCAGCCACAGTCCCAGACAATGGGAATATTGTACCCAGGAAAGGAACTAGCTTCCTCTGGGGGCTTCTCAGTTTCACTCATGCCCTCAGATAGCAACACCAAGAATGTGCTGATTTTCAGAAACAAGGGACAAACCATTGATCTCATCTTGTACAATTTTCAAGATCAAATTAATTATTAATTAAGGAATTAAACATCATGACAGTGGTTAAATGAAATTCCATATAATTTAGTTTTTTCCTTACAGAAGAGGATAAAAGACATGGACCTGTGTCTTCTGGTTCATTACGGTAACTGCACATTGCGTTGTCCTGATAGGCTGAATGGCTGTTGTACACTCTCGTAGTACCACTCACCTCTATCGCACAGGCCCCATCAAGGACCACATTTTATATTGATTTGTGGGCTTCTTGGATTCATGTTTGTCTGCCCTGCTAGAATGTTACTCCCTGGGGGCAAGGACTGCATTATGTTGTTGTTGTTTTGCTATGTTTTTAGATTTTCATCAATGACAGTATGGCCTCAATAAATAATTATTTATTATGAAGCAATAATTGGGTAGCATTTATATAGTTTCATTTGTTACTTAGTCAAATGCTGCATTATTCACTCTTCCATCTGAGATAGGCCAGTAAACCAGGACAAGTGGAATAGGGAAACTGAGATAGATAACTGAACAAACTGGCAGAGCAATTTACAGCTGATACAGAGAAGGTCACATTCCTAGAAATAACACCGAACTTCAGTTGTATTTCAGCTCCAGACCAAAAAAGCAGAAAAACCAAGTCAGCAACATGAGGACCAGCTGCAATGACTAACAATCCCCTTCCCTGACACTGACCAATCAGCGAGGACCAGGACCATGAAGAAGCACACCTAGAAAACTGATGAATATTCTGTTGAAACCCTCCCCCAAGATCTCCCCTGAGATTCTCATCTGCAAGAAAGAAATAAAAGCCTCAAGACAAAGGACCCAGCACTCACTATTCCTTCCCAGGAGCACACCCACGCATCCCCCTTTTCTCGCCTCCCCAAGCCATGCATCTTCTAGACTCTAGGGGACCCCATGAGGTTTGCAACCAGGGCAGCAATGGGCAGTGACAATTTGTCCCAAACAAACCCCATGAACCTGTCCCCAGGGCCCCCTTTGCTCTGACTTCTTAGTGAGCCAAAGCAGACCAGCCTAGGCTCATTTCCACAGCCCTTTCTTGTTTCACTGTCCCCAGCTTTAATAAATGTCCTCTAAAATTCACCAGTCTCTGTTTTCTTATTAATTTTTCATCTAGAAGATCTATCCAGTGATGTCAGTGAGGTGTTAAAGTCCCCTACTATGACTATTGTTATTGATCTCTCCCTTAAAATCCATGAAGAGTCTTTTTATATACTTAGGTGCTCCTGTATTAGGTACATGTATGTTAACAAGGGTTACATCCTCTTGTTGGATTTAGCCTTTTAGTATTATGTAATGCCTTTTTTTGTCTCTTGTTATGGCCTTTATTTTGAGGTCTATTTTGTCAGGTATGAGTATTGCTACCCCAGCCTTTTTTTCAGTTCCATGTGCTTGAAATATTTCTTTCCATCCTTTCACTTTCAGTCTGTGTGAGTCTTTTGTTCTGAGGTAGGTCTCTTGTAGATAACATATATATATAGGTCATGTTTTCTTATCCATTCTGTTACCCCATGTCTTTTTTTTTGTTTTTTAATCCTCACCCAAGGACATTTTTGCATTTATCTTCAGATAGAGCAGGAGGGAGAGAGGGGGAAGAGAGAGAGAGAAACATCCATGTGAGAGAGACACATCGAGTGGTTGCCACCCACACGACCCCAACTGGGGCCAGGGACAAACTGCAACCGAGGTATGTGCCCTTAGCGGGAACTGAACCCGGGACTCTCTGGTCCACGGGCCAACGCTCTAATCGCTGAGCCAAACTGGCCAGGGCTACCCCATGTCTTTTGATTGGAGCATTTAGTCCATTTACATTTAAGGTTATTATTGATAGGTACTTATTTATTGCCATTTTTTCCCTCTATAACTATGTTCCTCTCCCTCTCTCTCTCTCTCTCTCCCTCTCTGTCTCTCTCTCTCTTTCTCTTGCTCTCGCTCTCTCAATTTCTTCTTCTTCTTAAAGCACTCCTTTTAACACTTCCTGCAGTGCTGGTTCGATGGTTATATATTCCTTTAGGCTTTTTTTTTTTTTTTTTTTTTTTTTTTTTGGTCTGGGAAGCTCTTTATTTCACTTTCAATTTTAAATGATATGCTTGCTTGGTAAAGTAGTCTTGGGTTTAGGTCCTTGCTTTTCATTACTTTGAATATTTCATGTCACTCCTTCTGGCCTGAAGTGTTTCTGTTGAGAAATCAGCTGACATTCTATTGGGAGCTCCCTTATAGGTAACTTTCTCTCTCTCTTGGTACCTTTAAGATTCTTTGTCTTTAATGTTTGTCATTTTGATTATGATGTGCCTTGAAGTGGGTCTCTTTGGGTTTATCTTGATTGGAACTCTCTGTGCTTCCTGAACTTGTGTGACTTTTTCCTTCACCAGGTCAGGGAATTATTCTGTCATTATTTCTTTGAACAGGTTCTCTATTCCTTGCTCACTTTCTTCTCCTTCTGGTACCCCTATAATGTGGATGTTATGTTTCATATTGTCCCCAAATTCCCTTAAATTATCCTCCTACTTTTAAATTCTTTTTTTTTCCTGCTCTAATTGGGTGCTTTTTTCTACCTTGTCTTCCAAATCACTGATTTGGTCTTTTGCCTTATTCAATTTACTTTTGAATCCTTCCAGTGTGTTCTTGATGTCAGATGTTATTCTTCCTTTCTGCCTGATTCTTATTCATGTTTTCTATTTCTTGCATCATGCTGTTGTAATTTCCACTAAGTTTCTTGACATTCTCACTAAGTTTCTTGAACATCCTTATAGCCATTACTTTGAACTCTACATCTGATAAATTCATTGCCTCCATTTTATTTAGCTCTTTTTCTGAAGTTTCCTCCTTCTCTTTTATTTGAGGGTTGTTTCTTTGTTTCACCATTTTTGCCCACTCTTTGTATTTGTTTCTATGTATTAGATCAAACTACTATACCTCCCAGTCTTCATGGAGTGACCTTATGTAGTAAGTAAGTGTTTTGTGGGAACCAGTGGTGCAGTCTCAGCTCTCCTGAGCTGGGTTCTCTAGGAGTGACCCTTGTGTGATTTATTTTACCTCTCGTGTTATAACTGGATCTTAAATGTTGTTGACCTTTCATGGATGGGATGTCCTCTCAGGCTGGCTGACTGTGAGGCTCACCCCTGACCACGTCATGTGAGATGTTGTGCAGGTGCTGACAGAACAAAACTAAACACAACGCAACATAACAAAAACATGCAAAAGACCACTATAGCTACAACAAAAGCAACCAGAAAAGAAGAGAGAATTAAGAAAGAGAGAACAAGAATAATAGAAGAAAAGAAAAAAATACCAGGAGAGAAGAAAAGGGGGAAGAAAAAGTATTATGAAAGGGCAGAGGTGAAAGAAATAAAATAAGAATAGAGAATAAGGAATAAAAGTGGTATAAAAGAAAAGAGGAAGAAAAAAATTATGAAAAGGAAAATAGAGGAGAAAGCAGAAAGGCAGAAAGTTAGAAAAGGAAAAAGGAAGCTTAAGCAAGAGAACGAAAAAAAACTAGAGTAATAAAAGGGAAAGATAACAGAGACTAAAATATCAAATCAATAAAAAAGAAAGATAAAGAAAATCATATAAAAAAATGATATGGTGTTTTTCTCAAAAAAAGAAAGTGAAGTGGTGTTGGTCTCAGTAGAGTTTTAGTGCCTCCTGGGAGCTCCCTTTGCATCCTGCTCTACTTAGGTGCTAGCCACAGTCAGAAACTGTCCTCCTTTGGCTCTTAGTAACCAGTTTGGAGCTTCAAGTTGTCCACAGTGTGTGTCTGTCTCCACAGAGCTTGGCTATGTCAGGGAGGGGCTAAACTGCACTCTAAATCCAAGTTGTCCCCAGCTTGGGGCCCAAGACAGAACCTGTTTTGTCTAAGTGGTAATGAGATTCAAATCCTCCACTTCTAACTGTACACATCTAATGATTGAATTTCCCCCACTCTAGCTTCAGGCTCTATAACTTTCAAATCTTGTGTCTCAGCCCCTAATTCTGCTAGTACTGGAAGCCCAAGAACACATTCATGGTAAAGATATGACCTCTGCTCTGTGTTTAACACTAGGTGAGTCAGCAAAGTAGTCATTGATGTATTCCTGTAAACCAATCTTGCACCTGAGTAACTAGCAATCAAATGGCCACATAAGAAACTGTGACTATGAATCACTGCACAGACCACACCTAATCACCCTTAAATCATCTCTAACTCTATTTGCACTTATCTGTATTACAAAATTCCTGTGATCATTCCAATGCCACTTGACAAAGGGTGATGGGTACAGCTGAGGGATGTGATGGAAGGGATGTTGAAGTCAAAAGAAATAATGGTCTTAACCAACTGCAGTTAAAATATCTTATTTTTGCAAATTTTATGAAAATATATGACCCACTGTTATATTGGTAGGGTCTTATGGCAGGCTTACTCTAAAAATGGCCCCAATGGTCCCTGTCT
Source organism: Tadarida brasiliensis (assembly GCA_030848825.1). Classification (NCBI taxonomy): domain Eukaryota; kingdom Metazoa; phylum Chordata; class Mammalia; order Chiroptera; family Molossidae; genus Tadarida; species Tadarida brasiliensis. The sequence goes on along the minus strand of CM061267.1, from coordinate 26,886,773 downwards.
CTTATATTCATACACCTGTGTAAACCTTTCCCCTTGAGTGTAGACTGGCCTAGTGACTTGCTTCTAACCAATAGAATGTGACAAAGGTAATAGGATTAAGTTATGTAAGATAGTCACTGCTATCTTGCTAGCAGACTCCCTTGCTGGCTTTTATAAAGCAAGTTGCCATATTGGAAAGGTCCATGTGGCAAGGAACTGAGGGTGACTTCTGGCCAATAGCCAGTTAGAAACTGATGCAGGAAGATGTCCATCCAAGACCTTTGAGGAACTGAAAATCTGTCAACAATCACATGAATTTGGATATTGATCATTTTCTGGTTGAGCCTTTAGATGAGACCCCAGATCTGGCCAACTCCTTGACTGAAGTCTTATGAGAAACATTGAGTCAGAGGTTCCAGCTAAGCCATACCTTGATTTTTGAACCAAAGAAGCTGTGAAATAAAATGTGTGTTGTTTTAAGCAGCTAAATTATAGATTAATTATTACAAAGCAATAGATGACGAATATATGTTCCTTCCAGGGTCTTGGAATTGGTACAAATGAAGGGCTTCAAAGCTGAATTTATTTGCTTCATGGTAAATCTGTGTTTGAATATTGACCTGAGCCAGAGTTGTGGCCATGAGAATAGCTCAATAAAATCTCATACAATCCAACTTTATACTTTGTCATTTGCAGCATTTTATCTTTGGGCAAATAGCATGGGTTTTATGATGGTGATCGCTCAGTTGAGTAAAAGATAAATCATCTGCCAAAGGTAAGAGGTAGAAGGGGTTTAAGAAGAGAAGATGTTTGAACCATTTTTGAAAATTAGGACATCAACAAAGAATGGGAGCAGGGCAGACACCCGAAGTCAGAAGGCATACATTTAACAATCTCACTGGAATATTTTTCTTACATTCTTCAGCAAGAAAGCTGAGAAAGAGAAAGGTGAGGGTTGCCTAATGGTGGTGATTTGTGATAGGATTAAGAGATTTGGGCCCAACTGGATAGCAAGTAATATTAGAAAAGTGTGATGTAATACAATAATAATAAGACATATAGGGCCTGGAAGTAAAATGAGGAAACAGTTTTAGTAGATATAATAAAGGAATAAGAGAAGAGAAAAAATAACATGGGAAGAACAGGGATTATTGAGTTTGAGAATTTGGAAGTGGAATGCTTTTGAAGGAAGATGATGAGTTTAGTCATATAAATGTGATTGAAATGGAGACAAAAGAAAATTCATGGAAATTATGACATTAAGGGTCTCAAAATTGTCATCAATGAATTTTGAAGTTATTAAAGAAGGTTAAGGGGCCAAGATATTCAAAGATGACTGTGAGCTACACATTTTCCATCAATATGATCCTGTTTACTTTTCACTTTTGAAAAGATTTTTCTATTGCCTATCTAAATTAATATGGCCAAAACACATCCTATCATTCTATTAACAATAAGAAACTATAAAAGAGGAAATTATAATCTGTATGGTAAATAATTTTCAATTTAACAAATATAAATAATATTTCTCCTAAGATTAACAGCATATACTTCCTTTAGCAGTTCCGTTGTATCACATCTAATTGATTTTAACCAAATGATTCATTAACAGACACCATAGACAGGTCATCTGAAATTGTATATCAGTAGGGACATAGGGTCATAATTCCTGACTTAATCTCATCTCTTGATCCTACAAAGACAAAGGTCAGCTGGTCTGTTTTGGCCAGTGAGCACCATTCTGTGTGTTGGAATAAAGATTTCACCTAGAGCTAAGAAAAATAAGATTTCAAAGCTGAGTGTTAAAAGGAAAATGGAGATTAATACATCATAGCAGGAAGTCTGAATTGGTCTCTAATAATGTAATTATAATTTTAAAAACAAACCCATCTTTGAAATATTGCCAGAGGGAAGAGGGGGCCAGATGCCTCCAATACTTGTGGGCAGGAGGTTCTTACAACATCTTTAGAAAATGAATTTTCTAAGACTCGCACAGGAGAATGGATGGTTTTTACTGGTGTGGAATTATACTTCTGGGGTTGTAAAGTCCCCTGTCCCTTAGCCCAGTCCTAGAAGAGGGGCAGTTATGGGTTTAGCAAGACCAGAAATAAAGCCAAAGTCCAGAATGTCTGTTCCATGGTGCAGTTGAGTCCAGATTAGGATTAGTCCAGATTCAGTCCATTAATATATTGTATGGGTCCCACATGGCTGCAGGCCACATGGTGGGTGCAGGGCATGGGAACCCTGCAAACCTGGAGTCTGGTTCAAGCGATGAGAGAGAGAGAGAGAGAGAGAGAGCGAGAGAGAGAGAGAGAGAGAGCGCACTTTCCTTTGTCTAGGACATTAAATATTAAGGTTTCTCACGCTTGCAGTGGCCATGCCTATTCTGGCCACTGACTCGCTCCCAGCTGTGATGGACAGGTAGGCATCTTCTAAGGCAGGTAGGCACCTCCCATGTTATTCAGACCTCACTGGGCATGCATCTAAGCTGCTTTTGTCCAGACCCTTTCCCTACATGGGGTATAGACCTGGAGTATTAAATTAACTAATTTTCTCTTTATTCCTTTCCTGTTAAATAATAACCAGGTTATTGTGCCGATAACAAAAAGACCATTCAGTATTTGGGTAAATGCCCACACAGTGGGACCTGCTTCTTCACAACTCTAATTCCCACTAGTCAGCAGATAAAATGCAAACACTGGACCTATACTATGTCTATCAGAAGCAACTGGAGGGCATTGGCCTTGAGAGGTCATTTTGGCTTGGCCATGTGGCAGCAGATGCATTAAACTTCAGCCTTGGCAGTGGCGGGGGCAGTTTCCCAGAGGGTCCAAAGCAGAGTTCCTGGCACAGAGGTAGCATCGAGGGGCAGCAGCTGCCAAGTTTTCTCTAGTACTCAGTGGTACGGAAAGCAGCAGTGACAACAGGTTTTTTCATCAGGCCAATTCTTTTGTGAAGTTTTGGGCTTTATTCCTGAGAATTAGCCTGAAGTCTGGTTCCCCAGCCTTCCCAGCAATTTTGAGATTTTTGAATAGGCTTTGAATAAACTCCTTTTTTGCTTAATAAGTCAGAGTTATCACTGTTGATTGCAGCTTTGAACCTTGATGAACATTTCATACTAGGGTGGGAATATCATGAGGGCTTGAGATGAAATTTCTAAGCAGATGCTTATGTCTGAGGGTTGTTTCAGTGTTCCTTTCTCTCTGGAGGGTGGGGAAGGTAGTTTCATGTAAATGACAGGATGGGTCAACAACCTCCCTCCGGGATGGATATTAGATAAAGCCTACTAGAAGACCTTGGTCATTTAAAAGCGCATTTATTCAACACATTGCTTACTGAATGGTTACTATGGGCCAGACAAAAGTGCAGAAAAAAAAATGACTTGGAGAGGAGAAGAGTTTTATAAGTAGATAAAAATCACAACAAGACACAGTAGGAGCTATTAAAGCAATTTGAATAAAGTGCTATGCGAGGATTTACCTTAAGATAAAGCCACACCAAGTGGCCACATTTCTAAAGTATGTCTTTATGAAATACTAAAAATATAAAGGGAACTCACTCTACCCTATTTACCCAGAAACCTCAAGAAGGATTGGTAGAATGCTTTAAGAACTCACAGCTTTGCGAGTCTCGTAAAGAGTAAATAAGTTGCCTAAGGAAGAGCATTCAGATGAAGAATGTTAAAAAGTAAACAGGAAACACTGCAGAGAGGTAAATCAATATTACATCCTGGTGCAAACTTCATCAGTATTGGGGGGAGAAGGGGGAGGAGCATTTGAAGGTGGAATAAGAAGATATTATTACTAAAATTCTAGAGTAATAATACATTTTTGCTCAGGACTAAGAAAGAAGGGAGCCTTTTTGATGAGGAGGAAAAGCACTTTGGGGGATGAAGATATCTTTATTTGAGAGGCAAATTTGGCTGTAGTGAATTGTATGGAAGAGGTGGGGGCCAGAGGAGGAGAAGGGATCCACTAGAAAAAAGCAGGGTGATAGGATTTCTTTTTCATTTCCTTTTTTTTTCTTTATTGATTTTGTAGAGAGAGAGAAGTGAGAGGGAGAGAGAAAGAGAAACATCGATGAGAGAGAACATCGATTGGCCACCTCCTGCATGCCCCCCACTGGGGATCAGGCCCACAACCTGGGCATGTGCCCTGACTGGGAATCGAACCGGCGGCCTCTTGGTGCATGGGTCAATGCTCAACCACTGAGCCACACTGGCTGGACTCTTTTGTTTTTTAATCCTCACCCAAAGACATCATATTTGTTAATTTCTAGAGAGAGGGGAAGGGAGTGAGGGAGAGAGAGAGAGAGAGAGAGAGAGAGACTGAGAAGCATCTATGTGAAAGAGAAACATTGATTGGCCGCCTCCTGCACATGTCCCAACTGGGGATCAACCCTGCAATACAGGTATGTCCCCTGACTGGAACTCGTGACTTTCATTGTACAGGATGACATGATGCTCCAGTCAACTGAGTCACATTGGCCAGGGCTCATTTCTTTTTATTAAAAAAAAAAATTATCTTTATTGTGGAAAGTATTATAGATATCCCCTTTTCTTTCCCCATTGAGCCCCTCCACCCTGCTGCCCCTCCCTTCACCACACTATGTCTGTGTCCATTGGTTATGCATATATGCATTTAAGCATATAAGTTCTTTATTTTATCTCTTCCTGCCCTCCCTCCCCCTTTCCTCTGATATTCGTCAGTCTGTTCCCTGCTTCCATGTCTCTGGATCTATTTTGTGCGTCAGTTTATGTTGTTCATTAGATTCCACATATAAGTGAGATCATGTGATACTTATCTTTCTCTGACTTGCTTATTTCACTTAGCATTTCCTTCTTAATTACTGGGTCAATTTACCAAGTAGGGAAAGAGGCTGGAATTTAGAAGTCCATCCGTGATTCTGTGGTTCAGAGAAGCCACTTAGCAGTTAATAAAGATTGTATTCATGGTACAAGATTCCCCAGTAACTAAATAATACCAGATATAATAGGAAGAGTTTGTCACGTTGTTACAGTGGACAGCTTTTTATATATGAATGAAAGACAAGGAAGCCAGACATCTATTTAAGCCTGATTAAGTCAGAAGCTACAGCTTCAAAGACAGCCCAGGTGACAGACGCATCCTCCCCCAAACGGATGTTAATCCCAGAGCAGGCAGGAAAGACCGGCCTTCCAATCTCCCCCAGGAACAACTGGTCCATTTGTCCAGATCACTGGAGGAGGAAGAACCAGTGAGGGGGAAATTCCTCTGCTGAGGCGTGTACAGTAGGGGTCAAAATGGTGACCATAAAGGGGAGGGGTCTACCCTGCGAAAATCTGGGTAAAGGATTGGATAGGATAAGGACAAGAACCCAGAAGATCCAGGAAAGGGGTTGGGTAGGGCGAGGGCCCAGCACAAGCCTGTGAAGAATTAGGAAGAAGACTGGTTAATTTGAAAGAAAGCTTACCCCTTCCAAACCCAAGGAGATGTAATCAAAGCTTAACTAAGGCCCCAGGCTCGTTCTCTCTGCTCAGCAGCCTGGGCCGAAGCACAATGCCGAAAGTGGGCTGGACAGTGACACAGACCATGCTGGACTCCTGAAGCCTTGAATGCTGGGCTAATGGCAGGGCAGCTCTGGGTCCTGGCCCTCTTCCTGGGCTTGGTGAGGACACGAGGCTGGACTTCTTTCCACACAAGATGGAGTTGAGCCACCTGGTCGGGGAGGAGGCAGTACACCTAAGCTCTTCCTTTGTTTTTACTGCAATACATCTTGCTATGATACCTTAAATCCTCCTGTGCCCGAGTCTCCAAAATGCTTTTCCCATGAATCTGTGGAAGAATCCTATTTCCACTAGCAACAACTTGAATTTGTCGAATTTACATCCAAGAAATAATGTAATTAATGAGAGTCACTGGCTTAAAAAATGTTTGAAAATATTAAAATGTGTGTGACTATTTGGCAAGCTGTTTTGTCGTTGAGAAAACTATGTCCCATATATTTCACAGATACAAAAATACAAACTGGTATAAAGCGTGTAATTAGACTCAAAAATGACAAATAGGCAAATCGTACTGAAGATACCTGGCCAGGCTAAAGAAAAATTACTTGTAATGGGAGAGAAGAAAAAAAACTTTTCTAAACCTTGTTAGTTGATTACGAACCTTTCCAGAATAATACAGAATGATTATTTTGACAAGGTGAATGCTGTAAAGTTAGCTATGGAGTAATAAAAGTAACGTCTTTGGAAACATAGTGACGTGCATTTGAACCTTAGTTCTGTCCTCTTACTAGCTGTGTGAGGATCAAATGTGACATTTTTGTAAAAATGTGCTATCAAAGGTATAGACCAATGCAAAGAGGAGCACTGGTATTAAAGGTGTTGTTTCAAGAGAAGTGGATGGAGTTCACAGATAAAATGAAAAGAGGACACCAATCCTTTCATCAGAAGAGAACCAATATCTCACCCTGAAATTGAAGGCATTTTTTTTGGAAGTGTACAACTGTTCAGACGTAAGCAGCCTTTAAGATGTTTTCCGTCTCTCTCCATGCCCACCCGCCTCCCACGCCTGCACCGTTCCTGCCCCCCTCTTCGTCCTCCCAGGTGAGTTTCCTTTCCCTCTCCCTCTCCCAAGCTCCAAGGCTCTTCTTTTGCTTCTGTAGCCTGCCTCCTGAGCCTGTGCAGCCTAGCTGGCTCACTTCTACTACCTTTGTAACTTTCTAAAGAAACTTTCTCTTAAAATTTGAAAAAAAGTTTCCTAATGCTCCTCACCTCCTGGTCTTCACATCCTTGTGTAGTCCCCGCCCACATCGTACCAGGGTGGACGGTGTGACCAACAGAACATGGCAGAAGTAATGGTATGGCAGCTCTGAGATTAAGTTAAGAAGATGCTGTGGCCTCTCTGTCTGTTTATGGTCACTGGCTCCACAGGAAGCCAGCTGCTGCGCAGTGAGATGTCCTATGGAGATGCCTATGTGGTAAGGAACTGAAGCCTCCAGCAAACAGTCACGTGAGTGAGCTGGGAAGTAAATCCTTTAATCCAGTCAAGCCTTGAGGTGAGCTCAGCCACAGCTAACTCTAACTTCAAGAGAAACCCTGAGCCAGAACCACCTAGTTAAGCTACTCTTGGATTCCTGATCTCAGAAACTAAGATAATAGACGCTTCCTCTTTAAGCTACTAAATCTGGGGAATGTGTATGTCAGCTTGGCCGAGAGAAACTCCATTGACCAGAATTCCCTTTCCTGTACATTTCTGGTTACATGGTGCCACAGAAGTTTTTGTGCAAGATTTGGAGGCTGGAAGTGAAGCGGCAGCCATTTTGTACCCTACCTGCGGGCTCACCTATTGGGGTGAGGCAGTGGCCAGGCCTGTACCCGTTCCACCTTCTCCTGGCTCCTTCATCAGCTTCTCTCTCTCCTGAGCTAGGTGTGTATATTTAGTTCTGTGAAGAAGAACCTGGCTTCAGCAGGATATCCACATCACAATGATCAAAAACAGCATGAACTGAGTGAGGTTTCAGTCTGTCCTCCTGGGTTCTGTCCATGCACTGGGTTCGAGATTGTCCTTGCTCTCCATCCTTACTTCCTGGCTGCCTCCCTGTGACTCCAAGCTCCAGCCTCAGACATAAAGACAACAGCCTTCCAGACTGCTTCACCACTTGAGTAAAGTCAAATCTTTGTAATACATTTCTATGTTTATACACACACGTGGATGCGTGTATATATACATATGCAAGTACATGTGTATATATACACATGTATGTATGTTCATACATGCACTTCATTTTCGCTATGTGGGATCACTTAGATCAATTATCAAGAAGGTAAAGCTAATATCTGCTGACACTTTTAAATTATAGTTCATGTAATTGCTCTTTTTTTTTACTCTGGTTCTCCCAACTCCAGTTTTCTATCCTTTTTCCCACTGATACTACAAAGTAAACAACTATTGTACTATATTTGCTAGGAGTAAAATCTAAGCAATCTCATAAATGAAACCAGATAATTGCAATTGTAATAATTCAACATGACATTAAAAGGAGGAAGATACTGAAAAGTTCAAGTGTTTAAGGGGAAAAGTAAAGGCAAGCTAAAAGTTTAATGAGGTTTCACTTTATTCTTTGCACAGAAGTAGAAGTAAGAAATTCCTTTGCCTTCTTGTACTCTCCTTCCAATAGCTTAGACTTATGGATTAAGGCAGGAGTGCATTAAAACACTCAATATGACAGTCTGCCTGCTTCTAGGTCAAGCCTCATGCCTGGCAATTTACTGTGTATATGAAAGGGATACATGTGCTTTCCTCCCTATCAGAAATACATCATTGTGGGACGTATGTAATTTTTAGAGAACAGAATTACTATATTTTTGATATCCACCAGGTGCATGGGATTGTGCTAGATACTTTACATGTACTATCTCATTTAATCCACAAAAACAGTGCCATGAGTTGGTACTGCCACCAATATTTTACAGATGATCAGACAGGCTCAGAGAATTTATATAACTTGCCCGTAGATATAGAGCTGTTCAGGCCTGTCCAACTTCAAAGTGAATGCTCTTTCTATAAAACTGCACTGCTCTCTGTACAGAGACCTCAATTCTGAAAAGAATAATTATAATAATGGTCCAATTTCCTCATTGGTCTGAAGAGAAAGTGGATATGTTGGAAATGTTTTTAAAGTATCTGACTTTCAGTTGAGTTATGTACTCCAGGAATATTTGCACATAAGATATACTATGAGCCCCTCCTTCACAAATCAATTCTTTCAAGAGGCAGCATGACAATGAGATTAAGAAAATGAGTTCTGAAGTGAAATGCATGGGTTATAGAAGTAGTTCTACCACTTACTTAGGGACTTTGGGAAAGTTTCTTAACCCCTTTGTGCTTCAGTTTTATCTTTAAAACAAATCTAATAATGGCACCCACATTGTAGTGTTGTTAGGATTAAATTACACATTTTGTCAAAAATTATAAATCAACACAAAGAGCACTTACTATGATCTAGACCTTATTTTGTGCCAGGTATATAATAACTCACTTATTAAAACATCTCTGTGAGGTAGGCTTTGTTATTATTTCCATTTTGCAGATAATGAAATAGAAGCACGTAGAGATGAAGCTTAGTCACCTGTTTATTAAAGCCCAGCAGTTTGACTTTGGAGTTTATGACCTTAAGCACTAAGCTAGATTATCTCTCAAGCACTTAGCAGAATGTATAGCACAAAGTTAATGCTCCATAACTGCTAATTCTAATATATACAGTCAAACTTCTTCCTGGCTTCATTAAAATATGCTAAACATACCCCTGAACACTGTGTTCACACCTGTGAAGGGACAGTTGATGCTACTCAAGCTGAGCCTCTATGGAAGGTGCTCCCAGGAGCCAAATTGTAGGGTTCCTTATGTATGGTCCAGAGTGTATCCGAGCACAGTGTTCCCCCTTATCTGCAGGGGTTACATTTCAAGACCCCCAGTGGATACTATGTTTTGTCTTATAAATAAATAAATACATATGATAAAGTTTAATGTATAAATTAGGCACAGTAAGAGATGAGCAACAATAGTTAATAGTAAAATAGAACAATTACAACAATATACTATAATAAAGTTATATGAATGTGGTCTTTCTCAAAATATCTTATTGTACTGAACTCACCTTTTCACTCAAAGGAAGCACTTTATGGCTTCTCTTTGGCATATCTGAATTGCGAGCATCACTGCCCTTGTGTTTTGGGATCATTATTCAGTAAAATAAAGGTTTGCGACTGAGATGGCTACTAAGTGACTAAGGAGTGGGCGGAGGATCAGTGTGGAGACTCTGGACAAAGGGATGATTCACTTACCAGGTGGAACGGAGCAGGGTGGTGCAATATTTCATCATGCTACCCAGAATGGTGCAATTTGAAAATTATGAATTGTTTATTTCTGGAATTTTCCATTTAATATTTTTGGACCTCAGTTGACCAAGAGTACTTAAAATCATGGAAAGTGAAATGCAGTAAGAGGGGACTACTCTATACCGATGAGTGCCAGTTACTATTTTGACTGAAAAAGTAATAATTAATTGTTGAGTGCATTTCTACAAGCAACAAGATCCAGGAAAAGGCTTTTGGAAATATCCACTCAAAAACTTATGCTTTTCTGCTGTCATATTATGTTTTTATCTTGGAAAATTTTGTCTTTTACACTGCTCTGAAAAAGCTGTGGTATCCCAAGAGAAGAGATGTGTGAATAATCATCATTTATATTATATTCTTCTTTGAAATAAAAAGAAATCCTTGAGCCCTGGCCAGTTTAGCTCAGTGGTTAGAGCATCAGACTGAAGACCAAAGAGTCATGGGTTCAATTCCCAGTCAAGGGCATGTACCTCAGTTGCTGGTTTGATCCCTGGCCCCTGTTGGGGTTGTGCGGGAGGCAACCAATTGATGTGAGAGAGACACATCAATGTTTCTCTCTCTCTCTCCCTCCCATCCTCCCTCCCACTCTAAAAATCAATGGAAAAATATCCTCGGGTGAGGATTAAAAGAAAATAGAAATCCTCGAAATGTCATTTTTCTCTTAGGATCCAATTGCTCACATGTTTTCATGCATGCACTGGGGTGGTTCTCAACCATACCACTGGTTACTTATTTACATCAAAATGATGCAGTCAGTGTCTGCCTGATTCATCATAATCTCACAAATGCCTAGAGCAGAAGCAGCATATTTTATTAAGCCCTCAATTAGTATGTGTAGACTTCTTGGTTTTTAAGTGGTCTTTACCATGAAGTCAACAGGTAAACCAGCAGAGATGGATGTGAACCCAGATCAGCAGCATCAGTAACTCTTGGTAACTTCTTAGAAATGCAAATTTCCAATGCTCATCTCAGACCTGTGAAGTAAGAAATCAGGATTAAGGGCCAATAATCCATGTTTTAACAAGCTCTCCAGGTAAATCTGATAGACAATAAAGCTAGTGATCCACTACTGTAGGTTATACTAAAAGCAAGTCTGAAACATATATAACCTATAACTAACTCCTGGAAGGGACGTTTTCCATTTAGCACTCTTTCTAATTCATCTTTAAACAGGTTCACTAAATGCTCCTTTTTTAGGCATTAGAAATATCTTCACACTTTGTTGTAGACCAAGGAAGGATTTAAAATAAGAGTAGCTTCCAGATTCCTAAACATTCACAAACCAATTGATTCAGAATCTCTGCAGGGTGAAGTTGGAGTAGCTGCATACTTAGTTTGAAGTTTCTTATGCAAAATAGATTTATAAGCACTCTGGCCTAAGACCCACTGTAGCCTGGGGAGTTATGCAACCGGACCCCAAGTTTGACCCCCTGTCAACACAAAATCCAAATTCAAGAGACAGATGCCAGTCACCTGAGAAGATGGGGGACTCTGTCACAAAGCCCACCTCAACATCTCACTGCAGGCAGAGGTTTTTATAAGGAGGGAGAGGGAAAGCAGAACAAAGAGAGCAAAGGGAGGGGGTGGAAAAGTTCATTCTAATAAGGATTTTGAAACTGGTCGAGTGACAGTCTAGTCTTCGTCATTTTGGTTCAATGTCATCCTGGTTCTATAGATGAAGGTCAGCAAGTCTCCTGGAACTGAGATGACTAAAGGTCAGAGTCTATATCTTCTGAAGTTAGTTCCTAGGATTCTTATACAGACATATTGTTTATCTACAAGCTACATATTACTCAGAGTCAGCATTTACAGAAACAATGTCCAAAGAATGGTGGGGTGGGTTACAATCTCCACAGTTGCAGTTACAGTGTGGCTAGTTTTTGCATTGCTTAAATCCAGGAGGGGAATTTTGTTTGTTTGCTTTGTAGCCACTGTTTGAGGTCACCTCTGCATTTTGGCTGCTAGCATCATATTTTACTAAATAAAAGAGAACTCAGCCCTGGCTAGTGTGGCTCAGTTGGTTGGAGCATTGTCCCATGCACCAGAAGGTTGTGCGTTTGGTCCTGGTCAGGGCACATGCCTAGGTTGTAGGTTTGATCCCTGGTCCAGGCCCATAGGGGAGCAACCAATCAATGTTTCTCTCTCACATCAGTGTCTCTCTCTCTCTCTCTGAAAGAAAAAAGACATCTCATCTTTAGAATCCCACAATTTCTCTACATCAATCCTTTGTTGTCAGTTACCTGATTTTAGGTTCCCCAGTGGAAAATGTTTTACTCTCTAGTAGTGAAGCACACTACAGTCATAAATGAAACTTGACATGGCACCACCAAAGAAGACCCCATTCATTATCTCATATATAAGATAGTTTTGTATTTTTCTCACAATTAAGACACTGACTCTCAATCAACTGTGTTATCAAAGTATCAGTAACTTCATTGTTTGGAGAAAGCAAAACTTTACTTCAAGGATACTACCAGAGGAGGAACAGAAATGGCGGCGGAGTGAATGGAATCTACACATACGATCTCCCAGGACCAAATGAGAATTACAACAAAAATAAAGACAAATCATCGGGAAAAAGCAACAGAAAAGCAGCGAGAGAGGATCATACAACCAGGGACACTGAATGAGCCTGGTAGGATTTGCGGAGGCCCGTGAAGGTGGCAGCCTGGGAGTCCACAGACAGCAGCGGCCTGAGCTGTGAGCAGCAGCAGCGCCCACCCTCGGGGTTAAGAACCCCAGCTGCTCCACAGAGCAGAAGGCCGGGACAGAGCGCTAAATAGCCACAGCCACTCACCTGGGGCTCCGGCAGAGGGAGGGCGGACTGGACTGGAACTCTGTGGGGACACCTGGGATTTGGAGGGTGCATAACTAGAGACAAAGAAGGTCACTACATAATATTGAAAGGGTCTATCCAACAGGAAGATATAACCTTCGTAAACATATATGCACCCAGTATAGGAGCACCAAAATATATTAAAAATCTTCTGGAGGACTTCAGAGGAGAAATCGACAGCAATACAATAATAGCAGGAGACTTCAACACCCCGCTGACATCACTGGATAGATCATCTAGACAAAAAATTAACAAGGAAACAGAAATTCTAAATGAAGCACTAGACCAAATGGATTTCATAGATATTTACAGAGAATTACACCTCAAAACTACAGAATTCACATTCTTCTCAAGTGCACATGGGACATTCTCAAAGATAGACCACATGATAGGACACAAACTAAGTCTCTACAAGTTCAAGAAGATTGAAATCATATCAAGCATCTTCTAAGATTACAACGGCATGAAACTAGAAATCAATTGCAACAAGAACATGCAAAGACATTTGAACACATGGAGGCTAAATAGCATGTTATTGAACAATGAATGGGTTACCGAGGAGATCAAGGAAGAAATTAAAAACTTTCTGGAAACTAATGAAAATGAACACACAACAACACAAAATCTATGGGATGCAGCGAAAGCAGTTCTGAGAGGGAAGTTCATAGCACTACAGGCCCACCTCAAGAAACAAGAAAAATTTCTAATTGACTACCTAACCTCACAACTTAAAGAACTAGAAAGCAAACAAAAAGAAAACCCTAGAGCAAGTAGAAGGAAGGAAATAGTAAAGATCAGAGCAGAAATAAACGACATGGAGACCAAAAAAAACAATTCAAAGGATCAATGAAACAAAGAGCTGGTTTTTTGAAAAGATAAACAAGATTGATGGACCCTTAGATAGACTCACCAAGAAACAAAGAGAGAGAACCCAAATACACAAAATCAGAAATGAAAGAGGAGAAGTAACAACTGACACCACAGAAATACAAAGGATCGTTAACAAATACTATGAACATTTATATGGCAACAAATTCAACAATCTAAGTGAAATGGACACATTTCTAGAAACACATAGTCTCCCAAAACTGAACCGGGAAGAGATAGAAAACTTGAACAGGCCAATAACAACGAAGGAAATTGAAGATGTAATCAAGACCCTCCCAGCAAACAAAAGGCCAGGCCCTGACGGCTTCATGGGGGAGTTTTACTGAACATTCAAAGAACTAACACCCATTCTCCTCAAACTATTCCAAAAAATTCAAGAAGAAGGAAGACTTCCAAACTCGTTTTATGGGGCCAGCATAATTCTAATTCCAAAACCAGAAAAAGAGACTACAAAGAAAGAAAACTACAGGCCAATATCCCTGATGAACATAGATGCCAAAATCCTCAACAAAATACTAGCAAATCGGATCCAGCAACACATCAAAAAAATTATTCACCATGGCCAAGTGGGATTCATCCCAGGGATGCAAGGCTGGTACAATATTCGCAAATCAATAAATGTGATACATCACATAAACAAAATGAAAGATAAAAACCATATGATCATATCAATAGACGCTGAAAAAGCATTTGACAAAATCCAGCACCCATTTCTGATAAAAACGCTCAGTAATTTGGGAGTAGAGAGATCATATCTCAACATTATAAAGGCCATATATGAAAGACCTACCGCCAACATCATACTCAATGGACAAAAACTAAAGCATTTCCCTTAAGAACAGGAACAAGACAAGGATGCTCACTTTCACCACTCTTATTTAACATAGTACTGGAAGTCTTAGCCACAGCAATCAGACATGAAGAAAAAATAAAAGGGATCCAAATTGGAAAGGAGGAAGTGAAACTGTCATTATTTGCAGATGACATGATACTGTACATAGAAAACCCTAAAGACTCCATCAAAAATCTACTAGACTTAATAAATGAATTTGGCAACGTACCAGGATACAAAATTAACGTCAAGAAATCGACGGCATTCTTATACACCAATGATGAACTCACAGAAAGAGAAACTAAAAAAACAATTCCATTTACCATCGCAGCAAATAAATTAAGATACCTAGGAATAAACTTAACCAAAGAAGTAAAGGAACTATTTGCAGAAAACTACAGGACATTGAAAAAAGAAATAGAGGAAGATATAAAAAAGTGGAAGCACATACCTTGTTCATGGATTGGAAGAATTAACATCATTAAAATGTCCATACTACCCAAAGCAATCTATAGATTTAACGCAATCCCCATCAAAATACCAATGACATATTTCACAGAACTAGAACAAATGCTTCAGAAGTTCATATGGAACCAAAAGAGACCCCGAATAGCTACAGCAATCTTGAAAAAGAAGGACAAAGTAGGCGGGATCACAATACCAGACATCAGGTTATACTACAAAGCTACTGTAATCAAAACAGCCTGGTACTGGCACAAGAACAGGCACATAGCTCAATGGAATAGAACAGAGAACCCAGAAATTGACCCAAAACATTATGCTCAATTAATATTCGACAAAGGTGGCAAGAGCATACAATGGAGTAAAGATAGCCTCTTTAATAAATGGTGTTGGGAAAATTGAACAGCTACATGCAAAAAAATGAAACTAGATCATCAGCTTACACCATACACAAGAATAAACTCAAAATGGATAAAAGACTTAAATGTGACTCATGAATCCATAAAAATTCTAGAAGAAAATGTAGGCAACAAAATTTCGGACATCATATGCAGCAGAATCTTCACTGATATATCACCTAAGGCAACAGAAACAAAGGAAAAAATGAACACATGGGACTACATCAAACTCAAAAGCTTCTGCACAGCAAAAGAAACAACCATCAAAGTGAAAAGGCAACCCACTGTATGGGAGAGCATAATTGCCAATGATATATCAGATAAGGGATTAATTTCCAAAATATATAGAGTGCTCATACATCTCAACAAAAGGAAGACAAAAAACCCAATTAAAAAATGGGCTGAGGAACTAAATAGACAACTCTCCAAACAGGACATACAAATGGCCAAGAGACATATGAAGAAATGCTCAACATCAGTAATCATCAGAGAGATGCAAATTAAAACAACAATGAAGTATCACCTCACACCTGTCAGAATAGCCGCCATCAATAAAGCATCACACAACAAGTTTTGGCGAGGGTGTAGAGAAAAGGGGACTCTAGTACACTGCTGGTGGGAATGCAGACTGGTGCAGCCACTATGGAAAACACTATGGTGTTACCTCAAAAAATTAAAAATTGAATTACCATTTGACCCAGTGATCCCACTCCTAGGAATATACCCTAAGAAGCCTGAAACACCAAACAGAAAGAATATATGTACCCCCATGTTCATAGCTAAGATCTGGAAACAGCCCAAGTGTCCACCAGTAGACGAATGGATAAAAAAGCAGTGGTACATATACACAATGGAGTACTATGCAGCTGTAAGAAAGAACGATCTCTTATCCTTTGAGATGACATGGGAGGACCTGGAAACTATTATCCTAAGTGAAACCAGCCAAGCAGAGAAAGACAAATATCATATGATCTCACTTATTTCTGCAATATAATAAACATAACAGTCTGAGGAACAGGGTAGTCCCAGAGATGTGGAAGTAGGGTACAGACTGACAATTGCCAGAAGAGGTGGTGGGGGAGGGGAGCGATGAACCACAGAACTTGTACGCATGTACTCATAACCAATGGACATGGACAACAAAACTGGGTATGGGGCAGGGAGGGAGGGGGAGGAGGGTGACAATGGGGGGAAAAGGAGAAACATCTGTAACAAAAATAAATTAATAAAAAAATTTTTTTTAAAAAAAGGATACTACCAGAAATCTTATTACCAAATTTATAAGCAAGAAAAACAAAAAGCACTTAATTACAGGTACAGAGAAATGAGCCCTGTATGAAATAAAATTCGGTAAAGGCTGCTGACAATGTAGCTTGGCTTATGAAACACTGCATCTCTAATTGTGAGAGTCCAGTGGGCTGCATCCACCCAGGGGCCTGTGGATAATAGTTATAGGATTCTGAAAATGTATGAAGGCAAAGAAAGGCAATTGGGAAAACTGACTCCATGCTCCGGAATAAGACCTGAATGCATTTTACAGTTTGTGATGAAAGATTCCAAATAGGAAATCACTGGGTATATGTGAAGACACCTAAAGTTTGGAACTGGAAAGCAGCTACAGAAGGGGTATCATGCCCTGGAGTGGCAGAAGATGAAGATTGTTCTTTCTAGGGAAAGGAAAAGGGCAAGGGAAAGGGAAAGGGAAAGAAATGATTGATCAGATCTCTTAGAGGTGGAGGTACTATGGGGTAAAACTTTCCTTCTCCAACTGTGAGAGCAAAGCTGACTATACAGCCTAGTGTGGAAGCCCAGGGATTAAAAAAAAAAAATCCTTACCCAAGGATACTTTTTGCATTGATTTTTAGAGGGAGTGGAAGAGAAGGGAAGGGGGGAAAGAGAGAGAGATAAACATTGATGTGAGACAGACATATTGATTGGTTGCCTCCCTCACATGCCCTGACTGGGGCAGGATTGAACCTGCAACCCACTTACATGCCCTTGATCAGGAATCAAACCTGCGACCCTTCAGTGAGCCAGACCCTGCTCTAACTATTGAGCCACGCCTGCCAGGGCGAGCCCAGGGCTTCTTGTTGGTGGAAGTGAATGGGGAGAAGGTCAGAGTTTCAGAAACTCTGATATGAGGCTGGAAACAGTGCTGATAAGGAGAGATCCTGGCGGAGTGGGAATGGGGTTGTCTGGCTGGGGTTGAGTGGGGCTCAGTGGCCATGTGTGCACCCTTGAAGGCAAAGTAAGATCTGTCGCTACCTGATAAATGGTTGTCATGCTGCTCAGGGCCCTGCCTCTGTTCCCAGCTTCAGTGTGGATTTCCTATTTCATAGCAGCAAAGCATGGCAGGTATACTGATTATTTTCCTGGGCATTCAGAGCTCTGGAGCTTGAAGTCTTCCTGGATTTACTCCCCAGGTCTGTTGAATGTTTATCTGAAAGCAGTCTTTAGACACAAAGTCCATTCAAATAGAAATAAAGCAGAACCTTTGGATTTAGGCTAAAACTGCTCTTTCAGGCAGATGCGGGGACCAAATGCCTGACTCTATCCTTCCTGGTTCTTATGTCCATAAGTTCCTTAACTCATCTAAGAATGTAGTCTAAGCAAATTCCAGTTCCTCAATGAGATAGGATGCAAATTTTTCCTTCACCCTCATTTCGTCTTTCTCTTCTTTTATCCTGTTATCATTTGGTTAGAGTTATATTTTCTGCACCTATAAAAAAGTTGCTTTTCTCTCTGTCAGTTTCAGAACAATACAAATTTAGGTTCTGGAAACATATACTTTGATATATATATTTCTTGCTCTGCATGATTCCCACATACATGAAGTTCAGTTACCTCCAGTAAATGACACCAGTTTCTCAACAACACAGTTTAAATTTCTATTGCCACAGCATATTTATCGAATAATTACAAAGTATATAGTTTGTTGCTAGCTTTTCAGTCCACAAGTCACTCCTAAAAAGCAGATGCCAATCATGGTCAGGGACCTTCACATCCTTTTTAAAGGCCGTCAGAAATTGGTCACTGCACACCTGTTACTCAGTTCGCACACAGAAAGCACAGTATGTGGTTGTGTTACCTGCTGGTTTCCCAGCAGTGCAGAGACAATGTAGGCGAAGCAGTTTAACTTTTACAGCACTGCTACTGTTACTGGTTTTCTCTTGGGTACTTGAAAATGTGAACATTTGCTTTATACCACCAAACACAACTTCATTAATCCAGCCAATGGGCCAAGGAGGTGTTTTAACTTTTAAAGCTGATTTTCTTATATGGACTTTAGGGACAGGCAGTTGATACTGCAGCTGGAGATCATGTAGTGTTAGCTGAGTTTGGGGAGACATGTGTCATAAAGTATGCAATTAAAAGCATATAAGCATTATGGCAGGAGGTAAAATGGGTAATACCTGCACAGTAGGAAATAACTTTTACTTCACTGTGCAAATAACTCTGCAGGTTTCAAATCAAATGTAAACAGAGCTAAGATAGCTCCGTGGGAATGCGGAAACGGCTGCAGTTCCTAGATAAGCAACCAGAACCTGGAGAAGGTGGTCGTGAGGAAGGGCTTGTGGTGAAAGGATGAAGAGGTCCCAGAAGAGGTGACTCTGGCAAATTCCATCCACATTAAAGGAATTCTCATAGGTCTTTCATGACATTAAAAACACAACCGCTAAAATGGTGGTTAAGTTGATCCAAACTTAGAAAGGAGGACGACAGTTCTCCAAAGTAATAAAGACGCTCAGTCCATGTGACGAATTGGATAAGCACTGTTCAAACAGTTCTTAACAAACTTTTTTACAAGGAAATAAAGCGCTTTAACTTTCAATGTCTCTAGTATTTTAAATTATGGTGTGCTAAATAAATATTAGTTTTTAATGTACCTATGCAGTTAGAATGAACAGTAAGAGAATATTTAATGTTTTAGCAAAACATTTGAAAGGTCACAGAAAACAATTTTTCCTATTGATTACTAAGATTGCTTTTCATGGTTTTAGCTTGCAAAATCATTTTATGGTTTCTACTACTGTGCAAAGGGAAGATTGCCATGTATTTATTTATTTAGCAACTATTTGCCAAACACTTGACAGTGAATAAAACAAAGTCTCAACACTGATAAATAAATTTAAAATATGTCTAGGGATTATAAGAGCTATAAAGAAAAGTAAAGTTGAATGATGGGACAGAGTTCAGGGCAAGGGGGTGGTATCCTATTTTTGTATGTGGTCCCTGAGAACCTGTCTATAAGGTGAGGTGAGCATAGGCATGCAGATATGTGGAGGAAGACAACTCCAGGCAAAGGAAATACTAAGCATACT
This sequence comes from Tadarida brasiliensis, assembly GCA_030848825.1. Classification (NCBI taxonomy): domain Eukaryota; kingdom Metazoa; phylum Chordata; class Mammalia; order Chiroptera; family Molossidae; genus Tadarida; species Tadarida brasiliensis. Next base: position 26,867,176 of record CM061267.1, on the reverse strand, counting down.
ACCATCCTGTCTTATATTGATGATTCTAAAAATGTTTCTCAGTAGCTCAGGAGCCAGGTGTTGGTAAAGCCTTAGACAGTAATTGTAAAGCTGCTGCTACATTTAGGGCTACATAGAATGGTCACCAAATGATGAGCTCTAAACAGCTGGGCCTTTAGACCACTGATTCGTTTTCTGCCTTTAAATTTCCTGAAAAACGCATTGATTCAAATTCTGCTTGGTTTCCCAGTTAATAATTAAGCAGTTGAGAATGTTTAGTTTCTGCTACCCAAATCTTATCTGTTAGATGGCAAACATGCTAAGCATAACAATTCTTGCATTTATTATTTTTTAAAAAAACCTTCAATTAAAGTTCATATGTTTTTCTAGTTTTTTAAGGCATTTTTGATTCAAAGGCCTTAACTTGTGATTTATTCATTTCTACAAGGCCATGGACTTGGATTTTATTTTCATTGATGAATAACAATTGCTTTAAAGAGAAAAAGACTAGTGCTTAGTAAAATAGAAATGAAATACATGCCACATATTTGTGATCAAACTGCAGAAAAATAGTAGTCTTACGTATGTGCTAGAAAAAATTTTAAGTGTGTTTACTAGTTAAATCTTCAAACAATCTATAAATGTGTAGGATATGGTATAATAGTAAAGGATACTGTTATCTTTGCTTTGCAGATGAAGAATGACTCAGCTAGTAACTGGTATTAATAGATCTGGGATTTGAACCTAGGCAGTGGGATTCCAGGGCCTTTATTCTTCTTCTTTTTTTTTTTATCCTCACCCGAGGACATTTTTTCATTTTTTGTTCAGATAGAGTGGGAGGGAGAGAGAGGAAGAGAGAGAGAGAAACATCGACGTGAAAGTGACACATCGAGTGGCTGCCACCCGCACGACCAACCAGGGCCGGGGACAAACTGCCACCGAAGTACATGCCCTTAGCGGGAACCGAACCCAGGTCTCGAACCCAGGTCTCTTTGAACCGCAGGCCGACGCTCTAACCGCTGAGCCAAACCGGCCAGGGCCAGGGCCTTTATTCTTAATCACTATACTGGACTGAATCAAAGGACCCAATAGTATCAGAAAGCATGTTAAACAGAGCAGGAGAAACAGTTAAGTGGGCATTTCGCCAGATGGACTTCATCACCCCTGCAGTTGTTGCACAAGAATCGTTTTGCTGCATACAAGATCCATTCAAGCGGAATAGTGACTATTACTTTGGTGTACTTTTGCTGGATGTATGTAATTGCTGTATCAAGCATATGTATAACTTTAGTAGATACTGCAATATATTCAAGTGGCTGACAAAATTTATCTTCCCTCAGTAATAAATGAGAATCCCAGTTTTCCACAAGCCTTGCCAACCCTTGGAGTTAGTTTGTGTTTGTGTGTATTTAATTTTTAGCTATTCTGGTTTTGTTTAGTAGTATTCCACTCTGATTTTAATTCGTTTTTCTCTAACGGATAATGACATTCAGCCTCTTTCCATGTTTTGGGGCACTTAGATATCTCCTTTTGTAAAGAATCTGTTGAAGTGTTTTATCCATTTCCTAAGCTAGTTCTTTTTGTGACCTGTTTGAGATATCTTTGTCCACCTTAAAGACATGAGGATATTTTCTGTGTATATCTTAGGTGAATGTTATTTTATCTTTCACATTTAATATATATCTGGGATTGATTTTTGAGTGCGGTGTGAGGTAAGATCATGATCCTTTATATACCATGTGTACACTGTTATGCAATTAACTCAGCAATATTTATTAAAAAAAAACAAAACACTGTCCTTTTTGCTCTATTCTTGTCTTAGTCTGTTTGAGCTGCTATAATAGAATACCATAGACCAAGTGTCTCATATACCACAGAAATGTATCTCTTACAGTCCTGAAGCTGGGAAGTCCAAGATCAAGATGCTGGTAGACTCAGATCTGGTGAGAGCCTATTTCATACTTCCACAGATGGCTGTCGTCTTGCTGGGTCCTCACATGGTGGAAATGGCAAGGGAGTTCCGTGGAGTCTCCTTTATAAGAGCACGAATTCCATTCATATAGGCTCTATTCTCGTGACCTGATTACCTCCCAAAGGCTCCACCTCCAAATACCATCACATTGAGTTTTCAAAAAATGAATTTTTGGGGGACATAGTCTATAGCAACTTTGATTTGTGACATTTATTGTAAATTAATGTCTATGTGTCAATGTATTTCTAGGGCCTCTATTCTTCTCTCTTGATTTATTATTCTTTCTTATGCCACTCTCTTTTAACCGCTGTCACTTTATATTAAGTACTGATATCTGTTAGTATTAGTCCTCTTTTTCTTCTTATTTTAGCTCTTCTAAGCCTTTTAATTTTATGTAAATTTTAGAACCAACTTGTCCATTTCCATAAATAGCAAACAAACAAACAAAAACACTGCTGAGTTTTGAGTATTGGGATTATACTAAATCTATAAATCAATTTGGGATGAATTGAAATCTTTATACCATTGAATCTTTCACTAAACGAATAAAGCATATGCCTCCATTTATTTAACAATTAATTTCTGGACCTGGGGAATCCCACAATACCCAAAGGCAGAAGGTAGAGCCAAGTGTTTAGGACACCAGAGATGGGAACTAGAAAGCCAAGATCTGAGGGCACATTCTGACTCTCAGGGGCCATTGAATTATCTTTCCTCTCTTTCAGTTACCCACTTGTCCTGTATTTCAGGCTGTGTCTTTGAGTTGCTCATATTGTCTGTAGTCATTATGACTGCCCAGGTGCCATAGGTTTTTCAGCTCAAGTACATATTCCCAACAAATGACAGATTTTGTCTCTTAGTTCAAATTGAGATAGAACATTTAATTATTATTAAAACGTCAGTGGATTGTTTGTCTTGGGCAGGGTGGGTGGTAGGAAGAGACCTGTGAGAATAGGAAGGTCTCTGGAAGGAGAGAAATTTATGAACTGCTGTTGACTATTTAGACTGTGTCTGGAAAAGAAAAAGAAACCCACTTTTAAAAGTTTATCTTTGGACTCAGTCTTTGGACCTTTGTGATTCTCATAAAGATGTGTGATTTTCACTCTTCAGTACCTATTGCACTTACCAATCCAATGTAGCGGATCCAAGCAGATACCAGAGTAAGACAGACAGACTGTAATGCAGCGGATCCAAGCAGATACCAGAGTAAGACAGACAGACTGTAATGCAGCGGATCCAAGCGGACACCAGAGTAAGACAGACAGACTGTAATGCAGCGGATCCAAGCAGATACCAGAGTAAGACAGACAGACTGTAATGCAGCGGATCCAAGCGGATACCAGAGTAAGACAGACAGACTGTAATGCAGCGGATCCAAGCGGATACCAGAGTAAGACAGACAGACTGTAATGCAGCGGATCCAAGCGGATACCAGAGTAAGACAGACAGACTGTAATGCAGCGGATCCAAGTGGATACCAGAGTAAGACAGACAGACTGTAATGCAGCGGATCCAAGCAGACACCAGAGTAAGACAGACAGACTGTAATGCAGCGGATCCAAGCGGATACCAGAGTAAGACAGACAGACTGTAATGCAGCGGATCCAAGCGGACACCAGAGTAAGACAGACAGACTGTAATGCAGCGGATCCAAGCGGATACCAGAGTAAGACAGACAGACTGTAATGCAGCGGATCCAAGCACATACCAGAGTGAGGCAGACTGCATTGGGACTTGCACTTCACTTACTGCTCGGGTGTTTTGTAGTTTAGTTTTCAAATCCATAAAATGAGGATGAAATTATTTGGGGGAAGATAAGAAATAGTACATGAACGGATTTTAATATAATATCTAGCATACAACAGCACTAAAAAATGTTGTTTTGTTAAGGCATCTCAAATGGTTGGTTCTAGACCTTGGCCCTTAGTCCGGTTCCTTGGAAGATCCTCCGCCTTTAACTCTCTCTGATAGTTCCTGTCATCATCTGCACTTGATTAACATGCTGCCTCTCTCCATTTCTCAGCTCAGTTGAGATAAAGCAAACGCTTTGGAAACAGACTGGAACCATTATTCCATCTCTCTATAAAACCACTGTTTATGTTCTCACAGAATTTGGTTTCTACTCTTTTTTTTTGCACATTATGTTGCTGTGCATTTAAAAGAGTGTAATAAAACCAGAAAAGGCAAATAATGCACATGTTTGAGGTCAAAGATGGCATGAAAAAAGGGCTGCTGGATCGCTTGGTCTGACTCAGAGTAGCCATTCTTAGGTTGCTGTGGTTCAAACTGGGTTTCTAATTGCAGTCCTCCTGAACATGGGTTTTTCGTGTCTGACTTTTCTTAAGTCTTTCCCCCCACCTCGGTTTAACCCAGCTTCTATCCTCCATCAAGCTATCAGGCTACACCCTCTTGTTCTTTGTGGGCATAAGGACCTGCTGTTTACTTTGAGAACATAGTCTTCAGACTTCAGGCCAAACAGAATTTTGGTTATTCTAGACACTGTGTTGTCTCTTTTCCCCCTCTCTTTCCTGCTACCCAAATCTTTTCTTTTAGTCTCTTGGATTCATTGATTATTTGTATGTTATAATTATGCATATTTCTCTACTTTTTCCTAACATCTGAACTTTAAGTATTCTTTTTAATGTGTAGCTCTCTATAGGTTGGAACAAATTAATATCTATAGAATGTCTTCACTAACCTAAGGTTAAGGATCATAGTATATTATTGTAAAAAGTGATCTTAGAAGTAATCTAATCCAACTGTCTCATTTTACAGATATGAATATTGAGGTTCATTTGGTGTACTAATTTGGATAGGCTGCTGTAAAAAATAGACCATAAAATATCAATGGCTAAACACCGTTCGTTTATCAGTCCTGTGAAATCGTTTAGTTCAGTAGGGTGTTTTTCTTCTCCACACAATCTTTAAGACCCAGACAGATGGTAGCTATGTCATCCTAAAAATAGTCATTTCAGGATCAGCCTAATGATTACTATCCCAGTGATCCAAAAGAAGGCAAGAGCTAGGAGTAGCCCAGTGAAACATGTTTTATGGTCGGAAGTGGCCCATGTCACTTCTCACACCGCACTGGAGCACACATAGTCGAAAGGCACGTTTGACTCACTGCAAGGCTGGCTGCATGGCCGCAAAGAGAGAAAACATATTCTGGGAGACAGTTAGTGGTTTCTGCCACAATGACCACAGGTCACACAGTTAATGATGTTCCCTGAACACAAGTACATATAAATAAATGCAGCGATTCAAAAAATTCCATGTTTTAAGGAAAAAGATACATTCTTATTAAATATGCATGAGAAAGGTAAAAGATGGAGGGTGGAGAATGTTTTCACTTCTATGGGCTAGGATTCTGAAAAAAATATAATAGCATTCCCTCAACACCCATCTGGGTATCAGGTTCTTCATACACATGCTTTCCTTTGATCATCCCAGAAACCTGAGTGGTTGCCATTTTCATTCCTATGTTTACAGGGAAAGAAACTGAAGTGCAAACAACTTCAACTCTTTCTTGAGGTCATCTATTTATTAGTAATTAGAGCAAACATTTCAGTTCAGGGATGTTGATTATAAAGCTGATGTCCATTTCACTAGATCATTTAAATTAAAAAATAGACAAATCCTGAGAGTCTATAAACTGTGTCAACACCACATTTTTCTTATTTGGTTTATTTTATATAACTATGTAATTGAAGCTTCTGAAAATGTTTCCATATATATATTTTATGTATATCATAATCCAAATACAACCTGTAGGAAAATATCATAAGTAAAATTTACTGATAAGCATTTGAGATGGAGAGATACCTCCCAAAATGTCATAATTTAGACAAAGTATAAAATAATAAAATATATGTCATGTATATTTATATTTTATATATAATATAGATATTACTATTCACCTAAAAATATTTATTGGCCCTTTTCTCAGCTGCTGCTGAGTTGCTTGGTCTTTCTGGAGACCTTAAGGTTGTGTAGAGGGGAGGACCTAATGCCATCTGCCTAGCAGAACCATGGTTGGTGGCCACCAGCCCGCCATTTGCCTGCAACCTAACCAGGCTCCAGTCTCACTTACATTTGTGCTCATTTGGGCCAACAGAGGAGACCGTCACAGGGGATAAAATTGACACCTTCAATAAAAAACCGGAGTAAATGCTGAAACTTTCTGGCCAGGCTTGTGTGCAAGTCTATCCAACCTCTGCTTTTACCTCTGCATGGTACAGGTATAAATTAGTCTCTTTATTTGTTTTTCTGGGCTCATCTGTCCTCTTTGTTCCAATTTTCTCAGTTTTTATCTTAGCTTCATTTTTGTGTATATGTTATATAAAGATCCCCAAGTCATTTGAGGAATAAAGTGAAAAGGAAGTAAGTGGTGTGTGTGTGTGTGTGTGTGTGTGTGTGTGTGTGTGTGTGAAATGGGCAGATGAAAGAAGGACAACAAGAGAAGAGTAGAGAGAAGAGAAGGTGGAAGAATAGCAATTATTTGTGTTAGGGATTTATTCTGTGCTTTCCCCGCTCTGCTATGAACTTCCATTACTCTGTCACTAGCCCTTCTTCTCTAAATGTATAAAACAAATCTCAGTGATTTGTATACACTGACTGCTACAACTCATTCAAGGAAAACATACATTGAAGTAGAATATGTATTCTATATCCATCCAACTGTGTCTATCTCTATCTATCTATCTATCTCTCTATCTATCCGTCATCATCTATCGTCATCTACCTATCTATCATCTATCATCATCTATCACAGACCCAAGGTGCACCTGTTAGTTGAATAGACATGCCTATCTCCCAACTTTGTATATGATTTTCTATGTATATTTGCTTGTATCCAGAAGGCTACTGCTGATTTTAGATTTTTTATCTGTAGAAGGAAGAAACATTAACTATTGTCATCAGCTGACTTTCTAGGAAAAACCCTGTGGTATGTTTCAGTGAAGAGGTGATAAGATTTGTTAAATTATAATCCAAGCTGTCTTTAACAAGTTTCAACACAAACTATAAATAGCCAAGCAGTACCATCTGTTTCACATATTTTTGTGTCAGTGACATATGAGGAAAAAATTAAAGTTGCCAGCTCGAAGCACCTCAGGACTGTCTGCTGTCCCTTGCAGGCTGTGCTAACATATCTTCTGTTTCTGCCACAATCTTCATAAACTGACCAGCATTATCTATGGATAAACGAGATTCACCATAAGACTTATTTTCAGGAAGAAAAGTACATCCTTATTAAATGGATCTAAATATCAGCCCTGACCTTTATTTGCTGTTATGACCTTCACTATGTCTCCATATGGGAGTATAAATACAGGAGTTCCCCAATTTACAAACAGGTTATCTTTCAAACTGCTTTCCTCCCACCCCTTAGAAATAACTGACAAAGTTATAAAGTATTCAAAGTGTATGATGTGATGATTTGATATATGTACATACAGTAAAAGAATCCCTACAATAAAGTTAATTAACATATCCATCATCTCACATAGTTACTTTGTTTTTGTGTGTGAGAATGCTTAAGATTTACTCTCTTAGCAAATTTTAATTGTACAGTACAGTACTATCAACTATTGTTACCATGCTATACATTGGATCCTAAGAATCTATTTATCTTATAACTAAAATATGTACTCTTGTACCAACCTCTCCCCATTTCCCCTGCCCTCAGCCTTGTGTAACCATCATTCATTTCTCTCTGTTTCTTTCCTGCTTCTTTTTTATTTTTTTATTTTAGGTTCCATATATAAGTGATGCTATGCAGTATTTGTCTTTCTCTGTCTGGCTTATTTAACTTAGCATAATGTCCTCCAGTTTCATCCCTCTTGTCCCAAATGGCAGAATTTTCTTTTTTTTTAAACAGTTGTTCCTATGGGAAATCATACAGTAATTAATAAATAATAATGAAACAATAAACTGTGTCACATATTCATAACTGTAAATCTACTTTTGCCCCACCCTGTGTGTGTGTGTTTTTCTTTATCTATTCATCTGTTGATAGGTTGTTTACATACCTTGGCTATTGTGAATAATAGCCAGAATATGTAATGAACACGGGAGTATAAATGTCTCTTTGAAATAGTGACTTCCTTTTCTTTGGATATATACCTAGACGTGAGATGGCTGGATTATACAGTTCTATTTTTAATTTCTTAAAGGACCTTTTAACTGTTTTCCATGGTGCTAATGAAATCAATGAGTTACTTACACATTTTGGATATTAACCCTTTATCAGAAATGTGGTTTACAAATATTTTTTTTCCACTCCATAGTTTGCTTTTTCATTCTGTTGGATTTCTTTGCTATGCAGAAGCATTTTATTTGATATAGTCCCACCTGTTTATTTTGATTTTATTGCCTTTGCTTGTCATGTCAAATCCAAAAAAAAAGTCATATATATATATATATATATATATATATATATATATATATATATTCAGTGTGTGTGTGTGTGTATATATATATATATATATATATATATATATATATATATATTTTTATATATACTGGTTGTATAGGAAATAGAAATGAATTTTGCTGTGTAAATTAAGTCAGAATTTGGTGGTTAGATTCCCAGATTTGATCATAGAAACTTTCCTCTTCCTCTCCCTTCTATTATTTGTCTCCTTCCAAATCCTACTATACCTTCTTTGCTAGCTTTGATTGCATGGAGTGGGATTTTAAAGCATCAAATGAAATGAGGTCAGATGGGGGAGGAGTGAGAGAGAGCTGTGTTTACATGCAGTGGCACTGAGCTGCAGGATGGGACTGTACGCAGTGGAGGAAACGGCAGGGGCTGTAGGGAATCCTATATGCCTATTGGCACAGCCTTTCATGTAAACACTGCAAGTTTGCCTCACATACTCTGAGGATCGCCTCTACTGTGTCGTGGAACTTGGCACATAACGTTCATTGTAATGGAATTTCTCTGCACTGCTCTATCTCCTTGTCTAGAGTCTAATACTACTGTCACATCTCAGCCTGTCCTGTGCAAGACTGCTGCAGGAGACACCTCATGTGCTAGGTATAGAACTACAGGTTACTGTGATTCAAAGAGTGAGTTTTTCTTTACTTTTAAAATTAAATTTGATTTGGTTTTGGATTAATTAATACATTAAGATGGGTTAACATCCAAAAGGAAGAGAAGGCTATTATAGTAAAAATCTCCATTCCATTCCTTCTCTTTGTCTCTCTCTCTCTCTCTCTTTTTTGTTTTTTTTTGTTTTTGTTTTGTTAATCCTCACCTGAGGATATTTTTCCATTGATTTTTTTTTTTTCCGAAGAGACTGCAAAAGAAGAGGGAGAGGAAGACACATTGATGTGAGAGAGACACATCAATTGGTTGCCTCCTGAATGACCAGGAACAAACAAGCAACCCCGACAGGGGCTGGGGATTGAACTTGCAACCCAGGTACGTGCCCTTGCCTGGGAATCAAACGAACCCTTTGGTCAGCAGCCAATGCTCTAACCTCTGAGTTATTTACTTTTACTTTTTGGTAATCCTCACCTGAGTATATTTTTCCCATTGATTTTTAGAGAGAGTGGAAGGCAGGGGGAGAGAGAGAGACATCAATTGGCTGCCTCCTGCCCTCATTGCCACCGGGGTGGGATCGACCTGTAACCCAAGCATGTGCCCTTGACTGAGAATGGAGCCCAAGGCCCTTGGGTGTGCCAGCCAACGCTCTAACCATTGGGATACACCGGCTGGTTGCAGTTTTAAAAACTGAGTTTGGAAAGTGCCTTTATTTTCTTAAATATTTTTTTTCTGCTATATTCTCTCCTTTCTTCCTCAGACTCCAGTAGATTGTGTTTGATGTTAGATTGCTTTATATTTTCCCAGAGGTCATTTGGGCTCTGTTTATATTTTTAGTTTTTTTTCTCTTTCTCTGCATTTCACTGTGCATAATTTCTTTAGATTTAACTTTAAGATCATTAACTGTTATATATAAGATACATTATGGTTTATACTGACTCTTGATAATTCCAGTAAAATTCAGGACTAGATATTTTTCTACTTGACTTTTGTGATCTTTTATATGTATCTGTTTTCTCTCATGGTGAAAATCCTCGTTAATTATTTACTTTGTCTCACAATATACATACTAGTCTCAAATGCTACCATGCCTATAGGATGTTCTTTAAATATAGTTTAATATTCTTTTGCAGACCTTTTCTATTCTTACAGTACCTACCACTAGAAATGTACACTCAAATTACTGTGTTTCAAAGGCACTTGGTGTGGTGTTGCCACCAGCAGGTGCAGTTTCATTTGTTTCACTTTGCTTCAAATATTTAGGGATTAAAAAAAATATTTGTTTTATAAGTAACTAGAATATTTACACAGGTTCAGGCCTGGTCAGTGTGACTCAGTGGTTAGAGTGTCAGACCGAGCACTGAAGGATCTCGGTTTCACTTCCTGGTCAAGGGCGTGTATCTGGGTTATAGGTTTATTTATTTATTTATTTATTTATTTATTTATTTATTTATTTATTTTTATCCTCACCCAAGGACATTTTTCCATTTTTTACTCAGGTAGAGTGGGAGGGAGAGAGAGGAAGAGAGAGAGAGAGAAACATCGACGTGAAAGGGACATATCGAGTGGCTGCCTCTCGCACGACCCAACCAGGGCCTGGGACAAACTGCAACCGAGGTACGTGCCCTTAGCGGGAACCGAACCCGGGCCTCTCTGGACCGCAGGCTGACGCTCTAACCGCTGAGCCAAACCGGCCAGGGCTAGGTTTAATTCCTGGCCCTGGTTGGGGATCATTTGGGAGGCAACCAATTGATGTGTCTCTCTCACATCAATGTTTCTCTTTCTCTCTCTACCCCTCTCTCCTTCCTTCTACTCTCTCTAAAAAAAATAAAAAAAAAAATCAATGGAAAAAATATCCTTAGGTGAGGATTAACAACAACAAAATGTACACGGTTTCAAAGTCAAATCTACAAAATATCATATATACTAAGAAAATTAGTTTCTGCTTCGATCCCTTTCATTTTATTTCCTTTATTTCTTTATAGATAAATATATATAAATAAATTATGTCTTTTAATATTTTAAAATTTTTATTTATTGATTTGAGAGAGAGAAGGAAAGGGGGAAAGGGGGAGAGAGAGAGAGAGAGAGAGAAACATTAATTTGTTGTTTCACTTATTTATGCATTCATTGGTTGATTCTTGTATGTGCCCTGAATGGGTATTGAACCAGCAACCTTGTCATATCGGGACAACACTCAAACCAACTGAGAGACCAGGCCAAGGCCCTCCATTTTCTTAAATATAAGAAAATGTAGAAATATTCTCATATCCCCCTTTTAAGCTGAATAGTAGTATACTATGCATCCTTTTCTTTATTTTACTATTTTAATTCAATATATCCTAGAGATAACTGTACTATATAGAGAAAATCCTTTTTTTTCTACAAATTATTATTATATTTTACAGATGCATAATAATCTATTGAGTAGATGTGATGACCACAGTTTATTCAACCAGTCCCATAATCAGACACTTGGGTTATTTCCATTTTTGAACTATTATAGTAAAATGACAGTGAATTTTCTAAGCATATGTATTTTCATATTTTACCAGTTTATCTTTGGAGCAGTTTTCTGCAAGTGGAATTGTTGGCTTAAAGGGTAAATGCATATGTACTTTTTTGTTGTTGTTAATCCTCACCCAAGGATATTTTCTCATTAATTTTTAGATAGAGTGAAAGGGATGGAGGAAGGGGAGAGAGAGAGAGAAAGAGAGAGAGAGAGAGAGAGAGAGAGAGAGAGGAGAGAAACATCGATTGGTTGCCTCCAGATCGCACCCTGACTGGGGATGGAATCTGTACCTAGGTATGTATCCCAGCTGGGAACTGAACCCACATCCTTTCGGTGCACGGGTCAATGCCCCAATCAATTGAGCCACACCGGCCAGGACAAGAATACATTTTTATATTTAAAAATTACCACTTTCTCAAGGGCCATTTTTCTTTCAAATTTTTAGAAAATGGGGAAATTTCTATTTGTGAAGTCTGTTTTTCATGTATATACAAGAATATAATTTAAAAAGAAAAAAAAAAAGAGGACTCTTCTCCTGCCAGCATCTTGGGGTTTTCATTTACACGGCAGAGAACAAATTGTAAACCACTTTGCACGGTGTCCTAGCCCCAAAATGAGGGTTTGATTTACCATGTAATTTATTTCTGGTTCATATTTCTGTTCTGAACAAGCTTTTGGGTTTGAGGTTATAAACAAAATAATTTGACTGTTTACTTTTGGTTAAACAGATGGCATAAATATATGTTAGGAAAAAATCCTTTTTGAAGGATAAAAAGTAGGACAGTGGTTTCCAACATTATCAACATCTATTTATCTGACAAACATTTGATTCAATAGTACTGTAGAAACTCTTGGTCCCAGTCACAATAAAAAGTTATTTTTTTTCTAGTCAAAAGACTTTGGCTACCTTGACAAGATAGGTGCTTCTTTTTGCAGTCTTCCTCGAGTTTGACTTGGCCTGGATATTCAGACTTTGTTTTCTGTTGCTTTTATTTTGTTCTTCCTTCATTTGTTTAAATTTTATTCCCCATTTTCCTTCAGCTTCTTACTCAAAGACTTTTAAATATTTTCCCCACTTTTTAAAATTATTGATTTTTACTCTTTCCTGCTCTCATGTCTTCTTCCTTCTGGCTCGTCCTTGTTAACTCTGTATCTTCTTTTTATATCTTTGATTAAACATTTATGGTGCACATATTTTTAATTTTTGTTGTTGTTAATCCTCACCCAAGGATATTTTTTCCATTGATTTTTAAAGAGAAGGAAAGGGAGGGAGGGAGGGTGAGAGAGAGAGAGAAATATCCATGTGAGAGACACGTCTGTCAGTTGTCTCCTGAACATGCCCCAACAAGGACTGGGGATCGAACCTTCAGCCCTTAGGTATGTGCCAACGCTCTAACCACTGAGCAACACCGGCCAGGGCATGGTGCAGCTACTAAATGCCAAGGCCTGAACTAGACAGCAAGGTTATGTATGTAAACAAGGCAGAGTTCTTGCTCTGAAAGTGCTCATAAACTGATACTGATTTCAGTCACAGCCTATAAATATAGAGGGCATACGATTCTCTTCTGGAGACCATCGTCTCTTCCCACCTCCACAGACCTTGTTCCGACTTACCTTTCTACCTTATTTGCTACACTTTCCAGGAAGTGTAGCCTCCTCCTTTCTCCACTCCCAAAGCTATTTGGTGCCCGGCCTGGAGGCTCCCAAATCACATTGAAATTTCTCCATGAGGGCAGGAACAGCTCTCTATCATTAACTTTACAAAGTGATTACCCTACAAATTTCCCCATTTCCCCCCCTTTGCCCTCTCCATCCCACCTCATTAAAAAGTAGTTTTCACTGCTTTGAATATTCCTTGCACAAACCAATATTCGGATTATTAAGTAAATATAGAGATAAATGAGCAGTTGAATAAAAATAAAGATCTTTGATTAATAATCAAAATAAGGTTTTAATTATTTGACCTATTTGATCAGAAAGTATCTCCTTCTAGGACAGGTCTGTGCAAAATGTCAGGAGGTGTTAGTGAATAAAAATCAATTCTTGTGCAAAGCATTTGGCTTTAAGGCATTGCAACCCCCCTAAGAACCAACTATGAGAAATCATCTGGTCTAATTGCCATCTTCAAATTATAAGAAGTTTTCATTGGCCTGAATGTCTTTCTGAGCTTGACTGTGTAGGTCTGTCTCTGTGCTCTCCCTCCTGCCCCACTTCTCAATCTGTCCTTCTACCTGTATGAAAGGAGAGCCCATGGCAGCCCTGTGAACATCCAGTTCTTCACATTCACTTTATCCGTAACACTGATACTGTAACTGAGTAATAAGTGAGCAGAAAAAGTGAGCTTGTTTATCTGGCTTTAGATAAGGCACTTGACCTCTCACCAGCCACTATTCCAATTTTCTTTGTAGACATTTATACATTCTGAAAAAGTAAGCTTTTAAAGGACTAAATGGTTCATAAGCAAAGAAGGAAAACCAGTTTCAAAAGCGATGGCAATGCTTGAAAATGGGTGGAAAATGTACAGTTTCCAGTGGAATTCTGTGATTTTTTTTTAACATTGAAAGGAAAGTATTTGTAATAGGTGTATAAAAATGTGCAAAAGTAATTTTTTAAAATGCTTGTCTTTCAGAAATAGAATATTCTTTAATTTAAGCAAATGCTGAAATACAGGAATGTTTCAGGATGCCAGTGTGGTACTGTTATTTTAGATGCTCTTGGCGCCATCTAGTGACCAGAATAAGATTCATTCTGACCCATGTGCTTTGTACATTCAGAGACTTTACTCTGCAGAAACAGACTAGTGTAACCTCTACTTACACTGTGAAGTATCTGATACACTAAGGAAAATCATTGTATAACCTTGATGTACATTTAACATTATTTGAATAGTGCAGATACAGATTTTGCTGATCATTTCAATTGTACCTTTATCTCTGAAATGTTTATCAACCTCTGCAAATTTCTCTTCCTCAAATACATTTTGCATGCATTTCCCACTGAAGTCCATGGAAGGACAGAATACACATTTGAGATTAAAAATCGAACTGAAATGCACATCATAACATGGAAATTAGGAAGAAATTATGTTATTTAATTCTTTAGGTCTAGCATGTTGCAATACTTTCTTATGGAAGAAAAAGACAGGATGTTTTAGGAAAAAACCCTTGGTATGTGTGAATGATATTTCTATTAGAACACAAGCACATAAAAAAGGAGGATGAAGTTGTCTTTAAAAAGGTTGAAAAATATGAGAGAGAAGAGGTGCTGGATGTAAAAACATTTAATGTTTTGATTTCTAACATCACAAACACTTTCTTTACAAAGAGCTATTGAAATATAATAGCTCTTTATATGAGACAAAAATCTGTAGAAGTATAAATGCTTTCAGTCTCTTCTCAGATAAGCTCTATCAGGCATGAACCAGGGTTAATGTGTAGGTGACCTGCGCTGTTGGAACAGCAGGGGACCACCTGAGATCAGAGATCTTCCATTTGTTCCTTCTCCCAGAATAGGCTACTGAGCCAAGAGCTGTCTCAGGCACTTAGGCATTTTATTGGTGGTTTACCATTTTAGCACAAGTATAGCTATTTCTGTTCAAAATATGATCAGACAGGGACAATATGCCAATAGCTCTGTTGTAAATTTAGACATTTCCCCCCTATTTTAGAGGTACCTGCAGGTGGAGTAATGTAAATCCTTGTGAATTGGGTAAAGCAATCCATTAGAAACATAAATTTATAATCCAATTGTTTATCTCAGTCTAAACCCTTGTAATACTCATGGTTTAGAAAAATAAAATAAAACAAATAAACAAACATAAAGGAAAAATCTAGAAGTTTGGAAATCAGAAAAATTTTCTATTGAGACAAATATATCAGGAACATATAAATTCAGCTTTCTTTTATAACATAATTTTTTTCCTTTTTTTGATATATCTTTATTATTGAAAGTATTACAGATGCGCCCCCGCCCCCCATTTTCCCCATAAGATTTATTATTTAAAGCAATCAGGGCAAATATCTCTTTGGAAAAGTTCTGCCATTTTATAAATATTTCATTTAATGGTGTGTCTAGACCTTAATTATATATTTAAAAAAATTTTATTGATGATTTTAGAGAGAGGGAGAGGAAGGGAGAGAGAGAAACAGTGGTTTGTTGTTTCACTTATTCATGCATTCATTAGCTGCTTCTTGCATGTGCCCTGACCAGGGATTGACTCAGCAACCGTGGTGCGTCAGGACGGTGCTCTCGCAGCTCAGCGGCCCAGTCAGGGCTTCAACCTTACCTGTGTTAGCAAAAGTTCAGAAACCTTAGGGAAGTCTCTGTCATTTTCAAATCTGATGTTTATAATTTCTTTATTGGGGAAGATGTTACATTTCAAAATTAGAAGTGAGTTAACAAAATAAATGTATTCCTGAATGAGCTATTAATTGGCAAAACATTGTTGTAAGGTGAAAATGACATATAAGACTTTATCATTAACACAGATTGAAATGGGAGAGACTAAGTTCGTGATGGAAAGTGCAAGAGGGTAGGTGGGCAGAAAGGAAATTTGGAGGATTCCAGGATAAACTTCACCTGACTAGGAACCTTCTCCATGAGCAGCAATTTTGTTCATATCACCTATTAAATTGAGTGAATTGGTTTTGTGCCCTTTGATTGGGACTTTTCATAATGCATGGTTGGCTAGAGTCATATTCATATTTATGTCTGTAACGTTATAGCAATGACAGTATAAATACGATTTACATTGCAGGCTTAAAATGTTGATGATCAGGAAATATGATCAGACTTTATTTGATAAGCATTTACTCTCACTTTTCTGACAGAGTAATATTGTTGTTCAACATGGAAAGCTCTTACCACAAATACCACTGTAGTATTCACAATCAGGGCCAGCTATGTAATTTGCACGGCCCAGTGCAAAATGAAAATGCAGGTGATTTTGTTAAAAATTATTAAGAATTTCAAGATGGCAACAACAGAACATCAAACAGAGCAGAAGTGTGGAGCTCTCCTGAGTGCAAGGCCGGTGCGACTGCACGGACCGCACGCCCAGACGGCAGCCCGTTCCCCGGTAACTCTCATCCGTGCGTGGTTGGCTGTGATGATGAGTCTTTCGAGGTGGGTATCATGTCACTAAGCTTTAGCTCACAGTGCTTCCTCAGATCCTGGGGGAAAGGCCAGCAACAAGATAAGCTGGAGTCTCCATAAGAATCCATGCAGTCAGGTTTTTGTTCTCAGTCATGCCAAGCCAGGAGGGAGGAAAAAAAAATGGAAACATCAGCCAGAGAGTGAAGGAAACTGGGGGAATCAGAAATTGGGTTAAGGGTTGACAATTTGTGCAACAAGGTGTCAGGATTCAGTCCAATTTACAGGTAGGTAATGAAACTATGTTTTTCCACAGCGGAGAAGAAAGCCAATTAAATCTCAGCAGAACAAGACAGAGTTTGCATGTCCATCAGTTACCTGTAATTTACAAGGAATTACAAAATAATTCAAAGACAATGGGCAGGGCCAGAATCTAATAACCCAGAAAGGTGTGCAGAGCTTTCCACCAAAATAAAATTTTTCTCTGTAGCCCTAGCCAGGTGGCTCATTTAGTTGGAGCATCATCTGTTACACCAAAAAGATTCAAGTTTGATCCCTGGTCAGGGTGCCACAGGAGGCAACTGACGATGTTTCTTTCTGTCTCTCACTTTTCCCCTCTCTCTCTAAAAATCAATAAACATATGCTCGGGTGAGAATTTAAAAAATTTTCTCTTTCTCTTTACCATCACACCTGACCACTCTTTGATCAAAGACAGTCTAAAAAAAGAGAGAGAGAGAGAGAGAGAGAGAGAGAGATTCTTCTTCTTTTTTTAAATCCTCACCCAAGGATATTTTCCCATTTATCTTCAGAAAGAGTGGGAGGGAGGGAAGGAGGGAGAGAGAGAAACATTGATGTGAGAGAGACACATCGACTGGTTGCCTCCCACCAGGGCTGGGGACAGAACCACAACCGAGGTACAAACCCGCAACTCTTCAGTCCGCAGGCTGATGCTCCAACCGCTGAACCAAACCAGCCAGGGCGGAGATTCTTCTTGGTCAAAATAATGGTGATCTCAGTCTTATTATATTTTTCCTGATTATTTGTATAGGATGGTCATTTACTATATTAACCTTTATAAGTTTGTTTTGCAAGAAGTAAACATTAGGAATTCTAGATTTGACTTTAATTTAGGTTTTAATTAGTAACATCAACTCCCTTCTTATTTTAAAATATAGACTATATTTTAACAGAATATTTCATATTTGAGAAGATGGTACAGAGAGTTACCAGATACTATGCACCCAATCTGTTCTATTATTAACATTTTACAACCCTGGCTGATTTTGCTCAGTGGTTAGAGCATCGGCCCTTGGACCAGAGAGTCCCGGGTTCAGTTCCCACTAAGGGCATGTACCTCAGTTGCAGTCTGTCCCCAGTCCTGGTTGGGGTCGTGTGGGTGGCAACCACTCGGTGAATCTCTCTCACATCGATGTTTCTCTCTCTCTCTTCCTCCCCCTCTCTCTCCCGCTGTCTGAAGATAAATGCAAAAAAAAAAAAAAAAAAAGATAACACCTATCAAACGAGGCTTTAAAAAACAAAATTATTAACATTTTACATTAGTAGAGTAATTAGTAAACCTAAAGTTTATATTTTATTTTGTTGTGTTTGCCTGAAGTCAAGTGGTTATTGTCTAACAATTTTCTGTCTTTCTAGAATGCCCCTTATCTGTTTTTTTGGCTGTGAGAACAGACTTTTATTGGGGCTTTATTTATTTATTTGTTTGTTTGTTTATTTGTTTATTTGGTCTGTATTCATTGGCATTTCCAGGTAACTAGCTTCATCAGCTTCAAGTCTGTAGATGTTTGAGGCAAACAAAAACAAAAACACACAGCAGAAAAACCTCAGGAAAGTCATCACTGTATGGCTGCTTGACTCCCGAGGTCTCTATCTTGTCTGTCTTCTCTTTTAAAAGTTTGTTTGTTCTACATATAATATCTGGGTGTTTGTTTAGTTGTACTTAGTGGGAGAAATAAAGAAGAGTATGTATACTTCACCTTCCCCAAAGTGGAAGCTCTTTACTTGTTTCTTAAAAGTCCTTCTTAAAAGCAATTATCAAATTCAATACCCTATCAGGAAGGCACTTTGTCTGCTTTTTTCCGTGAGTCATTAAACATTTCTCATATTCCTTTATAAAACATAGAGGTCCTCTATGTTATATTTCATGTGCAAAATTAAAGATGAAAAATAAGAATTTAGTTTGCTATGGAAGGAATTGAGTTTTCACTTAAATCTACTTAAATTTTAGTTTGCAGTTTAAATCAATGACATACAACCACTGCACAGATCAGTGAATTGGTTTCTGTTCTCATCAGAGTAAGAAATGTACTGTATGAGGCAGGGATGCCCAAGGAATCACATTTTGATTAAATGAAACATGAAGCTTTTGCTTCCCTGCATCAGTGGAGTGACACACCACTCACGAGAAGCTATTCATGACCGTTCCAAAAGCAGTGCCCAACATCTGGTAGAACTCAGACATTTGCTAGGGACAGATACATGTGCCAAGTAATCTAGAATCAATTATCACCTTGTCAACTAAGTAAAAAGGACTTGAGTGCCCTATATTCACTCCTGTGGGTTCTCTGGAACAGTTAACCAAACCTCAATTTCATAAAATATAACTACCCACTCAGTAAACATAATAGTCAACTAGGTCATAAGACCATTTTGACCATATTGAAAATAACAAGTTCTTTCATTATGCAATAACTTTCAGGGTTTGTTTTATCATTTGAACTTAAAAAAAATTATAAATGGTTTTATACAAACTCTTGAAAATATTGAACATGGAAGTAATTTTCCATCTGTATTCATAAGAACTCAAATATTCACCCATTAAGGTCAGAAATTAATTGCTATAGGATAACATGTAGTGGTAAACATATTCTAAAGACAAGGATTTGTGTACAAAGAAAGTAGAGTAAACAGAAACAGTCAGACTATTATCACTATTAGTGTAAGGCAATATTTATGGACAGTTGTTTTTAAAGTATGAAACAGGCTACTAAGTTTACTGCAATAAAGGCAAAGGAAGAAGAGATGTAAGATAATTGTCGGAAAAAATTGGTTCTCTCAGTGTGGCCCCTGAATCAGCAGCATCAGCCTCACCCAGGAGCCAATTAGAAATGCAAGTTCTCTCCCTCCCAGCTCCCTGCTGTCCTCCACCCCCGACCTGCCCAGAGCTACTGATTCAGAAACTCTGGGGTAGAACTTAACAATTTGTGTTTAAACAAGCCCTCCAGGTAATGTCACAAACACATATGTTCACTGATAACAATATTTCATGTCAAGTGACAAAGAATTTTAAATATTTTTCCAATGAGTTCATAAAATGTGTTCCTTTTCATTAATTGGATTATTAATTGATCTAAGTCTATTCATTACTTTTCTTGTAAATTTATTTCTTTTTCCTAATGAATTATTGCTTTTTGGGATAATTTGATAGTTTTGTTAAAATTCATTTTTCATTGACACACTAATTACTATTGATTAAATTACTCATTTTATGTCCTTTGCTTTGTTTTTTATTTTTTATTTTCATTTATTTATTTTTCTTTTTTTAATTAATTTATTTTTGTTACAGATGTTTCTTCATTTTCCCCCATTGACACCCTCCTCCTGATCCCCTCCCCCCAGCATTGTTGTCTATGTCCATTGGTTATGCATACATACATATAAGCTCTATAGTTTATCTCTTCCCTCCCCCCCATCCCTCTCTTCTGAGGTTTGTCAGACTATACTCTACTTCTATGTCTCTGGGTCTATTTTGTTCATTAGCTTGTACTGTTCATTATAGTATACAAAAAAGTGAGATCATGTGATATTTGTCTTTCTCTGATTGTCTTGTTTCACTTAGCATAATACTTTCCAGGTCCCTCCATGTCATCTCAAAGGGTAAGAGATCTCTCTTTCTTACAGCTGCATAGTATTCCATTGTGTATACGGACCACGGGTTTTTTATCTACTCATCTATTGATGGACATGGGCTGTTTCCAGATCTTAGTGATTGTACATAGTGCTACTATGAACATAGGGTACATATATTCTTTCTGATTGGTGTTTCAGGCTTCTTAGGATATATTCCTAAAAGTGGGATTACTGGGTCAAATGGCAGTTCCATTTTTAATTTTTTTTTATATTAATTTACTTTTGTTACAGATGTTTCTCCTTTTTTCCCCCATTGACACCCTCCTCCCCCTCTCTCCCTGTCCCGTCCCCAGTTTTGTTGTCCATGCCCATTGGTTATGAGTACATGCGTACAAGTTCTGTGTTCATCGCTCCCCTCCCCCACCCCCTCTTCTGGCAATTGTCAGTCTGTACCCTACTTCCACGTCTCTGGGATTACCCTGTTCCTCACACTGTTATGTTCATTATATTCCAGAAATAAGTGAGATCATATGATATTTGTCTTTCTCTGCTTGGCTTGTTTCACTTAGGATAATAGTTTCCAGGTCCTCCCATGTTGACGCAAAGGATAAGAGATCGTTCTTTCTTACAGCTGCATAGTACTCCATTGTGTATATGTACCACAGCTTTTTTATCCATTTGTCTACTGATGGACACTTGGGCTGTTTCCAAATCTTAGCTATTGTAAATAGCGCTGCTATGAACATGGGGGTACATGTATTCTTTCTGATTGGTGTTTCAGGCTTCTTAGGGTATATTCCTAGGAGTGGGATCACTGGGTCAAATGGTAATTCAATTTTTAATTTTTTGAGGTAACACCATAGTGTTTTCCATAGTGGCTGCACCAGTCTGCACTCCCACCAGCAGTGTACTGGAGTCCCCTTTTCTCCACACCCTCGCCAACACTTGTTGTTTGATGCTTTGTTGATGGCGGCTCTTCTGACAGGTGTGAGGTGATACCTCATTGTTGTTTTAATTTTCATCTCTCTGATGATTAGTGAAGTTGAGCATTTCTTCATATGTCTCTTGGCCGTTTGTATGTCCTGTTTGGAGAGGTGTCTATTTAGTTCCTCTGCCCATTTTTTAATTGGGTTCTTTGTCTTCCTTTTGTTGAGTTGTATGAGCACTCTATATATTTTGGAAATTAGTCCCTTATCTGATATATCATAGGCAATTATGTTCTCCCATACAGTGGGTTGCCTTTCCACTTTGATGGTTGTTTCTTTTGCTGTGCAGAAGCTTTTGAGTTTGATGTAGTCCCATGTGTTCATTTTTTCCTTTGTTTCTGTTGCCTTAGGTGATAAATCAGTGAAAATTTTGCTGCGTATGATGTCTGAAATTTTGTTGCCTACATTTTCTTCTAGAATTTTTATGGATTCATGAGTCACATTTAAGTCTTTTATCCATTTTGAGTTTATTCTTGTGTATGGTGTAAGCTGATGATCTAGTTTCATTTTTTTGCATGTAGCTGTCCAATTTTCCCAACACCATTTATTAAAGAGGCTGTCTTTACTCCATTGTATGCTCTTGCCACCTTTGTTGAATATTAATTGAGCATATTGTTTTGGGTCAATTTCTGGGTTCTCTGTTCTATTCCATTGATCTATGTGCCTGTTCTTGTGCCAGTACCAGGCTGTTTTGATTACAGTAGCTTTGTAGTATAACTTGATGTGTGGTATTGTGATCCCTCCTACTTTGTCCTTCTTTTTCAAGATTGCTGTAGCTATTCGGGGTCTCTTTTGGTTCCATATGAACTTCTGAAGTATTTGTTCTAGTTCTGTGAAATATGTCATTGGTATTTTGATGGGGATTGCGTTAAATCTATAGATTGCTTTGGGTAGTATGAACATTTTGATGATGTTAATCCTTCCAATCCATGAACAAGGTATGTGCTTCCACTTTTTTATATCTTCCTCTATTTCTTTTTTCAATGTCCTGTAGTTTTCTGCAAATAGGTCCTTTACTTCTTTGGTTAAATTTATTCCTAGGTATCTTAATTTTTTTGCCACGATGGTAAATGGGATTGTTTTTTTAGTTTCTCTTTCTGTGAGTTCATCATTGGTGTATAAGAATGCCGTCGATTTCTTGACGTTAATTTTGTATCCTGCTACTTTGCCAAATTTATTTATTAAGTCTTGTAGATTTTTGATGGAGTCTTTAGGGTTTTCTATGTATAATATCATGTCATCTGCAAATAATGACAGTTTCACTTCCTCCTTTCCAATTTGGATCCCTTTTATTTTTTCTTCACGTCTGATTGCTGTGGCTGAGACTTCCAGTACTATGTCAAATAAGAGTTGTGAAAGTGGGCATCCTTGTCTTGTTCCTGTTCTTAAGGGAAATGCTTTTAGTTTTTGTCCATTGAGTATGATGTTGGCTGTAGGTCTTTCATATATGGCCTTTATAATGTTGAGATATGATCCTTCTATTCCCAAATTGCTGAGCGTTTTTCTCAGAAATGGGTGCTGGATTTTGTCAAATGCTTTTTCAGCGTCTATTGATATGATCATATGGTTTTTATCTTTCATTTTGTTTATGTGATGTATCACATTTATTGATTTGTGAATATTGTACCAGCCTTGCATCCCTGGGATGAATCCCACTTGGTCATGGTGAATAATTTTTTTGATGTATTGCTGGATCCGATTTGCTAGTATTTTGTTAAGGATTTTGGTATCTATGTTCATCAGGGATATTGGCCTGTAGTTTTCTTTCTTTGTAGTGTCTTTTTCTGGTTTTGGGATTAGAATTATGCTGGCTTCATAAAATGAGTTTGGAAGTCTTCCTTCTTCTTGAATTTTTTGCAATAGTTTGAGGAGAATGGGCGTTAGTTCTTCTTTGAATGTTCGGTAAAACTCGCCCGTGAAGCCGTCAGGGCCTCATTTTTAATTTTTTTGAGGAAACACTATATTGTTTTCCACAATGGCTGCACCAGTCTGCATTTCTACCAGCGGTGTACTAGAGTCCTCTTTTCTCCACACCCTCACCAGCACTTGTTGTTTGATGATTTGTTGATGGCAGCCATTCCAGCAGGTGTGAGGTGATACCTCATAGTTGTTTTAATTTGCATCTCTCTGATGATTAGTGACGTTGAGCATTTTTTCATGTCTCTTGGCCATTTGTGTGTCCTGTTTGCAGAGGTGTCTATTTAGGTCCTCTGCCTGTTTTTGAATTGGATTCCTTGTCTTCCTTTTGTTGAGCTGTATGAATACTCTATATATTTTGGAAATTAACTCCTTATCTGATGTATCATTGGCAATTATGCTCTCCCATATAGTGGTTTCCCTTTCCATTTTGATGGTTGTTTCTTTTGCTGTGCACAAGCTTTTTAGTTTAATGTAGTCCACTGTATTCATTTTAACCTTTGTTTCTCTTGCCTTAGGGGTTGTATCAGTGAAAAATTCTGCTGCGAGTGATGTCTGAAATTTTGTTGCCTATACTTTCATCGAGTATTTTTATGGATTCATGGGTCACATTTAAGTCTTTAATCCATTTTAAGTTTATTCTTGTGTATGGTGTGAGTTGGTGGTCTAGCTTCATTTTTTTGCATGTAGCTGTCCAATTTTCCCAACACCATTTATTAAAATGGCTGTCTTTACTCTATTATATGCTCTTGCCACCTTTGTCAAAATTTAATTGAGCATAATGTCTTGGGACAATTTCTGGGTTCTCTGTTCTGTTCCATTGATCTGTATGCCTGTTCTTGTGCCAGTATCAGGCTGGTTTGATTACAGTGGCTTTGTAGTATAACCTGATATTCGGTATTTTGATCCCTCCTACTTTCTTCTTCTTTTTCAAGATTGCTGTGGCTGTTTGGGGTCATTTTTGGTTCCAAATAAACTTTTGGAGTATTTGGTCTAGTTCTATGAAATATGTCATTGACATTTTAATAGGGATTGCATTGAATCTATAGATAGTATAGAATCTTTAGGTAGTATAGACATTTTAGTGATGTTTTACCGAACATTCAATCCGTGAACAAGGTATATGCTTCCACTTTCTTATATCTTCCTCTATTTCTTTTTTTAATGTCCTATAGTTTTCTGAGAACAGGTCCTTTACTTCTTTGGTTAAGTTTATTCCTAGGTATCTTAATTTTTTTGCTGCAATAGTAAATGGGATTGTTTTTTTAGTTTCTCTTTCTGTGAGTTCATTATTGGTGTATAAGAATGCCATTGATTTCTTGACATTAATTTTGTATCCTGCTACTTTGCAAAATTTATTTATTAAATGTAGGAGATTATTGATGGAATCTTTAGGGATTTTGATGCACAATATCATGTAATCTTCAAGTAATGTCAGTTTCACTTCCTCCTTTCCAATTTGGATCCTTTTTATTTTTTCTTCTTGTCTAATTGCTGTGGCTAAGGTTTCCAGTACTATGTTAAATAAGAGTGGCGAAAGTGGGCATTCTTGTCTTGTTCCTGTTATTAAGGGAAATGCTTTTAGTTTTTGCCAATTGACTATGATGTTTGCTGTAGGGTTTTAATATATGACCTTTGTTATATCGAGATATGATCCTTCTATTCCCACATTGCTGAGCATTTTTATCAGAAATAGGTGCTGGATTTTGTCGTATGTTTTTTCAGCATCTACTGATATGATTATATGGTTTTTATCTTTCATTTTGTTAAGGTAGTGTATCACATTTATTGATTTGTGAATATTGTACCAGCCTTGCATCCCTGGGATGAATCCCACTTGGTCATGGTGAATAATTTTTTTGATGTATTGCTGGATCCAATTTGCTAATATTTTGTTAAGGATTTTGACATCTGTGTTCATCATGGATATTGACCTGTAGTTTTCTTTCTTTGTGGTGTCTTTATCTGGTTTTGGAATTAGAATTATGCTGGCCTCATAAAATGAATTCTGGAAGCTTTCCTTCTTCTTTAATTTTTTTTTGAATAGTTTGAGGAGACTTAGTATTAGATCTTCTTTGAATGTTCAGTAAAACTTCACCATGAAGCTGTCCAGGCCTGGGCTTTGATCAGCTGGTAGTTTCTTGATTACATCTTCAGTTTCCTTCGTTGTTATTGGTCTGTTCAAGTTTTCTATCTCTACCTGGTTCAATTTTGAGCAAAAACTAAAATTTCTAGGAATTTGTCCATTGCACCTAGATTGTCCAATTTTTGGATTATAGTGGTTCATTGGATTTTTTAACAATCTTTTGTATTTCTGTGGTGTCAGTTGTTACTTCTCCTCTTTTTTTTTTTCTGATTTTGTTTATTTAGGTCCTCTCTCTTTGTTTCTTGGTGAGTCTGGCTAAGGGTCCATCAATCTTGTTCATCTTTTCAAAGAACCAGATCTTTGTTTCATTGATCTTTTGAATTGCTTTTTTAGTTTCTATGTCATTTATTAATATATCTTTTCTGACCTTTACTATTTCTTCCCTTCTACTTGCTCTGGGTTTTTCTTTTTGTTTATTTTCTAGTTCTTTAAGTTGTAGGGTTTAATTATCAATTAGAAATTTTTCTTGTTTCTTGAGGTAAGCCTATAGTGCTATGACCTTCCCTGTCAGGACTGCTTTGGCTGCGTCCCATAGATTTTGTGTTGCTGTGAGTTCATTTTCATTGGTTTCCAGGAAGTTTTTAATTTCTTCCTTGATCTCCTTGGTAACCCATTTGTTGTTTAGTAATATGCTATTTAGCTTCCATGGGTTTGAATGTTTTTAAGTGTTCTTATTGTCATTGATTTCTAGTTTCACACCATTGTGATCTCAGAAGATGCTTGATATGATCTCAATCTTCTTGAACTTGTAGAGACTTAATTTGTGTCCTAACATGTGGTCTGTCTTTGAGAATGTCCCATGTGCACTTGAGAAGAATGTGAATTCTTCAGTTTTGGGGTTCAATTCTCTGTAGATATCTATTAAATCCATTTGATGTAGTGCATCATTTAGAGTCTCTGTTTTCTTGTTAATTTTTTTGTCTAGAAGATCTATCCAGTGATGTCAGCAGCGTGTTGAAATCCCCTGCTATGATTGTATTGCTGTTGATTTCTCCTTTGCAATCCTCCAGAAGTTTTTTAATGTATTTTGATGCTCCTATATTGGGTGCATATATGTCTACCAAGTTCATATCCTCCTGTTAGATAGATTCTTTCAATATTATGTAGTGGCCTTCTTTGTCTCTAGTTATGGCTTTTATTTTGAAGTCTATTCTATTGGATATGAGTATTGCTACCCCAGCTTTTTTTTTTTTTTTTCCTTTCCGTTTGCTTGAAAAATTGTTTCCATCCCTTCACTTTCAACCTATATGAGTCTTTTGTTGTGAGGTGGGTCTCTTGTAAACTATATATATATATATATATATATATATATATATATATGAATCATGTTTTCTTTTTTTCTTTATTGGCTTTTTTTAGGGAGAGAAAGGGAGAGGGAGAGAGTGATAGAAACATTGATGGGAGAGAACATTGATTGGCTGCCTCCTTCCTGCCCCCAGCTCGGGATTTGGCACACAACCTGGGCATATGCCCTGACCAGGAATTGAACTGGTGACCGCTTGGTGCATGGGTCGATGCTCAACCACTGAGCCACACTGGCTGGGCGAGTCATGCTTTCTTATCTATTCAGCTACTCTGTGTCTTTTGATCATAGCATTTAATCCATTTATGTTTAAGGTTATTATTGATATGTACTTATTTATTGCCATTTTTGTTTATTATGGTTATGTTTCTCTTCTTATTTCTGCTGCTTATTACAGCAATTATTTTAACATTTCTTGCAGTGCTGGTTTGGTGCTAAAATATTCCATTAGCTTTTTTTTTTTTTTTTTTTTTTTGTCTGGGAAGCTCTTTATTTCACCTTCTATTTTGAGTGATAGCCTTGCTGGATAGAGTAGTCTTGGGTTCAGATCCTTGTTTTTCATTACCTTGATTACTTCATGCCATTCCTTTCTGGTCTGTAGTTTTTCTGTTGAGAAGTCAGCTGATAGCCTTATGGGGGTTTCTTTGTAGGTAACGTGTTGCTTATCTCTTGCTGCCTTTCAGATTCTCTCTTTGACTTTAATTTTTGGCATTTTAATTATTATGTGTCTTGGTGTGGACCTGTTTGGGTTCTTCTTACTTGGGGCTCTCTGTGCTTCTTGTACTTGTATGCCTTTTTCTTTCACCAAGCTAGGGAATTTTTCTGTCACTATTTCTTCAAAGATATTCTCTAACCCTTGCTCGTTTTCTTGTTCTTCTGGCACTCCTATGATGCAGATGCTGTTACTTTTCATATTGTCCCACAGTTCTCTTAGGCTGTCTTCCTGTTTTTTAAATGATTTTTCTGTTTGGTTTTCTGTTTGGTTGATTTTTTCTACCCTGTCTTCTAATTCACTGATCTGGTCCTTGGCTTCTTCTACTCTTCCAATGTGTTCTTTATTTCTGCTCTGTCATTCTTCATTTCCTATTAGTTTGTTTTCAATGCTTCTATATCTTTACTTATGCTGTTGAGCTTCTTCATGATTATTACTCTGAACTCTCCCTCTGATATCTTGCTCAATTTCATTTCATTTAATTCTTCTCCTGTCAAATTATCTTACTCTTTCTTTTGGGGTTTGTTTCTTTGTTTCACCATTTTGGCTGTCTCAGTGGGTTTTGGAGCCTGCCAAATTTTCCCTGTGGGTGTTGGTGTTCCTCTGGTTGTGGTTCCCTCTACTGGGCTGGATGAGTGTGTGAGGACCCATGTTAAATGCCACGGTCAAGTCTTACTTTCCTGGGTAGATTTGCAAGCCCAGGAAAGGTTCAGTTATCCTCTAGCTTTTTGCTTGGAGGCTATTAGTCTCAGTTACTTGATGAGCCTTGATTTGTAGCCCTCAGCTGAATGAAAAATCTCTCAGCTGTAATACGATTTCCAGTGGGTGGGGCACTTGCTTGCTATCAGACTCCAGATGTTAATGAGCCTCAATCTGCATTTCTCTGGCCTGGCCTGGTGGTGTTGAATTCCTGTGGGTGGGGCCATTGCTTCTCCCCCAGGCTCTATGAAGGAGCTCTTTGAGTAATATGGCTACTGTACTGTGAGGGAGTGATTTAGCACAGAACTCCCCACACCCACCCCTCCAGCTCTCTTCCAAGCCAGGAGCCCCGGACTCTCTCCACACAGTTCCAGTCCAGTCCACCCTTCCTCTACGGGAGCCCAAGGTGAGTGGCTGTAGCTGATTTGGTTCATATAAAAACTCCTGCTTTCTCAGCTGGTAGTGCACATTGCTAATACAGCCCTCCACTGCTGTCCATGGGCTCCCAGCCCACCCCACATGCCTCTGCATTTCCTACCAGCCTCGATTTGGCATCCTCTTTCTGTTCCTAATTGTACTGGCTTTCTCTGGCTGCTCTTCGGTTGGTTTTTCCTGATTATTTGTCTTTATTTTAGTTGTAATAATAGTTTGATCCTGAGAGATGGTCTGTGTAGCTTCCATTCACTCCACTGCCATCTCAACAATCTATTTTTATTTTTTAATTAAAATTTACTGGGGTAACATTGGTTAATAAGATTACATTGGTTTTGAGTGTACATTTCTATGATACATAATCTTATATTGCACTGTGTGCTCACTACTGAAAATCAAATAATCTTCTGTCACCATATATCTGACCCCAAGTGTTATGTTTTATTAATTACAATTTTTTTCTCATTTATTTATTTTTCTCATTTATTTAATGAATAAACTTAAAAACAAGAAAAAAGTTACCCCTTTTATATGAGAAAATTTGGAATCTGTCATTTCTAACTTGTTTTATTGGAACATTTCAAAATGTATTTGCAAATTGCTGTTAAGATGTCATATTCCCAATTCAATCTCTGTTTAAATTTAAAAAAATTCCATAACTACCCCAACATTTTCAGCAGAATGGAAGTATAGTAAGAGATCAGAATAAAAAGAGATGGTTCTATTTCACTTAAATTTAAGATATTTTTCTTTGGAAAATTTTACCTAAAACCATGGAATCAAATTGCCAGACCCATCTACCTTCAGGTCTATTATAATTCTTATGGGAAGCCTTCGTGGGAAGAAATGAATCAGGTAAGGGTGTTCCAGAGTGGAGAAAGGCAGCTCCCAGGTGTCACACTCCAGCCAAACTTATCTAGAGGAAATACTTAGCAATGTTTTCTCTGGAAGCAGGAATCTTCCTGAACAATCTATTGTATATTTTTAAAGCATTACACAAAACTCAACTAAACAACAATATAATTAAATTTAGGCATATTCCATTGATCCAGAAAATTCAATTTATGAGTAGCTGAATGACAACAAACAAGTATACAATTTCAATCTAGAAAAATATTATATTTTCAAAATGGCTTTTTTAATGAGGAAAAATATCTGAAATATCAAAGTATTGTAAAACAAATGCATTGCATAAATTAGAAAAATATCAACAAGGAAAATATGGACTAAAGTGTGTCATTTGGCTGATGTAAGTACTATGTTTTCTTTCATATATTTCTTACAGAATCATCAACCCAGATCTCAGAGTGGTGTTAGAAAGTGGAGGACAAGAAGGCATGGAAATGTACTCAGTAACTTTCTATGGGGAGTCACAGGACCCAAGTGTGGCTGAGCCAAGAGCCATATTTTCCAAGGTCAGACATTTAGGTCACCTGGGCATGAAGAAGTCTTATTAGGGCTCTATCATACCTTATACCAGAAAACCAAAGGATTCAAGAACATACAATGGCCATATATGAAAAATCTACAGCCAATATCTTATTCAATGGGCAAAAAAATAAAAACATTTCCTTAAGATCAGGAACAATATGGAGATGTATGCTTTCACCACTATTATTCAATGTAGTGCTGGAAGTCCTAGTCACAGCGATCAGACAAGAAGAAATAAAAGGCATCCAAATTGGAAAGAAGGAAGTAAAACTGTCATTATTTGCAAATGACATGATATCATACATAGAAAACCCTAAAGACTCCACCAAAAAACTACTGTATCTAATAAATGAATTTGGCAAATTAGCAGGATACAAAATTAATACCATGAAATTGGTGGCATTTTTATACACCAATAACAAACTTTCCAAAAGAGAAACTAAGAACACAGTTACATTTACTATTGCAACAAAAAAAAATAAGGTACCTAGGAATAAACTTAACCAAGGATGTAAAAGATCTGTGCTCAGAAAATTAAGACATTGAAGGAAGAAATAGTGGAAGGTATATAAAAGTGGAAGCATATGCCATGTTCATGGATTGGAAGAATTAATATTATTAAAATGTTCATACTACTTAAAGCAATCTATAGATTCAATTAAATTTCTATTGAAATACCAATGGCATATTTCACAGACCTAGAACAAATAGTTTCAAAAATTTTTATGGAACCAAAAAAGACCTGGTATAGCCTTAGCAATCCTGAGAAGAAAGAACAAAGTTGGAAGGATCACAATACTGGATATCAAACTATACTGCAACCACTGTAATAAAAATATCCTGGTATTGGCACAAGAACAAGCATATAGATCAATGGAAGAGAACAGGGAGCCCAGAAATCAACCCATGACTCTGGTCAATTAATATTCAACAAAGAAGGCAAGAGCATACAATGGAGTAAAATCAGTCTCTTCAATAAATGTTGAGAAAATTGGACAGGTACATGCAAGAAAAGAATGCAACTAGGCCACCAACTCATACCATACACAAGAATAAACTCAAATCAGATAAAAGACTTAAATGTAACTCACAAAACCATAAAAATCCTAGAATAAAACCTAGGCAGTAAAATCTCTGACACCTCTTGGAGCAATATTTTGCTGATATGTCTGTAAGGGCAAGGGAAACACAGGAAAAAAAAAATTAACAAATGGGACTACATCAAACTCAAAAGCTTCTGCACAGCAAAGGAAACCACCAGCAAAATGAAAAGACAGTCTACTGAATGGAAGAAGATATTCACCAATGATACATCCCATAAAGGATTAATATCCAAAATTTATAAATAACTTACACAACTCAACACCAGAAATGCAAGCAAGCCAATTAAAAAATGGGCAGAGGACTTGAATAGGCACTTCTTCAAAGAGAACATACAGATGGCCAATAGGCATATAAAAAATGCTCAATATCACTAATCATCAGAGAAATGCGAATTAAAACCACACCTGTCACAATGGCTATCATCAATAAATGAACAAACAATAAATGTTGAGAAAAAGAAACACTTGTGCACTGTTGGTGGGAGTGCAGATTGGTGCAGACACTAGGAAAACGGTATGGAGATTCCTCAGAAGTTTAAAATTGGAACTACCCTGTGACCCAGCAATTTCACTTCTGGCTATATATCCAAAGAAACGAAAAACATTAATTCAAAAGAATATATGCATCCTATGTTCATTGCAGCATTATTAATAATAGCCAAGATATGGAAGCAACCCAGGTGCCCTTCAACAGACAAGTGGATAAAAAAGTGGTGGTACATATATATGGTGGAATGTGACCTGGCCATAAAAAAAGAATGAAATATTACTATTTACAACAGCATGGACGGACTTAGAGGGTATCGTGTTAAGTAAAATAGTCAGAGAATGAGAAATATCATATGATTTCACTCATATGTGGAATCTGAAGAACAAAGTAAACAAAACAAACAAAACAGAAACAGATTCATAGATACAGAGAACAAATTGATGGTTGCCAGCAGGGAGAGTGGTTGGGGGACTGGGTGAAAAAGGTGAAGAGATTAAAAAGCACAATTTAGAAGTTACAAAATAGTCATGGGGATGTAAGTACAGCATAGGGAATATAGTCAATAATATTGCAATAACTATGTATGGTGCCAGGTGGGTACTTGAATTATTGGGAGGAACACTGTAAAGTAAGTGATTGTCTAACCACTATACACTACACCTAAAACTAATACAAAATAATATTGAATGTAAACTATAATTAAAGAATAAAATGGAGGAGAAAAAATGGCAGCAGAGTGAATGGAAGCTACACAGATGATCTCCCAGGATCAAATGGGAATTACAACTAAAATAAAGACAA
Organism: Tadarida brasiliensis; assembly: GCA_030848825.1. Taxonomy (NCBI): domain Eukaryota; kingdom Metazoa; phylum Chordata; class Mammalia; order Chiroptera; family Molossidae; genus Tadarida; species Tadarida brasiliensis. The sequence goes on along the minus strand of CM061267.1, from coordinate 26,834,686 downwards.
ATCATCAGAAAAAGCAACAGAAAAGCAGCAGGAGAGGACCATATAACCAGGGACACTGGAAGGATGTGCGGAGGTGCGAGAGGGTGGTGGACTGGAAGCCCATGGACAGCAGCGGCCTTAGCTGTGAGCAGCGCCCTCGGGGTTAAAATCCCAAGCTGGCTCCACAGTGTAGAGGGTCAGGACAGAGCACTAGATTGACTATAGCCACTCACCTTGGGCTCCAGCAGAAGGAGGGCAGACTGGACTGGAGCTCTGTGGGGACACCCAGGATTTGGAGGGTGCTCAGAGTTTTTGCTGAGTCGCGGCCACAAAGGATGTGGCCAGCTTGCTCCTTCCCAGAGCTGTGGGGAGAAAGAGCAGCTCCACCCTCAAAGATTCAACCCCACCCAGGTGAGCCAAAGAAATGCAAATTGAGGCTGATTAACAACCAGCATCTTCCCCACCCTCTGGAAATCCTCTTACACAGAACACCTGAGGACTACATCCCAGGCCCTGAGTAACTGAGACTAATAGCCTCCACACACACAAAAAAACAGAGGATAACTGAAACTTTCCTGGGCTTGCAAATCTACGCAGGAAAGTAAGACTTGACAGTGGTGTTTAACATGGGTCCTCCCAAACTCATCCAAACCCAGTGAGGGAGCCACAAACAGCAGAACACCAACACCCACAGGGAAAATTTGGCAGGCTCCAAAACCCACTGAGATAGCCAAAATGGTAAAACAAAGAAACAAATCCCAAATGAAAGAACAAGAGAACTCTACAAAGATGAGATAAATGAAATGCAGTTAAGCAAGTTATCAGAGATAGAGTTCAGAGCCATGATCTTGAGGAAGCTCAACAGCATGAGTAAGGATCTCAACACCATGAGTAAAGATATAGAAGCATTAAAAACCAACCAAGTGGAAATGAAGAATGACATAGCAGAAATAAAGAATACATTGGAAGGACTAATGAGCAGAGTAGAGGAAGCTGAGGACCGGATCAGTGAATTAGAAGACAGGGTAGAAAAAATCAACCAAACAGAAAACCAAAAGGAAAAAACAATTAATAAACAAGAAGACAGCTTAAAAAAACTGTGGGACAACTAGAAACATAATAACATTCGCATCATAGGAGTCCCCGAAGAAGAAGAAAATGAGCAAGGGTTAGAGAATATATTTGAAGAAATAGTGACAGAAAACTTTCCTAACTTGGTGAAGGAAGAAGGTATTCAAGTTCAAGAAGCACAGAGAGCCCCAAGAAGAACCCAAACAGGCACACACCAAGACACATAATAATTAAAATGCCAAAAAATAAGACAAAGAGAGAATCCTAAAGGCAGCAAGAGATAAGCAACAGGTTACCTACAAAGCAACCCCCATAGGACAATCAGCTGACTTCTCAAGAGAAAAACTACAGGCCAGAAGGAAATGGCATGAAGTAATCAAGGTCATGAAAAACAAGGATCTGAATCCAAGACTACTCTATCCAGCAAGGCTATCATTCAAAATAAAAGGTCAAATAAAGAGCTTCCCAGAGGAAAAAAAAAGGCTAAGGGAATATATTAGCACCAAACTAGCACTGCAAGGAATGTTAAAAGGACTGCTGTAATTAGTAGAAGAAATAGGAAGAGAAATATAACCACACTAAACAAAAATGGCAATAAATAAGTACATATCAATAATCACCTTAAATGTAAATTGATTGAATGCTCTGATAAAAAGACACAGAGTAGCTGATTGGATAAGAAAACATGACTCACATATATGTTGTTTAAAGAGACCCAGCTCACAACAAAAGACTCACATAGGTCGAAAGTAAAGGGATGGAAAACATCTTCCAAGCAAACGGAAAGGGAAAAAAAGCTGGGGTAGCAATACTCATATCTGATAAATTAGATTTCAAAACGAAGGCCATAACTAGAGACAAAGAATACCACTACATAATATTGAAAGGATCTATCCAACAGGAAGATATAACCTTGGTAAACATATATGCACCCAATATAGGAGCACCAAAATATATTTAAAATCTTCTGGAGGACTTCAAAAGAAAAATCAACAGCAATACAATCATAGCAGGGGACTTCAACACCCTGCTGACATCACTAGATAGATCATCTAGAAAAAATATTAACAAGGAAACAGAGACTTTAAATCAGCGGCTCTCAACCTTCCTAATGCCACGACCCTTTAATACAGTTCCTCATGTTGTGGTGACCCCCAAACATAAAATTATTTTCATTGCTACTTCATAACTGTAATTTTGCTACTGTTATGAATCGTAATGTAAATATCTGATATGCAGGATGTATTTTCATTGTTATAAATTGAACAGAATTAAAGCATAATGATTAATCACAAAAACAATATGTAATTATATATTGTGAAATATTTATTTCTAATTACAAATAAATAAAATTTTGTCTTGAAGCATGGTATAGCATGGGTAACAGTCTTAATATAAAAATAGTAAACTACATTGCTACATTTTGCGACAGTATGCATAAAAAGCCATCAGTGGGAAGGTTGATATTGCTTCTTTCTCACCAGATCAGAAATTCTTGGGGCAGTCTTTGCAAGAGCACAACGAAGATCATCTTCCACAACAAGTCTACTTCTGTATTTAGACTTGATAACCAACAAGCTGGAAAACTCTGTTTCACAAAGATATGTTGTTGGAAATGGAAGAAGAAGGTGCAACACAGTCTCAGACAGAACAAGAAATGACTGCAAACACTTGATCCAGAATTTTGTAACTGTCATTGTAGAGAAATCAGTTCTCACTGCATCGCTGTTAATAAGTTCAATGAACTCCTCTTGTGCTGCCTCAGGAACATCTTCAATTTTGACTGTGAATGGGCTTCTGGCAAGTGCAAATGAGGTGTCAGGTAGATTAGGAAAGTACAATGAAATTTCATCTGCAAGCATGTGCAAGTGTTCTTTCACAGAAATTATCATTGTAATCCTTTTGTCTAGTTCAATGTCATGTTCCTCAAAGAAAACCGATAAAGTAGGCAACATGTAAATTTTATTTTCATCTAATTTTTTTTTGGTCAAAGCTGAAGTTTCATTTGGAATGATTGGATCTTTTCAGACAAATCGAGGCATGTTGCATTTGGTTCTTGCAGTGATAAATTTAACTCATTCAAGATGCAAAGATGTCAACCAAGTAAACCATTTTCTGCAGTTCACTTTAATCACTGAAAAGTGCTTTGAACTGCAGTCTTGCTTTCTGATTAAAAAACATTTTGAGTTCAATCACAAAGCTCAAAAACATGTTTTAAAACTTTTCCTGTTGACAACCATCTCACTTCAGTGTGAAATAGCAGAGCATTTTTCGGTGCATCCAACTCATTGCACAGTCGTGAAAACAGTCGACTGTTTAAAGTGCTCGCCTTTACAAAATTGAGAGAACTTATGACGCTTTTCATTACTTCTTGTAACTCTTGTGGCAGCGTCTTTGTTGCTAATATTTGCCGATGAATCATACAGTGAGTTCCGACGACTTTTGGTGACTCATTCTGAACCAAACTTTGAATCCAGATTGACATCGTAGCATAGCTGGAGCACCATCTGTGCAAACACCACAAACCTTTTCCCAAGAGATCTTATCCTCTTTCAGAAATGAACTGTGTCAAATACATCACACACAGTAGTTGTCATTTTAAGAGGTTTGCAAAAAAAAACAAAAACAAAACTCATCTTTAAAATCACCATCATTAATATACCTCACATAAACCAGTAACTGTGAACAGTTTGCAATGTCTGTAGATTCATCAAGCTGGATGTTAAATATTGGAAGTGGAGCAGATTTAATTTCCTGGGTTACCTGATCAAGAATATCAACAGACATGTTATCTATTCTTCTGTGCACAGTGTCATTAGATAAGAAAATTGCACTCAATTTTGTAACAAATTCATCTCCGATCATAACTTGAACAATGTCTTTGGCCACTGGCAACAATAAATCCTCAACAATGGTGTGAGGTTTCATAGCTCTGGCGATTCTGAGTGCCACCAAATATGAAGCTTCAACAGCTGCTACATTTTGTTTGTGGTACTTGCCACCAGTGTAAAATCTGGCTTTCTTGAGTCCATCAGCTTTGCTTCTAAAATAGTTGGTATCCTTGCTGACAAAGCTCGGATGCTTGCTATCAAAATGGCATTTTAGTTTGTTTGGCTTCATAGATTCGGCTAATAGAGCTTCACAACAAATAACACATTGTAGTTTCTCAATTCCTGCTGTAATTATCAAGGTAAAACCATACTGTAAAAAATCCTCACTATATTTTCTTTTCTTAACATTCCTCTCTACACGATCCATTGTCATGGGATGGTTTGCTAATGAAAATAATATATAACAGTAGCTTTAATAATACAAAAGATGATACATGGCATAGTTTACTCAATACAGTTTATTAAAGTTTCCTATGATTTACCATTCTCTGTGTTGTTTTTTTTACATATCTGTTACTATCACATCAACCACAGTATTCACATCAACCACAGTTGAATATAAAAAGACTGATCAGCATCCAGATTAAGTTCCCATGGTACAGCTATATATATATATATTTTTTTTCTTTTTTTTTGCAGTAGTTGATGATTTTACAGTACATGATTTTACATTTACCCAGTAATTATAATTCATGAAGTGTCGTTTTGCCTCCACTACTGCTGCTTTCAACCCAGTAGCTGCTTTTAACAGAGTAGCTGCTTTCTACAGAGTAGCTACTCTCTACACGTGTGACTGGTCTGCATAAGTACATTATGGCATCAACCCTGTCACATACAACTGTATTTGTACGGGGTGTATATGATGGAATTGGTGTGATGATGTCATCACGCTGGGTACTTGTATGTGGGCATATCTGTATGTGGGCGTATGTGCATGTGGGTGAACCAGCATGGAGACAGATAGAGGAGCAGTGTCTTGGTTCCTAAGACCATCGGAAATATGTCTTTTTTGATGGTCTTAGGCGACCCCTGTGAAAGGGTCATTCGACCCTCTAAGGCATTGTGACCCACAGGTTGAAAACCGCTGTTCTAAATGAAGCACTAGATCAAATGAATTTAACAGATATCTACATAAAATTACACCCTAAAACTGCAGAATTCACATTCTCAAGTGCACATGGGACATTCCCAAAGATAGACCACATGTTAGGACACAAACTAAGTCTCTACAAGTTCAAGAAGCTTGAAATCATATCAAGCATCTTCTCAGATCACAATGGCATGAAACTAGAAATCAACTGCAATAAGAACATACAAAGACATTTGAAAACATGGAGGCTAAATACCAGTTTCTTGAACAATGAATGGGTTACCATGAAGATCAAGGAAGAAATTAAAAACTTCCTGGAAACCAATGAAAATGAACACACAACAACACAAAATCTATGGGATGCAGCAAAAGCAGTTCTGAGAGAGCAGTTCACAGCACTACAGGGCCACCTCAAGAAACAAGAAAAATTTCTAACTGACTATTTATCTTCACAACTTAAAGAACTAGAAAGCAAACAAAAAGAAAACCCCAGAGCAATTAGAAGGAAGGAAATAGTAAAAATCAGAGCAGAAATAAATGACATAGAGACCAAAAAAACAATTCAAAGGATCAATGAAACAAAGAGCTGGTTTTTTGAAAAGATAAACAAGATTGATGGACCCTTAGGTAGACTCACCAAGAAACAAAGAGAGAGAACTCAAATACTCAAAATCAGAAATAAAAGAGAAGTAATAACTGACACCATAGAAATACAAATGATTGTTAACAAATAACTGAACAATTTTACGGCAACAAATTGGACAATCTAAGTGAAATGGACAAATTTCTAGAAACACATAGTCTCCCAAAACTGAACCAGGAAGAGATAGAAAACTTGAATAGACCAATAATAATGAAGGAAATTGAAGACATAATCAAGACTCTCCCAGCAAACAAAAGCCAAGGCCCAGATGGTTTTACAGTTTCCTATGTAAAGCATAGGTATATTAATGATTACAGGGGAGTTTTTACTGAACATTCAAAGAAGAAATAACACCCATTCTCCTCAAACTATTGCTAAAAATTCAAGAAGAAGGAAAACTTCCAAACTTGTTTTATGAGGCCAGCATAATTCTAATTCCAAAACCAGAAAAAGACACTACAAAGAAAGAAATCCTGTCAAAATCCTGAACAAAATACTAGCAATACATCAAAAAAATAATTCACCATGACCAAGTGGAATTCATCCCAGGGATGCAAGGCTGCTACAATATTCACAAATCAATAAATGTGATACACCACATAAAAAAAATGAAAGATAAAAACCATATGATCATATCAATAGATGCTGAAAAAGCATCTATTCGACAAAATCCAGCACTCATTTCTGACAAAAACACTCAGCAATTTGGGAATAGAGGGATCATATCTCAACATTATAAAGGCCATATATGAAAGACCTACAGCCAACATCATACTCAATGGATGAAAACTAAAAGCATTTCCCTTAAGAACAGAAACATGACAAGGATGCCCACTCTCACCACTCTTATTTAACATAGTACTGGAAGTCTTAGCCACAACAATCAGACATAAATTAAAAATAAAAGGGATCCAAATTGGAAAGGAGGAAGTGAAACTGTCATTATTCGCAGATGACATGATATTATACATAGAAAACTCTAAAGACTCCATCAAAAATCTACTAGACTTAATAAATGAATTTGGCAAAGTAGCAGGATACAAAATTAAAGTCAAGAAATTGATGGGATTCTTATACACCAATGATGAACTCACAGAAAGAGAAACTAAAAAAACAATCCCATTTACCACTGTGGCAAAGAAATTAAGATACCTAGGAATAAACTTAACCAAAGAAGTAAAGGACCTATTTGCAGAAAACTACAGGACATTTAAAAAAGAAATACAGGAAGATAAAAAAAGTAGAAGCACTTGTTCATGGATTGGAAGAATTAACATCATTAAAATGTCCATACTACCCAAAGCAATCTATAGATTCAATGCAATCCCCATCAAAATACCAACAAACTATTTCACAGAACTACAACAAATACTTCAAAAGTTCACATGACCAGTGACATATTTCACAGAACTAGAACAAATACTTCAAAAGTTCATATGGAACAAAAAAGGACCCTGAATAGCCACAGCAATCTTGAAAAAGAAGGACAAAGTAGGTGGGATCACAATACTGGACATCAGGTTATACTACAAAGCTACTGTAATCAAAACAGCCTGGTACTGGCACAAGAACAGGCATATAGACCAGTGGATCAGAACAGAGAATCTGGAAATTGACCCAAGACATTATGCTCAATTAATATTTGACAAAGGTGGCAAGAGCATACAATGGAATAAAGACAGACTCTTTAATAAATGGTGTTGGGAAAATTGGACAGCTACATGCAAAAAAATGAAACTAGACCATCAACTTACACCATACACAAGAATAAACTCAAAGTGGAGAAAAGACTTACATGTGACTCGTGAATCCATAAAAATCCCAGAAGAAAACATAGGCAACAAAATTTCGAACATCATATGCAGCAGAATCTTCACTGATACATCACCTAAGGCAACAGAAACAAAGGAAAAAATGAACACATGGGACTACATCAAACTAAAAAGCTTCTGCACAGCAAAAGAAACAACCATCCAAACGGAAAGGGAACCCACTGAATGGGAGAGCATAATTGTCAATGATACATCAGATAAGGGGTTAATCTCCAAAATATATAGAGTACTCATACAACTCAACAAAAGGAAGACAAAGAACCCAATTAAAAAATGGGAAGAGGAACTAAATAGACACCTCTCCAAACAGGACATACAAATGACTAAGAGACATATGAAAAAATGCTCAACGTCACTAATCATCAGAGAGATGCAAATTAAAACAACAATGAGGTATCATCTCACACCTGTCAGAATGGCCACCATCAACAAATCATCAAACAACAAGTGTTGGCGAGGGTGTGGAGAAAAGGGGACTCCAGTACACTGCTGGTGGGAATGCAGACTGGTGCAGCCACTATGGAAAACACTATGGTGTTACCTCAAAAAATTAAAAATTGAATTGCCATTTGACCCATTGATCCCACTTCTAGGAGTATACCCTAAGAAGCCTGAAACACCAATCAGAAAGAATATATGTACCTCCATGTACATAGCAGCACTGTTTACAATAGCTAAGATTTGGAAACAGCCCAAGTGTCCACCAGTAGACGAATGGATAAAAAAGCTGTGGTACATATACACAATGGAGTACTATGCAGCTGTAAGAAAGAAAGATCTCTCATCCTTTGAGACGACATGGAGGAACCTGGAGAGTATTATCCTAAGCAAAACAAGCCAAGCTGAGAAAGACAAATATCACATGATCTCACTTATTTGTGGAATATAATGAACATAACAGTCTGAGGAACAGGGTAGACCCAGAGACGTGGAAGTAGGGTACAGACTGACAACCCTCAGAAGAGGGTTAGGGGAGGAGGGAAGAGATAAACCACAGAACTTATATGCATGTATGCACAAGTGATGGACATGGACAACAAAGCTGGGGGCGGCGTGGGGGGTGAGGGGGTGGAGGGTGGCAATGGGGGGAAAAGGAGAAACATCTATAACAAAAATAAATAAATAAATAAATAAATAAATAAATAAATAAATAGATAGATTGATTAATTGATTGATTAAAAAAGAATAAAATAAAAAAAAAAAGAAAACCAAAGGGTATTTGGAGAGAGATGGAGAAGCCTTAGTTGTTCTTTCCCTGGAAAGAAGGCAAGAAGAAAGGAGGTGACAATACCTCCTTTTGAAAGCCTGTACCCAGCTTCCCACAGGATTTTCAGCTTCAGAAAAGAAGTTTCTGAAAGAAAGGCAGGTTATTTGATCATATAGTCTTCACTAAGCGAGGTATTATGGCATCCTTATGGAATGAAGGAAAGATCAAGACAATTGCTGCTAATCTGTAGCATCACCAAGAAACACTGCAAACTGTAAATTAGATGTATATGAAATAATTGGGAGATATAGAATCTTAGCAGTCATTCTGTGGAATGTATGGAGTGGTCTGAATGCTCTTGTTACAGTGGTTTAGTCATTTATTATACAAGATATAATAGTATTTATGATATAATATATGATATATTTTTAAAAGTAAATATAATATTATAATATGGGTTAGTCTCTTTTATTTTGCAATAAACCTTTTTGGCAGCAAAGAACTAAAAAATAAGATGTTTACCATCCAACCATGGGGTCTATAGTGATATCACTGAAAAATAAAAATATGCTTAAGATGCATTAGCATCTACTTAAGAAGTGAATAGTGGGTAGCTATTTTTGGAAGACTATTGATAACTTTTCATTAAAATCAAGTAAGTCTGGAATTAATTTCACTCATTTCTGATTTTCATTTAAAAAAATATGTACAAAAAATGAAGCAATAGCAGTTAATGTGTTGGCCCTGTTAGAACTTTACAAACATTTTAATAAAGCCTGTTTTATATCAGTGACATCACATACTTCAAATAGAAAGTCAGGTTAATTCATTGTAATGGTTCAATTTCTTTCTCCAAAATTATAGAATCTGTGAAATGCTCTTGGAATTTCATTTAGTTGAAAATGAAATATTTGACACTATTGTGATTGGTACTATAAATAAATAAAAAGTTCAGCATTGAAGAACAACTATGTTTTGACATGATAATATGAATAGAATATTTGTGGAGGATTGGGTCATAATAAAAACAATGCTATCATTAAATTAAGAAACTTATGGAGCAGAAATACTTAGAATTAACTGCCATGCACACAACTCAGTTGCATTTAAATAATCATCTATATTGTATTAATCAAAACTTATATTTGCTGAAATTTACTCATATTTTTATTATGTATACAATTGAGTAACTAAAGTATGAAGTTTTCATAACAAAGTTACTGTTGAATAAAAAAATAGCCTTGGCTGAGTAGCTTGGTTGGTTACGGTGTCTTCCTGATATGTCAAGGTTGCGGGTTCAAGCTCTGGTCAGGGCATATACAAGAAACAACCAATGATTGCACAAATAAGTGGAACAACAAATCTCTCTCTCTCTCTAAAAATCAATTAAAAAAGAAAAAACAAAAATAAAATAAAAATATATATTACCATAGTGGTACATGCTTTCTTCTTCTTTGTGACTTATCATCAATTAAATATTTGAAATGTTGACCATTGGTGATTGACCTTAAAAAAATCTCCTTTAGACCTTGGCTGGTTTGGCTCACTGGTTAGTGTCGGTCCGTGGACCAAAGAGTCGCAATTTCGATTCTGGTCAAGGGCACATACCTCAGTTATGGTTTGTTCCTGACCCTGGTCGGGGTTGTGCAGGAAGCAACCAGTCGATGTGTCTCTCACATTGATGTTTCTCTCTCTCTCTCTCTTATTCCCTCTCACTCTATCTGAAGATAAATGGAAAAATACCCTTGGGTGAGGATTAAATAAAAAATCTCCTTTGGTATTTTACAATGGTATTCTAATAAAAAAATATATCCTCTAAAATTTTTTTTCACTTTGTTCCAAATCATTTGGAAATGTTTAACCAAAATATTTAATAAATGAGGTACTTTATATTCCATTCTCTTGGCCTCCTCAAATTCTCAACTTTGTCTTTTCAACTAATCAAGTTTGCCAACCTCTGGTTTGTGTTCCCCTTCCCTGGAAAAATTTTGTGGGTAGTAACCTAGGACAGTTATAGTCTGAGCATGAAATTTTTCCAGTCACAGTGCCTAGTGGAGGACATACTTAGCAGAAGGAGCAACATTACAATATCTAGAACTGCAGAGGGAATTCTAGGAACTCCAGATATGTTTTCATGACTGGATGTGTGTGGAAACATTGGATAGGGGAATTGAAAGAAAGAATTAGAGGGATAAGATAGACACCAGTGGCCTCATAATTGATTCTTCAGGCAAAGGGCTGTCATTGATAGTTTTCAAAAATAAGTAACATACTCTGATTTGAATTTTCTGAAAAATTTTCTCCCTAAACTCTGTAGTAACTCTATGGAGGATAGATTGACTGTGATGAAGCTTGGGTGAGGAAAAGGGAGAAATTAAGGGTGTCTCCAAGTTTTCTTGCTTGGGGATCTTGGAGGTTGAGTGGTTGGATGATGTGATGGTGATATTTAGATGGAGAATATAGAGAAGGGATCAATGGGGAAAAAAAATGAGTTCGAAATGTTTTGTATGTATTGTAGGTGTCTGTGGAACAGAAGGTGGAAAAGTCCAGGAGGCATTTGGAAATATGGCTCCAACTCTCAGTAAAGTCTATCCTGGAGATACAGATATAGACCTGGACCCTATCCTAGACCACCCAAAACAGTCTCTGGGGATGGGCCCAAATATGTCCTATTGGATCAGTCTTATACTGGTTGACTTGAGAGAGAGATATTAACAAATATATAACCAAGGGAGAAGAAGTCATATTCAGCAATATTTTTTACAATAGGGAGGGAAAAACTAATGACTTAAGAGGCTATACAAGTACTAATCAAATTCTAACATATTGAGGTTAAAATATTCTATTATAATTTAGTGTTTAATTTTGTGCATGTTTATTTCCTTTTATATCTACTAGAAAGGCATGTTCAAATGATTAATACATCTATTTTGGGGAGGAATATTTTGCTAAAAGCAATTTGAAAAATAAATTCTTTAATTCTATAGGAATTATTCAACTCTCCAATATAAGCAATCTACAGAGTTGAAAAAAGATGTGCTTGGTGTCAAGAGATTTGGCTCTGCTACTTCTAGTTTTGGTCAAATTACTTGACTCCTTTGGCTTCACTTTGATACATTGATTGACTAGCTACTATTACATGGCATTTGGCCAGCAGTGTAGATAATCCTGAGGTATATGCAATGATCCCTCTTCTCTTAAGGAGTTTATGCTCTTGAGATGTAAATAATTTGATCAAAATCATATGATAAAGAGAGTAGGTTAAGTTTAAAAATGGGAAATAGGGGAGATATGGAGTGCCGTGCAATTTCAAAGAAGAGAAAAATATTATTCCACAGGGAGATCAGGAGGAAAAGATGGCCATGAGAGGGAACATTTATTGAGTACCTATCAAATAATGTAGTAGAATTTTGAAACATTCCATTTAAAAATAGCACTGTCTGATATAAATTTAATTTTACTTAATTACCCAAATTGTATTTAGTTAGATAGGGCCATGTGATATGGAACCTAAAATTAAGGCCCAATATTATATGTTGTTTTAACACCTAGTGGGATGAGGAGGACTTCCAGGGGCCTAAATGAAAGTTCCCTTCTTCACTTTGCTCCTGTGGAAAAGGTCCCCTAATCAAACAGCCCTCCCTCTCAAGATGACCAGGTGCTCTTTCTGCTTGTCTCTGAGTAAGGATTTCCGTTCCCTGCAGACCCACGGAAATATTCAAACAAGCCAAACCCATCCTACCACCAGAACCAAGGGGCACCTTGTTGTCATGATACTACAAAGCCTGCCTCCCATTGCCCCTGCTTGTTCACTCTCTACCTGAATGCCAGTCCTGTGTGGGGTGTAGTGTTCTGCTCCTCCATGCTGTGAGTATACCAATGAATAAACTGCTGTTGATCTCATCTGTCTGATGCTGGGTGTCATGTATTTGGCCATCCCATAAACCTAGAGCAGGGGGTCCCTTCCTCACCAACATAGTAATTGAAAATAATAGATAATCTAATACAAACTTGATAATTTAGCAATTGCTTAAAAATTTTTTAGTATTTATTTAACTAAAAAACAAAAACAAGCACAAACAAGAAACAAGGGATAAACTCCTTACATATGTAAAAATTGCATAATCTTAGTCTGTGCCTACCTCTCCAATATTATTTTCCAAAACTGGAGTCTACTCCCCATCCAGTCTAAACCATTTACACTGCTTTTTAATTATCTATGCTGTGAAAAATTTACATGCTTTTGCTCTTTGTTGTTCCCTCTGCCTGGTAAAATGGTTTATCTCTTGTTCAACTCCTAAAAACAAAAAAACAATACAGTATCTCCTCCACAATGAGGCTTTCCTGTATACCTCACTGAGGAGTTTATGCTTTCCTTATATTCTCATTGTACTTTTTATATACCATTAAAACCTATATTATTTTATAATAAAATTATTTGTTCATATACTTTTCTATTTTATGAGTCTGTATCTAGCTTCAGGACAAGATTTTCTTATTAATACATATGCTTCCTAAAATTTACCATACTGGCTGTCACCAAATAGATAATATCAGTACTTAAAAATTCTAGCTCAATAAATGCTGTTGAATGAATGAATGGATTTTATAGCCATAAAACTCACTACTGTGCAAAGAAATAACTTGATTGCTGCTTCTCTTTCTCCCCTTGACCCATCGAATGATCTGAATAATGGGAGGATTAAGCGTCATTCAGGTAAGAAAATTTCAGATCTTCAACCATCCCATGGCATCTGTTGCTCACCACTGAGTTACAACTGATCCTGTGGTCTTTGGGCATTGGCCTTTAAACCTGATATACTGAGAGGAGTGCAGTCCCAATGTAGCCTAACCCATAAGTATATGTGAATTACTTTGCATTCTCTTCATCCTTAATTAGACTCTTTTGAGTCTGTGAACTGTTTTCTGCATCTTTAAAAATATATATATATATATTTTTCTTTATTGATTTTAGAGAGAGAAGAAGGGAGAGGGAGAGAGAGATAGAAACATCGATGAGAGAGAACATCGATTGGCTGCCTCCTGCATGCCCCCCACTGGGGATTTGGCCCACAACCTGGGCATGTGCCCTGACCGGGAATCAAACTGGTGACCTCTGGGTGCATGGGTCGATGCTTAACCACTGAGCCACACTGGCTGGACCATTTTCTGCATCTTTAGTGCCTTTTTAGGAGCCAAGAAATCTTTGACTGTTCTCCCTGCTCAACTGGAGGTTATGCGGACTCTGTGAGCCTTGTTCTTGGGCCCCACATTCATTATCCCTAGAGACTGCTATTCTGACACCATCCTTTCATGCTTCCTGGGTTATACCCCAGGAAACAAAAGACTTTTCTCTGCTTTGGGATTGCTTAAGTTTATCTGGAGTCTGATTCTCTCTATCATTCTGGTCATTCATTTTATTTAATTAATTTATTTTTGTTAAAATGAAATGGGTTTATTGTTGCTATTTTTTTTCAATTTTTATTAATTTATTTTTGTTACAGATGTTTCTCTTTTCCCCCCCTTAGACATCCTCCTCCCCATCTCACCCCCCCCCCCCAGGTAAGTATTTCCTAGAGGGAAGATGACATGGTTCCCACCTGAATGTGAAGGCTTTTTCCGAACTTCTATTTTATTATCTGGCCATCCAGTTGGCATTTATCACATACAGCTATGAAATATTGACACATATATATTTTCAGCTACATTATATATTATACAGGGGTGTGCAAAAGTAGGTTTATGGTTGTATGTAAACACAGAGTTAAAAAGCTATTGTAATAATCATAACCTGAATATCTTTCCATGAGAACAACTGTAAACCTACTTTTACCCATCCCTATACATTTGTTTTAGTTTTTCAACGGCAACCTAAGATTCCCTTCCTCATTTTGGAATGATGAGAACCACCCAACAAATGCTATTATGCCTTAAAAAATTGCACATAGTCTAATTATGTTCTTTTGTGTGTATGTGTGTGTGTGTCCCTTCATTAACCTGCCATTGTCAATTTAGTATGATAGCTGTTTAATGTATGGTTTCCTGGCTAATGAAAAATAACAAACTTTATACTAAATCATATTTTTATTGTAAGTCAAATTCCACTAGAACAATGAAAATTTCCAAATACCCAACACTGTTCTTCAGCCCTAGCTATAGTCCATTTATTTCAAGCAATACTTAATATAAAAGCATTCTCGTATGACAATTAGAACTGGGACAGTTCCTTAGAGTTTATACTAATTAGGCTTTCAGGTGGCTTTAAGACTTTCCATTTTTTTTTCTTTTTCAAATTTAAACACAATGGAGAAGTAGATTAGATATTACATGTCAGTTAGCTCAGCTACATTGTAAAATAAGCAGAATATCAAATTATACATGGCATCCACTCACGGGCTTTTCAATTGTAGGAAAATGGTTTCATGTTTTTGTAAAACAAGATCAAACTAAAATATGTATTTTCTTAATTTCAGAGAGAGAAATGGAGAGAGAGAGAGAGAGAGAGAGAGAGAGAGAGAGAGAGAGAGAGAGAGGGAGAGAGAGAGAGAGGAAGATTGGTTGTGTTCCACATGTCATCACACACGTGTGCACAACCAAGGATCAAACCCAAAACCTGGGTATGTGCCTGACTGGGAATCAGACAGCCACCTTTTGGTGTATGGGACAATGCCCCAATCAACTGAACCACACTGACCAAGGCTCAAACTAAAAGATCTAATCCAACCAACTTAATATTTGAAAAACAACAAAAAGTAACATATGTTTGTCTAAAGAAAGACCTAAATGCCTGGACAAACAGATATGCGTCCAGAAATGTAAAGTTTTATTTTATATTGTTCAGAGTGTGACAAGTAGGACTGCTATCTCCATTACTGTAGACATTTTATTACCTTATCTCCACAGGAGTACTTTGATTGAGAAAGCACTTTCATTCTAAGTTTCTTGTCCCCTCAAGTTCTAAGATTTTTATTATTACATTCAATTCAAAATTAATTTTTTCCCTCTTTTGAAATGTTTGATAACATTTCATTCAGTATGACTAATTTTGAGTTATTGGAGCATAAAAATGAAACTTTTTTTTGTCAGATAGGCAATATTTCAGGTGCTCTGGGGATAGTTAACAATTGATTTTGAAAAGTTAAACATTCTTCAGAATATAATCACCCATGAGAAACAATTTCATCAGGAGACCAATGAAATAAATGGGTGGTAGATTGAGAGTTGGAAGGTGTATAGAATCTGGGATCTGAAAAATTAGCCTTGTTAAAAAATAATTTCATCAGTTATCTTTTGTGTGTAGGAAAGTATTAGTAATAGATGGGTCTGTGGCTGCAGTTATCTCACTTCTCATTTGTGTTTTTCTATATCTTCAATATCTTGGATACTTGGGCTCCAACTTCTTCCTTTGTGCAAACGCTTGTATCAGAAAGGACAGTGAAACAGCATAGAGAGGAGCTAAGAGTGTTCCTCAAGGCTCAGCGCCCCTTCTCTACTGCCTTTCTGTATCTCTCAGAAAGGTCCAAGTACAGGCCACTACTCATGGTGGAGATTTGTCACTGCCCCATGTCACAGATGTATCTCAGTTAATTGCTTTGCCTTTTCTTCACTAATTCTTTTCTTGCCTTGAGATTCCAACAACTAAGATTATCCAAAGGAAACATTTGTTTTTTAAACCATTTCATTAAGGGGGTGGCCAATTAGCTCAGTTGGTTAGAGCATGGTGCTAATAAACCATTTCATTGAGCTATGATTGACATGTCATACATATAAATGTACACAACTTGCTAGTTTGGAGGTAAGTGTACATCTTTGAAATCATCAACCCAATCTATGCCATAAACATGTCCATTTCCTCCAAATATTTCCTCCCACACTCTTTACTGTTATCATCATCATCATCATCATTTTCTAGTGATAAGAACACCCTTTAAGCAAATTTCTAAGTATACAATAAAATACTATTAACTATAGGCTCTATGCTATGCAATGAATTTCTAGGACTTATTCACCTTGCACAACTAAACCTTTGCACCCTTTGACTAATACCTCTCCATTTCCCCCTCCACCAAGTTCCTGCAGCTCTCATTCTACTCTCTGTTTTGAGTTTGGCCATTTTAGATCCTCATATAAATGGAATCATACAGTATTTTCCAGACAAATGGAAATGAAAAAAAAAAAAAGCTGGTGTAACAATACTCATATCTGATAAGATAGACTTCAAAATGAGGGCCATAATGAGAGACAAAGAAAGACACTACATAATATTAAAAGGGACCAATCCAACAAAAAGGATATAACCCTGGTAAACATATGCACCTAATACAGGAGCATCAAAATATATTTAAAAACTTCTAGAGGACTTCAAGGGAGAGATCAATAGCAATACAATCATAGTGGATGACTTGAACACCCCACTGACACCACTGGATAGATCTTCTAGATAAAAAATTAACCAGGACACAGAGTTCTTAAATGATGAACTAGATCAATTGGACTTAATTGATATTTACAGAACATTTCACCCCAAAGCTGCAGACTATACATTCTTCTCAGGTGCATATGGGGCATTCTTGAAGATAGATCACATCTTAGGACACAAAATAAGTCTCTACAAATTCAAGAAGATTGAAATGATATCAAGCATCTTCTCAGATCACAATGGAATAAAACTAGCAATGAATTATAACAAAAACACCCCAAAACATTCAAACACATGGAAGCTAAATAGCATGTTATTAAACAATGAATGAGTTACCAAGGAGATCAAGGAAGAAATTAAAAACTTCCTGAAAACCAATGAAAATGAACACAAACAACACAAAATCTATGGGACACAGCAAAAGCAGTCCTGAAAGGGAAGTTCAGAGCACTACAGGTCTACCTTAAGAAACAAAAAATTCCTAATTGACTTTCTAACACTACAATTTAAAGAGCTAGAAAGTAAACAAAAAGAAAAACCCAGCCTGGCCAGTGTAGTTCAGTGGGTTGAGCATCGTCCCATGGATTAAGAGATCCTGATTCGATTCCCAGGTTGCAGGCTTGATCCCCAGTGGGGGGCATGCAGGAGGCAGCCAATTGATGTTTCTCACATCCATGTTTCTATCTCTCTCTCTTTTCCTCTCTCTCTCTCTAAAAAAAAAAAAAAAAAAAAAATCAATAAAAATGTATTTAAAAGAAAGAAAGAAAAATCCAGAGCAAGTAGAAGGAAAGACATAGTAAAAATCAGAGCAGATATAAATGACATAGAAACTAAAAAAGCGATTCAAAAGATCAAGGAAACAAAGAGCTGATTCTTTGAAAAGATAAACAAGATTGATGGACCCTTAGTCAGACTCACTAAGAAACAAAGAGAGGACCCAAATAAACAAAATCAGAAACAAAAGAGGAGAAGTAATAACTGACACCACAGAAATACAAAGGATCATTAAAACATACTACGAACAATTATGTCAACAAATTGGACAATCTAGGCGAAATGGACACATTTCTAGAAACACATAGTCTCCCAAAACTGGACGGGGAAGAGATAGAAAACTTGAACAGACCAATAACAACTAAGGAAATTGAAGATGTAATCAAGACTCTCCCAGCAAACAAAAGCCCAGGCTTGGATGGCTTCACGGGGGAGGTTTACCGAACATTCAAAGAAGAACTAACACCCATTCTCCTCAAACTATTGCAAAAAATTCAAGAAGAAGGAAGACTTCCAAACTCGTTTTATGAGGCAAGCATAATTCTAATTCCAAAACCAGAAAAAGACACTACAAAGAAAGAAAACTACAGGCCAATATCCCTGATGAACATAGATGCCAAAATCCTGAACAAAATACTAGCAAATATTTTACTTGCAGAATATTGCATGTAGCTCACTTCTTTCTGCACAAAGGTAAATACTATTTGTATTTGCTTAATTCTCCATTATTTCACTGTTTCAACATGATTTTGTATCCCATCATCTCATTGTTAGTCTAATGTTACATTTCTTTCACTCTCAGCCTTTTCTGAGCTTCATTTTCTCTCTTTATGTTCTTGAATATAGCTTTGAGGTATAGAGTATTTCTTCCCAAGATCCACAACAATTACCTCCCTAGAAAATGTCACTCCTTTTAAATGTCTTTTGTTGTTATCAGTAACTGAAGTGGCTGCATTGACAGTTATGTCTGCTTTTTGCAAATCATCATCCTCTTGATTATTATTTTTTTAATGTTCTTGAAAATACTTTATCATCCTCAGGATCTTGCTCCTCTCTTATTTTGCCCTCTATTTCCTCTTTGTTTTTAATTGTGTGGCCACCATTTCATTACTCTATCTCTTGACAAGAATCCTAGGCCTCCTAATTTGCCTTAGAGTATGTTTCTGGTCTCTTGGATTGCTTTTCGCCACATTAGCAGTTAAACAATCTTCACAAGGACCATTTTCTGTCTTATCATTTTTCTTGCTTTAGAAACATTTATATAAAAACACCATCAGTAAAAAGAGGATGGAAATGAAGCAAACGAGTAGGAGGATGACAAATATTCCTGCTGTGGCATCAGAGCTCATAAGCTTGGCTAGAAGATTCGTCCACTCTCGAGATCAGTTTGTCCAGATGTTCTTTTCCAGTTCAGTCTGAATGTAGATCTCTTGCTCTTTAAGTTTTCTTAAAACAGAAATCAAGCCCTGGCCAGTGTGGCTGTTGGTTAAGCGTTGTCCCACGCCCCAAAACCAGGGCACATGCCTGGGATGTGTGTTAGGTCCAGTTTGGGTGCATGTGGGATGCAGCTGATTGATGTTTCTCATTCTTACTTTCTCTCTCTCTCCTTCTCCCTTCCTCTTTCTCAGCTGTGAAGGTCCTCCCTGAGGAGCAAGGGGTCTCTGTCCCACACCAGGCTCCCAGCTCAGGGTTCCAGTGCCAGGAAGAGAAATCTCCATCACTTCTGGCTGTAAAACCAGTGGGAACTCAAGGGATCATAGATTAACATAATAAAGGCCATATATTAAAAACCTACAGCCAACATCATACTCAATGGGCAAAAACCAAAAGCATCTCCTGTTAAGAACAGGAGCAAGATAGGGATGCCCACTTTCACCACTCTTACTTAACATAGTACTGGAAATCTTAGCCACAGCAATTAGACATGAAGGAAAAATAAAAGGGATCCAAATTGGAAAGGAGGAAGTGAAACTGTCATTATTTGCGGATGACATGATACTGTACATAGAAAACCCTAAAGACTGCATCAAAAATCTATTAGATTTAATAAATGAATTTGGCAAAGTAGGAGGATACAAAATTAACATCAAGAAATCGACGACATCCTTATACACCAACAATAAACTCACAGAAAGAGAAACTAAAAAAAAATCCCATTTACCATTGTGGCAAAAAAATTAAGATACCTAGGAATAAGCTTAACCAAAGAAGTAAAGGACCTGTTCTCAGAAAACTACAGGACATTGAAAAAAGAAATAGAGGAAGATATAAGAAAGTGGAAGCATATACCTTGTTCATGGATTGGAAGAATTAACATCATAAAAATGTCTATACTACCCAAAGCAATCTTTAGATTCAATGCAATCCCCATCAAAATACCAACGACATATTTCACAGAACTAGAACAAATACTCCAAAAGTTTATATGGAACCAAAAAAGACCCCGAATAGCCACAGCAATCTTGCAAACGAAGAACAAAGCAGGAGGGATCACAATACCAGATATCAGGTTATACTACAAAGCCATTATAATCAAAATAGCCTGGTCTTGGCACAAGTACAGGCATACTGATCAATGGAACAGAACAGAGAACCCATAAATTGACTCAAGTCATTATGATCAAGTAATATTTGACAAAGATGGCAAGAGCATACAGTGGAGTAAGGACAGCCTCTTCAATAAATGGTGTTGGGAAAATTGGACAGCTACATGAAAAAAAATGAAGCTAGCCTGGCCCCTGTAGCTCAGCAGTTGAACATCCACCCATGCACCAAGAGATTGCTTGTTCGATTCCCGGTCAGGGCACATTCCCAGGTTGTGGGCCCCATCCCCAGTGGGGCATGCAGGAGGCAGCCAATTGATGTTCTCTCTCATCGATGTTTCTATCTCTCTCTCCTTCTCCCTTCCTCTCTCTCTAAAAATAAATAAATAAATAAATAAATAAATAAATAAATAAAATGAAGCTAGACCACCAGCTTACACCATACACAAGAATAAACTCAAAATGGATAGAAAACTTAAATGCGATCCCTGAATCTATAGAAATCCCAGAAGAAAATGTAGGCAACAAAATTTCAGACATCACATGCAGCAGACTTTTCAATGATACAACCCCTAAGGCAACAGAAAGAAAGTCCCATGTAAAAATGAATACATGGGACTACACCAAACTAAAAAGCTTCTGCACAGCAAAAGAAACAAGGATCAAAATGAAAAGGGACCCCACTATATGGGAAAGCATAATTGCCAACGATACATCAGATAAGGGGTTCGTTTCCAAAATATATAGAGTACTCATACAACTCAACAAAAAGAAGACAAAGAATCCAATGGGCAGAGGACCTAACTAGATACCTGTCCAAACAGGACATACAAATGGCCAAGAGACATATGAAAAAATGCTCAATGTCACTAATCATCAGAGAGATGCAAATTAAAACAACTATGGGGTATCACCTCACACCTGCCAGAATGGCTGCCATCAACAAATCATCAAACAAGGGCTGGCGAGGGTGTGGAGTAAAAGGGACTCTAGTACACTGCTGGTGGGAATGCAGACTGGTACAGCCACTAGGAAAACAATATTGTGTGTTCTCAAAAAATTAAAAATTGAATTGCCATTTGATCCAGTGATCCCAGTTTTAGGAATATACACTAAGAAGCCTGAAATACCAATCAGAAAGAATAGATGTATCCCTATGTTCATAACAGCACTATTTACAATTGCTATGGTCTGGAAACAGCCCAAGTGTCTGTCAATAGATGAGTGGATAAAAAAGCTGTGGTACATATACACAATAGAATACTATACAGCTGTAAGAAAGAAAGATCTTTTATCCTTTGAGATGACATGGAGGGTCCTGGAGAGTATTATCCTAAGCGAAACAAGCCAATCAGAGAAAGACAAATATTACATGATCTTACGTATTTGTGGAAAATAATGAACAAAACAAGCTGATGAACAAAATAGACCCAGAGACATAGAAGTAGCGTACAGACTGACAATCCTCAGAAGATGGGGTGGGTGGGAGGGAAGAGATAAACCACAGAACTTATATGCATGTACGCGTAACCATTTCCATAGACAACAATGCTGGGAGTCAGGAGGGTGGGATTGGGAGGGGGATGTCAAGTGGGGAAAAAGTAGAAACATCTGTAACAAAATAAATAAATAAATAAAACAAAAAAGTAAATTCAAAAAGAGAAGCAAAATTATTGTTCTTTTAATGTATTCTGGAAATATTGGTTTTCATAGTATATTTTACAGAGCTCATTGGCATTAAAACCCTTGATATATATAAATTATCCATTTCTAATATTCTAATGGTGCTAATCACCTCAAATCCTTGAACCAGACAGTATTAGGGGGAAAGAAGGAAGAAAAGATATTATGAGGGTAAGAGAGATTCAACCCTCAGTTGGGGTCAAGATGGTTAACGACACAATATTTTTAATTTTTTTTTTAACTTTTGTACCTATGACCTCTACATTAAATGCTTTTTATTTTCTAGGAGGGAAATTTTCACTATAGCTCTGAGTCGTGTGCAAAGAGATACTTCCAGCTGAGACAGACTTACCAGAGACCCTGTTGTAAGGCAGTGCATTAAGATACATACTGTGCTTTTACCCCTGTGAAACTTAGAAAGTAGAGAGAAATGACCTATTTCAGCTTAGTCCAGGACTGCATATGTTGCCTGCCAGAGGAGGTGCTGCAACCTAAATGAGAATGGATCCAGTTTTTATTTTTTAACTTAGATAGTAATATACATAATACATGTAATACATCCAACCCCAGCAATATGGCTACGAATGCAAATGCTACCTTTATTTTTTATTTTATAGCAAATTGCAGAAAATTTTATAATCATGCTATGAAAAACAGGTACACTGATGTAGCAGCTACTGTAGACATTTTGTTCAATTTTTATTGTTAAAACATTTTTTATGATAATTGGGAAAACACGGAAAGCATAAAGAAAAAACTGAAATTCACCAATAATAAAACCTTCTTGAAATAGCTATTGATAATATTTTATATATATCCTTTCAGGCTTTTTACATGAACATATATAGTCTCCCAAATTGGGATAATATACATATTATTTGAAATTAAAAAATAATTTTAAAGATAATATCATGAAAATTTTCCAGGATATTAAATATTCTTTGGGAATATGGTTGTAGGGATGAGAGAAGGTGGAGGAGAAAAAAACACCAACCTGGTGAGAGATGAATTGGAAAGGCTCCTTGGGTTTGGTTTATAAAGAAGCAAGGGCCTTACATGCCATGCTACAGCAGAGTAGGATGTGGTAGGTTACTGTGTAGTATAAGCAGATGTCAGTGAACCTGTCTCTCTAAGAGAAAGTAAATTAGATAGTTCAGCAGGACAACCTAGGACTCCTGAGATTCATTTATCCATCCTAGTGAGAGTACGATGGAGTAGAACAAGCATGGACTTTGGCCTCAGGGATTCAGGGTTTAATTCTGCTTCCTGAACTTATCCACTATGCTACTGAGACAAAATTATTTAATACCTCTAGACCTCAGTTTCCTCATCTGTAGAATGAAGATAATGATAGATAATTTATAATAAAGATTCAGTGAAATTATGCATGTAAAGCTGCAGCTTTGTCCTGGTATATAATAGGTGCTTGTTGAATTGCACTGTTCTTATCTTGAAAATTATGTTGCAGAGGGAAAGATAGTCTGTTTACCCACCCCCCCCAAAAAAAATTCAATCATGTTAGTGGGTCTGTCAAGGATTCTATTTCTTAGGAGTAAGGACAACTTTTTTTTGGTGTTTATTATTCCCTTATAAAGAATTATTTAAGAAATTGGAGGTTGAGCCCTGGCCCGTGTGGCTCAGTTAGCTGAGCATTGTCCCATGCACCAATAGGTCATGGGTTCAATTCCATGCCCAGGTTGTGGGCTCATTTCCCAGTAGGGGTCATGCAGGAGGCAGCTAATCCATGTTTCTCTCTCTCCGTCTCCCTTCCCTCTCTAAAATCAATAAAAACATATTTTCAAAAAATGACATTGGGGTTGATATTTTTCAATCAGTTTTAGCCACCAGAAAAATAAAAGTAACAAGTATAAAAATTTGGTGTAGGGGGAAATATGGATTTAGTGAAGTGAATGTGCCAGTGTTCCTGGCATCCTTTGTTGATTTTTTCCCAATGATGATAGCCCCTTTGTACATCCATCCTCTCCAGGGCTCTCAGCTTATTCTCCTTTGTTCTTCATCTTCCTCACCTGGCTCCCACTGTTCCCTGTCTCCTGACCCTGGAGCTCCATTGCTAACACACGCCTCCAGTCTTATCCTCATCACTTATAAAGTTCCCTAACTCCTGCTAAAGTACAGATTGCCTGGGTTTGCCTTTGGCTCTGTCTCTGACAAGCTGTGTTATCTGGTAAAATGGGGATAGTAATAGTCCCTCTGACATATTATATAAACATATTACATACTACATACATAATATATAACATTATATATAAATATTAACCTATACAATGTAGTATAGAGTTGCTATGAAGATTTAGTGAATTAAGACATGAATCACTTATAACAATACCTGGTAGATTGTAAGTGCTTAGTTATTAGTAATTATTTTTCTTATTTTCTGTAAAACTGGGAATAATAATAACTATCACATGGTACTATATGGATCAGTAAGATATTATCTAAAAGCACTTAATCTAGAGTTTGGACAAAGTAGCCCCCAATTATGATAGTTATTAATGTCTGTGTCCCAGCTATGGTGAAATCGTTTTAGTCTCACATATGAGTGATGCTCTCTCTTATCCCCAGACCTCCACATATTCTGTTCCCTTGTCCTGAAAACTCTTCTCCTATACGTAAACCACTGATCAGTCTTGAGATTTATGCTTATACATCATTTCTCTGGGAAGCCATCTTCATCAATAGTACAGAAGGGCTAGGTGCTACTGCTGTGTCTCCCCACCCTGTTCTAACACCACGTACTTCAGTTATGACATTTATTACTCTGTGTGTGCCCTCTTATTATGGTTGAGCCTTGATTGTTGTTGGCACATCAATGGGAGCTCAGGTTGATTGGCTGTAAGGAATGACTACGTGGAGAAGTTGTTTAGAGGCTGACCGTACGCTGCAGGATTCACTTTACTGGGGCTCTGGTGCCTGCCAAGTCCACCTTTTGGGTGTGTCATTTGTGGAGGTGGTTGGGTGGTGCTCTGGTGTGGTCTGAAGCTGGCCGCTGGATGTGGTTGTTCTGAGGCCTCTTAGGAGTGGCTCTGGTGCAGGCTGAGGTCAGCTACTGCCGGTGCCTGGCCTGGGATCACCTGGTATGAGCTATAAAATGATCTGCAAATCATTGGCACTTGTGCGGGACTTGGAGACATTTGGGAGAGGCTAATCTGTGTACTGAGATCGGCTACAACTAATACTGGGATTGAGGCTGCTTAGAAGTACAGGTCACTCTGAGGCCAGATCTTGCTTGTTTTGGGTTTGTGAACCTTTGAGAGATTTTAGGAAAGTCCGCAGTCTGAACCCAGACAAGCCGTTTGTACGGAAGCATTTGAGTGGGCCTGCAAGTTGGGTGGGGCAGGGCCTCAGAGAATCACCAGGATGCTACAGAAGGCAATCAATCCATGTTCTCTCTCTCTAAAAATCAATTAAAAATATATCCTTTGGTGAGGATTAAAAAAGAAAAGGATAAGCAGCAATCAGAAAAATAATGACACTATTATTTTAGGAGCAATTGGGATGGTTAATGGCAAGTAGGAGAGTGCCCTTTTAGAGTCCTGGGGACCGAATGTGGCACACGGATGGAGAAGAGGCCATTCCCCCATCTCCCTTTGGAAGCCAGCAGTGACCTGGCACTTCTCAAATCTGCAGGCAGAGAAGGCGGAAAATTATAAGCCAGAGTAGAAAAGAAAGAAAAAACAGACACCAAGAAGTTACAGACTGGTTTGTGGGCATATGTGTGGCATCCTTTGGGGAGCTCCCAAAAATAACTTGGGGACACTTAGAGATGTGTTAATTACTAGTCGTCAAACCAGTTGGAATTCTTACCATCATATTTGGGACATATAAATAGACTGTAACTTTATTTTATACTCCCAATCTGGTGAGGTTTGGGAAACTTGGGTTATATGTAAAAATGGAAAATACTAACTATACAACATATACAATACTTTGTAACAGGATGGTGGAATGGAAGATTTGATTGAAAAAAAACAGAGACTTATTCCAAGTTAAAGTGCTGGACCAGAATTAAAAAGTAAGAGACTGAGAACTAGTAGATAATTCTTCCACTCTTCACCCTTATCAGAAATGTGAAAGAGTAGAGAAAGACTGAAATATAACTTCTTAGGAGGATTTCTTTGGAGAGCTGTGCTGAGAGTCCATGTCCTCCACAAGACAAATTCTGAGGCCTTAAGCCAGATCTTTAACTGGATCTTCAGGGGAGTCTGATATGTGTTTCCCAAGGTTGAAGGATACAATGGACTGGTATCTGACTCTCCCTGAAAAATATCCAGGGTGGTAGTTTGGCTGGGTCACTGTGACAGGCTGAAGGAGTGGTGTTAGGACCCCCAGCACTCTGAGAGTTCATGGGTGTTTCCTGTGAGTGTGATGTGAGCCATGAGTGAGAAAGTATGGACCTGGAGACATCCTAGGTCCTTTTTAAAAGGGCTGCAGAGAGAAATTGGAAGGAGGTATTGCTAGATTGCTAGGGGCTAAGGAAAACATAAGTAACCAGGTAGCATAGAGGCACCCAGGCAGATAACTTCAGGTGGTTGCTACCAAGCAACTGAGTGGGTTCTCAAAATAACCCACCAATGTGTTCCTCAATAGAAATATCCCTAAGCAGCAGCCAAGCCCAGGTAGTGCTGCTAGTGCATGACTAGTCAAAGAACTCTTGTTCCCCTAACTCTCCCTTCTCTCCAGAAACATCCATTCTACCCTTGGACAAGTGATGGGAGAGGAAGAAGATAAGCACTGGCTAAGAAGAGAGAAGAGGTCAACCGTACTCCATGCATGGGGAGGCTTCAAAGCTTTACAAGACAGTAATTGTTAACACGTTGTATTTGTAAAGTTTGTGGTAAGTAGAGTCAGCAGGAGATAGCTAACTACACTTCCAGATGAACACGAGACTTGGGAATTGTTAATTTTTAGTAATTGTTGTAAATCCCCTGGCCCACACAGATCGTTTTATATTCAGTCATCAGTGACCATACCACCCATTGAGAAGCCCTGCTCCAGGACAAACACTCCTTATAAGTCTTTTTAGACTTCAGAGAATGGGTGAAATATATTATTTGAATGGCTGACTGTGAATCAGAACTTCAGGAAACCTCAGTGAATTATCTGGCAATTAAACACACCCCATTGATAGAGCCTGAATCCAGGTCAGCCTAAGGCCTTTGCTTTAGGTTTGACAAAATAGCCACTAGAGTTGAGCAGTTTTGTTCTGGAGTCTGTTTCCCACCTTCTGCCTTCTTCCGTAATCCCTCTTTCAATGGGAACTGGTATCAGAAATGCTACTTCTGCTACTATGCATTATAATGAAAGCAATAGAGTTCACGATGTTCATTCTGCATCTTCTGAAACCAAGCTTCTCCCATTCTAAGACTTTCAAACAAAATTCAAAACAGTGGTTTTGGAGCAGAATTTCAAGGGAGGCCCCTACAAAGCCTGATAACTCCATGGTTTCCAGTAAAAGGAACTCCTACTCCAGTCTTTTGAAACCTGGTTCAAGGAAAATACCATTCTCATACCAGAGTTTGAATCACATTTCCTCTGTCCACACAGCTTCTATAGTGTTGCCAGAGAGAGCATTTGCCCCTCTACTTCCTGATTAAAAAAAAATCTGGCTGGCCTATTTTTAATATGCTAATTAACTCCATCTGTAAGTGCTTCCTAGCCTGTTTAGCTTTTCTTGGCCCAATCTCAAATCCCATGTCTTCCAAGGCAAAAAATGGGTATCCGCCTTATGACCAGAAACCAAAGTGCATAAAGAGAGAATTGAACCCTTCCATAACAAGACATAAATATAGTGCAAATTGGCAATCAAAATTTCAGCACTAAATCTTTTTAAAGATAATAGATCTCACATGAACTTCTTTTTATCTGGTTACTGTGAAAAATAGTGCCCCAAGATTCTTAAATCAAAGAGACTGTTTCATATGGTTTCCCAGATATATAAAAAAATTAATATAAATCCACTTAAGTGAAGCAGTGGATGCCACGATGTTGTCTCTAGGCTTTCTATGGACTGCGATTGTGTTGTCCTCAGACCATATGTTTAGCTGTAAAAATGACATGGTCTACCACATGAAACCTCATCCTGTATGATGAGGGAAATAATAACACCTTTGAGACAGGAACTACATTTTCAAAATAATATGTTTTCTTTGGCCTTTTGGAATTTGTTTTTAAAATTGAGAGAGGAGGTATTAAAACAAAGTTCTACCATTTTTAGCAGAAGCATCATTTCATGCTTTCTGTTGGGTAGGAAGTGGATGGATTAAAGTAAAAACTTGTACAATTTCCTGGCAGATGTGTAAGGACAATCATTTCAAATAAGTCTTTTAAACCATTTCATGGGAATCATGCTTTTGTTTTTCTATAAATATTTTAGAAATCATAGAACATATTTTATTTCTTTGTTTTAACTATTAAAAAAATCTTCCAAAGTTCACAATAATATTTTAAACTCTGCCATACTTACCATTTTTTTTCTCCCTACCAAACACTGGTTTTGTCAATTAGCCAGAGCAAATTCTTGGGAGAAGATGCAACTGGTTGGAAGAAAAGAATATAACAAAAATAGAAAATAGAGCCCAGAGGGATAAAGACTCTCACTTTGAACAAACTTTAGTCAGGCTCTTCTCAACCTTCTTCTCAACTAGGCCTCCACCTTAGCCTGTCTTTAGCAAAAATTCTGCTAAGCCAGTTTAGAAATAATCTCCCTACCTTTGATATCTCCTCTTAGTAAATTTCCATCTACTGACCCTATCATTCTGGCTATAAATCCCTAACTGTCTTTGTTGTATTCAGAGTTGAACCCAATCTGTCTTTCTATTACAATAGTCTTGCATAAAGTCTCCCTTACCATTTTTAACAAGTCTCAGAATAATTTTTCTTTAACAATGGTTATGAGTAGCTTATAATTTAGATAAGTCACTAAGCTTCTCCAAGCTGCACTTTCATACCTTAAAATAAAAAGGTTAGACTTAGTACTTTAGCCCTAAGTGGCTCACAGCAAATATGATATTGATTGAGGCCTTATGTTTTACCTTAATAATTTGAGCAAATTTTGCACCCTATTTACTTTAGAATAAATTCCTTTTACTTTAAAATATTTTGTTTTACTTTAATATAAACATAAGGCTGTAAATTATTCACTATACAGTAAATTCACCATGTTTATTTTGTGCCTAAGAGAACTCTCTGACACACTGCCACCTACAACAATTTGAAAATTATAGTATGAGATACATGCTATATGATTGAAGAAAACGAAATAATACTACATGTAACACCTACTCACTTTCAATTACACAACTTACAACTGGAATCCAAGTTTGGCTCCCTGCCACCACAAAAACCAAATTCATGAGACAGATGCTGGTGAAAGGGAAAGAGGTTTATTCAAGTGCTAGTAACCTGAGAAGATAGGAAACTCTTGTCACAAAGCCCAGCTCAACATCTCAGTGCAGGCAGAGGTTTTTATAAAAAGGGAGAGGGAAAGCAGAAGAAATTAAGGGGAGAAAAGTTCTTTACATGCAGGCTAGCACAGTCCATTCTGGTAAAGATCTCAAAACTGATCATGTGATCGTCTGGTGTGTGTCATTCTGGTCTTCATCATCCTGGGTCTTTGTCATCCTGGTTCTATGGTTGAAGGTCAGCAAATCTCCCGGAACTGAGATGACTGAAGGTTGGAGTTTGCATCACCTGAAGTTAGTTTCTAGGATTCTTATACAAACATGCTATTTATCTACATGCTACATATTACTCAGAGTCAGCGTATGCAGGAACAATATATAGAGAATGGTGGGGTGGGTTACAATCCCCATTGTTACAATATATAAATATATACTTACTGTGAAGACTCAAGTTAGTTGCTCTTTACTTCCCTTCCCCAGAGAAAACCACTATAAACAATTTAGTATTACTTCATATGTTTTTAATTTAATTATATACATATGTATCATTTACTTTCTCATGTAAATAGCATATTGAACACTATCTACTTGCTAATACAAAGTAGGTAGCTTTTTTTTAATTTTCTGAAATTTTAGTCTCTTTCTAAAATCTAGACTGCCTTAAGTTACTTGGTTTTTCAATCACATTTATGAAAATTTATACTCAGCAGTAACAGGAAAATGAATTTAAGGAGTAGATAAATATTAATTCTGGCAGAACATGTATGCTAATTTTTATGTATGCTGTGGTATATTTAAAAATATAAACACTACTATATTTCTTATTTTATTTGACATTGTAATGAGAAACTTAAATGGATCTTTCTAAATGAGTTCTTTATTGCTTTTGTAGCTTCCCCTTGCTCTTTGTAATAACAAATCCACTATTCCAAAGACAGCAAAGATCATGGAGCTCAAATTGGAGTCCTGCTTTAAAACTGCTCCGAAATTCTGCCTTGGGATTTTTCTCTTTCTATTTTTTCCTTGAGGCTATATTTTAAATTATTTATTAGACTTAAAGTTTGGTTACTTTGCCTGGGAAATCTGGAACCCAGAGATATCAGCCACCAAAGAAGGAGGGAATAAGCAGTTAGGTGAGAAGTAATTTACATGAACTGGGGGCCTCTGTTGATATAAATAGTAGTCTTGTCTGACTAGGCTTAGATTCGGAATTATCCTATTCTTTTTATTGTTCCTTAAACTTAGCAAGACAAATGGTTCCCCTGGATATAACCTAAATCATACTGGGCAGATCAATTTGATTTGAGGCCGTAAAAAGCAGTTCAACCATAGTAGGATTCTGCACATTTATTGGATTATGTTTTTGTGACCTTTGAGGCCAACTAATTTATGCATTTGTCATTTGGTTGAAGGAATTCTTTAGGAGCTTTACAATGTTTGGTGGTACTTTTTGAAGAATAAAACATCTTTTTATTATAAAATAATGCATGTTCATTGTAGAAAATTTGGAAATATACATATAAAGGGACAAAAATTAAAATTCAGCTATAATTCTTCTGTTCAATGATAATTATTGGTTTTTGGGAGCTACTATTGATTACCTTTCTAATGGTTATTTCCTTTTTTTTTTTTTTTCTAATTTCAGGGGGTGATTTACGATTAGTTTAAAACAAACATGAGTAATATTATTTTTCTTCCTATGTTAAAGCATATGACTCAGTTCTGGTCTGTGAGAAACAGGGGAAGTCGTCTGAGGGTTCTAGAAAAATTTTGCTTCCTGAAAAGGAAATTGCATTTTAGGGGAAAACTATTGTTTGCTGACATCCATCTTGCTTCCTTGTTTGAATGCATTCCTGTAAGTATGTTAGTCTTAGGCTTGGAGCTGTGGCAGCCATTCTGCAACCATGAAGCAACAAGCTGAGGTCAAAATTAACATGCCAAGAGCAACATTCTAGAAGATTAGAACTTTGATCATTGATGATAGAGTTGAGCTGTTGAACAATTACTATTTTAGCATACCTCCAGGATTTTCGTTAAATTAATAGTAAATATTCTTGTTTTAAGTGGTTGCTGAGTACAATTGATTGACCCTAATTCAATAAAACTGATACACTTACTATGAGCATTTTTTTTTTAATTCTCACCCGAGGACATTTTTGCATTTATCTTCAGATAGAATGGGAGAGAGGGAGGAAGAGAGAGAGTGAGAAACATCAACGTGAAAGAGACACATCGACTGGTTGCCACCCACACAACCTCAACCAGGGCCGGGGACAAACCCCAACCTAAGTACGTGCCCTTAGCGGGAACTAAACCAGGGACTCTCTGGTCCGCAGGCCAACATTATAACCACTGAGCCAAGCCAGCCAGGGCACTATGAGCATTTTTAAATGTATTTCTTTTCATATTATTAAAATGAAATAAAATGGAGACCAGACTTGAAGATCTCCAAACAGGCAAAACCATTTAAGTCACATAACCAAAAGTTAGTCTAGCTTATTTCATAAACATAAGCAAAACTTAACTTAGGTTATTTCTTTTCTTTCTTAAATCCTCACCTGAGGATATTTTTCCATTTATCTTCAGATAGAGTGGGAAGAAGGGAGAGAGGGAGAGAGAGAGAGAGAGAGAGAGAGAGAGAGAGAGAGAGAGAGAGAGAGATGTGTCACTTCGACTGGTTGCCTCCCACACGACCCCGACCAGAGCCAGGGACGAACCGCAACCGAGGTAAGGGCCCTTGACAGGAATCGAACCCGTGACTCTTTGGTCTGTGGGCCGATGCTCCAACTGCTGAGCCAAACCAGCCAGGGCAACTTAGGTTATTTCTTATCAATGCCTCTGATAATCATAAACAAAACTAGTCATCTTCCTATAATGGTATAAGATAATCACTTTTAACCAATTCTCTGCTATCTGGAAATCTCCATTGTAATAACCAATAATTGCAAAGGTTAAACAACATCTTCATTTTCACTTTATAAGCCATCCTATAATGTCATGCCTGTGAACTTCGTATCACTTTCAGGTTTAAAGTCGCCCTGTTTGCAGTTTGTTTCTTGCTCAGTAAAATGTTCATATTAAGTACAGTTCTCTGAATTTTCTTTTGACATTACACAAATCCTTTAAAAAATTTAGGATCACATGAGGCACATAGTTTTTGTATTATGCTCCTCCCCCTAACCTGAATATTATCCTAAATCAATAAATACTTCTAAAAACTTAATTTTAAAAAATTTGGTTATAATATTCCATCATATTTGTGTATACTTATGTTTAACCACACATTTATTGTTGGAAATCTAGGTTATTCTCTTTTAAAAATATAATAAGGACTCTGGTAAGAAAGTTATTGTGCCTATTTTTTGTTTTTAATTGTCTTTATTAATCCTCACCCAAAGATATGCTTATTTTATTTATTTATTTTTTCCCTATGGTCTTTTTTTTGGTTATTGAAAGTATTACAAATGGCCCCATTTCCCCCCCCTCCCATTGACCCCCTTCTACCCCTCCCATCCTCCCCTCCCAGGCCTTCACCACACTATTGTCTGTGTCCACTGGTTATTCATATAAGCATGTATGTTCTTTGGTTAATCTTTTCCCATTCCCCCTACCCCCTTCCCTCTGAGATCTTCAGTCTGTGCCATGTTTCCATGTCTCTGGATCTATTTTGTTTGTCAGTTTATTTTGTTCATTAAATTCCTTGCTTCTTGATTTGAGAGACAGGGGTAGGGAGAGGGGGAGAGAGAGAGAGAGAGAGAGAGAGAGAGAGAGAGAGAGAGAGAGAGAGAGAGAGAGAGATCATTGCCTCCCATACTGGCTCTGACCAGGGTCGAATCTTCAACCTAGGTATGTGCTCTGATCAGGAATCAAACCTGCAGCCTTTCAGTATACAGGACAATGCTCCAACCAACTGAGCCACACCGGCCAGGGCTTGTTTTTAAATCATGTTCTGAATTTTTGCCTTACAATATACACCTGGAAGTGAATGCTCTGTACTTTGTTAGGTAAGACTCTATTGCATTTGTGCTGTTTGAGAGGAAGCATCTAAGCAGTAAATTGCTCTGTCTTTTCTCTTACCTAAGCACTCTCACTGCTCACACTCTCCTCTCTGGAGCAGCGTGTGTAGTCGGCACCTGCGGTGGTACAGCCCATACACTTCACGGCCCTCACATGCAGTTGTCTTTGGTCTCTAGAATACAACACAAGGGGTATGGATAATTGTGTCTCACAGGTGTGAACAGTGTTAATCATTAGAACGGGTGTTTAGAGTTACAGGTTATGCTGCAGTAACACAGAATGATTTTGAGTGACAGTGGTACCTAGGTATTTTTGAGTACATTTATTTTTTTGTCTGTGTTTGTGTTATGCAGGGCCACCTAAAGTCCAGGATCCAGGGCAAAAGCTTCTCTTGCTTGAGTCTAAGGGCAATACTTATTAAAGTATGCTTTTGAATAAAGGCCATTCATTATTTCAAAATAAAGAAAAATAACATTTTAACCTACATTTTTCAAGCAATATTTAACTTTAATGAATTTCGCCAATAACTATGTGTGTGGAGGCACATTGGGTTTGAATTCTTGGTTTGCTTTAATTTGTGATGATTGATGCCTCTGATACATGTTTACCTATTGAAATGATCATCAGCAATTCATAATGAGTTCTTTTGATAGATATAAATGCATAGCAATTTCTGCACACATGTGAGTAAACATAAGAGAAAAGGCCGCTGTGGATTCAAGCACCAGATGGATTCTGTATAAATCCCCATCCCATAAGTGATTTATTTTGGAAGAATACAATTACCAAAAACATACTGACACATTCCAACTTCTTAGCGAGAGCTTTGGTTTTTATAGGATTTGTTGTAGTCTTTGGTGCTATTCCTCAGTACACATGATCCCATTATCTGTAAATTGATCAAAATGTTAAAACTGCTATTTTGTATTATGATACATTTTTTATGAAAGTAGACTAAATTTAAATAATATTACAACTATATATGGCCTGTATTGATGGTGTTTGTGACTGGTTTGTAGAAAAACCTGAACTCTATTGCAAAAATCAATTTCTTCTTTCTTAATATATTCCTGCTTGTTGATCTTGTGGGATGAGTTTGTCAAAGTCACTCAGAGTTGGGGAGTAGAGTGTAAAATGAATGAATGTGGAGCACTAGGAGTCAGACAACTTGTTTCTGGTTCTAGTTCTGTGACCAATGATGACTTGGCCCAAGTCACTTCATCTCTCTCATTTATGCAGTAAAGTGGTTTTATGGATGATCCCCCTGGTAACCTGAATAACCAGGTTGTGTGGGAAGGATTTGGGGAGAATTCAATCAAGATGAGTAACATTCCTGGGTGATGCGGTTCTGGGGTGCTGGTGAAGTCAGGCATAAGAGTTACACGCAGGGGCTGTGCCTACCATAATCTCCCATCATTATTAGATATTCTTGTCTGTGAAAGCAGAAAAATAAAGCTTCATCAGTTCAGAAAGGTCACATCTATTAGCTGTGGCAATGCTGCTAAGAATCCAATCTGGTAATTCTTTTTATATGTGGAGATGTCTTTTTATATGCAAGAAAGTTTGTATCTTTCCATGTCCCATTGTAATTATCCCCACTGGGTATAGGATGTAGCATTATCTGGTTGGAAGATAGATTAGAAAATTGATAGAAAAAAATGTTCACATATTGGAAGTGAGATAGGGAAATTAAATGACAACTATAACCTCTGGCAGTTAAACAATTACACACTTCACTTTGCTAGAGTAGACACAGTCAGTAAAAATGACTGAGGAGCACCCCAAGGAAAAGAAGTTAATAAGAAACAAGTGGTGATCCCTGGAGACACGCAGAGAAATAAGATGAGATCCAGACAGTTTGCTTCTAATCTGTTTGTTAGAGCCTTAGATGTGACCATGGTGCCTTGATAGCTGAAGAAGCTTCCTTATATTTGCAGAGATGCACAGCATGAACACTTTGTTGTTTTTAAACAAATTACATTTTCAAATCTCAGACAATAAGAAGGGATACTTATGGAGCACTGTTGCTCCAGGCATTGGCCCACTCACCTAACAGATTAGGGCATTGAATTTGAGGGAGACACAGTGCTAATTAATTATCTAGTTGGGATTAAAAATCCAGTTCTATTTGCCTCTAGATCTCTAGTCCTTAGACTTTATATAATACTGGTTTTAGGTTTGCTTTCCAGAGAGCCAATATCTAAAATGGCATTTCCATCACTTGCCATTCCCCTTAGCTGTTTTATTTTTCCTTTATTGCATGTACCATTACTATATGCTTCACATTATCAGATATATGACATACTTGACATAATTATGTATACTATTTATAGCACTTACTATTACATTTATACGTATTGTTAATTTCCTACCTCTATTCTGTCTGCTTCCACTGTGTCCCCTGGTGAGTCCCCTGGGGACATAGAGTAAGCGTCCAGTACATAGTTTTTGATACATATGCAAATAGCGACTTGCTGAAATGAGTGTCACTGTATTTGTTTTTTTTTTTTTTCATAATTGGGGATTTTTTTTAGCTGCTATTTGCATTTTTATTTTAATTTATAAACTTTAGTCTTATTCTGTTAATAGAAGATTAGAAGATTGACACCTAGGGAGAGAATACATGTTAGATAAAATATGTGAAATATATGTTAAAAACAAGAAGTTGAAAAAGTTTGCCCTGAGTGAGAGCGAAGGAGCTGCTGACATTAGTTCAAAACATTTAATGAAATGGGCAAAAAAATAGTAAACGGGCATTGACCAGACACAGAAGGTCACCTTACTGGAAAATGCTCTGTAAAACCTTCATCGGAAAATTGCTTTATCATTTCAAAATTTGAAATGCAACACCTTAGCTTCCACATTCCACTTCAGAGATAACGATTTTTTCATGCCGTTCACCAAAGATATTTGCTTTACACTTTTCATTTTTGTTGCCTGAAAGATTTTTTTTGGTTTGTGCTGTAGCTTCTGCACTCTTCAAGGGGCTAAAACAATAAGCACCTCCATGTGTTTTCAACAGTTTTGGAGTTAGCCTCAAGAAAATTTAATTCAGGTACAATATAAATGCAAGAATAATACATTTTTTTAATTTACTGCTGTCTGCCCTGGCTTTAAACTTTTACACCCATCTGATTCATGTGCCCCCCAGTCCTCTGGGACAAAAGCAGCTCTGTTTGCAGTGGCTGTCTGAGACATCCTCCCTCTGCTCCTGCTCTCTCTGCATCCAGTCCCCCCACTCCCACCCCCACTGAGTGTCAGTCCTGCTGGCCCTTTTGCTTTGTCATCGTGTTTGGTTCCATGCTTCAACCTTGGTTTTGAAGACTGCGTGACTTTACGGAATCTGGACTTGGGGTACTCTCTGCAGCTTGGCTCAGCTTCAGCTTCAGGCTCCTCCTGCGTTTGGTACCTCTGAGCACAACACTGTGTCCTTTTAGTTTCAGCTCCCAAGATCCAAACTTGCCTTTAGTGTCCACGTAGGGGCTCACTGGGTTCCTCTCTGAGAAGTGAGACAACTGCTCATCCAGTAGGTTTGTATTTTTACCCCAGGTATTGAACTACATATCTGTCTGGAAGAAGCCAGGCATTAGTTTTCTTCATGTAAAAAAATAACCAACCATAAAACTAAAGTCAAACCATAAAATAAGCAAGCTTTTGTAAGAATGTAATATCTGTGGTCACACAAAGGTCTGTTTACAGGTGGAGAGTGTGACTCATTTCTAACCCCCCGAAGTGCCTAGGGCACCGTGCTGCATGGCAAAGCAGGGATATACATTTGCTGAATTGAATTCATCAGAGCAGATACTCAGTTTTGCCAAGAGATGGCAGATGTGAGCACATCTCTTTAGATCAAACCCTATTTACACAGTTCAGTTATGACAAGGTCTTTGAGTTTTCTCTGTTCAAGTTCAGGCATAAAAATAAGTGAGGCTAATACTCATTCTTTGCATGCAATTTGGAGAGGGTGAGTGGTTAGGAAACAATGCTGATGTCTGTCAAAGGTATGCCGTTTCTCTACATGACACGTAGAGCCGCTGGGTCTTTTCTTGGTTGCCATTTGCAGTACAACAGGCTAGAGATGCATCTCACAATGTCACACACTGTCTGTGAAGGAGCAGGTTTTCAAAACTAACAAAGAATGGTCAACAAAAAGACAGGTTGTGCAACAATCTATCTTTTGTTATCCCCAGAGAGGGCTTGGTGAGGTCAAGGAGCTTGGCTGGACCTGCCATGAGGATATGCTGCCCCTCTGTCTTGCTCTCCTTAAAGGGCAAGTGTGAGAACAACCTTTCCAGTGTTGGGGACTATAGTCCACTCTGGTGCTAGGCAAGCAGGGTTTAGGTACTGGCTGTTCATAAGCATTCTCTGGTGCCTGGTCCTGGTATTGGAAGAGCTGGGAGATTACAGAGAGGTGTAGTTCCTCCTGCTGGGAGGAGGAAGCCCCATTAGTTCACATAAAAGCTGAGTGTAGACTCATTCTCTACTGCTGATGGCCCAGGGAACCCCAGGAGAGTCTCAGGGTTATTTTCAGACAATCTTGAGTGCTGCATTGGACCTGTGTTTAGAAACATTAGTGTCATGTTATTTTAGATATGTTTCAGAGTTGATCAGCATAATGATCTCACTTATGAAAGATTGTACAAGAGTTGTTTTTTATTTGTTTTTATATTTCTGTATTTTATATTGTTGTTTACCATACACAGAAGCCAGGACAGGGAAATCACTGTGTGAGTTTGGATTGAGCTATTCTTTGAACTAAATGTGGGTATAGATGGAAAGATTGTTACTGGGATATAAATGTAATATGTCATTATTGCAGTAGTAGATAGAGCAGCTCTGGGGGTCACAAATGATAAGGAACATAGAAGGCGAATATAGTACATATTTTTGGATGTATATTCATTTTCTTTGACCAAACTGTGGCATACTCCAACCAAATAATCAATCAATCATCACACACAATACGTTCAGGACTTTTCAGAGCTTTTTATTACAAGTAACAGCAAGTTAACTTAAACTAGCTTGATTCAAAGGGGGAATTTTTATCAGAAAGCCAAATGGCATTAAAGGCAGAACTTCTGATGAAGTGGGAATCAGGACTGAGAATCACATGATCTCTCTCTCTCTCTCTCTCTCTGTCTCCCCCTCCTCTGTCTTTTGTGCTCTCTTCCTCAGCAGCCTTCTTTACACGTGATGGCACTGGTGTCCACAGATTCAGAATCACGTTATTGCAGATGTACCACCATGGGAAAAGAAAATCTCTTTTCCTTGCTACAATTTGTAAAACATCAAGCAAGAACTCTGATTGGTGTAGTATGAGTTTTGTGCCCTGTGGCTAGGGCAAAAGATACTATGGTGGTTGTGGCAGACTTGGCAGGAATATCTGATAGAAGCAGAGTGGAGAGATAAAGGGTAAAACCGAGTGGATGATCTCAACATAAGAGGGGAGGGGGCCTTGTCGAAAAACCCTGAGCCATCCACCATATGAGTACTTATTGTACATTTAAATTTAAATCCAGCCTCAATGGTAGTCCACAAGTGAAAGTTAATCTACACAGAGTAGAAAGCCCCTGGAAGCAGGTTTCCAAAACAGGTTTCTAAAACAGGGCTTTTCCTTTCCTGTTTTAAGCAACAGGATTTTAGGAGTTAAATTTGTCTATATGGTTTTGCTTCTCTAATTTTGCCATTCTTCTGGCTAGCCACTACTTTAACTATTTCCTGAAAATTAATTTAAATGTCCATGAGCTCAATTTAAGCTTTTAAAAAAATGTTTCAAAACAAACTTCAATCATATTTCTACCCGAAGACATTTTTCTTGGTGGTTCCTGAAGTGAGACAATATCTTTCCACAAAAGAACTGAATTGCAGATTAATTTATAGCACACGCTTTTGGAATATTGGGCTTTAAACATATTCTTATATAAATATTTTGTTAAATATTTCTAATTTTAAATATAATGTGTTAAGTAGTAAAACGGAGCATGTAGCCCATGTTCACTGCTGTAACATTATTATTTTCATGTTAAGAGGAATAGATGTGGAGTAAGTTTTTCTTTCTTTTTAAATTTTACTTTATTGTTGACAGTATTACAAATGTCTCCCATTTTCTCCCTTTTTGCCCTCTTCCACTCAACCCTCACCCAAACCCAGGCCTTCCCCATGCTGCTGTCTGTGACCATGGGTTATGCATATATGCATATATATTCTTTGGTTAATCTCCACCCCCACCCCTCCATCAGATCTGTTATTCTGTTCCATGCATCCGTACCTCTCGACATATTTTGTTTGTCAGTTTATTTTGTTCTTTAGATTCCACTAAAAGTGAGATTGTGTAATATTTGTCTTTCTTTAATTGGCTTATTTCGCTTAGCATAATAGTCTCCAGGTTCATTCATGCTGTCTCAAAGGGTAAGAGAGCCTTCATTTTTACAGCTGCACAGTATTCCATTGTGTAAATATACCACAGCTTTTTTATCCACTCATCTACTGATGGGCACTTGGGCTGTTTCCAGATCTTAGCTATTGTAAATAATGCTGCTATGAACATAGGGGTGTAAATATTCGTTTTGATTAGTGTTTTGAGATTCTTAGAATATATTTCCAGAAGTGGGTCGTTTTTTGAGGAAACTTCATGCTGTTTTCCACAGTGACTGTACCAGTCTACATTCCCACCAACAGTGTACTAGAGTCCCCTTTTCTCTACATCCCCACCAGCACTTGTTGATGGCGGCCATTCTGACAGGTGTGAGGTGATAGCTCATTGTAGTTTTAATTTGCAGCTCTCTGATGATTAGTGACATTGAGCATTTTTATGTGTCTATTGGCCATCTGTATGTCCTCTGTGGAGAAGTGCCTATTCAGATCCTTTATTCATTTTTAAATTAGATTGTTTGTCTTCCTGGTGTTGAGGTGTATGTGTTCTTTGTATTTTTTTGGAAATTAAACCCTTATCAGATGTATCATTGGTGAATATGTTCTCCCATACAGTGGGTTCCCTTTTCATTTTGTTGATGGTTTGTTTTGCTGTGTCAGAAGTTTTTTGTTTTGATGTAGTCCCATTTGTTAATTTTTTCCTTTGTATCCCTTGCCCTAGGTGATGTATTGGTGAAAATACTGCTACATGAGATGTCTGAAATTTTGTTGCCTACATTTTCTTCTAGGATTTTATGGATTCACTAGTCACATTTAAGTCTTTTATCCATTTCGAGTTTATTCTTGTGTATGGTGTAAGCTGGTATTCTAGCTTCATTTATTTGTCTGTACCTGTCCAATTTTCCCAACACCATATATTGAATAGATTATCTTTGAATGGATTACTCCATTGTATGCTCTTACCTCCTTTGTCAAATATTTATTGGCCATAATGGTGTGGGTCAATTTCTGGGGTCTCTGTTCTGTTCCATTGGTCTATATGCCTGTTCTTATGCCAGTACCAGGCTGTTTTGACTACAATGGCTTTGTAGTATAGTTTGTAATCTGGTATTATGATCCCTCTACCTTTGTTTCTCTTTCTCAAGATTGCTGTGGCTATTAGGGATCTTTTCTGATTCCATATAAATGTTTGTAAAAAATATATATATGAAAAATCATTGCAGACTGCTAAAATCAGTCTGGACAAAGCAACATCTACATTAGTTCCTAAAATC
Source organism: Tadarida brasiliensis (assembly GCA_030848825.1). Taxonomy (NCBI): domain Eukaryota; kingdom Metazoa; phylum Chordata; class Mammalia; order Chiroptera; family Molossidae; genus Tadarida; species Tadarida brasiliensis. The sequence continues at coordinate 26,793,470 of CM061267.1, read as the reverse complement.
CATGTGCTTTGGAGACCACAAATAGAGTCTTGTATCAGGAGTCCTTGGTATTACTTAGACACAAATCATAGCTTTTCTAATAAACTTTGGACAGACAACATGCTTAAACTCTGAATGGTTTGAATTTATCTTTTAAGATCCATGAATATGCTTGACATTAGCAACATGATGGCTGAGTCTATGAACACTTAGTTTTGAAACAACATGGAATCAATTCAGTGAAACTACCATAGCCATTGTTTCCAAAACAACTGACTTTTGGACTTTTTGCCCTTTGGTCTCTCTTTTCTCTCTCTCTGTCTCTTTCTCCATGTCTCTTTTTCTTTAATTTTAAGATATGTGTACTATAATTAATGAACACATTTGATATATTTCACCCTGGCATTTAGTTAACATTTTGTTTCACCTCTTGTTTACAGCATGTGGCAATTTGAAAGGCAGATGTCATATCCACTTCTCTGTTGTCCATGCTATCAGGAGTCCGGCTGTGTGAATGTGTGTCCCAGGCTTCCTTTATCAGAATTGCAACAAGCAACTGAGCATTTGCCTATCAGTCCATCTGCCAACCCCTAGCCAAATCACACAAGTATTTCTGAGGCTAATTCTGAGGCCAGTACTAAGATAATAAGTTTGGATAATGAGGCACCACTTCCCCTTGGATAGCTTAGTTTTACAAAAATGTTATGATGAAAGAGGACTATTTTGCCTGATGGAATTATTGCTTATACGTTTAAAGCAACAACAAAAAAATTCCCTCAAAGGAAATAAGTTTTTACCAAGTTTGAAAATTCTCATAGAAAGACACAATCTCCAAATTGAAAGGAAGATTATTGATTATTTGATTCAACCTCTCTGATGTATGAATCACTTCTAAAACATTCTTGACAAGTGTTATGTGGTATCAGTTTGAAACCCTTCAAGGATAGAAACACAAGCAGTCACTCCTTTAATAAAAGAAAAGCAAGTAATCATGATGGCAATAACCAGTTAAAAAGTGTTCCAGGACAAAGAGTGTAACAGGACATCCCATCCCTGTTTCTCCCCTCACAATTTAGTAAAAGCTCCTCTTCTGTTGATGTGGATGCTCCGAGGAAGGCTTGGTGCAGAGGTTTTTAGAGGCCTTCTGTAAGGAAGGGGATCTAAGATATCCAAGAGCTGCTTCTTGAGATTCAAAATTAGGGGGATTTTTTAAAAATGTGAATTCAGCCCTGATCAGGTGGCTCAGTGTTTGGAGTGTCATTTCACATGCCAAAAGGTGGTGGGTTCAATTCCTGGTCAGGGCACATACCTAGGTTGCAGGTTTGATCCCCGGTTGGGGTGTATACAGGAGACAACTGATCAATATTTCTCTCTCACATCGATGGTTCTTTCTCTTTCTTTCTCTCTCATCTCTCTCTCCTTGTCTCTCTCTCAAATTCAATGCAATCATATCCTCGGGTGAGGATTAAAACAACAATAACAACAACAACAACAAAACTGAATTAAAATGGCTCAGATCAAGACCTAGGGATAAAACATGGCAATAATCGTCTTGAAAAAAATGAGCATAATGGTCTCTGCATGTGGTTAGGTAAGTGGGGGCTGGGAATGTTTATCCTGGATCTAGGAGGTGTTTATTCTAGAGAAAAGGACTTTCTCCAATCTGGGCATTAAAGGCTTTGAGTACATTATGGGATGCATTTAGCAATGGTGGAGGTGGGGGCGGGTGAGAACACTGTGCACCCAAACCGGAGGTAAACTCCAGTTACATTTGCTTTAAGTCCTTGTTCTATATTTTGATCTGCCACAAAGATCTGCATGAGCAATGACAACCATTTAGTCGTTTATCCTATTCATTCTAGACTTTCTCCACTCTTTCTTCAAGGACATTCTTTCCAGTTAAGTCAGCGGTTCTCAACCTGTGGGTCACGACCCCTTTGGGGGTCAAACGACCTTTTCACAGGGGTCGCCTAAGACTATCGGAAAACACATATTTCCAATGGTCTTAGGAACCGAGACACCACTCCTCTATCGTCTCCAGGCGGGTCTGCCCGCATGCAGATACGCCCACATACAGATAAGCCCACATACGAGTACCCGGCATGATGACATCATCGCGCCAACCCCATCACATACACCCCGTACAAATACAGGTGTATGTGGCGCCATAATGTACTTATGCGGACCAGTCACACATGTGTAGAGAGCAGCTACTGAGTAGAAAGCAGCTACTCTGTTAAAAGCAGCTACTGGGTTGAAAGCAGCAGTAGTGGAGGCAAAACGACACTTCATGAATTATAATTACTGGGTAAATGTAAAATCATGTACTGTAAAATCATCAACTACTGCAAAAAAAAGAAAAAAAAATATATCTGTACCATGGGAACTTAATCTGGATGCTGATCGGTCTTTTTATATTCAGCTGTGGTTGATGTGAATACTGCCCCCTTGTGATAGCAATAGGTATGTAATAAAAACAATGCAGAGAATGGTAAATCATAAGAAATTTTAATGAACTGTATTGACTAAACTATGCCATGTATCATCTTTTGTATTATTAAAGCTACTGTTATATATTATTTTCATTAGCAAACCATCCCATGACAGTGGATCGTGTAGAGAGGAACGTTAAGAAAAGAAAATATAGTGAGGATTTTTTACAGTATGGTTTTACCTCAATAATTACAGCAGGAATTGAGAAACTGCGATGTGTTATTTGTTGTGAAGCTCTATCAGCCGAATCTATGAAGCCAAGCAAACTAAAATGCCATTTTGATAGCAAGCATCCAAGCTTTGTCAGCAAGGATACCAACTATTTTAGAAGCAAAGCTGATGGACTCAAGAAAGCCAGACTTGACACTGGTGGCAAGTACCACAAACAAAACGTAGCAGTTGTTGAAGCTTCATATTTGGTGGCACTCAGAATCGCCAGAGCTATGAAACCTCACACCATTGCTGAGGATTTATTGTGGCCAGCGGCCAAAGACATTGTTCGAGTTATGATCGGACACGAATTTGTTACAAAATTGAGTGCAATTTCCTTATCTAACGACACTGTCCACAGAAGAACAGATGACATGTCTGCTGATATTCTTGATCAGGTAATCCAGGAAATTAAATCTGCTCCACTTCCAATATTTAGCATCCAGCTTGATGAAATCTACAGACATTGCAAACTGTTCACAGTTACTGGTTTATGTGAGGTATATTAATGATGGTGACTTTAAAGATTTTTTGCAAACCTCTTAAAATGACAACTACTGCGTGTGATGTATTTGACAGAGTTGGTTCATTTCTGAAAGAGTATAAGATCTCTTGGGAAAAGGTTTGTGATGTTTGCACAGATGGTGCTCCAGCTATGCTATGATGTTGATCTGGATTTCAATATTTGGTACTGAATGAGTCACCAAAAGTCGTTGGAACTCACTGTATGATTCATCGGCAAATATTAGCAACAAAGACGCTGCCACAAAAGTTACAAGAAGTAATGAAAAGCGTCATAAGTTCTGTCAATTTTGTAAAGGCGAGCACTTTAAACAGTCAACTGTTTTCGCAACTGTGCAACGAGTTGGATGTGCTGAAGAATGTTCTGCTATTTCACACTGAAGTGAGATGGTTGTCAACAGGAAAAGTTTTAAAACATGTTTTTGAGCTTTGTAATGAACTCAAAACGTTTTTTAATCAGAAAGCAAGACCGTAGTTCAAAGCACTTTTCAGCGATAAAAGTGAACTGCAGAAAATGGTTTACTTGGTTGACATCTTTGCCATCTTGAATGAGTTAAATTTATCACTGCAAGGACCAAATGCAACATGCCTCGATTTGTCTGAAAAGATCTGATCATTCCAAATGAAACTTCAGCTTTGGCAAAAAAAATTGGATGAAAATAAAATTTACATGTTGCCTACCTTATCTACTTTCTTTGAAGAACAAGACATTGAACCAGACAAAAGGATTACAAAGATAATTTCTGTGAAAGAACACTTGCACATGCTTGCAGATGAAATTTCATTGTACTTTCCAAATCTACCTGACTGACACCCCATTTGCACTTGCCAGAAGCCCATTCACAGTCAAAATTGAAGATGTTCCTGAGACAGCACAAGAGGTGTTCATTGAACTTATTAACAGCAATGCAGTGAGAACTGATTTCTCTACAATGACAGTTACAAAATTCTGGATCAAGTGTTTGCAGTCATTTCCTGTTCTGTCTGAGACTGTGTTGCACCTTCTTCTTCCATTTAACAACATATCTTTGTGAAACAGGATTTTCCAGCTTGTTGGTTATCAAGTCTAAATACAGAAGTAGACCTGTAGAAGATGATCTTCATTGTGCTCTTGCAAAGACTGCCCCGAGAATTTCTGATCTGGTGAGAAAGAAGCAATCTCAACCTTCCCACTGACGTTGGCTTTTTATGCATACTGTCGCAAAATGTAGCAATGTAGTTTACCGTTGTTATATTAAGACTGTTACCCATGCTACACCATGCCTCAAGACAAAATTTCATTTATTTGTAATTAGAAATAAATATTTCACAATATATAATTACATATTGTTTTTGTGATTAATCACTATGCTTTAATTCTGTTCAAATTGTAACAATGAAAATACATCCTGCATATCAGATATTTACATTATGATTCATAACAATAGCATAATTACAGTTATGAAGTAGCAATGAAAATAATTTTATGTTTGGGGGTCACCACAACATGAGGAACTGTATTAAAGTGTCTCGGCATTAGGAAGTTTGAGAACCACTGAGTTAAGTAGTCTTCTCAGTATATCCTTTCTTCTATCAATTCTTTACTTAAAGATCCTTACCTCAATATTTAACAATCTTACTTAAATATTGTTCTAGAATCCAAATAGCAACATGTGAAAGATATATTTTGATTATTTGGAACATTTGGAATGTGATTAGAGAACATGCTTTTTTTTTTTTTTTTTTTTTTTTTTTAACATTCTGGTTTATCTAATGAGGCAGATGTCACTGCCCCACCCGAATCCCTTGGCACTTACTTTTGTAGTTCATGCCCAAGGCTTCCTTCTGCCGAACATCTGCAACTTTTACCTCAGGGCTTTTTCTCAGCATAGGTGTGAGCAGGCCAGAAATGCCAAAACATGAATATCTCCGGGAGTGGCCCTCTGGTGATAATGTTGTCAGCTGGAGATCAAATACTCCAGCTTCCCCCACTGAGGGCCTATTCTGGGTCAGGTGTCACATTATCTTACATGGTTGCTCAGCAGGACTGAGCCTCAGATGCCCACATGGTAACTTGCTGGATAATGTACCCTTTTTCAGACTCCTTGCCTTCCCTGGCTCACTGCCCACTACCCTCCAGTGTTTCCTGGGTCACCTCCAAATTAAATTACATGCACTTCAGTCCCATTTCAGAGCCTGCTTCTGAGGGAGCCCAAGCTAAGATATCTAGGATGATGCCTGAAAAAATTATAGAATGAGTGTATTCATCAGGAAAACCCTTTCTCTCCTATAACAAAGGATTATGTGTTGTATGTTTGTATGTATTCACATTTGCATGAACATTGTGGCTAAATGTATGCACAAAATATTGAAGATGAATAAATACATGCCTAAGGAAAAATTTAATGTTAGCTATTACTTAAGAGGTTTGGAACTCTCCTGAAAACTCTGTGGAGATAAATTAATTACTTCTTGACACTTGGGGTTTGGAATGATACTACTTTATAAAAGTTTAATCTACATTTTGCTTTCCTTTAGGTGTGGATAACTCTCAGTCAACATTCATTTACCAAACATTTACCAAATAGTATGTATTAGATGGGGAGGGTAGAGCATCAATATTAATTAGACATTTTTCTTGTCCTCAAAGTGTTCATGGTATAGTAGGTAGGTAGCTGCATAAACAAAGACTTGCAGTCCAACTTAAAGATATGCATGAAACTCTATGAGAGCACAGAGAAAAAATATTTAGCTTTGATGTGGGGAGATAGATTATTTGAGGACTTAAGTAAGACTAGGAATTAGTTAGATAAGAGAAGGGTGAGCAATCAGTTTATGCAGAAGGAATAACTTGTCAGGGAAGGTGGGCATGGGAAAATACAATATGTTTGTGGAATAGCAAACAATTCATTATAGCCAGAGGGTGGTTTCTCAAGCTTGGTTACAAAAAGGTAGGATGCAATCTACTCAGGAAGCATGTAAGTATTTGACTGATGCAGAATTGTATCCTAAGGCAATAACCAAAGAGGAAAGAGGAAATGATAACTAGAAAAAAATCAGGTCATATATCAAGCTATTAGGGGTAAGGTAGAAATATTAACAACAGGAAGGCAATGGTGTGATAAAACATTGAGATAAAGGAAGATAATCATTGAGAAAGTAAAGTAAGTTGTGTTAGATGGTCCAGGAACTAGATGTATGGAAACTGGGCAAGTAGACCAGATAATTTTGTGCAGAAGCTACTTGTCTTAGATGATTTTAACTCCTCTATAAGTCATAATTGCATTTAGTTCCATATAACAATACCCTAACCAAGTAAGTGGCTTATTTTACTCAATAACCAAGAGACAGGTGCATTAGATTAAGTTCATGAAGGTGCACTAGGAACCAGGGTGCTTCCAGCTTCCTGGTCCGTCACCCGTAGCGTACAGCCCATGGTCACAGGATGGCTGCCACACCTCCATTCATGTCGTCTGTGGTGAAGACAAGCATAAAGGGGAAAGTGATAAAGAGAAAGGTGTGCACAAGATCAGTCTGGTAGCCCTGGCTGGTTTGGCTCAGTGGTTAGAGCATCGGCCCACGGACCAGAGAGTCCCGAGTTCGGTTCCCACTAAGGGCAGGTACCTCGGTTGCAGTTTGTCCCCAGCCCTGGTTGGGGTCGTGTGGGTGGCAACCAGTCGATGTGTCTCTCTCACGTTGATGTTTGTCTCTCTCTCTTCCTCCTTCTCTCCCTCACCCTCTATCTGAACATAAATTCAAAAATGTCCTCAGGTGAGAATTAAAAAAAAAAAAAAGATTAATCTGGTCAATATTTTATTAGAAGACAGTTTTTCTGGACCATTCACCCAGTATTCCATTTTCATATCATTAACCATAATTACATTACATGACTATCCTTAGCTGCAAAGAAACCTAGGCTAGCAAATTGATATTTTAGTTAGACACACTGCTACCTCAAAATAAATAGAAATTCTGTTAGTAAGAAAGAGTTGCAGAAGGTTAGAAGGCAATCAGCAATATTTGTCAAAATATTTCTTAAAAGAATTTCATTAGCCTAGACTGAAGAATGTATTGAAGAGAGAGCTGGCACAAACAAGTTCTCCAGAGGTGTTTATTTACAAATGAATACATGAAAAGACACTAGAAGGAAATGCTGGGGTTTTGTCTACAATTTTAACTATTACCAATGATTTGCAAGCAGACTTTTAGAATACAAAGGGGGCCTTACAATTCATGTTATCTGTTGTGTTATCTACCAAAGACATCAGAATTCTATTTTAATTTTCTGATATAAATTTCAGAAGCAAGATCAAGTTATCTGTTAAATTCCTGGATATCATGTAATGTGTGATACAATTAAAGGTGATATTCAAAATATTTAAAAGTTGATAAGACCTGGGCACTTGCTAATCAAAATGAATGCTGGATGCCAAGTGGAAACAATCATTTGGCTGAATATCAGTTCTGGATATAATGAACCCATCCCCAAAGATTATGATTTTATTAATCTTTTGTGAGGCCTCAGCATCAATGTTTTTGAACAGCTCACCAGACACTTCTGTGCAATTAGAGCTGAGAACCCCAGTTAATAAGGAGGAACTTTGGGAGTGCTTATCTGAGATCTTCCCTGCCTCCTGCTTGTTCTATCTCTGCTACATCTCAGACAACTAGGTTTCTTCCAAGATTTAGTGAGGGAGCTGCAAAGTAATTCTTCTCCCTGTACAAGCTTTTGTTTTTATCCTGATATGTTTATGTATTGAGGTGTCATGGTGATGAAAGAAAGTGTATTCTATGAGTATTTTCAATTCACAATAAATCAGGAAGCATGAAACGTTCTAGAAGATGAATGTTAAAGGTGTCTAAACCAACTCTTTTTGAAAAACAGCAGGGCATTAGGGCATTATGCACACATTTATCCAGTCAACAAACATGAACTAAATGGCAATTATTTTTTAAATCACTTATGAAAGTATGATAGACCTACAAAAGGCTTAACTTGGATGAATCTCCAGGGAACTATGTTGAGTGAAAAAATCCAGTCCCCAAAGATTACATACTATAGGATTCTATTTCAAGAACATTTTAAAATGATGATATTTTAGAAATGGAGGATAGACTAGTGGTTTCCAAGGGTTAGGAGGTGGGAACTGGGGAGGAAAAAGGCAAGTATGATTATAAAAGAGCAACACAAGGGATCCTGTGGTGTCAGCACTCTGCAGTGTGCTGACTCAGTCATGGATAAAATTGTATAGAACTTCATACTCACACACAGACGCAACACAAATGCAAGCAAAATTCAGGAAATCCAAATAAGACTGATGGATTGTATCAAATGTCAGTATCCTGGTTTGATATTATACTATAATTTTGCAAAATGTAGCTAAGGTACCCCTCTGTATTATATCTCATGACTGAGTGCATAGGTCCCATTTTCTCAATAAAACTTTTAATTAAACAATTCTGAGAGAAAACATTAGAAAGAAAATGAAAGGGGTAAAGTAGAGGAAAGAATTGAAAAGTCAGTTCTGAGGTATAATGGGCACAAAATAGACGAGAGTAGAGGACTGGTGGGATCTAAATTGGGAAAGGACACTGAGCACAATATTGATAACGGAGCCATTGAGGCTCTGAGTACGAGAACATCACTACGCAACTGGATGTTTAAGAAACCCGAAGGGACTGTCAAACTAAAATTGCTTGAAGGAAAGTCATCTGAGGTATGTATAATGGACTGTGGTGGAGTCAGAGACCACTTCAAATGCTACTATAGTAATGCAGATTTTATTTGAAAACAGGCTATATTTTGGAGGTGCCAAAAAGAATAAAAAAGGAAATCATTTTTACAAGAACTATATAAAACTACATAGCAAGGCTTAGTACGGGCTTGATTGAATATGAAATTTAGATGGGTTGAATTCAAAGAGAACCACAAATTAAAAACAATAATGCTTACAAAAATAAGGATTCCAAAGTGAATTTGAATGTGGGAAAAGATGGTGTATTCAGTTTAGATATTTTGAATGTGATAGGTAGAAATTTCTCAGGCTTACGGATGAGATCCAAAAATGTAACTTAATTTTCCTATTTTACTCAACGTATTAGCTGTACAAGTTGATGGCAAAAGATTAATTCTTAGTTCACTAACCAGACTCTGTCAACTGTCAACTCAAGATTTTCTGTCTATCCCCAGCCAATTTTGCTCAGTAGTTAGAGTGATGGCCTGCAGACCTAAGGGTCATGGGTTTGATTCCCAGTCAAGGGTTCAATCCCTGGCCCTGGTCAGGGTCATGCAGGAGGCAACCAATCGATGTGTCTCTTTCACATCAATGTTTCTCTCTCTCTCTTTCTCCTTCCCTTCCACTTTATCTAAAAATCAACAGAAAAAATATCCTTGGGTGAGGATTAACCAAAACAAAACATTTTCTGTCTGTTCCGAATCACTTTGTCCTTGCCTTCCTGGATTACACCTAAATTTCTGGCAACAGAGAATGAATAGTTGGAGACCACTGGTTCTTGGTTATCAAGTATTCATCCTAGAATCTGCTGGTTTTCCCTCTGGAGGAGTACAGGACACTTTCAGATGTTCTTCCATCTACTTACACCATGTATAGCCTTCTGCAGCTACACCATACCTTATGTGAAGATTTCTGGGCCTCATCTGGGGAAACAGATATAGCTATTATATTGAACAAGGACAAATGGAAGTTCATAATCGTGAAGAAATATTATTTTCTTATTTACTTTCAGGTATTAAAAACTTCTCAAGTTATTAAATAATGTCTCCTGACCAGTGTAATTATCACAATTTTAATCTCTATTCAAAGTTGACTTTTCAACTTTCTAAGTTCAGTTCTGTGCTTCTCTGCCTCATCCCCAAGTTACCACACCATGAATGACCTCCAGGTTTGGAGCAAATGGAAGCGGAAGAGAAAAAAAAAAAGAGCAGACAGTACTTATGTGATTAATACTACTGTGAGTAGGCAGGGCTTTCTTTGGGATTGAAATCTCAGTTTTCAATCACAGTCAGGGGTGAGGTAGATTTTGATGTCCTTACCCCAGCCCATCTCTAGGGAGCATCTCCCTGTAGTTTCCCTGAAGACAAGGAGTACATCTTTATTTTGGCTAATTTCTTTTATCTTCCTTAACCTTTAATCCAATGATACCTTGAGCTTCTGTCTGATTGGACTGTCCATCCCTCTGAGAGGACTCTGGGATAAGGGTCTAAGATGATTCCAAGTGTGTAATCCCAAGTGTCTTTCTTTCTTCCTTCCTTCCTTCCTTCCTTCCTTCCTTCCTTCCTTCCTTCCTTCCTTCCTTCCTTCCTTCCTTCCTTCTTTCCTTCCTTCCTTTCTTTCCTTTTCTTTCTTTCTTTCTTTCTTTCTCTTCCTCCTTTCCTTCCTTCCTTCCTTCCTTCCTTCCTTCCTTCCTTCCTTCCTTCCTTCCTTCCTTCCTTCCTTCCTTCCTTCCTCTCTTCCTTTCTATCTTTCTTTCTCTCTTCCTTCCTTCCTTCCTCCCTTCCTTCCTCCCTTCCTTCCTTCCTTCCTTCCTTCCTTCCTTCCTTCCTTCCTTCCTTCCTTCCTCTCTTCCTTTCTCTCTCTCTCTCTCTCTCTCTCTCTCTCTCTCTCTCTCTCTCCTTCTCTCTCTCTCTTTCTTTCTTCTTTTTTTTTCCCCGGCAACAAAATCTGGGAAGCCTGTTGTACTTAACACAACTATGTTTTGCTTTGATACCAGGACAACAAATCAATGATAATTTTGCCTCTTTATATTTCTCAGGCAATGGTTAGGCACCAGTCCAGAATGTCTTCTGAACAAAGGATATATATCAAGGTCTTTGAGAAATCTCCTAAAACCCCTCTTTATTGACTTGAGGTTGAAAAGGAAGCACCCTCACCTCACCCTACGTGGGGAGCAGGAAAGGACTCAGAGAACACTAGAATCTCTCTCAATATCCAGTGTCTTCTAACTTTTTTATACAACCTGGATAAGGGGCTCAAAGTCACTTAATGACTTTTATAAATCCTCCTTTGCAATTACAATACCATAACCTTGCACTCCACTTTGAAATATGTTGATTATTGAATTAGTGTCTCAGCTGACACTGAAAGAATTTTATTTTATTATTTCCATCACCATTCATCTCCTTTATTCTCTCTTCCACCTCCACACACTACCCCCCGCCCCCACCGCAACCACCACACTGTTGTCCATGTCCATGAGTTCTCACTCTCCTTTTTTGCTCACTTCTCTCCCCACCCCCACCAGAGCTGTCTGCCTGCTCTCTAACTATGAGACTGTCTCTATCTTGCTTGGTAGTTCAGTTTAAATTCCACATATGAGTGAAATCATATGGTACTTGTTTTTCTCTGACTGGCTTATTTCACTTAGCATAATGTTCTCTAGGTTCATCCATGCTATTGCAAAGGGTAAAATTTCCTTCCTTTTTACAGCAGAGTAGTATTCCATTGTGTAAATGTACCACAACATTTTTATCCACTCATTTACTAATGGACCCTTAGGCTGCTTCCAAATCTTGGCTATTTTAAATAATGCTACAATGGACATAGAGGTACATATATTCTTTCAAATTCATGTTTTGAGTTTCTTCAGATAAATTCCCAGAAGTGGAATTGCTGGGTCATAAGGCAGTTCTATTTTAAATTTACTTTTTTTTTTTTTTTTTTTTTTTTTTACTGTTGACAGTATTACAGGTGTCTCCCATTTTCTCCCCTTTTGCCCCCCTCCACCAACACTCAACCCACACCAGACTTTTCCCACACTAACGTCTGTGTCGATGGTTATGCATATATGCATTTATGTTATTTGGTTAATCTCTTCCTGTCCTCCTCTCCCCACTCCCTCCACTGAGATCTGTTATTCTGTTCCATGCATCTATACCTCTGGCCCTATTTTGTTTGTGAGGTTATTTTGTTCATTAGGTTCCACATATAAGTGAGATCATGTGATATTTGTCATTCTCTAACTAGTTTATTTCACTTAGCATAATGTTCTCCAGGTTCATCCATGCTGTTGCAAAGGATAAAATTTTCTTCCTGTTTATGGCAAAGTAGTATTCTATGGTGTAAATGTACCACATTTTTTTAATCCATTCATCTACTGATAGACAGACACTTGGGTGGCTTCCAAATCTTGACTGTTGTAAATAGTGCTGCAATGAACACAGGGGTACATATATACTTTCTAATTAGTGTTTTAGGTTTCTCCAGATAAATTCCCAAAAGTGGAATTTCTAGGTCCTTTGGCAGTTCCACTATTAATTTTTTGAGGTAAATCTATACTGCTTTCCATAGTGGCTGTACCAATCTGCATTCCCTCCAACAGTGCACAGGTGTTCCCTTCTCTCTACATCCTCACCAACACTTGCTATTTGTTGATTTATTGATAATAGCCATTCTGACAGGTGTGAGATGATATATCATTGTGATTTTAATTTGCATTTCTCTCATGATTAGTGACCTTGAGCATCTTTTCATATGTCTATTGGCCATCTCTATGTCCTCTTTGGAGAAATACCTATTCAAGTCTTTTGCCCATTTTTAAATTGGATTGTTTGTTTTTTGGTGTTTAGTTTTATAAGTTTATTATAAATTTTGGATATCAACCCCTTATCAGATATATTATTAGTGAATATGTTCTTCCATTCAGTGGGTTGTCTTTTCATTTTGTTGATGGTTTCCATTGCTGCGCAAAGACTCTTTAGTATGATGTAGTCCCATTCATTTCTTTTTTCTTTTTTTTTATTAATTTATTTTTGTTACAGATGTTTCTCCTTTTCCCCCCATTGTCACCCTCCTCCCCCTCCCTCCCTGCCCTGTCCCCAGTTTTGTTGTCCATGTCCATTGGTTATGAGTACATGCGTACAAGTTCTGTGGTTCATCGCTCCCCTCCCCCACCCCCTCTTCTGGCAATTGTCAGTCTGTACCCTACTTCCATGTCTCTGGGACTACCCTGTTCCTCAGGCTGTTATGTTCATTATATTCCAGAAATAAGTGAGATCATATGATATTTGTCTTTCTCTGCTTGGCTGGTTTCACTTAGGATAATAGTTTCCAGGTCCTCCCATGTCGTCTCAAAGGATAAGAGATCTTCCTTTCTTACAGCTGCATAGTACTCCATTGTGTATATGTACAACAGCTTTTTTATCCATTTGTCTATTGATGGACACTTGGGCTGTTTCCAGATCTTAGCTATTGTAAGTAGTGCTGCTATGAACATGGGGGTACATATATTCTTTCTGATTGGTCTTTCAGGCTTCTTAGGGTATATTCCTAGGAGTGGGATCACTGGGTCAAATGGTAATTCAATTTTTAATTTTTTGTGGTAACACCATAATGTTTTCCACAGTGGCTGCACCAGTCTGCATTCCCACTAGCAGTGTACTAGAGTCCCCTTTTCTCCACACCCTCGCCAACACTTGTTGTTTGATGCTTTGTTGATGGCGGCTATTCTGACAGGTGTGAAGTGATACCTCATTGTTGTTTTAATTTGCATCTCTCTGATGATTAGTGATGTTGAGCATTTCTTCATATGTCTCTTGGCCATTTGTATGTCCTCTTTGGAGAGGTGTCCATTTAGGTCCTCTGCCCATTTTTTAATTGGGTTCTTTGTCTTCCTTTTGTTGAGTTGTATGAGCACTCTATATATTTTGGAAATTAGTCCCTTATCTGATATATCATTGGCAATTGTTCTCTCCCATACAGCGGGTTGCTTTTCCATTTTGATGGTGGTTTCTTTTGCTGTGCAGAAGCTTTTTAGTTTGATGTAGTCCCATGTGTTCATTTTTTCCTTTGTTTCTGTTGCTTTAGGTGATATATCAGTGAAAATTCTGCTGCGTATGATGTCTGAAATTTTGTTGCCTACATTTTCTTCTAGGATTTTTATGGATTCATGACTCACATTTAAGTCTTTTATCCATTTTGAGTTTATTCTTGTGTATGGTGTAAGATGTATTTTTTCTTTTGTTTTCACTGACTGAGGAGATATATCAGAGAAAAATATTGCAACAAGAAATGCCTGAGATTTTACTGCCTAGGATTTTTCTTCTAGGATTTTTATGGTTTTGAATCTAACAGTTAAGTCTTTAATCCATTTTGAGTTTATTCTTGTGTGTGGTGTAAGTAGGTGATCTAGTTTCATTTTTTTTTGCACATATCTGTCCAATTTTCCCAACACCATTTATTGAATAGACTCTTTTTAGTCTATTGTATGTTTTTACATCCTTTGCCAAATATTAATTGACTAAAAAGGCATGGATTTCTTTCTTTCTGTTCCATTGACCTATATTTCTGTTTTTATGCCAGTACCATGCTGTTTTTATTACTGTGGCCTTATAATATAGTTTGATATCAGGTAGTGTGATTCCTCCAACTTTGTTCTTTCTGAAGATCACTGTTGATATTCAGGGTCTTTGTGGCTCCATACAAATTTTTGAAACATTTGTTCTAGTTCTGTAAAATACTCCATTGGTATCTTGATAGGAATTGCATTGAATCTGTAGATTGCTTTGGGTAGTATGGTCATTTTAATGATGTTAATTCTTCCTATCCATGAACACAGTATGTGCTGCTTCTTATTCGTATCTTTCAGTGTCTTATTATTTTCTGAGTACAAGTCTTTTACATTCTTGGTTAAATTTATTCCTAAGTATTTTATTCTTTTTGAAGCAATTGTGAATAGAATTTTTTAAGTTTCCCTTTCTGATATTTTATTACTGGTGTATAAAAATGCAATTGATTTCTGGATATTTATTTTGTGTCCTGCTACTTTACTGAATTCATTTATCAGTTCTAGTAGTTTTTTTGGTGGAATCTTATGGATTCTGTATATTCAATTCATGTCACCTGCAAATAATGACAGTTTTACTTTTTCCTTTCCAATTTGGATGACTTTTATTTTCTCTTCTTGTCTGATTGCTGTGGCTAGGACTTCCAGAACTGTATTAAATAAGAATGGTAAAAGCAGACATCCCTTTCTTGTTCGATATTTTAAGGGGAACACTTGTGGTTTTTGCCCATTGAGTATGATGTTGGCTGTGAGTTTGTCATATATGGCCATTATTACATTGAGGTATATTCCGTCTTTACTGAGAGTCTTTATGATAAATGGATACTGGATTTTATCAAATGCTTTTTCTGTATCTATTGATATGATCATGTGGTTTTTATCCTTCAGTTTGTTGATGTGGTATATCACGTTTATTGTTTTGCAAATAATGTACCAACCTTGTATTCCTGAAATAAATCCCTTTTGATCATGTTGTATGATCTTTTTAATGCATTGCTGGATTTGGTTTACTAATATTTTGTTGAGGATTTTAGCATCTATATTCATCAGGGATATTGACCTAAAATTTTCTTTTTTTGTCATGTCTTCTTCTGGTATTGGAATTAGGATAATGCTGGTCTCTTGAATTTTTTGGAATAGTTTGAAAAGGATAGGTGTTAGTTCTTTTTTGAATATTTGGTAAAATTCACCTGTAAAGCCATCTGGTCTAGGGTTTTTGTTTATTGGACTTTTTTTTATTATTATTACTGGTTCAATTTCACTTGCTGTAATCTGTTTGTTCAGATTCTCTGATTCTTCCTGATTTAGTTTTGGAAGGTTGTATGTTTCTAGAAATTTATTTATTTCTTTCTAATTGTCTAATTTGTTGGCATATAGTTGTTCATAATATTTTCTTAGAATCCTTTGTATTTCTTTGGTATCTATTGTTACTTCTCTTTCATTCCTGATTTTATTTATTTGGGTCATCTCTGTTTTTTAACTTGATGAGTCTGGTTAAAGGATTGTCAATCTTGTTTACCTTTTCAAAGAACTGAGTCTTAGTTTCAATGATCTTTTGTATTGTTTTTTTTTAGATTCTATTTCATTTATTTCTGCTCTGATTATTATTATTTCCTTCCTTCTGCTCATTCTGGGATTTGTTTGTTGTTCTTTTTTAAGTTCCTTTAAGTGTAAAGTTAGATTGTTTATTTCAGCTTTTTCTTTTTTCTTAAGATGGTCCTGTATGCTATGAATTTCCCTCTCAGTACTGCTTTCCCTGTGTCCCACAGATTTAGGGTTGTTGTCTTCTCATATTCAATCATTTCTTTCTTTTTTTTTATTTATTGATTTTAGAGAAAGACTAAGGGAGAGGGAGAGAGAGATAGAGATATCAATGAGAGAGAACATCAAATGGCCACCTCCTGCATGCCCCCACTGGGGATAGGGCCCACAACCTGGGCATGTGCCCTGATTGGGAATTGAACCAGTGACCTCTTGGTACATGGCTTGACACTCAATTGCTGAGCCACATGGGCCAGGCTTCATTCATTTCAAGGTATCTTTTGATATCAAAAGATGAGTGGAAAAAAAGCTGTGGTACATCAGAGTTATAACATTTTAGTTATAACATTTGTGAAGATCACTTAATTTAGTAATCAGTCTACATAATATTTTGTTATACTCTGCCTTGGACTTTCAGACCCTGTTTGGACAATATCACTGGGGGGGGGGGGGATCATCATCTCCCTAGTTACAAAACTATTTAATGAGGAGAGGGAATTCAATTATCAGTTAAATGATTGGACTGGCTAGCTGTTGGGGTGCTTTATAGCCCTGGATACTTTCATATCTTTTGTATTTCCTATAGGTATTTTGCTAATTAAATGATTACCTGGCACTTTCTGGACTATTTTCTATGTTGCTAATGATAGTTTTCTGCTGTGCTACACACTCCCAAAGAAAATTTAACTGAAACCTTTACATTCATGTAGACCTGAAGCTATGAGATATTCAAGAACAAACTTCATCTCTATACAATAATTCTAGTATAAGCTTTCTGCATTAATGGAAAACATTGAAATGTACATGTCACCTTCAACAGTTTACACACATTCTGATATTGTAGTTTTGATATTTAATCAGAATCTTTAAAATTTTTAGTGAACAAATCTATTCTTGTGTCTGCTTCAGGTATTTCATACAGCAGGAAATACATTTTTCTTTTAATCTGAATATAAGTCAAACTTCAAGACAGTGTCTGGGTTACAGAGAGAGACCAGAAGAGAGTGACAAGTGTGATGAAGAAGTCAGGCAAGGACTGGAGGAATGCTTTACTGGTTATTCTCCTTTAATTAAGTTTCAATTGACCACATGAGCATTTTCTCAACTGTATTCTGTAGAACTCAATAATTCCTCAAGTTATTTTTCCAGATATTAATAGCTACCTTATGAAAAATGAATTCTATTGTCAATTATTTTGAAAGAAATATACATACTCTATCATCTCATAGAGGGAAAATGTCCTTAGCATATTAAAAGCATTTGGAAGTGCTGCAGCAAAGAATTCTGTTTAATCCAGTGGTTGATCATAGAACCTCTTTCCCCTGCTGATAGCTATTAATAAAATATGTTCAATGCAATACTGTGTAAGAACCTGGACTGTATCTTTTTTCAAAAAAACCCATATATTGTGATAACTAGATTAAACAGAAAACATTGTGTAACTTCACTAGTAAAGAAAAGAGTGGATCACTTAAGACACTATTTTACTAATGTAGTAAAATAACATTCACCTTTTCAATGCTACTGTTGATTTGCACTAAGCTTACTGTATAACATAACTTCTAAGTCTTTTCTTTTACAAATTGTACTGTGTGGTTCTTGTTACATATTGTAAAAATATAAGCAGAAAATGTGACATACATTCCTGTTAAATTCCATTCTACTTAATTCAGTGAATTTTTTTTAGCTCATCCATAGACATATACATTAAGCCAAGGATAAAAAATACATTTCTAGTACAGTAATTTAAATATTTAATAAATAAATGTTTTTATTTAATTTTTTTAGTCAAATAAATTTTATTTTTAAAAGTACCATAAAACAAATAGAAAATGCCATACTTTTCTCATTAAAAAAAATATTCCAGAAAATTACCAGTTAGAAATTTTATACTCATGAAAGGTAAAAGTAAGACTCCCAGACTGAATTTGAGGAATAGCAGAAAATGGAAAAGATAACACTGGTTTATTGATAAACTGACACTTTAATTTTCAGAATGCTATCTAAGGGCCACATATTGTTTAAGCTAAAACAGAACTGACATTTCTCATTTGCAAAGTGACATGGAAAATAGGATATAAAACAAAGTGAAAGACAGTCAAATGGGCTGAAAAATGATTCATAATAATTTACATTTTTTGCCACATTTTGCTGTTATATGCAAAAGGATGTTTAAACATATTAAACATTGGACATAAATATAGAACATTCTGATAAGTTTGAGAATATATTAGCAAATTATTTTTGTATTAAGGATACTTTTAAAACTCTCAGTCATCTGAGTTTTATAAGTTTACTTGTTTTTTTAGTGAAGAAATTATGTTCTATTGCTAGTTACCAACAAATCAAAATTAACCCCAATTCTCAAATTATCATTAATGGTAAAAGAAACATTTTGTTGATTTATTAATTAGCAGTTCAATTTTGTTAAGCTTTTTAATCAGAGTGAGTTTTCAATCATATTTTATTTATTTATTTATTTTTTAATCCTCACCTGAAGATATTTTCCCATTGATTTTTAGATAGAGTGGGAGGGGGTAAGGGGGAAAGAGAGAGAGAGAGAGATTGATGTGAGAGAGACACATCAATTGGTTGCCTCCTGCACAACCCTGACCAGGGCTAGGATCAAACCTGAAACAGAGGTACTGTATTACTCTTGACTGGGAATTGAACCCGAGACTCTTCGGTCCATAGGTAGATGCTCTAACCACTGAGCCAAACTGGCCAGGGCTACAATCATATTTTATATAAGTAAAATAAAAATATAAAAAGCTGCTAATTTGATGGGCTCTATTTTAATATTATTTTCTAGTTCAGTAGTTTACACTTTTAGAAATATGAACATTTTGTGATATAAACAATCAGACCATTTTCAACTCACAACTATTTAAATGTATATATTTCTTCAGTATCAATAGAGATTAGTTTTTAGGTAAGCTTCTTATTTTAAATTATTATACTCAGAGCCCCCAATACAAAATGTATTATAGTCACATTAAGTAAAAATCTATTTTTGTGATACAAATGAAAATGTAAAATTAAAGCAGAATGAATACAATGTACACTTGGCCAAAAATATGAGACAGTAATTTCTTTATTCTGAAATAACCAAAGTAATGGTGTCATTAACACAATCATATTTTCAATCTGTGTAGATACAATTTATTTTTAAAAGATAGACTTTAATTACTTGGAATTGCTGAGTAGGAATATGAGCAAAATTGCTTTGTGGGAGAGGTAGAAAAGAAAGACAATGTCAAAATAGAATATGCAGAAAATGGGGGAAATGACTAGAATTAAATAAATTCTATTTTCAAGTCCTGTGTATCTGATATGGGAAGGGCTGTGGTAAACAGAATGGGATTGTTACGTTTTGGAACATCAATTATTGTCTGGACAGTTAGTTATAAATAGCAGCAGCCAGTATGCAAGTTAGGAATATAAGTTACACATTAAGCCATTCATTCAGATTTAAACATGCAGGAAGTGAAAGTGAAATTGCTTCAACATGACGAATGCCTTTAACTATTAGAAAATGCATTTGACTGGTTGAGAAAAGAATTATTGTCAATTTCTGTGTTGCTCAATATCTGCTATTTCAAGTCTGTAAAGTAGGCTACATGGGAAACAAAAAGATGTGCATATTTTGGTGGGTAGGGGAAGTGTGGAGTAATAAGAGATAGGAAGAAAGGGAGATCACTGCAGAACGTCAAATTTTCCCAAGATTTTCATGTTGCTCTTTACTGCAACACTCTATCCAGAAATGGCATCCTTGGGAACATCCCACTCTCCAAAAGCACTTCTCAAGGTTTATCAAAATTCTTGTTGCATCCTTAAGCTTGCTCTTCACTGTGTATGAATTATTAATTCATTAACCAGATGAGGTGGACCGAACTGTCACTTATTCTTAATCCTTGCTGCATATTAGGATCATCTCGGGAGGTTTTATAACATGTTGGATCCCACCTCCAGAGATTCCAAGTTAATTGGCTTGGCTTAAGTCTCAGGCATTGGGAGTTTTATAAAGCTCCCTAGATTACTTTATTGTACAGCCAGGGTTAAGAATCACTGAACTGCCCTGGCCAGTTTGGCTCAGCGGTTAGAGTGTCGGCCTGCGGACCAGAGAGTCCTGGGTTCAGTTCCCTCTAAGGGCACGTACCTCGGTTGCTGTTTGTCCCTGGCCCTGGTTGGGGTCCTGTGGGTGGCAGCCAGTTGATGTGTCTCTCTCACATTGATGTTTCTCTCTCTTCCCCATTCTCTCCCTCCTACTCTGTCTGAAGATAAATGAAAAAAAAAAAAATCACTGAACTAAATGATGTCTAAAGACCAATAGAACAAGAGGGGGAGGGAGGTGGGACTTGCTCTGCTAAATAATTTGGTGAATCTCTAATTGATAAAAAAAAGTCAAGGAATAATTTTGAGTGTACAGAACTGAATAATAAGGGACAACCAAAGAAGAAACTCAGTCTTTCTGGAACTGCCAGCCTCTGTTCTCCCTCTGCATTGACTGAGTTGCTTTATTAACCCATCTGTGCTCAGTGGCCAGTGGCCTAAGATCTAGGAAGAGCAGTGGCAATAGTGGAGGTGAGAGATATCCTTGCTATTAAATTATGGCACTATTTCTTAGTTCTATAATTTAAAAAAAATGTTAATGGTCTTTATTGGCATGGAATTACATTTCTGGGGTTGTAAAATTTCATGTCCCTCAGTCCAGTCCTGGAAGAGGGGCAGCTATGGGTTTAGTAAGGCTATAAGCAGGGCCAGCGTCCAGAGCTTCCTCTCCATGGTGAAGCTGGGTCTGATCAGGCATCCTGTAGATTCAGCCCATTAATCGATTGTGTGGAGTCCACATGGCCATGAGTCATGTGGGCAAACGCAGGTGAATGCTTCCCCTGCAACAGAAGTTCCAAGAGGGCAGGAGGGCTGAGTGCCAAGACAGAGAGAGAGATTTCCTTTATCTAGGAGTTTAAATATTTAGGTGTTTTGTGCTTGCAGTGGCCATGCCTATTTTGGCCACTGACTTGCTGCAGCTGTGACAGACAGGCAGGTAAGCACCTTCTTATGTCACTCAGACCTCACTGGGCATGCATCTAAATTGCCTTTGTTCAGTCTCTTCCCCTTCAATAAGTGGGAAATGGAGTGTTAAACTATGGCTTTATGGCAATGCTGTATCAATGGCATGCTTATATTATTCAGTCTTCTCTTTACTTCTTTACTGTTAAATAATAACAAGATTATTGCAATGGAACCTCTTTATAAATGTATAAAGGAGAAATGGGTGAAGGTCTCTGTTTTCTGTAACTACTTCCTGCTGTCAAGGAGCATAGACCTGCCTACCCCAAGGCTTAGAGGTTTTCTGTGTTGATTAGAGGAAGGGGAAAGCAAAAAAGAAAGAAGTCTTCATGCAGGGAAGAGGGGTTCTGCAAAGTCTGGTGTCCCTGGTTGGTGACATGGGCGATGTCCAGGAGGATGATGCATTGGACAAGCTGGCATCCTTGTTGTAGTCTGGAAATGACAAACTGACAAGAAGGTTAAAAGGCAAAAATCAGAAATGAGGAGATTTATGACAACTAAATGTTTAGTGAGAGGCAAAACCCTTGTTACAAAGGGGAAAGATTAACTTACAGTGTCCTCCATTAGGTTGGAGAAGTGGCTTTCCTGGAGGCAGGTATGTCATACCTGTCTGAAGCCCTTTGTCCACAGTATTTAATCTAAATTAAGTTAAGGGAGAAACTGTGGGCCTTTCTCTCTGACTTGTTTGGTCAGAACGGAAAAAGCAGTTTCCAGTGAAGCCGCTAGTCCATATTTCATTGACCCAACAGTAAGTCCAGACCACTGAGTCTCATTTCAGAAGACAGTCATGTAGATGGCTTCTAAAGTGAGGCCTATATTGTATGCACAAGCACTCAGGTACACAAGGACATAGGAATACATTCTATGAAAACAGAAGCAAACAAAACACAAAGTTTAATGCACACAGCAAATCATAAACCAGTTGTGAAGACTTCCAAGTGCAAGGCATTTGCTGGAATGAAAGAAAGTAGTGACAATCTGATAGACTGCCTGTAGTTAGACCATCTCTGGTGATGTCATCAGGTGCTGAGGTCTGCATGGCATATACAGACCTAGCCCGGAAAACAAAACTTTGAAGAAAGTTAACTGTACTGGAGTTTAACATCCATAATTGGGCATTTGGTGTCCATTGAGGCACATTTTTTTTTTCTCTCTCTCTCTAAGAATACTCTCATGTTTTGAGAGACCTAGTTTGGCTTGATTGTTTGCATAAACACAAGAGTAGTAATTGATCAAATTGATCACATAGGCATTCTCAATTTTGCTTTGCTGGAATCTCACTTATTCATAAGGAAGCTTTAAATTGAGCTCTAGTGAGCTGTCAGCCCCTCAGGGTAGAGAAGCCAAAGTCACAATTGCCATCAGTCTGTACCTGAAATACCTACAGATTTAGGCCATGACCTCAACTCCTTGAAGTCCCTGTAATAACTCCATTCTGACCCTCAGTTACTGCACGTACACACCCTGGCAGTTTCTTTTCTGTAAACATAAGGGCCTTGAGACACCCAAAGAAAACTGTAAAGATAAGGGGTTGAGGGTGGCCTTGGAAAACTCAGAGAAACCATGAGAAAAAAGAGATTAATAGTTGCCTTGCTCCTCTCCCCTACTTCTCTGTATCAGCCCCCCTTACCGGTGCCAAAAGCGACACCAAGAACGTAGTTTTTTTTTTCTGTAGTTTGTGCCTTTAAAAGCAGGCAACAAAGAAGGCTCGGGGCTGAGGATTTGGGGAAGCTGTACCCCCCCAGCCCGCTGGTGTAACAGCCCACCCATGTAATAAAGTGCTCCTTTACAATTCGGCTGTGCGTCTCTGGTTATCTCGCTGACACGTTACAACAGTCCCCAAAGTGTCTTGAGGTTTCTTCTTGCTATCTTTTAGGACAGCAAACTTCATTCCTTCCCTGGAAAGATTGCATAAACCATGTGACCAAGCAAGGTATTAGGCCTCTTTTGCAAGTGGCTTCTGATCAACTTCAATCAGCTTTGAAAGTCAATCGCAATTAATTAAAGCTTTTTTGGTGTCACACAGAATCTAGGCATGTCTCTCAGATATGGCATTCCAGTCAAAGTCTTAGTCAATAAGACCACAGAGTTTGGAATTGGTCTAATTGGATGTATGCAAAAAATGCATTGTCATGACTCATTTAGAACTACCAAATTCTGGAGGGATCAAGTAGGGAGGAAAAAAGCTAAAATGAGTAATTAGCATCCTCTAGATTGGAAAACACATTGACACTTTTAGAGCCATGCTTCCATGGAGATGAGTATACAATAAAATTCAGTGATTTAGCAACCCACAGGTGAATTGAGTTAAACTGATTGGCTTAACTAGCTCAGGCTCAGATGAGATAACAAAAAAAAGGCAGACAGTATCTTCTGAAAACCCAGAATAACATTCCATGCCAGAGTGGGCAATCCTGAATAGAATAAAAATTGTATTGTTGTTCATTTGTGGGAGAGAACAAAATCTTTTCCCAGCAGGTAGGAGAAAGTTTGGGCAGCTGAGGAAATGTTTGAGCATCCTCAGGTTTCTCTTGCTTTCCAGTCATGTGCTAGGGCCTAGGATCTACACAGGACCACCACTGCCACTCTTTTTTTGTGTCCAGAGACTCATGCTTTGCCCCTTCTTCCCTACACTGGGGCAGAGGCCTTCCAGAAATGGCAATACTATTTTTCCCAGGTGTGGAAGGTTACTGATGTTGGTGTTGATTAGGCACCCTTGTGTAAAACCTATTTAATTCCACATGGGCGATTCTGATGGCCTCTAATCCTACTGGAGGCTTTCATAGGAAAAATCTGACTCTCTTAACTGGCTTTTAATAGCTGAGCCAGTAATCTATCACTGTCTTATATTTTTTTCTAACAACCTTGGTCATTTAAGAGGCTTGGTGGCATAAGACATCTTCTGTTAAAGAAATGAGCATTTTTGTTGATTTGATAATATAATTTAAAATTCAGGTACTGCCCTGGCTGGTTTTGGCCAGTGGTTAGAACATTGGCCTGTGGACTGAAGGGTCATGGGTTTGATTCTGGTCAAGGGCACGTACCTGGGTTGCAGATTTGATCCCTGGCCTTGGTCAGGGTCTTGTGGGAGGCAACCAGTTCATGTGTCATTCATTCCCTCCCTCCCTACCACCCTTCCACTCTATCTAAAAATCAATGTAAAAATATTCTCGGGTGAGGATTAACAACAACAAAATAATAAATAAATAATAAAAAAAAATTAAATAAAATCCAGGCCCTGGGTTTTAAACTCTATTTTCAGTCTGTTTCCAAGATCAAGGAAAAATAACCTTTTATTTCTCCGAGCATCTGTATATTTGAGCCTTTCTATTAACCATGCCTATGGAAGCACAGCATTAGTTAACAAGCAGCAGCATTGGTATGAATTTAAAACATCATACTTGTATTTGCAGAATAAACAGCATTACCAATAAGTATTATGTTAAAGGACTTGCAGCAGTTTAATCCTATTGCCTGATTGGAACCTTCTGCCCTTAAACTGAAGTGATTCAATGGCAATTTCTGCCCTTAAGCAAAATGGCGGAACATAGCAATACCCTCTGGCTAGCTGGGCTGTGGCTTCTGTCCCCTAGTAATGCAGTTGCCAGGGGTGGTGCCCTGGGTCAGGCAGCAGAGCAGAGAGAAGGTGGGGCCATTGCAGCCAGCAGGATCAGCCTGCCAGGAAGCTGGGCGCCTGCAGTAGTTTTTCCCATCCTGCAGGAAGAAATCAGTTACAATGAAGTTTCTAGTCAGTGTCCTCTCCCCACTCCTTCTCAGCACAGTCACAAGGTTGGAACCACTTACGCCAAGCCTGTGGAACTGTGGGTGGAGGGAGAGGCAGCGTTTTGGAGGAATCTCAGCCATCTGCAAGCACAGCATTTCAGGGAAGGAGAAAAGACAAATTTATCCTGCACACCACAGGGGATGGGGGATGGAGTTTGGTGCCCAGAGTGGGCTGTGGCTGCTTTAAGTCCCAGGCTAGAGGTGCTTGGGGTTTCTCAAGGCAGTGAAGAGTACAGGCAGCATCCATTTGCTAATTGCCCTGGGGTGCCCAAGCTGTAGTCTGAGTTGAGGGGTGGGAACAGAGAAAAGAGAAATTACCACAATGCAGGCAGAATGTAGAGGGAGAGAGAATTTAGGTGTTAGGTGGAAAATCTGTGGCTACTTCAGGTTGCTGATCCCTCCTAGGGCTCAAAGAAGCTAACAGCTGCTCTTTCTCCCAGGCCCTGGGCTCACTAGTGAGCCATCACTCTGAGTGGCCTATGCAGGCTATGAAGACAACCCTTGCAGTCTTCCCCTTCCCACCCATGCCATCCAATTCTGTGTGCCCAGGAGGGCATGTTTGACTTGGCCATGCACGGCTT
The DNA here is from genome assembly GCA_030848825.1 of Tadarida brasiliensis. NCBI lineage: Eukaryota > Metazoa > Chordata > Mammalia > Chiroptera > Molossidae > Tadarida > Tadarida brasiliensis. Next base: position 26,767,788 of record CM061267.1, on the reverse strand, counting down.
AGACAAAGAAATAGCCTGGCATGAGAGAAAGAGAGAGAGAGACATGAAGCCCCCAATTTAGGGTTTATCTCACGGGAATCCAGGCCAGATTTTTGTTCTTCCTGGTACAGGTCAGATGCCCAGAGCTGCAGGCACACCTGCTCTGCCCTCAGAGACCTGACTTGGAGGCTGCAAGGAAATGTTTTCCATGCCGTCCATGAGTCCATTCTCTTGGTTCTTCCTGAATTCTCCATTCTTCCAGAATGGCTCGTCAATTTGTTGCTGGAGGGATGAGTGGGGTGGCTCTTGTGATATTTTTAGAAAAGGAATTTTCTAAGACTCACATGGGAGAATGAATAATTTAATTGGCATGGAGTTACATTTCTGGGGTTGTAAAGTCCCATGTCCTTCCCGTCCAGTCCTGGAAGAGGGGCAGCTGTGGGTTTAGTAAGGTTAGAAACAGGGCCAGTGTCCACAACTTCCTCTTCATGGTGAAGCTGGGTCTGATCAGGCACCCAGTAGATTCAGTCCATTAATCCGTTGTATGGACTCTGCAGGGCTGTGAGCCATGTGGGCAAAAGCAGGAGAACACCCTCCCCCTGCAACAGGAATCCCAAAGGGCAGCAGGGCTGAGCACAAAAGAGAGTTAGTTCCATAACTTTTGACATTATGCTTTTGTGAATATTTTAAGTACCCAAAGAGATCACAACTTTTCTTTTTGGGTATTAACAGTTTTTGAGAATCAGAGCTATACCTGCAGTGATGGTTTAATATTTAGTGACATTTGGGTTACCGTCACCATTAATCTCTTGCAGAGTATCTAACATAAAGATGTTAGGCTAGAGCAGAGGTTTCTAAAGCAGAGTTTTTGCCTTATGTCACAATTATAGAACCAGAAATTCCAAGGTAGGTACTTAGGAATTTGGGTGTATTTCGTTTGTTTGTTTGTTTTTTAACTCCCCAGGAATTCTAACCTTGGTGTAGTAAGACCCTTCTTACAATATCAAAAATTCAGAAATTATAAAAGTCCACACATTTATTCACATTTTTATGTATAAAAAGGTCAGATATTTCTGCTATAAGCTAACTGAAAAGACAAATGACAAAATGAGAAAAAATGTAAAAAACAAAACCCCAATAGCAAAGTAAGTAAAAGATTCAAATAGACAGTTTATTAAATGGTATACAACTGGCTTTTAAGCATGTGAACATATGTAAAACTTTGCTCATAATAAGATAATTGTAAATTAAAAATATATTGAAATGCCATTTATCAAAATGTCAAAAAATCCAAGTCTGATAATACACTGTGTTGGCCAGGCTGCTGGGAAACACACATCTCTCAGAATTCATTGGTAGGAGTTTAAATTGATGCAATTCCTATGGAGAATAACATGCCGATATCAATTAATATTACAAATATATATTTTTCAACCCAGCAAATGCCCTTCTAAGACATTTTCTGTCCTTTCTCTCAGAAACTTTTAGATTTTCTTTCGTGTTTTGCAGTTTCATAATAATATGTCTGAGTGTGGGATTTTCCTTTTTTGTCCTGTTTCTCTTTAAGGCCTTTCAATCTTAAATCTTCTTTCTTTAATTTACCAAATTTACCTTCATTATTTTTCAAACATTTCCTTCTTTCCTTTTTTCCTTTTTTCTGTAATGCCTATTATCCCAATTTCAGTACTTTTACTTCTGTTGTCTATATCTACTAGCTTTCTTAAAAAAAAATTTTTTTTCTGCTGAATTTGGGTAATTTTAAAGCTCATATCAAACAGCCTTATCATTGTTATGTCTATAGCACCTTAGTTTCCCCTAAAATTTTTCACAGATTTCGGCTGGATATTCAGACCCTTGTTTCCTCTTTTATTCTTGCTTTGCTTCTGTCTGTTGTTTTAACACAGCTGTTTTGGGAGGAAGGAACTAGAAGCTTGGACTAGTCCAATATCTAGGCAGGGTTTCCACTGTCTTAAGTACAGTAAAGTGCAATAACCACTATTGTAAAGTTTAAATTAATACATGAATCATATTTTGTATATGATTGGATTAGATTTTAAATCCCAGCTCTATAATTTATTGATCGTGTTGAACTTGGTTTAATCATTTAACCTTTATAAACTTCTTTCCTCAGCAGTCAAATGAGAATAATATTATCTACCTTACTTGCTTTCCCTACTTGTCATGAGTATACATAAATTTGTTAAAGCATAAATAAGAGTAAGTTTGATTGTTTTTGAAACTAAGATTAAGACAAAGCAGAATATAACAAGGAATTTAACCAGTTATATTCCCATAAGGGCTTCTTGATCATCTGAAAAAGTTCGTGTGTTTTTCTCCTGAGCAGTCTGCCTCACTGATAGCTAAAATGAGTAAAATAAATGAGTCAGCATACAGTGTTCTGCTCATCCTTCACTTGTAGGCAGCCAGACCAGAGCACCGTTAGAACCATACATAATCGTATAATGTCTCAAGGTCCTTCTTATACCCCAGAGTGATTACACAGCCTTGTGTATAGATAATGAATACACCTGAAATGACTGCATGATCTGTACAGTGGTCTTGCATGGTGACTACAGAAATGACCACTTAAATGTCCATTTGTAGTGTAATGGACACTGGGTGTCAGATTACTTTTTACAAGCCAGTAATGAAATCTGTGTCTGGAACCAAGAAGTCAAATGGTAGAGAGTGCAATATCATTAATAAATTGTAAAGAAATACTGTAACATGTTTCCAGTGTATGTAAATCACATAGGCTGAGGAGTATGTGCTCACCTGGGAAAGGGCACCAACCTGTCTCAGAAGACCTCACTTAGTGGCTACTGGTCAGCCTCAGAAACTTGACTTTTTTTAGCACTCCTACCTACATCTCAGGGACAGACCCATATAAACCTCAAAATCAATGTATAAAACCTGAATATTAATTTGTTAATTTGTTTGGGAAATAGCTAATATAGGAATAAAAAAATTAATTGTGTATGGCAAACACATTTTTTCATGCAGGAAGAATTATATGGGAAGCAAAATAATAAAGAATGCTTATAGAACCAAAGCAAATATTTAACAGAATGAAGGACAGCTAGTCTAATGCATTTAGTTCTACAGTAGAGATGATCTTGGGAATGATACCAAATTACTCTGCTGGACAAAAGTTATAAACGGACACTGCGAAAGTTTGACTCAGTGCCTCTCTGACTCTGGTTATTCTTTGAGAGAAAGCCTCAAGAGCAGATATGGTTTAGAGCAGGTCTTTGATTAATTGAATGGTAATTGTCTAGGAGATCAGAAGAAAGCCAATTATCCCACAGGGCAGGAAAGAAAAAAAAATTTTTCCCAGCTGATGTGGTTCAGTGGTTGAGCATCGACCCATGCACTGAGAGGTCACTGGTTCAATTCCTGGTCAGTGCACATGCCCAGGTTATGGGCCCGATCCCCAGTGGGGGGCATGCAGGAGGCGGCCAATGTTCTCTCTCATTGATGTTTCTATCTCTCTCTCCCTCACCCTTCCTCTCTCTCTAAAAATCAATAAAGAAAAAAAAATTGAAAATAAATTTGTTTTTAAAAAGAAAAAAACATTTTTGACTGACCTATTGACTGACATAACAGAATTAATGAATGAAATAAATTTTATTGAGTGTGCAACTGAACATGTACAGTCCATCAGTCACCATGTTTAAAGTGTTCTAGATGCAGAGTATTAAAAATAAACATTAACCTTAACTTCCACAGTCTAAGTTAGAGATACAATTTTCCAAAGAGCTTAACAGAGTTAAGTACAGAGAGAAATTGAAATAGCACTAGTCTACTGTAAGAAGAATATCCTTACTATCCACTAAGTCCCAAGTTCTCTCCTCCTCAAGAAATCAAGTTTGGGTTCCCATCATTCTTGTGAGATTATCTCCTGCTAATTTTCAAGTTTAAAATCTAGGAAAGAGAACAGACAGGACAGGGTAAGCCCATTAGCTGTGTGTATAATAAAGCAGAGTCTCAGTAGAGGATGAAGTATTGAAGCACTAGTGTTCTTCTCACTCACTGCTTCTTTTTGAGCTTAATCTACATTCTGGAAAGGCACAGCTTCACAGAGAACGATGCTGTGGACCCCTTCATCTGACTCATAAAACTCCTGCTTTGGGTTGTAAATGACTGAGTCAGAATAAACTTCATCTAGAAGGAAAACAGAGAAATCTATTTCTATTGGGAAAAAAAATTATCTAGGGATTCTTTCATTAGAGAAATGTTCATGGCAGTGCTACATGACTCAGAGTGATTCATTAATTTTTTTTTTTTTTTTGTGGATGGAGGGAGAAAAGTTGCTCCCCCATGCCCCCACTTTGCCCCTATTTTGTGGGAATGTTGCTAAGAAGGTGCAGCCATGACCTGCTGCCCCAGAAAACTGTCCAGTGAGTGGACTGACATCATGGGAATTTGCTGAGCTTCTTTTGTGGGGGTCATCTAATTCTCAGCATAATGGTTCTGGGCAGGAAACCTTCTATATTTCTTTGATAATGAACCAAAAATCACTAGCCCAATAAATTGAGACTCCATTTCATTAACACAGCTTTCCCAGAAAATATCATTATGCCAGGCAATTACTAGTTTTGTTTCCATAGTCTAAGCTGGCTCGTATAACCTCTATGAAGTACTGTCCCAAGTGTGTTATTATCTAAAGGACACAGCCTGAACTTGTAATTCCAAGCAGTTTGTATATTCCTCCTTAGAAAAATGTTGCTTTTTCTATATCTTTGCATAACACCTCTAAAGCCATGAAATAGAAAATAGTGTTACCAATCCTGTGACAAATAGCCAAATATTTAATGTAGGTAAAATAAAAATTGTGACTTATTATGAAGACTATATTATTAGTGTGAATTTAGAATACATTAGTATTATTACAATTAATATTGTATTTTTAATAGTATTCATACTGAATATATTTAGAACAACTAAAGCACTTTATGAATAAGTTTAACTCTATAACTATAGCTAATATTTATTTATCAATAAATATTTACAGGGGATCAGAAGATGGAGGTGGTGTAGGCAGACCTTTCTTGCACCTCCCCCAAGGGCAAGACTGGAAATAAAACTAAAATGGGGAATAATCACTGGGAATTATCAACTAGGTCCAACTGAGGAGGAGACTTATAACAACGAAGGGCAGAAACCGCCGGGAGACTCGTAGGAAGGGCAAGGTCATGAGAGGGGCTGGCTCAGCTTTCATGGGTAGTGGGCTGAGGAGGGGTCTCTCAGCTGTTCCCTGGAAGGATGGAGGCCTGGACCCCAGGCTGGGCTCTCCAGTCTAGAGCACCAGAGCTGAGAATAGCAGCCCACATAACATCCAACAGTGAAAGGAAGCAGCACTTCTGGCCACCACCAGGTAGACTGGAACTGGTTGGAGATAAAGTCACAGTTTTTTTTCTTTTTAAACCCAGAACACAGGATTATCATTTACAGCTACTCACCTGAGGCTTCGGTAGAGGAAAAGAGGTGCAAACTGATTGCCTGAAGAGAGGCTGGGGTGGGAAGCACTGGGGGGAGATGTAGAAAACAGAGGCCAGGAGACCTGCAATTGACCTTACTCTCCAAAACAGAAGCACCCATTTTTCCCAAGAGGCACAAGCCCCTCTCAGCTGCCACAGCTCAGGAAAAGGAAAATACTCCACCCCTAGGGGATACAGCTCATCCACCCTCAGGAACCCTGCCTGCCACACCCTGTATTTTGAACCCTGCAGAGGAGACAGCAGCAGAGGCCAATCCTATAGGTTTGAACAGTCTCAGGGAGCACCAGTGACTGGCTTGGGGGTGGGGCCATCTGCCCTGTTGTCCTGGGAACCTGACTGGTGCTGTCCCCTCACAGGAGAGCTGATAGAAATTCTCAGTCTCCAGAAGATCCCACTGGATTGCATACAAGGATCTCCGCCCAGCCAAGGACAGGGAAATATTCTGGGACACTCTCAGAGGAATAGCTCTGGGACGCAAAACACACCTACCACTTTCCCTGAAATCTGAATGGCACCTCCCCCTCATGGGAGACCCAGAGGTCTTATATTATGGATTACACCTAAAGCCCATTCAGAAACAGACTACAATAAAACAACTCAAAGACATTCAAGCACATGGAGACTAAATAGCTTGTTATTAAACAATGAATGGATTACCAATGAGATCAAGGCAGAAATTAAAAAAAAAAAATTCCTATAAACAAACTGAAATGAACACACAACAATCCAAAATTTATGGGACACAGTGAGAGCAGTCCTGAGAGGGAAGTTTGTAGCATTACAGGCCTACCTCAAGAAACAAGAAGAAGCTCAAATAAATAATCTAACCCTATAACTAAAAGAATTAGAAAGAGAACAAAAGCCCAGAGAGAGTAGAAGTAAGGAAATAGTAAAGATCAGAGCAGAAATAAATGACATAAAACCTTAAAAAAACACACAAAAGAATAAAACCAAAAGCTAGTTCTTTGTAAAGATAAACAAGATTGATGAACCTTTAGCTAGATTTATCAAAAAGTAAAGAGAGAGCACTCAAATAAACAAAATCAGAAATGAAAGAGGTGAAGTAACAACTGACATCAGAAAAATACAAAGGGTTGTAAGAAAATACTTTGAACACCTATATGACAAAAAACTGGACAACCTGGGCACAATGGACACATTCCTACAAACATACATTCTGCTAAACTCAACCAGTAAGAATTAAAAAACCTGAATAGGCTGATAACCACTAATGAAATTTAAATAGTAATAAAAAAAATCTCCAAAAAAAAAAGCCAAAGCCTGGGACTGGAGGGCTTCACAGGTGAGTTTTACCAAATATTCAAAGAAAAATTAACACCTATTCTCCTCAAACTAACCCAAAATATTTAACAGAAGGGAAGATTTTCAAGCTTTTTTTTAAAGGCCAGCATTATCCTAATTCCAAAATCAGATAAAGTCACTACAAAGAAAGAAATTATAGGCCACTAACCTTGATGAATAGAGATGCTAAAATCCTCAACAAAATATTAGCAAATTGCATCCAGCAATTAATAAAAAACATCATGCGCCATGACCAAATGAGATTTATTCTGGGGATGTAAGGATGGTTTGATATTGACAAATCAATAAGCATGATACATCACATAAACAAAACAAAGCATAAAAATTATATGATCACATCAAAAGATGCAGGAAAAAAATTGACAAAATCCAGCATCCATTTACGTTAAAAACCCTGAAAAAGTTGGGAATAGAGGGATCATACTTCAACATAATAAAGGCCATATATGACAAACCAACATCCAATATTAAACTCAATGGATAAAAACTAAAAGCATTCCGCTTAAGATCAGAAACAAGATAGAGATGACCACATTCACCACTCTTATTCAACATAGTGCTGGAAGTCCTAACCACAGTGATCAAACAAGAAGAAATAAAAGGCATCCAAAATGGGAAGGAGGAAGTAAAACTCATTATTTGCTTATGTCATGATATTGTACATAGAAAACCATAAAGACTCCACTCAAAATCTGCTAGATACAATAAATAAATTCAGCAAAGTAGCAGGATACACACAATTAACACCTGGAAATTGATCGCATTTTTATACACCAGTAACGAAGTTTCAGAAAGAGAAACTGAAAAAAAAAAAAAAAAATCACATTTACATTTGTAACAAAAAAAAAAAAAAAAAAAGAAAATAAGATATCTGGGAATAAACTTTTTTTATTTATTTTTTCTTTACTTATTTTTAGAGAGAGAGGAAGGGAGAGGGAGAGAGGATAGAAACATCGATGGGATCGGGCCCACAACTGGGAACTGAACCAGTGACCTCTTGGTGCACGGGTCAATGCTCAACCACTGAGCCACACCTGCCAGGCAATCAAGGAGGTAAAAGATCTATACATGGAGAACAATAGGACATTGAAAAAGGAAACTGAGGAATATATAAACAAATGGAAGCATATCCCATGTTCACGAATTGGAAGAATTAACATCAATAAAATGTCCATAGTACTCAAAGCAATCTAAAGATTCAATGCAATCCCTATTAAAATACCAGCAGCATATTTTACAAATCTAGAACAAATATTCCAAAAATTTATATGGAACAAAAAAGACCCCAAATAGCCACAGCAATCTTGAAAAAGAAGAACAAAGTTGGAGGTATCACAATACTGATATCAAACGATACTACAAAGCCATTCTTAGGATACATTATATAGCCTATATTTTCTTTTAGAATTTTTAAGGTTTCACAACTTATTTAAGTCTTCTATTCATTTTAAGATTATTCTTGTGTATGGTGTAAGTTGGTGGTCTAGTTTCATTTTTCTACATGTACCAATCCAATTTTCCCAACATCATTTATTGAAGAGACTATCTTTACTCCATTGTATGTTCTTACTTCCTTTGTCAAATATCAATTGCTCATATTGGTGTGGGTCAATTTCTGGAGTTTCTGTTTTGTTTATTGGTCTATATGTCTGTTCTTGTGCCAGTACCAGGCTGTTTTGATTGCAGTGGCTTTGTAGTGTAACCTGATATCTAGTACTATGCTCCCTCCAACTTTGTTCTTCTTTTTCGAGATTGCTGTGGCTATTTGGGATCTTTTTTTGGTTCTATATAAACTTTTTGTGTTTTTGTTTTAGGTCTGTGAAGTATGCCATTGGTATTTTAATAGAGATTGCATTGACTCTATATCTTCTTTTTGGTAGTGTGGACTAATTTTAATGATGTTGGTTATTCTAATCCATGAACATGATACATGATTCCATTTTTTAAATATATCTTTCTCTACATATTTTTTCAATGTCTTATAGTTTTCCAAGAACAGGTCTTTTACCTTCTTGGTTGTTTATACCCATGTATCTTAATTTTTTTGTTGTAATGGTAAATGGGATTTTTTTTTTTTTTTAGTTTCCCTTTCTGAGTGCTCATTGTTGGTGTATAAAAATGCCATCGATTTCTGGATGTTAATTTTGTATCTTGCTACTTTGCCAAATTCATTTATTAAATCTAGCAGATTTTGAGTGGAGTCTTTATGGTTTTCTATGTACAATATCATGTCATTTGTGATTAATGACAGTTTCAGTTCCTCCTTTCCAATTTGCATGCCTTTTATTTTTTGTTCTTGTCTGATTGCCAAGGATAAAACTTCCAGTACTATGTTAAATAAGAGTGGCAAAAGTGGGCATCCCTGTCTGGTTCCTTTCAAGCTGCCTACCCTTTATGCTAGAGCTCAGAGGGAATAAGTCTGAGTGAATTCATGTGTGAGCCCTTTAAGAGGAGCTGCCTGGGACTCCAGAAGCCTCAGCCTCCCTCAGCCTCAGTTCCTGCTTGTCTTTATAGGCAGATGTCATGGGGACTTCTCTTCCTGGTACTGGAACCCTGAGCTGGGGTCCCTTATGTGGGACAAGTACCCCTTGCTCCTCAGGGAGGACCTGCCCAGCCAAGGTAGCCCTCTTGATTTTTATCCACCACATGTGGGTGTGAGACCAGCTTGTCCGCACCTCCGCCCCTCCTACCAGTCTCAATGTGGCCTCTTCTTTAATTTCGTAGTTGTAGGATGTCTATTCAGTTCGATTTCAGGCTGTTCTGAATGATGGTTGTTCTGTAGTTTAGTTGTCATTTTGATGTGGTTGTGGGAGGAGGCAAGTACCACATTTACCTATGCCAGAATCTTGACTGGAAATCTGTCTCTTCATTTTGAACTCTATTTTATCAGATATGAGTATTGCTACCCTATTTACTTTCATCCTTTGTGAGTCTTTTTTTTTTTTTTTTTGAGGTGGGTCTCTTGTAGACAGCATATATATGGGTAATAATTTCTTATCCATTTAGCCATCCTATGTCTTTTTTTTTTTTTAAATCCTCACCTGAGGGTACTTTTCCATTGATTTTCAGATAGAATGGGAGGGAAGCAGGGACAGGAAGAGAGAGAGAGAGAGAGAGAGAGAGAGAGAGAGAGAGAGAGAGAGAGAGAGAGAGAGAGAGAGGGAGAGAGAGAGAGAGAGAGAGAGAGAGAGAGAGAGAGAGAGAGAGAGAGACATTGATGTGAGAGAGACACATTGATTGGTTTCCTTCCGCACTGGGGATTGAACTGCAACCGATGTACATGCCCTTGACTGAATCAAACCTTTGACTCTTTGGTCCAGGGACCAATGTTCCAACTGCTGAGCCAAACTGGCCAGGACCACCCTATATCTTTTTTTTTTTTCTAACTCATCTTTATTGTTGAATGTATTACAGATGTCCCCCCTTTTTTTCCCATTGACCCCCTCGGCCCCAATCCTGCCCCCTTTCCTGCCTTCCTCACACTATAATCAGTGTCCGTTGGTTATGCATATATGCACAGAAGTTCTTTGGTTTATCTCATCCCACCCTCCCTCCTGATCCTATATCTTTTGATTGAAGCATTTAAGCCATTTATGTTTAAGGTTATTATTGATAGGTACTTATTTGTTGCCATTTTTATTCTTTATGCCTGTATTCTTCTTCCTCTGTCAATTTCTTCTTCTTACAGCAGTCCCTTTAGCATTTCTTGCAGTGCTGGTTTGGTGGTAGTAAATTCCTTTAGCCTTTTGTTGTCTGTGAAGGTCTTTATTTCATATTCAATTTCTAATAATAACCTTGCTGGATAGAGTAGTCTTGGATTCAGTCCCTTGCTTTTCATTACTCTATACTTTATGCTATTCCCTCTGGCCTACAGTGTTTCTGTTAAAAAATCAGCTGACAGTCTCATTGGAGTTCACTTGTAGGTCACTTTCTGTCTCTCTTGCTGACTTTAAGATTCTTTCTTTGTCTTTAAGGTTTGCCATTTTAATTATGATGTATCTAGGTATGGGTCTTTTTGGGTTCATGTTTATTGTGACTCTCTGTGTTTCCTGGACTTGTGTGACTTTTTCCTTCACCAGGTTAAAGAAGTTTTCTGTCATTATTTGTTCCATCAGGTTCTCTATTTCTTTCTGCAATTTTTCTTCACTTGGTACCCCTATGGTGTGAATGTTGTTTTGTTTTATATAGTCCCAAAGTTCCCTTAAATTCGCCTCATGCTTTTTAAGTTTTTTTGTGTGTTTTTTTTTCCCATTTGCTCATCTAATCAGGTGGTTTTTTCTAATTTGTCTTCTATCTTGCTGATTTGGTACTCAGCTTTTTATAATCTACTATTGAATCCTTCCAAGGTGTTCCTTATATCAGCTATGTCATTCTTCATTTCCACTTATTATTATTAATAGCTTCTATCTCTTTTTTCAAGCTCCCACTGAATTCTTTATAGTTCTCATTAAGTTGCTTGTAATTCTCACTAAGTTGTTTGAGCACCCTTACTAACATTGCTTTAAATTCTTTATCTGACATACTGCTTGCCTCCATTTCATTTAGTTCCTTCTCTGTTGATTTCTCCTTTCCATTCATTTGGGAATTATTTCTTTGTCTCACCATTTTCACAGCCTGGTAGTTGAGGGCACAGCAGGTTACACTGGCAGGTTGATGTGTCCAGGGACATCAAGTCATTCTAGGGGCAGATCTCTCATCCAGACCAGTCATCTGGGGGTGCTGACAGCAATTGGCAGTGGCTTCAGTGGTGTGGCAGGTGGCTCTTTGCTGCTGTAGGGTGTGTGGGGTAAGTGACCTTGGGCTGGTGTATGGCCACTGTGGCTGCCTCCTCTCATTTGTTGCAGGTCCAGGAGGATTGACAGTTGGCAGCTTGTGTTTGTGTTTCATCGTAGATGCTGCTGGGGTGCCCGGGTCTCAAGATGCTGCTGGGGGAAGGGCTTTCTCCTTAACTGCTGCTGCTGCTGAGGGCAGGGCTGGGCTCCCCAGCTGCTGTTCCTGGGGGTGTGGCTGGGCTCCCAATTCTCCACTTCTGCTGCTGGGGTGGCGGCTTCGCTCCCCAGTTGCCACTGCTGCTGCTGCCAGGGGTGAGGCTTGCTCCCAAGCCATAGCTGGTGCCAGGCACAGATGCCTCCGTGGCATGGCTACTGTGCATGGGCCAGTGTTGGCACAGTGGGGGCTTCTGGTCCGATGGTGCAAGGCACACTTGTGTCCATGGGGCGCTGGGCCCTAGCCACTTCCCACTGCCTCCTCCCAAGGAAGACCCAGCAAATCTTCCGGCCATGAGTGGAGAGAAGCACCCTGCCAAGCAACACACAGCAGTAGCTGGCTGCTCCCCTGTCCACAGCACCAGATCCGTCTGCCCTAAGTTGCTGCACTGCTGCACAGTTGTTCATCCACACTCACACCCATTCACACTCTCACACTTGCTCACCCTCTCACACACTCACCCTCACTTCAGTCTTGCCTGCCACCATGTTCTTTTCCTAACATTTTATATATTATCTGTTTGAGATGTCATAATCACATTTTGAAGAGGGATTTCTGAAGGCAGTAGTCTAACAAAAATGTGGGACATTAATAATGAGAGTGTGGCTCACTATGACAAGAAAAAGAAATTTTAAGGCAGTGAAAATTTTTGTCCTTAAATCTCACTAGATAAACAGATAATTTCTTTAAAAAAAATTTTTTTTTTCCTTATTGATTTTTAGAGAGAGAGGAAGGGAGAGGGAGAGGGAGATAAAAACATTGATGAGAGAGAACATCAATTGGCTTCCTCTAGCATGCCCCCCACTGGGGATTTGGCCCACAACCTGGGTACGTGCCCTGACTTGGAATTGAACCAGCAACCTCTTGATGCATGGGTCAATGCTCAACCACTGAGACACATCAGCTAATTTCTTGATGGGTTTTTCTAATGCAAAGAAACATGATCCATAATCTTCAAAATTTAATAATGGCAAATATTCTCTAAAGCTTCAGGAAATAGAATACTTTTATAACCATATGCTATGGGAGAAAAGCCCTTGGTAAAATAAAAAGGGAGATAATAAAGTAGAGCACACAAATTGATTATGCCTTTGCACAGGGAAATTGTTATAAACATTTCTTAGAGTCTTAGTTTCATTGCAAAAACTGAATTAGTTTTATTTCTACCAAACTAGGGAATAACTAGAAGTCTGTGTACTGAGATATTTATTTTGATGATAGTCAACACAGCCTTTTCATAATGGGAATCACTGGATACCAGCTAGAAAGAAAGAAATTTGATTTAACGTAATTATTCTGTACTGTAGAACATATAGATTTAATGCAACGAGTGAAATTTGGTGTCTTCAGGGCTTATTTCTATAAGTGAAGTGGCTTGAAAAATATTGTGCTAGGAAATAATCAGAAATGCATATTAATACCTAATGAACTAAAAATACATATCAGCCAGAATTAAGTATTAACAAAATACACCCCCTGGGTATCCAAGAAGCGATTGAAATTTGGCATGGCAAAGTGGACATAAAGAGATGTAGAAGTAAGCTGAATTAGAGGAAAAATACATGCTAAAGACTTCAGAACTGTGTACCTCTCCTAATACAGTGCTATGCAATAGGTTGGCAATTCTCAATAGTTTGACATTTTTACATAGGGTACAAATTAAGTTGCTATAACAGAGACCTAAACATAAAGGAGCTTAAATAAAACAGATGTTTGATGTTTAAAAATGTAACATTTCTTTTCCATGAAACCCCCCAGGGACAGATGTGATGTTCATCTTTGTCTTCTTCCAAATGCGGCTTCCATCTCTAGAAGGTGGCAATTTCAGTTGTCCCTGCATGCAGTAAGTAGGAAAAGAAGGAAAGAGAGGAAGTTGAAGAAATACCACGGAAATGCACAGATTTCTGCTGCTCACATTACCTTGGTGGGAATTTGGTAAATGCCAGTGAAGCCAGGGAAATATCTTCTAGCTGTGCGACCTTCTGCTTGCTCAAACCTGTATAAGGACTATGCATGATTTAGTAATAAAAGGAAGATAGGAGAAAGGTATGGGGGTCCAGTTGATGGTGTCTGTTAAGTATTACTAAAAGACTTAGGATTTGAGAATACACACACATGTGCACATGTGCACACACATACACAAAGGAAGTGTGGGCTTGTTTCTACTTATTATAAGTAAAAGGATGAATGTTGCTAATCCCTGGAGATAATTTAACTCTTTAAGGAAGTAGAGAACATGTTGATATAGAGCTTGAGGAGAACTAAAACAGACACAGAAATGGAAAAAACAGAAATGAGTAAGTCTCTTCTCTCCTCTTGCTGATTTGTTTTCCTCATTTCCAGCTCAATGCAGAAACAAAACTAGGTCAGTAACTGTGTTTCCATGGTATCTGAAATTTCTCTCTTAAAATGAAATTAAAATACTGACCCTTTTGATGGTCAAGATATCACCTACTTTAAGCAAAATGGTGTCAGATTAAATTTCCTAACATGAAACTACATGATGATAAATTCATTCGTGTGTGTGTGTGTGTATGTGTAATCCATTTCCTTGGATTAATTAAGCATCTTTGTATACAATCTATGTATGTTTACAGATAATCTATTTTCTTCAGTCTACATATTTCTGAGACACAAAAAGGCATTTCTCTGGCTCCTCTCCTACATGCTTACAAAAAATCTACCTTATATTTTCTTTCCAGATAGTTCTAGGAGTTTCTAAAGCATTAACAATGCATCTAAGCCCTACTTTAATGGTAAAATTTGAAGTCTGCCCTCCCCTAAGTTATTGTTTCTGCCCTCCTATGACTAGCCTGCATGCAGCACCAATTATTTTCTTCCCTTTAAGCTAAAGTTTGCAATGGGGAGTGTATCTTTCATAGATATTGTTAAGGAGAGAAGAACCTGGAGAGCTCTAGGGCCTCATTTCCTCTCCCACTCTAATAGCCTAGAAAAGAGTTTACTCAGCAGGTTTGTTAGCTCAACTGATAAATAGGCTGATACCAGCTACGTGAATCCAGAGACTTTCTTTTTCCAACAAGACTTTTTTTGGTGTCAGAAAACTTCTGTTATAACATATTCGTCTAGATATGTCCTGTTCCTATAACTATGTAGTGCATTACTGGGGTGGGCTCCTCAAGGAACCTTCTTCATGGTGTTCATTCACTTGTGCCTGGCCTACATACAGCTCTATATGGGTCCTTAATGGTTATGGGGGATCATATGTGCTCTAATAGTTTACTATTTGCTACTTTGCTCTTATATTTGCACAAATTAGCACTAGTGAGATGTGTTTCTAAGTCCCTTTGTGTGATAATCATCAAAATGACCACTATCCACCAATGCCCATTAAAGACCCCACCAATTTTCCTGGTAGGTCAAGGTTCAGGGCACAGCTCTCTAGTGCAGGGAATCCTAAAGGTACCAACATCATGGTTTACATATTCATCACAACAAATGTCATTCATGCTTCTGGTGCCTTTTCCTACTAATGCCTTCTACTCTCAGTGTCCACTGGAATCACAGAGGGGAAGCACATTTAGTTTTTATTAATTTTGTGTGGTTTTGAATGTATTACAGATGTCTGACCATTTTTTCCCCATTGACCCCCTCCTGCCCATTCCTGCCTCCCTCCTGCCTTCCCAACACTATAGTCTATGTCCATTGGTTATGCATATATGCATAGAAGTTCTTTGGTTTATATCCTCCTGCCCTCCCTCACTGCTTCCCTTTGAGGTTCATCAGTTTAACAACAAATTTGTACTTCTTAATTCCTTCATCTTTTCCCCCATTCCCCCAGCCCCTCCCATCTAGCAAGCAACAAAAAGTTCTCTGTATCTATGAGTCTGTTTCTGTTCTGTTTGCTCATTTTGTTTGTAGATTCAATTGTTGATAAATATGTATTTATTGCCATTTTATTGTTCATATTTTGTTCTTCTTCAAGAAGACCCTTCAACATATCATAATACTGTTTTGGTGGTGATGAACTCCTTTAGCTTTTTCTTTCTGGGAAACTCTTGATATGTCCATTGATTCTAAATGATAGCTTTGCAGGATATAGTAATCTTCGTTGTAGGTCGTTGCTTTTCATCACTTTGAATATCTCTTGCCATTCCTTTCTAGTCTGCAGTTTCCTTTGAGAAATCATCTGACAGTCTTATGTGAGCTCCTTTGTAGGTAACTACCTGCTTTTCTCTTGCTGTTTTTAAAATTATCTCTTTGTCCTTAACCTTTGGCATTTTGATGATGATGTGTCTTGGTGTGTACCTCTTTGGGTTCATCTTGTTTGGGACTCTCTGTGCTTCCTGGACTTGTATGTCTGTTTCCTTCACCAAGTTAAGGAAGTTTTCTGTCATTATTGTTTCAATTCGAAATTTTTCTTCTTTCTTGAGGTGGGCCTGTAGTGCTTTGAACTTCCCTCTCAGAACTGCTTTCGCTGCATCCCATAGATTTTGTGTTGTTGAGTGTTCATTTTCATTGGTTTCCAGGAAGTTTTTAATTTCTTCCTTGATCTCCATGGTAACCGATTCATTGTTCAGTAACATGCTATTTAGCCTCCATGTGTTCAAATGTCTTTGCATGTTCTTGTTGCAATTGATTTCTAGTTTCATGCCATTGTGATCTGAAAAGATGCTTGATATGATTTCAATCTTCTTGAACTTGTAGAGACTTAGTTTGTGTCCTAACATATGGTCTATCTTTGAGAATGTCCCATGTGCACTTGAGAAGAATGTGAATTCTGCAGTTTGGGGATGTAATTCTCTGTATATATCTATTAAATCCATTTGATCTAGTGCTTCATTTAGAGTCTCTGTTTCCTTGTTAATTTTTTGTCTAGATGATCTATCCAGTGATGTGAGCGGGGTGTTGAAGTCTCCTGCTATGATTGTATTACGGATGATTTCTCCTTTGAAGTCCTCCAGAAGATTTTTAATATATTTTGGTGCTCCTATATTGGGTGCATATATGTTTACCAAGGCTTTATCTTCCTGTTGGATAGACCCTTTCAATATTATGTAGTGGCCTTCTTTGTCTCTAGTTATGGTCTTCAATTTGAAATCTAATTTATCAGATATGAGTATTGCTACCCCAGCTTTTTTTTCCTTTCCATTTGCTTGGAAGATTTTTTCCATCCCTTTACTTTCAACCTATGTGAGTCTTTTCTTGTGAGGTGGGTCTCTTATAGACAACATATATGTGAATCATGCTTTCTTATCCAGTCAGCTACTCTGTGTTTTTTTATCAGAGCATTCAATCCATTTACATTTAAGGTGATTATTGATATGTACTTATTTATTGCCATTTTTGTTCAGCGTGGTTATATTTTTCTTCCTATTTCTTCTACTAATTACAGCAGTCCTTTTAACATTTCTTGCAGTGCTGGTTTGGTGTTAATATATTCCCTTAGTCTTTTTTTTTTTTTTTTTTTTTTTTTTTTTTTTTTTTTTTGTCTGGGAAGCTCTTTATTTGATCTTCTATTTTGAATGATAGCCTTGCTGGATAGAGTAGTCTTGGATTCAGATCCTTGTTTTTCATGACCTTGATTACTTCATGCCATTCCTTTCTGGCCTGTAGTGTTTCTGTTGAGAAGTCAGATGATAGCCTTATGGGGGTTCCTTTGTAGGTAACCTGTTGCTTATTTCTTGCTGCCTTTAGGATTCTCTCTTTGTCTTTAATTTTTGGCATTTTAATTATTATGTGTCTTGGTATGGGCCTGTTTGGGTTCTTCTTACTTGGGGCTCTCTGTGCCTCTTGAACTTGAATGCCTTCATCCTTCACCAGGTTAGGAAAGTTTTCTGTCACTATTTCTTCAAATATATTCTCTAACCCTTGCTCATTTTCTTCTTCTTTGGGGACTCCAATAACGCGAATATTATTACGTTTCCAGCTGTCCCACAGTTCTCTTAAGCTATCTTCCTGTTTTTTAATTGTTTTTTCTTTCGGTTTTCTGGTTGATTGATTTTTTCTACTCTGTCTTCTAATTCACTGATCCGGTCCTCTGCTTCCTCTTCTCTGCTGGTCAGTCCTTCCAATGTGTTCTTTATTTCTGCTATGTCTTTCTTTATTTCCACTTGGTTGGTTTTCATGGTGTCGATATCCTTACTCATGCTGTTTAGTTTCCTCAAGATCATGGCTTTGAACTCTACCTCTGATAATTTACTTAACTGCATTTCATTTATCTCATCTTCAGTAGAGTTCTCTTGTTCTTTCATTTGGGATCTGTTTCTTTGTTTCACCATTTTTGCTATCTCAGTGGGTTTTGGAGCCTGCCAAATTTTCCCTGTGGGTGTTGGTGTTCTGCTATTTGTGGCTCCCTCTACTGGGTTTGGATGAGTGTGGAGGGCCCTCCTTAAACACCACTGTCAAGTCTCACTTTCCTGGGTAGATTTGCAAGCTCAGGAAAGGTTCAGTTATGCTCTAGATTTTTGCCTGGAGGCTATTAGCCTCAGTTACTTGAAAAGCCTTAGGATCTCAGTTGAATGAGAAAC
Organism: Tadarida brasiliensis; assembly: GCA_030848825.1. Lineage (NCBI taxonomy): Eukaryota > Metazoa > Chordata > Mammalia > Chiroptera > Molossidae > Tadarida > Tadarida brasiliensis. The sequence goes on along the minus strand of CM061267.1, from coordinate 26,749,511 downwards.
TTCCTCAGGTGTTTATAGTGTAAGAGGATTTCCCAAGGGTGGGGCCAATGCTGGTTGTTAATGAACCTCAATTTGCATTTCTTTGGCTCTTTACTTCACCTGGGAATCTCCGAGGGAGGGGCTGCCACAGCTCAGGGAAGGAGCAAACTTGGCTGCCGTTCTGTGTAACTGGGAAGGAGCTGGCTGGCCACCACCGTCTTTTGTGGCCGCGGCTCAGCGCAAACTCTGAGTGCCCTCCAAATCCCAGGTGTCCCCACAGAGTTCCAGTCCAGTCCGCCCTCCCTCTGCCGGAGCCCCAGGTGAGTGGCTGTAGCTATTTAGCGCTCTGTCCTGGCCCTCTGCACTGTGGAGCAGCTTGGGCTCTTAACCCCGAGGGCAGTCGCTGCCGCTGCTCACAGCTCAGGCCGCTGCTGTCCGTGGGCTCGCAGCCCGCCACCCTCTCGCGCCTCCATAGATCCTACCAGGCTCATTCAGTGTCCTTGGCTGTATGGTCCTCTCTTGCTGCTTTCTGTTGCTTTTTCCCGATGATTTGTCTTTATTTTAGTTGTAATTCCTGTTTGGTCCTGGGAGATCGTCTGTGTAGCTTCCATTCACTCCACCGCCATTTTTCCTGTCATTATTGTTTCAAGTAGGTTTTCAATCTATTGTTCGCTCTCTTCTTCTTCTGGCACCCCCATGGTGTGAATGTTGGCACACTTGAAGTTGTCCCAGAGGATCCTTACACAATCATTCTTTAAATTTTTTTCTTTTTGCTGTTCTGATTGGGTGATTTTTGCTTCCTTATATTCCAAATCAATGGTTTTCTTCTTGGTTTTACCTGCTCTACTATTGATTCTCTGTAAATTATTATTTATTTCAGTTAGTGAGTCCTTCATCTCTGACTTGTCTTTTTTTATGTTGTTGATGTTCTCACTAAGTTCCTTGAGCATCCTTATAACCAGTGTTTTGAACTCTACATCTGATTGATTGCTTATCTCTGTTTTGTTTAGTTCTTTTCTCAGAGTTTTTGTTCATTTGGGACATGTTTCTTTGTCACCTTTGGCTGCTTCCCTGTGTTCGTTTCTAGGTATTAGGTAAAGTTGCTATGTCTCCTAGGCTTCGTAGGGTGGCCTATTGTTGTAAGTGTCCTGTAGCATCCAGCCTCTCTGATCATCCCCCCTGGGCCCTCGAGGTGCACCCCTAGTGTGGACTGTACACCCTTCTGTTGTAATTGAGTCTTGATTGCTGTTGGCACATCAATGGGAGGGATTTACTCAGGCTGATCAGCTGCAAGGACTTGCTGTACCCACTGACCACTGGCCTCTGACTACCTTGGAGAATCAGCTGTGTAGGGACTCACCACACAGAGCAAGACTTACTTCAGCAGGGTTCTTGTACCCACTGAGTCCACTCATTGAGTGTGTCACTTGTGGAGGCAGTTGGGTGGTGTTGCTTCGATGTGGTCTGAAGCTGTCTACTGGATGTACTGGCTCTGGGGCAAGGTCAGCCACTGCCTGTGTTCTACCTGGGGTCACCTAGCATAAGCTACAAAGTGCTTTGCCAATGGTTGCTTCTTGTGCTGGGCTTGGAGGTGCCCAGGAAAAGCCAAGTTGTGAACCAAGGCTGGCTGCTTCTAGTGCCAGGCCTAGGGCCACTTAATGAGAAGTATGGGCCTCACTGAGACCAGATGCTGTTTGTTTGAGAGATTTTAGGAAAATCTGAAGCAGGATCCAAAACAGGCCAATCCTTTGGTAAAGCTATTGGAAACATCTTGGGTGGGCCCAAAGGTTGGGCGGGGCAGGGCCTCATGGAATCACCAGGGCAGGAAAAATAGTGTAAGCCAAGTTGCTGGAGTCAAAGGCCTCTGAAAACAAGTCTGTCCAGGAGAAAGCTGCTCCTCCAGATCTCACCCCTATGCCAAACAACTCAATTCTTCCCTGTATGTCTCTGGTGCCTTTCAAGCTGCCTCCCCCATGCTGGAACCTGGAGGGTTGGAGTCTGAGTAAGTCTGTGCATGGATGCTTTAAGAGGAACTGCCTGGGACTCTAGTAGCCTCAGCCTCCCTCAGCTTCAGTTCCTGCTTGTTTGTACAGCCAGAAGTTATGAGGACTTCTCTTCCTGGCACTGGAACCCTGAGTTGGGCACCTAGTGTGGGACGGGGACCCCTCACTCCTCAAGAAGGACCTTCACAGCTGAGTTAGACTTCCTGAATATTATCAGCCACATGTGGATGTGGGACCAGCCCTTTCTTGCCTCCGCCCCTCCTGCCACTCTCAATGTTGTCTTCTTCTTTAATTTCATAGTTGTAGGACTTCCATTTGGCTTGATTTCAGGCGGTTCTGAATGATGGTTGTGCTGTAGTTTAGTTGTAATTTTGATGCAGTTGTGGGAGGAGGCAAGTACTGCCTTTACCTACGCTACCATCTTGACTGGAAGTCTCCCTTTACCCTTAAATTGAAGCCCAGAACTGTAAGGTCATGTATCCCAGGTTCCTGCCTATTTCTCTTTCCTTATCTATCTCTCTAACTTAATCTTCTTATCCCTATTTTGGTCAGTAATAGCATCATATTCTAATGGTCTTATCTGAGTCTTCTCTGTTCTCCTTGCATAAATGTAATTTCTCAATAAGACCTTACATTACTACTTTAAAAATATATCTCCAAAGCATGCCATTCTTTTCATGCCTACTGCATCTACCTTAATTCCTACTTTCACCCAAATGAGGCTGCCGGGCTGGGAGCTGGGCCATACAGGTGTAGTGTTCTCCTGCAGGAGCACTCCATGCTCACTCCTATGTTAATAGGAATAGTCTTTCTTGCTCTCTCCCACTCTTTAAGTCCAAGTTCAAGTTCAAGTTCTGCTTCTACCTTAAGCTCAAATCACCCTAGTTTATCTACAATTATCAGTGCTGTATTGTATATAACCACTAGGACACTGTTTTTTAACTTATAGTTCTTTAGCTACTTGTTACAGCATGAACAATTTATGGGGTTAGTCCTCCAAATATGTGTTTTTTTATTTTTTGTTAGTCCTCATTGATGATATTTTTCCACTGATTTTTTTTTTTTGATCCTTACCTGAGGATATTTTTATTTATCTTCAGATAGAGTGGGAGAGGGGGAGAGAGGGAGAGAGAGAGAGACATCAATGTGAAAGAGACATATCGACTGGTTGCCTCCCACATGACCCCGACCAGGGCCGGGGGTGAACCACAACTGAGGTACGTGCCCTTGACTGGAATCGAACCCGAGACTCATTGGTCCACGAGCTGAAGCTCTAACTGCTGAGCCAAACTGGCCAGGGCTTTCTATTGATTTTTAGAGGGAGAAGTGGGAGAGAGAGAGAGAAACATTGATATGAGAGAGACAAATTGACTAGTTGCCTCCCACATGACCCCACCTAGGGCCGGGAATCAAACCTGCAACCCAGGTATGTGCCCTTGACCAGGAATCAAACCTGCAACCCTTTGGTCTGTGGGCCAACACTCTAACCACTGAGCCAAAATAGCCAGGGCCAAGTATGAATTTTTTTTTTTAATCCTCACCATTTATCTTTAGTTAGAGTGGGAGGGAGAGAGAGAGAGAGAGAATCATTGATAGGAAAGAGACACATCGACTAGCTGCCTCCCACATGACCCCGTCCAGGGCCAGGGACCAAACCACAACTGAGGTACATGCCCATGACAAAAATCAAAACCGCAACTCTTTGGTCTGTGGGCCGACACTAACTGCTGAGCCAAACCAGCCAGGGCTGTATTTTTAATGAGATTCCTGACTTTGGAAGCTCTAGCTTAGGGGAACAGTAGGTTGTTTACCTTAATGTTTCCTTCTTAGTCCTGTCTTCTTTCTTCTTCTTTCTGTTGCTATTCTGACAACTGACTCCCTGCAAGGAGAGAAAGGCATCCAGTATTGCTCAAGTTGTAAATTGGAAAATCAGGGCCATGAAAGACTCTTTTACTAGGATCTCCCCCATCTTGAGTTTTACCTCGATCATTTCGTTCCTTTTGGATTGCTTGTCATGTTTTGTACTCTTTCCAATGCTGTAGGTGTGTTAGGCTGTCTTATGGCATTCACTTTTTGCAGAAGCACATGCTGGATGTGGTCATATGTGTACATAGTACTTGGAGCAAAGCCAATACTTTGAGACAATTGGAATGTGAGGATGGAAAGAACACAGATTGAAAAATTGCTGCATTAGTCAGTACTGGAGCTATCCTACTTAGAAACTTCTTTTTATGTGACATAATAAATTTTCAGTCTTACTTAAGCCATTTAAGTTGAGTTTTCTAATACACACAGCCAAAACATCATAGTTGAATAGGAGAAAAAGAGAGAGAAGGCAATCTACTTGAGGCAGGCACAGGAAGCTGCATAGATTTAAAGTTGAGGGAAAATTAAACTCTCCCGAGGGCTGTTCTGAGAAGACCTTGGCCAGAAAAATGTAAATTCACATGAATGAAGACAGAGATAAGGAATTAAGGAAAATCTTTCATATTTCCTAGACCAGATAAGTTAGTACAGGCAATTATAATTTGTCACTATGATTGTGAACTAGTGTAGATTTTCTCAAGAAATCTTCACACTTCTAGTCAAGTAGTTTTAGTGCTTTATAAATATGACCTATGTGTTACATTGTTTATTATTTAGGAATCCAAAAAATATGCAATAAGAGATATGTTCCTGAAGTTGGAAACAGCTTTGGAAGTGTAAGGACAAGTTTGCAGAGGTGGCTTCAGAAACAAGTGGCAAAGAAGTAGGGATCTCTTAGTAATAAAGCTAAGTGTATCTAACTTCTCATTTTTTCTCTCATTTCTTTCACTTCCAAGCATATTCTCTGTTTTCAGGAAGCTTGTTTAGAGATTCTGGTAGAGAAAATAGTTAACTCTTAATTCCCTATAGAATAACTCTTTCTCTCCCGGCTGTCAGGAAGATTATCTTTCACTGAGCAAAAGCTTTAAGATTGATGCAAGATGGAAGAAAGCAGATCAGCCAAATCAGCTCTGCTGAGAGAAAAAAAAAAAAAAAGATCTGTCATTGTCAGATCACTCTTAGGGCCATGAATGTAGGAGGGAAAAAAACTTAATAATGTTATTTTTCATCTTTTCCTGGTCATAGGCTAAGGTAATAATGATAACGTACTCTTCTACATTAGCCTAGAATGAAGTCCAAAAGTAGACCTGTGAAGTAAAGAAAGTGTATGGGTTATATATGAAAAATTTTCTTTCCCTCTGGCCCAGAATTTATTACATTTACTGTTCTCTCCTTTACTCATTCAGTCATTCATTCAAGAACTGGCAAAAGTCATCCTCAGTCTATGACCCTTAGACTTTCTCCTCTGTTCTAAGCAAACATCAACTTTCTGCTGGATATTTCCCCTATGCTTTTTCGACTTCAGGTGTATAAACTGATGAAATTATGGCCCATCCAATCCCCAGCCCAAGCCACCTCTCCTTCTTGTAGATGATTTCTTGGTAAAAATTTTCTAACGAAAACAAATAAACAAGCACACAGACAAACAAACAACCCCAAACCTGGCTACTATTCTTTCTGCTTAAACTCTTCATTCAGGTGTTCACCAGGAGTCACTTATTTTACCCTTCAGACCTCTCTACTTTTTCTTTTTACTTCACATTTTATGTAGTATATATTTATCTATTACTTAGGAGCCTTAGTTTCTCTAGTTATAGTATAGAAATAGTATTTATTTTCTTTTTTAAATAATTTTTAATTTTTTAGTTATAGTTGACATACAATATTATGTTAGTTTCAGGTGTACAACATAGTGATTAGACATTTATAAAATGTATTAAGTGATCACCTCATTTAACATCATACTTAATTATTACAATATTATTGACTATATTACCTATACTGTACTTTATATTTCTGTGACTGTTTTTGTAACTGGCAATTTGTACATCTTAACTCTTTCTCCTTTTTCACACCCCAACCCCCTTACCATCTGACAACCATCAAAATATTTTCTGTATCTATGAGTTTGTTTCTGTTTTCTTGGCTGATTTTATTTTTTATTTCCACATATAAATAAAATCATATGGTATTTGTCTTTTTCTGATTTATTTCACTTAGGGTAATACCCCAGGATCATCCATGTTGTTGCAGATGGCAAGATTTCATTCTTTCTTATGTCTCAGTCATATTCTATTGTATATATGCACCACTTCTTTATCCATTCATCCATTGATGGACACTTAGGTTGCTACAATAAACATAAAGATGCACATGTCTTTTCAAATTAGTGTTTTGGGTTTCATCAAATAAATACCCAGAAGTTGAATTGAAGGGTCCTTCTTTGTCTCTTGTTATATTAAAGTTTATTTTGTCTGGTAGAAGTGTTACTACCCCAGATTTTTTTGTTTCTATTTTCATGAAATATCTTTTTCTATCCCTTTATTTTTAGTCTGTGTGTATCTTTTGATCATCTAAAGCGAATCTCTTGTAGGCAGCATGTGTAAGTGTCTTGTTTTCTTATCCATTTACCCACTCTATGTCTTTTGATTGGAACATTTGATCTAATTATATTTAAAGTAATTGTTGATAGATATATTGTTGTGATTTTATTACTCATAGTTTTCATCTTTTTTGTCTTTTCTTCTTAAAAATGTCCTTTTAACATTTCTTGTAATTCTTGTTTGGTGTTGATGAACTCTTTAGCTTTTTCTTGTCTGGAAGTTCTTTATCTCTCCTTTGATTCTAAATGATAGCTTTGCTGGGTAGAGTAATCTTGGTTGTAGGTCCTTGCTTTTAATCAATTTGAATATTTTGTGCCAATCCCTTCTGGCCTGCAAAGTTTCTGTTGAGAAATCAGCTGACAATCTTATGGCAGCTCCATTGTAGGTAACTAAATGCTTTTCTCTTGCTGCTTTTAAGATTCTCTCTTGGTATTTAACCTTTGGCATTTTAATTGTGATGTGTCTTGGTATGGGCCTCTTTGGGTTTATCTTGTTTGGGTCTCTTTGCACTTCCTAGACTTTCAAGTCTATTTTCTTTACCAGGATAGAGAAGTTTTCTGTCATTTTTTCAAACAGGTTTTCAATCCCTCATTCTCGCTCTTCTCCTTCTGGTCCTTCTATGACATGAATGTTGGTATACTTGGTGCTGTCCTAGAAGTCCCTTAAACTATCCTCATTTAAAAAAATTTTTTTTCTTTTTGCTGTTCTTATTGGGTGATTCTGTTACCTTATGTTCCAAATTGCTGATTTGATCCTCTGTTTCATCTCATCTACTCTCAATTCCCTCTATATAATGTGTTCTTCATTTCAGTTATTGTATTCTTCATTTCTAACCAGTTCTTTTTAATGTTTTCTATGTCTATTTTTATTTTCCTATCTTTTATTAAGTTCCCACTGAGATCATTGTGCATCCTTATAACCAGTCTTTTTTTAAATTTTTATTAATAGATTTTTGTTACAGATGTTTCTCCTTTATCCCCCATTAACACCCTCCTCCCCATCCCCCCTGACCCATCCCCAGCCCTGTTGTCCATGTCAATTGGTCATGCATATATACATAGAAGTTCTGTGGTTTATCTCTTCCTCCTCCAAGCTCCCCTCCTCTGAGTCTTGTCAGTCTGTATCCCACCTCTATGTCTCTGGTTCAATTTTGTTCATCAGTTTGTTTAGTTCATTATATTCCACAAATAAGTGAGATCATGTGATATTTATCTTTCTCTGCTTGGCTTGTTTCGCTTAGCATAATACTCTCCAGGTCTTTCCATGCCATCTCAAAGGATAAGAGATCTTTCTTTCTTACAGCTGCATAGTATTCCATTGTGTACATGCACCACAGCTTTTTTATCCACTCATCTACTGATGGACACTTGGGCAGTTTCCAGATCTTAGCTATTGTAAACAGTGCTGCTATGAATATAGGGGTACATATATTCTTTCTGATTGGTGTTTCAGGTTTCTTAGGGTATATTCCTAGAAGTGGGATCACTGGGTCAAATGGTAGTTCAATTTTTAACTTTTTGAGGTAACACCATAGTCTTTTCCACAGTGGCTGCACCAATCTGCATTCCCAACAGCAGTGTACTAGAGTCCCCTTTTCTACACACACTTGCAAACACTTGTTGTTTGATGATTTGTTGATGGCGGCCATTCTGACAGGTGTGAGGTGATACCTCATAGTTGTTTTAATTTGCATCTCTCTGATGATTAGTGACATTGAGCATTTCTTCATATGTCTCTTGGCCATTTGTATGTCCTGTTTGGAGAGGTGTCTATTTAGATCCTCTGCCCATTTCTTAATTGGGTTCTTTGTCTTCCTTTTGTTGACTTGTATGAGCACTCTATACACTTTGGAAATTAACCCCTTATCTGATGCATCATTGACAATTATGGTCTCCCATATAGTGGGATCCTTTTCCGTTTTGATGGTTGTTTCTTTTGCTGTGCAGAAGCTTTTTAGTTTGATGTAATGATCTAGTTTGTCTGGTAAGGACTCTATGTCCTTGTTGATTTTTTGTCTAGAAGATCTATCCAGTGGTGTCAGTGGCGTGTTAAAGTCACCCACTATGATCGTGTTGCTATTGATCTCTCCCTTGAAGTCTTCCAGAAGTTTTTAAATATATTTTGGTGCTCCCGTATTTGGTGCATATATGTTTACCAGTGTTATATCCTCTTGTTGGATTGATCCTTTTAATATTATGTAGTGACCTTCTCTGTCTCTTATTATGGCCCTTGTTTTGAAGTCTATCTTGTTGGCTATGAGTATTGTTACACCAGCTTTTTTTTTTTCATTTCCATTTGCTTGTAAAATTTTTTCCATCTCTTCACTTTCATCCTGTATGAGTTTTTTGTTGTGAGGTAGGTCTCTTGTAGACAGCATATATATGGGTCGTGTTTTCTTGTCCAATCAGCTACCCTATGTTTTTTGATTGGAGCATTTAAGCCATGTACATTTAAAGTAATTATTGATAGATAGTTATTAGTTGCCATTTTAATTTTGTGCCTGTGTTCCTCTCTCTCTGTTTCTTCTTCTTCTTACAACAGTCCCTTCAGCATTTCTTGCAGTGCTGGTTTGGTGGTGGTAAATTCCTTTAGCTTTTTTTTTTTTTTTTTTTTTTTAATCCATGAAGCTCTTTACTTCTCCTTCAATTTTGAATGATAGCCTTGCTGGATAGAATAGTCTTGGATTCAGACCCTTGTCTTGCATTACTTTGTACACTTCATGCCACTCCCTCTGGCCTGCATCGTTTCTGTTGAGAAATCAGCTGACAATCTAATGGGAGCTCCCTTGTAAACTTTCTGTCTCTCTCTTGCTTCCTTTAATATTCTTTCTTTGTCTTTAATGTTTGCCATTTTTATTATGATGTGTCTAGCTGTGGGTCTTCTGGGGTTCCTCTTGCTTGGGACTCTCTGTGTTTCCTGGACTTGTGTGGCTTTTTCCCTCACCAATTTAGGGAAGGTTTTCTGTCATTATTTCTTCAAACAGGGTTTCTATTCCTTTCTCTGATTCTTCTCCTTCTGGTATCCCTATAATGCGAATGTTGTTATGTTTTGTATTGCCCCACAGCTCCCTTAAACTTTCCTTCTGCTTTTAAAAAATTTTTTCCATTTGCTGCTCTATTTGGGTGTTTTTCTGTACCTTGTCTTCTAAGTTACTGATTTGGTCTTCAGCTTCTTCTAATCTACAATTGAACCCTTCTAAGGTATTTTTCATAACAGCTATGTCATTCCTTATTTCCTTTTGATTTTTATGCATAGCTTCTACCTCTTTCTGTGTAGCTTCTACCTTTTTTTTAAGCTGAAGTAGTTCCCAGTGAGCTCTTCGTAATTCTTATTAAGTTGCTTGTAGTTCTCACCAAATTAGTTTGAGTACCCTTAAAATCATTGCTTTGAATTCTTTATCCAACAAGTTGCTGTCTTCTATTTCCTGTAGTTCTTTTCTAGTGATTCCTCTTTTTCTTTCCTTTGGGTGTTGTTTCTTTGTCTCCCCATTTTAGCCGTCTGGTAGCTCTAGACCCAGTGAGGGATGTATGGATGTGTAGGCAGCTCACTGTATATCAAATAAGGCTACTGTACCTCCCAGACTGTTTTGTTGCATGTTGCCTCTTGCCTGCTGTGGATCCTGGAGGATTGACTACTGGGGGCTGGTATTGGTGTGTCCTGGTAGGTGCTGCTGCTGCATCACATGGGCCCCTCTGGAGCTGTGTTCCCAGCTGGTCGCTGGTGCCACCTGTAGCTGTATAGCTCAGGCCGTGTTGGAGCTGCACTCCCTGCCCATACCATGGGCAGCTGTGTTGCACAGGCCTCACTGGAGCCCTGGCTCCCCGCTGATCTTGTGGGCAGCTGGGTTGTACAGGACTCATTGGAGCCTCGGCTTCCCGCTGATCCCATGGGGAGCTGGATTGCACAGTCCCTTTGGAGACCCAACTTCATGCCTATCTTGTGGGTCACTGTGTCTCACAGGCCTCTCTGGTGCCCCAGAACCCAGCAGGTCCCGTGGGCAGCTGGATCGCTCAGTCCCTTTGGAGACCCGGCTCCACGCCTATCTTGTTGGCTGCTGGGTCGCATAGGCCTCTGTGGAGCCCTATGTCCCACCACTGGTGGCTGGAGAGTGCTGCTGCCCCATGGAGCTCAGCTCCTGCTCAGCCTTTGCTGTAGTTTTTGAGGATGGGTCTCAGCTGCTGATCTGTGCTTCTGTTGCCTGGGGATGGATGTCTGCTCCCCAGCCTCTGTTGCTGGGGGTATATCTCGACTCTGATTGGGCTGCTACTGTGGGGGATGGTGCTGGGCTCCAGGCTGTTTGCAGCTTCCGCAGCTGGCACCTAGGCAGCTCCACTACTGTGCACTGGTCTGTGTTGACACAGGGTGTCCACTGGTCTGAGGGTGCCAGGTGCACTGGTGGGCTCAGGTTGCTGGGCCTTAGCTGCTCCCACTGCCTCCTCCCAGGGAAGACCTGGGATCTTCCAAAATGGTGGGACCTCCCCATGGCGCAGGGAGAAGCGCCCTGAAGAGCCACTTACTGTGGTAGCCGGATGCTCCCTGTCCACAGCACAGGAACCTTCTGCTCTGCATCTCTGTGCTGCACAAGTTTGATCATCCACCTTCACGTCCACTCACATTCTCTCACACACTAGCTCACTCTCTCACGCACTCACCCTTTCTCTGGTCCTGCCTGTTGCCATCTTCCTATAACCAGTCTTTTGAACTCTGCATCTGGTAGATTCCTTGTCTCCATTTTATTTTTTATTTTTTCTAGAATTTTCTTCTGTTCTTTCATTTGGTACATTTTTCTTTCTCTCCTCATTTTGACTGCCTCCCTGTGTTTGTTTCTATGTATTAGGTAGAACTTATATGTCACCTTGTCTTAGAAGAGTGTCCTTATGTAGTAGTTGTCCTGTGGGTCCCAGTGGCACAGTCTCCCTGGTAACCTAATGTAGGTGCTCTAGGTGTGCCTTTTGTGTAGGTTGTGTGTGCCCTTCGATTGTTTTTGAGCCTTGATTGCTGTTGGCATATTAGTGAAAGGAGCTTACCCTCAGGTTGATTAGTTGTGAAGACTGGCCATGACTACAGTGGAGGAGTTGTTGTGCAGGGGCTGAACTTAGGGAGCAGGATTCAATTTAGAGGGGCTTTGGTGCCTGCTGAGTACGCCTTTTGGGTATGTTATTTGTGGAGATGTTTGGCTGTTGCTCTGTATAGGCTGATGCTGACCACCAGGTGTGTTGGTTTTGGGGCCTCTTGGAGGGGCTCTGGTGAAGGCTAATATCAGCCACTGCCTATGCCCTGACTTGGACTTCAAGTTGAGTGGTGTAGGGTCTCAGGAAATCACCAGGGCAGAGCATCTGTGTTATCTGGGTTGATGGAGACACACCTGTGTGTGGGCTGAATGGGGAGAGGGTTCAACAAAGGAACAATGACTTCTGTCAGCACTTCATCTGTGAGAAACCTACCTTTCTAGCTCTCACCCTTATGCCAGACAATTCAGTTCCTCCAGTATGTCCCCTGCCCTTTTGTGCTGCTGCCCTTAGCAATGGAGCTCACAGTGAGAGAGCCTGAGTAATTCTATGCATGGGCCATTTAAGAGAAATACCTGGGACTCACTCAGCCATAATCTCTACTAGTTTTCACAGCCAGAAGTTATGGGGACCTGTCTTCTCCTTTTAAAAAAAAATTTTTTTTTTTCTTTATTGAGAGAGATTTAGAGAGAGAGAAAGGGAGAGGGAGAGATAGAAACATTAATGAGAGAGAACATTGATTGGCCACCTCCTACATGCCCCCCCTCACTGGGGATTGGGCCCACAACCTAGGCATGTGCCCTGACCAGGAATTGAACTGGTGACCTCTTGGTGCATGGGTCGATGCCCAAACAGTGAGCCACACCAGCTAGGCAGGACTTCTTTTCTTGACAGTGGAACCCTGGGCTGGTGAACCCTCCATCCTCAGCTGAGATATCCCTCTCAATTTTTAAGTACCACACATGGATGTGGGACCAGCCCATTCTGTGTCTCCACCCCTCCTATCAGTCTTGATGTGGCATCTTCTTTTTATGGTTAATTATAGGCCTTCTGTTCAGCTGGATTTTAGGCAGTTCTCAGTGATGGGTGTTCTGTACTTTAGGAGGCAAAAACAGCTTTTACCTACTCTGCCATCTTGATTGGCAGCCCCTCTACTTTTCTTGAGTTCTACTCTCTAACTGATAATATTTTAGTTTAGGGTATTATCATCTTTCTAGATTTTCATGTAAACTTATTGACTAAATAACAAAATAATTTTACTTTTTATTACTGTTATTTGTTTTATTTGGGGCTAGCCATCAAGGGCTAAATGTACGCAGGTAGCCATGGCTGAGGAGCATTCTGGAAACCAAAGGGCCAGAGCCAGGGGGAGGGGACTGACCGAGAAAGTAATAGGAATATTGAATACATTGGGGGTGGAATTAAGAACCCAAGGTAAGAGACCAGTGATCAAAGATGAAGTCTAAGAACCATATTTCTTATGTATCATTATATCTTAGTCCATAGCATAGCACCTGTCAGTCATATGGTGGATTATCAGTAAATGTTTCTTGATTGGATTAATAAATTAATGAATGAATGGTCAAGAAATTAGGGACATTCTTTCTAGGAGATCCTTTAATTGGCTATTGTACCAGTTATCTAAATTCACCCTTCTTTTCCATGCTTTATGATACTGAAATTGAACCTTGTAAATATTTTTTTGCCAACAAGCATACAATCAGTCTTGCAAATAGAGGGCACTGGATGGACACTGCAGGAAGGAGGCTTCTTGTCCTGGATATGGTGTGGTTTTTCCTTCTGGATAATTCAGTGTGCAGCTCTCCCTTCAGTAAATCTTGTCACTACCCTAGCCGGTGGCTATCTTTGAGTTGGGAAAAAACCCATTGCTTGCCTTTCTAGTGAGCTTCATGGGCACCCCAGATGGTGGCTTCTTTGCAGATATCATCATTATATCAGTAAGTGGCTTTCCAGTGAGTTTTCCATCTTTGCTGGTACCCCAGATGAATTTCCAGTGGGTTTCATTAATGTTCCAGTGGTAGCTTCTTGGTGAGTCTCTTAGGCAGCTGCCAGGCCAATCCTGGGGCACCCCAGCAAATTTCTCTGCCATCTACTGGGCCACACCTTCATTCTCTCCAACAAGGTCTGAATCTCAGGAGTGAGTAGGGCTCTATCTTCCCAGTGTGTTCTTTCCTGGGTGTTGTGGTAGCTGCTCCTAGTGTGGTAGCTGCTACTTACATCTCCTATTCCTATGCTCTTTAGAATTTTCTAAGAACTGAATATCCTGCTATTAGTTCACAAGTCTTTATATTAAAATTTCTCTGTTCAGATAACTACTTTCTCTTTCCTGACTAGATGTCAATGGATATAGGTATGGAGGGAGAATCTTCCATTGAGAATGCTGCCTATACCCTATAGTCCTGGCTCTTATTCCCTGAAATGTATTTTCCATGTGGAGTCTCTTTTTATCCCTGCAGTCACAATCATACCCGCCTCAAGGAGACAGAGATCCAACATCAAATATTAATTTCAGATTTTTCTGATAAGAGGGGTAATTGTCATTGATATATTATCTGGCTGATGCTTCAATGATTACGGAAGAGAGATAATGTAACCTATAAATAAATAGTTGGTGCTCACTCCCAAAAAACTGGGATGGAGCTGGGGTGAAGAGGCATCATCATTTTTCCAACAAAATCATTCTCTCCATTTACGGAATACTTAAACACATAGAAAAGGGGTATGTCATTGTAAAAACAAAGTAACCACGCAATTTAAGAAAATAGAAAACAATTACATTACTATAAATCTTGCTGCAGGGATTAAATATAATTTAGCTGATAACATCCATCTTGTGCATTTAACTTAGAAAGTGCTTACAGGAGACCAACTTTTAATACTAAAATAATAGAAATGTACCTTTCTATGTCCTCTGAATCATCTGAAATAATAATTAGGTCATGCTAATGAGAAAAAATTCTGAATGGTACCAAAGCAATCAATAGTACAATGTGCACTGAATTGCTTTATTAATAATCTAACAGAATTTAGATATTAGACTATGTTTCCATGCAGAAAAAATTCAGAAGGGCCATATTTTGTGCTACATTTTCTTGATAGCTTTTAAATTAAACTTTATAGTGTGTCACAGCTGTCAGCATCCTTGCTATTATCATTATCAGCAAACATTTAGTGCACACCCGCTGTGTACACAGCACTGTGGGATTCATTAAGGGGAAAGAGCAATAATTTCCTTCCTGCCCTTGATGTAGTAGAGGGTGTAATTATTTACTTTGAGTACTATAGTTCATTTAGCAGTGAATAAGCCAGAGATGTTACAATTCAATGCCCTGACATTTTTATACAGTTTCATTGTCATTAGAGCAATAATATCAACATTTCTGGATATGGTCTTCTTCATTTTAGGTTATAAAATAATGCATTGGTATATTGCACAAGAATTAAATACAATATCAGTTACAGAGGAAAAACTAAAAGTCTCCCTTAATAATACTCATGAATGTGTGTTTTGTGCTTATTAATTTATATAATATTAATTATGTGTCAAATTTGTTCTAAGCAATATTCACATGCATATGTACACTTTATAGATGAGAAAATGAAAGGATCTAGAGAGGACATACAGTAAGTGGCGAGGATTCAAACTTAGGAGGTCTGGCACCAAAGCTTATACCCTTAACCACTACTCCATATTGCTTCTCTAAGCCCTCACCATTTCCACATAACCTTGTCAGACGTAATCACTACCAACAAAGTGTGTGTATTCTTCTAGGGCCCATTCAATGCATTAAAATTCTTATGTGTACATACATGCATATCTTTTAATAACATAAATGGAATCACAGTAAACTATTTTAAATTGTTTTTATTTAAAAATGTCTAAGCTGTATTATCATATATATGTTCAAGACTGCGTGAGTGATATATATTTATATACAGATATGTGTGAGTGCATATATATCTGTATATGTATGCACTCATAAATATACTCATGTATATACATATATATTTAAATAGATTTTTAAATCCTCATCCAAAGATATTTTTTCCCATTGATTTTTAGAGAGAGAGTGGAAGGGAAGGAAGGAGGGGGAGAGATATATAGAGAGAAACATTGATGTAAGAGAGACACATTGATTGGCTGCTTCCTGCCTGACCCCAACCAGGACCAGGGATCAAACCTTCAACCCAGGTATGTGCCCTTGACCGGGAATCAAACCCATGACCCTTCCATGTGCAGGCCAACACTCTAACCATAGAGCCACACCAACCAAGGCTAAATGGATTTTTAATAATATTCTATAATTCAAATGTATCACTTGGAAATTCTAAAATTAATAGGCATTTTAGATGTTGTTTTTTTTTTTTTTGCTCTTATATATAGTACTGTAGTATACATTCTTGTGCATATATATTTATATATACATGGAATTTGGGGGAAAGATTTCTGGTAGTAAACTTGTTGAGTCAAAAGGCTTGTATAGCAATGGTTCTAGTGCTTTTACTACTCCCTAAAATGCTGTATACTGATCACATACAAGATAAATATGACACTACCAATAATATGTGTTGTTTAATATTTAATTGAGATGCCCTGCCACTTCCTATTTATGAGAGAACAGTGATTTTTTTTTTTAGTCCAGTGTATTGCAGAATCAAGTTCTCGATAAAGTATTCTTGATAAATAAAAGTACTTCTTTGGTGAGGCTGGAGTTCTACTCACCCTTAATTACTGTTTACTGCACTGAATGAGGTTTCTGGTGATACAGAATCTGAGAGTCTTAGTTCATTCGGGATGCTGTAACAAAATGCCATCTACTGGGTGGCTGATAAAAAATATAGAAAATTATTTCTCACAGTTCTAGAGGTACTAAGTCCAAGATCAGGGTACCAGCATGGGCTTTTGAAGGCCATCTTCCAGGTAGTAGACTTGTCATTGTGTCTTCATATGGCGGAAGGGCTTGGGGTTCTCTGGGAACCTCTTCTATAGACAACTAATCCATTCATGAAGGCTCTACCTCATGACATAATCACCTCCCAAAGGCTCCACCTCTTAACACTATCACATTAGATTATTAGGATTCCAACCTGTGAATTTTAGGGGAAGCAACCATTCAGACTGCAGTATTCAGTGAATTCGCTGTAAAAATTCTGGGAGTCACCTTTGACTATCTTCTGTCTAAACTTATTATTACCCCCTGGTCATAAATTGATTGGTTTTGTGACATATATTTGTGGTGCCATAGGTGTGGAATTGTTGCATCTTGATTTTAGGCTAAACAAATGATTCTGAATTCAAATAAAACTTTTTATTTGTAGCACAATTGTTTCATAAGAAAGATTAGTGACAATAAATAGTGAAGGTTATGAAGAGTCTTCATTGATTCCCAGTGGATTTTTAGATTGGTTGCTCTTACTCCTTCTCTCATTATCTTCTCCTACCATGTTTTCCCTCCTTCCCAACCTCAAAATAGCTTTCAGAAGAAAATGTTTTGAAAAGGTAGAGTTTTGGTGTTAAAGTATCATTACCACTTGATATTCATATAGTTGATTTTGACCTTCTGTAGCTCTTGGGGGCATCCAGGCCTTGGTACTCTTTTCTCCTGTAGCTTGTTGGATTATTAATATCTGTCACCTATAAAGCTGTTTAGAAATAAATGTCAAATTCCTGCTATAGTTAGCATCATGAGTCAAGTTTTTAAAATTCAGTAATTTCTTTGAAGTAGTTAAAATGATAAAGAAGGAAAATTAATAGACTTTTCTCTCATTAGAAAGAATAGGTTACATCCATATTTAAGCAAGTGACAGATAAACAACATGGATATTACAGAGCAATTTATTCTTTGTTAAATTATTATTTTATCATAGTTATATATACACATAGGTTAAGGCTCAAATAATTTTCAAATTTTAAAAGAAAAAAGCAGTAGAACCCCACCCCAACCCCAAACACACATTTCTTTTTTTCACTAATTTTAATAATTATTTTGGTACTTATCTTCATGTCCCTAAATAGCATACTTTATTTGTCATTTCATAGTGTTTCAGTTTTAGGCTGTGCTTATTGACTTCTGCTTTTGGAAAAGAAAAAAAAAAGATTTTAACTCTCTTTGCTTTTTTTACCCTTACTTCCTAATGGTACCCCTTTTACTCCTATTCCTCAATATAATTTCATTTTAATTTTGGATAGACAGCCCGGCCAGTGTGGCTCAGTGGTTGAGCATCAACCCATGCACCAAGAGGTTGCCGGTTCAATTCCTGGTCAGGGCACATGCCCAGGTTGTGGGCCCAATCCCCAGTTGGGGGCATGCAGGAGGTGGCCAATGGATGTTCTCTCTCATCGATGTTTCTATCTCTCTCTACCTCTCCCTTCCCCTCTCTCTAAAATCAATAGAGAAAAAAAATTTTGGATAGAGAAGTATTTTGTGTTTATATTAGCATAGTTGTGCAAACACAATATATGTTAATGCAATGTTGTAATTATGCTATGTTTTGTTCCTACACAACTCTTGTTCCCTGGTGTTGTTGCTTTTGTTGTTGAGTTTTGCTGCTACTATTTTCTTGCTTGGTTTCCTATGTACTTCTCACTAATTCAACCCCAATCTCAATGGAAAGTGTCTTACTCTGCTCTAAATACATTCAGTTGTATCAATGCGTCTTCCTGAAGAAGTCACAGGAATCTGCCACTCTGCTCATGTGCATTACTTATCCTGCCCCCCTTCATCTTGTTCGGTTGGCTCTGCTATTGTCTTCATTCCATCTCTTTCTCTGCATTATTTACTGTCTCATCTTAGTGGAATACATCATTCAATAGCTTCTCTGAGAAAGAATGCATAGGAGGTAAATTTTTTAAAACTTGCTTTCCTGAAAGCATCTTTATTCTACCCGCACACTTGATTGATAGAGGTCCATGTTTTGGTGGATTTTAGCTTCTGGTGTTGATGCTAAGAAATTTTTTTTTTTTTTTAATCCTCACCTGAGGACATTTTTTTTTTTTTTTTTTTTTTTGTCCAGACAGAGTGGGAGGGAGAGAGAGGAAGAGAGAGAGAGAGAAACATCGATGTGAAAGGGACACATCGAGTGGCTGCCACCCGCACGACCAACCAGGGCCGGGGACAAACTGCAACCAAAGTACATGCCCTTAGCGGGAACCGAACCCGGGTCTCTCTGGACCATAGGCCGACGCTCTAACCGCTGAGCCAAACCGGCCAGGGCAAGAAATTTAATGATATTCTGATTCCCAGTCCTTTACATTTAAATTATTTCCATTTTCAAAAGTTTAGCCATTCTCTTTGTCTGAAGTTCTCTAAAATTTCCAAATTATGTGCCTTGGTGTGGGTCTGTTTTCATCCCCATAGCTACCATCTGGGTAGTTAGATGTACCACATTTCTGCAATTTTTTTGAATTATTTCATTGATAGTTTATTTCCTTTCAATCTTGCTCTTTCTTTTGGGTCCTTCTATTGTTTGATTTTCTGAACTGGTCCTCAGGTTTTATCTCTTCTTTTATATTTCCTTTTCCTCTTTTTTTAGCCCAAATTTTAGGAGATTTTTAAATTTTTTATATCCTAATCTTTCTATTGTGTTTTTACTTAGTGAACAAAAATTATATATATATTAGTTACTGGGAAAATATTTTAAATGCCTCATTATATATCTGATTATTACTTTTAAAATAGTATTACTGTTTCATGATTAAAATATCTTCTGTTACTTATTGATGGATAGGTACTAGATGTGTAGTAGAAATTATTTTTTGTCTCCTTATGTCTGCAAGATCTTTATTTTCTCCTAGTTGACTTTTTAAATGTAAGTTTGTTTTGTTCTCAAACTTTTATTTCAACATATTTCTTCAGATGCCAGGTCATTCTCATCTGTTTGTTTAAATATACCAGTGGGGTACTTAGGAGTTGATTGGAAACCCTGAGTTCATGGTGGGAGACTGGGTTTTACTGCAGTTGATTGGCTGAATCATGTAGTTGGGAAAACCTGATGTCAGTAACTCTGTCTTTCCTATTGGATCTGTCAGAATCTCCAATCTTTCAATCCCGCCTAGAAGGTGAAGACTTGGCTACAGTACTAAGTAGTCTTAAAGAAAAAAACAGTAGGTTGGGGAGGGTGCAGGTGTTTTAGCATCTAATATGTAGACAGTTACCTATTACTTCTTTTTCTGGTTCTGCCAGTTTGCCTCAGTAATTTGGGGATAATTATATATCTATCTCATAGGACTGGGCTAAGAATAAAATGAATCAATAAATGTAAATTCTTACAAAATACCTGGCACATAGTAAGTGCTATACTAGTGTAGCTATTATTATTTACTCATGTTAGGCAATTTAAAGAGCCTATATTTGAGAATAAAATTCAATTATTTATTAGTTTATTTATTTTGCTGGAGATGATGGATGTGGAGACCTATTTATTACTCAAATAAACTTTCAGCCATTTTCCACTCACAGAGGATGGTGTCAATAATCCTTAAATTGTAAAGGATATATTTGACTCTCCCAACAGCCAGTTTAGAATTCATTTGAGATGGGGTATGCTAAATCTACTTATTCATCTTCTTAAGCCTTTCACAATTTTGTTGCTTTTCTCTTTTCTACTGTTCTTCATATCACTGTGAGTGTATCTTTTCAAAGTCCCTTTATTATTGTCTTTTTTTCCTTTCTAATTTTTATTTTTATTTTTAGACTTTGGATTTGTCCTTGAAAATACACTCAGGAGGTCTAACATTAGAAACATTAAAAATTTGTTGATGCAGATTGCAAAATTATTCCAATTTCTTTTAAAATAGTTTGAGAATTAATTTCCTCCCTTAGGATGGCATGAGTATATCTATTTTTATTAATTCATTTTTATTGTTGAAAGTATTGCAGATATCCCTCCTTTTCCCCCCATTGACACCCTCCTCCCTGCTCTCACCCAGCCCCCTGCTTTCACCACACTGTTGTCTGTATCCATTGGCTATGCATATGTGATGATAAGTTCTTTAGTTTTTCTCTTCCCACCCCTGCACCCCACTTCCCTCTGAGGTTTGTCAGTCTATTCCCTACTTCCATATCTCTGGATCTATTTTGTTCATCAGCTTATTTTGTTCATTAGATTCCACAAATAAGTGAGACCATGTGAAACTTCTTTCCCTGTCTGGCTCATTTTGTTTAGCATAATACTCTCCAGGTTCCTCCATGCTGTCCCAAAGGGTAAGAGATCTTTCTTTTTTACAACTGCATAGTATTCCATTGTGTAAATGTACCACAGCTTTTTTATCCACTCATCTACTGATGGACAATTGGGCTGTTTCCAGATCTTACTTATTGTGAATAGCACTGCTACGAACATAGATTTCTGATTGGTGTTTCAGGCTTCTTAGGATATACTCCTAGAAGTCAGATCTCTGTGTCAAACGGCAGTTCCATTTTTAACAATCTGAGGAAACTCTATACTGTTTTCCACAGTGGCTGCACCAGTCTGTATTCCCACAAACAGTGAACTAGAATACCTTTTTCTTCACATCCTGGCCAGCATTTGTTGTTTGATGATTTGTTGATGGTAGCCATTCTGGCAGGTGTGAGGTGATACCTTATAGTTGTTTTAATTTGCATCTTTCTGATGATTAGTGACGTTGAGCATTTTTCATATATCTGTTGACCATTTGTATGTCCTCTTTGGAGAAGTGTCTATTCAGGTCCTCTGTCCATTTTTAATTGGATTATTTAGCTTCCTGTGTTGAGTTGTATAAGTTCATTTTACATTTTGGACATTAACTCCTTATCTGATATATCATTTGCAAATATATTCTCCCATACAGTGGGTTCCTTTTTCATTTAGTTGATAGTTTCTTTTGCTGTGGAGAAGATTGTGAGTTTGATGTAGTCCCATTTCTTTATTTTTTCCTTTGTTTCCCTTGCCCTAGGAGATATATTGACAAATTTTTTTGCCACATGAGATGTCTAAGATTTTACTGCTTATATTTTATTCTAGGATTTTTACGGATTCACAACTTACATTTAAATCTTTGTTGTTGTTTTTGTTAATCCTTACCCGAGGATCTTTTTCCATTAATTTTTTTAGAGAGAGTGGGGAAACATTGAAGTGAGAGAGACACATCAATTGATTGTATACTGCATGCACCCTGACTGACCAGGTTAGAATTGAACCTGCAACCTGGGTACATGCTTTTGACTGAGAATCAAACCCATGACCCCTTTGTGCATGGGTCAATGCTCTACCCACTTAGCAACACTTTCCAGGGCAACATTGAAATCTTTTATTCATTTTGAGTTTATTCTTGTGTATGGTGTACGTTTGTGGTCTAGTTTTATTATTTTTTTTGCATATACCTGTCCAATTTTCCCAACACCATTTATTGAAGAGATTGTCTTACACCATTGTATGCTCTTGCTTCTTTTGTCAAATATTAATTGAGTATAATGTCTTGGGTTGATTTCTGGGCTCTCTGTTCTGTTCCATTGATCTATATGCCTGTTCTTGTGCCAGTATCAGGCTGATTTGATTACAGTGGCTTTGTAGTATAACCTAATATCTGCTATTGTGATCCCCCCCAACTTTGTTCTTCTTTTTCAAGATTGCTGTGGCTATTTGAGGTCTTTTTCAGTTCCATATAAACTTTTGGAGAATTTGTTCTAGATCTATGAAATATGCCATTCTTATTTTAATAGAAATTGTGTTAAATCTATAGATTGCTTTGGATAGTATGGACATTTTAATGATGTTAATTCTTCAAATCCATGAACATGGTATGTGCTCCCATTTATTTGCATCTTCCTCAATTTCTTTCTTCAATATCCTGTAGTTTTTCAAGTACAGGTCTTTTACCTCATCGGTTAGATTTATTGCTAGGTACCTTTTTTTTTCCTGTTGCAATAGTAAATTGGATGATGTTTTTGTTCATTTTTCTGAGAGTTTGTTGTATAAATATGGAACAGAGTTCTTAATATTAATTTTATATCTTGCTTCTTTGCTGAATTTATTTATTAGATCTAGTAGATTTTTGATGGAGTCTTTAGGATTTCTATGTAAAATATTATGTCATCTGTGAATAATGACAGTTTTACTTCCTCCTTTCCAATTTGGATACTTTTGATTTTTTATTTTTGTGTGATTGCTGTGGCTAGGACTTTCAGTACTATTTTGAATAAGAGTGGTGAAAGCAGACATCTCTGTCTTGTTCTGGATCTTAAGTGGAATGCTTATATTTCTTGCCCATTGAGTATCACGTTGACTATGGGTTTGTCATGTATGGTCTTTATTATGTTGAGGTATGATCCCTCTTTTTCCACTGTGCTGAGACTTTTTATTATAAATGGGTGCTGAACTTTTATCAAATGCTTTTCACATCTGTTGATATGATCACATGATCTTTATCTTTTATTTTGTTTATGTGTGTATCATATTTATTGATATTGGAATATTGTACCGACCTTGCATCCTGGAATAAATTCTACCTGATCATGGTATATTATATTTTTATTTATTTAATTAATTAAAAATTAATTAATGATTTTTTAATTTACAGAGAGAGGAAGGGAGAGGGAGAGAGAGGGATATTGATATGAGAGAAAAACATCAATCAGCTGCTTCCTGTATGACCCCTACTGGGAATTAAACCTACAACCCGGGCATGTGTCCTGACTACAAACTGAACCAACAACCATTTGATACATGGAACCATGCCCAAACAACTGAGCCACAGCAATCATACTGTATGATTTTTTTAATGTGCTGTTGAATCTGGGTTACTAATATTTTGTTGAGGATTTTAGCATCTATATTCATCAGGAATATTGGCCTATAATTTTCTTTCTTTTTAGTGTCTTTATCTGGTTTTGGAATTAGAATAATGCTGGCCCCATAAAAACTTCCTGGGACTCTTTCCCCCTTTTGAATTTTTTGGAATAGTTTGAGGAGGATAGGTCTTAGTTCTTCTTTTAATGTTCAGTAAAATTTGCCTGTGAAGCCATCTGGTCCTGGACTTTTGATTTCTGGCAGTTTTTTGATTCCTGCTTTAATTTTATTAGTTGTAATCAGTCTACTCAGGTTTTCTTACTTTCCTGATAAGTTTTGGAAGATTGTATGTTTCTAAGAATGTACCCACTTTGCCCAGGTTGTCCAATTTATTGGCATGTAGTTGTCCATAGTATTTTCTTACAATCCTTTGTATTTCTGTGATGTCAGTTTTTACCTCTCCTAGTTCATTTCTGATTTTACTTATTTAGGTCTACTCTCTCTTTTTTTTTAAATCCTCACCCAAGGATATATTTATTGACTATAGAAAGAGGTACTGAGAGAGAGAGAGAGAGAGAGAGAGAGAGAGAGAGAGAGAGAGAGAGAAATGTGAAAATGTGACAGAGAAACATCAGTTGGTTGCCTCCATACACATCCCAACTAGGCATCTAACCTATAACCTAGGTATGTGCCCTGATGAGGAATCAAACCAGCAATATTTTGGTGTATGAGACAACACTCCAACTTAGTGAGCCACCTGGCCAGGGCTCTCTTTTTTCTTTTTTTTTCTTTTTCTTTTTTTAATCTTCACCTGAGGATAGGCTTGTTGATTTGAGAGCGAGATAGTTAGACAGATAGATAGATGATAGATGATAGATAGATAGATAGATAGATAGATAGATAGATAGATAGATAGATGATAGATGATAGAAACATCAGTGTGAGAGAGCATTGATTAGTTATCCTCCCTACATGTCCTTATGGAGAATCAAACCTGAAATCTAGATATGTGCCCTGACTGGGGTTTAAACCCGCAACATTTTGGTGTACAGGATTATGCTCCAACCAACTGAGCTCCACCTATCCACAGTGTCTGTCTTTTTCTTGATGAGTCTGGTTAAAGGTTCATCAAACTTGTTTATCTCTGCAAAGAACCACCTCTTTGTTTCATTGATCTTTTTAATTGTTTTTTTTTTTAAATTTTAGTCACTATGTCATTTACTTCTGCCCTGATTTTATTATTTACTTCCTTCTACTTACTCTGTGCTTTGTTTGTTGTCTTTTTTCTAGTTCTCTATAGGTATGTAGTTAGATTATATACTTGAAATTTTTTCTTGCTTCTTGAGGTAGGCCTTCAATACTATAAATTTTTCTCTTAGGACGGCTTTTGTTGTGGGTTGTTGGGTTGTTGGATTGTTGTTATTTGTTTCCCAGTAATTTTTTTGTTTCTTCCTTGAGCTCATTGTTAACCCACTCATTGTTTAATAAAATGCTATTAGCCTCCATGTGTTTGAATGTTTTTCAGTTTTTTTATTGTAATTGATTTCTACTTTCATGCTACTGTGATTCAAGAAGATGTTTGATAAGATTTCAATCTTCTTGAATTTGTTAAGACTTATTCTGTGTCCTAACATGCGGTCTATCTTTAAAAATGTTCCATGTGCACTTGAGAAGAATGTATATTCTGCTATTTTAGGATGAAATGTTCTGTAAATAGCTATTAAATCAATCCAATCTAATGTGTCATTTAAGGTTGCTGTTGCCTTGTTGATTTTTTGTTTGGAAGATCTATCCATTGATGACAGTGGGTGTCAAAATCCACTACTATGATTGTATTGCTGTAAATCTCTCCCTCAAAGTTCACCAAAATGTTCTATATAGATTGAAGTGCTCCTATATTGGGTGCATATATGTTTACTAGGGTTATATCCTTTTGTTGGATTGATGCCTTATTATTACATAATGACACTTTGTCCCTTATGGCTTTTGTTTTGAAATCTATGTTGTCAGATATAAGTATTGCTACCCAAGCTTTTATTTTTAATTTGCATGAAGTATTTTTCCCACCTTTTCACTTCTCAACCTCTGTGAATCTTGTTCTGAGGTGGGTGTCTTGTGGACAGCATATATACATGGGTCATGTTTTCTTATCAATTCATCTACCCTATCTTTTTATTGGAGCATTTAATCCATTTACATTTAAGGTTACTCTTGATATGTACTTATTTATTGCCATGTTTTTTTCTTTATACCTATGTTGCTTTCACTCTTTATTTTTTCTCCTTCTTAAAGCAGTTTCTTTAACATTTATTGTTATACTGGTTTTGTCATAATGAACTGCTTTAGCCTTTTTTAAGGTCTGGGAATTTCTTTGTTTCACCTTCACTTTTAAATGATAGCCTTGCCAGATGAAGTGGTCTTGGTTGCAGGTCCTTGCTTTTCATCACTTTGAATACTTAATGTCAATCCCTTCTGGCATGAAGTGTTTCTGTTGAGAAATCAACTGACAGCCTCATGGGAACTCCTTTATAGTTAACTAACTGTCTCTCTTGCTGCTTTTAAGATTCTCTCTTTGTCTTTAAACTTTGCCATTTTAATTATGATGTGTCTTGGTGTGGGTGTTTTTGAGTTCATCTTGATTGGGATTCTCTATGCTTCCTGAATTTGTGCGACTTTTTCCTTCACCTGGTTAGGGAAGTTTTCTGCCATTACTTCTTCCAACAGGTTCTCTATCCCTTGCTCATTCTTTTCTCCTTCTGGTACCCCTATGATGCATATGTTGTTATGCTTGATGTTGTCCCAGAGGTTTCTTAAACTTCTCTCATTTATTATTTTTTAAAAATAAGCTTTTATTTATATTAGAGAGAGGAGAAGGGATATATATATATATATATATATATATATATATATATATATATGATAGATAGATAGATAGATAGATAGATAGATAGATAGATGATAGATAGATAGACATCATTGTGAGAGAGAGAGACATTGACCAATTGCTTCCTCTATGCATCCTGACTGGGGATCAAACCTACAACCTGTGTACATGCCCTGACTGTGTATTGAACTGGCAACCTTTTGGTGCATTCCTCATTTCTTTTTTTTTTTTTTTTTTGATGTTCTGCTTGGATGCTTACTGTTATCTTTTCCTCTCATTTGCTGATTCAATGCTCTTCTTCATCTAAATTGCGGTTGATTTCTTCTAGTGTATTCTTTATTTCAGATATTGTATTCTTCATTTCTGACTGGTTCTTTTTTATAGGTTCTATGTCGTTTTTAATGCTTACTATCTCTTTGTTTAGGTTTTCACTGAGATCATTAATTTTTCCCCTAAGATCCTTGAGCATCCTTATAACCATTGTTTTAAACTCTACATTGGTTATTTTGGTTGCTTCTATTTCATTCAATAGATTACTGAATTAATTTATCAGTTCTAGTAGTTTTTTAGTAGAATGTTTATGGTGCTCTATAAACAATATCATGTCATCTGAAAATAATGACAGTTTTACTTCTTCTTTTCCAGTTGGATGACTGTTATTTCTCCTCTTTGTCTTATTGCTATAGCTAGGACTTTCAGTACTATGTTGAATAAGAGTGGTGAAAGTGGACATCCCTGTCTTATTTCCAGTCTTCAGGGGAATGCTTTCAGTTTTTGCCCATTGAGTATGATGTTACCTGTGTGTTTGTCACATATGGCCTTTTTATGTTGAGGTATATTCACTCTATTCCTACTTTGCTGAGAGCTTTTATCATAAATCACTGTTAAATTTTATCAAATGCCTTTTCTGCATGTATTGATATGACCATGTGGTCTTTATCCTTCAATTTATTTACATGGTGTATCATGTTTACTGTTTTGCAGATATAGTACCAACCTTGCATCCCTGGAATAAGTCCCACTTGGTCATCATTTATGATGTTCTTAATGTATTGCTGGATTTGGTTTGCTAGTGTTTTTTGAGGAATTTTGCATCTATGTTCATCAGGGATATTGGCCTATAATTTTCTTTCTCTATAGTATGTTCATTTGGTTTTGTAGGATAATGCTGGCCCTGTGAAATGAGGTTGGGAATCTTTCAACCTATTGAATATTTTGGAACAGTTTGAGAAGGATAGGTGTTAGTTCTTTGAAAGTTTAGTAAAATTATTCTGTAAAGCCATCTGGTCCAGGGTTTTTGTTTGTTGGGAGATTTTTAATTACTGCTTCACTTGTTGTAATCTGTCTATTAAGATTCTCTGATTTTTCCTGATTTAGTTTTGGAGGGTTGTATCCATTTCTTCAAGATTATCTAATTTGTTGGCATAATATTTTTAAACAATCCTTTGTATTTCTTTGGTGTCAGCTGTAACTTCTCCTCCTTCATTTCTGATTTCATTTATTTGGTTCCTCTCTCTTTTTCTTGATGAGTCTGCTTAAAGGTTTGTCAACCTTGTTTAATTTTTCAATGAAATAGCTCTTAGTTCCATTGATCTTTTGTATTTTTATAGACTCTATTTCATTTACTTATGCTATGATCTTTAGTATTTTCTTTCTTCTACTCATTCTGGGATTTATTGTTGTTTTTCAAGTTTCTTCAAGTGTAAAGTTATACTGTTTATTTGAGTTTTTCTTGTTTCTTGAGATAGTACTGTGATGCTATATATTTCCTTCTTAAGACTGCTTTCCCTGTGTCCCACAGATTATGCTTCATATTGTACCAATGGTTTCTTAAACTATCTTCATATTTTAAACAATTTTTTTCTTTATTGATTTTAGAGAGAGAAGGAGAGAGAGACAGAAACATCGATGAGAGAAAACATAGATTGGCTGCCTCCTGCATGCCACCCCCCCACTGGGGATTTGGCCCACAACCTGGGCATGTGTCCTGACCAAGAGTCAAACCAGTGACCTCTTGATGCATGGGTCAGCACTCAACCACTGAGCCACACCCAGCCAGGGAAACTATTCTCATATTTTAAAAGTATTTTTTTCTGCTCTGATTGGATGTTTTTTATACCTTGTATTCCAAATCACTGATTCAATCCTCTGCTTCATTGAGCCTGTTCTTCATTCCTTCCAGAGTATTCTTTATTTCAGATATGGCATTCTTTATTTCTGGGTGATCCTTTTTATGGTTTCTACATCCTTTTCCTTGCTGTTGAGCATCATTACTATAATTAATCTGAATTCTATATCTGATGAATTTCTTACCTCCACTTCATTTATTCTTCTTCTGGAGAGTTCTCTTGTTCTTTCATTTGGGGCCTATTTCTTTGTTTCCCCATTTTGAATTCCTTTTTGTGTTTGTTTTTATGTATTAGATATATCTACTATGACTCCCAGTCTTGGTAAGGTGGCCTTTTGTAGTAGGTGGCCTGTGGGACCATGTGGTGCAGTCTCCCTGATTACCAGAACTGGGTGCTCTCAGAATGTCCCTTGTGCACATTGCATTGGCCCTTCTGTTGTAATTGAGTATTGATTGCTATTGGCCTGTTTGTGCATATGCTCAACCATAAGGCTGGCTGACAGAATTCTCCTTAGCAGGGTTTGGTGCCTGTAATTATCTCCCTATGAATGTTGCCTGTGAAGCTTATTAAGTCCTGCTCTGTTATTATCTGAAGCTGGCCACTGGGTGTATTGGTTCTGGGCCTCTTTGGAGCTGCTTTGGTGCAAGCTGATATCAGATATTCTCTGTGATGGACCTTGAGCCACCTGTTTGGAGCTATTAGTGATCCTCAGCTTGTACTCACTCTTCTGGGTCTGAGTGCATGTGGAAAGGGCCAAGCTGTACATCAATATTTGCTTTTAGTAGCCATGGGGTCAGAAGTAGGTCAGGCAAAGACTCAAAGCACCCAAGGATCTGCCTCTGCCAGCAAGCTGTTAGTCTCAGTCATTTAATGAGCCTCTGTCTGTAGTTCTCAGCAGGGCATAAGCTCCACAAGGTGGGACTAAAGGGATTCCAACAGGTGGGGGCTATTGTTTCCCCCCAGGCTAATGCTGCATGGATGGACAAGCTCTGCTTGAGACAGATGGCTTCTCCATTATGTGAGAATGGCTCCACACAGGGATCCTGGTGGCTGTCCTCACAGTTTTCTCCCCAGAGCCACTGACCTCAGACTCTTTATGCAGCTCTAGTGCACTCTGCCTTCCCTCTACTGGAGCCCAAGGTGAGTGGTTCTAAACAAAATTTTATGTGTTGGCCATGTAAGTGGGTACCTGCATTTCTAGCTATCTCTCCCTGGTAGACAGAAACCCAACTGCTTTTTACAGTCATATGTTTTGTGGGCACCTTTCCTGGTCCTGGTGCTCAGGGATTGGGAACGTAACTTGGAGTTTAAACCCTAGACTTCTCAGTGGGAATACCCTATACCTGAGGTATCCCTTCAGAATTTTAGCTGCTGCCTGTGGGAGCCTGACCAGCCTTCTTGCACCTTTGCACTTCCTAGCAGTCTTGATCTGACCTCCTCATTAAATCTTTGGTTATAATGCTTCTCTCCAGCTAGTCTTGAGTTGGTTATTCAGGATGATTTTTCTATACTTTAGTTGTAATTCCAATTTGGTCCTGGCAGAGGGTCAGTGTATCTTCCACCTAATCCACTGCCATCTTTGAATCCCTCAATTACTTTTTAGTGCAGTAATCCTTAAATTGTTTCTCTGATTGAAAGAACTGACATCAATCTTAGTGGTTTGTGCTCATTTATTCTTTTCAGATATTTTAAGATTGCAGAACCTGAACAAATATATGTGCTATGTAGTATAATACAAGGATCTATGTATACTCTGATATGATATAGTATAAATAAATGTTGACTGTGTTTGAGTTATGGGGAAAAAAAGAGATATATACATTTTGACAACTTTTGCCTTTTCATTGAAGTGTTTAGGTAATTCATATTTAGTACAATTACTAATATGTTTGAATTTACATCTGTTCTCTTGCTATTTTTTATGTGACATGTTATTTTTCTTTGTTTCTCTAAAATTCCTTCTTTTGTGTAAAGTTTTTAATTTATTATTTTAATTCCATGTTTATTTTCACAGTTGATTTTTTGAAATCTATTTGTCTGTCTGTATATTCATTTATCTACCTCTAATTTTTCTTGGTATTACATATATTTCTTTTTTTAAATTTTTATTTATTTATTTTATTTTTTATTTTGTATTTTTTTTGTTAATTAACTTTTGTTACAGATGTTTCTCCTTTCCCCCCCATTAACATCCTCCTCCCCCTCCCTCCCTGCCCTGTCCCCAGTTTTGTTGTCCATGTCCATTGGTTATGACTACATGAGTTATGACTACATGACTACATGAACTACAAGTTCTGTGGTTCATTGCACCCCTCCCACACCCCCTCTTCTGGCAATTGTCAGTCTGTACCCTACTTCCACATCTCTGGGACTACCCTGTTCTTCAGACTGTGATGTTCATTATATTCTGGAAATAAGTGAGATCATATGATATTTGTCTTTCCCTGCTTTGTTTGTTTCGCTTAGGATAATAGTTTCCAGGTCCTCCCATGTCGTCTCAAAGGGTAAGAGATCTTTCTTTCTCACAGTTGCATAGTACTCCATTGTGTATATGTACCACAGCTTTTTTATCCATTCATCTACTGATGGACACTTGGGCTGTTTCCAGATCTTAGCTATTGTAAATAGTGCTGCTATGAACATGGGGGTACATGTATTCTTTCTGATTGGTGTTTCAGGCTTCTTAGGGTATATTCTTAGGAGTGGGATCACTGGGTCAAATGGTAATTCAATTTTTAATTTTTTGAGGTAACACCATAGTGTTTTCCATAGTGGCTGCACCAGTCTGCACTCCCACCAGCAGTGTACTAGAGTCTCCTTTTCTCCGCACCCTCGCCAACACTTGTTGTTTGATGCTTTGTTAATGGCAGCTATTCTAACAGGTGTGAGGTGATACCTCATTGTTGTTTTAATTTGCATCTCTCTGATGATTAGTGATGTTGAGCATTTCTTCATATGTCTCTTGGCCATTTGTATGTCCTGTTTGGAGAGGTGTCTATTTAGTTCCTCTGCCCATTTTTTAATTGGGTTCTTTGTCTTCCTTTTGTTGAGATGTATGAGCACTCTATATATTTTGGAAATTAGTCCCTTATCTGATATATCATTGGCAATTATGCTGTCCCATACAGTGGGTTGTCTTTCCACTTTGATGGCTGTTTTTTTTGCTGTGCAGAAGCTTTTGAGTTTGATGTAGTCCCATGTGTTTATTTTTTCCTTTGTTTCTGTTGCCTTAGGAGATGTATCAGTGAAAATTCTACTGTTTACAATGTCTGAAATTTTGTGGCCTACATTTTCTTCTAGGATTTTTATGGATTCATGAGTCACATTTAAGTCTTTTATCCATTTTGAGTTTATTCTTGTGTATGGTGTAAGATGATGGTCTAGTGTCATTTTTTTGCATGTAGCTGTCCAATTGTCCCAACACCATTTATTAAAGAGGCTGTCTTTACTCCATTGTAAAGGTGCTCTTGCCACCTTTGTCAAATATTAATTGAGCATAACGTTTTGGGTCAATTTCTGGGTTCTCTGTTCTATTCCATTGATCTATGTGCCTGTTCTTGTGCCAGTACCAGGCTGTTTTGATTACAGTAGCTTTGTAGTATAACCTGATGTCTGGTAATGTGATCCCTCCTACTTTGTCCTTTGTTTTCAAGATTGCTGTAGCTATTTGGGGTCTTTTTTGGTTCCATATGAACTTCTGAAGCATTTGTTCTATTTTTATTTATTTATTTATTTATTTATTTATTTATTTATTTATTTATTTATTTATTTATTTTTATCCTCACCCAAGGACATTTTTTCATTTTTTTGGTTCAGGTAGAGTTGGGGGGGTGATAGAGGAAGAGAGAGAGAGAGAAACTTAGACGTGAAAGGGACACATTGAGTGGCTGCCACCCGCACGACCAACCGGGGCCGGGGACAAACTGCAACTGAGGTACATGCCCTTAGCGGGAACCGAACCAGGGTCTCTCTGGACCGTAGGCCAATGCTCTAACCACTGAGCCAAACCAGCCAGAGCTGAAGCACTAGTTCTAGTTCTGTGAAATATGTCGTTGGTATTTTGATGGGGATTGTGTTGAATCTATAGATTGCCTTGGGTAGTATGGACATTTTAATGATGTTAATTCTTCCAATCCATGAACAAGATATGTGCTTCCACTTTTTCATATCTTCCTCTATTTCTTTTTCCAATGTCCTGTAGTTTTCTGCAAATGGGTCCTTTACTTCTTTGGTTAAGTTTATTCCTAAGTATCTTAATTTTTTTGCCACGATGGTAAATGGGATTGTATTTTTAGTTTCTCTTTCTGTGAGTTCATCATTGGTATATAAGAATGCCGTCAATTTCTTGACGTTAATTTTGTATCTTGCTACTTTGCCAAATTCATTTATTAAGTCTAGTAGATTTTTGATGGAGTCTTTAGGGTTTTCCATGTATAATATCATGTCATCTGTGAACAATGACAGTTTCACTTCCTCCTTTCCAATTTGGATTCCTTTTATTTTTTCTTTATGTCTGATTGCTGTGGCTAAGACTTCCAGTACTATGCTAAAAAAAATTAAGATACTTAGGAATAAACTTAACCAAAGAAGTAAAGGACCTATTTGAAAGTGGGCATACTCGTCTTGTTCCTGTTCTTAAGGGAAATGCTTTTAGTTTTTGTCCATTGAGTATGATGTTTCCTGCAGGTCTTTCATATATGGCCTTTATTATGTTGAGATATGATCCCTCTATTCCCAAATTGCTGAGCATTTTTATCAGAAATGGGTGCTGGATTTTGTCAAATGCTTTTTCAGTGTCTATTGATATGATCATATGGTTTTTATCTTTCATTTTGTTTATGTGATGTATCACATTTATTGATTTGTGAATATTGTACCAGCCTTGCATCCCTGGGATGAATCCCACTTGGTCATGGTGAATAATTTTTTTGATGTATTGCTGGATCTGATTTGCTAGTATTTTGTTAAGGATTTTGGCATCTATATTCATCAGGGATATTGGCCTGTAGTTTTCTTTCTTTGTAGTGTCTTTTTCTGGTTTTGGAATTAGAATTATGCTGGCTTCATAAAACGAGTTTGGAAGGCTTCCTTCTTCTTGAATTTTTTAGAATAGTTTGAGGAGAATGGGTGTTAGTTCTTCTTTGAATGTTCGGTAAAACTCCCCTGTGAAGCCGTCTGGGCCTGAGCTTTTGTTTGCTGGGAGGGTCTTGATTACATCTTCAATTTCCTTTGTTGTTATTGGCCTGTTCAAGTTTTCTATCTCTTTCCGGTTCAGTTTTGGGAGACTATGTGTTTCTAGAAATGTGTCCATTTTGCTTAGATTGTTGAATTTGTTGCCATATAAATGTTCATAGGATTTGCTAACAATCCTTTGTATTACTGTGGTGTTAGTTGTTACTTCTCCTCTTTCATTTCTGATTTTGTGTGTTTGGGTTCTCTCTCTTTGTTTCTTGGTGAGTCTAGCTAAGGGTCCATCAGTCTTGTTTATCTTTTCAAAAAACCAGCTCTTTGTTTCATTGATCCTTTGGATTGTTTTTTTGGTCTCCATGTCATTTATTTCTGCTCTGATCTTTACTATTTCCTTCCTTCTACTTGCTCTGGGGTTTTCTTTTTGTTTGCTTTCTAGTTCCTTAAGTTGTGAGGTTAGGTAGTCAATTAGAAACTTTTCTTGTTTCTTGAGGTGGGCCTGTAGTGCTATGAACTTCCCTCTTAGAACTGCTTTCGCTGCATCCCATAGATTTTGTGTTGTTGAGTGTTCATTTTCATTGATTTCCAGGAAGTTTTTAATTTCTTCCTTGATCTCCATGGTAACCCATTCATTGTTTAATAACATGCTATTTAGCCTCCCTGTCTTCAAATGTCTTTGCATGTTCTTGATGCAATTGATTTCCAGTTTCATGCCATTGTGATCTGAGAAGACGCTTGATATAATTTCACTCTTCTTGAACTTGTAGAAACTTAGTTTGTGCCCTAACATGTGGTCTATTTTTGAGAATGTCCCATGTGCACTTGAGAAGAATGTGAATTCTGCAGTTCTGGGGTGTAATTCTCTGTAGATATCTATTAAATCCATTTGATCTAGTGCTTCATTTAGAATTTCTGTTTCCTTGTTAATTTTTCTGTCTAGATGATCTATCCAGTGATGTGAGCAGGGTGTTGAAGTCTCCTGCTATGATTGTATTGCTGTCGATTTCTCCTTTGAAGTCCTCCAGAAGATTTTTAATATATTTCGGTCCTCTTATATTGGGTTCATATATTTTTACCAAGGTTATATCTTCCTGTTGGATAGACCATTTCAATATTATGTAGTGACCTTCTTTGTCTCTAGTAATGGCCTTCATTTTGAAATCTAATTTATAAGATATGAGTATTGCTACCCTAGCTTTTTTTTCCTTTCCTTTTGCTTGGAAGATTTTTTTCCATCCCTTTACTTTCAACCTATGTGAGTCTTTTGTTGTGAGGTGGGTCTCTTGTAAACAACATATATGTGAATCATGCTTTCTTATCCAGTCAGCTACTCTGTGTCTTTTTATCGGAGCATTCAATCCATTTACATTTAAGATGATTATTGATACGTACTTATTTATTGCCATTTTTGTTCAGTGTGGTTATATTTTTCTTCCTATTTCTTCTACTAATTACAGCAGTCCTTTTAACATTTCTTGCAGTGCTGGTTTGGTGCTAATATATTCCCTTAGCCTTTTTTTGTCTGGGAAGCTGTTTATTTGACCTTCTATTTTGAATGATAGCCTTGCTGGATAGAGTAGTCTTGGATTCAGATCCTTGTTTTTCATGACCTTGATTACTTCATGCCATTCCCTTCTGGCCTGTAGTGTTTCTGTTGAGAAGTCAGCTGATAGCCTTATGGGGGTTCCTTTGTAGGTAACCTGTTGCTTATCTGTTGGTGCCTTTACGATTCTCTCTTTGTCTTTAATTTTTGGCATTTTAATTATTATGTGTCTTGGTGTGGGCCTGTTTGGGTTCTTCTTACTTGGGGCTCTCTGTTCTTCTTGAACTTGAATACCTTCTTCCTTCACCAGGTTAGGAAAATTTTCTGTCACTATTTCTTCAAATATATTCTCTAACCCATGCTCATTTTCTTCCTCTTCGGGGACTCCTATAATGTGAATGTTATTACGTTTCCAGTTGTCCCACAGTTCTCTTAAGCTATCTTCCTGTTTTTTATTGTTTTTTCCTTTTGGTTTTCTGATTGGTTGATTTTTTCTACTCTGTCTTCTAATTCACTGATCCGGTCCCCTGCTTCCTCTACTCTGCTGGTCAGTCCTTCCAATGTATTCTTTATTTCTGCTATGTCATTCTTCATTTCCACTTGTTTGGTTTTCAGTGTTTCTATATCTTCACTCATGGTGTTGATGTCCTTACTCATGCTGTTTAGTTTCCTCAATATCATGGCTCTGAACTCTACCTCTGATAATTTGCTTAACTGCATTTCATTTATCTCATGTTCGGTAGAGTTCTCTTGTTCTTTCATTTGGGATCTGTTTCTTTGTTTCGCCATTTTGGCTATCTCAGTGGGTTTTGGAGCCTGCCATATTTTCCCTGTGGGTGTTGGTGTTCTGCTCTTTGTGACTTCCTCTACTGGGTTTGGATGAGCGTGGAGGGCCATCCTTAAACACCACTGTCAAGTCTCACTTTCCTGGGTAGATTTGCAAGTTCAGGAAAGGTTCAGTTATCCTCTAGCTTTTTGCCTGGAGGCTATTAGCCTCAGTTACTTGAAAAGCCTTAGGTTCTCAGTTGAATGAGAAACTCCCTCAGGTGTTTATCGTGTAAGAGGATTTCCTGAGGGTGGGGCCGATGCTGTTTGTTAACAAGCCTCAATTTGCATTTTTTTTCTCTGCCTGTTTTGGGTAGAATCTCCAAGGGAGGGGCTGCCACTGCTCTGAGAAGGAGCAAGCTGGCCACCGTTCTCTGTGACAGGGAAGGAGCAAGCTGGCCACCATCCTTTGTGGCCGCAACTCAGCACAAACTCTGAGTGCCCTCCAAATCCTGGGTGTCCCTACAGAGTTCCAGCTAAGGCCGCTGCTGTCTGTGGCTCCCAGCCCGCCACCCTCTCGTGCCTCCACAGATCCTATCAGGCTCATTCAGTGTCCCTGTTTGTATGGTCCTCTCCTGCTGCTTTTCTGTTGCTTTTTTCTGACAATTTGTCTTTATTTTAGTTGTAATTCCCATTTGGTCCTGGGAGATCGTCTGTGTAGCTTCCATTCACTCTGCCGCCATTTTTTCCTCTTTTGTTTCTTTCCTTTGTGATTACTTTATTATTACTATTTTTAACTTATCTTTACTGTTGAAAGTATTATAGATGTTCTTCATTTTCCCCCCATTGCCCCCCTCCTCCCCATTCCCGCCCCCCTCCTGCCTTCCCACACACTGTTGTCTGTGTCCATTGGTTATGCATATATACATATAATTCTTTGGTTTATTTCTTCCCACCCCCAACCCCCTTCCCTTTGAGGTTTGTCAGTCTAAGAACCAATTTGTACTTCTTAATCCCTTCTCCTTTTTCACCCATCCTCCCAGCCCCCACCCATTTTGTAACCAACAAAAGTTCTCTGTATCTATGATAATGTTTCTGTTCTGCTTGTTCATTTTGTTTGTAGATTCAATTGTTGATAGGTATGTATTTATTGCCATTTTGTTTGTTCATATTTTTTTATCTTTTTCTTCAAGAAGACCCTTCAACATTTCATATAATAATGCTTTGGTGGTGATGAACTCCTTTAGCTTTTCCTTGTCTGGGAAACTCTTTATATGGCCATTGATTCTAAATCACAGCTTTGCAGGATAGAGTAATCTTGGTTGTAAGTTCTTGCTTTTCATCACCCTGAATATTTCTTGCCATTCCCTTCTGGCCTGCAAAGTGTCTTTTGAGAAATCAACTGACAGTCTTATGGAAACTCCCGTGTAGGTAACTAACTGCTTTTCTCTTGCTGCTTTTAAGATTCTTTCTTTGTCTTGAATCTTTTGCATTTTGATGATGATGTGGCTTGGTGTACGCCTCTTAGGGTTCATCTTGTTTGGGACTCTCTGTGCTTCCTGGACTTGTATGTCTGTTTCCTTCACCAAGTTAGGGAAGTTTTCTGTCATTATTGTTTCAAATAGATTTTCGATTTCTTGTTCTCTCTCTTCTCCTTCTGGCACCCCCAAATGCAAATGTTGGCACGCTTGAAGTTGTCCCAGAGGCTTCTTACACTATCCTCATTCTTTTGGATTCTTTTTTCTTTTTGCTCTTCTGATCGGGTGTTTTTTGCTTCCTTATATTCCAAATCAATGGTTTGCTTCTTGGCTTGACCTACTCTACTACTGAATCTGTGTAAACTATTCTTTATTTCAGTTAGTGCCTCCTTCATTTCTAGCTGTGCATCCTTCATTTCTGACTGGTCCTTTTTTATGCTCTTGAGGCCCTCACTAAGTTCACTGAGGTTCTCCCTAAGTCCATTGAGCATCCTTATAAGCAGTGTTTTGAACTCAGCATCTGTTAGGTTGCTTAACTCCATTTCACTTAGTTCTTTTCCTGGAGTTTTGTTCTGTTCTTTCATTTGGGACCTGTTTCTTTTTCTCCTCATTTTGGCTGCCTCCCTGTGTTTGTTTCTATGTATTACTTAGTGAGAAGTATGGGGCTAGCTGAGACCAGATGCTGCTTGTTTGAAAGAATTTAGGAAAAGCTGAAGCAGGATCCAAGACAGGCCAATTCTATGGTAAAGCAACTGGCAACAGCTTGGCTGGGCCTGAAAGTTGGGTGGAGTGGGGCCTCAGGGAATCACCTGGGTGGGGCAAACAGTGTGAGCTAGGTTGCTGGAGTCCCAGATATGGCGGCTTCTGCGGGCCCAGGGAAGGGCTCTCCAAAGGAACAAAAGCCTCTGATAGCACGTCTGTCCAGGAGAAAGCTGTCTCTCCAGCTCTCGCTCCAATGCCAAACAGTTCAGTTCTTCCCCATATGACTCTAGTGCCTTTCAAGCTGCCTCCCGCATGCTGGAGCCTGGAGGGAGCGAGTCCGAGTAAGTCCATGCGCCGGCTCTTTAAGAGGAGCTGCCGGGGGCTCCAGCCACCTCAGCCTCAGTTCCTGCTGGTTTTTCCAGCCAGAAGTTATGGGGACTTCTCCTCCTGGCACTAGAACCCTGAGCTGGGTACCTGGTGTGGGACAAGGACCCTTCTTTCCTCAGAGAGGACCTTCCCAGCTGAGGTGTCCTCCTAATTTTTATCAGGCACACGTAGTTGTGGGACCAGCCCGTCGCGCCTCCGCCCCTCCTACCAGTCTCGATGCAGCAGCTTCTTTAATTTCGTAGTCGTAGGACTTTCATTCAGCTTGAATTCAGGTGGTTTTGAATGATGGTTGTTCTGTAGTTTACTTGTAACTTTGATGTGGTTGTGGGAGGACACAATACCGCGTTTACCTATGCTGCCATCTTGACCGGAAGTCTACATATATTTCTTTAACTTAACCTAGTCTACTTGAATTTAATGCTGAGTTTGCATTTATAAAATATAGCAAGTTTGTTCCAATGTAATGCATTTCTTCTTCTATTCTTTGCTATAATTATCATATACATATATCCAAGACTATAGTATTAGATTTATTGCTTTAAACAATCTTATGTTTAAAAGAAAGTAAGAATAAAAGAGAAAAATATGCATATATGGTCCCTTATATTTACCTACCCATTGACCATTTTTTATGCTTGTTATTTCTTATGCTCAAGTTAATACCTATAATCACTTCCTTTCAACCTGAAGAATTTCCTTCAGTATTTGTTGTAAGCCATTTCTGCAGGAAAAAAATTCCTTTAGTTTTTAATCTCTTAATGTATGTATTTCACCTTCATTTTTGAAAAAAAAAATTAGCTAATTATAAATGTCTTGGGTGGAAGGTTTGTCTTCTCTGAATACTTCACCTATGTCATTTTACTACCTTCTGATTTTCGTTGTTTCCGATGAAAAGTCATATGTTAATCAAATTGTTTCCTTACATGTTTATTGTTCTTACAGCCTTTAAAATTTTCTTTTTATATCTAGTTTTCAGTGGTTTTACTATCATATGTGTATCTCTTTGTGTTTACCTAACTCCAATAAGCTTCTTGGAACTGTACATTAATGTTTTTTATAAAATTAGTCATATTTTCAGCCATTATTTCTTTAAATATTTATTCCACCTTCTTTTTATCCTACTCTTCTCTGGAGTTGCCATTATAGATATGTTTATGTGCTTCATGGGATCCAACAGTTTTCTGAGATTCTGTTCATTTTCCTTCAATTTCTTTTTCTCACTATTCCTTAAAATGGATAATTTCTATTGATATATTTTCCAGTCCTCTGTTTTAATCTTCTTCTATCTCAAATCTACCATTGAGACCATTTTGTGACTCTCTCATTTCAGGTTTTATACTTTTAAGTCTAAATTTGTTTTGTTTTTTTCAATATTTTAAATATCTTTAATGAAATTCCCTATGTATTGAGTAATTATTATCATATTTTCATTTTTTAAATCAAATTTCCTTTAAGTTTTTTGCACATATTTATAATGGTTGCTTTGAAATTTTGTGCTCTTTGTACCTGAAATTCTAGCAGATTTTCAAGAATAAATGCTTTTCTGTTTATCTGACTTCAATTAATTTCAAGAAGTTTGGATCTTTTTTACAGTTTTATTCTTATTCTTTGTTGAGAATTTACTGATCTCTTCATGCTGCAATAACAGAAGCTCTCAACTGTTTCTTCTTCATTAATGGAATTCATCACTTATTCCTTCTATAATTGGTTTGATTTTTTTTCTGGTTCAGCCTGGTACTATAGTTTACATTATAAGCCTAAAGGAGGAAAAAGAATGTTCTTTCCTATGGTTCTGCTTTACCAAGTAGTGACATTGGGTAGGGAATGGTAAGCTCTAGCCATATTAGTCCTCTAACGTCTCTATAACATTGGCTTAGTCTTTACTTTTGCAACAAAAGGCCTCCTTTATATAATGACTACTGTTTTAATAAAATATTTAAAGTTCCATAACTACCGACTGAGGAGATAAACTTTCTGGAAACATGAGAAAGGAGGAAGAGGAACATAGTGAGGGTAATGACTAGCAGCATGGCAAACTTAGGATCTCATTGCTAAGTTCTATTTCATTGTTGTGCTATGGATCACTGTCTTCATAAAAACATGGATAAGCCCTGGCTGGTTTGGCTCAGTAGTTAGAGCTTCAGCCTGCAGACCAAGGAGTTGCAGGTTTGATTCTGGTCAAGGGCATGTACCATGCAGTTTGGTCCCCAGCCCTGGTCGAGGTTGTGTGGGAGATGACCAATTGATGTGTCTCTCTCACATCTCTCTCCCACTCTATCTGGAAAAAAAAAAAAAAGATATATAAATACCTTTAATAAATTCCTTGAAATAAGATAATACTGAATCTCATCCATCATCTCTGGTGGGCCCTACTGAAGCCCTTGGTTTAAAACTATAACAAGTTACTCCCCTGGACTGATATAGAATCTTATTTTTAAATATGTGTACCTATATCTTCTTTTTATATTATAAAAAAATTTCTGAAGAACAGAAACCATTACTGTCAAATTTATTTTTTTAAGAATCTAACTATTATATCAAACTGAGTGCTTTATTCTTTTCTGATGATAATAAATGTAACAATACTTTTTAATAAAAACTCATGCAAATATGGAGATGAGGTACTTTCAACAACAGTGTCATTATGGAGCATACAAAGAATACGGGCAAAAGTAAAAAAAAAAAAAAAAATGGACATTGCTTCTAATTGGCAACCAAGGAATTATGCCTGGGACTCAGGCTAGGAGATGTTAAATCAAAGATTTGGGTAATAGCTCAAGACTATAAATATGGAAACAAAAGCTGAATTGTGTGTCAAGTATAAAGGTAGGGTGAGGACACAGGCAAGCAGAATGAAACTAGGATATAAGCCATGAAAAAAAAATATGAGTGATAGACAAGGCAAGGCAGTCCAGGATTCAGACTCTTTACCCATGTGAGACAGGGTGAGACATCAGCAAGTAAAAGGATATAAGTGAGCCATGGCCAGTGTGGCTCAGTTGGCTGGTTATCCTCCTCAGCACCAAAAGGTTGCTAGTTCCATTCCCAGTCAAGGGCACATGTGGGATTGTGGGATCAGTCCTGGGTAGGGGGCATGCAAAAAGTAGCCTATCGATGTCTCACTCTCACATTAGTGTTTCTCTCTTCATCTCTCTCCCCCTCTCCCTTCCTCTCTGTCTAAATATTAGTAAAAAAATTATTTTTTAAAGAAGTATTTAAGCCCGGCCGGTGTGGCTCACTGGTTGCGCATTGACCCATACACCAAGAGCTCGCCAGTTCGATTCCTGGTTAGGGCACATGCCCAGGTTGTGGGCCTGATCTCCAGTGGGAGGCATGCAGGAGGCAGCCAATTGATGTTCTCTCTCATCGATGTTTCTATCTCTCCCTCTCCCTTCTTCTCTCTCTAAATCAATAAAGAAAAAAATTTTTTTAAAAAAGAAGTATTTAAGTGGAGATCAATGTAGTGGATGTACTAGATCAGTCAAAATGTGCCAAAGACATTGGGCAACTGACTCAAGGCCAGGTAAACCTGTCACTGGGGTATTCTTCCACTAGGGGGATTGGAATTAGATAGGGGTTTCATTAATTGAAGAATTATGGGCAAGAGTATTGAGGTTTGTGATGAGTAATTTGATGCTGAGCCGAGCATCATAGAAATACTTTTAAGTAGGTTCTGTCATAGCAGCCGTGAAGGTGGACTTATTGGCTCAATCAGCCAGACAGGTTACAATCACTGTAATCCAAGTGTCTTCACATTTCTGAAATTTGCTCTAGTCAATACCATCTTTCTAGACAATGCTTTCTATGTTGTGCTTCAAAAATGTTTTTAAAATAACTCAATGTCATCATACCAGGACCTCCTGAAAATAGAGCTTAGTTCATTTATTCATAAATACCCCATATGTTATTGTGTTAATGGCATGGATGCCCAGTCATTTCTTTGAGGGGTGAAGGGGACCATGAGGAATGTTATTTTAGGCTAAATCTTATTACCTAACTGTTCTGTAAAAGCTTTTAAATTGATTTGTTTTACTCATATGTGACATTTCACTTCTTTAGAAAGTACTATTACATTCCTCCTTGTTTTGGCTCAAAAATTGGTACATTTTTGTAAGCATCCTGTACCTTACCTAAAAATTTGAGAGACTAAGGTAAAATTAATTAAAATATTTTATTTAACTTTTAGATTCTAAAATGTTAGAATATAATTTAAGGATTTAATTTAACTAATAATTTAATATACTTTGAGACAAATGAAACAAAATTGGGATTGAAATTTCAATAATCGTAACATCATCTATTCTGGGTTACCTTCTTTACCTTTTTGTAAGCCAATATTTTGGGCTTTTTCTTTATGCTTTAGAAGTTGTTTGAGGCTGATAAAGAATATGACTTCATCAGGATTAATAAATGTGGCTTAGACCAGGGATCAGTGGTTTACTTGGAACCATTCATGGGGTTCAGGTTCACTCATTTAGTCTGTTCACAGAGTTGGGACAGATCTAGCAGAACTATAAACCCTTATGAAGAGGATCATAATATAGCCATGGGAATGGAATAGCTTCCTCGCAAAAGCAGACTAAAAAGACTAGAGTTATCAACCTGGAAAGATAAAACTCAGGGGTCATACCATTAAGATTCTTGATAGAACTTTTTTCCCTGACTAAGAAAAGGTATCTGCTAAGGATAGAGAGGAAAGGGTCTCCTTCCCTCCTTCCCACCACACTGTCATACCCTCTAAGAATGTTCTTCTAGTGTTCCAATCAGGACAGAAATTGGGGGCTTTTTGGAATAAGGAAAGAGGACCAGTTCCCTACTGCACATAAAAGAAAACTAAGAGTAAAACACAGTTTTAGCCAAATGGGGTTCTATCTCAGAGGAGCAAAGGCTTTAGGCCATTCCCGCATCTTCTGGGACTCTTGACAAGCTATCCTTGGCCTTCTACTGCCTTTCCCTCTGCAGTATGTCAGAGCCAATTTCCTCTGTCTTACATGAGACAGTTGCCAGTCTTGGATGGATTTCAGTTGTTGCTGGCAGCACTCCCCTCACCATT
This sequence comes from Tadarida brasiliensis, assembly GCA_030848825.1. Lineage (NCBI taxonomy): Eukaryota > Metazoa > Chordata > Mammalia > Chiroptera > Molossidae > Tadarida > Tadarida brasiliensis. Next base: position 26,706,154 of record CM061267.1, on the reverse strand, counting down.
TCATGTCCTGCCCTGAGTAGAGTAACCTCGAAGCAAGCCTCCTGACTTGAGCGGTTTCTGAATATTTTTCACTACCAGCTACACATACTTCCCACCTTTACACATTGCCAGTTAGAAAGTCAGTAGTGTTCAGCCAGTTCATGCAGAATCAGAATAAAATATAGTCGTCCCTCGCCACTTCGCGCTTGGACTTTCGCAGCTTTACTCTATCGTAGTTTTTTCAAATAGCCGCGGGAGTCCAAGCGCGAAGTGGCGAGGTACTGCTGTATAGTAAAGAAAGAATCCTACTTCGTGGGAATTCATTTATCGCGGCAGAGTCTGGAAATGATTAACCGCGATAAACGAGGGCCGACTGTATATAATTTATAAATAGTGTGGAGTTGTACTTTTATATTAAAATCCAAAATACAGGCCTATTCTTGAAGCGCAAAGGAGAAAACATCCACAATGATAATGCTACCACTAACAATGATTCTAAACAAAATAATCACTACTTTACACAGTGTAGAATAAGTATATGAAGCTATTGCCTTAATAATTTGTCCAAGAGGAGCTTTATATTTGTATATACATTCAAGAAGAGCTTTTGCTCCATTTATGGATAGAATACATATAAATGGTCACTAAAGGGAAAAGAAAGATTTTCCAAAAGTATCTCTGATCTCTGAGAGTTGAATTCATAAAGAGGAAATGCCACAATCTTAGAAACCTTCTGTTATCCTCATGCAAGATGGAATGCTGACATAAATTCAACATTACTCTTGCCCACATGGAATGTTTTATTTCTCATGAGTCCTTGTAACAAACAATGCTGAGACTAACAACTTAGGCATCTAATAGAATAGACCATTATACAGAACAGACATTATCATTATGGCATTGCTGAGGACTATGCCCTGTATATGTTCATGCCACTAGGTTCTTAAGAGGAGTCATCAGAGTCTAGAATTAAAACATCTGTTATTCAACTTGCCTTTCAAAATGTAATAGGAGCTAGACATGCTCATCTCTGTAAATGGGTGAGATTGCTCCACTCATTTTGAGCTTTGGGTCAATTACTTTCCTGTAGTAGAAGAATCAATGCCATTGTACATTTCTAATGCATTTGATTTGGTAGGAAATACAGGAAGAGAGAAAATAGAAAGTGTGAGTTTCAGCCCTTGAGTCAAACAGTAATCTGGGGGACTTGAGAAATGGCAGTGGAGTGAATGGAAGCTACACAGACGATCTCCCAGGATCAAACAGGAATTACAACTAAAATAAAGACAAATCATTGGGAAAAAGCAACAGAAAAGCAGCGGGAGAGGACCATACAACCAGGGACACTGAATGAGCTTGGTAGGATCTGCGGAGGAGCATGAGGGTGGCGGGCTGGGAGTCCACGGACAGCAGCGGCCTCGGCTGGGAGCGGCGGCGGCCTTAGCTGGGAGTAGCGGCGGCAGCGGCCGCCCTCGGGGTTAAGAGCACCAGCTGCTCCACAGCACAGAGGGCCAGGACAGAGCGCTAAATAGCCACAGCCACTCACCTGGGGTTCCGACAGAGGGAGGGCGGACTGGACTGGAACTCTGAGGGGACACCTGGGATTTGGAGGGCGCTCAGAGTTTGTGCTGAGCTGTGGCCACAAAGGACGGTAGTGGCCAGCCCCTCCTTCCCGATTGCACAGACCTGCAGCCAAGTTTGCTCCTTCCCGGAGCTGTGGAAGCCCCTCCCTCGGAGATTCCCAGGTGAGGGAAAGAGGTAAAGAAATGCGAATTGAGGCTCATTAACAACCAGAATTGGCCCCACCCTCGGAAATCCTCTTACACTGTAAACCTCATTCAACTGAGATCCTAAGGCTTTTCAAGTAACTGAGGCTAATAGCCTCCAGGCAAAAAGCTAGAACATAACTAAACCTTTCCTGAGCTTGCAAATCTACCCAGGAAAGTGAGACTTGATAGTGGTGTTTAAGGAGGGCCCTCCACGCTCACCCACACCCAGTAGAGGGAGCCACAAATAGCAGAACATGAACACCCACAGGGAAAATTTGGCAGGCTCCAAAACCCACTGTGATAGCAAAAATGGTGAAACAAAGAAACAGATCCCAAATGAAAGAACAAGAGAACTCCACCGAAGATGAGATAAATGAAATGCAGCTAAGCAAATTATCAGAGGTAGAGTTCCGAGCCATGATCTTGAGGAAACTAAACAGCATGAGTAAGGACATCAACACCATGAGTAAAGATAATAGAAACACTGAAAGCCAACCAAGTGGAAATGAAGAATGACATAACAGAAATAAAGAATACATTGGAAGGATTGACCAGCAGAGTAGAGGAAGCAGAGGACTGGATCAGTGAATTAGAAGACAGAGTAGAAAAAATCAATCAATCAGAAAACCAAAAGGAAAAAACAATGAAAAAACAGGAAGATAGCTTAAGAGAACTGTGGGACAACTGGAAACGTAATAACATTCACATTATTGGAGTCCCCAAAGAAGAAGAAAATGAGCAAGGGTTAGAGAATATATTTGAAGAAATAGTGACAGAAAACTTTCCTAACCTGGTGAAGGAAGAAGGCATTCAAGTTCAAGAGGCACAGAGAGCCCCAAATAAGAAGAACCCAAACAGGCCCATACCAAGACACATAATAATTAAAATGCCAAAAATTAAAGACAAAGAGAGAATCCTAAAGGCAGCAAGAGATAAGCAACAGGTTACCTACAAAGGAAACCCCATTAGGCTATCATCTGACTTCTCAACAGAAACACTACAGGCCAGAAGGGAATGGCATGAAGTAATCAAGGTCATGAAAAACAAGGATCTGAATCCAAGACTACTCTATCCAGCAAGGCTATCATTCAAAATAGAAGGTCAAATAAAGAGCTTCCCAGACAAAAAAAAAGGCTAAGGGAATATATTAGCACCAAACCAGCACTGCAAGACATGTTAAAAGGACTGCTATAATTATTAGAAGAAATAGAAAGATAATTAGAACCACACTGAACAAAAATGGCAATAAATAAGTACGTATCAATAATCACCTTAAATGTAAATGGACTGAATGCTCCGATAAAAAGACACAGAGTAGCTGACTGGATAAGAAAGCATGATTCACACATATGTTGCTTACAAGAGACCCACCTCACAACAAAAGACTCACATAGGTTGAAAGTAAAGGGATGGAAAAAAATCTTCCAAGCAAACGGAAAGGAAAAAAAAGCTCGGGTAGCAATACTCATATCTGATAAATTAGATTTCAAATTGAAGACCATTACTAGAGACAAAGAAGGTCACTACATAATATTGAAATGGTCTATCCAACAGGAAGATATAACCTTGGTAAACATATATGCACCCAATATAGGAGCACCAAAATATATTAAAAATCTTCTGGAGGACTTCAAAGGAGAAATCGACAGCAATACAATCATAGCAGGAGACTGCAACACCCCACTGACATCACTGGATAGATCATCTAGACAAAAAATCAACAAGGAAACAGAGACTCTAAATGAAGCACTAGATCAAATGGATTTAATAGATATATACAGAGAATTACATCCCCAAACTGCAGAATTCACATTCTTCTCAAGTGCACATGGGACATTCTCAAAGATAGACCATATGTAGGGCACAAACTAAGTCTCTACAAGTTCAAGAAGATTGAAATCATATCAAGCATCTTCTCAGACCACAATGGCATGAAACTAGAAATCAATTGCAACAAGAACATGCAAAAACATATGAACACATGGGGGCTAAATAGCATGTTGCTGAACAATGAATGGGTTACCATGGAGATCAAGGAAGAATTTTAAAAATTTCTGGAAACCAATGAAAATGAACACACAACAACGCAAAATCTATGGGATACAGCGAAAGCAGTTCTGAGAGGGAAGTTCATAGCACTACAGGCCCACCTCAAGAAACAAGAAAAATTTCTAATGACTACCTAACCTCACAACTTAAAGAACTGGAAAGCAAACAAAAAGAAAACCCTAGAGCAAGTAGAAGGAAGGAAATAGTAAAGATCAGAGCAGAAATAAATGACATGGAGACCAAAAAAACAATTCAAAAGATCAATAAAACAAAAAGCTGGTTTTTTGAAAAGATAAACAAGATTGATGGACCCTTAGCTAGACTCACCAAGAAACAAAGAGAGAGAACCCAAATACACAAAATCAGAAATGAAAGAGGAGAAGTAACAACTGACACCACAGAAATACAAAGGATCATTAGCAAATACTATGAACATTTGTATGGCAACAAATTCGACAATGTAAGCGAAATGGACACATTTCTAGAAACACATAGTCTCCCAAAACTGAATCGGAAAGAGATAGAAAACTTGAACAGGCCAATAACAATGAAGGAAATTGAAGATGTAATCAAGACTCTCCCAGCAAACAAAAGCCCAGGCCCTGACGGCTTCACGGGCGAGTTTTACCGAACATTCAAAGAAGAACTAACACCCATTCTCCTCAAACTATTCCAAAAAATTCAAGAAGAAGGAAGACTCCCAAACTCATTTTATGAGGCCAGCATAATTCTAATCCCAAAACCAGAAAAAGACACTACAAAGAAAGAAAACTACAGGCCAATATCCCTGATGAACATAGATGCCAAAATCCTGAACAAAATTCTAGCAAATCGGATCCAGCAATACATCAAAAAAATTATTCACCATGACCAAGTGGGATTCATCCCAGGGATGCAAAGCTGGTACAATATACGCAAATCAATAAATGTGATACATCACATAAACAAAATAAAAGATAAAAACCATATGATCATATCAATAGACACTGAAAAAGCATTTGACAAAATCCAGCACCCATTTCTGATAAAAAGCTCAGCTATTTGGGAATAGAGGGATCATATCTCAACATTATAAAGGCCATATATGAAAGACCTACAGCCAACATCATACTCAATGGACAAAAACTAAAAGCATTTCCCTTAAGAACAGGAACAAGACAAGGATGCCCACTTTCACCACTCTTATTTAACATAGTACTGGAAGTCTTAGCCACAGCAATCAGACGTGAAGAAAAAATAAAAGGGATCCAAATTGGAAAGGAGGAAGTGAAACTGTCATTATTTGCAGATGACATGATATTATACATAGAAAACCCTAAAGACTCCATCAAAAATCTACTAGACTTAATAAATGAATTAACGTCAAGAAATCGACGGCATTCTTATACACTAATGATGAATTCACAGAAAGAGAAACTAAAAAAAAAAAAAAATCCCATTTACCATCGCGGCAAAGAAATTAAGATACCTAGGAATAAACTTAACCAAAGAAGTAAAGGACCTATTTGCAGAAAACTACAAGATATTGAAAAAAGAAATAGAGGAAGATATAAAAAAGTGGAAGCACATACCTTGTCATGGATTGGAAGAATTAACATCATTAAAATGTCCATACTACCCAAAGCAATCTACAGATTTAATGCAATCCCCATCAAAATACCAACGACATATTTCACAGAACTAGAACAAATACTTCAGAAGTTCATATGGAACCAAAAAAGACCCCGAATAGCTACAGCAATCTTGAAAAAGAAGGACAAAGTAGGAGGGATCACAAGACCGGACATCAGGTTATACTACAAAGCTACTGTAATCAAAACAGCCTGGTACTGGCACAAGAACAGGCACATAGACCAGTGGAACAGAACAGAGAATCCGGAAATTGACCCAAGACATTATGCTCAATTAATATTTGACAAAGGTGGTAAGAGCATACAATGGAGTAAAGACAGCCTCTTCAATAAATGGTGTTGGGAAAATTGGACAGCTACATGCAAAAAAATGAAACTAGATCATCAACTTACACCATACACAAGAATAAACTCAAAATGGATAAAAGACTTAAATGTGACTCATGAATCCATAAAAATCCTAGAAGAAAATGTAGGCAACAAAATTTCAGACATCATACGCAGCAAAATTTTCACTGATATATCACCTAAGGCAACAGAAACAAAGGAAAAAATGAACACATGGGACTACATCAAACTCAAAAGCTTCTGCACAGCAAAAGAAACAACCATCAAAGTGGAAAGGCAACCTACTGTATGGGAGAGCATAATTGCCTATGATATATCAGATAAGGGACTAATTTCCAAAAGATATAGAGTGCTCATACATCTCAACAAAAGGAAGACAAAGAACCCAATTAAAAAATGGGCAGAGGAACTAAATAGACACCTCTCCAAACAGGACATACAAACGACCAAGAGACATATGAAGAAATGCTCAACTTCACTAATCATCAGAGAGATGAAAATTAAAACAACAATGAGGTATCACCTCACACCTGTCAGAATAGCCACCATCAACAAAGCATCAAACAACAAGTGTTGGCGAGGGTGTGGAGAAAAGGGGACTCTAGTACACTGCTGGTGGGAGTGCAGACTGGTGCAGCCACTATGGAAAACACTATGGTGTAACCTCAAAAAATTAAAAATTGAATTACCATTTGACCCAGTGATCCCACTCCTAGGAATATACCCTAAGAAGCCTGAAACACCAGTCAGAAAGAATACATGTACCCCCATGTTCATAGCAGCGCTATTTACAATAGCTGCGATCTGGAAACAGCCCAAGTGTCCATCAGTAGATGAATGGATAAAAAAGCTGTGGTACATATACACAATGGAGTACTATGCAGCTGTAAGAAAGATCTCTTATCCTTTGAGACGACATGGGAGGACCTGGAAACTATTATCCTAAGTGAAACAAGCCAAGCAGAGAAAGACAAATATCATATGATCTCACTTATTTCTGGAATATAATGAACATAACAGTGTGAGGAGCAGGGTAGTCCCGGGGACGTGGAAGTGGGGTACAGACTGACATCTGCCTGAAGAGGGGGTGGGGGAGGGGAACGATGAACACAGAACTTGTAAGCATGTACTCATAACCAATGGACATGGACAACAAAAATGGGGATGGGGCCGGGAGGGAGGGGGAGGGGGGTGTCAATAGGGGAAAAAAGGAGAAACATCTGTAACAAAAGTAAATTAATAATAAAAAAATAAAATATAAATAAATAAATAAAATAAAATGGTAAAAAAAAAATCAAATAGTAATCTGTTTGAACTGTAGTCTCTGGATTACCTCAAAATCTTATGTCCTTTTTAAAGATATAATCTATGCTATATGTTACATAAGAACACTAGAGAGAATGATGATTCTAATTATTACTACAACATAAATAATGATCCTCTTTTTAAATTACTAGCATAGGCATTTAAGAATAACATCAATTTGCTTTTCTCAAAGTTTACTATGTCTGTATATATTGAATACAGATTTTTTATTAAGAATATTAAAACATGTTTATTTATTTGGATTAATTTTATTAAAAGTAAATTATGTTGAGAAATTCACTTTTGACTTTATGCAACTATGAATGTTAAAATGATTATGTGACTTCTATTATCTGAAAAATAGATTTCCATTTAAATAGTGATAACCAATATATTCCTACAAACCAAATAGGGGAGAACTGAACATGCTTCTGTCAGGAAATATGTCTAACCTAAATTAGATAGATGTGGGAAATAGAAAGAAAAAAATGTAAGAGTTAAAATACCTCAGTTTGTGAGTGTCCAAATATGTCAAAAAGTTGTTTGCTCTTTCTGATAGTTGATTTTCTGGCAGTAAATATGGTAATTTGTATGATATCATGCCTTAGCTTTCAGAAGGTAATGACTTATGCAGAAACCATTCTCTTAGTCAAGATTTAAAAATCACTGGGTTGTGACTCTAAGAGATGAAATGGAAAGATGACCAAGGGCCTAAGACTAAATAACTATATTTTCCCCACCAATCACAACTTTTGTAAACTGTAAAACTCAGTGTAATATGAGGAGGGAATATCACATGGTTATATATACTTATATCATTGCAAACAGGTCTCTTTGGATTCAAAAAATTTAAAGGAATTTGAATTAGAAGAAAAAATAGATTGTTAAGGATATACAAGCTATCCTTTTCAAGACATATTTCATAATTTGAGGTCCATGTTAAATATTTGCATTCTTAGAATTCAAAAAATTAGTTAGTTCCTTTGGAATTAGTCAAATGTTTAACATATAAAACTAATGATAATTTTTGATATTAAGGAGACATCTGTGTATTCATATACATACATATTATTTTAGGGAAATTCAAAAGAAATGAAATCATCAACAGTTTTAAATAATACTTAAAAGTCCAAATTAAATTCTAGAAAATAGAGAAAAGATTCTATCAAAAGCTGATTTGGAGGCATCTTGACTTTAAAAATTTTGTTTTGATGTTTTATAAAGGCATGAGAATCAGGTTTCAATAAGGAAGTGAGACAAGCCAGTAAGCCAGGGCAAGTGGAATAGGGAAACTTAGACAAGAAAATTAAACAAGGCCAGTTTGGGTAGCTTGCAGCCAGCTTGTGAATTACAAGACCTTATCTTTCCCAACCAAGGACACTTGAGAGAAAATGGTTTACACATCTCCCTAACCAGAGAATACATTGCTTAAATCACCCTTGAACTGCTAAGGCAGGAGGGGGAAGGAGGAAGCAAAAAAGGGGAGTTTTATCTCACCCACTGAACATAGCTGTTTTAGGACTTGTCAAACAAGATGACCAGCTGTATGTACAACTATCCCAAGAAAAGGCACAACAAAGTAAAGGGGAGACTGAAACCTAATATGTGATCCAAAATATCTGGCAGAGGAACTTTGAAACCCATAGGAAGAAGGGTACAAAACCTCTTGAATCCCCACTAGGTGCATGCTCAAATTAGCTGGGTGCCCACTTGTGTTTTAAGCCAAGTGTATTTTAAATAAATTTTCTTGCCTTGCATCCTTAATAAATTTGCTTGCTTTCCTTACTTAATAAATTTGCTTACTACAATGCTACTGTTTATTACCACTCATTTGAAATCTTTCCTACAAGATTGACAAGAGCCAAGGAAGGGACAGCCCTCTCCCTCCAACTCAGGGGACTGTTCAATAACATCTTTTGTGATGCCAGTAACAGGATGAGAACATCTGGGACACACCACTCATTCCAGAGCCTGCAGATGGCATCCTGGGAAAATTGGTGGAAGCCAGCAAAGAGTAAACTCTTCCAGATGTTTATCTGTGGTTTTGGGTTGAGAGAGGAAGGTAACATTTCATGTTGTCCCTTCCTTTCCAAATTCAGCTTGATAGGAAAAATATTGGTTATTGATGTTTTCTCTCCCAAAGACATCTACTACCTTCTTTTTTGTTTCATTTTGTGTCCTGAACTTGGCCAGGCCAAGGTGGGAAGAAAAATGAGAGCAGTGATTTTCCACTAGAATTTTTGCATTGGGCAGAAGTGGTCACCTTGTTTAGTCATTGTCTGGAACTATGTGGGGGAAAGCATGGTCTCAGCATTTGTGCTACAGCAGATCCTGATGGTACAGCAGCTGGAAGCTGTTAGCTAACTATACTCCTCATAGTAGATTCTCTCCTGAAGAAAGAGATATGAATGGTGTATCTCAGTGCTTATACTGCTGCTCTTCCAACTCATTGCACTGGGATAATATAGGTGGTTTTGTTAAAGAACAAAATTCAACTGAGTAAATTTGAAGATGTAAGTGTATTTATTAAGCAATTTATAAATCATGAAGCATCCTATCTGGCAATAGAAAGGCACTTGGAGGGGTTGTATAAAATGAACAGTTTTTATAGGATAAAGGAGCTATTATCAAAAGAAAGGATTATTTTTAGACCAGGACATCTTCTTTGGGGGGAAGGGAATGACAAGCATTTTTATCATGCAGATTTCTTCGTCTTTCTAGGGGGAAGGGATAGGAAAGAGAGGGCCCATGTAACAGATTACCTCACTGGTGTAGAACAGAAAATACCAGATTGGTTGATTAAGATTATGTTTCTGGGAGAGGTTGAAACAGGTATTAAACAGGCCAGGTATTAATCTAGGTTTTAGTATTATAGGTTTTAGCACATGCAATGCTATTTTAGGTCTGTTGTTTTCTCTTTAACAGTTTCTACTCCAAATACCTCATATTTAAGATGGACAGAATGATTCCCTCTTCTCTTTTCCAATTAACTCTATCTCTAAGTGTCCAATGTAGTATATCAGCCATTCCAAATAGCAAAACCATCCTTATTAACATACAAGGGACTCTGGATTTGACCTGTGTTTCTACTATGAAAAAAATGAGTGTGATAATTCCTATGTCTCATTAGCCTGGTAAACGTTTAGAATGCTAATGGATCTCGTTATGGCTTTTCATTATTCCTTGTGCTTCCTATTATAAACTACACAAATATTTATTTTAGGCATTGTTGCCAAAGGGAAGAGGGGGCTAGATGCCTCCGACACTTGAGGGCAGGAGGTTCTTACAACATCTTTAGAAAATAAATTTTCTAAGACTCACATGGGAGAATGGATGGTTATTATTGGCATGGAATTATACTTTTGGGATTATACAGTTCCATGTCCTTCAGTTCACTCCTGGAAGAGGATTAGTTATGGATTTAGCAAGGCCAGAAATAAAGCCAAAGTCCAGAGTGTTTATTCCATGGTGCGTGCAGCTGAGCCCAGATTAGGATTAGTCAAAACTCAATCCATTAATCTATTGCATGGGTCCCACATGATGTGTGCAGGGCATGGGAGCCCTACAAGGCGGGAGCAGCAAGAGAGGGAGGGCGAGATGAAGGGCAGCTTTGCTTTGTCCAGGAGATTAAATATTCAGGTTACTTGAGCTTGTAGTGGTCATGCCTAATCTGGCCACTGATTTTCTCCCAGGTGTGACAGACAGGTAGGCACCTCTTAAAACAGGTAGGCACCTTCCATGTGACTCAGACCCTAATGAGCATGCATCTAAACTGTCTATGTCCAGATCCTTTCCCCACATGGGGAATAGACATGAAGTATTAAATTATTTAATTTTCTCTTTATTCCTTTCCTGTTAAATAATAACCAGTTTATTGCACCAGTAAGAGCATCACTGATTGTTCTTGCTGGCTCAAGCCACCTTCATTCCCAGGAATTGAAGCTAAGGTCTAAATTGGGAAGTATGATCAGACAACTATCCTCTCTACCCTCTTAGTCAATATAAGAAGAGGGAAAAGTATCAGTCTCAATGAGACTGTTCTGTCTCCCTTCCAGTTTGAGGACAGAAAAAGAGAAAAGACCTGAGATAGCAACAGCAGAAATGGTAACAACTCATGATTAGCCAGGGGCAATTTCCTCTTTGTCCTGTTTCATATTGCAGTTGAAAAAGGATAGCTCTCAGCTCACTAATGTTTATTTTATATAAAAGAAAGTAGAAAGTCTTTAATCCATTTTGAATTTAATTCTAGTTTCATTTTTTTTCATGTATCTGTCCAATTTTCCCAGCACCATTTATCAAAGAGACTGTTTTTACTCCATTTGATGTTCTTCCCTCCTTTGTCAAATATTAATTGACCACATAGACATGGTTTATTTCTGGGCTCTCTGTTCTGTTCCATTGGTCTACATGTCTGTTTTTATGCTAGTTCCATGATATTTTGAATGCTATAGCCTTAAAGTATAGTTTAATATAAGGTAGCATGATACTTCCAATTTTGTTCTTCTTTATCAATATTGCTGAGGCTATTTGAGATTTTGTGTGGTTCCATATACATTTTGGATGATTTTTTATAGTTCTGTGAAATATGCTATTGGTATTATGATAGGAATTGCATTGAATATACAGATTGCTTTGGGCAGTATGGACATTTTAACAATGTTAATACTTTCTATACAGGAACATGGCATATACTTCAATTTATTTGTATATTTTTCAATTTCTTTCTTTAGAATCTTATATTTTCTGAGTACAGGTCTTTTATATCCTTGGTTAAATTTACTCCTAGGCATTTTTTTTATGAACCAATTTTAAATGGGATTGATTTATTAATTTCCCTTTCTGATAGTTTATTATTGGCAAGAATAAACTGAAAATAGATTAAAGAGTTAAATGAAAGACCTGAAACCATAAAACTTCTAGAAGAAAACATAGGCAGTAAAATATCTAACATTTCTCTTAGCAACAACTTTTCTGATGTATCTCCTCAGGCAAGGGAAACAAAAGAAAAAATAAATGAAAGGGACTACATCAAATTAAAAAGTTTTGCATAGCACAGGAAACCATCAACAAAATGAAAATAAAAGCTGCTGAATGGGTAGATATTCACCAATGATATATCTGATAAGGGGTTAATCTCCAAAATTTATAAAGATCTCATACTACTCAACACTAAAAAACAAATAAACAAACAATTCAATTAAAAATGGACAGAGAACCTGAATAAACACTTCTCCAAAGAGGATATGCAGATGGCCAATAGACATATAAAATGATGCTCAATGTCACTAATTGTCAGAGAAATGAAAATTAAAACCACAATGAGATGTTTCCTCACACCTGTCAGAATGGCTATCTTCAATAAATTAAAAAATGACAAGTGTTGGTGAGAATGTGGAGAAATGGGAGCAGCAAGAGAGGGAGGGCGAGATGAAGGGCAGCTTCAAGTATTGTTGGTGGAAATGCAGATTGGTGCAACCACTATGGAAAACAGTATGGAGTTTCCTAAAAAAAATGAACATAGAACTGCTTTATTACCCAGTGATTCCACCTCTGGGGATTTATCCACAAAAAAACAAAACACTAATTTGAAAGAATATATGCATTTCTGTGTTCATTACAGCATTATTTACAATAACCAAGATGTGGAAGCAACCCAAGTGCCCATCATAGATGAGCAGGGGAGAAAATGGTGGTACATATATACAATGGAATATTACTCAGCCATAAAAAAGAATTAAATCTTATTATTTGTGACAGCATGGATGGACCTAGAGCAGTGGTTCTCAACCTTCCTAATTCTGCGACCCTTTAATATAGTTCCTCATGTTGTGGTGACCCCTAACCATAAAATTATTTTCATTGCTACTTCATAACTGTAATTTTGCTACTGTTATGTCTTAGGCAACCCCTGTGAAAGGGTCGTTCGACCCCCAAAGGGGTCGCGACCCACAGGTTGAGAACTGCTGACCTAGAGGATATTATGTTCAGTGAAATAATTCTGTCAGAGAAAGACAAATACTATATGATTTCACTTATAGGTGGAATCTAAAGAACAAAATAAGTGAACAAAAAATTCAAACTGACTCATAGACCCAGAGAACAGACTGATGATTGTCAGAGGTGGGAGGACTAGCAAAAAGAGGTGAAGGGATTAGGTAGTATAAATTGGTAGTTACAAAATAATGATGGAAATGTAAAGTACAGCATAAAAAATATAGTCACTAATATTGCAATGTATGTACCAGGTACCAAAAATATTGGGACTAACACCGTAAAGTATATGATTGTCTAACTTCTATGCTATATACCTGAAATTAATACAAAATAATATTGAAAATAAACTGTATTTGAAAAATAAAAATTAAAACAAGAAAGTAGAAAGCGATCATCTCTGCCCAGCAGGAGGATTCCTCCACTTAGATATGACATTTTGGCTTTAGTTTGAAATAAAATTTGTCCATTAGCATTAAAAAAACAGCCCATTCCAATTCTCACTCTAACATTTTTTTTCTGCGGCATTAATAAAATACTGGAAAGTCCTGTTTCACACATTAGTCATCCGTTCCTAAAAATCTTTAGATCATCATCAATCTATAGAGATTAAGATGAAGAATTTGAGATTTTTTTACCCCCATACCATGAAACAGGTTCTGCTTAATGTCATCAGTCAAATAATATAACAAGATTTTAGTATTGGCTCTCTTAGAAGAGCTGATCACAATTATACAGTAAATAATTCTTGGTACCAGATCCATTATTTATTCCATCTTCATTCATGAAAACATAAAACTAAACTTCGTTACATACTATAACCATTAGACACTTCTAATAATGTGTAGCTAAATTAGTTTAGAAGCCTGAATTCTATTTTAATCACAGAGTTTTGAAGTTTCCCTTCTTTATTTTTTTAAATTTTTTATTGTTGAAAGTATTACAGATGTCCCTCATTTTCCCCCCATTGACCCCTTCCTCCCTGTTCCCATCCACCTCCTGGTTCCCCACACTAATGTCTGTGTCCATAGGTTGTCCATATATACAAGTAACCTCTTTGGTTTATCTCTTCCCACCTCTCCTACCCACCATTTCTCTGAGGTTTGTCAGTCGGTTCCCTACTTCCATGACTCTGGATCTACTTTGATTGACAGCTTATTTTGTTCACGATTTTCCATAAATAAGTGAGATCATGTGGTACTTATCTTTTTCTGATTGGCTTGTTTCACTCAGCATAATACTCTCCAGGTCTCTCCATGTGGTCTCAAAGGATAAGAGATCTCTCTTTCTTACAGCTGCATAGTATTCCATTGTGTAAATGTACTACAGCTTTTTTATTCACTCATCTACTGATGGACACTTAGTTTGTTTCCAGATCTAAGCTATTGTAAATAGCATTGCTATGAACATAGGGGTGCACATATTCCTTCTGATTGGCTTCTTCGGATATATTTCTAGAAGTGGGATCACTGGGTCAAGCGGCAATTCCATTTTTAATTTTTTCATGAAGCACCCCATTGTTTCCCATAGTGGCTGCACCAGTCTGCATTCCTACCTGCAGTGTCCTTGACAGCAGCTGTTGTTTGAGGATTTGTTGATGGCCACCTTTCTGGCAGGTGTGAAGTGATATCTAATAGTCATTTTAATGAATTTCTCTGATGATTAAAGATGTTGAGCATTTTTTCATTGTCTCTTGGCCATTTGTAGGTCCTGTTTGGAGAAGAGTCTATTCAGATCCTTGGTTTATTATTATTTTTTAATATTTTTTCTTTATTTATTTCAGAGAGAGAGGGAGGGAGAGGGAGAGAGAGTTAGAAATATCGATGAGACAGAACAACAATTGCCGGTCACTGGGGATCAGGCCCTGACCGGGAAATCGAACTGGCAACCTCTTGGTGCATGGGTCAATGCTCAAACAGTGAGCCACACCAACCAGGCTCTCTGTCCATTTTTTAATTGGATTGTTTTTCTTCTTTTTGTTGAATTGTATGAGTACTCTACATATTTTGGATATTAACACCTTATCTGATGTATCATTGGCAAATATGTTCTTCCAGAGAGTGGGTTCCCTTTTCATTTTGATGCTGGTTTCTTTTGCCGTGCAGAAGTTTTTAGTTTGATATAGTCCCATTTATTAATTAATTTTTTCCTTTGTTTCTCTTACCCTAGGTGATGTATCAGTGAAAATTCTGCTGCATATGATGTCAGATTTTTCTGCCTACATTTTCTTCTAGGATTTTAATGATTTCATGAGTTACATTTAAGTCTTTTATCCATTTTGAGTTTATTCTTGTGTGTGGTGTAAGTTGGTGATCTAGTTTCATTTTTTTGCATGTACCTGTCTAATTTTCCCAACACTATTTATTGAAGAGACTGTCTTTTCTCCATTGTATGTTCTTGCCTCCTTTTTTAAATATTAATTGCGCATACTATCTTGGGTGAGTTTCTGGGTTCTCAGTTCTATTGCATTGATCTATATACCTGTTCTGGTGCTGGTACCAGGCTGTTTTGATTACAATGGCTTTGTAGTATAACTTGATATCTGGTATTTTGATCTCTCACACTTTGTTCTTCTCTTTCAAGATTGCTGTGGCTATTCAGGGTCTTTTTTGGTTCCATATAAACTTTTGGAGTATTTGTTCTAGATTTGTGAAATCTACCCTTGGTACTTTAATAGGAGTTGCATTGAATCTGTTGATTGCTTTGGGTAGGATGGACATTTTAATGATGTTGTTTCTTCCAATCTATGAACATGGTATATGTTTTCACTTTTTATGTCTTCCTCTATTCCTTTTATCAATGTCCTGTAGTTTTCTGAGAACAGGTTTTTTTACCTCCTTGATTAAGGTTATTCCTAGGTATCTTATTTTTGTTGTTGTTGTTCTTGCAATGGTAAATGGGATTTATTTTTAGTTTCTCTTCCTGAGTGTTCATTATTTGTGTATAAGAATGCCATCAATTTCTGGATATTAATTTTGTATTCTGCTACTTTGCCAAATTCATTTTTTAAATCTAGTAGGCTTTTGATGGAGTCTTTCGGCTTTTCTATGTACAATATCATGTCATCAGCTGTGAATAATGACAATTTCACTTCTTCCTTTCCAATTTGGATCCCTTTTATTTTCTTATTGTCTAATTGCTGTGGCTAAGACTTCCAGTACTATGTTAAATAAGAGTGGCAAAAGTCAGCATCTCTGTTCTTTTGCTGTTCTTAAGGAAAATGCTTTTATTTTTTTTTCCCATTGAGTATGCTATTGGCTGTAGGTTTTTCATATATGGCCTTTATTATGTTGAGATATAATCCCTCTATTCCCACTTTACTGTTTTTATCAGAAATGGGTGCTGGATTTTGTCAAATACATTTTCAGCATCTATTGATATGATCATATGATTTTTATCTTTCATATTGCTTATTTGGTATATCACATTTATTGATTTGCAAATATTGTACCAGCCTTACATCCCTGGGATGAGTCCCAATTGGTCATGATGAATAATTTTTTAAAATATATTGCTGGATCTGATTTGCTAATATTTTGTTAAGGATTTTGGCATCTATGTTCATCAGGGATACTGGCCTGTAGTTTTCTTTCTTTGTAATGTCTTTTTCTGGTTTTGGAATTAGGCTTATGCTGGCTTCATAGAAAGAGCTTGGAAGTTTTCCTTCTTCAATTTTTTTTAGAATAGTTTGAGGAGAATGGGTGTTAGTTCTTTGAATGTTCTGTAAAATGCCCTTGTGAAGCTGTCCGGACCCGGGATGTGGTTTGCCGGGAGTTTATTGATTACAGCTTCAATTTCTTTAGTTGTTATTGGTCTGTTCGAGTTTTCTGACTCTTTCTGGTTCAGTATTGGGAGGCTGTGTGATTCTAGAAATTTGTTCATTTCACCCAAGTTGTCCAGTTTGTTGGCGTATAATTGTTCTTAGTATTTTCTAACAATCCTTTGTATTTCTGTGGTGTCAGTTGTTACTTGTTCTCTTTCGTTTCTGATTTTGTTTATTCGGGTCCTCTCTCTTTGTTTCTTGTTGAGTGGGGCTAAAGGTTCATCATTCTTGTTTATCTTTTCAGAGAACCATCTCTTCTTTCCTTCTATTTGCTCTGAGTTTTTCTTTTTTTTTTACTTTCTAGTTCTTTAAGTTGTACGGTTAGACAGTCTAGTTGATATTTTTCTTGTTCCTTGAAGTAGACCTGTAATGCCATGAAATTCCCTCTCAGGATTGTGTTTGCTGCATCCCATATATTTTATGTTGTTGTGTGTTCATTTTCATTGATTTCCAGGAAGTTTTTTTATTTTTTCCTTAATCTCCTTGGTAACCCATTCATTGTTTAATAACATGCTATTTAGCTTCCATATGTTTCAGTGTTTTTATTGTAGTTAATTTCTAGTTTTATGCCATTGTGATCTGAGAAGATGCTTAGTACGATTTCAATCTTCTTGAACTGTGGAGACTTAATTTGTGTCCTAATATGTGGTCTATCTTTGAGAATGCCCCATGTGCACTTGAGAAGAATGTATATTCTGCAGCTTTAGGGGTGAAATGTTCTGTAAATCGCAATTAAATCCAGCTGATCTATTGCATGGTTTAGGGTCTTTGTTTCCTTATTAATTTTTTGTCCAGAAGATCTATCCAGTGGTGTCAGAGTGGTGTTAAAGTCCCAACTATGATTGTATTGCTGTTGATTTCTCCCTTGAAGTCCTCCAGAAGTTTTAAAATATATTTATGTGCTCCTATATTCAGTGCCTATATGTTTACCAGAGTTATATCCTCTTACCAGATTGATTCTTTTAATATTATGTAGTGACCTTCTTTGTGACCTACTGTGGCCCTCATTTTGAAGTCTATCTTGTCAGATATGAGTATTGCTACACCAGCTTCTTTTTCATTTCCATTTGCCTGAAAGTTTTTTTTCCATCCCTTCACTTTCATCCTGTGTGTTTCTTTTGTTCTGGGGTGTGTCTCTTATAGACAGCATATATATGGGTCATATGTTCTTATCCAATCAACTACCCTATGGCTTTTGATTGGAGCATTTAAGCCATTGACATTTAAGGTTATTATTGATAGGTACTTATTTATTGCCATTGCTATTCTTTATTCCTGTGTTCCTCTCTCTCTCTTTATTTCTTCTTTGTACAACAGTCCCTTTAGCATCTCTTAAAGTGCTGGTTTGGTGGTAGTAAATTCCTTTAGCTTTTTTTTTTTTTGTCTGTGATGCTCTTTATTTCCCCTTCTGTTTTGAATGATAGCAGATACATAAAGTATCTGCTGGATAAAGTAGTTTGGGTTCAGACCCTTGCTTTGCCTTACTCTGAATACTTCATTCCACTCCCTTTTGACCTGCATTATTTCTATTGAGAAATTAGCTGACAATCTAATGGGAGCTCCATTGTAGGTAACTTTCTGTCTCTCTTTTGCTGCCTTTAGGATTCTTTCTTCATCTTTAACATTTGCCATTTTAATTATGATGTGTCTAGATGTGGTCTTTTGGAGTTCATCTTCATTGGGACTCTCTGTGTTTCTTGGGCTTGTGTGACCTTTTCCTTCACCAGGTTAGGGAAGTTTTCTGTGATTATTTCTTCAAAAAGGTTCTTTACTCCTTTCTCTGATTCTTCTCCTTCTGGTACCCCTATGATGCAAATGTTGTTACATTTTGTATTGTCCCAAAGCTCCCTTGAACTTTCCTCCTGCTTTGTCATTTTTCCCCCCATTTGCTGCTCTATTTGGATGTTTTTTCTACCTTGTCTTCTAACTTGCTGACTTGGTCTGCAGCTTCTTCTAATCTACTATTTAATCTTTCCAAAGTATTTTATGTATCAGCTATGTCATTCTTCATTTCCACTTGATTTTTATTCATACTTTCTACTGCTTTTTTTATGCTGGTATAGTTCTCATTAAGTTTCTTGTAGTTCTTGCTAAGTTGTTTGGACACCCTTAAAACCATTGCTTTGAATTCTTTATCTGACAAATTACTTGCCTCTGTTTCATGTAGTTTCTTTTCTGATGAGTCCTACTTTTTTTCATTTGGGGGTTGTTTCTTTGTCTCCCCATTTTATTCGCCTGGTAGTTTGGTGCCAGGTGAGGTGTGTTTGGCCATGTAGGCAAGTTGATGTCTATCAGATAAGACTGCTATGGCTCCCAGTCTTGGTGTGGTAGCCTTCTTGTAGAACCCAATGGAGTAGTCTCCTTTATTTTCTGAGTTGGGTGCTTTTGGATCTGCTCTTTATGGAGCTCACTGGATTTTTCTCTGATGTAGTTGGATCTGACCTCTTGGGTGTGGGTCCCTGTCCTCTTGGGCTGATCTCTAGTGTAGGCCAATGTGAATCACTGTCTCTGCCTGGTCCTTGGCCTCCTGGCTGGAGTCTTGCAGGGCGTGGTCCCAGGTAGTCCTATGAGCTGGGCTACTTTGCCAGCTCCTCCTCTTTCCTCTCCACAGCCTACTTGTTCATAGTATTTCCATTCAGCTCTTTTCAGGTTGTTTTTCAAGTTAATTGCTCTGTAGTTTAGCCTCAGATCTGGTCCTGTATTTGGAGCAAGCAGATAGGACTTCCTTAGGCTTCGCCATCTTGCCCTGTCAGCCAGAAGTTCCCCTTCTTTAGGGTTTTGGTTTCACAATGTCAAGCCAATTAAAGAAGTCATTTTAAGTAGTTGTTTCTATTAATTACTAACTAATTGTCTTTAATTTATAATTCTTTGCAAAATATGTTTCCTAATTACTTACCATACAGTAGCTGTCTTGTAATCTAGCATTCTTTTTTGAGTTGGCAGTTTTAAATGTATTATATCCACCTGCTACTCATGTTTAAACTTTAAAATATAACAATTTTCTTCTTTTGCTTTTGCCTTTAAGACCATCATCAATATAGAAAATAATTTTGGAAAAGATGAGACTTTCATTATATGAACATGGTTTACTTTTTTTTTTTCCTTTTCTGTTACATAATTACATTTCTATTTACTTTCTTTTATTATTCAGATGGTCACTAGAATTTTCCAAGTATCAATGTAATAGATTCATGTCTATTAATTGAATTTATCTCTGCTTTACACTACTTGCAATTTTAAAAAAAAAAAAAGGAAAAAAAAACTGCTCATGTGACAAGTCTTCAGATATATAAAGAGAATTGACCAAATAATGAAAGGTACATGTTTTCTAGGAAATATATAAATTTCATTTTCTCCATGTACCTTCTGTATATGTAATGGGAGAATATTATATAAAAATCTTTTAATGGAGTATGAAAATACTTTTTCATATTAATTGATCACCCTCAAATTTCATTTGCCATAAATTATTCAGGGTCAAGATTCATCATGTTAGTTTCAGGTAAAAATTGCTCTCCTCTTATTTCACAAATGTAGAGAGATGCATAATACCAAGTAATGGTGTGAGTGTGGGTAGAAGGGAACTCTCTTGTACTGCTGGTGGGAAGTTAAACTGAGAGAGCAGTTTTGATGAGCTCTGCAAGCACCAGTGGTGTTAATGCACTATTGAATTAGGAATATGATCACTTCAAATCTTTGCACCTGTCCTAAAACAAATAAAATAATAATAATAATAGTAAATATGGGAAGTAGCTGATAGAGGTAAATTTTAAGAATTATTTCATGTTTCTATTCCTTTTTCACTTATTATAAAGGTTGATATTCTAGAAGTGGTTGGAGATCACTTAATATTTTAGCTGGGTATAATGGGGATTACCGTGACCAAAGTTAATACACCTTAACTTTATACAACTTCTAAATCAGTTCAGAAGCCCAAATTTTAGGATATTAATCATTTAAAAAATTTCCCAGGTAAAAATTTATAAATAAGAATATGAATATACTTATTTATTCAATTTGTATTTTTATATCTTAGAATATCTATGTGATATAAACCAAAACTCATTGTTCAAAACACATCTTCTCCTGTTGGCTTCTCAACCATTTTTCCATATTCTGAAGCCCATTTTAGTGGACTGCAGATTACAATTAGTAAAATAAAATTAGTGAGAAGTTCAGAGATTCTAGTTTTTTCCCATACACTTAGTGAGGGAACTGTGTCTCTATAATCTCTATCTTCCAGTAGAGGTGAGTGTATACACATATGCCTTCACAAAAGGAAGAAGTGAGCTGTAATTCCTGCATGTGAACCAAGGAATGATGTGTCCATACCACTTCATGCTCAGAATATTGGCAGGGACTTCAATGAAATTAAACCCATGATTTAGCTGCTCTGAAATGAAAAATAGAGCCTTTCCCAGAATATGACTGACAGTAAATATCTCTATGGTTAAATAAATGATTTTAGAACTGTGTATCATTCAGGGGCCCAACATAATTCTTTCTTTTTATGGAGATAATTTTTATTATATATTTTTTAAATTTTTCAATGATAACTAACATTTAATATTATTTTATATTAGTTTCAGGTATACAGCATAGTGGATTTATATAATTTATGAAGTGATTCTCCCCAATAAGTCTAGTACTTACCTGGCACCATACATAGTTATTACAATATTATTGTCTACAGTTAATTACAATATTATTGATTATTCCCTATGCTATATTTTACATCCTCATGACTATTTTATAACTACCAACTTGTACTTCTTAATCCCTTCACCTTTTTCACCCAGTTCCCTCTACCTTACTCCCATCTGGGAACCCTCAGTTTGTTCTCTGTATCTGAGTCTGTTTCTGTTTTGTTGTTGTTAATCCTCACCCAAGGATATTTTTTCCATTGATTTTTTTTTTTTAGAGATAGTGAAAGGGAGGGAGGGTTGGAGAGAGAGAGAAATAAGGAGAGAGGGAGAGGAACATTGATGTGAGAGAAACACATGGATTGGTTGCCTTTCACATGCACCCCAACTGGGGCCAGGGATGGAACCCGCAACCCAGGTATGTGCCCTTGACTGGAAATCAAACCCGAGACCCTTCAGTGTGTGGGCCAACATTCTAACCACTGTGTTACACCAGCCAGGGCTATTTTGTTTGTTTGTTTATTTTATCCTTTAGATTTCACATATAAGTAAAGTCATATGGTATTTATCTTTCTCTGTTTGACTTATTTCACTTAGCATAATACTTTCTAGGTCCATCTATGTTTTTGTAAATGGTAAGATGTAATTATTTTTTGTGGTCGAGTAATATTCCATTTATATATGTAGCACTCTTATCAAATTGTCCATTGGTAGATAATTAGGTTTCTTCCATTATCTTGGCTAACACAGCAATAAACATAGGGGTGCACATATCTTTTCAAATTAGTGTTTTGGTTTTTAGAAAAATACCCAGAAATGGAATCCTGGGTCATAAGGTAGCTTTATTTTTAATTTTTTGAGGAACCTCCATATTGTTTCCTACAATGGCTGCACCAATTTGCAGTTCCACCAGCGGTGCACTAGCTGACAGGTGTGAGGTGAGATCTGGTGGATTTAATTGGCATTTATCTGACAATTAGTGATATCAGGCATATTTTTATGTGTCTGTTGGCTACATATATATCATTTTTGGATAACTAGTCAGTTTTTCTGCCCATTTTTTAACTGGATTTTTTTTTTTTTTTGTAGTTGTGTGAGTTCTTTAAAAATTTTGGATATGAACCCCTTCTTGGAAGTATCATTGGTGAATATCTACTCCCATTCGGTAAGTTATTTTTTCATTTTGTTGATGGTTTCCTTTGCTATGCTAAAACTTTTTCATCTTTTTTTCCCCATCACCATTTATCCCCCTATTGCTTCTTCTACCTCTACTTTCCCCTTCTCCTCCCAATCACCATTCTTTTGTCATGTCAATGAGTTCTTTCTCATTGTTTTTCTTTTTTGCTCAATCCCTCCAACTACCACTCCTCCCATAATTGTCAGCCTGCTCTCTATCTGTCAATCTGTCTCTATTTTGCTTGTTAGTCCAGTTTTATCATTAGAGTCCACATATGAGTGATATCATATGACAGTTGTCCTTCTCTGATTGGCTTATTACACTTAGCATAATGTTCTCCAGGTCTATCCATGCTGTCACTAAAGGTAAAATTTCTTCTTTTTAATGGCTGAGTAGTACTACATTGTGTACCATAGTTGTTTTATCCATGCATTTACCGACGGATACTTTGGCTTCTTCCAAATCTTGGCTATTATAAGTACTTTTGCATCATTTGTTTATATTTTCTTGGACAATTATCCTTCCATATGAACTCTAATGTTATTGAAATCCAACATTTTTTAAAAAATCCCTGTTTGAAATCTAATTGTAACTGTATTAAATTTATGTAATAATTTTGGTACTTCTTTTTTAATGATTTACTTGATATACTTTATTGCTTCTATTTTTATTATGTTATTACTTTTTTTGTAATGTTGCTTTTCTTTCTTTTTTTTTCAGGAGGGTTGACCAAGTTGTCCCTCATTTTTTTTCTTCCCTCTTGTTAAAGGGCAGAAAATCCCCTTCCTATTTCTGAATTTCATAATCTAGCACTTTATTCTTCTGATATGTAAAAACAAACCTCCAACCATTTCTCCATCACAGTATTCTATTTTCCCACTGCTTTCATCCTTCTCCAATAAGTGAGCAGTTTAAAACACTTTTATTTTCTGTAACTCCCCCCACCCCAAAGTTTTGCCGAGATAGGCTAGTATTTTTAGTTCTAGACTATTATTAGAATTTCCCTTGCAGTATTTAAAAAATTCTCTTCAATTTAAAAAATCCTTGTTGAACAGTTACATGCATATTTTCAGCATTTTATAAGTACCTAAGATTTATTATTTACCACTTATTTCCTATTTTAAGATGTTGTAGAGGATTGAACAATGACCCCCAAAAAGGTATGTACAAGTCCTAATCCCCAATACTTGTGAATGTGACCTTATTTGGAAATATGGTTGTTGTAGTTGTGATTAGTTAAGACTCTTGAGACAAGATCATTCAGGATTTAAACTGGGCCCTAAATTCAATGACTAGTGTCCTTAAAGAGAAAAGGAGAGAGAGATTTGGGATATGGGGAAAAAGGCCATGCGAAAACAAAGGTAACGAGATTAAAGTTATGTAGCCAAAAACCAGGACATAAGAGGAGCTACGAGAAGCTGGAAGAAGCAAGGAAGAATTTGCCCTTAGAGCCTTGCAGGCAGCATGACCCTGCCAACACCTTGATTTTGAACTTCTGGCCTCCAAAACTATGAGGGAATACATTTCTGTTGTTTTAAGTTACCAAATAATGCAATTCATTAAACAACTCTGGAAACTAATACATTTACTATTAATTCATAAATTTACTAATTAATTTACTACTTAATTAGAGTCTTCTCATTATACACATTCTCTAAATCATTTCATATCCTCAGATCTTTTTAGCTTATAGGTCAATGATATCTTAGCTGAGCATGAGGATCTTGTGTTGCAGCCTATTTCTCCATGTTGTCAGTAGAAGTTAGTCTTCCATCTTCCAATTTTTAGTGTTATACATCAGAAGTTTCACAGTCTGATTTTCTTTCCTGTACATATATCTTGTTATTTCTCTTTGGAAGTTGCTGAGATTTTTCTCTTCATATTTTATCTTGTTTTCTTCAATCTCGCCTGAGAATTGAAGAAATACTCACTGAAAATTTTTAGTGTGCAGGCTCAAGTCTTTGTGTATGTAGTTCAGAAAAATAATCATATATTGTTTGTTAAATGATTGTCTCTTGTCTCTTTTTCATCTGTTGTCCTTTTTTCATTCTACAATGCATATTGGTCATGATTTGGCTGTCTGAAATGAATTCATTGACTTTTTTTTTTCATGATTTCTATCTTTTTGTATTTTTGATCTGGACTTAGGTATTTTTTTTTTATCAAGTTTGAAATAGTTATCCTTTTGATCTTCCAGTTTATTAGTGATCATCTTTTAAAATAGTGATCCCAATAGTGATCAATTTTTAAAACTTATCTATGAAATTAAATTTTAAAATCCGTTTTTTAAATGTACAGGAAGATATCTGTATTTGAATCCCCACTATCAGCTCTATGTCATTAGGGGAGTTGTCCTTTTGTTACAAGTTCTGCTTTCTGTGGGGTGTTCTGTTAATTTTTCTTGTTTTGTCACTGGCTCAGATTCAGCTGATAGAGATCCACCCAAGATTGAAGTTAGGATCAGTGGTCTCTTGTTTTCTGTGTAGGTCAACAATTCCCTGTTGAGGTACCAGACTGAGAACCTTCTGCTATCTGGGTTCATCATTCCTTTCCAGTATCAGACCTGATGAGGACTAATTGCCTTTGTCAAGATCCTTTCAGCTTTTTATGGCCACAAGGAAACAGGGACATATTTGCTTGGACTGATTTTTGTCTTCTTCATGCCGGTCCTGAAATTTCTAAGGGGCAAACTCTTGAGTGTTCAGAGCCTCACTCTATTACTGTACTCTCATCCTGGTCCAAAGCCCTCATTATGGCACAAAGTGAGAATGGCCTGTAGTAGACCTTGCCCTCAGTACCCTGTAGACTACACCATTGCTGAGCTCAGCAGAAGTTGATAGGCAAGCACTTAGTAGCAAGTATGGGAGTGAGAGAAATACTAAACTGCTAATAATGCCAGAATCTCCATACCAGCTCACAACCAAAATTTCAAAGGAAAATAGAAATCCCCTTCCTTGTGTACTGAAGTTTTATTTACTAACAAGTTAACTCTCAGCTAGAGCTAAGACAATTTTTTATATAGAAGCTTTCTTTTCAAATAAAATTTTATAATACATATTTTAAATTCAAAGTAATTTTCTTTAAAAATTTTCAAGTACAGTTGACTATTTAAAGTTCTTTTCACATATAAAAGAAGATATTGTCTCCCAGTAGAAAATACTTCTCATCCATAAGGAAACCTTCTCCTGACTTTTAGTCGTGGATCCTAAGTGCAGAGTCTTTCTTGTCATTGTTGAACTAAGTTAATTTTCAGCATTGCTGCTGATTTACAAAATTTTTGAAATTTCCAGTTTCTAGAACATGCTGGGTTGACAAAAAGTTCACTAAAATAATCTATCTGACTACTAGCTGTGTAAGGCTCACAGGTCTTAAATCTTGAGGTCAAGAGTGAGTTATCAACTTTTTCTGCCTATTTCTTCTTTTATTTTCATTTTCAAAGAATCCACCCTCTTTTCTGTTCATTGTACCAGCATAACTATTCTAGCCAACACTTTCTTAAATTCACTACTGATTTACTCTACCTTTTTCTTGAACTCCTTGGAAGTCATTTCTGTCAACTTTTGCTTTCTGAATTTAATTTATTGCTTTCTTTCAATTATATAGTTTGTCTCTAAATTCTCTTTCAGTTCACTCTCTCTGCTCTTGTCTTTGCTTTTCTGTCTCATCTTCCAATTTTCCTCATTCTAACTCTTTCCTCCTTTATAATTTTTAAAGATTTATCTACTCATGTATTCTTTCATATTTTTTACTGTGAAACATACCATTGATTTAGGTGAGTACATGAAACACATTTGTGCAGTTTAAGAATAATTATAAAGCACATGCATAAGTGAAAAATACTCTACAATCTAGTACCTAAGAAGGTTCCTATATCTCTGTCTCCAGTCATAATGCTACATCCTTAGAGGTGAACGTGATGATGATGATGGTGACAAAAAATGTGAGTTATTATTGGCAGAGTATTTAAAACAGCACCTGGCACCAGTGTTTTGGGGAAAAAAATAACGTATTTAATAATTTCTTTGCTTTTCTTTATAGTTTTACCAGCAATTTATATATGTCCAAACATATATTTTAGTTTTGTCTGATTTAAAAATACACATAAATGGCCCTGGCCAGTTTGGCTCAACGGTTAAAGCGTCAGCCCGTGGACCAGAGAGTCCCGGGTTCGGTTCCCGCTAAGGGCATGTACCTTGGTTGCAGTTTGTCTCCGCCCCGGTTGGGGTCATGTGGGGGGCGACCAGTCGATGTGTCTCTCTCACATCAATGTTTCTCTCTCTCTCCCCCCTCTCTCCCTCCCACTCTATCTGAAGATAAATGCAAAAGAAAAAAAAAGTTTAAAATACACATAAATGGAGTTGTCTTTAAAAATATATATATTTTTAAATATATAAAATATATAAAAAATATTTATATATATATATATTTTAATCACCATTTATCTCCCTTATACTTGGAATTATTCTTTTTTTTTTAAATTTTCACTGGAGGATATTTTCCCATTAATTATCAAATAAAGTAGGAGGGAGGGAGAAGGGAAGGAAGAGAGAGAGAGAGAAACATTGCTGTGAGAGAGATACACCTATTGGTTGCCTCCTGTAAGACCCTGACTGGGGGCCTGGGATTGAACCTGCAACCCAGGTACATGTTCCTGACTGGAAATGGAACCCGAGACTTTGGTCCTTGGGCCCTCATTCTAACTGCTGAGTCAAACCAGCCAGGGCCGAATTATTCTTTATATTTTGTTATGTAACATTTCTTTTGCTTATTATTATGTTTGAGCTTCATTCATGTTGTTAGATATAGCAGCAGTATATTCATTTTTGTGGCTGTAAAACTCTCCATTGTACAACTATGGCACAATTAATATATCCATTAATTGTGGGTGGTTTTTTTTTTTATGTGAAATATTGCTAAGAACATTCTTGGGTTATTCTGGTGTATATGAGCAAGAGTATATTATGTATTTACCAGCTATCTGGATTTTCTCATTTGTACAGACCCTATTCAAGTTTTGCTCAGTTTTTTTTTTTTTTTCTATGATTAGTTGACTTTTTGTTATTGATTTAGATGATTAAAAAAAAAATTCTGGTCACTACTTGCTTATAACTTATGTGTGAAGCAAATAACTCTTCTTCCCTGGAGTTTACATTTCTACTCTCTTAATGGTGTTTTTTGATGAACAAAAATTCTTAAGTTGAATGTCATTAAATTTATCAATTCTTTCTCTGTTTATGATATGCTGTGTCTTGAATATGAAATAATTTCCTATTTTACATGTCTATTTTTGTCCTTCACAAAATATCAGGTATCCATACATGTATAGCATGTCTCTTGGGTGGTGCCTGAGTGGGCAAGACTAAAAGCTAAAGGGGGCTGGAATCAGGTCACAGATCAGTCAAGGGTCCTTAGCCAGAACAGAGGTTGGCTGACCTGTTTCCCAGGCCACGGGCAGGTGCGACTCCTACTGAGTTTCTTGGCAAATGGTTCTGGAGACCAAACCAATGCAAAATGGTTCTGTAGCCAAGTCCACAGGGGGACAGAGCTGTTTTTGTGTCTGTAGCTGGGACAATCGTTGGCAAGTCTGCCACCTGGGCATGGACATGCCTTCCTAAAATAGCTCTCCACAGTGTTGGGTTCCACTGGGGTTTCACAGTTTCCTACCTGGATTTCAAAGGTTCTACAAGGCATTTTTGTCCAAGGATGGCTGCCAAATTATTGTTACTGATTAGTGGATATGAGCAGGGCACCTCTTATTCTATCATCTTGCTGACATCATTCCAAGGTTGGGTTATTCCAAGTGCTGTGAAGGAGAATCTGTTCTATGCCTCTGTCCTAGCTTCTGGTGGTTTAGTGACAATCTTTGACATCCCTTGGCTGATCTTTGCCTTCATGTCAACAAGGCTGTTCTCCCTGTGTTTATCTGTCTGTCTTCAAACTTTTACTTTTTATAAAGACACCAGCATATTGGATATGGGCCCATCCTACTCCAGTATAACCTCATCTTAACAACTTACATCAGCACTGATACTATTAACAGATAAGTTCACATTCTGAGACACTTGATGTTAAGACTTTTAATCTTCATCCGTGGATATTCTTCTATTGATTTTTAGATAGAGTGGAAGGGAGGGAGAGAGAGAGAGAGCAAGAAACATAGATGTGAACAAGACACCTGGATTGATTGCCTCCCACACGACCCCGACCCGGGCTGAGGATTGAACCTGCAACCCAGATACATTCCCTTGACCTGGAATCAAATCCACAACCCTTAAGTCTGTGAGCTAGTGCTCTAACTGCTGAGCCAAACCGGCCAGGGTGATGATAAGACTTTAACATATGAGGCCCTGACCAAGCAGCTCATTTGGTTAGAGGTTCATCTTGAAATCCCATGGTTGTGGGTTCAATCCCTGGTCAGGACACATATAAAAATCTACCAATGAATGCATAAATAGGTGGAATAAGAAATTGATCTCTCTCTCTCTCTCTCCCCCCCTTCCTCTCTCTCTCTAAAATCAATAAAGAAAGACTTTAACATATGAATTTTAGAAGAAGTAAAGGTTCCAGGAAAGCAAGTAGAGTTCTTCCTGAAGAAAAGTGTGGGTTCCACGGTTTAAGCAAATGCCTACTTTAGGTATATGAAATCATTAGAAATATTATAGATGCATTTATTAATTTTGTATCTGTGTGTCTGCTTTATAAATTCATACCTATGGTTTAAATACACCAGAATGAGCTTTATATTCTATAAAAGTTTTCAAAGTAAAAATGCTATTTTTCTCTTCTCTTTAACTGCTTGTATTTACTACAATTACTCAGGTAATCTTTTATAGTCTGCAAATTACTAATTAATCTGATTAGTGCAGCAAAGCCAAATGAACATGCCAAGCTCCACACAGCAATTGTAGCTGTCATTCTAACAAACTAACCAAACTCCTTTTCTAATTGCAATAGAAAAGGAAAGGAAAATGGAGAAAAGGTTTTCTGATTATGTGTGGTCAGATATTGAATATTGGTACCTAGGAATAGTAATGGGATTGGAAGGTCAAGAGGCTGAGACAGCAAAAGAAAACTAGGATCCAAGATAAATAAAGTGAGGAAGGATGGGATCCAAAGAGTGATTGGCTTTGTGCCCCTAAGTATCTGCCAAGACCATGTTCCTAAATGTGCTTTCTTCTAAGAATTTC
Source organism: Tadarida brasiliensis (assembly GCA_030848825.1). Classification (NCBI taxonomy): domain Eukaryota; kingdom Metazoa; phylum Chordata; class Mammalia; order Chiroptera; family Molossidae; genus Tadarida; species Tadarida brasiliensis. Next base: position 26,676,252 of record CM061267.1, on the reverse strand, counting down.
TCAGTTTAGTCCAACAATTTATCTTTCTAATGAACTATTTTCTAATAAATGGAATTCACGAATCTCTGAGAAGATATTCTTATAGAACATGTCTAAGGAAGAAAAATGTGTCTTCAGTTTTGTTGTATGTCTTAAACAGCAATATTTTAATTTCCATTTTTCACAGATTTTAAATAGAAAAACTGTATTATTAATTTGCTAGGTTAGGCTAAAAAGGGTAGCAAATAACCTCTAAGTTTCAATGATTTAACATAAATATTTGTCACTTACATTATACCAGATGTAGATGCAAGTAGTATGCTATTATGTAGGCACCCAGTTCCTAAGGCCTTGGAGTCCTCTACTATATCCTATTCAGCTGGTAAGATAAGAGAGTGAGCAAAAAGTATCACCCAAGATGTTCTTGTAGGCCAGGCTAGAAGTGGCAAATATTACCCTACTTAAATTCATGGACAAGAGCTCAGTAACATGACCCTATGTTACCAGAAGGGAAGCTGGACTCTGAAGTCTATCTCTTGTCCTGGGAAGAAGAAAAAAGTTTTGCTGCCATATGGCAGTATGACCACACATTGCAATTACAATAATTCTCATTTGTCATCATCACAATAGGTGCGAGATCAGATAGATAAACAGATAATAGTTCCACACACATGCACATTAGAAGTATGTGTTTGTGTAGGAACTCTTAACACGTGAACAACATAAGAGAAATTTCAAACAGAATGTTTGCCTCCTTAAACTAATAAAATTTCTTAGATGTTTTAGAAATATTTGTGTGCATACAAAAAAGTAGTGGTAAAGAGGCTTGCCATTGCTTAAATCCATGCTTTGATAAGTTGATTTACTTGAAAATAATCCACATTTTTCTTAACAATGATTCATAATGCAGGATTTTAGTTATTTCAGGTAGATTTCTCTCCCAATTCACCCAGTTCACAATTAATGAAGTTATACTAGCTGGGCTGTATTAAGATGATAAAAATCAAGCATGTGTTCATTTTAAGAGCATTTATATTTGCACTAATATATAGCTCACTCTATTTTTCCTTTTCACAATACTTATAAGTAACTAAATAATCTATTTCTCTGGAAAACACCTTTGTTAATATTGCTGAGTTTGTGTCAGTATGTGGAAAATTATAAGAACATTATAGCCTACCCAAATGCTACTTAAACAAATTAAAAGATTGGAAATACTGTCCTCATGCTAGGGCCTGTTATTATGTCTTGTACGTCCACAGTAATGCTTGACACAGAAGTCTTGCAGGATCTTGACAAATGGAAATATTTATATGCAGAGATATGTGGCCATGTGTACTCCATGGATACAGATCATATCCCACCTTGACCATAGCCAATTACCAGTAGAAAAATAATGTAATGGAAGTCTGACCACTTTTCTTGGGAGATGTCATGCCCCTCTGAGGCATTGCTGGAGATATTACAGTGCCATAATGAGACTCATAATTCATGTCAGCCCCAAGCCTTTTCATTCATTTATAAATATTTTAGAGCCCTATGATTCATAATACCATCAGCTGGTTTTCTTTCAGAACCGTCATGCTCCCATTAATACCAACCATTCCTGCTTCTTGCCCAGAGACAAGCCCTGCAGTAATATATCAAAAGTTTAATGCTCTCCTTGAATTTTTATAGTCAAAATTATTTTTCTAGGTATTGAGTTAGTGCAAAATAAAAGTTTTTAGAAAAATATTGAAACTTGAGGAAAAAAATCGAGAAAGCAAAGAAAGATCTCTTCATTTAAGGTATCATTTTAGAGTTATTCTTCATTATCAATATAATGTACATTTTCTTTGTATGCTAAACTGTTATATCCTAGGAAAAGGGTAAATTTCAATGTTTAATTGACATAAAATGAAGATGAAACTTCATTTAAATCACTGATTTTGTGGGCATCAATATAATTTATTTTCTCTTTCCTAATAAACAATGTTTACAATGCATTATTTAGCCTCGCTCAGCAATTCATTTTGTAGTTAATTATAACAAATGTTATTTTATTGAGCAAAACAAAGCACTTCTTAAAATCACTTGAAATCACATAGCATAAAACACATCTTGTCATGGTGCATGTAACCTTTTCATTTCTGAGGCCTTATCTCCATGGCTGCTGTCCTTCATTAGCAATATTTTCTCCATAGTCCATTTGGTGTTCCACTCAGCACGGCTAATTTATCACCATCTGAATCACGGTGTGGCACAGCAGAGGGACATTGCAGAAATGATCTTTGATTCTATTCCATTCAACACAGTTCTCTGGACCCACCTATGGTTTGCAAAGTCCACTGATGGCTTCATCCAGCTCTAGTTTCTGAGCTAATTCAGGTAGGAAGCTATCAATAGCTGCCCATGCCCCACAAAATGGGGTTTACAATTGGTTTCTCTGCCAGATCTGGAATCCCCTTATCTAAAGAAGACTTCTGTGGATCTTTGTTATTGGTCTCCCTGCTGTCTTCTGCTGTGAAAAGAAAGCCTGGTTCCTCTTCCTGAGTTTCAGCCTATTACCTCAGTCTAAACCCTGGCTTAGTGTCTGGGGCTCTTCTGCTTCCGACTCTCCAGTTTTGTCCCAGACCCCAGCTCCAAAACTAAAGTTTTGCAGCTAATGGATGGATTTCCTAATGAGCAACATCTCTCTTGTGAGTCCAATATTGGTTACTAACTGGGCACTCTACCACCAAATTGAGGTGGTGATGGCCAGGCTAATTTTCTCAGACACAAATGGATTAGTTTGGTTCTCTAGTCACCTGCTTTTGGCCACAGGACTAAACAAGGAGGCATTATTTTGTGAAATTTATGTTTTTATTTTTTACTAAAGCTAAAATTATTTTAAAACTGTACTAAGTATTTGGGATACAGGAGAGAACAGGGTGAAGCTAAAAAGTAATTATCTGGTTTCACGACAACCTCAGAAAAGCAACTTTGGGGAGAAGACTAGAGAATAGGAGAAGTCTGGATTCCAAACAGGAGAAAAAGTGAGACAAATTAAAGGTTCATTCTAGTATCCCTAAAGAATTGCCAGTCAATCCTCTTTTCTCTTAAAAATAATCATTTAAAAAATTTAAAAAACCTAACTCTAGGGAAAACACACTAATAAGCAACTTGGGAGGTATTATAACACTTAAAGTCAGAGTGCAGCCTTCACACTAATCTTAACTTTATTCTATTTATTTCACTGTCCTGTGGGTTCACATTTTAGGTTGAGCAATAACAGTCTTCAATTCATTTAACATCTACCATCATACTCCATTCATTTAGCTTAGTTCAGCAGATACCTGTTAGGCAACAACTATAATAAGTAAACAATTGAGGGCTTATAATATTTCAGGAACTTTCTAAGCGTTTTATATATATTAAACAATTCACTCTTTCATAATCTCCATGATGTAAATATTATTGTTCCATGTTACAGATAAGAAGTTTGAGGTACAATTGGGTTAAGGAACTTGCCCAAATTCACACACCCACTATGTAATGGAGCCAGGATTTGAACCCAGGTATTTGTCACCAGAGTCCACACTCAACACGAAAACCATGCACATGTCTTACATGTACACACAAAATTGTCTCAATGGTTCTAACACTATAAGTTAATAATGAAAGAAACAGTATATGTGCTATACAACATATGCAAATATATGCTTATACATACTCAAAGCACAGCTGCTTTGCTTGCAGAACTTTAGCAATTCTGGCAAATAAGACAATTTACATTTCATGGTAATTTTCATTCATTTTGGTCTTCAAACGAATTCCCTTCCTTGTTTTAACAGAAAATGATAAATTTATATTATTTAGCAGTGTTTTTTATTTTTTTATTTTTTTTTATCCTCACCCAAGGACATTTTTTTTTTTTTGCATTTATCTTCGAGAGGGAGGAAGAGAGAGAGAGAAACATCGATGTGAGAGACACATTGAGTGGCCGCCACCCACACGACCCCAACTGGGGCCGGGGACAAACTGCAACCAAGGCATGTGCCCTTAGCGGGAACCAAACCCGGGACTCTCCAGTTCGCAGGCCGATGCTCCAACCGCCGAGCCAAACCGGCCAGGGCTTAGCAGTGTTTTTTTAAAGCATGTTCCATACAACATCTGTTTCCATGTCAAATATTTTAGATCCTAGGTTTCTGGTCCAAACCTTCTTCATCAGTCTAGGAATCTGCATTTTTACCAGCTCCACTATGTTCAATACTTCTAGAGTTTAATTTAGAAGCTGCAGAGCTTCCTGGCCAGATTTCCATTTATCACTTCTGTCTGCTCCAACTTAGACTAATTAGTTAGAATATATTAACTTTCCACACTCTAGTCCTAATTGTGTATCTAAGAAATACAACTTCTTTTAAGTTGTTCTTACAGCCTTGACCTCTACCATCCAGATCTCAAAGGAAAATAAAGAAACTCACAGCTTGTGTTCAACCCATGATTATCCAGTCCTTCCTAGGTGAAACCATCTCCCTCATTGCCTCCACAGACACCTCATTTGTAGTTTCCTTCTTCAAGCCTTTTTAAATGTTTATATACCATGAATCAATTTTTAGCTAAGCACTGGCTGCAAATATTTTATAGCCTGCTTTCTGCATTTGTCTTAAATCTAGACTCCCACCCCACCCCGCAAGTGATTCTTCCAAGCAAAACTTTTAAATTTTTCTAAAATGTTAAAAAGCATTTTGAGCAGAATAGTTTCCCACTAAATTTATGTCCTTCCATTGCATATTATAGTGCCAAAGTAATTTTATTCTCACTTAACCATACTTAAAGCTAACTCTGAAGCCAGAAGCTATTGCAACCAACTGGGTACTTTGAGGAACAACCAGCTTAAGTTCCTCAAAGCAAGGCTTCCTATGCATTGTCCAGTCACTGTGTGTAATAGGGAGGAATGCTGAGATCCCGAACTACCACTGTGGGGTCAGCTGAAGCAGATGTTTTAACTAAAAATTTGAAAACACTGCTAGGACATACTGAGAAACAATTATAATTGAGGTAGATTATTTGAAAAATGTTAAGAAAGATCAGAGAGGAACAGATTTCCTTGTTAGTATTCAGAGTTAAAATGATTACTTTTGAAAAGGGCAACTGGCCAAAATCTGAGGCATGACTGAGAAAAAATAGAGTGGGGTAGAAATACAGTTCCCACAATCATTTCAAAAAGAACACAATATGAGAATATTTTTGCAAACTGTAAAGCCTGTAAATGCTTTATTATTCTTATACAAACATTGAAAGAACAAATAGTCAAATGTCATTCCATTCAATTCTATGTTAAATTTGTATCTTAATATTGGTTATATTTCTAATTTCAGAGAATTGTTTTGTGTTTTCTTTTTTATTATTTTTTCAATTTTTATTAATTTATTTTTGTTACAGATGTTTCTCCTTTTTCCCCCCTAGACACCCTGCTCTCCATCCCGCCCCCCCCACCCCAGCATTCTTATCTATGTCCAATGGTTACACACCATTCTTTGGTTTATCTCTTCCATCACCCCCAACCCCCCTCTTCTGAGGTTTGTCAGTCTGAACCGTACTTATTTCTGTCTCTGGGTCTATTTTGTTCATCAGCTTATTTTGTTCATTATATTCCACAAATAAGTGAGATCATGTGGTATTTGTCTTTCTGATTGGCTTATTTCGCTTAGTATAATGCTCTCCAGGTCCCTTCATGTCATCTCAAGGATAAAAGACCTCTGTTTCTTACAGCTGCATAGGTTTCCATTATATATATACCACAGCTTTTTTATCCACTCATCTATTGATAGACACTGGGCTGTTTTCAGACCTTAGCAATTGTAAATAGTGCTGCTATGAACATAGGGGTACATATATTCTTTCTGATTGGTGTTTCAGTCTTCTTAGGATATATTCCTAGAAGTGGGATCACTGGGTCAAATGGCAGTTCAATTTTTAATTTTTTGAGGAAACACCATATTATTTTCCATAGTGGCTGCACCAGTCTGCATTCCCACCAGCACTGTACTAGAGTCCCCTTTTCTCCACACCCTCGCCAACACTTGTTGTTTGATGATTTGTTAATGGCAGCCATTCTGGCAGGTGTGAGGTGATATCTCATAGTTGTTTTAATTTGGATCTCCCTGTTGATTAGTGATGTTGAGCATTTTTTTATATGTTTCTTGGCCATTTGTATGTCCTGTTTGGAGAGGTGTCTATTTAGATCCTCTGCCCATTTTTTAATTGGCTTCTTTGTTTTCCTTTTGTTGAGTTGTGTGAGCACTCTATATATTTTGGAAATTAACCCCTTGTCTGATGTATAATTGGCAATTATGCTCTCCTATATAGTGGGTTCCATTTCCATTTTGATGCTTTTTTTTTTGTTTGTTTGCTATGCAGAGCTTTTTAGTTTGATGTAGTCCCATGTATTAATTTTTCCTTTGTTTCCCTTGCCTTAGGCATTGTACCAGTGACAATTCTACTGTGTGTGATGTCTTGATGTCTGAAAGTTTGGTGCCTACATATTCTTCTAGGATTTTTATGGATTCACGAGTCACATTTAAGTCTTTTATCCATTTTGAGTTTATTCTTGTGTATGGTGTAAGTTGGTGGTCTAGTTTCATTTTTTTGCATGTAGCTGTCCAATTTTCCCAACACCATTTATTGAAGAGGCTGTCTTTACTCCATTGTATGCCCTTGCCACCTTTGTCAAATATTAATTGAGCATAAAGTCTTAGGTCAATTTCTGGATTCTCTATTCTGTTCCATTGATCTATATGCCTGTTCTTGTGCCAGTACCAGGCTGTTTTGATTACAGTGGCTTTGTAGAATAACCTGATATCCGGTATTGTGATCCCACGTACTTTGTTCTTCTTTTTCAAGATTGCTGTGGTTATTCAGGGTCTTTTTCGGTTCCAAAAACTTTTGAAGTATTTGTTCTAGTTCTGTGAAATATGTCATTGGCATTTTAAAGGGGATTGCATTGAATCTGTAGATTGATTTGGGTAGTATGAACATTTTAATGATGTTAATTCTTCTAATCCATGAACAAAGTAAATGCTTCCATTTTTTTATATCTCCCTCTATTTATTTTTTCAATGTCTTGTAGTTTTCTGTAAATAGGTCTTTTATTTCTTTGGTTAAGTTTATTCCTAAGTATCTTAATTTTTTTGCCCCAGTGGTAAATGGGATTTTTTAAAATTTCTCTTTCTGTGAGTTCATTATTGGTGCATAAGAATGCCATCAATTTCTTGACGTTAATTTTGTATCCTGCTTCTTTGCCAAATTTGTTTATTAAATCTAATAGATTTTTGATGGAGTCTTTAGGGTTTTCTATGTACAGTATCATGTCATCTGCAAATAATGTCAGTTTCACTTCCTCCTTTCCAATTTAGATCCCTTTTATTTTTCCTTCATGTCTAATTGCTGTGGCTAAGACTTCCAGTACTATGTTAGTCACATAAGAGTGGTGAAAGTGGGCATCCCTGTCTTGTTCCTATTCTTAAGGGAAATGCTTTTAGTTTTTGTTCATTGAGTATGATGTTGGCTGTAGGTCTTTCATATATGGCCTTTATAATGTTGAGATATGATCCCTCTATTCCCACATTGCTGAGAGTTTTTATCAGAAATGGGTGCTGGATTTTGTCAAATGCTTTTTCAGCATCTATTGATATGACTATATGGTGTTTATCTTTCATTTTGTTTATGTGGTGTATCACATTTATTGATTTGCGAATATTGTACTAGCCTTGCATCCCTGTGATGAATCCTACTTGGTCATGATGAATAATTTTTTTAATGTATTGCTGGATCTGATTTGCTAATATTTTGTTGAGGATTTTGGCATCTATGTTCACCAGGGAAATTGGCCTGTACTTTTCTTTGTTTGTAGTGTCTTTACCTGGTTTTGGAAGTAGAATTACGTTGGCCTCATAAAACGAGTTTGGAAGTCATGCTTTTTTACCTTAATCGGTACTCTGTGTCTTTTGATCAGAGCATTTAATCCATTTACATTTAAGGTTATCATTGATATGTACTTATTTATTGCCATTTTTGTTTATTGTCATTATATTTTTCTTCCTCTTTCTTGTACTAATTACAGCAGTACTTTTAACATTTCTTGCAGTGCTGGTTTGGTGCTAATATATTCCCTTAACTTTTTTTTGTCTGGGAAGGTCTTTATTTCACCTTCTATTTTGAATTATATCCTTGTTGGATAGAGTAGTCTTGAATTCAGATCATTGTTTTTCATTACCTTGATTATTTCATGCCATTCCCTTCTGGCTTGTAGTGTTTCTGTTGAGAAGTCAGCTGATTGCCTTATGGGGGTTCCTTTGTAGGTAACCTGTTGCTTATCTCTTGCTGCCTTTAGGATTCTCTCTTTGTCTTTAATTTTTTGGCATCTTAATTATTATGTGTCTTGATGTGTGCCTATTTGGGTTCTTCTTACTTGGGACTCTCTGTGCTTCTTGAACTTGAATACCTTTTTCCTTCACCAAGTTACGGAAGTTTTCTGTCACTATTTTTTCAAATATATTCTCTAACTTTTGCTCATTTTCTTCTTCTTCTGGACCTCCTGTGATGCAGATGATTTTATGTTTTAAGTTGTTCCACAGTTCTCTTAAGCTGTCTTCCTGTTTTTTAATTGTCTTTTCTTTTTGGTTTCTGATTGGGTGATTTTTCCTACCCTGTCTTCTAATTCACTGATCTGGTCCTCAGCTTCCTCTACTCTGCTGGTTTTTCCTTCCAATGTGTTCTTTATTTCTGCTATGTCATTCTTCATTTCCAATTGGTTGGTTTTCAACATTCTATATCTTTACTCATGCTTTTGAGCTCTTTGCTCATGCTGTTGAGCTTCCTCATTATCATGGCCCTGAACTCTACCTCTGATAACTTACTTAACTGCGTTTCACTGATCTCTTCTTCGGTGGAATTCTCTTGCTCTTTCATTTGGAATTTGTTTCTTTGTTTCACCATTTTGGCTGTCTCAGTGGGTTTTGGAGCCTGCCAAATTTTCCCTGTGGGTATTGGTGTTCTACTGATTGTGGCTCCCTCGGCAAAAAACTCCTGGTGCCCTCTGACCTCTCCAAGCTCCCGAGTCTCCACACAGTTCCAGTCCAATCCGCCCTCCCACTGCCAGAGCCCAAGGTGAGTCGCTGTAGCTAATTTAGTGCTCTGTCCCGGCCCTCTTGCGCTGTGGAGCCAGCTTGAGATTTTAACCCCGAGGGAGCTGCTCACAGCTAAAACAGTTGCTGTCCATGGGCTCCCAGACCACCCTCTCATGCCTCCATAGTTCCTACCAGGCTCAATTTAGTGTTCTTTTTCTGTCCCTGGTTGTATGGGTCCTCTCTATCTGCATTTCTGTTGCTTTTTCCTGATGATTTGTCTTTATTTTAGTTATAATTCCAGTTTGGTCCTGGGAGATGGTCTGTGTAGCTTCCATTCACTCCAACACAATTTTGGAATCTTGTTTTGTGTTTTCAATTGCATTGAAATATTGTGGATAAAAATATTGATGATAATAGGGACCATCATGTGGCCCATTTGGAAAGCTTTTAGTTGGAGATTTGGGCTAATAGGTATGAGATTTATTTATAGATACTGTGCTGTAAGAGACTTTTTGAGGATAAAATAGGCATGTTTTTCTCAAAAGACTTTACCTTTTATATCAGTGGTAATTGTAAATTGTGTTATATCCACTTGAAAAATAATTTCTTCATTATATCATTAATATTAATAGTTTACATTCAAACTGAGAAGTTTGTGACAAAATCATGTAACAATTCCAGTTCCATCTCCTGTGTCTGAGTAAGTGAAGTATTTTTGGCTGCAACTAGTAATTGTATAATCATATTGAGTCACGTAAAATCAATGTAAAATATTCTCATTAATTAAATTATCTGGGTTAAGAGTATACAAAATAAGTATCTATTATAACCTATAATTTTGAAACTAATAACTATCATTAAAAAAAATTTCACTTCCTCGTAATTTTGCATCCATCCTTCAGAATCCAGTCTAAAACTCAATTAACTGTTCCTAAAGGGCCCAAATTTTAAAATGTACAATTCTGACCTAGCTATTCAAAGCTCTTTTTCTTGTCACAGGCTGCTTGCCTATTTTTTAATTTAAAGCTTCGTTGAAGTCAGCAAGCTCATTTTTAGCTCACCTTGGACTTACTTTCAGTAGAACATTTTTTATTTTCTTATTCTCTGATTCCTCTTTTAGCAACCTCTGACCACCTCAGTCTTAAGCCTATTACAGAAATTAGACACACCAGACACTACGGGGTTTTTTTGGTCAGAGTCTCAAGTGGAATGACACCTGCTCAGACCTTTGGGTCCTTTATTTGACATAGCTCAGTTACTTGCTCTCTATTTGCTTGGCTGGAGTGTGATAAACGTATCCCTGGTAAGGAAATCTAGAAATAATCATGGTTTATTAGAAAAGAAGCTACTGTCCTCAATGGCCAGGATATCTGAGGGTTATAATTAAGACATGCCTTTAAGACATATCCTACTCTTTCTTTAAGCCAGTTATACTGGATTAGATGACTCATTAAATAATCTGTATTTATACTACTGCAAAATTAAGAAACTCTTAATTTAGATTTTTTAAATCACTAATTTCTTTTTTCCTTCTTCTCTCCCTTCTTGCCTCATCTCTCTCTCTCTCTCTCTCTCTCTCTCTCTCTCTCTCTCTCTCTCTCTCTCAAATTTTGGTATCTGACTTTCTTAACAACATTAATAAGTTGAATAGTATATTTTCTCAAAATAACTAACCATGAACCAAAAACAGTTCCAAATAAATCTTCCCAAAGGGCCCAGAGAAAGAGACTTTCACTCACTTTATAAAAAGCTAAAGGTTTATCGCTTCTCGGCCTTTTGGCTAAGATCAAGTGTAGTATCTGTTCTTATCAGTTTAAAAAGCTAAAGTTTTGATGAGAGTATATGAAAGGCAATTGTGGTTTTTTTTTTCTCTAGCTTTTCATACATTGCTTTTCAGTAGTGTAACACAATCTCTTTAAATTCATGTTAGAAAAAGATTTAATTTTACTAAAATCTTTAACCTACACAATTTTGAAATAATTAGACAGGTATGAGCTCTTTGTTAGAGACCAGAATATCAGTAGATGTGCAGAGCTTCGCTCAGAAGGTAAGAGTTCCTAGTTGACAAGTGAGAGGCTTTTCTTCATCTTGAGATTCAGGTACATGGATCCTTCTATCTAGCTGCATCATTGCCTTAGAATCTCTTAACAGGTGAGAGAAGATACACCTACTTAATCAACATCTTGGCTAGAAATTGATCACTTTCATTTACATTCCATTGGGAAAAACTGGTCAGAAAGCCCTAGTTAGATCGAAGGGGAACTTGAAATGTAATTATTGTCTGGGCAACTGCTTCCCCACAACAACCTTATACTATGGGAAGCACAAATTTTGATGGACAGTTAGCTGTCTCTGTTATACTTACCCAAAGTCTTAACTTTCTATGGAGCAGTGACTTTCAACCTGTGTACCACAAGAATTTTAAAAACATGCAATATCTGACTATTTTCAGTGCACTGACCTCTTTTCCCTTGGATAGTCAAATTAAAAAATGACAACAGCCAATACAATAATAACCGTCCAGTGTGAATGAATCAAAATTATACCTATTTTTTTTCAGATCTGCAAAAAATGTAATGTATTTTTTTTGTGTGCCACAGCATTTTAGTAATTAGTTTATGTGTGCATGGGATAAAAAAGGTTTATTTTATTTTATTTTTTTGAATTTTTTTTATTGATTTTAGAGAGAGGAAGGGAGAGGGAGAGAGAGATAGAAACATCGATGAGAGAGAACATCGACTGGCCGCCTCCTGCATGCCCCCCACTGGGAATTTGGCCAACAACTTGGGCATGTGCCCTGACTGGGAACAGGTGACCTCTTGGTGCATGGGTCAATGCTCAACCAGTGAGCCACACTGGCCAGGCTGAAAAAGGTTTAAAATCACTGCTATAGCCCTGGCGGGTTTGGCTTAGCAGTTAGAGCATCAGCCGGTGGACCAAAGAGTTGTGGGTTCAATTCCAGTCAAGGGCACGTGCCTTGGTTGCAGTTTGGTCCCCAGCCCTGGTTGGGGACATGCAGGAGGCAACTTGTCGATGTGTCTCTTTCACATTGATGTCTCTCTCTTTCTCTCCCTCCCACTCTATCTGAAGATAAATGGAAAACTATCCTTGGGTGAGAATTAGAAAAAAAATAAATAACATCGCTGCTATAGATCAATGTGAACTCCATTCTGGTTACTCCTTCAGTTGTAACTCTTAGGTTGACCAGAGTTTGAGTTAACATATTGTGAAAAATTTAGAAGAGAATATTCAAGAATCCTTAGAGTTTATCCATTTCTTACAAAAGACACTTCAACAAATAAACAGTCTTTGAAAGTAGCTTAGATTTCTACTTTTCAGTACTATACTCCTAGATTTTTTACATAATAGTTTAGTAACCAAATAGTGATTTGCAGTACTAATTATTCTCATATAATGTTCATCTCAGCTAGAATATATGTTCTCAACTTATGAACATTTGCTGATTTTAAAGCATTTGTCATTTAACTTCCCCAGTAGATTAAGTCTCCACTACAACAATGTAGTTGCCTGTGGATACCACACAGTATGGTCACAGGGGAAAATATAGAGAATCTGAATTACTCAGCAAAGAGGATCTAAGTAGGTTTTCCCCATTCATAGAAATAGATCTTTCATTATTGACAATATAGTGCAATTAGAAGAGGTCTCTTGTAATTTTTCATGAGTCTAGTGAACTGATACTAATAATGTTTCTTTGGGAAGCACTTGAACAAATGATGTCTCATAATTTTTATGTGAGAATTCTTTCTTCTAAGAGTTGTCATCCAACTCAATATTTAAGATTAGATTAATTTAGTCCCAATGGATTTACATTTCATTCCAATTTATTTTCAGTGTAAACTTTGTGTTGTGGGTTCTTTAAGCATATTCCATATATTTATTAAATACTTCCTAACAGCCCTCTTATTTACCTAACACTGTAAAGGATGTTTTATTCTATATAACATATTAACAACAATTATACTGGTATTATATCTAGAAGTTACAAAATAGCTTTCATCTTAATATTCATTTAATATTTTAACAACTTTGTGCAACTCAGAGAATGACTTGTCAAAGGAAACACAGCTAGTTGATAGCAAAACTGATTTTAAATTCAAGTCAGTGGGTTTTCTACAATACTATGATGCCCATTTATGTTTATTACAATGCCTGAACCTGCAATAATTTGAGTCATAAAACTGTTATTGATAGTAAGTGCAGAGAAGATATCAGTAAATATGTAAAGCTTCATTCAAAATTATGACTTGACATGTGATGAAGGATGGAAAGGACAAATGGAGGTGTGGGTTGGTTGGGTGCATAAGATAAAGAAAGAGCTATTCATAAAATCAGGCATGAGCCCAAATGGTGTGGCTCAGTGGATTAAGTGTCGTCCCATGCACCAAGAAGTCACTGGTTCGATTCCTAGTCAGGACACATACCCAGGTTTCAGTCTTAATCCCCAGTAGGGGGCATGCCAAAAGCAGCCAATCGATGTTTCTCATTGATGTTTTTATCTCTCTCTCCCTCTTCCTTCTTCTCTATCAAAAAATCAATAAAAAGTCTGGCAGAGAAATTTAGACTTAGTAACAGGGTAGTAGTGAACCAATGTAATATCTTAAGTTAGGAGGATTAAGGAAAAATGCATTCAAGGAGGATATACTTGGCAGTGGACTGTGTGATAGCTTTGGAAATAGAAAGGCTGATGTCAGCCAGTCTGTTGCTGCCATATCAAAATGTGAAAAGGATTTGGACTCAGTGACAATGGAGTGTGAAGCAAAAGAGAGGCCACAGCTCGGGGCTATATTGGACATGAAGAGTAAATGAGAGTAAAGAATTAAACATAGAGCCCTAAAGTTTTAATCAATGGGGACTAGAAGAATGTGGAATTTAAGGGATAATTTATATTAAAAAATAATGTTGAGATAATCTAATTGTCAAATTACATTTAGTGTTGTCAAAACAAATGCCGTATTTCTACTATAAGTGGTTTTCCGTTGATCAACCGATTTCTAAGCTATGTAATTTGGACTTGATTCCCCAATATTAGAAATTTCTAAGAGATTGTTTATTACATAAACATTAAACTATAGAGTCACTTTATGTCTTAGGCATAGGATTCTTTTCCTGTCCTAACAGAAGTAGCTAGTGTGTCAAAATTAAATAAAACACTAAGTGTCCTCATAGAACAAGCCTGTATGTTATTAATATTATGAAGCTATTAATTCCAACCTTTAGAATAGCTTGCCAATTTATACACAAAGCAGCACTTTGGCTGTTAGGCTTTGAAGTAAACACACTTAAGATACTGTTCTTCAAAGCAGTTGGGTCTTTAAAGAACCACAAATAATTTTAGAAATCATTTTTTTCAGCCTCCCATTTTATAGACAGTAAAACAGAAAATGTATTTAAAACACAGATTGAATTGGTAACAGAAATGGGACTCAGGTTTCTGACTCTGGATTCAGTATTATAGAATCTTCTATATGGAACATTGTTAGCAATAGATGCAAGAACTTGCCAGGGATGGTTTAAAGACATTTTACATTTATTGCCTGATAAATACTGCCTAAGACCTAAAGGAATTTGATACTACTATGGCATCTCCCTGTTAGAGAAAAGCAAAGGAGACACAAGTAGTTGGAGTAGCTCAGCTGGATAATGTTTGAATAACTTCTTCAAGTCACATAATCTGGTTCCAGAGGCTGTGCTGCTGCTGTTGGTTTTCAAGTCCCAACCCCAATTCTACTATTTTAAAGTACTATATGCACCACCTTTAAAACAGAGAATAGTCAACTCAACATTAAAAATCCAATTAAAAAATAGGCAGAAGACCCGAATAGACATTTCTCCAAAGAAGACATACAGATGGCCAACAGAAACACGAAAAAAATGTTCAACTTCACTAGTTATTAGAGAAATGCAAATCAAAACCTCACTGAGATACCACCTCACACCTGTCAGAATAGCTCTTATAAAAAAGACAACCAATAGCAAGTATTGGTGAGAATGTGGAGAAAGGAAAACCTGGTGCACTGTTAGTGGGATTGTAAATTAGTGCAGCCACTGTGGAAACTAGTGTGGGGATTCCTCAAACAATTAAAAATAGAACTACTGTACAATCCAGCAATTCCACTTGTGGGTTTTTATCTGAGAAAAAAGAAAACAAGAATTCAAAAAGATATATGCACCACTATATTCATTGTGGTATTGCTTACAACAGCCAAAATAAGGAAGCAACCTAGGTGTCTATCGATAGATGAATGGATAAAGAAGATATGGTACATATATACAATGAAATATTACTCAGTGATAAAAAGAATGAAATCTTGCCCTGGCCAGTTTGGTTCAGCGGTTAGAGCGTCGGCCTGCAGACCAGAGAGTCCCGGGTTCGGTTCCCGCTAAGGGCACATACCTTGGTTGCAGTTTGTCCCCGCCCTTGCTGGGGTCCTGTGGGTGGCAACCAGTTGATGTGTCTCTCTCACATCAATGTTTCTCTCTCTCTCTTCCCCTCTCTCTACCTCCCGCTCTATCTGAAGATAAATGCAAAAATATCCTCAGGTAAGGAAAAAAAAAAAAGAATGAAATCTTGCCATTTGTGATAACATGAATGGGCCTAAAGAGTATTATGGTAAGTGAAATAAGTTGGACAGAGAAAGACAAATACCATATGATTTTACTTATATGTGGAATCTGGAACACAAAACAAAAAAATCAAAATGAAACAGAAAAAACTCATAGGTACAGATGGTTATCAGAGGGGGTGGAGTGTTGTTAGAAAGGAAAAGGGGATTAAGAAGGAAAAATTTCCAGTTATAAAATAATCATGGGGTGTAATATACAGCTTAAGGAATATAGTTAATAATATTTTTAATAACTATGTACAATGATAGATAGTTGCTGGACTTGTGGCGATCACTATTGAAACTAACATAATATTGTATGTCAACTATAATTAAAAGTAAATTTTAAAAAACAGTGAATAATAACTATAAGGAAATGAAATAAAACTCCCAAATATTTTCTGCCTCTTCAACCAAAGATGATCTTTAGATTTTGGTCATTAAAAGCTTGAAACAGAATGACAGGCTCCAGCCAGTGTCAAGGGTGAGGACATTCAACCAGGAACAACTGAAAAAAACCTTTCCTATCCTGCTGTTTCTTGGACCCAAGGATGAGTGAATTCTGTGAAGGAGAGCCTGAGCATTAGTGGGACACTTAGAGCCAGGACTCTAGTATTTGGTATAGTGCAAACAAAGAGACTGAGTTTCAATAATGAAGGGAGTGAATAGCAGCATCAAACACTGCAGGGAATCCAAATGAGAAGAGGATTGAAAAGTGGTTATTGGATTTTGGAAATTAGTGAGTTTTAAGAGCAATTTCACTGGAACCCAGATTACAGAGGGCCAAGGAATGAACATGAAGATGTAAATGTGTGCTGTACCACCTCAGCTCATTAATGAACAGCAAAACTAGATTACATTGTAGAAAAGTTGTCTCCTATTATGATAGTGTATGTTTCTATTTATCACTGGTATTTATCATTTTTGTTTGACAAATAATGATGCCATTTGTTTGGTTGGTAGATAGTCATCACTATTTTTGTTTTGAACTACATGCCTATGTAATGCTCCAGCATTAAAATGTATCTTTTCATTTTGAACAGCATGCTTTAGCATTATAACCCATCTTTCTTAATTTGTTTAATGCTTTTTGCCCTGAATTCAACCTGGTTTGACTATAAGATCATGTCCCCTACTTGCATATAGCTTTGCTCAACCTTTTATTTTTGACTTTTATTTATGTGTTTTCCTTGAATATAGTGTCATGTACTTCATTTACAATAGCTGTGTGCTACATGACCTTGGACTTCTTTCACATAGGCTACTAGCTTCTTTAGACTTCTGCAGTGCACAACGTGTTTAAGTCTACTTGAGCCCTATTCAGAATAGAATTGAGTTTTTCTTTTTGATCTAATCTGAAATTTCTTTTAACAGGTCGATTTAAAGCACCGATAAGTTTAGTCTTACATCTGTTATATTACTTTGGGCTATGTTTCCTGCAGTCATAATCATCATCATCATTATCATCATCATTTTATCTTTCAATGTGTGCTTTGTTTACTTTTGTGTGTGTGTTTTATTAGTTCCCGAATAAGAAAATATAGTAAACTTACCACATTTTTTCTTTATATTTATCTTTTCTCTTCCCTGCATATTATATTAGGCCAAAAAATATTATTTTATATCCCCACATATGAGTGAAATCTATGTTTCTTAGCTTTTTCTGACTGATTTATTTCACTTAGCATTATATTCTCAAGGCCCATCCATGTTATCACAAGTGGCAGTATTTCATCTTTTCTTATGACTGAGTAATATTATATGGTGTATATGTACCAAACTGAAAATCATAGACACAGACAACAGTATGGTGGTTACCAGAGGGAAAGAGGTGGAGAGTAGTAAAGGGTAAAGGGGACCAAATATGTGGTAACAGAAGACGATTATCTTTGGGTGGTGGGCACACAATGCAATATACAGATCATAAATCATAGAAATGTACACTTAAAACCTATATGATCTTATTAATTAATGTCACCCAATACATTTACTAATATATATATATAATATTGTTTGTTGTGTTTACTTTCATGCTGTCAGATAGTCACATAATTCTATTACTTTGTCAATTTTGAATACCTTTGACAGTCAGTATACTTAATATCGCCTCCCTTCTTTCCCCTTCCAATTTTTGTCAGCAGTATTCCTAATTTATAAGATATGTAATATTTACATTTTAATGTGTCACTGTAAACCTTTAGTTGTATTGTTAAGTACATTCATCTCATGATCGCTAAATTTACTTTCTCCTAGTATTCCCAAAGAGGATTCCTGAAAATAATGATCTTTCTTTTTTTTTTTTTGCATGTTCAAAACTATTTGATTGGTGATCTTTATACCTACAAGATAAAGAATCTTTGACTCACATTTTTTTTTTCTTTAGAGAGCTGCTTAGATTAGGGTCTTTTTAAAAATGTTATTTTAGCCCAAGTTCAGTAAATATATTGACAAAACAATTGATATCTTGAGCATTACTGAGACAACAGGACATCAAAATAAAAAATTATCTAAAGTTAAAGGCACAGTACATTAACAAACAAATGATCCCCAGTCACAAAATTATAAATGCAGTTTTGGATGGGGGTTGGTGGGAGGGGAGTTAATCTAAACTACAGCAATAAAGTTGTCAAACCACCTTCAGAACAGGGCTTTTGATTATTCCTTTCATCTCTTCATATGACCTAGAGCTCCCTTAAAAAAAAAAAAATTGCCCTGACTGTTTTGGCTCAACGGTTAGAGCGTCAGCCCTCAGACCAAAGAGTCTTGAGTTCGATTTCAGTCAAGGGCATGTACTTTGGTTGCGGTTGGATCTCCAGCCATGGTCAGGGTCGTGCGGGAGACAACCAATCGATGTGTCTCTTTCACATCAATGTTTTTCTCTCTCTCTCTCCCTTCCACTATATTTTTAAAAAGTCAATGGAAAAATATCTTCGGGTTAGGATTAAAAAAAAACAAAAAACTCAGTGGAGAATCCAATTGATAACATACTGCGAGTTCTTGAAGCTACACAAGGTATAGTCTGGCTAAGCTATCTGTGGTTTCCATGTTGGCTTATTTGGCATGGCTTATGAACACCACTACAAGGGTAGCAGTTGTGGACGATCTAAGAGTGGTAGATTCAGCAGAGGATTGGTGCCCCAGACTATAGACAAAGCAGTGGTGCCAGCAGTTCCAGCAGCAGCCCTAGTGGTGAAGGCAGCCATGGCATCAGCAGAGGGTTTGGTGGCTGTGGCTATGGAGGCTTTTACAACAGTGATGGATATGGAGGAAAGTACAATTCCCAGGGCTTGACTGGTAGGTAACTGATCCTGCTTTGCAGTAGATCAGTATCTTCTGATATTATATGTTGCTGTGGAGGCTGAGGAAGCCTAATATTTGCCACCTTTTGTGACACTATATTTTTTGCCTGGCTACGCAGAACAATCTTTATTTTTGTAATCTGGCACACTTCCTAGATTATATTTCAGTATTGATATTTTTATTAATTTCACATATATTTTTTTACATTTTATTTATTTATTTATTTTTTCCTCACTCTAGGACATTTTTGCATTTATCCTCAGATAGAGTGGGAGGGAGAAAGGGAGGAAGAGAGAGAGAGAGACATTGACGTGAGAGAGACACATCAAGTGGCTGCCACCCACATGACCCCAACCAGGGCTGGGGACAAACTGCAACCGAGGTACATGCCCTTAGCGAGAACTGAACCGGGGACTCTCTGGTCCGCAGACTGATGCTCTAACTGCTGAGCCAAACTGGCCAGGGCTATTTTTTACATTTTAATAAAAATTTAATTTGAGAATAGATTTACAGAGAAGTTGTTAAGATAGTACAGAGTTTCAATATGCCACATACTCAATTTCCCAGTTTATTAACATCTTATACCTTAGTATGGTATACTTGTTAATGAACCAATATTGATATATTATTATTGATAGTCTATACTTTATTCATATTTCCTTAGTTTTTACCTATTGTCCTTTTTATGTTCTAGGATCCCATCCAAGTTACATTATATTTAGTCTTTGTGTCTCCTTAAGCTGCCCTTTGACTGTGACAGTTTCTTGTTTTTTGTGACTTTGCCAGTAAAGTATTGACTTTAAAAAAATAAAAAAAATAAAATAGCCCTGGCCGGTTTGGCTCAGCGGTTAGAGCGTTGGCTTGCGGTCCAGAGAGACCCGGGTTCGGTTCCCGCTAAGGGCATGTACTTCGGTTGCAGTTTGTCCCCGGCCCTGGTTGGTCGTGCGGGTGGCAGCCACTCGATGTGTCCCTTTCACATCGATGTTTCTCTCTCTCTCTCTCTTCCTCTCTCTCCCTCCCACTCTATCTGGACAAAAAATGAAAAAATGTCCTCAGGTGAGGATAAAAAATAAATAAATAAAAAAATAAAATAAAACATTTTTTTAATGGACAAAAAAGCAAAGTGAATCACCTTTTTAAAAAGGTGAAATGTCGCACAGGAATATGTGAAGCAGATTTTTACTATTTACAAAATGCCATTTAGAGTGGAGGTGGCCACTGTCAGTAGTTGAGAAAATGTCTTTCAAAAGAGATGGCCACAGAAGTGTGGTTCCTGGAACTGGCTGAGAAAGGCCGCACCCTATTTTGGGTGAGGGAGAGTTTCTTTAAGGGAACACCAAAAAGGCTCAGTCTTCTTAATCTGTAGTCTCATCAAAGGGCCTGTCCAGCAGAGGTACCAACCAATGACGGGAATACTTCAGCTATAATAGGTCCCCAACTTCATCTATCTTCTTAATAGCAGTATCAAGAATTTCTTTAGTATGAGTTGCTGACAGGAAAAACCTGATTCTAGACTCAATGATTAGGGTAGCAAGAAATCCCACCACAACTACTCCAATGTTCAGCTTCAGCATTTCCAGTCGAAAGGCGTCAATTTTGGCTGGCTTGTAGAATATCAAAGGCACCACTGAAGAGTCTTCATTTCCACAGACGATGAAGCCCATCTCTTTCAGACACCTCCTGAAATACCTGATATTTTCAGCTAACTGCTGTGTACACTCTTTGTGAAGAGCGGTGCCATCGTTCCCATAACGCACTCCATAGAGGTGATGCTCTCCACAACAGGAGGTGACAGTGAGGTGGTGTAAACTTCACTATGAGAATGTGTTCACAGATAATCTGTCAGCTCCTTCTTGTCTCTAGTGTATCATCCAGAAGCACCAAAGCTTGTGGTGAATGGTCCCATCATAACGTCCACATTCTCAGGATCCAGGCCGAAGTAATCCACCACACCTTGGCCTGCAGGGCCCAGAGCCCCACTGCTGTGAGCTTCATCTAGATGCAGATATGCCTTGTTTTTCTTTTTAAGGGCACTCACTTCAGGATGGTGAACAATAGATCCCTCCACAATATATATTCCCTCCAAAAGGATTAGAATCTTCTTTCAGGGCCTTGGTGTCCAAGGCTGACCATAAACAATGACACTTTCGATAGCTTTGCTAGGCCTTGCATATTGCTGCTTGAAGATTCGGATGATTGCTCCTGAGAGTCTGCTCCTAGAATTGAAGCATGGTTCAGTTCATCACTCAGAATCAAGCAACCTTTTCTAACAGGAGCAAGAATGTTCACTGAATGTATTGTAAATCCCATGCCATATGCCATAGCAGCTTCTGTTCCCAAGAAACTTGCCACAAGCTTTTCTAGTTTTTCATGCTTGTCCAGGTTTCCGATTTTCTGCAGAGTGCTGCACATGCCAACTCCATACTCCTCTAGGACTTTGGCAGCTGCTCTTGACATGATCCAGTATTCTGTGCAAATCCAAGAGAGTTGTAGGAACCCATGTTTACAGCACTTTTAATTGTATTCCCTGTATACCTGAATGACCAGTTGTAATCATTAGACTATCTCTTCATGATGTCCATCCTGGCTCCAGGTACACTACAGATTTGTCGGTTCCAGTTGTCTCTAATCTTCATGCAGAGGTTCCTTGTACAGAAGTTTTCAAAACCCTGATACAGTGACACAAAGTCCTTTTGCTCTTCTCTTTCTATTGCATGGTGACACTTTTCAATTCTCCAGTGCCTCAAGAAATCTTAAAGGTATCTAAAGAGGGTGAGTCCACCATACCCCACATAAGTAAGCACAGCAACTAGCATTGATGTTTCTTCAAAAGTGTCATTAAATGGTCTTTTATATAGTTCTCCCATTTTGTGTAATATGATGAAACTGGCTGGCTGCAGTGGTTGGAGCAAGCAGCCCACATAGCCATCCACACTTTCCTGCTTGTCATGTAGCCATGCAGTCTTTCACCTGCACTGGGCTCCGGGCTCTGGCTGCATGGTCCAGGCAACACCAGGCACAAGACAGACTCTGTGTGGCGGCCCAGACAAGGGCACCAAGTCCCTGTCCACAGCCCACCCACCTTCCTGAAACTGGAAATGGCTGCATGCTGCCACCAATTCTTGGCTGTCACATGGGAGTGGAGCTGTCACATGGGGTAAAGCCCACTCCCTTGAGGCCTGCGACTATAGGAAGACCCTAAGAAGGTGGGCAGAAGGGTCATGGTATGTATTGACTTTTATTTATTTTTTATTTTTTTTACAGTATTTAAAATATTTATTTTTAAAAAATTATTTTTATTAATTTATTTTTGTTACAGATGTTTCTCCTTTTTCCCCCATTGACACCCTCCTCCCATCCCTCCCACCCCATCCCCAGCTTTGTTGTCTATGTCCATTGGTTATGCATACATGCATATAAGTTCTGTGGTTTATCTCTTCCCCCCCCCGCCACCCCCTCTTCTGAGGTTTGTCAGTCTGTACCCTACTTCTATGTCTCTGGGTCTATTTTGTTCATCAGTTTGTTTAGTTTATTATATTCCACAAATAAGTGAGATCAGGTGATATTTGTCTTTCTCTTCATGGCTTGTTTTGCTTAGCATAATACTCTCCAGGTCCCTCCATGTCGTTTCAAAGGATAAGAGCTCTTTCTTTCTTACCACTGCATAGTATTCCATTGTGTATATGTACCACAGCTTTTTTATCCACTCATCTACTGATGGATACTTGGGCTGTCTCCAGATCTTAGCTATTCATCAGAGAGATGCAAATTAAAACAACTATGAGGTATCACCTCACACCTGCCAGAATGGCCGCCATCAACAAATCATCAAATAATAAGTGCTGGCGAGGGTGTGGAGAAAAAGGGACTCTAATACACTGCTGGTGGGAATGCAGACTGGTGCAGCTACTATGGAAAACACTATGGTGTTACCTCAAAAAATTAAAAATTGAACTGCCATTTGACCCAGTGATCCCACTTCTAAGAATATACCCTAAGAAGCCTGAATCATCAATCAGAAAGAATATATGTACCCCTATTTTCATAGCGGCACTATTTACAATAACTAAGATCTGTATTGACTTTTAAAAATCGCCCTGGCCGGTTTGGCTCAGTGGTTAGAGCGTCGGCCTGTAGTCCAGAGAGGCCCGGGTTTGGTTCCTGCTAAGGGCACATACTTCGGTTGCAGTTTGTCCCCGGCCCCTGGTTGGGTAGTGCGGGAGGCAGCCACTCGATGTGTCCCTTTCACGTCGATGTTTCTCTCTCTCTTCCTCTCCCTCCCTCCCACTCTATCTGAACAAAAAATGGAAAAATGTCCACTGGTGAGGATATAAAAATTGATTTTATACAGGGAGGAATTGAGAGAGAGAGAGAGAGAGAGAGAGAAGCATTGATGTGAGAGAAACATCAATCAGTTGCCTCCCGTTCCGCGGACTGGGTATTGAACCCCAACTTAGGTATGTGCCCTGACTGGGAATCAAACCTGTGACTTTCCAGTGCAGTGAGAGGATGCTCCAACCAGCTGAGCCACACTGACCAAGGCAGTATTGACCTTTTTAGATTATTTTTCCCTGGCATGTTGTGTGTCCTTTCATCATATACGCTTTGTCTCTTTCTTTTTTTTAAATCCTCACACGAGGAATATTTTTATTGATTTTTAGAGAGAGAAGGGCAAGAGTGAGAGAGAGAGAGAGATCAGTGTGAAAGAGAAACATTGATTGGTTGTCTTCTGCACACACCCCAGTGGGGATCAAACCTGCAAGGTATGTGTCCTGACTGGGAATCAAACCCACAAACTTTTGGTGCATGGAAGACACTCCAACCAACTGAGCAACCTGGCCAGGGTACCTTTGTCTCTTATATTTTTATTTTTTATCCTCACTTGAGGATATGCTTAGAGAGAGGAAGGGACAGAGAGAGGGAGAGTAAAAGAGAGAAAGATCAAGGTGAGATGGAAACATCAAATCGGCTGCCTCCTGCACACCTCCTACCAAGAGAAACATGTTGTTCCTAAAACCTGGGCATGTGCCCTGACCGGGAATTGAAGGAGCAACCTTTTGGTGCATGGACGATGCCCAACCAACTGAACCACACGAGCCAGGGCTTATTATGTTTTCCACAGTGTTTATTCACCTGTACATTCATTCTCATGCCCTTTTATTTCTTTGTTGATTTTGTTTTTTTCCCTCTTTACCTGTTTATTGACCACAGTTTCAGCTCTTCTTGTTCTTTTGCCATCTTTTCTTTGAGTTTTACAGTTTTGTTTTGTGGTCTTCCATCATAAAAACAATTGCTTTAGTAAATTTTTTGTTGTTTACTTGTTTTGTTTTAAGTTAGGAAAAAATTTTGGTTTGTACTTTTCACTTGCTCAATTTCAATATTTTTCTTTCTGGGGTATCCAGGTGTTTTTAAATTTGCTGATGTTTTCTTTTCTTTCTTTTTTTTCGGTATCTTTACATGGACACTGTACTAATTATTTTTTATATTTAGTGTTAAATGAGTTGCACTGGCTCTGCAAATTGTTCTTGTTACTTCTCTTTTGGATGGTTTGGACAGCTATTTGGAAGAGATTCTTAGCTGCTAGGGCAGAGTTGAATTTTAGTCTACCTATCTTTCAGAACCTAAAGGCTTTCTTCTAAGATGCTATAAGAACAAACTTCTTTCAGCAAATGATTTTCATGTAGTAGATCTCCCCTGATCCTCAGGGACTTCTGGCATCAAGTGGCTCACTCTATTTTTCTCACCTACTCTTTTCAGTAAAGAGCATAGGTTTTATACATTTGAGCATGCCCATTGCCTTCAGGAAAGGCATCCTTTGGAGGCTTTCTGAAACGTGCAGTTCTGGCTTCTCTCCTCAGCTTTTCTCCACATCTTCCTCTGGCTCCGTATTACTTTCCTTCCAAGAGCTTTGGTTTTTCCACCTTTTAGGGGCCCTGGGCCTTAAAGACTCTTTGGGGATGTGGCTTCTAGTCATTGCCAAGAGAAACATGTTGTGCCTTTGTCTATAGTTATTAGCCATTAGCTCATCTCTGGGTAGTACTCACAATTCTGAATTTGTTATATAAAATTCTGCATGTTCTAATTCTTGGCTCCTTTAGAAATTAACTTCCTGTTCTTCTATTTCATTCATGAAAGCAATAATAGCTGGAGTACCTCTGTTGACAGTTTCCAGGTTTGAATTGCAGAGTAATGAAAGCCAAGTATCCTTAGGTGTCTGGAACACATTTTTTCCTTGGATCTCTCACATGACCTGAATACTGTTGACATTCAGGGCATAGTGCCAGACTCATCCAAGTACATAGCCATTTTCCTAGGAAAACATCTAATACAGATCTTTTTACCACAACGATTTCATTGCTATTGGATTCCATCAAAAATTGGTCTATGAACCAGGAAAAGAAAGCATTTCAAGTGAGCAAATAGGAAATCAACCCCACCCCCACCTTCAAAATGTCTATTTCTGTAGGGAGCATTTAAATATAACACAGAAAAAAAAGTAAGTACAGAAATAACACAGTATGGTTTTACCTTATAAGTTTTCCTTTTAACTACAACTAGCTTGCTATCTTTGTACCCTGATCATATTTGAATAAAATGTAGAAGCACATTTATTATCCAATGTTTATCTAAACCTACAACTTTGCTCTATGTGAGAACATCTTTTATTTTTACTTTTAGGGCATTTTAATGAATGAAAAAGATGTCACTTTGATGTACTTATTCACATACACCATCCATTGCCAGTTTTTAGCATTAGAAAACTGTAGGGTCTCCCTCAAGCCCCCTATAGCATAATCCTCTGATAAGCATGGAATAAAGCTAGAAATTTATCAGTCTGAAATGTACATATATATAAATATGTTTTTATTGACTTTTTTAGAGACAGAGGAAGAGAGAGAGAGAGAATCATTGATGTGAGAGTGACATATCGATTGGCTGCCTCCTGCACGCCCCTACTTGGAATGAGCCTGAAACCTGGGCATGTGCCCTGACCGGGAATTGAACCAGTGACCTCTTAAGCCACACAGGCTGGGATGAAATGTATACATTTTAAAAGTCAAGTCCAGACCGGCTGGTGTGGCTCAGTGGTTGAGCGTGGACCCATACACCAAGAGGTTGCCTTTTCGATTCCCAGTCAGGGCACATGTCCAGGTTGTGGGCCAAATCCCCAGTGTGGGGCATGCAGGAGGCGGCCAATCGATGTTCTCTCTCATCGATGTTTTTATCTCTCTCTCCCTCTCCCTTCCTCTCTCTCTAAAAATCAATAAAGAAAAAAAAAGTCAATTCCATTTAACAAAATTAAAATGTCCTATATACACAAATATTTTGGTCTTTATTTCATCTTTTTCAAAATATAAGTAAAATTCCATTGGGTCAGAGTCCCTGTCCCATCCTTCTTAATTGTCGTTCCCTTTCCCTCCAGCTACATCAATCTGTTTTCACATGTGTCAATGAACTTGCTTGTCTTTGTTTTCCATTTTCAACCTGTCAATCTCCTTCATTACTGCCAATGTAGCCTAAAATCTTCAAGGGAGCATTATTTAATTTATATCCATAATACATATCATTGTTCTATCCTGGGGAATGTATTGACAGCTATTAGGGGAACAACATTTGGGAACTTCTTTAATATTAACTTGTTTAAGATTCATTACTGTATCATAGAAGCTGATTTAGGCAGATTAAGTATAAATTTACTAGAGGTATATTGGATAGCTCACAGAATTGTTGAAAGAGCTAAAGAATGAGACTTGACCTTAAGTTTCTCGGCAGAATGGCCAAGACTATGCCAAAAAATTGTCTTGATGACAAAAGTGCCACCAATGTCCTGGCCCACAGAATGTCACTGAACTCTGCTGCTGATGCTTCTGCTTACCAGTGCAATTGCTGCACAAGCAAATTGATTGTACTAGCACCGGGACGTCACTGCCTCTTCCATCATTGCCACCACAGGCACCACCACCACCAAAGGATGTCCCAAGTTGAGATTCCTCTAAAATCGAGTTTAACATACAGGATTTAAAAAAAGAAGTGTCCTGTGCAAGAGAGGGGAAAGAAGGAGGGTTGGATAAAGATAGAAGTCAAGCTGTGCTATAGGGCCAAAATAGACCTTAGCTGACACCACAGCAACCTTTGGAGCTAAAGGTTATCCCTAGTTGGGCCAAGATGGCTAGATTTTTATACCCAAACAGTCGTTGAATATGAGCTTTACTGGGAAGGGGCATGACCTTAGGAAAGGTGGCTCTCTGCAAAGGTGACTCCTGAAGGGACAGACAGCTGAAGGTTGTTTGCCAACAGTATCCTCAGCGGCTAGGGAAACAAGCACATTCCTCCTTGCACTTGGTATAACTCTGTGACCTTAGTTTCCTGATTGAGAACATGGGAATAATAGTATCTATCTCATTAAGATCCCTGTAAGTCTTAGCAAAAGAATGCATGAAAACATGATAGCCCTTACCAGGATCCTAATGAGGTAGATATTATTATTCCCATGTCTTAAATCAGGAAACTGAGGTCCAGAGCTATTGCACGTCTGAGCAGGGATTTCAACCTTTTTGCTACAATATTCTGGAGGGAGGAACTAACTACATTGAGCACAATATTTTTCTAAATGAACAGACATAAAGATGTGTCATCAATGAAGACTATGAGTATGTAATACACACACTGAGATGTTACACCGGGTATACACATTAGTGTTTTCTGTGTTATACACACATGCATATGTGACGCTCCTCATAATCTAGCACCAACATACCTCTTGAATTTGATTTCCAACCTCTTCTTCCCCTCCTACCCCTTTATGACTTTGATCATTTTATATCCCCTGTCTGGAGGCCCATCCCAAAACCTTTAGCCCAAAAGTCTACTGCCTGCTGAGACTTTCCTGATGGCCAATCTCCCATCTCCGTTTAAGTGTCCTCTTGGTGCTCTCTTTGAACTATTATTTTACTCCTCTTTTAGTACTTATCACAACATGCCTTTCACTAGAGGTAATCATATACATTCCTTATGTCTCCAGTAGTCTATGAGGCCCTTAAAGAGTGAGATTAGACTTGATCTATTGTTCCTAGCATTTACCATAATACCTTGCTCATAACAGGCTCCAAATGAGTGCGTGTTTAACTGACCTGCCAACTTTCCCAAGACTTTTCTATAAGTGAACTAGATGTTTTTATGCACATCATGTTATTTTACAATTATTTCAAGTGGTCAAATTATACTAATCTGTTAGTTCTACTCTAACCCATTGGAGATGAAGTTAACTGGAAGCCTTCAGTGTTTCAACTCCACCCCCATATCATTTCTGGAATGAATGACGTTGCTCAAGGAACACTCTCTAATAGCAAATTCAGTTCACTGGGGATATTTAATTCTTTTTAAGAAGTATAGTTGCTTCTTGTGGTGTTTTCAGTGACAGGTAGGAAAACATCCTGGCTAAAAGCATGAACAGTAGAATCAGACTCTCTGTGGTTGCTAGTCACATGAAATGTGCTTCAGTCCTTCATTTGTAAAATAGGAATATTAACAGTACCCACCTAATTGAGTTCACATGAGGATGAAGGGTTGAATATAGGCAAATCACACAGATTGTGTCTCAGTACATGGTGAAGCATATAAAAGTAATGACTATTATTAATAATCAGCATACTTTCCTAGGTTTCCTTCCCTTGAGTGGTAAATTCTCTTGAAATAGCAGCCAACCATATAATATTTTTTCACTTCCAAAACCTCTCAGAATAACATAGGAGAATATAACTATTTTTTAAATGTCTGAACTATGTAAACACAAACTATTTAAAATAAAATGTCAGACTTCTTAAAACTATGCAAGTCCTATAAATATAAAAACACTTAGAAAAATATAGACAAGAGAGTTATCTACTGTTTCACAATTATTGTTATAATCTAGTGCAATTAATACTTGTCTTATATTTAAATTATATTTTAAATTTTAAAAGTTCCAGCTCATACCAAACAAAATCTATTTGTGTGCCTGTTTGTTTAGTATCACACTTATCTTATAGTAGAACCAAAGTGAAATGTTAGATTAGGTAAAAACAAGTATTTTTTAAATTTAATATGCCAGAAAGGCAATGCCAGTTAACATATTTATAATTCCCTGAATAATATAATTAGCAACTTTATTATCTCATAATTTGTCATTTTAAGCCACAATTCTGAATTTATTGTGCAATTATTTTACTTTACTTACCCATAAAATGCTACAGTTTCAAGAGTGAGAGAGTTACCTTATAGAATTTACTAGCAATTATGCATAATATCTTTTGCATAGAATTGAATGTGTGTCATTCACTTGAAGTGATGAGGGAAGGTGGGTAAGCTAAATTTAATTTTCAAGGTTGGCATGTATCCAGCATTCTATAGATGGTAGCCAGATGCTCTTTGAAGATGGGGTTGCTAGTTCTCTTTATAGATGGATTGCATGCTATTGGCCTTGCCGAGTCATAAAATTATTTTCTCTTTTCCACTGTCCAAACTTGTAAAGATTACTCAGATTTTTTGAAATGAAATTAGAACATCTAGCAGTAGGTCATATCAAGGATGTTAGAACAATCTAACAGCGACATCTGTCACCCCATAGCATGCCAGGTTTGATTTGAGGGATTTGGATAGCTGGACGATGTCCAGCAATTCTCTCACTGTTCTATATTTGTCATTCTGCCATAGGCATTGGCTGTATCTTCAGGATATCACCTAAGTCAAAAATGGTGATACTCCCAGTAGAGGAGGACCACATTATAGTCCAAGCATTATAATTAGCTGAACACTTCTGCTAGAAACTCAAAACAAGTCTGCAAGGTTCATGTTGAAATGTCAAGCTCTACTTTTAATTTGTAAAACAAACATTTTAAAATGTATTGAAAATGTTCACTTTAGGGTAAATAGATTCAAGGAATCTGCTTGTTGATGGTTCTTTAATGTACTCTGTTCTGGAAAAATATTACTCATTTGGTCATTCATTCAGCAAATACCTGGCAATCTCATTCTATGCAAAGGAAGCAGTATTTGGAAAGGCTTGGAGATGAGAGAGAACATGGTAGTTTCAAGAGAGAAAAGTAATTATGGCCATACCAGGTTGGAATGAGAATAATAAGAATAAATTTAAGGGTTTTAAACAAGAAATTGATGATCGTACTGTATTTTCTGATAGATTATTTTGGCTACACAATATGGAAGACATATTGGAGGGGAGAGGAAAGAGAAAGTGTGGGGAGAACCACTATGGGGCTGTTGCAGGAATCTAGGCAAGAGGTGATACCCTGCGATAAGATGAAGAAAATGAAAACAAGTAGGTAAATTTAAGAGATACTTAGGAGAAAAATAAAATTTGTGAGGAAGTAGATATAGGCAGTGGCTAGACTGAGGGAGAAGACACAAGAAATGCCTAGGTTTCTGACATAGAAAACTGGGTGAAAGGTAGTCCTATTGATTGAGACTGGAAAGCCAGATGGGAGATCAGGGAAGATGATGAGTTCAATTAAGACATTCGGAATTCAAGGAGAATGTGGGCTATCTAATAAAAATATCCAGAAGGCAGTTGTAAATATAAGTAGAAAATCAAGAAGAAAGACTACAGAGATCTTCATTTGAGCCTTAAGATACAATCACCGCTCTTTGTGCATAGGGAAGTACTCAACCCAAAAAAGAAAGAGATCAGGTAAGTTTGGACAACAGACAATGAAATAAGTATTGTAGACAAGGGGTAATTCTTTGCATAGGATCTTGTCTATTTTCAAACCATCCTTTGGCTAAGCTCTCATGAGTTTAGCATTAAAATGTCTGCATTAAAAATGAAATAGCTAAAAGGGTAGGTTTTAACTAAAGCTCCATGGCACCTTAGATCAGGGTGTTGGCAGCCTTTGTGCCAGTTGAGTAGAATGTGCTGACAAATTGCAGGCTTCCTGAGACCGAGCATAAATCTATGAAACATCAGGCATGAGCAGGTCTTGGCTCACATATCTGTAGGCAGTGCCTGCAGAGGGAGGACTTTACAGAGAGCATCAGGGATGGCAGAGCCTTGGCAGACATGGGTAGCCTTGACTGGAAGAACCATCAGGACAATAACAAGTGCCACAGAGTCACTAAGATGACTGGTTGGCAGAGGACATGTGAAATTGGATATTTAGAATTAATTTAAAGAGAGTGTTTACATGCCCTTGGACACGGTGGTGATAGAGCTGGAGACATTCTCTTGTTACTGTTTTTGGACCTTATTTTTAACACAGGGCTGGGGCAAACTAAGGGGGCGAGTCTACATTTTTTTTACTTTATTTTCTTTTCTAACATATGCATTTATTTTTTATTTTTCATTACAGTTTACATTCAATATTATTCTGTATTAGTTTCAGATATACAGCGAAGTGGTTAGACAATTATGTACTTTACAGAGTGGTCCCCTGATATTTCAAGTACTCACCTGGGTCCATATATAGATAACCATTACGATATTATTGACTCTATTTCCTATGCTGTAATTTGCATCTTTGTAATTATTCTGTAACTACCAATTTGTACTTCTTAATCCCTTTACTCTTTTCACCCAACTCCCCCACCCCCTTCCATCTGTCCACTGTCAGTCTGTTCTCTGTATCTCTGAGTCTGTGTTATTTCACTTATACTTGGAATCTAAACACAAAATAAACAAACAAAATAGAAACAGACTCATAGATAAAGTCAATTGCTTTTTTTTTTTTTTTTTTTTTTGGCACGTGCCCCTAGCGGGAACCAAACCCAGGACTCTGGTCTGCAGGCCGACGCTCCAACCACTGAGCCAAACCAGCCAGGGCAAGTTAACTGCTTTTTAAATAAAATGGATCCTAGTTCATTATTCTCCTGCATCAGTGATTTACAATGTAAAAAGTGTTTCTCTGCTTCTCTTTAGAATCAAATGGAAAGAAATTTTGTTAATTATAGTTATGCTATTATTTTTTATATCAGAAATAATACTCAACTGAAACAAATCTCCTAACAATGAGTGAGAAGTAAAAGATGTGCTTCCTAATTTAGATTTTAATTTCAGCTGATTATTAATTCATTTTCACACATAAACTGTGTTTTATCAAATTAATTAATTAGGGCAATTGCTTCTGATCTCATGTGCCCAACATTATGTGAGGTTGGAGAAGTGCTATCAAATTATGTTGTAATTTGATTAGAAGCAATATCTGGTGATAAAACATGCAAAGAGAAATAAGAAGCTACTAACTTTGAATTAAAGCACTCAAAAACTACAAATTGCATCGTGCTATCATTATGCTTTATAGCTCAACTTTGTATTTAGGTTCTGCTACTTTGCACTCAAGTTGATTTAACCTCTCTGAGCTTCAGCTTTCTCTTAAAGTGAATATAATACTTGGAAATATTAAATCAATGCACTTTTATTTCTTTCTATAAATCAGGTTTATTTGTTGTCACTTCCATAAGGAAGAAGATATGACATTGCAGGAAATCCCTGGCATGCAATGGGAAAGAAAACAAAGCTTTTCTGGCCTTAGAGAAGAAGGGAAAGGGAACGGGTTGTGAGAGAAGTGTTCAGGCAGTTAATTAAATTCCAAACCACTCCCCACTGCACACACTCCAAAGATTCAAACCTCAAGTACGTATGAGAAAACAGTGATTCATTTTTAAAAGGAGGGCTGAGGGGGATATAGGGAAAAGCTTCAACCCAATTCCCTTGTTCAGACTCTGGAAGGCAGTTTCAGGAAAACCAAACTGGGGAAGTCACTCAGAATAAAAATGGTTGCTAGATGAGGAGATGCCTAAAATGAATGCATTGAATGAGAGTTTCTTTTAAGCCATAGGGAGATCCATAGCACAGTCAAAGCCAAAGTTGGGCTGAGGCAGCAGAGGAGAGAAATGGCCAAGTAACCTGTGAGTTTTGCTATATTTCACCATGGAAGTTAACACCCAAGACTGTGATACCTTAAAACTCAGGATAAGAGCCTGCTCACCAATGTAAGTTCCCATCCCCATTACAAGAAGGCACATAAAACTTAATTTTCTTCCTATACAGAGGCCATCTTGAAAAGGAAGAGGTGAAAAAAAAACAAAACACCAAAAACACTATGAAATACAAAGTATCAATATACTCTCCCCAAAGTATTCAAATGGTGACTTTCTATAAAATTTTTTAAAATTTATTTGTTTTTTATTTATTTTATTAATTTTTTATTTTTTTAAACTTTATTGTTGAATGTATTACAGATGTCCCTCCTTTTTCCCCTCCTTCCCTCTTCTGCCCCCCTCCTGCCTTCTCCACACTTTTGTCTGTGTCCATTGGTTATGCATATATGCATATAAGTTCTTTGGTTTATCTCCCTGCCCCCCCCTTCCCTTTGAGGTTCCACAGTCTAACAACCAATTTGTACTTCTTAATCCCTTCACCTTTTTCACCCATCCCTCCAACCCCCTCCCATCTGGCAACCAACAAAAAGTTCTCTGTCTCTATGAATCTGTTTATGTTCTGCTTGTTCATTTTGTTTGTAGATTCATTGTTGATAGATATGTATTTATTGCCATTTTATTCTTCATATTTTTTATCTTCTTTTTCTTCAAGAATACCCTTAAACATTTCATGTAATACTGGTTTGGTGGTGATGAACTCTTTTAGCTTTTTCTTGTCTGGGAAATTCTTTATATATCCATTGATTCTAAATAATAGCTTCACAGGATAGTGTAATCTAGGTTGTAGGTTCTTGCTTTTCATCAATTTGAATATTTCTTGCCACTCCCTTCTGACCTGCAAAGTTTCTTTTGAGAAATCAGCTGACAGTCTTATGGGAGCTCCTTTGTAGGTAACTAACTGCTTTTCTCTTGCTGCTTTTAAGATTCACTCTTTGTCTTTAACTTTTTGCATTTTGATTATGATGTGTCTTGGTGTGGGACTCTTGGGGTTCATCTTGTTTGGAACTCTCTATGCTTCCTGGACTTGTATGTCTGTTTCCCTCATCAAGTTAGGGAAGTTTTCTGTCACTATATTTCCAAATAGTTTTTCAACTTCTTTCTCTTTCTCTTCTCCTTCTGGCACCCCAATAATGTGAATGTTGGTATGCTTAAAGTTGTCCCAGAAGCTCCTTACACTATCCTCATTTTTTTTATTTTTTTTATTATTCTTTTTTTTTTTTATTCTTTTTTCTTTTTGCTGTTCTGATTAGGTGTGTTTTGCTTCCTTATATTCCAAATCGATGGTTTTCTTCTTGGCTTTACCTACTCTACTATTGAATCTCTGTAAATTATTCTTTATTTAAGTTAGTGCCTCCTTCATTTCTGACAGGTCCTTTATATGTTCTTGAAGTCCTCACAAAGTTCACCAAGCATTTTTTATCACCAGTGTGTTGAACTCTGCATCTGTTAGATTGATTATCTCCATTTCATTTAATTCTGTTCTTTCCTGGAGTCTTGTTCTGTTCTTTCATTTGGGATCTGTTTCTTTGTCTCCTCATTTTGGCTGCCTCCCTGTGTTTGTTTCTATGTATTAGTTAGAGTTGCTATGTCTCCTAGGCTTCCTAGGGTGACCTGTTGTAGAAGGTGTCCTGTAGGGTCCAGTGGCACAGCTTCCCTGATCACCCCAGCTGTGCCCTTGAGGTGCACCCCTTTTGTGGACTGTCCACTCTTCTGTTGTAATTGAGTCTTGATTGCTGTTGGCACATCAATGGGAGGGAGTTACACTGGCTGATCAGCTTCCAGGACTGGCTGTGCCCACTGACCACTGACCTCTGACTACTGTGGAGGATCAGCTGTGCAGGGGCCCACCACACAGAACAAGACTTACTTCAACAGGGCTGTGGTACCCACTGAACCCACTCCTTGAGTGTGTTGCTTATGGAGATGGTTGGGTGGTGGTGTTTTGCCATGATCTGAAGCTGTCTACTGGGTGTGGTGGCTCTGGGGAAAGGTCAGCCACTGATTGTATTTTACCTGGGACTTCCAGGCATAAGCTACCTAGTGCCGGGCCTGGGGCCACTTAGTGATGGGTATGTGACTCGCTGATGCCAGATGTTGCCTTTTTGAGAGAATTTAGGAAAATCTGAAACAGGAACCCAGACAGGCCATTCCTATGGTAAAGCCACTGGAAACAGCTTGGGTGGGCCCAAAAGTTGGGTGGGGCAGGGCCTCAGGTAATCACCAGGGCGGAGCAAACACTAGGAGCCAGGTTGCTGGAGTCCCAGATATGGCAGCCATCTGCAGCCCTGGGGAAGGGCTCACCAAAGAAACAAAGGCCTCTGCCAGCACATCTGTCTGGGAGAAAGCTGTCTCTCCAGCTCTTGCCCCAATAGCAAACAACTCAGTTCTTCCCCATATGTCTCTGGTGCCTTTCAAGCTGCCTCCCCCATGCTGGAGCCTGGAGGATACAAGTCCAAGTAAGTCTGTGTGCAGGCCCTTTAAGAGGAACTGCCTGGGACTCTAGTAGCCTCAACCTCCCTCAGCTTTAGTTCCTGCTGGTTTTTACAGCCAGAAGTTATGGGGACTTCTCTTTCTGGCACTGGAACCCTGAGCTGGGCAGCCTGATGTGGGACGGGGACCCCTCACTCCTCAGGGAGGACCTTCACAGCCGAGGTAGCCCTCCTGATTTTTATCCACCACACATGGGTGGTGGGACAAGCCTGACCGCACCTCCGCCCCTCTGCCCCTCCTACCAGTCTCAATGTGGCTTCTTCTTTAATTTCGTAGTTGTAGGACTTCCATTCAGCTCAATTTCAGGTGGTTCTGAATGATGGTTGTGCTGTAGTTTAGTTGTAATTTTGATGTGGTTGTGGGAGGAGACGATACCATGTTTACCTACGCTGCCATCTTGACAGGATTCTCCGTTTGTTTTTACAGTTTACAGTCCATATTATTTTGAATTAGTTTTAGGTGTAGTTAATTTTCTTTTATTTGGTAAGTTGTTTCTTTTCCCCTGCCTACCCCTACTATAGATTGAGGCTCATGAAGAAGTTGAAATCAGTTATGAAACATTTAAAAAAATGTACATCTTAGTGCTGAGTTAAATATATAAATGCATACTATTTCCACCATAATTACTGTTAATGAAAAGCATAAGCAGAGCCCAGCCAATTTTTCAAAAAGTACTGGTAGTTACAAAATACTTATAGAGATAGATAAAAAGTACAGCATAGGATATTTAGTCAATAATACAGTATATGATTGTCTAACCACTATGCTGTACACCTGAAACTAATACAAAATAATATTCAATGTAAACTATAATTAAATTTTTTTAAATTTAAATATAAATAATAAATAATGCTAAAAAAATATTTAAACCAAAAATCATTTTCATTTACATTTTCAGTTTTATTGATATATAATTGACATATACCACTATATAAGTTTAAAGTGTATAATATAATGATTTGGTATGTGTATATATTACAAAATAATTACCACAATAAGTTTTGTTACCATTCATCACCTCATAGTTACATATTTTACTTGTGATGAGCACTTTTAAGACCTACTTTTAGCAACTTTCAAGTATACAAAGTTAACTATAGTAAGCATGCTGCATATTACATCCCCAGAAATTATAGGTGGAAGTTTGTACCTTTTGACCACCTGCACCCATTTCCCCTATCCCCTAGTCCATTTACATTTAACAAATCTTTGTTGAGTTATTTAGTGTAATACGACAAGCCCTCTGCTAGACACTAGAGACACATGGGTGGGCAGGCACAGTGACATGGTCCCGGTCTTCAATGGTTTATAATATTGTAGCAGGGGAGAGTTAATTCCAGTTGACCATCAGAGTAAATTAATACTTCTAGCTCTTAGGTTACTGATGTACTTTAGGTTTACCTAAGAGCTAGAAGTGTGTATATATATATATATATATATATATATATATATATATATATAGAGAGAGAGAGAGAGAGAGAGAGAGAGAGAGAGAGAGGAAAGAAGAAATATGAAGGGAGGCAAAGGCAGACATGGTAGCATGTCATCAACAATTATCTCACTTTCATTCAAGCACATTTTATACCTCACACTACCAATCTGCATGCTTGACCTAATTCTGAAAGGAAGTTTAATGGGGATGATACTATGAAAGGCAATAGCATGGCTCACCGCCTTTTCATGAGCTGACTCAATGTGCTCCAAAGAGATTTGCTTTGCTGATGAAACTACATCTTTTGAGAACTAAGCAAATTCAAAGCTTTTGTTGCTTATAATGCTGTTTACTAAAAGCTGGTTGTAGTATTTTTTGTTTAATTAAATACAATTTCACAATCATATAATTAAAAAGTTTTATATTTTACAGCAATATTCTCAGACATTCAATTGTTTGAGTAGAGGAAGAAAGATGTTCATTTTTCTGCAATGCAACAAAATTTATTCTTAAGAGCTGTTATTAATTCTTTGGGGTATTTCACATACATAATAACAAACCATATAAAGTCATAACAAGGCTCTTAGAGATAAAGTGATCAGGGATCTTAATTAATTTAATGATTTTTAAGTTTAAATATTGTAAAAAGACCAAACATCAAACAAAAATCCCAATTCCACAAATTATCTATAATGCAATTTCATTGAATTCATTTAAAATTTCTGAAGGAAATGTTGAGGTTTGATCCAGCAGAGTGCTGGGAAGGTGATGTGGAAATTTTCATAGTTTGAGTCAAGAAATTGGTCAGGAGAGAACTTTCAAGAAAAGGTATGTTCTTGTTCTAACACAAGACTTTGGGTATGTGGGGGTGGTCTATTTGAATGTAGCCCAGGGACCTGAAAAACATTATTTATCTATTGAGTCATTAAAGATTTCAGCTAAGAGGTTCATAGCTCATCACAGGAAGCCTCAGGAAAATTATTTCATGGCCAAGTTCCATATAAACTACAGAACAGGGTAACGTTAGTGATAACTCAGTACTAGTAGTCATCTAAACATTGTTATGAATTTCTAATCCTAGGAAACAACCTGCCATTCTCTGAATTTACCAGTCTTTTTCACATAAATGTATTGATCCCTCTTCCTGAAGTTCCTCCTCCTTCTGCCTGGAATGTCTTCCCCTCCTCCTGCCCCATGTAAAACTTCTGGTCATTCTTCCATTTTATCTCATGTATCTCCTATGGAAAGTGCTCCACAGATCCTTCCTTTTTATGTGCTCCATTGGCATCATCTTACAGACTTCATCAAAGCACTTTTAATGCTGTATTCCAAGTGTGTGATGTCAATTCTAGGCTCTGAGCAACTTAAAGACAAAGACAGATCGTACTTTTAATCTTCATAATTCCAGTGCATAGCAGAGTGGCACATAGTAGGAGCTCACTAAATATTTATTGAATTGATCAAAACTGAGCCAAATCGGGTCAGTAGATATCAATTATAAAAAATAGTTTTATATTTATATTCTCCCTTCTGTACTCTCTTCTGGGTAATTTTATAACCCCCATATCATTCACCTAGAAGATTTCATACAGCAGACAACATTCCAGCCGGTGTTGCTAATGGGTGGGAGTTCATCAGTAGGACAAGCTGAGGAAGAGCAACCTGGGGAAATGACCCTCACATACAGAGGTAGCTATGGAGCATGGGGCAGAAGTAGATCTTGAATATCATGTAAGGAATTTAGATGTGATTGTGGGCACTGAGGAGCGGAGTGGATTTTTATTTATGTGAACAATGTAACAGATTATAGAGGAAGAGTATGTTTAGCAGTAAAGATGAGTTTGCTTTTTTGTTGTTGTTAATCCTCACCTGAGGATATTTTTTCCATTGATTTTTAGAGAGTGGACAGGAAGGAGGGATGGAGAAAGAAAGAGAGAGAAGGAGAGGTAGAAAAATATCTATGTGCAAAAGACACATAGATTGGTTGCTTCCCTCACTGGACCCACTCAGGACTGGGGATCAAACTTGCTACCCAGGTACATGCCCTTGACCAGGAATCAAACCTGTAGCCCTTTGGTGTGTGGGTTAACGATCTAACCACTGAGCAGCATTAGCCAGGGCGATGTTTGCTTCTCATAGTGTTCATCTTGAATACATTATGGGAAAACTGAACCAGAGGTAATACACTGGTAGTCAGTGGGCAGCGTCCAGCATGCAAATGTGTTTGTTTGGCCCACCTAATATTTTTTTTAAATAGGGCAAATTTAAAACTCAGAGGATTTCACATAAAAAAACAGATACCAGAAATATTTTTAAAAACTGGAAATTTTGGTGATGTTTTTTCCACATGCCTGCATGATAACACTCTAGAGGAAGCAGTAGAGTGGAACAGTAAGGATTGTAGGCACTGGGCCACACCACTAATGTTTATTTCATGAGTTCTTAGCACAATTTGCACTAAAAGAAATTTAAAGATTACTAAATATATACTTTAATCCCTAATCAAACAGCAAATATAAATTCTAGTCTTCTTTTCTCCTTGCCCAATTTGGTTTTAAAGCACCTTGCTCTCTGACTACTGTACACCTCTCGTCCTTACCAAATTATTTCAAATGTAGCTATGAAAGAAAGAGTCCTCTTTTGAAACAAAGGGGTGGATTCACCTTGCAAAATCTCTTCTTGTCTATGGTTGTGAAACTCATTCCCAGTGGAACAAATGGCATCCTAGAACTTGAATAATTAACTAGAAAATAAGTCCTTGATTCTTAATCATGACGACACATCCAAACACTGAAAAGGAGCAGGCATGAATAAAAAACCTTTCAACACCTTAGAGAGAGGTTTCATGTAAATACAAGGTACTATTCAGACATACCACACCTTAAATAACTTGCTCCTTTCAACAGAAAAGAAAATGAAATAGAGCCCAACCCCAAAAAGCCTGCTGATCAACCTGACTACCAGGTGACACTGATTATAGTCTTATATGGAACCATTAAGACATATGATCACTCAGTGAATAGAGTTTAAACAGGATTTAACTCTGAATTAAACTTGTATCTATTTATAATACGATTTTTGAGATTTTTCACTTATTGTGAATATAATAGAGCATCTGTGCCAAACCAACCAGGAAGGGGTAACAGGCTGCCCCACCCCACCTACTTGGAAGTGTATTCTTTGTACTCCAGTTCTTTCTTTTTTTTTTTTTTTATCCTCACCCGAGGACATTTTTTTTTCTTCATTTTTTGTCCAGATAGAGTGGGAGGGAGAGAGAGGAAGAGAGAGAGAGAGAAACATCGACGTGAAAGGGACACATCGAGTGGCTGCCACCCGCATGACCAACCAGGGCCGGGGACAAACTGCAACCGAGGTACACGCCCCTAGCGGGAACCGAACCCGGGTCCCTCTGGACCACAGGCCGACGCTCTAACCGCTGAGCAAAACCGGCCAGGGCTCCAGTTCTTTTTTGAAGTCCACATATATCCTCATTCAACTGAGAGTCAACTGAAGGTTGGTAAGTTGAGCATCCCTTTTAAAGGAATGCATACCCTGTCAGGATAGCTAAGTTAAATGAGAACATACTAAAGTCAAGCTGTCCATGTTGATGATTACCAATGCCATCACTTAGTTGCTGTCCAAATTTGGCCAAATTACTTAACCTCTTTATGATATAGTTTCTTCATTTGCCAAAGGAGGGGGATAACATTTTCTACCTCTTAGCCCTGTGAGAATTAATCAGGTGATGTTTGTTAAAGGTCCGAGCACATACACATGCTGAGTGCACGTGTACTCGCATAAGATCCCCCTAGTAGAATGCAATCACCTTGCAGACCGAGATTGGTGCCCAACACACAGTGGGTGTTTGCTAAATATTTGTTAAATGGACAAACCATTTCCAAGGTTTAAATAGATTGAGAAAGACATGTAGTTTTAGTACATGATAACCAATGTTCTAGGTGCTCTACAAATATTCACCATTTACTCCTCAAAAGATCCCTATGAGGAAGGCACTAGTATTATCCCATTTTTCAGGGAAGGAAACAAAAACACGGTATAATAATTTGTCTGAGGTCACTATGCTCTTAACAGGGATTCAAACCCAGAAAATTTAGCCCCTGAGTCCATGCTGCACTAGGCAGAACTTCCCAAACTTTAGTGTGCATAAGAGTCTGCTGGATAACTTGTTTTCTTTTTTTTCCTTCCTTTTTCACTATATTTAATTTATACCAATACAAAAACATACAGTTAGAGATGAAGGAGAATGATTATTAGGTAGTCATGGAGATGAAGACATTTTATTTACAAATCTCCCCCACCCCAACCATATCACTGATGACCAATCCAGGTCACCTTGCTGGTCAGATTCCAGGTGGAATGTTGTGGTATCACTGGGTTTGTTGTGGTCAGAGGCTTCATGGCGAGGAGGTAGTCCTTGTGGCCCATGGAAGGCCTGAAGCTGGGCTAGGTGGCACGGTAGCAGCCTGACGGCCTGAATCCATGCCTCACTATCCACATCCTCCAGTGGGAGACAGTGGCATGTCCACCTGTTATCGCTTCTTGGTGGGTCTCTTATTTATAGACAGACTTGTTCGGTCTATTTTAAGTAACTGGTGAAGTGCAGCTTGCAAAAGCACTGGCTGCACAGATTGAGGAGAAACGCCACCTCATTAATGAGCCTGGAGCATTGAAAGAGGAGACACAGGGATCCAGTCATCCTTAGACGATGCCTGGTGTGAGAGTCATTAAATAAGCCAGTTACTGATGCTTACAGAAAGGGCACAACGACCTACTTACTGGATGCTGAGGCAGGAAATTATGTCCCGGTTCCAGAACTAAAGGAAGAGAGATTCAAACACTCGCACCAAGAGGAAGAGATGGTGGAGAGGCTAACGGCGCGCAAGTTCCTGGAAGAGGTTGTGGAAATCACCACTTCACAAGGAGCTTTCCCAAACCTGCCAGGAGGTCCAAAGCCGAGCCCTGATGGTCCTCTCCTTAAGTGTGGACCTGGGTCTTAAAGCATCCCTGCTGATCCCCCCTCTTCACTCAAGCTTCCTCCAGATCCACGTGACAATTCTGGAGGCCAGTGGATGCAGGGGATCCGCTCCCTGGACTGCAGTTTCTCCTCCTCACGCTGCACACAGCAGTCAGCTCCTGCATGGACGAACCTCCAAATGTAAAGAACATGAGACTTCCTAAAACACACCAAGAAATGGGGGGCTTCTCTATAGTCACAGAATGTTTGGATTCTCTCTTAGTAGCAATGAAAGAAGTGCTGTACTTAGGAAAAGCATCTTTTACTCAAACTGAATCTTCATGAAATTACATTTCTCAGTATTTTGTAAGCATTACTTATATATTATTCTTCCAAGTGAACATTTATATTTTATTTTCTCCTTAAATATTGTATTTTAATTGGAAAATATATGCCGCTTTGCAATAAAGACTTTTAATAGTGAAATAAATGCAGTAATATCATTTAATTTTGCTCATTAGAACACA
This sequence comes from Tadarida brasiliensis, assembly GCA_030848825.1. Taxonomy (NCBI): domain Eukaryota; kingdom Metazoa; phylum Chordata; class Mammalia; order Chiroptera; family Molossidae; genus Tadarida; species Tadarida brasiliensis. Next base: position 26,633,905 of record CM061267.1, on the reverse strand, counting down.
AGGTCATTCATAATCCCATAACAAAACTATGTGAGTCCTAAAAGGAGCAAATTTATCAACCATTTAGGAGAAACAAACAGTTTTAAAATTTCATCTCTTTCCCTAAAGCATAACAAATTATAAACAAATTGAAGATTTTTGTAACCATCAATGATCATTATAAGAGCAAAAGATTTGGAGAAACTCATGACCAAACTATAGAGAAATTATGGTTCTGCAACTTAATGAAATATTGCATAGTCATTAAAGATAGCTTTTATAAAAATATGTTATAGAGCAAATATTGAAGTCTAAAATTGTATATATACTTTAATGAAATCTAAGTAATAAATTAGCTCTATCTAAAAATACTCTTGAGAGACCTCGTTAAAAATACAGATTTTTACAGAAGAAGATTTGACTTTGAGTGGTGAATACACAATGCAATATACAGATGATATATTATAGGATTGTACACTTGAAACCTATATAATTGTATTAACAAATGTCACCCCCAGTAAATTTAATTTATAAATACACAGTGCAGAGTCCTGCTTTTGCTATTTAAGCACAGAGGTCATAAGTGGGATCCAGGATTTAACATTTCTACCACTACCCAGGAGACTTTGAACAGGTGATAATGGGCCCACACTTTAAAAAACACTGGACTATGGTGGTGAAAAAACCCTAATCTGATTAACTGATCACTACATAAAATGAATGGCAGAAATGAGAATAAGCCAAACTTTAGGTCAACATGAAATTTCAATAATAAAATTGAGCCCTGGCCAGTTTGGCTTAGCGGTTAGAGCGTCGGCTGGCCCATGGACCAAAGAGTTGCAGGTTTGATTCCGGTCAAGGGCACGTACCTTGGTTACGGTTTGGTACCCGGCCCTGGTCAGGGTTGTGCAGGAAGCAACCAGTCAATGTTTCTCTCATATCAATGTTTCTCTCTCTCTCTCCCACTCTTTCTGAAAATAAGTGGAAAAATATCCTTGGGTGGGGATTAAAAGTAATAATAATAATAATAATAAAAAATTGAGTCCAAATTTTTAACAAAAGAATACTTTTGTTCTATTCTGGAATTATGCCTGTTACTTGACACATCTCTGGATAAAACGATAGATGAAAGAAAATACACTATAGCAAATGATGAACTGGCAACAAAATATCAGTACTGAAATGCTCAGCCAAGAGCCAGTGCATCCTGTGCATGTGCGGACAGAAAATCAATGCAACTGTCAAGAGTCATTTGAAGTACTGCCATTTCTTCATTGTAAAGAAATCAAGCCTTTCATTTAGTCATACTTAGAGAACAGCTGACATTTCCTGTGTCCATTCTACACATGTAAATGGAAGAATGTAGAATATACTTGTATAGCAAGGACACATAATCAAACTTAATTTGGGGCAGAATAAAAAAATACATGACATATCTTTGACTTAAAAATACTCATTTTTATGCATTTTATGTTCTAAAACTGAGATATGTCTTACAATCAGTGTATTTATAAATCAGGTAGTATTTTGCCTCTCTATCCAAAATGGGATGTCAGAATTGAAGAACTATAGTAACTTATTTTTAGATGGAACAGATTTATATCTATATATACACAAACACACATATATATATACATATACGTATGCTTTATGTATTAAAATTATGCCTTATGTATATATGTACTATATATGTATAATGTGTGTGTGTATGTGTGTGTGTGTGTGTGTGTATATATATATATATAAAATAATGTTAAGTTGTAATAAAACCACCTGGAACTATTTTTATTTTAAAAGCCAAGCAAATGTGATACTATTTTTAACATGTAGATTTTAAGATATAATTTTAATGTATAAGGTAACTAACCAAAAAATAATTTTATTCAACATGATTTAAATTTTTTTGGTGGTGGACATTTACAAACTATAAATAATCTTTCCATATACTCTCTCTCCACCCTCACAAATCTCCCAAAAGCTATAGAAAATGTTTATTAGTGAAATTAAGAGATATATATTTTTCTCTTTCTTACACTTTTTGATTTACTGATTGAGTTCCAATATGGAGTAACTTGAAAGAATAATAGGAAAGAAAAGAAAGGGTTTATGGGGACATGATATTCTCTAAATATAATTCTGAAAAGTCGCCATTGAATCATGGTCTATGTAAAAGCTTTATAAACAACTGATGAATGAATGAAGGAATGAATGAATGAATGCTTAAAACTTCTGTTTACAGAGAAGGAACTTAGGACCCTCTGAATTTAAGACCATAATTATATGTAAATAACATTTGTAGAGCAACAGCATTCTAAATTTTTTGTTGTTATTTTTAATCCTCACTCAAGGATATTTTTTCCATTGCTTTTTAGAGAGAGTGGAAGGCAGAGGGGGGAGAGAGAGAGCATTGGTTTCCTCTTGCACGCATCCCAACAGGGACCGGGGACTGAACCTGAAACCCAGGTATGTGCCCTTGACTTGGAATTGAACCCACAATCCTTTGGTGCATGGGTCGGTGCTCCAACCACTGAGCCACACCAGCAAGGACAACATTCTAAAATTTTATAAAGAAATTAACTAAAAACATGGGCAGCAAGAGTGAAGTTTATGAAGTATGAAGGGGTGAGAAGAAACTCTTAGTTCTATCCATTTAAAAATTATATTAATGAAGTGCTCACTTATTAATTCATTTTATTATTTCATTTAGCAAATATTTCTAGTGATTGTAGTCTAGGGGCAATCTCAGTCCTATGGGATCAGTGATAGTACCTTGGTTGGTACAGTCTTGTAAGGGCTGAAAGAAAGGTAACATTTAACCAGGTGATGAGGAGGTAGTGTGATGAGGAGCTGGCATCATAGGTGAAGGAATAGCAGGTGCATGGACTACAAGGGGAGAGAAAAGGTGGTACATTCTTGAGGCTGCAAGTTTTCAGTATGGCTTGAGCACAGAAAGAGCAAGGGTGAGGAATGATGAAAGGTGAGGCTGGAAAGACAAGCAAGAAAGTGATTTTGACTTGGGACCACCTAGGAAGCCCTAAAACAAGAGCAAGCAATGATAACATATACATTTAAAATCATTACACTGGCTTATTTAGAGTTATAAAGAAATATATCATTTTTACTTTTGCTAGAGAATTATTCACTTTTATATTTTAAGTTTTGTTATTAATGTGTAACACCAGGTAACCCCACATAGCCTCAAAAAAACTGACTCTTTATCATTTTAAAGATGTCTTTTATCTTAGGTAAGCATAATCTTGATGAAGATGAAAGAACATACTAAAACAAATAAAACAGGGTACAAAAAAAACAAAACATTAAAAAATTTGTTCCACCCTGGCTGTATGTGGCTCAGTGGTTGGAGTGTCGGCCCTCACACCAGAGGGTCACAGGTTCGATTCCCAGCCCTGGTCGGGCGCATGCAGGAAGCAACTGACTGATGTGTCTCTCTCCTATCAATGTTTCTCTCTCTTTCTCCCCCTCCCTTTCTCCCTTCTAGTCTCTCTAAAAAAAAAAAAAAAAAAAAAAAATCAATGGCCCAGTCAGTGTGGCTCAGTGGTTGAGCATCAACCCATGTGTCAAGAGGTCCCCAGTTTGATTCCTGGTCAGGGCACATGCCCAGGTTGTGGGCCCAATCCCCAGTGGGGAGCATGCAGGAGGCAGCCAATTGATATTCTCTCTCATCTATGTTTCTGTCTCTCTCCTCCCTTCCTCTCTCTCTAAAATCAATAAAGAAAAAAAAATTAAATTAAAATTTTAAAAAACAATGGAAAAAATATCCTTAGGTGAGGGTTAACAACAACAAAAATTATTGGTCCTGTTTTTACTATGGTTCTCTTTTGAAACTAAATAAAACAAAACTGAACACAGTATCATAATGCATCTTGAAAACAGTAAAGTTTTCAAGTAAGCTAAAACCTCTAAAGAGGATATTATATTTCAAAGGATAAGCAAATAATCAGAGCACAGTGAAATAAAGCTGATTTAACAGAAGGTGTTTCTTTTGTTGTTGTTTTTTAATGCATACATGGTCCTCAAAAGTAGGTTGCTCACTGCTCTGGGACTTAACAAAACTATTTACCTTTTTATAATTAATTTTCAAAGCTTTTTACACTACATTTCTCTCCCTTTTATCTCTTGTCATGATGTCTTTCCTTCACTAACGCTGGATTGCTGTTTTGTTTACTCCTGTTGGGAGAGAACAAAAGTGAGGTGCTTAGTGATGGAGTACAGAAGAAGAGTGGAGAGATGACCATTTCTTGGTGCAGAAGAAGATGAGGCTACTGGGAACATTTCTTACCATTTTAAGTGCCCCAGATCCTTCCCCATGACTTACTGGTTGATTCATGCTCAATTGTTGGGTGTGATCCCTCCCCTTTGACCGCAAGGAAACACTCAGAAGAGCAAGTGCGGACTGAACGCATGGCTGCCAAACCTTTGATGGTGGTGGCATCAAAGGCAAGATATCTGCCTTTCTTTCACTGTTTTTCTTTTTTATAAAAAGTTTGTTACAGCCCGGCCAGTGTGGCTCAGTGGTTGAGCGTTGACCCATGCACCAAGAGGTTGCCTGTTCGATTCCCAGGCAGGGCACATGCCCAGGTTGTGGGTCAAATCCCCAGTGGGGGGCATGCAAGAGGAGGCCAATCGATCTTCTCTTTCATTGATGTTTCTATCTTTCTCTCTCCCTTCATCTCTCTCTAAAAATCAATAAAAGAAAATTAAAAAAAAAAAGTTTGTTACAGAACTAGTATGAATGGCATTCACTAACTTATTAATTCAACAGAATTTTTGATGCTTATACATATCATTATGCTAAAATTTTATTTCTAATAACACGAGACATTTGTATTTTCTTTTGTGTCAGTTAGAAGAATAACTAGCTATAAGTAGTACATGGAGCAATAAAAGGTGCCTATGACAATTCATTGTCAGAAATGAATTTGAAATATAAAATTGACAAATAGCTCAAAACGTATATGCAAAGTCACTAGGCTCTAAGAATTATCAGAGTTTATTTTAACCAGAGTGAAGACATTTCCATTTCTAAAGAAGTTGTTTTAGCCATGAAAGTGTTATTGTCATAATTAGCTGGTTTATTAATATTAGTAATAGAAAGAGAGCAAAGGGGAGGCCAGACATTATAAGCATGGTCATCTGGGCAGCTTCACCAGGAAGCTACAGATTCATACTCCCCAGGAAACCACTCCCTGCGGATCGCTGGGGGAAGGGATCGAACAAAAGGGAGCAATGAAGTCAGGGTGACGTAGGGAAGGTGCTTTCCTGTCAGTCTAGCCTGGGAAAAAAGAGATGATTGACCAGGAATGTTACCGAAGAATTGCATGGATTGCCTTTCTCTGTCACTAGGGGAAGTAGGGTTCTTGGGGCACCATTGGAATAAGAATTTCTGGGGACCCCCATGGGAAAATGAGATGAGAATTATTTTTGTGGAGTTATATCCCTTGGTTTCTAAAGTCCCAGATCCCTTAGACCAGTCCTGGGAAAGGGGCAGCTGTGGTTTCAGCAGAGCTAGAAGCAGAGCCAGTGCCCAGAGTTTCCATTCCATGGTGGAGTTGAGTCCAGAGTAGCATCAGGCTAATCACAGTCCATTATAGTCCATTGTGTGGGGTCCACATGGCTCACAGTTGAGTGCAGAGCATGAGAGCCCACAAGCAAGAGTCAGGTGGGAGCAGCAAGAGAGCCAGAGGGGCCAAGAGGGCCAAAGAGAGAACTCCCTTTGTTTAGGAGTTTAAATATCTCAAGTTTCATGCCCTTGCAGTGGCCACACCTATTCTGGCCAATGAGTGTCTCTCAGGTGTGACTAACAGGTAAGCAACTTCTCATGTCACTCAGACCTTACTGGGCATGTGTCTATTGTTCAGTCCCTTCCCCATCAATCTGTGGTGAACAGACTTGGAGAATGTTAAACTGCAGCTTTCTGGCAAAGCTGTATAAATGGCATGCCTATATTATCTAGTTCCCCCTTTGCTCCTTTCCTGTTAATTAATAACTCGGTTATTACAACAGCATCAGCAGAGTGGAGCCACTGCAAACATGTGGAATCTTGGAAGGTTAGAATCTTCAGGCAGAGTTCCCCCACTCATGCTCTTGTCTGCTCTTGTGCTCTCTTGCTCCATGACCCGCATGCTCACCACCTTCATTGCCATGTGCGTTCCATACAGACTCCACATGCAGGATACTGGACTGGACTGGACTTTAATATGGAGCAGAAACTCTGGGCAGTGGCCTTATTCCTGGCCTTGCTGAAGACTAGATTGGACTTTTTCCATGGCGGGGCAGATGGAAATGGGACCTTGGAGTGGAACTCCCTTAATTTTACATCATCAATAAAGCTTTCCATGAAACCTCATTCTCCCATAGGGACCTCAGAAAATTCTTTTCCCCATAGCACCCCAAGAACTCCACTTCCACCCATAACAAAAGCATAAAAAAGATTGCCAAGAGACAAAATATGTTCCATTCAATTTCCATAGGGGTGGGGCATGAGGTTACCTCTTGGATCAACATAACAAAATAGGCCCCTTGGCAGGTATATACCTTCACTGGAAACTCATCAGCCTGGCAAAACTCAATGGTATAAAACATTTATATCATGTAGCCAAGGCCCTCTCTTTTGATCCCTTGTTACATTGGAACCTTGATTATTTGGGTTTCCCAGTAGGTTGTCTACAGGGGAAAAATACACTGGTCAAATTAATGTTAGTATTAGGTTCAATTAGCAGTTGTGGTTTTCATTGTGAATTAAACTTTTCTGGTCTATATATTAGTCACTTGGTTGGCTAATTAGCATAAGTGGGTGTCCCCAAATGCAATCAGTTCCAGAACACTGGCAAATTCAAATTCTGGGCCTCTTAGGCTAAGAGCCAGTCTCTGGTCTTCAATGAATTCAACAAGCTGAATATTACCTTGTGAGATACTGCAGTGGCCACTGCTTGCGATGTTTTAGTTTAATCAGTTACTGCTTTTTGAACATCAACACTGGAATTTAAAAAATGTATTTACTGATTTGAGAGAGAGAGAGACATCAATCCAAATGCCTCCTGCACATCCCCTCCTGGAGATTGAGCCACAACTTGGGCATGTGCCCTGACTGGGAATTGAACCAGCAACCTCTTGGATCAACACCAAATTTTGATCATCCCTATCTGGCTAGCAGGATAGTAGTACAAATAACTGAATAATTGACTGTGGGTTGCAGGGGAGGGTGCTAAGTCATAAAGGAGCTAACTTAGTAGAATCAGTACTATATTTAAAATGTTATTTAAAAATATAAAGGTTTTCTATTTCTTTCTCCTCCATGCATATATTCAAAGCTATTATTATTTATTCTTTTGTGTGAATAAACATTTGAGAGCAGGTTTTGATAACTCAGAGGAAAATGAGCATCTTGATGGAACAAGGAGACTAGATGTTAAATTATCTGAATTTATTTAAAATATTCTAATAATGTGATACACATATGTTAACTTAATGTACAACCTGGGGTTTGAGGGAGGGGTAAATTAGTAAACATTTTAAGTATTCTGATGAGATACACATACTTCAAGGATAGTTTGTTAATATCTGAAAAGTTCTACTCAAAATCCAGAGGTGGCTTCTAAAAGAATCAAGTCTTTATTAGAGGAGTTCTTAATTGCATAAACGATATCTGCAATAATTTTTAATTGAGTAAAATGAATGATGTCTGCATTTGTGAATTGGCTAGAAATATTGTACAAGCACCTACCTTGCATAGACAATGTGAATCCTGGGATCAAGAATTTCAGTTTAGTGCTGGATCTCATCACTTAAGGATACTGCAGATCTCACTGAAGGATCCTGGACCTGAATTCCCACTAAAAGGTTACCCCTGAATCCTCTTACTAAAATAGTACCATATCTGTCTCCAATGAATGTTTCATACAAAATACTTGAGTGTGTGTAAAATAACAGAAAACTTCCCGAGAGTAGAAAGAACAACATAGTTAATGTTTTAGGATCTGCTTGCTCATAAATGTTTGCACCGTGGCAATTAGATTTGTTCTGAAACTTGCTTTGATTTAACATTCCTCCTGGTTGTGACGGCATGGAAGAGGAGACCCATAAACTTTCATACCTGTATGGTTAGGTTCTCATGGTATCTCACAGTTGTGCGTGGCCAAATGGGCTTAGGTCAGTTTATAACACCAGGGCCCCAAATAAGATTATGCTCACTTTACAATTTTAATTGCCGAGTCAGAGTCTATTCTAATAAATCATTGCAAAGGCATGGACTACTGAGCATCCAGCCATTATTATAATCTGTCTTTGTTGTTAGGATACAGGAGTTGAATAACATGTTAGCCACCAGTAAGTTCTTCCTGCTCTCATTTTTTATTGCTTATACTTTTTTTCAGTAGTCATTATTTTCAATGAATAAAAACAAAATGTCAAAATTACACTGGCTTTGTGTTGCTAGGAAACTCAAAAGATTCCTCAGAACTGTGTGTCTGTGTTTCTCTGCCTCAGAGATTCCACTGTCACTTCAGAGTAGCAGCTTTGTGTGTGTGGGGGGGGGGTGCGTGGGTGGGTGTGGGAGTGGGAGGAAGGGTTTATGCATCTTCCAAGAGGCTACAGCTTAACTTTATTGACTATTTTCAAATTTCCTTCCCTTGAAGAACAATCTGGGAACAGATAACCTGTTACTCAATTGCCTTTCTTTAAATGCACCCAAGCTTAGAACTAGGTCTTTCCTCAGGGACAGAATTCAACTGTCTAGTATATTCATAATTCACTTTGAGAAACAACAAGGGATTCAGCTTATTAATGAAAGTCCCAGGATATCACTTGGGTCTTGAAGACTTTCTTTCTTTGCTTATACTGCAGGAGAAAATTCAGTTGAGCTGGGTCCTGGACAGCTTTCTGGGAAATTGTTGGCCATATATTGGCTACTAAGATTTTTAATAATAGCTTTCCAAGACATTTTTTTTCAGAGGTTATTATGTCACATGGGAAGAGAAGGAGAAGGAGGAAAATGTGAAAAAAGTGGGGGAGGAATAGGAAGAAGAGTAGAGAGTCTTGAGGAAGGCAGGAACTGAATGATCTGGCACCTCCATTCCCTTCAGTCCTGAAAAGAGCCCCCTCTATTGGGCTCCTTTAACTATCCTGAAAACTCCCCTATGTACCTTCTACAGAGAGACTCTAGCCATGATTAAGCTCACTTGTTAACTTAAAGCTACAGGTGAAAGTCATTATATTTTATATTTAACAGACTGTGTTTTCTTTAGACTATTCTCTCTGAAGGACAAGAAAATGTCCCATTTTTTAAAAAAAATTCTCACTCAAGGATATGTTTTTATTAATTTTAGAGATAGAGGAAGGAAGAGAGAGAGAGAGAGAGAAACATCAATGTGAGAGAGAAACATTGATCAGTTGCCTCCCAATCACACCCACCAGGGATTGAACCAGAAACCTAGATATGTGCCCTGACTGAAAATCAAACCTGCAACCTTTTGGTGTACAGGATGATGCCCCAACTACCCGAGCCACATGGCCAGGGTGAAAATTTTCCATTTTTAATTGACTAGTCCTTGTTTTAATTTTCTAGGTGTAACAAAGCACCACAAACTTGTTGGGTTAAAGCAACAGAAATGTATTCTCTCACATTTCTAAAGGCCAGAAGTCTAAAATCAAGTTGTTGGTAGAGCCATGCTTTCTTTGACTCCTCCTCTGTCTTCTGGTAGCTCCAGGCTTTCCTTGGTTTGTGGCGGCATAACTCCAACTTTTGCTTTCTTTATCACACAGCATCCCATGTGTGTTTTTCTCTGTGTCTCTTCTGTTCTCATAAGGACAGCAGCCATATTGGAGTGTGGCCCCCTCTAAGAACCTCACCTTAACTTGAATACATCTGCCAAGATTTTTTCCCCTCAAATAAAGTCACATTCATAAGTACTAGGGATTAGGACTTGCGCATATCATTTTTGAACACAATTCATCCAATAATTGTTCTTCAGATACAGAAATTTGAAGAGCACAAAGGGAGGCAAGAAGGACAAAGCTGCCTAGGGTGCTTAATTTATCTGACATCAAATTTCCAGCCTACAGTAATGATTGTAATACATACCACCTATATGCCTTTATAACTATAAGTATTATTTTATTTTGCTCTTTCCTATAAATTATTATTTCATTTGATTCCTACAAAAACCTATGAACTCTTTCACAAATGAGGAGGCCAGTAGGATTACATATTTTATTTTCTAATTAATAATGTAAGACCCCCATCCACCATTGTTATCAGGCATTTCACTTTTGGGGGTTATGTCCTTCCCATGAATTGTCAGATTCCGTTCAGTTGATAGAGTTGAAAGGAAAGGGCTAGTCCAACTGTTACACCCAAGAGGGGAAAATACTGGAGACTTTAGTCAAGGCTCCTTCTCACTGCCATATGGTGCCATTCTTGAAAACTGGTGCTACTCTGGTGATGCTAATAACCTCTCAGGACAGTGTGGATCTTTGTACAGAGTGTCTCATTCTCTTAAACCAAGTTAATCTAGAAGACTCACCAGTTGAGCACTTAGCCCTCAATCTCAAGCCTTACACAGTCACTCTCAGGTGGCTATCTGGCCTCTGTTAAGCTGTTGAGCCTAACAAGACATCCACCTAACAAGAAGTGCTTCCCTTTCCTCCTTGAGGATTCCTACTAAGGTCTGTCACATGCTCAGAGGTGCTTTAAAATGTACCATATGCCTTGCTCAGTCTTCACAGCTCATCTTGTCTCCAAGGTTAAGGTTGCTTGGACTTGCTTCTTGCTACAAATGCAAGGATGGGTTTGAAGAGTATGTCATAAGGGAGCCTAGAAATCCAAAGATGGGGACCCAGTCCTTGACTGCAGTTCTCTCACAGGGCAGCAATGCCTTCTTGCTTTCAGTTCATTCGCAAGCCTTATCCCCAGACTATGCTGGCCCCGAGAACACTGTGCCAAAACTGGCTCAACAGTTTCCCACTTTTAGAGCCCCAAAACTCATTCTTATTCTCCCAAGGGATCTCTCTTTCTCAGTCCTGCCAATATTTCCATTTTAAATCGTGGAGAACCATCACCCCTTCCATGCTAGACAGTTATCTTCTATAATTGCCAGGTATAAAGAGTGTCATTCCATGTCCATGTCATAGACTAAAGGGTCAGTTGCCTTATTCCTGCCCTTCTGAACAAACTGTCTTTGGTGACATGTGCTGACAAGGTGGGAGCGGCTGCTCTTAGTAAAGCCAAGATGGCTTCCTCATCCCATTAGAAAATAAGGGGAAAGAATTCGTAATCTTTATCAGGGCCCTGTACTCTGAAGATAATAATACCTTATGTGGCAAACTGTATACAGCCAATGTGGCCATTTACAACTGTTAAGTTTGGGAAATTAGAAGTGGATGGAATTACATGTCTCATCCCCCATAACCTCACTACTAGACAATGGAAACCAAGTCTTGCCCTTTTTGAAACTATATATTAGGAAACAGATATACAAAAAAGTCATACAGCCTGTTATGTAAGCTTGGTGAAGTCTAAGTTTTTGTCCTGTTTTGGAACTCTGAGAAAACCTGGCAAAAAGAAGGAAGTCCTGCCATTTGCAAAGATACCTGTATTCTTAGCACTGCCTTTAGAGAGTGTGACTGAATAAGTCCGAGCCCTTCAACAACTGAGTTACTAGTAGCAACAGAGACTGTACCTCCCACAAATCCAAAAATATTTAGTATCTGGACTTTTACAAAAAAATCCTGTTGAGCCCTGGTCTAGAGCAATGCTTCTCAAACGCTTTGTGTTGAATAACACATTTTTTCCTTTGTTTGTTAGTTTGTTTCTAATTTCTAACTGATAGGGGACCAAAACTTTTATTTAAATACAATAAAATTGAATTATCATAAAACAAAAAAACTAAAATATAAGGACTTATTTTTTAAAATATTAGCTTCAACAGACATAAACTTACTCTGTCGAATTGCTGAAAACATTTATTAAGTGCTTGCTTTTGATTTCTGTACCTATTGCAGACTGGTACCTATTTGCTGATCAGCACTGGCCTTTCAGGAAGTTAATTTGAGTAGTTCTTAGGTATTTTCACAGCAGCTCTCCTAACCTGGTTTGGGCATCTCATTTAGTCACATGACAATGAAAACTAGGGATTATAAATGTTTTCTAAGTATAGGATGTCATCACTCTTGGGTAAGATATTTCTTTTAAGAACTTCAGCTGATGTTTTATTTACCACTCTCTCATCACAGCTGCTAGTTTCCATCTGCCTTATTTCAGAAATGTATGCAGCCTCTACCACTACTTTGCATTAAGTGGTGCTCACCAACTCACTCTTGAGCTTTCAGTTTTAAATATAGTATCTATTCTCACACAGCTGACGGAACAGAACTCCCAAAAGATATCACTCTGCGTACATGGGGGAACTCATAAAGTTTTGTTGTTTAATTGACATGTGGAACAAATGTTAGATTCCAGAAAAGACAAAGATACAAGAACATGCTTTCCAAATTCCTCCTATAAAATTACCTGCAGTCTGGGAAAATGAAAAGCCTCCAACTCCCTTTTATTAGCTGGTGCCATGTTGCTAGGCGACAAGCTCTCAATAGCTCTTGGCCCATATCTGCAGCCAGGTTTTTAAGAGTCAGGCTTGTCTCATAGGTCCCCTAGAGTCCTCAGCTTTGACTCCTGTCTTCTCTACCTTCTGTTCAGTTACTTTGGAGACTGCTTGATTCTGGGGTCCTGGCAAGATCCCTAACTCCAGCCCAACAGAGCTATGTCCCTTAGGAATCACAGGTGGGAGAAAACTTAACCTGACATTTGCCCCTGTGTTTTGCAGCCTGGAGGAAACCCTGCAGGCCATCATGATGCATTGTAGGCTGACCAAATGCTTTCCCAAAAAGCTGTTTCAATCCCAAGTGTGCCCATATTCAGACTGAGCGCATATATAGGACAGGGTTAGAAAGCACATTGGGTCAGAGAGTGGCACCCTCTGCCAACAGGCAACTGTTCTCTACTTTTTCTCCTCAATGATGTGAATAGAGCTGTGCATCATTTTAGAGAACAAGTTCCTGAAGCCCCAAAGTGGGCATTTTTGCATTATCTGTACAGGACACACCACTAGATAAACACATAAATAAAAATTAAATATTAATATTCACTTTTTAAGACATAAAAGAGCAGAATAAGGAGAGCTGCCAAGTAAAGTTGCCATAACTATAGTCAGTGAATCTCAGTGTGTTCCATTTTTTTAAATCCTTACCTGAGGATAGGTTTATTGATTTTTTTAGAGAGAGGAAAGGAGAGAGAGAAACATCGATGTGAGGGAAACATCAATTGGTTGCCTCCCATGTGCCAGGGAGTGAACCCACAACCTGGGCATGTGCCCTGACCAGGAATCGAACCGGTGACCTCTTGGTGCATGGATCAATGCTCAAGCACTGAGCCACACCAGCTGGGCAAACCCACAACATTTTGGTGTATAGGATGACACTACAAACAACTGGCCACTGAGCCAGGGCTCAGTGCATTCCATTTTTAACCATATGTAGGAAAGAGAAAAATGGTCCAGGACCTTCCCCCAGCACATCACAGATTTGAGCATAAATTGTCCCAAATGAGAAAGCCAGGTGAGAGAAAGAATTGAAATTACATAATTTTCCTGATGAAGGGAAAGGTGGGAACAAGATGAAAGAATCTGTGCTCATTTTTCTAGTAAAATGCAGCCATTTATTCAGGGCTCACAGTGTGCCAGGACTTTATTTATTTATTTTTTATGTTTTTATTGATTTTTTTTTTTTTAGAGAGAGAAGAAGGGAGAGAGAGATAGAAATATCGATGTGAGAGAGAAACATTGATCAGCTGCCTCCTGCATGCCCCCTACTAGGGATCCAGCCCAAAACCCGGGCATGTGCTCTGACCGGGAATCGAACCAGGACCTCTCAGTCCATGGGACGATGCCCAATCCACTGAGCTACACCAGCCGGGCCAGGACTTTATTTTTAATCCTTACAATAGTTAAATGGCTAGGTAAGTAAACTCATTCTCACTTTAAACACAAGGACATGGAAGTGCAGTAAAGTGTGTCTTAGTTGGAGTTTTAAAATTGCAGAGGCAGGATTTGAACCTAAATCTATTTTGGTTCATGTTCCTCCTACTAATTGCAATGCCTCTATCAGTGCCTCCTTGCACTGATAGAAGAAATTGTAGGTCCTAAAAATATAGTTAGAGTTTAAAAATAAACAGTAAAAACTCCTCAATCATCAATATCTGATACTAGGACAAAGAGCAAAAGCAGTGGCTCAGGAATCCTCAGATTTTCAACAGCAAGTGTAAAATGGAGATGGGGAGGGGGTGGGGGAAGGATGGGAGTGAATGCAACAAAGGAATTTGAAACTTCTTTTGAAGCTTTTTTCATGCGCTGTTTCTCAGGGTCTCATCTGGCATTTAAAGTGTTAAATATACTAAAATGATCACTTCTGAGAGTAATTCAGTGCATGGCATTTTCCAGTGATGTTGGACTTGCACATCCAAGGGTAAACATTTTGAGCTAAATTATTCAGTGATGATTTATTATTCATCTATCGTTGCTGAATACTAATGAGAGAGTGAGAAACACGGTTTGTCATTCTCTATTACAATAGAAGAGAAAGTTATTGGCAGAGTCATTGAGAAATGTCTTTCTTAGGTCACTAACCTTTGAGTATTTTGAGCTATCAAGAGAGAAGCCAATGTTTATGAAATACAATATGTACGACCAGCACAGGGAATGTGTGTCTGTATAATGGGTGTCTCTATAGTGTGTCTACAGCATGTGTGTATGTGTGTGTGACAGAGGGTGAATGTGGGGATTGAGAACACTGGAATTCGAAGAGGAGAATGACCTGTCACCAAAGAACTAATAACAGCTGAAGAAGTGACACATACACTTAAAAAAATCCATCAAAATGGAAAAGATTTAATTGTTTGCCCTGGCTGGGTGGCTCAATTGGTTGGAGCATCATCCCATGCACCAAAAGATTGCAGTTTCAATTCCTGGTCAGGATATATGCCTGAGTTTTGGGTTGGATCCCAGGTCTGGGCACATACAGGTTTGTTTCTCTCTGACATCAATGCTTTTCTCTCTCTCTCCCTTCCTCTCTAAAATCGGTGAGTATGTCCTCGGATGAGGATTAAAAAAAAAAAAAAGAAAGAATTAATTGTTTTTCTGGAATGACAGGATAATGACTATCCATTTTCCCCTTGAACCTCTTTTTCTCCCTTTATATGGCTTCTTTCTATCATTATTTAAACTTTTTCAAGTCGCTCCATTTAAAAACCCAATTTTTCTTCAACCTTATGTAACTATCGAGCTGCCACATGATGCCTCTCCTGACCTTTACAGTTTAACTTCTCAAACCAGTGTCTACCTCAGTTTCTCCAATCTTCCAATCTGGAATTATTGATGTGATGAGCATTTATACATTTATTCTCAAAGCGTCACTACCACTGACTCTCAAATCAGTGAAGCCCGACCCTTCCTGTAAACATTAGGCTCCGGTTTTCAACTCTCAAATGCCTTCACCAGAAAATCCCAAGATATTTTTTAAATTTAGCATAGCTTAAGCTGACATGATATCAGCTGTTGCACCAAACCTCCATCATCCTTTTCTTAACAATGGCATCATTATTATTTCAGGTATGTGAGGCCAGAGATTTGGAATTGTCTTCATTCCCTTCTCTTCTGTCTTCAGGTTCAATTAGTTAAGAAATCCTGCAAAGCTATGAATGCCCTACAGAGTTTCCCTGAACTGCTCCTACCTCTCCACCCCATTGCTGCCATGAACAAATTATTCCTGCCCTCATCCTTTTGCATCTAGACATGATCAGTCTTGAGACATGGCCCAACCCCTTTCTTATCTCATGATTCAATGTCAAACACATAATGTTTATTCCCTATACACCCAGTGCACACTCATGTGCCGATGTCTTTGCTTTCATCTTTTTCTTTGCCTGAAATGTTCTTCCTGAACCAAAATTCTAATAATCTCTGAAGATTTTTCTTGTTCTAACAGTATAATTGACATCTTGTCTGCTTTCCTGAACATTTTGATCTATGATTCTCTTAACGCATTTTTTCCCACTCTGCTTTGTATTAAACTTGCTTGTTAATATACCTATCTCTGCAAAAAAATTCTAAGTGGTTTAAGGGAAGTGATGGTGTTTCTTATGTTTAAATCTCCTAGAGTCTTGGAAAGTACCTTACTTATAGCAGGTATTCAAAAAGCATTGATTAGTTACACTTTTAACACCAAAATGATTTAAAAGTGAAGACAATAAGAAACATGGTTTATAATTAAAAATAGATTTTATTTGGCAAAAATAAAACATTCTAATAATGATTATAAAATAGAATTATATGCATTGACATTTATTTTTGAGTCTTAAAAACATACACAATTATCCTATGAAAGATGTAAGATTTTAAGTAAAAGTTATTTGTCTTCAAGAATCATAATCGCTGACATTTACAAAATGCTTACTATGTGCCATGGACATACGTTAAATTATTTGATCTTCAAAACCACCCCATTTAACAGATAAGGAAACTAAGATGTGGAAAAATTAATAATTTTTCTAAAGATTAATTAATTAATAATCTACTAAAGATAGTAAGCAGCAACACAAGGGTCTAAATAAAGAAAAGAATAACATTAACATGTAGAAAAATCACGTCATATTTTATTGATTTTTTTCCCACTGAATTTATTAAAGTAATTGACAACATTGTGGGAAGAAATCTACCACTGATGCCAATTCACTCAATGGATTCTTGCTCTGTTAAAATAAAAATTCCTAAATTGTGTGTGGCACCAAATGTGTATTTAAGAACTACTGCACAGTCCAATTCAAAGTAAAAGTAAATTTAAAAATTTTACAAAACATTATGATAATATAGTTGCTAAAGGAAATGTTTCATTCTGAATATAATTTTCTACTCTTTGATGAATTTCCTGGAGGTCAAAACATTATGTTTTAGGGATATTTATTTACATTTCTACCACTTCTTCTTCAGAGTCAAATGCTACTGCTGGGAAAAAATGACCCCAAGTTTTAAAGTAAAACAAGAATAATGTTAAATGATTCCTTATCTCATAAAAGCAATACTCACCACTAACTCATCTATAATTCTACATAAGTTCTATATTTGACTCAAGACACACATTTGTAGAACATTAGGCACAGCATTTTTCAAAGAAGACTCGGGGAGCTTAAACTCTTCCATTGAGCAATAATGAAGGCATGAATTGTGTCCGTGATTTTCAGCCAAGGGAATTGGAATAAAGAAAGAGTAGCTTTATCCAGTTCTGAAATACCATGGTTTTAGCTTAATTTAATATTTAAGCCCTAGGAGAGAACTGAGGGGATAAAACTGCATACACTTGCATGACATTGTAACCCTGACATAATGACTCCCATCAAGTGTGAACCCCAGACAACCTATCATCTCTCAAGGTCCTGACTCAGTTAAAAAGACAATTGGACAGAATCACAGCATCACCATGCCCAGACACTTATTTATTCTCAGCTTTCCCCCTTTGCAAATTCCATTCTTTTTCTCATTGCTCATGATTCCACCAACAAAAAACAATTCCTTGTCTGAAAGGAGAATTTTTTTTCTAGAATAAAAATGGCTGACATTTACTAAAATATAATAAATATTTATATAGGCTTCACTTTAAGTTTTTATTGCATATCTTTGTAAATAGAATAATGTATCAACAAACATTAAGCATTTTCTTTGCATGTAACACTGCCTCTCTGAGCAAGAGTCCAAAGACATCCAGGAACCAACCTACCAGAATACCCTTGAAAACAAGGGTCCTTATGACCTTGATTAAATTTAATTTTAAATCCTAGCTCTAGAAATCATCTGTGTGTGTGTGTGTGTGTGTGTGTGTGTGTCTATACCCCTCAGAAACCTGATCTTTCCCCTGAAAATCAGCAACCTTTGAGGCAGCAGAATTCAGTAGCTTGACTAATAATCACAAGGTCCAGACCTCTGAGAGGCTAAAGATAACATCTTGACCTAAGTTATGTTTCAGTTCCTGAGCTCTAGGGTGGAAAGACCCCTGGCTACTTTCTTATGACACTGGACAAAGGTATGCCAGAAAAACTTCAGAACTGTCCTCAAGACCCGAAGAAATTATTAATTACCCTTACCTCACTGCTGACCAATCAGCTTCCACTGAGCCCCTAACTGACTATGACTTGTGATTTTGCCCTCTATTATCTGTAACCTACATGGTACCCTGGGAGTTCGAGATTTTGAGCACCAGCTTCCCATTTATCTGGATGGCTCCATTCATCAATAAAATAGCCAGTGGTTTTCTACTGCAATTCTCAGTGTCTAGTGTTTGACTCTCCAAGAGCTGAGTGGACGAAACTTTTCCGTTCTGTAATATTCCTTATATTTGTACAGAGCTTTATAATTTATCAAATTCTTTCATACGTATTTAGTTTTAGCTTCATAGCAACCCTATAAGAAATAAGGCAACATTAATATCGCTTTATTTTAAAGAGATGCAGAAATTGAGGTTTAATTCACTGCTTTCCTTAGGTCTCAGAGCTGGTGAGATATAGGACTAGAATGCACATTTTCTAAGGCAAGATTCAAGGATCATTACATGTCACAAAAATAAACATGAACTCTAGAGAGGGCAGAATGAGTTTATCAAAAAACCAAGCTCAGGTCAGGGAAACATTAAGAAATAATAGAGCTCAGAACTGAGGCAAGGTCTGGTCAGAGTTGGGTGGTCATATTATTTTTAAGCTATTTGACAATGGATGTGGTATTGTGATATTGTGACTTATAATAAGAAATAGGTATTTGGTCTTTCTACCATTTCTGCCACAGAACTCCTAAAACTCTTGGAATTTCCTAAGTGATGAAAGCCATGAAAATGTCTTTTGTTATGTTGATGAGGTGACTTTTGAAAAGCACCTAGGGATGAGTTCTGGTTGCCAATGGAGCCAACCATGTAATTGGAGGGTTAAGATTTTCACTCCCACCTTCCAATCTCCAGAGAGGGTAAGAGGGACTGGAGGTAGAATCAATTACCAATGGCCAATAAGTTAATCAGGTTAATCAATAAGTTAATGAAGCTTCCATAAAAACCCAAAGGACAGAGTTTAGAGAGTTTCTGGGTTGGTGAACACGTGGAAATTTGGGGAGACTGGTGCACCAGGAGAGAACATGGAAGCTCCATGACCTTTTCCATATACCTTGCCCTATGCATCTCTTCCATCTGGTGGTTCATGAGTTATATTTTTGCATCCTCTTAAATTTACGTATCTTATCCTATGCCATAAGGCCAATGAGTATGTAGGTATAGTGTGTGGATGTATATTATTTTATATATATGTATATAAACATACTAATATGTATATTTTATACACCACATGTGAAAGGAATATTATTTAGAACTAATAATGCTTCCAGATCTTCTAAAACTAGTGGGCTTCAAGAACACATCTTTGACAAGTTTGGGAATAGTATGAAAGAAAAATTTAAAAAAACCAAAGGAAAGTCAAATTTCACTTCATAAGTCAAACCACATGCCAAAAGAGGACATGTGAAGGGAAGGCTTATGAAAGGAAAAGATGGATCTGGTATGACTAGAGAAAATAACAGAATAGGGCTAAAGTGACTGATATTAGAATGGAATTCTGGGGAAAGACAAAAGATTTCTCAGAAATGCCTCTTGGAGATCTCATGCCCTTATCCCAAGCCACTTAGCAAAATATGTCTTCCTCCTCGACCGGTGTGACTCAGTGGTTGAGCGTTGACCCATACACCAAGAGGTCCCTGGTTCAATTCCTGGTCAGGGCACATGCCCAGGTTGTGGGCCAAATCCCCAGTGGGGGGCATGCAGGAGGCGGCCAGTAGATGTTCTCTCTCATCAATGTTTCTGTCTCTCTCTCCCTCTTCCTTCCTCTCTCTCTAAAATCAATAAAGAAAAAAATGAAAAAATATATGTCTTCCAATATAAACAGAACTCTTCTCATGAAGAGTTCTGACAAATAAGCTTTTAAGACAGATATTTAAGAAAAACTGACACAAACATAAATACACTTTTGTTAAAAGGAAACTGGGAATATGATATTATGATTATTAAATTTATGTGTTTACTTGACTGGCCTAAAGGATGTTGGTAATTATTTCTGAGTGTGTCTGTGAGGGTGTTTCCAAAAAGTACTAGTATTTGAATTGGTAGACGAAGATCACTCTCACCTACCCAAGTGGGCACCATTCAATCTATTGAGGGCCTAAATAGAACAAAAGGTTCAGGAAGGGTGAATTTGTTCTCTGCTTGAGCTGCACATTCATCTTCTCTTGCCCTTGTACATCAGCATTCATGGACTTAGACTGACTTACATCACTGGCTTTCCTGTTTCTCCAGCAATTGTGGGTCTTCTCAGTCTCCATAATCACATGATCCTATTCTTATACTCTCTCCCTCTCACTTTCTCTCCATACATGCACACATAGATATCTATATATATCATAAATATATATCTGTATCTATCTGTATATCAATGTAGGTTCCTATTTGTTCTCTTTCTCTGGAGAACCCTGAATAACATAGATGTCCTAATATTTATGGCTAGTAGCAATAATTTATTGAGTATTTACTACTTACCAGGCACTTGGCTAGATAGTAGACAACTCTTTGAGCTCAATAAAATAAGCTCTATATTAAATGAGGAACTGAGGCTTAGAAAGATTAACTAACATGCCCAATATTATGTAGCTAATAAGTGTGGGAGCTAAGCTTGAACCCAGGTCTATCTGCGTTCAGAACTAACACTCGTAAGCACAATGCCATACTATCTCTGCTATACTTGCATTATGCAGGATGTAGTCTCCTGTACTTGAATGTATCTAACTCTGTTCGCCTGAATTATATAACTTTCTGGCAAAATAAAAGCTATTAGCCATTTGGACTTTGACTAAATTTCCTTAGGGTGGATGAAAGGAAATCTGGGCAATACTTCATAGACACCTATGAAACCACTGAGCTTTCTTTCTTTCTTTCTTTTTTTCTTCAGAAATTGGAAACATAAATTATTTTAGTGACTATCATTTATTTATTTATTTTTACTTTTTGTTAATTTTCACCCAAGGATATTTTTCCATTTACTTTTAGATAGAGTGAAAGGGAGGGAAGGAGAGAGGGAGGAAAAGAGAGAGAGAAACATCAATGTGAAAGGGACACATGGATTGTTTGCTTCTCACATGACCCTGACCAGGGCCAGGAATCGAACCTGCAACCCATGTACATGCCCTTGACCGGGAATTGAACTCAAGATCCTTCGGTTCCCAAGCCAATACTCTAACTGCTGAGCCAAAGTGGTCAGGGATTTAGTGCCTATTATTTAGATCCTCTGTTCAAACTTACATCCCCTCCAACCCACTCTAAACTATATTCTGAATTGTAACATTTAGTCTTTAGCTAGGCTTATGCAGGAATACACAGGTGTATATCTAAATTGAGTGCAGTTAAATATTTGATCATTCAAATATCTAGCCCTGTATACTTAAAGTAATAATAAAAAATAACTCTTTAAAATCATGGGTCCAGAAGTATGTAAGTAAAAGCTAAGTGATTCACCAGTATTTGTGAATTTTAAAATTAATTCCATTAAAGGATTCCATTTCTCAAATCACAAAACCAAGCCCTGATGCTCTGTGAATATGACACCAAAATAATAGATTCTATATCTGCAATTGACTCATTTTGCCATATCAGGGGATTAAAGTGAAGGAAAACCATCTGGCATTTATTGTAATTGTCAATCATTGAGATTATTGCTAGCTTTCCTGTATTTAACTATCTTCATTTTCCTTCTCTTTCAATGATTCTCTGAACAACCCCCAAATATACTGATTGTAAGTCTGGCTTGGAGCCTGACAACTTTTTAAAAATAGGAGGTTGAGATGATTCCCATACAGATTATCTCTGCCTCACAATTGGCAAGATAGTGCCTCATTTATTAGACTAGTTTTTCCCTTATTTTATGCTTTTGGTGAATAAAAAATAAGATTTTTATATATAAAATTATTCAACAAATATTTAGTGAAATTTTGACAATATAGAAAAATAGAAGAAAAAACAATATTTTGTTACCTATTGGTAATCTGTTAACTCCTTGGTAAATATCTTTCTGGAGCTTTCATTTATTAATATGTAATATGACTATTTCTATATTCTACATTTATAGTATATTCTATATTACACTTCGTATATTCTTTTGGGTAGTTTCCAGTTTTATGTGCTGTTTGTTTTAAAAAATATTTTATCTTTGTTTTTTAAATTGGTTAATTTCGATTGATCTGTTCAAGTTCATTAACCATTTCTTCTGCTTTTACCACTAGTGTTTATATAGAAGTTGTTGGATACAGTGTTCTTTATCCATTCCTTAGTTTGTTTTCTAATTATGTTGCTCAAATCAGAAGATTTAAACACAATATATTTTTTTTGATTATTTTTCTTTGCTTGTCTTTTTAATCACTGAGAAATTCATGCTAAACTACCCTAGTATGATTGTGGATTTGTCAATTTCTCCTGTCCTTTTATCCATTATTTGTTTTCTCTATTTAAGGCTACTGTATTTAGGTGCCTACAAATTATAAATTGTGATATCTTATTGAAATTAAACTTCAGTCTGATCATTATTAATTGATCCTCTATCTCTGCTAATGCTTTGTTTTTCATTATATTTCATCTGATATTAATATACATAAATCAGCTATATTTTGTTTGTATTTGCACAGATCTTTTTCATTTTTTTAAATTCAGTGTTTCTCTAGCCTAATATTTTATATGTATCTTGTCTAGATAACATTATTAGCTTGAATCATATGAAATTACAATTCCTGTGGTCCAAACCTATCAACTATTGGCAATTTTATATGATTTAAGCTGTTATTTATTTTTTACTATATAATTAGAAAATAAATTTCTTTTAAGTGGAACATTCGGTTCTCTATCATTTAATGTAGTGTACATCATGTTGCTTTAAGTCTACTTGTTTTGTGATTTGATCTATTTCTTTTTGTTTTTCTTTTTTCTCGCCTTTTCTTTGTTTTAAATAAATGTTTAATATTTAAAATTTCTTCTCTCTCTCTTTTGAAGTTATATAATCTATGTAACTCCTGTTCTTTTAGTTCATAGTCTAGAAATTTATATATACATTTTTAACTTATAAAGTTTAATGTTTCTTTAATATGTTTTTATAGTTTTTGGGTTTTTTTAAGAGAGAGAGAAACATTGATGTAAGAGAGAAACCTTGATTGGCTGCCTCCTGAATACCCCACACTGGGGATCGAGCTCACAACCTAGGCATGTGCCCTAACGGAATCGAACAGGGACCTCCCAGTCCATGGGACAATGATCAATCCACTGAGCCACACTGGCTGGGCTAAAGTTTAATGTTAATCAATATTTTTGCCTTACTCTTGGACAATTCCTTATGAGTTCCCTTTTACAGACCTTTCAACTTATCATTTTTATTCAGTTATTTATTTTTCTCTATAATATTTATTCTCAGTATGGAATTCAAATTTGGAAATTCTTTTGTGTCAGCACATTGAATTTTTTATTCTATTACCTTCTGGCTTTCTGTTTTGGAAAAAGTATTGAAAATTGATTCTGTAAATGCTTACTATCTTGTTAATGTTTTCATACATTTAAAGTGTTTAATTTTTTTTTTTTTTTTTTTTTTGGTCCATAGATTTCCCTAGTGGGAGGGTTGTTTATAATTCCTAGAACACCATTACTGAAGATAGCAATCTGTGCCTTTAACTTTTTATTGTATTTATATACTACATTTAAACATTTACATAGAAATTATTCTTGTTATTTATATATATATAAATATATACCAAATATATATTTGGTATATTTGGTGTATATATATATATATTTGGTATATATATATATTTATATATATAAAAAATACCAAAACTTCCTATTATATACATTTTAGTGGCTGAATTCTATTATATATATATATATATATATATATATATATATATATATATATATATTTGACACATTTATTAATCTGTGACTTGTTTCTTGTCATAATTTTTTCTTAAAACAAATAAATACAGGATATCTTGTAGGTAAATCTCAAAGTTCATGCTTACTTATTTCTTTGAGGCATATTTCTAGAATTTGATTGATTATGCCAAAGGATTAGCACCATTTTAAAGTTTTTGGTATACATTGTTCAAATCTACTAATTTATATTCCCAACAATGTGCAAATTTCCCTAAATTTTCTGCAATATTGAATTTTGTAAATGTGCTTTACTTGTAGTAGCTTTTATAATTTTTGTAGTTTGCATTTTTTACAGAGAGAGAAAATATATTCTGGATAAAATTAATAATTATTTTTTGAAAGAGTGAAAATGTACATAAGTGTTTGCTTTAGGCCAAATTGTAAGTTAGAAATTTCCATGTTGGTCCAAATTATTTTATTGTGCTGGAATATTATTATACAGAATGCTACTTGAAATAACAGGAAATTAAATAGATAAGAAAATACAAAGAGCTTGCTGGTTTATTTGTTTAAGTAGCATTTGTTATAATGAAAATAAAATAATCCTTTTTCAAAGAGATTCTTTCTGGAGGTATACTGAAGCTTATATGCTTCTGTCCTTGAAGAAAATTCTTATAAATGATAGTGCGCCTACTGTGCCACACACTTTGAATGACTTTTCTTCCCTCATTATGAAGAAATATGCCTTGTATATATATCTGTTGCCATGATCCATGAGATTTAGTACAACATTGCCCAAACACAAACTCCAGTCATTACTTGAATATTTTAAAAACATTTAAGCAATCCAGTATGTAGTTTATGGTAATGCTATTTAGAATCCTGTCTCTTTTTAATACTTTGAAATGCCTAGAGTCCTCTCACATTCTTAGCACACAAAAAACTCTCACTTTTTCTTTCCTATGATCACATTCCTAGATCATTCCTCTCCTCTTTGCCAGAGCCTCTCACATTCTGTGCTTCCAGCACATCACATTTCAATTTACCTGCACATCTTTCTAAGGGAAAGCAACTAGTCATCTCTATCACAGCTTCACTCAACACAATGCATTTGCACTCTTCTTCAGTTTTTAGAGGGCAGAAGAGGGATACAAGATAAGTTGGCAATACCCATATGTTCTTTCCAGATGGAGGGAAAAGGAAAGGTTGTGAACTACTTTCCCTCCAAAACACACACAGACCACCACCACCACCACTACCACCACCACCTTTGCCCAGTCATATATATAAAAGGAGAAACACCTTATCAGGTCTTTTCAAGATCCCGAAATTTAATGACTTCGTAACTGTAATCTTGTTTTAAGAAAAAAGTAATGTATAAAAAATACACTTATTCAAAATAAAATTATATATTATTTTTCATCTTATACAAAGTTACTTCATATAGTTCCTTTAAGTAGGTAGCTTTCTGGTACAATTATAATGCAATTCCACTGACAATAAATATATTAGTGATTTTAGAAACACTGGTAATAACAAAGTTGAGTTGTAACTCAAAAAGATTAATTTATAAATATATATATTCATATATGTATTATATAATACATATGTATATAATACATATATAATAATATATGTATTAAAAATACAAATCATATGGTATTTGTATTTTTCTGTCTGGCTTTTTTTACCTAGCATAATACTTTCCAGGTCCATCCATGCTGTCTCAAATGGTAAAGTTTCATTCTTTTTTATGACCTAGTAATATCCCCTTGTATTAATATATATGTACCACCCCTTTTTTATCCGCTCATCTATTTACTTGGACACTTGGGATGTTTCTATATCTTGGATATTTTAAATAATGGTGTAATGAACATAGGAGTGCATGTATCCTTTTGAATTAGTGTTTTGGGTTTCTTCAGAATCGCTGGGTCATAAGGCAGTTCCATATATTAATTGACCATATAGGTGTGGGTTTATTTTTCAGCTCTCTATTCTGTTACACTGATATATGTGTCTGTTTATATAACAGTACCATGCTGTTTTGATTACTATGGCCTTGTAGTATACTTTGATATCAGGTAGTGTGATACTACCAATTTTGTTTTTCTTTCTCAAAGTTGCTGTAGATATTCAGGGTTATTTTTGATTCCATATAAATTTTTGGATTATTTGTTCTAGTTCTATGAAATATGCCATTGGTATTTTTATAGGAATTGTGTTAAATCTATAGATTGCTTTAGGTAATATGGACATTTTAATGATGGAAATTACTCCCATCCATGAGCATGGTATATACTTCCATTTATTTGTATCTTCTTTAATTTCTTTCTTCAGTGTTTTGTAATTATGTAAGTACAGATCTTTTACCTCCTTGGTTAAATTTATTTCTAGTTTTTATTTTTTATTTTGTTCAACTGTAAATGGGATTGTTTTATTGCTTTCTCTTTCTGATAGTTCATTACTGATGTATAAAAATGCAACTGATTTATGAATATTTATTTTGTATTCTGCTACTTTACTGAATTCATTTATCAGTTCTAGTAGTTTTCTGGTGCAGTCTTTAGGGTTCTCTGCAAATAATGACAGTTTTACTTCTTCCTTTCCAATTTGAATGCCTTTTATTTCTTCTTCTTGTTTGATCGCTGTGGCTAGTATTTCCAATACTATGTTAAATAGAGTAGTGATAGTGGACACCCCAGTGTTGTTCCTGAGTTTAAGGGAAATACTTGTAGCTTTTGCCCACTGAGTATGATGTTGGCTGTGGGTTTGTCATATATGGCCTTTTATGTTGAGGTATGTTCTCTTTATTCCCACTTTGTTAAGGGTTTTCATCATAAATGTATGCTGGATTTTGTCAGATGCTTTTCCTTCATTTATTAATGTGACCATAAGATTTTTATTCTTCATTTTGTTTACAATGTATGTCATGTTAATTGATTTGTAAATATTAAAGCAAACTTGCATCCTAGGAATAAATCCCACTTGATCATTGTGTATGATCTTTTTAACGTATTGATGGATTTGGTTTGCCAATATTTTGTTGAAGATTTTTGCATCTATGTTCCTCAGGGATAGTGGCCTATAATTTTCTTCCTTGGTAGTATCTTTATCTGGTTTTGGAATTAGAATAATGTTGGCCCTGTTAAATTAGCTTGGAAGTTTTCCCTTCTCTTGAACTTTTTGGAATAGTTTGAGAAGGATAGGTGTTAGTAATTCTTTCTATGTTCAGTAGATTTCATCTGTGAAGCTACAGGGTCCACGGATTTTGTTTGTTGGGAGGTTTTTTTTGTTTTGTTTTTTATTGCTGCTTTGTTTTTTTTTTATTGTAATAGTCTATTTAGATTTTTTGTTTCATCTTGATTCAATCTTGAAAGATTGTATGTTTCTAGAAATTTATCCATTTCTTCCAGATTGTCCAATTTGTTTTCTGAATTAAAATTCATTCAAATATTAATTACAAATTTACCATTTGTAATTTAGTTTGTAAAATTTAACATTTTGAGTACTAATATAATTGCTGTAATTTCACTTATTAATACTGTCATTTTAAGAACATTCTATACTGGATAGTTTTGATACATTTTTACTGTAAGGTATAAACTGAATATCTATAATGATGCTGATGTTGCCATATCTATCCATTTTACACTCTGTAGTAATACAATTTAGCAGCACAATATGTTTTAAAAATTAATCGCCAGGGACATAATTTTATATATAAAGGAAGGAAGAAAATATCAAAACAATCCAGTGAAGGACATTAAAAAGAGCTATTTATATTTTCTCCACACAAAGAAGAATGTTTTCATGGTTGCAGGATATTTCTCATATATCATAATAAGAATTAAAGTGATTTGTACTTATATAACACTTTACAGTACATCAAGTAGATGTTAAATGAATATTTGTTGAATATAAGTTGTGTAGGTGATTCCTTTATCTCACTGAGTCTTCATGTCAACTTCATAAAGTAGGCATGTATATTCTTATTTTGCAAACGAGCTTATGTATGTCAGAGCTGATATTTTAATTAAAATCATTGTGGTGTTACCTCAAAAAATTAAAAATTGAATTGCCATTTGACCCAGTGATCCCACTTCTAGGAATATACCCTAAGAAGCCTGAAACACCAATCAGAAAAAATACATGTACCCCCATGTTCATAGCAGCACTATTTACAATAGCTAAGATCTGGAAACAGCCCAAGTGTCCATCAGTGGATGAATGGATAAAATAGCTGTGGTACATATACACAATGGAGTACTATGCAGCTGTAAGAAAGAAAGATCTCTTATCCTTTGAGACGACATGGAGGGACCTCGAGAGTATTATCCTAAGCGAAACAAGCCAAGCAGAGAAAGACAAATATCACATGATCTCACTTATTTGTGGAATATAATGAACATAACAGTCTGAGGAACAGGGTAGACCCAGAGATGTGGAAGTAGGGTATAAACTGACACCCCTCAGAAGAGGGGGTGGGGGGGAGGGAAGAGATAAACCACAGAACTTATGCACATGTATGTATAAGTGATGGACATGGACAACAAAGCTGGGGACAGGGTGGGGGGATGGGGAGGAGGGTGTCAATGGGGAAAAAAGGAGAAACATCTGTAACAAAAATAAATTAATAATAAAAAAAATAAAAAATAAAAAAAATTAAAAAAAAATAATAAAATCATTGTATTCCAAAGTTCTCTTTCTCTGAATCTGCATATGCATATTTCGTAAAATAATATGTAAATCACATTTCACCTTTAAAAATGTATAGTATGAAGATGTTAAGATTGTGTTTATTATTCATTTCAGTCATAGTCATGACAAGATACACATGGCATATTCTATCAAGTCATTGAGGAGAGTTTAATTTAAAAAAAAAACAAAAACAATGTATAAGGATGTGGATAGAATGAACAGCAGCCAACAGGTGATTATTATGTATTTAGGGAGCTAGCCACAGTGAGTGGGAACTACTTCTATCTCTTACCTGAAGGGCTAAAAGAAAAAGAGGTGATTCCATCTTTTCAGCCATCACAAGCAAAGTGAAAAGAATCCTTCTGAATTTTAGGTTACTGCAATAGATCAAGATTGCATATAACATTCCTTTGGGGATTTATGTGCCTACCTGGTTTAAAAAAAAAAAAAGTTGAATTGGAGAAATTTAGCAGTACTAGGGCTCTATTGGAACTACTTTTACTATATGCCCAGATAGAAATTGCCGGGAGTTTATCCATGTTTGAGTTGTCATATTAATATCATGAACAAGAGGACCACCACAACAAGAGAATATGGGAGGTACTCTAGAGTGGGAACCTGAGGGGAACTCTTTAAAAATTCATACTTGCATATCAGGTAAGAGAGCCAGCCTTGGAATCCAAGTGCAAACATTTGGCTTTTCTCATATTTGTCTTTCCTAGCTCCACTGTAGAAGGAGAAAGGTAAACCCAGAAAAGCAGGGGACAGAATTAGAAAAGGAGAAGAAATGAAAGAACAGGACTTACACACATACCTCCACAGTGCAATTTTCTTAGAACATTAAATAAACACACAAAATAAAGAGAGGTACTGTGCTAATTTGGCAAATAGCTTAACTCTGGTCATTCTAGATTTTTTAATGTCAAGGAATGGATGGAAAGTTCCAAAAACAATCTATGAGAATGTTAAGAGTACTAGAAAGAGTGATTTAACACAGCAGGACTGAAAATAGCAATTGGAGAAAAATAAAATAATTTCATGTTTCTACCACATCAGGATGAAACTATTTAGTAAACCAGTAACATATATAAGCATTAAGCACCATCACATATGTATTTGACAACAGCACTGCAAAGACTTAACTGCAAATAACTTTCAGCCTTATTAGCTTTATATTACCAATAATCTTGGTTAAGAAAACTGACCACAAATTGTCAGTTTAGTAGGAACTCATGTTTTACCATATATTACAAAAATGTATTTAATTATAATTTACTATGTATGTGCTATCAAATACATATAGACTCTTATTTTTTTTAAACATAAGTCCATTTTTTAAACTTCCTTTGTGAATATCAAATTCACAGAGCCTGGAGTTTAAGTCCCAATTTCCTTTCAACTTCAATTTCTGACTTGTTTTCATATCTCTCTCTTATATATTTTGAGTGAACATTAAGATTAAATTCTTTACTATTTTCCATTTCCAATCCTTTGAAAACTAAGCAAGAGAACATAAATATATCTACCAGCCTCTGAATCAAGTCACTAAGAATAACCCAACAAAAACTTTAAAAAATGACTCATCTTCCCTAAAGGTAAAAATATATCTAATTCTTCCATTTGGGAATTAGATTAAACTGCTTATCTTCAGCATCTGAGGAGCAAAATCATCTTATTCTCCACTGCATAGCTTTCAGTAGCAATATTGTAAGAATCAAGTCTGTATATCACTATACAGCATCCTTATATTAAGATATGTATTAATCTTTTTAAAACATTAATAGTACAGTGTCCACCTCATATTTTTAGGGGAAAATATTAAAAACTTTGCTGTTTTAAAAATTATTTTGCCCATCCTCTGTTCCCGGATGAATGAATTTTCCCTCTGTGCTTTCACAACTGTTACTTTGTTTTCTGTCTCCTTGAACACAATTGACCCTCTTGGTCACCATTTCCTTGAAATCTTCCTTCTCCTCTTAAAAAATGATATTCCTCCTTTCTCAGCTACATGTTTACTCTTTCCCATCTCCTCCCTGCTTCTTGACCCATACTGTGAAGTCAATCAAAGCTTTGATATTTCTCCTCTTTCTGCATATTCTCTATACTTGCCCATTCTTGCAGTTTCAGCAATCACACATATTGGTAATTCCCAAAGCTTACAACTTATATCTTAGCATTTCATCCTTTTCCATCATCTATGTCAGAAGGTATGTCTCATGGGACCTGTGACATCTGAAATGTAATTAAGTCTTAAACACAGCCAAAGGACCTTATTCTTGAACTGACACCCTAAATCTACCTACCCCTAGTCAATTAAATGTTGTTCTTGCCCCACCTTGTGTGGTATTTTCCTCTTCCATTCTCTAGAAACCTCCCAAGAGCAGACGTTCATATCCTTATTAGGATTACTGTGAAGCCTTCAGCTATATGCTGAGTCTCTAGCCTCTCAGCCTTTCATTCTATTCTGCACACAACTGGCAGAATTATCTTTCTCAAACACTACTTTCATCATGCCAGTCACTTAGAATCACTTTTTCTTGCCTAGGACATCTCCTCTAAATTCCTTAGTCTGGCATTGAAAACCCTTCATCAACAGGGTCTACAATCCCATATTTTCTGACCAAACATGTCATTACTCTTCAACATACCATTGTTATAGTTTCATCAAGTAAACCATTACATCTCACATATATCTTAATTATCCCCTTTATATGTTTTTTTCCACAACTTCAAACCCCCTTCTTTGTCCTTTTTACTGGCCCATGCTTATTACCACCCAAACTGACTATTTTTGGTCATATCATTACTGCAGGGTTGTCAGTCCTGGGACTATAAAATTTCCTCTACTTCTCATCTATCCTATTTTTAGATTTTTCCTGATGGTACCATGCTTAGCAGTAATCAGAGATAACATATATATTGCTGAAAATTTCAGATCATTATTCAAATAAATTATTAACCTAAATAAAAAAACTACATATAATTTAAGATGAATGGACTAACCCTTAAAATGCCTAATTTATTCATGTATTCAACAAATATTTACTGAGCATCTACCACATGTCGGCAACTATGCTAGAAGCTAGGGATAAAAAGATATATTTTAAAAATCCTCCCCAAACAAAAATATACTCAATAGCTTGAAAAGTCCTAAAAAATTATTTTACTATCTGTAAACAGGTATAGGTACTAGTTAGTTTTGAGGTTTGATTACCATTGGGATATTTAAATATATGTGTTTTATATCTAGGAGACATTATCTGACAGTTAAATAATTCATTTGGTCAACAAATATTTGTTGAGTACCTGCTAGATGCAGAATGCATGAATGAATGAACTCCAAAATGAGGGGAATTGTTTTGTTATCTTATTGTATCCTCTGTCAGAAGAAATACATTTTACATTATTAAAAATGTTGACAAAATACATAAGAACATGGGGTGTTTGCTTCAGTAGCATTAAAAATTACTCTTCATGTTTAATAGATTTTACTAAAATAAAACTCTAAACACCATCTTGTAATAACATCAAAAATCTAAATATCAACTGTTATATCTTCAAAGACAGACCAGAACCTTGTGTACTCTCCACTCTCATATCATAAAATTCTCTGGAAACACCTAAGTGTGGTTTTATTACTTCTAAAAAAAAATAATATATTAAGCTGACAGCAAGAATGAAGTATTTGTTTTATACTGTTGAGCTATTTACATAATTAAAATTCCAACTAATTGTCATGGAAAGAAATGCTTTGAGTACTAAAAAATATTCTTAAAAATAAAATGTATTACAATTCTTCAGTGAATACAAAGTAATTTATATTTTATTACAAATTAATTACTCTTTTAACTTTTTGGACTCTTCATAGTTTCTTGATACAGATTTCTGGGTTTCCCTTACATTATTCCCTGTATTAGTTTTGCCATGTGGTCTCCCAGCAGCAAGAAACACGGAGAAAGCCAGTGATCTGTGAACTCCACATTGACCCCCACTGGCTTCGGTCATACATCTAGCCACTGCCAGTTAGTGTGGTGTCTCATTTCTCTTACACAATATATGTGATGACCAGGTTTAAAAAAAACTCTTTTAATAGTTATGTATTGTAAGAAGATTAAATAACAGCATGTGTGCAATCAAAACTGTTAGAAGGCAGTTTCATGTTGGAGAACCTCTCCTCTGTTAGTGACCTTGTTTTTGAGATGAGTCTTTCTAAAGCATTCACTATGACATGAGTAGCAAATATGACAGGTGTTTCATAAACCATCTGTTCACAGGATATGTACTTCCACAGTGTCAAACAAAAGTACAAATACCTGTTTGAAATTGTGAACAAACCACGAAATCCAAGTTCAGTATAGATTTTGGGGGGCCTGAAGCTCACATAATATTAGGAGACCCTCCATAAAGAAATATAGAAATGCAAATAATATTAGGTACAAAAGTATTTAGAATGAGAAAATAAACCACCAAAAATTTCTGCAGATTCTGGTCCTTTTCTTTGGAGATCTCTTGGGCCAATTACCAAAAATGCCAACAAAGGAATGCTTCATGTTGTCAATCTTGCTTCTCCCCTCTACCTAAAACTCACAATAACGCCCAGAAATTCTCAGCATGCACTGGGTAAGACACCCTGAAGTTTCAGTTCATAAGTTGCACAGTAAATTTACTTCTGCATAGTTAAAACAAATAAAACCTTGATACTCTATTATCTTTTCAAAGAACCAGCTCTTAGTTTCTTGATCTTTTATATGTGTGTGTGTGTGTGTGTGTGTGCTTTAGTCTCTACTTTGTTTATTTCACTCTAATCTCCCCCCCTCCTTTTATTCTACTCTGATTTTGTTTGTTCTTCTTTTCCTGGTTCCTTTAGGTAAAGTTACAATGTTTATTTGGGATGTTTTTGTTTCTTGAGGTACGCCTATATTGCTATGAACTTGTCTCTTAGGACCATGATAATATTCTAGTTGGTGTCTTCTGTTCTCCTCTTGACCTTCTTCTATTACACTTCTGGCCTTTTCTGATTTTTCTATGATGTGAGCATCATCTGTATTAAACAAACCAATACTTAGGATTTAGACCATGGTATCCAAGAACTGTTGGTGACACGACTCCACAAAGTTGGCACCACTCTTTCTTATTCCCCATCACACAAAGAAGGTTGACATTACAAGTATACAGCCTACATTTTTGCTCCTCTGGATTGAATCTGCATTTTCCAGACTAACATCCAAACATTTCAGCTGACTTTATTTTTTTGAGCTTCTCCATGTTGACCATCAACATGCATTAAAGGCTACATCCCCTTCTGACTAGGCAAGCAGAGGGTGCTGTTATTGGACAGGTCCTTTGGTTTCCAGGAGCATATGTGGCACAGCAGTCAAACCAAGACATCCATTGAAGCAAAAAAAAAAAAAGAAAAGAAAAGAAAGAAAACTTCCCCAAAGTTATGTCTGATAGTAAAGCAAAACATAACAAAACTTTCCTACATCTTTTGTCTCGAGAACCATAGGGTAGTTTATAAATTATTCCATTTTCACAAAAAACCACATTGTCTTTCACTTACATCTACAAATTTACAAATGGTTTATACCAAATGCTTTTTTTTTCTGTCATAAATAGCACACCTAAACACCCTATTCATTGGGGGTGATCTTGAGTCTTCAGTAAGCTACAAAGAATAATTCCAGGCTGCTATTCTTATAAGAATAATGAAAATAAATTTTGCTTCAATATTTCATATCACGCTTCTAGAAACACTAGGTGGGGCAGAGCCTGAGACTGGGAGTTTGATCCTATGGGTCTATTTTTGGTTCCTGAAGGTGCCTTTGGCAGTTCACTTTAGACAACTTTGTTGAAGCTCACTAAGAAACTGCTGGGTATTGTTATGATTTACATAAATGGTTGCTGATCTGTTTTTTCTTTCAAGTAAAATTTTAGTTTGCCTCAATTTTAACAATAGGAAAGCAAATTTAAAATAATACCCAGCTGTCTTTGTTAGAGGCCAAGCTGTAGAGCTTGCAGCACTGTCAAGGAAATTGTTTAATGAGTAAAAGATAAATTTATCCTATGCAACTATATTGCTAATTACTTGGCAACTAAATTTGCTGGGGAAACTAGGCTCCCAAGAGAATAATGCTTATTTTGGCAGTTCCATTCTGGTATGTTTCTGAATAAATCAACCAGTATCTGTTAGATAGTAGCAACTTATACGTAATGATTGATAATACATCTGTTATTATTATTTTACTTGTACCACTTTTTAAATAGATCTCCTAAATATAAAACTGTCATTCTTAATAGTGTGTATAGGATACAAATAACAAATACCTTCTAAATATATATTGCTATTGGATATCTTAGAACATTTTTTTCAAGATGAGCATTTTGAGATTCTACTTTATTAATATGTGGATATGGAAAGTTCATTAATAAATATGCCCTTTGAGAAAATATCCCAGTGGTATTCATTTTGGGAACTAACCCTTAGATCAGTGATCTTCCAAGTAGGATCCAAGGACTGAAATAGAAACCTCTTAATTGAACTATTACGGTTCATTAATATTTGTCATTCATAACCAAAATTACTCTGTTAGAAGAGTTTTCTAAAGACTTTAATGCAGCATTCTGTAAAGAAACCTGGCTGTCTGTCATGCTGTGCTTGACAATGTTTTACAGCATTGTCCTACCGGGCACATTCCTTCAGATAGTTGAGATTCCTGAAATTCTCTAGTAGACTCATACAACTATTATTAGTGTATTATCAGTGTCATTTTTAGTAAATTACAGCATTTACTTGCTGCTGTTCTTTATTTATCTTTAAATCTGTTATTGTTTATTTTAATTCATCATTATCAATTTTGGGGGGTGTTTTTCTTTTATACCTTGTATTGATGCAGATTTTCATAAATATATGAAAAATGTCTAAATATTAATAGTCATCAGAAAGTGCAAATACAAATAAAAATGGGGTAACAGCCCACTAATATGGCTAAAATATAAAGAATATATATATACACACACACACCCCATTAAGTTCAGGGCATTCTTACCATAGTAAGGGAAAGCACAATCTTGAGAGAGTTTTAGTGGCATCAGAAGGGAAATGGCAAAATATTGGTATCTGTGAGGATCAGGAGTCTGGTTTAAGGTGAATATTCAGTGCAGGGGCTTGACTGGGATTTGTACAGATTATTATAATCTAGCACTGGTGAACACAACAAGATAAGGATTTTGAAGCATGAGTTTTAAAGAGTTTAGAGATATAAACAATTGTTTGATGTTATCTGTTGAATGGTTGAACAGTTTGGTGTTTATTTAAATGACTTTTTTAGGAAGTCCCTGGAGGAAACTATATAATTATTATCATCTTTTATTTTTCTAGACAAGGGTTTCCTAGAATAGTATTGATAAAGAACAATAAATTCATGTTAATGAAGACAGCTAAATACTAGTCATATGTATATAGACCATAAGCAGAATGCATGTAGATCAGAGATTTTCAACCTTTTTCATCTCATGGCACACATAAACTACTAAAATTCTGAGGCACACAGAATGTTATATTATATGTTATAATTTAAAAATTATATTTCTTTTGCCAATCTCAAAAAAATAGGTATACTTTTTATTCATTCACACGAGATGGCAACTGTTGTTGGCTGTTGTCATTTTTTATTTGACAATCTAAGGGAAAATAGGTCAGTGCCCATGACTGAATAGGCAGGTATTAGAAGTTTTAAAAATGGTATAGATCTCCGGGTCAGTGTGGATCAGTTGGTTAAGCATCTTCCCATGTACCAGGAGGTCGCAGGTTTGATTCCTGGTCAGGGCACATGCCTGGGTTGTGGGCCTGATCCCCAGTGCGGGGCATGCAGGAGGCAGCCAATCAATATTTCTATCCCTCTCTCCCTCTCCCTTCCTTTCTCTGAAATCAATAAAAACATACATATTTTTTAAGAAAATGGTGTAGGTTGTTTCAGATCTCACTGTCCTTTCCTGTGGTCATTCATTAGCCTGGGCTGCAAGTGGGTCTGCTAACATTTGGGGATATGGGCAGTCCAAATTGTCATCACATGAAGTTGTCATGATAATGCAACACATTTCCAGAGATGGTTGTTTCAACCTCCACAAGTGTCAGATTTTCCTGTTCTTTTTGCTGGATGATCATTAGTTGGCTCGATTAATGGCACAGTGGCTGCTCAGCAATATTAAAAAACATGGAGATCACACATGAGAACACTACAACCAGGCAAATACTAAGAGAAGAATTATGATTAGAGTTTGTAATTTACTTGTCATCCAGGAGTCAGGGTGCCCAAATTAGATAGAGAATATAGATCTCATCTTCAAATCAAAGAGCCAACATAGAGGTTATTAACCAAAATGATAAATTTATGGTTTGTTCCCTTCTAAATCTTTTTCATGATATTAAAAATACCAAAGAGATTTGCAAGAATGTAAGCACAAGTCTGGGGTGGTATATAACTGTAGTTTTAATTTGCATTTCCCTAATAGCCAGTGAAGTTAAGCATCTTTTTATATTTCTGTTGGTCATTTGTATGTCTTCTTGGGAGAAGTGTCTGTTCAGGTCTTTCACCCATATTTTTAAAAAAGTAATTACTTAATTATTTTATTACAGGTGCCCCTCCCATTGAAACCCTCCTCCTCTATTTTTAAGTTGGGTTGTTTGTTTGTTTGGTGTTGAGTTGTATGAGTTCTTTATATATTTGGGATATTAACCCCTTGTTGGAGCTGTTGTTTGCAAATATCATCTCCCATTTGGTTGGGTGCCTTTTTGTTTTGTTGTTGGTTTCTTTTGTGGTGCAGAAGCTTTCTAGTTTGATGTTGTCCTATTAATTAATTTTTGCTTTTACTTTCCTTGCTTTTGGGGTCAAATTTATAACATGATCTCTACAACCAAGATCCGTAAGTTTAGAGATCTATTTTTTCTTCTATGTAATTTATTGTTTCAGATCATATATTTAGGTCTTTGATCCATTTCTAATTGGTTTTTGTACATGGGGACACTGTAATCTAGTTTCATTATTTTGCATGTGGCTTTCCAATTTTCCCAGCACAATTTATTAAAGAGGATTTCTTTTCTCCATTGTGTGTTTTTGGCTCCTTTGTCAAAAGTTATTTGCCCATATACATGAGGTTTTATTTCAGGTATTTCAATTATGTTTCATTGGTCTGTGTGTCTGTTTTTCTACCAATACCATACTGTTCTGATTATCATAGCTGTGTAGTATAATTTTAAGTCAGGTAGTGTGATACCTCCAGCTTTGTTCTTTTTTTCTCAAAATTGCGTTGATTATTTGGGGTCTTTTGTGGTTTCATACATATCTGATGATTTTTTGTTCTATTTCTTTAAAAAAATGATATTGGGATTTTGATGGGGATGCATTAAATCTGTATATTGCTTTGGGTAATATGGTCATCTTAACTATGTTGAATCTTCTAATCCATGAACACGGAATATCTTTCCATTTCATTGTGTCTTTTAATCCCTTTTAATAATGCTTTGCAGACTTCATTATATAGGTCCTTCAAATGCTTTGTTCAGTTTATTCTTAGGTATTTTATTCTTTTATTGCAATTATAAAAAGGAATGTTTTTGTTTTTTCATTTTTTTGACATTTTATTGTTAGTGTACAGGAAAGCAGTGAATTTTTATACATTGATTTTTATATCCTTCAAGTTTGCTCTATTTGTTTATTATTTTTAATAGTTTTTTTGGTGGAGAGTTTAGGATTTTCTATATACAGAATCATGTCTCTTGCAAAAAGTGATACTTTTACTTCTTCATTCTCAATTTGGATGCTTTTATTTCTTTCTCTTGCCTGATTGCTCTGGATAGAATTTCATCTCACACCTGCTAAAATGGCTATTATCAATAAAACAAATAATAACAAATGTTTGGAGATGTGTGAAGAAATAGGAACCCTCATTCACTGCCATTTGGAATGTAAACTGGTATAACCACTATGGAAAATAATATTCAAGTTCCTCAAAATATTAAGAATAGAGTTACCATATGACCCAGCAATCCCTCTTCTTTTTATCTACCCCCCAAAACTGGAAAACATTTATTCTCAAAGATATATGAATCCCTATGTTCATTGCCACATTAGTCACAGTAGCCAAGATATAGAGATAACCAGTGTCCTTTGACAGAGGATTGGATAAAAATGATGTGGTACATATATACTATGGAATACTACCCAGCCATAAAAAGATGAAATACTGCCATTTGCAACAACATGGATGGACCTTGAAAATATTATGTTAGTGAAATAAGTCCGTCAGAAAAAGCAAAGCATCACATAATTTCACTCAGAAGTGGGATATGAAACTGAAACTCAGACACAGACAATAGTATGGTGGTTACCAGAAGGAAGGAGATGGGGGGTAGTTAAGGTAAAGGAGGCCAAATATATGGTGATGGAAGATGATTTGACTTTGGGTGGTGGGCACAGAATGCAATATAGAGATCATGTATCAGAAATGTACACTTGCAACCCATATGATCTTATTAACAAATGGCACTCCAATAAATGTAATAAAAAAAAAAAAGAATGCAAGCACAAGAGTCATGACCTAAAACAGCACATACTTCCTAAGAGGCCAATATTTCATATATATATATATATTTTTTTTTCCTTTATTGGTTTTGGAGAGAGAGAGAGACACATCGATGAGAGAGAACATCGATTGGCTGCCTTCTGCATGTCCACCGCTGGGGATCAGGCCCACAACCTGGGCATGTGCCCTGACTGGGAATCAAACTGGTGAACTCTTGGTACATGGGTTGATGCTCAACCACTGAGCCACACCAGCCAAGCAAGGCCAATATTATATTTAAAGAAGCTCTATTCTGACCAAAAACCTGTCAAATTTCATGCATTTCTCAAGTGACACTTCTCTTGGTGGCATTCTCTAGCTCTTTTGCTAGTCTGTGAACCATGGCGTATAGGATTATTTCTACTCACCAGTTCTATTTTAAAGCACATGGAGAACTTCTTCTAAAAGGGAAAATGGGTGGACCAAAATGGTCCTTGAGTATTTGATGCAGAGACTATCCTGAAGATAGGAATCAGATTACCAATATAACAGATCCCTGTCCAGTTGGCAGGTAGAAATCAGTAGTCCTTTATATACAAATCCAATACCACTCATTGGGAGCCAGTCAATGATCTGTTTTTGGACAATCTATCCTAATGGATTGTCAAATAGTGTTAAGTTTGGCACTGTTTCTCAAGAATGGTCCAGTACCAGGCAATGAAGTTTTCAGTGTCAAGATATTTAAATAGATCTAAGGCAAAAGAAAAATAGTGTCTCTCTTTGAAAGTTAGTTGTCCTTCAGTATATACCATCTTTACCCTGGTCCTCTTTACAGTTCTATTTTTGTGTCAGTTCAGTTTCAAAAGTGGAGCCCAACAAAAGATCACTTAATGTTGTTTTAGTGAAGACAGGAACCTCTTTTCTAAGTACAAGGTGATATGGGGTTTCAGATTTCTCACTGTCTGGTCTGTTGTGGGGTTTTCTACCTACAATGCTAGGTAACAGTCAAATGCAATTATCCAGAAAACCAGTGGATTTATTATAAGGAACTGGTTTCAAGTTTAGCTGGGTAGCTCCCAATGGAATATGTGCTTTCCATTGCTTTACTTTACTAGTAAATTGCAGGCATGTATGAGTCTTATATAATGGAATGACTAAGAAGGCAAACACTAAATTTAGAAATACGATTCTTAAAATAACATAGCTGAAGATAGCCTTAATATAGTGAGAAAGAAAACAAATATCTAAAAAAGAACAAAATATCACAGATAAAACATTGCAATCTATAGCCTTATTCTGTGTATCCTGAGTGGAAATTATCTATATATCACCTTGTCATCTACTCTGCCTGAAGACCTTGAGTTGAAACTACCCCCTTCAGAAGATTGTCTGCTTCTGGAGAGATCCAAAGAATCATTTTGAGATCTCTGCTAAGGACCATCTTTCAGTGATTAAAAAATATTTTGCGCCTCTTTATTTGAGAGACATAAATTCAAGGAGCAACCGTTTGGAATTTTACTATTGTTCTAGTTATGAACAGTACCTGATGGACTCCTTCTAGAACTAGTCTTAGGTTTTAGGTCATTCAATGGTTGCTTAGAAAGAATATGAATAAAGTCTGCACAAACCTCTTGATAATAATACTGTGTACTCCTTAAATTCCCTGTAATATTAGACCATATCTCCTTTTAGTGAGAACTACACAAAACCTTTTAACAACAGTCCTAGTAAAATGGGTACTCTTATTACTAAACAGATAGATTAAAATTTCCTAAGTTGGAAATACAAAATTAAGTGATCTTTTTAGACATTGTTAGAACCTAGATCTCCAGCACAAAAATGTTTTAAAAATCTCAAGAATAAACAATGACCAGAATATATTAAAAATCTTTTGGGCCAAGGGAACAGAATAGAGAGCCTAGGGATAAACTCACACACATACATTCAACTGATTTTTGATAAAGGTGACAAGAATACACAATGGGAAAAGAATAGTACCTTTAATAAATAATGTTTAAAAACTGTATTTCCACATACAAAAAAGTAAAATTGGACCCTTATCTTACATCAAGCACAAAAGTCAACTCAAAATGGATTTAAGACTTAAACATGATCCAGCAATTCCACTTCTGGAAACCCAAAACACTAATTTGAAAGGATATATGCACATCTATGTTTATTGCTGCATTATTTACAAGATTTGGAAGCAGCCCTGGCTGGTGTGGCTCAGGGTTAGAGCACTGGTTTTCAAATCGAAGGGTCGTGGATTCTATTCCCAGTTAAGGTCATGTACCTGGGTTGCAGGTTGTCCCCAGCCCTAGTTGGGACGTGTGCAGGAGGCAACCAATTGATGTCTCTCTCACATTGATGTCTCTCTCTCTCTCTCTCTCTCTCCCTCCCCCTCTCTTTCTCCCTCTCCCCCTCTCTCTCCCTCCCTCTCTCCCTTCCACTGTCTCTTAAAATCAATGGAAAAAATATCCTCAGCTGATGATTAACAAACAAAAACAACAACAACAACAAAAAAGAAAGTTTGGAAGCATCTCAAGTTTAGTAGATGAGTGGATAAAAAAGCTGTGGTACACTTACAGAATGGAATACTACTTGGCCATTACAAAGAAGGAAATCTCACGTTTTGCAACAGCATGGATGGAGCTGGAGAGTATTATGCTAAGTGAAATAAGACAAATACCATATTATTTCACTTATATGTGGAATCTAATGAACAAAATTAACTAACAAAATAGAAACAGACTCATAGATATAGAGAACAGATTGACAGCTCTAAGAGGGGAAGGGGGTTAGGGGGCTGAGTAAAAAAGGTGAAGGGATTAAGCAAAAAAAAACCAACAGGCACAGACCATAGTGTGGTGATTGTCAGGGGGAAGGGTGTAGGGGGAGTTAGAAGAAGGTAAAGGGAAGATAAATGGTGATAGAAGGAGACTTAACTTTGGGTGGTGAATGCACGATATAATATACAGATGATATATTACAGAGTTGAACACTTGAAACCTGTGTAATTTTATTAACCAGTGTCACCTCAATAAATTCAATACAAATTAAAAAAGACTTAGACATAAGACCTAAAACTATAAAAATCCTAGAGAAAAAAATAGGGAAAAAGCTTCTTGACAATCAGCAATGTGAAAAGGTAATGTTCAAAATGGGAGAAAATATTTGCAAACTAAATACATAAATAGTATGAGAGGAACTTTGAGAGATGATGGATATGTTTGTGGCATAGATTATGGTGGTGGTTTCACTGTTTACTCATCTCCAAACTCATCAAGTTGTATACATTAAATATGTACAGTTCTCTTTTTGTGAATCATACTTCAATAGTCTTAAAAAAACCCAAAATTGGGGGTAGTTTTGTGGTGTCCATTTGGAGGTGTGCCAAGGTGTCCTGAGGCTTTGACACTTGTCCATGATCCATCTTTACAGTTTTACTAGAATTATGTTAGTGGCAGATGATACTTGAATCAGATACACCCTCAGCAATGTTAGTGCAATTGCCCTATGTTGATTACATATAGTCAATTTATCCTTGCTGTGGTGGGTAATCTCCTATAAAATATTTGTAAGATTCCATTTGACATTCTAAGAGCATCAGAAGTTATCTTTATACAATCTGATTTGTACTTATAGTCTAACTCTGAAACCAATAGTTGACATTTTGTAAGAGATTCTTCAAAATTCTCCAAAGATTTAAGCTTTTGGTGTAGCATGAGGGTAAGGAGCTTTGTGATCCTGCTTGTCTGGCATAATGATCAGTTAGGATATCTCCTCTTTTTGAATGAGCTTCTTCTTTTATAATAGCCACATATAATATAATGGCATTAGAGTACTCAACATTTCTTTAATATGTCGACCATTATTCATTGGGGTTTCTTTCAAAGTCAAGAACTCATTTTGCTTCCAGAGTATTACAAAGTTACAAACAATCCCAAAGCATATTTACTATTAAGATTTATGCTACTTTTGTCTGGCCAGCGTGGCTCAGTGGATTGAGCGTCATCCCATGGACTGAGAAGTCCAGGGACTTCCGGTTCAATTCCTGGTCAGGGCACATGCCCGGGTTTCGGGCTCGATCCCCAGTGAGGGGTGTGCAGGAAGCAGCTGATCAATGTATCTCTCTCACATTGATGTTTCTATCTCTCTCTCCCTTCCCCTCTCTCTCTAAATAATCAATAAAAACATTAAAAAAATATTTATGCTACTTTTTATTTTTAGCTAGTCAGCAAGCTCTGGTAACCATCTAGGCAGATTTTGCCTTGGCAGACAGCATTATAGCATAACTTAGCATTTTCTTGGTATAGTCTTAAAATATGACCCATTAATTAAATCTAAATTTTCTAAAGGAGTTTGTAGTAAACCTATTCAGAGCATGAATAGTAAGCAAACAGAGGTTAGACAATCATTAGATCCTTCAGGTAAAGCAAGAAGAATGTGAGGGAGAAAGTAATTGGATTTCCTCTATTTCTGGCTTAAGGCCACTTACAAAAGGTTAAGAGAGCACTAATGTTA
This sequence comes from Tadarida brasiliensis, assembly GCA_030848825.1. Taxonomy (NCBI): domain Eukaryota; kingdom Metazoa; phylum Chordata; class Mammalia; order Chiroptera; family Molossidae; genus Tadarida; species Tadarida brasiliensis. The sequence goes on along the minus strand of CM061267.1, from coordinate 26,590,096 downwards.
CATCTGCTTCAGGTGCTACTCTGAAATGCTAAGAGTATTTAAGAGCCTATCCCTGAAGTCTCTGAACTTGTCCTTCCTTTGCTTAGAGTGCTGGAATAGAGTCCATTCATTTACACAGGGAAGACTATGACAATAGCCTCTAAAAGACATTGCCTAACATCTTTAGCTTTTCTAAATCCCTCTGGTTTCCTATGAAATTTGGAATATTTTAAGTCAGCCTCAGAATCTACCCATTCTGTCTTCTCCATCTAATGTTATCACCAACTTATGAACTAATTGGTATAGATCTGGGACCCAGGGCTTATACATTTCTAAACAATTCTAAATTTCTCTGCAAGTTTTTCCAAGGTTTTGGAAAGTCATTAACAATGGCTCTCAACTCAAAGAAGACCAGGGCTTAAATCCAAACAAGCGATTTTCCTATTCAGAGGGAGGTTTAACTGTAAGAAGTAATTGAGTTTGGGAAGGTGTCTGGCTGAACAGACAGGAAAGTGAGCAGATTAGGGGGAGAAATAGGGTCAGAGGGAAACTGAGGAGCATAGGATGGAGGAAGAGGAATAGTAAGATAAAAACTTTAAGTTAGTTGTGATTTAAAGGTAACTAAATGAGAGAAAGTTTTAACTTTTTAACTGTTCTTTTTTTTTTGCTTTGGCTAGTTAATCACTTAAGGAAGCAATTTTGGAATCTAAATTTCTCTTGAATAAATTTATATACCAATAAAATTCAGACAATTAGATATTTGGGATTTTGTTCCCTTTTTGTTCTAAGATACCTCTTAAATAAACAATTTTGATAACATATATCTTTTAGTCCTTTTATATGTCTTCTTTAGAGAAATCTCTGTTAAATCCCTTGCTCACTTTTAAATTAAATTATTTGCTTTTTTGATATTGAGTTGCAGGAGTTCCTTACATGTTTTGCAATTAACTTCTTATCAGATACATGGTGTGTGAATATTTGTTCTCATTCTGTGTGCTGCCTTTTCACATTGTTCATTGTTTCCTTTGATGTGTAGATGCTCAATTGAATATAATTTTGTCAATTTTTGCTTTTGTTGACTTTGCTTTTAGAGTTATATCCAAGAAATTATTGACAGAGCCTATGTCAAGAAGCTTTTCCCCTATGTTTTCTCCAGGAGTTTTATAGTTTTAGATCTTATGTCTAAATCTTTACTCCATCTTGAGTTTATTTTGAGTGTATGGTATAAGAAAAGGGTCCAGTTTCATTCTTCTGCATGTAGATATCCAGTTTTCCCAATACAATTTTTGGAAGAGACTATCCTTTTCTTCTTGTGTATTTTTGGCACCATTAAAAAGTATGGACAAAGATCAGTCAACAACTATACATGCATGGGTTTATTTGGGGGCTCTCAATTTTGTTCCATTAGTTTATATAACTGTTTACATACTGTATTGTACACTTAAAAATTTGTTAAGAGAGTGAATCTCATGTTAAATATTCTACCACACACACACAAAAGTCAACTTCACAAGATTTCTGCAGGATTCAAAATACAGCATAAAAACAATTCCTGGCATTTAACAGCTCTGCAGTAATTTCTTGGTCTTAAAATATTTCCCCAAAGTAGCTTTTGTAATTCTAAATTTCCCTGGTGAAATTATGCCATTTAGATACAGATATTAACATCATAATGTTGTACACCTGAAATTTATAATGTTACTTATATTACTTTAATACATTTAATTTTTTAAATAGAATTTACCAAAAAATTATACCATTTGGGAAAGTAAGTACCTGAATTTAGTTTATAGCACAAATTACACAAAAGAAGCAGGAATCTGGCCCAGAGTAGAGCACAGTTGGGTTTATAGGTGAGTACAGGATAGTTAATACTTAACAATTAACTCAGTAACAATGAGGGGATTTGTGGTCTCCATAGAGTGATGCCTGAAAAATGAAAAAGAAAAATTACTTTGACATTCCAAAGATATGTTATTGTAGATGCAAAAAGACAATAGACAGGCCCAGTTAAGGTAAAGATTGACCTTTGTCAGGGGAGATGCTGGCCTAGGACATGACTACCTGTCATAAACTGCTGTTAGTTCAAAAGTTGTAATTTCAGACCATCCTTTGTGGTTCCTTTAGGTCTTTGAGTTTTCAAGGCTGCCCTATAAGCCTTTCCTGAGCTTGTCAGGTTAGCATATAGCCCCTTTTGTCCACAGAACTTGAGAGACGTACATCACAAAATGACAAGGACAGAGATAAATTTAGTGGTGTCAGTAATTTGGGTTTCTGGACCCAATTTCCAACATGTAGATGGGGGCTTCTCCACAACAGCAGGGTGTCTGATAATTCAACTTGATTCTGAATCTATCTACCCAGAGATAATAGTCTTCACAGGTTAAGAGCTCAGTTCCACAAGACTGCCCTCTACCTCAGATACCAATGGGAAATCCTGCAGTTTTCTGAGAACAGATTTTTGGTTAATCAACTACAAATGGGAAGTTGCAATGACACCCTCCAACTCAGTGTGCCAAAGGGAAGTCCAAGTTGTTACCCATACTGTTATCAGGGAAGTTGAGGTATCCCTTTCCCTACTGAGTGCTGGGGGTGGGGTCTTTATGATATCTTGAGAAAAATAATTTTCTGAAACTCACACAGGATGATGAGTGATTTTATTTGCGTGGAATTACATCTCTGCTTTTCCAAAGTCCCATTTCCCTTAATCCAGTCCTGGAAGAAGTATAACTGAGATTTCAGTAGAGCTAAAAGCAAAGCCAGTGTCCAGAGTTTCCATCCATGTTGCAACCAGGTCCAGTTCAGAATTAAGCTAGTTGCAATTCGTTAGTTCATTGTGTGTGGGGTCCACATGGCCATGGACCATGTGGGCAAATACGGGAAACAGGAATGAAAGAGAGTCCAGCAAGCCAGGAGTCAAATGCAACATGCCAAGAGCCAAGAGAGTGAATTCCTTTGTTTAGAGGATCAAATATCCCAAATGTCATGCCCTTGCAGTGACCACACCTATTTTGGCCAATGACCCTTATTTCCAGGTGTGACTGAAAGGCAAGCACCTATGCTAGTTTGCCCAATTTTACTGGGCATGCATCTACCTTTCCCCTGTCCAGTTCTTTCTCCCAGTGATTGTGGGGAATAGACTACTGGCTCCCTGGGGAGAGTAAAGCTTTAGCTTCTTGGTAAAGCTGCCTAAATGACATGCCTATAATATTGGGCCTGCCCTTTGCTCCCTTCCTGTTATTAATAACTAGGTTAATTATGATGGTATCAGGTATATTGGCATGTAGTTTTCTTTCTTTGTAGTGTCTTTATCTGGTTTTGGAATTAAGGTTACACTGACCTCATAAAAAAGAGCTTGGAAGTCTTCCTTTCCCTTGAATTTTTTGAAATAGTTTGAGAAGAATGGGTGTTACTTCTTCTTTGAATGTTCAGCAAAACTCTTCTGTGAAGCTGTTCAGACCCAGGCTTCTGTTTGCTGGAGTTTGGCTAATTTTTAAGGGGTTAAGAGGAATGCATATCCAGGAGCACTGGTAAGGCAAGTTTTCATTAGATGACCTTTGAACTTGGCCATTTATGGTAGGGGATGTCAACAAAGATCTTCCTAGACAACAGACCCTTTGCTTCTGAAAGGGTTCAGGTGCTCAATTTTCAAATATGTCTTGGCTTCTTGTTTCCATTGGTGGGGGCAAGACTTTTGTTCTAGGTGCAGCTGGAGGTGACAGTTCTATCCTCTATATACATTTTTGCTGCATCACTGGAGGTTTTGCTCTGTTGTCTCTGAGAAGAAACTCATATTTTGTTAGAAACAAAATAGGACCATTTGATCTGGTTCTGTGGTTACAATATTACAGTATTAAGGCAGATTTCCAGCAAGAATAGAAGGTCTACAGATCTGATTAGATAATCAAATAATTCACTTAAATGGCTTATTCTTCCTAGAAGACAAAATAAAGTCAGTATTTGGGGAGCAAAAGAAAAACATAGAACTAGGAAGTTAGACCCAATGCAATAACCCTGAGTTGAAAGCCCAAGGAGTCTCAGAATATTACTCTATCTCCAGATTGAAGGTCTTGGACTACAGAAGTGTGAAGTTTTGTCCAGATCTCAATGGGCCTCCAAGATTACCAAAGACTGCTTCACTACAAATGTCACCAAAATAATCTTTTGATGGGACAAAGCCTAATTTATTCCTCCTGATATAAAGGAGAACACTACTCTGACAGTGTTTTAATAGCCTTTCCAAGGAAGGAATGGGGAAGGTCAAAGTTGGGAGATTTACAAGATTTTAAAACTAGTTTAAGAGAGTTTTTCAATGCAGGAAACTTTATTGAGATTGTGTAAAGATCATGATATAATAAATTAGAATTGATAAACATGGAAAAATGAGTTTTTTTTAGGAGATGGTTTTAAATTGTTATTGGCATCAGAAAAAGTATTATCAGACAGCCCCCTGAATCAGAGGGAGAGGGCTGTCTCCTTCTCATTTCTTGTCAGTCTTGTAGGAAAGATTTCAAATGAGTGAGTCCAGACAGCAGCGTTACAGCAAAGCGAATTTATTAAAGAAAGCAAGCAAGCAAATTCATCAAAGAAGAAAGGGAAACAAATCTATCAAAATACATCTGGCATAGGCCTGGCCAGTTTGGCTCAGTGGTTAGAGCGTCAGCCCATGGACCAAAGAGTCACAGGTTTAATTCTGGTCAAGGGCTTGTACCTCAGTTGTGGTTCAATCCCCGGCCCTGGTTGGGGTCGTGTGGGAAGCAACCAATCGATGTGTCTCTCTCATATCGATCTTTCTCTCTCTCTCTTTCTCTCCCTCCCTCCCTCCCACTCTATCTAAAAATTAATGGAAAAATATCCTCAGGTGAGGATTAAAAAAAAGTACATCTGGCATAAAGCATAAATGGTCATCCAGCTAATCTGAGCATCCTGCCTGGTAAAGGTTTAGCATTTTATACTTTTCTGTCTACAGGTTTCAAGATTCCTCTGCTGGATATCTTGGTACAGACTAGATTCAAGGTCTCCCTTTTACTTTGTTATGGCTTTCCAAGAATTCATGAGAAACATCTGGGGATTTTATCTTGACAAGTCCTGAAACTGCTGGCTTGTCTGTTCAGTGAGTGAGACAAAACTCCCTTATCTCTTCCCCTTCCCACCGCCTGCCTTAGAAGTTCCAGGGTGATTTTAGCTATGAGTTTTCTCTGGTTAGGAAGGAGAGGCATTAACCATTTTCTCTCAAGTGTCTTTGGTTGGGAAAGGAAAGGTCTTGCTGCAAACTGGTTGTAAGATGCCCAAACTGTTTGTCCTTGTTTAATATTCTTGTCTCAGTTTCCTTATTCCTCTTGCCCAGGAATCTTCCTAGCTTCTTGCTATCCTGTTACAAAACAGTCTTGAAGAGTAAGTGTAGTTTGATGCTATCTATAGAAAAGTTGGAGAGTCTGATGTTCACTGAATATTTTTTCAGTTAGCTCCTACAGCACACAATAGAGCTATTTGCAAATTATATCTTCTTGAGCAACGGTTGCCTGAAATAATAAAGTTGTGTTGATAAAAATAGTGGAAGAGTGACATTGTCTTAGTGAAGATAGCTGAATAATAAAGACACATAATATAGATGGTAAGTTGTGTGGGTGTAGAAGCTTTCAGTTCTCACTTTTGTTCTCCCACAGAAAAATCTGTTTTCTAGAGTCTCAAATAGCTTTTAAGAGTATGAGGGTATTTTGTTTATCATAACTAATGGCTGTTAATAGGAACTCACCATCTCTTGTCTAAAACTCCACAATAGCCTCATAACTGGGCTCTCTTTTTCTACTCTTGTTCTACTCTAGGCTACAATCCACACAGCAGCCAGATATAAACTTTGAAAAGGTAAATTAAAACACTTCGTTGTCTTCCCACCTATGTTACATTAAAAGCAAAATTCTCACCAAGACCGAACAGGCCAGTTGGTGCCATCCTTAGAATCCAGCCTAAAACATAAGCTTTAGAGGGCCTAGCTCTGGCCTCTCTCCACCTGCACTATCAGTTGCTCCCACACAACCACTACCAGGTGACGAATCTCCAAGGTACATAAAACATGACCTGGTTCTCCAGGGGCCCAAGATTCCTGCCAAGGTGTCTGCAATCCTGTTTCCATAGCTGCAATCTATTTTTCTATATGATCCCTCTCTGCAGGGACAGGCCTCGCTGCAGGTGTGCACACCTTAGACCCAAGAGGTAGCCAAGAGGCAGCTGTTTGCAAGGGTAAAAGTGAAGCTTGGATATAATGGTCTGGGATGTCCATATATATGTATACTCTTTCAAAATATAGAATGGAGCTAAAGATAAAAAGAGAAGGGGACAGACCAAGGACCAGGGACCAACTCTTTATTCACTAACCTGGAATCATGAGTCCAAGACTTTTACATTTAAACTTGGTCTCTTCGGTGTTATGAAGGTTAAAGAAGGAAGATAAAACATATTTTATATAAGAGTTTGTTATGCCCGACCGGTGTGGCTCAGTGGTTGAGCATCAACCCATGCACCAAGAGGTCGCCGGTTCGATTCCCAGTCAGGGCACATGCCCAGATTGTGGGCCAAATCCCCAGTGGGAGGCATGCAGGAGGCAGCCAATCGATGTTCTCTCTCATTGATGTTTTTATCTCTCACTTCCTCTCTCTCTAAAATCAATAAAGAAAAAAAAATTTTTTAAAAGAGTTTGTTAGCTTGATTTATAACTTTTAAATATTCAGACATGTCACATATGCACCTTCATCTGCTTTTGCCCTTGGTCAAATGTTCCGTATGAGCTGCCCCCTGGTTAGTGCCTCCCCTACCTCTCTCTGCCTCCTTCACTTCTGTGGGCTATTTTGCTGTTACTGAATCAAAACTGGCATACTTCTGCCTTAGAGCCTTTACACTTACAGATCCTTCTATCTGGAATGCTCTTTCCCAGAGGAGTGAAAGCATTGGTTCTAGATTTTGTCTCCCCAAATATGGCCTCCTCAGAGAGGTCATCCTCCTTCACCACATCAAACAGCTCTTCTCCATTTTCTTCCATACTTTAATTTTATTCACAGCACTTTTAAAATATAGCACTACTTGGCCTTTTATTAAATAGGCTTTTGTTGGTTGTTGGTCTTCCGTCTACTGGAATTAAGTTCCACAGAGGCAGGGAGTTTTATCTATTTATCTGTTTTATTTACTGCTGTAAACCCAGCTCCTAACGTACTTCTTGACAAATACTGGGCTTTCTCTCTGTCTCTCTCTCACACACATACATACACACACACAATCACATCATAAAATAGATGTGAATGAATGAATGAATCTGTAATTGTTCAAGATGTCTATTTAGTTAAGCAAATGAGTAAATTGTCATAACCTTTAACATTTTAAAAGTGTTTTATCTTTCAGTAATTAAAAAGTGTATTATTTGGTTGATTTCAAAGTATATTTATTAGCAATGATACTAAGAATTTGACATTTTTATAATGATGTTTATTTTTGATCCATTTGAAATCCTTCAAACAACTGACAGTATAGCTTTTGCAGAGATATTCAGAGATTGGTAAATGAGGGATAAAAAACCATTTGCATGAACTGGTGCCTTACCTACTTGTTATCACTTAATATATATTATGTGGGTGGAATGAAGCCATAAAAATTAAAGACTGGAAACAGTTTCTACCTGCTATAACATATAACATAAAATATATGTCATAATATATAAAAAAATAAAAACAAGAAACAAAATAAGAGGCTATGGTCTTTAACTGTCATTTTTGCAATTCCTATTGTTATAAATTTAATATAAGATGCACTTTGTATGAGAATAAACTATGAAATATAATCATACATTTAAAATTTGAAGTCAGAATAGTTATAATATTTATGGTACCGTTTCTTTATAATATTTATAATGATATTTCCAATACTCATAATATTCAGACTATTTTTATAAACAATTGAGATGATTTAAATATTTGACACAATTATTTAAAGTCTAAAGGAAATATGGAAAATAAGGAAGTTGAATTAAATACCAGACATAAAGAAATGTCTAATTGCTTTAAAATCCTTTCTGATAATTTATTGTAGATGACAAGAAGCTGCCTCTGGTCAAGATTTATCAGAAAGTATTTCCTAGAATCATGTAAAAACATTAAGTGCCTAGTCAATGGGAGGCACTTAATAAATATTTCTTGAATAAATAAATAAACTTGAATTGACTAAATTGATCTGGATTTTAAAAAAGACAAATATACAGAAACATAACATAGAGACAACCATTGAAAACTGCAGGAGAAAATACACAGATGCCTAGTTAATTTACTAAAACAATAGAAAAAGATAAAGAAACATCCATTAAAACACACACTTAGGAGCTGGGAGCCGAGATTATACATTTTTTTTTCTAAGTTGTGTTTTGAATTGACAAATATCAAATTATTTCCTTGACTTATTAAAGTTTATACCATTCAGTTAGGTAATACAATTGCACAGTGAGATAGCTACATTTAATTTATGTAGATAATAACTTTGCAAGTATTATAACTTAGAACCGTTTTATCACAGCTTCCCTATCACTGCTTTGTTTCATAGACATCCATATGTTTTCCTCTCTCATAAGAAAAGCACACTTATACCAAGCCCCAACTTGCTTCAAGAGTGCATAAAGATCCTTTATGTATTGTAGTGTATCAAGTACTGAGGTATGTGCCTTGAGGATTTATTTACCAACTCGAGGTAAGTTTAGACTTGTATCAGGGATTCCAAAGTAGAAATCACCCTTTTTTTTTTTTTTTTTTACAATTGGCACACTGATTGGATCTCCTCTGAACTATGATTCATCAGTCACTGAGAAATAGGAACAGTTGCTCAGTTCTGGGCAAATAACTCAAAAGACCCATCTGTACCCATCATAAATTTCTGTTCCAAAGTACAGTCATTATAAATGTAAGATGCTTGTAACAAGAAAGTACAGGCCTAATGCCTGCAAGAATATCCTCCCTGGTTCAGGAAAGTTTTCAGAATGGATCTGATATAGTAGACACTTAGACAGGAAAGAGCAGAGTAGGAATGATAGGCCAAGTACAGAAGGTCACCAGGGTGGAAAGCCTAGGTGCCTAGCAATGGGTAAAACTGGGAACACAAGGATGGGACCTCAACCACAGAGTGACCTTTCCCTCCCTAACATATTACTGGTTATGTAGTTAGACCCCACTAACTTTTCATATCTCTGGTCATGTAGTTTAGACATTCCCCTGGCCTTTCCTCCCCTGGCATGTTGCTAGTCATATGGTAGACCCCTTTATAGGAAGAACAAGGGGGCCAGAGAATAGCTTCATATGACTCTCTTGCATGACCACTCCATTAGCATTAAGCCCTCAGGACAATGAAATTTTGACCTGCATCAGATAATCTTAAGAGCAAACCTTGGGTCTGTTGACTACAGAGACAGAGTTTTTGTCAAACTGGAGATAACATCGAGGCCTCAGTTGTATTTCAGCTCTAGGCTCAGAAAAACAGTACAACCAGATAAAATGATGCCATGTGACATCAGGACCAGCTGCAATAATAATCCCTTTCCCTAGTGCTGACTGATCAGTAAGGACCATGACCTTGAAAGGACACCCCTGGAAAAGCTGATGAATATTCTATTGAGATCCTCCAATGAGACCTTCCCTAAAATCCCTGCCTATGGAAATAGATAAAACTTCTTAAGATGAAGGACCCAGTGAATACTTGCTCTCTCTGGAGCATGGCAGCACCCTCCCTCCCCCTTTCTTCCCTCAAGGCACATACCTTTGTTTTCTTTTTCCTAAACTCCAAGAGCCCTTTTGCCTCTGTAACTTGTTTCCTGAGTCCATGCAGCTCAACTGGTTCATTTTTTTTTTACCTCTGACTTTCTAAATACATTTTCACTTGTAGTTGAGTCTTGTCTCGGAATTCTTTCTTAGCCAAACTCAAGGATCAAGGTCTAACATCTGCTGCTATTCACCATTAACAGATCTAATGCATTATTCTTTCAACATATCAGTCATTCCTGCCCTCCCCTCCCCTCCCCCCCACTCCCCCCACCCCCACACACACACATCTGCTCAGTTCTCAATGACCAGAAATCCCTTTGGAAAAATGAACAAATGATCACATAACTAGAAATGATAAAACCTGGCATTTTTCCTTTCTTGTCTCTAGCCAATAAGTTCCAATAGAGCAAGGACCATGTCTGTCTTATTCACAATGTACCTGATACAAAGTAAACACTCAATAAATATTTCTTGTTTGAAATAATTGAAAGAAGAATGAATAAGGTTTTTGCTAACAGTTCTCATATAATGGCAAAAAAGTATATCATACTTAAGTATTGCAAAAATATATTTTCTGACATCTCTAATTAACCATGAATTGAGAAGGAGCAAAAAGGTACCTACTAGGTTTCCATGTACTTAAGTAGCCCAGGCTTCTCATTTGCATTCCATCATAACTCTTTCTCTATGCCATAATGCCTTGGAAATGAGAGTCAGACAACCAGTGTATCCATAAACCAATAGAGATCCATCCCCTAAGGCTCTACCTGTAAAAAGATAGTCAGCATTTGGGGGGGGGGGGGAAGAATGGTACAGTGTTCTCTTATTTCACACTGTAATTGATTTCTGAATACCTAGTTTCAGATAACATCTGACTATAAATATTTCATATACCCATATGAAAACATGTCTGAAGTTTCTCTTGCAACTTCTCATCCAGGATAGCCTAAGTTTTGAAGGCTTCAGTTGTCAATTATCCCATTGGTTTTGGTCAGCATTTCCCCAAAAGTGCAATCTTTTGAGTACTAGTCCAAGCAGATGTTCCTCTGTGGGTTGGGGGAGAAAAATATATCTTTCTTAGAAAATGACAGTGTGCTTTAGCATATATAAGGTTCTGAGAACTCCTGAGTTAAAAGAAGTTTCATTTTGTTAAGACCACTTTCCACCCAAATTTATTTAATTTGAAATTTTCTTTTAAATTAAAAAATGTATGAACCTGTTGTAGAACACTCTTAAGGAAGTGACACTAGCACAGTTTGTCTATGCAGTTCCATGTCTCTGAAGTTTATCTTGTTAAGCCTCATGACAAATACGTTTCTGTGGATGTTTTTAAAATGCTTGCTTTGGGAGTATAAAACCTTTTTGTTTATTCTTTTTTTTTTTTAATTTTTTTTTAATTAATTTATTTTTGTTACAGATGTTTCTCCTTTTTTCCCCATTGACACCCTCCTCCCCATCCCCCCACCCTGTCCCCAGCTTTGTTGTCCATGTCCATCACTTATGCATACATGCGCATAAGATCTGTGGTTTATCTCTTCCCTCCCCCCCACCCCCTCTTCTGAGGGGTGTCAGTTTATACCCTACTTCCACATCTCTGGGTCCACCCTGTTCCTCAGACTGTTATGTTCGTTATATTCCACAAATAAGTGAGATCATGTGATATTTGTCTTTCTCTGCTTGGCTTGTTTATTCTTATTCTGAATGTTTGCCATGTGTCCTAGAAGTCTTAAGCTATTTCCCTGTGGGCCAACCGGAAATCTTAACAGTGCCCTAGCCATATTGTTAAACAAATGTCCCATACCTGGAAACACACTGTGAGATTATAATTTAATGTGATCCCAAACTCATGAAAACACCATCAAGTGAAGGATAAGAATTCCTGGGAATTTCCTGGGAAACCCAGGGAAATGCAAATGAGCTTCACTTCCTCCTCAAGACAAATGACGTGAATATCCAGTGTGTTCAGAGATAAAGAAAAAATGTAGAGGAGGCCTTGGACTGTACATGTGGACACAACCAGTGAGCTGCCTTTATTAAGTGCCAACTGGTGAATGAATCTATATTTTAGGCTCCTTAGGAAAATCACTATATAAACCAGTTTATGATTTTCTTTCTCTGATCATTGCAGCTGGTCGTTACTGAAAACGATGATCTCAGAGTCGAATGTTCCTTCCAGAGAGCTTGCACACAGAGAGATGCCTTTGTGAATCCAGCCATAGAAACCTGCATAAAATTGGCCTTCTTTTCTTAATAGAGAACTGCATGAACAAAGATGAGTTTGTTGCTGACTCAGAACTGAAAGCTTTGTTTTGTAAAGCTCTCTGAATGCATTGCACTCTGCCAAAGGAGAAGGACTCCTTCTTAAAAAAAAAAAAAAAAAAAAAATGAGGAAGAACAGTAAGGGAAAACCAGACATCAAATCAAAGTGCACACTCTTCGGTGGATATTTGTGACTAAAATGGCTTGAAACTTCTTCTTCTTTTTTTTTTTCCTTCGGTGAATAATGGTCACATTTCACAAGCTGAATAAAATGAAAGAAAAAGGAACTTTAATTAATGGGATGCCTTTTGATTTGCAGAGCAAAACTGCCAGAGCAGATGTACCAGCAAAGAGGATTAGATTGTTCCTTCTATGATGCACTGAAATTTTCTTTTTCCCCTGTAGTGACCCCATTGAAGAGAGGCTGTCTTTAGTGTCTAAGATTCAGCCCTGCAAAGAAACTGTTGTCCTTGGGCACAAAGGGCCACTCTCACAAAACCAGACAGAATATGTGAGGAGAGAACTAATATCCCTTTAAATCTTGGCAAGACAGTTTCAGTTTTACTATTTTTAAAAAGATAAAATAAAAGACAAATTTTGATGCATTCAAAGTTCATAAAATATATATTAAAGTGAACCTTAAAACATTCATGACTACCATTTATCATTTTGCAAACTCAAATTGAATCAAGGATGCAGGGCTAATTTTACTTTGTTTTAATTTAATCAGTCCAGGGTGTTTTGAAAGTTTTTTGTTTGCTTGCTTGTTTAGATTTGTTTTCTGATTATTGTTGAGCTCCTCATATGAAAAGATAAGGCTACTTTCACTAAAAGAGAGTAATTACCAGAATGTTAACTTTAATTGCGGTCAGAGAAACCAAAATGATTTGTAAATCATTCAGATAGTAAATGGTGTGTTTATGTGAGTCTTAAGTGAGGGCAGGAATAACATCTTGTTGTTATTATCATTATATATGCTCATGAGAGAAAAACAAGAATTAAAGAAGTGCATTTGTTCTTTATGTCTATTTCCAGGTCATTTTTGTATTTCTTCAGTTCTGGGAAAATAGTAAAGGGGCAGAATGCTACTCTGCTGGGGTCTGATTCCACTGAAAATAGCTGTGGGTCTCTGTACAACTCAGGTTGTGGAAAACCATGAATGTTGGTACCACAGACTCACTTATTCAAGGGAAAAGTGAGGTGTATCTACTTAGGAAGTGAAATAAATAATCCTCCCTCTCCTCATCTTCCCTACTACAGACCCACGGTAAGAAAAAGTATTTATGCAAATTAATACTCTCTCAGAACTAGCTAACTCTGGGGTCAGTCTTTCTCTTTTACAGCTATGAGGCTTTGTTTTCTGACAACAAATAAATATGCAGTACACACACACACACACACACACACACACACATGCAGCTACACAAATAAGCCTAGATACCCCATCCATTTTAATAGTAAAACAGTTTGTTAGCAGTTATCAATTAATACTCATGTAAAAAGTAACTTCATATTATGGTCTAAGTGATTTTCAAGTAACAATTAATTCTATGGTTCCCATAGACTGAACAGATAATTAAGGGTGGCTCCACCTGCTTTACCACTGTCCTGAGTAATAGTGATCAGCCTTCTCATTTGGATAGGAGGAGAAAGTTCCCAGGGTTGTTTTTTTTGTTTGTTTGTTTGTTTTTTTATCATGTTCTGGATAATTGTGAAATACTTCATTAGATTTCTCATTTCCTCAACTAGACCACAGCCAACATAAAGTGTCATCAGGATTGAGTACCGCCACCCCAGGCCCAGTCTAATCATGACAATTAGACACATTTATATAGAGCACACATCCATGAGAGACTGGTGGGAACCTAGACTAGATAATGGTGCTTTAGGAGATCCTTGAAAGGCAATGTCAACACCAACTAATGTTTAAATGAATTTCAGACAAACTGACAATGGCCTAGAAACTGACCAATCTGTATTTTCACATACCAGCCTAATAAAATCCTAATGGCCTGTAAAGTACTATTGTTCTGTTTGTTTCTACAGAGCTACACAGAAACATTGTGGACAAGAACCCTGATGTTAGGAAATATGTGAAAGAAAATTAGACAAACCATATTGTATTCCTCTTGGTTTCATCCTCAATAGACCAAGAAAACAGCTGGAAATCTTTCTTTGCTTATCTATTTAATGTATATAATTAAAGCCTCTTTTAACTCCTCTAAACCCTCTCATTTCCATACCAAACCATACCAGTTCCTCTGACTTTTTCTCAAAGGTCTTATTTTAATCTCTAATCTCCTTGTTTCTAAACACTAGACTTTCTCCAAATTATTTATTCTTCCCAACTCCTGCCATTGTTTCTAAAAGCATGTTTCATAAATACAGCTTGTTTCTTTTCTTGGCTACCAAGACCTCAAATTCATATCTTCATTTCTTCAGTTGAGCAAATAACTATTTACTATGGAACTACTGACTATACTGTGGAATATGCCAATGGGGTAAATAAAGAATCTTGAAAGTAAAGATACAGTGTCCAGGAGTTTATAGTTCCCTAGCAGATACAGATATTTACCCAATAGCTCAAAGCAGAATGAAGTGACTACCCTAACAGAGGTTCAATAAATATACCACGGAAAGGCAAAGGGATGAGTAATGTTATTAGACTGAGGGACAGTGAGAGAGTGTTCAGGAAACACTGGTCAAGAATAGGTGGCATTTGAGCCCCTATTAGTAAAGGAGTAAGATTTTAGTTAGGTAATGAATGGTTCCTAAAGGAAGGCATGGTGGGTAAAGTTCGACCTTCTAACATTACAAAATATTATGAACACCTTTTTGTAATCATAAGTTCTCAGCAGAATGAATGGTGGAAGCTTGCACTTTGCCTGGCTGTAAATGGGCCTCTAACCTTTTCAGTCCAGTGTTGATAGTCTACCTAGGTCCTACAGGCTAGGAATGTGTCTATATGGATGTTCTTCTTGACCTCCCTTCCTCTTTCATCATATATGAAAGGAGGTTTTATAGATGAATGTGTTCAGAAATTTTAGCAAGATGCCATGAAAACAAGCTAAATGTTCAGAGAGCTTAGGTGTCCAGCATGAATAGTGGTGTAAAGACATTGAAAAATTGAACATAGTGTTTAAAACCATACCTATCTGTTTACTTCTCAGGCACTAAATTCTTTGGCCACATTTCCCAAGTGGACATTCAGAAAGTGTGGCTGAAACAAATTTTCCATAGTTCATACCTCTCTGGTTTTTACATATTGGTTCCATACTGCGAAGCCCCTCCTGTCCTTCTCCAACACCTCAACTGTTTGTTTGTTTTTTTATTTTTTAGCCTGTTGAACTTAATATCTGGCTTCAAATGACATGTTTGCTGTGGTGTCTACCTCAAACCAAATCCAAGCAGGAATGTCCAGTAGTTCCACTGTGCTCTCAAAGCACTTTGTACACATGATGAAGATCTTTTATCCAGTCTTAATGAACTTGCAGCAGGGTGCTGAATTCACCAACACCTTTTCCACTCCCTCCAAACACACATGGACTGTTGTCCACTGCCTGCGGAAAGCTCCTGACAGTGATCACTCTCCAGTGTGCATGCATCCTTCTGCCTTTAACAGCGAATTGCATGCTCACTAAGAGGCAAGTTATTTGTTCCCAAACTTCTTTATGCCATTGGTATTTAATAATTTTTAAATTTATATAATATGTAAGCCATTAAAATATGAATGAAATGAAAACTAAGTTAGTTGTGGGCAAGATGCTAAGAGAAACTTCTATTGAGTTAGATGTGAGTTAGACAATAATAATACATTCAGGGGAAAAAAAATAAAAATATGACAGGATTCTACAAGTGTCTTTGCAAGCTTGTCTGTTTTCCTAATGTCTTTTGGCTCCCATTATACTTTCAGAAAATTGTACTTACTGGAAGATATACAGAATGTCTTTGAGGTGTGGTTTATGGAAGAAAGGGAAGTTGGAACTTCAATCAGTAGACCCATACTCAAAGTAATTACATAGAATATTAAAAGATTGATCAATAAATGTATATTTACATGGGTTAAGTTAAAGTTATATATATTTCACTCATGTAATATTTTACTTAAATTTACTTTTTTTAAAAAAATAATCTTCTTCAGTCTGAGTCTAATGCATAAATGAGTTTCTGTTGTATCTCTATTATAATACTTATTATGATGATCAGCCAGTAGTTATGTATCTGACTCCCTGAGGGAGGGGACTAAACCTTATTTATCATTGCTTATTTGATTACCTGACACACCTTGTTCCAATAAAATGTCATATATTATCTTAGTTGACTTTCATAACAATTGGTAAAGTAGCTAATGTAGATATTATACTCACTTTATAGGTGACAAAACCATGTATCAGAGGTTGAGTGATTGCCCAGGGGCAAGAGCTTGAGATGAAAATAACCTAGCCTCCTAACTCCTGGCCAGAACTCCAAAGAGTATATGGAACCAGTAAATTTGGTGAAGGAAGTTTGCTTTGGTAATTTTCCAAAGGAAGTTGGTTCTTGTCTGTCATAGGAAAGGAGACTCCATTCAGTGGCCTATATATAATTATTTTTCCTTCTCTAATCAGAGTTTTATGGATGGTATATTTTTGTTAACTCTTTTGGTCACAAAATCTACATAATAGGAGTCAATTGGGCATGAATGTCATAGTTCCAAAAAGGTTAGAACCTGTAAATCATTGCTGTTACCCCACATCTGCAAAGCCAAAAGGAAAATCAACCCCCCTACTGACATCCCAAAAATCATCTGAAAGATTGTTCAAGCATTTGCCTAACTCTTTCTACCATTTTAAGAAAATAAGTAGCATGAGGAGAAACAAAAGTATTGAAGAAATTGAGAGCCTCCTGAAATAATAATTAGATTGGAGTCTTCAGTTGGCATTTATTTGAAGAAATGTTAGCATTGAAGAAATCTCAAGTTTACTGAGTCAGCAGGCAGGGCCACAATAAATGAAGAACCTGAGGCTGAATCAAAAGGAAGGGAAATGAAGGCTGTCTTAGGCTGGTCAGGGAAGAGATCGGCATCACTTTCACTCTGCATGCCTGCCTTCTGAAGTTTACCTGGTATTTTTGTGTTCTCTTCCCCATCTTGAAAACTGATCTGATATGAATCATTTACATCTCAGTGTAAATAGTTTTAGAGTTACAAATGATAAAGAGAAAATTACCTAAGGCTTTGTTTTAAGAGTTCCTGGGACTGTAGGAGCATGTGTAGCAGCAATATTTTTGTTCTCATAACAATCACATAGAATGTGAGGAACAATGTCATAAAGAGGTGTTGCAGCCTGCCTCAGAAACCTAATAACCATTTATTCTCTCTGGTGTTATTTCCAGTTGTAATGAGAGCTACTATTTTTCAGCACCTTCAAGTGCCTAGTTCTCTACATACAATGTCCTATTTAATTCTCATAATAAACTGCCAAGCTTCATTCACATGTCAGATACCTGAGCTCCCCTGATTGAAGAGATGTGATGAAATATTGATCAGATGACTAACCCCTGCTAATGTGTCAGCTAGCTAATTTGTAACTCTAGTGTTTAGAGAAAAAATATCTTTATTTATTTAGGAGATGTGTCTCTCTAGAAGGTGACTATGGCAGGAATTTCAGACAAAGTAAATATGAATAAAATGTGTATTCAGGTTAGCATTTTGAGGGACCTCAAATTAAACAAAATAGCTGCCTCATCTGTTTCTTTATAGATTCAATTCTATACTGAAAATATGCTCAAAAGGCAGAGTACTTCAGTAACTTTGGTAATGACATATGAGCACCCTGCCCATACTCCCCATGAGTCATCAGGAAGTGCCAGTTTTAGTTGAAGAAAGCAGCCAGTTCCCAGGCCAACTCTTGCACACCATTTCCTCAGTCAATAGCTTTAGAAATTGGATTTAGAAGACAAGTGCTTCTAAATGTTATGTAACTGGATATAAGAGCCCTTTTATAAATGGTGTAGAAACCTTAAAGACTAGGAGCAGCTATGGAGCTAGACATAGAAACTCAATCAGTCTTACGCCCAAGCCCCCTCTGACCCCATTTATAGTAAGACATCTGCAACAAGAATGGAGTAGAGGAATAGTCATAGAAATATATTTGAGGAAGAAGCACAGTTTATAGAATACTAAAAAGCTCTGGATCTTGAAGTCATAGATCTTTGTTTGGAGAATTGGCTCTTTTTAGGAGCTGACTTGAGTTGTATGGATACACCAGAAATAACATAAAGTACTGACAAAATTTTAAGAAGAAACACTAAGTTGGAAAATAATTTTGAGTCAGTGAGTGAAGAGGTGGGGATGGGATATTTAAAGAGGGTAGCCAGGGATATCCTTGAAGAGGTGACACGTAGGCAGAGTCTGAACAAAGTCTTTCTGATCTCACTCTTCCAAAGTGGTGCATTTTTTAACACCACCTTTAAGAGTACAGTGACAAGTTATTAGAGGAAGAAGTGTAAAACACATAATTGGAGGAATGGTGGTCACTTGGCGAGTCACAGTATAAAAGTAGTGAGGGAGAGAAGTTGACATGTGATGACACACTCTCCAATCTATACCAGTCTGCCCCATTCTCAGCATCAGGATATGACTAAGGCTTGGATCCAGACGAGGTTTCTGTGTCATTCCAATGTCTCTGACACCCAGCTTTTCAACTGCTTTGCCCAAAAGCTGACCCTTGTGAACATTAGTCCTTCTTCAACAGATTTTGTCTTGGGAACGCCTGAGCGTTGAGAAGAGGGCACCAATTTTTCTCTTTGTGTGTGTAGGTGTGGCAGTCAGGACCTTAGTGCACCTGTCATATCTGCCTAAGGCTGATTCCAATTACACTCTTCCCAATAGAACCAGGAAAAAGTTAGTTAATGTTGGTAGTTTCCTCTTTAGTGATTCAGCAATTATTCATTTCATGCTAAGCCCTTGAATGGCATCCGCCCTGAGTTACCAAGCACTGCTCTGATGTCATGGGATTTATGTTTAAGGATACTTTTCCATGGTGTAATCTCCTGTCTTGAATGACACTATATAGTCTTTGTCTCCATCAGTGGGTGATGTTTTGCTAGCATGTAAAGTAAGAGTATCTTCTGATAAAGAGGAAATTATTACAAATAAATAGACTACTTTCTTGAAATTGTAACCTTTAGGAAAGCATCCAAGAGTGGATTTAGATAAGTGACCTATAAATGATTTTTACCAGGTGGCTTCAGCCACAGTCAAGTAGAAAATTTCAAAGGAAGAACCTATATGTTTCTGGAAATCTTCAGGACTTATTGAGTCTGAAACACATTGGTTTGCTTCTCTGTAGCTTTCAGCTTACCAAAACTAGGTACAGGATTTTATCACCTTTAATAAATGTGTATCCTTACAAGATATAAATGTTGAAGCTCTATGTGTTCCTTTTTCCCCATAAAATGCATTTTCCTTCCTGCTTATTCAATAGTACTTAGAATATCTATGACTCATTTTAGTGTTTGATCAAGTACTATAGAAAACACTTTAGTCTGATACAAAAGAATAACTATAGTATTGAATGTGCTATATGATGAGTGCTCTACATAAATATTTTATTTAATCCTCACAACTCTAGGTATAATTATTATTAAAGAAACTCAGGCTTAGTGAGGTGATATTAATCACCTGAATTTGCACAGCTGGAGTGTGGTCACTAGTTTTTGAATCTAGGCAGTATAGCACCATACTCACATATGTATCTGTCATGCTGTACTGCCTCCCTTGATTAAATTCTGAATCTCTAGAACTTTAGCACAAATACAGTGTGTGATATCCAGCAATTTAACTTCTTCATGTTGTCATACTGTATCCTATGCCAGCCTGGACTTGTGAGCTAACTGGGCTCTGACTCATACCAGGCATGTTTGTCCAATTATACATCACCTCTACGATTGCGGCCTGATGTTTTTTTCTAAAGCTTCTACCTTCACATCATTTATAGACAAGAAACTTTTTCCTCTTCAATATTTCTGATAAGGTCATTGCTCAAAGTCTTAATATCTAAATCTATGGATAATTCAAGGGTCAGTGGGAGTTTCTGTAGGATTTCCTACATTAGTGCTATTTAAACAGCAGGTTGCTGACCAGTTTCCTGTCTGTGAACTGTTTTGTTCTCAGTATGTGATGAGATAAGGAGCTTTGTCGGAAGGCCAGTCAACTATATCACCATCTTATTCTGCTGCTATGCCAAAATACCATAGACTAGGTAGCTTATAAACATTAGAAATTTATTTCTTACAATTCTGGAGGCTGGAAGTCCAAGATGCAGTTGTGGGAGATTTAGGTTATGGTTCTCAGATTTATTATCAGATTTATCCTAGGAAAGGCTAAAACATTTTTGAAGTGAAAGCATCTATAGAATTTCCAAATATAAAATATATAAAGGTAGAACTTCTTAATTGGAGTGGAATCAGAGAGACTGAAATCCTTTACCCTGAGAAATTACCCAAGGTACCTTCCCAGAGCCCTAGGATTCTTTATAACACAGTTTGAAAATCCTTGTTACATCACCAATTTCTGGTGCATCATTTACAGACTCTAGTTACTTGGAATCATTTTCATCCTCATTTTGAATGAAGAATGTACCTCAGAACTATTCATCTTTCTTCACACTTCCAACTTTAGGTCCAATTGCCCGAAGCGACTGTGAATAGTGATAAAAGAGTTCAGTGTTTAAAACATGAAACTTCTTGGGGCAAGCTCTCCAAATATTCCCAATAAGCATTTCCACTTCTCAATTCTGCAATATGCTTCGGTCACAGTTCAGGTCGCTTTTCTCCTAACGTGATAACAAACAACTTCTAAAAACAAAACTTAGCTTATAGTAATGCATCAGGTCAAGCAGTGCCATCGACTCCTTCTAAATATGTTCCAGAGGTTTTTTTTGTTTTTTTTAATTTTTTATTTTATTAATTTATTTTTGTTACAGATGTTTCTAATTTTTCCTCCATTGTCACCCTCCTCCCCCTCCCTCCCTGCCCCATCCCAGTTTTGTTGTCCATGTCCATTGGTTATGAGTACATGCGTACAAGTTCTGTGGTTCATTGCTCCTCTCCCCCACCCCCTCTTCTGGCAATTGTCAGTCTGTACCCTACTTCTACGTCTCTGGAACTACCCTGTTCCTCAGACTGTTATGTTTATCATATTCCAGAAATAAGTGAGATCATACGATATTTGTCTTTCCATGCTTGGCTTGTTTCGCTTAGGATAATAGTTTCCAGGTCCTCCCATGTCGTCTCAAAGGATAAGAGATCTTTCTTTCTTACAGCTGCATAGTACTCCATTGTATATATGTACCACAGTGTACTAGAGTCCCCTTTTTTATCCATCCGTCCACTGATGGACACTTGGGCTGTTTCCAGATCTTAGCAATTGGAAATAGCGCTGCTATGAACATGGGGGTACATATATTCTTTCTGTTTGGTGTTTCAGGCTTCTTAGGGTATATTCTTAGGAGTGGGATCACTGGGTCAAATGGTAATTCAATTTTTAATTTTTTGAGGTAACACCATAGTGTTTTCCATAGTGGCTGCACCAGTCTGCATTCCCACCAGCAGTGTACTAGAGTCCCCTTTTCTCCACACCCTCGCCAACACTTGTTGTTTGATGCTTTGTTGATGGCAACTATTCTGACAGGTGTGAGGTGATACTTCATTGTTGTTTTAATTTGCATCTCTCTGATGATTAGTGATGTTGAGCATTTCTTCATATGTCTCTTAGCCATTTGTATGTCCTGTTTGGAGAGGTGTCTATTTAGTTCCTCTGCCCATTTTTTAATTAGGTTCTTTGTCTTCTTTTTGTTGAGTTGTATAAGCACTCTATATATTTTGGAAATTAATCCCTTATCTGATATATCATTGGCAATTATGCTCTCCCATACAGTGGGTTGCCTTTCCACTTTGATGGTTGTTTCTTTTGCTGTGCAGAAGCTTTTGAGTTTGATGTAGTCCCATGTGTTCGCTTTTTCCTTTGTTTCTGTTGCCTTAGGTGATATATCAGTGAAGATTCTGCTGCGTATGGTGTCCGAAATTTTGTTGCCTACATTTTCTTCTAGGATTTTTATGGATTTCCAAGTCACATTTAAGTCTTTTATCCATTGTGAGTTTATTCTTGTGTATGGTGTAAGATGATGGTTTAGTTTCATTTTTTTGCATGTAGCTGTCCAATTTTCCCAACACCATTTATTAAAGAGGCTGTCTTTACTCCATTGTATGCTCTTGCCACCTTTGTCGAATATTAATTGAACATAATGTTTTGGGTCAATTTCTGGGTTCTCTGTTCTATTCCATTGATCTATGTGCCTGTTCTTGTGCTAGTACCAGGCTGTTTTGATTACAGTAGCTTTGTAGTATAACCTGATGTCTGGTATTGTGATCCCGCCTACTTTGTCCTTCTTTTTCAAGATTGCTGTAGCTATTCGGGGTCTTTTTTGGTTCCATATGAACTTCTGAAGCATTTGTTCTAGTTCTATGAAATATGTCATTGGTATTTTGATGGGGATTGTGTTAAATCTACAGATTGCTTTGGGTAGTATAGACATTTTAATGATGTTAATTCTTCCATTCCATGAACAAGGTATGTGCTTCCACTTTTTTATATCTTCCTCTATTTCTTTTTTCAATGTCCTGTAGTTTTCTGCAAATAGGTCCTTTACTTTTTTGGTTAAGTTTATTCCTAGGTATCTTAATTTTTTTGCTGCGATGGTAAAGGGGATTTTTTTTCAGTTTCTCTTTCTGTGAGTTCATCATTGGTGTACAAGAATACCGTCGATTTCTTGACGTTAATTTTGTATTCTGCTACTTTGCCAAATTCATTTATTAAGTCTAGTAGATTTTTGATGGAGTCTTTAGGGTTTTCTATATATAATATCATGTCATCTGCGAATAATGATAGTTTCACTTCCTCCTTTCTAATTTGGATCCCTTTTATTTTTTCTCCATGTCTGATTGCTGTGGCTAAGACTTCCAGTACTATGTTAAATAAGAGTGGTGAAAGTGGGCATCCTTGTCTTGTTCCTGTTCTTAAGGGAAATGCTTTTAGTTTTTGTCCATTGAGTATGATGTTGGCTGTAGGTCTTTCATATATGGCCTTTATAATGTTGAGATATGATCCCTCTATTCCCAAATTGCTGAGTGTTTTTATCAGAAATGTGTGCTGGATTTTGTCAAATACTTTTTCAGCATCTATTGATATGATCATGTGGTTTTTATCTTTCATTTTGTTTATGTGATATATCACATTTATTGATTTGCAAATATTATACCAGCCTTGCATCCCTGGGATGAATCCCACTTGGTCATGGTGAATAATTTTTTTTGATGTGTTGCTGGATCCGATTTGCTAGTATTTTGTTGAGGATTTTGGCATCTATGTTCATCAGGGATATTGGCCTGTAGTTTTCTTTCTTTGTAGTGTCTTTTTCTGGTTTTGGAATTAGAATTATGCCAGCCTCATAAAACGAGTTTGGAAATCTTCCTTCTTGAATTTTTTGCAATAGTTTGAGGAGAATGGGTGTTAGTTCTTCTTTGAATGTTCGGTAAAACTCCCCTGTGAAGCCGTCAGGGCCTGGGCTTTTGTTTGCTGGGAGGGTCTTGATTACATCTTCAATTTCATTCCTTGTTATTGCCCTGTTCAAGTTTTCTATCTCTTCCCGGTCCAGTTTTGGGAGACTATGTGTTTCTAGAAATGTGTCCATTTCGCTTAGATTGTCCAATTTGTTGCCATATAAATGTTCATACTATTTTTTAACGATCTTTGTATTTCTGTGGTGTCAGTTGTTACTTCTCCTCTTTCATTTCTGATTTTGTGCATTTGGGTTCTCTCTCTTTGTTTCTTGGTGAGTCTAGCTAAGGGTCCATCAATCTTGTTTATCTTTTCAAAAAACCAGCTCTTTGTTTTATTGATCCTTTGAATTGTTTTTTTGGTCTCCATGTCATTTATTTCTGCTCTGATCTTTACTATTTCCTTCCTGCTACTTGCTCTAGGGTTTTCTTTTTGGTTTGCTTTCTAGTTCTTTAAGTTGTGAGGTTAGGTAGTCAATTAGAAATTTTTCTTCTTTCTTGAGGTGGGCCTGTAGTGCTATGAACTTCCCTCTCAGAACTGCTTTTGCTGTATCCCATAGATTTTGTGTTGTTGTGTGTTCATTTTCATTAGTTTCCAGGAAGTTTATAATTTCTTCCTTGATCTCCATGGTAATCCATTCATTGTTCAATAACATGCTATTTAGCCTCCATGTGTTCAAATGTCTTTGCATGTTCTTGTGGCAATTGATTTCTAGTTTCATGCCATTGTGGTCTGAGAAGATGCCGGATATGATTTCAATCTTCTTAAACTTGTAGAGACTTAGTTTGTGTCCTAACATGTGGTCTACCTTTGAGAATGTCCCATGTGCACTTGAGAAGAATGTGAATTCTGCAGTTTTGGGGTGTAATTCTCTGTATATATCTATTAAATCCATTTGATCTAGTGCTTCATTTAGAATTTCTGTTTCCTTGTTAATTTTTTGTCTAGATGATCTATCCAGTGATGTCAGTGGGGTGTTGAAGTCTCCTGCTATGATTGTATTGCTGTCGATTTCTCCTTTGAAGTCCTCCATAAGATTTTTAATATATTTTGGTGCTCCTATATTGGGTGCATATATGTTTTCCAAGGTTATATCTTCCTGGTGGATAGACCCTTTCAATATTATGTAGTGACCTTCTTTGTCTCTAGTTATGGTCTTCAATTTGAAATCTAATTTATCAGATATGAGTATTGCTACCCCAGCTTTTTTTCCTTTCTGTTTGCTTGGAAGATTTTTTTCCATCCCTTCACTTTCAACCTATGTGAGTCTTTTGTTGTGAGGTGGGTCTCTTGTAGACAACATATATGTAAATCATGCTTTCTTATCCAGTCAGCTACTCTGTGTCTTTTTATCGGAGCATTCAATCCATTTACATTTAAGGTGATTATTGATATGTACTTATTTATTGCCATTTTTGTTCAGTGTGGTTATATTTTTCTTCCTATTTCTTCTACTAATTACAGCAGTCCTTTTAACATTTCTTGCAGTGCTGGTTTGGTGCTAATATATTCCCTTAGCCTTTTTTTGTCTGGGAAGATCTTTATTTGACCTTCTATTTTGAATGATAGCCTTGCTGGATAGAGTAGGCTTGGATTCAGATCCTTGTTTTTCATGACCTTGATTACTTCATGCCATTCCCTTCTGGCCTGTAGTGTTTCTGTTGAGAAGTCAGATGATAGCCTAATGGGGGTTCCTTTGTAGGTAACCTGTTGCTTATCTCTTGCTGCCTTTAGGATTCTCTCTTTGTCTTTAATTTTTGGCATTTTAATTATTATGTGTCTTGGTGTGGGCCTGTTTGGGTTCTTCTTACTTGGGGCTCTCTGTGCTTCTTGAACTTGAATGCTTTCTTCCTTCACCAGGTTAGGAAAGTTTTCTGTCACTATTTCTTCAAATATATTCTCTATCCCTTGCTCATTTTCTTCTTCTTCGGGGACTCCTATAACGCGAATGTTATTACATTTCCAGTTGTCCCACAGTTCTCTTAAGCTATCTTCCTGTTTTTTCATTGTTTTTTCCTTTTGGTTTTCTGATTGATTGATTTTTTCTACTCTGTCTTCTAATTCACTGATCCGATCCTCCGCTTCCTCTACTCTGCTGGTCAGACCTTCCAATGTGTTCTTTATTTCTGCTATGTCATTCTTTATTTCCACTTGGTTGGTTTTCATGGTGTCGATATCCTTACTCATGCTGTTTAGTTTCCTCAAGATCATGGCTCTGAACTCTACCTCTGATAATTTACTTAACTGCATTTTATTTATCTCATCTTCAGTAGAGTTCTCTTGTTCTTTCATTTGGGATCTGTTTCTTTGTTTCACCATTTTTGCTATCTCAGTGGGTTTTGGAGCCTGCCAAATTTTCCCTGTGGGTGTTGGTGTTCTGCTATTTGTGGCTCCCTCTACTGGGTTTGGATGAGCATGGAGGGCCCTCTTTAAACACCACTGTCAAGTCTCACTTTCCTGGGTATATTTCCATACTTAGGAAAGGTTCAGTCATGCTCTAGCTTTTTGCCTGGAGGCTATTAGCCTCAGTTACTTGAAAAGCCTTAGGATCTCAGTTGAATGAGAAACTCCCTCAGGTGTTTATAGTGTGAGAGGATTTCCCGAGGTTGGGGCCACTGCTGTTAATGAGCCTCAATTTGCATTTCTTTACCTCTTTTCCTCACCTGGGAATCTCTGAGGGAGGGGCTACCACAGCTCCGGGAAGGAGTAAACTTGGCTGCCAGTTCTGTGTAACTGGGAAGGAGCGCTGGTCACCACCGTCCTTTGTGGCCACAGCTCAGCACAAACTCTGAGCGCCCTCCAAATCTCAGGTGTCCCCACAGAGTTCCAGTCCAGTCCGCCCTCCCTCTGCCAGAGCCCCAGGTGAGTGGCTGTGGCTATTTAGTGCTCTGTCCCGGCCCTGTGTGCTGTGGAGCAGCTTGGGCTCTTAACCCCAAGGGTGGGCGCCTGCTGCTCATAGTTAAGGCTGCTGCTGTTCGTGGGCTCCCAGCTCGCCACCCTCTCGTGCCTCCGCAGATCCTACCAGGCTCATTCAGCGTCCCTGGTTGTATGATCCTCTCTTGCTGCTTTTCTGTTGCTTTTTTCCGACAATTTGTCTTTATTTTATTTGTGATTCCTGTTTAGTCCTGGGAGATGGTCTGTGTAACTTCCATTCACTCCACCACCACTTCAGAAAATCTGTTCCAGAGTTTTGACCCCAAAATATTTTCCAAGTATGGGTGGGGTCCCGTCATTTAGCCATAGATTTAACTTCTTTTTACAGAAAGAAGTAATTTTTCTTAAAATTTATGATGTTCAAGTTAGTGTTATTTTTCCATATACTCCTCCCAAGATACTTATCTCTCCCTGGGTCTCAAAGATCATGGAGTATTCACAGGTCAACATTTGAACAGACGTCCCTTCTGAATACCTCACCCACTACATAATAGGCTCTATATCAGTTTGTAGAAACCTTTCATATTTGCCAGCCATCATCACAGTTTATTGAGATCCCTGATATCCCCAAGTGTTTCCCCTCAAAGCACACAAAACTCACAAATGCTTTATCTTTCTCTACTATTCATCCTATTTTCTGTTCAAATGAAACAGTTATAAAAGTATTTGACGTTTGCTTGCTTGTTTTTTGTTTTGTTTTGTTTTGCAGAAAGCATCAAAGGAGTGTGAGCGTATTGTTTGCAGTAAGGGTGAGGGAAGACATGAACTCTCAATTTTCAAAAGTTGTGATAAGATAGTCATGTTTTGTCTTGTTGAATAGACTATAAATTCCTTGAGGATAGAAATCATAGCCTGCATTTGTTTAGGGTTGCTGACAGTATTCAGAATAGTACCCTTTTATAGCACTTTTGGAATTGAAACAAATCAAGAGCATTAACTTGAGTAGTTCATATGTTGTTCTTAAATCTTGTGAATGTCGGTCTGTAATTTATTAAGTTTAGTCTTGATGTCTTACTTGCTGTATGGTCATATAACTGAATGATAAAAATGACATACAAAAAGCCACCACCGCCTACATAATTTTACCACTTCTTTGGTGGACTACTGTCCTAAGAACTGAAAATGATACTTCCGGTCAAGATGGCGGCGTAGGTAAACATGGTATCGTGTTCTCCCACAACCATATCAAAGTTACAACTAAACTACAGAACAACCATCATTCAAAACCTCCTGAAATCAAGCTGAAAGGAAGTCCTACAACTACGAAATTAAAGAAGAAGTCGCATGGAGACTGGTAGGAGGGGCAGAGGCGCGCCAGACGGGCTGGTCCCACACCCACGTGTGGCGTATAAAAATCAGGGGGACACTTCGGCTGGGAAGGTCCTCCCTAAGGACTGAGGGGTCCCTGTCCCACACCAGGTGCTCAGCTCAGGGTTCCAGTTCCAGGAAGAGAAGTCCCCATAACTTCTGGCAGGAAAAACCAGCGGGAACTGAGGCTGAGGTGGCTGGAGCCCCAGGCTGTTCCTCTTAAAGGGCCCGAGCACAGATTTACTCAGACTCACTCCCTCCAGGCTCCAGCATGGGAAAAGCAGCTTGAAAGGCACCAGAGTCATATGGGGAAGAACTGAGCTGTTTGGCATTGGAGCGAGGGCTGTAGAGGCAGCTTTCTCCTGGACAGACGTGCTATCAGAGGCTTTTGTTCCCTTGGTGAGCCCTTCCCTGGGCTGGCAGACGCCAACATATCTGGGACTCCAGCAACCTAGCTCACACTGTTTGCCCCGCCCTGGTGATTCCCTGAGGCCCTGCCCCACCCAACTTCCAGACCCACCCAAGCTGTTGCCAGTTGCTTTACCATAGGATTGGCCTGTCTTGGATCCTGCTTCAGCTTTTCCTAAATTCTTTCAAACAAGCAGCATCTGGTCTCAGCTAGCCCCATACCTCTTGCTAAGTAATACATAGAAACAAACACAGGGAGGCAGCCAAAATGAGGAGACAAAGAAACAGGTCCCAAATGGAAGAACAGAACAAAACTCCAGGGAAAGAACTAAGTGAAATGGAGTTAAGCAACCTAACAGATGCTGGGTTCAAAATACTGCTTATAAGGATGCTCAATGGACTTAGTGAGAACCTCAGTGATCTTAGTGAGGGCCTCAAGAGCATAAAAAAGGACCAGTCAGAAATGAAGGAGGCACTAACTGAAATAAAGAATAGTTTACACAGGTTCAATCATAAAGTAGGTAAATCCAAGAAGCAAACCATCGATTTGGAATATAAGGAAGCAAAAAACACCCAATCAGAACAGCAAAAAGAAAAAAGAATCCAAAGAAATGAGGATAGTGTAAGGAGCCTCTGGGACAACTTCAAGCGTGCCAACATTCACATCTTGGGGGTGCCAGAAGGAGAAGAGAGAGAACAAGAAATCGAAAACATATTTGAAACAATAATGGCAGAAAACTTCCCTAACTTGGTGAAGGAAACAAACATACAAGTCCAGGAAGCACAGAGAGTCCCAAACAAGATGAACCCCAAGAGGCCCACACCAAGACACATCATCATCAAATTGCAAAAGGTTCAAGACAAAGAGAGAATCTTAAAAGCAGCAAGAGAAAAGCAGTTAGTTACCTACAAGGGAGTTCCCATAAGACTGTCAGCTGATTTCTCAAAAGAAACTTTACAGGCCAGAAGTGAGTGGCAAGAAATATTCAGAGTGATGAAAAGCAAGAACCTACAACCAAGATTACTCTATCCTGCAAAGCTGTCATTTAGAATCGATGGCCATATAAAGAGTTTCTCAGACAAGGAAAAGCTAAAGGAGTTCATCACCACCAAACCATTATTATATGAAATGTTGAAGGGTCTTCTTGAAGAAAAAGATAAAAAAAATATGAACAAACAAAATGGCAATAAATACATATCTATCGACACACACACACACACACACAAAAGAACTTAAAAAGAGTAAATTGAGAGCCTTCATAGAGTAAGTGTAGAATGTAACAAGGAAAGAAATAGAAAATGTAAAGGTCTTAAGTGAGCTAATGTCTGATAAGGGTAGTCAAGCTGCCCTCTTTGTGCCCAAATAATTTCCCACATTCTATAAGATTTTTTAAACAAAATTTTATTGCACTGAATATAATTCTGTCAGATATTTTTAAATGCCAGTTATAGGGTACCACTAATTAACATCAAGTTTACTAATTGGAAATTGAAAATTTTGGTTATAGGCAGGAGTAAAGGTGGGGATAGGAAGTAGGTTCGAAAAGGAAGAAAGACAGGCATCCAAGCTAATTTTCTTTGAATCTCTCTTTGAATCTAAGAAGTTTTTCTGGGTTAACAAATG
This sequence comes from Tadarida brasiliensis, assembly GCA_030848825.1. Taxonomy (NCBI): domain Eukaryota; kingdom Metazoa; phylum Chordata; class Mammalia; order Chiroptera; family Molossidae; genus Tadarida; species Tadarida brasiliensis. Next base: position 26,560,197 of record CM061267.1, on the reverse strand, counting down.
GCCAAAAAGATCCTTATTTATGAATAACTTTGTTCATTCACACATTCATTCTTTCATTTAGTTAATAAATCCACCAACATTTATGAAGTATCTTCTCTGTCCCAGACATGCTATGAGGCACCTACCACCATGCCCCCATATTTTTCCTCAACCTCTTTTCATTTTTTTCCACCTATTTTGTGTCAAAATATTTGCCACTGTGTGGATCCTCCACTTCCTAGACCCAGATATCAAGTTGGTGTATTTCACCTACAGTCAAGCTAATGGTGACTATATTTTTTAATTAACTGGATAACCTGACTCTCATTTATATCAAATATGGAGCATAAATGGTGTCAAATCTTAAAAACATTTTGAAGCACACATGACTTATAGCTTGGAAAAATTGGTAAAAATATAGCTTGGTGAAATTACGCTTTTATAAAATTAAACACATTTTCATTTCATGTGTCTACTAATTTGTAATTATACTCAGTGACTTTCTAGTTATAATTGAGGGTTATGGTGATACTACCCCTTTACACTTTAATTTTCTGTGTTCTAAGCATTTATTTAGAGGTTCTCACTGTCATTAATAGTAAGGTTGTGGTATGACCATTACAAAACCTTAAGTGTAGTGGTGCTAATGCTTTGTAGTGCATCAATGATGTATGAACAAGCAACAGAGAGAGAGAGAGAGAGAGAGAGAGAGAAGTATTGTTCAAAATAAATGAAGCAAATATCAGGGGAAAGTAAGTTGCCCAGATTCAAGTACTAGTTATAAAATACATTGATTCATCTTAAACTCCTTCTGTGAAGCCTGGGTTCAAAGATGTAATTTCATATTTTGATAAGCCTACACTTCTTGAACCAAAAATTAGCAAACATTTTATTTATTTATTTATTTATTTATTTATTTATTTATTTATTTATTTATGTTTAATCCTCATCCAAGGACATTTTTCCATTTATCTCCAGGTAGAGTGGGGGAGAGAGAGAGAGAAAGATTGATGTGAGAGAGACACATCAATTGGTTGCCTCCCGTATGACCCCAACCAGGGCTGGGGACCGAATCGCAACCCGAGGTACGTGCCCTTGATCAGAATCGAACCCGTGACTCTTTGGTCCACAGGCCAATGATCTAACCACTGAGTCAAACCAGCCAGTGCCATTTTATAACTGTAAAGCAATTTTAGTAGATTGAACACATTTTATTGTTATTTTCTTCATTTAGATCTAGATTCCACCACTTAATTAGTCGGAAACATAATCAGTTTGCTCAACCGGTTGAGCATCAATTCTCTAATCTGAAAAATGTAAACAATATTACCTGCCTCATAGTCTCATATAAAAAATGTGGGCAATAGCCTTCTATAAATTATAATGTATCCTATAAATATGTAATTAAAATATAAATCTAAGAAAAGCAACTAAAAGGAGCATTTAAAGAAAATGTGCAAGTCAAACATCTGAATGGTTTAGACTAGTGTTAACACTGTTTACAAGGACAGAAATTATAGAACCTAAAGATAAAGTTGCATACTACACAATTAGGTTAAAGATAATTAAGCGATATATGTGGTATTAAATAAAAGCACAAATGTCAATAAATAGTAAATTTTTACATAAAGACTACAAAAAAATCAAAATGTTAAGATGACCGATTTCTCTTTATCCAAAATTAATATAGTCTTATAGCACTCCACAGGGAAATGATAGGTATTTTTTACAATTTAGATTACTTACTCCCCCCCAAAATGAAAGATAATTAATGAGAAAGTTGTCATTGCTGTTTAGTGGTGAATGTTAATCTTTGGGCATATTTATGAAGGAGCAATATGGAGACAGTTCTCTAAATATTCACCTTAAAATTCAATCAAGGGCTGTCTCTTTGCATAAACTGGCTATGAATTATAAAGACCACCTAAATATTTGTTTTGTTTGGAGTGTTAAATTTGGTTATTTTAAATATTATTGTTATCATTGCTTGCATCTTTTCTTGACTTATTTATATCGTTGCTAGAAGCTGGTTTTTTAAGGAAGGAGAAATTTTAGCTTATCTTCAAAAGCTAAAGCACAGGCAAAAACTAATGCTCACCAGGATTTTATATATCTACTGCTATGCAATCATTGTTGCTTAGCAACACAGTGACCCTTTCTATAGAGAGGTGAAAAATATTTATATATATACACACACACACACACACACACACACACGTATAAAACCTTTTAAAAATGGATACTATTTAATAACCACCTTACATTTTTCAAACACAAAATATCTGCTTGCATATCTATATTCACATCGCAGCATATGACTTATTAATATTTTATAAAAACAGAAATAGTACACTAAAAATATACTCTAGCAAAAAAAAATTTAAGAAAAAGACTAAAATTATGAAACTCAAAACTATGATATTTGCTTTAACTATCAATGCTAATAAAAAAAAACTTTCTGTGAAAGTTACCTTTATTTAATTATTTTCTAATTTTGGATGCAAGAGCTTATTATACAGCCAATACTTGACTTAAACAGTTGATGTTTCAAAAATTGGTTCCTAGTCAGTTCTTTGAAATTGTGAGTATATTGTTTCTTTACAAAAATGTTATAAACTTCCATTTCCATCCAAGATGGAGTTAAGAGGATAAGATTTATCCTTCCACCTGAAACAATAAACAGCTGACAAAATATGACACAATGGTTTTCAAGGCACTGACATCAGGGGCAAAGTGATCCCTGAGAGATGGGAAATAAATGAGATGAGCCCTATGACTGCCTTGAGAGAGTTTCCAGACTGTAGTGCAAGGAGGGAGATATCATGTAGAGATTGGCAGATTCTCTGAGTTTAGAAGATGAAGCTGAGAGTCTGAGGGGATCAAAGTATCTATATTTTTTTGGAAAGAGTACCAAAAAGGAGAGAGATACAGAGAGAATATCTTAATATCAGAATTTCTGTAAGACATCCCTGCTCTGGTCCCTAACAAATATTATAAGCAACACCTGAAAGAATTAATTTATCAAGAAACAAAATTGACTACATTATGGAACAGAGCTCAAGAATATTTATAAAAATATAAACACATACAACACCCAACCAGATAAAATTCATAATCCCTGACATCTAAGCAAAAATTACCAGATATAAAGAAGCAAAAAAATATGACACATAAAAGGAAATACATCAATTAAGGAAAACCAACCTAGAACTGACATATATGTTAGAATTATCAAACAGGAACACTGAAACAGTTACCACTCTATTCCATGTGTTCAAAAAGTTATGTAGAGACATGAAAGGTATAAATATAGAACCTAATCAAATTTCAAGAGATAAAAAAAAAAACACCAGATGGAATAAATGGCAGAAAGAAAAATCAGCATATTGAAGACATGACAACCGAAACTATAAAAAATGAAATACATAGAGCAAAGAAAATCAAACAAAAGGTTTAAAAAAAGAAGCATCAGTGAGCTGTGGTACAATTTTAAGCAAGCTAATATACATATATTTGGAATCAGAGAAGGAGAAGTGAGAGAGGATGAAATAAAAAAAATGTTTGAAAAAACAATGCCTAAAAATATTATAAATTTTATGAAAATTATAATCCTATAAATTAAATAACTCAATAAACCTGGGGTATAATATGTATAAAGAAAACTACATCAAGGCACATTGTAATTAAATGGCTCAAAATCAGCCAGAAAAGGAGAACTGAAAAGCAGTTAGAGAAAAATTAAACTATGCAAGAGGAACAAAGATAGAGACAACAGACCTCTCATCAGAACAATGCAAGTGAGAATATAGTGGAGCAATATTTTTATTATACTGAAAGAAAAAACTCAACTTAAAAAATATCTTTCAAGAACAAAGACAAAATAAAGACATTTTCAGACACACAGAGAATAAAAGGATTCATCACAAGTACACCTGCCCTGCAAGACATAGTAAAGAATGAACTTCAGGCAGAGGAAAATGATGTCAGAGGGAAACATGGTCTACACTAAGAAATGAAGAGCATGAGAAACTGTAACTACGTGGCTAAAAGTTAGATTTTTTTCTATTATGTAAAACTCTTTAAAAGATCTTGATTGCTTAAACAAAAGTTTAAAAAATCTGTATCATGGAGTTTATAACATATGTAAAAATAAAATGTATGTCAATGTTAGCCCGAAGTCTGAAATAGAAAAAAAAAAAAAAAAAAAAAAAAAGAAGAAGCATATTATTATGAGGTTCTTATGCTATGGATAAAATGACATAATATCATTTGAAGGTCAAGTGTAATAAGCTAAAGATGTATATTATAAACCCTAAAGCATCCACTAAAATAACATAACAAAGATTTATAGCTAATAAGCCAATACATGAAATAAAATTAAATCATACAAAGTATTCAATTAATTCCAAAGAAAGCAGAAGATATTGCAAAAGTGAATAAAGAACTGGCAGAACAGATAGAAAGCAAGTAGCCTGATGATAGATTTAAATTAAACCATATTAATAAGCAAAAAATGTGTAAGTGGTCTAAACACCCCAATTAACAGGCAGAGGTTTCAAATGGATAAATGAACAAGACACAACTGGATGCTGCCTATAAAAAACATATATCAAATACAGAAACACAAATAGATTACAAGTTTGAGGATGATAAATATACCATGCTAACACTAATCAAAAGAAAATTTTACCCTTTGCAAACAGCATGGATGGACCTGGAGAACATTATGCTAAGTGAAATAAGCCAGTCAGAGAAAGACAAATGCCATATGATTTACCTCATATGTGGGAGTTAATGGGCACACTGAACTACCAAGCAAAATAAAGACTTATAGATACAGAGGAAGCAGGCAGCTCCGGGGGGGGGGGGGGGAGGCATGGATAACAGTGTGGCGGCGATTGTGGGGGAGGGGAGCAGATGGAGGTGGAAGAGGGGAGGGGGAAAAAAGCTAGAATAGCTATATCAATATCAATGTAGATTTTAGAATAAAGAATACTACCTGGTACAAAGAAAGTCACTTCAGAATGATAAATAGGTTAATTTATAATAGTCGTAGTCATTTATCTACATAAGAGAACTTCTGACTACATGAAACAAAAATTGACAGACCCACAAGAGAAATAAAGTCATAATAGCAGTTGGAGATTTCAATATCTTTCTCTTAATAATTGATGGAACAGGTAGAGAAAAGGTCAGTAAGGATACAGAAAGTTTGAACATTATTAAACAACTTAGCATAATTGATACTTATTGAACATTATGCTCAACCACAGAATACTTATTCTTATCACATGTACACATATTTACCAAGATAGACCATATTCAAAGTCATAATAGATGTTCAAATAAATTCAAAATAATTCAAGTCATAAAAAAAGTATGTTTTCTGACCACAATTGCAGTAAATTAAAAATCAGTAATAACTGACCTGTGTGCCTCAGTTGGTTGGAGTATCATCCAGTACACTGAAAGGTCATTGGTTTGATTCCCTATTGGGGCACATACTCAGGCTGTGGGTTCGATCCCCAGTTGGGCACTTGTGGGAGGCAACTGATTGATGTTTCACTCTCACATTGATGTCTCTCTCTCTCTCTCTCTCTCTCTCTCTATCTATCTATCTCTCTCTCCTTTTCCCTTCCTCTCTCTCTAAAGTCAATGAAGGCATGTCTTCAGGTGAGGATTAGGGAAAAAAAAATCAATGAGAGAAAGATCTCTGGAAAATTCCCTAAATATTTGGAAACTAAACACATTTTTAAATAACCCATGGGTCAGAAAAAGAAATAAAAGGAAAATCAGAAATTTTGAGCTGATAAAAATAAAAACACACATATAAAAATGTGTGGGCTGTCTCTAAAGCAGTATTTACAAGAAAAAAAATTGGGAACAAAAACAATAAAGAAAATCAATAAAATCAAGAGCTGGTTCTTTGAGACAATTAAAATTGATTAACCTTTAGCCAGTCATACAAGGGGAAAAAGCAATACAATACAAAATACCAATATTAGGTATAAGAAAAATAAAATTGCTATAGATTCCAAAGATATTCAAAAATAATAAGGGAATATTATGAACAAGTTTATGCCAATAAATTCAACAACTTGGATAAAGTGGACAAATAACTCAAAAGACAGAAAATCAACTAAGCTCATTCAAAAAGAAGTGTGGATGTCCTGAATAGTCTCCCTATGTCTATTAAATGAATTGTAGTTATAAACCTTCTCACAAAGAAATCTCCAGGCACAGATGGATTCACTGGTGAGTGTTCACAAGTATTGAAGGAGGAATTACTATATTACACAAACTTTTCCAGAAAATTGAAAAGGAGTAAATACTTCCCAGTTCTTCCAAATGAGACCAGCATTAATTTGATATCAAACTAGTCAAAAACAAAACAGAAAATAAATCACAGACAGGTATCCTCCATGAACATAAATGCAAAAATCCTCACTAAAATACTAGCAAGCCAAATATAACACAATAACCAAGTGGAGTTTATTCCAGAAATGCAAGATTGATTTAAGATTCAAATATTCATCAATTTATTTTTTGTATCAACAACCAAAAGAGAAAAAAATACATAGTCTCAAGACTCAGAAAAAGCATTTGAATGAATGCAATATCTATTCCTGATTTTTTTTTAATCTCTTAAAAAAGAAATGGAATGAAACTTTTACAAAATGTAATGCATAGAGTTTCCAGGGTAGCTTACAAATGGATTTAGTCCTTGTATAAATTATTATATCTGTATAATTATAAATAATTGAAGGCAGCATTGTTAAAATCTACAGCCTGGCATTTCAGTTACACATATTCATTCCTTCAGCACTAGAGTCCCTTGAGAATCAGCTGGCTGTTGTCCCAGCATGCCTGGGTTTGTCTAGAAACTCGGCTACACTAAGATGTAAATAGATAGTACCAGCTCAGTCTTGACTCTGTTAAAAGGGTGAAGACAGAAGACCATGAAGCATCTACAGAGGAGATGGAAGAGACAATATGAAGTTTTTACCTTATTTAACTCTATGATGGGCTTTTATTGTCCATCTCTGTCCCAGAATAAAGGCACGTTTAATAATTGTTAAAACCGAATGAGAAAAGAGAATATAGAGAAAGAGGACTTTTCCAGGCTACACCAAATTTGAATGAGCTAAGATCAATAGATGTCATAGACCAGGAGAGAAGGATATTCTATCTCAGGATTTTCATCCCATTAACAAAATCAATTCTTGTACTCACTGAGCCTGAAGCCAAAGCTGATTTTTCCTCAAGGCTTGTTTTGTCCTACAAAATCCAGCCAGTTTTCTTGCAGTTTAGAAACCTAAATGTGATGAATTATACTATTCAGTTCTCAATAAAGGCCCTTGTAGTCCTTAAGATGCCACAGAGTCAGCCTAGAGTGAAAGAGAAAGAAACTCTGAAGGTACATTTCCTGTTCATTTCCTTCAAGTAAGTGTCTGTATGTGAGAATGTGATTCGTGCCCTTATCAAGAATAACACTCACATGTGCAAGATCACACTGCCTGGAATCCCACACTGTCTACCCTCTTCACTCACCCCCAGGAGTACCCTCACCTCTCCCCACTGCAGACATGGAGAGTGAGAAACCAGGGTTGAGTATATCATTTTAATACCACATCAAACCAAGGTAGATTTCTGGACCCTACAGAGAGAAGAGATGAGAAAGAGGATTAGGGGAGTGCAGGACACCAGATCCCATGTAAAGCAGTAACATGCTCTACCACAGGCATCGGGGTTGTAGTCAGTGTTTCCACATGTGGGTCCCAGGGGTGGGGTTATATGGAACTCAAAAGGTAACATCCACTTTTCCCTGCCTGAGATAACAGTGAGGAGAGATAGACAGAACACAAATATAAAAAAATATATATATGTACCATCTTTATTACCAATAAGGCTGATTGTGGAGAATGTGGGTTATGCCAGCAGTCAGGCTTTGCAATACTGAATTACTGACTTAAACAGATTTCCACACCCAGTCATAGGCATTCCTGAGAAACATCAGAAATGGGAAAGAATCCTGCAAACAAGTGTGAGTCCATTCAGAGGAAAGAGCAACGATGTTGGGTAGAGGCTACTGTGTTGCACAGGACTTGGTGACAATGATGATTACAAATCAACAGTAAAGTGTGGGAATGAAAGATACTTCAAAAGTTTAGGGCACAAACATAAAGGAAAGGGCCTTGTGATAATAGGGATAATTTGGAATGGTCTGGAGGGAAAGAATCTCAGCTAAGTAATAATTTTAAAATGCTCTAAAATTTTAAAGAGGGAGGCAACTAAAGAAACCTTCTAAAAGGGACTAAGAAAAACCATGACATGTGGGCACATGACCCAGGCTAAGGCAAAAAATTAGTGTGGATTTGTATGAATAGTATCAGGAAGACTAAAGTCCTCACTGAACAAGATGAGGCTCAAAAATTCTAAACACAAGAAAAAGAACTTTAAAGATGTGTTCCAATTAAAAAGAAAGAGAAATAGTCTCAGGGAATATGATGTAATGTTCACAGATGACAAAGGCAACTGACTTAACATTACTCTTGGGAAAGTCATTTTATCTATTCATGACACAGTTTCCTGCCTCCTCAACAAATGAAAATGTATTGGACACCAAGGTCCCATACAACTTAATTTTGTTTCCAATGTTCATAAAGAGCATGATCATCAAGCTTGGAAGGAGAGTATATAAACCAAAGGGATTTCATTACAATTATAGCACAGTGAGAATATGTAGGTTGAATTAATAGATGCAAAATCTACCATAAGTCCAGTAAAAAATCAGGCATGTCACATTGACTTCATTTCTGCTGATGTGTTGAGAGGAAATGTCATTAACATAAAGGTTCTTGATTTCAGTGAGTGTGTATGAATCCTCCAAAGATGTGATTTTAGATAAAACAGTTGGAGAGTAGGGAGGAAAATGAGACTGGAATTGAATATGAACAATAGGAAGAGTATGTATCTTTATCGTTCTGGGTGACCTTGTAAGCAGTACTAAATTTCTCTGGGTCTGATTTTGTTAGGGGAAAAAAGCGCTTGGGGTATTTACTTCTGAGCTGATTTCATACTCTATAATTCAAAGATTCTAAAGTTCCAGAATTTGATTGTCAACATGTAAGGAGACTTTAGAAGGCTATAACAAAACCTTGTCTGGGTTTTGCACTGTTTGGAATTCTTATCTGAGACTTGGATAAAGATATTGAAGGTCTGTTTATAGAATTCACAGATAACACAAACCTGAACTGGGTAACTAAAATGACATGGTGCAGCCCGGCCGGTGTGGCTCAGTGGCTGAGTGTCGATCCATGCACCAAGAGGTCGCTGGTTCGATTCCCGGTCAGGTCACACACCCAGGTTGTGGGGCAAATCCCCAGTGGGGGGCATGTAGGCGGTGGCCAATGGATGTTTTCTCTCATCGATGTTTCTATCTCTCTCTATCTCTCTCCCTTCCTGTCTCTCTAAAATGGATAAAGAAAAAATTTAAAATAAATAAATAAATACATTAATTAATTAAAATGAAATGGTGCAGAAACAAGATTTGAAAGAAGTCGTAAGAGATTAAAGTTTATAGATTGGTTTTGCACTCAAATGAGAATGCCTAGTTTAGCAGCAGTGTATATGTGTAAAAAAGCAATAGTGACCTCAAATTTAGTATAGATCAACAGAGTAATATAAATGTGTGTGTATTCTGTGTGTGTGTGTGTGTGTGTGTGTGTGTGTAAGAGAGAGAGAGAGAGAAAGAAATTACACCAAATTGTCAATATGTATCAATTGCCTTAAAAAAGTACATTTCTTAGCCATAACTTTCTTCTAGTAGTTTATTCTTGGGAAGCAATGAATAACATGTCCCTAACTATTAGCTACACAAATATTTATTGCTGAGCATTTACAAATACTTAAATTTTTTAAAAACAAATATTCAACAATAAGGAGAGTGTATGGTTGAAAAAACTGTGACAATCATTTCATCAGATTCTTATAAAACCAAAAAAGTGTTTATATATATATATATATACACACATATATATATGTGTGTGTGTGTGTGTATATATACACACACACACACACACACACACACACACTTATATGAAGAGATGAACATGATAGACTGTTGAAATAACAAAACAAAAGCAGGCTTACAAGACAGTGCACCTAGCATAAACTCATTTTTTATAAATAAACATATATATGTGAAGGTTGCCTCAGAATTTCAATGTATATATATGGGACATTTTCTCAGGTATAGACTGACAATACCCCACTCATTTGTGTTTTCAACAGTGTACCGTGGGACAATGACAGGTAGTAGTTGTAGTAGATATATGTTGGGTTTGAGCAATTCAGCATCCATTTCTCACTCTTGGTAAGACTGATCCAAATCCTTCTGGGGTCAGCTCTAAGGGTTGGCATGTGACCCAGACTATGCTAATTAGTAACTTTCATTTCTCTACAATAATGATCAATTCAGTAATTGTCAAAGGACTGATCTGAGCTTAGTAGTAAATTTCTGATTAAGCTGGGAGACCATTTTTCCACCCTGAATTTGAACCTGGAAGGATGTTGGTTCAACCTATACAGTAACCATCTTTCCACTGGCATGAGAGAGTTTGTCTGAAAGTGGAAATAACAGGGGACCTTGAGCGCAGATGTGCATAGAGAATCCAGGTCCTACCAGGAAGGAATGTTGTGGGGTGCAGCACCCAGTCAGGTCAGGGCTCTGTGTCCACTCCTCAGAAACTTTCACACCTGGTTGGTGAGGCTGGTGGCCAGGGCAGCCATGGAGAAAGTGCACCTAACTCCACACCTCACAAAGAAGCTGGGGAGGTCCCTGAGGAGGTGGACTACATTCTGGAAGGATATGGACAGTTCCATCACTGGCTTTGAGCAGGCTCTGGTCTCCTGGACCATGGGGAAGGCACCAAAGCCCCTGCAGAGCCTGAGTCCAGGTAGGGTGAAGTCTGGCAGATGGGAACTCCACAGTCTGGAATAGATTAATTGTGGAGGGCCCCGAGGTGCCAAATACCTGCTACCCACAGCTGGAAGTCTCAGGTACTAGGAAGTCTTGAAGGAGTCAGCCAGTCCTTGAGGCTTTTGCATTCATCTTCAGATAGAGCGGGAGGGATAGAGGGGGAAAGAGAGAGAGAGAAACATCGATGTGAGAGAGACACATCAACTTGTTGCCACCCACAGGACCCCAGCTGGGGCCGGGGACAAACTGCAACCTTAGCGGGAACCGAACCAGAACTCTCTGGTCCGCAGGCTGACGCTCTAACCGCTGAGCCAAACTGGCCAGGGCCCCATTGCCCTTTTGATCTCTCTCTTCCCACCTGCTGGATTCCCCTGCTACACCTGTCTCTTTGCTGTGCCCACGGAGACATCAGAAGCTCCTGGCTGAAGTTAGATCAGTGCATGACAGAACCCCAGAGGAGGGGGAAGCAAAGGAGAAGCTCTCCCAGTTTCTACTCTGTTCTCAGGTTTGTTTGGTGCACAACTGACTCTAGATGGGCAACTTGCTTTCTAAGTTTCATCTGTCACTCCTCCACTGCCATCCCTTGCCCAGTGGCTGTCACTCAATGATTTTCCCTGTCCACTGCGATGATGTCCTGCATGGCCAGAACCACCCCACTGCTCCTGCACCTGCTGTTGGCTCTGGTCACAGGCTGTTCCACCAGGATTGTGCACATTTACCATCTGGCCTTTACATCCATCCTAAGAGGTGGTGTCCTCTCTTGCAGACTACATGCTCTCCCCTCCCCTCACTGAACTGGAAGAACCCTCAAAAGAAACCTGTGCTGTCTGCTCATGATTTCATGATGTTTGTACACTCAAGAACCATCGATATCCCTCCTCCAGGGTGCATATTTTCTCTCTCGAATTCACCACCTGAATAGGTAGTCAAGGCTTTGAAGCTGACACCATCCAGTACCATCCCACTTCCTTGCCCAAATGAGATGGAGGTGAAGGTTCAAGAAGAGCCCCCAAAGAAATGGCAAAAAACAAACAGGATCGGGTACAGAACAATGGATAGGGTGATCAGAGCAGCCTCCATAGCAGTAGGGATCTACCACTGACATCTAGGCCCCTGAAGACCAAAGGAGTCCTCACTTCCCGAAAGTACAGTCCTGGGCCTCTGGACCTCAGTCCCAAGCACACACAAGACAGCTCGAGTGGGAATGCCTCAATGTCTCCCATGTGCTCCTCCTCCAAAGGCCAGGTGGTCACAAGCTCATACAGCCCTGTGGGAGATGTCCTGCCTCCCCTGAAGCCTCATTCAGAAGCAGCAGTGCTCTCTGACCCAACCCCATGCTGCTCCCTGCTGCAGGAGATCCACAAAGGAAGTGCTGGGTGAAGACCCTCCACCCAGCTTGCCAGGTTCACTAACTTTGGGTAAGGAGATGCCCTGTGAAAAGTTTTTAGACCTCCCACCAAGAAGAAGTTCTCCACTGGCCTCTGCCAGCAAGAAGCCCTGAAAATACAAAATGTTCACACCACTTTTGCTACCAAATGCCACCACTGGTGTGTGATTTAGGTGAGCTGCCCCCACCTCCTAAGTGGCATTAACTTGCTGTTGACAAACACCTGGGTACCTTGGAGAACACTGAGTGTCAGAGTAAGAAGACCTTGGAGTACAACACAGAGGTCATAGCTGACTGCAGTGCCACTCAGCCTGCCCCTTCCTTCTTCCTTCTCTCCACCTGGCCCAACGATTGCAGACACCCTGCCTCTGGCCACTCAAACTGGGCAGGTCCCTGCTACCATCACAGCCAGGGCATCTGTAGATTTGACCTCTCAGTGTAGTTTAGATCCTGAGGTTATTGAAATGGACACTACTCTCCCTTCCTGTGCTGCCATAATCTTATCTTCTGCAGACTCCAGTATGAGATTCCTGCCATTTTACCAAAACCAATGCAGTGTGTAGCATAAGTGCCCTACAGTCCCTCCACTGGCCTACCTGCATTGAAGGACCCCTGCCCTACCTAAAATAATCCCCTTGGCCCCCAAACCACACCTCAGCCCACCTTAGGGACCCTGATGGTCAGCAGAAGGGAAGTTCTCTCCCCAGTGCTTCTGTGTTAGCACCAGCCTAACCCTTATGCAGTCACCTATGCTCCAGTAGACAGCACCCCTGCAAACTTCAACCCTGCCATTGCTATAAACACCACTCCTCCTTTCCAGCTGTCCTTTTCCATTCTTCTCCTGTCTCCAGGGAGAACCACTCCCCACTGTCCATGGCACCTCCTAATTCCAACAACGTACCACCCAGGGGCAGCATTCCCTTGGCTGATGTCTCTACCCATTTACCTAAAAAATTAGTGAGCAGAGGGACCCAAGTTCCTAACCTTCCCTTGGACTCAGGAACAAACTCTCAGCCCACACCTGGGTCCAGCGATGGGCAGCAGCCTGAAAACCCTTTAATGTTAGAAAAAGTGATTGTCCCAGCACAGGGTGTGGGCTTAACTTCTTAACTTCTTCTGTGGTCCAGCCAGGCAGGGGCAGCATAATGCACTCGGGTAGTGCAGGTTTGCAACTGCCAGATTCTATACTTGACAACAGTGCAACACCCAGCTGGCCACTGGTGACAACCCCTGTATTCTCTTCTTTGGCACATTCGCTACTGCTGGCGTTGGAGTTGCTACCAAGACCCTAACACTGGGAAAAATAGTTCAATGTTCACATCACATCTGCAGGCCCACTTGTGGGTCTCACAGCTCCCTTGGATGGTGGGAGCTAGGAGGCCAGTATGTCCTCAGGCCCCACTCATTCACAGGCATCCAGAGCATCAGCATTAGAGATGGACTTAGGAATTCATGAAGATACTGAACATAAAATCTGATAAGTGCCTGAGTTAAATGGCTAAGTGATCATTCTGTATCTAAAAAGTGGAATGTGGAATGTGGGTTCTATATTTTTCTTTCTCTCTTTCTCTCTTTTCTTCTCCTTCTCCTTCTCCTTCTCCTTCTTCTTCTTCTCTTTCTCCTTCTTCTTCTCTTTCTCCTTCTTCTTTTGTTTTTTACTTATCTCTGTTTCCTAATTTTTCTATATTGAACAGAAATTACCTGTGTAATAAAAAAGTCTTATTTTTTTAATAAAATGGCAAAACAGTCTTTGTTTGCTTTAATTGAAAGATAATGCCCTGATCCAAGGAATTCTACCACTGCAAATAACAGCCACACTCCAACCTTTGCCAATTAGCTTACCTCTACACACAATTCTGATATCACACTTTAAGGGCAACATTGAGAAATTACAGAAGAATGGGAGTAGGGAAAAGGGTTTAACATGACTTTTTCAAAAGCAGTAGCTGAAATAACTGAAATGTCTAGCCTGGTCAAGAGTCTTCTTAGTGGAGAGAAGAATAGTTGTATCTAGTACAACATAGGTGCTTACTTCATTTTGTGAATAAGCATAGTTCTGAATAAATAGCTAGAAGCAGATCTCAGGAGCTGGAAAACAAGTACAAAATTCTCTTTTATCCACCTTCTTTTCTGGCTCACCCTGTGCCCCCAGACTACTCGGCACTAAAGAACTTCATCTTCTTGTCTCCAATTACCTTCGCCTCCAATCCACTTGATCCATACGCTGCTTCCATGTTGGTATTCCTCATCACCCTGCACTGCTCTAACACCAAGATTTTAAACTCTGGAATTCCAGTGGCACTGACAATCTTTCTAAATAAATGATCCATTAGTGTTTCTACCCTAACATGATTAAGAGTAAATTTGTCATTTTGTCATCCAAAATTGTTGTTTGGTTTTCCATATTTCTGGTAATAGTATCACTTTCCTGTTAACAAATGTTTAAAACCTCCAAGTTAGCCCAGCCGGTGTGGCACATTGGTGGAGCATTGAACCATGCACAAAGAGGTCGCTGGTTCGATTCCTGGTCAGGGCACATGCCCAGGCTGTGGGCCAAATCCCCAATGGAAAGCATGCACGAGGCGGCCAATCGATGTTCTCTCTTGTCGATGTTTCTATCTCTCTCTCTCCCTCTCCCTTCCTCTCTCTCTAAAATCAATCAATCAATCAATCAATCAATAAAACCTCCAAGTCATCACTCTCCCAATTCCAAATGCCCCTCCTTCAACATACTTCATACTCTTATTATCTATTTTCTAAACTGTAGCCAAAGCATTCTAATTTGCTCCTTAATTCCATCTCACACAGCAGCACATGTTCCCCTTGCTCTCAGATTAGTCTCCCCAGTGCTTCCCTCTGATCATGGTACTTACTCACTGAAAAGCCTATTGGCTCCCTTTTTGACTAAATGGAATGTAAATCCTCTAGTTTGTTACACAAAGCTTTTGATAAACTGATCCTAATCTGTCTTTTCCAGCATGATTTCTAACAACTTCCATATACCAGCCCTCTACTTGAAACAATTTAGTCGACCCAAATAATGTTGATGCTTCTCAGCCCCTCAACCTTCTCATTGTTCTTCTGTTTACACATCTGACTTCAAACACCATCCCTGCTTTTTTGTCTGCTCTCATCTCCCCTCCTCTGAGTCAAAAAAGTAACTTTCTCCTTCTTCAAACATCTGTAGCACTTTCTTTCTTTCTTTCTTTCTTTTTACGCTTCCTTTTCCTCATAATATCATAGGAATGGATAAATTCTACCGATATTTTATAACAAGGAACAAAATATAATGAGACATCACATTATAAATCTTTGTATTAGTTGTTTACCCAAAGAATTAAAATATTTATTGAGCACCTCATATGTGCTAGGTGATGGGGGTAAGTGAACAAGATATTCTTGTCCCTATTGTCTCAGGGCTTAATTTAGCATGGAAGGCTGCCGATAAATGATTACTAAGTAGTTGATTCATTAAAAATTATGATAAATCTTAAAAATAAAAAGTATGCAATGCTATACAAATATATATATAATGGACATAGATATAAATAAATATAATATATATAATATTTTATAATTCAAAACACCTTAGTTCAATAGAATCAATTTTCTTTGATTTACTGCATGATCTGGCTACTATGAGTAAAGATAATTATATCTGAGGGACAAAATAGGATACTAATTCCCACTCTTGGGAAATCATAACTGACTAGTTTAGCCGCAAACCTAAGGCAAAGTATAATATTGACTTTTTCTTCCTTTTGTTTTACTCCACAGCAGCTATTTTCTACTTTTACCAATTGCATGCAGCCATCAACCATGATTAGTAATCGCCAACAAAATAAGAGCAAAAATATAAAGAGGCAAGTGATTCATCACTAAGCCTGCTGCCAGCTGGAAGGGAAAAAGCCATTTCTGACTTGGAGCTAGCAGGCACAATAGCACATTATTCCCAAAGGAGCTATGACTTGAAATTTCTGAATGGGCTTACCACCAGTCTCAGCTGGCAGCCTACTATGCATGCACAGGCTTGTACATTTTTCAAATATACATTTTTGTGTTTTTTTGGTGTTTGTTTTTTTTCCCCTAGTATTAGGAGAGTTACTGGTATTTCTGTAATCATCAAAAAGCAACGTAGATTTTTATTTTTTGTTTTCTCCCACTGAATTAATGCTTCTCATTGTGAGACTATGAGACTCTTGCCACTCTCCTAAACAAGGGCTTTCTCTTTCTCAAACACAAGGCACCATGTATATGTTGGCACCCCCGATTGTCAGTACATGAATACTGTGAATAACAAATTACAGGCAATGATAGTCATATAAATGGAAGCAAGAAGGCCACCATCACGGCCACTTTTATGATGTGGTGTGTGGGTGAAGGAAGGGCCACTTGGACAGAAAGCAACATTCCAGTTAGAGTTGGCTCCATTGGGAATGAGACCACCTAACAGAATTGACCATACACAAAAGGTTACTAGGGAGAACCAGTATTCTATGGCCCTCGATTGAAAAGAAAAGGCAGTGAACTAATAAAAGCCATTGTTATTACATCCTATAATTAAATGCCATTTACATGTTTTTAAAGTACTATGAAGAACACGTTGTCCATACGGGAAATTTTCCACAATGAGCCATGAATGTTGCCGTTGCAATGAGGGGTAAAGGGGGAAATGAAGAAATAAAATATGCTTTTCCAGACATTTCTCCCTTTCCCTAGGGGGAAAAAAATATATATATATATATTTTTTTTTTGCGGCAAACATATTGAAGACATTGTTGAAGAACAGTTCCTCTTCACATAAAGGTTACCTCTGTAAAGCTTCCAAGGTCAGTGCCCTGGTGGGTTATCTGCCAAGTAAATGCCAGTTGTGGGATCTATACTGTGGCAGGCATGGAGGCAGGCTTCGCTCTCCCACCGTCCTCATGAATCACCATTCTTTGCGCCTTTGTACCAGAGTTGCCACTTTTCCCACTCTCTGCCACCCTCTCATTGGAGAGATCTCTTTTCTCACATATGAGCTGAATGTTCCGTTGTTTGCCAGGAAGCCAGGCTTGCTGAATGCTGATTTCATGGAAGTCACACAAGAGAGGCAAACAGTAATTTTCCAAGTAATCTACATAAAAAGTGACCTTAAAAGACCCAAAGTGCTCTTACTTGGCCCATGATGCATCATTTGTGCTATTTTTAAAAATTTATTTTTAACATTTTTAATCGAATTTATTGGGGTAACATTGATTAATAGAATTATACAGATTGCAGGTGTACAATTCTACAATGCATCATCTGTATGTTTTATTGTATAGTTACCCCAAGTCAAGCCTCCTTCCATTACCATTTATCTGCCCTTACCTTCTTATACCTCCCACCACTCCCCCTTCCATCTGGCAATGACCATACTGTTTTCTGTGTCCAGTTGTTTTTTTTTTTTTTTCTTTGCTTAATCCTTTCTCCCTTCTCACTGAGCCCCCAAGCCCCTCCCCTTTGACAGCTGTCAGTCTGGAGAGGATAAATATATATATATATAGATTTTATACATAGATTTTTTTTCCCTTTTGAGAGAATTTTAAATGACTTTGTCTTTTTTATCCAATGACATTTTTTTTCTCTTCTGAAGTTGCACAAGAAAAGTACATCTTCAAAGTAGCTGTTCCAATTGTGTAATCTCTTCTCTAGTATATTCAGATCATTTAATATCCAATTTCTAGTACAGCAGAGAGTTAAATTTCATTTCTTTTATTTTGACATGTAAGATGAAAGGAGTAATTAATTAGAATAACATGTGTTCAATGAAAGATATTCTCCTAATATATGAGGTGTCCCTATTTACATTTGGATATTATAGTACTTTCTGCAGTCCTCAAAAGTAAAAAATTTTAGCATATGTCATTTCTAACTATGACCCTTTTGGCATTTATTTAAGTTATTTTTATGCTGAGACATTATAGGAATTAAAAAACGATTAGGTAATCACTTGTAATAAGCTGTATCTCTTTTATTCTAAACAGATTTTTAAGGTGAACTGTCACTCAGGTTTAGGTCATCTATCATTAAGGTGTATCATGGCTTGATAAGTTCACAGGGCAAATACTGCTTGATGGTTATTTATGATTTGGTTTTATAGGACAGAGTGGGAGGATTTCAGGTTATGTTTTGAATAATACATAGTCATAGATACAATTCTTCAAATCCATGGAAAACACAGAGATTTATTGTAATGAAAACCATCCCTTAATATATCTTAATATCAATTAATGGTCTATAGCACGCTAACACAAACCATGTCCAATTTTTCTCTCCCTGAAATCATATATCTTCTTAATGATTAATAGGTAAACCTACCAATTATTGTTGCTTAATATGTTATATGCTTCCATATTTATGATAATTTTTTAAATAATCGAAATAAGCTAATTTTGCATAAGAGAGAAGCATATTTGTTGAAAAATTCAATACCCAACTGACAATATTTTGCAAATTGTCACCAGGACAGCTATTAAGACATGAAATATCCATGTTAGTAATGGTTGATTCCACTATAGACATTTTTCACATGTTATTCTTCATTTCACTAATGAAACTAATTAAAGTCATCAAAATTAAATCTCATAGGAAGTCAGATCACTCAGAATCTGTAATGGGGGAAAAAGACTCAGTGTAGGCTGCCTGTTCCGCTCAGCCCAGATGGACAAACAACTAAGAGCTGTTTGGCACTCTGGTAGCAATCTTGGCACAGATTTGGAAGATTGAATGGAGATGAATTCTTAATGACCTCCTACCGATTAGGTGGGGGGCTCTTTACAGAAGGAGATTGAGACAAAAGAATTATAATTACAGAATGAGGGAATTGGGTAGTTTGAGGCTTCTTGTCAGGATGGAAATATTAGTTTTCAGCAGACATGATATTCTGTCATTAGATTTAAATAAAAACAAAGGAATTCTCAATATACATTTAAAATATTAATTTCCTTTGAACAAAGAGCATTTATGTTGGTCTTCTTCTGAGATAACTTTAGACATTTAAAGACAGGTATGCTTCTATCTTGAGTGTCCTCAGGTCTAGGATGTGAATTTCCCTTTCAGAGAGAGTTCAGTTGGAAATTACACTGATATTTGATCCTACTACTATAAATCTCTAGGTGGTCACATTTTGAATTTCAAAGAGGTGAAATATCATGTTCTAGCTTAAGCAGCCCTTGTCCAGTTTATATATTTTGAGAAGTATATATAAAATAAAAGTCATCACTTATCACAGATTCTAGAATGAGAATGTCTTTCCCTGTGTAACCATGGTTTTCCCTAAGTCAGATTAGTCACATGAATCCCTATCATACAATAAGAAAGTCAATAGCTGCAACAGTCTATTGAGTACTTAAACTGTGGCTAGTCTGAATTGACTTGCAATATAAATATAAAATATCAGATTTTGAAGATATATGAAAAAAGAATAAAAATATCTCAATAAGTTCTGTGGTTTATCTCTTCCCTCCCCCCCACCCCCTCTTCTAAGGATTGTCAGTCTGTACCCTACTTCCATATCTCTGGGTCTACCCTGTTCCTCAGACTGTTATGTTCATTATATTCCACAAATAAGTGAGATCATGTGATATTTGTCTTTCTCTACTTGGCTTGTTTCGCTTAGGATAATACTCTCCAGGTCCCTCCATGTTGTCTCAAAGGATAAGAGATCTTTCTTTCTTACAGCTGCATAGTACTCCATTGTGTGTATGTACCACAGCTTTTGTATCCATTCGTCTACTGATGGACACTTGGGCTGTTTCCAGATGAACAGGGTAGACCCAGAGACGTGGAAGTAGGGTACAGACTGACAATCCTCAGAAGAGAGGTTTGTGGGGGAGAGATAAACCACAGAACTTATATGCATGTATGCATAACCGGTGGACATGGACAACAAAGCTGGGGATGGGGTGGGGGGGATGAGGAGGAGGGTGTCAATGGGGGAAAAAAGGAGAAACATCTGTAACAAAAAGAAATTAATAAAAATAAATAAATAAATAAATAAATAAAAATATGTCAATAAGGTTTTTATATTAATTACATGTTAAAACTATATTTTAGATATGTAATATTAAAATATTATTATTAAAATTAATTTTACTTGTTTATTTTTACTTTTTGAAAATGTGGCTAGTAGAACATTTGAAATTACATATGTGGCTCACCTCATGTATCTATTAGATAGTGCTGGTATATATAGTTATAGCTAATAGTCAATATAGACTCAAATCTTGATAATATCATTTTAATTTTTTTGCCTAATCCATTTTGTATGATTTATGCAGCTTACAGAGATATTTCACCTGGGAGAACATATGAGGATCATGTTAGGCAGAGATATTTGACATCCAAAAGATGGCCCTCAAATCAGCAATATTGCTATGATCAACGGGAAAGAAGGGCCCTTAATACGTGAAGTAATGAACATAATAATTTACTTAATCTAAAATCCCAAAATAGAGAATAGTCCTGTGACCACCAGGACATCACAAAACAAAATATAATTCATTGTATGAAAGCATTCCTTTAAAATGTAACGCACAAAACTACAAAATGTTGAGCTCATTATCTCTTACTCTCATTAGAAAGCTTTGTCTATTTCTAGATTCTACAGTTTAAAATGGAGGAGTACAGAAACTTTCCATTGGTTTGGTGCGCACATCATTAAATATTTGGCAAATTAGGTAAATTTTTAAAATAATTTGTCTTTTTTAGTTGAAACACCTCATACTCACACAGCCTGTGTGAGAAAGAAGGTTTATTAGACTCCAGATTAGTTCCTTTTAGTCATGTAACTATGCTGCCTTTCAGTGTGTGAAGTGTGTACACCAAAGCCAGATGGTGCATGTGTTCTAAATTTGCAAAACATTTCATCTGCCTAGTGAAAGTGTGAACAAGAAAAGGACATACTTAGTCATCTTTTAATATTAAAATGTTGAATTGCATTAGGGGTGCCATTTCCTTAAACAGAACAAGAACCTTGACAAAAATATGTAGATGAAACATGAGTTTTTTTAACAGAATAACAAATCTAAGAACCAAGAGAACATAATGTAGTTAAAAAGTGTGAAACTATAGGCCTGGCTGGTTTGTCTCAGTGGTTGGAGTGTCAGGCAGTGGACCAAAGAGTCTCTGGTTCAATTCTGGTCAAGGGCACGTGCCTCAGTTGTGGTTTGGTCCCTGGCCCTGATCATGGTCGTGCGAGAGGCAACTAATCGATGTGTCTCTCTCACATCGATGTTTCTCTTTCTCTCTCTCTCTCTCTCCCTCCCACTCTATCTGAAGATAAATGGAAAAATATCCTTGGGTGAGGATTTTTTTTTTAAATTAAAATTTTGTTCTTCTTTTCAGGTATCAAGTGATTTGGAAAGTATTTCTATCTATATACTTTTAAAATATTAATGTCTGACCTACAAATAATAATGTATAAATTTCATATGATTTTTGCCTTCAAATACTGCTTTCATGTCTTTCTTTTAGAATTTCTACTAAAATTGCCTTTAGAATTCACAAATTTTTCCTGTCAGCCATGGAGTCCATTTGTTGTTTTACACAAAGCAAGGGGCAATGAACAGGATGGACTTTCACTGGAATGAGTAGGGAATTCTTCTAATCATTTTTTAATCATTTGTTCTTTTTAAACAAATATACCTGGCTTACTACAAATTAACAGCTGGTCAGTGCATGACACAGTAAAATAATAAGTTTCACCCACAAACTAACAAATTGTAATATATATATATAATCATGCTTTTTTATCCATTCAGCTACTCTGTCTTTTGATTGGAACATTTAATCCATTTATATTTAAGGTTATTATTGACATGTACTTATTTATTGCCATTTTTGCTTATTATGACTATGTTTCTCTCCATTTCTTCTGCTTATTATAGCAGTGCTCTTAAAATACCTTGCAGTGCTGGTTTGGTGCTAATATATTCCCTTAGCCCTTTTTTGTCTGGGAAGCTCTTTATTTCACCTTCTATTTTGAATGATAGCCATGCTATCATTGAAATTATAGCCCTGGCCGGTTTGGCTCAGCAGTTAAAGCGTCGGCCTTCGGTCCAGAGAGACCCGGGTTCGGTTCCCGCTAAGGGCATGTACCTTGGTTGCTATTTGTCCCCGGCCCTGGTTGGTCATGCGGAGGCGGCCACTCGATGTGTCTCTTTCACGTCGATGTTTCTCTCTCTCTCTCTCTCTCTCTCTCTCTCTCTCTTCCTCTCTCTCCCTCCCATTCTGTCTGAACAAAAAATGGAAAAATGTTCTCGGGTGAGGATAAAAAAAAAAAAAAGAATTATAGAGTAGTCTTGGATTCAGATCCTTGTTTCTCATTACCTTGAATACTTCATGCCATTCCCTTCTGGCCTGTAATGTTTCTGTTGAGAAATCAGCTGATAGCCTTATTGGGGCTCCTTTGTAGGTAACCTGTTGCTTTTCTCTTGCTGCCTTTAAGATTTGCTCTTTGTCTTTAATTTTTGGCATTTTAATTATGATGTATCTTAGCTTTGGCCTCTTTGGGTTCTTCTTACTTGGGACTCTCTGTGCTTCCTGAACTTGTATGCCTTTTTTCTTCACCAAGTTAGGGAATTAATATTCAACAAAGGAGGCAGGGGCATGCAATGGAGAAAAGAGTCTCTTCAATAAATGGTGTTGGGAAAATTGGACAGGTACATGCAAAAAAATGAAACTAGACCACTAACTTATACCATACACAAGAATAAACTCAATATTAATAAAAGACTTAAATGTAACTCATGAAACCATAAAAATCCTAGAAGAAAATGTAGGCAGCAAAATCTCAGACATCACACATAGCGGAATTTTCACTGATACATTACCTAGGGCAAGGAAACAAAGGAAAAAATTAATAAATAGGACTACATCAAACTAAAAATCTTCTGCATAGTAAAAGAAACCAGCATCAAAATGAAAAGGGAACCCACTCTTTGGGTCAACATATTTGCCAATGATATATCAGATAAGGGGTTAATTTCCAAAATATATAGAGTGCTCATACAACTCAGCAACAGGAAGACAACTAATCCAATTAAAATGAGAAGATGGCCTAAATAGATACTTCTCCAAACAAGACTTACAAATGGCCAGAGGACAATGAAAAAACACTCAACATCTCTAATCTTCAGAGAGATACAAATTCAAATGACTATAAGATATCACCTCACATCTGCCAGAATGGTGGCCATCAACAAATCCTCAAACAACAAGTGCTGGTGAGGATGTAGAGAAAAAGTGCTCTAGCACACTGCTGGTGGGAATGCAGACTGGTGCAGCCACTATGGAAAACAATATGAAGCTTCCTCAAAAAATTAAAAATGGAATTGCCAGTCGACCCAGTGATTCCACTTCTAGGAATATATCCTAAGATGCCTGAAACATCAATCAGGAAGAATATATACACCCTTATGTTCACAGCAACACTATTTACAATAGCTGAGATCTGGAAACAACTCAAGTGCCTATCAGTAGTTGAGTGGATAAAAAGCTGTGGTACATTTACACAATGGAATACTATGCAGCTATAAGAAAGAAAGATCTCTTATCCTTTGAGATGGTATGGAAGGGCCTGGAGAGTATTATGCTAAGGGAAACAAGCCAAGCAGAGAAAGACAAGTACCACATGATCTCACTTATTTATGGAGCACCATGAACAAAGTAAGTTGTCGATCAAAATAGATCCAGAGTCATGGAAATAGGGAGCAGACTTACAAACCTCAGAGGGATGGGGGATGGAAGGGGTGGGAAGAGATAAACAAAAGATCTTATATACATATATGCACAACCAATTGACACGGACACTAGGTTGGGGTAAGCAGGAGAGGAGTGTGAGCAGGGAGGAGGAGGTCAATGGGGGAAATAGGGGGGACATCTATAATACTTTCAACAATAAAAAAAAGAAAAAGAAAAAAATAAGAAATAGTAAGTAAGCACTTTACTTAGTTCTGTGAATTGTTCTAACAAATTATCAAACACCCGGAGGGGCTTGCATTTGGTCAGAAGTGCTGGAGACCTGAATTTTAGATTGACATCTGCAGTGAGATACAATCTTTTGGGATTAAGCCCTTAACCTGTGGGGTCCGCACTAAATCGGGACAGTTAGTGTCAGAAGAGCTGTGAAAAGAGAAACAAGTTTTTTCTTTTACTATCTCTTTCCAATTCCAATTCCAATTTTTATTCTCTATAAGAATAAAAAAACTCCCTACAAATGTTTGAATGAATGCATGTATGAATAAATGACTGAAGGAAAACAAGTGTAAATCCAAAATATGGAAGTATATTTCAAATTATGCTAAACATTTTTGGACTATAGAAAATCAATTCAAAAACACACGATATAAAATTAAACATTATAATCATTACATTTTTTTTCTCCAGTCCTCTGACAGAGAAGTTATTGATTTCTAAGGCTTCACACAAATATAATTTTTATAACCTAGCATATAAAATGATATGTTAAGCTATTAATGTATTAAGATATTTACCTACTTTTTCATATTCTGAATTATCTTAGTATTTTAAATTGTTTTTAGAGTACTTTCTCCAGAAACCTGACCCAACCCCAGCAAGAGAGTGGAATAAAATGCCCTTGCCCTTCTAGTCTGTGGGGTGGAGGTGAATAATTAAACGTGTTATTCAGTATTGCTGCTCATTATTTAGTCTTCTATACTTTCTTTTAAAAAAGATAATAGTGACTCCATTTAATGTCTGTATTTTTAAATATTATATCATTTATCTAGGCTATTTATTAACTCAGAGAGAATTAACATCTTTATGAATTAGTTCTTTGTAGTCTAGAACACGGTAGTGCATTTCCCTTTGTTCAATAATTCTAGACTTTCTGGGTATGAGTGTTTCTGAGAGTTTTTAAAATAATTCTTCAGATAAATTGTGCACATTTTCTGTTCAATATATTCCTACCTATATTATCTTTTTAGCTTTCATTGAAAATCTCTATTTTTTTATTTGTATTTGCTTAGATTTTCTTTACCCATTCTTTTATTTTTTTAAATCACTTAGTTTTAGCTATATTTAACCAAATATATCTAATATGAGTAAATAATTACTATTACTTAATAATTAATAGATCAGTTCAAACAATTCACATGTATTAGTATGACAGATATGGACGATCTTAGTCCAGTTAAATTATTAGATACTTCTCTGTTTCTATATCTTAAAAACTTATTCACTGTATTGTCTGTTTTTTTTTTGTTTTTGGTATATGTTTCTCCAGAAAATTGAGAAGTGTTATATTCTGTGCTACTGGTTACTTTTATAATTATGCCTTTATATATTAAGCACCATCTTTTCCTGTTTGGGAAATATATTTCTAAATTTCTTTCTGAAAAATATTAATATACTTTATTTGTACTCCCCATTTCTTTATCTACCCAATTTTAGTTAATTCTAATATCTTAACATCTTTTAGTTTTTCCAATTGCACTGATATAGTTATACTACCTACATTAACTGATCCAACATTTAAAAAAATTTTTCAACTACAGTCTACGTTCAATATTATTTGTGGTTAACCAACATGTTTTTTAAATTTTTTAGCTTTTTATTACTATTTGCCTCTCAGACTTTCTTTAGTCTGAATTAGTTTTTTTCTTCTTTCTAATATTTTCCCTTGTACTTGTAATAAACTCTTTTTTAGGTTTTTATTTATCTATTTTTAATTAAAATATTTTAATTACAGTTGACATTAAATATTATATTAGTTTCAAGTGCACAGCATAGTGGTTAAGCATTTATATAACTTACAAAGTGATCCCCTGATTATAATACACGCTCTTCAATTTGCTTGAAGATGTCTTTCTTGATATTGAGAGATAGTTTGCCAAGTATATGATTCTAGATTGTTAGTTGAGTTTTCTAAGCCCCAATAATATATTTTTTTTATCATCCTCTGGTTTTTAGTATTGCTTTTAAGAGACGTGCAGTGACATTGCATTACTAGTAAGCTGTCTTACTCCAGTGATTTTTGATATCTTCTCTTTATCTGTGGAGTTTTGCAGTTGCTAAGTATTGTACAAATTGGATTTACTTTTATTTATCCTTATGGGACTTGAGATGCTTTTTGAACCTGAGCATTTCTGTCTGTCTTTAATTCTGGGGATTCTGTGCTACTCTCTTTCCAAATATACTTCTTCCCAGTTTTGTATTTCTACCCTTCCAGAACTTAGACTAGATGTATACTACTCTTTCTCATGCTAGCTCCATATATATTAACTTGTCTTTTCTATTTTTTTTTCTTTGTGCCTTTTTGTTGAATTCTAAAGAATCTCTTTAGATATACATTAAGATTCAGTGATTTTATTTTTTCCTTCTAAAGTTCTGGTTTGTTCTTCAGATTTGCTTTGTTATTTTAAATCTTATTGCTTGCCAATTTTGTGGGTTCATGTTTTTATTTTCTTAAACCTTCTGATTATTATACTTTCTTGGTCCTTCAGGGTCTAATTTTGCTGTTTGTTTTTTCTACCAACTCTTGTTCATTGTGGCTTATTTCCTCTTCTCTTTTGAATTGTTGAATTATTAGGTCATTTCTTTCCTCTGGCCTGCATCTAAGAAAAGTGTGTTGAACTGTAGATGAGGATGCATCATTTCAAAGACAATTTGTTGTTAACCTATCTTTTCTTAATTTACCATTCATATTTTTCATAACTTTACTTCTCTGAATTATTCTCTCATAAATTTCCTTAGCTCCATTTTCCAATGCACTAACACTTTTTTCAGCTATTTACTGTGCTCTTTAAACCACCCACTGTTTACTGTTAATTGAATGATTATTAATTTTCATTTAAAGAAATTCATTGCTGTTTCAAATATTTTCATAGAAAACATGTATTATTTTCACACTGCCTAGGTTTTTCATTTTGTTTCTATTATATTTTCATTCATTTTTTCACTTTTAATAAAATATTATACACATTTATTGCAGATATAAATCCACACATTTAGAAGATACTCCTGAAATGTTGCTATCTTTGTCAGAGTGGTGAATTCTACCCAATAATTATTTAAGAAATCGTGAGAAAGAAGAATTAAATAATAACTGAGGAATTATCTCTTCTATTACTATATTGTTTCTCTCATTTAGACTTTTGACAAGAGTTATAACAGAAAACTTACCTACTTTATAATACCTCTTTCTCTCATTAGCCAGATAGCATCCACATTTTTCACCTGCATTTCTTAGCTAATTTCTGTCCAGTGGGATTATTTAAGCTTTCATTAACTAAGCTAGATATTGTGAAGTTCTGCAATCATGCATAGATACAACATTATCTTTGCTCCAGTGTTTCTCACGTCAGTTATTGTGCAGTGTAAACTACTTCAGATTCTAATGACAGCCCTAATTATTTTTACACATATTAGAAGTGAAGTCTCTCACTTCATGCATGGCACTGTACATTGATGGAAATATAGAAAATGTTTCTTCATCTGACTGATGAATAATTACTCCTCTTTTTACCTGAAGCTTAAAAAATTACATTTCCTTGTTCTAAGAATCTTGGATCATTTTTTATAATAGAATATGGATAGTATCTAAAACAGGCCTGTTTTATTTTCTAGATGCTCGAGGCTTTGAATTCTATGTTCATTACCTGTTACATCTTCTCCTGTACCACTGAGGCTTGTTGAATAACCTCCATTAAACTTTTATTGGTGTCCCTGGAAATTTAGTATTGGGCTGAATTATAGCTGTTCCCTTATTGATGTCAACTATTTTTAAATCCATATCACCATTTTAATCTTCAGTCCCCATTAATTCCATGAACGAATGATAATATCCTATTTTATCCTTCTCAGGGGTGTTTTTGGTAATCACATTGCCAAACCTGCAACAGTAGATGAAGTTGAAACCCTTGCATTCATGAATTCTAAACTTCCACTATAGGTCAATACATCAGACTTGCACTGTCCAATAATGTAATTATTAGTCTTATATGGTTATTTAAATTCAAATTAAAATAAATTACATTAAAAATTAAGTTTCTTGGGTATGCTAGCTATATTTTAGGAGCTCAGAAGACATATGTGGCTGGTGGCTAGCATATTAGACAATGCAGATAGATGAAGAATGTTTTAATCATCACAAGAGCTCTGCCAGAGAGCACTGCTGTAGATGATGACCCATTTGATTCAAGGACCTAACTGTGACTCTCACAGTAAAAGCAAAATCTTTCTGAATAACAACATATAAAGGTTTATCTGTCAGAGCACCATGTTCATGTTCTCTTGTATTTATACAAATGACTTTGTCAATTCCATTAGTCATGCAAGTAGACACCTCATAGTGCAACTTAAAACTTGTACCTCTTATCCCATTTATAGCTACTGTAATAAAATCAGGCTTCACAATGAATTCAAATGAATCAAAAGTGACCATACAAAGTGCCAACAACTGTCCTCCTTAAAATAGTGCTGATCCATGAAGAGTTTTAAACATATCAACCTTACAATTTTTATTTCTAAATGCAGTCATATCTCAGCCATCATACCTTTTGTAGTAATTCCAAATAATATTTCAGCCCCCCCGAAAAATGGTATTGAAAGATTATATTCATATGGAATGACCTATAAAAATTTTTCCTCAGCATCCAATATTACTTTGTTTAATATTACTTTGTAATATTAAAATGTCCAAAATTAAAACAAAATAATCTTTCCAAGGTGAGTATATGACAGTATTTCACAATCTCTCATAAAGCATTAAATAACATCTGACTTAGCTGCTTGGTAACAAGAATTTCTTTTACTCATTGTTGTATGGCTTGAACTATTTGTTGGGTAGACACCACTGCCACTTTGATGTTGTGACAGGAATCCTGATGCAGTACATCAATGCAAGACAGAAACATCAATCAGTTGCCTCTCATATGTCCCCTGACCACCTCCCTACCAGGAATCGAACCCACAGCCCAGGTATGTATTACATATTTTGCAGACACTTCCAACATAACAATCTGACTTTTGGGTGCTTGGGCATTCATTAAGTTTAAAGTAAGAGAAGACATTTTTTTGCATTTGTATATTATGTTAACACATTTTCCATCAATCACCCAAACAACACTCATTCCAAGAAATATCTCATAACAAGAGGGCTACAAAAGCTCTGTTGTTTGCTAGGACACGAGGTTCATTAACACCATCTACTGCAAAAAATTACAAAGGTACTGTGTATCATAAAACTAGTCAGCTGGAAAGAGATGTTTAATTGAACATCTGTTATTCACTTGTAACCATTTATTTTTTATCAGAGAAACCAACCTCCCTTCTGAGAGAGTATGTGGGAATTCCACCTGCTGTCAGTTTTCTGTCTATTGTCAACCACCAAAGGCATGAGCAGAGAGCATGAAGGTTTTGTTTTACTGATCACTGTGACCATCACTGTAGTGTCTCATTTTACAGTACTACAATAGAACCATCCACAAATCTAGCCAGGTTTTCAGAGAATACTTCTGGTTTCCTCTGGCCTAATTTCACAGCCACATTTTTTTTTTCTTTATTGATATTAGAGAGGGAGAGAAAGGGAGAGGGAGAGAAAGATAGAAACATTGATGAGAGAGAATATCAATTGGCTGCCCCCTGCATGCCCCCCGCCCTGGGGATCAGGCCCACAACCTGAGCATGTGCCCTATCTCTTAGGGCATGGGTTGATGCTCAACCACTGAACCACACCGGCTGGGCTCACAGCCACATTTTTAGACCTTGCCACCACTTTCCACAGCACTTGTACATCCATAAATGAGTACACAGGATGTCTCTCCAGTAGGCAGAGTCACAGGAATGTTCCTATAATATACTTAAATATAATGTGTAAGGTTTTCTGAATTGTTCTCATATTCCTAGTTCTTGTGGTAAAATTTCTCCTATTTTTTATAACACTTCTCATATTAATTGCCTTCTGATTTCTAAACTTCTACTGGAAGCACCCTTATTGTTCTCTAAGTTGCTGAATATGAAAACATCACTATCTCCATATTTTATTTTAATCACGAATCATATTCAAGCTTGTGATACACAGGAATGGAGTTTGAATTATAATCTTCAATCATTGATATGTGCTATTCTGAAAAAAAGAGAATGGAAAGAAGGGAGGGAAGAAGGGAAGTAAAGAGGAAAGAAAGGACTTGATCAATTTTTTCATGAAACAAATATGGCCTTATGTTGAGACGTACCCTTGCTGTGAAGACTGTATAATTGAATTACTTTCCTCTCCCCTGGAAATTAAGGATATATTTAATAACAGTCATTGATTTATCTTACCTAATAATGAATAATCACTCTAATAGGTACTAGATTTCTCCTGGATATAGGTAGAGAAAATAAGGGCTGCTTTTTAGAGACTGTGGGCTTTAAAAAATAAGTTAGTTCTCACTTCCAAGCTCACCTTCATCTCAGGTCCTCTTTTCCCCATATGAGAATTAAAACTCTAGCCCCTTGCTTCCTAAATCCTACATGTCACATTGGTACTAGCACCTGTTTATTACTTTGTTTTCATTTCTCTCTTTTTTTCCCCCACCTCTCTCTCTCTGGAAGTCAACTCTGTAGTTTTTTAGTTTTAAAATTTTACTAATATTTTTTTCTAAAATGATTCACTACTTAAGTATAATTTTTATGAAAAAAACAGCATTGATTATAAATTTATTTATTCAGCACAAAGTTTTCTGAATTCATTGATATTAGGGGGAGATGGTAAAATCAGTTAAAAATAAAATCAAGCATTGTAAAGCATCATGATTTATAATTCAATTATATCTGTTTGCTTACAATAGAGCATTTTTCTTCAATAAATAATAAAAATAGACATTATATCAATCATTTTATAATTTAATGCTTCTGAGTTTCCAGGAGAGCTGATCTTGATTGTAATTATTTTCAAATAAGCAATTAGTCTACCATTTTGTCTTAAAATGCTTTTCTAAATTTTCTACCTTTTTTTTGGTCAGCCTTTTGTGGCTATAATTCACTGGTAAATGGACTTGATAGTTCTAAAAATGTGCCTTTTCTAACTCTATGCTTAACTTGACCAACTGTCTGATGTCAGAAATCTAGTAAGGAAGAGCACAGGGGGAGAAATGTGGTGCATGAGGTAATCAAGCCTGTTTCCTCAACACATACACACACCACATTGCATTCATGTGCACTCATTCACAAACAGCAGAACATAAAAGGGGCCTGCTCAGTTCAACTTTGGGCTTCCCATCCATTTTACTAAAATACAAGAAAAAAATGATAAAAGCA
The DNA here is from genome assembly GCA_030848825.1 of Tadarida brasiliensis. Classification (NCBI taxonomy): domain Eukaryota; kingdom Metazoa; phylum Chordata; class Mammalia; order Chiroptera; family Molossidae; genus Tadarida; species Tadarida brasiliensis. The sequence goes on along the minus strand of CM061267.1, from coordinate 26,528,563 downwards.
ATAAAAAATTAAAACATATTTACCACTATAGGTAACTATAAGTCATCAAATAGCCAACTCTCATGTGTCTCCTGGGCCTATTTCCCATCTATAAAATCAGTCATACAACTAAAGAATAAATGGGACCCATGAGATGTCTTTCTTTCTTTTATCCTCACCTGAGGACATTTTTGTATTTATCTTCAGATAGAGCAGGAGGGAAAGAGTGAGGAAGAGAGAGAGAAACATCGATGTGAGAGACTGGTTGCCATCCACACAACCCCAACCGGGGCTGGGGACAAACTGCAACTGAGGTATATGCCCTTAGTGGGAACCGAACCCCGGACTCTCTGGTCCGCGGGCCGATGCCCTAACCGCTAAGCCAAACCAGCCAGGGCTCTTTTTTGTTGTTTTTTGTTTGTTTGTTGTTTGTTTTTTAGAGAGAGAGGAAGGAAGAGAGAGAAAGAAACATCGATGTGAGAGAGAAACATCAATCAGCTGCCTCCTGCATGCCCCCTACTGCAGTCAGGGCCTACACAACCCAGGCATGTGCCCTGACCAGGAATGGAACAGAGACCTCTCAGTCCATGGGACAATGTTCAATCCACTGAGCCACGCCGACTGGGCCCATGAGATTTATTTAAACTGATTCCAATATTATGAAATAATGTGTGGACAGTTGTAGCAATTATCTGTATATGTCTTCCACCAAAGAAGGGGAGGGATCCTCTTCCTGAGATGCAGGGCAATGTTTTTAATAAGTTGGAAAATATTTCCTGAGGGATCAACCATCTGAATCCACTAAGTTTCTGCAGTTGAAGCTTTTATCTTTAATAATTGTTAACATACTGTTCAACTTATTTCCTTGTTTTCTCACCTGTTGCTCTCATGTTTTATTGTTGGAATTCTTTGGGGGAGGATGTTGTTTTTAGGATTTTTAAAAATCTTACATAGGTTCTATTTTCTTAAACTGCATCATTTTGATTGACCCTCCAAGAGCCTTTACAGCTTTACATCACTCAAAACTTGGCTTCATAAGTTTGGTAACTACTTGCTAAGGGCTTGAACTACGTTAAAAACCTCATTTATTTCCCAAATAGTTAGGTTCACCTCTCAATAGGGGGATGCAGGAGGCTTGGGAGATAAGCTGGTAAATTATCACAGTAACAAAGTAGGAAGAGGGGAACAGATATGGTGGGGAGTGCTGTGGGAACACAGCGGGGGCACCTATTTAGCTGTATCTCTTTAGGTTAAAGCATGAATTTGCTTATTTCTAATTTTAAATGGGAGTTTTAAAATTATGCCATCTGAATATTTACCTAAAACACAAAGGTTTTCCTATTCCTCTCCTCCAGCTTCTTGCTTCATTAATTATCCGTTCTTTTTTTTAAATTTCAGCTTCTTTTTCTCCAGTGACTCTTTCAGTCTGCCAAAATGCTTAATTGTCCTGTCCTAATAAACAAAAACAAAACACTTCCATTAACAATTACTCCCTCTTGATCTCCTATTTTTTCTTTGCTTCCTCCTACATTTTTAAAATTCTTGACAGTGGTCTACATTCCTGTCTTCACTTCCTTAACTCTCCTACACTCACCAGCACCTTGGAATCCAGCCTCCATTCGCCATTACTCTACCTAACCTGCTTTGTCCAAGGTCAACAATGATATGCTAAATAAATGTCCATGGCATCTTCTCACCCCTCCCTTGCTTGATCTCAGGCTGGATTTGATTCTGTCGAAACTATTTTCCCTTGGGTTCTGGCCCACAACTTTAGTCTATTTGGCTAGGTGGGTTTTAGAGTTTGGCTTAAACCAAGTTTATAGCCTTTATCCAGTAGTCTATTGAGTTTCTTTTTTTTTTTTTCTTATTGATTTAAATGAGCAGTGTGTGTGTGTATGTGTCTGTGTATTTTTATTCCTCATCTGAGGATATTTTTCCATTTATTTTCAGACAGAGATGGACGGAAGGCGGGAGGGAGAGAGAGAGAAAGAAAAAGAGAGAGAGAGAGAGAAACATTGACCTGAGAGGGAAACATCGACTAGTTGCCTCCCGCACAACCCCAACAAGGGCCGGGGATCGAACTGCAACCGAGGTACGTGCCCTTGACCAGAATTGAACCCGTGACTCTTTGGTCCATGGGTCGAGACTCTAATCATTGAGCCAAACGGGCCAGGGCTGTATATATTTTTTAACAGCTCTTAGATTCTTACATGAATTGTAAATATTTCTCTCATTTTTTTTGTCCTAATATTTTAGTCATAAAAATAATTAGCAATATTACTATTAAATGTACTTAGCTTTGTTGGATAGATTTTAATCAGCTTTTGGATCTTGATTTTCCAAGGTGAAAAATAATTATATCATTATTTCTTCTAATACTTTTATGATATCAGTTTTTGCCTTTAAATATTAGTCAACCAAGAATTAAATTTATTAAACCAGATAACTACTGATTAGAAATGCCATCTTCATTATGTGATGAATTCTTATATGTATTTAGCCTATTTTTGAACTTTCCATTCTGTTCCATTGATCTAGCTAACCTTATGTCAATATCAAAATTTAAAAAAATTTAAAAGTTATTACTGTAGCTTTATAATACATTTAATAATTTAGAGGGCTAATTCTGTTCATTATTCTTCCTTTTTAGACTTTTTTTTATTTTGTTTGTTCCTAAACATCTATTTTCTTCAAATGAATGTTAGAATTCAGCTTGTCTAGTTTCAAAATAGCTCTATATTTTTGGGTCTTATAATAATGTATGATAATCTAGGAGAAATAATATATATTTACACTACTGTTTTCAATCTATCCAAAAACATTGTTTGCCTTTCCACATGTTCAAGTCCCTTTCAGACTCATCAAACTCAAATCTCCAAAATGAAAATGATTATTTCTTTGCCACCACCGCCTACACTCTTCAATTTTCCAATTGGAGAAAGTAAAATGGTAAAAAAATCTGCTAGAAGTAGTGAATATAAAATTGGCTGCGTACACTATAAAGCATAAATCCCTGTTCTATTTGTTCTGTGACACTGGCAAACTAATTTTTTTGTGTGTGTTAGAGAAAAAGTTTTGGAGAAAAACCTGTAATTTCTTTCTTGGTACTCACTAATGACACTAGCAACATACACTTTCTACTCAATGACTTTCTATTGTCTTTATCTTAAATGTTTAGTTCATGTGGACAAATTAACAGAAATCACTCATTGTGCAGAAATTTTTCTTTAATTTTTATGACATTTCAGCCATAATTAATTTTTTCTTAAGTATCATTATTATTTAAAAATTATAGAACATAGTAAAAACCAATTTTTTTCCTCCTTAGCATCTCCTTTATGTCCAAACTGCTCCAATAGCCTTTGTGCTCTCTTCCTTCTTTCTTCTACATCCCTTTTGTCCTGTCTCTTTTCCTTTTTCTCATTCATAATTCCTGAGAGAAGTTGACTGAAGTCACCTGCACCCAAACAGTGATAGAAGCAACCAAATACAGTGTGAAGTGATAATTTATAATATGATGTCTAAGATCTTAAATTCTATGGCCATCGCCAATCTCCCTAGTGTCATCATAGGTCATCTTGCTCTAGATACAGTTTTTTAGTTCTTAAATTTACCTGAGTCCTCTTTGCTTCCAAGCCTTTGCATGTCCTGGAATACCCAATTCTTTCCCATCTCTTCAATTTGCTAACTCTTGCTCAGCATTGAACATCCAGCTTAAATCATGTCCCCTGGAAAGCCTTTCTAGACGTCTCACATAAGGTTAGGTAGCCTTGTCACACAGTCACATTATATATTGTGCTTTCCATCAATGAGGCTTGTTTTAGCTTTGCTACAGTGGGTTGAGAGTAGCCTTTATTCTGTGGCTAGGTTAATCTTACTAGTAAGATATGGCTTTAAGAATCTTTACTCAACACTACAAAATAGTAAATGTATCTCAGCTCTGTTTCATTGGAACTTGAATGTCTCCCAGCCAAGAGTGAGCTCTGGGAACTTTTTAGCTTATTGGTCTCATTCTTTTTGCCCAGGCCTTATTGATTTTTATCTACAGATTCAAGTAAATTTTTATGCAGATTTCTGGAGCTCAGCCTCTTAAGAAATTCCCTCTTTCCTATACTTTTTATCCCAGATTCTAGGCACTTAGCCTCCCAATTTTTCTGATCGGTCCCTCCAACTCAGCAAGATCACCATGCTGTGCTCAGGTACCCCTCTCCTACACTGTGGTGCAGAATGTGTTTCTAGACAGAAAACCAGGATTATCATAGGGCTCACCTAGTTTGTTGCCCTTAACTCAGGGTCCACAATCTTGGGCTATCTATTGGTCAATGTCTTAAAACAACTGTTCCCTATATTTTGACTAGTATTTACTTATAGCAAGACAGCAAATCTGATTCAATTCCTCTGTCATAATTGAAAGCAGAAGTCTCTATACTTTTATTTAAATCTTAGTTTTCAGAGAATAGTGTAGGAAGGAAAAAAATGAATGTGGGAAGCAAGTAAAAGGCTATTGTAGCAGTCAGTGAGAAATGGCCTAAGATGTATTAATAGACATAGTTAGAATTAGATGACTTTAAGATATATTTGAGGATAGATTAATGGGATTTAGAGCCTAAGGAGGAGAGCAGTCTCAAAGAAGGCTCGTAGTCTTTGGAATAAGCAGCTAGGTAGATGGTAGATCCACATACTCAGATGAGGAATGAGGGAATAGGAAAAATTATAAGGAATAAGATCAGAAGCTCAGTGTGAGTGAGATACCTTTGAAGTATGCAAGTGTACAGGTAAACTAGGCTTTTGGAAGGCAGAGGAAATGTCAGGATAGAGAAACAAACTTATAATCTTCCAGGAAAAAATGTGTCAGAATGAGCATCTGGACATCAAAGACTTGTAGGTCTCAATCATAGTGTAGAGCTAAGCCAGGATCTACCTTTTTAAGCCCTTTTGTATAGAGATGGGGAAAAGTGACTACATCTTCTAAAGGAATATACATGAAAATGATGTGTGACTTCTGAACTGAAATGATTAACAAACTGTTGAGTGTTCCCCATGGTCTCTTTCATCATTGGCCAGCTGAATGGAAAATCTTTTATTATCTGTAAGAGAGATGATTCATGAGACAGAAGGAGCCAGGATCTCTGAATGAATATATAGAAGACCTCCTGACAGGGAATATATCCACACTGGACTGTAATCTGAGAGAGATATTAACTTTTATTGAATTAAGTCATTGAAATAGGGGTTTTAGGTGTTATAACAGCTATCATTATTTTAACCTATCAGGAGAGAATAAGATCACCTAGAAATAGAGTGGAGAGAGAAGTAAGCCAATAACGCTATTATTTTATAGTCAGATAGTAGAAGAGAAAAAACTTTAAAAATATGGATTAATAGTTGCCATACATATAAGAGTGAAACTGAAAAAATGCAACATTATGCAATCAAGGAAAAAAAGAGCATTTTAAGAGAGAAGAAATAGCCCTGGCTGGTTTTGCTCAGCAGTTAGAGCGTCGGCCCGTGGACCAAAGACTCCCGGGTTTGGTTCCCTCGAAGGGCATGTTCCCTGGCCCCAGTTGGTGTCGTGTGGGTGGCAGCCATTCGATGTGTCTCTCTCACATTGATGTTTCTCTCTCTCTCTCCCTCCCACTCTCCCTCCTGCTCTATCTGAAGATAAATGCAAAAAAAAAAAATGTTCTCGGGTGAGGATAAAAAAATAAAAAATAAATAAAAGAGAGAATGAATAGTCAATTTGGTCAAAAGATGATAGAGCTGAAGAAAAACTAAAATGCTATCCATAGGAGTTAATAACATGAAAGGAGCTGCTGACTTTAGCAAGAGCTAATTCTGGAGAACTTGAATGAGGTATAAATGTGTGCAAACATGTAGGGGAGAAAAACATGGGTAAAGAAAGATTCAAGGTTTAAGAAGGGTTTGTTTAATTTATTTTAAAGTTGTCCCCACCTTAAAGCAAAAAGTTAATGCTGAAGAAAAATATAATAATGAGGGTAAGGGAGAAGAAACAGAAAAGCTGGGTGATAATGGATGAGATGAGGGCCAAGATTGAGGATGTGATCCATGTGTATGCAAAGGTGTTAATATTTGATAGGAGAGCTGTGCACTTCCTTTACTAAAAGGAGATGGAAGATAGAATAGGTGCAGCTAGAATTACATTTGGAAATATTGGGGAGAGAAGTTGGGCAGCTCCAGATTGTGGCTTCTATATCCTCTGAAAGTTTTCTGCTGAGGGTTGAGGGTGTAAGGGTTGAGACAGGTCAGATATTTAAGGACAGTGGAAAAAGAATGGAATAGTATAGTTGAAGAACAAGCTAACTTGGAAAATGAGATCAGGTTTCTGGCACACTTGGAATACATTTAAGTTTAATGATTATAAATTTATAGTGAACATTTAAATCCACTTACACTGTTTTGGATTTCTCTTGCAATGTTCTAGTTGTCACCTAAAGGCATATAGAAATGATGCAGTTGGGTTCATCCTAGTTTGGAGTTTTGCTAAACAAGAGGAAGTGAGTTTGGGATACTGGCAACAGGAAACTTAAAATGATGAATTGTAGAGACTAAGAGTATAGGGAGGGAAGTGGAGACAGATGTCTGAGAGATGGAAAAAATAGAGTGGAGATAAATAGACTGGAAATCACAATAGTGTTGAAGCAAAATCCTGATACTACTTGTGATTAAAAAGTGGATTATTTTAAATTAATGCTTTTGGAAGTGAAGAGGCTTTAGAAGAAGAAACATTCCATGGTCTGCATGGAGTATGTAGTCAGTGGAATAGAAGGGAAAATCATCAGACAAGAGGATTGTAGTAGTTGTGATAGGATTGCTCCCTACACTCATAGAGTCAGACAAACACCAGGGCTATGTTGAGGAAATACAAAATACTGTGAGAGCCTATGAGACAGTCTGTGAGCTCCTTTTTCTTTTTAATTTTTTTTCTTTATTGATTTTAGAGAAAGAGGAAGGGAGAGGGAGAGAGAAATAGAAACATCAATGAGAGAAAACATCTACTGGCTGCCTCCTGCATGCCCTCCACTGGGGATTTGGCCCACAGCTGGGCATGTGCCCCGACTGGGAATCAAACCAGTGACCTCTTGGTGCATGGGTCGACACTTAACCACTGACCCATCCCGGCCAGGCTTGTGAGCTTCTTTAATATAGCTTTAGTCACTGCAAATGTCTCCATGAGTGTAGAAATAATGTCTATTTTGGTTATTGTTGTATCTCCAAGATCTAAAATGGTTCCTACTACATAGAAGGGACTTAATGAATGTTTACAAATGAATGAATGTGTAAATAACTGGATAAAGGGTGTTGTGGTAGCCACTGCTCAAGGTGACTCCCAATGAGCTTTGGCTCCTAGTATTCACGTCCTTGTGTAATCACATCCATACTGTACCAGAGTTAGTCTGGGTGATCAGTAGACCACAGTAGAAGTGAAGGTGTCATTTATAAAGCCTGCAGCCTCCATCTTTGATCATTTGCACTGGCAGAAGCCATGTCATGAGCAGCACATGATGAGGAATTGAAGTTTCCTGCCAAAAAATATGCAAATGAACTTGGAAGTAGATCCTCCAGCTCCACTGAAGTCTTCAGCCAACAGCTTGACTGCACTCTCATGAAAGATCCTGAGCCAAAACCACCCAGCAAAGCCACTCCTAGATTCTTAATCATCAGAAACTATGTGAGATAATTATGTTAGTTGCTTTAAGCTGTTAAATTTTAAGGTAGTTTATTATGCAGCAATAGATAGCTAGTACAGATGGTAAGCTATTTTTACAGAAAATTTCAGAACTTGCTCTTCATTGTTACTTTATCAAGAAGGAGGGTTTCCAAACTTTTACCATCTTTCCTACCCCTACTTTTGATCAGTATCATTTCATGAAGAGACATCCTTTCAGCCTGTAAGTTTGGGAAGGAATCAGGACAAAACAGTTGCTCCCTAGCCTCAGAGGATCATTTACATTTACCCTCATCTGTGCATAGAATGATGAACAATGTCTCTCCTCTTTATAGAATAATAATTTTAAGAGTCTGGTATTTCTACTTCAGTTATAAAACTATCACATGAGTATGAATTTTGTATTTAAAGACATAAAGTACTACTATATTATGGTAAATTTACTTATTTTTTTCATTTTGTGAGATATTGTGTAGGCTGATGCAAAAGGCATAAAGATTTGAAATTGCAATGATTTCCCAACCCACACTGATTTATTGCCATATTTGGCATGTTCTTCTCAAAAGCAAAAACAAATCATTATAAGTCTAATGACACAAGCCACAAAATGCACATTCAGTGTAGAATGACTCCACTAAAGCTTAGTTTTGTTCATCCCATTTCTCATTCTATCTAATTAAAATTTAAATATTAACAAATTCAAAATAAATTTGAAACTTTAGAGATAATTAATATTGGATATAATACAATTCCTGTTCAAGTCAAATACTGTTTTTAATTAATCTCATTACTTAAAAAATGAGGCATTATGTAATAAAATCTATTCTATTAAGGATAGTTTAAAAGTTTGTTTGTCAGAAAAAGCAGTGTAATGAATTGAAAGGAATACTGCCTGTCATTTTGCAGATGGGCATGTCTATTTTCCATGGATAATTTAAACAATAATTATAGAATAAGAAATTTCAATTAATATCATAATGACACAGTTAATTGATAATTTTGCAAATAAATTTTGTTAAAATAATAACTATTTCATAAAAATATAAGCTTACTATATAAGGTTTCTCACCTCATTTGTATAAAAGTGGTGATATATAACAACCAAATTTTTAGATAATACATTGTTTCCTCTCTATAATAAAAGTGCTTAATGTTTACCTGCTTTTTACTTAAGGTTAATATATATTAAAATATGGACCTATATTCATTTATGAGATTGAATGACTACTGCAGAATTATTACATTTTTTGGTCAAATTTATCATATTTGTGAAAAAGACAATAAATATAAAAATGTATAGTTTATGCAATATAATCTAACTTATATATCTCATTTTATGTAGTATTACCTATGTTATAGTAATATATTGTGATCTAGCTTACATTTATTTTATACAATAACTGGATGATATTCAATTCTTTGGTAAGATTTGGTAAGAGGGATTACTCCGAAGCACAATTAGCATTGTGAAATTTGCTCTAAAATAATTTCAACACACATTTAAACTTGTTCCTGTTTATTCACATAGGCATGCATCATTGTACTTTCTAATTCACCTTTCCTGAATTATAGCTTTAAAAATCAACACATCAGACAGGAAAATAGAGGTCCCATAATTCTTAATCAAAAATCAATTTCCATAAGAGAGAGAGAGAGAGAGAGCACATTCTTGTGTCTATCCCAACAATCACTTCTAAAAATATGTTAAATAAAAGAATTATGAGACTTATAGCTGAAGAGTAATCTCAGTTTCTTATATGTGTGAATGTTTGCATTAAAGACTTCAGCATTTCTACACAATATTTACAGAGAACAAAAATGCACCAGATGCTTGTATATACAATATATGTTTCAGTTCTGGACTTTAACTCTAATCTTTTGAAATGTAAATGCATTAAGCCTCAAACTAGCTCTGGTGTCTCCAGCTGTGGGGATCTAAAGTTATCTCCAGGACCTTGGACCTCTTTGTCCCTTAAGGTATGAACAAATACCAACAAAGAACTCTCTGGAGTTAAGTTACTATCCTATAGTTGTAAATTATTTCCCCAAGGCTTGCTCTTATCCCAGCATCTTGTATTCAGCACTATTTATTCAGAAGCCCCTGACTCTGCAGAAACAAACAAATATATTCTCCATGTTCCACAACTTTATTAGTCATCATGGAAATTCAAATTATTATTATAACGTAATCAATGTCATGTCACTATATATCCAACAGATCAGGACAGGGGAGAGAGAGCAGAAATATATAAATAAGCAAATCATAAAGTCTCAAGTTGAATATTCACAAAGTGAATTCACCTGTTAATAACTGTCCAGATCAAGTAATAGAGTATGCCTATCTTAGAAGTTTCTCTCATGATACTTCCTTTCAAAGATAGCCACTACTCTTGTTTCTTAAACTGTTCTTTGTTTTCCATATTTTATGGAATTGGCTCACACAATTTTGGAAGTTGATGAGTTCAAAATGTGTAAGGCAGGCTAGTGGGCTAGAAACTCAGGAAGGATTTGATTGCTGCCGTCTTGAGGCCTAATTCTTCTCTCCTGGGAAACCTGTTTTTCTTTTAAGGTCTTCAACTTGTTGTATGAATTCCATCCTCATTATTAAGAGTAATTTTCTTTACTTAAAATTAATTAATGGTAGATGTTAATCACACCAGCAAAATACCTTCACAGCAAAGCTAGATTAGTGTTTGATTAAATAACTGAGAAATATTATTTAGTAGAGTTGGCACATAAAATTGACCATTACATGGCCATTACAACTTGTGTTCTGTGGACATTCTGTCCATGTCCTTTGAGAAACATCTGTATGAAATAGGGGACATCAATACCAATCATAGAGAAATAAAAGGATTATAAGAGGGCACCACAAACATGTATTCAAACTAATTATTTAAACTGGATAAAATGAATGAATCTCTAGAAAGTTACAAACTATAGAAATTGGCTCAAGTAAAATAGAGTATCTGAATAGATCTTTAACTAGTTTCCTGTGATTATTATAAAATAATACCATACATTTGGTATTAAAACAGCAGAAATGTATTCCCTCACAGGTCTGGAGGCCAGATGTGCAAAATTAATATCACTGGGCCAAAATAAAAGAGTCAGCCCCACTGCATTTCTCCACAGGGTCTAGAGGAGACACTGTTCCTTACCTCTTCAGGTTCTTGTGGATTCAAGTATTCCTTGGTGTGTGGCTGCATTATGCTGATTTCCAAGGCCAATATCACCAAATATCTCTCTGTTCTGTCTTCAAAATACCTCTTCTTTTGCCCTGACTGGACTGCTCAGTTGGTTGGAGCATTGTCCCGTGCACCAAAAGGTTGCAGGTTCAATTCCGGTCAGGGCACATACCTACGTTATAGGTTTGATCTCCCTGTCGGGGTACATACGAGAGGCAACTGGTTGATGTTTCTCTCTCTCTCTCTCTCTCTCTCTCTCTCTCTCTCTCTTTCTCTTTCTCCCTTTCTCTCACTCTCTAAAAATGAATAAAAACATATCCTTGGGTAAAGATTAAAAAAATAAAAAACCCTCCTCTTTGATGTATATGCCTTATTTTCTTTTATCTGGGTCAAATCCCCCTTTGTCTCTTTCTCTCTCTCTTATAAGGATTCTTGTAATTTAGTGCATTTTGGGCCACCTAGAAGTCAAAATAAATTCTCTTCTCATGATCCTTAACTTAATCATATCTGCAAAGACACTGTCATATGAGGTAGCATTCACAAGTTTCACTGATGGGACCTGGCTACTTTGAGGGTATATTTCGTCTAACACAGAGCTTTAATGTGGGTGACACAATCTTCTGCACCATAAAGCATTCTTATACAATATATTAAATTAATAATGAAAAAACTTCCTCAGAATGAAAGCTTGGCACTAATGTAGCTTATAAATTTTATGAAATGGTTAAAGTAGAATTAATACCAATCCTTCAAAACTCTCTAAAAAATTAGAAGTTCATTTCTCAACTCTTCTGTCAGACCAGAAATATTCTGAAACCACAATCAAACAAAGACATCACATAAAAAAAGAATTATGAACTAATATCTCTTGTAAATTTTGTCACAATAATTCTCAACAAAATAATAGAAAACTGAACCAGCAACATATTAAGTGGGATCAATGTAATATATAATGTAAAAAAATAAATGACAAAAACAATCTGATCATCTCAATAGATGCAGAAAAAGCCGTAGATAAAATACAGCACACATTCATGATAAAATCACACAACACATATACATCACACAACAAACTAGATTTACAAGGAAGCAGTAACAACCTGATAAAGCATTGTGTGAAACACCTCTACTTTTTCCAACATACGTAATGTTGAAAGACTTAATGCTTTCCCCTAACAAGAGGAACAAGACAAGAATGTGTGTTCTCAATTTTTCTGATCTATATTATACTGTACTAGCCAGGGGAAATATGCAAGAAAAAGAAAAAAAACAAACATTCAGATTAGAAGAGAAGAAGAAAAGCAATTTTTATTCACAGATGAAATGATTATATATGGAATTTAACAACAACAAAAAAAATAACCCTATTTGAACTAATAAACATACTTAGCAACTTTGTAGAATACATGATCAATATAAAATGTGTTGCAGCCCAGCCAGTGTGACTCGGTGGATTCAGTATTATCCCATGCACCAAGAGGTCACTGGTTCAATTCCCAGCCAAGGCGCATACTGGGGTTTCCAACTTCATCCCCAGTAGGGGGCATGCAGGAGGCAGCTGATCAATGGTTCTCTCTCATTGATGTTTCTCTCTCCTTTACTCTCTCTATAAAAAAAATCAATAAAAATATTTTTAAAATGTGTTTCATTTTCACACAACAGCAATGAACTTTAAATTTTAGAAAACAATTTTATTTACAATAACATGACAAAAGAAAATTCTTAAATTTTACAAAATAAGCTGAAGTCCTGTACACTGACAATTACAAACATTGTTGAAAGATGTTAAATGCTTAAATAAATGAAAAGATATCCAGTACTTATGGGTTATCAGACATTCTTTTTAAAATAAAAATAATCCTTAATCTATTGACTCAATGCAATTCCTATAAAAATCACAGTTGTGTGTGTGTGTGTGTGTGTGTGTGTGTGTGTGTGTGAATTGATAAGCTGATCCTTAAACCATGTGGAAATGCAAAGGACCCAGAATAGCCAACATAACTTTAAAAAGAACAGGAATTTTAAGATGGTGATGGAGTAGATGAAAGCTACACTCACCTCCTCCCAAGACCAAACTGGAATTATGACTAAATTAAAGAACACTCACCCTGAATAACTAACTGAAGCCTAGCTTACGAGGAGTCTTATAACCAAGGATTTACAGAAGTCACATTGAGATTGGTTAGAAGTGTGGAGACACGAAAAGGGCCGGCTCCACTACCACAAGCAGAGGCTGAGGTTATGTAAGAAGGGATAACTTAGATGTGTGGGTTTCCCCCTGAAAAGTGTGGGACCTAAACCCCAAGCTGTGCTCCCTAGACCAGAGGATCAGAGTCAGGAAGAGGCACCCAGCTGTCCACCAGAAAGAGATGAGAGTTTCTTGAGATACAAGTACCCTCTTAAAGGGCCAATGCATAAAGTTTCATTTGCAGCCACTTATCCTGGGCTCCAGTGGAGGGAGGGTGAAGTGGACTAGAGTCACCTGAGGAGCGTCTGAGGTTTGGTGGCTCTAGAGAGAGAGACCTGGAGGGACAGCCACCAGAATCACTGTGCTGAGTCACTCTACTGCACCATAGATGCCATCTTTCTTGGGTGGAGAACTCCCTTCCATGTGGTATCAGCCTGGGGGAATGCAATTGCCCACACTCTGGACTCCCTCTCGCCCTGCTCTCTGAAGCTTAGGCCCAACTAAGAAGTCAGCTGTTATGGCCAGGGTGTAGAGGTCTGGCCAGACTCAGGAGGTGTCAGTGACTGAGTTGTCTGGCTTAAGAGCAAGGTCCATTATGGCCACTTTTCCGAGAATCTGACCGGTGCTTCCCCCTCATTGGAGATCCCATAGAACCACCCTACTTGCTTTTGGCAGACCCATCCTCTGAGCTTTGGAGGCCCCACCTTGCCAATTCCTAGTGGCTCTGACAATGTTGGGGCAAATTCTGGGACAGACTGAGTCATAGGGTGGGGGCCACAGCTGCCACCTTCACTGAAGCCTGAATGGCACCTTGCTTCACAGGAGATCCACTAGCCCCATCTTACTGACTCTGCAAGAAGCTGTTTCAGTGACTGAGCCTAAAAGGCAACCAGCAGGGAGATGCAGTTGGAGGCAGATCTCAGGGTGCCTTGGGACTTTTACTGACCTGCCCTCGGGTCCAATGCTGGTAAAAGCTGGCCTTGGTGTACAGCTTAGTCTTTTCCCTAGCCCAGCGGAAGCAGCCACAAACTGGGGATTGCTTGTAGTTCTGAACAGGTTGCCAAGGGCCAGGCACAGCATCTGACATTAGCCTGCACCAGGGTCCCTACCAAGAGGCCCAGAACCAATATATCTAATGGCCACATTCAGACAACATCAGAGCAGGATCCAATAAGCTTCACAGGCAGTATATCCAAAAGGATGTCTTGGCTAGCATCAAACCCTGCTGAGACAAATTCCACTTTGTGCGGTCAGCACCTGCATAGCAGCTTGCACACTGTGGTTGGGGTTGAGCCTCACAGTCAGCCAGCCTGAGGGTAGATCCTATGCACAAATGGCCTATAGCAATCAAGACTCAATTACAACAGAAGGGCTGACATAATCCACACAAGGGCACCCCTGGAACATGCAGCTCAGGTGACCAAGGGAACTGTGCCACTGGGTTCCACAGGACACCTACTACATAAGGCCACCCCACAAAGACTGGCAATCACAGCAGATCTATTGAATACATAGAAACAAACAAAAGAGGTAGCCAAAATGGGGAGACAAAGAAACAGGCCTCAAATGAAAGAACAATTGAACTCTCCAGAAAGCAATTTATCAGATATAGGGTTCAAAGTAATGATTATATGGATGCTCAAGGAACTTAGTGAGAACTACAACAGCATGAGAAAGGACATAGAAACCATAAAAAGGACCACACAAAATGAAGAATACAATATCTAACATCAGGAATACACTGAAAGGAATAAACCGTAGATTGAATGAAGCAGAAGAGCAAATCAGCAATTTGGAAGACAAAGTATAAAAAACACCTTATCAGAGCAGCATAAAGAAAAAAGAATTAAAAAGAATGAAGATAGTTTAAGGGACCTTTAGGACAACATGAAGCATAGCAACACCTGCATATTTAAGGTACCAGAAAGAGAAGAGAGAGAGGAAGGGATCAAGAACCTATTTGAAGAAGTAATGACCGAAACTTACTTAAATTGGTGAAAGAAGAAAACACACAAGTTCAGGAAGCACAGGGTCCAGAAAAAGATGAACCCATAGAAGCCTACAAGAAGACACATCATAATTAAAATGGCAAAGGTTAAAGACAAAGAGAGAATCTTAAAAGCAGCAAGAGAAAGACAGTTATATTCAAGGGAGTCCCATAAGACTGTCAGCTAATTTTTCAACAAAAACATTTTAGGTCAGAAGAGATCGGCATGAAATATTCAAAGTGATAAAAAGCAAGGACCTGCAACCAAGATTACTTTACCCATCAAGGCTATCATTCAAAATTGAAGGACAAATAAAGAGCTTACCAGACAAGAAAAAGCTAAAGGAGTTTGTTACCACCAAACCAGTATTATAAGAAATGTTAAAGGGCCTGCTTGAAGAAGAAGAAGGAGAAGGAGGAGGAAGAGAGGGGGAGAGAGAGGGAGAGGGAGAGGGAGGGGGAGAGGGAGAGGGAGAGGGAGAGGGAGAGGGAGAGGAAAACAAAAAACAAAACAAAACAAAAAAACAGAGGAACATAGTTAAAAGAATTAAATGCAATAAATATATACCTGTCAACATCACTGTAAATGTAAATGGATTAAATGCTTCAATAAAAAAACATAGGGTAATAGAATGGAAGAGAGAGCAAGACCCATATATATGCTGTCTACAAAAGACCTACCACAGAACAAAAGATACACACAGACTAAAAGTAAAAGGATGAAAAAAGATATTTTATGCAAATGAAAATGAAGAAAAGGCTGGGTTAGCAATATTTATATCTGACATAGTAGACTTTAAAACAAAGTCTATAGTAAGAAACAAAGAAGGACACTACATAATGAAAAAAGGAGCAATCCAAAAGAGGATATAACCTTTGTAAACATTTATGTACCCAACATAGTAGTACCTAATATGTAAAGCAAATCTTGATGGAAATAAAGGGAGAGACTGACAATAATATAGTCACAATCAGAAATTTTAACACCACATTGACATCAGTGGATACATATTCCAGATAGAAAACCATAAAAGAAACAGTGGCCTTAAATGATACACTAGATCAGATGGGTTTAATTGATATCTTCAGAGCATTTCACTCCAGAGCAGCAGAATATACATTCTCTTTAAGCGCACATGGAACATTTTCTAGGATAGACCACAACTAAGGACATAAAACAAGTCTCAGTAACTTTAAGAAGATTAAAATCATATCAAGCACCTTCTCTGACCGTAATGGCATGAAACTAGAAAGCAATCACAAGAAAAAAACTGAAAAACACACAAAGACACGGAAGCTAAACAACATGTTACTAAACAATGAATGGGTTAACAATTAGATCAAGGAAGAAATCAAAAGATACCTTGAAACAAATGAAAATGAGAACACAACACCCCAAAATCTACGGGCTATAGCAAAAGCAGTCCTAAGAAGGAAATTCATAGCATTACAGGTCTACCTCAAAAAACAAGAAAAATCTCAAATAAACAATATAAGTTTACACTTAAAGGAGCTTAAAAGGCAACAAAAAACAAAGCTCAAAGTGAGTAGAAGGAAGGAAATAATCAAGATCAGAGCATAAATAAACAATATAGAGTCTAAAGAAAAAGTAATACGAAAGATCAATGAAACCAAGAGCTGGTATTTTGAAATGATAAACAAGATCAACAAGACACATCAAAACATGCAGGAGGTGGCCAATTGATGTTCTCTCTCATCTGTGTTTCTATCTCTCTCTCCCTCTCCCTCTAAAAAAAAAAAAATCAATAAAGAAAATAAAATTTTTTAAAAGAAAAGAACAATAGAGAACCAAAATAAATAAAATCAGAAATGAAAGAGGAAAAATAACAACTGACACACACACACAAATTACAAAGGATTATAAGAAAATATTATGAACAACTACATGCCAACAAATGAGAAAATCTAGACAAAACGGACAAATTCTAGAAATATACAATCTTCCAAAACTGAATGGGAAAATCAAAGAATCTGAATAGACAGATTACAACCAAAAAAAATTGAAAAAGTAATAATAAAAAAAAACCACCTCATAATAAACAAAAGTCCTGGACTGATGGTTTTACAGAGAATAACTAACACCTATCTTCCTCAAACTACTCCAAAATATTCAAGAGGAGGGAAGACTTCCAACCTCATTTTACGAGGCCAGCATTATTCTAATTCCAAAATCAGATAAAGATACTACAAAGAAAGAAAATTATAAGCCAATATCCCTGATGAACATAGATGCTAAAATCCTCAACAAAATATTAGTAAACTGGATCCAGCAATATATTAAAAAGGTCATATACCATGATCAAGTGAGATTTATTCCAGGATGCAAGGTTGGTACAGTATCTGCAAATCAGTAAATGCAATACACCACATAAACAAAATGAAGGATAAAAAAATCACATTAACCTATCAATATATGCAGAAAATGTATTTGATAAAACACAGCACTCATTTGTGATAAAATCTCTCAGCAAAGTGGGAATAGAGAGAACATACTTCAATATAATAAAGACCATATATGACAAACCCACAGCCCACATCATACCCAATGGGCAAATACTATAAGCATTTCCCTTAAGACTGAGAACAAGATAGGGATGTCCACTTTCACCACTCTTGTTTGACATAGTACTGGGTGTCCTAGCCACACAATTAGACAAGAAGAAGAAATACAGGCATTCAAATTGGAAAGGAAGAAGTAAAATTGTTATTATTTCTAGATGACATGATGCTGTATATAGAGAACCCTAAAGATTCTACCAAAAACTACTAGCACTGATAAATGAATTCAGTAAAGTATCTGAACACAAAATAAATATCCAGAAATCAATTGCATTTTTATATATCAATAATGAACTCTCAGAAAGGGAAACTAAGGAAATTATTCCATTAACAATCACTTCAAAAAGAATAAAAGACCTAGGGATAAATTTAACCAAGGATGCAAAAGACCTGTACTCAGAAAATTGTAAGACACTGAAGAAAGAAATTAAAGAAGATACAAATAAATGGAAGCATATGCCGTGTTCATGCATAGAAAGAATTAACATAATTAAAATATCCACACTATCCAAAGCAATCTATAGATTTAACACTATTCTTATCAAGATACCAGGGGTGTATTTCACAGAACTAGAACAAATATGCCAAAGATTAATATGGAACCACCAAAGACCCTGGATAACTACAGCAATCTTGAGAAAGAAGAACAAAGTGGGAGGAAACATGCTACCTAATATCAAACTATACTACAAGGCCATAGTAATCAAAACAGCATGGCACTGGCATAAACACAGACATATAGATGAATATAACAAAATAGAGAGCCCAGAAATAAACTCACACTTTTATAGTCAATAAATATTTGACAAAGGAGGCAAACACATACAATGGGGTATTGAATAGACTATTCAATAATTAGTTTGGGGAAAATTGGGCAAATATGTGCAAAACAATGAAACTAGACCACCTTCTTACACCATACAAAAGCGTAAATTCAAAATGGATTAAAGACTTAAATGTTATACTTGAAACCATAAAAATCTTAGAAAAAAAACATAGGAAGTAATATCTTGGACATTTCTCATAGCAATATTTTTTCTGATGTATCACTTCGGGCAAGGGAAACAAAAGAAAAAATAAACAAATTCTTATACATCTGATACATCTCATAAGAGCGTATATCCCAAAATGTTTAAGGAACTTATAAAACTCAACATCAAAACACAAACAACCCAATTAAGAAATGCACAGAGGTCCAGCAAGTGCGGCTCAGTGGATTGAACATCGTCCCATGGACTGAGAGGTCCTGTCTCTATTCCTGGTCAGGGCACATGCCTGGGTTGTGGGCTCGATCCCCAGTAGGGGGCGTGCAGGAGGCAGCTGATTGATGTTTCTCTCTCACATTGATGTTTCTATCCCTCACTTCCTTCCTCTCTCTCAAAAAAATGAATAAAAAACATTTTTAAAAAAATGGGCAAAGTGGTGGGAATGCAGACTGGTGCAGCCACTATGGAAAACAATATGGTGCGTCCTCAAAAAATTAAAACTTGAACTGCCATTTACCCAGTGATCCCACTTCTAGGAATATACCCTAGGAAGCCTGATACACCAATTAGAAAGAATATATGTACTTCTATGTTCATAGCAGCACTATTTACAATTGCTAAGATCTGGAAACAGCCCAAGTGTCCATCAATAGATGAGTGGATAAAAAAGCTATGGTACATATATACAATGAAATACTATGCAACTGTAAGAAAGAAAGATCTCTTATCCTTTGAGATGACATGGAGGGACCTGGAGAGTATTATTTTAAGTGAAACAAACCAATCAGTGAAAGACAAATATCACATGATCCCACTTGTTTGTGGAATATAATAAACAAAACAAGCTGAGGAACAAAATAGACCCAGAGACATGGAAGTGGGTTCAGACTGACAAACCTCAGAAGAGGTGGATGGAGGGGAGGGAAGAGATAAACCACAGAACTTATATGCATGTATGCATAAACAAGGACATAGACAATAATGCTGGGGGGGGGGGGCATGGCATTGGGAGGAAGGTGTCAATGGGGGTAAAAGGAGAAGCATCTGTAACAAAAATAAATTAATAAAAATCACTCTAATACTTAAAAAAAAAATGGGCAAAGGACCTCAATAGACACTTCTCCAAAGAGGACATATAGATGGCTAATTGCTGCCTTATGACCCAGCAATTCCACTTCTGGGAATATATTCAAAGAAACTCAAAACACTAATTCAAAAGAATATATGCATCCCTATGTCTATTGCAGTGTTATCTGCAATAATATTTACTATTAATGGTGCTGAGACTACTAACCTCCACATGAAAAAGAATATTTGACCTCTATATACAATATATTACACCCATATACAAAAATAAACTCAAAATGATCACATACATAAATGTCAGAACTAGAATTATAAAATATTTATAAGAAAAATATAGAGGTATGTACCCTATGTAACAATTACTTAGATATGACATCAAAATCACAAGCAAACACAGAAAATTTCTAGAAGAAAATGTAGGCAGCAAAATCTCAGACATCGCATGTAGCAGAATTTTCACCAATACATTGCCAAGGGCAAGAGAAACCAAGAAAAAAATTAGCAAGTGGGACTACATCAAACCAAAAACCTTCTGCACAGCAAAAGAAACCAGCATCAAAATGAAAAGGGAATCCATTCTTTGGTAGAACGTATTTGCCAATGATCCATCAGATAAGGGGTCAATATCCAAAATATATAAAGTACTCATTACAGCTCAACAAAAGGAAGACAAACAATCCAATTAAAAAATGGGCAGAGGACCTAAATAGACACCTCTCCAAGAAGGACATACAAATGGCCAAGAGATATATGACAAAATGCTCAATGTCACTAATCATCAGAGAGATGCAAATTAAAACAACTATGGGGTATCACCTCACACCTACCAGAATGGCTGCCATCAACAAATCATCAAACAACAAGTGCCGGCGAGGGTGTGGAGAAAAGGGGACTCTAGTACACTGCTGGTGGGAATGCAGACTGGTGCAGCCACTGTGGAAAACAATATGCTATTTCCTCAAAAAATTAAAAATGGAATTGCCATTTGACCGAGTGATCCCACTTCTCAGAATATATCCTAAGAAGCCCAAAACACCAATTAGAAAGAATATATGCACCCCTATGTTCATAGAATCACTATTTACAATAGCTAAGATCTGGAAACAGCCCAAATGCCCATCAGTAGATAAGTGGATAAAAGAGTTGTGGTATATTTACACAATGAAATACTATGCAGCTGTAAAAAACATCTTTTACCCTTTGGGACAACATGGAAGGAACTGGAGAGTATTATGCTAAGCAAAATAAGCCAGTTGGAGAAAGACAAGTACCACATAATCTCACTTATTTATGGAATATAATGAACAAAATAAACTGATGATCAAAATAGATCCAGCGACATGGAAATAAGGAACAGAGTTATAAACATCAAAGAGAAGGAGGATGGGGATAGGTGGGAAGAGATAAACCAAAGAACTTATATGCATATATGCGTAACCAATGGACACAGACAATAGTGTGGGGAAGGCAGGAGGGGTGTGGGAGTGGGGAGGAGGGGGTCAATGGTGAAAAAAAAGAGGCACATATATAATAATTTCAACAATAAAGATAGAAAAACAAAAATTACACTGATTTGACTTCATAAATTAAAATTTGTGTGCCTCCAAGGATATCACTAACAGAGAAAAATCTAACACATCTCATTAGAGTAAAATTTTAAAACCATATATCTGATAACAGGTTTGTATCCAGAACATATAAAGAATACTCAACAATAAGAAAATAAGAAACCCAATTAAAAATCACAAGTGATGTTAAATAGACATTTCTATAAAGAAGATTGTTATGTTCATTATATTCCACAAATAAGTGAGATCATTTGATATTTGTCTTTCTCTACTTTGCTTGTTTCGCTTAGGATAATACTCTCCAGGTCCCTCCATGTCATCTCAAAGGATAAGAGATCTTTCTTTCTTACAGCTGCATAGTACTCCATTGTGTATATGTACCACAGCTTTTTTATCCACTCGTCTACTGATGGACACTTGGGCTGTTTCCAGATGAACAGGGTAGACCCAGAGACATGGAAGTAGGGTACAGACTGACAATCCTCAGAAGAGGGGGTGGGAGGGGAGGGAAGAGATAAACCACAGAGCTTATATGCATGTACGCATAACCGATAGACACGGACAACAAAGCTGGGGACGAGGTAGGGGTGGGGGATGGGGAGGAGGGTGTCAATGGGAAAAAAAAGGAGAAACATCTGTAACAAAAATAAATTAATAAAACAAACAAACAAAGAAGATATACAATGTTCAATAAGCACATGAAAAGATGTTCAATACCTCCTGGCCAAAGTGGCTCAGTGGATTGAGTATCGTCCCATGGACTGAGAGGTCCGCGTTTGATTCCCAGTCAGGGCATATGCCCAGGTTGCAGGCTTGATCTCCAGTAAGGGGCATGCAGGAGGCAGCTGATTGATGTTTTTCACATCAATGTTTCTATCTCTCTCTCCCTTCGTCTCTCTCTCTCTAAAAAAAAATCAATAAAAACATATTTTAAAAATGCTCAATACTATTAGTTATTAGGGAAATTCAAATCAAAACCATTATGAGATACAGTATCATAGTCACTAAGATAATTAAAATTAAATTTTAAAAAGATACAAATAAAAGTGTTGATAAGAATTTTTATAAAGAAGAGGGCAGAAGGAGATAAACCAAAGAACTTATATGCATATATGCATAACCAATGGACATAGACAACAATACTGTGAAGGGAGGGACAGGAGTGGGAAGGAGGGTGTCAATGGGGGGAAAAGGAGAAACATCGGTAACAAAAATAAATAAAATAATAAATAAATAAATAATAAAAGAATATTTATAAATAAGAACTCTCCCACATTGTTGGTGGGATTGTGAAGTGGTGTGAACAGGTTGGAAAACAGTTTGATAGTATCAGAAAGTATTACATATAGGCATATATACAAGAAAATTAAAAACATGTCTGCATTAAAACTTCTACAGTTTTTCAGCAGTGTTATTCATATTAATAAAAAAATTGGAAATGATCCAAATGCCAATCAAATGACTAATGAATAAACAAATGTGATATAGTCATACAATGGAATATAATTTAGCAATAAAGAGGAATGAAGACTGATACATGCTACAGTGTAGATGAATGTTGAAAACTCGTTAAGTGAAAGAAGCCAGACACATTTAAAAGACCACATACTAAATAGTTTCATTTATATAAAAATCAGCTAAAGAGGCAAATACATAGAGACAGAAGGTAGATTTGTGATTCCCAGGGTCTGGGGAGAGAGAGTGGGAAGTGACTATGAATGGATTTCTTTTTGGGGTGATAAAATGTTTCAAATTAAAGAGGGGTGATAGTGGTAAAATTATGTAAATATAACTATTGAATTATATACATTTGAACAGGGAAATTTTTGTTTGTGTATTATATTTAAATAAAGTTATTATTTTAATTTTTTTCTTTATTGATTTTAGAGAGAAAGGGAGAGGGAGAAAGAGAGATAGAAACATCAATGAGAGAGAACATCAACTGGCCACCTCCTGCATGCCCCCTACTGGGGATTGGGCCCACAACCTAGGCATGTGCCCTGACCGGGAATTGAACCGGTTACCTCTTGGTGCATGTGTCGACACTCAACCATTGAGCCACACCAGCTGGGCAATAAAGCCATTATTTTAAAAATAGATTAGTCTGAAGAGTATGACCTTTCACATTTGTATTTATAAATAAATTCATTTAGAAAAGGACAATCAAATTTTTTATTAGATTATTTATTGTTATTGAGTTGTAGGTGTTCCTTATATATTACGGATATCAACCCCTTATAGGATATATCATTTTTTAATACATTCTCCCATTCAGCAGGTTGTCTCTTCATTTTGTTTCAGTCAGAATGGCTATTATCAAAATGTTAACAAATAACATGTGTTGGTGAGTATGTGGATAAAAGGGAACTCTTTTGCACTGTTGGTGGGACTGCAAATTGGTGCAGCCACTATGGAAAAAAGTATGGAAATTCATCAAAAAGCTAAAAATAGATCTACAAACAACCCAGTAATTCCACTTCTGGGTATTTATCTGAAGAAAACAAAAACACTAATTCGAAAAGATATATGCATCTCTATGGTCAAGCAGCATTATTTACAATAGCTGAGATATGGGAGCAACCTAGGGGTCCATTGACATATAAATGGATAAAGAAGATGTGTGTATATATATATACACACACACACACACATCTTCTCTCTCTCTCTCTCTCTCTCTCTCTCTCTCTCTCTCTATATATATATATATATATATATATATATATATATATATATAAAATGGACTATTATACAGCAATAAACGAGAGTAAAATCTTGCCATTTCAACAACATGAACATAAAGCATATAATGCTAAGTGAAATAATTACAAATGAGAGACAAATACCATATTGTTTCACTTAAATGTGGAATCTAAAAATACAAACAAACACAAGTGAACAAAAAACAAAACAAAAACAGACTCAAAGAAACAGAAACTAAAGGGATGGTTGCCAGGAGGACAAGGAAAGGGAGATGGGTGAAAAAGGTTAAGGGAAATATAGTAAATAATATTGTGATACATTTACACAGTGACAGAGGAATACTAGAATTAGGTGGGTGATCATATTGTAAGGTATAAAAGTATCAAATCTCTATATTGTACACCTGAAACTAACATAGCTAAGATAATACTGTATACCACTATACTTAATTTTTTTAAAAAGTACAGTCACATGGGTAATGGATTAACAACTAGGGTGAAATTTATAATAATCATGATGAATTTTTCATGCTTACTTTACTCACATTCATTATGATTTTTAAAAATCTTTATATCCTTCTGTAATATAGAGATTTTTAAAACTTCACATTTGTAACAAAAACTGGAAATAAGGAAAATATAAACAAGTTAATATTTTCAACAAAATTGATATTCAACAAGTTGATATCTCAACAATGAGACCATCAAAATAGATAAGGGAATGTTGAATGGAACCAAATATGCAATAGTAAAAATGAAAATCAAAGCTACAACAAAATGGCAATCTTTTTTTTGCAAAGAAAATTCAATCACCATATTTTGCAACTTTAAAACTAATATTAAATGTCTCAATCATATTTCTGATTGGAGAAGATTAGTAAACTAATAAATGCAGTGGCAGATATTTATCATAAAATCACCAAACAAGCACTAAATTATGTGCTAAATTTTTCTTCCTCTTTTCAACTTTATTAGTTGGTTTTATTAGTGTTGCTTTAAAAATCAGCTCATACATTATTTGCAACAGGCAAGATTTGGAAGCAGCCCAAGTATCTATCAGTAGATGAGTGGATGAAAAAGCTGTGGTACATTTACACAATAGAATACTACTCAGCTATAAAAAAGAAATAAATCTTACCCTTTGTGACAGCATGGATGGACCTGGAAAACTTTGTGCTGAGTGAAATAAGCCAATCAGAGAAAGATAAGTACCATATAATTTTACTCATGTGGAATCTAATCAATAAAATAAACTAACAAGCAAAATAGAGACAGACTCATAGAGAGCAGCTATGGCAAGGTGGGGGGTGGAGTTCTGGGGTATGTGTGGAGGGATTGAGCAAAAAAGATAAAAATAAAAAACTCATGGACATAGACAACAGTGTGGTGATTGCGTGCGGAGTGGGGGAAGATAGAGGAAGGTATAGGGCGGATAATGTTGATGGAAGGAAACTTTACTGAACACACAACACGTTGTTACAGTCAAGATGGCAGAGTAGGCAAACACTGAACTTGCCTCCTCCCATAATCACTTCAAAATTATAACTAAACTACAGAACAACCATCATTGAAAACCACATGAAGTCTTGCTGAACAGATGTTCTATAACTAAGAATATACAGAGGAAACCAAGTGGAAACTGGTAGGAGAAGTAGAGACAGAGAAAGGGCTGTTCCCACACCTACATGTGGTGGTTAAAAATTGGGAGGGATATCTAGGCTGTGGAAGTCCTACATGAGGAACAAGGAATCCCAGCTCTGCACCAGGCCCCCCAGCCCAGTGTCCTAGTGCCAGGAAGAGAAGGCCCCTAACTTCCAGCTGTGAAAACCAGCAAAGATTGTGGCTGAGTGAGATAGAGGGCTTCTGGAGTACTGGACATTTTTCCTAAGGGCCCATGCATGGACTTATTTATTGATGGGCTCACTCTCTCTGAGTTCCAGAGCTGGGGTGGCAGCTTGAAAGGCACCAGAAACATATGGGGAGGAACTAAATTGTCTGGCTTCAGATAGAAGACTGGAGGGGCAACTTTCTCCCAGATAGAGTGCTGGCAGAGGCCATTGTTCCTTTGCTGAGCCTTCGCTATGCAATTGCAAGCAGGTACCATGTCTGAGTCCCCATCAACCTGGCAAACACTGTTTGCTCCACTCTGGTGATTCCCTGAGGCTCCACCCCACCCAACTTGTGCCCGCCCCGCCCTCCCCATGTCACTTCCACTGGCTTTTCCATACATATGGCCTGTCTTGGCTTGTAATGTAGACTTTCAAAAAGTCTTTCAAAGGTTCACAAACCCCAAACAAGCAACATTTGGCCTCAGCATGCCCCATGCCTCTTTCTAAGCAGCCCTAAGCCTGGCACTAGCAGCAGCCGGCCTCAGTTCATAGCTTGACCTTTCTCAGGTACCTCAAGCCCAGAAAAAGTGGCAACAATCTGCAGATCACTTTGTAGCTCATGCCAGATGGCCCTGGACAGGGCACAAGCAGCAGCTGATATTGGCTTGCACCTTCCAAAAGGCCCCAGAATCAACACACCTGATAGCCAACTTCAGACCACACCAGAGCACCACCCAACAACTTCCACTAATAACATACAATGGAGAGACACTCCAGGCACTAGAGCTTCACTAAAACAAATCCTGCTCTGTAGGGTCATCCCCTGCACAACAGCTCCTCCACTGTAGTCATGGCCAGTCCTCACAACCAATCAGTCTAAGATCAATTACTCCCATTAATGTGCTAACAGCAATGAGAGAGAAACTAAAACAGGAGGGCACACATAATTCATACAAAGGACACACACAGAGCACCCAGATCAGGTGACCAGGAAGACTGTGCTATTGAGCCCCACATGACACCTACTATATAAGGCCACTCTATCAAGACCAGGAGATGTAGCAGCTCTAATTAATAAATAGAAACAAAGGTAAGCAGCCAAAATGAGGAGACAAAAGAAACATGTCCCAAATAAAAGGACATAACAAAACTCCAGAAAAAGAACTAAAACAACAGAGACAAGCAATCTACCAGATATAGAGGTCAAAACACTGATTATAAGGATTTTCTATGATTTCAGTGAGAATAGCAACTAAGAATAGGCAACATAAAAATGGAGACAGAAAACATAAAAAAGATCCAGTCAGAAATGAGGAATTCAGTAGCTGAAATGAAGAATACATTAGAGGGAATCAATGGAAGATTAGATGAACCAGAGAATCCCATTCATGATTTGGCAGATGAGATAGCAGAAAACACTCAATCAGAAGAGCAAAAAAAAAAAAAAAAAAATTGTGGCTAATTTAAGGAGCTTCTGGGACAATATCAACCACCATAGCAACATTTGAATCTTAGGGGTACTGGAAGGAGAAGAGAGAGAACAATAAATTGAAAACCTATTTGAAAAATAATGATGGAAACCCTGGTAGAGGAAATAGGCATACAAGTCCAGGAAGTGCAAAGAGTTTCAAACAACATGAACCCAAAGAGGCCCCCACCAAGACATGATAAAATGGCAAAGGTTAAAAACAAAAAGAATCTTAAAAGCAGCAAGAGAAAAGCAGTTAGTCACTTACAAGGGGGCTCCCATAAGACTGTCAGTTGATTTCTCAACAGAAACTTTGCAGGCCAGAAGGGATTGGCACAAAATTATTCAAAGTGATGAAAAGCCAGGACCTACAACCAAGATTAATTTGCCCAGCAAGCTATCATTTAGAATTGAGGGATAAAGAGCTTCCCAGACAAGAAAAACTAAAGGAGTTCATCACTTCCAAATTAATATTACAAAAAATGTTAGAGACTTTTTAAGAAAAAGAAATAAAAAGATAAAAATATGAATAATAAAAGGTCAATAAATACATATCTGTTAATAATTGCTTTAAATGTAAGTGGATTAAATGCTCCAATCAAAAGACATAGGGTGGCTGAGTGGATAACAAAACAAGACCCTCACATATCCTGTCTACAAGGCACTCACTTCAGATCAAAAGACACACAGACTGAAAGTAAAGGAATAGAAAGAAATATTTCTTGAAATTGGAAACCAGAAAAAAAGAAAAAGAAAAAAGGGTAGGGTAGCAATACTTACACCAGATAAAATAGACTAAGGTTATAACAAGAGATAAAAAAAAAAAAAAAAAAAGACCCAGTAATTCCACTTCTGGGTATTTATTTGAAGAAATCCAAAACACTTACTTGAAAAGACTTATAACTCTATATGTTCATTGCAGCATTATTTATAATAGCCAAGATATGGAAGCAACCTAAGTGTCCATCAATAGATGACTATATAAAGAAAAAGTGGTGCATATGTACAATGGAATATAATTCAGCCATAAAAAAGAATTGAATGTTGCTATCTGCAATGACATGGATGGATTTAGAGGATATTGTGCTGAGTGAAATAAGTCAGAAAAAGACAAATGCCAGATGATTTTACTTATATGTGGAACCTAAAAAAACATAATAAACAAACAAACAAAATAGAAACAACTCACAGATATAGAGAATATTTTGACAGTTGCCAGATTGGGGTGGGGGAGATAAATTAAAAAGGTAAACAGATTAGGAAGTACAAATTGGTAGTTACAAAATAGTCACAGGGATGTAATGTATAGCATAGAGAACATAGTCAATGACATTTATTGTAATAACTATATATGTTGTCAGATGCATACTAGATTTATTGGGGTCATAAATTATATAAATGTCTAATCATATGTTTACACCTGAAACTAATATAATATTACATGTCAACCGTAATTAAAAATAAAATAAAAATAAAAATATATATTCAAGAAGTAGAGCCCAGTGTGCTTGATGATAAATTCAACTTTGGTGGTGAGTCAATAGGAAGGAATAAACGATGGTAATCTCATTATTTTTGCTTGTTTTAAGTATCAAATGATCAAGTACCATAAAATGCTTTTGTCCATATAACAAAATAAAAAGAATCTTTAAAAGTTACAAAGACAGGAATGTTATTTCAGTGATCAAGTCCATTGGAGTTTATTTGGGATGGCTCTGAGTTCTCTTATTCATGTGTTTCCAAGGTCTCTTCTCAAGGATTAAATTATTTTGGGACCTGGAGGTCATCTATTGTTCACAATTTACAGATTTTTATATGTTAGTGTTAACACTCATTCAGTCATTAATAAATGGTTTACTATCTTTGTCTTTGTCATTATTACATGCCTTCTCTTGTACTTGCTTTTGAATCTTGAAACAACCCTTACAACCTCTGGAAGTCTCAGTTAGTGAGTTTATGTCACTACTTTCATCTGTAATACCACTGTACTGCAGTCATGATTTAAACTCAGGCTTAGACCAAAGACTAGTTTCTCTGTGACTCCTCCTCTGAATAATTCACAAGCCATCTCACCCTTCTCCAACTGGCTTCTTTTATGGAAATCTCACAGGAACTTCTTCACCTTCTATGAATTGCTGTAGTACATGTTGTCTGCATCATTTATATGTCACCTTGTGACTAAAAATTAAATTTTCCATTTGCTCATGTCCTGGTCCTTACCTAAGAATGTATTCATTCATCTATTTCATATTTATTAACTATGTTTTAGACACTGTGTTAGGTGCTGGTTCTAGATAGTAGTGAAATATAGCTCCTGTTCAGAAGATCACAGCCTTTGTGTGGGAGAGGAAAAAACAACACAAGTGAACAATCTATGCCTTAAATCCTGTGTATTTCCCAAAGAGAATACACCTAGTAGGTACAATAAATACATGTAGAATAGGTAAATACTTATTTGGTACTAAAAACCTAAAATAACCACTTCTTCATTTTGAGGACATTTGTCTCATAACTATATTTTACTCCAACGAAAAACTCACTGCAATACTTTCTTAAATGAGAAAATAAAGCCTGAAGCTACTCTCTAGAAAAGGCTTATCTGGAATAAATTTCAGATAGCAAGCAGAAATCCTCAAGAGGTTCAGAATTCTAGTTGAGAAGCATCCAAAAGGTCAGATGATTATCTGGCACTAATACAACTTCCTTGAAATGAACATAGAGCTGAAAATCTCAAAGATTAGAGTATCTTTTTTTTCCTGTTAATAACATTTACCTTTTTTTTACCCTCACCTGAGGATATACTTTTTATTGATTTTAGAGAAAGGAAGGAAGAGAAAGAGAGAGAGAGAGAGAAACATCGATGTGAGAGAGAAACATTGATAGGTTACCTCTGGAACATGCCCTGACCTGGGATGGAACTCACAACCTGGGTATGTGCCCTGACCAGAACTGAACCTACCACCTTACAATGTATGGGATGACACTCAATCACTGAGCCACACTGGCCAGGGCTCAAAAATTAGACAATCTTTGAAGAATTTCAAAACCTCTTGCTATAGTTCAAAATCTTATCAGAATAACCCCCTTTAAAATAATGGTAATATGCTTCAAAGCTTAATATTTAGCAGCCTATGTTTTTGGCTAAGTGAACTTCTGAAGAAAAGGAGAGACAGGTTTTAATTCGATCTACTTTGGAGTCTGGTCAAATCATCTACTTCTGCTGTGCTCTGTCATCTTCTGTAAACCGGAGGTAGCTCTTAAAACATCGTTATAGAGATGTTTTGCAGCTTAATGTGCCATGTCTCCATTTGTTTTTTCACCCAATAATATTTTTCCATTGATTTTTTTCAGATAGAGAGAGAAGGAGGGAGAGAGAGACAGGCAGACAGACATCAATGTGAGAGAGACACATGACTGGTTGCCTCCCTCACAAGCCTGACCAGGGCCAGGGATCGAACCACAACTGATGTGCCCTTGACCAGAATCAAACCTGCAACTCTTTGGTCCACAGGCTGACACTCTAACTGCTGAGCCAAACCGGCCAGGGCTCCATTTGTTTTATAATACCAATAACATCTCAACTATTACCACAAAGAACAGACTTTATTTTGGGTCATCTCTTACAATTCTGTCAAAACAAAGAAAAGGAATGGGGCCCAGAATAACTATGATTTCCCCAAGGTGACACATGATTTTATGGTAAATCTGGAACAAGAACCCAGATGTCCTTGAACCCATTCCCTTGTTCTTTCTTTGGGTTATGAACAATGCAGAGAAATAGAAATAAAAGGCCTCTTTTCTATGAAACTGGTATAGGACTTGGCAAGATTGCAGTTGTAGCACTGCATATTAAGTGGTATCTAGAAATTCTGAACACTAAGTGAAATATTAATACATACCAGGTACATAGAAAACAACAGTTCCTAAAGACAATTCTGTGGAATGAGCAGGAATGGAAATTGAAG
The DNA here is from genome assembly GCA_030848825.1 of Tadarida brasiliensis. Taxonomy (NCBI): domain Eukaryota; kingdom Metazoa; phylum Chordata; class Mammalia; order Chiroptera; family Molossidae; genus Tadarida; species Tadarida brasiliensis. Next base: position 26,497,353 of record CM061267.1, on the reverse strand, counting down.
GTGTCTAGGGGCTACAGTTCCAAACAGGATGAGTGAATTCTTGTCTTCAGTCACATTGAAGGTTCAACCCCACCGTTGATAGTCTTACAATGCAATGTAAACCACCATTCAGCCATAGAAAGCATTAAACAATCATACCAGTTGGGTTTCCATGGCATTTTAAAATTTACAAAGGACATTCGCAAACTTTATCTCATTTAATCCTCCTAAGAATCTTGTAAGATAAATATTACTACCTTCATTTACCAAGGCAGCAATGAGATTTAGATAATTCATCTGCCCAAGCTCACACAGCAAGCAAATGACAGAACAGAGTCCAGATGGGTCTCTGTGCCTCAAAACCCACATTGGGTTTTAAGTATAAAAAATCTTGGTTACTTCACATGAGGAAAACCTTCATTAATTGACACCATTCTGCTAAAGTGCATTCTTTCCTTTTGCTCTTGGCAAGATGGCTCAGTTCCAGGCAAAGGGGGCACTTGCTCTCATTATGTTCCTTTCCTGATTGGCCACCTGCAAAATGTAATCATCATCACCTCAAACACATTGAGGTTTCAATTTATGACAGTATGGCACAATTTTACATCATTTTCTTTCACTGAGAATGAATTTGCTGTCAGAAATTACCCTTAACCTATTTAAATTTTTGTAAAAAATGGTATTGCAAAATATTGTTAGCAGGCATATGCAAGATTTGGAGGATGAGGTAAATTCTCTTCTTTCAACATCACACTTGCAGTACCTTTCTAAGACTTAAAGTCATGCTGAAAATGAGTACTAGGCACTAGGCACGGAAGCTATGGTGCTGTCTCTTGGATAATCTTGTCATTGAGGAAAATCTAGCAATGCCATACTGCCAGAAAAAAAGTGGGAGAATTGAAAAAATAGGAGACCTCAGTGTACAAAAGTTAATAGAGCAATAAGTTTGTCTTCCATCATATAGAAAAATAGGCTTGTATTTGAATTTACTTCATAATAGAATGATGTAAGAGAAAAGAACAATGAGAAGGAATGAAAATTATTATTTGTAAACATAGATGCAGTTCCAGAGTAAGTTCCTTAAATGGATTTAGGAAGCATTAAAAAGAAAAGTGGTGTTACAGAGTTGTAAATCATTGATTATGATACCATTCAGCCTTGCCTTCTGAGAACTTATGATGTGTGTGATGTGTGTGTTTTCAAGGAACTAGTATTAAAGTTGTTTTAAGCCATTAAATATTTTTAAATGTAAGAAAGGAAAAAATAAAATGCTTCAAAATATAGAAAATGTGATGCATTTGATTTTCTCAGTAGTCTTCTATAAGAATTTTTCCTATAGGTCCTAGTTCAATACTTCCATTCTTCATTACACAGAACCATATGTTATAAAATGTACCTAAACATATCTTCATTTAAGAAGACATATGCATTCTTGGCGCTGAATAACTAGCATTTGAAGACCTACATAAGTTTGTGGGAGCAAAAAAACAAAAATCTGTTTATACTATTATGTTTAAGGACAAGAATATAGATAATCAAAAGGCACAGGTGAAATAAATCCAACAAAATAATTATTATCAACTGTTTGATCACTCAGAACAACTCTATAATTTAACTTTGGGGGCGGGGGAAACTTCTTAGGAAATAAATAATAGCCAGTTCAATATATATTAAGATATTGAATAGAATTTTTCCTGTTATCTCAAATTTTTAGCTAAGGCCCAAAGCCAAAAATTAAATGCCAAATTCTAAAGACAGTCACCCTAAAAGAAGAGGCTATAGAACTGGCTCTGAAACCACCAACTGGGGAAAGGTGGAGAGTGTTCTGTTCTCTAAGAAGTGCGGTGTTTGTGCCAAGAGGGTTTTCTTGCTTTGTACTATGCTTCATTTTTCCCAAAGCCAGGTGATTAGGATGGGGAGGATGATTCCAAGTGAATCATTCAAAAAGATGTATGGTGCCATCCCAATTAAAGATATTAAATATAGTGGAAGAACAAACACATACATTTACCTCTACTGCTTATAAAAGCCCTACTGAAACAACAGTTAGGAATATTTTTAAATAGCAATAACACAAGGAAAAAGCAAACCGGAGAAAAAATAATTGCAAAAGAATACAAAAGAAAAATCAGAATTTGAAAATTGTGATGAATGTTAAGGGATCACCAGGCCCTGAGAGCGCTGGGTCCTGAACAGACAGTGAGGAAAGCCAATAAGCAACCCAGTTTGCACTGCTGATCCCTGAAAACACACCAGCTGGAAACTCCAGGTGCTTTTGTAAGTAAGGGAAAGAGAATTTTAAAAACAGCAGATTGGCTGACAGTCTGTTTAAGAAGAAGCTAGAACCCTAGATCCTCTCACTCAATTCACGCATTTAGATTACCCTACCTTCCCAACTGAGAGAGACTAGAGGTTTTCATCCCCGGAGAAGGTAAAATAGGTGGTAAAATGAAGCATTCATGGGGAAAGAACAGGATGCTACTTTTAAAGTACATTTAAACACTAAAAAGAGCTCTTGAAAATGAAAAACACAATAAACAAACAATAAACTCAACAGACATGTTAGGAGAGAGTTGCAAAAACTCTCCCAGGAAGTAATAAATAAATAAAAGAGATATGAGAGAAAAGAAAAATTATTCCTTGTCTGTTTCAGCTACAGTAAAAATACCATAGATTTCTGGATGGCTTACAAATAACAGAAATGTATTTCCCACCATTCTGGAAGTTTAGAAGTGTAAGATCGAGGCACTGGCAGATTTGGCGTCTGCTCAGGACTGGCTTCCTAATTCATGGACTGCTTTCTTCTCACTATAACCTACAAGGAGAAGGGGGAAATTTTGTCTCTTCATTTCTTACAAGGGCACCATTTTTATCCTTGAGGGCTCTCCCCTCATGACTCAATCACTTTCCAAAGGCTACATCTTCAAATACAAACTTAAAAATTAAAAGGTGAACACTGTCTTATATGAAGGAAATTGGCATTTTGTTCCCTTGTTAGACATCTGCCTAGTCTGTAGAACTGCTAATTTGTACCTTTGCCCACCTGAGTTGTGGAAGTAAGCACAGGGCTGAAAGGAGAGGAGGCAGCCAAGTGGAGCAGCCAGCAACACTGACATGCCAGGATACAAGACTGGTGTAGTAGTTGTCTAGCTGTCATAAAAAATCAACACAGATCTAGTGGCTTAAAACAAATTTACAGTTATGTAGGTCAGAGTCTGACACTGATCTCACTGCTGAAGTCAAGGTGTCATTAGGGCTGCCTTTCTTCCAGAGGCTCTAGGAAAGAATTCATTTCTTTGTCTTTACCAGCTTCCAGAGGTCACCCACATTCCTTGGCTCATAGCCCTCTTCTTCCATCCTCAAAGCCAGCAATGGTTTGTTGAGTCCTTTTCACATCATGCCTCTCTAACCTAATCTTCTGCCTCACTCTTCCACTTTTAAGAGCCCTTGTGATTACACTGGATCCACCTGGATAATCCAGGATAATCTCTCATTTAAATTAAACTGATTAGCAATCTTAATTCTGTCTGAAAACTTAATTCCATTTTGCCATGTAACATGACACATTTATAGTTTTCAGGGATTAGGCTGTGGAGATCTTTGGAAGAACCATTATTCTGCTCAAAAGAGCTAGGGATGCAATGGACAAATCAGAAGGTAGCTGAGCTTCGGTTATCTTGCCAGTTCTTCGCTCGAGAGGGATTCCCACTGATGAACTAGAGGGTTACTAGCAACCAGGGTCTGTGGGGTAGACCAGTGGCTGTAGGCTTTAATGGGGAAAAAGTTGGAGACAAGTTGGAGATAATGCACATAAGAACACTTTGTAGTGAAGAAACTCCAAAATCATGTATTTGCCAAACCATCAAGAGTTAGACAGCCAATCAGTGACACAGACAGCCAATCAATGACAGAGAAGTGGGAAGAAACAGTCAGGAGAGGATTGTGTAATCATACAGTTAAGTGACACCATTCTATGATATCTCTATCCCAGAGCCAGAGCTTTTAGAAGATTTAGAAGCAGGGATCCTATAAGAATACATCACCACCAAGCTACTTGTATCTATCTGTCCCTGGAGAAGAAGAAGAGCTTTGAGTCCATACAATATTGGTATTGCAGACTTGATTGGAGTTTTAATAAATAAAAGTGTCTGGAAATTTTGCAGACTTACCAAGTTGCAATAAGAAATGGGAAGAGTGGTTTATAATAAAGTAACTGTTGAGGAAAGTCAGTGAAAAAAATTAACTTTCTCTTTACTTTTATGAGTCTCTATTCTTTAATACCCTGTTACAAGTATATGAAAATCTGGAAAGCAAGTTCAATTCGTATGTAACCTAGATTACATTAGCTCTGGGGACTATAACAGAGAGGAACATGATGTCCCTTAGCTGAGCTAAAGGACAATGTCCTTTCCTCAGGCTCTTATTTCTAGCAATAGATCTTTTAAAAACTATATTTTTACTATAAAATGAAGGGAATGTCACTGAAGTTAAAAATGGTACAATTATTTTTCATTTTCTAAGTTATCACGTGATAGAATAACTGGTGCTATTATAAATACAAGCGATGAGTTCATGCCTTTAAGATCTTAAAGCATATAAATGTAATTATTTTTCTAGGTTAAAAAGAGCAGGAAAGAATCAGAGAAATGATTTGCTTTTATAATACAAACTATTTGCCTTGTTGTCATATTCGGTCCCTTCAGTCTTATTCATCCACCCTCTTCAACCTCCTACAGAAGCCATCAGGGATAGAGTAACATTTCAATGATTGATGGAGGGTATGGGTTAACATTTTGTGAGCTGACTCAACCCTGACAATGGAGATTTACATATTTTTCCCTGAAAGACTTAAATAAGTTTTTACATTCAGAACCTAAGAAAAGATAGCAAAACTATTATTAATCCAGAATGCAATCATAAAACAGTTGTACTCTATTGATTTTTAGTTTCTTTATATCTTTTTACTTTATATTCTCATTCTCTCACCCTCCCTGTCATCTTTCTTTCTCTTTTTACTCTGTGTAGGAAACATCTCTTTTACCCATATTTGTTTCTCCTTTCCTTATAGGCACATTCAAAAGCCAATGAGTTGGAAGGAAAATAATATGTCCTATCTGTGCAGAGACATTTAAGTTGATAGTGCAAGACCCACCAACACTTTCTTTTCCTGAAATTGTGAGAAACACAATTGTTGTGAAAGAGATGCCAAAAGTATAAAAACAGCCTGAATTCAAGGAAGCTACCCTGGCAAATCTCTTGAACCCTAAACAGGCTCCAAGTGAGCAAGAAATAAATTTTTGTTTGGTCAAGTCACAGATGTTTTCATTTTCTTGGTTACTGCATTATAACCTTGCCCATCCTGACTGTTATACTCACTTTGCATTACTTTTTTTTTCCTATTTTGGTTTTTGTTATTTTTTTAAATATTTTTTTTCCTTTGTTGATTTTAGAAAGAGAGAGAAATGAGAGGAAGAGAGAGACAGAAACATCGATAAGAGAGAACATTGACTGGCCACCTCCTGCATGCCCCCCACTGGGGATCTGGCCCACAACCTGGGCATGTGCCCTGACTGGGAATCAAACTGGCGACCTCTTGGTGCATGAGTCAATGCTCAACCACTGAGCCACACCGGCCAGGCCTTCTTCATGTTATTAAACATGCTTGATCAACCTTCAACTTTTCGTTTGCCAAGTATACATATGTATAGGCATTAATGCGTTAAAGAACCATTTCACTGGAATATAAAGCTAGAAATCTTGTTAATTCAATTTGGACCACAGGTGCTGAATAGGGAAGTGGGTAAGTACTGGGCTACTGCTGCTTGAGGAAGAGGCCTTCCTATGGCTAACTAAATTCAAGGTGTGTTTATGAAAAGAGCATACACAATGGGATCAGAGAAACTCAGTTTTTAATTCCAATTCTACCACCCCAAGATCGTTGACTCTTAGTAATGCTAAACTCTTTCCACCTAGAGAAACATCTGCAAAATGGGGAAATGATATATCAAATTTGGGGTTTGGGTGTGATTAAAGACAACAATGCAAAAACATTTGGCATAGAATTGATAGTCAGTAAAGGATAAATGTTATTGTCATGTTTTCCTGACAAGATTTTGAAGATTACCAGGTGCTGGAGGCTTCAGGGAAGAAAACAAGGGTCCTAATAGTGCCCCTTTGTTCTTCAGCCTGATGTCTCTTTCTGCTCAACTCTCCTATATTGATTTCCCAAACTCTTTGAGAGATAGTTCCAAAATATATCTACTTAGGTAACTGAAAAGAAACACAATTCAGTATTCTCCTCAGGCTAACAATAATCTTAGATTGGCAGATAGCATGCTTGAATTCCTGGAATGATGTTTATTCCTTGCATCACATACTGTTCATGTTACTGCCACTGGCATGCAACAAGCCTTGTAAAATGTACTCTGTGTCAAGAAAACAACATAAGAACATGTTTCCTACTATGTAAGGCACATGGTATGAGTTTGGTTGGGGGTTAGTTGGCATAGAATTATCTTAAGTGTCTTCAGGAAGATGCAGTATAGGTTATTAATATAAATATATGGTTCACACCCGAGGTCTGTCACTTATGATCTGTGTGACTGATCAAATCATTCTTGTCTCAGTTTTCCTGCAACATTGGGAAGATGCCAATGTTACTATGTCATAGTTTTGCTGGAGGATTATACAATTATGTACAACACCTTTAGAACAACTCTTGGCACCTCATATGTGCTATGTAAGTGTGTTTATAATCACTATTATGATAGAAGGAGATAAAGTAGAGTCAATAATTAGTTCTAGAACTTTGGTTTATACCAGCTTCTCAATTGTATATCCATGTAGGTATGTTCTTTCTTATGAGAATAATGAGATAATCCTCTAGGGCTATGGAATCTCCTTAGCTTCTATTCCTATTTTAAGGAACAGGAGAAGCTGTCTAGAAACAATATAAGTAAAAGTGGATGCTTAGACAGACTTTGGCCAATGGCAAATTTCAGGGTTTTGCAACAGCCCAAAAATATAGATGGTTTTTAACTCTCAAAATTTTAAATAACTAATGGCTCAATACTGTTGCTGGAAATATCAGGGAAAGATTGAAGTCTCCAGGCCTGGCTGGTTCTCTGTTTGAAAGGAATCAGCAGAGGAGTTAATTATGAATGAAGAGGAAAGAATAAGATTACTATAGGTGGGAATGCAGTGGAGGTATTCTAGGCTTGCTAGCCATACTGCCAGTTGAAGAACAAAAAACACTAAGTTCTAAATCAAGGCAAATGTGTTATGAGCTGTCTAAGTCTATTATCATAAAAAACAGATAGTAAGGCAAGAGAAAGGGGATGCCTCCTTAGTCGGAGGCTGTAAGTTAGTGTCCAGGAAATGATAGGGAAACATCCAGGCTGCAGGCTGATGGATAGCATAGTTCTCTGCAAATTTATCATAAGCAGGCAAGAGAGGCAGCTAGTAGTATTGTTTTGACAGCTGTCCATCTTCAATAAATTAGTTAATATATTTAAATATTTACTAAGCACTGAATATATGCTAGGCCCATTGATTAAACAAGTAATGATAGATACAGGATAGAATTTAAGAGCAAACTGTAAGATTTGGTAACTGATCAGATGGGGCTGATAGGAAAAAGAGACCCAGGAGACTTCTTAGGTTTCATAGATCATAGAAAGCATCAGTTTTGGAGGAGCGATGACATTTTAGTTTCAAGGTGCACTGTACTCGCAAAACTGTTAGAATGGGGAAGAGGGAAAATGGCGGTGGAGTGAATGGAAGCTACACAGACGATCTCCCAGGATCAAACGGGAATCACAACTAAAATAAAGACAAAACATCGGGAAAAAGCAACAGAAAAGCAGCGGGAGAGGACCATACAACCAGGGACACTGAATGAACCTGGTAGGATCTGCGGAGGCGCGTGAGGGTGGCGGGCTGGGAGCCCACGGACAGCAGCGACCTCGGCTGTGAACTGCGGCCCCGCTGGGAGCTGCGCCCCGGCTGGAAGCGGCGCCCCGGCTGGAAGCGGCTGCCCCGGCTGGAAGCGGCGCCCCGGCTGGAAGCGGCTGCCCCGGCTGGAAGCGGCGCCCCGGCTGGAAGCGGCTGCCCCGGCTGGAAGCGGCGCCCCGGCTGGAAGCGGCTGCCCCGGCTGGAAGCGGCGGCCCGGCTGGTAGCGGCGGAGGCGGCGCCCGCCCTCGGGGATAAGAGCACCAGCTGCTCCACAGCGCAGAGAGCCGGGACAGAGCGCTAAATAGCCACAGCCACTCACCTGGGGCTCCGACAGAGGGAGGGTGGACTGGACTGGAACTCTGAGGGGACACCTGGGATTTGGAGGGCGCTCAGAGTTTGTGCTGAGCGGTGGCCACAAAGGACGGTGGTGGTCAGCCCCTCCTTCCCGATTGCACAGACCTGCAGCCAAGTTTGCTCCTTCCCGGAGCTGTGGAAGCCCCTCCCTCGGAGATTCCCAGGTGAGGTAAAGGGGTAAAGAACTGCAAATTGAGGCTCATTAACAACCAGCATTGGCCCCACCCTCGGAAATCCTCTTACACTGTAAACATCTGAGGGAGGTTCTCATTCAACTGAGATCCTAAGGCTTTTCAAGTAACTGAGGCTAATAGCCTCCAGGCAAAAAGCTAGAGCATAACTAAACCTTTCCTGAGCTTGCATATCTACCCAGGAAAGTGAGACTTGATAGTGGTGTTGAAGGAGGGCCCTCCACGCTCATCCAAACCCAGTAGAGGGAGCCACAAGTAGCAGAACACCAACACCCACAGGGAAAATTTGGCAGGCTCCAAAACCCACTGTGATAGCAAAAATGGTGAAACAAAGAAACAGATCCCAAATGAAAGAACAAGAGAACTCCACCGAAGATGAGATAAATGAAATGCAGCTAAGCAAATTATCAGAGGGAGAGTTCCGAGCCATGATCTTGAGGAAACTAAACAGCATGAGTAAGGACATCAACACCATGAGTAAAGATATAGAAACACTGAAAACCAACCAAGTGGAAATGAAGAATGACATAGCAGAAATAAAGAACACATTGGAAGGATTGACCAGCAGAGTAGAGGAAGCAGAGGACCGGATCAGTGAATTAGAAGACAGAGTAGAAAAAATCAATCAATCAGAAAACCAAAAGGAAAAAACAATGAAAAAACAGGAAGATAGCTTAAGAGAACTGTGGGACAACTGGAAACGTAATAACATTCGCATTATTGCAGTCCCCGAAGAAGAAGAAAATGACCAAGGGTTAGAGAATATATTTGAAGAAATAGTGACAGAAAACTTTCCTAATCTGGTGAAGGAAGAAAGCATTCAAGTTCAAGAAGCACAGAGAGCCCCAAGTAAGAAGAATCCAAGCAGGCCCACACCAAGACACATAATAATTAAAATGCCAAAAATCAAAGACAAAGAGAGAATCCTAAAGGCAGCAAGAGATAAGCAACAGGTTACCTACAAAGGAAACCCCATTAGGCTATCATCTGACTTCTCAACAGAAACACTACAGGCCAGAAGGGAATGGCATGAAGTAATCGAGGTCATGAAAAACAAGGATCTGAATCCAAGACTACTCTATCCAGCAAGGCTATCATTCAAAATAGAAGGTCAAATAAAGAGCTTCCCAGACAAAAAAAGGCTAAGGGAATATATTAGCACCAAACCAGCACTGCAAGACATGTTAAAAGGACTGCTATAATTATGAGAAGAAATAGAAAGATAATTAGAACCACACTGTACAAAAATGGCAATAAATAAGTACATATCAATAATCACCTTAAATGTAAATGGACTGAATGCTCCAATAAAAAGACACAGAGTAGCTGACTGGATAAGAAAGCATGATTCACACATATGTTGCTTACAAGAGACCCACCTCACAACAAAAGACTCACATAGGTTGAAAGTAAAGGGATGGAAAAAAATCTTCCAAGCAAACGGAAAGGAAAAAAAAGCTGGGGTAGCAATACTCATATCTGATAAATTAGATTTCAAATTGAAGACCATAACTAGAGACAAAGAAGGCCACTACATAATATTGAAAGGGTCTATCCAACAGGAAGATATAACCTTGGTAAACATATATGCACCCAATATAGGAGCACCAAAATATATTAAAAATCTTCTGGAGGACTTCAAAGGAGAAATCGACCACAATACAATCATAGCAGGAGACTTCAACACCCCACTGACATCACTGGATAGATCATCTAGACAAAAAATCAACAAGGAAACAGAGACTCTAAATGAAGCACTAGATCAAATGGATTTAATAGATATATACAGAGAATTACACCCCAAAACTGCAGAATTCACATTCTTCTCAAGTGCACATGGGACATTCTCAAAGATAGACCATATGTTAGGGCACAAACTAAGTCTCTACAAGTTCAAGAAGATTGAAATCATATCAAGCATCTTCTCAGACCACAATGGCATGAAACTAGAAATCAATTGCAACAAGAACATGCAAAAACATATGAACACATGGAGGCTAAATAGCATGTTACTGAACAATGAATGGGTTACCATGGAGATCAAGGAAGAATTTTAAAAATTTCTGGAAACCAATGAAAATGAACACACAACAACGCAAAACCTATGGGATACTGCGAAAGCAGTTCTGAGAGGGAAGTTCATAGCACTACAGGCCCACCTTAAGAAAGAAGAAAAATTTCTAATTGACTACCTAACCTCACAACTTAAAGAACTGGAAAGCAAACAAAAAGAAAACCCTAGAGCAAGTAGAAGGAAGGAAATAGTAAAGATCAGAGCAGAAATAAACGACATGGAGACCAAAAAAACAATTCAAAGGATCAATAAAACAAAGAGCTGGTTTTTTGAAAAGATAAACAAGATTGATGGACCCTTAGCTAGACTCACCAAGAAACAAAGAGAGAGAACCCAAATACACAAAATCAGAAATGAAGAGGAGAAATAACAACTGACACCACAGAAATACAAAGGATCATTAGCAAATACTATGAACATTTGTATGGCAACAAATTCGACAATCTAAGCGAAATGGACACATTTCTAGAAACACATAGTCTCCCAAAACTGAATCGGAAAGAGATAGAAAACTTGAACAGGCCAATAACAATGAAGGAAATTGAAGATGTAATCAAGACTCTCCCAGCAAACAAAAGCCCAGGCCCTGACGGCTTCACGGGGGAGTTTTACCGAACATTCAAAGAAGAACTAACACCCATTCTCCTCAAACTATTCCAAAAAATTCAAGAAGAAGGAAGACTTCCAAACTCGTTTTATGAGGCCAGCATAATTCTCATCCCAAAACCAGAAAAAGACACTACAAAGAAAGAAAACTACAGGCCAATATCCCTGATGAACATAGATGCCAAAATCCTGAACAAAATACTAGCAAATCGGATCCAGCAATACATCAAGAAAATTATTCACCATGACCAAGTGGGATTCATCCCAGGGATGCAAGGCTGGTACAATATACGCAAATCAATAAATGTAATACATCACATAAACAAAATGAAAGATAAAAACCATATGATCATATCAATAGATGCTGAAAAAGCATTTGACAAAATCCAGCACCCATTTCTGATAAAAACGCTCAGCAATTTGGGAATAGAGGGATCATATCTCAACATTATAAAGGCCATATATGAAAGACCTACAGCCAACATCATACTCAATGGACAAAAACTAAAAGCATTTCCCTTAAGAACAGGAACAAGACAAGGATGCCCACTTTCACCACTCTTATTCAACATAGTACTGGAAGTCTTAGCCACAGCAATCAGACGTGAAGAAAAAATAAAAGGGATCCAAATTGGAAAGGAGGAAGTGAAACTGTCATTATTCGCAGATGACATGATATTATACATAGAAAACCCTAAAGACTCCATCAAAAATCTACTAGACTTAATAAATGAATTTGGCAAAGTAGCAGGATACAAAATTAACGTCAAGAAATCGACGGCATTCTTATACACTAATGATGAACTCACAGAAAGAGAAACTAAAAAAACAATCCCATTTACCATCGCGGCAAAGAAATTAAGATACCTAGGAATAAACTTAACCAAAGAAGTAAAGGACCTATTTGCAGAAAACTACAAGACATTGAAAAAAGAAATAGAGGAAGATATAAAAAAGTGGAAGCACATACCTTGTTCATGGATTGGAAGAATTAACATCATTAAAATGTCCATACTACCCAAAGCAATCTACAGATTTAATGCAATCCCCATCAAAATACCAACGACATATTTCACAGAACTAGAACAAATACTTCAGAAGTTCATATGGAACCAAAAAAGACCCCGAATAGCTACAGCAATCTTGAAAAAGAAGGACAAAGTAGGAGGGATCACAATACCGGACATCAGGTTATACTACAAAGCTACCGTAATCAAAACAGCCTGGTACTGGCACAAGAACAGGCACATAGACCAGTGGAACAGAACAGAGAATCCGGAAATTGACCCAAGACATTATGCTCAATTAATATTTGACAAAGGTGGTAAGAGCATACAATGGAGTAAAGACAGCCTCTTCAATAAATGGTGTTGGGAAAATTGGACAGCTACATGCAAAAAAATGAAACTAGATCATCAACTTACACCATACACAAGAATAAACTCAAAATGGATAAAAGACTTAAATGTGACTCATGAATCCATAAAAATCCTAGAAGAAAATGTAGGCAACAAAATTTCAGACATCATACGCAGCAAAATTTTCACTGATAAATCACCTAAGGCAAGAGAAACAAAGGGAAAAATGAACACATGGGACTACATCAAACTCAAAAGCTTCTGCACAGCAAAAGAAACAACCATCAAAGTGGAAAGGCAACCCACTGTATGGGAGAGCATAATTGCCTATGATATATCAGATAAGGGACTAATTTCCAAAATATATAGAGTGCTCATACATCTCAACAAAAGGAAGACAAAGAACCCAATTAAAAAATGGGCAGAGGAACTAAATAGACACCTCTCCAAACAGGACATACAAACGGCCAAGAGACATATGAAGAAATGCTCAACTTCACTAATCATCAGAGAGATGCAAATTAAAACAACAATGAGGTATCACCTCACACCTGTCAGAATAGCCGCCATCAACAAAGCATCAAACAACAAGTGTTGGCGAGGATGTGGAGAAAAGGGGACTCTAGTACACTGCTGGTGGGAGTGCAGACTGGTGCAGCCACTATGGAAAACACTATGGTGTTACCTCAAAAAATTAAAAATTGAATTACCATTTGACCCAGTGATCCCACTCCTAAGAATATACCCTAAGAAGCCTGAAACACCAATCAGAAAGAATACATGTACCCCCATGTTCATAGCAGCGCTATTTACAGTAGCTAAGATCTGGAAACAGCCCAAGTGTCCATCAGTAGATGAATGGATAAAAAAGCTGTGGTACATATACACAATGGAGTACTATGCAGCTTTAAGAAAGAACGATCTCTTATCCTTTGCGTCGACATGGGAGGACCTGGAAACTATTATCCTAAGTGAAACAAGCCAAGCAGAGAAAGACAAACATCATATGATCTCACTTATTTCTGGAATATAATGAACATAACAGGGTGAGGAGCAGGGTAGTCCCGGGGACGTGGAAGTGGGGTACAGACTGACATCTGCCAGAAGAGGGGGTGGGGGAGGGGAGCGATGAACACAGAACTTGTACGCATGTACTCATAACCAATGGACATGGACAACAAAAATGGGGACGGGGCAGGGAGGGAGGGGGAGGGGGTGTCAATGGGGGGAAAAAAGGAGAATCATCTGTAACAAAAGTAAATTAATAAAAAAAAAAAAAAAAAAAACTGTTAGAATGGGATTTTTAAAAACCATTTAAAGATCACTCAATGGAAAAAGGAAGGCAGAAACTTAATGAGAAAAATTGGAAGGTAAGTAAGTGGAGAAGATATATTCAATAGCTTGGTGAGAAGAATAAATTGGGAGGGAGAGATGAAAAAAAAAATGATGGATTGTTGACCCCAGAGGAGTCAGTGGTTTCAGATCAAGCTTGTTAGAAGGAACATTTAGTGAGAGAAGAAAAACCTCATTATCTAGGATTGGAGGAAAGCAGAAATTCTTTCTACAAGTAAAGGGGAGATATTTTATTCTGGGTTCCTAAGGTCAAGTGGATAGCATTATAGAGAGATAATATTTTGGCTAAAAATAAAGGTAAACATAATACTTTTTAACGTTTTCAAAGTATAATGGATCATCTACAGTGGTTGTATGCTATTTTTGATTGGAGGTAGGCAAGAAAAAGCTAAATGATTATTTATTAGAAATGTGTATGCATTTGAAATAGAGTGACTCATTCCAATGACCCAGTCCAATGCTGATTCTCTGGTTTTCAGAACTTGTTTTACACATTTACTTTCCACTCTAACAATATCCTGGATATTTTTCAAAGGCCTAGAGAGCAGGGAAATATTGATTTTAAACTAAGCTTGTAAAAAGACTTTAAATCCTGTGCTTGCTTCTGATAAGAGAGGGAGAAGAATGTTTTCACCTTTAAATGGCAAGGAAATGGAAGTAGCAATAAACCTAAATTTGGCCATATGAATCTTTGTAATACAATGCAAATTTGAGGATACACTCTTTTGGAACTTACCTGAATAATGAAGTTCAGATCTTGGTTGTTGAGGGGGAAAATATGACTATTTATAACAGAGATGGTTGTGGAGTGGGGAGAAGGGGGCAGAATGTATAGATGTTAAAATATCAGTCGTTAGCTTATGACCAGCACAATGTAAAAGAGGAATCACCTCTCCCATTCTAAAGACTATACTTCTCTTAATACAACTAACAATTATCTTAATGCAGCCAACAATTAACAATATAGCACACTGCTGATTTACATGAGCAAATTAGATACAACATTCTATCCAAGAGGGATGGAGCCAGGAACAAAGTGGAGGTAAGAACGCTGTATCTGAGAATAAACATTTTCAAAACCAAGAACTTTTCCAGAGAAACAACATGGATACAGCATAGATTATTCTTTTTTATCCTCACCCGAGGACATTTTTTTGCATTTATCTTGAGATAGAGCGAGAGGGAGAGAGGGAGGAAGAGAGAGAGAGAAACATCAATTCGAGAGACGGGGCCAGGGACAAACTGCAACTGAGGTACGTGCCCTTAGCGGGAACCAACCCTGGGCCTCTCTGGTCCGTGGGCCAATGCTCTAACCACCAAGGCAAACCGGCCAGGGCTGCGTAGATTATTCTTAAATACTATGAAGTGGCTCCTAATGATTACTAATTCCTTTTCTAAATGATCATAAATCATGCTGTTAATAAAATAATCTGGAATCAACAAAGCTTCTTTGATAAATTCAAGAAGCCACCAAAGGAAAATGGCCTAAAAGATGGTTGGTGAAGTAGTTAAAATCAATCCAACTACTTTGCCAAAAAAGTAATTTTAGTTTATAGATATAGATGCAGATATATATATATATATATATATATATATATATATATATATATGAAGAGAAGAAATAAGAAAAAGCAGAGAATGATAAAGGTAAAATACTAACAATCGGAGAATTGTAATTTAGTGTAGGTTCGTCGTTTGTAACAAATGTACCTCTCTGGTAAGGGATGTTGACAGTGGAGGGGCTGTGCATGTCTAGGGGGACAGGTAATACATGGGAACTGTCTCTACTTGCTGCAAAATTTTGCTGTGAATCCAAAACTGCTCTGAAAAATAAAGTCTATTTTAAAAATCAAAATGAGGCCCTGGCCCATTTGGCTCAGTGGTTAGAGCGTTGGCCCGTGAACCAGAGAGACCTGTGTTTTGTTCCCGCTGAGGGCACATACATCGGTTGCAGTTTGTCTCCGCCCTGGTTGGGGTTGTGTGGGTGGCAACCAGTCGATGTATCTCTCGCACATCAATGTTTCTCTCTCTCTCTTTCTCCCTCTCTCTCTCCCACTCTATCTGAAGATAAATGCAAAAATGTCCTCAGGTGACGATTAAAAAAAATCAATAAAAAATATTTTTAAATTAAATAAATAAATAAATAAATAAAAATAAAAATGAAGGGGTTTACCATTCCCGCACAGCTTTCTCTCCTCTCTGCCTCTATCATTGGCAAAGCTTCAGATGATCTGTTCTGTCAGTATGAATCCTGAAGTGAGGATAGCACAGAGCAGAGTCCACAGCCCTCCACAAGGACATAAAATGTGAACAAAACATTTTCAGAATAAAATAAAGGAAGGGGAAGTAGAATATATTAGAAGTTCTACACATGAGATACAAATTCAGTAAATGGAAAACAATTATTGATGATAAATAAAAGGTTAGTCAGACATTGCTCCAATATAATCTGACTTTTAAAAACATTTGGAATTGGAGAAAAAAATGGTGGCAAAGGGAATAGAAGCTACACAGACTGTCTCCTAGGACCAAACTGGAATTACAACTAAAATAATGACAAATCATCAGGAGAAACCAAATGAAAAGCAGCTGGCCCTGGCCGGTTCGGCTCAGTGGTTAGAGCATCGGCCTGCGGTCCAGAGAGACCCGGGTTCAATTCCCGCTAAGAGCATGTACTTCGGTTGCAGTTTGTCCCCGGTCCTGGTTGGTCGTGCAGGTGGCAGCCACTCGATGTGTCCCTTTCACGTCAATGTTTCTCTCTCTCTTCCTTTCTCTCCCTCCCATTTTATCTGAACAAAAAATGAAAAAATGTCCTCGAGTGAGGAAAAAAAAAAAAAAAAACAGCTGGAGAGATCTTGTATAACCAGGGACAGAAAGAGGATACCAAGTTGAGCCTGGTAGGAACTGCGAAGGTGCCAGAGGGCTGACTGGGAGCCCATGGACAGTAGCTGAGGGCTGTTTTAGCTGTATGCAGTTCCTGCTGAGAAGGCAGGGGTTAAAAGAGTACCAACTCAGCTACAGCCACTCACCTTGGGCTCTGGCAGAGGGAGGGTGGACTTGACTGGAACTGTGTGAAGGAAATCAGGGATTTGTGGCTCAGGAGAGAGGAGGACACCAGGAGTTTTATGCTGACTCACTCCCTTACAGGACAGTAGCCATCTTACTCAAAGAGCCCCTTCCCAGAGCCCTAAGGAGAAGCAATGGCCCCTCCCCCAGGAATTTAACACCACCAGGCCAGGCCAGAGAAAGGCAAATTGAGGCTCATTAACAGCTAGAGTCTGCCAGCAAGCAAGTGCCCCACCTGTGGGAAATCCTCTTACACTTGAGGGATTTTTCATTCAGCTGATGGCAACAACCCAAGGCTCATCACGTAACTGAGACTAATACCCTGCAGGCAAAAGCTAGAGGATAACTGAACCTTTGCTTTGCCTGCAAATCAAACCAGGAAAGTAAGACTTGATAGTTGTGTTTAACATGGGTCCTCCCACACTCATCCAAACCGAGTAGAGGGAGCCACAACCAGCAGAACATCAACACCCGCAGGGAAAATTTGACAGGCTCCAAAACCCACTGACACAACCAAAATGATGAAACTAAGAAACAGATCTCAAATGAAAGAACAAGAGAATTCTACAGGAGAAGAGATAAATGAAATGGAATTAAGCAAGATATAGAGGTAGAGTTCAGAGTAATGCTTATGAGGAACCTCAACAGCATGAGTAAACAGTTAGCTCAAC
This sequence comes from Tadarida brasiliensis, assembly GCA_030848825.1. NCBI lineage: Eukaryota > Metazoa > Chordata > Mammalia > Chiroptera > Molossidae > Tadarida > Tadarida brasiliensis. The sequence goes on along the minus strand of CM061267.1, from coordinate 26,479,748 downwards.
AGCATGAGCAAAGATATAGAAACATTGAAAATCAACCAATTGGAAATGAAAAGCCACCAAACTGAAATTAAGAATGACATAGCAAAAATAAAGAACACATTGGAAGAAATAACCAACAGAGTAGAGGAAGTGGAAGATAGGATCAATGAATTAGAAGACAGGGTAGAAAAAAATCACCCAATCAGAGAACCAAAAAGAAAAAAAAAATTGAAAAACAGGAAGACAACGTAAGAGAACTGTGGGACAATATGAAACATAACAACATCCACATCATAGCAGTGCCAGAAGAGGAAAATGAGGAAGGGTTAAAGAATATATTTGAAGAAATAATGACAGAAAATTTCCCTAACTTGGTGAAGGAAAAAGGCATACAAGTTCAAGAAGCACAGAGCCCCAAGTAAGAAGAACTCAAAGAGCCCACATCAAGACACATAATAATTAAAATGCCAAAAATTAATGGCAAAGAGAGAATCATAATGGCAGCAAAAGATAAACAACCGGTTACCTGCAAAGGAACCCCCATAAGGCTATCAGCTGACTTCTCAACAGAAACACTACAAGCCAGAAGGGAATGGCGTGAAGTAATCAAGATAATGAAAAACAAGGATCTGAATCCAAGACTACTTTATCCAGCAAGGCTATCATTCAAAATAGAAGGTGAAATAAAGACCTTCCCAGACAAAAAAAGGCAAAGGGAATATATTAGCAACAAACCAGCACTGCAAGAAATGTTAAAAGGATTGCTGTAATTAGTAGAAGAAATAGAAAGAAAAACATAACCACAATAAACAAAAATGGCAATAAATAAGTACATATCAATGATAACCTTAAATGTAAATGGATTGAACACTCTAATCAAAAGACACAGAGTAGCTGAATGGATAAGAAAGCACAACTCATATATATGTTGTTTACAAAAGACTCACCTCACAACAAAAGACTCACATAGGTTGAAAGTGAAGGGATAGAAAAAAAAAATCTTCCAAGCAAATGGAAAGGAAAAAAAACAGATATTCCTCATATCTGAGAAAATAAACTTCAAAATGATGGCCATAACTAGAGAAAAAGAAGGCCACTACAAAATATTGAAAGGATCTACCCAACAGGAGGCTATAACCTTGATAGACATATATGCACCCAATATAGGAGCACCAAAATACATTTAAAAACTTCTGGAGGACTTCAAAGGAGAAATCAACAGCAATACAATCATAGCAGGGGACTTCAACACCCTGCTGACATCACTTGACAGATCCGCTAGACAAAAAATTAACAAGGAGACAGAGACTCTAAATGAAGCACTAGACCAAATGGATTTAATAGATATCTGCAGGGAATTACACCCCAAAACTACAGAATTCACACTCTTCTCAAGTGCACATGGGACATTCTCAAAGACAGACCACATGTCAGGACACAAACGAAGTCTCTACAAGTTCAAGAAGATTGAAATCATATCAAGCATCTTCTCAGATCACAATGGCAGGAAACTAGAAATCAACTGCAACAAGAACATGCAAAGACATTTGAACACATGGAGGCTAAATAGCATGTTATTAAACAACAAATGGGTTACCAAGGAGATCAAGGAAGAAATTAAAAACTTCCAGGAAACCAAGGTAAATGAATACAAAGCAACACAACTTTTACTGAACATTCAAAGAAGATCTAATACCCATTCTCCTCAAACTATTCCAAAAAATCCAAGAAGATGGAACACTTCCAAACTCATTTCATGAGGCCAGCATAATCCTAATTCCAAAACTGGATAAAGACACTACAAAGAAAGAAAACTACAGGCCAATGTCCCTGATGAACACAGATGCCAAAATCTTTAACAAAATATTAGCTAATCGGATCCAGCAATACATAAAAAAAATTATTCATCATGACAAAGTGGGTTTCATCCCAGGCATGCAAGGATGGTACAATATTCGCAAATCAATAAATGTGATACACCACATAAACAAAATGAAAGATAAAAACCATATGATCTTATCAATAGATGTTGAAAAAGCATTTGACAAAACTCAGCACCTATTTCTGATAAAAATACTTAGCACAGTGGGAATAGAAGGATCATATCTCGACATAATAAAGGCCATATATGAAAGACCTACAGCCAACATCATACTCAACGGGCAAAAACTAAAAACATTTCCCTTAAGAACAGGAACAAGACAAGGATGCCCACTTTCTTCACTCTTATTTAACATAGTACTGGAAGTCTTAGCCACAGAAATAAGACACGAAGAAAAAATAAAAGGGATCCAAATTGGAAAGGAGGAAGTGAAACTGTCATTATTCGCAGATGACATTATATTGTACATAGAAAACCCTAACAACTCCATCAAAAATCTAGTAGATTTAAGAAATGAATTTGGCAAAGTAGCAAGATACAAAATTAACATCAAGAAATGATGGTATTCTTATACACCAATAATGAACTCACAGAAATTTTTAAAAAATCCCATTTACCATCGCGGCAAAAAAATTAAGATACCTAGGAATATATCCTAAGCCTGAAACACCAGTCAGAAAGAACATAGAGTATGTACCCCTATGTTCATAGCAGCACTATTTACCATTGCTAAGATCTGGGAACAGTCCATGTCTCCATCAATAGATGAGTGGATTAAAAAACTGTGGTACATATACACAATGGAACACTATGCAGTTGTAAGATGAAAGATCTTCTATCCTTTGAGATGACATAGAGGGTCCTGAAGAGTATAATGCTAAGTGAAACAAGCCAATGAGAGAAAGACAAATATCTCACTTATTTGTGGAATGTAATGAACAATACAAGCTGATGAACAAAACAGACCCAGAGACATGGAAGTGGGGTACAGACTGACAAGACTCAGAGGAGGGGGGCGGGGGTAGGGAAGAGATAAACCACAGAACTTATATGCATACATGTGTAACCAATGGACATAGACAACAATGCTAGGGTGGTGGGAGGGCGGGATCAGAAGGAGGGTGTCAATGGGGGAAAAAGGAGAAACATCTGTAACAAAAATAAATTAATAAAAGAATAAAATAAGCCTGGCTGCCGAGGCTCACTTGTTGAGCATCAGCCCATGCACCAAGAGGTCGCTGGTTTGATTCCTGGTCAGGGCACATGTCCAGGCTGTAGGCCAAATCCCCAGTGTGGGGCATGCAGGAGGCGGGCAATTGATGTTCTCTCTCATTGATGTTTCTATCTCTCTCTCCCTCTCCCTTCCTCTGTCTCTCTAATATCAATAAAGAAAAATAAATTTATAAAAATAAAATAAAAATATGAAAATCCTTTTTAAGAGTTAGTCAAATTAAAAGTTTAGTTTAGGATAAAGAAAGGCTCAAAAAGACTTTTAATACCCTTAATTTTAAACATATACAAAAATGGGCTTATTCACAAGACAAAGGAACTTTTCCAAAGCAAGATAGCATTATAACAAATCAAATATTTAAGAAGACATCTAACATCCTTGATAAAATGACATGTGTTTTTTTTTTTTTAGAGAAAAATGGAAAGTTAGGCAATATTCATCCACAATGTTCAAAGTGTATGGTTATTTTTTTCTAACCACTGCTTTAAATTGAAAAAATATAAAATGTATAAACAAATTATTCTAATAAACAGAGGAAGAATTATCCTGCATGTCATACTATACTAAATTTTCCTGACATGGAAAAAATTTTTTTTACCTTTTTATGTTCTTTAATACAGTTTTAATAACTAAATTATATACTTTGCATATAATAAGTTTAAACTATTTTATAGTGAATCATGATAATATACTTATAGGCTAAGTATATAACTTACTGTGGTTTTCTCTTAAACATAATTATCCCTTCTTTAAATGGACTCAGAATGCCACATCACACTCAGGGCTGGACCTCTCAGTGAAGATCCTCCCACCTGTTTTGTGCCTGATATTCTGAAAAAGCAGTAATAGGTCATCCAGTTAAACTCCTAAGGGTCACTAGGAGCAAAAATGCAAAACTCAAGCAGGTTCCTACCTGCTTTTTAGGTAGGAAGTTGCTAGTAGGACAAATCAAATACAAGGTTTGACTCAGAAAGTAAAATTACTCTTCAATCTTTTCAGAAATTTCTCTATAAGAATACTGAGTATATGTCATTGTATCAATCATATGTGAACAAAATTTGTAAGGTGCAAAACACAAGATTAGTTTATCCTCACAATCTAAAACACTTGGTTTCCAGTAAAATGAGATCTGCTTCTGACAGACATCTTAAAATCACACACACACGCACACACAAAACAAATTTTACTTCTAAAGAAATAACAATTACATTCTCGAACTGTAAATATTGAATTGGTCCAACCTAATGATTTCTGCTCAAATATATTTGTCAATAACAATGGATAAAAATGGGCAACAGTATATATGAGCAAAACAAGAACAACTTATTACTGTCATAGTGTAAGAAATAGATATTTTACATGCTCCTTAGCTCTATGTTTTATTTGGTGACTATTCAATACTCTGTAGTTCTGAGCCACACAGATTCTACAGAGAAAACATCCCTCTTTCTCCATCTGCCTCTATCTTTATTCATATTAAGGACATTTTGGAAATAATTTGAGAGTAAGAAAATTTATGGGAGAACATGGACATCTCACCACCACAAATGACTAGCCCTGACATCAGACAATTCCTAGACCTACCAAAATGGGATGGTCAGACTTAGTAAATAAAAATACAGGACACGCAGTTAAATTTAAACTTCAGATAAACAATGCATTTTTACAAAATATAAATATGTCCCAAATGTTATCTTGAAATGCACTAAAAATTAATCTGTAAATAAAATTGTTCATTATACTAAAAATCTATTCCTTAAGTTTATTAATTAAATTTAGCTCATTGTAGTGCACTAAAATTATTTTGCACTAAAAATTATTCATTGTTTATCTGAAATTCAAATTTAAACTAGGCATCTTATATTTTATCTGGTAATCCTCAGCAAAGAAAGACATTTTATAGTAACAATGCTTTTATTTATTTTTAAACTGTGAGTTCCTTTATGGTAGTGATGGAACGACTAATATTTGAATGGTCAGCCCCTAAAGCAATGCATAATATATAATAGGCACATAATAGAAATGTATTGAATAAAAAATTGAATTTAAAAGATGAATTTTAAAGAACTGATATAGATGAATGGATGGATGAATGGATAGATAGATGAGTGGATGGATGGATATAAATATTTACCCTATAGCTTATTTTGTTAGCATAACTCGACAAAATAATTATTACTGGTACTGGCAAAAAGTAAAGCCAGAGTTCCAGCCCCACCAGAGTTACCTCTTTGGCAACTGGTATGAGCAACAGCACACCTGTAGCTGTGTAGTGGATGGAAATGAACATAACCTTCTTCCTGCATGTGAGACTTCTGGATGCCCACTGAAACTTTTCATACACTTGAGTAAACCACTGCTCTGGCTGAAAACCAAGATGAAGATCCACTAGAATATCCAAATCTTCATTTAATATTTAGGAATTAAACAAAGAGTTTATGGTAAAAAAACAAAGAACTCTATGGTCATAAATTGCCATTGGCACCCTCTGGATACATTTCATTCTAAAATCCCAGGTGATAACTCCCAAACAAGCAAGATGTTCATTAAACTACTGAACTTTCATATTAATTGTATCCTGGTTTGTTTTTATTTTTGAAAAAAAATAAAGTATTCTCCCAGGAATATACTGAACTCTGCCTATAAATACAAACTTCCAGGACTTAAATGTGATTGACATGATAGAGCATAATGTAAATAAACTTTACCAGCACCCACCCACATATATAATATTATAGATTATAGAATATATGTCTAGAATATACACAAAATATATAGATATGTATATATTTATAAACATGAATATATAAAATATAATACATAGACCTGTATCTATCTCTCTATATAGTTAAAAATTGACCTATATGTGGATAGATAGGTAAATAGATAGATAGATGATAGATTCAGATTCTGATGTGGTATGACAGGTTAATAACTTTAAATTACAATAACTAATGTATATTAATCAGACAACACATCTTAGAAATGACCATGACCCCCATAAAATTGTGAAATGTGAGATACAATATGCTTTTGATATTCCTGCCCTTCTGGTGCCTTCTCTTCCTCAAACCTGGGCTGTTGCAATGATCTATTTTTCAAGGACCTGAACCACCTGAGCCTCCCACTCTGTCACCATCCCAGGACCACCAGATCTACACTGGCTGGTTCTCCAAGTCAGCTTTCTGTTGCTGTCACCCAGTCACGTAGAATTGGTGACATCCTGCTCCCCACACAAACCTCAGTAGCTACTTGACAACCCCTTCAAGGTGGCTTCTATACCTTCCTAGAAAAATGATCATTTTAACTAATAACTGGATTAACAGAGACCACAGGATCTATCAGGGTAACTTTGATTTTAACACTCTCATTGTTTTATAATCTCACTCAAAAGAGTGACTAGTGATGTGACTTTCTGGTCAAGTAAGGGGGGAGTTATGGTGATTTCTCGTTATTGTTGGATTAGTCTGGCAGACTAGTCAAGTAGACTTGATAATTGAGACCTTATGCAACACTATATATGCCCCTGAGCAAAACTAGCTTCTAAACAGTTGAAGTTCTTAGAAGTTTCTTTTGTGGTTCCCTCTTGCTTAATATTTCATGTATAATTTCCTCCACTAGGACATCAATATTTACCATAGTCTGATCCCACTTAATCTGCTCAAATTTAATTCACACTGTTTTTATAGCATATGACTCTGCTTCTTTCATTCTTGTCCCCACACCTTTGACATAAAATTTTCTCCTGCTAGTCTTTCTCAATTAACTGCACATCTTTAGGAAACCAACTCTGCCTACTCCAGTCCATATTAAACACTTTCTGTGACCTCTCAGTACATTTCTAGTTTATATACACACTTCTTGCTATGTTAGCAAAAATTATCCTCCTCAGTGGAAGCTGAATAATCAACCCCCATTATAATTCTTCTCAAAGTTGCAGCATCTCCATTTTATTCATGGGAGGAATAAGATTAAGAGTTAATTTCTTAATATTAAAAAATTTTTTTTTCTTTATTGATTTTAGAGAGAGGAAGGGAGGGAGAGAGAGAGAGAGAGAGAGAGAGAGAGAGAGAGAGAGAGAGAAACATCAGTGAGAGAAAACATCGATTGGTGGCTTCCTGCATGCTCCCCACTGGGATCAGGCCCACAACCTGGGCATGTGCCCGGACTGGGAATCAAACCAGCAACCTCTTGGTGCATGGGTCAACACTCAACCAGTGAGCCACACCAGCCGGGCTCAATTTCTTAAAATTTATAATATGTATTCCTGAATAAACATTTTAGATCGATTTGAAATTTATTACATGATTAAAATCAGTTCCCGAAGTAATAGAAAATTGTATCACTGGGGTTCAGAGGCTGTGGATATTAGTATGAACAGGTGGTAACACTCGAAATATATTCAGAACCCAATTTTGTATGTGATAATGTTCTTTAAAATTTTTAAAGCAAAATACTATTTTTGAGACAAGAACAGGGCACAGGAGCACACACTGTACAGATAACCTACATCAAACGGTTGCTAAGAATACAAGAGATAAATTCAGAACTTGATATTCTGTGTCTTGGAGTGGACTTCTAAAAAGCTCCAAATTTGGTCTCATATAAGCAGGGGAAAAAAAGTTCATATAGTTAAAGGATATATAAATGAAAATCTTTGTAAAGTGCATGAATTTTCAGGGCATTGCATTATCTTTTCATTTAGGCTTCTAGTTAATTCAACATTTAGGGAACACCTACTGGCTATTTATGCCTCTGAGTGAGGAGCTGGATTATTGTAATAAATAAAGCAAACTCCCTGCCATCAAGGCGCTCACAGTCCAGATATGGAGGCCACCACACAAACATGCACGTACAGCGTGACGTTTCCAGCTCTGAGGCAGAAGGAGGCCTGTATTATATTCTTTTTGTTTATCCTTCGATCAAGCAATTAAAAAACCTTCCCGTGCGACCCATTGTCTTTGGAAGTTCTACCAAGCCGCTGTGCACAGCAGGACAATTTGATTGGAGTTTGGGGAAAGGGCAGTGTCTGACCAGTCACATAATCAGGGCCTTGAACTAACGGGGTCTCGAACTCCTTTGGTGATTTGGAAAGTGGAAAGGAAAGGGAGAGGGGCACCTAGTTTACTCAAGCTTCCCCACCACTTTCTGATGGGACCCACTTAGCATGGAGGACAACAATAAAATGAAAAACATTTCCAGGAGTGAACCCCAAAGGTCAATCTCTGGCTGTGCGGGACAGTGGGGGGTCTGGCCCCTTCTCTTCCAAAGGGGTGAAGGAGTCTTAATGAAGAGACCTTTTCTCCGCGGAGAGGCTTAACCCCAGCGGGTTCCACTAACTCCAGGACAGGGAAGCCACTGGCGGGGGGGTGTCGCCTTGTGAATCATTACAGTGGGACCAGGACCCTGAGAGACAGCCGCGCCCCTCCACCCCCCACCCCCCACCCCCCACCTTCTCCCCCTTCCCCCCTCCCTCCCTCCCTCCACCCTGCGCGCGACCACAGCGGGAGGCAGCTCCCAGCGGCCGGGCTCTGCGCCCCCGCCCCCGCCCCCGCCCCGCCCCGCCCCCGCCTCGGTCTCCGCCCGGCGGTGGTGCCGCGGCGCGCAGAGCCCGGCCGAGCGCGCACCCGACACACAGGCGCCGCTGCGCTCCGAGCGCTCAGACTACGGTCGCGGCAGCCGCGAAGGAGACCGACTGCCGCCCGGCCGCCGGCCGGCATGCACCTCGACTAGTGGCTGCCGTTCCCACGAACACCACCACACGTCCTTCTCTCGCTCTCGATTATTTCTCTCTCTCTGCCACACACTCTCTCTCTCTCTCTCTCTCTCTCTCTCTCTCTCTCTCACATCAATCTGTAATACACTGGAGGAGAAAATATTTCCTTCGCGTCCCCTCCCTCTGCACCCCGAGAAGCTGAGCAGCCGCGTGGTGGGGGCCCCCGGATCGTCTGGAAATGCTGGTCCTAACGCACTTCCTCGCTTGCATTCAGCTCCTCTGTGTTTGCCGCCTGGGTGAGTGACGAGACGTCGGTGGGTTTCTTCTCTGGGATCCTTTGGGGCACAGGTGGGGGTATTTCCGAGCATTGAGTATTTGCTGCCGCCGCCACCATCTATCTAACAAGGAGGAAACGGGGACGGTGGGCTGGGATCCCTCGGGGCCGGCCGGGGCACACGGATGTCATCGGCGTGGGAGAATGCGCCCCCTCCCCACCTATCACCTCCGCCACCTTGGGTCCGCCCGCGGGGTTCCGTGTTCCCACTGGCACAGGAGAGAGGTTGGGCAATCACTGCCCCAGTCCTCACAGGTCCTCTCTCTTATTTTGCGAAGTGTGGAAAGAGCCTGTTCGGTACATATAAGAAGATGAATACAACCATGGTGCGGGACTACGTACTACATCGTGTTTTTGCTGTTAAGTTCATGCTACGGATATTATGGGCTTGAATGAAAAATACACGTGTCTGATGCGAATTACACACACTCACACTCACACAACTCCTGAAAGGTAGTAGCAGGAACAAGCACCAACTTGACTTTTCAGTGTTTTTTAGTACTTTTAATTTAGTCACATTCAAATCTGGGCAGTTACTTAAAAAAAAAAAAAAAAAGTTGCAGTCAAAATTTATGTCAATGTCTGACACTGATGCCAAAGTCAGAGGAGAGCTGCAGGTTGATGTATTTATTCATGGATTCATCTTTCACCCACCACCTTTCAGGTGACACATTTAATACTGAAATTGCATTCAGAAATAGCCAGTTAGAATGACTTAAACAGGTTCAAGTGTTCTGGTCATTTTCCAGAAGAAATGTAAGATTGGATTTTTGCATTTTATTAAAGACATGTTTTTTGTTTTTTGTTTTCCTTTAGAAAGATTTGCTAGGTTTGGTGACATACACCTGAAAGTTGGAAAATATACCTCCATTTAGGAGTATATATACTCTTTTCAGTTAGATGATAACAGTTTTTTTTTTAATGCAGACTGTTCATAATAAGGTAGATATTAACCTACATTTTCATCCAAAAGATGGTGCTGCTCTTGGCAGAATCACGTTTACAAAAAGAAATCAGTTTCATATTCTAACTAATTAGAATTGTATTGCAAACATGGTGATAATTACCAGTGGCCCCCCAGATATATGGACATAATTTAAATTCCAAAAACTTTATGGAATTACTCAAGGGTGATGTGATGCATACAGTGACGTTTAAGACTTGCAGGGGATTTTGGTCCTGCTTTTCTCTAAAATCATGCAGTTGATTCTGGAGAGGGGAAGACATTTTTTGAAAGTGCTGTGGTTATGATACACACCTGTTGAATTTCCATTTCCATTGTGGATCTGTTTTAACAACAAAGCCAGATCCCCTGTACTTAGATTATTAAAGTAAATCTCACTGTAGTATGGAAATAAATGAAAGAATACTGCTTTGTATGCCATCCAGACTGTACTCCCTGAGTATATTGCAAGTTTTTTTTTTTAATTGAGGTATAATTTGCATGGCATACAATTTATATTTTTAGTGTACAAGTCAGTAATTTTTGATGTTTTCATAAAGTTGTGGAGCCATCACTGCTATCTAATTATAGAACATTTTAATCAAAATATACGCCATTAACAGTCATTCCTCATTCTTTTGACCCCAACCCTGGCAACCCCTAATCTACTTTTTCTTCTATAAATTTGCCTATTATGAGCATTTCATATAAATGGAGTCATACAATATGTGGTTTTTGGTGTCTGACTTCATTCACTTAGCATAATGTTTTCAAGATTCATCCATGTTGTAGCCTGTGTCAGTCTGTACTTCATTCCTTTTTGTAGCTGAATGATATCCCATTCCAATATGCCACATTTTGAAAATTCTCAATAAGCACTATTTATAGCTTGCTGTTTTTGGTTATTTAGATTTTGGACATTTTATTGGACATTTTCTTTAATGCTTTGATGATGTTAAATTTAACTGTAAAGGATTAAATTGATTATTTAAGAGTGTTACAAGTTATGTGATGATATTGAATGTAAGCCTGCATTAGAAGTAAAATTGTGTAGGGTGTTTTTTTATTTTGAGACTGGCAGGTGACTACTTTTTTATCCTTTCCCCATTTTAACAAAGTTGGCCTTTTACAGTGTTGCCTACAGGCTGACCTAAGGGCCTTGGAAACCTCAGATCTGATGAGTATCTTGATCTTAGGGTAGCACATGTTGAAAAACTGAGGCACATTATCTACAAATGAAAGATTCAGCCTCCACTTCAATTCTTTCCCTCAACATGTACTCTAATATTGGTGGATGTGTTTGTGATTCATCTTCAGTGTCCTTAGAGCCAACAAGAGGTCTGGTACCTGTAATAGATGCTCAGGAGAGGTCTGAGCTGTGCAGGGTGACAGCTTCAGGAGAATTTGAATGTTAGGCTGCCATTCTTATCATTATCTGTAACAATTTGTAGAATTCACTAACGTGTTCATTGTTATCAATTAAGACTATCTGAATGGCCTTATCGCTTTTTGTCCAAAATGTCTTGATGTTTTTGTTTTTGTTCCCACACCTGAGGATATTTTTCCACTTATTTTCAGACAGAGTGGGAGGGAGAAATAAAGAGAAAGAGAGAGAAACATTGATGTGAGAGAGACACATTGACTGGTTACTTCCCACAAGACCCTGACCAGGGCTGGGGACTAACTGCAACCGAGGCATGTGCCCTTGACCGGAATCTAACCTGGGGCTCTTTGATCCACTGGCTAATGCTCTAGCTGTTGAGCCAAACTGGCCAGGGCTGTCCTGATGTTTCACATGAACATATAGACCAATCGCTTCTTTCAAATAACTTCAAAACAGGAAAAAAATCTCATTAGATTATTTGGACTGAAACAAATTCTTTCCAAATTACTACTAGGGACTAAAGAGGAACATTATGGGTTTTCTTTGGAGAGAGAGGTTGTTAAATATATTGTGAGTCCATCTACTTGGACAATCTGTTAAGATTGGCCTGTGGTCTCAACTGTTTTTGCCAGCTAGCTAGATCAGTTTTCAAAGTTTAGTGCATCAGAATCACCAGAAAAACATTAAAACACAGATTTCAGGGCCCGCCCTGAAGAGTTTCTGATTCAGTAGGTCCAGGGTGGGGCCTGAGAATCTTCACATGTAATGGATATGCTGATGCTATGGTCCAGGTCCCCACTTTGACAACTACTGAGTTAGTTTGACATTTAAATACTAGCATAGTATCTGGATTATTAACAAGTTTTTACTGTGGATTTGATTTCTGATCCTTGACTTAAACTTATTTTTAAAAATCACATGAGTAACACATTTAATGTTATTTAGCTGAAGGAGATTCTTAATATAAGAGGCGCAACTTAAAGATGACTCCAAAATAATTCCCTAAGTGAATTTGGACCTTATCTAAAATAACTGAGAGGTATTCTACTAGGTGGGGAACTAATGTAATGACTGTATGACTCTAATTATTATTTAATCTTGATCCACTGAACAGGTAATGGGAAAAACTGTAGTGGCTTTCCTGTAAGAAAGCTTAACTATGAGTCATAGAGGAGAGGTAGCTGTTCTAAGAGCTTTTAAGGAATAGTTCCTTTGAACTAATGAGAATTCAGGATCTTTGAATTGAGTTATAGCCCTGCAAGATATATAAAATTCAAATGTTTAAATATTATTGTTAAAGGGGGCAGGGGCTAGGTGGAGGTGGGCAAAGAGGAGATGGGGAAATGGGGGCATCTGTGTAGTGTCAACAAAAATAAATATAAATAAAAATAAACTTTGAAAAATAAATATTGTTAAATATGTAATGAATATGATTCTGAACTTTTAAGTCATGTCTTACTGCTTTAAGGGCCACATTAACTACAACTTATACCCAATTCCTCTGCAAGAATTAATGGCTTAATTTATCCTGAATATGAAATTGGTGGAATCTAGTATATTGTGACTTACAGCTTGGTCTGTTTAAACTTTGAAAACAAATTGTAACCAGGAATAGAAAATATTTATGCCCCCTCCCCCAGATAATAACTAGTTTCTGTTTAGAAAATTAATTAGTTTTGATTTGCAGAATTTTTCATAAAAATTTTTTTCTCTCCTTTTTATCTAGACTATGCTTACTGCACTCAGGGAAATTTACTAGGATAAGTTATTTCATTGATAAATTCATTTATGCTCTCATGTCTGCACTAGAGGTTTGGGAACTTCCTTAAAATTTTATGTTATGGGAATTGTGCTTCTGGCAAAAATTCAGTTTTTGTCTGGAAGCATGAGCTGTGTTTCCCCATCACCTTTATTCAGGAAGAGATTGAAGTTATGTTTAATTTGGAAACTTTGCTTGATCACCCATTTGCCAACTGTTCAAACTGAAGAATGGAAATGGAACCTCCTCATTAAGGACCAGAAGGACCTCAAAGGAAGACCTTGATTAATCACATGAGCTTGTGTTTTATTTCTGTTTACCATCCAGACAGTTTCCTGGATACAGACCCAGTGCTGAACACTATATATATATATATATATGTGTGTGTGTGTGTGTGTTTTCTTCTCATTTTATGCTCCCTAAATCCCTTTGAGGTTGGTGTTTGGTGTTTTCATTTTACACATTTTACAGCAGAGGAAACTGAGGCACAAAGAGGTCAACTGATTCACCTAACATCATACAGCCTGTCTCAGCCTATATGTTCCTTGTGACTCCTGAGCTTGAGCCTTTTTTCCTTTCGTTCCCAGAAGGTCACTTTGCTACTGGAATTTACTAGCTGGATTCATACGAGATGTGACACTGCATTTCCCAGTCGCAATCGCTTTCTGGGGATCTCCATTCATGATTTTTCCCATGTGCTCCCAAATTACTTTTTTTTTTTTTTTAAATGAAGGCATGTAACAACCACTGTGACCAGATATAGAATATTCCCAATCATACTGTTTTAACTATTTTTCTTTACATGCTTACTAAGTGCCAGACATCTGGTAGGCACCCATAACTGACCAGTGCATAAATGTACAGTCCTAATACTCATGATGCCTACAATCTGCTGATCTGATTCAGTCCCCACAATGACAACCTTTAAATCTCACTTTTAAGAGACTTTGTTTAGAACTAGTTGAGGATAACAATCTTTCAATCTTTCCCAAATATCTCTTAGTGTGTTCAGTACCTTACCTTTAACATATTTTAGTATGTTTCCCACTTCATCATGAAGGTCAATGATGAAAGTCAGAGCCATGCATATGCTTCAATTGTTCCTAACTTTTAATGTCTTATTGGGAATAATCCCTAGCAGCAACTTTAGGTTACAAAAGGAAACCAGTTTTCATCTGTGTTTGTAATTGTTCAGAGACATATATACTATACTGTGTAGGCATTAAGGGAAATATTATTTTATCATATTGCACAATCCTAAAACACTTATATTTTAGAACTGTACTGTCCAATACCATGGCCACTAAGCATGTATGGCTATTTAACTTTATTAAAATAAATTAACTCAGTTTCTCAATCACATTTAAGGTGCTCAGTAGCCAGCCACATGTGGCTCATGGCTACCACGTGGAGCAGTGCAGATATAGAAAATTCCCATCACTGCAGAAAGTCTACTGGACAAGAGTCATTAAAATTATTTGAAGTGTTGATATATGTGGGTTATTATTGGCCTTTGTTGTGTCAGCCATACAAAAATCCAGAGACATTCTGGAAGCTTAGGTAGGGCATTAATAGGTGAAGACAGTTCAGTGGCCACTCTGTGGGCTTTATAGACTGGTGTTGAAGGGGAGATATTAGCTATTAATTCAGGAGTGAGTGCTCTGTTCCCAGAGCACATTATCCACAATTTGTTTTAGCATTAACTGTATCAATTTGCAGTGTATCTCTCTATCTACCCCCCTGGACTAGCTCCTGGAGGGCAAAGACAGTATTTCATTCATCCTTGGACTTAGTATTCTTGGACTTAGAACCTATCGTAGGTACTTAATAAATATTTAATGTACAGGTCATAGAGAAAAAGAACTGTGGAAGTTCTTAGACACCAGTAGCTTTTTGCTGTTGAGATGAGCCAATTTCATCTGACCTTTCCTTCTTTTGATTCTGATCCCAACCCAAGAGTTAGGTCACTATTCACCTTGAGCCATCCATCTTTAATGCTACTTCTGGCACCAAACCTTCACATCCTTTGATTCTCCCAGAAAAGCACATAAGCATCACCTAGATCCAGACACTACCTGTGTCTTAAAAATAGAGCCCCCGTGATAGGCACTGCATGTGTCACTGCAGCAACAATTTTGACTGAAGGTTAAATTCTAGATGAGTTGGCACTAATGAATCTTGGATATGCCCCAGGGTCAGGGCATCAAGTCAGTGTATGTGCCTGTGCGTGTATGTGCATGTGTGTGTGTGTGTATGCACATTTACCTGTTAGGGAGGAGAGGTCAGTGGGGGTGATGGGTGGTCAGTATGAAAAATGAAGTGTCTTGAGCCATGAAGACTGTGTTTTTAGTCAGTCAAAAACCACCATATTGGATTAAATCTCCTTGAGTGAAGATGGTCACAAGACGTAGTGGCCAAGGCAGTTCTGGAAACCAGATAAATGACAGAAGTACAGTGACATTACATAGATATGCATGCTTTTGGAATTTGTCTTTAGTTTTATCATTAATCCCAGAGATGGTGTGCTACACCTAACTTAGCCCTACACATAGCAGATATTCAGCAAATATTTGAATTGAGTTGAATTCAAATGGAACAGGGCATGGGATGAGTTAAAAATCCTCACAGGAGTTAAAAACAGAAAAAAAGCCTTGCTCTTTTATTAGGATCTTTGCTTTATTTTCTCCTTACTCCCCTTCCTTTCTTTCTTTTGTTTCTTTGTTTTTTAGTGGCCATTTGTTATCACCTTCACTTCTTTAAGCATGAATTTAAGATTAAAAACCCTTGCTCAACATTGCTCAGAATCTTGATGAAGAATTGATAGGGAGGATATTGAAGCTGTTTGATACCATTATTTAAAAATATTTTACTGTGATATA
Source organism: Tadarida brasiliensis (assembly GCA_030848825.1). NCBI lineage: Eukaryota > Metazoa > Chordata > Mammalia > Chiroptera > Molossidae > Tadarida > Tadarida brasiliensis. The sequence goes on along the minus strand of CM061267.1, from coordinate 26,463,641 downwards.
ATTTGGGAAGCTTTGTAGTTAACATAATTTTTAAAAGATGGTTTAACATTTCTTTCTGCCTGAAAATTTTAGTGTGTTAAAATGAGCAGGTTGTCTTTTGTTTCTTTGCTTTTCATATTTTCACACATATATTAAAGCAAATTAAATTATTTAAGGTCTTGGTTAATGTGAACTTTCTGACCTCATTCAGTAAACATGAATCAATTTATGTATACATTGACAGGAGATAAATTTTTTTCAAGTTTCCTTAGAAATATACTCCTTATATATTTGGAAAGAATAATTTATTAATTAGTAGGAAAGAAGGATTTTCTGTTAAAATATTCATAACAATGAGTACAGTTACTCTTCCACTCTTGAGGAATCATTCTATCCTACTGTCTCTGATTTCCCTGACAGCATTTACTCCATAATTTTTCTGTTTTTCACTGTCACTGACTGGACTGCTTATTTCTTGAATCCTAAAGCTCTAACATGTATACCTAAAGGTGGAATTGATACTAGACCTTTTCTCTGAACTGATTAATTCAGAACCTTGAATAGGAAAAAAAGAAACTGTTGCTGTTTATTTATTTTTTCTTTATTGATTTTAGAGAGAGAGGAAAGAAGAGGGAGAGAGAGCGAAACATCGATAAGAGAACATCGATTGGTCGCCTCCTGCATACCCCCCAATGGGGATTTAGGTCACAACCTGGGCATGTGCCCTGACCAGGAATCGAACCGGCAACCTCTTGGTGCATGGGTCAATGCTCAACCACTGAGCCGCACCAGCCGGGCAGAAACTGTTGCTGTTTAAAATTACTTCTTTGAGCAGAGATCATGGTCACCACCAGAGTCCTGATTGTGTGCTAATAATAACAAAATGCTGGCTAGATATAAGGAACATTCTAGATTTCCTCAATGGTTTTAAATTATGTCATCATCAGATTAAAAATTATTTTTGTAATGATGTTTTTACCCTCTTGCATTCTGACACAGAATTGTACAGAATCTTGATTGGCCCTCAGGAGCGTGTTACACATGCAATATCATTGTCATGTTTGTTTCAGTGAAAAAAAAAGATTGACAACCTTTTATCTAGGTCAGTGGTTCTTAATCCTCAGTGTACTTTGTAATTGTCTGGTGTTATGGACTCAATGTTTCTGTCCCCTCCCAACATTCCTATGTTGAAATCCTATTCCCCAATGTGATGGAATTTGGAGGTAGGGAATTTGGGAGGTAATTAGGTTTAGAGGAGGTCATAAGAGTGGAGCCCCCATGATGGGATCAAGTGTCCTTATAAGAAGAGAGAGACCAGAGTTTTCTTTCTCTCTACCATCTGAGGATACAGTGAGAAGACAACTGTCTGTAAACCAGGGAGAGAGGCCTCTCCAGCCCTATTCAGAACCAAATATGCCAACCCCTTGATCTTGGACTTATTCTCCAGAACTGTGAGAAATAAATGTCTGTTGTTTAAGCCTTATGGCCTATGGTATTTTGTTATAGCAGCCTGAGCTGACTGATACACTTTTGGAACTTTTAAAACATACTGATGTCTGGGCCCTGCCTTGGATTAAATACATGTGTGGCTACAAGGCCCAGACATGAATATTTTCTTTAAATTCCCCAGGTGATTACAGAATTCAGCCAGGGTTTAAAAACCAAGAATCTAAGTTAACCTTGTGACACTACTAATCTTAGTTCATTTTTCTTAAGTAGAGATATTGGCAAGTTTCATGCTCTCCTAAAACAAAGCTAGTGCCACAGAACAAAGGTTCTGGAAAACTTCCCATACCTCTCTCCTCTTTTTAAGTCAATTTCAGTGTCAGAGTAACCCTAGAAGGAGGAATATGGCCTATAGTGGCTGACCTCATAGTCAGAGGAACTTCAGGAGGTCAGACAGTCTTGGAGTTGCTCCAAAGATTCAAGTCTATCAGCAGGTGGGTGGATAACTGAACCAGCCTCTGAGATGGGAGTTCCAAGTGCATTTACTAGGGCACAGGCATGTAATATCTTTAGTTTTGTCAATGACACATATTCTTGCTATTCGCTTGTCTTGTTTATTTTTTCTCCATGCATAAGTTATCAGAATCAGACTTACTGTTTTCTGTTATGTAACAGATATAAGATATGGTTATATTTTTTATTTCAGCAATTAGTTTGTGTGTATTTCTTAAAATAACATTTTTATATTCATCAAGTCTAAGCTGTTTGTTTTTATTATATTTGAAAAGCACTAATAGCTCTATTTAAAAGTTAATGGAAAACTTTTTCAGATTGTCCAAACAATGATTTTAATATCCTTAATCATTAATGGTGAGGACACAATTACAGGTCAATTCAGTGAGTCTTTGTTGAGCATATCCCTTATGATAAATATTTCCCTAGGGAGAAAATTTCTCTAGTGGTTTGCTAAGCCTTTGCAAGAGAGAGATCCACCCATAAATAATTCTCATACATATCAGTTTGAAGAATCTGAAGGTGTGACTTGTGTAGGAGTGTAAGCTGAATTCACCTCTGGAAAGGTTTCCAGAAGGAGACAGGGTTGGGTGTGAACCCTGCAGTGTGGGTAGGTAGGTCTTCAGGGGTCACTGTTGAGGAAAAGGGTATTAGTTGTAAAAAGGATGACATACACGGAAGAGTTGAATGGGAAGGAGAGTGTGGTGTTCAGAGGGAGGAAAAAACTGGGAAGGGTGTGTCTTACTAGAAAAATGTCAAATAATAGGTAGGATTTTCAATGGCTAATTGAAGAGTTTGGAATTTGTCCAGTATATAGTGGGGGACTGTTGAAGGGTTTTGAGCAGGGGAATGACTTGAGTAGATCTCTATATTTTAGAACAATAACTCAAGTATCAGAGTACTGTATAGGGTGGATTGGAGCATAATGAGACTGGGAATCAGGAATATCAGTTAAAAGTCTGTTATGCTGTGGCAGTCAGACTGGAGATTTGATAGATCATTTAGAGGTATAATAATGCCTTCCTTTTTATATAATATCTTAATGTTTAACAAGTACTAAAATACATTCCTCATTTGATATAAGTGTAGTTGGTATAATTACTATGACTTGGAGCTGTCCTTTGGAAAGTGAGTAGTCATTGGTGGTCCTCAAGGGAGTATCTTCCCTGGAGAGGTGAAGATGTGGCAAGGACTACACAGTGTCAGAGAAATACCAAGGAAGAAAAAGTGGAGGCAGCAAATACATACAATTATATGGAAGATGATAATTGGAGAGGAAGGAAATAATAGGAATAGAGGATGGTAGCTTGAAGACTGCTTGCTTATTGAATGGTGACAATTGAAGCCAAACATTTCCTCTGAACTGATAAACTCAGTGCCTTTAGAAGCAATAAGAAGAAATGCTGCTGCTTAAAATGATCTATTTTTATCTATTTTAATAGAGATCATAGCCACAACTTAACATTAAAAAAGCTTTTTTTCTCCTAAGGATCGGAAGGATTTGAGTATAGTCATAGTGTCAGGCTAATTTTATTAAGTTTTATTAAAACTATTTAGTTCATGCACTGGCTGGGTTGTGGGCTCAAGGGGCATGCAGGAGGCAGCTGATCAATGTTCCCCTTTCCCATTGATGTTTCTCTTTCTCTCTCCCTCTCCCTTCCTCTCTCTCTAAAAATCAATTAAAAAAAAAATTGAAAACAAAGCTATTTACTTCATCACCTTTAAAATTCTTTTATTTGTACTTTTTAAAATGAGCACATGTAAGAAAACCCAGAAATTGACCCAAGACAATATGCTCAATTCATATTTGACAAAGGTGGCAAGAGCATACAATGAAGTAAAGACAGCCTCTTTAATAAATGGTGTTGGGAAAATTGGACAGCTACATGCAAAAAAATGAAGGTAGACCACCAGCTTACACCATACACAAGAATAAACTCAAAGTGGATGAAAGACTGAAATGTGACTCGTGATTCCATAAAAATACTAGAAGAAAATACAGGCAACAAAATTTCAGACATCATACGCAGCAGAATTTTCACTGATACATCACCTAAGGCAACAGAAACAAAGGAAAAAACGAACACATGGGACTACATCAAACTCAAAAGCTTCTGCACAGCAAAAGAAACAACCATCAAAATGGAAAGGGAACCCACTGTATGGGAGACCATAATTGCCAATGATACATCAGATAAGGGGTTAATTTCCAAAATATATGGAGTACTCACACAACTCAACAAAAGGAAGAGAAAGAACCCAATTGAAAAATGGGCAGAGAACCTAAAGAGACATCTCTCCAAACAGGACATACAAATGGCCAAGAGACATATGAAAAAATATTCAACATCACTAATCATCAGAGAGATGCAAATTAAAACAACAATGAGGTATCACTTCACACCTGTCAGAATGGCCATCATCAACAAATCATCAAACAACAAATGCTGGTGAGGGTGTGGAGAAAAGGGGACCCTAGTACACTGCTGGTAGGAATGCAGACTGGTGCAGCCACTATGGAAAACTATGGTGTTACCTCAAAAAATTAAAAATTGAAATGCCATTTGACCCAGTGATCCCACTTCTAGGAATGTACCCTAAGAAGCCTGAAACACCAATCAGAAAGAATATATGTACCCCTATGTTCATAGCAGCACTATTTACAAAAGCTAAGATCTGGAAACAGCCCAAGTGTCCATTAGTAGACGAGTGGATAAAAAAGCTGTGGTACATATACACAAGGGAGTACTATGCAGCTGTAAGAAAGAAAGATCTCTTATCCTTTGAGACGACATGGAGGGACCTGGAAAGTATTATCCTAAGCGAAACAAGCCAAGCAGAGAAAGACAAATATCACATGATCTCACTTATTTCTGGAATATAATGAACTAAACAAACTGATGAACAAAATAGACCCAGAGTCATAGAAGTAAGGTACAGACTGACATTCCTCAGAAGGGGGGGGGGGCAGGATAAACCACAGAACTTATATGCATGTATGCATAACTGATGGACATAGACAACAAAGCTGGGGACGGGGTGGGAGGGGATAGGGAGGAGGGAGTCAATGGGGGGAAAAAGTAGAAACATCTGTAACAAAAATAAATTAATAATAAAATAAAATAAAATGAGCACATGTATTAATTTTATTCAGCTATTTGCCAATAAATAGCTGAATAGTTTCTTATCCACAATTTCAGATTACTTGAAGGCTGTTGTGTTCATACAGCATAAATTGGTATCTTTGTAATTCGTTGCAATTTGTGTTTTGTATAAAACCAGTGCAATGGAAAATAACCCATAGAATAAGCTTCTAAGAATTTGTTTTTAAATTGATTTTAACAATTTTTCCTTGTTATTTGTGAAAAAAAAGTGTGACAGGATTTTATCTACTGTATGTCACAGTATACATTAAGGATACATGAAGTGGTAAATTAATAAATTAAGTGGTAAATTAATTATTAATTAATTAAGTTTAGGAAAGGGATAAAATAGTAGCTGTCAAGAATAGAAATGCAAGCATATTTTTCCTTGTGTAATGAAGAAATGTAGCATATTGTGCTATATAGGAGATGAATGCAAGAATTTTGTATTTAAAAAGTATAACTGGCCCAGCTGGTGTGACTCAGTGGATTGAGGATCATCCCATGGACTGAGAGGTCCTGGTTGATTTCCAGTCAAGGCACATGCCTGTGTTGTGGGCTTGATCCCCAGGAGGGGGAGTGCAGGAGGCAGTTGATTGATGTTTCTCATGTTGATGTTTCTATCTCTCTCTCTCTTCCTCTCTCTCTAAAAAATCAATAAAAACATTTTAAAAAAAGAAGTATAGCTGAATGGATTCTTCAAGAGTAATATTTGGTTATAAGAAAGTTTCCCTTGACTTACAAAATGGGGAAATTATCTGTAATATTTATATAAGCACTTTATATATAACTATATATGTATATTTTATATATGCATATATACACATAAGAAATAAATAAGGATATATATATGTTTTATGCTTCTCAAAATTGATATTACCTTATTTTGAGCATTATAAGATTATATCCTTTAGAAAAATTATTAACATTAATGCTAGGAATTATCTTGGATATTTTGAGTCTTTTTTCTGCCTCCAACATAAAGAAAGGAGAGGAAGAAGGTCTGTTTCTTCCTGTGACCTGAATATAGTTCTGTCCCTCTCTGAAGGGATTGAGTCCAGTTGAAATCAATAGAACTCATTTCACCAGATTTTCATTGGACACCTATTGTTTGCTTAACACTGTGCTGGACTTGAATAGTTTTTTCTCTTTGAGGAGTTAATTTTGCTTCAGATATAAAATGAACCCTGGTTGGAGCATACCAGAATAGAGAATAATGAAATAAATGTCATATATATGAATCAGATTTTAAGTCTGTAGAAAGTCATAAAAAGGACAGACAAAATAAAGATGTGAATTCATTTTTAAAATATCTCCATGAGCATATGAGCAACACTTTCTCCTTTTGAACATGGAACATTTACTGTTTCATTTAATAATTTAAGCCTATTTTGTGCTTCCTTCCTTATTTTTGCTAGAAACAGAAAGAAAGATAAGCTTATATGAATTACTCATTTCAGATTACTCACCCAAAGAGACGCTTGAATACAGAAGTTGGTTGGGTTTTGCATCTATAGTCCGAAATGCATTCAGTTCTCCTTAATACTCTACCACATTGAAAATAATAGTGTAAGTACCAAAATACATAAACAAAATGTTTGTTAAAACACTCATTTTGTATGCTCTGTTCAACACCTACTGCTAAGAAAATGTCATATAATTTCCATTTATGTCTGTCCCAGTTCAAAGTTTAATTTTTGGTGGTGGCAGCTGCTATTTTCTGGCAAAGGTAAACTCTTGGTGCTAAGATTTCAAAGAATGGGTTGATATGCATATGATTCTTAGCTAAAAGTTTATCAAAATGGGGCAAGGATTTTGGACATAGCTGTCAATGCTGTCTGCAAAACTAATTCCTGGAAAGGAGCACAGAGAATGAAATCACTTTTGATTAGCCAACAATGGCTAGTACCTGTTGCCCTTAAATCCTTTGAGATGCAGCACAATCTGAGCATCATCCATCCCACAAGAGAGTATTCCATAATGCTTTTCTCATGCCTGTGATTCCAACTTATTGTCTTCCTAATCTTAAATTACGTTTTAGCTATTTAGTATTCTTGGCAGAAGAAATCAAGAAAACACATGATGTTTCCTTGTTCCTCAGAAATTTATTCAAAATTTTATACTAATCCTTCCATCCCCTCAAAATGATAAAACTCTGTCATTAAAAAAAGAAAATATTCTAGCTCTCTTTTTGGTGGGAGCTTTTCAAGGTGGCAGCTCTCTCTCTTCCTCCTCTTCCTCCTCCTCCTCTTCCTCCTCCTCCTCCTCCGCTTCCTACTCCTTGTTTTCCTCTATTTTTCCTTCTCTTCCTCCTCCACATTTTTGAATTAGAATCCTACAGCATCTGTCATTTAAAAAAATGAAACAACTGTTCGTTTTTACAAACATGATGAGCTGTTAAGTTGCATTAGACTCAATGGCATGCAAGCGAATGAAGATAATATTTAGCCAAATACCCTCTCTGGTAATGATTACAGTGTATAAACCCTCTTACCCTGAAACAGGTTGGGTCTGACTGCCAGCAGAGAAAGTGTACCTCCATGCAGTGAGTTTTCCCTTATGAATACATGGAGAGTGCTGGGTTTTTAAATGTGAGGTTTTGAGACTGTAATATACAGTCTTCCGGAAATTTGTTTGGGTGATTGCATTACTGGAGGAAACTCACTGAAAATAGGTCATCAGGAAAAGATTGATATAGACTTTTGTGTGGAAGTGATTATGCTTGTTTGTTGCATTCTGCTATAGTCCAATATGCCAGACTGTGCTGTTTCAGTGAGAAAATGTGTTCACATTTATTCCAGTTAGGATTTGTTCCCACTGATTGGCTCTCTCAAGATCCTTATGTGTTAGTCAGTAAAAAAGAATGAAGAATTTTTTTCTCATGTTACATATCTTATTGCTCAGTCATCTATAAATCCCCAATACACACCTGGAAAAACACAGCTGGAAAGTGCCATTGCACTAAATGCCATACACATACATACAGACACCCACATACCTGCATACAGAGTCATGGAAATAGCAATGCATGCATCCCCTATTAACCTAGAAAACCAACCTGTTCTCTTACCATAATGTAAAAAGTTCAATAAATATGCTGTAGTCATTACTGACTTGACATATGTTATTGCTTGTCTAAGGCCAATGTTAAAAAGCTTTTTGCAGGTTTGCAGCAACAGATATTGATATGTTTTTAGGAACCTGGATCTTTCCTTTTACACAGTGTGCTTCTGTAATTCTCAGAAAGAAATTCTTCAGCAACTGACTTCAATAATGAACCACAATAGAGGAATAAGGTCTCCATCCATGGAATCTATTTAGAAAATAGTAGATGGAATGTTGTGTTGTTTCTACTCATTATTGGGAAGGACCCATAGGTTCATGTAACTCTTGATGTCATACAATGCTCTTACCATGGCATTCAAAGTGCTTTGAACCTGAACTCAGGCTACCTGTCCAAGTTGACCTGACCCTTCACACCTGTGCCCTTTCACTTTGGCTCAAGCTTTTCCTTTTTCTTTGGTGGCTTCTGGCCCCTTGCATTCCTAGTTATTATTCACATCCACTGTGAGACCTTCTCTATCACATCACTTTTTCGTGCCACAGAAAGGGAAACATCACTCACATTGTATTTCAGTTGTATCCATAACTCTCTCCCTTGGAAGTGTCTTGTCACAAGAGATACAAGCCCTGGGCTCTAAAGACCCCTGGCCTGTGTAGTAGGTGCTTAATAAGTACTTGTGACATAAATCAAGGGATGAAATTCCTTCCAAAGAAGTCACTTTAAAAACAGAAAATACAATAGGACCTATGTAGTCAAACATTAAATATCCCCATCACCTCATCTCATTCAGCATGCTCTTTAGCAGAACAAGAAACTTGGGATCACATTCCCAGCATTCAGAATTAGAATTCACTTCACCCTTAAAGTCACTCAATCCCTCTTATTTAAAAAAAAGTAAACTAAAAGTAGGTCAATCAAATCACATTCTCATTTTAACAGACCCAAGAGTCTATATAGATTTTGAACTGAATTGGCATACTCTCATGGGCCACTTTCTAAGGGCTTTTCCTCTTGGCATTCAGACTTTTAAGAAAGAAAATTAAGTGATTGGAATAGAGTACAATAGTGAATGCAGAAGAAGGGAAGAAAGATGACTGTGGCCAGAAACATGAGAGAAAGAGGACTATAAGTTTCTTTATTCTAAGTAGCGGTGGGAGAATCTACTTGTTGGCCTGCACAGCGGATGCACCATTTTTGTGGCTAAGTTTTCCCTATGTTTCCTGTCAAGCCAGGGTTTTAATGAAACAAAGAGATACCGGATCCTTGTCGCTAACACCTCCTCATCCCTCCAGTGCCAGCCAAGAGCATTTCTCTCTGTTCTTTTTATCCTTTTTTTAACCAAGAACAAGATCTGAGATACGTGAGATCCTGTTTGATTCAAGTGTAGAGAAAGCACTGTAGATTTTATAGCTGCTGGTTACCTGGTGCTGTCAATAGCTGTATTGTCTGCATTCTATCATGTATCCAATGCTTTAAAATTTTTGAACAGAGTAAGTTTTAGATTTGTAGAGTTAAAGCTATTTTCCTTGGAAAAGAGATCCACTGTTCTTGATACTTTAAAGTCTCAAAAACTGTGAGAAGAGCACAGTTATGTCTGGCCTGCTTAGGGGCTATGAGGGACATTATAAAACCACGTTTTGTGACAAGAATCCGAGTTTCTTTTCTTTGGGCTGCTGACCTGGTTTACAGTGTAGCTGGATGGTCCACAATAAAACATGTTAAATATGAAGAGGTTATGAAAAAATAGATTGCTAAAAACAAATCCTATCAAGATGGGGCAGATGTTTAGTGAAATATTATAGAAGTCAGTATTCTAAGTTCAATAAAAATAATTTATTTATGAGACTAATAGGCAAATGGGAACTATTTGCAGACCTCTGTAACTTCCCAATTCTGCAAACAATGATAAGAAAATTGAATTCAAGAAAACTTGTCCTGGTTAGACTAGGATAAAGGACCCTCTAAAATACATAATCACTCATACTAAAAAAAAAAAAAGTAATTTTTAACTTAATGTCAATTATACTATTATTTAGTAATAGATGATTTAAGGAATTATTTTGAAATGTTTGTTTTAATATGTCCAGAACAAAATGTAAGCATTATAATTTAAGAAATATGAAACTAAGAGAAAACAAAATATCTGAGGAAAATAATTACAATGCTCAGATATTTAATTAAAAGACACAGAAAAAGAGAATACTTGTTTAAATCAGTAGTTATGATTGATAGACTATTAGGTTATTAAAATTTTTGAAAGCTATTTTTTATGTAATAGCTAGAAGCAGCTGTATTTGGTCTGATGAAGAATTAGCAAATAGATATAAGCAATGATTAAGGTTCCTATGGGACTTACTCTGGGGAAATCATGTTTTAAAACAATTATATAGGGAATGAATTGGATTATCAAAGTTTTAAAATTATGAGCACAGAGAAAAATTGGTTAAATTAACATTAATTTTTTTTTAAGATATGCAGTATTTTCATTCTGCTTTTTAAAGAGGCTTTTGTGATATTAGTTATTTAAAATGAGGCCTGAGTTGATCATTCAGTATAAGAAGCCTCACAAAAAAATTCAGCCATTATGGTTACATCCTTTGGAGGTAATATTAATCATAGTCATGTGTGGCCTATGTTTTTAGAAAAGCTTACTATGACTTCTGGAGTTTTTGATAAGAAATTATCTTTTTTGCAAAAGCAGAAGGGGCACCACAACCTTGGGAAATGTGTAAGAGTTCTGTGAGTGACTTTGGAAGGGCTTCCTCCCATCCTGAAACAGGGTGAATTCACTGTGTGAATGCTTACAGCTAAAGGTTACATCTTTAACAACAGAATTTTATTTTTTGCATTATATCTAGTCATAACTCAAGTTTCAGTTAATAGCTTAACATTTGATAATACAAATTAATCAGTAAATGTGGTTAAAATAATGGGTGTTTCTTATCATGCTGTTAGTTCTACCATTAAAAAGAAATCCTCTGGACTTCTCCATTTCTCTCCTTCCATGTTCAGCTAAACTTTTGGAAAGTGTTTCCTATACTCATCATCTCCATTTGTTCTCCTCCTGTTTACTTCTGAACCCACTCTAAACAGGGTTCTGTTTCCACCAGTCCAAAAAACTGTCCTCATCAATCTTACCAGTGACCTCAAGGTGGCTACATCCAATAATCAATGTCCTTGGTCCTCATTTTATTGACCTACACGCAGCTTTTGAAAGTTATCACTTTGTCTTTTTGGCAAGGCTTTGTTCATGTGACTTTCAGAACAGCACACTCTGCCTGGTTTTTCTGGCTGCCTCACTGACTACCTGCTTCCCTGGCTTTCTGGTTCCTTCTCATCTCCCAACTTCTAAGCCCTGGAGTCCCCATGACTCATTCCTTGGGCCATTTCTGTTTTCTGTCTACACTACTTGCATGGTTCCCTCATCCCTATATTGTCTACATGGGTAAATCTCAAATTTATATCTCTAGACTAGACTCTTACCTAAAGTCCAGAGCAATATATGCAACTGCCCACTTAGGTCTTTATATACCTTTAAACTTGGTGTGTCCAAAACTGATCTCTCGCTCTTCTTCCAACCCCATTCCTGACTTCCAATGTCTTCTTTATCTCAGTAAATAACTTTACTCTTTCTGTTGCTCAGGCCAAAATTCTTTATTTTTTTGTTGTTGTTAATCCTTACCCGAGGATAGTTTTCCGTTACTTTTTAGGTAGAGTGGAAGAAATATATAGAGAGAAATCTATGTGAGAGAAACACATCAATTGGTTTCCTCCCACATGTCCCTGGTCAGGGTCAGGGATCAAACTTGCAATCCAGGAATGTGCCCTTGACCGAGAATCAAACCCGTGACCCTTTGGTCTGCGGGCCAACACTTTAACCATGAAGCAAACCAGCCAGAGTGAGGCCAAAATTCTTGAAGTCATCTTTGCTTCTTCCTTCTTTCTCACAACCTACATTTATTTACTCTATTGGCAAACTTCTCCTAGACTGTATTCTCTTATGATCTGCAGCCACTGCCACCATCTGTCCGAGCCTCCATCATCACTTACTTGGGTTATTGCTCTAGTTTCCCACGGGTCTCCTGGCTTTGCCTCACAAATAATCCAGGTGATTTTGTTCAAATGTAAGTTAGATCATGTCATCCCCCAAATTTCCCGTGTCACTTAGAATAAAAGGCAAAATCTCTACAGCTTTCATTAAGCCCTGAATGATCTGGCTTCCTATGAGTAGTTCAGTTTAAAGGAGTTAAAACTATATGCGAATTTTCGATTGCGTGGCTGTTGGTACCTCTAATCCCCACATTGTACAAGAGTCAAATGCTCTTCTCTAATTGCCTTCCCTGCCCTCACTCCTTCCGTTCTAGCCTCACTGGTTTCCTTGATGCTCCTTGAGTCTCCCAGGCATTCTCCTCCAGGCTGTATTTTTGCTGTTCCCTCCATTTAAAATGTCCTTTTTCTATAACTCTTTATGATCCACCCCTCACTCCTTTAGATTTTTGTTCAATGTTACATTTTTATTGTGGACTTTCCTGGATACCCTATTGAAATTGTGACCATCTCTCTCCCCAAATGCCCTCGATCCCCTCTATTTCCTTAGTACTTATCACTTACATGCAATTTTAAATTATGTTGTTCTCTGTCTCTCCCTATTAGAATCTAAGTCCCATGAGGATCTGTGTGTTTATTCACTCTCTAGCCCCAGACCCCAGCACAGTGCCTGGCACAGAATAGTGCTCAGTAAATATTTGTGGAATGAATAAAGAACTAAAAATACCCCCACCCCCTTTTTTGTTTGATTTTGCTTGAATTCTGTTTTGGGTGTTATCACTGTGTCTTTCTTTAGTTTGCATTGTCATAGATGTCTTAAGCTCTCCTTCTATTTTTGACATTTCATATAACTTTTCATTAAATGATCCTTGCTAACATCATACAGTTTTTAGCTTTATCTGAAATCTTAGTGTATTTTTTCAACATCTTTCCTTCATTTCAGTTTCATATTTTTGCATCCTAATCGTTTTATGTATTCCCTGGTTTTTGCCTTATCCACTATCTAGTCTTTGCATTTATTGTTTCCTGGGTTATATTTTTAATTCCTATTTGATTTTAACTAGAATAATGCTTTAAAACTTTTTTCTCTGTTAAGAGAGAAGGTCCTTTGAGTCTTTCACAATCGCAGACATGAAATACATTACCCACCACCAACAGCCTTCTTTTATTCCACCAACCAGCTCCTTTCAACTTCTCTATTACTGTTACTTGGTATTGTAAATATAGATCTGTTATTTTAAATATAGAGCATTGTTATTAAGTTATTATTTTTATATTTTCTTTAGACATTCATAGTTAATTCAGCAACCAGCTCTCTAAGATATATCTGGATTGTTTTTTATGCCTTAGAGTTTGCAGTTGGTTGTTAAATATCATAATTTCATTATTCTTGGATTCCTCCTTGAATTGTTTAAAGTAGACTTAGGTGACTTGTTTTCTGTATCAAAACATAAATGTTAAAGTATTTTTCTTCTTCACAATCAAAACCTAGATGATCTAAAATTTTTTATCACAACCTTTTTTCTTAGAAAATTTACGTGCTCTGCTTTTTTATATTATGGCACTTAGTGTACTGATAAAAGAGTGAAAAGATCCACCCAAGGACACTCCTTTTCTGCCAGAACTGGCATATTTAATGGCTGGGAAAAGAAGGCAGATGTGGAGCAGTATCTTGGTTTCTTCAAAACACAGTGCCTGCCTGGTAAAAGGAAGAGACACAGACTTCTGATTGGTGGAGACATTAGAACTGCAGAATGTATCAATTTACTCTTCATAGTCAAAATAATTAAATACATTAAAAATTATGTTTTTGCATTTATAGTATTTAACATGAATGTTTCACAAGTATTAAATTGTGCTTTCTTATTTTACTATTTAAAGGGCAAAGTCATTCTGCCTGTTATATCTTAGTTCTGCAAGCATTTCTCATACATATACACATATATATCCGTGTGTGTGTATTTCATGCAGTGACTCTTTTTATTTTTTATTATCCTCACCTGAGGATATGTTTATTGATTTCAGAAAGAGAGAGAAGGGGGGAGCAGAAAGAAGAATAGAGCTAGAGAGAAAGAGAAGGAGAGAGAGAACATTGATGTGAAAGAGAAACATGAATTGGTTGCCTGGGAATTGAACCCGAAACTTTTTGGTATATGGCACGACACGCCAATCGAGCCACCCGGTCAGGGCTCATACAGTGACTCATAAGAAAACAATTTAATCTTTCTGATAAAGAATTGGGATTTTACAAATAAAGATAATAATAATGTAATACTTTAAAAATTTGCATATGTAGCATTTTCTGCATGATAGTGGTTTTATTGTTCTTCAGAAAAATCTTTTTCACTATTATAAGATTGTCATTGCAGATACTGAGAAATACAACCCAAAATTCCATCAGAGATAAATATTTTTAACATTTTAGTTTACCTCTTCCCTGACATTTTCTAAGTGTGTACACACACATACACACGAAGGGAGAGAGGGTAGGGAGTGAGAGAAAGAGAGAGGAACAAGCGTATATATTTAACAAAGATTGCCCTGTACAAATAGTTTAGTGATTTGACTTGAATTTAAAATATAGTGAATAATTTGCCATGTCATCAAACATCATGATTTGAAATTGCTGAATCAGTTAGAATATGGCTTGAATGCATGTTGAAACCCCAGCTGATTGTGTGTCTCAAGTCAGAATCAAGTTTATTTCTCTTTTGCTTCTCAGTCCAGATTGGTTGAGTGCTCTTCTACAAAGTCAATGGTGATAGTCTGTACTCAAAAGTGTTAAAGCTCGAAGTCCTTTTATCTTGTTGTTCCTCCATCTCTGGGGTATTATCCTCTTCCCTGTGTGTCCCTGATGACTCACAACTATGTCTGTTAGAATGGCATGGCCTACATTTTCATGTTTCATTAAAGTTATAATACTGAAGTTGTACTTAGCACCTTGCCAGAACTTATCCACATGTCCACAAGGAAAACTAGAACATTTAGAGAATACTCTGGATAGCCAGGGGCCCAGCTAAATGCTTGTTACAATAGAAGGGGAGAATGGAGCAATTAATAGTCACTGTCAAATAGTATTCCATTAAACTATGTGCTGACCAGTTTTTGCTGTTATTCACAGTGTATTAATGAATATCCTCATACTTCCATATCTGTTCCCTCATAAAATTAGCTGTTTAAGGATGACCAAGCTTTTCTAAATATTTATCAGGTGCCAGATAGTATGCTAATATTTTATATATGTTTTCTCCGATAAATGTAATAATCTTAATAGGAAATTACTCTTCTTGATCCTCATTCAGGGATATGACTGAGGAAATCAAGTCTTCTTAGAAGGCTTAGAAGATTAAATAAGAAAGTGTTAAATAGCTTTGTCACATACACAGGCCTGATTAATGGTTGGTTAACCTAAGACTCAGATCAAGGACTCTCTGTTTCCAAGTCCTACTTCCTACTACCTAATTACTTTAGGGTAAATTATCAGAAGAAAAGGTTCTGCCACAAAGGTATGCATATGTCTAAGACTGTTGTTGATTCCTTTTGTCAGACTACCCTCAAGAAAGCAGATCTCAGTGAGTGCTCCTGTCAATGGTGTATGGGAGGTTCCCTTTGCCATTAGGTATAGAAGAGGCAAACAAATTAAAATAATGAAAACCCACTCTTAGTTTCCATTTAGTTTATATTTATTAATAAATAATGGGGTTAAACATTTACATCTGTATTTATTATTATTTGTATTTCTTTTGTTGTGAATAGCGCTTTCTACAAATCATTTGCACTGAAATATTTTTATTTTATTTAGAGATTACTAGAACTCTTCTTTAGCATATATATAATACATGTTTCAAAATTCCCCCATGTCCTTGGACTTTGATGTAGTTTATTGGATTTGGGGGTGGATGTATTGTTTATGTTCATTTTTTTTTTCATATGTAGCTTTTAGGGATTTATCACTCTGAAAGTCAATTGATTTTAAAAGATAGCCTAAATGTCATGATAGTGAACTCTTGCATGAAAGGGTCACTCTCATTTAAAAACTAATAATAATCCCTTTCGTAGAGTATGGAGGACTGGAGTGAAATATGTTCTCTGATGGCTTTTATTTTCATAAATTGATTATCTCTTTTATTTAAGTATCTTTAGCTATTTTGAGATCCAAATGCTTAGAAAAGGTATGTGTTTTCTCTTTTAACAGGATGCAGCTATGGTTTAGGGTGCATAAAATAGGCATCAGCCTAAGACAAGTCTGGCTGTACCCCTAATGAGAAAAATAAATAACCTGTCTCTCCTCTATTCTCTTCTAGTCATGTTTTGCCCCAGTCGGGTCCTGCAGGTGTGGGATAAGCATAGTTATATATATCTTTGGAGACAGATATTGGATTTTAGTTGTTTAAGAAAATTGGGACACCTAGGAGGTTAAGAGTGTTGGATGGGATTGATCCCACAGCTGCTTAGAATTCTTACAGACCAAAAATAGCAATGCTTCTTTTTTTAAAAAATAAAAACATATTTATTGAGGGAGATATAAAACAATGGTATTTTAAAGGAAATGTGAACAAAGGAGAGAGTAGAGATTTTTATACATCCCATGTTGTGGTGAAGGCCCACTGTAGAAAGTTATTATAATCATCGCTACTCTTCGATGAATCCTTTGGTGTTATACCTATTGATCTCAGAAATAAAGATATCTTTGTCTTAAAGGATCATTTGTGAGTCTTTGTGATGACTCAGATTGGATTTAAGAGGAAAGGATGTAAAAGGAATTGGCAACCCACAGTCTGTACTCCAAACAGTTTAAGAAAATAATTTTCAACGAAATACAAAAGACCCAGTCTTTCAGACATTCAGGCAGATCTCAAAGAAAAAAAAATTAGCTTAATATCTTTCCCTATTTATTTATTTAATTTTTCAATTACAGTTTTTACTTTCAATATTATTTTGTATTGGTTTCAGGTGTAGAGCATAATGATTAGAAAATCATACACTTTACAAAGTATTCCGCCCAATATTCTAGTACCAACCTGGCACCGTACATAGTTTATTACAATATTATTGAGTATATTTTCTATGTTGTACTTTACATCCTTGTGACTGTTTTATAACTGCCAATTTGCATTTTTAATCCCATTACCTCTTTCACTCAATTTACTCAACCCCCCTCCCTTCATACTACTCAATACCAAAAAAAAAAAAAAAAAAAAAAAAATCCAATTAAAAACTGGGCAGAGGACTTGAATAGATACTTCTCCAAAGAGGACATACAGATGGCCAATAGACATATGAAAAGATGCTCAACATCACTAATTGTCAGAGAAATGCAAATTAAAACCACAATGAGATATTACCTCACACTTGTCAGAATGGCTGTCATCAATAAATCAACAAATAACAAGTGTTGGTGAGGATGTGGAGAAGAGGGAACCCTCATGCACTATTGGGAATGCAGATTAGTGCAGCTACTGTGGATAAAGTATGGAGGTTCCTCAAAAAATTAAAAATGGAACTGCCATATAACCCAGTGATTCCACTTCTGAGTGTTTATCCAAAGAAACCCAAGACACTAATTCAAAAGAACATATGTTCATTGCACCCCTATAGTGTACCCCTATCTTCATTGCAGTGTTATTTACAATAGCCAGGATATGGAAGCAACCCAAGTGCCCATCAATAAACGAGTGGATAAAAAAGCTGTGGCACATTTACACAATGAAATGTACTCAGCCCCGTTCTTGATTTTCCTTATCCCATCCTACCCAGATACTGAATATTTCAGACTGCATTTGGAAGGCTCTTTCTACACTTCTTCTGGGGCCTCCTTTCTGCCAAGTGTTCTAGGCTCCCTAAATAGTCAGCTGTTCTCTTTTTCCAATCAAATATCCATTCTTTATATTGACTGCTCAGTTGCATACTTCTTCACAGATTGATCCATGTGATTCAAGCTGGTCTGTAAATGATCAAAATTAATAAGGACATAGGTAAATTTTAAAAGATGAGCACATTAACACCAATGATTCTATAAATGGTATATATATATATCTTCATTGTTGAAATTATTACAGATCTCCCTCTTTTTTTCCCCATTGAGACCTTCCTTCCTGCTCCCGCCCCCCTTCCCTGCCTTCACCACACTATTGCCTGTGTCCATTGGTTATGCATATATGCATATAAGTTCTTTGATTTATCTCTTCCTGACCCCCCTCCCCGCTTCCCTCTATGGTTTGTCAGTCTGTTACCTACTAACATGCCTCTGGATCTATTTTGTTTATCAGGTTATTTTGCTCACTATGTTCCACAAATAAGTGAGATCACATAATACTTGTCTTTCTCTGACTGGCTTAATTCACTTAGCATAGTTTTGAGATGACATAGAGGGACCTAGAGTAGATATTTTTGAGGGATTGGGGCAACAGGCTCTCTTGGGTAGGATGTTTTCCACTGCTTTGTACATATAACTTCATTCTGTTTTCCCTCCATTGACATTTTGCCTTAATCTCTAGATTGGCAGTGGGTTTTTCTAATAATCAATGTTGCTTGTGTGAAAAGACATTAGCTTGGTTAATTTCTTTATTATTAATAACAAGCATTTGTTGAGACACTCATGGTACTAAATACTTTATGTTCTCCTATAATCTTTATAATGCTATGATAGACATTATTGTTCTTCTTATTCATCTTTTAGCTTCCTTAAAGTCACAACTGGAAGGTAACAGCTAAGATTCGAACCCAAGTCTGCTGATTTCAAAGCCTCTGCTTTTAACCCTTGTACTATTCTGTAAAAATGGCTTTTCTCACAATAGTGGTAGGAGTTAAGGTTTCACATATCTTAGCATATACATTTAAAAGCACTGATCTCTGGGGGGAAATGCAACATGATTTTTTTCAAAAACCAGAATTTTGAGTTTTCTACATTGCAACTTTTGGTCTCAGGCTTTCTGCTGCCACGATGCTTTCAGAAGTATGGACATTTGTCACTCTCATTCTTCTATCCCCCTTCGTACATTCCTTGGTTTCCAGGGCTGTCTGGTTGGATAGTCTGACCACTCTGTCACTACCTGTCTTAACAGCCATATTTCACCAAGGTGCTTCCCTTTAGCTCTCTAGAAGATCTTATTCACTTTCCCACTGAGATGGAAACCTGAGCCAGGGTCTCCTGTCTGTCTCTCAGCATTTTTCCACCTCGAGTTGTGCAGATCAACTTCTCTGCCTTTTCCCCAAGCAACTGCAGAGAATATGTTTACTGTAAGAAACACTAAGCAATTGTAGAAATTCAAAGTAACGTGATGGTGTAGAAGGCAAAGTTATCGATTTCATGCATCCATTATTCATTTAATCATTCAACTAGAGTTTTCGAGCCCTTGTTATTTTCCCTAAAACTTGAGAGATCCATTGGTTGTCCTAGCTTAAGTGAAAAAAATAAGAATTTATTTTCCTAGTAAGGGAGAAGAGTAACACCCATTGGTGGTATATTTAAATGCTATAGTAGCAGAAAATGATGCCTGAAAATGTATAGCAAGATGTGAGGCCCCTTCTGGTGTTGAAACAATAAATCATATAAGCATCTGGAGGCATCCAAGAATTTGTGCAGCTCTCATAGATTTCACCCTAGTCAGTGAATTCCCTTCATTGAAGATCTCTTTTAACCATTGGGAGTATTTGATGGGTTTTCTCATGTTCTATTCATTGTGTCAGTATGAAAATAATTTGGAAGAAATAGGACATAGATCTTTCCCCAATCCAAAAAATGGTATTGTTGTGTTCAGAGGTGTTTCTGCTATTAAAGGAAAGATATTCTAAAGTCATTTCAGCTGCTGTTTTGAATAACTATAATTAAATATAATAGGAATCATCTCTGTTAAATTCAAATAGTATTTTATGGAGCATGAGAAGCTGAAGTTTGCTGTCAACCCTTGCTTACTGTTCTGTGTGGGTTTTTTTAAATATATTTTTATTGATTTTTTAGATAGAGAAGAAGGGAGAGGGGGAGAGAGATAGGAACATCGATAAGAGAGAAACATCGATTGGCTGCCTCCTGCATGCCCCACACTGGGGATCGAGCCTGCAACCCAGGCATGTACCCTGACTGGGAATTGAACCGGCGACCTCTTGGTGCATGGGATGATGCTCAATCCACTGAGCCACACCAGCTGTGCCTGTTTTGTTTTTTGTTTTTGTTTTTAAAGAATAGTTTATTGATTTTTAGACAGAGACGAAGGAAAAGGGGAGAGAGAGAGAGAGAGATAAACATCAATTGGCTGTCCCCTGCATGCCCCTACTGGGGATGGAGCCCAATACCAGAACATGTGCCTTTGATTGGGAATCGAATTGGCGATGCCCTGGTGCACAGGATGACACCCAACCAACTGAGCCACACCAGCAGGGCAACCTTTACTGTTTTTTAAAGCCAGTGATTTTCGCCCTGGCCGGTTTTGCTCAGCAGTTAGAGCGTCGGCCTGCGGTCCAGAGAGACCCGGGTTCGGTTCCCGCTAAGGGTGCGTACCTCGGTTGCAGTTTGTCCCCGGCCCAACCAGGTTGGGTCGTGCGGGAGGCAGCAACTGGATGTGTCCCTTTCATGTCGATGTTCCTCTCTCTCTTTCTCTCTCTCTCTCTCTCTCTCTCTCTCTCTCTCTCTCTCTCTCTCTCTCTCTCTCTCTCTCTCTCCTCTCTCCCTCCCACTCTATCTGAACAAAAAATGGAAAAATGTCCTCGGGTGAGGATAAAATATAAATAAATAAAATAAAAATAGTGATTTTCTTCCCTGCAAGAATAGTGGCAAATTCATTTATATTACTACACTTCTTTTGGGTAGATGAAGGAGTAGACTTGAATGTATTTGTTTTGAGTAAACTGACAAGTCTGACCAATAAGTGCTGCTGAATGCTTTGTTTGCTGCTTCATACATCAGAGCGAGGTGGGTGCTACTCGAAACATAAGTACATCTTGCTATAAAGAGAAGTATTTCATATACTTACAATCTACCAAAGAGTGTGGGGAGCTCTTAATAAGTAGTTCAGGTTGACTAGCCTCAGGGGAAAAGCTAATGCAGAGTGTATATGTGAGAAATTAAAGGAGGCATGGAACAGAATAGTTAATGATGGGAGTGCATGAGGAGCTGATAGGAAATGACACCACAGAAGCAGAGCAAATGTAGTATAATGCCTCTGTTTATTCATTATCACAAAGCCTTGGGTTATTGCTGTATTTTAAATTTTCCTAGATAAAAACTTGCTATCACTGTTCTCTTCTCTCTCTCTTTCTTAGCTTGTCTTAGCATTCAAGTCCTAGGATATTTAAAAATCTTTAACTTCAAAGCTAAATTTTTCATTGGACTAAAACGATTGTGATGAGAACGTATCTCTATTTCTCTTCTTTGCAAATCCTATTAGGCATTGCAGTTCACGTCCCAATTCAAATCGATTACATTTCTTTTTAGTCATGACTCAAAATGTCTCTAACTTCTAATGCTTGAAGATATATTCATAGATGATTTCCAGATCTCTCAAATACGTTTCCTGCATTTTTTGCTTCATTATATTCTTAATATTTTACATGTAACACTCTGAATATATGAAAGATAAACTCTGCTATCTGTACAAGTTCCTATCTTGTTTTTTACAAGAAGTTTTGTTTTATCTTTAAAGTTACTGAAAGCTCAGATTTCATTTGAACAGAATGATCATTTGACAACTGTGTCTATAGTTTCTTTCAGACTGTCTCTTTCCTGACAAAGCTTGGATCCTGGAGCTCTTGGAAGTTAGAGGCTAGGAGATAGTGGGTAACTGTGGACTTGGGAAAAGGGACACCTGTGCTTCGGGCTCAGGCAAGGGCCAGACCCAATTGGAAGGCTCTACAGCTCTGTGCAGGCCACACTGGGGAGGAGGAGCAGCTTTCAGTGGGAGCTTGACACATCTCTGAGGCAGTGTTACATGGTGTATGTGGATTGAGGTGCCTTCTATGGATTATTGGAGATCAAGCTTGGGGTTTGGGAAAAAAGAGAGTTTTTATAGTGCAGGCAAATTCTGGAGCTATCATTTATGACTCAAGCGACTGAGTTGTGTAATAGCAGTGACCACTGTGCTCTCTGTGGGTAAATGCTGGGGCCTGCATTGCTCTTGGAACAGACACACATTCGTTTTATGAAGAACATTCTGGCCCAGTCAATAGATACTCTCATGGCTGAAGTCTGAACAGAGGTGAGACAGCCATTCACTGAGGTACAAGAGGACACAAAACAGTCATTGAAACCTGAGATACAGGTGTCAAGAATTGGTATTTGGTTTTCAGAGTGAAGAGGTCAAGTTCGGGAACTGGAAGGAAGGAAGAAACATGACCTGGGAGAGGATAAGTAGGAAAGGTGAACTGAAACTAGATGCCAAAGACATGGTCATAAATGTGAACCAGAGTCAAAGCCCTGGCAACTCAAGAAACCAGTACAACCCCAGAGAGACCTCTCAACATTCAGAACAGAATGTAGTCATCACCTTATCTCTGATGCCTTTCTCACTGTCCTGAGAGGGTCACTCCCTCTTCTGTGAAATCATGTTTTTCAAATGTGTCTCTCATTGCTAAGATCCCGTGGTATGATAGTTGTTTATACATTTCTCTTCCAATTCTAGTCTGTGAGCTTGGTGCCAGAAACTAGCTCACCACATGGCACATGAATGATGTTGAATTGGCAAAGAGACCTTGAGAATCTCTTTATCTGTCTATAGAGAGAACCAACACATATCTTGATATATTGACTCATTCTGGGATACAGATAAGGGTAATTACATTGCCCCAATCAAATTAATGCCTCTCCCTGCCTGCTCTAAATCTTTGCATTGGTTGAAAGGCATAAGGATATATGGACATACCTGGAGCCAGAAGTTGTATGTATATATTTTTAGGTAAGCATTCTGATTAGTGTTTTGGATATACAGTGAAGATGAAGAAATCACTACCTACAGGTCTATGCTAAGCAAATAACTACTGTTTCTTTTTAAAAAATTTTTTTTCTTTATTGATTTTAGAGAGAGAGGAAGGGAGAGGGAGAGAGAGATAGAAACATCAATGAGAGAGAACATCCACTGGCCGCCTCCTGCATGCCCCCAACTGGGAACTGGGCCCACAACCTGGGCATGTGCCCTGACTGGGAATCAAACCGGGGACCTCTTGGTGCATGGGTCGACGCTCAACCACGGAGCCACACGGGCCGGACATAATTACTGTTTCGTATACATGACCTGTGTGCCAGTCATTGCTAAGTATTTTTCATTTTTTTGTGTGATTCAACTCTAACAACAACCCTGTAGGATTTGTTTTACCCATTTTATAAATATGAAGTATAGAGAGGTCAAATAACTTTCCCAATATCTTGTAGCTAGTATGTAGGAGAGCTTGGATGAAAGTGTCTAAGCCCAAATAAAAGGGAGGATCTCAGTAGCAGTTGTCCCTATAAATGTACCTCATTCTCTGTTTCTGATACTTACCACCATGAATGCCCTCAGATGTTGAGTAACAGTGCCTCTTTCTTGAGAATGAAAGCAGTAAGAGAGCACTATTTAAGAAGTCCCTTCCATAATTCAGGCAAAGACATTATGCCTGCCAGAAATCTCATTTTCATATTCACAATTTACTCAAAGTGAGACAACAAGACTAAAAATAGAGATGAGGCAATGTAACATAAAGTTCCCGAGCAATGTAATAAAAGCTAATTTTAAGTAAATAGTACTGCAAAAAAAAATATGTATTTTGTTAAAATGGTTAGTAATTGGGGGAACAGAATAATATCTTAAAATATTTTCTCTATGTTTATAATCAAGTGCATATCTGTCTAGTTCAACCACTTCTGAAGTAGCTGAATTTGTGCATTATAAATAGCAGTTCTTATCAAATGTGCGGTTCAGTTGTATTGCAAAATAATATCAACTATAAACTATATATTTCTTAGTTTTATTCTTTTTTTAAAAAAAATGCTGGTGCATCCTTTCTGTTCCTTTCTGTTTGTGTCATATTTTAACTTCTACATCAGAATTAGTTTTCATCCAGCCTTTCTTGTGGGCTTCAGATGTTATTTCTCCTTGATCTTACAGCTCCTCTGCTCTAAAATGGATCATATACTTCTGTAATGATTCTCTCTGTATTTCCACTACCCTTTAATTACAAGTGACAACACTTTAGGTAAGCTCCTCTTAAAAATTAGAAACTTGAATAAATTGAGACTTTAAAATAGGTTGCTAAATAGTCATTTAGAACCTTAAAAATGTTCCCAATAAGCAGTTTTCAGGCTAGAATAACATCATGTATGACCCTGTCATGATAATGTTACTCATCTTTTTGAAATAAATGTCAGATAGACTGGGATAAGGATTAGCAAAGTGCAAATACAAAGCTAATTATTTTTGTAGTGGAAAAAATCTGTAGTGTTGAATTTTTCACGGAATCATCATTGGTACCTGAAGATTTCATAGCAATATTTTAAGGATTTGCCAAATATCAGCAGACATGGTTAGGTTTTAGTATTGTTGTGACATTTCTGATTGTTCTAGGTATTAAATATGTGTGCTGTACTTATTTTGAATTAAACTTTTCTATTTTCATAATAAAGTTTCATCTTGCCCTTTACATCTTGCCTCGGATACCCAGGTAAGCCAAGGGCAGAGATGAATTATAGGGGTGAGAATAGAGGAATTAGCTGAAAGTCTGAGCGTTAGATGTGATGCATTCCTACAGGCTGGTCCCAGAATGCCAAAAGGGTGTGGACAACAGATATGGACATTTGGAATTCCACAATACAAAAATCTATCTTATGTTGTGATCACCTTGCAGTGAAACTTCATTTGACAAACTTCACTCACCAAATACATCTACTCTGTATTTTAGAGTGTTTCTCATAAATAAGAAGGGTCAGTCTAGTATGGCCATATATTTAAGCAAAGCCTCCAGCATGAAAGTGATCAAAAGAAACAAATAAATAAGCAAAAGGAGAGTAACTCAGAAGAAACTGATACAAAGCAGAAAGTAAAGTGAAATTTTATAAAATCTATAATTATATATTTAGAAAGAATTTGCATTCATAAAATGAGAACAAGATATTTTTAAAAGGGCATAATAAGAGAACAAGAAAGTGCATATATAAATTTTAATGATGAAATAATTGTTGAAATAAATGATCAAATATTAGGTAGAAACTGTTCCTAAAAGTAGAACAAAAATTCAAACATGTGGACAATAAGAGAGGAGATTATTGAAAGTAGATTATCAATCAAGAAAATCAAATATCTAATTAATAGGAATTTCACCAAAATAAGTAACAAGAACAAAGAAATTTATAGGAAGGGAATATCAAGAAAATATACTATTACTAAAGAACAGGGCTCTCTAAATTGGAAGATCCAAAACAGACCTAATATAGTCAATGACAAAAAGATCCAAACCAAAGGATTCTTATGAAAAATTCAAAACACTGGAGATAAAGTTTCTGAAAGTTTAACATGGAAAAAACAAAAACAGTTTCAATAAACAAAGGATTAAGAATGAAAAAGGCATCAAATTCCTCAGCATCCACACTGGAAATTAGAGGATAAAGGAGCGATATATACTTTGAAAAATTAGGGGCAAGTTATTTTCAACCTAGAATTGTGATGATGGAACAAGACAACCTCACATAGACATTCTCAAAACTTCCATCTTGTGCACTTTTTCTTGGAAGCTGCTTCAGTGTGCTTCAGTGCTCCACCAAAGTCAAGGGAATAAACCCGAAGGGATTTATGGAATTCAGGTTGGAACCAATGAAACAGCTATCAGAATGAGGGAAAACCTGAGGTTACCAGCTCGCTCGGCAGCAGCCTGTGGTGACACCAATTGGAACAGAAGAATTCAGGAGAGGGAAAAAAAAGGGAAATGCTAGATTACCTAATTCAGCATTTCATTGTCAATATTGTGTCTCTATCCAATGTTCTTTCAGAGCTATCAAGTATGGGAAACATGAGATTTTTTATAAAGTTGATAGTATGTTTAGCAGTGCTGTGCATCATTATGTATTCATTCATTCTTCTGTTACATATGTATTAAGTATTTATTCTGTGCCTAGTATTATAGAGGATCCAAGGATTCACTGATTTCTGTTCTTGTAGTGAACCTCAGACAGCAGGAAGACAGGTATATATCTTTGAAGGAGGTTAACAGCTGCCATTAGAAGAATGTATGGGAACAAAGATGCTTAGTGCATTTGGTAAAGAGAGGTCAAGGGAAGGGTAATTTTTAGGGTACCAGGATTGAGTGTGTTACAAGGTCTGAAGGAAACAATCCAGTGAAGAGAGAGAAATTGATGCTCAAGAAATCCTGGAGGAGATAGGACGACAGGAAAGTGTGGGGACATTTTTCTCTATGATGTACAAGGTCTATGAGTGAAGATAAAAGATAATGAAAAGGTGCAATGACTTCTATTTTCTTGGTATAACAGAATGTTGGGTCAGCCACTAACAGTAAAGGGAGAGGTTAAGCACCATCACTGCTCTGGAAAATGTTGATGACCAGAGAGGGGTAAATGAATTATAGGTGACAGGGAACTTTCCTCTGAGATTATAAATCCTAAATTTGTAGTTTCTGTATTCAATTAATATTTATTTATACCTACTATGTGTCTAGGTTAGGTGCTGAGAATACAGCAGAACACACAGACACATTTCAAATTCTCATGGAATTCACAGCCTCGCACATTAAACAAATATCAAAAATTATTACAGAAGAAAACAATTATCTAAGAAATAGTACAAATGGGCTAGATGTAGGGGCAGAGAAAGAAAAAATGTTACATAAGTTATTAATCAAATATAATTGTGTGAAAGACTGTGTAAGAGTCATAATAGAAAGGACTTCTTGCCTTGGCCGGTTTGGCTCAGCGGTTAGAGCGTCGGCCTGCGGTCCAGAGAGACCCGGGTTCGGTTCCCGCTAAGGGCATGTACCTCGGTTGCAGTTTGTCCCCGGCCCTGGTTGGTCGTGCGGGTGGCAGCCACTCGATGTGTCCCTTTCACGTCGATGTTTCTCTCTCTCTCTCCCCCTCCCACTCTATCTGAACAAAAAATGAAAAAATGTCCTCAGGTGAGGATAAAAAAAAAAAAAAAAAAAGAAAGGACTTCTTTGAAAAAATGGTATTAAGATACTATATGAAGGTTGAGAAGGATTGGACATGGGTAATGAGGCAGAGAAGGAAGCGAGTAGTGATGTCCAGGCAGAGAAATGACTCAGCAAGGGCTCTCAGGTAAGAAGTTGCTTGAGGGCAGAACTTCCCACCCATGGTGCCAAGGTGCCTCTACTGGGTGACAGGTGTGTCTAATATTCATCTGTTCAGCTCTGATATGTCAGCACTGAAAAAATTATCATTTTTTAACTGAATCATGACATGAAAAAGCTTGAGAAGCCCTGCATTAGGGGAACTGACCCTAAAAAGTTTTCATCTGAATCAATAGCAAGATGCCTGGAGTAGATGATATCTGGATGATACCTTAATTTGGCACTTCCCATGTACCAAGTTTGGCACATCCTAAGATGTTTTTATATCTCCTATGTTTACAGTCATTGAATTCCTTTATTTAGTAAATGTGTATTTGATAAAAAAGATGCTACATTTAACCTGTCCTCATTTCATAAATATTATAAATCAACACACAGACAGTGTGTAAAATGAAAGTTTATCGTGATTGCTTGCAGAGAGAGTAGGACAGTGCTCTTACCTTAGACAGCAGGTATGGGGGAGAGTTTTCTGTCATTCCTTTTTATATTGACTACTGTCAGTATAATAGAATAAGATTGAGTGGAATTTTAAATTATGTAATATTCAGTGAAAATAATTTTTAAATTATTTACACTGACAAATTAAATCAATAATTCAGGAAATCATAAAGTTCAGGCAAAAATAATCCAAGTCAGTTTCTGGGAAAAAATAGAACTATTCCTGGAATTATGCAGCTATAAGGTCTATATTTTTTAAATTGCCTACTTATCCTCTTTATTTCTATATACAGTGTCTATTTAAGCGAAGCAAAATCCTGTCATTGCTTTTCTTAACTGTGTGTTGTTACACCTCTGAAATCATGTGTTTAACACTATCTTCAATCATTGGTTTCTGGTTGCTTGATAAAATCTGAATTTTTGAAGCATTGCTTTTTTTTTATGTAGAAAAAAATTAAGCATAATAGAAATTACTGGTAGTGATTTGTACAAAGGTACATATTAAGGTCCTAAGTATGCTTCATGCATAGAAAAGATTCCACGGCTCTCTCTTCCTGTGCTCAGATGTAAACTTGTGGAGTTCTAGAGTGTGAAAGGCATGGGATTGTGTGTCCATGGCAATCTGCTGGCTGTATGCAGGAAGTTACAGCAGCATTTAGCCATGAAAAGGATCAATTGTTTTTGTGAAAAATCCTCAAGACATGCCTTGAATTCAAAGAAACAAGTTCATTAAAATAGTAAATCATCTATTAATCTTTTTTTCCCTGAGATGTCCTTGGTGGTTAGTTTTATTTTAAAGACCAAAATGAAAAAATATGATTGTTGAAGACCATGGAATAAAATCCCCAATGCCCTTTTCTCTTAGACTTTTTACTGGATACTTGCTATGCTTCGCCTGACTATAGAATTGAACACCATGTGAGGTTTATAACTTTTCATTCATTTATTCATTCATGTGCCAGGCACCGTGCTGGTTTTACAGATGAAAACAGCCCAGGGTTTCTGGGGTGATCTTTCTCCCTCTGAGGAGAGATGAATAAGCAAGGCCCCTTAAGGCGTTACAATGTACTGCACAAACACTCCTGCTGACTGACAGGGGCTCTGTAGGAGACAGGAAAGCATATCATGGAGATGGTTCTCCTGGTGTGGAACACCAGCCCAAATGACCAGACATTCCCTGAACAGGAGGGAACAGTGAGTCTCCGGCCACTGTAATAACTAGAAAGTGAGTGCATAACCTCAAGGGGTCTGGCAGAGATCTTGGGAAATGCTAGACTACTTGACCTACTATTGCCCTTTGCTCTGATACCCAAGAGGCTTCTGGGAATCCTTCCTCACAAGAAACATTTCTTTTGCTTAAATATTAATTGAAACGAAACATTTCAGTTAGTCGGAGGTACATAGAAGTAATTTAAAATGGAAGGAGTTGATAGTTTCTGTAAGCTGTTTCTTCTGAGGTTTAAGAAAAAGGTTGTTTAATTTGCATTTCAGTAGTCACTATTTTCTTAGCTTGCCAATTAACTTGAATAACATGTTAAAGAACTTTAGACATGATGCTGTTAGTTTGTGAACTCCTTGAAGAGAACCTTTTTATTTAAGTACTGTGTCCCTAGTGCATACAGTTTAATATAAAGCCATTGCCCTGGCCAGTGTGGCTCAGTTGGTTGGGCTTCGTCCCAAGCATTAGGAGGTTGCCAGTTGGATTCCAGGTCAAGGACACATGCCCAGGTTTTGGGCTCGATCCCCAGTAGGGGGCATGCAGGAGGCAGCCGATCAATGTTTCACTCTCACATCCATGTTTCTCTCTCCCTTTCTCTTCCTCTCTCTCCAAAAGTCAACAAACTATTCTTTTAAAAAAAAATTATATATATACAATTATATATTATATTATATATTATATTATATATAATATTTCCCTGACCAGTTTTGCTTAGTGGTTAGAACGATGGCCCATGGACCAAAGGGTTCCGGGTTTGATTCCAGTCAAGGACACGTACCTGGGTTGCAGGCTTGATCTGCAGCCCCTGTCGGGGTTGTGTGGAAGGCAACCAATCTATGTGTCTCTCTCACATCAATGTTTCTTTCTCTCTCTCCCTCCCTTCCTTCCATTCTGTCTAAATATATATATATTTATGTGTATATATATATAATATATATACATACATATACGTACATACAAATATATCTGTCTAAATATATATATATTTATGTGTGTGTATGTGTATATATGTATATATGTACACACACACACACACACACACACACACACATATACACATACATACATGTATAAAGCCACCAACTGTTAAAAATTCTCCATGAACATTCCATTTGGCACCATTGTGATGGAACCTGACAGTCCACAGAATTGGAGGAATTTTTAAGTAACTAAAATATATCCATTAAAACTCAAGGTATTTATTTAAAATTCTCCCCAGTTTATGATAAAAAAATTATTTCTGAAATAAAAATTTTTCTACTTTGTTAAAATTATCTTTAATATAATTTATCTTTTTAAATGACATCTCATATCAGTCTTCTCATCTATAATAATTCCTTAAGATTCTATTGAAGAATGAGGGTTATTTTTCATGTCATTAAATAGCCCATTACTACTTTTGAGGTTCTTTCTTTTCTGATTTTTAATGGTTGTTTGGTCAACTTCTCCTTACTATCCATTGTCACTTTTTGATACTGTTGGAATTTGTTGCCTCAGATTTTCTCCTTTGCATTAGACACATGTGCCTATCTTAGCTCCATTACTGTGGGATAGTGTTTATTACTCTTAACTTTCTCTGGATTCATGATAGTTATAAGTATGTTGAGGATGTCAAAACCTAAACTCTGGGTGATAAAAGAAAAGAGTCTATGTACTCATTTGCTTTGAAGCTATTTCTGTAACTATTCAGCTTTTAAAATTAATTTATTCCAGTTTAATTAAATTAAAATTTATTATTGATTGCTTACTCCTTTGGATCTCTTTAATTAGATTAAGTATATTGAGTAAATCTGACTATAAAAACATCTTTAAAAATGTGTACTTCTCCTTGAATTGGAATTCAGTGAACATATTCCTGATAGTATCTTTATGTAAAATAACTTGCCAGACTCTATTTGTTTGCAAATTAATTTTTTGTTTTGAAAATAAGTTCATGAATCAGTGAAATTGCTGAAGTTCAAAAAAAGCAATAGCAGCATGAACTGTAAATGTAATATATATGGACTAATAACCATGTGTGTTTTATCCTGAGCATACATTGATATAATTATTATGCCCATTCTGTAAATATGGGAATTGAGACTTAAAGGTAAACATTGACTTGCCCACAGAGGCAGTAAGCAATATAAGAGCCATTTTAAACAATGAGATTGGGTAATATCTCACATGGAACATAAAAGAAAGGATATAGAAACTCCTGCCATAGCAATACATGAAATAACCTTTGTTCTATAAGATAATGTGTAAATAGGATTCAATTTACTTCCTAGATGAAAACAGTATTGCTATGTTAATATATTATTTTATTCTTTATAAACACATTCAAGTTAATTAATTAATTGGATCCCAAAACACCTCACCAAGATAAGAGGACCTTGTGTTTCAGACAGAGGAACTGAGGCTCCAAGGGGCAAATGACTCTTCCAAAAGTACGGAAATCCACAACTGGGAAATTTAAAAGCCAGGTTTAACATTCTTAGTTCTCCTGGCCCCTTACTAGGCTCCAGTCTCTTTCTATTATGGTTCATACCCTTTCAAAGTATCATAAATGAAAGATAGCTTTTTACTTTCATGAGTGGCACCCTTGACTGGAGAAGTTGAGCCACTGTAGGAGATGAGTAGCTGTAAACTAGGTAACAAGAATTTAAAATCTTTAATGAGATGTTAGTACTAATTATAAATACACAAGGTCATTTAATATTTAACCTTTGCCTTTTCTTCCTGTAATCTATATTTAATCAGTGTGACCATTTAAAGAATAAATATGGGCCCTGGCCGGTTTGGCTCAGTGGTTCGAGCATCAGCCTGCGAACCAGAGAGTCCCAGGTTCGGTTCCCGCTAAGGGCACGTATCTTGGTTGCAGTTCATCTCTGGACCCTGTTGGGGTCGTGTGGGTGGCAACCAGTTGATGTGTCTCTCTCACATCGATGTTTCTCTGTCTATCTTCTTCCCTCTCTCCTTCCCACTCTGTCTGAAGATAAATGCAAAAAATGTCCTCGGGTGAGGACTAAAAAAAATAGTAAATATAGGAGAAAAATATTATTTTTAATCAAAAGTTTACCATTAATATCTTTAAAGATGAACTTGGAACGGTGATTATAGCATTTCTTTTTAATCACACTTCTGTTCAGTCAACCCATTGCTTTTTATTTTAAAACTCAAGACATCAATAACATAGCATTCACTTCAGTATAAAATAGATATTATGCGATTTTATTTCCCATGTTAAATCAATGTCTTTGACTAGATGTATAATAGATTATCAATTAAACATTTGCCACCAATAAATGAAATTAATGATAAAGGCATAAACTTTAGAACAGTATAAAGTCACTTAGATGTTTAAAAATATATTAATGATAACATAAATTCTATTCCAATATCTTAAGTCTTTATGATATATATAAATTTCAAGAACTAAATCCCTTCTTAAAAACAACTTTTCTTTTCCCTTGAGCTGCAAAGATGTTACCCCCTTTTTTCTTTAATCCCCAAAGATATGTTTTTATTGATTTTTAGAAAGAGAGGAAGGGAGAGAGAGAGAAACATCAATCAGTTGCCTCCTGTATGCTCCCCGACTGGGGATGGAACCTGCAACCTAGGTATGTGCCCTGACCAGGAATTGAACCTGCAGCCTTTTGGTGTATGGGATAATGCTCCAACCAACTGGGCCACCCGGCCCGGGGAAAGTTGCTACCCTTGGTCTGTTGTAAGATGCTCTTTTTCATTTAACCATCACCATTATCACATTGGACACTGCAGGAGTATGCTA
The DNA here is from genome assembly GCA_030848825.1 of Tadarida brasiliensis. Taxonomy (NCBI): domain Eukaryota; kingdom Metazoa; phylum Chordata; class Mammalia; order Chiroptera; family Molossidae; genus Tadarida; species Tadarida brasiliensis. The sequence goes on along the minus strand of CM061267.1, from coordinate 26,430,747 downwards.
ATTATCTTGAGGTGTCCCAGTGGCCCAGTAACTCCAGGGCAAAATGCCAGCAGAGTCTTGGTTGCAATCCAGGTCGAAAACACTGCATTAACTTGTTCAGTCTCTTGACATCCTCACAAAGAATAAACCTGGAGAGAAAATGTATTTAATTAAGCTGAGTTAAGTATTCCAAAATAAATAATACCTAACCCCTGGCCAATCATTTTTATTGTGTAAAAGTAACTAATGAACTATACTCTCCAAGACTATTATTATCTATAGAACAGGAATGCTTTTTGGGTATTGTTCCTCTGAGTGCAATAAACCTGGGTTATATAGGCAACCTAATGAGCATCTTTGAACATCTGCCAATGCAGAGAGCTTTCAAGTTTCAGGCAAAAGTTGGGAAAAAAGTATTGCAACAGTGGGCCCGTAAGACCCAGTGCTGTCATTGGTCAAGACAGGTCACTAGTGCAAGACTTGAAGATAAATGGGTTGTGATTGATGATTAAACAGATTCCTCTTTTCTTAGAGTGGACTTCTTAGAATGAACATTGTGGAGACAGCAGGTTCCATGGAGAATGCATGTCTACATGAGAAAGATAAGAGAGCTCAATGGGAAGCTTTACAAAGAGTAGTGGCTCAGTGGGACGGTAGAATCAAGCAGAAGAAAGTGAAATGTTTAAAATGATTCTTCTACCCCAACAGAATATCCCTGCATCTTCCCAATCAATTGAGCCAACAGGATTTGAGCAGTTTCCACTCACTTCAAATAAATTTTGTAACAGAGCAAGCCAAGTTGATGAATTATATTTACCACTTGACAGTCTAATGGCAACAAAACATCTATACTAGTAAAGCAATAAATATAATCATTTTATATAGCTATGAGCAAAATTGGTGACTAATATGAGTACATGCTTCTTAACAATTGAAAGCCAACTGATTAAAGATGTCATCAAAGCCTTCAATTTCTTGAAATTTCTAGTGGGGAAAGTGGTTCTAAAATGAAGAACTTCTCTAAAATGTAAATATGAACTTTTAAATAAATAATGGTCTTAAACTGCCTTGAGTCTTCTGAAACAAAGTATAAATGTTCTTAATAATCTTACTTCTAAAAATGTATTCATTTTGGAATATAGCTAGGAAATTAGGTAAGCATAGTTCCTTTAATTAAAATTAAATATTATGTTTTTTATTGTTCACATTGTTCTTATGAGACTCAGTTGAACATATAAATGTAGATATTTGTATTTCCCATGTACATTGAATGTCCATTCTTTAAGGCTAAAGAATACTTTGGTCTAAAAATCAGACAACAGTAAACAGATGAATAATGTTGTGACTGAACAAGGATATGCTCTGCACGTGATGTAAAGGTCACATTATTTTGGGGGCTTTCCCTTCACTCTTAAAAGAAAAAACTAAACACTTGGAAAATAAATTCAGGAAATAATATGAGTTGATATAAACCTTTTTTTTTTCTTTTATAAAAGGGAATGGTCAGAGAAGGCTACAAGAGAATATAATGTTGAAAATTATTATTTATTGAAAGTGGTGTTGATGAGTGTATTATTTTCTGACTGCCATTTTAACAAATTATCATGATGTTAGAGAGAGGAAGGGAGAGAGAAACATTGCTGTGAGAGAGAAACATGGGTCAGTGGCCTCCTGTCCACTCCCTGGCTGGGGATTGAACCACAACCCAGGTATGTTCCCTGACCTGGAATCAAATCTGAGACCTTTTGGTGCAAAATATGACACTCCAACCAACTGAGCCACCTGGCTATGGCAATATATAAGCCATTTTTACAGAGCTCAAAATGGTTTAACATATGCCCTATTGTTGGTTATAGTATCCTTGTAAGTAAACAGGACATAACTATCCTCATTTTATAATTGTCAAAGTGCCAGCAAAGACATGTGACTTCTCCAAGGTCACCACTCAGAGGGAGGGTCTAGATCTCTGACCTCAAAATTCATGAAAGAGGCCCTGTCTGGTTTGGCTCAGTGGTTAGAGCATTGGCCCATGGACCAAAGAGTCACAGGTTAGATTCCGGTCAAGGGCACATACCTCGGTTGTGGTTTCGTCCCTAGCCCTGGTCAGGGTTGTGAGGGAGGCAACCAATCAGTGTGTCTCTCTCACATCAATGTTTCTCTCTCTCTCCCTCCCACTCTATCTGAAAATAAATGAAAAAATATCCTTGGGTGAAGATTAAAGAAAAAAAATCATGAAAGAGGAACACAAATATTGATATATGTTTATAATTTAAATAAGGCAGGTCTACCATGTTCACTCTGATTTCTTTTTGAAATATTGCCCAAGCCTATGTAGGTTTAATGGACAGTAACATCTGGCTTATTAAGCTTATGAAATATATTAGGAAATAAAAAATACTTTAAATTTATTTTAAAATGCCCTGGCCACTGTGACTTAGTTGGTTGGAGTGTCATCCTATACACCAAAAAGTTGCCAGTTTGATTCCAGTCAGGGCACATACCTAGATTTTGGGTTCAATCCCCAGTCGGAGCCCATACAGGAGGCAACCGATAGATATTTCTCTCTCACATCGATATTCCTCTCTCTCTCTCTCTCTCTCCCCCCCCTCTTTTTCTCTAAAATAAAAAAAAAATCTATTGAAAAATTATCAGCTTCTTTATTGTAATGAATATGCTTCCTATTAATAAAAACTTTGTTTTCTAGACCAGTAAAAAAAATTAAATCTAAATAAAACATATGACAAAAATAAATTTTCAGTCACTGCCGTGAAAAGAAGTCAAGAAAACCTTTCTGCCTTGCCCAGACATAACTACATAATAAATCAGTCAAAACACTGGCAGCTATTTTAACTTATAATCCACATCTGTTTCATAACAGGTTGCCAACTCAAAGTTGCCTGATTTCCCTATTTAATGGATAGATGTGTACATATGGACATAATTTTGTCTAAGCAAAAAGTATTGTTTTAGAAGGCATAAATTGAAATTAACGCTGTTCCAAAGTTTACTCAAAAATAGACAACTCAATCAATCTGATCATCACAGCCAATGAGATGGTCTAAGAGTTCGCTTCATTGCCTATTTTCCTATGGCTTTTGTTTTTAATTTTCTTGGTAGCTGAAATGTTCAGATTGCCTACCATGTGTAGGCATGGCTATACTTTCCTAAAGTTAACTTTAAAATATTGTTAATGCTAGCTACCGCATGCAGACTCTTGTGAATAAAGATAAGCTTTTATTGTACAATCTAAAATAAGAAATGAAAAATGGGTTTCAAGTTCTTTTTTATCCAGTCTTCAAAACATAAATTTGTCTCTAACATATTTGGCTTTAGAATTAGAGATAGTCTTTCAGAAATTCATATACACTTTACATTTTTAAATAATTAACTAATACAAACATAAAGTACATAGAAAGCTTAGACACATATTGGCCACACACAGAAACTTACATTTCTGAATATAAGTAATATTATAAAATTTTTACCATAACTATTGATAAGGTTTTATATCTTGTGCATTTCTCCACATCAATAAATACATTATTTCATATTATGAATATTGTGTAATTTATTTAAACTTCCCTCACTTATTGTACATTAACCTTTTCCAACTGATCACTGTTACTTTGTGTTGTAAACATCATGGCACATGGCACTTTGTTCTTATCTCTGTTAATCTTTTAAAATTCATCCCTTGAAATGGAATTACTGTCTCAAAGGATATGAAGATTCTTAAGAATCTTGATGACACTTGCCAACTTACTTTCCAGAAAATTTATACTAGTTCATACTTCCACCTGAATGTAAAGGAACATATCAAGATATTTTTGGTGTCACTGAATATTAAAAAACAAAAATAATAAACCTTTGACAATTTGATAACTGGAAAAATGCTACATATCTCAGTATTATTTTATATTTTGTTTCTTTGATACCCAGTAAAGTCTAACAGATCTTTATAGGTTTATTAATTATATTTGCATTTTAAAAACTTATCTATTCATATATTTGCCTTTATTGATTTGTCAGAATTTTCTATGTTTGGAATATATTGTTACATTTGTTGAATGCATTTTAGCAGTTACCAGTAGCTTAACATTTGTCATTTGCATTTCACTAAACATTTTTTTACAAGTTTTAAATGTTATGTAGTCAAAGTTAAGAATATTTTTTATGATTTCTTTTGTTTGTGTGTACAAAGGCCCTCCCCATTTTATAATAGATTAAATACTTACTGGTATTTTTTTTTAACTTATCTTTATTGTTGAATGTATTACAGATGTTCCTCATTTTTCCCCCATTGCCCCCCTCCTCCCCATTCCCGCCCCCCTCCTGCCTTTCCCCACACTATTGTCTGTATCCATTGGTTATGCATATATACATATAAGTTCTTTGGTCTATTTCTTCCCACTCCCCAACTCCCCTTCCATTTGAGGTTTGTCAGTCTAACAAGCAATTTGTACTTCTTTTTTTTTTTTATTTTATTTTTTTAATCCTCACCCGAGGACATTTTTTCATTTTTTGTTCAGATAGAGTGGGAGGGAGAGAGAGGAAGAGAGAGAGAGAGAGAAACATCGATGTGAAAGGGACACATCGAGTGGCTGCCACCCGCACAACCAACCAGGGCCGGGGACAAACTGCAACCGAAGTACATGGCCTTAGCGGGAACTGAACCCGGGTCTCTCTGGACTGCAGGCTGACGCTCCAACTGCTGAGCCAAACCGGCCAGGGCAATTTGTACTTCTTAATCCCTTCACCTTTTTCACCCAGCCCCCCAGCCCCCACACATCTGGTAACCAAAAGAAGTTCTCTGTATCTATGAGAATGTTTCTGTTCTGCTTGTTCATTTTGTTTGTAGATACAATTGTTGATAGATATGTATTTATGCCATTTTGTTTGTTCATATTTTTTTATCTTTTTCTTCAAGAAGACCCTTCAACATTTCGTATAATAATGGTTTGGTGGTGATGAACTCCTTTGGCTTTTCCTTGTCTGGGAAACTCTTTACATGGCCATCGATTCTAAATGACAGCTTTGCAGGATAGAGTAATCTTGGTTATAGGTTCTTGCTTTTCATCACTCTGAATATTTCTTGCCACTCCCTTCTGGCCTGCAAAGTTTCTTTTGAGAAATCAGCTGGCCGTCTTATGGGAACTCCCTTGTAGGTAACTAACTGCTTTTCTCTTGCTGCTTTTAAGATTCTCTCTTTGTCTTGAACCTTTTGCATTTTGATGATGATGTGTCTTGGTGTGGGACTCTTGGGGTTCATTTTGTTTGGGGGACTCTGTGCTTCCTGGACTTGTATGTCTGTTTCCTTCACCAAGTTAGGGAAGTTTTCTGCCATTGTTGTTTCAAATAGTTTTTCGATTTCTTGTTCTGTCTCTTTTTCTGGCACCCCTAAGATGCAAATGTTGGCACGCTTGAAGTTGTCCCAGAGGCTCCTTACACTATCCTCATTTCTTTGGATTCTTTTTTCTTTTTCCTGTTCTAATTGGGTGTTTTTTGCTTCCTTATATTCCAAATCGATGGTTTGCTTCTTGGCTTTACCTACTCTACTATTGAATCTGTGTAAACTATTCTTTATTTCAGTTAGTGCCTCCTTCATTTCTAACTGTGCATCCTTCATTTCTGACTGGTCCTTTTTTATGCTCTTGAGGCCCTCACTAAGTTCACTGAGGTTCTCACTAAGTCCATTGAGCATCCTTATAAGCAGTGTTTTGAACTCAGCATCCATTAGGTTGCTTAACTCCATTTCACTTAGTTCTTTTCCTGGAGTTTTGTTCTGTTCTTTCATTTGGGACCTGTTTCTTTGTCTCCTCATTTTTGCTGCCTCCCTGTGTTTGTTTCTATGTATTACTTAGCAAGAGGTATGGGCCTAGCTGAGACCAGATGCTGCTTGTTTGAAAGAATTTAGGAAAAGCTGAAGCAGGATCCAAGACAGGCCTATCCTATGGTAAAGCAACTGGCAACAGCTTGGGTGGGCCTGAAAGTTGGGTGGGATGGGGCCTCAGGGAATCACCAGGGCGGGGCCAACAGTGTGAGCCAGGTTGCTGGAGTCCCAGATATGGCGGCTGTCTGCCTGCCCAGGGAAGGGCTCACCAAAGGAACAAAGGCCTCTGATAGCACATCTGTCCAGGAGAAAGCTGCCTCTCCAGCCCTCACTCTAATGCCAAACAGCTCAGTTCTTCCCCATATGACTCTGGTGCCTTTCAAGCTGCCTCCCCCAGGCGGGAGCCTGGAGGGTGCGAGTCCGAGTAAGTCCGTGTGCGGGCCCTTTAAGAGGAGCTGCCGGGGGCACCAGCCACCTCAGCCTCAGTTCCCGCTGGTTTTTCCAGCCAGAAGTTATGGGAACTTCTCTTCCTGTCACTGGAACCCTGAGCTGGGCGCCTGGTGTGGGATGGGGATCCCTCACTCCTCAGGGAGGACCTTCCCAGCCGAGGTGTCCTCCTAATTTTTATCCGCCACACGTGGGTGTGGGACCAGCCCATCGCGCCTCCGCCCCTCCTACCAGTCTCGATGCGGCTTCTTCTTTAATTTCGTAGTTGTAGGACTTCCATTCAGCTCGATTTCAGGCGGTTTTGAGTGATGGTTGTTCTGTAGTTTAGTTGTAACTTTGATGTGGTTGTGGGAGGACGTGATACCGCATTTACCTACGCCGCCATCTTGACCGGAAGTCCTGGTATTTTTTATTATAATTCTTGTGAATCCATTTTTAACCAGTCCTTAATCCACTTGTATTTTATTTATTTGTCTGTTTGTTTGTTTATTTATTTTTAATCCTCACCCAAGGATGTGTTTCCATTGATTGTAGAGAGAGAGGAAGGGAGAGAGAGAGAAACATTGATAAGTTGCCTCCCGTATGTGCCCTGACCAGGAATCAAACCTGAAACCTTTTGGTATACGGGAGGATGCTCCAACCAACTGAACTACCTGGCCAGGACCTCTTGGACTTTATTTTGATATGCGTAAAGTGTGATTGAACTTCTTTTTCCAAATAGCCAGTGTTCCCAAAATTGGTTGAACTTTCATACTTTCCTTCTGTGACTGTGATGTTTCCTTTATCATGGATTAAACTGGTATCTATCCTAGGTCCAATTTTAGTGCTATATGCTTTGTTCTATTGATCTGTTGTCAATTTATCTTTTAGTGATTGCTTAACCGAGCCCCCATTATTTCACTCTTTTTCTTAACTTTCTTAACAATTATTATTTTCCATTTAATTTCTACTGAACTTTAGAATAATTTTGCCAATTAAAAACACCCATTGAGATCTGACCAATTTAATGATATGGAAAGAACTGATATCTTCCCCAAATCCAATGTTTTCATTTAAGGATGTTGTGGTTCTCCTTATTTTATTTATATTTTCTTTTATGTTAATAATAGGTCATATCTTTATTTATGAAACTTCTTCGTATTTTATGCTTTTTGTGGTAGATGTAAATGGAGTCCCATTGTATCCTTTAATTGCATATTTTGATGTGCCAGTTATCCAGTACTTCTGAGAGGTCCTAATCATAGAGAGACACAGACATTGTCTCTATACCTGATTTCATTGAAAGCACAAAAGCATAAGACTTCACAACAGAAACATTATTTAGATTGCTGAACAGTAATACACTATTATTTAGATAATTTAACAGTATAATAGTATATTAATACATAAAATGTAATAGTATATTATTTTTGTATTTTGATGAATTCCATGTTTTCTACCCACCTTCATATGCTTTTTCTTCTACAGATTTGGTTCTCTTCCCACTTTTATTATTATTTTTAGCTCGTTCTAATAAGTATTTTCACACATGTTATTTCTGTCTTTGATCCCATCATCATTATTTTATCAACAATTGGGTTTTTCTCTTATAGTGGAATAAACTCACTGTTAGTTGTGGTCATAAAACTATGTAGCTACGATAATTATAGCCCTGTACAATAACAGTGAATTTGTGCCATTGTAGTGTTTCCTTTGTGTGGTAGAAGACCGTTGACAGGGAAAATGAAAAGTGGTGCTTCCTCTCTTTCAGATTTTATTTTCATTCATAAAGCTCAAACTAGCTTAACAGAAACTTTCATCACTCATATCATGTAAGCCCAAGGAATAAATTTCCCAAAGTTAAATCAACTTTTTATATTAATATTCAAAATGTAGAGAATGCTTTAAATGAACTGTTATGAGGCTGTAAAACCCTATTTATTAACTTGAGAATATGTCAGTGATTTATTATTATGTAGAAAAAGCAAGTCACCATATAATGAAGTAGTGTAATTCGACTTATGTAAATTATAAATGTATTACATGTGCATAGTATAACATGCACAAAATTATAAAGAGTGGTGATCTGTAAGAAATGAGATTATAGGTGATTTTTTAAAATTATTTTTGCTTATTTTTATTTTCTAACTTCTCCGGAACAGGCATATATTATTGCTCATGTAATACAGATCAAAATTATTAATGTGTGTGTTTTTTTCTTCAGTGTCATATAATTTCTTAAGTACAGGTTTTTATATCCTTGGTTAAATTTATTCCTAGGGTTTTTGTTTGTTTGTTTGTTTTTAATTTATCTTTATTGTTGAAAGTATTACAGATGCCCCTTCTTTTCCCCATTGATCCCCTCCTCCCCGTTCTCACCCCCTCCACCCCCACCTTCACCACACTATTGTCTGTTTTTGATGGAAAAGACCTCAACTTTAGGGATATAGATAAATCACATTATGTTAAACCCATATATCTAAGTAGTTAGTATAAGAAAATACACTGGCTACTTTTTCAGGACAAGCCTGTGAATATTGTGTGCTTTCATTGAAAAGTTTCAGTAGTTTGGTAGACAAATTGTCACATACAAATCCTTTCTAGGGAAGCACACACAGTACTCAGTGTCTAGGGAACAATAAAATCTAATTGTTCACCTCCAAACTCGTCCTTAGTTCTATGAGAAATATGTATTTAATTAGATATCTGACTACCAAAACAAGCATAGGGAAGAAATAGCTCCCTTTCTGCTTTTATATTATTATGTGTAATCTTTCCGTCTCCCTGGATAATTTTACCATTTTTTATAGTGTCTCAGGATTTACTTTTTTTATCTTTTTAACCTTATCTTTAAATGAAGGGGTCATCTGGACTCTAGTGAGTCATCTGTTTCCAGAATTCCCTGTTGTTAACAATATGAATGAATATACCTTCTATTTTGACATTAAGTTGAAATTTAAGTTTTAACGCTGCAAGCAGTACTTTTATTTATTTATTTATTTTTCCTTTATTGATTTAATTTTTTCTTTATTTTTTAAATTAATTTATTTTTGTTACAGATGTTTCTCCTTTTTCCCCGCAGACACCCTCCTCCCTATCCCACCCACCCCCCACCCCAAGCATTGTTGTCTATGTCCATTGATTGCACATACATACATATAAGTTCTTTGGTTTATATCATTCCCCCCCACCCCCTGCACCCCTCCTCAAGGGTGCGTCAGTCTGAACCACACTACTTTCTATCAGTACTTTTATTTTTAAATCTTTACAAAAAAGAGTAAACCAAGGAAATTCTTACTAACACTGAAAAGTAATTGAAACTGGGAAACTAATAATTTAGAGTGAAAACTATATATAAATATATAATCTTTAAAAGCAGTATTTTTAGGGAGTTCTGTTACATCTAAAGATTAAACAGTGAGTATTATGTTTGAACTGTGACAGTATCCCAAACAAGCCTATTATATGAATCATCATAATTAGCTAAATTATGTTTCACAAATGTCTTTACATATATACTGGATAAAAGTTTATAATCCAGATTGGTAAAGACAGAATATATGATAACACAACTTGACAGCAACTTTGAATGACAGGGAAATGCAGAGAAAATCTGCCATGTATGCTGTTCTAGACTCTGCTATACTCATGGGCAGATTTTAGTTTACTTGTAAAGTTTGCCTTAGTTATCTAATCAAGGTTTTGGTTTAGATCACTTGGATCATAAACTCAGCTTTCATATCAAACAAAGATATCACAATAGAATGCTGATGAAACGAAGAGCTTTTATAGCCAGGTGCTGTGTTCACAGGTGTTCTTTAATTAAAAGCTAATTCTCTTTTTAAAGGAACTCGTATTTCTGATTTTTTTTCTTTTCTGAGAGGGGACTTCTATTATATTATTTTGTGTCTAGTAATAGATGGTTGTAACTGCTGTAGCAATCAACCTTTTTATCACTGCCACTTCAGTCTTATGCATGGCTGACTGCCAGTTTATTTAGTGGATGATAATTGCTCTGATGACATTAGACTGTCTCCAGAGGTTTCCAGGTCCTTCTTTAAGCGGATACCTGCCACCTAACTTTCTTTACCCACCCACCCACAACCTCTTTCTTTCAATTAGAAGTATTTATTTGATTATTGCATACTCTTCTTTAATATTTCCCTTTAAAATATACTCAATATCTGAAATATATCTACACTTCTCAGTTAACTCAGCAGACTATCTCCTTCCTGTTTTTTAAAGAAATGTAGATAAGAGGAGAAAGTTGAATGAAAACAAAGAGTATGAAAATTGATGTGACTCTTGTATCATGGTGAACCATTACCAAGAATAAGTCCCTAGTGACATATGCAGACCCTACATGAGGGCCCAGCTGATTTCTGAAACCTTTGGTTTCAGTATTTGCTACTGCTTGGTGCTCATGCCCTTCCTCTACCTGAACATGTCAATCCCTGTCTCCCAGTCTCCTCGTCTGTTTTACTCAAGGGCTTTAAAGATTCATCTCTAATTTTATTCCTTCTTCTCTGCCTTTTCAGATTTCTACCATCAACTGACTTCCTTTGCCCCTCTTCTGAAGTTCCTTAGTAATTTTCTTTTAAAGGATGTGAAATTTGCTAGTATCGTCTATTTGGGCAAAGTCCATTAGAGAAATTTAGTTTTAGAATCCTAGACTTTAAACTTATATCTGTAATTATTTCCTATCAAAAGTTTCTTTTTCTAAGGACCACTCTATTTCTTCTCCTTGTCATATATTTGACCACTTATAGGATTAGTGTGTGTGTGTGTGTGTGTGTGTGTGTGTGAGTGTGTGTATTTTATCTGCTGCTAGGTTATGTACTAGGATACAGAGGATAAGTAGAATACAAGCTAATCAACAAGAAGCAGAGACTCTCTTTAGGGTAAAGGCAAAATCAGAGGCATTTTTATAATTTGAAATATTTATAATGATATTTTTAGTAGGAAATAAGCACCCTGATTTTGTTATTCTTGTTTTAAAAACTTGAGCAAAAGTTGCTAATTTTACCTATATCTTTCATATGCATATAGTAGTTATCAAAACTTTGATTATAAACAAAAATAAAGGAATATGTGCACACACACACATAGACATAGACATATTTGCATATATCTAGATGTTCAAGTTAAATATAAGATTGAATTTGTTAAAACATAAACTTTCAAGGTTACCTCAAATAAAATAAAGCAAATTCTATCATTTTTTTGTAGCAGGTTATAAAACCACTTCATGAAGAATATTTTAGGACCAATTTTAGAGTAGCCTTAAAAATATTTTCTAATGTACATTTTCTTGTGTATCATGTGTACAATTCATTCCTGAAATTCATTTCTTAGTTTTAACACCACAAAACACACCAATACAAACCTGTGAAATACTTTTAAATGGAAAGAAAAATATATAAAAACTAAAGAAACTAAAATTCAGAGAAACAGAAAAAAAGTCTGTTATTATTTTAATTGATTTAAAATGCTTAAGTACTTTGATAAATTCTATTTTATATAGGATTTACTGGTTTTCAAAGTATATAATGCAATGAAAACAGTGAACCTAGCTTCTTTTTCCTTGTTCATTGGAGCTATCACATCTCATCTATCAGACCTCTAAGTAGAATTTTAAAAGTGGGATACTCTCTCACGCCCAAAGACTATGTGATTAGCATATGAATGTGTAACAGATTGTTTGAAGTAACAATTAAGGGAACAATACAGAAAAGAACTGAAGACAGCTACCAACACCTGGGAATCTTGTATTGAAAAAAGGTTTCTTAATGTAAGTAATTAAAAACCAAGGACAAATGCTCATTGTGTAGTGTTAGAACCCTATAAGGAAAGCTAAAATTTGCTGATATTTGCTGTCATCTGTTAGACTGAATCATTAAAACAAAAACTTACTGTTTTATTTATTTTAATGTAATACTTGCTAAATTAGGTTTTGTATGGTATTTGATCTGAAATCATCAAAATGCATTTAGAGGACAAAAAGTCTTACATTTTAAAATTATTTATATTTAAAACATATAAGAGGATGAAAATCCTTTTCCCTGTGGTCAGTGCAAAGTTTCAGAGGAAAATTCCAAACGATGGCCAGGTCAAATCAGGTATCCAGTCAATTCTCAATACTTTATATATCTAAACAATTCCTGCTGGTGAATGTCTAGGTGTATCATTTTGTTTTATTTTGCTTCTCTTGAAGGTATACATGCTATAGTGGTTCCTGCTCAAGCAGTGCACCTTAATACAGTAACAAATAGCTCAGGATTGTTAGGAATCCTTGATACTGGGGAAGGCTCAGTGGAGTAGGAGGCAGGAGGCAGGAGGCATGCATTATTGTTTTCATTTCTGTCACTATCTATACAAACCATTTATAGGACTTTTCTAACGTTTATTTGGATCTATTCCTTGATCATGAAGACACATTTGTCCCAAGAATTTAACCATAAATGACTACCATACTGTGGGACAACTCAATTTGGAAAATAAAGTAGGAACCTAGTATTTAATTTTTAAGTAGAAAAACAAATATATGCATGAACATTAATATCAATTTTATTCCTAATAGCCAAAAAGAAGAAACAACCTAAGTATCCATTAGTTGATGAATGGATAAATAAAATGTGGTACATCCATTATCAAAACAAAAAAATTGTACCAGACAAGGTTATACAGCAAGGAAGACTTTATTCAAGGCTATTGCAATTGGAAAAGAAGCCAGAATTAAGTCTGAACTCAACTCCACTGAGGTAGAGGGGGTAAAGTTTTTTAAAGGTTGGAGTGAGCCTCAGTGGAAAAGTACTGCAGGACATTAAGGGGAAACCATAGATGATTTATGTTTGTTAATTGACTTTCTCCAGGGGAAAAATAAGTGCAAACTTTACAAGGGGGTATTTTTTGCAACTTGGATCAGGCATCCTATTGAACTTAGGCTCCTACCCTCTCACAAAAACAGGGAGATAAGGGTGCTATTTCTCTTGATGATTAAATTTCAAAGAGATGATTCCTGTGTCCTTGAGAGTACATTTCTGTTTGTAAAACTGCCATGTGGCTATGAAAAGATTTACATCTCAAACGGACACAGAATTTACAATTACAAGTTTTCTAAACTCTAAGAAAAGGTAGGTCAGGGGCCTAGCATCAAGAAGCCAGTCCAAAGTTTACTCAAGCTGAGGGGAACTTTAAGGCCATTTTTGTCACCATACAATGATTATTTTTAGGCAATGAAAAGGAATGAAGAATTGATACATGCTATAAAACATGGATGAACTTTGAAAACATTAATTATACTTAATTAAAGAAGTCAGTCACAAAAAAACATATATTGTGTGATTCTGTTTATATGAAATGTCTAGAATATCAAATCTATAGAGACAAAGTAGATTAACAGTTGCTTAGACCTGGAGGTTTTGGGGGTCCGTTGGAGTGGCAACTGAACTATTTTTTTGGGGGGGATAAAGAAGATGTTTTAAAATTGTACTGATAAATGCACAACTCTGTGAATATACTAAAAGCCATTAAATTGTACACTTTAATGGGTGAATTATATGATATATAAATTATATTTTAATAAAGCTGTTATAAAAACAAATATGTGTTGAAATGTGCCAATGAAATGTTTTCTAGTATTTATGGTTATAAAATGTTTAAACAAAAACAAAACCCTTATTTCTCCAAAGTATGTTTTGATTAATCTATGGTTTCAAAATGTGTATTTCTCATATCTGGCCTGATTTTCAGTTTTTATAAAATAGTTTAGCAGTTATTTATTACCATGTTGTACTAATCAGAGAGTATATGACATGAAAGAAAGGAAAATAATTTCTGAAATGTCCTTAAGATATTTGCTTCCCTGAAGTCAGGAACTGTCGATAAAGAGAAAACAACATTTTATTGCGAATAAAAAAACAATTTTTTTTCTTAACTGATGAGAAGATCAATATTGGTATGGTATGGTATGGTACAGTATAAATAAATCCTTGAATTCCAATGAAGGCTTTATTGATAGATCCTCAGTTTATGAATAACATTCCATAAGTTCATTTGTAAACTATTTATAGCCATTTCTACAGAAATAGTTTTGTCAACACTGATCAGGTTCCTAACCTAGTTCCAAAAGATTTACTTTACCCACAATGCAGTTGAAATGGAGTACTAATGTTAGTACAGTCTGGGTGTAAGGGACAATGGCACAAGAAGGAGGAGGGTGAATCCTGATGTGTCTACATCCTAGGTGCAGGCATGACTCCAGGCAAAATTTTGAATTATGCAGGGTGGGACTTTGACTTTAAAAGGTTCTGGAACCAATTTCTACTTGTGGTGCAAGGGGGTTCCCACACCAACACTTCTTGGGCGCCAAATGGGTGTCCTAACAATTCAACTCAATCCTGATACTATCTATATGGGATAGCCTGAGATCCTACAAGCATAGTCCTACAAGATTGTCCCAACCGCTTCAGATACCATTAACCAAATTCATGTTTTCACTTGCACTTCTGATCAACTGGCTGTAGATTAGATGTTCCAATGACCCCCTCCTTGGGTTAGATTTATTTGCTAGAGTGGCTCACAGAACTCAGAGAAACATTTTACTTACCAGATCATCAGTTTATTATTATGAAAGCATACATAACCCAGGAACAGCCAGATGGAAGAGGTGCATAGGACAGGTATGGGGAAAGGGCTCAAAGCTTCTGTGCTCTCTCCAGATGTGTCACTCTCCCAAAATCTCCACATGTTCACCAACCGGGAAAGTCTCCAACCTGGAAGTTCTCCAAACCCTCTACTTTTGAGTTTTTATAGGGGTTTCATTACATAGGTATGGTTAATTAAAACACTGACCATTGACAGTTGGTTCAACCTCAAGTTCCTCTCCACTCCCCAGAGAATAGGGAAGAAGGGGACTGAAAGTACCAGCCATCTAATCACCAGGTGGTTCCCATGACAATCCCCATAGGTTGGTGGGTGTCCAAAAGTCACCTTATTAACATAAAAAAAGACACATGTTTATGGCTCTGTACAATTAAGAAATTCCAAGGTTTTAGGAGCTCTGTGCCAGAAACAGGGATGATGACCAAATATATATTTCTTATTACAAATCACAATGTCACAGGCTTCCACCCACTTTCCCCGGGTTTGAAATCTAGAGCCTCTCTCTCTAGTCATGAGGCATCTTGAAGCTTTTATGATGCCCTAAGCTTCCCACTGTGTTACCCGATTCAGGCATCTGTGTTTCTCCAAGGAACAGATTTACCTACACTGTTTAAT
This sequence comes from Tadarida brasiliensis, assembly GCA_030848825.1. Taxonomy (NCBI): domain Eukaryota; kingdom Metazoa; phylum Chordata; class Mammalia; order Chiroptera; family Molossidae; genus Tadarida; species Tadarida brasiliensis. The sequence continues at coordinate 26,415,233 of CM061267.1, read as the reverse complement.
ATAACCTTTCTCCCAGCCAACAGACACATATTTAAATTGACACTTCAAGGCACCTAATTTAATTATTGTAAAAGGAGCAAAATTTGAAAACATGATAACTTCTGGGCCTTCTAGAAGCATTTACAGATAAAATGTGTGCTTTTATAAACCCAAAAGTATTACTATCAATAGGATCTTAAGCATTGGACTTAAGGAATGGGAAGAAGAATTTGAAGATAGGACAACTTGACCTTTCTGACCCCAAACTCTCTTTGGGATAAACTTTCTAACTTGCCCCTGCTTTACCCAGAATATGTGCTTTGTCCCTGCCTGAACTTTAGCCTTCTTCAAATGTGCCCCCTAAAATTACACTGTCTACAAAAAGAGGAACGGTGGAATCTATAATGGCAGTGGTTGGGGTTGGGAGGAGATATTGGGAAAGTGACATGGAAGGAGTAATCAGGAACCATTCATGGCATGGATGATTTGTGCATTTTACATTTTTTAAAATGTAGACACATGTTTTTCTACATATTGATCAATTGTTTTTTCTTGGTTATAGATTGGGCTTATGGATACTACAGACAACAGAGAAAACTTGTTGAAGAGATTGGCTGGTCTTATACAGGTAAACATATTGTATAATGAGTTTCAGAAGAAAATTTTATTTTTTTAAATCTGTTTTTATATGCAATAGGAACTTTGTAGCCAGCACATCTTTTTAACTTAGCTATATAGAAATTCATTTTGATTAATTAAATAAAAATGTTATACACAAAACGATTTCTAGTGGACTTTCCATAAGCAAATTTCTTAGTGTAAAGATATTGTTATCAGATAGAGCTTGATATGAATCCCAGAGCCACAGTGGCTATATCTCCTTGGGAAATATGCGTAAACTACCTGAGACACATTTTCTTCATCTTTGAAATGGAGGATTATTCTAATCATTAAGAAAAATGAAAATGGTACAGTGCCTTCTTATAAACAGAAAGCTCTCAATAAATGTTAGTTGCTATTGTTGTAATCACAGTAGTGATTTTTAAAATTCATTTAACAAATATTGATGGGATTTTTGCTCTCAGAGGGGCTTCCTTCTGAATTACTGTGTTACACTAATTGGAATCAGAGTCTAAAATGATTTTTTAGAATTGCCAAACTTATCTTAGGGCATCCTGAATATCTGAAGTTGGCTTAAAATGTTTACAACCAGAAATCGTGATCAGAAACACTAGAGGAGAGGAGAAGCTCCAGGCCTGATCAGAAGAACATGGGCAGCATCTAGATTGCCCATAACATGCCTGGTGACCATCTGAGACAGTGTTCAGTGTAGAGGAGGGGATGGGGGCTAGGGGGGCTGGGTGAAAAAGGTGAAGGGATTAAGCAAAACAAACAAACAAACAAATCAATCATAGACACAGACAACAGTATGGTGATTACCAAAGGGAAAGGGTGGTGGGGTAAGGTAGAATAGGATATAAGGGGAATGAATGGTGATGGAAAGAGACTTGACTTGAGGTGGTGAACATACAATATAAAGATGATGTATTACTGAATTGTACTCGTGAAACCTATATAATTTTATTAACAAATGTCACTCCAATAAATTCAATAAAAAGGAAAAAAATTAAAAAGAAATAAGATTGGGTTGATAAGATGGAATCAGATTAAAAGGACTTTAACATAAGTCTAGCCAATTGAAACTTTATTTTATAGATTAAGGATAACAGCACCATTGGTTTTGTAGACAGGCATGCATTTTTATTTATTTTTATTCCTTTAAACGTAGTAAATGTTTGTTGTAGAAAATTTAGAAAATATGTTCAAGTACTAAGAAAAATATAAAAATTACTCATAACTACCTGCAGGGGTATCCATTACAAAATTTGGTCTATTCCTTTTAGGCCAGTTTTTATTATATTATGTTTGTATATTTTATACATAGAGTTATTCAATTTACTCTAGAAATTATTTTTGAACATTTCCTCATTTCAGTGATGATGCTTGTTGATCATCATGTTTTATTTTAACCATTCATTTTTTTGGATATTTAAGCTACTATAAAAATAACAATAGATGAATAAGATTGATATAAGCCTTTATTTATAATTTTATTATTTCTTTCTTAGAGAATATTTGATATGCAATTACTGAATACAAAAAATTAAATGCTTTCAAAATTCTTGATACATAGAGCCTGTTTTCCAAAGAGGTTATACCAATATATAGTATAAGTAAGGGACTAACTGCTGAATGCTAGCCAGGATTGATGTTTGTCATTTTTAAAATATTTACTAATTTGATAGCTTTAAAAGTGACATTTTGTTTTAATTTATTTTGTTTAATTACCACTGAAGTCAAGATTTATTTTCTATTAGCCATTTGTATCACCTCTTCTGTGAAATAAGTTAAATTAGAGCATGGGAAATAATCAAAATATTCATCAGAGCAAGAAAAATGAACAAATTGAGGCATATCTATACTGGGATTTACTGGCAGATGGATATGAGATAGATCTGTGTGGTATTGTATGAAAGAACCTGCCCTTAATTTACTCATTTACGATTATGACTGTATATCTAAGAAATATCAGTTTTTTACTTTTAATATTTCAAATCCTGAGAAATATATAAAATCAAGAAGTATTCATAATTCTATACCACTTTTAACTATTTAATTACAATTTTTAATGTTTTGCTATTACATACCCAGTAAAATAAACATCCTCACACTGTAGTTACTTGAACAATTTTTTTCAGAAAAGTGGATTTAATAAATAGGATTATTACATCAAAGTGCCTAAATGTTTATAATATTAATAGACATGGTCAAAATATTTTCACAGAATTTTGTCAATGTATCAATTTTCCCACATTTTTATTAATATATTCTTTATTTTCCTTTGACCCCCCTCCTTCCTGCTTTAATTCCCCCTCCTGCCTTCCCTAGACTATTGTCCATGTCGATTGGTTGTGCATATATACATATAAGTTCTTTGGTTTATTTCTTCCCACCTCTCCCAGTCTGTTGCATACTTCCATGATTCTGGATCTATTTTGATCGACAGCTTATTTTGTTCATTATGTCCCACAAATAAGTGAGATCATGTGGTATTTGTCTTTCTCTGGTTGGCTTATTTTGCTTAGCATAATACTTTCCAGGTCCCTCCATGTCATCCCAAAGGATAAAAGATCTTTCTTACAGCTGCATGGTATTCCATTGTGTACATGTACCACAGCTTTTTTATCCTCTCATCTACTGATGGGCACTTGGGCTGTTTCCAGGTCTTAGGATACATTCCAAGAAATGGGATCACTTCAAATGGCAGTTCCATTTTTAATTTTTTGAGGAAACATCATATTGTTTTCCATAGTGGCTGCACGAGTCTGCATTCCCACCAGCAGTGTGCTAGTGTACCCTTTTCTCCACACCCTCGCCAGCACTTATTGTTTGATGATTTGTTGATGGCAGCCATTCTGGCAGGTGTGAGGTGATACCTCATCGTTGTTTTAATTTGCATCTCTCTGATGATTAGTGACGCTGAGCATTTTTTTCATATGACTCCTGGCCATTTGTATGTCCTGTTTGGAGAAGTGTCTATTCAGGTCTTCTGCCCATTTTTTTTTTTTTTAATTCTCACCCGAGGATATTTTTCTGTTTATCTTCAGATAGAGTGGGAGGGAAGGAGAGAGAGAGAAACATTGACATGAGAGGGACACATTAACTGGTTGACTCCTGCACGACCCTGACCAGGGCCAGGGACAAATCGCAATCGAGGTACATGCCATGCCCTTGCCCAGAATCAAACCCACAACTCATTGGTTCACAGGCTGATGTTCAAACCTCTGAGCCAAACTGGCCAGGGTCTCTACCCATTTTTAATTGGATTGTTTGTCTTCCTATTTCTATAATGGAGAAAAGACAGTCTGTTCAATAAATGGTGTTGGGAAAACTGGACAGCTATATGCAAAAAAAATGAAACAAGACCACCATCTTACAACATACACAAGAATAAACTCAAAATGGATAAAAGACTTAAATATAATCCATGAAACCATAAAAATCCTGGAAGAAAATGCAGGCAGAAAAATCTCAGACATCATACGTAGCATAATTTTCACTGATACATCGCCTAGGGCAAGAGAAGCAAAGGAAAAAATTAATAAATGGGACTACATCGAACTAATATTATATTTTTATTTGGTTCGTTTGATTGACAAAAATTATAGTCTCATTTTTAATTTGTAGTTTCCTGATTACTTAATTTCTTAAACTACCCCGAACAACAGGGTCTTGATTAAGGTTTTGGAAGGGTATATAATAAATAAATACTATTTAAGGTAATAGTTAAGTGAATAAAAATGATAGACATGAATAACCAGTATTTTTAAATGAATGATTCATTTGTTTATCCTAAACAATTTCACTTTTTTATTAAAATCATACATGTTATATTCTATTTGAATAAATTGTGTCTTTCTTTCTCTGGATTCAGTTCTAGGCCCTGGACCAGTTCTTCTCTGTTATATACATAACTCATAAAACAAAGATATTAATGTAGGTTATTTTCAGAAAAAGATAAAGGTAATTTTAAAGTACCTTTAAATTGTATTTAAATTAAGATTTTTTAAGTAAGTTATTTAAACATAAGAAGAAAAATATTTTCTCCTAGTCTGACCTTATTAAAATAATACTAAGGCTAAAGCTAAAAATTATTAACAATAAAACAATCATCAAACAGAACAAATACCAAGATAAATCCAAAGGAAGAGGTAAAAATATTTGGAACTCTGGAGCATTCAAATATTTTTCTGATTATATGACCTGAGAATAATGTTACTTTTAAAGAATTATTTAGGATATTTCTCTAAAATTAATTTGATTATAATAAAGAAAAGCCAAAATGCTTCTGTTATATTGGCATCATGGTATATTCTTTAAAGATACATGTGATTGCCCTGGCCGGTTTGGACCAATGAGACCTGGGTTCTATTCCGGCCAAGGGCACGTACCTCGGTTACTGTTTGTCCCCAGCTCTGGTTGGGGTCACGCGAGAGGCAACCAGTCGGTGTGTCTCTCTCTTGCATTGATGTTTCTCTCTCTCTCTCTTTCTCTCTTTCTCTCTCTCCCTCTCTCCCTCCCTCCTGATCTGTCTAAAGATAAATGGAAAAGTGTCCTTGGGTGAGAATAAAAAAAAAAAAAAATGATACATGTGATTTATACTTAGTTTTACAGAGAAAAAGTTGGTTTTAGATAGAAAGTAATATATATGTACTGATATAAAAGATAAAATTTTCATGTCTGTTTTTATATGTACTACCAAGTATCTCATTTTCTTTTTTTATTAAATGTATTGGGGTGACACTGGTTAATAAGATTACATACATATATAGGTTTTAAGTGTACAGTTCTATGATACATCATCTGTATATTGCATTGTGTGCCCCAAATAAAATCATCTTCTGTCACCATATGTTTGACCCCATTTACCCTTTATTATCCCTCTTCCCTCTCGTAACCACCATACTGTTGTCGGTGTCTATGAGTTTTTATTTTTTTGTTTTTGTTCATTTGTTGCTTTCAGTTTTATATCTCACATATGAGTGAAATCATATGGCTCTTAACTTTTTCTGTATGACTTATTTTGCTTAGCATGATATTCTCAAGATCCATCCATATTGTTGCAAATGGCAGTATTTCATCTTGTCTTATGGTTGAGTAGTAGTCCATAGTATATATGTACCACATCTTCCTCATCCAGTCGTCTATCAAAGGATACTTCGGTTGTTTCCATGTCTTGGCCACCAGGGATAATGCTGTAATGAATATAGGGGTGCATATATCTTTGCCAAAATGTTTTGGGGTAGATACCCAGAAGAGAGCTTGCTGGGTCATATAGTAACCCTATTCTTAATTTTTTGAGGAACTGCCATACTGTTTTCCATAGTGGCTGTACCAGTTTACATTTCCACCAGCAGTGAATGAGGGTTCCTTTATCTCCACAACCTCTCCAACACTTATTATTACTTGTCTTGTTAATAGCCATTCTAACAGGTGTGAGGTGGTATCTCATTGTAGTTTTTATTTGCAATTCCCTTATAGCTATTGAAGTTGAGCATTTTTCATATATCTGTTGGCCATTTGTATGTCTTCTTGGGAGAAGTGTCTGTTCAGGTCCTCTGCCCATTTTTTTTTTTTTTAGAGAGACAGATAGAAACATCGATGTGAGAAAAATACATCGATTGGCTGCCTCCTGCATGCCCTCTATGGAGGATCAAGTCCGCAACCCAGGCATGTGCCCTGACCAGGAATCAGACCAGGACTTCTGAGTCCATGGGATGATGCTCAATACACTAAGCCACACTGGCCGGGCCTCAGCGCGTTTTTAAATTGTATTGTTTGTTTGGTGTTGAGTTGTATGAGTTCTTCCTATATTTTGTATATTAACCCCTTGTTGGAGCAGAGAGTCCAGAAATAAAGCCACATGTATATAGACAAAACATTTTTGACAAGGAACCAAAAACATACAGTGGAGTAAAGAAAACCTCTTCAATAAGTGGTGCTGGGAAAATTGGAAAGCCAAAAGGATAAAACTATACTATTGATTGTCCCAAATACAAAAATTAACTGAAAATGGATCAAAGATGTAATTATAAGACCCGAAAGAATAAATTACATAGAAGAAAACATAGATACTAAACTTATGGACCTTGATCCTAGAGAAGATCTTATTAATTTGATCCCAAAGGCAAGAGAAGTAAAGGCAAAAATAAATGAATGGGACTATATCAAACTAAAATGCTTCTATACAACAAAAGAAACTGACAACAATAAAAAGTCAACCAACTGAATGGGAGAAGATATTTACAAATAAAAGGTCCGTGTTGTAAGTTTATTAACTAATGCAATAAAACAGTGTATTGTTATGTTTTCAAAACATTTCATGCTTTGTAACTTTATATCTGACAACTATAGCCCCTTTTGTCTTTCTTTTCCTCCAAAATAAATATATTAGTCTTTTATAAAAATTACAGCACATTTTTGCCGCTCTAATAATTATGCAAAACATGTTAGAAAAGATTCTGAATGCTTGGAGTGCATTTATAACCACAGAAGATGACATCACAATGGACAGCCTTCTGGATCTCCTGGACAATATTTGCTGATGTCACTATTTGGGTATTATTTAATGCAGGATACCATGAATGGGACTATATCAAACTAAAAGCTTTAAAAGATTTATTTAGATAGTACTAAATAGTAGTGGTTTGGGAATACTGCTTCTAGGATAAACTTTTCTCCAAGAAGTTTTTCATGAGAATTAAATGTTTCCATATTTTGGCTGGTTACATTTATATTTTTTTTATTTTTAACTGATAAAAATATCACAAGCCATCTTTTTTTTTTTATCCTCACCTGAGGACATTTTTTCATTTTTTGTCCAGATAGAGTGGGAGGGAGAGAGAGGAAGAGAGAGAGAGAGAAACATCGATGTGAAAGGGACACATCGAGTGGCTGCCACCCGCACGACCAACCAGGGCCGGGGACAAACTGCAGCCGAAGTACATGCCCTTAGCGGGAACCGAACCCGGGTCTCTCTGGACCGCAGGCCGACGCTCTAACCGCTGAGCCAAACCGGCCAGGGCACAAGCCATCTTTTAAAAGCTCACCTCTCTGTTGTTTGGATAGTTTTTGCTGTGGATAAAAGTAATATATATTTTAGAAAACTTGATACGTAGGGACATGTTCATAAGTTAAAAAATAATCCTGGTTTAGTTTAACAACTAACTTCCTAGTTTTAGAGGTAGAACTATGAACAGGTTATTTTTCTCTAGACAATAAATCTTTAAAGAGGGGACTGAGATACTCACCAGGTATGAGTTAAATGAAAACCAAGCTTTAATGTATCCTCCATTCTCCCTAAACCTAGAATCAGAAGATGGAGGGCCTATGGCCCAGGGAGAGAGTTCTCACCACCAAGGGCCAATGTGTGTTGACTGATGGAGTGTAGTGGTGTGTGTTTTGCAGCAGACCAGGTTCCCTAAACACCTGGTTGTGCCTCATCAGGTCAGAAGACCACACTTCTACCATTGTGTTTATTGTTTACCAATGCAGATACCACTGTGTATATCCTATTATCTTGAGAAGAAGCCACAGAGCTCCTCCTTTAATTGGCTAACTGTGTACAGTCGTGGCACCTGTAGAATGGCCAGGCTTTTATGGAGGTCTGTGCGTAAACAATGCACAGTTCCTTTGCTTTCTCTCTCTCTTTCTTTCTTTTTTTACTAAACCAACGACTTAAGCCAGCTTTTATTTACTAAATATTATTCTTAGATCACATGAATTTGAAAAACATTGAGTTGGTGTCTATATTTCTTAGAATTTTAGAATTCTCAATCTGTACAAGCACTAGCCTTTAAATTAATTTTAACAATACCATCTTGAGGTAGAAAATTGTCTTATATTTACAATATACATATATAGACATACCCAGACAGAAACAGAGAACAGTTGGAGCCAAATTTTGTTTTTGAGGCTTTTTACAATGTATCTGTCCTTGACAAGTCAAATTTCAAGTGACCTCCTCCCTTTTAAAATGAGGACAGTCATTTTTAGTACCTTAAAGAATTGTGTTGACACCTAAACAGCATCATAGGTTGATCCAGTTCTCTAAATCATCTTTTTGAAGCTTCTAGACACCAATTAAGTATGTTTTCCATTCTTTCTGTCTAATTTTATAGCTAGCTTTTGTGTGCACAAAAATTAATTTAGAAGTATCAAGGATCCTCAGCTAGACCACTGAGTGTTATTGGGAGGCTGACTGTGGGGGGCCTTGCTGGCCTGGGGGGCTTGATTTCCCAGGTTAATTTTGACATCTGTAGAGTCTAATCAAACTTCTAGGGAAAACCAGCCTTTATGTGCAATCTCTAAATGATCCAAATGCTGTGGATCTCCGTGTAGGACTGCTTTATACCCTAGGAGTTTTTCTCAAGCAACTCCACAAAGATTCTTAGTCACCTAAGAATACTAGAGCAAGGGCCAGCAAGAGCTTACCGGGTGCTGAGGGAACTGTGATGCTTTTTTGGAGGCATGGGCCCCTCTCTCAAGGTGAACCCATTCTAGGGTGCCCTGACCTTCTCCCCGGGGCTCTCTCACTGGCTTCTCTGGAATCACCTATGCTACTGCACTAGACAAATCCTGCCTCAACTCTGCCACTCCGGATTTGGGGTATGAAACAACTGTTGTCATCCCATTGGCTATTCAGGTTGGGAAAAGTGTTTTTTCTCTTTCAGAGCTAAAGAGAATTCAGTCTCTCATTTAACCAGCAAATATTTTGTTCATATTCTGAGTAAGTACAGTATACAATTAAAAATCCAAAATTAAAAGAACAACCCTTTTTTCCCCCTTTCCCTGGGTTATCTCAATACTTATCCATCCTGCGGATTTTCTAATTGTCCAAATAAAGTCATGGTCTACTGCTTAAAGCAAGGAGGCCCAAAATTCCAATGAAACTCACCCCAGTTCAGCCTGGCCGGTGTGACTCAGTGGACTGAGCATCGTCCCATGGACTGAGAGATCCCGGTTCAATTCCTGGTCAGGGCGCATTTCCAGGTTTCAGGCTTGATCCCCAGTGGGGAGCATGTAGGAGGCAGCCAATCAATGTTTCTCTCTCACATCGATGTTTCTATCTCTCTCTCTTTCCCTTCCTCTCTAAAGAAAAAGAAACTCACCCCAGTTCACCCAATGTGAAGCAGGGAGCCAGTGGGACACAATGGGCCCCTGCTTGTACCTAGCATCAGGTCTGGGTCTCCAGGGTGGTCGTGGGTGGGCTTCTTCCGTATACTGCTGACTGTACCAAGTAAATGTCACCGTAAGTAACATGCAAACCTGTAGAGAATTTTGTAGAGTTTATTTGAGCCAAACTGATAACATATGCTGGGGAGCAAGATCTCAAATGCTCCCTGTTCTTTGCTTTATGATCAAGTTGCATCATCCTGCTTATAATGTAGGGCCTGTTGGCTTCAGCTCCTTTAGGGGACAATCTGTTGATCAAAGGGATAGACTCATTTTCTGTATGGCAGATGTGCTAGGTCTCAAAAGGGGATGTTTCAGATGAGGACATTTTACAACTGCTTAGCTCAAACTGATTACAAATTATTATTTTGTCTGAATTCCTGGAGTGCCAAAAAGAAAACAAATGAAAGTCTTTATCTAAACGAATGTGTCTCTCCCAAGATAATAACACCAAACCAAGCATTTAAAATGAAGATTATTCACTATAAAGTGTATTATCTTTTTATTTTTAATGTAAGTAGTTAAAGGTTGATAGTATTTTCAATTTATAGTTTTATTATTCCACCCAGAAAATGTAAAAGTATACTAACTGGATAAAATTTCAGGATAAATTAATTTTAAGATTCTTAAATTTAACTAATTGATAAATGGCTGAAATAAATTGATTTTGACCACACTTAATCTTAGTTTCATTAGCTTATCTTGGTGAGCTATATGTTTCTGTTCCTTCTTGTATTGTGTTATCATTGAAATGTATCAGATTAGCTGCGATCTCAGAAAAAAGGACTTACTGGTGTTTATACATGTAGAATTCTATTAAAAATTACTAGGAACACCTGGCCAATGTAGCTCAGTGGATTTGAGCATTGTCCCATGGACTGAGAGGTCCCAGTTCAATTCCCAGTCAGGGCACATGCCCCAGTTTTGGGCTCGAACCCCAGTGGGGGGCATGCGGGAGGCAGTCGGTTGATGTTTCTCTCTCACATTGACGTTTTTCTCTCTCTCTCCCTTCATCTCTCTCTAAAAAAAATTAATAAAAACATATTTAAAAAATTACTAGAGACATCATAACATTTGTCTGTAAGAAAGTTCATTGCTTTACCATTTAAAAATATTATTGAAATGGAATCACTTAGGCTAAGGTTATTTTTGAAAGATTACACAATTATATTTAAAGAAAATGGAAATCTCTGCTGGCTGCCAGATGGGTGGAGATATAGAGGGTGGAAAAGGAGAAGGTATTATTCTTTCAGTTGTGTTTTTTTACATAGGTTAAAAACGACTCTTATATTTAGGATGTATGCTATAATTATGCTGAGAAATGACAGGGTTTGTAAATACAGTTGACAGTCCCATTTTTAAAGTTATTATAGGAAAGTGAGCTTAGCATGTTAGTCACTGAGATAAAAGAGTGAATGGTAAATCTGGGACTGTCAGCACTAAAATCCAGTTGTTTCCTTAGTAACTTCATTTCATTAAAGGATTTCAGAAGGTGAATTTCCTTTTTCCTAGTAACCTAAAATTTTCTGTGACAATGTCTAAACAAAGACAATTCAATGAAAATAAAAAAACTAAGTTACTTAGTCTTTCTTTTTTTGGTATCTTGAACACATAACCCACAATTATCATGTGAGATGTTCAAATCTTCCTTCTGTTGGAGGTGTTAGACCTTCACAACTTCAAGCAATGATAAGATCATCAGAAATGGATGGACTTTCACTGCTCTGCTCTTATAAGTATCACTATTGAAATTCAGTCTTTATTTCTTGGACTTTTGAAAATATTCTGTTGGTTTTTTCACCATACTTCAAAGCAACTTTAAATTGAAAATTCTTTTATTGCTATGTTCTCAAGTTCTTAAAACCTAGATATCTTTCAAGTTTTAGTTAAAGGGCTGCGTTAGATACAAGTAAGAAGGGCCACACAGGTGTCACTACTAGATACTTGGCTGAATACTTCAGAAGGAGGGAGCCTTTAAATACTGAACTGATTCTGTTACCTTAAATAGAACATCCTGTCTAAATAGTATTTCCATTCCAATAAATATATAATCTAGATCTACTTATGGCAAACTAAAGAGCCATAATGTAAGGTTGTGTGCGGTGTGGTTTTATGTTTGGCATTTATTTTCGGACATAGTTGGGTTTAGTGTTTTATTTCTCTTAACTGAGGAGAAAGTAGGCCAAATGTATCTCAGAAAGAAAATTTGAATCCAGGTAGAAAACTGGCCGATTTCTGGCTCATCCAGGCCTCTTTTTTACTTCTAAAATCTAAGAAATATTAGCATATTATATTTTCCTTTTTGATTCATCATTCCATATATTAAACACACTGCTCACTTATCATTTCCAACTTAAGAGTGAGAAAGCAAGTTCCAGAACTCTGTGTATAGAATTATCTCATTTCTGTAAAAAACTGTATATGAACATAGATGAAAGGCCTGGAAAGATACACACGAACCTGCTGGCAGTGGTTACCACTGGGGAATGGGACTGTGGAAGGCCAAAAGAGGCTGGAGACGTTCACCATTTATTGAATACTGTTTATACTGCATTAATTGTTTTAAGTATATTGAAACAAAAGCTCTCAACTTACTTAGATTAGTTTTAGCTAAGAAGGGCAAGGTAGTTGGCTAAGAACCACGGCTTTGGGTTTTCACCGGCTGAAATGTGGGTCTCTGCTTGGCCGAGCTGCAGTGAGAGGATGTCCCAGACATCTGATCAGAGCAGAGATCGCTTCGAGTGAGGCTTTGTACATACACACTCCAACACTCAGACTCACCAGTCTGCCGTGCTGCTCTGTATTCCAGTTTTGTTATTTGTAAAAAGTTTTTAATAATGCCCTATTTAATTGTTCATGGATCAAATAAATGTTGTAGGAAAGCTGTTTGGACAAGTTCAGTATAAATCTAAGTGATTATTATTTTGGCAATGTCTTAACTTGAGCCGAAACAGATTGCACAAGTCTGGACGTATATGATAATCTCACAAAGGATTTAGAAGGAGTTGACTTACTTGAATGCATATTATAGACAGATACTTTCTATCATCTGTATGTTTTTAAGAGTTAGCTAAGATTTATGTCCTGGGATAACTTTTCCTGTGCTAAACATGATCAGTAGAGTATGCCTCATTGTAGAGGCTGAATAGAGTTCAGTTAAATGATCTAAAACTCAGAATTTATTTCTCTGGAACTATCATTTAGTATAGAATTAAAAAAATAAAAGTGTGGTTGTAGACTAGCATCCCAATTGAATAAGCATAGCTAAATTGATTTAATAGTAAAACTGTATACTAATGAGTATTCTGCCATGAGTACAATGAAAATTGTATAAATTCTCTAGTCCAGCCTCACAATTACCCCTCTGGCAACACCTAGTAGAGTCTTGAATGGATTGGACAAGTTCTTTGGCAGCTCAAGCTGAGAAAATCTGGCTGTTTCTCCTCTGCCTGTGCTCACACTTTTGGGTTTCATATCTATGTGTATTGTTCTTCCCTTTTCTGGATCTTCTTTATCTCTCTGCGTTCCTTTCTCTGGAGTTCTCTAGTTCGTGAAATATGTATTTCAGCAAAATAAAAAAAAAGAATATTAGATGGTTTAAAAACATCTAAGATTAGACTACAGTTTGTGTTGTCACACAAAATTAATTTAAATGTTTTCAACTTTTAGGCAAAATACCATCACAGTTACTTTAAGTTGACCTATGTTACCTTCCTATTTTATGAATCATTACAGACTGAATATAAGGTTAATTTAGTTAGTTTCCATGTTTTCTGTATGGTAATTCTGGCTCTTTAAACCGAAGATTTTCAAAGTGCAAAAAGATGAAAAACAATGTAAAGGACTCATTTTTTATATTCAGAATTTTTTTCTTATTAATTGATCTATGTTTTGATGACTGAAGCACAGAATTACAAAAGTGATTTTTAAATATATTCAGATAGTTTCAGACTGATACATTTTATTTTCTTTATCCTACAAATGTATATATGTGTCAATCAATATCTCTGTATTCTGCTACCCATGAATGCCACGTTTCTGGTTGTTGTATTTCTAATATGTTTTCATTTATTTAATGGAGAGAGGAAGGGAGAAGGAGAGAGAGAGAGAGAGAGAGAGAGAGAGAGAGAGAGATAAGAGAGAAACATTGATCAACTGCTTCCCACACAGATCTTGCGCCCACACCTGGGCATATGCCCAGAGCAGGAATCGAACTGGCGACCCTTCAGTGCATAGGATGATGCTCAACGAACTGAGCCACACTGGCCAGGGCTGCCAAATTTCTGTTTTAACCATGCACTATGTTTTGTTCAGATAAGAGAGCCCTTGTCTGGGCCAGAGCTAGGACTTTTTCTGGCTTGAGTGTGGAGAATTTTAGAGGTCCTTTGTGGTCTGTGGCACACCAGCCTCAAACTATTATAGACTGAGCAAGGGGCTTCTTAATTATCATGGAATATTCTGGGGCACTTGTAACTGCTGCCCAGATTCATTCCTCAAACTATATAAGCCTAGGGTTTCGTGGAGAGAGAAAAGAACTGGAACTGTATTTAGAGGTAGGTTCAGAGCAGTGTCTGATAACCTAGGTAGGTGGGCCGGAAGGAAGCCAGGACCAGGGAAAGGCAGTAGGGAGCCCCTGCGAGACAATTGGCCTGACTGAGGAAGAAACCTGGTGGCAGCCTGGCATCAGCTGGAGCAGGTTCCAGGTGGAATGTGGTTTCCCGCTGTTCTGACAGGCCACTCCCCACCTAGAGCCTCCCTTCCTCTCCAGGGCCTGCACTGCGCTGTGCTGGAAATGAAGTGCCCAAGCAGCTCCACCGCCGGACTCCTCGAAGAGTCACGCCAGAAGAGGAAGAGCCTGGGAGTTCCAAGGCTGATGCAGGCGGCAGGCCAGCGGAAGTGCAGGTATCCAGTCGAGTCAAGAATATGCCCGTGGCTAGGGAGGACTTAAAATCAGATTCTTGTCCACATGGGCTAAACTTCATTTCCTAGTTTAACAAAATAATTTTGGTGACACAGATGGTGAAAGGGGAGACCATACCCAGGCTGAGGAGATAGTGATAAAACCATACCAAAAGCTTATAAACATTATATAAATATAAAATATATAGTAATTATAGATGTAAATATTTATAAGTACAAACACTTACATAAATATATACATATTTAAATTTACTTCTATATATATAAATATAAAATGGCTGAAATTTCACCCTCCAGAGATAACTGCTATTAATGTCTTCTGTTGAAGAAATATAATTAAACATAACATCTCCCAACTCAGAAATCCTCTCCGTAAAGGTAGTAGAGAAAGAGAACAGTTTTGTTATTGAATAAACATTAAACCAGAACTTGATGCACGAGACAACCACTGTGAGACCGCAACGACAGAAAGGAATCTCCTCCTAGCCAAGCAGACACAGCCCAGGACGTACATGTATTCAGCATAAACAATGACTGGTCCTCAAGGAAAGACTTGACAACTTTGTCCCACATAGTTCATCCTAAGTTTACCTGGCAATTGGAGTGACTACCTGTGTTGTTCGAATATTGGCTTTATCTGGAATAAAAACAAACATCACATCTTTTTTTTTTTTCAAATGGTGAAGTCATTTTTATTTCAGTACTTGACAAAATACCCCATAAAATTCAAAACTTCCACCATTATACAAAAATAGGTCTCTACAACTGATATCTGTCATCATCACCAGTAGCAAAGATTAGGCAGAAACAGGTAACTTCAGTAGCCTTATAAGAAAAGTGCAGGACACCTCAAGCTACACATTCAGCAGTGTCAGAATGCGCAAAACTTTAATCTTTTCACCCATCTGATAAATATACTAGGTTTATAATTTAACCATTTAAATTAGCATTCCAGAAACACACATGTAATTGAATGATTACTGTACATGAATACATACACAATGCTTATATGTACAAATTCCAGTTTGTTTTCATGTACTGGCAAGGGATTTAAACCTCACATCTTTATCAGAGGAGGTAGTTCTGCAAATTGCAACAAGGCAAGCACCTAAGTTAGGCTCCTACCATCCTTCCCACAGAAGCTGGGGGGAGACAGGGGTGTTAACTTCTTTCTGTTCACACTTCATAAAAGATGGCTCCCAGGTCCTTGAGAAAGACATTTCTGGCTCATAAAGCTCACAAAAGGCCTGTGGAGTTTTCAAAAGGATTTATATACCTTTCAAAGGGAGAAGAAAGTATTTATGATGATCAAATATCTAAAGTAAATGCTCTAAGAAAAGGAGAAATCACTTCCTTATCTTCAACAGAATTGTCTTATTTTTAAGGTTTATTTGTCCTTACACTTCCTAATTATTCTTTCAGGCATTTTTATGACCTCTTACTAAATTTGCTGCTCCGTAATCTGCGTTAATCTCAATAATAATTTTTGGCTATCGTTTTAGGTAAATCTATTGTAACTAAGGGTGGAGGAAACAAAGAACTAAACTTCTCCTTTGTTCTTAAGCTTTTAAGAACAAAGCTTTCTTTTCTTCATTGTCTTTCCGAGCCTCACACATAGTAGATGCGCAATAAATATCCAACACTTATTCTCCTACCTCATTCTGTCTCATTGGGACACAAGATTAATTTTGCCTGGGAGAAATTGTGACTAGTAATAACATAATTTTAGGGAACCAACCCAAATCATTCTTGCAACAAATAGAAATATAGAAAAAAATAAGTGTTGTGGAGTGAATTCAGAGTGAGTTTTAGTTTACAAGAAGTAAATCTACATCTTAATGAAGTGGAAAACAGGAAAGGCTATATTTTGTAGCCCTTAGCAACCTGGAAATTGAAACAATAGCAGAGCCTCCCAGAGTCAACATCAGAGCAAATCCAAAAATGGGCATAAACCAAATTAGATTAATCTGAACTGGGAATGGCCAATTCAGCTTTTTCTCCTGTATGGTTCCTGTCCTTTCATATTTCATAAGTATCTCTAGGAAGAGCTGTTTGCAGAACATTTTCCATAGGGGTAGCATATAGTTTTTCTTTTCCAAAACCCCGAAGCTTTGTTCTTGAAGACCAGTTGCATTGATGCATATAGTGCCTTCACATATCCCTGAGATGATTTTTAGTTTCAGTTGATCTGTGTTAGAATGTGTAGGATTCAGCTTCTTATCACTTCCCTGGCTTTTCTTCTATCTGAATGTTATTAAATAGTCTTTGACAAAAGAAAATTTAAAGTTTTGCGATGGTTAGTTTAATTAACTGATACTGACTGGGTGTAAAACATGAGCCAGATAACTGTGCAGTGAAGAATGGAAGCAACCACCAGCATGCCAGCAGCGGTGATTACAAAGAGTGATAAATGCCCAGGGGTAGATTGTGCTGACACAAGTTCGAGGGGCCCTTCAGAGCCTCAAGGCTTCAGGGAAAGCTTCCGGTAGAAAGGGACTTTAAATTGAGGTAATGCATGAGTAGGAGCTAACTAAGCCAACACGGGTGAAAGACTGTTCCAGGCAAAGGCAGTAGCTGTGCTAACCTGTAGGTGAGAGAGACATGGCTGTCCTCCAGCCTCTGTAACACTATTCCTGCCTTTGGATGCACGACTAGGAATGTGGCAGCGCTCTGTGGAGCACACCCAGCCTCTCCCTCTTTCACCTCTCAAGGTGCTTATCCCCCCACCCCCACCCAAGCTCTAAGGGCCCTTCTTTTGCTGTAACTTGTTTCCTGAGCCCATTTCTTCTACAGCTCGCTTCTTCTACCTCAGTGACTTTCTAAAGGACCATTTTCTAATCATTTGGAAAAAAAACACCTGAGAATGTGATGAGACAAATTCTTAGAGCCCCATGAATTAATTCTCATTTAATTGATATCCTTGCCCTATTCAAAATTCTAGATAATAAAATTCATACCGTATTTTGATTGGCAAAGACTTGAATTTTTAGTTATTGAATTATTTTGTATTAAAGGATGTCAGGCATGATTTTACATCAACATGTTAATAAACAAAAGGAAGAACTAATTAAAAAAAAGACCTAAAGAGAGAGATATGAGGAGGGGGAGGTTTTACAGAATCTCCCAGGAGACAGGACTAATGAGCATCGTCACGTGACTTCATAGGGAGTTTGTGGTGACAGAAAGATTATTGGTCATATTCTGAGGAAACAGGTTTTAGTGGGGGTCCTTTTACTGATTTGTCTGATGAGGATCATCTGACTGCTTGCCTTCAAAGATGGGCTCCTTAGACCTCACTTCTTTTCTGTTTCCTGGTCTGTAAAAAGCTAATAGTACCTGCCTCAAAAGGTACTGACTCATAAATGAGTCAATATATACATAGCACTTAGAATAGTGCCTGGTACAAATACTATGTCCAATGAGGAAATTAATTAAAGTCAAGTAAATCTTCTGTAATATTTAGAGCTTGTTTTGTACCAGGCTTATATCCATCACACTGTTAATGTTCTAAAATAGAGGTGTGATTATATTATTCCCTGTTGAAATCCCTTCAGTTGCAGAATGAGAAATGGACTCTTTAGAGTGGCATATAGTGACTTTTGTGGTCTGGTTTCAGCCCACCTATCCATCCCCCATAGTTATCTTTCTCTCTGCCTCCTGCCAAACTAGCATTTTCAAAAGCAGGTTCTCTCTAATTGTTCTTCACTGTTTTGCCTGAATACCAAACCCCTGTATCTCCTTCAGAAAGTGAAGTCCTCTGGATTCCTCCTGCCCAGGCAAGTGGAGACACCTCACTTTCACATTCTGTCCCTGGGCTCTCCTCTTTGTTGCCCGTGACACAGAGATGTGGCAGGTCCCGTGTTCATTTCATCTGACTTTCTCAGGGTGTGGCACACAGTATGTACTATGCTAGTGTTTGTGGCATGCATGAACCAAGCTGAGAAGCAGACGGTGTTTTTACTTTACAAATGGAGAAACAGAAGTGAAGTCACTGTGCAGAGTCACAAAGAGAGCAGGAGACTGGAAACTTGAGCCTGAGTCTTGACTCCCAGCACTGTTTCCTGAGAATCCTGAAGGCCACCTGTGATTCTTTTTTTTTTTTCATAGATGTGGACAGTACATAAGGCATAAAGCTGCTGGATATTTTAATTCTTGTGTAGATATAAAAAATGCTGGTTCCAAAGCCACTATGTTTGACATTGTCTTTTTTTCTTTATGCATGTGTCTTTTTTATTTTTTTTTAAGAACAGTTTATTGATTTTTAAAGAGAGGAAGGGATGGGGAGTGAGAGAGAGAAATATTGATGAGAGCATCACATTGATCGGCTGCCTCTTGCACATCACCTACTGGGATCAAGTCCACAACCATGTGCCCTGACCGGGAATTGAACCTGAAAGCTCCTGGTGCACAGCACAACCCCCAACCAATTGAGCCACACTGGCCAGGGCCTGCATGTGTCTTTTTTAATGAATGTGTTAAGAGCAGTCACTTCTAAAAAGTAAAATTGTGAGTGCCTTTTTTTTTTTTAATCCTCACCTTTATTGATTTTGAGAGAGAGAGAGAAACATCGATGTGAGAGAGAAACATTGATCAGTTGCCTCCAGTATATGCCCTGACAGGATCGAACCCACAACTGAGGTATGTGCCGAGACTGGGAACTGAACCCACAAGGTTTTGTGCACAGGATGATGCTCCAGCCAACTGAGCCACACTCGCCTGGGCAGTGGGTGCCTTTTATTTTCATTTCTTTGCTTGTCCATACCTTGTAGCTTGTCTACACTAAATGTGTCTTTGTTTTATAGTCAAATTGGGGCAAAGGGGGGCTTAAACGTGTACTTAATATAAGTTAATTTTTATTTTATGGATGATTAAAAAGTTGTTTTGCATCAGAGAAAGTCTTCTGCCTCTTTGAACTTCCTCACTCAGTAATGGTCTAGTGGTTTATGTATCTGGGCCCGTTGCTCTCTGGCCATAGTAGGTGAACATTTTTACTGATCAGTAAAGTCAGAAATACTATATTAATCATTTATACCCTTAAAGAGTATGTGATAACTTGTAATTAGTGTAGAAATGAATACTATTCTCTCACAGAAATGGTCATGTCGTTATACATTTGCAGGTCACCCCGACTCAGTCTAGCCAGCATCCCATCCAGGGCACTTAAGTATCACACGACCTGATTTTCTTCTCTGCTGTGGTGCAATACACTCACTTTACATTCATGTCATAATCTGGATCATTATCCCAGCTCAGTGAGAATCTATTTTTCATAGTTGATTGAACCACTATCAGCTCAGTCACATTTTGTACTTCATTTACCAGAAAGCATATTTTTTAAAGAAATCAGAACAATTGTGCAAGTCACCTAGAGCCTTGAAATGCCCCCAAAATGTGCTTCGGATCAGTCACCCACCCCTGGAGCTCAAACCCTTTTGCAGGTTGATTGACAGTGTTGCTGACCTCTAGATAAAGGATCCCCCATTCCGATTCACCGTTTTCTAAGTGAGTCTCTATTGACATGAAAGAGTTCATTCTCTTTTGAAAGGAGGACGGTTCCTCTTTGGAAAGCAGCCTCTATTGTTTCCTTTTAGCAGAATAATTACATATTTAATTTCTGTGGAGATAATGAAGAAAGCCAGTTCGGGTATGTCTATCTGGCTTCAGAGTAGATTTGGAGAGAAGGTTCTATGACTTTTAATTATGATTGTTTATCCCCAAAACGTACATGTTTGGTAAATTATAGTAACTTCTATTTTCATTTGTGATCATTTCTTGTTCATGCTTAAGCACAAGAAGGCTAGATTTAAAATCCAAGTCCTATTGATGTGTTTTTATGCCATCAACATTTTAAAAAGTAAATTGAAATAAAAAAATAAGTTCTGGCATATGATGCAAATTCCTCTAAAGTATCTGGCCTGTGTTTAATCATTTATGAGTTATCACTGCAAGACATTTATATAGATTAGAAACCACAGAGATCTAAGGAACTATATTTATTTGATCCTAGTTAATATTTGGCCTTAAATAGAATATCACACCACTTTCCAATTTCCTAATGTTAAGCAATTAAACAAGCAGCTGTTGGCTAGATAAATGTTAAATTTTCCAAGTATATAAAGTTGTTCACCATATTTGGACGATATTAGAATATATTTCTAGACATGTTGAAATTTGATACCTTAAAAAGAGTGAGTGTTATAGGTTATCACTGAAAAAATTATCTGTTTAATATGTTAAGATTTATTCTAAATTATCACAGATATGTTAGTACATGTTTGTTTATAGTATGTGAAGATAAATCAACTAAAAATAACTTTTTGGGACTATGTGAAAGTGCTTCATAGGTAACATTAAAAGCAAGAGAATATTGGATTAGTAAGGAATTCCATTATCTTAATTTGGAATGTTCTGAAACTTTAAATTTTGCCCTTTTTGGGACATGAAATTGCCAAAAGAGCAATTACAGTGGTAAAGAATAAAGGGGACACTAAATATAGATAATTTATAATTTAGACCTGTTGTTCCTAAACTTTAGTGCACATCAGAATTACCTGGGGAATTATTAAAATAAGGCTGCTGGGTCTGACTTCCAGAATTTTCTGATTCAGTAAATCCTAGGTCAAGGCTGCAAATTTATTATCTAACAAGTCCTCAGGTGGTCCTGCTGCCCGTCTGGGGAACCTCATACTGCATTATCTAGAATCTGGATCAGCCTCTGCTTATATTGCCTTAATTTGTGGAAGTCATGAATGAGTGATAGAGTAAAAGTTAAGAGAAAGAATGTGCATGAATACATTTATACATGTGAAGTGCTGTAGCTCTCCAGATGTGTTAAATTGACACGAAAGATTATTATAATTCCTTCTATTTAATATATACAATACTATCTTAAATGTAGTTTTTAAAACTTGCTGTCTACATCTATAAAGAGATGAGGAAAGTTTTCGAACAATTGTTAATATAACGCATTAATGTGCCCATCTAGACAGAGGCCTCGTCACCCCTATCGGGAAGTTTCTTTGCTACGTGGGTCCAGAGAGAATCCCTCACTAGTGAGTCTGGCTGCAAGCCATCTTTACCTTGAATTACTCTAGACTTGTTTACCTCTAGCAATTTCCAAGCAACATTCTTTTTCATAACTTTTTTAAAATAATTTTTTATTGACCTGGCTCCAAGATTGTATTTTCAGTTCCTTGGATTCACTTTTACTTTTTTTAAGTTTCCAAATTCCAGAGTTTTAGTCATCCTAGACAATGTTGTTAATAATGATTTCCTCCTAATTTTTTTGGCTGTTGATAATGTAATTTAGTGCTCTCTTCAAAAGTTTTAAAATAGAATAGAAATATTTCTGGATTTTTGTTTAGTAAAGATTATTCTTTTTTTTTTTTTTTTTCCAGTAGATGTTTAGAATTAAGTAACTTGTGTAACTGTCACTTTCCAGGTCACTAATGTCAACTCCACAGGACAAATTGTTGCTACACATACAAATTACATTTTCCATCATTGAACTGCATTTTTCTTGGAATTTAGTCTCTAAACCTAGGGAATATGTTTGAAAATTGGAATAGTTTCTATAGAAATTGAGAATAAAAGCATCTGTCATATATCATTATTCTAGCAGAGAACTTATTTGAAAATCTTGCAATGGATAGTAGAGTCTGAACTTGTTGAATAATAACTTAATTTATTCAACACATTTTAATTGAATACTTCCTATTTGGCAGCAGAAAACAAAACAAAAAGACTAAGTGCCCCTCATGGAGCTTGTATCCTAAAATAACACAGAACAAACGCCGACAGGTAAAGGGACTGCTCGTGGTACTTGTTAAACGGTACTGCACAAGGATGCCATCCCATTCATAATGTTGATGTAGTCATTTTAATCTATTACCATCTGGACAGATTCCAAAAATTACAGGGATTGAAGCTATTACTACTAGTAATTAAATAGCTACAAAATTTCTAAGGGCAAGCCATTGTCATATTTTAGTAAATATTATATTTTGATAAATTTCAAAATGAAAAGTTTTGCAAATTTTTTTTTTTTAATTTCCTTCAATTTAGTTTTGTTCCTTGGCTTGGGAGGATTCATAGTACACTTTCAGGTTACATGAAAAGTTCCAATGAAAGCATGCCTAGTAATGACTCGTTCAATGTTGGCAACTCCTGAAGAACTACTAAACACGTTCCAGTTCTCGCTGATATCTGCAGTCAGCATATCTACTCCAAATTTGCATTCTGGATTTCCCTTCATCTACACCCTGCAGGCAGTATGCCAAGCATAACACCTCAATTTATATCCAGTGCTGGGAGAAGACATTCTCTCCCTTGTTAGCCATGGGATATCTTTGTAGGTTAAAAACAGCTTCTTAGAAACCTGGGAAGAATTTTAGATTTAGTGACAGGATTATTTTTTCTCAAAAGTTTGCAAAAAGCAGCTTGTCATTTTGGTCAAATTCTTATCATTAAGCATAATCAAGTACCTCCAGGGTAGAATTCAGGAGGTACCATACCCTGACTGTGACATCTTCACTCATTAACAGTTCTGCACCCTACCCAGCATCTGTGTACTATTAGGTGTTCGTCGGGACTCTAGGTTGCTAGTGATGGAGAAGCCTGAGGATAATACCCTGATCTGATTATGAATTGGAAATCATTGTTGAGTGTCCTGAATTTGAAACAAGAATTTTCTTTCTAACCAAAGAAAAGAAGGGACCTACAAATACCTAAGGAGCTGTTAGCTGTATAGAGCCACTGCTCATCAATGTGGAAGATTTTTTCTACTCCCTCCCCCAGATATTCCTGTATGTAGTGATGGCCCCCAACATATACATAGTACTTCTAATGGGAACCTCTTCTGGACTCCTAAATTCTACACCCCGAGGGAAGTGATGAGGGAGATTATAAGCCTGAGAGGGAATTCAAAGCCTCCCTCATGAAAGCCTGTGGAATATAGGAGCTGTTTATCTCCTACACTAATCCTAAAATCAGTTGTCATGGCTCTTAATTTGTTTCTTGGAAAAGGGACTACACAAAACAGAGTAGAGAAAAGGTTCCTGAGAGCCTCCTTTAGAAATGGTGCTGTCTCTAAGATTTAACGGTATCCCCCTGGTAAAGTAGAGGTGTTAGTAAAATGGCTACATTCTGAAAGACCACCTGGACTTTCAACCCAGCAGAATAAAATGGGGACTAACCCAGAGTAGTTAGTGGTCCATAGAACTCAGGCTTTTAAAGACAAAAGAGACCCCAAATTCTAATAAGTGGCTCAGTGCTTCCCATATAGAACCCCTAGAATTCCCATATAAGACCTCTGAGAAATGGAACAACCAGGTCTGTCTTTCATCTCAAATCAATTTTGGAAAATAGAGGACCATTGAAAGACTAGCACAGCCTAGTGGGGCAGAGAACATTAATCTTGAAGAGTTCAGATCCCTTCAGCCTGCATTCTCAACCCTCAACCTCAGCACAGATAGACCCATCTTGCACAACCCATACATCACCAGCTCTCTGGATATATCTTGTCTTTGTCCCTCCTGGGACAGTGAGGGTGGTGTTGAAGGAGGGTAGGGTGGTAACTGAAAAGGGTAGTATGAGTTTTACTCCTTTGAGAGTCTGTTACCAGCCTCCACAAACACATGATTCCCGCACTTTTATTGTGAAGAGCCCAGACAAACCTGCTTAAACCTCATTCACTTCAGATGTTCATCATTGCTAACTAACCCTAGCCTCCTGATGTGTTTGTCTCAGTGCCTGTAATCTGACACACACATCAGTTTCTTCCCAGTTGCACTTGTCTGTCTTGGTAACTTTGTTACTTACTGATTTTTTTTTAAATGTTGCCCTATAAATAAATGTAATAGTCTGGTTTCTTTGGTTAACTAATTCTTAAAGGGTGTTAGATTTTACAAAATAACATAATTAATGATTGATAGTCTTCTATACACTTTTCCTTGTAAAAAGAAGAGATAAAACTTAAGTAAAATTATTTTTAAACAAAGTAGATGTCTCTTCTATAAACATTAACAAAATTGCCTTTCCAAAGGCATAATTTCATTTAATTAAAAACTCCGTATTACCTTCAAACCTCAACAGAATTACATCACAACATTCATTAAATATGACAACATAATTTCTTAAATGTTATATTGACTTTGGCACAGCCCTAATATTTCTAAAAAGTAATAAATCAACAAACAACAAGTGCTGGTGAGGATGTGGAGAAAAAGGAAACCTAGTACACTGCTGGTGGAATGCAGACTCTTGCAGCCACTGTGAAAAACAATGTGGAATTTCCTTAAAAAATTAAAAAATGGAACTGCCATTCGACCCTTTGATCCCACTTCTAGGAATTATCCTAAGAATTTCGAAACACCAACCAGAAAGAATATATGCACCCTTATGTTTATAGCAGCATTATTTACAATGCTGATATAGAAACAGCCCAAGTGCCCATCAGCAGATGAGCAGTTAAAAAAGTTGTGGTACATTTACACAATGGAATACTATGCAGCTGTAAAAAAGAAGGCTGTCTTACCCTTTGAGATAGCATAGAGGAACCTGGAGAGTATTATGTTAAGTGAAATAAGCCTGTCAGAGAAAGACAAATATCACATGATCTCACTTATTTGTGGAATCTAATGAACAAAATAGACTGATAAATCTCAGAGAGAGATTAACCAAAGAATTTATATGCATATATGCTTTTCCCATGGACACAGACAATAGGGTGGTGAAGGACTGGGGTGGGGAGGGAGCCAAGTGGAAGGGAACAATGGGGGGGAAAAGAGGACATCTGTAATATTCTCAACAATAAACATTTTAAAGAATGCTAAAAAAAATAAATAAAAATAAAAAGTACTAATGACTGTACTAACAAAACTGATAATGTAAGGTTTTTATTCACATAAAATTGCTGGAAAATGCTGGATTGTAATTATACATTATCCAAGGGCAATTAACTCTATTTGTTTCATTTGATTTCATAATTTCTTACATTTATGTAACAAAATGGTTAAAATGGAAGAGAGATTACTTAAAAAATAAACTAGTTATGGTTAGCCAAAAAAAAACAAAGTGCAACTTTTGGTGCCATCTAAGTTTTTAAAATTCTCATCTTTCTCCATTGCCGAAGAGACCAGGAAACATGTATGCAGTGATTTAAAGTGAGTCGCTGAATCAGCTCCTTGAGCAGCATTCTTCCCTAGCAACCTTCCCTGATCTTCAGCCAGCCCACACACAACTCCAGCCATTGCCCTGCGTGCCTTCTTTCTTGTCTCAACAGGACCTGCCCTTCAGACTGCTCCTCATTCTCAGGAATTTGTCAAATGTCTGCTCTTCCATATATCAAACTTTAGATAGAAGTCTAATGTATAGTTAATTGTGTCCTTGAAAACTTTATCTCTCGATTCTTGTTCTCAAGTATTGTTTTACTTATCAGATGAACTCTACTCTGATACACTAATAGGAACTAATGAGTTCATGGCAGCCCTCTCAGGCAAGATGTTTACCTTTCAGACTACCTTTATAGGTAAAATCCTTGAAAGAATAATTTCATAAGAATTCCAGGCACTGTGTCAGTTTGTGAGGGAGATAATTTTGGTCAGCAAGTTTTTTTGTGCCCTTCCAATCATACGAGACAAAAGAATAGTTTCATTTTCATCAGACAAGATTGGACAT
Source organism: Tadarida brasiliensis (assembly GCA_030848825.1). Taxonomy (NCBI): domain Eukaryota; kingdom Metazoa; phylum Chordata; class Mammalia; order Chiroptera; family Molossidae; genus Tadarida; species Tadarida brasiliensis. The sequence goes on along the minus strand of CM061267.1, from coordinate 26,388,863 downwards.
TTTGCTAGTATTTCATGCTTTAGCAGCAGTTTAGAAGTCGTAAGTCAAATTTATTATTGGATTAAGTTTCTGTAAAACTTGTCACTCAGTTCTAATGTGATGAGATTTCTAAAATGAGATTAAAATATAGGTGTACAAAGATGTTCATTGAAGCTTGGTTGTTATAAGAAAAATTGGAATAACTTTGATATCCAGGAATAGCAGAGTGAATAACTACACGGTTTGTGTGTGTCAGTGTAACATATGTTATAGTAAATTATAATGTATCCATGCTGTGGAATGCCATGTAGCCATTTTTAAAAATATGGCAGAATTACATATGCTGATATTGAGTATTCTCTAAGACATTATTATTTGGAGGAAAAAGGCAAATCATATCAACATATGTAACATGATCCTATTTGTGTAGAAAACTAAGAAGAAAAAATATAATGGGTTTATGTACATATATACAAATATAAATGCGTAGGCAAATGATGGGAGCATTTCATCTCTTCTTCCTCTTCTCTTCACTTCCATTCCATTTCATATCTTCCTGACCATTTTAGGCTTTAAAGCCATGAGGAGAGGCCAAGCAAATAAACGCGTGTGGCAATAGCGTCCCAGAGCCACGTGCTGCAAACCAGTCATGGTGAGCAGGGCACCCACAAAGGAGGACTGACCAGGGCAGAATGTCAGATGTTAAGGGAGGTGAGGAGGGCACCCACTCAGGACAAAGGCTTGGCACAGGGAATCAGAGTCCTAGTGACACCAAAAGAATGTCCACATTGATGGATGTTGGAAACCACAAGGGTGAGGAGGGTGGCATCTGGGGTGGTGGCTGTTCATTATGAGGTGTTTGTCCACAGGAAATGAGGAGGATGTTCACAGCTTGGGGCTGGTGAGAATTAGGTAGGAGGGGTGCCCCTCTTGGTTGTCAGATCTAAGAATGCAGATGAGGACCTTTCCAAAGAGGCACCATCCTCTCAAATGGTTCAAGAAAAGAAAAATGTCTTTATTTGGTACTTGAACCTTTTCTGTAAGTTTAAAATAGTTTCCACAAGAAAGTTTATACAACAACCCATTATTAGGACTTGCCTTTTAAGAGAGTTTAAAATGGAGACTTTTATTGTTTTACTCTACAGTTGTATGTGTTTCTCTTTCACATTGAGAATACATACAAATTTTGATTGTTTAGTAGAAAAGAAAGGAAAAGATCACATCACAGATCCTACAAATATGTGCCTAACAAAGCAGAAATTCGATTACACTCGTTTCAACTATTGAATTATCCTCTGGTTTTAATTGAAAAGACAAAGATAATTCAGTTGGTAATTCTACACTGAGTTTAATGCTTTTTCTATAAAATAATTTGGATTACAAAACTATGCAAGGACCTCGGAAGTGCATCATTTAATGTGGGCTTCTCTTCTTTCAAGTCTGCTGAGAATTCTAACTAAAATAAATGAAAGCAGGATGTTGCAGTGAGAATTTGTTTTGTAACTTTAAAATTTTGTTACTTAGCCTGTATTAGAACTTTGTTTGTGAGGCCAAATCCAGATTAAATTAAATAGATTAATCATGGTAACATTATCATTTGGGGCTCTAAATAAGTGTTTCCTTTTAATATGAGTACTGAAATATTTTAATAAGACAAACTGGAACACATGAAATGGAGTTTCATGCTTCATTGAACTGAATTCTCTGTAGCTGCTTAGAGATGTTTGGAGAGTTTTAGTGAATTTATTCAGTTTACTGGCCATGTTTCCCCTTACACTGTAAAATACATTTAGTTGTTCATTTTAATTATTCTGAAAATGTGAGTTCATTTATCTGTCTGCTTCAGAGAACACTCATGAGAATGAAGAGAAATGATAAATACTTGTAAATACAATAACAATTATACGTAATACTCATCAATTTATTTATTCAGTACTAGTCTCTATAGATACAATGATTGACAGAACAGATAGGGTGCGTGCTCTGATTAAGCTTACATTCTCTTAGGGAGGGAAAGACAGAAAAACAAGTAGGTATCAACCTAAGAAACATTCAAACCTGCAGATAATTTTTATGAGTTTATTTGAATCAAACTGATGACCATCTGAACGGTTTGAGAAAATGCTCCAGAAATAGCGGTTTATACCTTATTTTATACTTTACGAGCAAAAGAGAAGATGTGCCCTGGCCGGTTTGGCTCAGCAGTTGGAGTGTCAGCCTGTGGACCAAAGAGTCTTGGGTTCGATTCTGGTCAAGAGCACATACCTAGGTTGTGGTTCATCCTGGCCCTGGTCAGGCTCGTACGGGAGGCAACCAGTTGATATGTCCCTCTCACATAGATGTTTCTCTCTCTCTCCCTCCCTCCCTCTCTATCTGAAGATAAAATGGAAAAATATCTTTGGGTGAGGATTAAAAAAAAAGAGAGAAGAAGTGAGTTACATGAAATCCATTGGTGATAAATCAGGGAGGTGGGAGAAAGCAAAATGGAGGGAGACCTCTGGGATTGGATGAAAAGTAAAATAATAGACATATACTTCTTTTACATATGTGGGTACAGGATAGTTACCAGTCAACAATTAACATGATAACAATAACAATGAGGAGATTTGTGGTCTCACCTGTGGTGCAGTACCTGTGCTTTGAGGGGTTCGGTAAAAAGAAAATTACTTTGACATTCCAAAGGTATGTTATCCCAGATGCAAAATCACAATAGACAGGCTCAATTAAAGTAAAGATTGACTTTTGTCAGGGAAGATTCTAGCCTCAGAAATGACTAGCCACCATAAACTGCTTTTAGCTAAAAAGTTTTCATTTCAAACCATCCTATGTGGTTAGTTTAGGTCTGTGAGTTTGTAAGGCCACCACTCAGGCCTTCCCTGAGCTTGTCAGGTTTATTTAGTTTAGTTTAGTTTCATACACATAAGTAAACAAGATAGTTATTGACCACGAGAAGTATTGTGAAAAGAATAAACACAGTGATGTTGTTATAGGTGGAAGTGGAGTTCTTGGGTGCCTTAGGGAAATGAATTTCCTGAGGCCCCCACAGAAGGATTGGGTTTTGTGGAAAGCTTTATTGGTGATGTAAAATTAAGGGGGTTCCCCTCCAAGGTCCTGTCTCTGCCCATCTTGCCATGAAATAAGTCCAATTTTGTCTTCAGGGCTAGAAGTAAGGCCACTGCCCAGAATTTCTGCTCTCTATTAAAGCACAATCCAGTCCAGCATCTGGCTAGCTTAGCTTGTATTCCCAGCTGCAGTCCATTGCATGAGGTCATATGGCTATGGAGACCTGTGCATGGGCAAATGCGGGTCACAGAGCAAGACTGAGCAAGCGAGGGGAACAAGGAGATAGGGAATTCTTTGTCTGGGAAGTTTAACTTTCCAAGATTTTGCACACTTTCAGTGGCTTTACCCTTCTAGCCAATGATCTTTTTTTTCAGGGTAGACTGACAGGCCAGCACCTTTCCTATGTCACCCTGACTTCACTGCACATGCACCCATTTCCCTTCCCCAAGTGATTTGCAGGGAATGAACCTATGGTTCCCTGGGGAGCCTGAAGTTCTAGCTTCCTGGTGAAGCAGCCCAGATGACCATGCTTACAATGTCTGGCCTCCCCTTTGCTCTCTTCCTATTATATTATTAACATTAACTAGCTAATTATGACGGGGTGTGAATGTTTCAGGCAAGGGCATGGTGAGTACAGGGGCACTGGGACAGTAAAAGAGTGTTTTGGTTGAGAGTGAAAAAGGGTGTAAAGTGTGGTAAAATGGGAAGAGTATATAATCCCTTATTGTGTGTCAAACACTGTGCTGTTTTCCTTGTATTAGCTCATGTAAGCCTCACAGCAATCCTGTGAAGTTCATCCTAATATAACCCATATTTTTAGTTGGTAAGTACTGGGGCACAGAGGAGTAGAGACAGACCCATGATTAGTCACCTGATAAGTGGTGGGGACAGGATTTTCAACCAAGCAATCTGACTTCAGAACTTGCAATACCATTCCATGCTATTTCCCAAAGAAAGTGCCATACAAATGTGAAGTGCTATTGTTATTATTATGGTAAAGTGTTTGTTATCTTTTTTAGCTTAGAAAGTTCATCTGTATTTCCATATTTAATTCCTTAAAGAATGTTGTGCCCTCCTCCAGATGCCAAACTTTAAAAAAATATAGACAAATCGGAGATTATTTGAAAGAAGCATTCCCTCCCCCACTGGTAAAGAGTCTTGACATATGTAAAACGCATGTGATTATGTTATAAAAAGATAACACTCAGTGGACTACAGTGTCAGTATTCAATATTTGTAGAGCTATCATGTGGAAAAAAGCTAAACATTTTGAATGGCCCCCAAGTAGATACTATTTGGAGAGAAATTTATTTTGGAGAACTTACTTTGATGGCAGCAATGACTTTTGTTTTTGTTTTTTAATTTTTCCATTGATTTTTTAAAATAGAGTGGAAGGGAGAGAGGAGGAAAGAGAGAGATCAATTTGAGAGAGAAAGATCAATGTGAGAGAGACACATGAATTGGTTGCTGGTCGCCTCCTGCAGGACCCCCACTGGGGCTGGGGATCAAACCTGCAACCCAGGTGATGCCCTTGTCGCTCTAACCGCTGAGCCAAACCAGCCAGGGCTAGAGGCAATGACTTTCTAACCACAACAAATATGAAGTTGGAGTGAATTATGCTGGGAAAGATAAAGAGCCCCTAACATCAGCAGTATTTAAGCTGAAGCAAAATAAAACAAAACAAGACAAAAAACCCTGTTATTAAGAGTGTTATTGGGTAATTGAACTAGGGTAGTTCTTCCCAATCCTGAGATTTTATGATGGACAGGCTATGATCAGAAACCAAGAGCATCAGACTCAGCAGAGCATGACATAGAATCCCAGTGCCAGAGACAGGTGAAGAAGCAAAGTAAGATCCCAAGCGGGAGAGTTGCAATTAAATATTGAAAGCCCATTGTCCTCTTTCGTTATCAAGAGGACTTGGTGTCCTGGCTCAGGCTAGAAAGCAGGAATAATCCCGTTGTAGTCAACGTGTAATCAACATCATATCCTTTTCTAAACCAATCCTGACACTTCAGGGAATTGATCATATATACATATCTTTATTAGAATACCTGTAATTTGCATTACATAGATTTGTTTATTCATATCTCCTCTCCTTCTAGAGCATAGAATTACTGAATGAAAACTCGTATTTGTGTTTTCAGATCTAGAAGTGTTACCAAAAAAAAAGTAAGACAATAAGTAACAGTCTCCTACAGGTCCAGAGAAAGACCAAGTTGGATTTAGAAACAGCACTTTTGTGGTCAGCATTCACTTTCCAGTTACCCACCAAGGTCCTGGACAAGTGCTCCTTGAACACATGGTATCAAAAGACTAATTCATAAAATATATTTTTGGTTTAGAGGATTATAAAATCCAAGTGAGTCAATAAAAGGCATGATGAGTTAGTTATGATGGAGTTAAGATTTTAGATGTGGACGACTTCCTCCATTTGGAGTGCTAGAGTTTTATCAAGAGAAATCACAGGGAATTAGTTGAAATTAATGCTTTATGGTAAGTCAGTTTGTGAATTTTTATAGAGATATGGTTTAGGGTCAACTTCTTTGAAACTCTGAGAGTTTTAGATAGATTTCTTAAACAAAGGGTAGCAGTGGCTTCTTACCACTGAAGAAAAAATACTTTTTTTGCAATGCTTTTTGGTATTACTAATATATTTTTTATAAGGTTTATTTTGGGACACTAAAAATTAGTGACTTATTTGAAGAATTCTAATTTGACTGTCTTGACCACCTTTAGGATGTTGGTGTTTATTATTTGGGAGTGGCATTTGTGAAGGAATGGGTACTGCTTTAACTAAACCAGAGCAAACAGGAATTTGCTCTTCTGCAAGTGAACTTGTTGACTTTTACCTTGTTCTTAATTTTGGCCATTCCTGAGTATTAGTTAGTTTAAAATGTCTAGAACAGAAGTCAGCTGGGACCTCCTAAAACCTTTCAAAGATCTAGATTACATTTGTTCAGTAGCCAGCCAGCGACTGTATCCCCTCAAGTTCCGCTGCCTGTGGAAGTCCTAGGTGGTCTTTAGAATTTCTGTAACTTGTCAAGCGGCTTCCCTTGTCTGTGCCTGCTTCCCTTCCATTGTTCCCACTCTGTGTAGTCATTCAGGGCACGGGCCTGCTCATCCAAAAATAAATCTATTTAAATCTATTGTTACTGAAAAGCTGTTATGAAATCTTCCTCTGGGTTGGGCACAGGTAGATGCAATTAAGGTATATTTGAATCAATTCAAGTGTACCTTTATTTTGAGTAATAGATAACGCCTTAAAGAATCAATTTATTAAAAATAAAATATAGTTGACCTGCATGACAATTTTAATATTTCTTCTTTATTTAGGATTGGTAGTTCCTTGCAGTGACACAACATTTTAGTTTTAAAGCCACTTACCCCTTTAGCCTGTTTATGTGTATACTTAGAGAGTATGGGCAATGGCTAATTTAATAGACTGTCTCAATAAATTTCTTTGCAATGTACATTGATTGCCAGGGGCTTGTTGTATCTGATTTATAAATTGTCATGTGTTGGAATTATATTAAAAACATATTTAAACATCCTCACTAAGAAATGAGCTAGAGAAAAAATGGAAGGGCTGGTGTTTAGACTTCTGCTCTGTTAACAGACTTTTCCTGACCCAGACTAATAAAAAAATAGGTGAGACCTGGCTGGTGAGGCAGCTGATGGATGTTTCACTCTCATGTCGAAGTTTCTCTCTCACTCTCCCTTTCTCTCTTTCTAAAAATCAATCAATCAATCAATCAATCAATCAATAATAGGTGGAAAGTACATAGAAAGACTAGAAACAGCAATAGACTACTTGGTTCTTACAAGCTGTTTAATGTTACATTTAAAAAAATTAACTGTAATTCCTTAGTCAACTTTAAGATTTTAAAAACCAAGCAATAAATTTACCATCTTTAAAGAGAAGTTTGGGCGTCCACTGTGTAGCCTGGGCCATTAACTAGCGCTGATTCTGCTCTCTCTAAGGGGGACATCGGACTACTAGGGACATAACTGTACCTGCCTCGTTTCCAACAGACTCACGTTCAACTTTTGCTCACACACAAAAAAGCGGGGACAAGTTTATTTATTCTTTAAAAAACGTTAATATAAAATTGTGGCATAAAAAGGAACCTGAACTTTAGTAACACAGCTGGAACAATTTGTGGTTGTGTTCGTTCGCTAGTTTCAAAGGGACCGAGAAGCTACTGGAGGTTTGTTCTCCAGGCTGCAACCCGCCAGCCAAGGCTCCGATGCGCAGGAGTGCAAGTGCAGGTGTGGCGGTGCGGCAAAGGCGGGGCTGGCGTGGCCCCTTCCTCTGGACTGAAGGACCACGGGCTCCCGCGCCGTCCAGGGTGTCTTGAAGGATTCTCTTGTAGAAAAGCATCGTGATAGCTCATGTCACAGGTCTTGTTTTTCAAGCTTTGTGAGACACTGAAAATGTTTACCATGTGCCAGGAAGCAGTTATTTTTCTTACAAATACTGGAAGCTTGGTATTCCCTCCTTTCACAGACGGGAAAACTCCCTGGTTGTTGGTGATACGAGTTTGGTAAAACGATTGTGATTGGAGTATCTAAAAAATCTTATAAAGTAAAATGAATAACCTTGTTTTCCTCTGGCCAAATAAAAAAACGAAGTTTGGTTTAATTATCTCTCGAACACTTTTTATTTTCTCATTTCAACTTTTAATTTGGGTAGTACTTTCTTGTCATCTATTTTATATTTCATGGTTTTCATGAAGAAAAAAATTTAATATGTCATTATTTCCTTCAGATTATATCTATATGTGGATCTGCCTATAGAACTTTCACTTGGTTTAGAAGGACCATGATAACAATAGCAAGACTGGGAAAATGTGGATGTATGCAAAGGCAAACAGGTCTTTAATTATTTGGGGAAATTTTTTTCAATTCTAGCCCTTTCTATTATTATTTTAAGAACAATTATTGTTTTATTCTGTTATAAGAAGCAATAGCCCAGCCAATGTGGCTCAGTGATTGAGCGTCGACCAATGCACCAAGAGGTCACCAGTTCGATACCCTACCAGGGCACATGCCCAGGTTGTGGGCCCAATCCCCAGTTGGGGGCATGCAGGAGGCAGCCAGTCAATGTTCTCTCTCATCGATGTTTCTACCTGTCTCTTACTCTCTCCCTCTCTCCCTCCCTCTCTAAAATCAATAAAGAAAAAATTTTTTTAAAAGAAGCAATAAAAATGATTGCTGATGTCATATGTTTGTTATTCACTGATAACATGTTTAAGGATTCTGCTCCCGTTAAATTATTCTTTGTGTTGTTATTGATGAGACCACTGTTTTATTATCTGTTTGTTTGCAATTTTCTCATGTACAGAATCATGAGGCTAATTTTTTGGTATCATTTTAGTCCCCTGAAGCCAGCTAACAGGCTCTGAGGGCCCTGAGAACCAGTGGTGCCATCTGACCACACCCATGGTAGAGAATTGACCCAAAGAAGAGTTCAGTTAGGCCACTTTTGTGCTACTCCTCTGGATTATCAGTGCTTTCCGAGGAGAGCTTAGTGTAGACCATAGAAAATGATACCTCTCCCTCCCTCCCCCAAAACTAATGCATGGTTGCAGAGTGACGGTGGAGGATGACATGGGAAAAAATAACTTGGCAACTAGTCCCCTGGAGGAATAGAAACTGTTGCTTCTTTACTGGTGGCACTGCCATCCTCAGTCACCCAAGCCAGAATCGTTAAAGTGATCGTTCACTACCCTCCTTCATAATCCTCACAGCTAATTAACTCCCAGTCCTGAACTTCTTCCTCTTTCTCAGAGAGGTTTGGCCAGTCACTGGGGCCCCCCACCCTTGCACTTTGATCTCTCTTCCTGCTCCCTGGACTAGCATGCTCACCTTGATGTTTCCATGGAGACATCAGAAGCTCCTGGCTGGAGTTAGTTCAGTGCATGCTAGAGCCTCAGAGAGTAGGAAGCGCAGAAGCTCTCCCAGTCTCTGCTCTGTTCTCCACTTAGTTTGATGTACAACTGGGTCTAGATGGACAATTTGCTTTGTAAGTTTTGTCTGCCATTCGACCACAGTCATCCCTTCACTTAGTGGTTGTCCCTGTCTGCTGCGATGATGCCCCGCCTGGCCGGGACCACCCCAATGCTCCTGCACCGGCCGTCAGCCCTGGTCACAGGCTGTTCCACCAGGATCATGCATCTTTAAAATCTGACTTATACATTGCAAGGAGAAGGCAGTGTCCTCTCACACAGACTACATGCTTCCCTCTGGGAATCCTCCCCTTGGTGAGCTAGAAGAACACTCCAAAGAAGCCCATGCTGTCTACTCTATGATCTTTGAACCCTCAACAACCATCAATATCCTTCCTCCAGTGTGCAGATTTTCTCTCTGCATTCACCACCTGAACAGGTAGACAAGGCTGTGAAGCCAGTACCATCTTGTACCATCATCCACTTCTATGCCAAAAGGAGATGGAGATAAAGATCCAAGAACAGCCCCCAAAATGGATGGCAAAGACCACCCCAAGAGGATCAGGTACAGAACAATGGACAGGATGACCAGAACAGCCCCCGTAGCAGTGGGGATCCACTGCTGACATGCAGGCCCCCGAAGGCCGATGGAGTTCTCACTTCCTGCAAGTGCAGTCCCGGGCCTCTGGATGTTAATCCCAACGCCCCACAAGACAGCTTGAGTGGAAACACCCAGCTGTCTCCCATGTGCTCCTCCTCCGAAGGCCAGGTGGTCACAAGCTCATACAGCCCTGTGGGAGATGTCCTGCCTCCCCTGAAGCCTCATTCAGAAGCAGCAGTGCTCTCTGACCCAACCCCATGCTGCTCCCTGCTGCAGGAGACCCACAAAGGAAGTGCTGGGTGAAGACCCTCCACCCAGCTTGCCAGGTTCATTAACTTTGGGTAAGAATATGCCCTGTGAAAAGTCTTTAGACCTCCCACCAAGGAGCAATTCTCCACTGGCCTCTGCCAACAGGAAGCCCTGCAAATGCAAAATGTCCACGCCATATTTGCTACCACGGCCACCACTGCTGAGGGATCGAGGTGAGCTGTCCCAACCTCCTAAGCTGCTTTGCCTTGCTGATGAAAACCAGGGCACCTTGGAGAACGCTGAATGTCAGAGTAAAAAGACTTTGGAGGACAAAACAGAGGTCATGGCTGCCTGCAGTGCCACCCAGCCTGCCCCTTCCTTCTCTGCACCTGGCCCAGCGATTGCAGACACCCTGCCCCTGGCCATTGAAACTGGACAGGTCCTTGCTATCATCACATCCAGGGCATCTGCTGATTTGACCTATCAGCAGAGTTTAGATGGTGATGATATTGAAATGGACACTACTTTCCTTTCCTGTGCTGCCATAATCATATCTTCTGCAGACTCCAATATGAGATTCCTGCCATTTTACCAAATCCATTACAGTGTGAAGCATAAGTGCCCTACAGTCCCTCCACTGGCCCACCATATTGAAGGACCCCTGCCCTACCTAAAATAATGCCATTGGCCCGCAAACCACACTTCAGCCCACCTTAGGGACCCTGATGGTCAGCAGAAGGGAACCTCTGCCCAGTGCTCCATTTAGCATCGGACCACCCCGTGTGGGTTCTGTAGCCACCTATATTCCAGTAAACAGCACCTTTGCAAACTTCAACCCTGCCCTTGACACCAAGGAGTCTATAGACACCACCCCTACTTCCCAGGCTGTCCTTTCCCATTCTTCCCCTGTCTCCAGGGAACCACTCCCCATTGTCCATGGCACCTCCTAATCCTGACAATGCACCACCCAGTGGCAGTATTCCCTTAGCTGATGTCTCCACCCATTGACCTAAAAAATTACTGAGCAGAGGGACCCGAATTTCCAACCCTCCCTTGGACTCAGGAACAAACTCTCAGCCCAAACCTGGGTCCAGTGATGGGCAGCAGCCTAAAAACCCTTTAATGTTGGGAAAAGTGATTGCCCCAGCACAAGGTGTAGGCCTAACTTCTCCTGCGGTCCAGCCAGCCAGAGGCAGCACAATGCACTCAGGTAGCGCAGGTTTGCTACTGCCAGATTCCACGCTTGACAACGGTGCAACACCCAGCTGGCCACTGGTGACAACCCATGTGTTCTCCCCACTGACACACCCACTACTACTGGCATTGGAGGCGCCACCAAGACACCTAACTCACTGTTTGCCAGTACATATGTAGGCCCATTTGTCATTATGGGTCCTGGGGCTATGGGACCAGTATATCCATCCCACTCGCACAGGCATCCAGAGCATCAACACTGGAGGTGGACTTAGGAAGGCACACAGCACTGCTGCTTTATTTCATTGGCCATGTAACTGGGATCCATGTGGCCACAGCATGGCTTCTGCAGTAGGAGGAGCATGCACCACCCCAGTGCTTGTATACCCTGCTGGCTCCACCTTAAATCCCATCTCCTGGAGCCCACCTGTCCACAGTATAGGTGGTGAGGTGATGGGAGAGTATAATACCATTCCTGTGATTGAAGGTACCAGTGTTCCCACTTGCCATCAGTGCACCTGCAGCCCACCAGGACATAGAAAATCTCCTACACTTGCAACAGGCACCACCATGGAGAATAAAGGTATGTCATGAGACACATCTGTTTCCACCTTTTATCAGACCACTGGGGACTCTCCTGGCTACACCACGTCCAGTATCAATGCAAGTCCCAGCACCACCCCTGTACTTAGACACACCTGTAGTTGCACTTTATTTCCAAGCACCTGGAACCCACCTGTGCAGCATCCAGGTGATGCTATGGGAGGGTACAACATCCCTCCCGTGATGGGAGGACCTGTTATTTCTACTTTCCATCAGTACACCTGGGACCCACCTGGCCATTATGCAGGTGGTGCACTCACAGGGAGCAATGTCTCACCTGTGATGAGAGGCCACTGTGTCACCAAGTGCCACCAGATCACTTGCAGCCCAACTATCCAGACCACAGGAAAAATGATGGAGGACAGCACAAAACCTGCAATGACTGGATAAGCTTATGGACCCCCATTCATACAGAGGACCTTGAGTCCCCTGACCAAAGCAGTAGTGCTATGGGGGGTAGCACCAGACGTTTTTAGAGAGAAACATCTACTCTCAGTCAAAAACACCTGCCTCCATCCCTCAAATTATGGTACCCCTCTTACTTGGAGGAACCAGGACTGTGTTTGGAGACTCCTGCTCAGAGTAACTGTGCCTGTGCTCTTGGCATGGCAAATGCTAGTCTTGCATTTGGGGCACCTGCCCAGGGATTCATAAGAACCACCAACCAATTCTATCACAAATCTCAACAAGTTAGGAGCAGATTTTCCTCTGCAAACTGTGTGTAACCATGAATGTGTTTGCTGCACAGGAAAGGAGCTTAGCCCCTCTGAGTGAAACTTAACCTGCTGATGGTCCTACATCAAGTCAGAGGAGCACACCTCAGGGATTTGTGTGTGTTTGGGGGGTGGTTTGAGGGTGAGGAGCAAATCAGTCCAGTTGAGAAGTACCTGCAACTTAAATCCCTTCAATAGCCTATCAGAAAAAGTTCAAACCCCTTGTCCTGGCCTTTAAACCACTTCTTCCCATTCCTCTACCCTCCCTGCCTTGCATTTTATGTATCAGCACATAGAACTCCCTGCTGTTTTCCCCAAATAACCATTCAGTACTCCTGCTGTTCTCTCCTTCTAGATACCTTCAGCCCTGACTTCCCTCCCCACCTTCAATTTGATAATCCTTGCCCGTCATTTAAGACTTTTCTCAGGTATCTTCTCATTCAGAAGTCTTCTTTGTCTCTTATTCCATCTGAATTAGGTACAACTTTTTTATGTCCCTGGAATACTCCATGCGTATCTCTGCAATCATATTTATTATATTGCATTGTAATTCACAGTTGATAGGTCTTGGGTCCTCACAAGCACACAAGTTCTTTGATGATGTATGCTGTTTTATTCATATTTGAATCCTTTGCACCAGATTTATATTCTATCTCACACTAGGCACTTCATTAAATATTTGATGAATGCATGAACAAGTGGATAATGGAATTAAGTTTTGATGGGATCTAGAGATAATACAAAATATAAACTTCCCAGCTGAAGCAATGGATTTACGGTATTTGCTCACAGCTTCTTTCTTGGCCCTTGCGTGTGAGCAGTAGCATGCATGGAGGAGATCTGACTTAAGAAAGAATCCTGTGATAAGTGTATACAGAAAGGAGGAACTGATGGTTCTACATAGGAATTAAACCAGAATATTTGGTCTATAGACAGTATGCTCATTAACCAAAACAATAAGACAATACCGTAGAAAAACTTATCAAAAGTCTTATCACAGCCCGGCCCATGTGGCTCAGTGGTTGAGCGTCGACCCATGTACCAGGAAGTCACTGGTTCGATTCCTGGTTAGGGCACATGCCAGGGTTGTGGGCTCGATCCCCAGTGGGGGGCGTGCAGGAGGCAGCTGATTGATGTATCTCTCTCACATTGATGTTTCTCTCTCTTCCTCTCTAAAAAAATCAATAAATCATAGTTTTTAAAAAAGTCTTATCACTAATAGAAAGGTATAGGGTGATATCTGTGTCTCAGACTTCAACTCTGAATCTCTTGTCCTTTTACCAAAAGTAGGAAACAGAGCAAGAGTCACGCCCTATATCAAAGTAAATATGTGCACAGTATGCCTTGGGAGCAGACGGGATGGTGGTGTTTCTGTCAGAAAACCTGTGTTTTCTGCTGTGCCGTTGCCTCGTCCTGTAAGAGCCTGGCTCATCGGTTATTGGAGAGCAGGGAAGCTGATGGCCACGGGGGGTTACAGCGACTCCAAGGCTCTTTCAGAGCTATGCTATAAGAAGAGTTTCATTCCTCAAACCAAGGAGTTATTTCCAGGGCCTTTTTGGTCCTATAGTTCTCATTGGTGATAGCCAGCCTGCAGCAACAAACTAAAGAAATGTCACTCTGTTTCTCTCTCATCATTCCACAGGTAATTTGCTTGCCTTTTATTAAGGTTAGTTAGTTAACAGCAAATACCACAGAAAAGTCCTGCGCTTAATCAGCCTGCATTGCCTTCAATCTGAAGCCTGAACATTCAAACGCAGCAGACTCCTTTGGAATCATGCAAATATAAACGTCATGACATTAATCACAGAGTTACCTAGTCCCTGAGCCTTTTCTTCCTTTTCAGAAGGGTAGTTTGTTGAGGTAAGTGGGAAGAGCAACAAGAGCTCTTCATGGTTCCTGCAGCTTATTCAGTTTCAGCTGTGGTTATTCGATTTGATAAGTAAATATTTGACACCAGGCTACAGCAGCAGAAACACTACCGCATCTCCATCACACTATCATTTTATATCTTGAAAGGAAAAATGACAGAACACACTGATGGTAACTATTTAATAGCATTTTTTAAAAATTACCTTGCTCTTCTTATATCAGGTTTGAGATAGGGTAAATGAGAAGGGGAGATTCAACATCTTCTTGCCAGAATCTCCAGTTCCCTGACCGTTTAGACATCTACCATACCTGTCCTACTGATCTCCACTGTAGGAGTGTAGCTCCCTGCCCTCTCTGCTCACCCACCAGACTACTGAACTTGCAAGCACACACACACTCAGACACACACTTAGGTGTAAGTGCCTCTCACATCAGCCTAGCCCTCTGGGCTTTCCATTAGTCCTAAATGTCCGCTGTTTCATTCTTCACTGTTTTCCTAAAGTCCACTCTGCTACCTGACTCTCTTCCACAGGTAATGATCCTACTTCCAGTTTTCCTGCAAAAACTTAAGTTGTTCATTGTATTATAGACCAGCAGTTTTTATTTTTACTTTTGTTTTTTTTTTTGTTTATTTGGATTTTTTGTAATTTGAGAAGTCCTAAAATTTTAAACAAGAACTTTTAAATAAGTTTCTGATCTCTCTCTCCCTATTTAACCTAAACTTCAGTGAATAATTTTCTTAAATATCATAAAGCTCAAAAAATTAAAAATTGAATTACCATTTGACCCAGTGATCCCACTCCTAGGAATATACCCTAAGAAGCCTGAAACACCAAACAGAAAGAATATATGTACCCCCATGTTCATAGCAGCGCTATTTACAATAGCTAAGATCTGGAAACAGCCCAAGTGTCCATCAGTAGACGAATGGATAAAAAAGCTGTGGTACATATACACAATGGAGTACTATGCAGCTGTAAGAAAGGAAGATCTCTTATCCTTTGCGACGACATGGGAGGACCTGGAAACTATTATCCTAAGTGAAACCAGCCAAGCAGAGAAAGACAGATATCATATGATCTCACTTATTTCTGGAATATAATAAACATAACAGTCTGAGGAACAGGGTAGTCTCAGAGATGTGGAAGTAGGGTACAGACTGACATTTGCCAGAAGAGGGGGTGGGGGAGGGGAGCGATGAACACAGAACTTGTACGCATGTACTCATAACTAATGGACATGGACAACAAAACTGGGGACGGGGCAGGGAGGGAGGGGGAGGAGGGTGACAATGGGGGGAAAAGGAGAAACATCTGTAACAAATATAAATTAATACAAAATTTTAAAATATAATAATAAAAAACGAACAACAACAAAAAAAGAATATTTGTGCTAGCAATTTCCTAAATAAATTAGTAACTACCTTCCCTGACATGTGTAACATGTAACCTCCTATCAACTGGATATGCCATACAGGCTTACAAAGAATTTTTACTGTGCTGATGAGAGTATCCCATTAGAACAGATAATAAAGGAAATTGCAGTCTTGACTAAACAGCTTCTTATTCTGAAATTGTTTGCAACTGATCTGATTTCAGAGTAGCTTTAATAGGCGTTATCTGCGTTCGTCAACTGCTTTGCTCTCTCCAGCTCCAAAAATACAAATAGGCACACTGATTTGTGCATTTAAACACATCCTCATTCTGGTTTTCATCAAGTGACACTATCTCAGACAACGTTTTTCTTTGCTTTCTGTCAGTTTATATGATGATATTCACTTACTTCATGATTGTTATGCAGTGCTTTAGGGTTTAGTTTCCTTTCTTTGAGGAAGCTGCCCTTTCTCAAGCACCTGACAGCTGCATCTGAAAAGTGTCTGCTTAAATGTATCATCTCTCCACTTTGCCTGGAATTCTAAATTCTCTGCTCATTTTCATTGAAAATAGCACTAATTTATTTCATTCTTTATATTTGAAGAAATTTGAATCCAAGTCATTCACTGCTAATAGTTTTATACTATTTAAGGAACTTTTTAATTTTGGCTTTTCGTATCTTTGTTAACACACATAAAGCAAGGCCACAGTAATTTATAAAGCTGTGATTTATAGTGTATGGAATCTTAGAGTGTATTCAAGCCAATTAGTAATGGATGCTACAATCATTGCTAGACACTTACATCTATATTTCATTTGTATTTACCTTTTAATATTTTTACATGTAAATATATAGAAATGCAAACATTTCCTACCTCAGAATCTGGACTAGAGCCCTGGCCAGTGTGCAGTGGGGCTCAGTTGGTTGGAGCGTCATCCCATACACCAAAAGGTGGTGGGTTCAGTTCCCAGTCAGGGCACCATACCTGGGTTGCAGGTTTGATCCCCAGTCAGGGCGCGTACATCAATGTCTCTCTCTCTCTCTCTCTTTCTCTCTCCCCTCCCTTTCTCTCTCTAAAATAGATTTTATATATAAATCTGGACCAGAAAAGAAATTCATTAAGATTAAAAGCAGTATATGTTTTTCTTAACAATATCTTGGTATTTGAAGAATCATTTCAATGTCAACTCTTAATCAAATCTTGTTAAATAATAGCAATTTATGGTAACTTGAAAATAAATCACATTGGAATTTTTATCAAAATTTTATGAATTTTCAGTGGTTCTCTGCTGAATACTTTACATAATATTAATATTATTTTGTCCATTTTTCTCACATTAGAAGGGAAGACTCGACTAGAATAATGCAAAAATAGGAAGAATGATTTTTTAAAAAACTTTTGTTTTCTTCATTTTCTTACCTTTTTCTCCAAATAATAAAACCATACAATTTTTTTTGTTTTCTTTGTTTTTTATTTTTGCTCATTTCTTCTTTATTTTAAACTTTCGTTTCCTCATTTAATACTTTTATGTTAGAGACTGGTGAAGTAATATTTACCCGACATAGACATTTTTAAAATGTGTTTTTATTTAGGATATGCATTGGTCAAGAAGTATAATACAAAGACAGAGAAAAGTAGGTAACTGTGGATATCTTGTTGAAACATTTATTTTATTTAGGAAATGTTTAATCCTTATGTGTAAGGTTCTAAGAAAGGTGCTGAAATTGAGACATGAATAAGACAAACATTTTGTGGTTCAAATAAGTACAAGGTATCTTAATCTGTTCAGACTGCTATAACCATATTCCATAGCCTGGTAGCTTATACATTTATTCCTCACAGTCCTTGAGGGTTGGAAGGCCGAGATCAAGGTGCTGGCAGATTCAGTGTCTAGTGAAGGTTGTTTCCTAGGCTGCTCTCTTTTCATCATAACCTCACACGGTGGAAGGGGTGAGGGAGCTCTCTGAGGTCTCTTTCATAGGGCAAGAATCCCATTCACAGGGGCTCTGCCCTCATGACCTAATCACCTCCCAAAGATCCCACCTTCAAATACCATCACATTAGGGATTAGGATTTCAACATATAAAATTTGAGGAGAAAAACATTTAGTCCCTCGCATAGGTATTTTGTAAAAACTAAATGAAAACAAATAGATGATGTCAGTGAGAATGTCTACTAATTACATAGCCTCTCCTTTTCTGCATTTGTGTCAGCCTAATCTCTCTGGTAAGACTGCTGTGAGCTCCCTCACTCTTCCAAAGTCTCTGTGCTTCCCACTGGCCCACCCAGGTACATTTTATCACAGTCTGCTTTTCCATCTCCATCTGTAGAATTCCTTGGTGTCCACTCTCTGCTCAGTAGACCAAACTGGACCGCTCATTTCTCTCTAAGCATTGCCTGTATTTTCTGCCACAGGGAGTTCACTCAGGCTCACAACTCAACCAGACATGCTTTTGGTTCTCTCTCTGCCTGTGAGGATTCTACCCACTTCTCAGGGCTCACATGTATACTTTTGATATCCATGTTGACCTACCTTCAGCCCATCTACTCCTTTAGGCATTTGTCTACTTTACATGTAACATGCCCCCAACTTCTGAAATGCAAGAATGAACAAGCAAGCCAACAAACTTGCATTAATGTGTTTCTCCTACAAAGCCTAGAATTGCTTTCAATTTTGCTTGGAATGGAAAGTGCACAGTATTTAAATATTGATTACATTCATTTGGTGCACAGAGGCTTTCACAGGAATTTAATTTGTTTCTACTATGTGCCCTACTAGGAGTTTGGCAATAAGATACAGATTAAGTTAACAAACAAAAATACAATCTGTTACATGCTCCAGTAGAGGTAACCACAGGAAATTTATTGGAGTAGTACTAATTCAGGTGAGTCAATAAATGGATGATTATGTGAATGAATAATTTATTTTAATTTTCTAGAGCTTATGTTCAGTACTCTGCAGTTCTTCTTATGGGTACATTAGCCTGGTAATTTTGTGTTGCAACTACAGTGACTGTCCTAATTTTTTCCTTCACCACATTTGCTAATAACACTCTGGTGAATAAAGTATAGTTCTAATGAATTCTGTACACCTGCTTTCTCGAGTACATCAGCATGGCTTTAACCACTATGTGGACTGAGGTCTCAAATTGTGACCTAAATTAATTAAATTAATTTGGGAATTTTGAAAATAATGTTGAAGCATGAGATTAATCTAATACTTTATTATTAAAAGTATGTAAAATACATTTAATTCTTCTTCAATCTGTTTCATCCTTGTGTGTAATTTTAACACTTTATTCATTTACTTCTTTTGCTTTTCTACTTATGATCATTTGAAAAAACCTAATTTCTATAGTCCTTTGCAAAAAGAACCTCAATGGATTTTTGTTGTTTTATAGATTTCTTTAAAAATTTTTTTTCTTTTTGTTGACTTCTTCTGTTATACAAACTTTTCATAAAAAATTATTTTCCCTATTCTGCCTCTTTTAATAACAAAAAGTAAGGAGGCTTCTTGAATATATACTGTACTTGACACCATGATCTAGTAGGTGTTTTAAACTATGCCCACACTCAGTGTAATTGTTTGATTCACTTCAAACATAATCTTGTTACTTGGGATCATTGTGCTATAAAATGTCAGACAACATTTAGGTTCGACATTGTGTCTTTCTTGATATCCTTCAGCAGAAGTTTGTCATATAGCAAACAGGAAAATGTGACCTACAGTTGAGCTTAGAAATGTTGTCGTTGTTTTTGCCATTTAATGTTAGATCCCTGTGAGCTCAAACTCATATAACAAAAGACATCATCATCTTTTGTTTGTCTGATTCAATCATTCAACAAATGTTTATTGAATACCTGCTCTGTGCCAAGGCCTTTATTCCAGGTTCAGTGTAGGAACAATTAAACGAATTAATATCTTAGGAGAACAAAAATAAATTAAAGAGAGGGAATTGAGAATAATCAAGAGAGGGAAGTGTATTTTATACAGGATGTCCAGAGAAAGCCTCTCTAAAAGGTGCATTTGAGCAGGGACCTCATTGAAGCAAGACAGTAAGAGAGAGAGTGAGAGAGAGAGAGAGAGAGAGCAAGCCTTGCAGACATCTGAGGAAGAGCATTTCAGGAAGCATTCCAGGAAGAGGTGGCAGCAGGTCCGAGCCCTGAGGTTTCCCATGATCACAGAACAAAAGAGCCAACGTGGCTAGAGTAGAGTGATCACCACAGAGCGACAGAAAATGAGATCAGAGAGAATGTGAGTGGTGATAGTGCATAGTATATGTCAGCCATGGTAATGCGTTTGTTTACATTTTACTCTGAGTGAAATGAAAAGTTAGTTATTGGAGGGACCTGAGCCAGGGAGTGACAAATGATCTGATATATGTTTTAAAATATTACTTTACCTACTTATTGTATTAGTTTTCTTATGCTGCACAGCAAATTACTACAACTTTAATGGCTTAATGAAATAACATACATTTGTTATTTCACAGTTTCCATGGATCTGGAGTCAGAGAGGAGGGACCTTTTAGCTGGATTCTCTGCTCAGCATCTCTTAAGTCTAACATCAAGGTGCTATTTGCAATGCAGAGTCCTGTTTCAAGCGTATGCAAGTTGCTGGCAGAATTCACTTCCTTGTGGTTGCAAGATTGAGATCCAGGTCCCCAATTTTTGTTTGTTTTTGCCATCCTGATAATTTTTTTCTACTGTGGTAAAAATTTCATAACATAAAATTTACTATCTTAACTATTTTTTAAGTGTACCACTCTTAGTACCTAGCCTCATAGGGTGTGGAAATTTTGGAGGCCGTTTCATAATTCTGCCTACTGTGTAAGTGGACAACAGAACTGTGGAAGGGGCAGAAGGAGAAGCTGGAGACCAGATAGAAGGCACTGGATATGTCTAATCCATTGCTTCTCAAAATTTAATGTATATATGAATCTCCTAGGGATTGTGTTAAAATTAAATTCTGACTTAGTAAGGCTACAAACTGACTCTCCTAACAATCTCCTAGGTGATGGCAATGCTTCTTGTGAAATAGCAAGACAGAGTTAATGATGACAGTGGGCTGGGCAAGGGTGGTAACAGTGGAGATGAAAATGGTCTGATTAGGGATATGATTTGAAGGTAGACCCAAAGGACTTGCTGAGGAGGAATGAGAGGCATCAGGATGACTTCTAAGTTTAAGGGATGACAAAGATTGTAGGAGGAGCTGGTTTCAGAAAT
Source organism: Tadarida brasiliensis (assembly GCA_030848825.1). Classification (NCBI taxonomy): domain Eukaryota; kingdom Metazoa; phylum Chordata; class Mammalia; order Chiroptera; family Molossidae; genus Tadarida; species Tadarida brasiliensis. Next base: position 26,368,040 of record CM061267.1, on the reverse strand, counting down.
CAGGGGTTCAGTTCGGATAAACCAAATTAGAATCCAAACAGAGATGATCACGAAATGCTATGGGAAATAGCAGGTTTATAAATCATATGCACAGTTACCAGAGACTTAAAATTTTGTGTTTCTGTGAACCACAACTATGAGACTCTTCCTAAGTGTCTTGGAATTTATTTCACTGTATTAAAAATTTAAGCAATACAAAGGGCCTTATTGATTTGTGCTGCATTTTCTCTGCTTCTCTTGCACTGACACTAGTAAAATGAGCAGTGTTTTCTTGTCCTCGTGCCAATTTCTTTATAGTGAAATTAACATAGTGTTACTCAGATCATTAGAGCTGTTCCTCGAAGCCAGCATCTGCATCACTGTGCATATTTAAAGCATATGACACTCAAGCACTCTCCAGGAATAGAGTTAGAATTTTTTAAAATAAAATTTTTAGCACCTGTCGATTTTGGTAGATGAATTACCTAAATTTCCCTGGCTATATAGGAAGTTTCATGGTATGACTGATATTATTTCTTTCCTGGGCTAAATTATGCAGTTAGTTTTGTCACATTCTGAGTGCTTGCATGGAAGTCTATCCTCACTGATTGCTTTACCACAGCAATTTTCAACCGTTTTCATCTCATGGCACACATAAACTAATTACTAAAATTCTGTGGCACACGAAAAATGTATTTTTGCCTATCTGACACAAAAAAAGTAGGTGTCATTTTGATTGATTCACAAAACAATAATAATAGTAGTAATTACTTACCCTTTTTGCACCAAAGCGACTTTTTTATAAATCAGGTGCCTATACTTCTATATAAGGATTTCTGGTACCAAGAATTAACCAATCAGATGCAACCTTGTTATGTGACATGACCAGCAAGATGCAACTCTCTATTATGTGACCTATATGTTTATGGTTCAAGACAGGACATTCATACCAGACGGTAATTGTTGTGTTGGCTGTTGTCATTTTTTATTTGACAATCTAAGGGAAAAGAGGTCCGTGCCCCTCACTAAATAGTCAGATATTGCACGATTTAAGAATTCTTGCAGCATACCAGTTGAAAATTGCTGTTTTATTACAAGAAGTAGATTGCATAGACTACAGGTACGGAGGGTGTGTTTCCTTATAATTTCCTTCAACATCAGTCATGTAAAATCTTGGCCTTACTCAAACCTGTTTTCTGAAAGAAAAGCATTTGACAGGATATAAGCTGGAAACTGTGCTGCCACCCATTTTTTGTTTTGTTTTGTTTTTCATGGAATGCTGCAGAAATGCTAGTTTAGCCAGAGAAAAGTTTAAGACTTGGGCTCGCAACATTTTATATGTTTTAATAGACCTTTGCATTAAGCATAGCTTTTTCTAGTACTGCTTGGGTGCTAGCTCCATAATGTCCAGTGAACTAAGTTTATGAGACAGGGTTCATGGTTTCAGGTAGGGGTGAAATGAAGGGAGCACGGGGCAGTGCTGGTTTACAGGACTGTTTTCATTCTTTGGAACAGGTGAACATTCACTTCACCATAAGCCGAAATCTTTATAGAAAGCTTTGTTTTATTTATTTATTTTTTCTTTATTGACTTTAGAGAGAGAGGAAGGGAGAGGGAGAGAGAGATAGAAACATCAATGAGAGAGAACATCGATTGGCCGCCTCCTGCATGCCCCCCACCGGGGATCAGGCCCACAACCTGGGCATGTCTCCTGACCGGGAATCAAACCGGCGACCTCTTGATACATGGGTCGACGCTCAAACACTGAGCCACACTGGCTGGACTGTTTTATTTTTATTTATTTATTTATTTATTTTATCCTCACCCGAGGACATTTTTCCATTTTTTGTTCAGATAGAGTGGGAGGGAGAGAGAAGAGGAGAGAGAGAGAGAGAGAGAGAGAGAGAAACATCGACGTAAAAGGAACACATCGAGTGGCTGCCTCCCGCACAACCCAACCAGGGCCGGGGACAAACTGCAACCGAGGTACATGCCCTTAGCGGGAACCGAACCCAGGTCTCTCTGGACCGCAGGCCGACGCTCTAACCGCTGAGCCAAACCAGCCAGGGCTGTTTTATTTTTCTTAATGAAACGATAAAAATGTTATGACCTGAAGGGAAAAAAAGGGTGGATGAGGAAGGAAATATTTCAAGGATGTGCTGGTGATTATGTTTTTGTAAATAAGACCCTGAGCAGATGGAAATTAAACCACATCTTTTAATGGCAGGGATGAGAGAAGGGCTCAAGGGGGCTACCCAATGGAGAGTGCTAAGGAAGTCAACACTATCATCTGGGCACCTTTCAATCTGGAACCCTGGACTACGACTCATTGCCTTACATGACAGTTAGACTTTCTGTTGATTTGGAAGAGTACGATGGCTAAAGAAAGGCATGCTGATCTCTGCACCTGATGTGGTTGTTCTGTAGGCCTGTTTTACAGTGTATCATATTGAAACCTAGAATATAAATTTAGGCACAGTTGTATGAATTGGTTCAAAGATGTCTCAGTTTTTTTCCTATTGTGTGTGTGTATATATATATATATATATATATATATACACACACATATATATATGTAATAGATTAACTACTTTATAATATAAAATTTAGCTTTTGCATGGTAATTTATGAAACTAACTTCTTACCCTTCCTTTTCCTAGGAGCACTGAATCCAAAAAATTGGGGAAAGAAATATCCAACATGTAATAGCCCCAAACAATCTCCTATCAATATTGATGAAGATCTTACACAAGTAAATGTGAATCTTAAGAAACTTAAATTTCAGGGTTGGGATAAAACATCTTTGGAAAACACGTTCATTCATAACAATGGGAAAACAGGTAAAATGTTTACATTTTGTTTGTTTGTGACTTTAATATGCTTATTGGACCTAAAATATGTTTAGGTTAGTTTCATTTAATTTACCTTTGATAACATACTATGAACTGGATAGAAACTATATGTAGAATAAACCAAATAGACCATAGAAAATTGGAAGTTTAGATAAGATTTTGAAAATGTGTACAAAAAATCATGTTCTCCAATAATAAAACAATAATGATGCCTCCACTAGAAGATGTGATAAATATAATGTAATATATAGTTAATGTAATCTATAATTCCATCACTGGTTAATTAATCACTTAGTCAATCAGCATTTCCTTTTCTTGGGCATTGTGGTTTGATTTGTCTGCTCAACCTCATACTATATTCAATAATTGGATAAGAAAAAAGCAATCGACTGTAATTGAACTTTAAGAAATTACTAGCCCTTCTATATAAAAGTTTAAAATTATATACAATCTTTAGGAAGCACTCTGTAAGTGCTTTTTCTTGAGACTATCTTTTTTAAAACATGCTGCCCTGGCCTGTTTGGCTCAGAGGTTAGAACGTCAGCCCACTAACTGAAGGATGATGGGTTTAATTCCCAGTCAAGGGCATGAACCTGGGTTGCAGGTTCGATCCCGGCCTGGGTCAAGGTGCGTACAGGAGGCAACCAATTGATGTCTTTCTCACATCAATGTTTTTCTCTCTATCTCTCACATCAATGTTTCTGTCTCCTTCTCCTTCCCCCTCTTCCACTCTATCTAAAAATCAATGGAAAAATATCCTTGGATGAAGATTAACAACAACAACCAAAATGCAAAATATCATACCATAAAAAATTCCACCAAATATTAAGTAGAAAAAATAGTTTTCAAAAACGAACACCTTTCCTTGTCTGATACATTTTAAATAAAATTGTTTGTATTTCAAGAAGTTAGGTAAAAACAAATACTCATGGGGAAAAGATTAGAAAATATTTTCAAAATTATAATAGTCGTTATGTTGAGGTGGTTATCATTAGTGAATTTTCTCTCTATTTTCCATATTTTAGTAATAAAATTATATGAATGTGGCAATTTAGTTTTAAATCCCATAGGGTAAGAATTTTTCTACATTAGTGCCTAATGCAGATTAAGTAAGTACTCAATAATAAATATATGTTGAATGAAAAAGTTCAATTATTATATTATAATATAATCTTAAGTTAATGAAAGTATATTGTCCCAAATCTTGACATTTTCAGTACCAACTTTGAAGGCTGTTACAAAGCAGTGAGTCATATCCTCTATGCTGTGTTTTCTCAGTGGAGTGTGGTTAACACTTGATCTTCAGAGCCACACCTTTTCCTTGCAATTTTTTAATATGTATTTTTTATTTAATTAATTTCTTTTGTTACAGATGTTTCTCTTTGTCCCCCATTGGCACCCTCTTCCCATTCCACTCCCCCCCACACACACACAGCATTGTTGCCTGTGTCCATTGGTTATGCTTATATGCATAAGTTCTTGGGTTTATCTCTTCCTCCCCCCCACCCCCCTCCTCTGAAGTTTGTCAGTCTGAACCCTACTTCTATGTCTCTGGGTCTATTTTGTTCATTACCTTATTTTGTTCATTATATTCCACAAATAAGTGAGATCATGTGATACTTGTCTTTCTCTGACAGGCTCTTGAAATTTTTTAATGAAAGATTTGTAATGTTCACATTATTGCAGGTGTCTCCTCCCCGCTTTTGCCCACCTTCACCCTCCCCTACCTCTCCCTCCCTTGGCCTTCACCAGACTGTTGTCTGTGTCCATGGGGTATGCATATATGTTCTTTAGCTAATCCTTTCACCTTCTTTATCCAGTCACCCCCACCCCCTGCCCCTTGGGTGTAGGCTAGTTTTAAGTTTACTGCTGGCTTTTAAACTACAGTGTAAAACCTTGAGCATGTTACTCTCTGTGACTCAACTTCCTTATCTGTAAAGCAGGGATAACAATGATGTCTCCTTCTCCTTCCTAGGATTGTGTGAGGATCAAATATTTAATACACGTAAATTACTTAGTATAATGCATGGCACATTGTATGTAATAAATAAATGTTGACCATTATTGTTATTGTGCTGTTGTTGTTGTTGTTTTTATCATTAATGAAAGTTTATATTTCTAGTTGCCTGGCCAGCTTGTTGGATTCAGTTCCTAATGCCAAAAGTGGTTTCTGCCTTATGGAACAAAAACTATTTAAATTTGATTGAGAAACATTAAAATCTTGCATTAGTCTCTCAAGAAATGATTACTGTCCAGACAACTCTTAAAATACTGTCAGATAATATCTGATATGGAACTCAAATTAGGCGAGGTTAAGATTCTGAAAGTTGTCACTCAGGGTTCAAACATGAGGTGGCTAAAACCTCTTCCATGGGAATGGTTTCCGCCTTCCTTGCCACAGCCTGGGACAGAGGTTCTGGAGCTTGATAACACCTGGGGTGATGCGTGGAGGCGAAGGAGATGGGACAAAAGCAGCAGCCTGGGAAGGAGTAGGAATGAGCTGAAAGTGAGGTGGGGAGCGCTCCTAAGAGAACACTTTTCCCCTCTCCATTCTTCTGTTCCTTCTCCCTTCACTCTGTCCCCTCAGTATCATCATAGGCCTTAGGGAAGCAAAGCTTTGGGGCAACGGCCATCTCAGGACAGCAAACAAACAGGGCAAGTGGACCGGCTGGCTGTCTTCTGCTGCAAGCGTCCCACAGCATTTAAGGTCTTTGGGTTAGATTACAATTGGGACAATAAGATATATTAAATAGATTGTGCAGTTACAAGTTTGGCTTCCAAAATGGCAACTTAAATTTTTTTAATTTATCAAATAAACGATTTTTAATGTACCTATGATAGAAGAAAATTTACTTGAAATGTGTAATTTTACTTTTTAGAAATGTAGATGCAATTTTATTTTGTGTGTGTGTGTGTGTGTGTTTTTTAGTGGAAATTAATCTCACTAATGACTACCATCTGAGTGGAGGAGTTTCAGAAATGGTGTTCAAAGCAAGCAAGATAACCTTTCACTGGGGAAAATGCAATATGTCATCTGATGGATCAGAACATAGTTTAGAAGGACAAAAATTTCCGCTTGAGGTAAGTCACTAGTTCTGCTGTTTACTACTTCATTTTACAAATCGTTGAGATTTTATTTAGTATATAATTTTATTAACTTGTTATCAAATTTTATAATTTATACAGTTATGTTTTGTTTGCTTTGTTAATATCTGTCTGCCTTACTACACTAAGCTCAGTAACACCCAAATTTGCCTTTTCACTTCCTGGTAACCCAGACTGTCACATTATCGACGCTCAGTAAATGTTTATGAGTAAATGAATGAATGAATGAATGAATTTTTCTAATATCCCTGTAGGAAAAAAAGGGGGGAGGGGATTTCATCAATATACCAGAGAATTAAAGAAATACAAAATAAAATGAGAAAAATTTTCAGCTTTAAAATTGGCAAAATGTATATAATTATAATAAATAATGAGTGTGGGATGAAATAAACACTTTCATACATGTCTGGAGAGAGTATAAATTGGTAGACTTTCTGGGATGTGATTTGCTTGTTTTTATCAAGAACTTTAGCCCTGGCCTGTTTGGCTCAGCAGTTAGAGCGTTGGCCTGCAGACCAGAGAGACCTGGGTTCGGTTCCCACTAAGGGCATGTACTTGGTTGCAGTTTGTCCCCGGCCCCGGTTGGGGTCGTGTGGGTGGTAACCACTCAATGTGTCTCTCTCACATCGATGTTTCTCTCTCTCTCTCCCTCTTCCTTCCTCTTTCTCTAAAATCAATAAAGGAAAAAAATTTTTTAAAAAAAGAACTTTAAATATTTAATTCTCAATACCCATCATTTTAATTTGTAGCAGTTTAGTCTAAAAAATAATCAGAGACATATTCAAATATGCATGTGCAAAGATTTATTTACAGAAATAAAAAGCTGGAACAAAAAGAAATGATTAAATACATCATGATGGAATATTATATATCTTGTAAAAATCACATTCTTGAATGATTTACACAGAAATGGTTCATCATAAGATATTAATGCTTTCTACTTTTTAAAAGATACTAATGCTTTAAAAAAGAATATGAAATGGTGAATATGATATTATTCTTTTAACTTCGTAAAACATGAAAACTAGTGACTGAGAGCATAGAGTTTGAATCATAGACTAGGTTTAAATACGGACTTATTTAGTCATTAGTTAAAGACATGACATTGTACAAGTTATTTATTTTACCTAAGCTTCTAGTTCTCTTCTATGAAATTGACATAATAGTAGTAGCACCTACCTTATGAAGTTATGTGAGGATTCAATGAGAGAATGAATTATTACTAATATAAAAATAATTGAGGGAAATCAAGAAAACATTAACAGTGATTTTCTCTTTGTGATGCTATATAGGTGCCTTCTTAAAGATTCTTATATTTTCTAAATTACTTATAATGAAACTATTAGTTTATAATCCTAAATAGATAATGATAACAATAAGATTAGAGTTAATTATCTCTTAAAGGACTAAAAATCATTTTTAATGTGGATAAGCACATTCATATTTATAGCTTATAATTTATTTTTAAATATATTAAATATTCTTAAAGAAAACAGTATCAAATTTGGTTTGTCAAAGAAATAAAAGTGAATTCATTAAACACATAACATTCTCACTTCTGAGAGTTTAGCTCTCTCACAATATTACTTATTTAAAACAAAAGATGAAAATCAATATACAGGTGATGTATTATAGAATTGTACATTTGAAACTTATATAATTTTATTAACCAAGGTCACCCCAGTAAATACAATAAAAATTTTTTTACAAATCAAGAAAAACCCTGACAACATAAGCCCTGAACCAACAAAATAAACAGTTGGGAATCTCTTCACTAAATCTCATATATTTTTCTTATTTAAAAGGCCCTCAAGTGTTCTCTCAGTGGTATTGTTTGTTTATTGTTTGTTTAAACTCTCTCCATGTCATTGTGCAAGCAGGAAACTGAGGGCCATCCTTGACTTGCTCTTTTTTCCGGTCTTCCTCATTCTATAACCAAGTCTTCTCCATTCTGTCCCTAAATGATATGGGAGGCCAAAGAAAAATTTAAACCATATTTGTCTCTCTCCCTCTTTTTTTTTTTTAATCCTCACCTGAGGACACTTTTCCATTTATCTTCAGATAGAGTGAGAGGGAGAGAGATAGAGAGAAACATTGATGTGAGAGAGACACATCGATTGGTTGCCTCCCACACAACCCCAGCCAGGGCCAGGGAGGGACAAGTTGCAACCGAGACACATGCCCTTAGCCGGAATCGAACCTGCGACTCTTTGGTCCAGGGACTGACGCTCTAACCGCTGAGCCAAACGGGCCATGGTGACCATCTTTGTCTTTTATTTGGCTTACTGAATGTTTCTGAACTGGTGTCCTTCTCTCTAGTCTTACTCTCTTCCACGTTACCCCCTTCCCCCCAGTCCTGTCCCCTCTCTACCCCGTTAGCTGAAATGCATCAGGACTTGCCATGGCTCTGGAGACCAAACTGCAGGCAGGGATTGCCTCGCAGACCTTCCTGTGTGGCCCCTGCTTACTCTTCCAGCTGCATCTCTCCTCTGTCACATATGCTCAGCTGAAATCACAACACAAATTACTTCCCATTTCCTACATTTCTCATACTTGCTTGCCTGTTGGCCTTTCCCAAGCCAGTCCTTCTGACTTGGACGTATACTCATCTCTTCTGCCTTTTCACCTGTGAGCATTTAATCTCCTCATCCTTTTGGGCTCAGCTTAGAAATCCTCCCTGAAAGGCTTTGGTGATCACCCAAGGCAGGAGCCACTGCTGTCCTCTGCTTCACACCCGCTGCTTCTCTATCATAGCCCTGCTGCACATCCATCTTCTCAGAGGCTGTCTGCTCTTCCCTTAATTATACTTCTAAACTGAGTTACCTCATTTCCAAGCCCATGACACGGGAGCACCAAATTATAAGTGAGACTAGAGGCTGTTATCGACAGATACATAGACTAAAGTAGAAATTAATAAGGAGTAGCCTCACAGGAATTAATATAAGGAATTTTAATAAGGAATTAAAACTCTTGGTATTTTTTAGATAGAAATAAAGTCCTTAAGGATTTCACTATTAGTAGAGTGGAAGACAGTGTCTAAAAATAGTAACTCAGACCATCAGGAAAGGCATGTCCAGCCAAAAAAGAATGAAACTATATTTGAAAGAATACCAGCAAAATCGTTGAAATGACATTTGATAATTGCTGGTCTAGTGTATTATTACTTCAATGTCGCCTGATAATCACAAAGTGGTCTTGCAGCTCTAGTTGTGTCTAACTTGTGTCTCCTTCCTCGTTGCAGGATGATAAATGACGGTAAATGCAGTTGTGTATACATAAAATTGATGAAATGTGTTTTAAATATGCAGAATACAGAATTATACAGTTTAGAGAATTTTTCAGACAGAATTGATTGAACTGATAAATTATTTTATTGTCTCTTTGCTCACTTTTGTGAAGCCTTTCTATATACTAAAGCCATCATTGTTACATTTATAGATGCAAATCTACTGCTTTGATGAGGACCAATTCTCAAATTTTGAAGAAGCAGTTAAAGGAAAAGGGAAGATAAGAGCATTGTCCATTTTATTTGAGGTAATCATTATACATAGATTTAATGCTAACTTAATTCTCTTTTTAATCACATGAAATATTGATGTTAAATATCAAAACATACTTTGGAACAAATAGCAGAGCTCACAAGTAGAATGCTAACTGGTGGCCATTTTCAAAGAGAACCCTTTGGCAGGGAAGTAGAAAGTGTATGCTTGTATTCATTTATCAGGTGCCTCACTTCCAGCTGGAGCGAACTGTTCTGAGGGCACCAATTTGCCTGTTTGTATATGCAAAGCATCGTAATGATATAGCAGTGACTGAATCACGGCATTTTAAAATGTGCTTTTCGCAGTGGAAAATTTAAAAGATTTAAACGGTTTTGTTGTATTTGTTTGTACCTTGCTGTGAGCATTTGGAGGACATTACTTTTGACTACTTAAAATGGAAATCACTAATCTTTACATTTTACTGAACACTTAATTAAATATTTTATCCCATTTTTAGAATGTCATTCTTCTTTAACAGGTTGGAATAGAAGAAAATTTGGATTACAAAGCAATTATTGATGGAGTTGAGAAAGTTGGTCGTTTTGGTGAGTAAGCTATTTGGAGAAATCTTCTAGATTCTGCTTTGGATACTCATGAATTTTCACATTATTACAAAAATCAGTTGGATGGGAGAATGAATTATACACACATCTTTCTGGTAAGCAATTTGCTGCCAACATGAGTGAGGGCTGGCACACAAATATCTAAATGACCAAGACAGTGCTATTAGGACATGCTACTAGGAAGATGCAAAACAAAAATGGGGCTATTCAAGGAGACAGGGAAGCCAGATTGTTTCAGGATTCTGAGTCCAGATGAAATGCTTAGAAAGCTCTACCAGTATTTTTTTTTTTTGGTAGGAATTCTCTATTTTGAGTACAAGTTATATATACTTGTATATCTAGCAAGTTAAATCAATATTTATTATTGTATTATATGTGTGTGTGTGTGTGTGTGTGTGTATTCCAGAATGTATTTTCCACTCTTTGTCTTACCTTTTTACTCTCTTAATAGTGACTATTTATGAATAGATCTTATCACATATTAAAATGTATCATTTATCCTTTATGAATAATACTTTTTGTGTGCCATTTCAGAAATCTTAATCTTCCATAAATTTATAAAGATAATTTTCTCTAAAGTTCACCTTTAGATCTATAATCTGTTTAGAACTGATTCGTGCAGTATATGTAGAACTGATTAGGTGTGAAGTAGGGAATCAAGATGCACTTTTTTCGATAAAGATATTTAATTGCTACAGCACTGTTTATTGAAAATGCAGTCCATTCCAACACAGAGCAATTTTTTCTGTCATAAATCAAGTGACCATATATGTGTGGGTCTGGATTCCCTTTGTTTCTTTTTCCATAAAGATCTCATTATCATGATTTATAAAATATAATAGATCTTACTAGCTAGTAGTGAAAGTTCATCAGCTTCATTATTGTTTAAGAGAATCTTAACCTTGTTTTTTTCAATTCCAGTTGATATTCAATGTTATATTAGTTTCAGATGTGTTGCATGTGGTTAGACATGTATATAACTTACAAAGTGATCCCCTTGATAAGATTAGTACCCACGTGGCACCATACATATTTATTACAATATTATTAACTCTATTTCCTATGCTGTACTTCACATCCCATGACTATTTTGTAAACATCAGTTTGTACTTCTTAATCCCTTCATTTAAATTTTCTTTGTATTTCCTGAATTTTAAGATCAGTATGTCAGTTCATACAACACACACACACACACACCCCTTGTGGAACTTCAATTAAGATTTTATTGACTCCATAAATTAATTTGGAGAACTAAATCAACATCTTCACAAAACTAAATCTTCTTGCTCATGAACATGGTATTTCCCATTATTTTAACATTTTTGTCTAATTCTCTCAAGAAAGCTTTGTAATTTTTTTTTAAATTAATTTATTTTTGTTACGGTTTCCCCTCCCCCCCCAGACACCCTCCTCCCCATCACACCCCCCCACCCACCCCCGCATTGCTGTCTATGTCCATTGGTTATGCATACATGCATATAAGTTCTTTGGTTCATCTCATCCATCTCCCCCCACCCCCTCCTCAGAGGTTTGTCAGTCTGAACCATACTCCTTTCTATGTCTCTGGGTCTATTTTGTTTATCAGCCCACCTTGTTCATTATATTCCACAACTAAGTGAGATCATGTAGTATTTGTCTTTTTCTGATTGGCTTATTTAGCTTAGCATAATGCTCTTCAGGTCCCTCCATGTCGTCTGAAAGGATAAGAGATCTTTCTTTCTTACAGCTGCATAGTATTCCATTGTGTATATGTACCACAGCTTTTTTATCCACTCATCTACTGATGGACACTTGGGCTGTTTCCAGATCTTAGCTATTGTAAATAGTGCTGCTATGAACATAGGGGTACATATATTCTTTCTGATTGGTGTTTCAGGCTTCTTAGAATATATTCCTAGAAGTAGGATCACTGGGTCAAATGGCAGTTCAATTTTTAATTTTTTGAGAACACACCATATTGTTTTACATAGTGACTGCACTAGTCTGCATTCCCACCAGCAGTGTGCTAGAGTCCCCTTTTCTCCACACCCTCGCCAGCACTTGTTGTTTGAGAATTTCTTGATGGCGCCCATTCTGGTAGGTATCAGGTGATACCTCAGAATTATTTTAATTTGCATCTCTCTGATGATTAGTGATGTTGAGCATTTTTTCATATGTCTCTTGGCCATTTGTATGTCCTGTTTGGAAAGGTGTCTATTCAAGTCCTCTGCCCATTTTTTAATTGGATTCTTTGTCTTCCTTTTGTTGAGTTGTATGAGTACTCTATATATTTTGGAAATTAACCCCTTATCTCATGTATCATTGGTAATTACGCTCTCCCATATAGTGAGTTCCCTTTCCATTTTGATGGTTGTTTCTTTTGCTGTGCAGAAGCTTTTTAGTTTGATGTAGTCCCATGTATTAATTTTTTCCTTTGTTTCTCTTGCCTTAGGCATTGTATCAGTGCAAATTCTGCTGTGTGTGATGTCTGAAATTTTGTTGCCTACTTTTCTTCTAGGATTTTTATGGATTCATGAGTCACATTTAAGTCTTTCATCCATTTTGAGTTTATTGTTGTGTATGGTGTAAGTTGGTGGACTAGTTTCATTTTTTGCATGTAGCTCTCCAGTTTTCCCAACACCTTTGTCAAATTTTAATTGAGCATATTGACTTGGGTCAATTTCTGGGTTCTCTATTCTGTTCCATTGATCTATATGCCTGTTCCTGTGCCAGTACCAGGCTGTTTTGATTACAACGCCTTTGTATAACCTGATATCCAGTATTGTGATCCCTCCTACTTTGTTCTTCCTTTCCAAGATTGCTGTGGCTATTCCTAGTCTTTTTTGATTCCATATAAACTTTTGGACTATTTGTTCTAGTTCCATGAAATATATTGTTGCTATTTTAATGGGGGTTGCATTGAATCTATAGATTGTTTTGGGCAGTATGGACATTTTAATGATGTTAATTCTTCCAATCCATGAACAAGGTAAATGCTTCCACTTTTTTATATCTTCCTCTATTTCTTTTTTCAATGTCTTGTACTTTTCTGAGAACAGGTCCTTTACTTCTTTGGTTAAGTTTATTCCTAGGTATCTTAGTTTGTTTTGCTGCAATAGTAAATGGGATCTTTTTGTTTACTTGTTTCTTTTTCTGTGAGTTCATTATTGGTGTATAAGAATGCCATCGGTTTCTTGATGTTAATTTTGTATCTTGCTACTTTGCCAAATTCATTTATTAAGTCTAGTAGATTTTTGATGGAGTCTTTAGGGTTTTCTATGTACAATATCATGTCATCTGCAAATAATGATGGTTTCACTTCCTCCTTTCCAATTTGGATGCCTTTTATTTTTTCTTCTTGTCTAATTGTTGTGGCTAAGACTTCCAGTACTATGTTAAACAAGAGTGGAGAAAGTGGGCATCCTTGTTTTGTTCCTGTTCTTAAGTTAAATGCTTTTAGTTTTTGTCCATTGAGTATGATGTTGGCTGTAGGTTTTCCATACATGGCCTTTATTATGTCAAGATACCATCCCTCTATTCCCACATTGCTGAGCGTTTTTATCAGAAACAGGTGCTGGATTTTGTCAAATGCTTTTTCAGCATTTATTGATATGATCATGTAGTTTTTATCTTTAATTTTGTTTTTGTGGTGTGTCGCATTTATTGATTGACGAATATTGTACCAGCCTTGCATCCCTGCGTTGAATTCCACTTGGTCATGATGAATAATTGTTTAACGTATAGCTGGGTCTGATTTGCTAATATTTTGTTAAGGATTTTGGCATCTGTGTTTATCAGGGACATTGGCCTGTAATTTTCTTTCTTTGTAGTGTCTTTCTGTGGTTTTGAAATTAGAATTATGCTGGCCTCCTAAAACGAGTTTGGAGGTCTTCCCTCTTCTAGAATTTTTTGGAATAGTTTGAGGAGAATGGGTGTTTGTTCTTCTTTGAATGTTAGATAAAATTCCCCAGTAAAGTTGTCTGTGACTGGTCTTTTGTTTGCTAGGAGGATTACATCTTCAATTTCCTTAGTAGTTATTGGTCTGTTCAAGTTTTCTATCTCTTCCTGGTTCAGTTTTGGGAGACTATGTGATTCTAGAAATTTGTTCATGTCACCTCGATTGTCCAATTTGTTGGCATATAATTTGTTCATAGTATTTGTTAAAGATCCTTTGTATTTCTGTGGTGTCAGTTGTTACTTCTCCTCTTTCGTTTCTGATTTTGTTCATTTAAGTCCACTCTCTTTGTTTCTTAGTGAGTCTGGCTAAGGATCCATCAATCTTGTTTATCTTTTCAATGAACCACCTCTTTGTTTCATTGATCTTTTGAATTGATTTTTTAGTCTCAATGTCATTTATTTCTACCCTGACCTTTACTATTTCTTTCCTTCTACTTGCTCTGGGTTTTTCTTTTTGTTTACTTTCTAGTTCTTTAAGTTGTAGGGTTAGATAGTCACTTAGAAATGTTTCTTGTTTCTTGAGGTAGGCCTGTAGTGCCATGAACTTCCCTCTCAGGACTGCTTTTGCTGCATCCCATAGATTTTGTGTTGTTGTGTGTTCATTTTCATTGGTTTCCAGGAAGTTTTCAATTTCTTCCTTGATCTCCTTGGTAACTCATTCATTGTTTAATAACATGATATTTAGCCTACATCTGTTTCAATGTTTTTGAGTGTTTTTATTGTAATTAATTTTTAGCTTCATGCCAGTGTGATCTGAGAAGATACTTGATATGATTTCAATCTTGTTGAATATCTAGAGACATAATTTGTGTCCTAACATATGGTCTATCTTCAAAAATGTCCCACATGCACTTGAGAAGAATGTGAATTCTGCAGTTTTGGGGTGTAATTCTCTGTTGATATTTATCAAATCCATTTGATCTAGTTCATCATTTAGAGTCTCTGTTTCCTTGTTAATTTTTTGTCTAGAGGATCTGTCAAGTGATGTCAGCGGGCTGTTGAAGTCCCCTGCTATGATTCTATTGCTGTTGATTTTTCCTTTGAAGTCTTCCAGAAGTTTTTTAATGTATTTTCGTACTCGTATATTGGGTGCATATATGTTTACCAAGGTTATATGCTCCTATTGGATAGGTCCTTTCAATATTATGCAGTAGCCTTCTTTGTCTCTAGTTATGGCCTTCATTCATATTATATTTTATCAGATATGAATATTGCTACCCCAGCTTTTTGTTCCTTTCTGTTTGCTTGAAATTTTTTTTTCATCCCTTCACTCTCAACCTATGTGAGTCTTTTGTTGTGAGGTGGGTCTCTTGTAAATAACATATATATGAGTATGCTTTCTTATTCATTCAGCTACTCTATGTCTTTTGATCTGAGAATTTAATCCATTAACGTTTAAGGTTATTTTTGATATGTACTTATTTATTGCCATTTTTGTTTAATATGGTTATGTTTCTCTTCCTATTTCTTCTGATAATTACAGGAGTCCTTTTAACATTTGTTGGAGTGCTGGTTTGGTGCTAATATATTCCCTTAGCCTTTTTCTGTCTGGGAAGCTCTTTATTTCATCTTCTATTTTGAATGATAGCCTTGCTGGATAGAGTAGTTTTGGATTCAGATCCTTGTTTTTCATTACCTTGATTACTTCATGCCATTCCCTTCTGGCCTGTGGTGTTTCTGTTGAGAAGTCAGCTGATAGTTTTATGGGGATTTCTTTGTAGGTAACCTGTCGCTTATCTCTTGCTGCCTTAGATTCTCTCTTTATCTAACTTTTGGCATTTTAATTATTATGTGTCTTGGTGTGGACCTCTTTGGGTTCTTCTTACTTGGGGCTTTCTGTGCTTCTTGAACTCGTATGCCTTTTTTCTTCACCAAACTAGGGAAGTCTTCTGTCAGTATTTCTTCAAATATATTCTCTAACCCTTGCTCATTTTCTTCTTCTTAAGGCACTCCTATGATGCAAATGTTTTTATATTTCATGTTATCCCACAGTTCGCTTAGGCTGTCTTCCTGTTTTGTTTTAATTTTTTTTTTTTTTTTTGATTTGAGAGAGAGAGAGAGGAAGGAAGAGGGAGAGAGAGATAGAAACATCGATGAGAGAGAACATCAATTGGCCACCTCCTGCATGCCCCCCACTGGGGATTTGGCCCACAACCTGGGCATGTGCCCTGACCGGGAATCTGGCCTGTGACCTCTTGGTGCATGGATCGATGCTCAACCACTGAGCCACACCAGCCAGGCTGTCTTCCTGTTTTTTAATTGTTTTTTCTTTTTGGTTCTCTGATTGGGTGATTTTTTTTCACCCTGTCTTCTAATTCACTGATCTGGTCCTTGGCTTCCTCTGCTCTGCTGGTTATTCCTTCCAATGTGTTCTTTATTTCTACTATGTCATTCTTCATTTCCACTGGTGGTTTTTCATTTCCAATTGGTTGATTTTCGGTGTTTCTATATCTTTGCTCATGTTGTTGAGCTCTTTACTCATGCTGTTGAGGTTCCTCATAATCATTACTCTGAACTCTACATCTGATAACTTGCTTAATTCCATTTCATTTATCCCTTTCTCTGTAGAATTCTCTTGTTCTTTCATTTGGGATTTGTTTCTTTGTTTCACCATTTTGGCTGTCTCAGTGGGTTTTGGAGCCTCCCAAATTTTCCCTGTGGGTGTTGGTGTTCTGCTGATTGTGGCTCCCTGTACTGGGTTTGGATGAGTGTGGGAGGACCCACATTAAACACCACTGTCAAGTTTTACATTCCTGGGTAGATTCACAGGCCCCGGCAAGGTTCAGTTATCCTCTAGCTTTTTGCCTGGAGGCTATTAGTCTCAGTTATTTGATGAGCTTCAAGTAGCCCTAGCTGAATGAAAAATCCCTGAGCTGTAAGAGGAGTTCCAGTGGGTGGGGCACTTGCTTGTTATCTGACTTTAGATGTTAATGAGCCTCAATTTGCATTTCTCTGGCCTGGTCTGGTGTGTTGAATTCCTGCTGGAAGGGCTGCTGTTTCTCCCCAGAGCTCTGGGAAGGGGCTCTTTGAGTAAGACGGCTACTGTCCTGTGAGGGAATGATTCAGTACAGAACTCTGGGTGCCCTGTCGTCCAGTTCTAAGCTGTCTCCTGAATCAGGAGCCCAGACTCTCTCCACACAGTTCCAGTCCAATCCATTCTCCCTATGCTGGAGCCCAAGATGAGTAACTGTAACTGATTTGGTGCTTTTAAAAAACCCCGCTTTCTCAGAGAGAAGTACGCACTGCTAGTACAACCTTCATTGCTGTCCGTGGGCTCTCAGCCCGCCCCCACATGCCTCTGCAATTCCTACCAGGCTCGATTTGGTGTCCTCTCTCTGTCCCTGGTTGTACTGGCTCTCTTCCAGCTGCTCTTCAGTTGGTTTTTCCCAATGATTTGTCTTTATTTTAGTTGTAATTCCTGTTTGGTCCTGGAAGACGGTCTGTGTGGCTTCCATTCACTCTGCCACCCCATCACCATTATTTCCTCAGTTGCTGTTCCATCCCCAGCTCTGGTCAGGGTTGTGAGGGAGGCAACCAATCATTTTGTTTATCTCTTTCTCTCCTTCCTTCCCACTCTATTATGAATGGAGTTTATGGGGCTGGAAGTTGCTCTGGGTGAGTCAGTGAGTGAGCTGGAGAATGAATGTCTATAATTTTAAATATAGATTTTATATACATCATTTATTAGATTTACTTGTATTTGGTATTTGTTATTATGTTATATTGTTTAAACTTTTATTTTCTATTGTTTGATACTGTTATATAGAAATAGAATAAATTTTTGTATATTGGTCTTTATGCAGTGACTTTACTAAATACACTTATTAATTCTAATAGTCTGTAATTCTTTTCAACATTTTACATGCAAAATCATGTTATTGTGAATTATGATGTTATCACTATTCCTGTCCAGTATTTATGAGTTGTTGTTGTTTTTTTTTTCTTTTTCTTAATTTATTGCATTGACCCAGTCTTCCAGTTCAGTGATAGATAGAAATGGTGATAGCAGGACATCTTTGTTTCATTCTTGATCTCTAGGGGAAAAGCTTTCAAAAAGTCATCCTTATTATATTTATTATGGGCTTTTGAAGATAATAATCAGAATAAGATTTTGCTTTTGTTTTCCACTAACTATTGAATCTTATCCACTGATTTTTGTTCATATAATTTCTGAATATCTTTTATATGTAAAATAATCTTTCTAGAATCTTCCTAATGTAAAAGATGAAGCATCTAACACTCTGTAGTAATATATATAAGAAAATTAGGTATATGCCAGTTTTATTGCCATTTTAAAAATATATCTAAAGTGTTCTCAAAATTTCATTCTGATTATATACATAACAAAGCATATGTCTCTGTTTCATAAAAGTTTTGAACAACTAGGTTCCAGAGCTGGGACTCCAGCTGAGATGCATGTTATTACTTTGCAGGGAAACAGGCTGCGTTAGATCCATTCGTGTTGCTGAACCTTCTGCCAAACTCAACTGACAAGTATTACACTTACAATGGCTCACTGACCTCCCCTCCCTGCACAGACACAGTTGACTGGATTGTTTTTAAAGATACAGTTAGCATCTCTGAAAGCCAGGTAATCTCTGAAATTCAAACAAATGAAGTAATTGGAAGGAATCTAAAAAGAATAATTTTCTAAGCTTTACTACAGAATATGTTTTAGAGCATTTATTGATGCCCTAGAAACAGTAATGTTAAATTATATCTTAAATTATCTTCTTTTTAGTTGGCTGTCTTTTGTGAAGTTCTTACAATGCAACAGTCTGGTTATGTCATGCTGATGGATTACTTACAAAATAATTTTCGAGAACAACAGTACAAGTTTTCCAGGCAGGTGTTTTCCTCTTATACTGGAAAGGAAGAGATTCATGAAACAGGTATGTATTGAAATATAACTTTTCTACAACTCACAGGTTCAGTATTTTAGGAGATAATTGTGGTACAATGGAAAACATGCATTTTTAGAAATATTTTGATGATTAACTTTGTGGTTTTAGACAAACTATTTAACTTCTCTGAATCTCAGTTACCACATTCATAAAATGACAATTTAAAATATCTGTTCTTCCCCACATGACTAATTTCATTTTGCAGATGAGAAACAGTGAAACTCAGTAAGGAAGTGATTTTTAAAAAAAACACACAATAGCAAATGGCAAAGCTACACACACAGCTCCAAAGTCACTTTATGGAATTGGCCTGTACTAAGAACTATGAAAGAGAAATGAGTAAATGACTGAGGTATCAGAGCTTGATCAGGGAGCCCCAGTGAGAGAACCACATTTGAGCTGATCCCTGACACCTTATTTTTTTGTTTGTTTGTTTGTTTATTTGTTTTTGAGGTAGAGGAGTCATTTGTTTCAACAAGTATTTTTTAATTAAATATATTGGGTGACATTGGTTAATAAGGTTATTTATATAGGTTTCAAGTACATTTCTCTGATACTGCATTGTGTGCCCACCGCCAAAGTCAGGTCTTCTTCTGTCTCCATAGATTTGGGTTTTAAGGTTTTAATCTTTGTGTTGGCAGCTCCCAGAGAAGAACTAGCACCTAGTAGGCATTGAAACCAGATGCACTGAATTATTGATGAATAGAAAGTGAGCCTTTTCCCCAGTTACCTTCTTTGGGGGGAAAGAAATGTATCCTTGTGAGGCGATGGAGAGGACACAGGGAAGCTTTCCTGCAGTGCCTGCTGTGTCTTTTGAAGCCAGCACAGCAGTCAGAAGCCTTTGAAATGCCCAGAGGACACAATCAGTTGCATCTACTGACGTGTCCTTTTCATTTTACCCTTTGAGTGGACCGTTCATGAAAGAAATAGTTGAAGTGGCCTTTGCTTTGGGGACATAAAACCTTCCAAGTACATGTTCTTCTTTGATCTCAGCCCTGCAATGAATTTTTGACCATGTATAATATTAATTTAATAATCATCTGCTTTTGAAGATTAGGCATTAAAACAGCATGTTTTAATGTGCTATTTGTGAAAATTGTTTACCCTTTAACCACAAAAAAATAGAGCATAAGACAGCAGTGATGAATAGCTGCATTTAATGTTATGTTAAGTTTCAAATTAAATTGCCCTAAATGAGGAAGTTTAATTATATTTCTACTAGCAACACTAAATACTATAACATCCTTTCTGGTAAATAATAGACAATTGATTAGAAAAAAGAAACTGGATTTATCTATCTCCTTTTCTAAAATGCAAATGACCAAATAACAAATTAAATAAATGTGATTTTTTTGGCATGTACTTTTATCAATTATATTTTATTTAAACCCTCCAGACCATTTATCATTTCATGATAGGTCCTGTTTAGTACTAACTAGCCTCAGTGTATTCTCCTCCCCACCTAGCTTCTTTCTCTCATATGAACTCTAGGAGGTCTCCTGAAGAAGGCAGACCACATCTCCCAGGTTGCACTTACACATGCTCTTTCCTGTCCCTGGCATGTTCTTTCCTGCTGTCTTTACTATTGGTCTTCTCATTCTTCAAGACCCACAAAGACCATCGCATCCCCTCGAGAGCCACTCTGACTCTATCCCCACCAAGGCTGACTCTGGCCAGGATACAGGATTGTGCCCTTGTGGATGTGCTGTACCCACAGAGTACAAGATAAATGATGTGCATCTGAAGTTGTGTGATGTGCCCAGCTGCGCCTGTTTTTGTGCATCCAAACCTCATAGCAGTTGGCATAGAATGATAATTGTCTGTTTACTCATTTGTCTCCCCCACCTGACTCTGAGCCCCATGAAGGAAGTAACTAAGTTTTTCACATTTTTACCTGTATTGCTGAACTAAAGTACATCTCTCATTCACCAGACATTTACCAAAAAATGATTAAAAGAATTAATCTCCATATAATGCAAATATGGCAGGTTATACTTAATGGCTGTTTCCTGCACGATTTAACATATCTACCCATACACAGTTCAGATTTAATGGGGAACGTTGTTCCACAGTTAAGTGATGAAGTCCAAAAGTAATCATAACAAAAACAGTAATAACTACCATGTATAGGTGTGAACCAGTGTATTCAACTACGCATTGGCCTTATTTTCCTTATTTTTTAGTTGGGAAAGATGATATTAAGTGGTTTGTTCAAGTTCACACAACTATAAAGTACTGAATCAGTATATGAACCCAAGTCTTCTGATTTTAAAGACTTCCAAAGGTCTATGCTTTATATTTATAAGGGAACATAAGTTCTGCTTATATAATTTTATAATAAAACCTGGCAAACTTAATGGCATAAAACTTTACAAAAATATTATTAGCCTTTTTTTTTTACAAACTGAAACAACTGAATTCTTGCTTGTTCCATTATGAGTATTGACATTCAACAGCTCTCATTATCATTTGCCCTGTGCATTTTCCTGTGATTTTTTTTCTTAATAAATACACTATCTCCTTTCTACTTTCTTGAACTGAATTTTAGAATAAGAATTGAGGTTTGCATTTATGTTCAGTATCTATTTTTTATTATATTTAATCTGAAAGCAAGTTTTTATTAAAATGAACATTTTTTAAAAGTGGAAAATATAGATAAGCACACAGAAGAAAAAAAATATATTTTATAACGTCACTACCCAAAGATAACTGCTATGAGGATTTTGGTGAATATCCTTCCAGACCTTTTTCTTAAATTAAAAATATATTATTATTTCTCACAGAAATGAAACTGCACTACATATATCTGTTTATTGATTTTGTTTTATTCAGTGATATAAATATATTGTTAATACACCATTCTTTATGTAGTATTTCATTGTATAGTCATAACAACTTATTAAACTAGCTTCTCAGTTCTGGACATTTGGATTACATTTATATATTTTATCATTTTAAATACTAACATCCTCATTTTGACCTAGAGAAAAGTAAGAGTTGGCATGAAAATTGTCAAAATTCTGCTCTCAGTAAATGCATTGTAGAAAAATATATTCTGCAAAACTACATTGCAAATAATTGCAAAAATCACATGAGGTCTTTATATCCATGTAAACTCCTTGAGAGCAGAGGTCAAGCTTCATTTACTTTTGCATTCACAGCAGGAACTCAGTGTTTGTGCATGAGTACATTTTACCAAAACGTATTCTTCAATTTTTGCATTTTTAATGCAGAGCTGCCATCTACTAGAAAAGCATGTCTTTTTGGCATCATGGAATGCACACTGGATTTCTAAGAATCATAGAATTTAGTAGAACCATTGGATCTTGAAGGAGTTAGTAACAGCTGTCTTTTAGATAATAAGTAATATGAGTGAGTGCAACTGGTGTGGCTCAGTGGTTGAGCATTGACCCATGTACCAAGAGGTCGCCGGTTGGATTCCTGGTCAGGGCACATGCCCAGGTTGTGGGCCAAATCCCCAGTGGGGGGCATGCAGGAGGCAGCCAATTGATGTTCTCTCTCATCGATGTTTCTATCTCTCTCTCTCTCTCCCTCTCCCTTCCTCTCTCTCTAAAATCAATAAAGAAAAAAATTAAAAAAAAAAAAAAGAAATATGAGTGAATAACCATACAGACACAGAGTGATTGTAAAGTGGGTGAAGTTCAACTTTATCCCATGCCTTCCAGGCGCCAGATGCTTTCCTGCTGTCCTTGTAGCCCACTAGCAAGACTCTCCACTGAGAAGCAGGGCCTCGTGAAGCACAGTGGGAAAGGCGTGGGTTTTAAAGTCCAGTAGGCTTTTGGTTTCAAACCCCAGTGCCAGTACTTATTAGTTATATAAAATTTGTCAATTTACTTAATTTATCAAAGCCTCAGTTTCTTCACCTATGAAATGAGAGTTAAAATGCCACCTTGTAGGGTTGTTGTGGGGTTTAAATGAACTAAAGTTTGCAAAGCAGACCAGTCCTTTGAACATAATATGCTCCAGACTTTTAGCTACTATTATTGTAATGCGTGTGTGTGTATATATACACTCATGTATATATGGGTGTGTATGCATATGTATGTCTATATATGGGGGGCTAGCTATCACAGCAAGTATGGGGTGCTATTCAAGTTTTCCGTGTTTAAGGCTTTTGTTTGTTGAATAGAAATATAAATACACTTCAGATCTCATTTGCTAGCATTGTAATAGATTTAATGATGCTTTTCAAGGCAGAATAGCATTAAAGGACTGTCTTTATCCCCTAATGTTGTATTTGAGAAATGAGAAATTTTCTATAATTTCCTGAAAAATGTCATGATGAATTATACATCAGCAGACTCGCCTTCTTGAAGGTCAGTAGTTGTAAATAGCATTCATTAATATCACATGTACAGTGACACTATGCTCTAACTCTATATGGAAAAGTGACATGATGGTTATTTACTTCTTAAAGGTTATATGTTACAAATCAAACTGTTGACAAAGTTTCTCAGTACCTCTAGACAAGATTGACTGAATTAGATAGAATTTGAAAGACTTCTTTGGCTATCTCAAGTAAATGATGTAATCATTTAGAGGTACCAAACAGTGACAGATTTTTCTAGTTTTTATTTTTAACAGTTGTGGCCATGTTTACATTAATTTTATTAAGATCTGCTGCTCTCTGAGGGGAAATCACAAACTTAATATTGATTTTCTTCTGGGTCTGTAAATCCTTAAGTTCCTCTCACAAGAGTTGTCAAAATGCCAGTCAATATTTTTTTTAAATGGTGTTCAAAAACCTCAGACAAAGATGTGATGGATTTCTCAGTGTGCATTCACAAAGTTCTTTGTCATGGGTTGTGTTAAACTGCACCAAACTTCAAGTCAGTGTAAAATAACTGGGTAAACCTAGTGATATCTTAGGCAATTGTGCCATTTTCTCTGCCAGTCCTGGAGAATCACCATCTATCATTTCATTTTTACTCATAATCCGTGGAGCTAAGACTGGACCTTCTCCCTCAGGGCAGACTGCCCTTCCTCCAAGGCGGGCACATGGAACAGCAAAGCAGAAAGACCCTCGTATCTCCTCTTAACCATCAGCATCAACTTTTATGATTAGCTAAGAGATTTGTCACAGCCAAAGTGTTGTCATGTTCTCCTCATTTGTACTTTGCCTCTTCTTTTCCTTTTCTCTTTACACTTTTTTTGTGTTCTCTTGGGACACCCATTGCTTTGCTTATTCATCTTTCATACTTGTTCTCCAAGTCATGCATATCCCTACATGTGAGATATTCACCTTTCATGTAAGTTTATATAAATGATTAGAGGATAAATGACTTTCTGTCAGCTAAACATTTGTGAAGATTTATAACTTTTAGTGAGAAAAATGTGTAGTTTTGAAGAGCACAACCTAATTTGGTCTAATGGTATATTTTTTACTAGTTTATTTTCATTCCTCTATAAATGGAGTCTAGGACTTAGAAACTAAAAATATCCATTCTATGTTATAACTTGCTAAACACAAGGGTTAGATACTATCATTGGAACGAGCTTCCTAGAGGCATGGACAACATCACCTTTATTTGTATGTCAAGAGAGCCTGCTAACAGTGGATGAGAATCGAATGTTAAAAATAAGTTTTTAAGTGAGAACATTTACTGCACCCTGGAAAAGGAGACCACATCCTCATTCTTTCTATGAGGGCATCCTTTGCATTTGTAGTGAAGCACTTACTTGTACTCTGTGTGACTTGACATGGCACAGGGTTGTCATAGGCAAGGGCTTGCAGAAACCAGATTCTCATTCTTGGTCAGCATTCCTTAAAGAATCAGTAACTATGACCCAGATCATATGTACCTTGTGGAAAGGAATCAGGGAGTGTGATTTAGTCCTACTATAGGAAATGGGACCTCAAGATAGTTCTGAACTTCCCATAATCAAGGAGAGTAATTACATTTCTGTTGCTATTATATTATATCCATTGGTAACTTGTATTTGGTGTCTGAGTATATACTGATCTGGAAAGCCCTTCTTGATTTTAAATCCAGATAATGTGATTTATAGAATATATGTCCTTCTCATAAGATAATTAAACTAATTTCAATGAGAAATATAAGGAAAACTTGGAAAAATTAGTGCAAATTAATAACTTATTTCATGGTAATTACCAGCTCTATGCCTGAACATCAAGTAGTGTATGGAATTACCTAGATGGTTATTTAAAAGAAGCCCTACCTGAAGGAAGGACAACCCTTGTCAAGATCACAAACAGAAGTACAGGCTTATCTTTTGAATACATTCTAAAATGTATATCTTTTCGCCCGACCAGTGTGGCTCAGTGGTTGAGCGTCAACCCATGCACCAAGAGGTCCCAGTTCGATTCCTGGTTGGTGTACATGCCCAGGTTGTGGGCCTGATCCCCAGTGCGGGGCATGCAGGAGGTGGCCAGTCGATGTTCTCTCTCATCAAAGTTTCCATCTCTCTCTTCCTCTCCCTTCCCCTGTCTCTAAAATATCATAATAAATAAAAATAATAATAAAATTTGTATCTTTTCCCCATAAAATCTTGTATTTCAGTATCTAAAATACAAGATTTAACTGCAGCTTTATAATCTATTACTAAGTAACTGATTATCAATAAACAATGGGAGCCCTGGCCAGGTGGCTCAGTTGGTTGGACCATCGTCCTTACACCAAAAATGGTTGCAGGTTCGATTCCTGGTCAGGGCAACCAATAAATGCTTCTCTGTCACATCGATGTTTCTCTCTCTCTCTCTCTCTCTCTCTCTCTCTCTCTCTCTCTCCCCCTTCTTCTCTCTAAAATCAATAAAAACAAACAAGCATATCCTCGGGTGAGGATTAACTTTTTGTAAATAAAAAAGGGAGTGTTTTTAATATACATTTATAATTAAAATGTAAGTGAAGCTATTTTTTAAATTACCAATAAGCTCTTATAGTCTATAAATAAGAAAGCAAAGTAATGACAACCTGATGACAAATATAGCTTTCTTTTTAGAATCCTCCTTTTTATTAATGCTGATTCTTAAAATATGAAGCATCTGTGATTTCTACTATTATTAAATCAAGGTAAACATAGACATCTGACCAAAGAAGTTTGTGCTATTTAGGCAGTAGTTATTTGTGTTTTTTGCAGCCAATACTTTATATTTTTCTCAAACAATTTCTCTGTTTTGTGTGCATGCATAAAACTTGAATGCATTGTAAAATAGTTTCATTTGGGTGGAAGATAATAGTTCACTTTAAATCATTCCCACACTCTAAAATGTGGAATTGATTTTCTGAGGACAAAATCTACAAATAATATTGTCCAGAATCACTTTTATCCTTCCAAAATGGACTTGGGAATAATTACAAGCCAAACTGAGGAATTGAGGAATCCTGTACCTACAATGACAGTTTATGTGAGTAGCTCCTGTGTGTTTTGAGATGATTTGATGGTCGTCTGCCATCTGGTGGACACTAATAGAAGTGTCAGTAGGTAGAGTAAAAATGTAGTCGGAACCTAAATTAGAATACATTTTCTTATTCTGAATTCATGTTTTTGATAATGGAAGGATTGTCTTCTTATTCGCAAAGAGACACTTCACCCTAATTTCTTAATAAACAAAAAAAATAACTTCATAGTTTTTACAGTGATAAATCCTCTCTGTAACTCATATAATTATACATGCATTTATGCAAAGTATATATTTTTTAATTATTCATATTCCATTGTTAGCATAGTGCACATTTTCTGAAATTGTTAATATTAAATACTGTATGTAAAAGTTTTTCAATTTATAAAGCCAATTGTTAGTTTTGGGTGCCCTCCTGTGTTCATGAGTTAAACTACAGACCTGTATAGAGATCAAGGATTTTTGGTGACATTTTGATGCTGTTGAGGCATATTTTCATTGAGTCCTTGAGGTAGTTCTTGTAGTAGTGACAATTGGGTGACCTACATCAACTGCATTATCTCATCCAGTGGCTTTGTAACTTTAATTATCTCCTGAAAACAAACCCCAGATTCTGTGAGCATATTAATTACTTCTTGGCCTTAGTGATCTTGCTCTTCTTCTCTTTTGCAATTCTGTATAGCCTGTGAAGAGATATATTTATTACTTTGCTTCATTTGCACAATATTATAAAATGTTATAATTTTTATTCTCACAGTGACTTCAAACTGTCACATTATGATTGCGTTTCAGAAAGTATCAGAACTCTTTCTGTTGGGACTCAACTTTTGGCACCATTCCCAGCACAGGCTTGAATTCTATTTTAAGTCCCTGAAAGATTTTTAAAATAGTATTTTCAGATGAAACAAACAAATCTTCTAATTCCCTGAAATTAATTGTTTAATCAATTTATTATGCCAAAGTGGGATTTTTGTCAGATCTGAAAAATACTGAAATGATAGTTTTACCTATTCTCGTGTGGTTTTCTCTGATTGGAAATTTTAAATTATGTCAAGGATTTTCTGTCAACAAAATTTCCAGTAGTAGACCATCTTTTATCATTGAAATTCTCCTTGTCCTAAGCTGAAAAAAAAGCTGAAAAATAAAGGTATCATAAACTTGTAGATTTCCTTTATTCTTTTATTTCCAAAAGTGAAATAATGCCAAATATTCAAGACAGTGTTCTGGTCAATCTAGAAATAAAAGGCTATGTGGTTTTTATGTTTTTATTCTGCTAGAGAAGTTAAGAGAAAATGCAATTAATCCAGTAACAGTAGTAAAATAAAGCAGACAATTGAAAATGGCACAGATCACTCGGGCAGAAGTCAGAACATTGGACAGAGACCTTTCCTGAATGGGAAGGCAGGACTTGAACAGCTAGAGAGAGGTGGGTAGGAAGAAGTATTTCATATACAGGAAATGGCACAAGCAAAAGCTCTACAGTAAGTAAGTGTAACCTTTTACATTCTATTGAAATAAAATACAAAAAAATTCATAGACTATGATCTAGTAATTGTTACAATCCTAGATGCTGACAGTATCAATAACTGCATTTGTTTTCTCTCTGAAGTTTGTAGTTCAGAACCAGAAAATGTTCAAGCTGACCCAGAGAATTACACCAGCCTTCTTGTTACGTGGGAGAGACCTCGAGTCGTTTACGATACCATGATCGAGAAGTTTGCAGTTCTTTACCAGCAGTTAGAGGGAGTAGACCAAACCAAGCATGAATTTTTGACAGACGGCTATCAAGATCTGGTAACTATAAGATCAATCATTTCTTGTGTTGATAACATTATAGTTTAAATTTCAAGGAAAGATTTTACAAATGATTATATATTGTTGCCCTCGGTTATTTAGACTTTGTTTGAAGGTCTACAGAGGGGAGGAGGGGGAGCAAAAACTAACCTATATTATGTCAAATCTTACAGTGAATTACACTAGGCTCTTATTTATTTTGAATTACAGGAGACCATGGCTTTGCCAGCAATAATATTATAGAATAGACACATACAGAAGACTTGGGAAATAGAGATCATCTAGTGTCACTTCTCTTGACAAACAGAGGGACTGAAAGAACAATTAAATTCCCTGACTATGATCTTACAGTTTTGGAAAGAATTGGGCCTGGAATCTCAGTGCTCTGATACCAACCATCATGTATTAGTTCCCTCTTCATACAACACCAGCACAAGAGAAATACAGTAGGGGTCTCAAAAGTCCTCTTTTTGGGGGCATCAAATTTTCAAGTAGCACACTCGAAGGCAGTTGAGACACAGCTTTTGGGACACAAGGCAGGTAATCCTCAGGAAAGGTCCACCGGCTTTTCCTCCCCACCCATGCACAGGAACTAAAGGAAGTAGAGTACAGATTCATTCTGTGACCTGAGGTCTCAGGAGTAAACTTTGCCTTGGTGGAGAAGTGTTATTCAGTCGAGAAAACCCCATCTGGGTGTGGCTCTGGAAGACCCGACTGCAAGTCAGACACTGAGCTCTGCGTTCAGACAGCTAGAGTCCCGCACACCCTGGGACTGTCTTTAAACACAAACTGTCCCTAGTATCATGGTGTTGAATTTCATATGGACAAAATTGATAAAATTTGTACCAACTTTTTAATTTAGTTGACAAGAACAGAGACATTATGAACTGGGAAAATTGTGGAATTTATGAGAATATGCTATTTTTCATTTCATGATAGTGTGAAGATAATTCTATTACTATCTGGCTTACATATAGTTAAGATTAGAAAAGTTGGTTTTTCATTGTGTTTTTTCACATTTTGCTCCTTGCAAATGTTATATGTTTGTTTGTCTAAAATATTAATTTATAGCTTTTGGCACTTATTTATGAATTTTATGAGTTCTAGTTAAAAATAAAACTTTTTAAAACTAAATCAGGTTTTTCTAAAGCTTAAAAATGCCTAATTTTTCACTAGGTTTTCTTTTTTTTATTGTTAATCCTCACCTGAGGATCTTTTTCCATTGTTTTTTAAGTAGAGTGGAAAGGAGGGAGGGAAGGAGGGAGGGAGGGAGGGAGGGAGGGAGGAAGGGAGAGAGAGAGAAGAAACATTGATGTGAGAAAGACATATCGTTTAGTTGTCTCTCGCATAGGCCTGGGAATTGAACCTGCAACCCAGGTACATGCCCTTGACCAGGAATTGAACCCACTACACTTTGATCTGAGGTCCGACTAACTGCTGAGCCAAACTGGCCAGGGCTTTGTAGGGTTTCAACTTAACATTGCATATACTTTTTATGTGGTTAATAAAATAAAAACATTTCTCACAAATAAGAAAAAGTTTTCTAAGGGCAGATGTCTAGAATGATAGAACTCCTTGAAAATAACACAGTTGTAAAATTATTGACATCTTTCTTTTAGGGTGCTATTCTCAGTAACTTACTACCCAACATGAGTTATGTTCTTCAAATAGTAGCCATATGCACTAATGGCTTATATGGAAAATATAGTGACCAGCTAATTGTCGACATGCCTTCCAATGACCTTGGTAAGTGCCCGTCTAATATGCCTTTATATTATCTAAATAAATGAAGCTAGTTTAATTACTGGATACATTGGTGTTTTCTTTCTGATTTTGTATCCTTTTGGCCAGAAGACAAAAATGATTTTCTTTTTAGTCTGGATCACAGGTAATTTTGTGAAACATAAAACCCATTTCTCATTCAGTAGGTCTGGGCTGGACAATCACTAAATTTATTCTGCATATCCAAATATTCTATTTGTAAAATAAGAGTAATAAAACCTTTATTAATATCTGTGATGGTCATCAAATGAAAATAGCTATGTAAACTTTAAGACTTTTATTTTGGACAATGAGATTTGGTTTCATTTGTGTTTATTTCCTTTTACAGCCCCCAAAGCATTTTGTAGTAAGTATATTCGTGATGCTAGGATTATATAAGATACTTTGAAATATCTATACGAAGCACCTCAACAGTTTATTTTAGATATTTTTATCTACTTTCTGTACTTTGGTTGAGGGGTGGGAGTCCTTTCCTCTTAGTTGATTTTTCAGTACTATATCACAAAAGCAAAACAAAACGTTGGTTCCAATTGTATTTGCATGCATCTTCTCTGAGTATTATGGGAAAATCTTTTGATCTCAAAGCATATGCAATAATTAAATGAATTGCTAACTATCATAATTCTACAATTTATAAATTTACATAATTAAATTAAAGTCTTCCTTTGTTAGTATAAGCAGTTTTAAAATAATAGAATGGAATTATATATATGTATGTATGTATATATATACACACATATAATATTTATGTATATTCATAAATATATTCAGACATACATATATACATACATAAATCTAAATATTCTGGGATCATCCCTATCATGAGGCTACTCACTGAAATTTTTACAGGTTTTTAATGGAATGAATGGTAACAAATTATATTAAGTATAGTGTGTTTCAGTTTTACATATGGATGGACAACTGATGTGTATTGATTTGCCTTTGTGGTCCATATACTACAACACAGACTTTAATCCATTGTGAGCTTGTTCATTAATTACGTCATCACAATGTTCTTACTAGCTGAATTTTTCATTTAAACAATATGTGTCAGAGCATTAGATCCTAGATTATGTATTTTTCCAAACCAAAGGCTACAAAACTTACCAAGGTAGTTCCCAAGTTAAAACATTCATGGCTAATGAGTATTACTACTATCATGATGGCAATATCATTATTTAGTAATATTTTCTATGTTCTGCCTCATGGCCTGGGTATAACAATCTTTCCTATTGCTTTTATTTAGCATTCTTTTTCAAAATCGGGTCATTTTTTAAATGGAATGTTAGCTCTAAGTCTTATTAAAAAGTGAGTATCAAATGAACTGACCATGGTTTAGCTGCACCATCTCATGCTCCTCCACTGAAGTCACCCCTCATGACATTCCTCAGTGCCCCCTATTGATCCACACAGAAAATGACATCTTTAGCAGTGCAACACTGACCGTGTTGGACAGTATCATATGCGATTTCATGAAATATGGTATAGAAAAATCTCCTCTAATCCGATTGTGTGTTTTAAGATATGAATTCTATTGAATCCATTCATTTGATTTTATTATTTTGGTTTCATTATACCACTCTAATTTTTGTACTTAAAAATTCTTCAGAAGTTTACAAAAAACAATTACTTTTAACTATTTATATTATGCTCTTTCTCAATCTATCCACTATGGCAAAATTTAAAACTTTCTGAATTTTTTCTTTTTCCTTTTGAGAATCTTATTGCATATGAAAAGATAGATCAAATGTCTGTTTTTCACAGAAGTGATTTCTGAGTGATTCTTTTGGACTGAATCTATCTCTATATTGGCACAAAGTACAACATTCTTGTATCATTTGTAGCACTTTCACATTTGTACAAAATAATAAATATTGTAACTTAAAAAGGACCAAGACACTATTGAACTAATGAGATGCTAGTGTGGACACACCATTTAATCTCCATGAATATCTCAGTCCTTTAAACATTTTATATTGTGATGATGTTTTAGTAAAAGATGGTATTTGATTTGATGTTTCGCTATGATACTCCTCTTACAAGCCAAGGGTTAAAAACAGATAAATTATTTCTTAATTATTCTTTCAAAAACTACTTACCCAAAGCCAATTACCCAAAGTTGGGGTCTTCCTATTTTTCATAGAGAAAATATTCTCTTAGAACTCATTCTGTCTGATCTTAAAGGCTGCAGAAGCATTTCAATCGATATTTTTCAATTTATTATTGAAATTATGTTATGTTAAATATTGTTTCTATGGTAGATATAACACAGTAAAAGTCTTGACAGCAATACTCTCTTGTGGTTTAGCGTGATGACACCTTCATGATAAGTGAAGTTTGTGATTTATGTGGCTAATATAGATGTAAGTATATTTAAGTTTGCTGCTTACTTCATGGTTTTTACTAGTACCATTTTATCCTGCTTATCCTGTTTCATTACCTTAGTAACCTTGTTATGTGTCCTATTGATTTACTCTATTATTATTTTGGATAAACTGTTTTCTAAATACAGTATTGTTTATTGCTTATGTTAAAAAGAAATGAAGGATATCATTTATAATTGCCCTTATTTTTTAATCAGAGATTTCAAATGTTTTAATCAATATCTGTGAAGGAAACCTCAATCTTCCAAACTGTGCATTTAACTTTGGCTCATTTGATTAAGTTATTGCTTATGCATTAAATTATATGTATTGTGTACAACAGTATCACCATACACTACTGTCCATTAAATATTATTATAAACTGCTATTTTAAAATAAATGCATAAATTCATATTCATAAGCAATTTAAATTTGTCAAGTAAACCTTTTTAAGTTTAAACAAAAAATACATTCTTTTCAAATACTTTGCAGAAAATTATGTTTATAAATAAATAATTCATAAATATATTTTTTACTGTAACTAAAATAATTGTGTTTGTTTCTGTTCTATAATGTAGAGCTAATTATTATACAGTTATGGAGACATTATTTAGGTATATGTTTTAGGGCCTCGATAATTATGTGTTCAATTTAAATTCATGGTGAATTAAGTCAACACAGTTTTCTGTCATTGTGTGCTTTTCAGTTGTATAACAATTGTCTTTGTTAAATCACTTACATCTGTCCCTACCCTGCCTGTACCATCCTGTGCTCTGGCTGTTATTATATAATATATATAGTCACAGTTTGAAGAAATTGAAATCCACATTGCTTTGCCTTTCGCACTGTGAAACTTGGCGTACCCTCAAACAATTAAATAAGTCTTGCTTGCCAACCTACATTAGTGTTGCTCTTTTGTGCTATGGAGTATTAATGTTACCAACATGTTCATTTAGAAAATCTGGCATTATAAGTGCCCAAAATCAGAACCGTAATGAGCCAAAAGCTTTGTTCAGTCATCACACAAATATGAATTTTAAGTGTTCACTCAAAGAAAATGGACAGTCTTGGCAGTTGGACCTTTACAGACTTCATGGAGTCTATTTTGATGAAGTGAGAAGATTCTGTAAACTAGTATAATTTTTCCACTATTATATATGATTGTAATGCCTAAGTAAGATCATTGGCTACTCAAATATCAGTTATTACTTATGAGGAAACAGCAGTCCAAAGGATACACAATATGAGACCTTGTGCCAAATCACCGGAGTTTGTTTGACCTTGGCTGCTATAAACTCTCAGACCCAGAAGTATGACTTCTGAATCTCCAAGATGATAGAAACTATCTTCCAAAATTGTTTTATTTCAAAATTGTTCAAAGAGACTCAGCAAAAAACTTCTGGATTATTTGTAGTGTGTGGTGGGGGGTGTTGAATTGTTGCTGGGTAACCCCAGAATTTTCAAATTCAAATGAGCTGAGTCTAATAGGAAACCAGAATTAAGGTCTTTCAAAGTGGGTATATACTTACCCATGTGAAGGCCCGCACTTGGGGTATTCACCCATGAAAGTGCCATTAAACAGAGAGAGGCAAAGGGTTGTGGGGGTGCACACATGCTGCCTCTGGGGCCTACGGGGACCCGAAGAGAACTTCTTACTTCCTAATGCAGAAAACAGCAAAGACAGTTATAGTGGACCACGCTGATACTCTGTAGGGGTTCTGTTTGGGTAAAATCATGTATTATAATTTATTAGGATCCAGAATCCATACTGTTAATTTATACTCTGGTACTAATAAATGCAATTAACACAGAGAATATTGAAAGAGAAGGAAATCAGTCCTCAGTGTGATCATTATGTACACCCTCCCAACCCTGGCAATTGATAAGAAAATTACCTTTACCCATTGCAAGTATAGAGTTAGATGAAGTTAGAACTTTAAAAAAATTTTTTTTTAACTTTCTTAAGCTTATTGAAGAAAATAAACTATCTTTGAGATTCCACCCCCCCAGCTGCTTAACAAAGAAAAATCTATAGTATAATATATGTATCACCAAGTATTTGATTGTTTTACCCTTATTAACATTAAAGTATCTTTAAAGTACATGAAAAGGAGTGACTACATTTGAAAGCATTGTCAATAAAATTATGTATTGTCTCATGTGCTGAATTTGAAGATTTTTACATGCATGACCTTCTCAAATTGAAAGTCATATTGAAGGTTGTTATTCATCTCTCAAGTTTAGTTACATCCCACTTTAAATTCACATGTAGTCTTTACTGGATTCATTGGAGGTTATAGAGACACAATCGTTTCAGACTATTGAAATCACTTTAATTTGGAATACAGAGCATGAAAAGCATGGTGGGGAGGGTTTCATAGAAACAAAAATAGAAAAAGGAGAACAGTAATAATCCAAACTCCTTCATGGTCGGTTTTAACAAGAAAAAAAATAATTGAGACTTGAAATGTAAGACTGTGATTGTTTCCGGTGAATATTTTCATTTTTACAGCACTGAAAATTGTTCAGGGTAAGTAACTTTGAAATAGCTAAATAGTAAAGAGTATTCATTTTATCTATATTTTTTGGAATTCATGCATTCCACTGTATTTTATGGCTTTACATTTCTGAACACCTAGAAATTTCCTGATAAAAATTAACTCAAGAAAGTCTATGTTATAAAACAGGCCTGGGTTTGATAAACATTTATTGTTAGTTCAGTCATGCCTTCGAAAATTGTCTAGAATGTGCA
Source organism: Tadarida brasiliensis (assembly GCA_030848825.1). Taxonomy (NCBI): domain Eukaryota; kingdom Metazoa; phylum Chordata; class Mammalia; order Chiroptera; family Molossidae; genus Tadarida; species Tadarida brasiliensis. The sequence goes on along the minus strand of CM061267.1, from coordinate 26,333,087 downwards.
TTTCCTTTGAGGAAATATGAGCAGCATTGGATAGTGAAGAGCATGAACTTTGGTGATTGAGTGAGATTTTATAAAATAGTAACAATAAGAGGAACATCATTGTAATAATGGTCATGGTCTCACAGTTAGCCTGTCTCCCGTCTTCCTGATGACCTAGGCAGCTCAGATGAAGAGAGAGTAGAAATTCTCCTACATCCCCTCAGTAATTTGGCAGTGGGGCTAGATCCTTTGTTGGAGACAGAGAACCAGCTCCTAACATTTTCTAGTATTTACTGACAGATGTTGTTTTAGGACTAAGACATCCATGTACTAGAAATATGCTGATTCCAGTCAGCTGGGAAAATGGACTTGAATGATTCTGGTCATTACATTCTTTGAATGGACAGCATTAGCTGAGTTTCCCTGGGGAGAAAGCAGGGAACACCAGCCCAGCCTGGACAGGCTAGAAAACACTCTCCGCTTTACCTTGGGCAGCACCCTGTGTACAATTAGTTATGAGCCCAAATTTGAAGAATTAAAAGAATTTTTTGACCCTCCGAAGAGGACTTAAGGAATCGTAGCTGAATAAGAAAGTAAGTCCTGCCACTTCTCCCAGACCCCTGGCATTTCCCCAACTATGCTCTCATCAGCTCTGCCAAGGTTGAAAGCACATCTGCTCTGATGAAAAATTATTTTATTGTTTTATACTCAGAATATCGGCCTCACTGTCCCCCTGTTCCTTCCTATCTTCAATAACACTAGGGTGGGAATGGGGAAGGGAGTTGGAGTGGAGGATAGAGATGAAGACTTTGAATGCAGTTTCATACAGGTGTACTGTTGTGTTGTATAGTGTTCAGTAATGTTGAAAACTGAAATTCGAAATTTTTATTTTAACAGATTCTGTATTTTCAAAGCTAACATTTTTTTCCTTTTTTTCTCTTTCCTTCCAAAGGTAAACCCACAAGGCTGAGATAGTTGAATGAAACTTTTAATAATTTTGTTTTTAATTTTGTAGAACTTGACTTCTTTCCTGAATTAATTGAAACTGAAGAAATAACCAAGGTATCATAGCAATATTTTATATTCAAATGTTTTAAAATTTAAAAGTCTATTTTAATTATTGGTTAGGTTTCAGATGTTGTATTAATAAAAGTTTGGGTTGCATTATTCATTGTAGGGTTAGTTGCTGAGCCTTATAGATAGCCATGCAATTGATATACATAACACTTATATGAAGAACTTAGAAGACACTTTAAAGAGTATTGTAACAATAACAGATAGATACAAAAGATTTGGCGATAATGAAACATTAATCTTAAAAACAATTATGGCTATGAATTATAGCTATAAATCGGAAAATTTTCAATGTCAAATTTTTCTAAAAGACTAAAATAATATCAAGTCTTAATATTGCTACAGTTTATTTATAACTAATTTAACTAATAATTAATAGATTGATAACTATGAGCCAAAATATAAACTGAGTATACTTATTGCCCATTTAATTTGAATATTTGTGTTTGGAGTATTCAGATGATAAGTGTCTGCTGCTGGCATAATGTTTGTTCTTCAAGTAAAGGGATAATTAAGAATATTTATACACTTCAACATTGTCTTAATTTTTTAAATATAGAGAAATTGACTGATGTGTCTTATGTTTAATGCTAAACCCAAACATACCATTCATTTTAACTGAGATTATATGTTTAACCCCAGGTGCTATTGTTCACGTAGTATGAATGTGTGCCTATGTACATACATGTGTATGAGCTCATAAAGTGTGATAACTAATGCTATTATCTAGCAATAAATAGCAATTATAGTGTGTTTTCATGTATAATTACCTCAATAATTTATATAACTTATAGCAATTCTCTCTTACAAAGGATTATTTTACCAAAATAACCAGTTCACCTCTCCACAAGAGCTCACAGAATTCAGCTAAGGATATCTTTGTGTGAGTGTGCGTGTATGCATGCTTGTGTGCACACGCATGTGGACATGTAGGTACCTAGATAGTATCACCAGAATCAGGTCAAAGGCAGGACAAATAAATTATTTTTACATTGTAAATTCAAATCTTTAGTTTGTGTCTTAGTCCGAACTGCTATAGCAAATTACTATACATGGGATAGCTTATAAACAACAGAGATTTATTTCTCACAGTTCTGGAGTCTGGGAGTCTGAGATTAAGGTGCCAGCATGGTCCGGTTCTGGTGAGGGCCTTCTTCTGGGTTGTAGACTGCCGACTTCTCCTTGTGTCTTCACATGGCAGAGAGCAGAGCAGAAGAAGCAAGCTATCTCATGACTTGTAAAGGCACTAATCCCATTCGTGAGAGCTTCACCTTATGACCTCATCTAATTTTAATTACATCCCAAAGGTCCCCACTTCCTAATACCATTACAGTGGGAGGGTAGGATTTCAGCACATGAATTGGGGTGGCGGGGCACAAATGTTCAGTCCAAAGCACTGTTCACTTCCATTGATTCATGCAGGAATGAATGATAGAGGTTGGCAAATATCTGGAATGTATTTGTCATGGGTTTAAGCCTGAATATGGAAATAAATAGTTTGGGAATGTTTCTCAGATCCTCTTCAAATAGAATTTTATTGCTTTGAAAGACAAAATATCTCCAGCATAATCAAGGCTTCCCAATATATATATTTTTAATGGAAGTTGTGAAGGATAATAGGCGTGACACAGATCAAAACCATAGTGGAAGAGAGATTCACAATAACTCCATAAGAAATTATAGGAAGAAACATCCATTATATATTCTTCTTGAAATGTTGACAAGAGGCAATATAACCTGATAGAGATTTGCAAGATTTGATGGGTAGGATTAATAAATGATCCGTCACCTTTCTCAGATTCTGAGAGGTATCTGAACTTCATAAAGTCTAAAATCTGCTAGAAAAGAGAAATAGAAAAGATGTGTGTGTGTTCACATGCGTATAGTATTTTTTTGCCAGATTTAACAGAAGAAAAGGTATGTAGCGTTATATTTTAAGAAAATTTTATAGAAATCTACATAGCTTATGGTAGGAAGATAATAAAGTGTGCTTGTGTGGGAATATAAGCAAAGAGAAAGATAAGCAATATTGTTGTGGGATTTGATAGAAATTGTTAGATCACATAAAGAATATAGATAATGTTTTTTGGGAACTTAGTTGTGAAGGGGAAGAGAAGGTAGAATAATAACTAGGAAATGAATTCGAGATTTTTCTTTATGTTCCTTTTAAATAGGAGAGAGTTGCTTCATTTAGGCTAAGAATGATCCATTTGTGAAAACAAAATTAAAAACACAAAAGAGCCTGTCTGGTGTGGCTCAGTGGATTGAGCATCGTCCCACAGACTGAGAGGTCCTGGTTAGATTCCCCAGTCAGGGCACACGCACATGCCCTGGTTGCAGGCTCAATCCCCAGTGGGGGGCGTGCAAGAGAAAGCCAATCGATGTTTCTCACACTGATGTTTCTATCTCTCTCTCCCTTCCTCTCTCTCTAAAAAATTTTAAAAAGAAAAAAAATCAATAAAAAACATATTAAAAAAAAAAACATAAAAGAGAGGAAAATACTCAATTGTGTTCAGTTCCCAAGAGGATGATAAAGAGTGAATTTAGGACACAGATGTAGGGAAAAGAAAGGAAGTGGAACAACAACTCTTCAGTTGCAACCAGATGAGAGGGTGGAGTTGGTGGGTCCCTGTTTTTGGTGTTTTAATGTTAGGAGGTGTGATTTTGTTTATGACTTCTATTTTCTCTGTAAACAGTAAGGTCATCTGCTGAGAATGAAGGGAGAGGAGAGGAAAATAGAGATTTGAATAGAGCAGAAAAAAGTTTGAACAAGTCTTGGTAGGGGGTAAGAGCATAGGCTGATACTAGTAACGAGGCACAAATCCAGATTTGCAAAAATGAGGTAAAGTTCAGAAAGTCCATATTGCTAAAGATAACATTGATCCTCAGCAAAACTTTCAATCAGATTATAAAACACATTTTTAATAACTTCTAGGGAAAGAAGAAATGTCTGGCACCAACTAATTTTCCCCGAAAGCAAATCAAGGCAATCTATTCTCATTTCCTTTTTTATGAAGTTTTGGGGTTTGTAGATTAAGTGAGTATTTTATTCAGGAAATTATTTGATGAAATCACTTGGGTTGTTCTTATGAACAAGGTATTAAACAAAATGCAAAATTTCATGAAGAAATATTGACCATTAATGAGGAAATTTGTCTAGGGAATCTAAGAGAAGATTCATTTTTAGCATCAATGTAATCTAGATCATTAAAGCTGACATACTTCTCAGAGTTGTCATATATGCCTGAGAAAACACTTAAAATCAGTAAAATAATTAAGCTCTGGATAATTAAGCTTGAAAAATTGTTTTATACAATGCAGCTTTTCATGTGTAAGAGACACATGATCATGAGCACACATGGTTTAAGATTCAGATGATATCTACTGATATTGGTCAAGTTCTACTGATTAATTTGTACTGTCACTTTTTTCTTCTTTAAAGGACATGGCCCTAAAAGACCTAATAGATGACAGTGCTAATAAACTGACAAATCATATCCCATGTGGACTAAAAAGATCATATCTTGATACCTTTGACAGTTTAGTTTTATAAATATATAATTAGACATACTATAAAATGAACAGTTTTTTTAAAAAGGCAAAACAAAACCAGAAAGTATGGGTCTTGGTTGACCTCTAGTCAGATTGTACCTGGGCCATTATCATGACTAAGTGTTCATGAAAGACTGGGTCACCTGAATGGTGTTTCTAAAGGAAACACAAAATTAAATAACTAGTACTAAAAATGTATTTTGACAAATTGTCTTTAAAATGTCTGCCTAAGTCTTAAGTGGAAAGTATTTAAAACAAAATGAAAAACAAAACAAAAAATGAAAACATCTTTCTCTCTTGATGGCTTAAAAATTGTGATTTATTCTGAATATTTGCAATGAAATATGCTGAATATGCAACTACTTTGTTCTTTGAAATAAGTTGTTTCATTGACGTTTCATATTACAAGAAGCTAATTGATATTTAGTTTGTTGTCAGATGAACTGAACAGAGAAACATAAAAACAAGAAAATAAATACTATGTTAAATAACCCTGCCAGTAAAAAACTATAACTACAATGTGTCTTCCTTTCAAAGCTGTGGTATCTATTAATTTAATTACTTCATTACATAGCATTAAAATAAGGCAGCCATAAATAGGATGTTTTCATTAAGTTCAATTACTCTCTTTAGAGAGTGGGTGGTTATAAGATAGAGCAATGGTTTTCAACCAGTGTGCCCCAAGAATTTCTAAAACATGCAATACCTGAACATTTAGTTATGGGCACTGACCTCTTTTTCCTTAGATGGTCAAATAACAAAATAACAACAGCCAACACAATGGCCATCCAGTGTTAATGAATCAAAATTATACCTATTTTTTTTTTTTTTGGCAGATTGGCAAAAATTGTATTTCGTGGTGTACCGCGGAATTTTAGTAATTAGTTTATGTGAAAAGCCCTCTCTGGAATGGTGCTTTATGGGAAGTCCCCAAAATCCCACAAATGAAGATATTATGATTTAATTTTATTTAGATTGATTCCTTATGTTCCATTAAATCTTGTTTGCTTTTCAAAGGAGGAAGAAGAGGGAGAAGACAGTATTGTGAATCCTGGTAGAGACAGTGCCACAAACCAAATTAGGAGAAAGGAACCCCCGATTTCTGCCACAACAAACTACAATCACATAGGGACTAAATTCAACGAGGCCAAGACTAACCGATCCCCAACAAGAGGAAGCGAGTTCTCTGGAAAGGGTGATTTTCCCAACACATTTTTAGGTTCCACTTCCCAACCAGTCACTGAATTCGCCCCGGAAAAAGATGTTTCTTTGACTTCGCAGACTGTGACCAAGCTGCCCCCTCACACTCTGGAAGGTACTGCAGCCTCTAACACTGTTCTCAGATTTCCAAAGATGAATTTGTCTGGGACTATGGAATCTTTAAGTACAGCTTCTATAGCAGAATCTCAAGAGGTATCTACTGATATCAGTGAGGAAGAGAGCTTGTTGACCAATTTCAAGCTGGACACGGGAGCTGATGATTCTTCAGGCTCCAGTCCCACTACTGCTGTGCCATTCATCTCTGAGAATATATCCCACCGGTATGTATTTTCTTCAGAAAACCCAGAGTCAATCACATACGCTATCCTTATACCAGAAACTACAAGAAGTGCTTCAGAAGATTCAGCCTCATCAGGTTCAGAAGAATCTCTAAAGGACCCTTCCGTTGATGGAAGTGTGTGGTTTCCTAGCGCCACAGATGTGAGGACACAGCCTGATGCTGGGTCAGGTGGAGAGGGCTTTCTCCACACTAATCACACCGAGATACATATTGATGAATCTGAGAAGACAACTGAGTCCTCTTCTCCAGGCCCACAGGTGTCACAGGGTCCCTCAGTCACAGATATGGAAATGCCACTTTATTCTTCCTTTGCTTACTTCCCGACCGAGGTAACACCTCATGCTTTTACTCCATCCTCCAGACAACACGATTCGGTCCCCACTGTCAACATGGTGCACCCGCAGACAACTCAGCCAGTATACAACGGTGAGACACCTCTTCACTCTTCCTCCAGTAGTGAAGTCTTTACTCTAGTCACCCCTTTGTTGCTTGACAATCAGATCCTCAACACTCCCCCTGCTGCTTCAAGTAGTGATTCGGCCTTGCATGCTACGCCTGTAATTCCCAGTGTCGATGTGTCATTTGAATCCATCCTCTCTTCCTGTGATGGTGCAACTTTGCTTCCATTTTCCTCTGCTTCCTTCGGTAGTGAATTGTTTCGCCATGTGTATACAGTTTCTCAAATCCTTCCACAAGTTACTTCCGCTGTGGAGAGTGCTAAGGTGTCCTTGCATGCTTCTCTGCCAGTGGCTGGGGGTGATTTACTGTTAGAGCCCAGCCTTGCTCAGTACTCTGATGTGGTGTCCCATCAGACCACTCCTCATGCTGCTTCAGAGACATTGGAATTTGGTGATAGTGAATCTGGTGTCCTTCATAAAACGCTTATGTTTCCTCAAATTCAGCCATCCAGCAGTGATGTCATGATGCATGCACGTTCTTCAGGGCCTGAACCTTCTTATGCCTTATCTAATAATGAGGGCTCCCAACACCTCTTCACTGTTTCTTACAGTTCTGCAATACCAGTGCATGATTCTGTCGATGTATCTCATCAGTGTTCCTTATGTAGCAGCCCTAGCCACATACCGATGCCTCAGTATTCGTTAATATCCCCAACTGCATCATTGCTGCAGCCTACTCATGGCCTCTCTGGTGATGGGGACTGGTCTGGAGCCTCCTCTGATAGTGAATTTCTTTTACCTGACACAAATGGTCTGACAGCCCTTAACATTTCTTCACCTGTTTCTGTAGCTGAATTTACATATACAACATCTGTGTTTGGTGATGATAATAAGCCACTCTCTCAAAGTGATGTAATAGATGGAAATCAGCCTGAACTGCATATTTCTCCTTTCAGTGAGATGGGTTACCATTCTGAAAGCACAGTCATGCCCGACCTGTACAATAATGTAAATAAGTTGAATGCATCTTTACAAGAATCCCCTGTCTCCATTTCTAACACAAAGGGCATACTTCCAGGCTCTCTTGCTTATACTACCACTAAGGTTTTTGATCATGAGATTAGTCAAGTTCCAGAAAATAACTTTTCAATTCAAGCTACACATGCTGTATCTCAAGCATCTGGTGGTACTTCTCTTAAACCTGTGCTTGGTGCAAACCCAGAGCCAGCATCCTCTGATCCTGCTTCTAGTGAAATGTTATCTCCTTCAACTCAACTCTTGTTTTACGAGGCCTCAGCTTCTTTTAACACTGAAGTATTGCTGCAACCTTCCTTTCAGGCTTCTGATGTTGACACATTGCTTAAAACTGATCTTTCGGCTGTGCCTAGTGATCCAATATTGATTGAAACCCCCAAGGTTGATCAAACTAGTCCTATAATATTGCATCCCATGGCATCAGATTCTGCTTCAAGTGAAAACACGCTACACTCTACATCTGTACCAGTATTTGATGTATCGCCTGCTTCTAATATGCCTGCTGCTTCACTTCAAAATATAACCATTTCTGACGCAAATAAGAAATATTTCGAACCAGTTTTGCTTAAAAACAAAAGTTCCCAGCAAGTAGTGCCTTCATTGTTCAATAACGATAAGTTCTTCCAAACTGCCAGTTTGGAGATTAGCCATGCCTTTTCCCCAAAAGGAAGGCAGGCATTTGCTACTCCTGTTTTATCGATGGATGTACCTCCAAATACACTTATAAATAAGCTTGTGTATTCTGATGAAGTTTTCACTTCCACTAGGGGTTCCATTACTGAGGAGGTATTGGCTGGTATTCCAAAAGTTGTTTCTGATACACTTTTCACTGTTGGTCATTCTGTTCCTTTAGGAAATGTGTATGTTTCCATTACAGCTGTTTCTTCCAACACAGATGGTTCTGGTACCACAACCCAGTTGCTGCTTCCTTCTAAAACAACTTCTGAGCTGACTCACAGTGCCAGATCCGATGCTGAGTCAGTGGGTGGTGGTGACAATGGTGATACTGATGAGTATGATGATGATTATGATGGCAGAGATAGAGATGGCTTAGCCATAAATAAGTGTATGTCATGCTCCTCCTATAGAGAATCCCAGGAAAAGGTAATGAATGATTCAGACCCCAAGGAAAACAGTGTTGTGGATCAGAATAACCCAGTCTCATATTCACTGTCTGAGAAGTCTGAAGAAGAAAATAAAGTCACAGTTGTGACCTCTGAAAGTCAGACTGATATGTACAGAAGTCCTAATAAATCACCATCAACAAATGTGTTCCCCCAAAACCACAATGATGGAAAACAGGACAACGACATTCAGACTGGTAATACCCTGCTTCCTTTCACCCCAGAATCTAAAGCATGGGCAGTTCTCACAGGTGATGAGGAGAGTGGATCAGGGCAAAGTACCTCAGATAGCCTTCATGATAACGAGACTTCCACAGATTTCAGTTTTCCAGATGTTGATGGGGCCCTGGAAGCAGGTGACTCAGAAATAACTCCTGGATCCCCACAGTCCTCAACACCAACTGTTACTAGCAGGCACTCAGAAGTGTTCAACATTTCAGAGGCAGGTTAGTTGTGGATGAAAGGGATAGACTGAGACGTGGTGGTTTTCATTCTCAAAAAATAGAAAAATCATGAAAATGGAATTTGGTAAAATGACACATCAATTTTTAATCAAAAGATCTAATCAATTTATAGTTTTTAAAGTATGATTTTATTCATTACTTCAAATGAATACTCAGTATGGTTGTTGTTTTTTATTATTATAAAGTATTGTTGGCATACCATATTGTATTAGTTTCAGGTGTACAACATAGTGATCCAACATTTATATACTTTACAATGTGATCATGACAAGTCTGTCAACCACCTCTCACTGTGCAAAGTTATTATGCTATTATTGACTCTATGTCCTGTGCTGCACAGTACATTCCTGTGCCTTATTAATTTTATAATTGGAAGTTGTCCCTCTTATTCCCCTTCACCTTTTTCACCCATCTCCCCCTCCCCGTCCCCCTCCCCTCCGGCAGCCATCAGTTTGTTCTCTGAATCTGAGTCTGTTTCTGCTTTGTTTGTTTTGGTCTTTAATTCTCTGCAAAAGAGATAAAGTGATTTTTAATTATTGTCAATTTTTCATGTTCTACATGATGCCTGTTATATGTGGGAGCAATTATGTGTGCATAGTATATTCTTAGTATACTGCTTTTTAAATGATAGATTAAAGTGTGCTGTTTTTAGATTATTTTAATTTTCATATTTACTCATGTTCTAAAGTAAGTTGTGAATGAATTCTATTGAGCTATATAATGAATTATAAATTCTGAGAGTAATGAGTTATAAGCACCTCTTTCTGACCCACCCCATGGAAAGGAATTACATAATTTGCACCACATTAGCTTGAGTAACTTTATAAAATAGGTCTATTGCTAAATTTTGAGAGTAAATGGTAAGATTTTTTTTTAACAAGATTTTAATTTTTTTAAATTGTCTTTCTTGATTATCTTAACGTTGCCTAAAGAGGGCAGTGTAAACTAACAAAAGCACAGTCTACTTTGTACTTGTTATACACCTTTCTAAGAAGTTAAATAATGGGCATTAATGTGCATTGTATGTATAGGTATTGTATGACAAGATGTAAAACACTAGAACATTTTCTGTAGAGATGCATTTCATTTATTAATGTATTTTATCCAAATTAGTTTATTGGCCTGATGTTTCTTAGAGTAGATTACTTACAGCGTATACAATACAGATGTTTGCTTCAAATGCCAGTGAGAAAAAAAGGGAAATTCAATACCATTAACCACATGAAATGCTAGATATTTTTATCAAATTGATCATAAAAACTTTATTATTTGCTTATATTAAATTTTAAGGCATTTTTTAAATTAATGAAAATATTTAAATACAACAGTAAGTTAAAAGAAAGGCTAAAGTAACATCTTCCACTGTTATTGCATAAAAGTATAATACAGAACATAGATATCAATCTCATTAGAATATTTTCTCTTTCATTATTTTTATCCCTCAAATTGTATGTTGTTCTTTCAGTACAACAGCAATTAAAAGTTTGAACATTTTGATAGAGAAATTGTCCTAAGTATTCTGATTTGATACTATTTAACATTGCATTCCAGTTTAAAAACTTAAACTCTATGTGAGAATAAGTAATGAACCCATAGGTCACCATATTCATTAGTATTGCTATATATATAAATTGTTATGTGGCTCTGATTATAGTACATTTTTTTTAAATGTTTTATTAGTTGTGTTTAAAAGGAAAATATCAGGAATCCATCTATTTTTCTATCTTACTGGGTAGTGACATTATTGAGATGTTATTGCTAAATTATGCTTTTATGGAAAGACAATATATATGTAGAAAAATACCAAACCTAGAAATATTGACTAAAACTTAGCAATTTCTCTTCAATAAATCTTATTAGATATATTTAGTTATTAAGGGTATGTTTTCCCACTGATTAGGAGAAAACTATGGATATAATATCCAACATCACCAAATAATTTAATTAATGAAGTAAATAAAGTAAAACAAGATTGGAGAAATTATGGCTTGTTTTTAAATCTATATCTGTAAAAATGTCATATCTAGTATGTTTCATCAAACAATTGAATATACCTCTTTATCAAATGCATATAGACTAATTCTGAAATGTATAATCTGATTATGTATTTTTAAAGATAGAATAACTTACAAAACATGTTCATCAAAATAATATAGGTAAGCCAAGTATTTGTATCTGCAATTTATGACTGCATAAACCAAGACCCAAAGATACTAGATTACTTGATCCAGGTCAGTTAGGGAGTTAATACAAAACTGAGACTGAAAACCTGGGTTATTAGTATCTACTTCTTAGGACTAGGCTTTCAAGACTGTAGACAATGAAATATGTATATAATGCTTAGTTTGTAATACCAGAATTATTTTGTTTTTGTTCTGAAAACATACTTTAAAATATTAATCTTAGTTCTTTATTTTCTAATTGTCTATTAGTAGATTCTTGCCTTATCATTTAGGTAACTCATATATACTGAAACATATCAAAATAAATATTTTAGTCTCAACTAATGAATATAAAAATCAATACAACTAGTTGTCATTATAATATACAATACAGTTGATTGTGTGCATTTTCATGTAGTATCCCATCTTGCATAATAAATACCTAGGTTTCATAACATGTAATTACCATGGATTTATCATTCTAACATCTCAATTAAAGAGTTTATTTTAAAATCAGACCTCCCAGAAAACTTAAGAGAAAGTCTGTATACAAGACTATATATGTGCACATGTGTACGGATAGTGGTGTTAATAGTGTGTATGATATATATGGTAATTTGTTACGTATTTTGTGTTACATATCTTATATAGCACATATATGACCAGACATATCTCATATATGTATGCACATGCATCTATATAAAATATATGTATGTATCTACATATGCTTATATGCATATTGTTATGAATATTTATAGTCATTGAAGACCTGTGTAATTATATAAGCTCACTGTGTATGTAAATTAATGTACATCATTGGTTCTCACATTTTAATGTAAACCAGAATCACCTGGAGGACTTGTTAAAACATAGATTTCTGGGCCTTACCCACAGAATGTCTTTTTTTAATTATTATTATTAATTTTTAGAGAGAGGAAGAGGGAGAGACAGAGAGAGAAAGAAGCATCAACTAGTTCCACTTATTTATGCATTCATTGGTTGCTTCTTGTATGTGCACTGATTGGAGATGGAACCTGCAACCTTAGCATATCGGGAAGACAATTTAACCAACTGAGCTACCCGGCCAGGGCACCACAGAGTTTCTGTAAATTGGGGGTGGTAGGAGTAGACCTCAAATTTGCGTTTTTAACATTTCAGGTGATGTCATTGCCACTAAGGACTGAACTTCAGGAATAATGGATACAGATAATATTAACCACCCTTTGTAATTACTAGGTACCAGGGACTTTGCTAAATGGTGATTTCATTTATTATCCACAGACTTTCCATTTAGATAATGATAGTCACAATAGGAAAAATGTGAAGACAATTGTGTATAAAATAAGGTGCTTTGGTAAATTTCATAAAGATATTTTCAGTGCATTAATCGTCAGATTAATTAGTTTCTAGATGAGCCTTACCATAATAGGTATCTGCCAGAGCACATGGTTAACAAAATAAAAAGTAAACTTGGGCTTCTCTCATAAAAATATTAACTACAGCTTCAGTTTTATGACTTTTAGGCACATCTTTGAATTCCACTACTGTTTAACAAATGCATCCATAGTTATAAGAACAAACATTTTGGAAATTTTGGCTGTCATTTATATATCTTTGATCTGTATGGGTAGATTAAATTATTGGCCTTTTTCACATTATCCAGTTACAGAATGAAGCTATTGTTTTACATCTTAAATTATCTTCATTAGATATATTCTAATGCTGTGTTTATGAATTTATATTACTCTCAAAATATTTAAATTTTAATGTAATCCCTTTGTCTTCTATCACTGATGGTAAGGCACTTAGTATGACAGCACCAAATGTGTCATTTGTGTAGGAAGCAATGTGGACTCTCATGGAGAACTTAAATGCAGTTCTTTCAAAACTTCTCCAGGTAGACAGGTAGTGGTGTCAGCATATCGTTGTGGTAGAACGATTCTGATGTTCACACACCTCAAAGTAGAAGGGAAGGTGATGACTGGCCACAGACACCCTGCGATTCTGAAACTCTTTCTAACAATTTGGAAGGATAGCTCCAGTGGCAGTGATTTTGAAAGTGCTGGAACAATAACACACCTGATTGGTCACAAAATATACTCGTTTGTAATCTTTTAAAATGAACCCAAGGAGAGAATCGAGCCCTTTTCATAATTTACATGTGCATATTTGAAAAGAATTTCTTAGATCTATGTAGTCCTTCAATTAACGTGCAATAGTATTTTCATTTTTGATAGAGAAAAACAATTGATAAGAAGGACATTCAAAATAACATTTTAAAAGCATCCTACATTTAAATTTTAAATAGCTGATTATCTTCATTAAGGTTTATGTTAACGTAACAAGGATTATTTTAAGATTCTCTTTTAATGAAATTATTAACTGCTTCTAATTATTTACCTAATTGCAGGATTAAAAATTATTCCTTTAAACTTAATTTTGGAAAATCAAGATTTTTATATGGTGATTCAGTAAGTAGCATTGTTTTCCTGATCATTTTATGTAAAGCTGGGTAGTTTTCTTATTTTAATACTTCCATTTCCCTTTTAACAATCTTTTCCAGGCCGTATCATGCTCACTTCTTACCACAGCTCCCCTACCTGGGTGCTAATCCCTCTTAGGGTGTCATAGTTCTTCAGCTCTGATAGCTTGCCTTCTTTTTAAATTTTGGTTTACTTAAATTGGCTTATAATCATAGACATTATTTTCATCATAGGGTCAAAATTTTAAAGGTAAGCAACAGCAATGAAGATTGCAATTATTTGGTTGAAAAATGTTGTAACTTTTCTTGTTTAAATATCAACTCTCTCCGTTTTCTCTGACTACAGAGGCCAGTAATAGTAGCCACGAGTCTCGAATTGGTGGTCTAAGTGAGGGGTTGGAATCCGAGAAGAAGGCAGTTATACCTCTTGTGGTCGTGTCAGCCCTGACTTTTATCTGTCTAGTGGTTCTTGTGGGTATTCTCATTTACTGGAGGTAAGTTAAGTGTTTCAGAAATGTAATTCATAAAGTTCAGATTTTTGCCTATTTTTACTTGAAAGTTCTTCAAAGCATATTCAAAATTCCTTTTACTTGAGGGCTACCATTAAATCCAGGTAACTATGAATAAGTTGAATTTTTGAATCCAGAGACGTAATTATAAAAGATTTGATTGTTCTTCATACTTCAAACAATTAAAGATAAAATGGAGGACCTTTTGCTTCAGTTAATATAATATAGTATTTTGACAGCTAGCTGTACTTTCGTACTCATTTAATTAACATTCAAACCTTATAACATTTAACATGAATCTAAGCTTCTCAGCTTCAATGCTCCCACCATTACTATTTCAAAAGTTATTATTTTGGAAAATATAATTTTTGATATAGTAAAAATAGATTTTTAATAATAAGATTTTGTAAAAGATGCATATCAACTGCATAGTAAAAACAAAAATGATACCCCATATACAAAAGTAAAAAATCAAGTGAGTAAAATATGAATATAATCAGAAAATAACATTAATGACTATAGGGATATTTTATTTATTTAAAATGTTTTTATTGATTTTTTAGAGAGAGAGAGAGAGAGAAACATCAATGTGAGAGAGATACATCTATCAGCTGCCTCCTGCACACCCTCTACTGGGGACCGAGCCCACAACCCGGGCATGTGCCCTGACCAGAATCGAAAGGGGACTGCTCAGTCCATGGGAGGGTGCTGAATCCACTGAGCCACACTGGCCGGGCAGGATCCATGGGCTTTTAAGTTTTATTATAATTTGCCTTGAGGACGAAATTTAGCTTTATTCTTACCAATATCTACTAAAATCTTTGAAAGACAAGGAAAATTGTACCAGTCATAAAGTTTCCCATCCTATAGCAAGATGAATACTCAGCAAATTAGTAAGTTTAACAGGGACCCAATGTAAGTGTTATGACTGTGTTGGAAAACAAGGACTATAATACTAAAAGGAATTATATCTGTAAACTAAGAAAGGGCACTTCAAACTTTTGTTTTAAAAAAGAATTTTGTTCAGAAGACCTATAATTAACTCCTTTTTGCTTAGCAACATTTTTCTATAAGTTCATATCACCATTTTTTACGTGTTATCCCAAAATATATTCTCATTTTATTCAAAAATATTTACTGTGTGTATTGACTACTATGGGAAAATACTTTTAAATGAATGAATGAATGACAGTCACTTCTGTCAATAAATTTATGCTTCTTGAGGAGAAATAATTCTCCATGAAAAATATATAAAATATTACAAAAGTACATGCATAACAGCTGAAATCTTTAAAGCTAAAAGTGGTCTAAAAGAGCTAAAGTTAAAAGAGAACAAGGGGTATTGATAGGCCGGAAGTGGCAGGGTAAATGTAAAATGTAGTGCTTGAACTGAATTGAATTCAGAATGTGGAGTTAAAGGAGAAGGGCATTGCAGGCAGGAGGGAGGACAGGGAGGAGGATGAGCTGAGTGTCTGAGACAGTGACACCTGAAACATGTCATTGCATGTACATTGGTTGGCTAGGGTAGAATGTTTTCAAGGCCAACTGTGTTTCCTGCCTGACTTCCTTTACAGAACAGAGTAGACTGCAGAGTGTGGAGAACAGATCATGCCTTTGTTATTGTACCTGGGTTAAGCATCTATTTTGTCCGTAACATGATGCAAACAAAGCTGCCCTCTTTAGTAAATTCTATAGTTGCCAGTGACTTTTTTTACAGAAGATTCCATCTTCTGTAGAATCCCGAGAACACAGTACAGAATTCATAAATGTTTGCTCAACAAGAATTCATATTGCTTTTCTCCCCACTGGGCTTGTTATCCCACCTTCTTACCAACATTGATATCATGTTTATTTAAATGACTGGTTTCTATCTAATCTGATTTCCCCTGCCAAACCAATTTTTGAAGTTAGTGGAAATTGGGGTTAAACAAATTGAAAATAAGATGGAAAATAGGTACCAAATTCTACTGCATAGTAAATAGTGTTAGAATAAAGTTCCAATAAAGATGTCGATGGTTCATAGTTATAAGATTGAAATAATTGTAATGAATCTTCTAATATGTTACTTAATACTTTTAAGTTTATTTTCTACAAATTTGAAAACTACTCTTATTCAATGTTTGATGTTTCATGGAAAATTAAATTTTGGAGTTTTTTTTTTAATATTTTTTCTTTATTGATTTTATAGAGAGAGGGAGAGAGAGATAGAAACATTGATGAGAGAGAACATAGATTGGCCTCCTCCTTCATGCCTCACTCTTTGGATCAGACCCACAACCTGGGCATGTGCCCTGACTGGGAATTGAACCGGAATTGAACCAGCGACATTTTGGTGCTTGGGTCAATGCTCAACCAGTGAGCCACACTGGCAGGGCTGGAGTTTTTTTTATTTTTATCTTCTATTAGTAATGGGTCATTCCATCTGTATTATGTAGAGAAAAAAGATAAAATTACAAATTGGGCAATATTAATTTGACCTTCACTAATAAAATATTTCTCCTTTCCTCACAAATAACATTTTATGTACCTTGAATACAGAGTGCATTAAAACTTTGATGGTTTTATGTGTATATTTGATATCTAACTATCAAGTGTTCTGATAAGATTTGTCACTTTTACTTACCCATTTCAGAATTTAACATATCTGTTCTACTCACATCTACCTGAGGTTAAATCACTTGGAAATGTAACCCTGTAGATCAGTAATATGGTAGGGGTACAAAATGCCAGTGTTAGTGCATTCTTCAAAATTTGTGTAAATTATCCAAATTCCAGTGCAGTTGCATTTGTAAAAATATGATTCCACTAGCCCGTTTGGAAACATTTTAGGCCTTCCTGGAAACTGCAGCCTGTAGAAAGGTTTAAAAGTCATACCAACAAGAGTCCTAATGGTAATATGGCCCTTAGTGTTCGCAAGTTTATATATTTCAACATTTTTCTAGCCTAATTTTTTAGGAGAAAATGTAACCTCAGTGTTATGATAACTCCTCTCTTTTGTCTAATTTACCTAAGTCAAGGTGGCCCCCTATGTTTTGTGCAAACCTTGAGAAAAAGCATGTTGTAGCAGGAAGACAGAACAAATTAGAGGTGATCAAATCTGGGTCACTTTGGCAGTTCAACCTGGCATTTACTTTGTGGCCTTGGGCATGTCACTGACCCACCTAAGAATTAGTTTTCTCTTTTACCATTTGCAAGGAAAGTTCACTAGATCATTGTAAAGATTTCAGTCAGACCTTTTTTGGGTTTCTGTCATGAATATAGCATGATATTGTTTCATGTTTGTATAAGGATCTAAAAAAATGGAATAATAATTACACGTTTTTAGCTTTTAATTCTAAATACTGTGATGAAAGGTGTAAATTAAATAGTCAGATTAACATTGATTGATAGGACCTATGTCTACAAGTTTAAAACAGTCATCACTTTTTTCATCATGGCTGAGTGATAATTAGCAGGAGACATAGTTATCAACACTTAGCACATAGATGTGAAGACATTCACTGCTTATACAGAACAGATGGACTATAGATATTGAATTTTTTCATACATTAATATAATATGCCTTGAAATTATTTTCCAGATGTTTTAAGGTATAATTTACATAAGTCAAATTTCAAAGATGCAAAATTACTTCAATAATAAAGATTTTCAAAAAATTATTTTTAAAAAGACAAAGAGTAGACTTTTTAGAGCTTTTCTAGTAGTTAGAATCTAAAAAAAAAAAATGCCAAAGGTATATTCAACAAAATAGCACTCCATCCAAAGCAGTATAGAAAAGTTTCCATAGACACATTGTTTTGGCTGGGGGGGGAGGGGGGGGCAGAGGTGGGAAGAAAAGCATTTCAGATCTCTTGATCTTAAATTTAAGTTTGTGATCCATTGAGGGGAGCTACCAACCCAGAATAGAGGCCTCCCAGTACCATGCTGCCTTTTAAGTAGAATGCCACTTCCTAGGTAAGACTGTACTATGAAGAATATCTAGTAACAATATACAAATGCCCTTCATCCAGAATTTATCCTGCACTGTTATAATTTTTCCCACTTACAAGATTTTTGGTATCATTTTCCTACTTACAAGGTTCTTTTGCTGAAAAAAGTAGAGTTTGTATTTACCCAGATACTACAGTGAACATTAGCAACATGTTAAACCTCAATTCTGATTTACCTTTTCTATTTTATGAGATGCTGTCTTCTTCCCATTCTCTCAGACACATCCTCTGTCTAGTTACCCATCCATGCATCCATTCATGCATTCATCTTTCTCTAGTTATGTATTCCACTTCCCCCTCCCAAATGCTTTGAGATTTTGTTATCCCATTTGAGATTTAGATAGATAAGAGAGTCTAGAATGCACTGTAAATAATTTATGACCGGTGGGTTGCTCCTGGAAATCCATCTAATCATTCAACATTTAACACCTGTTGTACTCCTGGCACTTAAGAGTTGGGTCCCTTTTTCAAAAGACATGATCCCCTTTTTTTTTTAAATTTATGATAGCCACAAAACAAATGCATTGCAAAATAATTATCCTAACTACCAATTAATATGAGTATTTAAAATAAAATAATGGAGAACAATGTGCAGTGAAGTGAAGGTCACCTTTGGATTAATTAAGCATATTTTTCAAATCCAGTAAAGGTGATTGTGAATAGAACTTGTGTTGGGTGCAGTGGAAACAGAGAAACTGGAGTACTAGAGTCTGCTTAGGAATTGAGGGGCTGTTTCACAGGGAAGAAGCCCCTGCGCTCCCTTTAAGGAGGACAGTGTTTGGCGTATCAGTGAGTGAGGCATTTGGTCAGAAGGAGAGCAATGTTTAAAGCAGGAAGGAGAAACGCCAGCTTAGGACAGAACAGGGCGTGTTCAATGACCTATAACTTGTTAGTATTATTAGAGTAGAAATGTCAAAAAGGGTGAGGACCATAGGTAGGTAGGATATACATAGTAAGATCTTGGGTACCACAATCTAAAATTACGTAACATACAGAACTAGAGCCAGTGTGTCAGAATAATAGGGAGACTTGTTTTTGGTTTGATACAAGAAAGATTTCAACAGTAAGAGGCGTAACAGTGGAACAGGAAGGCCTCCCCTTTGATACCATTTGGAGGTACTTAGAAGGGAATGAGCTTTGAAGTAGTATACGAAAAAAATATCTAGCAACTAAAAACGACAAATAAAAAAATGAGCTTCTTGTCACTGAAGGTATTCAAACTGGACCTTCTTTATATGTCAAAGATGCTGTCAAAGAGATTCTTGTATCAGCTATGATATCACACTAAGTCTCTTCATGCATTTTTTAGCTTTAAGATTCATTGAAAAATGAATAGAAACCCTTTACCTGATTGTGTAACCATATTTTAGAGGAATGAAAGATTTTATTCTGTGATTTTAGAAGCAAGTATCAAACCCAATATTTCCATATCAGTGTGTCAGAATATGCTACATCTGTGGTTGCAAAGATAAGCCAAACATTCCTTGTAGTTTCTGCTCCAGTCTGCTTTCAATTCTATTCAAATGTGGACTTTTAATAGGATGGTTTTTTCTTTTTATTTATTGATTTGGGAGAGAAAGAGACAGAGAAAGATCGATTCGTTGTTCCAGTTTTTTATGCATTTAATGGTGCCCTAACCAGGGATCAAACCCGCAACCTTGGTATATTGGGACGATGCTCTAACCAACTGAGCTATCCAGCCAGGGCCGTGGCCTTCATCCCTCCATTCGTCATTAGTCTGTCATATCTGTCCACTCTCCAGGATGTGAACCAACTCAGGATCCCTTTGACACGTGATTCTGCATCCACTCATCTTCCTCCTGCACCACCTGTTCTCTTTTAAAGACCTTCTTGTGTTCTCTCCATTATCTATGTTCTCACAGGTTTGATTATCAAAGACTTATAGCATCACAGCAGAGGGCTAGGTTTTGCTATGCACATCGTTGCTTTGAATTTTTTTTCTTGTTACATGACGGGTTACAAACAAACTATATAATGTCATATGACTCATGCTGATAGCAGTGAAATCATTGAACAAATATCTGGGGGCACCTACAACATGCCAGACACTGTTCTTAGCCCTGAGGACTAACACTGCATTGATTAAGACAAAGTACTTTGCCTTTGTGGGGCTTATATTCTGACGAGGGAGGACCAGCTGAAAACATATAAGACAAATGAACAGACGCATAAATAAGGTACTTCATACAGTGCTAAGTGCCATAAAGCAAACAAAGGGCAAAGAATAGTGACTTGGTGGGCTAGGCTGGTATTTTTAGCTGGCATGATCAGAGAAGGATTCTCAGAGGAAGTGGCTTTTGCACCATTGCAAAACTGATGGGAAAGCAGAAGGTGGCCAGAGGAAACAGCAAGAGTCAAGGCCTTGAGATGGTACTAACAGGGCCTCCTCGAGGGGCAAAGAGAAGAGCCATGAGGACTAGAGCCCAGCAGGTGAGGGAAGGGTAGGAGATGAAACTGTTGAAGTAGGTAGGAGATAGGGGACCAAATCATGAAGGGTCTTATAGTCTTTGCTGAAATAACTGAATACCATTCTAATTATAGTGGGAAGCCATCGAAGAATTTATGCAGAGAACTGATTACTGAAAAAATAGCGCAATTTAGGTGTGTCCTGTAAGGACAAATGCTATGTTAAAGTTCATTAAGATAAATATCTTGTAGCTTGAAGCTTTTAAATGGAAAATGAGATTGGCATTTTTACTCAAACAGATATTTCTGTTTAAACTTAACCACTCATGAATAATACTTCAAATAAATTAAATGACCCACATCAAAGAGTGTCATTAGCAGTTTTAATTACCTAAATTTTTTAATTAAGGATGGTTTGCATTCGTTTATAGCAGCAGCTGGTTCTTTGCTCTTCTCAGTAGTTTGTAGTGTGCTCTTACCAGATGTTACTCTTATTATCTGAATGAAAATAGATTAAGGTGACATTGTAGGTCATAGTTGCCGTTGATTCCAAATATATTTATTCTCAAAACCCTCATCAACAAGGCTAGCATCTGTTGGGAAGAAAATCACCCCTGTTTTTGGCTATATGCTCATTATTTCCTCACTTTGTTCTGTCATTAATGCATTATTATACAGTATAAAACTGATTTCTTTTTCATCAAAATGTTACCACTGTGGAGTTTTGTTTCTATATGATCATAGCTTGCTGCATTTTGCTAGCAGCTGAATATGCTCAGAAGGGCCTGGTCACTGAAATATTGAGTGGAAATAGCTTTGGACATGCTTTCTTTTTCACTGTGGTCCTGTCCACAGTGGCAGGACGCTGGTATGTAGCAACAGTGGAAGAGTGACTAGGGTGTTGAGACACCCTGTCTCAGCAAAGCACTGCTTGGCACCGGCTACAGTGTCCAGTGCCATCTCTGCTTTCAGCATGCCTGGCACCTGCTTGCGCTTCTGCATCTGTCACATAAAACTGAGATAAACTTGGAGGCCATACATTG
Source organism: Tadarida brasiliensis (assembly GCA_030848825.1). Classification (NCBI taxonomy): domain Eukaryota; kingdom Metazoa; phylum Chordata; class Mammalia; order Chiroptera; family Molossidae; genus Tadarida; species Tadarida brasiliensis. The sequence continues at coordinate 26,311,288 of CM061267.1, read as the reverse complement.
CTTTAATACCTCGTGTTTTATAAATAGTTAGATTTCCCCTTGTGTTTTGTTTCTGAAGATTTCTGTTATAACTTTTAAGCAGCTCAGAAGTTGTCTTATTATCTGAGGCAGCTAGTAGTTTAAATTGTTTTATTTCCTTTCCAGGAAATGCTTCCAGACTGCACACTTTTATTTGGAGGACAGTACTTCTCCCAGAGTAATATCCACACCTCCAACACCTATCTTTCCAATTTCAGGTAATAGTTTAATGAGTGACCGTGAGTAGCTGGTACATGTTGAATGAGAAGCAAAATGTTGAAAGGTTTGTCCTTATTGTACTTTGCAAATGGCTATAATATATTTTAGTAAATATTTGTGTTGCCCAAAATATGCATTATATCATGTATCAGGCACCCAGGTATATAACTTGTTCTCAGAAATTTTGAACATTCTTAACCATACACATGATGTGGAAAAATAATTTGTAACTGTTCAGATGCAATATGTTAAAGAACATAAACATTTATAACAATAACACATAGTTAGGAATAATGCTACGTTTTGGTCATTTTGGCTTCTTTAATGGAAACCTAAAAACATACATGCACTAAGTTAATTCAGTAGGGTGGATAGGACAACATAAAAATTAGGATAACCTTTAGTTTTTTCTGATCATCTGCGTTTATGTGAGAAAAGATTTCTTAACTATATTAGAAAAAACATCAACTATTTTTAATCAGAACTTACCTGGTTAACAATATGCAAGAATAAGCCAGTGTCATTTTGATTAAGATAACCCATTGACCCTAGAGTTCACACTGTGACTGTGTTCACAGACACTTATTTCATTAAAATTGTATAATATTTCAGAATGAAAGAGATAACAAAAAAGGAGTTGTCTAGAAAGGTGTGTCCTATGGAAGAAGCATGGGTAAAGGGTGAGATAAGAACATAGAGAGTCACCAAATCAGAGAAAACAAAAGGAAAAATGTATCCATGTGGCCATTTTACAGAAGCCTCTTTTTAAATTTTTTGGTACTACATGTGTTATTGCTAAAGACCCAAGTTCTATCTGATACTATCTTCAGAAATCTCATTATTTAAAAAATAGAAGAAAATAAGAGAAGCATTTTCTTTGTAATTTTTAACAGGCTTGGGAATCAGACATGTTTGGCTATTTTTCCTCTTTCATCAGCTCTGTTTTATTTAATCATTACTATCTTATTTCTATTTCACTAGTTTATGTTAAACTTCTGTGTATTTATTTTAGTACAGCACAATTTTTCATTAACATATAAGGAATTTTGAGACTGTCAGTTCTGTTATCTGCATTTTGATTCCCTTCACTTTCAAATATACCTCTTCTACATATCCTGTCAGTATAACTATGCAAATTAACCATATTATCCAAAGTCCAGCATAGGTTATTATTAACAATATGTAAAATAATACAAAACCAGGACCTTGTTCAGGAAATCCAAAATCTCTGTTCTACTTCTCAGAATAGTGATCAAGGGCATGTCCTTTTTCCCTGATCAGCTCTCAAAAATACACTCCTGATCACCCAAATGTGCACATTTTCATGTAAAATCAGAAAGTAAAAAGATATGTTGGCCTCACTCACTTGCAGACCAATTCATACAAGAAATTACCAATTGTGTAAGCAGGTTACCTATACAGGATAACATCAATGGATTTGAAGGACGTTTAGTAGAAGAACCAGTGATTTTGATGTGACAAATGATTTCTGTTTTCTTATCTACTTATAAAAGCTACTTCCAGGCAAGAACCTTCTGTAGGTGTGAAGGTGGAATTACACCTTTGTCTAGTGTTTCTTAAGCTTAACTGGCTAATTCAATTTTAGTATTCAGGTATACTCATCTAAAAAAAGAGAGCAGATGGATTCTATTTTTTTTTAATCAATAAATTCTTAGTAACTGAAGCTTAAAAATATTAAGTGGCCTGGATGCTGAACAGCTGTTGATGTAAATAACTGTTTCTAGTGAAATGTGTTTGATGTTTCCTTGTCAGAGAAATCACTTGTGAAATTGCATACTGTGAACTAGTAATATGTTTAATCTAAGAAAGTCTTTCCAGGAATAAAAATAGAGCCAGTTGAAATAATTTGGCCTCTTCACAATTAATTAACAGATCCAATGACTTTGTTTACATAGCAAATTTTCCAGTTCAAATTCTTGAAATATTAAAGATTAAAAGTCCCAAAGATTTTTCATATTATTTTTAATGAATAGTCTGCATATAAATCTTCTCTATTACATATAAAGTGAAGGAAAAACTGTTTTCAACTGTAAAAATCTGACTATTTAGCTGTAAGACATTGAGCTATACAGTTTTATAAAACTGAAATTGCACTATATATCATGCCCATGGTAAAACTGAAAGTATATTATTTCTGCATTTTTTCCTAGAATTTACATGCAACTCCTACTCATGTTAAAGAAAGTTACCCATAAAAAGATACAGTTCACTGATAAGAAGTGAGGCTTTGGTGGTATTTATAATTTAACATTGAAAATTAGTTATTTTCTCTTAGGATTATGAAAGGAAAAGAGAATCTTGATCAAATCAGATTCTAAAATCAGATTATGATTGATAGTAAATATAGAGAAAATTGGTAATTGTTGCTAAATGTTTCATTGGGAATATAAGAATAATTGAACTTTGGAGTTGTTTTAGAAGAAGCCACATAATAAATCTTTATAAATGAGAGGCACATTCATGTGAGTTGAATTATCTTTTCCAACCTCATTTTTTTTATTCACTTAGATGATGTTGGAGCAATTCCAATAAAGCACTTTCCAAAGCATGTTGCAGACTTACATGCAAGTAGTGGGTTTACTGAAGAATTTGAGGTATGATTTTACTATGTCTAGTTTAAGTAATGTGAAAAATAGCAAATTTAAAAGATTCAGCAGTAGACAATTTCTTGACGTAATGACATTGAAAACATTTTCACTTCTGCTGAGAATATTAGTTCTACAATCACTTATGTGTTCAAGAAATGTGTTATGGTTATCATATAATTTAGAAAATTGATTTTCTATCATAAAAAGCCATGTTGTACTAGTGGAAGAATTAAAAAAATATTGTTAATACTGGTCCATAAAATACAGAACTCTAGTATTATTTTAAAAAATAATCTGCATTAGTAACACTGATTCCTTTTAATTTTCTAAATTATATAAATTACACTAAACTACAAATTTCATGCTTCTCAGCCAAAGTACATACAAACTCTTTTTTTTTTCCCCTTTATTGATTTTTTTTAGAGAGAGAGGGAGAGAGAGATAGAAACATCGATGAGAGAAAACATCGATTGGCCGACTCCTGCATGCCCCCTACTGGGGATTGGGCCTACAACCTGGGCATGTGTCCTGACCAGGAATGAAACTGACGACCTCTTGGTGCATGGGTTGACGCTCAACCACTGAGCCACACTGGCTGGACTAAAGTACATACAAACTCTTAATTATAGCTATTACAGCAGTGTAAATACAGAAACATTTATTATACAGGTATAATAAATATTATACAAAGTAACATCCCATCTTCTCAAAAAAAATGTTTTTCTAAAAAAATTTAAACTTTAAAATCAGTGAAAATTTTTCTAGTAACATCCCTTAAAATACTCTTAGGTAGACGAGGCAGAGAAATTTGCTGTAAAATATCGTGGCCCACTGAGCTATCAGTTTATCAGATTTTTCAAAATAGGGTTATTTATTGTACTAGGCAATTCTACATTCAGCCTTCACCCAAGTCTGGAAATTATTGTTTTTATTTTATCTTGCTGATGAAATCATTTCCATAGAAGTGAATTAACAACTAATAAATAGCAGGGCTGGGATTCAAACCTAGGTCTGTGATTTTAAAGCACATGTCCTTTTCGTTCCAGCAAGCTAGGGATTTTTAGCTCCCCACCTCCCCCCCACCGCCTCCCCTCTAGGACGTATCATGTTGCTTTTCTGTCTTCCCCCTGAACCCCCAAGTGCTCTGTGGACCTCCTTCTTTGAAGCACTTTGAGCTCTGATCCTGACCAGTGGGTGTTCCATCTTTCCATAGTACCCAGCAACTCAACCAAGGTGCATTTAGGGAAGGAAGATGCCATAGCTTAGAAAGCCTTAAGAAATCAAAAGAAATAGAAGTGAAATTTAGCTTCAATAAATTAAAAATAACCAATTCATTTCATCTTAAAAGAAACCTAAGTTATAGCTATACTGAATAAGAAAACAGTGTGAGATAATGACTAAGTAAAGTGGAATAATACAAAGAATTGGATATTTAAAACATCAAATTAATTTTTCTTACCTAATAGAGGTTACTGGGTGGTACAATGTGAGCTCATAGAAACAACTAGGCTCACATCAAACAAAATCACAAATGAAAGAGGAAGAATGTGTCAAGGATTGGTCTAACTTTCCAAATGTTAAAACCATAAGAAAAAATAGGCAATTTATAGTAAAGTTGCTGATAGCATATGTGCAAAAGTAGATTTATAACTTTCACAACTATAAAATCATTCTGAATATTATTAGGCTATTCATAATAATGAAATTGATAAAGTAATGTCAGAAAGTGTTTTCTTAATTCCATTGCTTTTACCTCACAGCCTGATTCAAGAAAACTTTTCATTAACTTAATAATTAGCTTAATAACTAATAATGCTACACCTTTTATATATTAAATTGTTTTTAAATCTAGAATCAGAATGACTTGCTGCAAAAGAGACTTTAAAAGCTTATTTGGAGAGAAGCTGGGCCATTTGTTGATGAATCAGATTCATATTTGGGTTATATACTTTCTTAAAAATTATAAGGCTTTCATGTTATTATTTAAAAATTAAATAATTATGAATTCCAAACTAATATACTCAGAAAACATCTCTGAAAAATATTTTAGTTCATTTTCAAAGATAATTGCCAGAAGTAATTTTTCTATACCCATTAAAATTTAAATTAAAAAGAGATCTACTAATTAAATATGTAGAAAGTAATGCTATCTGAATTTTGTTTTAAAATGACCTAGAATATATGATTAAAAGTTTTTGGAGATTTTAAATATTTTGACAGTCTTTAATCTGTTACAAACCACCTAATAAGAAGCAGTTTATTCTTTAAAATTACTCAAAATAAACAAAAATATGTATCACCAATTCACAGTTTCAAATAGTGCTACAGTGATCAAATAACATTATATATGGATATTAGCAAATTTGACTTCTATGACAAAACATATCATCAAATATATGGTTTTTCTCATCTGCGTTTTTAAAAATTCATCATATTATTATACCACTGTCCATTGTAAAATGTTAATTTTTCCTTTTACGTAATTTTGAAGTTCCAAATTGTTAGAAACTTTGATTTGCATGTAACTGAAACATTCTGTTTTGTTAGTATTTGACGAATGTATTTATTGCATGATCATAGTTTTCCATTGTAAACCTAATATGAACACTTTTTTTTCTCATTTGTCGTGTGCTGTGGAATTTGATTTCTTTACTTTTTTGGCATTCATTTCCTCATTAGACACTGAAAGAGTTTTACCAGGTAAGGCATTATTTCACTGCATTTTCTCTTAGCCAAGAAATAGTTGTAACATGTTAAAAAAATTATTTTGGATAGACTATTTTGTTTGTTTTGTCTTCATTATATTTTAAGGCACTTTGTCTGAAAGGATATGTGTGAAAATGTTATATGTACAATTTCTTTGCAGGAGGTGCAGAGCTGTACTGTTGATTTAGGTATCACAGCAGACAGCTCCAATCACCCAGACAACAAGCACAAGAACCGATACATAAATATCGTTGCTTGTAAGTACGTCCTTCACTCAGCTCTGACTTTGTTATCATTGTCATTGCTTTGCCTTTAAAACAATGTCCTCAAGTCTTCTCAGAGCAGACCTCGTGGTAGCTGTTGCAGGGAATAAGACTTGTGTTAGATAATACATCACATTATATCACTTCCATTTAAACACATTCTGCCAATAATGACACCTGTTTCTTTTAAGTAAAACAATCTCAAATTTTAATCCAGTCCTTTCTTCAGGTTCCATGGACTGTAAATCTGTTCTTATGGTTTCTATCATTATTTATATTCCATGGTCCTATTTGCATTTGAAATCTACTTACTATATGTGAATTTATTAACCAAGGGATATTTTCTTTAGACTTTATTTTTCCTTCCACCCTTTCCTCCCTCTCTTGCCATTCTTCCTGGGGTCTTATAAAGGGCTAGTTGGATTCCTTCTTTCCCTTTATTTTCTTAACTGTGTTGCTCTTTTTCTTCTCAATGAGCAGCTATCTGGCTCTTTTCCTTAATGCAAGTTTGCCTGTTTATTCCTATGAAATTATCCTTTCTTCTGTCTTTTTTAACTTGAAGTATAATTGACCTATACATTAAATTATGTATACAACATAATATAGGTGTACAACATGATGATTCAACATTTGCATATATCACCTCTTGTCTACATCTCTTCCCTCTTATTTTCTTTTATATTCCCTCTCCTCCATCTCTTGCAATCCATCTTCATTTCCCCTTCCTGAAACTTCTACTTGCGTTCTTTCTTATAGACTCTGTGTGCTTCCCCAGATTCCTATGAACACGGTATTACCAGCCTGGTTATTTAAATTCTGGTTCCATTCTAGTTTCTGGAAGCCAATGAAGCTACGCTCTCCTCCCTTTTGTTATCATATTTTTCTAAATAGTTTGCATAGATGCTTCCTGTCTTTCCACAGGGATTACACCAATTTTTATTTTTTTAGTAGAAGATTCCACTTCATGTTTGTCTTCCTCAACTAAAGCAACTCTCCTGGCTGCACATAAAACTCAGCAGCTTCTTGGAGAGGGTGAAGTTGTTGTTCAGCTATTCCCTCTACAAGCTAATTAGAAACTACCCACCAGGTAACTAAGAAGAGGATGGAGATGAACATTTGTTGAACACCTCTTATGTGCCTGGCTCTATAAAGACATTGTTTTGTTTGATCACTGAAACAACCTGGCAAGATAGGTAATAACAGTCCTATTTTAGAGATGAAGAAAAACTACTCAGAAAATTTACCCAGTAACCTCAAAATATACTAGAACAAAAATAGGTTAGCCTGGTCTCACACCCCTCGTTCCATTGCCATACATTATTTCTGTGCATATCCCTGCCCCTATGTGAGCAGCTATTGTCACAGAAGCATTAAAATCACTGAATATCTCTTTAACTTGCCATGGTAAGGTCTATACTCACTTCTTCATCCTTGAAAAGAACAAATAATCTGCCCCGTGAAACTACTGAGTTTTCTTCCTGTAACACTTTTCTTTCTTATTCTGTAGTTCCCCCAAATAAATATAGTTTCTCTGTAGAACTGAAGTTAATCCCAAAATCCTCATTTCAACATATTCTAATTACCACAGTACACAGTGTGTAAGTTACCATAGCTTTCATCCCCCTTTATTGGCAGGACAGGAACCGCATCTGTTGTTGGGCAGCTTTTCTCCTGTCTCCCTTTGCAGTAGCTTCTCTTTGAGGTGCTTCCCTTGATAGAGCTATTTGCTGTAACCATTCACAGAAACTTCCTAGGTCCCTTCTGCTTCCTTCTCTACTTTTCCTTCCTCCATCATCCTCATCTTCAGAGCGTATATACTGCCATTCTTCCTCAGCTTGCTGAGACCCCTGTCACTCTTCTCCCCTCCAGTGGCTCTCCCCTGTTCATAACCCCAGTGTCCACCTTTACACACCCATCTGAGATGCCAAGTTCAGGTTTCAATCTCTACGAAATGTTTATTATCCCAAATCACTACAGGGTCTTCCTTCATGCCCCTCTACTACTTTGCACCTCTCTCAACACCTCAACATTCTTTTCTGTGTATATGTCCATTCTCACCTTCTACATTAGAAAACTTGAAGGAAGAAGCTTTTGTTATTTTTATATTTATCTTTGTTATCTCTGTATCCCCCAAAAGCCTACTATAGTAAATATTTTCATTGAGTTTCATTATACTTGATAAATTATTATGTAAATATAAAGGATCTTTATGCTAAAAAGCAGTCTGCTATAATGAATTTTTTCCATTACAGATGACCACAGTAGGGTTAAACTTGCACAACTTGCTGAAAAAGATGGAAAACTGACTGATTACATCAATGCCAATTATGTTGATGTAAGCATGATTTAACTGAAATGTGATGGAAATTATATTAGACTAGGAATTTATTATACCACTGTGCCAAACACATATTAGTATTGAATACATAGCATATGATAGATAATAGGAAATTCAAATCAGTAGTGAGAGATCCCATGTCTAAAGGATTTCAAACTAAATAACAGCCAAGCTCATATATTGGGTTTATCTTCTAGATGCAGGAGGGATTCAGGTTGGGAATGGATATTCGAGGTAGGATGGATGGATGGATAGATAGATAGATAGATAGATAGATAGATAGATAGATAGATAGATAGATAGATACATACAGACATACATACATACATACATACATGCATACATACAGATATTTAGGGAGGTTTATAACCTCTTCAATATGAGGGACAGGACTAGTGTGTATTTTGTTGTTTTTGTTTTTTTCTAATATGTTTTTATTGATTTTTTAGAGAGAAAGGAAGGGAGAGAGAGAAATAGAAACATCAATGTGAGATAGAAACATCAATCGCTGCCTCTTGCACGCCCCCTACTGGGCATAGTCCTGACCTGGAATTAGACCCGGACCTCTCAGTCCATGGAGCGACGCTCAGTCCACTGAGACACACTGGCCGGACCAGTGCATATTTTGAATGTCCCAGAGCCCATGGCACAATGCTCTGTAGATAGCAGATGATCAATAAATCCCGACTGAAAAAATTCCAAGGTGTTACTGGCTAAAAGAGATTACTACTAAACCAGTTATCATTCTTAATCATCTTAGGCATCCCTTGGGATACCCATCTTTGTAGAACTTGCTAGAGCTCTCCAGGGGCTGCAGACCCCTGACTAACTTACTGGGTTTTCACGGTGGTGAACTGAATGTCAGTGAAACTCATTTATTTTCCTGACCTCTCAGTCTTGCTGCCTTCAGTTTTATGGTCTGTGGAACACTGAATTCAAATAAGTGAGCACCAAATATAAGTGTACAATGGGTTTTTTATAGGCAACCTCTTCTTGCTTCCAGATGAGGCAATATGTATGTCATATCAAACATGGGCTTGGGAGTCAGAACTCATTTTGAATCCCAGGTCTGCCACTTGCTAGCTGTGGGGGTTTGGGAAACCACTTACCTCCCCTGAGCTTCAGTTTCCTCATCTCCAAATCAGAATCAGGATGCTGCTTCCATTTGGCATATAGCTTATAGATTAGGGTCAATGTTTGTAAAGCATCTTGGCCAGCAATGGATACTCAGTGAAGGATAGCTATTAATCATTAGCATTGCTCAGCTCCACCAAAGAGAGGGTAAGGGGGCAACACCAGAGGTTTCCTAACTGCTGTAGACAGTTGAGCCCCAATGCCTGAAGCACATTTCAAAGCAGCACAGTTAAGGACCAGATATTAAGCATAGCACATAGACTTAGAGTAAATGTACTTGGGCTAAAGGTGCAAAGAACGATGCACCTCTTTTTCTACAAAAACATATAGTTAAAAAAGAGTTACTGTATTTTTTAGTACTATTAAGTTTTTCCTGCTTTGCAAGTTTTTATTTTTATGGTTGTCTTTTATAGAAAAAAAATGTGCTGACCTAAAAAGTTAAGTCTTAGATGATTAAAAATGGCATACAAATCAGTTAGTAAGAAATGTTTGTCCAATTTTTAATATTTGAGAAAACACCATATTGTTTTCCATAGTGGCTGCACCAGTCTGTAAGAAAGAAAGATCTCTTGAGACTATATGGAGGGACCTGGAGAGTATTATGCTAAGCGAAATAAGCCAATCAGAGAAAAACGAATACCACATGATCTCACATATTTGTGGAATACAATGAACAAAAAAGCTGATGAACAAAATAGACCCAGAGACATAGAAAGGAGTATGGTTCAGACTGAGGTTGGGGGCCGGGGGGAGGGATGAGGTAAACCAAAGAACTTACTTGCATGTATGTGTAACAAATGGACATAGACAACAATGCTTGGCTGGGGGGTGGGGGGGGCGGGATAGGGAGGAAGGTGTCTGGGGGGGAAAGAGGAGAAACATCTGTAACAAAAATAAATTAATTAATTAAAAAAATTTTTTCAATCTTCAAAAAAAAAAAATGTTTGTCATTTGTTTCTTCAGGGTTACACTAGACCAAAAGCTTACATTGCTGCCCAAGGCCCACTGAAATCCACAGCCGAAGATTTCTGGAGGATGATATGGGAGCATAATGTGGAAGTCATCGTCATGATCACTAACCTCGTGGAGAAAGGAAGGGTATGTGGGTAATCTCTTAACAGAGCCAGCATTAGGAAGCAGCAAAGGTATGGCAGCTGATCAGTATGCCTTTCTAGTCAGTATGACAGCTAAAGGAAAACATTACAGATCAGAAAGTTTCACTATAAATCAAGTCATCTGCTACTGAAATGCATTCTTCATACTGTGAGAAAGGTAAATGAGGCTCATTGAAAAGCAATGTGGAGTGAGATTGATTTTAATTCAGAAGAGCTATATTCCAGTGCTGGCCCTATAGTGACTCATCTGAAAGGCGGAAGTTTGGACCAGATCATTGCAAGTCCCTTTCACTTCTATAACTCTGTCCCTGGCCTCCTCCACAGCCAATCTGCAATCACTTAGAAAGGAGAGACACACTGGAGGAGTGAGAGAGTCCATTCCTGTCACAGTCCCAGGCCTTTACCTATTTCAGGGACTACTCGTACACTGCACGCTGGATGTGGAAATAGCATCTTTACTTTACTTTTTGCAGAGAAAATGTGACCAGTACTGGCCTGCTGATGGTAGTGAAGAGTATGGGAACTTTCTGGTCAGTCAGAAGAGTGTTCAAATGCTTGCCTATTATACCGTGAGGAATTTTACCCTAAGAAACACAAAAATAAAAAAGGTGAGTCCACAAATGATGGACATGCTCATTTGAGTAACACATTTGGTCCTTTTTCAAGTGAGTGGGTGGTGTAACCAAGATAAGGTAAAAATGTATAATAAAGGCATTAAGAGTTCTTTATTACTCTTAATGCCTTTGGGATTGAGCCACAACTCAATCCCAAAGGTTTCTTCCGTGTCTCTAAATGCCAGCTGTGGCTTTGGAGCACGACTGAACGGGGGCAATGGTTGCAGTGGATGTGGTGCAGGAACAAAAATTCCTGTCCCTTTGATAACTGTGCATCCAGCTAGAAAGAGTGGAGCTCGAAGTAAGGGAAGGGGGAAAAGAAAACAAAGCTGTATTAGTCAGGGAGGGAGAGAGATTGAGATTGACTCACAGACTCCATGCTGGAAATTCAGGCAGAGTGTCTGTGTTACAGACTTGAGGAGAATGCCGTCCTCTGTCAGAAACCTCAGTCTCCTCTTAAGGCCTTCATCTAATTGCATGAGACCCACTCATATTTTGGAGCATAATCTGCTTTCCTGAAAGTGTACTGATTTAAATGTCAATCACATCTAAAAATATCTTGACAGCAACATCTGATATGACTGGTGTTTGACCAAACCACAGGCCATTAAAGCCTGGCCAAATTGACACATGAAATTAACCTTCACAAACAACAGTGTACCTGTTTGCTTCATTACGGACTGCCAATATCAAGCTATGACCCCTAAGTGACTGTTTAAGAGCCCCATGTGTTTTGTGTGCATTTTTGTTATCAGCTGTCTGGCCTTTTCCAGGGCTCCCAGAAAGGAAGAGCAAGTGGGCGTGTGATTACACAGTACCACTACACGCAGTGGCCTGACATGGGAGTGCCAGAGTACTCGCTGCCCGTGCTGACCTTCGTGAGAAAGGCGTCCCATGCCAAGCGCCACGCAGTGGGGCCTGTTGTCGTCCACTGCAGGTGAGTCCCAGAGAAGGGTTTCTGACCCATAGAATTGCGTATGCTAATGACTAGGAATCAGTGGAACCCAGATTTTGCCAAAATGGGAATGATTTCATGAAGTGGTATCATGAGGGGAATGTAATTATGTGCCCGTTTTTTGTAAGTATTGATCACTAAGAAATGAGTATGTCAGACTCAGAATTTTATTGCTGAATATTTCAAAGCACCAGGTATTTTTACGATGTTTATTATCCTATTTGATTGTTGAATGGAGCTTCAACTTATTAACTATGTGAGGCAGGCGGAACAATGTTTTGTCATTAAACAAACACTTATTACAATATAATGGCATGAGACAAAAATGCTTGAGAAGCAACCCCTGTTTCTAGGACTTAATAATCTATTGTAGAGGGTTTTTGTCTTTTGTTTTTTTAATCCTCACTCAAGAACATGCTTAGGGAAAGAGAGAGAGAAATATTGATGTGAAAGAGAAACATCTATTGGTTGCCTTCCATACGCACCCCGACCGAGATCGAACCTACAACCCAGGTATGTGCCCTGACTGCAAATCGAATCAGCAAGCCTTAGGTGCACAGGATGACGCTCAACCAACTGAGCCACCCTGGCTGGGCGATTGTAGAGTTATTATGCCAGGTTTACATTAGAGAAAGTGAAGCACACATAGTGTGAAGAATTTGACAAAATACTTTTAAGTTGTTTTAAAACACTTTGGAATCTAAAACCCTTTCTCATTTTCCTGAGTTCTTTCTAATATATCCAATTGAATGTGTTATCAATTCATCATTGCCCAAGTATTTTAATTCCCAAGCCTCAGATGATGATAAGAAATAATGATATAACAGGGAAAGAGGAAATAATGTTAGAGTTTCAGGTATTATTTTTCAGTTAAAGTAAAAGTAGCAGCTAACCTTTACTGAGTGTTGACTCTATGCCAAGCTTTATGACCACAAAATGAAATTCATTTCTGTGTGTGGTGCTTTTGTCAAAGCAGTCTGTGTTTTTATAGAAGCAAGTATTTTCATTTGATATACAGCTTATCTGACACATTCTAATTACCTACCTCAGGAGTTATCTTCAGACAAAGTTTGAGAGACCTATCTTGAGTTTTTATTTTTATCTGTTAACCTGAAGATACGCTGAGGGAAACAGGAAGGTGCAAGAAAAATAGCTCTGAAGGTCAGGAATTGTTTCTGAGCAAATGGAGAAGGACCAGGGTATTGTGCAGGGCAGGTGCTAATTTTCCACTGTAGCACTTGCTTCTTGTCGGAGCTTCTGAAAAGAACCCCTCTCTGTGAATTCTGTCCCTTCGGTAGAGTCTTTGAAGAAGTCAGTAGATAATGGCCCTTTAGAAATAACTGAAGTTATGCTTTATTCTTCACAATCTCACTGAAATGATATTTTCAGCTGCAAGCCTTATCAAATTCTTTTTCCCATTAAAATGTGGAAATCTTTACAAACATGTTAACCTGGCAATGCAGACCCAGGGAACTTTTCTTTTCCAAATTTGGTGAAGCTGGTGCTTTGATTTTTCTCAGATTAGTTGTCTATTTGCTGTGCTCTGATATATAATATTTTCATTGTATAGTATAAAATAAATAATAAATATAATTATTAAAATAAAACATCTCCAACAGAAATAGTCAAATTGTTTTGCAGTTTGACCGGTAGCAAAAAAAGAAAAAGAAAAAAGAAACTTTGTGTTATTTGTAGCATATGCTTAACAACAAAACAGCTTACAGTTTTGGAGAGCTAATTATTTATTATGTGGCCCATTTGTTTGAGGAAGGAAATTATTTTAGTTTATGAGACAGCTAGCAGGGACCTATCTTCTGATTTATTTTGTGCTTGACATTGAAATAGTGTTTTCTTTGTGTTCTCTTTAGTGCTGGGGTTGGAAGAACAGGCACATACATTGTGCTAGACAGCATGTTGCAGCAAATTCAGCAGGAAGGCACGGTCAACGTATTTGGCTTCTTAAAACACATTCGTTCACAAAGAAACTATTTGGTGCAAACTGAGGTATGATAAAAGAGATAATTTTATTTTATCTAAGGGTTGGAAAAGTCACTAAAATGCTAAAGGTGGAGAGGCCAGAGTCTGTATTACCAGATGAATTAGTCGGGTAGGACTGCCGTGATAAAGTGTTACAAACTGGGTGGTTTAAAACAGCAGATATATGTTGTCCCATCGTTTTGGAAGATAGAAGTCCAAAATCAAGGTGTTGGCAGGGCCCTGCTGCTCTGACACCTCTGAGGAAGGATCCTTTATTATCTTGAGTCTCTGGTGGCCTGTGAGCTCTCGGGCGGAGCATGGAGCAGCGTAATTCCAGCCTCCGCCTCTGCCTTCACATGGCCGTCTTCTCTCTGTGTCCACGTCCACATTTCCCCCTTAGAAGGACACGAGTCACTACCTCATTCTAATTAATTACATCTGAGTGCTTCTATTTATAAGTACTGTCACACTCTGGGGTTTAGGGCTTCAACATATCTTTGGGGGACAAAATTCAACCCATAACAGGTCATTGCACAGAAGTCATGGATGCGTCAGCTAAATTTGTCTATTTTGTGTTCAAATGGGGACTATCTTTAAAATAACACTGGTGAGAGAGAAGATTCAGAAAATGGGTAAGTGGATCAATCAATACCCATTTCTGCTAGCACAACCCTTAAGTTTTCCTTCACATAGTAAATGAATGGATTCATTTTCATATTTAAAAAACAAGAATTATGCTCAAATTTTATCCCGTTTTAGGCCCATATTCTTTACACATCTGTGACACAGGACAAGTCTGCATATCTGTATTTGTTTTCACTATGTCTAAATAAAAATGAATGTAAATTGAAACTTATTGATGGCAGCTTTAAAGCAATCGGGAACACACAACTGGCTTTAACCCAAACCAAATTTCATTTTATGAAGGAAACGACATTCTAGTAACATAAGATTAGAGAGAAGAGTCCTATTCATAAAAGAGAAGATAACTATTAGAAACTGTAGAAATAATTACACTAAATTATACATGACTGGCTGAAAGGAGGATTAGAATGGGTGGAGGGGAAGACCCACAGAGGCACAGACATCGTGGAAGTCCTCACGCAAAATGTGGGAGTGGGCCTCAGGTTGAAGGAGGGGCTGAGAACAGGCATTGCTTTGCCTCCCCAAATCTTCCTGCCTCCTTCCCACAAACATCAGTCCACAAGAAATAAAGAGGTGAGGATGAGAAGAGCTGTGTCTGGCTCAGCTGCCTCCTTCCCTCCCCCTGACTTCTGCCAGGCGCGATAAGTAATCTTTTGTGGGTTTCTTCTCTCCCTTAGTAAAATTCTTTGTCAGTGGAAGATACTGCTTTTATGCCTAGATGCACATAAGGAAAACCTGAAGTAATATTCCTACTGTCACTGCTTTGCCAGGAACAGTATGTCTTCATCCATGATGTGCTGGTAGAGGCCATACTTAGTAAGGAGACCGAGGTGCCAGACAGTCATATCCACGCCTATGTCAACACGCTCCTCATTCCTGGACCCACAGGCAAAACAAAGCTGGAGAAACAGTTCAAGGTGAGTGCTCTTGGAAGCGTCTTGGGTGTCCCCACAGAACTGAACGTGCCTACATCTTCTCATCTGAGGCGACAAGGCCTTGGGGTTGGGTTGAGAGCGCTGTTGGCACAGTGGCTTGTATTGTTCTTTACAACAGGAAATGAAGCCATGTGGTGATTTCAAGGAGAACTTTAATTTTGAGTGGCAGGAAGAAAAAGTTCGCAGAAACCCTAGACTAACTTTTATAAATGCAGACTTGGTCTGGGAAAGGAGAGCACAGAGCCTAACAGAATGAACAGACAGAACTTATAATACAGACCGAACAAGTGCTCTTTTTACTTTGAAAAAACCAGACCACTCAACCACGAGTGCTATGGCTCAGGCTGTTCATGCTGCTCTTTGGAAAAGTCTCCCTCACTTGAAGCCCCTGCGCTAGAATAGGCCACACCACGACAATAGCTTCTCCAGCCCCGTTTCTCCCACTCACCTCTCACGAGGCAGTGCACTGGAGAGGACAGCGTGGGGGTTTTTGCTCAATATTATTCCTCCTGCAACCCAGCTCTCTGACTTCCAGAAATCAGTCAGCAAAGAATTCAGAAAGCAGATGTTACCAGACCTGCCAGCTGGGGTAGGGGCCTTTGCAGAGTCGCAGCTTCCAGAGCAACAGAGGCTGTTACTTTGCTCCACGTTATTCCTGTACTACCCTCTTACTTCCCAGGATTCCTAGAGAAACAGGCCGAGTTCCGAAGAAGGAATATCTGGGAAGAATTAGAAAGATGTTGGAAAAACCCAGGAGAGTTAATTAACAAACCTTGAGATTTCAGTGTTTTCTCTCTTGTCCCCAGCCTACAACATAGATGTTAGTACTATGAATTGCGTCTGATGTTTTGCCATCTTAGCACCTTTTGCGCTTTGGAAGAGTAAGAGAAAGACTAGGGGTGAATGCTGACTTAGAACCTGCTGTCAGGAAAATGTAAATGTTTCACTCAGCCAAGCTTATCTGAGTCATAAAGGAACACTTAAAGGGAGAACAAGTGCACAGTGCACCTCCCAGAAACAGATAGTAAGGAAATATAAAATGTTAACAGTAGGTTGTTAGGATAGCTTTTCCCTAAATTTATTTATATATATATATAACCATTTTCAACAGAATTCTCTTTAAACATAATTTACCCTACACAATTACATAAAAGAATTGATATGGCTTCCACTGGATAACCAGGATCAAAATGGAAGTATCAATTATGTCAGAGTCCAATTAAAAACAGAGACATTTGACTCTCTTTGCTGTTAACATCATAACTACAAAATGTAAATGCGTGTGTGTGTGTGTGTGTGTGTGTGTGTGTATACACTGTCATATAAGAAAAGGTGTTGATTCAAATTTATCCATAGAAAAATTTCTTTGAAATAAATTGCATGTCTGTTTATTCAACAAATATTTACCAGACACCTATCACATGCCAGGCTTTTGTGGCTGATACTGATTTTAAAATTAATATAGAGAAAAGGGCCAGAAATATCCAAAGCGATACTGAAAAATAAGGAATAGAAATTTATTACCGCACATGGAAGATATATTATGCAGACATACTAATATTTAAAAACAGACAAATAAGCCAGAGGAATCATGCATGTGTGGGAATTATGTGATTGATATGACATTACAAATTAGTGAGGAAAGGATGAACTAATAAATAAATGATATTGGGACAATTTCTATATGGAAACAAATAAAAGTAGGTCCCTACCACACCTCAAACACTAAAATCATTCAGGATGGATTTTAAGTGCCTCAAGGCAAAAGCAAAGAAAAGCAAAGTATTATAACTATTATAGGAAAATAATAGGGGATCCAGAGTAGAGAAGGAATTTTTAAATAAAAACATAATTTATAAAAATCTTAAGGGAAAACTTAATAAATTGGATCTAAATGTTTGAGATTAAAGAGAACAAAAATATTTGCAATTTTTTAACAGACTATAGATTTACATTCAAGATATCAAAACCCCCTACAAATCAATAAATGACAGTGAAGTAGAAATATGAAGAGACAGTCCTCAAAGAAGAAATCTAAATGGCTGATGAGCACTAAAATTCCCCATATCACAATAATTAAGGAAATGCAAATCAAAACCATGACACAGCCTTTTTCATCTATCAGACTGTCAAAACGTAAACACCGATGACTCTTAATTCTCTGTAGAAACCCTCATATGTGTGCATATTCAGAAATATAGAAGGGGTATTTATTGCTACAAAGTTTGACATAACAAAACATTGGAAATAACCTGAACATCAGTAACTGGGGAGTAGATAAATAGCAAGTAGATCATTCATGTGATGGAGTATTAAAAGAACCAATAAAATCCAACTAGATCCATATATATGTACACTCACACAGCATGCAGTTTATCTCCCAACCGTACAAGATTTAAGTAGAAGAAATGGAGAGTGCACGTCCATAGAGAAAGCCATGGGGAAGATTTTCCCAATGCTGAAAGTCGGACTAGGAAGCAAATAATGTTCTCTGCTTCCCAACTTTCCTGGTGTAAAACATAGATGTGCCATGGAGTTCCCTAAAACAAACTTTAGTTCAAGGAATTCTTGGGGGAAAAAATCAGATACATTTATATTCAGCATCTTACCTTGGTTGGGCTGTGTATGTATGTGAGTGTGTGTACATGTATTTGAGTGACTTTAATGAACTAGTCTGTATTTTTCCTTGACTCCCATTCTCAGCTCCTGAGTCAGTCAAATATACAGCAGAGTGACTATTCTACAGCCCTAAAGCAATGCAACAGGGAGAAGAACAGAACTTCTTCCATCATCCCTGGTAGGTGATGTTGAATCTTGAAAAATGAAGAACTTTTTTTAGAACAAAAGCAATACACTTATATTTTTCTAATTATGCCGGATAATGTACTTTTCAAGAGGATTCTCAAACCCTGAAGTCTCATCGAAAACTGCAAAATCATAGTAAAATTAGCTTAAAGATCACACTCCGCTTGAGAAATGTAGCTGTGTTTTGCAGTTTGGGGTGGTATAAACGTAGCTGTGTTTTGCAGTTTGGGGGAGGTATAAACGTAGCTGTGTTTTGCAGTTTGGGGAGGTATAAACGTAGCTGTGTTTTGCAGTTTGGGGAGGTATAGTGCTGTGACCATGGTTGTTTACCATGAATGTTCTGTGTTGCAGTGGAAAGATCACGGGTTGGCATTTCATCCCTGAGTGGAGAAGGCACAGACTACATCAATGCCTCCTATATCATGGTAAGTCAGAGAAGGCACTGGGGAGACTGCCTGCCAGTCTGTGTTACCAGAACCAAAACCAGACTGAGCTGCCTGAAGCAGTGGCTGCGGACATGGGCAGCAGCACTGGTGGAAGTCAGCTCTGATGATGGCAGCACACCACCCACAGTAGCAATAGACAACAGCATTCCTCGATGCTTTTAGGATGCTGGGATTGGAGAAACATGCAAGAACCAAATACCATTCAGGGCTAATGAATAGACACGACACATCCATCAAAGAGAGGGCGTCTGAATGCCAAAGGTGCCCTGTGGTCGGAGGTATGACCTTTGGCTCCCTGTCATTGGGACTTGTGGAAAAGGAGAAATATAAACTCTGCTCTAGATTTCCACCCTACATAGTGTAGGAGACATGGTTCACAAGTCATTTTGATAAGTCTGCTCTTAGAGCTGATAGCTGTATAAACTGGGGCACATCACTTAACTTCTAAGCATCTGTTCAATCATCTGTAAAATGGGGGTCACATTTTCTACCCCATAGCTGTGCTGGGAGGAATAACCGATTTAAGGGGAAGAAAATGCTTAGTGCTATACTTGGTATATAGAAGTGTTCCCTAAACACTGACTAGAGTAATCATATTATTATTTATAAACACAATCTGAAAATAAAAAGACTGCTATAAACTTATAAATGTTTTCTGACTATTTAAAGTCATATCTCAAGGTTCTATCTACCTTCTCTTTGATTTTGTAGGGTTATTATCAGAGCAATGAATTTATCATCACCCAGCATCCCCTTCTCCACACTATCAAGGATTTCTGGAGGATGATATGGGACCATAACGCCCAGCTAGTGGTTATGCTTCCTGATGGTCAAAACATGGTAAGGCCCTCAGGTCACTTTTAGTACTTTCCTTGAGGGGGAAGTATCAGATCACAACAGCCAGAAGTCCAGCAAACAAACAATGTTTTCAATAAATGTCATTGGAGTTGTATCGTGACTATTATGGGGTCTGGTTTGGTTATGCAATCAAGTCTGAAATTGTTGAATGACAGTTTTAAATAAGGGTAGGTTAAAATCAATTTAAATTTAAGTATTTTGTGACACAGCCTAAGAAAATAACAATCACCATCATAAATGAAGTCAGTCTTTATGTGTCTATATTTTTTTTAAAAAACTTAGTAAGGTATGTGGAGATTCCTCAGTTTCAGGAGATCCATAGAAAACCACTTTGGAATAAAGTGAACTCCTAATATCAGAAGGACTCTTTTTTTTTTTTTTTTCTTTTTTTTCTTTATTGATTTTAGAGAGAGAGAGGAAGCGAGAGGGAGAGAGAGATAGAAACATCAATGAGAGAGAACACTGATTGGCCGCCTCCTGCATGCCCCCCACTAGGGATTTGGCCCACAACCTGGGCATGTGCCCTGACCAGGAATCGAACCCACGACCTCTTGGTGCATGGGTCGATGCTCAACCACTGAGCCACACCGGCTGGGCTGAAGGACTCTTTTTAGTATCAGAAAATTATGGATGCCCTATGCTACTATTCATATATATTTGGAGAACCCCCAAAATAAAACCAAATTAATATTTCATTTAGGCTTTGCATATATACCTTGAGCTTCATTTCTTGTTCATAAAGTTATGCTGACCATTCCTAATGGTGCTGTAAATTGCTGAGCTCTTCAAATCACTTGACTTTTAGCTACTCAGTTATCAGTTATAGAATCAACAACTAATCTTTGTTACTGATAAACTATGAAAGCAAAATATCAAAGCAATAGTTTGGGCTCTTAAGTTTTATTCTGCATATCAATCTAGTTTAAGACACAAGATTTTAAGACTAAATTTTGCAATTCAAAGAAAAATTTGAGTTGAATTTTCCATGATAACCAGTTATTCATTTCACAATCTGCCTAATTAGATATTTTATTAAAATCTAGTATTTTCTTTGGTTTTTAATCCTCCAGGCAGAAGATGAATTTGTTTATTGGCCAAATAAAGATGAGCCTATAAATTGTGAAAGCTTTAAGGTCACACTTATGGCTGAAGAACACAAATGTCTGTCTAATGAAGAAAGACTTCTAATTCAAGATTTTATCTTAGAAGCTACACAGGTATGGATATAATTTAAATGACAAACTTTTCATCTTAAGCACATGTTAAAAAGATTTAAAGATCTGCCCTGGCCAGTTTGGCTCAGAGTTAGAGTGTCAGCCCGCGGACCAGAGAGGCCCGGGTTCGGTTCCCACTAAGGGCACGTACCTTGGTTGCAGTTTGTCCCCAGCCCCGGTTGGGGTCGTGTGGATGGCAACCACTCGATATGTCTCTCTCACATCGATGTTTCTCTCTCTCTCTTCCCCCCTCTCTCCTTCCTGCTCTATCTGAAGATAAATGCAAAAATGTCCTTGGGTGAGGATTAAAAAAAAAAAAGATTTGAGGATATTTCTATCCTCAGTTAAAAAAAAAATCATCAATCCTTATTCTCTTGTGTTAAGGCAAGTTGCTTATCTTGGATTCTAAGTAAAATGGGAAACACATTACTTACTGCACTGACATTGCTCTCAGGCAATGTATGAGTTCATAAGTGAAGAAATGCTTTGAAAATGTGCAGTACAGTGAATTAGAGTTGTTTTACTAAACTGCATGCCTTTTACTGAGGCATTGATCTAAATAATTTATCAATATTTACATAATTACATTACAGTAGATTATTTGTTGTAGCTCTACTAAAACACTAAAAGATACTAGGAATGATGAGTGAGGAATGTGAGGTTCAGAGTACCTTCACAATCAGAAATCATGTTTTAGATGGTTTAATTGTTTCACTTTACAATACTCTAATTCTGAAACTGGTGAACCATATGTGGTATATGAGAAGATTCACTATTCTGAAGAATATTTGAATGACCTAAACACATACATTTGATAAAGCAAGTACTTAATAATGTAAGCATTGCAATGGAATAGTATCCTATTTGATTAACCCCCCCCCCAAAAAAAACAAAACATGTTGATTCCAGTCCCACTGATGGGCAATGTGGCCTTGGGAGAGTGACTTATATTCCCTATTTATAAAATGTGGGAAAGATACCAAAAGAATACTAAGACCCCTGAGAGCTCTTAACATTCCATGCTAACTCCCACCTGTAACTGTTTCCTAAACACCAGAATCCCCCCTTCAGATCTGTAGTCTCTCATGTCCTCCATAAAAAAAATTATTATGAGAGTAACGATCATTAGATACCCATTGTCCTGATTACTGATCACATCTAATATCCAGCTTGGCCTTGGGTACTCAGCCAAGTTTTCTCCTGGTATATGCAGATGTTCATCATTGACCCAAATTTAGTATGGCTCCTTTACGTAAATCCACTGTTGTCAACACCTTGATCACCCAGGAGTCTAACATAGGGATGGGCAGTATTTCTAAAATAGTTGTAAAAAAAGAGGGAAAGACTGAAGTGGACAGTTTCGTAACTTCAGACATTTATGGGCACTTCCCCAACCCCCCTCCCCAAAAATCACAGCATTTGAGATTGGTAGAGGGGTAAAATCTGTACTATAGAGACCCGGGTTTGTTTCGGTGTCTAGGACATTTGGAGTAAACTACTGAAATCAGGAGCTGGGGGCTTTTACTGATTTATCTGTTATATAACCTTTATTAATTATTAAATATTAAATATATTAAAAAGAATGTTCATAAAATATGTACAGGGTGTAAAATGGTACTATAAATGAGTCCAAGGAAAAGACACAGCCTTTACCTTGAGGTCCCTCCTGAGCCCCACCCCATTCCATCGTGTTCTCCCTTCTAAAGCAGCCACTTCCTGAATCCCTCTTTATCACTCTCTCTTTTTTAATGTATTTTTTATTGGTGAAAGTATTACAAATGTCCCCTTTTTTACCCCATTTACCCCTCTCCTTCTCGCTCCCAGCTTTCCCCAGCCTAATGTCTGTGTCCATTGTATCGTTCTCTCTTTCTTTTTTAATTAATTTAATTTTGTTACAGATGTTTCTCCTTTTTCCCCTATTGACACCCTCCTCCAGCCCCAGCATTGTTGTCTATGTCCATTGGTTATGCATATAAGTTTTTGGTTTATCTCTTCCCTCCCCACGCCCCACCCCTACTCTGAAGTTTGTCAGTCTGAACCCTACTTCTATGTCTCTAGGTCTATTGGGTTCATCACCTTATTTCGCTCTCTTGATTTACTTTCTAATTTTACCTTTTGTCTTTGTATTCCTTAACACCGTGTTCTTTAGTTTCTGATGTTTTTGAACTTCAGATATATTATTTGTATTTTTTGGAGGTTTTTCACTTTTCTTCATCATGATGCTGCTGAGATGTATCCATGTAATTGAGTATAGTTCAAATTCATTTAATTCTGCTGTTTTTAGCATTCTAGTTTATAAATATACTTTTCCAGCTACATTCGAGTTATTACTTGTCCATGTTTGTTTGTTTTGTTTTGTTGTTTTATTTTGCTACTGCAAACAATACTGCTATGAATAATTTTCAACATTTTTACTCTCGGGAATGCCTGGGAATTCTCCCGCTGAGTCTTTGGCATGACTCTCTTCAGCTTTCTGCAACTTTATTAAGTAATACCAACTACTCTCCAAGGGCTTCCACCAGTGCACCTGCCCATCAGGAGTGCCTGAGAGATTTGGAATCTCCACCTCCTCACCCGTGTTGTGAGGGGGATGATATGGGATTTCACCGTGGTTTGATTTGCGTTTCTCTATTTGCAAATGAAGTTGAATATCTTTACATCATCTTTGCTGAAGTTTCTGTTCTTGATTTTTACCCATTTTTCTGTTATTTACCATTTTCTTATTAATTTATTTGAGGTCCTTTTATACTGTGGATACTAATTCTTTGTCACCTATACATGTTGCAAATACTTTTTTCCCGTTTGTGATTTGACTTTTTTCTTTGTGATTTTTTCGGTGAACAAAAGATTTAATGTTTAATCCATGCGAATTTATTACATTTTTTCTTTCCTACTTTTATAAAGAAATCATCTGGTGTCTTAAAAAAAATCCCTTTTTACCTTGAAAAATCACCTTTTTACCCTCTTTTCTAAATGTTTGGTAGCTCCACCTGGAATTGACATTTTGTGTTATGTTTTGTGAGGCAAGGGTCCGATTTCCTTATTTCCATGTGGATAACCATTGTCCCAACATCCTTTTTCATCAGCAATACCAGTTTGGTCATCATCAAATTTCTATCGTATATGTATGGGCTTGTTTCTGGGATCTCTGTGTATTCCACTGGTCTCTGTTTACGCCTCTGCAAAACTATAGGGTCTTGTTAATTCTTATAGATTATCAGACTTATTGATATCTAATGAGATAATCTCCTACATTGATTTTCTTCTTCAGTAGTATCTCGGCTATTTTGGGCTTTTGCACTTCCATATAAAATTTAGATTCTGCTGCTTGTTTTTAAATGTAGTGTTTGATTGAGTACAGTTCAGGAGCCCTGAGTCAGAGATGTAAGGGATTTAAAGTCACAGGCTGGTTGGTCACTTCAGCAAGAATCAGACCTGGAACCCCTGTGCCAGCGTCTTCCCCACAGTGCCCCGCAGTCTCATTCTTCCCTTAGTTAAACCTGAGTAATGCTGGTATAGGACAAAGTCTATGTTATTTTCAAAATAAATTTCAACACCAAAGATGTCTTTTTGTAAGTTTAGATTTAGCGGCACAGACACATCTTTGGCACATACTTTCGTGGTTTGATTGGCATGATAATCCCACAAATAGTGTTTATCGTTAGACTAAAAAAGAGATACATTTATACATGACAAATGTGGCCTCATAGCAGCAGCTTCTTTCTGCGAAGGACAGGCTAACACTGCCGCTGCTCACTCACGCATGCCATTTGGTTTTATCACCTTCCTGTAAGTCCTGATTTTCTTCAATTACTCTACTCAGTAACCAGTTGTGGTTCTTTTAAACAAATTATGTTTTCTTTCTTCTTATAGGATGATTATGTACTTGAAGTGAGACATTTTCAGTGTCCCAAATGGCCAAATCCGGATAGCCCTATTAGTAAAACTTTTGAACTTCTAAGTATTATCAAAGAAGAAGCTGCCAGTAGGGATGGGCCCATGATCGTTCACGACGAGTAAGTTCCACACTTTAAATCATTTCCCACCTTAGCATCCTCTAGGTGTACACATGTTTCGGTTGTCTTTGCTCTCATTTAATGTTTTGGACCAAGGTGGTAGTGATTCAGTGTGGGTGGTTTATCTGCTTTTTATTGACAAAGTTAACACAGAATTTTTTTTCTACTTCTCTTGGAGCTCCCGTTGAAGGCAGGAGATGGGTGCGTGATCACAAGAATGTATTGTTGCAATGGATGCTGAGAACCCTTTGTATGATGGTTCAGTTTTAGCATTTGAATTTTTACAAGTGCTAACCAGAGACATTTCTCAGCCATTAACTTCTTGGAATAGGAGTAAAATTGATATATTTTGTATTTACCAGGAACAGGAACCTTTATCCAATAGATCTTTCCAGGTTTCTGTTATAAACAAACAAAAAAATGAAATTATATGTCATATACATAATATATGTAATGCATATTCTATAACATATATTATACCCTTAGAACATTCTGATTTATTGCCAGCTTTTCATATAAGCACATCTCAGTCTTCTATAAAGTAGCCCATTACTAATATCATGAGCATTTGTGAGTGTTCTATAAACCATAAACCATAGTTTTATGCATAATAAAAGAAGCAATTCATTAGGAATTTCAGTGTTCTTATGGCAAAGTTGTCAAGGGTACATACTCTGTGGGTCCCAAATGTGAAAGCTGAGCATCTGAATGGAGTCTTTGTCCCTTCCCTTTGCTTCAAGGCATGGAGGAGTGACCGCAGGAACTTTCTGTGCTCTGACAACCCTGATGCACCAGCTAGAGAAAGAAAATTCTGTGGATGTTTACCAGGTAGCCAAGATGATTAACTTGATGAGGCCAGGAGTCTTTGCTGACATCGTAAGTAATAAAGCAGTGAAGCAAACTTTTCACTGTTACTACTTTCTTTCTAGAGGCTGCCAAAATTATTTTACCCTATATCAAAAAAAGGTCACATTGACTGAAAGCATTAGCATGTAGATTTCAACCTGAGCTACAAGTTGTTCTGTCTGGAACTATAAATAATAAACATTTAAATTTTATCTTCCATAAAATGGATGGATGAAAGTTTTAAATCACAGGTGTGCCTTTTTGCAAGACTTACTGTAATTCTGCAAAATATCCTCAGTAGAAGTACCAACTACTCTGACTTATCCAACAAAATAAATAGTTAATATCTGGAGTTCAAGTTCTGCCTAGCTCAGAGAACTCTCAGAAGACAGACCTCAAAGTCTTAAACTTTTGAAGTTTTTACATATTTCTCAAGTGAAATTTAATTTCTGAAGTTAACAAATGGCTAGTTCTTGGGTATTTTTAGAAAGAAAGACAGACTCCGACAATCAAAACAGAGATATAGAGCATCTGGAGAGAAGTTAGTCTCGACACGGAAAATAATTTGGAAGTTTTTATTATTGTAGAAATATGGGCTGAAAAGACGATAGGGAACTTACTTCAAGTGGCCCTGTACAAGCTTATGTGGATGTAGTACAGGCTCACTTTCAGCTCCCTGGTCTGTGCATGTATGAGGGACTTATGAAAGGTCCATCTTTCAAGCTGCAGCCCAAACCCATTGGCCCAAAGGCAAGGTAACCCCTGCACACCTGCACTTCAGAGGAGCCCCTATTAAAGGTCTCATTCAGCTTGTCCTGTGTGAAATTGCTCTCCAGAGGTTGAATTTTTATTGTGAATGCATTCAGAGAGGCACCAGTTCACATGTGATCCTTAATGATTTTTTACTTGTTAGTCCTCAACTCCCGTTCTCTGCAGCTGCCTTCCCCTGTCTTCCACCAATCAAATCGACATCTGTAAGAAAAATACTACTTTATTATGCTGCGTTTCTCTACTCTGAGACCACCTCAGGGCACACACTTACTCAGCTGTGCTCAAAGTAGGGCATAGCAGCAGGCAGGTGGGTAGCGTGTTAAGAATACTTGATGAACAGTGAGTCTTGGGAAAGGCCTGCAATCTGCATTCAGCTGACATGTATGTCTTCACTGAGCTTCCTGTTTATAACCTCCCGTTCTCTGTTCCCTAGGAGCAGTATCAGTTTCTCTATAAAGCGGTCCTCAGCCTTGTGAGCACGAGGCAGGAGGAGAATCCATCCACCTCTCTGGACAGCAATGGCGCAGCATTGCCTGATGGAAATATAGCCGAGAGCTTAGAGTCTTTAGTTTAACACAGAAAAGGGTGAGAAAAGTCCACATCTGAGCATCATTTTCTTCTTTCTAAAATCAGACTGGAAGATCAGTTCAGTTGTTGTATTATCTGTTTTCTTTCCCATCACCTGACAGTAACTTTCATGACATAGGATTCTGCTGCCAAATTTATATCATTAACAATGTGTGCCTTTTTGCAAAACTTCTTGTAATTCACTTATTGTGTTTAAACTAAAATGGTTGAATTTTACAGTATTTCTAAGAATGAAATTATGGTGTTTTTTTGTATTGATTTTAACAGAAATTTTCAATTCATAGATATTAGGAATTCCCAACTACAGAAAACATATTTGTTTTAGTGTCAAATTTTTAGCTGTATTTGTAGCAATCATCAGGTTTGCTGGAAATAGAACTTTTAATACAGTAGACTGTAAATAAATGCTCTGTTCCCTATGATATTCAACTGCAGTATTCACTTAAAGTAAGAAATAATCTGATACTTACTGTAAATACTGCTCTAGTGTCTCCATGGACCAAATTTATATTTATAATTGTAGATTTTTATATTTTACTACTGAGTCAGTTTTCTAGTTCTGTGTAATTATTTAGTTTAATGATATAGTTCATCATCTGGTCTCGCTCTATAAGTCCCCTGATATTGTTTCATGTTATCTCAGTGATTAACTCTGTTTTAGCATGTAATTTTAACTTTTATGGAAAATAGAAATACATTTGTTTTGAAAGAAGATGTTTTTATGAAAATAACACCTTATCCAACATTGTTTAAATGGTTTATCCAAGTCATTGCAAAAATAAATTTAAATATTGCCATCAACTTGCATTTGCCTGTGGAGTATTGTGCTGGGGCGTGGGTAACAGTGAATTGTAGGCATGGGTCCTGCTGGGATGATGGAAATGAAAAAGGCTGATCGATGGAACAGTGTATGGAACTGGGATTCCCAAACTGCACTGAGGCACACAGAGATTTCACAACATTTACATTTTTGAGGACAACACCGTAACAGGTACCGATACTACACAACTCCTACTACTAAATTATTGGGGCCTAATCACTTAATTAAAGGAACCATTATGTATTTATTTTGGCTTAGTGGAGCTATGAAAATGTTACTAGAAGCTAAGGGTACCATGTGCCAAAAAATGTTGGGAAATTTTGGTTGAGAACCAAACTGAGAGTTAGATTTGCCATCAGGGACAAGCTAAGCTGGTTTGGAAACTAGGTGAATGGAAAAGGACCAGGAGGTCATAAACCCCAGAATGGATAAGGTAAGTCCTATGTTAATGTAAATTATCAGGACCCACAAGCTATGTGAAGCCTAAGTGCAGCAAAACAGGGCATTGTGGGTACCCAGCCTGCTTTTATACTGTAAATTGCCCCATCCAGCCAGGAGTGTTTTATAAAACTGCCTGCTGAGGAGGGCAGCAATCCCCAAGAATGCCCAGCTTAGGGCCCAACGCAGGAGGCCAGGAAAAACTTAGTTTAAACTAGTGGTTCTCAGAGTATGGTTCCCAGATCAGCAGCATCAGCAAACCTGGGAACTTGTTAGAAATGCGAGTCCTGGATTCGCATCCCAGACCTGCCAAGTCAGAGACTCGGAGGTTGGGATTCAGCAACCTGACGCACGTTCCAGTTTGAGAACCACTGCTCTTTAGCAACATTTCAGGGAGCTTCCAGTTTCCTCAAGCAATGTATCACCAAATTTTCACTAAATCCTTAAAATAGAACCAAAATTAATTCCTTCCTTTTTGAAGCCTACTTTTTAAAGCAGTAGTCATGAAGAGATCTGAAATCGGAAAGCCAATAGTGTCGCAAAGCACAAAGTGGACAGGCTCTGCAGCAGTCGTCCAACACAACATGCCAGTGGTACCAGATGGGCAAGCCCTGCTGTTATGTGTGTGGCTCTGGTGGTCATCTTCCTGATGGTAGCGGGTTAGGCTCTTCTCAAATTCTTCCTACTGCAACACGATGACAAACATTTCTTTATGTAAAAAGCTATTCCGTGTTTAGGACTATTCCTTAGTACTGATATCTGTATTACTGGGCAAGCAGATTGTGTGAACATTTTTATGTCTGAATACTCTTTCACTTTCCAAAAGAGTTGCACCATTCACACTCCCATTGGCAAGATACTAGATTTTATTGTTCCATTCATGGGTTCCGGCCTCTGCTCAAATATCTCCTCCTCAGAGCAGCATTTCCAGATCAGCCTTTCTGAAGTAGCATTCCTCCCAAGGAAGATATTCAAAGTATTTAGCACTGATCCTCACAAGAGATGTGGGCTGGCTCACTGTCCTGGGTGTACCAACTGAATGTCAGCCCACCTCTCTGCACTCTTCATCCCCAGGACTCCCTCATCTCCTTACCCTGCTTTAATTTCTCAGTAGTAGATTTTGTTTCCTGACATATTTTATATTGGTTTGTTTTCTGTCTCCTCTATTAGTGTATAAGCTCCATGGAGAGATGAATGTTGACTCTTAAACATCTGTATTCCCACACAGAACTGTACCTGGCACATTAAAGGCACTCAATACATTTTAGGTGAATGAATGAATGAGTTTATTTTTACCTAGATCAAAAATACTCCTTTAATAGTCCTGGGAAACTTGACTATTATAGGTAATTTTCCTCAATATATAATAAATATAAATTTTGACAAAATATGTCTATTCTTCATTTTTTTTCTGTAGCACCTTTGTAAATCACCCTGGTTGAATAGAGGTGTTCTTATACAGACTTTATCTCCGACTTTAAATCATGTAGAGCAGTTTTGCAACCGCGTGAAAGTGTTAAGAAGGAGCATAATCCATCTATTTAGTTAAATACACCAGAACCATAAATTCCACCATTGTTCCAGTACTACACTCCCTGAGAATTTATGGCAGCTGCTTCTTAATATAAAATGAATACAAACATTTAATACATGCATATACTACTTAATATTACACCATAAGAATCTTACTTAATTTTCATATTTCTGATCTGAAACCACCTAATTTTTTAGCATTTAAAAAGACTCAGACCAGTTATCTAATATACAAAACTTGGGAAATAAGGTATCTTTAAAAGCAGGTACATTTTAAAATGTTTTCTCTGAATTAAATTCCACTCACAAGTAGCACATAGAATCAGAAATGCTAAGCTTTTAATGAATTAAAATTATCTTTAGAGAAAGTGGGAAAATCTACACATTTGTCAAAATAAAGAAAACATACTTTTGTTATTATAAAATTAAAAATGATTGAATATTATCCATCCACTTGCTAATTGCAAAATATTCTGGTACATTAGAGGTCTCCTCCTCATTAGTACAATATTGGTGTATGAGTAGGTGGTATTAAATGTTAAGGCATGTAAATGAAACACACCACACGTTTTAAGAATTTACACATCTTTGACATTCAATTATAGTTAACAAGATTTTTAAGATAATCATTTCTTAAAAGAAATACAAGATTTGGAAGTGGGAGTAAGAAAAACCATGAGTTTGAGATAGAAACTTCTTGTTGCATAAATGACAATAACTTCTACTCATTCTATCAGCTGTGACACACCGTAAGCAGGCCACAAGAGACACAGACTGACCTTCGAAAAACTTCCCAAATATGCTAATCTGAAATGCTTCTTCTGCAACTTTAGGCATGTCGTTCGCATCTCTGAGATTCCTCATTACCTTGTTTCAGTGATCAGAGAGTTGCCTTTGCCTCAGTTCTAAGTTATCCACCGAGAAATAAACTGATACAAGTAGGTTTTTCCTTGCTGCTAACTGGTTTAATGAAGCTGTGTATTGAAAACTATAGCATTAAGGTTCCTAGTGAAAAATATTAAAGAAATCTCTTACAGAACCTTTACTGTCAAATGTTTTCATGAACTGAAGTGTTTTTGTGATCTCAGAAAGGCAAACTACATTTGGTGGGCTTGTTAGAGAGTAAATGAAAAAGTCCCATGTTTTGTGTATACAGTATGTCCAGTTCTAAGCTCATGGGGATACAGAAGAAGGTTCAAAGAACCACCTAGAGAAAAAATAAAATGCTTAGAAAATAATTAAGGCCATTGAGGAAAAATTGAGGGTCATTACTGTGTGTTCACAGAATCCACCTACATGCCACTCTCTAGGGTGCCTTCCCGTGGCAGACTGTGTTTCCAAAAATAGCCCAACAATATCTTTCATCCCACATGTGACTCTGACATTCATCCCTTTGAGAAGTGGGGCTATGTTCCTCCCCTGGAATCTAGGTGAACTTTTCACTACAGTAAAAGTGATGCTATGTGACTTCTGAGGCTAAGCCATGAAAGGCAATAATGTTCAGCTTCCACCTGGTTCTCCTAGGAGGTTCACTTAAAACAGGGCCACCATGCTGTGACAAAACCACACGTGGGAAGACTCATGTGGAAAGAACCCAAAGTCTTGGTCCACTGCCCCAGCTGAGCTTCCAGCTGAGACATAGAACCAAGTTGCCACCTATGTAAACAAGCAGTCTTGAAATGGCTCCCCCAACTCCCACCCAACACAACCCAAGTGAGACTGTGTAGAGCAGAGATAAAATGTTCCCACTGAGCCAAGCCCAAATTGCAGATTGATGAGCAAAATAAGTGACTTGTTTTAACCACCACATTTTGTGGTAGTTTGTTACATAGTAACAGTAACTAGGACACTTTTGATTCTTCAAAACTTAAAAATCTATATTTTCCAAACTCATTTGCAGCTGGGTTTTGGATGTGAATTATGTTCTACCAAATACAGGGAGCCATAAAATCTGGGAATATAGATGATATTATTTTACCATGCATTGTAATATTGTAATAAACCACATGTGCTTGCTTATACTTCCTGAATTGCTAGCCACTCTGTAGATACCTCACACAGGATTTAGAGGACGAAGTGATAGAAAGGGAAGCATCAGGGATTATGTGGAGAAAGACAGTGTTTGCCATTTCCTGAGACGGGCAATCAGGTGGAAGAACTGGATTGAGGAGACATTCCTACAGCAGATCCCTTGAGAAACACTGGTTTATACTATAAACTCTTAAAACTACATTGAGCTTAAGAAGTCTGGGAGATATCCAAATAGTGTCCAAAGGTAGTTTCATAGATACTCTGAAACTGAGATGAGAAAGTTTAAGATTCGTTAGAGATGTAGACAGTATTTGAAGCCATAGGGTAGGATGCATGCACCCAGAGAGAACGTATACAGAGAAAGAAAATGAAGGCCAGGGAAGAACCCGGAAGAATGTCATCATTCAACATGAGCTGATAAATGAGAGGCTGAAACGGACCACCATCTTCATTAAGCATCTTACATATTGAACCATTTGTGCGATTCCAGCTAATGCTAGATCTCGCATTTCATAGACCAGAACTTAAATAGAACCACACTCTGTAGCAGCCAAAACATTTAAGTTTTTTAACATTATTAGAGTCTCTTAACCATCCATGCCTCTGCAGGCTGCTCTTCCCTCATCTCTCCTCTTGGTCTTCTCTGTGTTACAGCACTCATTCTAGTATCTCTTCTCCATCACATTCTTTTGATTTCTACTTCCTTTTAAGTATTTTTTTTTTCAACTTAAGAAATCTCCTTTTATCAGTGGTTTGCTAATAAGGCAAGCATATTTTCTTTAATTGGAGTTACCAGGTTTCTGATCAGGTGGAGGGGCTGGTTTCACCCTGTGTCAGCTTCACCAAGAACCTGGCTCAAAGACATGAACACAGGTTATTGAAGCCAACTGCTGGGCTGCTGCTTTAGTTGTGCCTGATAAACAGCCCACGATCATCTTCAATCAAGCAAGGACAAGAGCAACATCAAAGTAGTTTCATGGCTCTCGGGCTGGGACTGAGATCTATGAATAACCTCCAGGGTTTATGAATTTTTATCCGTGACGTGGTACACATTGCCAATCAATACAATCCCAGAAGACACTAGAAACCTTCTATTTTCCTACACCAGCAACTTAAACTGGAGGGGCAGAGCCTGTTAACTTTCCAAGTTAGGACTCTTAACCCTGGGTTTCATAATTTTTGCTAATTAACAAAAATTAAGAATGACTGTTAGGACTAAAAGAAAATTGAAAACAGGATGTTAGAAGATTAGCTTTCAGTGACTAACAAGGAGGTTTTCTCAATGGATCCTTTCCAGTGGAATTCGGGTCTAATAAATGTACTTCTGTTGCAAACAATAAACAAATGTCAATCATTTTAAAGAAAGCTAATCTATTCCTGTGCAGTTGTGCACTGTATCTAAGGGGAAGCTAATCCCATCACAGACATGAAATGTCATTATGATGTATTTAATATGATTAATATTTATTATGCCAAATATTTATCAGATGGTAATAAAGTGTTTTGTTCTAATAAATTGTATATTTGATTACAATGTTTTGACAGAAGTTTCTTGAAGAAAGAGTACCTTTCTCTAATTTTCTTTTTTTTTTTTTCATTTTTTGTTCAGATAGAGTGGGAGGGAGAGAGAGGAAGAGAGAGAGAGAGAAACATCGATGTGAAAGGGACACATTGAGTGGCTGCCACCCGCACGACCAACCAGGGCCGGGGACAAACTGCAACCGAAGTACATGCCCTTAGCGGGAACCAAACCTGGGTCTCTCTGGACCGCAGGCCAATGCTCTAACCGCTGAGCCAAACCGGCCAGGGCCCTTTCTCTAATTTCAAAAAGGCATCATATGGGCTTGAGGTGGCCCTAATAACTAATGAAGAAAAGTTTTATAAATCAGAGTGCTTCCTAAATTTTATCAAATATCTGGAGTCTTCAAATAATGATCACATTTCAATACTGAGTCTTGTTACCTTAGGCAAGTCATTTAACTTTGTAAGACTTATTTTCTCTTCTGTAAAATCAAAGTCCTAGCCAAATTATTATCTTGGTCCTTTCTACTCTATGATCACTTTAACATTCTTGTTTGGGCCCAGCAGGTATGGCTCAGTGGTTGAGCATCAACCCATGCACCAAGAGGCCACCGGTTCAATTCCTGGTCAAGACACATGCCCAGGTTGTGGGCCTGATCCCCAGTGGAGGGCATTCAGGAGGCAGCCAATTGATGTTCTCTCTCATCGATGATCTTTCTATCTCTCTCTCCTTCTCCCTTCCTCTCTCTCTAAAATCAATAAAGAAAAAAAAAATTAAAAGTTAAAAAAAAAAAGATTCTTGTTTGGATCAAATACATCTATAGTTCTTTTGAGCAGCATGGACATTGAGGAGCCTTCCAAAGATACCCAAGAGACTGAAAAAATATCTCAAAGATAAAATCTCATTAACTTTAACATACACTTCAGGTAAAAATGTTATTGCTAAAGAGGGAATACTAATGTTTTTGAATATCTACCAGGCATCAGGCTTTTATTATCTCATTAACGTTTATATCCATCCTGTGTTACTTGTTATCCTCATTTTATGTACAAGGAAACCATTAGTATATTGTATGACCAATCACACTGCTTCTCAGAGGCCAAGGGTCTACTATCTCAAAGGTCTAGGACAAGATAAAATGGACAATAGAAAATCAATATTACCTGAAAGAGGCCAAAAGAGGTAGAAAGATCTGGACGATGTGGACATTAAGTCTACCAAAATGGTTAGACTGGGGGTTCACAAACTATGGCTCAAGGGCCAAGTCTGCCCATCACCTGTTTTTGAAAATAAAGTTTTAATGGTACACAGTCATGTCCACTCATTTATGTACCATCTATGACTGCTTTCACACTACAAAGGCAGAAATGAGCAGTTGTGACAGTCTTTAGCCTTCAAAGCCTAAAATATTTATTTACCATCTAAGTTTTTTGACCCCCTGATACAGTCATATGCTTATAACTATAATCTACCCATTCATCCTCAGGTCCTACCACTACCATCTTTATTATGAAATTTCTGCTGAAAAACCTGTTACTGTAAGCCAGTGTGATGTCTTTACTCAAGCTTACTGACATTTCCTTTCTATCACTGACATTAAACCAGCCCTTCAGTCATATCCCCTTTATCACTGCTATCATAAAGCCCAAAGCAGTTAATTTCAAGGTCTCAACAACTCCCATCCAAGGTGCTAGTTCCCTAGTTCCCATTTCATCAGGCACTCTTCAAGATTGGGGGTGGAAACAAGTTCTATTTCCAAATTGATTATGTTATACTCAATGCTGTGAAAACTTCCGTAACAGAATGTCTTTACTTATTAACAGATTATTGATCTCCATATATAATTTGTGATAGGTAGGACCAAGCCTTAATCAACTGTGATCCTTTTCAAATAGCATAGATGCTTTCTCAGCTGCCATATATACTCCAGATATAATACCTACTATTCCAAGGGTAGAATTAGTTTCATATGCCAGGATACGAGCAGTCTGTGAAGTCAAGCATATACACTAAATGTGTATATTTATAACATTAAAATTTTTTTATAATTAGTTATATATATAATGTTTTCCCCAAGAGCCAAAAATAAATTTTATTTGTAATTGAATCTTTTATAACAACTTAAGATTTAATTCACATATCATACAATTCACATTCAAAGTATACAGCTCAGTGATTATTTGAGTATATTCAGAATTGTCCCACCATTATCACAATCAACTGTACATTTTCATCACCCCAAAAAGGAACCCCAAACTCATTAGTCACTCCCACTCACCCCTAGCCCTAAGTAACCACTAATCTACTTTCTTTGTATATAGGTTTGACTATTCTGGACATTTTATATAAATGAAATCATATATTTTCTTTCTGGCTTCTTTCAGTTAGCATAATGCTTTCAAGGTTCATCCATGTTGCAGTCTGTTTCAGTACTTCATGTCTTTTTTGTTGCCAAAAGTTCCATTGTATGAATACACCGCATTTTGTTTATGCATTTATTAATTGACTGACATTTGGGTTTGTTTCATTTTTGGCTATTATGAATAATGCTAATACAAACATTGGTTTACAAGTTTCTGCACAGACATATGTTTTCATTTCTTTTGAGTATATACCTAAGAGTGGAATTGCTGGGTCATATGATAACTATGTTTAGCCTTTTTGCTAAACTGTTTTCTCAAGCAACTGTACCATTTTACATTTCCATCAGCACTTTTATGGGGGTTCCAATCTCTCTACATCTTCACTAGCACTTTTTATTATCTTTTTTTAGTATAATTATCATGGTGAGTATGAAGTGATACCTCATTGTATGTTTGACTTGCATTTCTCTGATAGCCAATGATGAGCATCTTTTCATGTGCTTACTAGCCTTTTGTTTACCTTCTTTGGAGAACTGTCAATTTAGATCCTTTGTCCATTTCTTTACATTGGGATCTTTGTCTTTTTATTGGGTTCTAGTAGTTCTTTATATATTCTAAATACAAGTTCCTCCCTTACCTGATATATGATTTGCAAAAATTGTCTCTCATTCTGTGGATTGTCTTTTTGCTTTTTTGATGGTATCCTTGAAGCCCAAAAGGTTTTTATTATCATGATGTATCATTTATCTATTTTTTTTTCCTTTTGTTGCTTGTGCTTTTGGTGTCATTTATCTAACAAGTTATTGCCATAAAACCAAGGTCATGAAGATTTATGCCTATAATTTTTACTAATAGTTTTATAGTGTTTGCTTTTATATTTAGGCCTTTGGTTCACTTTGACTTAATTTTTATATGTGCTGTGAAGGGTTCAACTTCATTCCTAAAAAAGTAGGTATTCTATTGTTCCAGCACCAATTGATGAAAATACTATTTTCCTCTA
Organism: Tadarida brasiliensis; assembly: GCA_030848825.1. Taxonomy (NCBI): domain Eukaryota; kingdom Metazoa; phylum Chordata; class Mammalia; order Chiroptera; family Molossidae; genus Tadarida; species Tadarida brasiliensis. Next base: position 26,274,509 of record CM061267.1, on the reverse strand, counting down.
GTAAATTGTTCTACCCTTTTAAAAAAATCAGTTGACCATAAAGGTAAGTGTTATTTCTGAACTTTCAATCTATTCCTATGAGTTTGAAAGTGTTCCTTCCTCTCTAATTTCTTAGAATAATTTGAGAAAGATAGGTGTTTACTCTTCTTAAATGTTTGGTAGAATTCACCTGAGAAGCCATTTGGTCCTAGACTTTATTTGGGGGAGTTTTTAAATTACTGATTCAATTTCATTATCTGTAATTGGTCTACTCAGATTTTCTATTTCTTCATGACTAAGTCTTGGGTGGTTGTATGTTTCTAAATGTATATCCATTTCTTCCGGGTTTTTCAGTTTGTTGGCATAGCATTGTTTGTAGTAGTCTTTTACGATCCTTTGTATTTCTGTGGTGTTGAGGGAATATTTTCTATCTAAAAAGATGAAACTTCATTTGCTGAGTATAGGAAAATATATTCTCATAGGAAAACAGTTGCACAATAAATTAACAAATAGCAAAATCGTTATCACTTTTACACATGTGAAAAAATACATAATAGAATTATTAAAGTTCTCTGGCAATTACTGGCATATCCTGTTCCAAATATTTGCATATGAAAATAGAGATTCATATTTCAAAAACACCATTGTAGTGACTTAATCAAAATATATATTTTATATTTTAAAATAGCACTGTAGCAAACATGTTTGTTGCACACATGTTCAGAGCTGTATTGCATGGGAAGATCAAAATAAAGTAATTCTCAATTAAGGTTTGATTGTGCTCTGTGTTGTATAGATAATGCCTTCTGCTTTAATTCGCTCCAATATTGGTCCGTAGATCTCCTTTGAAAAGGGTCCCATCAGGCCTTTAGCATGAATTTCACCTGAAAGAAAATAAATTTGTAGTTACCATTTTAAAGGTGGTATTAAATGCTAATTTCTGCAGCAAGAGTCTCCATATAGCAGTAAAATCAGAGTCAATGAATTGTTGTAGGACTAAACATTTTTAAAATAGCTGCTTAATGGTCCCCTGTTAAAGTATGACTTAATCAATACTCTGCAAAGAAAAGGGGTTAATTTTAGATTGAAAACACAGCTGGACTTAGGGATAGTGTCAGAGTTTATACACTTAACTGCACTAATTCCTGTCAAGAAAATCAGAGAATAAAGTATAATAAGAAAGTAAAGTAAATCTAACTGGTCTGCTTTATTTGCTGATGTCATCTTTTTTCAAAGCATAACACCAACAGAATGAATTGAAACCCATCTGGTTATTTGGGCACAGGTATCTATCTGTTCAGATTGCTGAAACAGTGAGTGTGGTCATGTTCCTTAAAGGCCATTATGACCTCATCCTTCATTACTTCATCCCTCTGGTCCCTCAATAACTAAGTACATGGTTTAACTTGATATTAGCTGATGTGCTATTGTAGATAGCATATCTATAACATTTCATTATTTGATATTGATATGCTTTGATGTTTTCTACTCTCCTCACACTTTCACAAGGTCCAGTGGGGTATTATATTCAGAGGTAATGCCTACTTGAACATATATGTGATCTCAAGGGAAGAGTAGAGAGTTAAAATTTGAATTCATTTGGTTCAAAATATTTATTGAGTACTGATAATATATTAAGACATAAAGATTAATAAAACATGGTCTCATGAAAAGAGAGTGCTTTCCAGCAAAAACACAAAAATAAAATAAAACATGGTCTTTACATTGGAAGATCTGGAAGTGAATACACTTTGCTATTTCAGTGCTACCATCCCCAAAATATGAAAAATCAAGGAAAGAAATGGAGTTAACATTGCCTAGAGGCCCCTTCATGTGAGAGGAGCTTTATGTATTATTTCTCTTTGGCATCACAACAACCCTATGAACTGGAGATGACAGTCCCATTTAAAGATGAGGGAACTCAGAGATGCTGAGTCAAGTTCACCTCATCAATTAGCCATCTTGTGACTGAGCTGGGACAGAAAGCAGGTCCAACTCCAAAGCCCATGATTTTTACTCCACACAGAGTCATCTCCCAGTCAGCCAGCGCCTGGATCTTCTGAGATGGTTCACTTTCAATGAATGCAGTGTCACATTCAAGAATAGTTATTTGATGTCCAGGCACTGAATGACTTGGAGATAAGGAGACAAAAGAACTTACCATCAAGCAACATCTTAGCGGCCATAGCGGTGGGTAACCCCACAGTTTTAGCCATGGCTGAAAAGCCATTGACGTCTCCGTAAACCACAAGATCAATAGTTTTATTTTCTAAATGTCCAGAAGGATGTCTGATCCCAAAGCTGTCTCTCATCACAATCATATCTCTCTCTCCGGGACCTTAAAATAGATACACAGACATTGAAAAGGCATTGTTATCACAACTCCAATATTGGATTTCCTCTCCACTGCTGCCCTTCTGCTCTCACACATTTCCTTCCCATTACATATGGCTCTTAGACAATTATCCACACTGCTTTGTAGCCCAAAGGCCCATTGGAAAACTCAAGGAAACTGTAACTCTAATCACATTCTTCTATCCAGGTTGCTAACATACAGCCTGGCTACAGACACGGGGCACTGCTGCGGAGGCCATTCACCTTTCTCTCAAACATGCTCCTTCACCTTTTCCAAATTAGCTAAAAATTAAAAGCAAAACTAATAATATTTTCCTTTTCTGTATTACCCACGTTCTTTCTTACTTAATAGTTCTCTCATTTTTCCCTCTGGAAAAATAGTCAAGTGCTCTTTTCTTCATATCATATTACCCCACTCCTACTGCTTGGCTCCAGCCCTCCAATATAATTGCTAGTTGTATTGACTGTATCTTATGTTTCTTTTTCTGAGATGTTCAGCTAATATCCAATGGCTTACCATAGGAAAGTTTCACAGCCAAATGCTTGGAAAGTGCATCCACAACAGACTCTGCCCGAGGGACTTGTTCATCCCCAAGTAAGCCCAACCTGAGAAACACAGGAGATGGCTGCATTAGTACAAGTCTGGCACATATTCTCACAGGGAAGCAGAAGTGAGTGCTCCTTGGATTTAATCTTGAAGGGAACAATCATAAAATGACAGTTCAAGTCATAGACTCTCCTAAATGGTAAAATAATAATAACAATAGTAATGTTATAACCTTTAGAATCATCCCTAGACCCTCCCAGGCAGCTCTCGGGGGCAGAACTGACACATTGGAAATCCACACTGTTGCATAGCTTTTTATGAGATTATCTTGCAGGTTAGTTTTCCCACATTAAGGATGACAACAAAATGTGCCATGGCCATGTGAATGAATATTTTAAAATAGTTGGGAAAAGACAGGGTAATTCTCCTGCAGGAGAAAAAAAGAATTCCACCTTTCTTGGGAATTGAGTAGTAAAGTGTCTCAAAATAAGTATTTCCCAAATTATAATTGCCATTGAATTTCTTAATCTACATTTCATCCCCACATGAACAGGTATATGATGATCTCTCTAAAACAGGCCAACACTAGACCAGCAGATTAACCAAAGATAATGTAAAATGTTTGGTTTTATTTTGCCCTTTCTTTGATGAAATAGGACTAAGTAATCATCTATCCACTAGTTTGCTCTATGTTGACTGGTGGGTGCCTACCGTTCAACAGCCTCCAGCTGGGTATTGTCTCCTCCTAGTTTCTTGGAGATAGCTTCCTTAAGCACATCATGCTCGGAGGAAGGTGAAATCCCAACTAGATCACAAAGAAGCTCTTTCTGGTTAGAAAAATAAAAATAAAAATTCTAAGTTCCTAATAAAATAAGTTGAGAAAGTATTTTATTAAGACGTTGGACTTCAAATGCACCTTGAATTAAATTAGAAATAGTAAACTGTAACGCATACATGTGCATATGTGTCTGCACACCCACACATAAATAAATGCATGGTATTCCAGAATGATATTTTAGCAACAAAAATGGGCCGTAACATTAAATCAATACTAAACAGAGGGTATCATATTGGCATCACATTTCCTGTCTTTACATATCTTCTCTGTCACTTTTTCACCCATTCCCTCTCACCCTCCAGCAGTCCATTTTGGCCAGGATGAAGTGGAAGAGGCTTATTGCTGTGGATGCTAGTAGTAACCAGAGTTATTCTGTAGGTCCCAGAGATGAAAAAGACCTTGTAGATAATAAAATCTCAAAGGAATAAAACTTAAATAGTGGTCATAGCTTTCTCTACTTTCTAAATAAGACTTTTTTCAGGTTCCCAAGGGAAAAGTTATGCTTTAGTTTAAGGAAAAACAAACTGCTTAGTTTAAGGAAAACAAATTCGGTTCACCACCTGGTTTTGCAAATAAAAATTTTTATTAAAACTTGCTCATTTGTTGATCTATGGCAAGACTGAGTAGTAGTCTGACAGACATCTCATGGTCCATGAAGCCTAGCCTAACATATTTTTAATCTGGTCTTTTCAAAAAAAAAAAAAAAAAGCTTTGCCAATCTTTATTCTAGACTATACCTACCAAGAAAAGAAACTGGGACCAACTCCAAGAATACCTGTATCAACCTTCCCAATGCAGCTGCCTCATCCCCAGATTCACCCTACGGATACCTATTCACTCCTGTCCAACAAGTACATTTATGGAAGGTAAATTTGATTTGGAAAGGCTCTCGGGTATACAAAAAAACTGAACTGAAAAGCAATTGACTAGCAAGAATACCAAAGTTTCTTTGGGGAGACTTATTAGGATTAGTATATTGATCTTTTTCTCCCTGTGATAAGTTTCTGGCATTTCTATTGGAATATGGGCAACGTTAATTTAAGTAGAATGGCCAGCTAGTAACAGGTTAATTCCAAGCAGATAGTGGGAGCTCTACTTTACATTTAGTTCCAAGCCTCCGAAGTCCCGTCCAACACTGAGCCTCTAGGATTTTTTTTTAAAGATTATTTTAAATTGATTTTTAGAGAGAGGAAGGGAGAGGGAGAGAGAAACATTGATGTGAGAGAGAAACATCGATTGGCTGCCTCCTGCACGCCCCCTACAGGGGATCAAGCCCACAATCCAGGCATGTGCCCTGACCTGGAATCGAAGCGGCAACCTTTCAGTGCTTGGGACAATGACCAACCAACTGAGTCACACTGGCCAGGGTGCCTCTGGAATTTTAATACAACGCAGATATGGGATGAACTCAGGAACTGAAAACTCAAATTCCACTTCGTTACAAATGGCTAAATGAAAGAAATGACGGGATTCATGGATTAGGAATCCAGTTCTGTGGTATCACCAGCAGCCCTCCTGTGTTATCAGTTTTAGGAGGACCAAACTTAACTCCTCTCACTGAGTCACCAGGTAGACCAGTGGCAGAGCTCAGAGAACAAGTCCATCTCTTCCTGGAGATGAGGGAGCCATCAAGTAGTAGAAGTTGCTGAGGAAATAGGCCCAGGGAGCCAGCCTCCAAGCTTTCTCCATCCTCCCTCCATTCTGTCATAACAGTGAAGGGAAAGGGGACTTTGGGGCTCGGGCTTATCTTCCTGTGCACAAGCCACCAAATGGGTTCTTTTGCTGGTCCAAACCAAGTTCAAACCTGACCGTGTCAGAAGGCATTTCTGCAGAGCAGCAGACGACATGTAATTCTGCAATCACTTACCCAGGTGAGAGGCTTGGCCTCAGGTCGAAGGGCAGGATATGCATCTCTGTTTATAAGACCCAGTTTCACAAATCCATTCAAAGCTTTGGCATATCCCTGTAATGAGAATTATTAAGCAGTATATAAAAATTTTATCTTCAAAGAAAAAAAAAAAGTTTTTTTGGAAAGAGGGATCTATCTTTATAACTTCTTCAGAAAGCAGGCTGAAAGAGTTATTTGCATTGCTCACGTGGATGCAACCTCCTTCAGGTTCAAAACAAAATCAACAGTGTTACAATTCCATTGGTTTACATAAGAGAGCTTGCAAAACTTGGGTCCTTACTTCTGTTTCTGGAATTATCAGGTGGTATTCTCTCGCAGCATAATGGCAAATTTCCTTTTGCGTCATAAACTTTCAGTTCAGCAAACAGTCTTCAATGGGACAGTTGTTCTCTCTCATAAGGAAAGAAGGGGCTTTTAAGAATAGCCACCAAGCCCAGCCGGTATGGCTCGGTGGTTGAGCATCGACCCATGCACCAAGAGGTTGCCGGTTGGATTCCAGGTCAGGGCACATGCCCAGGTTGTGGGCCTGATCCCCAGTAGGGGGCATGCAGGAGGCAGCCAATCGATGTTCTCTCTCATGGATGTTTCTATCTCTCTCTCCCTCTACCTTCCTCTCTCTCTAAAAATAAATAAAGAAAAAAAATTAAAAAGAAAAAAATAGCCACCAAAAGCAAAAATAGTCGGCCCTCGTTTATGGCAGTTAGTTCCAGACTCTGCTGCGATAAATGAAGGTCCGCAAAGTGGGATTCTTTATTTATATACAGTCGTCCCTCGCCACTTCGCACCTGGACACTTTCAAGCCGAGAAAGTTGAGGCGCGAAGTGGCGAGGGACGACTGTAATCCATTCTAATGATTAAGAGCCACTATTCTAATGCATATAGAGCAGGGGAAAAGGTAGATCAGAACGATTTTCTAAAATGTCGTAACTGATAAAAATTCCACACGTGTTCTTCATTACCTACAGGACAAGTCTGAAGTTCTTGGCACATTACATAAAACCCATTCCAATATACCCCTCCAGCCTGACTCACTAATCGGCATCTCCACCACTCACCATTCCCCAAACATGCTGCATTCTTCCAGACACCTGGGCCTCTGTGCATCCTGCCCCTGTGCCTGGAATGTGGGAGCCACCCTTCTTCACAGATGAAATGTTTACTCCTTCCTTAATACCCAGCTCAGCATACCTACTGAGCCCCCTTCTTCTCTGTATTCCTGCAGCATGTTATACATATCTCTATTATGGCACTTGACACAAACTGTAATTGTCTATTCAGCTGCTGAACTGTAAGTATAGAATGTGTGTGTGTGTGTCCGTGCCCTCACCCAATTATCCATCATTCCAGTAAGCTGAAAGGGAACAAGTGACCGGATGAATAGTTTCTGAATGATGATGAAGTGATTGAAGTCCATAATTGTATGTTCTCCTGTGAGCAAATTGGGGGGGGGGCGAGGCAAAGTAAGGGGCTTTGTATCTGCTGCAATTACAGGGACTGAGACAGAGAGACAGGGAACGAATGGAGGAGGAGGAGGAGAAGCAGCAGGAGGAGGAAGAAAAGAAGAATGTAAAATTATTTTAGGAAACAATAAAGTATTAACATATAAAAGTTTCTGTAAACATCGGACAGTTCACCATTTAATGTGTGGCCACCTAGTAATTTTTACATTTCTGAAAGGTTGTATTATTCAAACTGTTCAAAGATTACTAATTAAAGAATACACATTTATTTTATCTTATCCAATGCAAATATACTTCAAACAGAAGAAACAAAAAACAATACACCCAGCTTGTTTCTAGATCCTTATAAGTGCCAGAGATCCCTTCATCCAACATCTCAAATATTGAGACATTTCCAAGATATTTTTTAATCTTGGAAACATATTTTTATAGCAACCTCTAGAAATGAATCTATTGTATGTATTCATTTCATCAGCAAGCATTTAGCAAATTATTGCCACATGTCAGACTTGTGCTAGGGGCTGAGACCACAGAGATGATAAATGCAGTCCTCACCCATGAAGAAACTGAAATCCAGTAGAGAAGTCAGATAAGTCAAACAAAAAGATGTCTGGTACAGAGTGAGCAAAGCTACATGACCACTGTTGACTACAGTGCAGTAGAATATTATAGGTGCTATGACGGAGGTCAACACAGAGCTATGGGATCTCAAAGCAGAGGACCTCACACAGATGGGGGGGCAGTCAAGGAGAAGAAGTTAAGAAAGATTCCATGGGAAGGTGACATCAAACTGAGTCTTCAAGGACAAGCAGGGGATGGGCAGGTGCCAAAGATTATCCAAGGTGTCTCCATCACACTTGGATGATGGTGTCTCATCTCTAATATCAAATAGAATAGTCAGGTTTTGGAAAGGGTGTTGACATTGCTCAGGACCGTGGCCCTCATGGATATGAACACTGTGCCATCTTCCATCCTCCAGGGTTGGGTTCTGTCGTGTGGCTCTTAGCCATACACTTGAGAGCTTGATTCAATTCTTAAATCTCTTAAAATCTTCTGTTTCTGGTTCTACATATTTAGCCAAAGACTTTACCTAAAACTAACAGACAATCCTAATTCCTACAACCCCCCCCCCCAAAAAAAAGTTACTAATCTTATTCTTAGAAAAAATTGAAGACAACAGAATCAAGAAATGTGCCAGAGCTAGGGGTGGTTTGGTTCAATTCAGACTGAAATTTCTGTTGTGCCTAAAGGCATATGGAACACCCGTGGTTCCTAGATCCCCTTAGGATGTTACCACAGGTATCTCAGCTGATTCCTGAACAGTAAGGACATCACATTCACAACAGTAGGGTACCTGCCCTCCAGGGGCTTAAATCTATTTCAGGAGACAAGAAAAATATACATAAAATCTAACTTAAAATGCTGGGAGTAAATGCTAAGTGCCAACGAATGCAGCAGAAGCTCTAAAGGGTAAGAAATGTAGTGGTTGTCTTCTCTTTAAGAATGAACAGGTACCAGCCCTGCCCACACTCTGATTTCAGACTCTGACCTCCTGAATGGTGAGAAAGTAAATGTGTGTTGTTTCAGGCCACCTAGTTAGTCGTAACTTCTTATAACAGCTAAGAAACAACTTCACTGAAATTGTCTTACTCTGGTCATACTGGTAACTACTCTTTTGCGATTAATAAATGTGTAGTGAACAGTCGTATTTATGCTTCTAGAATCTATACCTCATTTTGTAGTAAAAAGATTTGCTTTTGGGAAAATGAGGCTGACTATATCTTCAATTTCAGGGACACAGACTGAGGGCAAAGCTGATGGGCACAGTTTATCCATCCCACTGGCTTCAGGGGCTAATGAGACAAAAATTACATTTTTAGCTATGAGGATGATGCACTTTTTCATTCTTTCTGGATTTGAACCTAAAAGGCTGGAAATGTTACCACCATCCTGCCACCGTGGGAGCCTGAGAAGGAAGGGCTGAGAGGTGAAGAGAAACCAAGTCCCACTGTGGTCACCTGGCCACCCAAAACTCATACACCTGAAGCGGGTCCTCTGCCTGCCTCCTGCTGTTCATTAGACAAAAATGCCCTTTTTGCTCAAGCCATTTTGAGTTGTCTCCTAATGTCTCTTAATTGATAGTCATGAGGAAACAGATTCCAGCCTGGCCTAGCATCTTAATTATTTTGATTACTAAGAAAAATGAAGCATACACTTCAGTCTACATCAAAACAGACATGTTTCATCTGAAACACAGCCGCTTACCTTATATCTTAGTGTCCCCCGCAGCAAAGTGTGAGCAGACGAAATGCCATAAATCTCAGCATATTTTGTACTGTCTCTGTTAGGATAGCCTTCCAAATTCAACCCAGGGTAATAATCCATGGGCGTGACTGCATCAAGGAAGGAGACACCCCCTGCAACGTTCACAACCTGGAGAACATCGAAAAGGCACACTGGGTTACAACACTGTGTCCCCCTTGGATTTATCTGTGTTATTTGCATAATAAAGATATCAAAGTTTTCAAAGAAAGCAATAGAAACATTTTTTTGAAAAAAACTTTACTTTCCGTACTCCAGCTGTTTCACTAATATAATTCACAAAGCTATTATGCTCCCAAGCTTCATTTTATTTTTTAATTTTTATTAAATTTATTAAAGTAACAATTGGTTAGTAACATATTACAGATTTCAGATTTACAACATTACGGTTTGATATTTGTATCCTCGATTGCATGCTCACCAATAAAAGTATAGTTGTATTCCACTACCACACATTTGACCTCCCAATTCACCTCCCCAACCCCTTCCCCTCTTCTCTCAAAGTCGATAATCTGACACAAGCATTTAGTATTTTTACTAAGATCTTGTTTTCCTTATTTTTTCTCATCCCATGGAGTTTTGTTTTTAAACAAACAATAAGCTAAAAGCTTTAAACAAACCATAAGCTAAAAGACACTCATGTAAATGGCTTCTGTGCTCAAAGAGCAATGTCAATGTTCTCACTGTTCTTTTTCTTTACTCCCACCCCCGCTTCTGAATCCACATCAGGCACCAGCCTTGTACATTTCATTCACACAGCCAGCATTTTCTGAGTACCTACTCTGTGGGACCAGATCGCACTCTTTGAGGAGGGAATAAGAATGATGGACAAGATACAGCTCCTGACTCCATTCACTCCTTTATTTATTGAATAAACATTTCTTGAATGTCTACCGAGTGCCAGGAGCTGTGCTGGAACAATTATTAGGACCTCACAGCCTAGACTAGTCAACATACAGTGGTATGTTAGGGACAAGGAGTGGGGGAGATGTCCTCTCACAAGAAAGACACACCAATAAACAAATAGTGAAACTCAAGAAAGTGCTACCCCCAATCTTACTGCTGGTGAGAAGTTAAATCACCAATGACAGAGCTCTTTTAATTTCTCAGTAATTCGGTGTGGCCGGTTTGGCTCAGCGGTTAGAGCGTCGGCCTGCGGATCTAAGAGTCCCGGGTTCGGTTCCCGCTAAGTGCACATACCTCGGTTACAGTTTGTCCCCGCCCCAGTTGGGGTCGTGTGGGTGGTAACCAGTCGATGTGTCTCTCTCATGTTGATGTTTCTCTCTCTCTCTTCCCCCTCTCTCCCTCCCACTCTATCTGAAGACAAATGCAAAAAAAAAAAAAAAAATGTCCTCAGGTAAGGATAATTTCTCAGTAATCCTAGTACCCCTCACCCTCCCCCAGCACATACTCAAAATGCAGTGAAGCATTTTTTCCTTTAATTTTGATTTAAAGACTAAATTTTTCTTTTAGCTGGTGAGGTTTATGATCATCCTTGATATAACAGAAAAAATCCTGGAATGATATAAACCCGGGCTCAGATTCTCGGGCAGGGGGTGTGGCTGCTGGTGGAACTGGATTTTGTCCTGCTTGCACCATGGGAAACAAGTTCTGAACACGTGTGTAAATCTGCACAGAACAACCCTGCACGTCAGTGACCTTCAGGTGAATTCTGAGGAATTCGCCCATAGGAATCTCCAGCTAAACCTAATGATTCCCACGGCTTATTTGTAGACAGGTTCTGTATATGCCTTGGTATAAGAGACAAAATGAAAATGTGTGTCTCTCTACAGCTGAAGCCCAGACGGAAACACACTATGTTGACTATAGAGTCAGGCCTAGTGGAGACTCTCCATTTAAAAAGCTCATTTTGCAGAACGTCAAGCACCATCTAAAACTCCAGCAGTGAGAATCTAAAAGAAGTGAAGAATGTTTATTTCATTTTCCTATGAAACTCTTCTGGTTCAAGAGAAACCATTTCTGCACCCTTTCTTTAAAACAAAGTTCTTCTATTAGGATTCTAAATTTTATAGAAAAATTTATTAAGAAAGCAATTCTTAACCTTCAGGGTCTCCAAACCCATCTCATTTCTAGAACCTATGGCAATTCTAAATCTCTTTTACTTGTTTGAAGGTTAGAAAAAATTTTTACAGAAAAATTCAATAAAGACTACAAGACTCCAGCAATTTACTAATCAGAACAAAATCAGCTGTTCATACATAAGTCTACCGTGAGATCCTTGTGAAGAAAACATGGAAATGTAAGCTGAACGATAATGATTCCTATAGAGACTGACAGCTGCTGAAGCGACTGGACCCCACAATTACTGCACAATCATTATCATTTGATATCAACTCAGACTTGTATTTCTAGTGGCATATTATAAGTTTTATTAATAGGCTCTGTCTTTTTTAATATTTTGTTAATGACTTGGATGAAGATAGAAATAATTATTTATCTATTTGGCAGAGAATATGCTTTTTTTTCTGACTCAACAATGCTCACAAGTAAGACCCAATCCCAGCAGAAACAGTGGCTCCTTACTCACACACACACACACACACACACACACACACACACACATATACACACAAACCAATGAAAATCAATAATAAGCTTGATTATTAAACTAAAAAGAAATATAACACAGAAAATATACAGACAATCATTTACTCAGGGCCCACTGTGTTCCAGGTGCCTTAGAGACATTACCATTAACACACACAATAACCCATTTTTCAGAGGTGAAAACTGAGGCTGAGTCACCCAGAGGCACATTTGAACCCAGGTCTACCCGACTCCAACGGCCTTGTCCTTTCTCCTATGCCATATCTATACCCTTAATTGTGCTTATTTCTGGATCAGTTCTTTGCCTGACAATTGCATTAAGCACGGTTGCAGGCAATGGAGAGTAGTGTCAGCTCTTTTGTATGTGTGTGAAAACGTTTGTTTCATTTTACAAATACTTTAGGACACATTTACAGAAATGGAATGTCCTACAAAGGAGGGGTTGGGTGTGGTTGTCAAGATAAACTTGACTTGCAGGCAAACTTGAAGGTTAGGAGACCTATCTCAACGCTGTGTTTGCAGAGCAAGCACGGACCTGACTCGGAGTATTTGTTAGCTGTGTGTAGCTTGGGAGATGAGGCTGATGGAGGTGACGGTGAGGCTCTGCCATGTCATTCCCAGGTGCCACCATTACGGGAAAGTATCCCACCACCCATGGAGGGAACAGAAATAAAACAAGACACAATCACTGTGTCCAGAGATGTGGAAAGAAAGCAAGTGTCATTAGAAATAGGACTAGAAGTTAGAAGCTGGAGATCATACAAGTGGCTAGAAATTACTGCAAGGACAATGGACATGTCCTAATTCATAGGCCACTGCCCAAGTCGCTGGAAAAGTTTAAGGCTTCACTTTTAAGCGGAAGCCAGAGGTCCCCTGGCTCCCCCTTTATGATTGTGAGTTACGTAAGGCCTGCTCCACAGTCCCAGAGGGATTGCAGGGACAAGAACACAAGAGAGACTTCTGGGTTGTGAGACAGACTGATACACTTGCATTACTGAGTGAATAATACATCATCTGAAAAATTCTTAGACACAGACAAAGTGTGGGAGTCCAGACAAAAGAATAGTGAATAAGGGCTGGAGCGGTCAGGGAAAGATCCATCCACAAGAGGAAACTTGAGCGGGACCTTGAAAAAAGTATCATTTTAGCAAAGAAAAGCATCATGTTTTCTCTTGGTGTCCTTCACAGAGTCAGGGCGATGCAAAAGCACTTTTTTTTATGAAAGGAGTTCAGGATGAAAGGAAAAAACTTCAAATTCAACAAATACAACTTCTGCTGCCTGAAAATAACCTCTTCCTTTCCCTGAGTTTTCCACCATCAATTTCTTCAGGTCACTAATGTTTGCTAGAGACTTATAACATGCCTGACAATCTGTTAAGCAGATTATAATCTATGTGACTTTACTGAGCCCTAAGGCAGGAACCCAGCAAGACTGCTGTTATTATGTTTATCTTTAGACTGGAACCCAGCGCTCAGAGAGATGAAATGATTATTCCAGTGCCCCTCCAGCCCAGCCAGAACTTACAAAGCCAGGTCAGCTGACATCAAACCTTTTGTTCTGTGGGTTGCACTCTGCTGACCTTTCATTGTTATCATCTTTATCATTTATATGGCCTCCTGAAAACAAGGATTTTGCCCAAATGAAGCAAGAATTTTTCCTGCATTCACCTGTTAGGCCAGTCTCTTTTTCAAGACTGCAGAGGCGAAAGGGGCATCAGGAGACAGGCTGTGGCAGAAAGAGGATGTGTCCTTGGTAGAACGTCAGACTGAGTTTCTTGCCCAAACCTTCATGATTCACAGACTTGGAGAACTAGATGGAACACTGGTGCTCACATTACGCATCAGGAGACAAAGTTCCAGGGGAACTTCACAACTGCCTGGTCTTTGGTGACATTGTGAGAGGTGCCACCACTTGGACCAGAACTCAGGGGTTCTGTTTCATATCTTGAAACGTGTGAGTGTATCTTTCCAGCATCAAATTTAAGTGTCCTGTTTGTTTATTTGTTTGTTTGTTGTTAATCCTCACCCGAGGATATTTTTTTCCACTTTTTTTTTTTTTAAATAGAATGGAAGAGAGGGAGGGAGGGAGAGAGAGAAACATCTATGGGAGATACATCAATTGGTTGCCTCCCCTTTGATCTGAGGGCCGACGCTCTAACCACTGAGCCAAACCGACCAGAGCCAGTGTCCTGTTTGTTTAGTAGAGCCTTAAGTGCAGCTGTGGTCCTCTGGTCACTAAATCGGTTCCTCTCAAACTCAGCTGCACTTTGGAATCACTTCAGGAGTTTTTAAAGATCCCAAACCCAGGTGAATCAGAAGGTCTGGGAACAGAGCCCAGAAATCAGGATTTTGTAAACTGGCTCGTGATTCCAGCGTGCAGCAAAGCTGTGAGCCAAACTGTCCACCACAGGCTCAGAAGACCACGGCTGGTAACGACATCCACCTCATTCCTAGAAAACTTATTTCGCTTTCCTCCTTTGTTTATACACTTAGATTCACAGATACACTGAGAATTTATAATACTGCTGTCAGAGTAATCTTTTCAAGACACATCTGATCACATAAATTATCACTCCCTGCAGGGCCAGGAAGAGGGTGAGGGGAGGGAGGCGCCAAGGTCACAACATGCAAAGGGGGGCCCTCAGTCTAGTCACATTTGTTCCCAAATATGAGTCTTTCCTTACACTAAGGGGATAAACTATGAAGGTAGCCCGGTGTGACTCGGATACTGGTTGTGCCACTTGCAATCTCTTTAACTGCGGCTGTTAGCTAAGCTTCTTTTGCCTGTTTTCTGCCTTACAAACCTGATAAGGTTGTTGTAAGAATCAAATGAAGTCGCTGCTTAGCACAGTCATGAGTGGCAGCACCCCTGCCCGGCTGGCAGCTTCTCATCCTTCAAGGCCGAGCACATCTTCTCTTCTCTGCTAATTTTCTCCTCCCCACCCCTTACCAAGGTCAAATCAACTGTTCTCTCATCTGTTCTGTGGTAGGCACTTCAGCATGCTCTGGAACTGCTCGCACTGGACGGTAGCTATCCTTCCAGTGTCTGTCTAGCCCACCATGAGGCTAGCAGTAAAGGGGGAGAGGAAAATGCTCTGACGTTAGTTAGAAATAAGTTTGAATCCTAGCTGAATGATCTTAACATTCTCTTTAAGTCACAGTTTCCTTATTATAAAATGATGAAAGCAATACTAAACTCAGAGAGCACTTATATTCTGGGACACAGCAGCTGGGGGAAATTTCTTTCCCTGACCTACCAAACCCTCCATTCCAAGAGCCACCCCATTTCCAGCTGTGTCTCTGAGGTCAGGAACATCATTCATTGTGACAGCCTTTGGAGTCTTGCTCCATGGCCAGCACACAGTAGGGACTTGGTACTTGTTTGCCATGCTGCAATAAATCACAAGACCAGTATTTACACATGCAGAGAAGTTGAAAAGTGAGTTTTTCAAATGCAGAAACAACTTGCAAGAAGAGGAAAGAATGAGCACAGCTCATGCTGGGAACGATGAGGAGACTAAATGGAACAGAAAATAAACACTGGGAAGTGCTGGAGGAGGAGAGGATGGAGCACAAGCAGTGTGGCCAGTATTACAGGGCCTCACTATCAGGGAGAAGGAGTGTGGACTGTCTTAGGCAGTTACTTCAGGTTTGTATCTAACGCTTTGATGAGAATCCTTCACCTTTCCATTCAGCAGGTAGGTGGCGGGCTGCATTATGTTCATCAAAACTCCCACTGGACTCCAGCTAAACTTGTACCTCAAAGGATTGTCGGAATGTTCAGGGGCTGGAAGCCCACCACAGTAGGAAATATAAGATTCAATCTGTAAAATAAAGAACCAGTAAATTAGATGGAAGATGGCACAGAGGGGATAAATGGGGATGGAAAAAATTAAATTAGAATTTTAAAAAATTCAATAAATTAGGAAGCATTAACAATAAATTAGGGAGTATAATGGCATGCATGAGGTACACTTGCTACAGTTTTTCCTTTCTTGAAATTACTAAGGCTTTCCAAAATATGTCCTTAAAGGCAAGAACCATTCGATTAAGTCACAGTTATATTTTATGTACACTAATTTTCTTAAAAACCCTCTAGAGATTGTGACTAACATTTTGTTCAGTTAAAAATCTAACTATTAATTCAGTTCTGCTTGGTCAGTTCCTCTGGACTTTTGCATTAAATTGTATGTTTGATTATAATTTAATTATATACACTGAAATATGTAATTTTAAATATATTAATCAATACATGATATAATTAATATATAATTATAATTCATTTGAATCTATATTTCATTATATATATATTATATACATAAAACCTAAAACATTTAATCTGATTCATTACATTTAATGTCCAGTAGTGCTTTCTCATTTATAAAAGATACTTATGTACCAACAGATGGATAATATTGTAAAGAATTTTCCCCCATTTTTAAAAGCCAAACCTTACTGTAGAATCTCCAAGGCAGTCTAAAATCTTTTATTAAACCAAAATATTATAGTAGCATCTATTTCTCTAAAAATTGATTGCTAAGACTTGGACATTATTTTACCATGCAGATATTTCTGCAGTTACAGAATTTTACTTGAAATTTCTTGTCAAAATATGAGCTTGAATATAGCAACACATTTAATCAAAACTATAGAAAAATTATTTCCAAACACAGAAACCTGGACCTTTGAATGTTTCCCTAAATGAACCGTTAGGTGTAAATGGGGCTCACCGTGGCTCCTATTTCTTTGGCCTTATCTATTGTGTCCATTGCCAACATATGATCAAGACCAGGGTCCAATCCCAATTCACCAATGACTGTGATTCCAGCATCTTCCACACTACAACAGGTGAAAAGAGGAGGAAGAAAAAGTTGGATATAAAATAAAAATAATTCCATGGAGCTACTTTGTTGAAAATGACTGAAACTTACCTCTTTTCTAATTCCTTTAGCGCTGGTGTGATGTAGCTTGCAGTGATCATGTTAACTTTGCTTCTGATGCATGCTTTGGCCACAAGAGGATGCAATACATAAGGCAACAAGCTTAAAAACAGAGGGAGAAGTTAATCAGAAACTTTCTTGTCCAAGCCTACCTTCCAGTGTACCTTGAACTGCACTAAAGCTGAGACATCGCTCTGATGAATTTATTCTCACAATAATTTCTCAAGGACTATAGGATAGAAGCATCCTCTTACCATAGTTAAAGCTCTCCACAATATGATCTTCACCTAACTTTAGCATTTTTCTCTCTCCACCTCTTCCATAAATCATATGTGGGAACGAAGAAGCTGTTGTAACTCTCCAAATGCTCCCTCCACTCTTCCACCCCTACCCAGGCCATAGCCTCTTTAAAGAAATGTCTGAACCACTATCTCCTCCAAGAAGCGTTCCCAGATTTTCCCAAAACCAGATTTCCTTCCTCTTCAGTCATTCAACTTTTTTTTTTTTTTAAATAACATTAAGTGGGATATATTCCATCCATCCTTATACTTCTGTGATTTCCTATCTTGGGTCCCCTACTAGAAGATAAGGTTGCTGTCCTTTTCCCCTCCACATCTCCAAATGGCTATCAGGAGGGGATAAAACTTAGTGTAGGCAGCCTGTGTGTTAAAGAGTAGAACCTAGGAAGGCCAGAATAGAAGAGAGGTTTTAATGGTGTTGACTAGTGTAAAGCCTATCAAAATGTCTAGAAGTCTATACAATGATCAAAAAATGAAGATGTGTGTAAAACTCAACTTTAAGTGGGTTTTCTAAAAATTTGCTTTTGGTATTTTAATTTAGTGCTGGGAGTACACAATAACAAAAACAAATAAAAAGAATTTATATAAATGAGTATATTCATAGTCTATCCAAGAAATAGTAGAATACACTATCTATCACAATAATATTTAGCTTCTACTAGTTTATTGCCTATTTGATAAAGCATGCAACATAGTAATAATGAAGATACAAATACAAACTTATAAACACATTCACACTAAATCTCTGTATATGTCAAAGTCATCCTGCATACTTGAGATTTTCTTTGTTTCACACAAAATAAAATCTCTTAGGTTCTTACCCCTTCTCAGGTTAATAGAATAAGTATTGCTAAATAGATTTATTATTATGTAGGATAAAATTGTGTACATATTTTGCCGTATCAATAGGAATGCTCTTGATCTCTATTTCCTGGCTTTTTGTTTGTTTAATTTTTTTTCTTTATTGATTTTTAGAGAGAGAAGAAGGGAGAGGAAGAGAGAGAGATATAGAAACATCAATGAGAGAGAACATCCATTGGTCACCTCCTGCATTCCCTTCACTGTTGGATTGGGCCCATAACCTGCACAAGTGCCCTGACTGGGAATTGACCAGCAACCTCTTGGTGCATGGGTTGATGCTCAACCGGTGAGCCACACTGGCCAGGCTATTTCCTGGCTTTTTTAATATAAAAGAATTATTACCGAAAGTGAAGAGATGGAAAAAAAATTCCATGCAAATGAAAATGTAAAAAAGCTGGGGTAACAATACTTGTATCTGTCAAAATAAAATTCCAAACAAAGGCCATAATGAAAGACAAAGAAGGTCACTACATAATACTAAAAGGTTTGATCCAAAAAGAGGATATAACTCTTGTAAACATATATGCACCAACATAGGAGCACCTAAATATATAAAGAAAATCTTGGTGGACATTAAGTGAGAGATAGACAGCAATACAGTTATAGTAGGGGATTTTAACACCCCACTGACATCAATGGATAGCTCTTCCAGACAAAAATCAACAAGGCAACAGGGACCTTAGACAACACACTGGATCGGATGGATTTAATTGGTATTTACAGAACATTTTAACTTAAAGCAGCAGAATATTCTTCTCAAGTACACATGGAACATTTGCAAAGATAGACCACATATCAGGACACAAAATAAATCTTAACAAATTCAAGAAGATTAAAATTACATAAAGCATCTTCTCTGACCACAATGGTATGAAGCTAGAAATCAATTACAGTAAAATAAAAAACATTCAAACACATGGAGGCTACATAACATGTTATTAAACAATAAATGGGTTAACCATGAGATCAAAGAAGGAATCAAAAGTTACCTGGAAACAAATGAAAATGAACATACAATAACTTAAAATCCATGGAACACAGCAAAAGCAGTCCTGAGAGTGAACTTCATAGCATTACAGGCTTACCTCAAGAAGCAAGAAAAATCTCAAATAAACAATGTAACCCTACACCTAAAAGAATTAGAAAAAGAACAACAAAGTCCACAGTAAGTAGAAGGAAGAAAATAATAAAGATTAGAGTGGAAATAAATGACATAGAGATTAAAAACAACAATACAAAAAGATCAATAAAACCAAGAGCTGGTTCTTTGAAAAGATAAACAAGATTGACAAACCTTTAACAGACTTATTAAGAAAAAAAGACAGTGTTCCAAAATAAATAAAATCAGAAATGAAAGAGAAGTAACAACTGACACCACAGAAACACAAAGGATTATAAAAGAAAATATTATGAACAACTATATGCCAACAAATTGGACAACCTAGGTGAAATGGAACATGCGATCTTCCAAAACTGAATCAAAAAGAGTCAGAAAACCTGAATAAACCAATGATAAGTAATGAAATTGAAGTAGTAATAATTAAAAAAAAAAAAAAAAAAAAAAACTCCCAGCAAACAAAAGTCCTGGACAAGATGACTTCATAGGTGAATTTTACCAAACAGTCAAAGAACTAACACGTATCCTTCGTAAACTATTCCAAAAAATTCAAGGAGAGAAGACTTCCAAGCTCTTTTTACGAGGACAGTATTATTCTAATTTCAAAACCAGATAAAGACACTACAAAAAAAAAAAATTATAAGCCAATATTTCTGATAAACATAGATGCTAAAATTCTCAAAAATATTAGCAAACCAGATCCAGCAATACATTAAAAAGATCATACATCATAATCAAGTGGGATTTATTCTGGAGATACAGGTTGGTATATTTGCAAATCAATAAACATGATACATCACATAAACAAAATGAAGGATAAAAATCACGTGATCAATCAATAGCTGCAGAAAAAACATTTAATAAAATTCAGCACCCATTTATGATAAAAACTCTCAGCAAAGTGGGACCTGAGGGATCATACCTCAACATAATAAAGGCCATATATGACAAACCCACAGCCAACATCACACTCAGTGAACAAAAACTAAAACTGTTTCTCTTAAGAGCAGGAACAAGACAGGAATGTCCACTTTTACAACTCATATTCAACATAGTGCTGGAAGTACTAGCCAAAGCAATTAGACAGGAAGAAGAAATAAATGACATCCATATTGAAAAGGAGGAAGTAAAACTGTCATTACTTGTAGAAGACATGATATTGTATTTAGAAAGCCCTAACGACTCCACCAAAAACTATTAGAGCTAATAAATAAATTTGGCAAAGTAGCAGGTTACAAAATTAATATTCAGAAATCGGTGGCATTTTTATATACCAATAATGAACTATCTGAAGAAGAAATTAAGGAAACAATCCCATTTACTATTGCAATAACAACAACAAAATAAGGTACCTAGGAATAATTTTAGTCAAAAAGGTAAAAGACGTGTACTTGGAAAATTATAGGACGTTGAAGAAAAAAACTGAGAAAGATACAAATAAGTTTAAGCAGATACTCTGTTCTTAAATTGGAAGAATTAACATAATTATAATGTTTATACCACCCAAAGCAATTTATAAATTCAATACAATTCCTATTAAAATACCAATGGCATATAACAAATAGAACAAATATTCCAAAAATGTATAGGAAACTAAAAAAGTCCATGAATAGCCTCAGCAATCTTGAGAAAGAAGAACAAAGTTGGAGGTATCACACTACCTGGTATAAAAAATACTAAAGTCCATAATAATCAAAACAGCATGATTTGGGTACAAAAATAGGCATACAGATAAAAGAAACAGAATAGAGAGCCCAGAAATAAACCCACACCTTTATGGTCAATTAATATGTCATTAAAAAGTCAAGCACATACAGTGGGTAAAGACATTCTCGTAAATAAATGGTACTGAGAAAATTGTACAGATACATGCAAAAAAAAAGGAACTAGACCACCAACTTATACCATACATAAGAATAAACTCAAAATGGATTAAAGACTTAAATGTAAGTTGTAAAATCATAAAAATCCTAGAAGAAAACATTGACAGTAAAATTTCAGACATTTCTCATAGCAATAGTTTTGCCAATATATCTCCTTGGGCAAGGGAAACATAAACAAATGGGACTATATCAAACTAAAAAGCTTCTGTACAGCAAAAGAAACAAAATGGAAAAGGAACCCACTGAATGAGAGAACATATTTGCCAATGATACATCTGACAAGGGGTTAATTTCCAAAATATAGAAAGAACTTATACTACTCAACACTAACACAAACAACCCAATTAAAAAATGGGCAAAGGGCCTGACTAGGTACTTCTTCGAAGAGGACGTACAGATGGCCAATAGACATATGAAATAATGTTCAATGTCATTAATCATCAGAGACATGCAAATTAAAACCACAATGAGATATCACCTTATGCCTGTCAGAATGGCTACCAGCAATCAGTCAACAATGAGTGCTGGCAAGGATGTGGAGAAAAGAGAACCTTGGTGCACTGTTGGTGGGGATGGAGCCACTCTGGACAACAGTATGGAGTTTCCTGAAAAAATTAAAAATGAATCTGCCTTTTGACTCAGCGATCCCACTTCTGGGAATATATCCTAAAAATCTCAAAACACTAATTCTAAAGAATATATGAACCACTATGTTCATTGCTCCTTTATTTACAATAGCCAAGATCTGGAATCAGCCAAAGTGCCCATCCATATATGAGTGGATAAAAGAGTTGTGGTACATTTACACAATGGAATAATACTGGGACATTAAAAAAAAAAAAAAAAAAAAAAGGAAATCTTATGTTTTGTGACAGCATGGATGGACCTGGAGATTATAATGCTACATGAAATAAGTCAGTCAGAGAAAGTACCATATAAGCTCACTTATATGTGGAATCTAATGAACAAAATAAACTGACAAACAAAATAGAAACAGAGGCATGGATATACGGAACAGACTGAAAGCTGTCAGAGGAGAGGGTGTTGTGGGGCTGGGTGAAAGAAAGTGAAAGGATTAAGAAAACACACACAGACATATATAACACATAGATACAGAAAACAGTGTGGTGATAGCCTGATAGCCAGAGGAAAAGAGGATGGGCGGTAGGTGTAGGTGGGCAAAGGTGAGAAAAATAGTGACAGAAAGAGACTTTGATTGGGGTAATGGGAGCATGATGCAGTGTGCAGATGATGTTTTGTTGAGTTGTACACTTGAAACCTGTATAGTTTTGTGAATCAATGTCACCCCAATAAATTCAATTAAAGATAAAGAAAGTTAACATGGATAAATTAAGAGCTGCATGGGTATTGTATCTGTCCTGTTTAGCATTTTTACTATTGACTGACATGTGCATCAACTATTAATATTTAATCACAAGAATATTAAATTTAGGTGAAACTCATTAACTATTGTATTGTAGTATATTTTTAGGAGATTAAGAATACTTTGAAGACAGCCTTGGCCTGGACCTCTCATCCTTTTCTACCTGGAGTGTGACGGCTGCGCTGCGTGGCCCACTCAAGGCAAGAAGGAAAGTTGAAGATGTTGGAAATATGGCATTAAACTGGGAGTTATTTTAGGATTCCTCTTTGCAACCCAAACTCAAATACACATCTGCATCACAGGGACTTAGAGTGATTATTACAATGGAAAAAATCAATAATTTCAAGATACCAAGCAAATTATCTGAAAAACGAAAATCTGCATTATGCTCAACTCCATGTGTAAATATTTCTGCCTCTCTATGCAGAGGCTTGGCTATGGCACAGGGGTAAATGTCTACCTTATGAAAATATGGCCAAGAACCTTGACTCATTCTCCTTGGGCTGTGAAAAAGATTAATTCTGGATGTAATGGTCATTACCAAAGTATGTATCAGAAGTGACTAACTAAAGAAGCTAAGATTTTGAAAAGCTTTCATCATCCAAACATTATAGGTTATTGTGCTTTCACTGAAGCCAATAATGGTAGTCTATGTCTCGCTATGGAATATAGGAGTGAAAAGTCTCTAAATGACTTAATAGAAGAATGAAATAAAGACAGCCACGGTCCTTTTCCAGCAGCTATAATTTTAAAAGTTGCTTTGAACATGGTAAAATGGTTAAAGTATCTGCACCAAGATAAGAAATTGCTTCATAGAGACATAAAGTCTTCAAATGTTGTAACTAAAGGTTAGTTTGAAACAATTAAAAATTGTAATGTAGGAGTCTTTCTACCATTGGATGAAAATGTGACAGTAATTGACCCTGAGGCCTATTATATTGGCACTGAGCCTTGAAAACCCAAGGAAGCTTTGGAGGAGAATGGTATTATTACTGATAAGGCAGACATACTTGCCTTTGGCCTTACTCTGTGGGAAATGATCATTTTATCTATTCTACACATTGTTCTTTCAGATGATGATGATGAAGATAAAACAGTTGATGAAAGTGACTTCGATGATGAAGCATACTATGTAGCTTTGGGAACTAGGCCACCTATTAATATGGAAGAACTAGATGAAACATACCAGAAAGTAATTGAGCTCTTTTCTGGATGCGCTAATGAAGATCCTAAAAATCATCCTTCTGCTGCACACATTTTTGTAGCTTTGGAAATAGATGTCCAGTGAAATAGATGTCATATTCATAACTACCTGAGCCTCAAGTATGGCTCACGTATATAACTGTTATATTTGCTGTAAAACATTTATGTAGTTATTATGATAATCCATAATTATTAGACTATTTAAAAGTGGCCTATTTTAATATCCTAAGAAGCCTAAAACACCAATCAGAAAGAATATATGTACCCTTATGTTCATAGCAGCACTATTTACAATGGCTAAGATCTGGAAACAGCCCAAATGTCCATCAATAGATGAGTGGATTGAAAAGCTGTGGTACATTTACACAATGGAGTACTATGCAGCTATAAGAAAGAGAGGTCTCTTATCCTTTGAGACGACATGGAGGGACCTGGAGAGTATTATGCCAAGCGAAATAAGCCAATCAGAGAAAGACAAATATCACATGATCTCACTCATTTGTGGAATATAATGAACAATACAAGCTGATGAACAAAATAGACCCAGAGACATAGAAAGGAGTATGGTTCAGACTGACAAACCTCAGAAGAGGGGGACAGGAGGTGGGGAGAGGGAAGAGATAAACCACAGAACTTATATGCATGTATGTGTAACCAATGGACATAGACAACAATGCTGGGGGTGGGAGGGGCAGGGATCAGGATGAGGGTGTCAATGGGGGAAATGGGAGAAACATCTGTAACAAAAATAAATTAATAAAAATTGCAAAAAATATATAAATAAATAAAAGTGGCCTATTTTAGAACCCATAGCACCTTGTTAACATTTGAAAAACTATTTCTATTATAAAGATATTTTGTGTATAGTTATGATTAGCATTTGTATCAGAGTAGGTTTTTTATAAAGCTTAAGAAACTTTTAAGTTTAAGGAACAAGTGTTGAAACTTCTTCATAGAGATTTAAAATGCTAGCAATAAAATACTGTAAATGCCTATGTCTGACATTGATTTGGGTAGAGGAGCCAATACTTTTACTAATGATCTTTCTTGAATATTCTTTATTTTAATGGATCTATTTAAATTAGCACTTTGTAATGCAAAAAAAAAGTATACATTTGATTATATTTTAAAACATTAAACTTTGCTGGTCTTTCTTGGCTGTTGTGCTTATTAAATATGGTCACTGGAAGCTGAGAGGATATAGCTCAAAGAAGTAGCTCCTTGGGTATTTCTAAATATTTTTAGTTAAGGTTTATCTTGCCCTATTGGTTCCCCCAGATCTTGGGTTTTTGCTTTCATTTATTAAACATATTTCTGTACTGAGATCCTTTTTTATTTTTTATTTACCAATCTAAATCTTAAGCATTTTATAGTTCTGTTGTAAAATTAATAAAACTAATAAGATGATGTAGAATAAAGGACATTTTAGTTACAAAAAAAAAAAGAGTATTTCAATTATGTTTATTCTTTTGTTTTTTTTGGTTAATCCTTACCCGAGGATATTATTTTTCCATTGATTTTTAGATGGAGATAGAGTGGAAGAGAGGGAGGGAGGGACGGAGAGAGAGAGAGAAACATCAATATGAGAGACACATCGATTGGTTGCCTCCCGCATGACCCCAACGGGAGCCGGGGATCAAACCTGCAACCCAGGTACATGCCCTTGACCAGGAATTGAATCCGTGACCCTTCAGTCTGTGGACCAACATTCTAACTACTAAGCCACACTGGCCAGGACAAATTTCATTTATTCTTTAATCTTTTTGAATACTGAGAAAAACTTTATTAACATTTTCAACATTCCTTAATAAAGTCTTTATAAACAAATATAAATAAATAAAAAGTATTACTAAATATGGAAACTGTTTAAAAGCCAATGATCCAAATACTTGCAAAATTATTTGTTGAAAAATCATTAATAAAAAGTGTACAGTGACATCATCTTAAAAGTTAAGTGGACACTTTTTGTCACTTTCCCATCATTGAAAACTTTCCTGCTAAAAATGTTATCTAGATCTAATAGTATTTTAATTTGGTATTAATTACACTAACCTAATAATATGCTGAGAACTAGAATGATATGAATTTGATTGATGGTGCTTTTTACAGACAAAGCGGTTAGAGTGCATAACTCATTGTGTATGTGATATAATAACTAGCCAAGGGGCCAAAACTCTTGAATTATTTGAGTTGACTCTAACCCAATCAGTCCAAATACTTAGAAATGCCTCTTATAAAAACATACACAAAATACAAATGTAATTTTCAAAGTAACTTATCAAACTCAATATTTACATTAAATTATCAAAAACTAAAATTTAAAAATTCAAACCATGAGGATTTGACATATCATTATATAATTTTTTGTAAAACATCCCTATTTTATTTTGGTAGTCCGATCACTGTGCTTATATCAAAAGATTTTTTTCTCCAATTAAAAAAACAATTTAAGGAACATTATAGGATAACCATATTCAACAGTATTATCACCATTCAGCAAAGAAACACAACTAAGAAAAATTTTGCTAATGCTCTTTTTTTAAAAAAATTTTTTCCTTTATTGATATTAGAGAGAGAGAGAGGAAGGTAGAGGGAGAGAGAGATAGAAACATTGATGAGAGAGAACATCGATTGGCAGCCTCCTGCATGCCCCACACTGAGGATTTGGCCCACAACCTGGGCATGTGCCCTGACCAGGAATCGAACTGGTGACCTCTTGGTGCATGGGTCGATGCTCAAGCACTGAGCCACACCGGCCGGGCTGCTAACTCTTATGACAGGTCACCAGTTTGCTAAATTTTAAAATCTGAGTCAGTCTTATTTTCATAACCACATTACTGACACTTACTTTCATAATCATATTACTGACAAATCATATTAAGTACATTTTTGCTGAATAAAAATTAATGTACTTGAATGTGCATACATTGAATAATGTTTAAGTGCCCATAATGAGTTTATGTTTAAATAGATCCAGAAATAACCAAAACTTCCCACTTAGAATGACTTTTTGTTGTTTCTGCTTTCCAAATCTGTTGTTTTGTTTAAGTAGGACATCACAGAACTTCCTCCAAAGATACCATTTGAACCTGATCTAACTTCCTGTAAAAATATCAGTTAGCCCGACCGGTGTGGCTCAGTGGATTGAGCGTTGTCCCATGGACTGAGAGGTCCTGGTTTGATTCCCAGTCAGGGCACATGCCCAGGTTGCAGGCTCGATCCCCATTAAGGGGCATGCAAGAGGCAGCTGATTTATGTTTCTCTCTCACATCGATGTTTCTATCTCTCTTTCCCTCCCTCTCTCTCTAAAAAAATCAATAAAAACATATATATATGTTTTTAAATTATATATATAAATACTTTAAATCTTATCTAACTATGAATTAACCTAGCTATGAATGAGCAGGTAACTTTCTTTCTTCCATTATATTCTAAGAATAAATTACTATTCTTATCACTTTATTTTGAAATCAAGTTTAATTATTAAGTGAACCTCGTGTACCTCTATACCCAGAAGTTAGATCTAAATATTTTGGGCTAGTAATAAATACTATATTTCAAGATCTGTTTCTATTGTAACAGTTAAAATTGTTATAAAGCTAAAGAATTTATACAATTTCATTTAAGCTTTATAAGTCCAAAGGATAAAATAGTTACCAAAATATATGAGCCATGAATACCTCATGACCCAGCAATTCCACTTTTAGGTAAGTACCCAACAGAAATGTGTATATATAGCAATCAAAAGACAAAAAATAAAATGTTCATAGAAACATGATTTATAATAGCCACATTCCAGACAAACCTAAACATCTATCAACAGTCAAATGGATAATAATGGTATAGTCACACATGGAATATCACACAGCAATGAGAATAAATAAACTACAATTACAGACAACAACACAACAGCTCTCAAAATCACAACGTTAAATGAAAGGCAGCCAAAAGTGAGAACATACTGAATAATTCTAATTGCACAAAGTTGAAAAATAGCAAAAACTAATCTATGTGTTAGAAGCCGGGGTAGTGTTTACCCTTGCGGGATGTGGTTAGTAAGAGGGAGCACAGGGGTGGTTCTGGGGTACGTATTCTGTTTCTGGATGTGAATGATGGTTGCATAGTATGTTCACTTGGTAAAATTCATTGAACTATACACTTATGATTTGTACACTTTTCTTGATGCATAATTCGAGTAAAAAGCATACTAGAAAAGAAGAGAGGAGAGGAACAAAGGAGAGAGGGGAAGAGAGGAGAAACAGAAAATTAAGGAAAGAGAGATAACACCACCAACAACACAATACACGCCAATCATTTCTTGCTAAATACTAACCTGATGACAAGATCCTGTGTTGCCACCAAGGGGCCCAACTTCTCTTCTTGTTTACTAATGTCCACGATAACAGGATTAATGTCATATTTCTTGCCTAACTGTTCAATTTGATTCTTTAGGTCAGAGCCTATTTCAAGAATAAAGAAGCCGAAATTTTAGATTTCCTTCCACTAGTCAGAGAGGAAAAACACATTTTAACATCTCCAAAATAATTTTTCTAAGTTTAGAAGCAAAATAGTCATTTAAAATTCACAAGGTAAACATGCTATGAGATTAGTTTTTCTTTTTTTCTTCAAAACTTAGGGAGTACTTACCTACTGTTAGTTCTACATTGTTATCTCTTGACAAGTATTCCAGTACAGGCTCAGATACATAACCAGTTCCAAGGACCAAGACCTTTTTCTTAGTAGACATTGAAAGTGACTGAGCACGTTCCCTATAAAAAAAATAAAATAAAATAAAAAGGCAGGATGGGGGGAATTATTTAACAAAAATAATAAATAAATAAATAAATAAACAAATAAATAATAGAATCTTACTGTCAACAAACCAAATTAAAACTTAACACTATGAAACAATATTTTTCTCATACTATTCATAAAAAAGAACCTCAATGTGAGTTCCCTATATCAACGTTTTTCATTAATTATTTTAGATTTTGGACAATGGACAAGGGACCCTGACATCTCTGAGGTGTATGTCCATAGACTTTCCTGTATTTGACTAGTGAGGCACAGATGGTGGACCGCTGATTGTCTCACTCGAGATTGAGTAACTTGGTCTCACACTTTGTACTTCTGGGGAAGTGATTCAAAATCATGCTAGAAGTTTTACCTAGGAAACCTAATTTACTCCACACAATAATCCAAGACAACAATTTGAGGAGATTATTATTACCCATATTAGACATTTGTTTGGTTGTTTATGTTTAGATCACTTGAGAACAGTTGAAACCATAACTCTGAAATCACAAATGTCAGGGGTCAAATATAGAAACCTTAGACAAGTTACAAGGCAGGAATTTAATTATTGAACAGTTTATTCTGTTAAAAATTGTACCTTTTTGACAGAAAACTCTTTGTCTTTCCAACAAACTATTATCTCCAAGACAGTGATTAAGTCTCACTCATCTTTATGAACCCATTAATGCTCAGTTTATTCTGTTTTAAATATAGAAGGTAGTCATTAAAAGCCTTCTGAATAAATTCCCAGATATCAATGTAAAACCACAGAAATGGCCTGGTGCCAGGGACTTAAACAGCATGCTGTGTTGTTGGGATCTTTTAGGCCAGGATACTTCTCAAACTTTAACCTTTCCATTAATTATAAGTGAATAAAAATAACTATAAATATATGATGTCCCTTTCCCTCTTTGCCCTCAACAGTCATATTACTGATGAGATGAGGTCTTTTTTAACTTCCACCCCCATCCCATTCCACTTCTCAGAAAGAAACACTATTATTTGGTTATTGTATATACTTCCTAATAACACTTTCTACAGTTTATATCATTAAAACATAGTTTGATGTCTATATATAGTGTTCAAAATACATTTTAAAAATATCACACCCAGATTTTAATATGGTCCATCTCATCAGCACCCTCAAACATTCCAGGTTAAAAATCAATGTGCTAAGTGATGGAGAGGACATAAGAATAAGTCAGGGTGCAAGATAACTTATATTTCCTTTCAAAATGCAATTGTCACATTATTCTCTTGGCACAAGATTCCACTAGGGAAGGAGGGCAGGAAATCCTAGCAATTGGAGCCCAGTAAACCTGCTGCTACATTAAATATGGTGTGTAAAAGGGAAGATGTCATCATCACTGGTCATGTTAGATATGACATTAGGATGCATATAAGTGATCATCAGGTGATGAGAATCAAAAGATATAGAGCAAGCTATGAAAAACAAATACATGTGACATTTCCCCAATAATGAGCTCTCCTAAGGGGTTATAGAGCTAGCTGTTTTTTTGAAGCACAAATTATACACTTTTGCTGTCTTATGCCAAAATATTTCACTGATGCATAAAAAGTTAACTATAAGCAAACACATGGAAAAAGCATAACAATAATATACTTGATCTGTGCAGATCTCTTCATTCTTGTAAGGACAGCTGAGAAAGACGATAAAGCAGTTTGTTTTATTTTTATTTGTTATTAATGTTCCCACTCTGTTTCTCCTGAGAATTCAGTGCATGAGTTATTTTGTTGGATATGAATAGACCAGTGGAGCGGATATAAACACAAATCAAATGCAATCAACTGAAGTGGACTAGAACGTTCCAAAGAAATGTCAATGTTATCAAACTCTGAGTAGGAAAATCAGTTGAGGAAACAATGGCGTTAGCTAAGTACCTTTCTGTGAGAACTATTCTCTCTTGGGTAGATTTGTCAAGGTAATTTTTGACACCTTCCTCCTAAGAAGAATCCCAAGGAAAACTGACCTCTGGTCATTTTCTTTCTTCATTGCTTCTCTTAGTTTCTAACCAAGAGCACACTGTCCTCAATATTACACTAAACAAAAGAGAGTCCAAACCCTCAACTAAAACCAGACTAAAAGCACCACAGAAAGGGTTGGTTTGCTCACTGTCTTTTGAGAAAGTAACAGAGGCATAACAATACGCAAAGTGCTAGAGAGAGGGCCTCTCCCCCAAAAGGACAGCTTTTTGGACTTATGTTTGTTTCTATACAAGTCTATACGGGATATTAGAAAGCCCAAATGATGTTACAATACTGTACAGGAGAAAATAATTCACACTGGTCTCAGCCAGTCACTTCATTGGAATTTCCTATATTTATAGGCATTTTCAAAATTTACATCTTGTACAGAATAAACCTAGTTCTCATGAACTTACATTGAAATATTAAAAAATACTCATCAGATCCAAAATAAGAACAATGCTTACCTGCTCTCTCGGAGTTTCTGGATATATTTATACTTATCAGGCAATGTACCGTTGGATGTAATCACTGCCTAAATGTATATGACACAAGACATTTCTTTAATATCCACATTTTAGTCCCACAAACATGGACTCATGACTGATAGAGAAGAGACAGAAAGATAAAGAAATATGGGGAGAGAGAAAGGGAAGGGAGAGAGGGAGAGAGGATGGTAAGGGGAAAAAGTATATTCATGGAAAAAAATTATTTTTATAACTTACATCCCGCACCACAGGAGAAAAATTCTGACTTTCAAGAGGCTGTGTTGCATCTGATAATATCTGAAAGGAAAATGAGATTGGTAAGAGATAAATGACACTGCAAGGAAGGCTTCTTATTTCTATTCATATTAAAATACTCGTCAAGCCCTGGCCGGTTTGGCTCAGCAGTTAGAGCATTGGCCCGCAGACCAGAGAGTCCAGAGAGTCCCGGGTTCGGTCCCGATAAGGGTACGTACCTCGGTTGCAGTTTGTCCCTGGCCCCTGCTTGGGGTCGTGTGGGTGGCAACCAGTCGATGTATCTCTCTCGATGTTTCTCTCTCTCTCTTCCTCCCTTTCTCCCTCCTGCTCTATCTGAAAATAAATGCAAAAATGTCCTCGAGTGAGGATAAAAAAATAAAATAAAATAAAATACTAGTCAAAAGAAAAAAGAATTTAGAAAAGTTTCTGAAGATCAATACATACTTGGTAATGAAGACTTCTACAAGCAGTGGAATCTGCCACCCAAACACATGCTATTTCAAAGCAAGTTCCAATTTTAAAAGTAAAAGTTGATTACAATCATTTTTGCTTGCTGGAAACATGAGAAACATATTCTTCCCCTCCCGTTAGATGTATGACACTGAGCATGATGGCAAATATTACCACAGCTCTATAGCCTCATTCTGGGAGCTTCTATCCCATTTCTAAGGTTCAGGTTGTTCTGTTAGAAGTAGAGAATTAGTCTTCCAGACAACACACCACCAAACCTGTAATAGGAAATCTCCTCCAGGTCAATATTAGTTCTGTATATAGACACATCAGCTTTTCAAAAATGTCAGGGAAAATGACCTCACCAAGTAGACCTCAAAAAGTCATCTCATAAGAATGAGTCAGACGGCCAACAACATCTCTCATATTAACATCCTAGCATCCTTCTTGTTCTCCTCTTTCCTTGCAAAGTATCCAATCCTTGAATAGACTACCAAAGGGGGTAAAGGTCATATAAATTAGTATTGTTGCTTCTGATGGTCAGGGCATTAGGGCCAAGGAGACAATCATCCCCTCTCCCCCTTATCCATAGGTTAAAGTCTAGAGCACTCACCCAACTAAGAAAGAGCTAAATGTACCTACCAGATGCTGGCAGGGAAGTATTTATTTACTGTATTAAAATAAACATGAAGCCCTGGCCAGTGTGGCTCAGTTGGTTGGACATCATCCCAGGCACCAAAAGGTTACGGGTTTGATTCCTGGTCAGGGCACACGCCCAGGTTGTGGCTCATTCCCTGGTAGGGGGCATGCAAGAGGCAGCTGATCGATGTTGAGCTCTCACATTGATGTTTTTCTCTCTCTCTTACTCTCTCTCTAAAAATCAATAAGAATATTTTTATTTTTTTATTTTTTAAAGTATTTTTTAATTGATTTTATTAAAGAGAGAGGAAGGAAGAGAGAGAAACAGCGATATGAGAGAGCTACACTGACTGGCCGCCTCCTGCATGCCCCCTATTGGGGATTGAGTCTGAAACCCAGACATGTGCCCTGACTGGGAATTGAACTGGGACCTCTCAGTCCATGGGATAATGCTCAATCTACTTAGCCACATCAGCTGGGCAATAAAAATATTTTTTAAATAATTAAACATAAAACTACTTTCATGTATCTAAAACACAAGACACCGAGGCATCTGTTCATAACATAGGGGCATTTAAAAAAAAAAAAAAAAGATGGGATCGCCCAACCAGTGTGGCTCAGTGGTTGAGCGTCGACCCATGCACAAAGAGGTTGTCAGTTCGATTTCCGGTCAGAGCACATGCCCAGGTTGTGGGCCAAATCCCCAGTGGGGGGCATGCAGGAGGCGGCCAATTGATATTCTTTCTCATTGATGTTTCTATCTCTCTCCCTCTCCCTTCCTCTCTCTCTAAAATCAATAAAGAAAAAAAAAGTTAAAAAAAAAAAAAAGATAGGATAAGCCAGGGCATGCCTTGGGAAGTTTATGGGATTAACACACCTGGGGTCCCCCCACTGCCAATTTCTCCCAGGTACCTTCGGAATATTCCTTTCTCAAGCTGACTCCTCTACCTACCAACTCTGTCTACAGGCTGGAAGACATTAGAAGGTAATGAAATGAGGCTTGAATTTTACTGAGCGTATGGTCAAACTGTTTAAATCTTTTGTATCTTTTCCCTCTCTAGGCTCTTTATTTCTATAGCCTTACTTAGGCCTTACTGGGATCCTGGGAACTACCTCCCACCTTCCTTTCTTTCATTTAAATCACAAATCTGATTATTTCCCTGTGCCTATTTAACATAACTCAGTATCTTTCCCTTGCCTTCAAGATAAGTCTCTAGCTAAACTGGTTTTATGCAGGCTGGCTCTGCCTCTCCAACCTCAACTCTCCCTTTTGCCTCAGACCCAACACTTCAGACCTATGAACAGCATAGAGTTGCTTCTCTGTATCATGCTTTTCCTTCTTTTTTTTTTAAATACTCACCTGAGGATAATTTCCCATTGATTTTTAGATAGAGTGGAAGGAAGGGAAAGAGAGATTGAGAAACATTGATGTGAGAGAGACCCATTGATTGATTGCCTCTTGCATGACCCCGGCGGGGGCTGGGGATCCAACCTGCAACTCAGGTACATGCCCTTGATCAGGAATCATACCTGTGACCCTTCAGTCCGAGAGCTGATGCTCTAACCACTGAGAAAAACCGGGCAGGGCTGTGTCATGCTTTTACGTGCCTCTGTGCTACACCAGGTAAATGCCTCATATGCTATTCCTCTACCTGGAGCTCCCACTCTTTGTCCTCCAAGGTACAGCTGAAGAATTGTCTCCTCTGTGAAGTCTTTACCAAAATCTGCCCCCAAACACACCCTGAAGGTAGGAACTACACGTAGCATCTTGCCATATGCCTGCTACATTATAAAATGGTAAATATTCAATTAACATATTACTGAATACATGCAATAATTGTTTAAAGTTCAATGGATTTTTACCCAAGAAAACTAAATAATTGTCACACATGAAAAACATACATAAAAGACAACAAAAGGCTGTTCAACTCACTCATTACACAAGTGCAAGCACAAGGGTCCTGAAGTAGATGGTATGCCTGTCGCTTTCACATGTAACCTTTGAGAGCTCATCACTCTTGCCTAAATTAGTTTCAGGCAATTTCTTCTGATGTTAAGACCCTTTCCAATATGGAACCAACATACTTACCTTTGCTTCATCAGCATCCCTAGCTTAAATTAACTCCCACCTTTGCTCTCCTGTCTCAACACACATTGTGCCTCCCATTGCCACGCAAAGGAACAGATCCTATACATCTAGCAAGAGCCAGCCCAAGTGTCACCTCCTTCATGAAAGAGGGTCACACAAGGTCAAGAATAGATTGTGGAGAAGACAATCAGCTCAGTTTTAAGTATAGTGATATTGAAATATGTGCAGACTGTCTAGGTGGAGATAGCCAGCAGGAAATTGATAATATAGATCTTATGTGTGGCAAGAATTAGAGGTGTTGATTTGGGAGTTATAAGGGTAAAGATAGTACAAACATACTTTGGAGATACTGCAAATTCAGGTCCAGACCACTTCAATGAAATGAGTATAGCAATAACAATTAAAAATATATTATAAAAAAAACAAACCTTTCCTAACTTTACCCAATAGGACAGAGCCCCTCCTTCCACAACTTCACTACCATCTTTCTAACGGTTGTCACATTCCACCTTATGGCTGGGATGCACACTTGTCTCATCCTCTTCCTGGACCTCATGCTTCTATAGGTCAAAACCTGTGTTTTCATTCTCTCCATCCATGTATCTGCCTTGTTCCAACAGACAATAAATATCTATTGAATTCAACTAAAACAAAAATTCTATGTTGGTAAAGTAATAGTATATGCCCTACAATGCTACAGAAGTTATATGAACCTTAAGTTAAGAAGAAAAATCTGGGGCAGGGGGGCGGGGACAACAGTGCATAAATTTTTTTTAATTAATTAATTTATTTTTATTACAAATGTTTCTCCTTTTCCCCCCAGACACCCTCCTCCCTATGTACTTTAAATATCGTTCTCATACAGTTATCAAAAGAGATCGCAGACAATATACTTAATATATTAGTGGCAAGCAGACACATATATATCAAGACTACAAAATACAGACAGTCATCAACTTTCACAAATGTTCTGTGCTTAAAGATAGTGCAGAGATAAATGCCCTCAAGACAATCACACCAAGCTGTTTAGAGGGCTCTTGTGATGTATAAACAAAAATGGCGTGACAATTTAGAGGTTGACTTACCATCAGACATCTAAGCAATACCACCTGACTCAGTGCTGACCAAAAATGTCCAACACTTCACTTTCTGACATTCTTAACCTTGTCACACTGCATAAAAGTCTATCAACTATTGATCTATGGAGGTATAAACACATCACCTATTTTAATGTATATTTTCCATCCAGCAACGGTAAATTTGCTCTTTTCAGACCAATCTTTCCATTGAGCAAAACCATGTAAAACATGAAATGCCTGTTTTTAGGTTCAAAAGGCAGTAAAAACTTGCTGCACCACAATTCTAAACAAGGAAGCCCAGAGAGACGAGTCCTCATTCTGAGAGCCTCCATCCCATCAGGAAACACTTTTCCTAGGTGTACTTGCGGGGCTTGGATAATGAGAAGTTTAGCAGAAAGCAGCAGAGAGACAGAGAAACAGAAGAGTCAGGCAACTAAAAAATAAGGTAACAAAAACTGGAATTTAAGTTCTGCTGAAGGGAACACTAATAAGTGCCAGATTTTCATTTGAGATCCTGAAAAACTATATTCCAAAACAAATAATAAATTGAAAACTATCAATTTTCCAAAGGACTAGAGCCCAGCTTTGAGTCCCTGTCAGCCCTCACTGAATTGAGGTGCTTTTCTCCTACGCTACCTGCTGCCAGAAACAAAGGTAACCTCTGGAGAAAATTACCACAACATCCAGAGTCATAATTGATCTCTAAAATTTTGCATACACAATATCCATCATTCAATAAAAAATAAACAGGAAATTGATTAATAAGAATTGACTGCAAACAAAGATAAAACAGAACATAAACAGACCCAACAAGTTTAGTGGAATTATCAGGAGTGAGCTTAAATTTGCATTAATATACTCAAGAAATAAAAATTTCTCCCAAAAGGCAAAACTAAACCATAGTTAGAGGTCAAGATAGTAGGTACCTTTAGGAAGGAGAGTAGGGATCATGCTGGGAGAGACACAAGGGGGTTTCTGGGTTGCCAACATTGTTCTATTTTTTACTTATGTAATGTTCACATGGGTGTCCTTACGATAATTTATCAGGCTGTACACATATGGATCACTTACCTACAACATTTCAATATAGTATACTATTATATAATGTGAAAAAAATTATATTTTGTTCTTTAATACAAATTTATTTAAGAAATTCCCTATCCCTCATCAGTTACATGGGCTGACCCTCAATCACACCCTACTGAGAATTCATTGACCAGGCTTGCTTTTCTCCTAACCATCTACATGAGATCAACTATACTGTATCAATGGCAATTTTGATCAAGGATAAATAGGAATAAAAAGCTGTGTTCTAAGGTCCAAAAGAAATAAACTTATAATTGAAATCTTGAAACATAATAATCTTTTAGTTGAGAATGGCTTGGAACAACTTCTTAGAGTGGTAAATGATGTTAGAGCAGTCAAACAAAAAGACATTTCAAGAAATTTACAGTCAAATCCATCCACAAGGCAAATCAATATTCAACATTTTCCATAACCTGGCCTCATAAGGTAAGAACAGCACTGAAAGACATAATTTTAACATTTAAAACAATGACTAAAAACCAAAGGCTCACCAATAGCTCTTCCAGCTGCTCCAAACCTCTGCCGGAGTCAAGTCAATTAATGTGTGTGTTACGATTGGGAGTTCCAGTTTAGGTATGGGGGACTAAGTTCGAACAGAATATCCCTCCTACAGACAACAGCTATAAACTCTAAACAAAATACAAACAAAACTAACTTCAAGAGGGCTTCAGAGAATGAAGAAAAGCAGCCAATTTGGGGAGAAATATCAGACCTTGGAAGAAATAATTATCACAGTAGTTGAACTTCCCGTTCTTTTGGCATTGCCCTAAGGATGAGGATGGGCCAAGTGGTGGGAGGAGGAAAAAACATGAGCAAGCTCGCTGACTTTCTGTTCTAATGACAAAGGAATGGAACCCAAAGCAACCACAGCCTCCAGAATGTGAGGAGAAAATGCCAGAAAGGACAGGTTTGAAAAAAGTGAAGCTCAACTTCCATGTAAACTCTGTTCCAAGTCTCTGTACGAGTGTGCAGGTCAGACTACCAGCAGCCCAGGTAAAGGTGAAAGAGCTGAACTTTTATTGGCACTACCCCCAAACTCAGGTGAGACAGAGTTTTCAGTTTAGTCTAAACAAGTTAATTGCCTGCTAAATCCAATAAAACAACATTCTTCAGAGAAGTGTAACAATTCAGAATCTCCATAGCATAACTATTCACATCATCCAACATATTTAAAAAATCACTGAACTTTAGCAAACCAGCAAACTATGACCTGATCCATTCTCAAGGGGAAAGACAATCAATAAAGTTCTGCTGTAAGTTGACCTAGAATTTTGGAAATGTGAGGCAAAGACTGTAAAGCAGCTTTTATAACTATGCTCCATGTGATAAAGAAAAGTACATCCAAAATAAGTTTAAAAAATAAAAATGATGAGCAGAGAAAGAGAAAAAAAGAGCCAAATGGAAATTTAGAACTGAAAGAGAATATCTGAAATTTTTAATTTTATTTTTTAAAAAATTCAATGAACTGACTAAAGGAAGTTATAAAATCTGCAGGGAAATAATGCCAAAAGGAAATGAATGGAGACTATAAAAAAATGGTAAACAGCTGGGTAAACTTATTATTATATTTTTATATACATGTCTTTCAGCCACTGAGACATCCTCAATACAGAGTGTTAGAACTGGAGGGAGCCATTAAGATTATATATTACAATCACCTCTTTTACAGGTGAAACGTCTGAGGCTCAAAAAGTGAGTGCCCAGCCCTGGCCGGTTTGGCTCGGCGGTTAGAGCGTCGGCCTGCGGACCAGAGAGTCCCGGGTTCGGTTCCCGCTAAGGGCGCGTACTTTGGTTGCAGTTTGTCCCCGGCCCTGGTTGGGGTCGTGTGGGTGGCGGTCACTCGATGTGTCTCTCTCACCTCGATGTTTCTCTCTCTCACTTCCTCCCTCTCTCCCTCCCGCTCTATCTGAAGATAAATGCAAGAATGTCCTCGGGTGAGGATAAAAAAAAAAAAAAAAAGTGATTGCCCAGCTCAAGGCCATAAAGTAAGTTGATGTCTCCCATAAAGCCTGGCATTTGTACTCTACTTCTCATGCTACTTTAATCCTTCAGCATCAATTCCAAACACATTGCAGATCCCGCATGACAGCAGCAACCCTTCTCAGATATAACTTCTCTATGCCTCAGTTTCTTAATCTGTAAAACGGGTTTATTTATTTATTTATTTTGCATTTATCTTCAGATAGAGCTGGAAGGAGAGAGGAAGGGAGAGAGAGAAACATCAATGTGAGAGAGACACACTGAGTGGTTACCACCCACACGACCCCAACCGGGGCGGGGACAAACTGCAACTGAGGTACGTGCCCTTAGTGGGAACCGAACCCGGGACTCTCTGGTCCGAAGGCCAACACTCTAACTGCTGAGCCAAACCGGCCAGGGCTGTAAAACGGGTTTAAAGATGATACCTACCTGAAAGGGCTCTCATGAGTATTTAAAAATTAAAATATATAAAGTAATTCAAACGTTGTGTGGCACATAGTAGATGCAATATAATATCGAGCCAACTATGATAGTGCCTGCTGCCTGCGTTTTCTAAAGCCTGTTACATCTCCCTGCTGACGTATTCCAGGAGAAAAAAACAAAGGTTCAAAATGAAATAGTATGTGAAAGAAAAGAAGTTCACAAAGTTTCATTTATTCACGCCCCATAACTACTGTCCCATTATAGTGTGAGAGCTCCAGCCTGAAACCATGGATGAAAAGGACTGCAGCCACTGATTCATACCTTGGGACTCATTGCCCCAGGCAGACAGCCATTAGCAGTAGAAATAAAGCAGGTTGAGTAAGAAGGCTTAAGATAAATACTGAAATAAGAAAGCTTATCTTTGGCAAAGAAAATGGAATTTAGATAACACAGCATTTCAGTAGTCAACCACTGGCCACAGTAAAAAAAAAATACAGAGCCCTGGCCGGTTTGGCTCAGCGGTTAGAGCTTCGGCCTGTGGTCCAGAGAGACCTGGGTTCGGTTCCCGCTAAGGGCACGTATCTCGGTTGCGGTTTGTCCCCGGCCCTGGTTGGGTTGTTCGGGAGGCAGCCACTCAATGTGTACCTTTCGTGTCCATGTTTCTCTCTCTCTCTCTCTCTCTTCCTCTCTCTCCCTCCCACTCTATCTGAACAAAAAATGGAAAAATGTCCTCGGGTGAGGATAAAAAAAAACCAAAAAAACAGAGCCTCAAGAAAACCTGTCAGTTAACTAAGCATTAGGGACTAAAATCTAATAAAATTTCCTATGTTTCTGATTTTTCAAATCTGTTAATCACAAACACTAAGAATGCCCCAATATGAATTGACCTGGAAAGCAGGAAGAATTGAAAATAAAGTAAATTTTATCTTCCATGTCATGAACATTCTTACTAACATATGCACAATGAGAGGCGATTGCAAATTTTAATTAAGCATGAAGACAGTTATACAATCATATTCCCCACGAGACAAAGAAATAATATGTAATGTAAAATAAGACTGTCAGTAAGTACTTCAGGGTAGGGCTGGCATTTCATTTTACAGCAGATTTCTTAATACCAAAGACCAGAACATTGATAAGATCATGCCACAGTTCTATTTAAAGCCATGGAATTGTCGCAAGGCTCCCAGTTTGCTTACCATTTCTTCAACATAAGGATAAAGCATGTCGCCAAAGTATTCTGTAGCTTCGATTGGAAGCTGCGCCGGCAAATTGTCAATGGAACACATCAGAATCCCAGAGCCTTCAACACTAGGAGAAGCAATATGCTTTATTTGGATGTACAAAATGTTACTTGTAAGCTCTAACTTTTCCAGGTGTCTACTCCATTATATTTGCTTCATATCATTTATAATATTGTACTAAAGTATGTAACAAAATAAACAAAAGTTTTCAAACAAAACTTTTCCCTTCTTCAGCAACCCATCTGCAATTTAAATATAATACATATGGATGTAAGTGTTCTAATTTGCATGTGGGTTTTCTACCAAATTTTTAAATACATTTCAACATATCTCTGGATATTTACAGTCTTCATAAAGATGTAAAATATTGAGTATTTTAAGACTAGTATACAAAGTTAAGTAAATGATGTATTGTTATGTATCTTTCACTATCTAACAGCTTTAGCAAACTCACCTGTCATGAATAATATGCTGGTCTGCATCATACATGCAAAAGGGATGCTCTATTGTCGTACACTCAGTCATAAACTCTATAGATCCTCCTGTGTCTGCTGAAATGTCACATATTGCTACAAGTCTGAAAATAACATCAACATTTAGATCAGAATATGGAACTCTATAAAGTCTCCAACAAGATCAAAAATGAATAAAAATAAAAGGTGCTTGA
The DNA here is from genome assembly GCA_030848825.1 of Tadarida brasiliensis. Taxonomy (NCBI): domain Eukaryota; kingdom Metazoa; phylum Chordata; class Mammalia; order Chiroptera; family Molossidae; genus Tadarida; species Tadarida brasiliensis. Next base: position 26,233,664 of record CM061267.1, on the reverse strand, counting down.
AACAATTTTCAAGGTGGCTGCCTACGCTCTTAGTTTTTTTTCCCTACAGCTCACTGTGTTCTTCTGGAATATACAGCATCTTCCCACTATGAGTTTCAGGCTTTACAAGGAAGAAAAAGGAGGAGGAGGAGCGGAGGGTGGAAGGGGAGGGGAAAGAAATAAACGTGAAAAATCCCTTTCCTAGATATATCATTGACAACAGCCTACACTGAACCTACTTAGCTAACTCCCACCATCCTGCTCGGTACTACATCATTTCACACGTTATTACATGGAAATCTCTAGAATTATGAACAAATGTCTCTGCCCATTATTTGAAATCCTTTAGAGGTTGAGTCCAATTTTCCTGCCCAATCTTTGTTTACCATTTGCCTATATAAACCCTATGCTATAGCTAGACTGCCCCATGCACCATGTCTTAACTGTGCTTTGGTGACTCCGTATCTCAAGCAGCAATGCAGCTCTCATTCTCTTCACTCCTCCCTCTTAAGGCTTTGTTGAGCCTGAGCTCCCACGTTCTTTTTAGTTCTGGTGACAATGATTGCTCCTAGCATTCCCCTGGAATTTACTTGCTGCCAGCTACATGCCTGAGGAGAGCAACCACAATTTTACTCTTCTCTATCCTTTAGCTCAGCAGAGTGCCAGACAGACCTGGCGTTCCATAAATATTTATTGGTTAATTAATTAATTGGACATTTAATAATTATTTGAATGTATATTATTTGTCAGGCAATGTCCTAGGGACTTGTAGACAAGAGAAATAGGGGCCCTCCCCCTAAGAAGATTAAGTTCAAGTAGGAGAGGGAAAATCATAAACACTGGAAAATAAATGATGGTGAGTTTCAGGAAAAGAAACAGAGGAACAAGAACAGACTAGAGAGAGATGGGAATGGGGAAACAGGAAAGGACCTCACTGAAGAGACTTCATTCAGAGCTACGTATGCAGCCACAGAACTTAAGTTTCAAGAAGGAAGGAAGTTTAACTGTCAAATGCTCTCAAGAGCTCATCTATGGTAAGGCGGACAACTGCTCATTAACACTCAAGTCCTCTGATATGTGGATCCCCTATGTGTGATACCCTAATAGCGGGCTCTGCTGCTAAAAACTGCCATCATTGCTGAATTAAAGTCCTTACTTGTGTGGCAATGCAGGGCAGCCTTCCACACCAACAACTGAGGACTTGCCTGGAGCCAGGAGACTCTGAACATCTTGGCGAGTTAGTAGACGAGGGCTGTTTTGTTCCCAGTAGATTCCATTAATAAGACAAGTTGTGTAGGGTGCAACCTGTAAAGGAAGTTCCAAGTTCAACAAACTAGGAAACAGTGTATTTCAATACAGTATGCTGAAAGAGAGCTATCAGTAAATTCCATGAGAAATAATTTAATGTTATTTCAAGTTGACTTTATTTGCCGGGTCAGTGGACTTCTTCTGAGTCAGAGACAATAAATAACCACCTATATTCCCATGATTTTATGTAAATTTTCCCATCATGGAGATATATATGAACATAAACGTATTAAAACATTTGTTCTACAATATATTAGATAGCCAAGAAAAAGAAAGGGACAGAGAATTAGGTGACCTAGCACTCTTTGCAACTCAACCATCAATACAGCATGACCTAAATCAGGCTACCTCAACTTCTCTGGGCTGCTTTCTTTAACTGCCAGATGGGGATAATACATACCCATCCTCAAAAGAATGTTGTGAAGATTAAATCAGATAACATATATAAGCTCCACGGACAAATGTACTACATACATGCATACATGGTAACTAGGTTATTACAAGTGTTAGGATGCAGCCAATCACTAATATTTCTGTAACTGGGAAAAAGAGACGGGATGGGAATTTACTGGATTCAAAATGTTTCAGTTTGACACTAGTTTTGTACTAACTCTTTCTCAGGTGCCTCAAGAATTTGCAAGTTATAGGTAATAGTCCTTTCCTATAACATGCTTTATATGCTAAACACTAAATTTCACATCAGAATCTCAAAATGCTACGTTGTTGAAACATGTTTAAAATTATTTAAAACATAATATTCCTTCTCATCATACATGCATGCATTTTTTGTTTTGTTTATTTTTTACTGGTTTCTTTTGAGGAGGGCTGTTGCATGACAGACCAATGACTATGGAACACACAAACACATTGTCTTAGACAATGAGGCCAATATGCCTCCATCAGAAGGATTTTAATTGTAAGTAACTTTTTTGTACACTGGGAATGGGTCTGTGCTTATATAGCCTCACTATTTCATCCTGGAGCCCTGTAATTGATGGTATGCATTTCAAGACAGCTGGCTGAGGTTATGATTACAATTCTTGGTTATGGAAGGAATAAACCTATATTGAGATCAAACCTCATAGACACTGTGCTTTGCCAACAGTACAAGCTAGTCTGGGATAAACACAGAAAACAGTAATCCACAGGCAATGTGTTAGAACTATTGGGCACATGCAGACCTGAAACACAAACAGAGACAGTGAAGCAAAGGGCACAGCCACAGAAACCACCGTAACCACTCAGCAAAGACCACTGCTAACATCAATAAAAGCCAAAGGCTCCTTAGGCCAACTCATAATATCCAAGGGACTCACAAGTCAATATGAGAAACTGAAAAGCAATGTACACATTCATAATTTCTCTCCTGAAAACAGCCTGGCTATAGTGTATTATGAGCAACTAACTCAAAAGCAGAATATGGTACTCACATCAGTATTAAAACGACTTATGTAGCGCTCAGGATATTTGTCATATTCCACAGGATCATATACACCATCTGTTTTCCTGACAAGGTGATGATGGCGACTTAACACCGTTCCATACACTTTCCTCAGGTCTTGCAAAGGAGAAAGAAATTAGTAAAGTGGGTGACAAATGATAAAGATTTATGGTGATAAAATATTATAACACAGAAACTGTTAAAAACAGTAAAATATACATACAGCCACCCTCCCTCTCTTACCTCCAGTTTGTGAAACTTCTTTTAATTCATGTGGTTCCACATATTCACAGGGTAGTTCATTGAAGATTTCTTGGGCTCCCTGTAAATAACACATGAGTAAAATTCTAAAAATCAATAGAAAAAGAGCCAACATGATTTCATGCAAATATTCTAATTTGTTTTCCCCACAGTTATAAAGCCCCGCTTGTCCTGCCCTGCAACCAGGACCTCAACATGGAAGTGCAGGTGGGTTCTTGCTCACAGCAAGCAGTTTGAACACCATGCACTGGAAGGGGCTTTAATTCTTTTACTTAAGTTATTCAGCGTAGGAACAAGAGTATTTAAAAATGAGAGCACAATAAAATATTCTATTTACTTTTTGCTCCACTGCAGAAATTATTTCAAGTGGGGAAACTATATTTCCTACCAAAAAATTAGATACCTATTTCACAGCATACTACAAATAGTGATGTCTTCTTTGTAAAATGTTTTCCTTGAAGAGAGGTCTATTTTACAAGTTTCTCTGGGGGTAAGGAGTGAGAATCACAAATGCATCCTTAAAACCAACCCAGAAGGAAAAATTATTCATTCCAGTCGTGAATTGAGCCTCCTAACATCTGATTGGCAAAACTCCAAATCATCTTGAAAAATTTACATAGTGGGGTAACTTCCAAACTTTTGGACATCTCAGTGATGTAGGTAAAGCAAATCACCCTAAGATCAGAGCTTTATACCATTAAAAATGAATTATCCCTCTGAAAAAGAAAAAAAAAATTCTAAAACTCTCATAGCTTGGAATCAACTAAAAGCATAGAACATAAATTTGGACTATGACTGCTCTTTACTATGGTAAAGGTACATAGGTAAGGAAAGTACCCAAACTAGAATTCCCGTTCATGAAAAAGTGGGGCTCTGAAATGCTCACAAAATACCCACATCCTTTGGGTTTGTTTTAGAGTTTCAGGCTGCTTTACAGAAACAAGACAGGTGGATTTACCTTAGATACATTACCAGTCCCTGTGAACACAAATGTTAAGGGCCCTATCGACTTGGGCATCAAACCCAGAGATATTTCATAGCCAGCATCACGGACAGCTTGCACAGCCTGGCTGCTGTTCCTATAGTTATGAGCCATGCCAATGTGCTGAAAGCAAGCACACAATTCAAGTTAGTCTACCACCAGAGACATTTTCCTATCTAAAAGTGTGATATGTATTTAAAAAAGAAAATAAACATCTCACCATAAAAGGTGTGTGATGTCCCAAGGCAAGGAGCCTTAAACCCATTCCATGTAAAATGTTGATCATCCCTATTGCAGAATCAGACCAATAGAAAGAGCATTAGTTGGGAGGAGTAGAAGCTGTTCTCTCTGCCCCATTCTCCAACCTGCTCAGGACTCTAAAAAAGCACAGATCACAGCATCTCAGATTTGGAAGAGGCCCCAGCCATCATCTTATCCATCCCCTCAACTTTCTGCCACTAAAAGCACTAGGCCAGTTTCATCCCCACCCATCCCTTCCACTTTCAATCCTGCTACAATGGAATGAGTGTTCCTCTTCTTCTCTACGGGTAATCACTCCACCTTTGCTCCAGATCCCATCCCTTCCTGCCTCTCTAAGAAATCCACTCTTGAATTATTTTTTCCACTATTCCTATCTATTAGCGTATTCTTATCAACAATTAAACATCTTCCATTTCTCCCATACCAAAAACAAAGAACAAATAAAAATAAAGTCACCATTGACCCCATGACCCCCATGAGCAATTTTAGTGACCTAAATAGCTAAACTTAGTGGACACGTCAGATCTTGACTTGCTTGTCAGAAGTATTTAGCAATGTAGAGCCCCACTTTGTTGGAACACTCTTCCCTCAGCATCCCTGATTTGAAATTTTTCATCCTACATTTCCGTAGGTACCTCTTCTCATGCCCATTCCTTTTATGTTAGTGTCCTCTGCCCTTTTCTTATACATTAATCAGCTAGTTTCAGGATTCTGTCCCAGGCCCTATTCTCTTCAATCTTTCTTTTTTTTTTCCATAGATAATCTCATCCAGCCCTAAATTCCAAATATTCTCTATATACGGTGACCACAAATCTGTATGCCTAGCACAGATATTTTATTTCAAGACCTAACCATCCACCTTATGGATTTCTCAGTTTGTATGTCCTGCAAAAAGCAAAAACTCAGCATGCCTGTAGCAAAGACCTCAGCATCCATTCCCTTCTTCTTTTTTAGGAATAGACTTTTCCTGTCCAGATCCCTACCAACTTTTCTTTTTTTTTTCATCCTCACTTGAGGACTTTTTTTTTGCATTTATCTTGAGATAGAGAGGGAGGGCGAGAGGGAGGAAGAGAGAGAGAGAGACATCGATTTGAGAGAGACACATTGAGTGGTCACTACCCACACGACCCCAACCGGGGCCGGGGACAAACCGTAACCAAGGTACGTGCCCTTAGCAGGAACCAAACCCGAGCCTCTCTGGTCCTTGGGCCGACGCTCTAACCGCTGAGCCAAACCTGCCAGAGCCCAACTTTTCTTTTATATTTTTTCAGAAATCAATTTTTAAAGGAATAATTTATACACAATAAAACACACCACTTAAAGTGTATAGTTTAATAACTATTAACAAATGTGTATACACACATTACCACTAACATAACCAAAATACAGAATATTCCCATCACCCCAGTCAATCCTCCCCAACTCTTGGCCCCAGACAACTATTTATCTTATTTTTGTCTGTATAGATTAGTTTTTTCTACAGTTTCATATAAGTAACATTATAAGTATACAGTCTTTTTTGTGTGTCTGCTTTCAGCTTAATGTTTTTGAAATTCTCATGTGCTTTGTGTGTATTAGTAGTTCGCTTCTTTTTATTGCTGAAGTTTCCATTTTATAGATATACCACAATTTACTTATCCATTCCTCTGCTGATGGGCATTTGGATTGTTTCTAGAATATTATAAATGAAGATACTATAAATAAATCTCTACAAAAAATAATTTATTTCTCTTAGTAAGTGTTTATGTGTAGAATTTATTTTGTACATTGATATTCAAGTTTTTTTAAATTTCTCCTTGAGTTGATTTTGGCAATTTGTGTCTTTCAAGAATTTGTCTATTTTATCACCATTGTCAAATTCATTGGCCTATTCATAATATTCTCTTATCCTTTTAACATTTGTAAGCTATATAGTGTGAGTCCCTCTTGGATTCCTAATATTGGTAAATAGTGTCTTCTTTTCTTTTTTTTTTTATCAGTCTAATTAAAGTTTATCAATTTTATTGATTTTTTTAGGTTTTTTTTTTTTTAATTGATTTTAGAGAGAGAGGAAGAGAAAAGGAGAAAGAGACAGAAACATCAATGAGAGAGAACATCGACTGGTCATGTCCTGCATGCCCCTCACTGAGGATTGGGCCCACAACCTGGGCATGTGCCCTGACTGGGAATCGAACAGGTGATCTCTTTGTGCATGGGTTGACACTCAACCACTGAGTCACACCAGCTAGGCAATTTTATTGATTTTTTAAAAAAGAATCAGCTTTTGATTTCATTGATGTTCTCTCGTTTTCCTGTTTTGATTTCATTGATTTTCCCTCTTACCTTTATTATGTCCTTGCTTGTATTTGTTTTGGGTTTAATTTCTTGTTCATTTTCTACCTTCTTAAAAAGGAAGTTTAGATCATTAATTTGAGACTTTCTTCTTTTCTAATAAAAGCATTAATTGCTATAAATTTCCTTCTGAGAACCACTTTATCCACATTCCAACAATTTTGGTCTGTTGTGCTTTAAACTTTTACTCAATTAAAAAGATTTTCTAGCCCAGTCGGTGTGGCTCAGTGGATTGAGCATTGTCCCATGGACTGAGAAGTCCAGGCTCGATTCCTGGTCAGGGCACATGCCCAGGTTGCAGGCTCGATCCCTGGTAGGGGTGTGCAAGAGGCAGCCGATCAATGTTTCTCTCTCACATCGACGTTTCTATCTCTCTCTCTGAAAAAAATCAATAAAACCATATTTTAAAAATATATATTTTCTGCCCAGCCAGTGTGGCTCAGTGGCTGAGTGTCAACCCATGCACCAGGAGGTCGCCAGTTCGATTCCTGGTGAGGGCACATGCCCAGGCTGTGGACCCTATCCCTAGTGGGGGGCATGCAGAAGGCGGCCAATCGATGTTCTCTCTCATCGATGTTTCTATCTCTCTCTCCCTCTCCCTTCCTCTCTCTCTAAAATCAATAAAGAAAAAAAATTTTAATATATATATTTTTCTAATTTTTCCAGTGATTTCTTCTTGATTCTTGAATGAGTTATCAAAAAATACATTATCTTTCAAATATTGGAAAGTTTTCTACATGTCTTTCTATTAAAATTTCTGAGTCAGTTTTATTATAGTCAGAGCACACACTCTATGGTTTCAAACCTTTCAAATGTATTAAGAATTGTTTTGTCACCCAGCATATGGACCATCTGAGTGACTGTTCCATGTGACTTGAAAAGAACGTGTCTTCTGAAGCTGGGGGAGGAGTGCTCAATAATTGTCAATTACATCAGGGTGGATGGCAGTATTTTAGTTTCCTATAACCTTACACATTTCTGTCTACTTGTTCTGACAATTGCTGACCTTCAGGTAGTCTAATCTGATATAAAGTTGTAACATACAGTGTTCCCCAACCAAACAAGGTTCAAAGTACCAACTAGGACAAAAATCAAGTAGGTTTTCCCCAAACTCCAGCTTTTGTCTTTTCCAGATTGCTCCTCTGTTGCTCCGGCCCCATACCTTTCTTATCCTCTTTGTCCCTTTCTTCTACTTCCCAATTTCTCATCACCAAACTGGCCTCTCCTTCTGGTCTTCCAAACAGAACTACTGAGCAAGTCAGAGCCTATCTATAGTTGTTATCCTTCTTCCTGCCCTCTTTTTCTTTTTAACTTTTGTAATACATATATTTTAATGATTTACTTTCTTATTCTAGTCCCGATAGTCATCACCCTCAGACACACCCTTACATTTATTTTTATTGGTGAAAGTGGACACTGCCATCCCCTTGCCACACAAAAAAAGAAAACACACGGTCTGTCCACAGTCAAATTTAGAACATGGGTGATGTAAAGGCCGCTGCACACCTACCTGCCACACCAGCCCACTGTCCAAATGCCACGACCCGAATTCCTCTATGATCCACCATTTTCTCATAATCAATAAGTCGGATTTCCTAAAGAAATAATAAAAAAAATTTCTCAACCAAACCCTTCAAGTTTAATTTCAATGAATAAAGCACATATACGAACAAGTCAGTATTTCACATTTTTTCCTCTTATAAAATATATCTTGACTTGCCAACATAAGTTACCATAAAGTGCACCCTGATATATTTAGAAAATTTTGGATCACAAGCCAGTGATAGGTTTGTGATTAGAGATGAAAAAATGGTCCTCACTGGGTGCTAAATGCCATATGAAGGTAGTCAGTCAAATAATAAAGTCATGATTTCCTTTAAATTTTAGCCCAGCACCATCTATAAATATATCTATAGCCCCATTTCTCTTCAGATCCTTCCTCTAGTCTCAAAGAAAACAAGTCCCTCTTGAGACTAAGCCCTGTGAACTAGATCCCAGCTTTCTCCATGTCCTCCAAGACCATTTCTCTTGAGTTTTTTCTCTATCCTGATATATTCTTCTCTGCACTGCTCCTTCCCCTCAGCCATTCTGAATGACATTCACCAGGTCTCTTCCACCTTAAAAATAATAACACCAGTCGCTCTCAAGTCCATACATACAAATAACTCTCTCTCTCTCTCTCTCTCTCTCTCTCTCTCTCTCTCTCCTCTCTTTTTTCTCTCTCCATCCCTTCACAAATAAGTTTTAGTTAAAAAGTAGCACAATCTGCCTGCTTTTTACTTTCTTGCTTTCACTAAAACCACAGTCTTCTTCTTTCCTGGACAGTCTTCCCTCTCTTATGAATGTCTTATTAATTTGTGGTTAAAACGCTATTGACATGTTGTAATTATGCAATGTTTTAAATAGTCATTTTATTTCCTCAAAGATCATATGATTTTACCATGTACATGAATGTAAGAATGTTTAATATTCACCCAACTCCAAGTAATTGGTTATAAACCACTGCCAAAAAGCAGCCCTGCTGGGTCTGTTTTTATTAATTTACTTGTAATGAACAGAAGTTCATATAACAAAAAAAGATGTTTCTAAAGTACTGTTTTACAGAGTTTATCTGCTTAAGGCAAAACATTCTTCTTATAATATTACTTGAATTAATTACTTTTTGAATTTGTTCTTCAGAAACATTACAAATTAACTACAACCTAGGTCTAGCATTATTTCAAATTACTAGGAATGTGTTCTATGCACCTATATAAAACACTTCCATTGCTTTTCCTATTTGTGAACTCTCTCGTCCTCTGCCTATTCTCAGATTCTAGTCTAATTTCTAATGTTCTAACATACTTAGCCCAGGACTTAGACCTTGGACTTCTCTATTTACATTCACTCCATACTCTTGATACCATCTAGTCTCTGGCAACCACAAAATGTGTATCTACTTGATAATTAAAAGTTATATATTATATACTGTTTCTATGTTAACATTTACGAGTGTTAGTCACCAATTACCTGTTTTAGAATTTCATCCAATAGGCCCATATTGGCCTCCTGGGCCTTTATTGTGTGAGAGAAGAATGCATAAGTCTTCTTGGACATTAATTTATCCTCTGGTGGTCTTTTAACTCCCAAAATAAGACAAGCTTCAGAAATATCCTCCTGAAGAATGCCACCAGCTTTGACATATTCCTGGGAATGTAATTTTGGTTAAAAGTTATTCCCCTGATTTTTGTATTCATATTTTATTTAATGAATACATGCAGCAATTAAAGGTACAACCTTTTGATGGAATAAAATCTGTATGAATAAGAACAAATAATAGAATAAGTACTAATATTTTTACTTGCTGGCTAAAGATCAATATAACATGTTTGACTTTTATAGCAAAAAAAATTAGAAAATTTAGCATATACTCCTATTTAAGAACAGTTCATAGTTTGATCATAACTACTAGCATATATGATTTAAATGTAATAGTGAAATATATTGTTATAACAACAATTCACCAAAATATTAAATGCTAAGTAGTAATTTATTACTCAGGTCCATCTTTTTTAAAGAAAGACATATCTCCAATATTTACTTTTCTGTGTTTAATTACTGTTTATTACTGCCCTAGTCTGTACAGTGGACTGTTTTTGAGATGAGGTGATAAAACACAAAGAAAGACAGACAAATACCTCCTATAAAGGAGCTCACAAAATGCAGTGAAAAAGAAGGCAGAAGCATAGAAAATGAGGCTGAATTCAAAAGAACATTATGACCTGCAGAATCTAAGTGATATTATTAGTTCAATGGATACTGAGAAAATTTCCAAGTGAGATAATGAAGGAAGTAGAAAAAATTAAATTAGTCTAGAAGGTTGAGTAGGATTTGAAGAGGTAGAGATGGGAAATAAAAACTGGCATATCAGTAAGAGGCTTTGAAGGAATATATACAAATATGGAAGCAGGAAAGTAAAGACATTTAGGACATAATGAGAAAATCAATTTGGAAAAGTAGACTGAATATTATCATGGTAAAGATGCACTTTATTGGATAGAAATAAAATAATCATCATCATTTATGAACATAGGGGTACATTTATTCTTTCTGATTGGTGTTTCAGGATTCTTAGGGTATATTCCTAGAAGTGGGATCACTGGGTCAAATGGCAGTTCAATTTTTAACTTTCTGAGGTAACACCATAGTGTTTTCCATAGTGGCTGCACCAGTCTGCATTCCCACCAGCAATGTACTAGAGTCCCCTTTTCTCCACACCCTGGCCAACACTTGTTGTTTGATGATTTGTTGATGGCAGCCATTCTGACAGGTGTGAAGTGATACTTCATAGTTGTTTAAATTTGCATCTCTCTGATGATTAGTGATGTTGAGCATTTTTTCCTATGTCTCTTGGCCATTTGTATGTCCTGGAGAGTATTATGCTAAGCGAAACAAGCCAAGCAGAGAAAGACAAATATCACATGATCTTTGTGGAATATAATGTACTAAACAAACTGATGAACAAAATTGACCCAGAGACATAGAGGTAGGGTACAAACTGACAAACCTCAGAAAAGGGGGGGTTGGGGGGGAAGAGATAAACCACAGAACTTATACGCATGTATGCATAAACAATGGACATAGACAACAAAGCTGGGGATGGGGCGGGAAGATGGGGAGGAGGGTGTCAATGGAGGAAAAAGGAGAAACATCTGTAACAAAAACAAATTAATAAAAATAATTAAAAAGATAAAATTTTTTAAAAATCATCATCATTTATTAATGAATTACTATGTGCTTTGCTAAGTTCTTTGCATGAATTATTTTCTTTAATTCTAATACTCCCATGAGGTAAGTACAGTTATTATCCCCATTTCATCAAGAGGAAACCTGAGGCTTACACACTTAACTGAGATTGCATAGCTAGTACATGGAGGCAACAGAAACTCATTTCAGATTTTTAAATAAAGGTGTAGCATGATCATGTATGTTTTGGGGTAGAGCAAACAACGTGCATTCATGTTATAAAAATTAAAGTTTTCACTGCTGGGGAAACAAATACAAATATAACACTTTAAAGATAAGTTAAATGTTAAATGAAATGTTAAATTTTAATTGGAAATATCAATATTAGAGCATGATTAAATCATATATAATTATAAGTATGTGTGTGTGTGTGTGTGTATTTCTTTGCTCTCCACTAAAAGGGCTAAGAGTAACAATATCTCAGTACCATAAGCACACTTATCCAAATGACATAGGAGCTCCCTTAAGGGGACTCTCACTATCTCAAATTTGAAATAATTAAGACATTATGTACCCATAATGATACTCAAAAGGACAAGAGAGAAGAGAGAAACTAGTGGCAATCTTTTTTCTACAGAAGAATATCAGGAAATAAAAGAGTGGTAAAATCAGAAAATCATGACTTTGCAAACCTCCATGTAAAAATTGATTCAGGCAAAAATTATCAATGGATGCTAATATCATTAGTTGAAAGGTTGTTGCGAAACAGAAAATTCACAGGTCTCAAAACGGCATCCCACAGATGACTCAGTAAGTACAAAGGGAGAAAGGTATTTTTGCAATGGAGAGATCTGGTAGTAACCACCTCAGCCAAGTGATCACACATTCCTCATCATGTGATGACTGATTTTTTAATGTCCTTAATGTGATACAATAGAAAGAACATATATCATTTATGGAATATTTATGTCAAAAGTACATAACTTTAATTGTCAAGAGGCAAAAAGCAGACTAGTTACACCTAGAAGCAGAACATTCTACAAGTCACCTGGTAAGAACTCTTCAAAAAGAGTCAATGTCATTGAAACAAACAAAAATCAAAAGAGGGGAGGGTGTTGTTTTAGATTAAAATAACTAAAGAGATGTAACAATAAATGAAAGAAAAATTAAGCCTCAGATAAAATAAAAGACGTTTGGGACAATGGGGAATTTGAAATGATCTATGTGAGATGATACTATGGAATAATTAATTCTTAGATGTGAAAATTATATAAGACTATGCAGGAAAATGATACTGAAATGCATACTGAGTAGTTGGTAGTAAGTGTCACAATGTCTGCCACATACTTACAAATGGCTCAGGGGAAAAAAGCATATGTATATCTTTAAAATGAAAATAAAAGTCAAACCTATATTATAAGATTATTGTGAAAAGTCAAGGGAATAATGAATGTAAAGGGCTTCACACCATGGTTGGCAAGGCAAACTATCACAAACAAAGTCTACTCAGTGAAGCATTTCCTGCAGGCAAGTCTTAGAGACAAAAAACAGTAGCTTCTTATTGGCCTTGTCTCCCCAGTGCCAGAATGAGGGTCTACCATGAAGGACAGAATGATTGAAGGATATCATCTCCTTCTAAAAGTAATCCCTCTACCGTGGAATAAATTTAACCAAGGAGTAAAAGACTCGTATTCAAAATTATAGGTCACTCAAGAAAGAAACTGAAGAAGATACAAATAAGTGGAAGCATATACCATGTTCATGGATAAAAAGAATTAACATCTTTAAAATATCCATACTACCCAAAGCAATCTACAAATTCAACACAATTCTCATTAATATACCAATGATGTATTTCATAGAACTAGAGCAAATATTCAAAAAATTATATGGAACCACAAAAGACCTCAAATAGCTACAGCAATCTTGAGAAAGAAGAGCAAATTTGGAGGAATCATGCTACCATATATCAAATTATATTACAAGGCCAATGTAATGAAAACAGCATGGTACTGGCATAAAAACAGACATATAGATCAATGAAACAGAATAGAGAGCCCAGAAATAAACCCACATCATATGGTCAATTAATATTCAACAAAGGAGGCAAGAACATACAATGGGGTAAGGATAGTCTATTCAATAAGTGACGCTGGGAAAATTGGACAGATACTTGCAAAAAAATGAAACTAGACCACCTTCTTACACCATACAAAAGAATAAATTAAAAATAGATTATAAACTTAAAAACATAAGACTCAAAACCATAAAAATCCTAGAAGAAAACATAGGCAGTAAAATCTTAGATATTTCTCATAGCAATATGTTTTTTGATATATCTCCTTGGGAAAGGGAAACAAAAGAAAAAATAAACAAATGAGATTACATCAAACTAAAACGTTTTTGCACAGCAAAGGAAATCATCAACAAAATGAAAAGACAACCCAGTGAATGGGAGAACATATTTGCCAATTATAGATCTGATAAGGGATTAATATCCAAAATTTATAAAGAACTTATAAAACTCAACACCAAAAAAACAAACAATCTAGTTTAAAAATTGGCAAAGGACTTGAATAGAGACTTCTCCAAAGAGGATATACAGATGGTAATGGACATATGAAACTATGCTCAACATCACTAATTATCAGAGAGATGCAAATTAAAACCACAATGAGATATCACCTCTTACCTGTCAGAGTGGCTCTCACCAATAAATCAACAAACAAGTATTGGCATCAATGTGGAGGAAAGGGAACCCTCCTTCACTGTTGGTGGGAATGCAGATTGGTGCAGTCACTATAGAAAACAGTATGGATTTTCCTCAAAAAATAAAAAATAGAGCAGCCTTTTGACCCAGTGATCCCACTTCTGGATAGCCTAAGAATCCCAAAACACTAATTTGAAAGAATATATTCACCTCTATGTTCATTGCATATTAATACAATAGCCAAGAGCTGGAAATAGCCCAAGTGCCCATCAGTAGATGAGTGGATTCAAAAGCTGTGGTACAGCCCTGGCCAGTTTGGCTTAGCGGTTAGAGTTGGCCTATGGACCAATGAGTTGAGGGTTCAATTTCAGTCAAGGGCATGTGCCTCGGTTGTGGTTCATCCCTGGACTAGGTTGGGGTCTGTGGGAGGCAGCCGGTCGATGTGTATCTCTCGCATCGATGTTTCTGTCTCTCACGCTCTCTCTCTTTCCCACTCTATCTGAACAAAAATGGAAAAAATATCCTCAGATGAGGCTTAAAAAAAAAAAAGCTGTGGTACATTTATACAATGAGATACTATGCAGCTGTAAAAAAGAAAGAAAAGAAAAAGGAAAAAATGGAAATCTTACTCTTTGTGACAGCATGGATGGACCTGGAGAGTATTATGCTAAGTGAATAACCCATTCAGAGGAAGACAAATTCTACATGGTTTCACTAATATGTGGAATCTAATGAACAAAATAAACCGACAAACAAAATAGAAACAGACTCATAGAAACAGAAAACAAACTGACAGCTGTTAGAAGGGAGTAGGGTTGGCGGGCTGGTTGAAAAAGATGAAGGGATTAAACAAACAAAAAAATTCATAAACACAGACAACAGTAAGGTGATGGTGATTACCAGAAGGAAAAATGGGTGGGGGAGGTAGAAGAGAGTAAAAGGTCAATAAATGGTGACAGAAAGAGACTTGAATTTGGTTGGTGAACACACAATACAACATACAGATGATATGTTGTAGAATTGTATACCTGAAACTTATATAATTTTATTAATCAATTCCACCCAAATAAATTCAATAAAAATTTGGGGAAAAAAGCCCCAAAAAAGGAAACCTCAAAAAAAAAATTTTTTTTTTAATTAAAACAATCCCGTTATCCCTCAGCTGGAGAAAATGTAGAATGAAATGAAACTAATACTTCTTTTATTTGGTGAATTCTGGTCTCAAATAAGGATTCTAGCTAGCAATCTCATTATAACCAAAGTAAAGGAATATTGCCATGTGGTATTTAAGTGGCACTAGCAAACATTTTATTTTCACTCAGATGCTCCTTAATTTCCATTTACAGGGTCATTTTATTTCCACATATTTATAAAATTGGAAATACTTACCTTATCATGAATGGCTCGGCGATTGGAAGGCTGTATTAAGACTTTGTATCCGAGGTTGGTGATCCCTTTGATGTGCCGGGGAGCCAGAGGTGCCCTCCTCTCCCAGGCGTTAATATCCTCCCGCCTCAGGGCCATCACAGGTTTGTGGTGAAGCCCTCTGGTGAGGCTGAGCCCCAGCCTGCCCAGTTTGGTGCTATATACATGTAGCATCTTGAAACCTGGTGACTGTAAAGACATCATAAAAGCACAGGACAACAAAAGATAGGCAGGCTCACAGATCATTTCTGGTCTTCTAAGAAATCTGCTGTAAAATCCAACCAACTCAGATGATAACAGATATAAAATAGAGAAAGGGGAGGGGAAACCTGGGTGATATAGTGTTCCTTTACCCAAACAAACCCAAATTTCCACAAACGTGGTTATTTATTTAAAATATATATATACAGTCTGCCCTGTGTGGCTCAGTTAGTTGAGCAGCAACCAATGCACCAGGAAGTCACCAGTTGGGTTCCTGGTTAGGGCACATACCTGGGTTTCAGGCTCAGTTCTGGGTAGGCGGAAAGCAGGAGGGAGCAGATGGATGCTTCTTGTGTTTCTCTCCCATGGATGTTTTCTCTCTCTCCTTCTCCCTTCCTCTCTCTCTAAAATCAATAAAAACTTAAAAAAAAAAAAAGTACAGAGTGCCCTAGCCAGGTGGCTCAGTTGATTGGAGCACCGTCAGTTAAACCAAAAAGTTGTGGGTTCGATTCCCCATTGGGGCACATACCAAGGTTGTGGGTTCCATCCCCAGTCGGGGTGCGTACAGGAGGCAACCAATTGATGTTTCTCATATCGCTGTCTCTCTCTCTCTCTCTCCTTTCCTCTCTCTCTGAAAATCAATAAAAACATATCCTTTGGGGAGGATTAAAAAGAAAAAATGGAAAGAGCATTTTATAGGACACTAACCCATGTCTGCAAAGCTGAAGTAAATTTTTAAACATATGTTTTATCAAAGAACTATTCAGGACAAAAGTTTTAAGTAAGTTAACCTGCAATGCAAATACAGGAAGATAATTTATGTCAATTTTGAGAGCATAATATTTAGAATTCTTTAACCAAGTACAAGATTTTTTACAATCTACATCCAACTTCTTTCGAGTTTCATCTCAGACCATTCTCTAACCAGTGCTACTCAGAGTGTTAGGCAGCCTGCTGCCCATCAGTGAACTGCTTTTCATTGGTCAATGATGAGATATGTGCAGAATAGAAAGTTAGCACTTAGAGATCTTTATATCACATGTTCATTTTTCTAGTAATTCATTGTTATTAAATTTTATAAAAGTGTTGGTCCCGAACAGATTGGAATTTTAAGAAAACAAAACAAACAAACATGTTCCTTCACCACAGGTGTTAGAGTTTTAAGAAACTCAGCCCTAAACGAACCCCCGGCCCCCACCTGAGACCCCCCAGCCTCACCTTCACTGGCCCTTTTATTGCTCTAAACATGTTGCTCCCTTTCCCAGGGTTTCCTTTCCATAACACACCCTCCTATTATTTAAACCTGGACCTATCTCAACCAGCTTTCTAACTGCTATTCCAGGTTGCAAAATTCCACTAATTTATTCAATCATGAAATGTTTACAAGAGACTCCCTATAAATTTTATATACATTTTTAAAGCATAAATATCAAACAGTATTCTACCCCTCTTCATATGGCTACATATATTTGGTAGTCAAATGTCATTTCAGATGGTAACTTACTGGATCATTTTGATGTTAAACCTTAGTTTTTTATGTTTAAGATTGGCAGCAAAATATAGGGGCTACATACTTTCACACGTTCCAGAAATATTCTACCAATTACTGCTAGCATTTAGCAAAATTTGTATGGAGTGCATTTCTGTTATATCAGACTGCAACCTCTAAATCAGACCCACCATGTAGATGGGGAGTGTTTGCCCAAACCTGGGGGCACACAAATACTTGCCACCCGAGACAGAAAATTTAGAGCGCAGCTCACCACACAACAGACCAAAAGAATAAAGCAAACAGCAAGGAGACCCCTGAGAAGGCTTTGGGAAGGAGAGGGGCATGAACAGAAAGGGCTGCACACAACAAGTGAACACGAAGATGGTTAGGGCCAAAATCGATGGTCAATATTTCGGTAAAAGACTATTATGTACTCTATCTAAATTTTGTTTTATTTACATCATTTTGTTTTTAAAAGAGACAACACTAAGCCCAAACCCAAGCCAAAGTACACAGTATTTATTTTCTACCAAACCAAAGAAAAAACTATAGCATCCCATAGAACTTGAATCCTTATGTTCTCAAATAAAAACAATTCCAAAGACATGCAATTCTTTTGAACACAGAGATAAGCCCAGAAATGGTCCCATCCTCCCAGTAGGAGTTATATTTCATATACTATAAGAAACAGAGGGACACCACATCCTCTATTCTTTGTACCAATTCTTGGTGTTAACATGAGGGAACACGTTGGGATAATATAGCCTCTCCGCCTGTCCAACTTTATTTATAGCCTCCCCTCCCTCAGAAACCATTCCTTCTCCTCCCACCTCCTCTGTCTGGGGTGGCGGGAGCAAAGTGTGGGAGGAGAGACACACACATGCACACATGTAATGCGCACATAGACATTTGCAAAGGCAGACTTTCCATGGAAACAGGAAAAGAAAGCAGCAGTATGCGAACCTCTGGAGTTTATTTGGGAAGCTACTTTCACTTTCACTTTTTGTAGGCAATTCTCAAATCACAAGTCCTGTAACTTTGTTTTTAAACAAATGTAACAATGGTTAGCATTGATTTAACACAATATGCCAAGCACCAAGCTGAGTGCCTTACAGACATTATTTTATTTTCTCCTTGCAAAAATCTTACCTAGATAAGATTATCCCCATTTAACAGGTGAAGAAACTGCACAGTTCTGAGTAGAAATGTTGCTTTTAAGCAGAAGCAGGATTCCTAGGTTAATATTTAACACTCGAGACTTTCTGTTCTTTGCCAAAGCCAGCAGGTCCACACCGTATAGACCCGACACATGTTACTGCTGCCAGCTCGTTTCATAAGTAGAGCAGATCCATATAGCATCAACTTCAGTAGTTATAGTAAATTGTCGGTTCTCCCCCCAGCATGGGCCGCCTCTATCCATCCCTTTCCCATGGGTCACCAAAAATCCTTCCTGAGTCCCTGCCAAGGTAAAGTCTCTGGAGCTTAGAAAAAAGATTTGATTATAGCAGGCATTACTGTATTAGTAATGGCTTGAACCTGAAACTTGGTCTCAGCATAGAACTTTCCAGGCCCACCATTCATTTCATTCTAAGGTCATTAAAAAATATCTAACACTGAGGATTTCTTAATTGCTTTTAGGTAGGGTACTGCATGTGTCTGGTATTTCATGAAATGCCCAGGTGGACTGTTCTGGGTGTCCCTGTCCTGGGCTTTGTGAGTTTCTCCAAGAAGATCAGGAAGTAAATATCATATATATTTCTGGCAGTGCCTTCAGTGAAACAAAGCAGGAAGACCCCTGGTTTACCATTGGCTCTAGTGAGGTCACTTGACAGTGGGTGCTGATAAGAGCCTGTAGCATGAGCAAAGAGGAAGTGGAAAAGCAAGAGGAGGAGAGGAGAAGAAAAGGAAAGCTCTAGGGAAAATAAGGAGGAGGAAGAGGATAAGAGGAATAGCGGGAGAAAGAAAAGTGTCACCTAGTCAGGGAAGGGAATAAGACCCTTCTCCTGACAATTACTAAAGTCTTCCCTTCAACACAGGAAGGGCTAATGTTTCAAACAGTGTAAAAATGAAATTTAAAAGATTCTTCCCTATGTTTTTGTAAAACAAGAAGCGCACTAACATACACATCTTACTTACCTAGGCTTGATCAGGAATTTGAAATGACTCTAAAAGTCATGGGAGTATCATAATGAATTAATTGCACAGACATTCACAGAGACAGGAGCACAATCAGTGGATGGACTCTAACAAGAGAACATAGCACATGAGACCATCATACTTTCCTTTCCATCTCTCAGTGGGGGGAAGACAAAAATTTTTTTTTAATTTACCAATTACCTATCTTTGCAATGTACACATGAGAATCAGGGAGAACATACTTATATGTTCTCGGTATTTTCTATCCTTTTCAAGAGAAATGAAAAGGAAAATGGTGATTAGAGATAACAAAAAGACAGACAGACAGACAGATGAGCTTGGCACTCCATACATATCCCACAATTTTCTCTCAGTGACCATAAAATAAACCATGGTGATTGAGTATAACATCACTCTAAATCACATGAAGGAAACAGAAAATTTTGTGAGGTGTATTTATAAAAGATTCTGTCTGAGGAAAAGCCACCTTCAGAGGCAGAGGAACTTATATGTATTTGGGAAGGGCCTTTCAAATGATGAGCGCACTGTTCAGTCTTGGTGAAATTACATATATTAATATAGTAGTAGCTAGTCATTTGTTTCAAGCAGGAATATTTTTGAATATTTAAATAAAAATATAATAAAAGCCCCAAGTTTTCTTGATAGAGTTAGTTTTTGCCCATTGATTACAGAAGAGGTGTCTTTATTTCTTTCTTTAATTAAAAAAAAAATCTGGTGGGTACTTAAGGTGTGCATAGCATGATGTTAGGTACTTGTAAAGAAACAGAAATCTAGTTTCTGCTCATTATCATGGGATCCAACAGGCACAGGATGGGACAATTTCATCTAATTAAATGGCCCCCATCAAAATCTGATGGTTAGCCCTAGCTGGTGTGGCTCAGTTGGTTGGAGTGTTGTCCTGTACACCGAAAGGTGGCGTTTCAATCCCTAGTCAGGGCACGTACCCAGGTTTCAGGTTGGATCCCCAGTCGGGACTTGTATGGGAGGCAGCCTATTCATGTTTCTCTCTTTCTCCCTTCCTTTCTCTAAAGTCAATTTTTAAAAAAAATTTTTTTAATTTGATGGTGAACTATCAATTACTGATTCTAACTACCTAAATTTTGGAGTCAGAATGAGCCTGAGAGAAGATAATTTAAAACCTGATAATAAAATTGAAGGTGATGATGCCTTGCCAGTGTGGTTCAGTGAATTGAGCACTGTCCCATGGACTGAGAGGTCCGGTTCGATTCCCAGTCAGGACACATGCCCAGGTTGAGGGCTCGATCCCCAGTAGGGGGCATGCAGGAGGAAGCTGATTGATGTTTCTCTCTCACGTCAATGTTTCTCTCTCTCTCCCTTCCTCTCTCTCTAAAAAATCAATAAAAAATAAAAATGCTTTACAAATGAAGGTAGTGAGCCCCATAAAAAATAAGCAATTTTCTATGTTTTATGAAAATCATTTTCCAAGCCTGAAATAATAAAAAACAATCTACAATCATGGTAGGCATAACTTTTAAATGTAACTGGATTAGGTTACATTTATCTGCTACTATTCAGACAGTACTTATACCATAAAGCAATGTATTTGATTTGTGCTGGTTTTCATGAGTAGGAGTACAAGGTAGATTAATAGAGCTGAGGTCTACATAGAGCTTTTTATTTTTTCAACTAATATTCAAATATCCTTTTTTAAAAAATATTTTTTCTTTTATTGATTTTAGAGAGAGAGGAAGGGAAAGGGAGAGATAGAAACATCGATGAAAGAGAACATAGATTGGCCACCTTCTGCATGCCCCCCACTGGGGATCGGGCCCACAACCTAGGCATGTGTCCTGACCGGGAATCGAACCGGCGACCTCTTGGTGCATGGGTTGATACTCAACCACTGAGCCACATGGGCCAGACTCAAATATCCTTAAGTCTCTTCAATCTTTTCCACAGCATCAACCTAATCAGAAAAATCTTTAAACTCACAAACCACCTACCTAAACCAGAACAATTTGTAAGCAAATACAAGAACTTAAGTACAAAAAGGGCCTCCTAATTTCTGTTGTTTCCAGTAGGATATTTATAAAGGATTACAAATTCCTTATTAACAAATTGAGTCCAAATCTTCCATCTCTAGCCCCTCTAGTCAGAGATATGCTCTTTGTCCTTGTAGTTTAGATCTTTAAAATAATGCCACTAGAACAATTCAGTGACTCTAAAACTATCAAATCACATGGGGAGATTTCTCACTGTCATTTATTTGTATTAAAAAGGCACACATCTTGATTAAATATTGAGAGACTAAGAATGGAGTAGTCTTGAGTTGAACAAAAGAAGGTAATGAATGAGAAATACAAATGATTTATACCTACCCTTCCAGATCATTCAAAAACTGCAAGTGTATTTTAAATACCATGGTTTCCCAGGAAGCCCTAGTACTGTAAATACTATGTAGTACAGTAGTATGGGCCATAAGTCTTTGCCCACACTACAGAGTATTCGCTATCCAGACCATAATAATCCTGGAGAGGTCCAAAAAAGTTACAAATTGACAGAACACCTGATGATAGCCTAGAACTAGTACAAATACCTCCCAAGCCCAAGGCTTGCTAGAACTAGGCTTGGGCATGCAGTAACACTGTCCTCCATACTTGTACTTCCTGTTGCATAGGTACATCCTTTAATGCTTCTGCATTAAACTCCTTATAGTTGGACAGAAGTTAAAAACAAACAAGTAGACTTGGGTGGGCAGATTCTATTAGTACTAACCAATCTGGTCTGAGAATATTCATATGTTCTCAAGCCCATCAGCTAGCTACGCAGAGTCATCCAAAGATATGAGACCCAAGATTCTCCTGGTCTCTAGCCCACAGATTTTGTTTCACTGAGATGGAATGCAGAGTTAGTTCTGAATTGGAGGCTAATCCAAAATGTTTATCTGTTTATTTGTCTCTCTCTTTGATAAACTGTAAATGTTTGGAGGGAATAAATTGTGTTTTATTCATCTTTGTGACTGGTGCATAGGAGAACTCAAATGTTTTAAGAAAGGATGAATGAATACATGAGCAAATTTAAATGAACATTATGAAGACCTATGCAGCAGAGAAAACAAAATAGACACACCAAACAGGGATTTATATCTCCCCTCCCCACCCCCATTGCCTGCCACCACATCCAACAACAAAAAATTTATTCTTTGCCAAGATCTTGTACACCAATAAATGTTATGAAATGCAATATAATATGGTAGGAAAATCCAGACCTAGGAGCTGAAACTAAAAACTATTTGTGGGGTTCTTTCTCTTGACTTCAGTTTCCTCCTCCAGACTAGAATATAATACTAAAATCCTTTTCAGCTGCAATTTTCTATTAAGCATATCAGTGCCTGGGCACTGTGGATTACAAAATCATTAGAATTTTAGAACATGAGTAGGCACTCTGACGCATGAAGATCCAGCTAAAGTATACTAAACAAGGAAACAAAAACACTAAAAAGAGTATGGGAGACAGGACATTCACCTAGGTTACCTGCATTAACTGCAGTAACCAGGAGCCCAGAGCTTTCAACAGGAGGCTCATACCTCAAAGGAACACCAACTCCTCACCTCCACAGGTGGCCTGGGCTCCTCAGCTTCCCTTAACACTGTGACTTTGGTGCATAACAATCTGTCTGTATTTCATCTGCAAAATGGAGTCAGGTCTGTTGTGAAGTTTATTTGAGCTAATACACACAAAGTGCTCAGCACTGCCTTGCATGTCCTAAGCACTCAGTTAATGCTAAGAAATGAAAAATCTCTAAGCCTGCCCACTCCTCAAAGATGAGCACAGTGACACCACTAACAGAAGACACTATCTTCCTTTCCTCTTTGTCACACTGTGTAAGGCCTTCACAGTGGCTCCATATGAACTCCCTTCAGGTCTGACATCAAAAAAGGAGCCCAGTAAGCCCTCTTTTCAACTTCACCTTTAGGCATGGGCATCCAAGATAAATAACTTACCATTTTAATACTGTATTTCATCAAACTTAAGACCCATTTTTTTTCACATCCCTGAAATAGGGATGCATCTTAAATGATGATATCTGAGATTAATATGGTAATAATGTTGTTGATTATTTCCCATTCAAAATACATAGTGTTTCTGTGATTCCATGAATTTCAGGTAACTTTTGTGGCCTCATCAGGGAAATTTGCCACTGTTTATAATGTTATGTCTATAAAAAAAATTAACAAAGAATATTTGCAAAAATGAAAACTTTTTTGTTAAATGGACACTGACTACACACGAAAGACCACTTCCAAAATCTTGAGCCAAGGTCTGTTAAACATTAAATAAAGGCTTAGTTAGTTAAGGGGAGAATTTTCTATTGTAAATAATTCCATTAAAGTGTCGAAGATGCTGTCACCAATAACAAGTGAAACTGATAACAAATATGAATTTCTGGAGAGTGAGAAAGTGACTACGGAAAGTTGGTTTAAACCTTTGTCCTCCTCAATCACTTTGCAGAAAGGCCACAGGTTTACATTGCCTGGTCATGAAGTCCTAGGTTCACCAGTCTTTATGGGGTAAAGGGGAGAAGCGGAGTACAAATGACAAAATCAAAACATACACACACGTAAACACCTCCATACAAAGTGCCATCAGTGATTTTTAAAAAATAAAGTATGTGGAGGGGGACAATGAGGGGGAAGGGGGGACATCTGTACTACTCTTAACAATAAAGATAAATAAAAATTAAAATAAAATGATTAGAATATCACAAAGCAGTAATACTACTACTACTAATAATAAAGTATGTGAAAGCCACTGCGTGGAAAGAAAGCGGCGGGAATGGGGGGTGCCCCCCCGCAATCTCCATCAACCACCCTCTGCAGACAGCCAATCTGAATAAGCATACAATCTAAGAATTAACAGCGTTTGCTCTGCAGCTTCAACATCAATCTTTTGCTCTTCAGCAGCCGCACCCTCTCCCCCGCCAAAAAAAAAAAAGAAATCTGAACTGCATCCTTCCCGCTTCCTATTCAGAAATTTCGGAGCTGCGCCCACCGCCCTCTCTTGCCAGGTTTAAACCTTTGTTCTCACTCTCTCTCCAGCTCCGGGCAGGCGGGCTCCGGAGAGTCGCAGGGGCTGCGGCGCGGGGAGCGGGAGGCAGAGCGCCGCCTGGGCTCCCGGCCGCACCGAGTCCCGCCCGCGATCTCCCCGCGCACCGTCTGCGGCGCCCGCCGCTTGCTCATCCGCTCAGGCCCTCGGGGCGCCCCTCCTCACCTCGTCGTCTGCGGCGCTGACCGGTCCCCGCTGCCTCCCAGCTCCGGTCCTGGCAGGGTAGGCCCTGAAGTCCCAGCAGAAATTGGGATGTGAGCTGGGAGGAGGAGGTGTTTGCTCAACTTCTGAGGACGTCAGTCCTCCTCCACCCGCAGCCAATCAGCGGCCTCCCTGAGGGAACAACCTTCTCCTCCGCCAATCGGCGGCGCTGCCAGGTGCTAGGTCATGCCCGGCCCCTGCTCCTCCCCGAAAATCCTCTGTCTTTTAGATCGCTGACCTGCGTCCTTAGCTGGGGGCATCACGTCCTTCTCGGACGGTTATTGACCGAGTTCGTAACTGTCCATAGCAGAGGAGAGAAAGAGAAGGACGAAAACAGTCTGGGTCTCACTGGCTAAATAGATATGTGCATTTCCTGGGAAAAAGTTTCGAACTCAGTCATATCGCGTTTGTTTAGCGATATACGCGTCTCAAAGCATTTTCACAGCCCCATAGCAAGCCTATGAAGGCAGATGACAGTTCTTAGCACAGTTTTGGAGTCCAACAAACTCAGATGGAAAAATTTAGCATATCCACATCCTATGAATATTAAGAATCATGTGTATCTGACAAAGTCCAATGTTCTTTAAAAGTCCTAGGTGGCCCTAGAGGGACAGGGGGAAATGCATTTCATAAAAACAGCTTAACACTAGAGACTGAATGAACTCCTGAAACTCATCTGTGGTCCTCCTAGGGAGTGAGAGGGTAATCTTCCCTTCTGTTTTTATAACTTTCTCTAACACACTTTTCTCATACCTGCCACAGAGGTGTTAACCTATTAAATTCTCATATCAATAATCTAGAGCTTGGAATATTTTTATAAAGTCCACTCTCATCTCTAATTGCAGAGAAAATTAGAATCTTCTCTGGAAGTTGGATTTTTCCTCTGTATCTTTACCTTCATATGTTCAAAATTATACTCCTAATTACTCCTCTAACACCTTTTCTTCTTACCGTGTTTCCCAGCTCTGTTCTTGATATCATCTACTTTCTAATCACCACCTAGCCAGGCCCAAAACACCAACTTTGCTTCAGTTCTTCTTCTGGCCTATCAAACTTAACCACGGTGTTGACTCTGTCCTTTAAAATCCCTCTACTATCATTCTCCTTCAAACCCCTTTGTACACTACCTAGCCTCTACTCCCTAAGCACGCAACTGATCTTCTCATTGGCCTGAACAAAAGGCCTCCAGGCTTCTCACTATTCCTAGAATGTTGCCCAAAGTCCTTCACACAATGTTGCTTCATGGGGTCATTATGAAGATAAAATGAAAAGATGTCCAAAGTGTTCTGCCAAGTGTCTAGCTAAAGAAACCAGTGATTATACTTGATTTTTCTCATGTTGTCCACATACCTGTAATTCTCATTTACAAAAATGTCCGCCTCTCTGAAACCAACCCATCCTTTATGATTCAATTCAAACACCACTTCATCAATGAAGCCTTCCCTGAATGTTTCAACTAGATATGAACTCTCCCTTCTCCTTTCTGTATCTGTCTTTCTTGTCCTTACTACAGTCTTCCTTATATAATAGTCATTTGTATTAATCTTATCTCTATCCCTTACTGGTCATCATCATAAAAACCTTTTAAAAAACAAGTATAGCCCTGGCCGGTTTGGCTCAGCAGTTAGAGCGCTGGCCCACTGACCAGACAGACTCAGGTTCGGTTCCCTCTAAGGGCACGTACCTCAGCTGCAGTTTGTCCCCGGCCCCGGTTGGGGTCGTGTGGGTGGCAGCCAGTTGATGTGTCTCTCTCACATCGATGTTTCTTTCTCTCTTTCTCCCTCTCTCCCTCCTGCTCTATGTTAAGATAAATGCAAAAATGTCCTCAAGTGAGGATTTAAAAAAAACAAGTATATACACTTGCTCTTGCTCTTTTTCTTTCCTACTGCTTCTAGCACAATACTATGCACTTGGCATGTCATAGGTAAGCCAGGGTCTCAGAAGGAAATAGATGGCACAATAGATGGAGATGCAAAAGGCATAAGCATGTGCAGGGGTAAAAGAGGACAACAAAAGATAATGATGCACCCTGGGACTAGCAACAATGAGAACTACCTGTAGGCCTTAACCAGCCCACAGGAAGGAATGGCCACGAGAATTTGGAAAGAGCTCTAACTGTGGAGTAGCTGAAGCTATAAGCAGTGCTACCTGACAGAGGTGGCTTTTAAATCAAACCGGAAAGGAGCTGCCTAAGGAATCAATAACTCCACCCAGAAAGAGAGCTACATAAGGCAGAGGTCAACAAACTTTTTTCTGTAAAGAGCCAGAAAATAAATGTTAGGCTTTGCAGGCTTTAAGGTCTCTGTCATAATTACCTAACTCTGCCATTTGGAGTGTAAAAGCAGCCATAGATAATACTTAAATGGCTAAGCATGGCTGTCCAATAAAACTTTATTTATAAAAACAAACTGCAGGCCAGATATGCAATAACAGTCATAGTTTTCAGACCATTGTCCTAGGTAATGAATAACCCTACTTCTTTCTCCTGCCCTCCCATCTCCTGCTGGTGTCTTTACAAATTGGACACAAGGAAAGCCAGAGGGTTGGTGCAGTCCACAAAGGGACAGAGCAGGTAGAGAAGGGGGAAGAAGTATTTAGTGGTTCAAAGGAGAAAATCCAGCACAAAAGGTGTTGAGCAATGCTTGTTCAGATTAATGAGTCATATGATTGGTCACTGTGAATTATTTTTCAAATGATTGGAACTCATTGGAAAACTATCAAAATTGCATTGCTGAATGGACAGAGCTGAGAAAGAGCCCACAGCTTGGTGACTCCACCAATGGCTCATGAGGCTCAGTCAGCTTCTCTCTTGCTTTACTTTGAAATCCCATGCACCTCTGACCGGCTGTCACTCTGATGAAACATTAGCCTAGCCAAAAATCCCTACTCTCTGAATTTTGTACTGTTCGTATGCTGTTGTGTTCAAGAATTTTGTAAAATATGCACATGAGAAACATGTTTCTTATGGGGAATTTTAACGTTTTCCATCATAGTGATATTCTTTGTAAGTGTGATAGTTCTCAAATTTCTTCACAATGAAAAGGGACAAGATATGAGAGAAAGAACAAGGCTTGTATACACTCCAGGTCAGCTTCCACAGTCACCGCAGATGCCATCAATATGGGAGACCCTTTCCACCCATATGGGGTGCTAGGTTGACACTCCTGAGATTGGAAAGGTGATTCCAGGCCACTCATGCTGTCTCTCTTTCTCCCGCCTTTATTGGTTTTCTCTCTCCCCTGGTTGTTCCTTATTTATGTGTTGTTCTTTCTGAAAGACCATGAAGGTGGTAGTTATGCATGTGAGCAATGGGGTGAGCCAGACCTAGACTGAATCCCTCCTTTGCCAACTCACTAGCAAGTCATTTTGTCTCTTTAAGCCTCATTTTCCCCATCAGGAATGTGGGAGGCATAGAAGATTCAGTTATCAAAAAGAGAGCTTGTTCTCAATTCATGTGAGCTATTATTGGGGCTTATTATTTTATTCTGTCTCATCCTCCTCTTCTTTTCCTTTGTATTCAGAACCTACTCTCACACTTAAATGACCTTTAAGAGAAAATAACCATAAGGAAAAAAGGGGTGGAAGTATGGGGGAGGAGGAAAGAATGTGGAGCACTCCTAAGTTTGTTCTATTGATTTCTTAAGACTTTATATTTCTTACATGAACAACAATTTTTGCGATATCAAATATAATCTGTCCACCCTAATAAAGTTATTCTACTTATTAAAAATAGAAGTTCCTCATAGCTAGAAAGTTCAAAGTTAAATGTTGTATAAAATAAAAAGTAGTTTGTTAAAGAAATGTTTTTGAATGACAATTACTGTGTTGCCTAAATCTCAAATTCACTTGAGAATGAAACATACCTTCTTCACTTTCAAGGAATTTAAAAATCTGATCAGGTTAGACAAGAGCAGGAACTACCCACAGATAAATTGTAATTTCTGAAAACAAGTTCTGGGTGGAGATAGTGATGTCCCAGGGGAACGCCCCTCCTGCCCCTCGACCCTCACATACACACACACGCTCTTAGGTGAAAGAAATAAGGAAAACTAATTACTAGTTTACCTCCTCTACCATCAGCAGTATTTAGAGAGTCTTCATGAAAAAATATTCTAGAAAATTTCAAGTCCCTTGTCATTTTCAGGGTCAACCTTCGTTGGTTTCTAATGTTGCACAAAGTCCCCAAGGGTCCATGGCATCCCTGGAGAGTTAGTTCATTGTGCAGGGCATAACTCATGGGGCAGGTTGACTGCACCTCATCTCCTGCTTAGTTAATATGATAAGTCTGCCAGGACTTGGACATTTTCAGTTACACGTCACTGTATTTTATATATTGGGTGAGAGTTATATGCTATAATATAAGCAAATTTGGGGAATGCAAATTTTGTAATATATCTCACCAACACGTGATAAATCTAATATATTCAAATAAATGGGAAAAAATCCAGAGCTCTTCTTCTCTTGAATGAAAGTCTCAAAAAAAAAAAAAAAAGAAGATGTGCTGAAGGACTGAGAAAAGGTTGGAGACAGGTGGGAGAAAGTAATGGAGACAGGTGGGAGAAAGTAATGGAGACAGATGGGAGAAAGTAATTGAAACAAAAATGAAACACAAGTATAATTTTTCTGGAGTAATTATAAGTGTAATTGAGCTGAAGGCAAATAACAGCCTAGATTTAGGAGGTAAGGAGATTTGGGACTTTCTTTTTCTAGTCCCAGTCTGGGACAGGAACTGAATGAAACCAATATTTTACAATAGTTGTCTCACCATAGAGAGAGGAAGGATAAAATAATATAAAATTGTTGTTTGCAGTGTAAGAGGTAGCAACCGGGAAAAATAATCACAGCATAGGCAAGGTCACAGCAAGAGCAGAAAATAAGATAGAGCAAGTGTCCCTCACATTGAAATGACGCTCATAATGACTTCTATCTGTACAGCTCCTCAGAAACAAATGAAATAGAATTTGAAAGGAATGGGGAAAGGAAGATGTTCCCACTGGATGATGTAGTGTTGACACTGCCCATGATAGGCATAAACCTTTCTGTCTTTATCATTTATTACTATTGAACAAATCCAAACCCCTAAAAAAAAAAAAAAAAAAAAGGCAAAAAGCCTAAAAGACCAGAATTCACTAAATACAAAGAGTACTTTTGGGGCCTATATACATGAGTTAATTCCAAATGTGTATTAGCTACTTTGTAAATAGAGTTTAAATAAACACTCCCCAAAGCTAAATGCCTAAAATGACAGAGATGTGTCAAGACAAAGACCACACCAACGTATAAACTCCTAGGAGACAGACAGGTGTGCTACATGTCTTTGGAATCCGCCTGTGTCTACTGCCTGCCCATTGCACACTGGAGCCTGAGGGACCTATGTTGTTATGTGAAAGAAATAGATCTGGACACAGATAAAACAGAGGAGTAAAAAAGGAATGAAATGAGGGAGGGTGGAGAAAAAAAGGCTAAAGAATGCAGTAAGTGGGGGGTGAGAAACTGATAGCAGGAGGATTAGGACAAAGTTGACTCATTGTGTTCAAGTCCAGAGCAAAGGAAACAAGGAGAATGTGCTGCCATGAAGAACAGAAAATACAAGTATTTCAAATGAGCAAAGAAGGAGGGAGGGGCAAGATGGCTGCAGCATAACAGGAGGCTGTGTGCCCTTCCTCCCAGCCATGGACTGGACTTATAGCTAAGGTGCTGTGCAATCATCTTGGAAAAACTAGAGAAGTATAGCTGATTGGACATATTTTGCCTAAGAAGCACTGAAGAAACAACATAGAGACGGGTAAGAAAGGGGGGTTGTAGAAAGGGAGAGAACCCCCTGAAGCTGGTGCTCACCTGACAGGCCCCAGTGATATTGGGTGCAAAGGTCCCTCCCCTTGGGAGTGTGGGCTTGCATCCCCATGCAGGGAGCCCAAATCCTTAGCAGCAGAGACTGAAAGGAGTGAGTGCCCATGTAGCATCAGACAGAGGGATTCAGGGAAACTCTGCCTGCCTGAGAGGCTGGGTCTGTACCTCCCCAGTGAAAGAACATGCCTACTGTTGGCAGTCCCAGTGGGAGAGGTTCACCGTGGGCTCTGACTACTGGAAAGGCTGCGCTGCAGTGTTTGGCTCCCCTCAAAAAGAGGAGGTCTGAGGGCTGCATCTAGCAGTGACTTTAAGGAACCCTCTGCTTTCCTAAAAGGCAATGTGCAGAGCCCCAGATAGAGACTAAACTGTATGGTGTGGAGAAGGGAAGAGGATTGTCCCACCTCGGTGTGGGGTTGGAACCCCAACCCCCACCTGTGGAGCCAGATGGACTACTCCATCCTGTGGAGTTGGCAGCAGGGCAGATAAGGGATTTTTTACCTGCACTGAGGAGAATGGGGAACACAAGTGGAGCTGGGATTCTTGGCCCCAGCTTTACTGAGACCAGCCATGTGGAGAGATCAAGAATCCTGCACGGGGCTGACTTTGTAATTCCTTTTGCTTGGACCTGTGATGCAAAGGTGCTGGGTCCTCTCAGAGCAGGGTTTTTGTGTGGGTTATTTTGGGGGGGGGTGTTGAACAGCATCCCACATCATCCCCTGGGAAGGCTTATACTAGGGAGACAGACAAATAAGAGCTGGGCTTTGTGACTGCATTGTGGGGAGGTTGATTTAATTGCCCTTCTGAGTTCAGCCAGCCAGTTCTAGGAAGAAGGGATGGAGCACTCCTCCCACTCCTGCAGGCTGGGAACACCACACCCAACAGAAAAAGATCTGGATCAGATTTCTGAAGCCCAGGTACCCTCACTGGGCACAGTTTAATGGGAGTGTGGAGAAAAGCTCAGAGCAGGACATTCCAAGAGTAAGACCCTCAGAGGCTAATGTCTGGGACCAAGAGAAAATCCTTAGCCCCCTCTTGTGGGCTGGGCAGGCAATATTCTTAACCGGAATCTCTTACAATCAATCCCACTGAGCCCAGGACAACTGAAACTTCTCCTGCAGAAAAGGCAGCAGGCTGTATCCAACCTGAAACTGCACCAGGCCACCTTAGGGGGAACTAGAGTAGGAGGATATGGTAGAGACTGAGTTTAACTTTGAAGCAGAGATTAATTTCCTTTCATTAAATGCATGATGGTGTAATCTCTAAGCAGGAGACCCACTAGCTCTAGCTATGCTAGCCTGGCTCCACCCTAAAGACTCTCTTCAGAAGACAATGGAGGAAGACCAAGCAATATCAAGTGGGAGGCAGAGTAGCTGACAGGTGGCGGTGGTCCTCAGAGAGTCTCAGACAGACCACAGCTAAAACAGGACACTGAGAGCCAAACTTGGACAGCTCCTGACATTGGCTCACACAAAAGTATCTCCTGGAAGGCCTGAAATCAGCACACAAAACAGTGAGCCTCAGACAATGTAAACTGCCTAGACAATCTTTGCTTGGCTGTCTTTTTCATTATTGTTTTGTTGTTCTTTTTTCCAATATTTTCTTCGATGTTGCTTTGGTATTATTATTATTGTTGATAGTTTTGATCTTTTCTTTTTTATTTCTTTCATATCTCCTATTGGCCTCTTCCTTTTCTTACTCTTTTTTTCTTTTCCATTTTTTCTTTTGCTTTACCTTTTTCTCTCTTCTTTTTACCTTTGCATAACTTTTTTCTTTCTTTCTCTTCTTGCCTTTTTTTTTTTTTTTTTTTTTTTTTACCATTTTCCTTTCCCTACTCTCTACTCATATTTTGCTCTCCCTTCTTTCCTTTCAGGACTTTTTTCTGCCCCCTTTCTCTTCCAGTATTCTCTTTATTTTTTCTCTCTTTCTTTTTTGTTTCTTATTCTTGTCTCTTTCCTAATTATCTATTCTTTTATGGTTGTTTTTGCTGTTGTTGTCAGGATCTTTTGTACCTTTCTATTTGTTTTGTTTTGTTTTGCCCAGTCAGCACCTGTACAACAGCTCGTACAACATGGCTGTGGCTGAGCCTTATAGTTAACCTGCCTGAGAGGAGAGCCCATCACAAATAGGACAATAATAACCAAGACCCAGTTACAACAGGAGAGCCCAAATAATCCACAAAGTGTCAGTCCTCGAGCACACAGCTCAGTAGTACAATAAGACCACATCACTGGTTCCACAGGACATTTACTACAAAAGCCTATGCCACAAAGACTAGGTATCATAACAAGTATATCTAACACAAATACAAAGAGACAACTAAAATGGGGAGACAAAGAAACAACCCCACATTAAAGAAAAAGAGGAATCTACAGAAAAAGACCTAAACAAGATGGAGGTAAGCAAGTTGTCAAACATAGAGTTCAGAGTAATGGTTATAAAGATGTTCAAGGAACTTAGTGAGAACTACAAGGAATTTAGTGAGAATGGCATCAGCATAAAATAAGACATAGAAATTATGACTAAGAACCAGGAAGAAATGAAGTATACTATATCTGACATCAAGAATAGGCTGGAAGAAATTAAAGGCAACCTTGATGAAGCAAGGATCAAATAAGTGAATTATATAACAAGGTAGAAAAAAAATCACTCAATCAGAACAGCAAAAAGAAAAAATATACTTAAAAAGCATGAGGACAGTTTAGGGGAACTTTGGGAACAATATGAAACAGAATAACATCCACATCATAGGGGTACCTGAAGGAGAAGAAAATAAGCAAGGAATAGAGAATCTGTTTGAAGAAATGATGACAGAAAACTTCCATGAGCTGAGAAAGGAAAAAGCTATACAAGTTCAAGATGCACAGAAGGTACCAATAAAGATGAACCCAAAGAGACCCACTCTAAGACACATCATAATTAAAATGGCAAGCATTAGAGGCAAAGAGACAATATTAAGTGCAGCAAGAGAGAAATAGTCAGTGACCTACAAAGGAGCTCCCCTAAGGCTATCAGTTGATTTCTCAACAGAAACACTGCAGACCAGAAGGGAATGGCATGAAGTATTCAAAGTGAAAAAAAGCAAAGATCTAAAACCAAGACTACCTTATCCAGCGAGGCTATCATTTAAAATTGAAGGTAAAATTAGAGCTTCCCAGACAAGAAAAGGCTAAAGGAGTTTAATGCCACAAAATCTGCAATGCAAGAAATGTTAAAGGGACTGTTGTAAGTAAAAGAAGAAATATACAGAGAGAGAACAGAGCCATAAAGAATAAAAATGGCAATAAATAAGTACCTATCAATAATAACCTTAAATGCAAATGGATTATATGCTCCAATCAAAAGACATAGGGTAACTGAATGGATACAAAAACATTACTCATATATATGCTGTCTATAAGAGACACACCTTATAATAACAGATTCACATAAGATGAAAGTGAAGGGATGGAAAAATATTTTCCATGCAAAAAAAAAAAAAAAAGCAAGGGTAGCAATATTTATATCTGGCTAAATAGATTTCAAAGCAAAGGCCAGAACAAGAGACAAAGAAGGCCACTACATAACACTAAGGGGATTGATCCAAGAAGAGTATATAACCCTTATAAACATACATGTACTCGCCCTGGCTGGTTTGGCTCAGTGGTTAGAGTGTCGACTCACAGACCAGAGCGTCCCGGTTTCGGTTCCCACTAAGGGCACGTACCTCCGTTGCAGTTTGTCCCCGGCCTCGGTTGGGGTTATGTGGGTGGCAACCAGTTGATGTGTCTCTCTCACATTGGTGTTTCTCTCTCTCTCTTCTTCCCTCTCTCTCTCCCACTCTATCCGAAGAAAAATGCAAAAATGTCCTCAGGTGAGGATAAAAACAAACAAACAAAAAAACATATATGTACTCAATATAGGAGTACATAAATTTATTTAAAAAGCTCTTGGAGGACCTTAAGGGAGAGAGTGACAGCAATAAAGTCATAGTAAGGGATTTTAACACCCCACTGACATAATTGAAAAGATCTTCCAGACAAAAAATCAACAAGGAAACAGTGACCTTAAATGTCACACTAGACCATATAGATTTAATTGACATTTACAGAACATTTCAGCCCACAACTACAGAATATACATCTTCTCAAGTGCACATGGGACATTCTCTAAGATAGACCACATATTAGGACACAAAATAAGTGTCTAAATTTCAAAAAGATTGAAATCATATAAAGCATCTTCTGGGATCACAATGGCATGGAACTAGAAATCAACTACAGTAAAAACACTCAAAAACATTAAAAAACATGGAGGTAAATAACATGTTATTAAACAATAAATGGGTTACCAATGAAATAAAGAAAAACTCAAAAGCTTCCTGGAAATAAACACACAGCAACACCAAATATGTGGGACACAGCAAAAGTAGTGCGGAAAGGGAAGTTCATTGCATTACAGGCCTATCTTAAGAAACAAGAAAAATCTCAAATAAATTATCTAACCACACAACTAAAAGAATTAAAAAACAAACAAGAAAAGCTCAGAGTAAGTAGACAGAAAGAAATAATAAAGATCAGAGTGGAAATAGATGATGTAGAGACTAAAAAAACTAATATAAAACATCAGTGAAACCAAGAGCTGGTTCTTTGAAAAGATAAACAGGATTAATGACCTTTAGCCAGACTCATCAGGAAACAAAGAGAGAGGACCCAAATAAGTAAAATCAGAAATGAGAGAGGTGAAGTAACAACTGACACCACAGAAATTCAAAAGACTGTATGAAAAAATATATGCTAACAAATAAGTCAACCTGGGAGAAATGGACAAATTCCTAGCAACATACAATTTTATAAAACCCAATCAGGAAGAATCAGAAAATCTGAATAGACCAATAACCAATAATGACATTCAAGCAGTAATCAAAAAATCCCAGCAAAGCTCAGCCAGTGTGGCTCAGTGGATTGAACGTTATTCCACAGACCGAGAGGTCCTGGTTTGATTCCAGGTCAGGGCACATGCCTAGGTTACAGGCTTGATCCCCAGCAGGGGACATGCAGGAGGCAGCTGATCAATGTTTCTCTCTTATGTCGATGTTTCTACCTCTCTCCCTTCCTCTCCCTCTAAAAAAATAAATAAAAACATATTTTTTAAAAATCCCAGCAAACAAAAGTCCTGGACCAGATGTCTTCACAGGAGAGTTTTAACAAAAATTCAAAGAACTAACACATATCCTCCTCAAACTATTCCAAAAAATTCAAGAGGAAGGAAGACTTCCAAGCTCTTTTTATGAGGCCAGCATTATCCTAATTCCAAAACCAAATAAAGAAAGAAAATTAGCCCAGACAGTGTGGCTCAGTGGTTCAGCATCAACACATGCACCAGGAGGTCACCAGCTCGATTCCCAGTCAGGGCACATGCCTAGGTTGTGGGCCAAATCCCCAGTGGGGGACATGCAGGAGGTGGCCAATCAATGTTCTCTCTCATGGATGCTTCTATCTCTCTCTCCCTCTCCCTTCTTCTCTCTCTAAAATCAATAAAGAAAAAAAAATTTTTTAAAGGAAAGAAAGAAAATTACAGGCAAACATACCTGATAAACATAAATGCTAAAATTCTCAACAAAATATTAACAAATATGTTCCAACATGACCAAGTGTGATTTATTCCAAGGATGCAAGGCTGGTACAATATTCGCAAATTAAAAAATGTGACACATCACATTAACAAAATGAATAATAAAAATCACATGATCATATCAATAGATGCAGAAAAAGCATTTGACATAATTCAGTGTCAATATTTGATAAAAACTCTTAGCAAAGTGGGAATAGAGGGATCATAACTCAACATAATAAAGGTCATATATAACAATCCTAAAGCCAACATCATACTCAATGGCTAAAAACTTAAAGTATTTCCCTTAATAACAAGAACAAGACAAGGTTGTCTACTTTCACCACCCTTACTCAAAATAGTACTGGAAGTCTTAGTCACAGAAATCAGACAAGAAGAAAAAATAAAAGGCATCAAAATTGGAAAGAAGAAAGTAAAACTGTCACTATTTGCAGATAACACTATATTGTATATAGCAAACCCTACAGAACCCACCAGAAAACTACTAGAGTTAATAAATAAATTTGGCAAAGTAGCAGAACACAAAATTAACAACCAGAAATTGATGGCATTTTTATACACCAATAATAATCTCTCTAAAAGAGAAACTAAAAATAAAAAATCCCTTGTACCATTAGAACAAACAAACAACAACAACAAAAGATATCTTGGAATAAACTTAACCAAGGAGGTAAAAGACCTGTACTTGGAAAACTATAGCACATTGAAAAAAGAAATAGAAGGATATACCAACAAGTGGAAGCATATTCCATGTTCATGGATTGGAAGAATTAACATCATTAACATGTTCATGCTACCCAAAGCAATCAATAGAGTCTATGCAATCTTTATTAAAATCCCAGTGGCATGTCTCACAGATGTAGAACAAATAATCCAAAGATTTATGTGGAAATAGCCACAGAAATCTTGAGAAAGAAGAGCAAAGTTGGAGGAATCATAATACTAGATATCAAATTATACTACAAAGTTATAGTAATCAAAACAGCCTGGCACTGGCACAAAAACAGGACTATAAATCAATGGAACAGAACAGAGACTACAGAAATCAACCCAAGCCATTAAGCTAACTTAATATTTGACAAAGGATGTGAGAGCATACAATGAAGTAAAGACCATCTCTTCAACCAATGGTGTTGGGAAAATTGGACAGGTACATGCTAAAAAAGTGCAACTAGAACATCAACTTACACCATACACAAGAATAAACTTAAAGTGGATAAAAGATTTAAATGTAAGTCGTGAAACCATAAAAATCCTCAAAGAAAATGTAGGCAGCAAAATCTCAGACATCTCACATAGCAGAATTTTCACCAAAACATCTCCTAGGGCAAAAGAGACAAAGGAAAACATAAACAATTGTGACTACATCAAACTAAAAAGCTTCTGCACAGCAAAAGAAACTATCTTCAAAATGAAAAGGGAATCCACTGTATGGGAAAACATATTTGTCAATGATATATCTGATAAGGGATTAATTTCCAAAACATATAAAGAACTCATAACAACTCAACAAAAGGAAAACAAACAATCCAATGAAAAAATGGGCAAAGGTTCTAAATAGACACTTCTCCAAAGAGGACACACTGATGGCCAAGAGAAATATGAAAAAGTGCTCAAAGTCACTAATTATCAGAGAGATGCAAATTAAAATGACAATGAGGTACCACCTCACACCTGCCAGATTGGCTACCATCAGTAAATCAACCAGCAGGTACTGGTGAGGATATGGAGAAAAGGGAACCCTAGTACACTGCTGGTAGAAATGCAGACTGATGCAGCCACTATGGAAAACAGTATGAAATTTCTTTAAAAAATTTAAAACTGAACTGCTATTTGACCCAGTGATCCCACTTCAAGGAATATATCCTAAGAAGCCTGAAACACCAATCAGAAAGAATATATGCACCCCTATGTTCATAGTAGCATTATTTACAATACCTCAAATCTGGAACCAGCCCAAGTGCCCATCAGTAGATGAATAGATAATAAAATCTGTGGTACATTTACACAATAGAATACACTGCAGCTGTAAAAAAGAAAAATCTCTTACCCTTTGAGATAGCATGGATGAATCTGGAGAGTATTACGCTAAGTAAAATAAGTCAGAGAAAGACGTATCGTATGTTCTCACTTATATGTGGACTCTAATGAACAAAATAAACTGATGAACAAAATGGATCCAGAAGCATGGAAGCACAGCACAGACTAACAGATCTCAGAGTGAAGAGGGTGTGAGAGTGGGCAGAAAATAACCTAAGAATTTACATGCATACATGTATAATCCATGGGCACAAATGATAGTGTGGTGAAGGCCTGGGGTGGGGCGGGAACTGGGTAGAGAGGAGCAATGGGGGACATCTATAATACTCTCAACAATAAAGATATATTTTTTTAAACAAGCAAAAAATTTAAAGGTTTTGTGAAAACATCCTAATTTTAGAATGCCTCTGTTGAATTTTAAGAAAGAAATTAAGTTGAAGAAGATTTTCATAGCTACAAACAACTTCTGCTTCCCACCTCTCTTTCTTGTGCACAGGTGACCCTTGTGTGTTTACATCCTCAGCTTCATCTCATCTTCCTGGCTACTGCAAAAGCTCCATGGCTGGTGGAAGCATGGATGGGCTATCTGCTGAGCTCACAACATGAAGTATCATCTCCCACATAGGAGGGAAACTGTGTTGCTAGCACCTAATGAAGTTTAATGGCCTTTGAAGTGGTTTGAATAATGTCCTCCAAAATTCATGTCCACCCAGAACCTCAGAATGTGACCTTATTTGGAAATAGATTCTTTGCAGATATAATTACGATAACAATCAAGATGAGATCATATCAGATTCAGGTGGGCTCTAAAAGTATTGAAAATGTCCTTATAAGAAACAGAAAAGTACACAGAGGCACTGGGAAGATGGCCTTGTGAAAACAGAAACAGAGTTTGAAGTTAGGCTGCTGCAAGCCAAGGAAACCCAGAAACCACCGGGAACTTGATGGGGCAAGGAAGATTCTCCCCTAGAGCCTACAGAGATAGCATGGCCCTGCCCACACCTTCATATTGAACTTCTGAGCTTCAGAACTGTGAAACGATCAATTTTTCTCATTCTTAGCCATGTTGTGGTACTTTGTTACGGCAGCCCTAGAAAACTGATAGACTTAAATCACCAAAGATCCAGGTTGCCCTCCAATGTTGGGTGATCACCATGTATCACTGTCTGAGGACACAAAACAAAATAAAATCACACAATGAACAGAAAGGTGGACACATACAATTACTGCATAGGAAGAAATTAAAAGTCAAAATCACTACTCTAAATCAATCTTCAAAAAATTGTTCTGAATATCTAGAGAGATTGAAGCTGCAAAATCGATGTGAAAAACAGTCACACTTAAAGCTGTTTGATTCTACTTTTATAAGATCTGTGCCTATGGATTTTGGAGAAACAGTCTAATCATACCTGCAATTTCTGGACGGTTCATTTAGCAAAAGTATTTCACTTTAAAAAATATGTGATATTAGTGGAAATAAACTGGTTTGTAATCACTTCATCCTTGATAAGTCTTCTATAACTCATGCTCCCTCATTAGGTAGGGTGACAAAAAGCATATCAGAGAATTGGTGAAAACTGCTTGAAAACGGCCTCATTCTTATTATACATGGTACATTGGAGCACTATGATCCCCAGAATATGAGGGGAAAAAAGTCAGAAAAATATCACCCTCAAATGAAACAGATGAACAGCAACAAAATGGAGAGAATAGGGGCCAACTTCAGAAACTGTTTTTAAATGAATTGCTGAAAGTACTGAGGAACTTCCCAGATCTCCTTCAGGAGCCCCCAGTGGTCTTCTCAAAAAGACCTCTATGGGATACAGTGATGTAAACTGTAACTTAATTGCTTCTTTTCTGTCTGAAGCAATGATATGATAATAGAAGAGTTGTGAGAGGCATGGAAATCTGAAACAAGGTAAACAGAGTCTTGTCCATAAAAGACAGTTCTCTGGCCCTGGCTGGTTTGGCTCAGCAGTTAGAGCGTTGGCCCGTGGACCAGAGAGGCCTGGGTTCGGTTCCCACTAAGGACACGTACCTCGGTTGCAGTTTGTCCCCAGCCCCGTGGGGTTGTGCGGGTGGCAACCAGTCAATGTGTCTCTCTCACGTCAATGTTTCTCTCTCTCTCTTCCTCCCTCTCTCCCTCCTGCTCTGTCTGTAGATAAATGCAAAAAAAAAAAAAAAAAATGCCCTCAGGTGAGGGTAACAACAACAACAAAAAAAGACAGTTCAAAAAAGACAGTTCTCTGGCCATGCCAGCAGAGTGTGTATATCTCTACACTAGAGACAAAGGGGTAGATCCAGATTGGGAAGGGGGGGAGCACTGAAATACTACCAGATGGACTTTTTTTAATTAAAAAAAAGCAAAATGGTAAATTTAAAATTAAGTACAAAAATAAATATTTATATTAAAA
The DNA here is from genome assembly GCA_030848825.1 of Tadarida brasiliensis. Lineage (NCBI taxonomy): Eukaryota > Metazoa > Chordata > Mammalia > Chiroptera > Molossidae > Tadarida > Tadarida brasiliensis. The sequence goes on along the minus strand of CM061267.1, from coordinate 26,193,209 downwards.
AAGAATGAATTATTAGGGGCTTGAAAACTCAGGTCAAAGAGAGATCTCTTACCCTTTGAGACAACATGGAAGGACCTGGAGAGTATTGTGCTAAAGGAAACAAGCCAATCAGAGAAAGACAAGTACCACATGATCTCACTTATTTGTGGAACATAATGAACAAAATAAGCTGTCAACCAAAAGAGATTCAGAATCATGGAAGTAGGGAACAGACTGACCAACCTCAGAGGGATGGGGGTAGGGAGTGGGAAATAAACCAAAGAACTTATATGCATATGTACACAACCAATTGACACGGACAGTAGGCTGGGGAAGGCAGGACTGGGGTGGGAGCAGGAAAGAGGGGGTCAATGGGGAAAAAGGGTGACATCTGTAATACTATCAACAATTAAAAAAAGAAGAAAGAAAGAAAGAAAACTCAGGTCACATTTTTATGAGATCTCAGGCAATTTACCAAAAGTGTTTACCTCGAAATACTTTCTGGTTGCAGTTCTGGCTTCTCCTCTCTACCTAAAACACTGTATAGCTCCTTAGAGAACAAAATAATCTGTATATCGTGTGTGTGTGTGTGTGTGTGTGTGTGTGTGTGTGTGTGTGTGTGTGAAGGAGAAGAGTATTAGTATTTCTAGTTAAGTAAACATATCTAGGTACTAGGAGCCAGGTAATCTTTGTTGGAGATGTTAAACATGTAGTGCAACTGGTTGTTCAACCAGGGATTCGCAGGATGACATTATTTGCTAGAGTCCCCACATTTAAGCTTCCTCATTGTTACTAGCACGTTTGGTTCTTAGGGACTGACTCATGCTAATTGAACTCAAAATAGTTTTGCAAGACAAAATGTCAGTTTATTATTCATTTGCAATAAGAAATACATGTTACTGCTTGACAATGCATCCTTTCCTGTACAGGAAAGTCTCTGTTACCACTGGATACAACCCTCTCTACAGAGGTAGATGTAGCATAAAGTAAAAAGGCTTCAGCTTCTGCCCCTCACTTTCATGAGTCCTGTGAGTACTGAGAGTGGCTGGGAGTTATAGAGTGTTTTAGGTAGAGAGGAGAAGCCAGAACTGCAACTAGAAAGCATTTCTAGGTAAACATTTTTGGTAAATTGCCTGAGAGATCTCATTAAAAATATGACCTGTCTTCAAGCCTCTAATAATTCATGGTGAATTCTTTTTTAGTATAAATATTTAATTTTGTACTTAATTTTAAATTTACCATTTTGCTTTTTTTTTCAATTAAAGAAAGTCCTTCTGGTAGTATTTCAGTGCCCCCTCCCCCAATCTGGACCTACCCCTTTGTCTCTAGTGTAGGGATATACACACTCTGCTGGCATGGCCAGAGAACTGTCTTTTATGGACAAGACTCTGTTTACCTTGTTTTAGATTTCCATGCCTCTCACAACTCTTCTGTTATCATATCATTGCCTCAGACAGAAAAGAAGCAGTTAAGTTACAGTTTACATCACTGTATCCCATAGGGGTCTTTTTGAGAAGACCACTGGGGGCTCCTGAAGGAGATCTGGGAAGTTCCTCAGTACTTTCAGCAATTCATTTAAAAACAGTTTCTGAAGTTGGCCCCTATTCTCTCCATTTTGTTGCTGTTCATCTGTTTCATTTGAGGGTGATATTTTTCTGACTTTTTTCCCCTCATATTCTGGGGATTATAGTGCTCCAGTGTACCATGTATAATAAGAATGAGGCCGTTTTCAAGCAGTTTTCACCAATTCTCTGATATGCTTTTTGTCACCCTACCTAATGAGGGAGCATGAGTTACAGAAGACTTGTCAGGGATGAAGTGATTAAAAACCAGTTTGTTTCCACTAATTTCTCCTTCCACCTTCCAGTATCTTGCTGCTACATCCCTTTGGCCAAAACCACATGGAAGTCAAAGGGAAAGGGAAGCCTGGTAATGGAATTCATAGAGCTCAGTGTCCTGGACACACAGGGTAAAGGGCATGGTATGGATCAAGGTAGGGGGTTAAGCAAAGCAAAGAATAACCAGTGCAGTCCATCCCTCTTGGTACTCAGCCTCCACTCTTGACCTTTGCCTGTATGAAGAACTTGTGACCCCAACACAGGAGAAATACAAATCTTATCAGCCACAGTAGAATTGCTGAGTGATATCAGTTCTGTCATACTTCCTACTGGAACCTAAACTGTAATGTTAGCCACCATTAGCACTCTTAATAAAATGTCTTGTAAACAAAAGTCTAGAGATACTGTTATAACCTGACGGCGAGATAACCAGAGACGCATGGCCGAATTGTAAAGGAGCACTTTATTTCGCCGGCGGGCTGCGGAGGGCAGAGTTTCCCCTCAGATCAACAGCCCCGATTCTTCTTACTCGTCCCATTTTAAAGACAGAAACTCCCTCCTCCTTTTGCCCCCCTCCCCTCAGGGAACCAGTACAATAGTGGGAGTGACAGAGACCACAGAAGTCAAAATTAGCATTATTTACCTACGGCCTAAGCACTTACAAGTACCTGCAAATACCTATACTCAGGAAACTGCAAATGCCTCCCAACTCCTGGGGCAACTATAATCTTAGATAAAATTCCTTTCCGTCTAGGGGTAATTAACCTATTATTGGAAGAATATCGAGGAATGTCTATTGGTGACAAAATGGAGTCTTTTAGTCGCCTTAACCAAGGGGCCTACATAAAATGGAATCTAGTTGCCTTAGCCTTGGAGCCCACAACAATACCTTTAAAAAAATAAATGTAAAGAGAGTTTATTCATATAATTATTTGCAAACTGGAAAATGTAGTCCTCAGTATGAACTAAGAATGCATTCCAATATGGAGGGGATAGGGCAGGGTATATAAAGGCAAAAGTTGCAAGGAGCTGTTGATCAAAGAGATGGGTTGCTAAGAGAAACAAAACCATAAACTTATATCATTTGTTTTCTGATTGGTGAGGGCAACTGGAATTTTAATGATTGGCAGACTCAGTGATCAAGCAAGTGGGGTTGTGAGGTAAGAACATTGGGTAATATATGTTTAAAAGCATTTACCAAGTTCTGGTTTCAGACTAGGCCTGTAGAACAAAAAGGATGTCTTTGATCACACAATCACAGTACAAGGAATATTATTTAACAGCTATGCAAGGAGTATAATGTATCAAACAGTATAATCAGCACGGTGAAAGGGGGAGGGCCTGCTGGTTCTATAGGCAGTTCTAGAGCCCAAAAGGGCAAAGTTATGCTCTGAAAGCAGCTTCAGAGCTCAAGTTGTAAAAATTCAGATATTGGACCACAAATTATGAAATTAAAATTCTGATAAGTCCTCAGTAAGAAGGAAAGGGGAGAAAACAATTAACTTAAAACTAGACTCTATAGTGTTCTATGGCTGGTCACAAGACCTGAACTGGTAACAATATCTCTCATATTTTACTACTCATTCCCTTACCCTCTTTTGGTTGTACAGAATACTTTATTTAGTGGAGTTACCAAAGTCTTCTGAGCCCTTAGTGTTTCTGACTTTATTAAGCTATTGTAATTTTTCATTGACTAATGTTTGAGCTGAGAAATCTAGACTTTAAGTTAATCCTTTGTGTACACTCTCCATTGTAGCCAGAAGTCTTCAATCCATTCTACAGTCTACCTCGTGGTTGCCGTAGCAACTAAACACCTCAGATATTTGATCTCTTACTACTTTATCCTCTCCATATACTCCATCATGTGCCACCTTCAACGCTTATTTGAGTAATGTGATGTTATCTTATGATATATTGTATTCCATTTCCTACCAACAAGGAGGTTATCCATGCACTCAAATATGTAAGCATTCCAATCCTAGAATCCTATTTTGAGGATCAACCTCCTGGGGTCACTTCTGGAACCAATATCAGCCAGGGTCTCAGTAGGAAAAGATAACTAATTCAAAAAGTCCCTTGAAATCTTTTTCTTCCCATACTCCAAACTTGAGCCGGAGTATCTCACTGACCCAACTCAACAAGAAATCTTAGGGCAAACTCTGGAGATATAATCCATAGAAGTCAGCCTCCTGGAGCATAGAACAAGTCAGAGAAACCTGGAGAGTGGAAATGGTGGAGCACTGAGATAATAATCAGCATATTGGTCACAATGACATTTTTTAAAAAAATTTTTGTAAATTATAACTCCTACAATCAATTATTATAAAAGATTACATGAACATGTGTATGTAAGACTGTCTCTGCTCTAGAGACTGGAGACTCCACTATCTAAATTTACTTCTAAATAGAAAGATTACTCAGCAAATGACAATATGCCTTATAATTATTTTACTTTGATTATATTTGCCTTTCAAGGTTTAATGAGTTTGAATAATTTGCTGATGCAAATTCATTAAAATGAAATTTATCAGTTTCAGATATAATTTATCATAAATTACATTTGATATAATTATAACTAGAAATATTCTTCAATAATAATGTATATGTTTGCTAATGTCATTTGGAGCAAACAAAATTACCAGAGCATGTGTAGATTTCTTTTATTTTCTGGCACTAATGAATACTCAAGTCTTATCATTATAATTTTAGTAGTCCTTAGAACTTATATTTTTCTTTTTTGTTGCATTTTTGTGACCTGCCATGATGACATGCTAAACTGGAAACCACAGGTGTGGGTTATTCATGTAAATAATATTAAAATTTAGTGTAACATACACAGTAAGGAATATTTATGGATGGTAATGTATTTCAATTAGAGAACTTATAAAGCTCTGCAACTGATGGATGGAAATTAAGTTTAATAGCACTGATTACTTTTAGCTTTAAAAGGAGTGGAGGAATGGGGAATTGGAGGTCTTGGGAAGGGGAACTTTGGGAGAGATACTCTAATTGTAGGAGCTATCTAATAACCAAGATAAGATCTTACTGAGGCTCAGCATTCTGGCTGAAGAGTCACCATTTCCATATAAAAGATCTTATTTGTATAATTGCAAGTAGACTTTAACCTCAAGATATACTCCTCTAGACTCAGATATGATGGAGTACATGAAGTAGTACAATAGCATTTGAGGAAAGATTGTGATATGTTGAAGATATGTATGGTAAATTCTAGAGCACTAAAATAATGATATATTGCTAATAAGACAAAAAGAGTAGAAATTAATCGTAAAAAAATAATCTATTCAAAAGAAGCAGAAAAGAGAAAAAAAATGAAACAAAGACCAGACAGGATAAATAGAAAACAAATAACATGGTGGTAAATTTTAATCCAACCATATTGATAATTATATTAAATATTAGTGGTTAAAGTATCCCAACAAAAAGGCAGAGATTATCACATTGGATAAAAAAGCAAAACTGACCAATATGCTGCCTAAAAAGAAACCATTTAAATATAAAATACAGATAGATGTAAAAATAATGAATGCAAAAATATATACTATACAAATACTAATCAAAAGAAGATTTATAAAGCAGGAATTTCCAAATATAAAGAGGTCATATATAAAATATCCAAATATAAGAATTAAAACTATAAAACTAGAAAAAAAATGAGAAAATTTTGTGACAATTGGGTTAGGCAAAGATTTCTTAGGTAGGATACTAAAAACACCAATCAAAAAAGAAAAATTGATAAATTTAACTTTATCAAAATTAAGAATTTCTCTCTGTGTAAAACTTTTAAGAAAATGAAAAGGCAAGCCACAGACTTGAAGAAAATAAATATTTGCAAGTAAATGACTAATGAAGAACTTGTATGTAGACTATCTCCCATAAGATTGTGAGCTGATTTCTCAAAAGAAACTTTGCAAGTCAGAAAGGATTGACATGAAATACTCAAAGTGATAAAAAGCAAGAACCTACAACCAAGTTTACTATATCCAGCAAGGCTATCATTTAAAAGCAAAGGAGAGATAAAGAGCTCCACAGACAAGAAAAAGCTAAAGGAGTTCATCACTATGAAACCAGTACTACAAAAAAATGCTAAATAGTCTTTTTAAGAAGAAGAAAAAGAAAAGATTAAAAATTTGAATAATAACACCATCAATAACTACATACTTATCAATAATTAATTTCAGTGCAAACTGATTAATTGCTCCAATCCAAAGACATAGGGTAGCTGAACAGATTAGAAAATAAGATCCATGCATATGCCTCCAAGAGACCCACTTCAGATTGAAAGGCACCCACAGACTGAAAGTAAAAAGATGAAAAAATGTATTTCATGCAAATGGAAATAAATAAACCCAAAAAGCTGGAGTAGCAATATTTATATCAGACAAAATGGACTTTAAAACAAGAGACAAAGGACATTTCATAATGTTAAAGGGATCAATCCAACAAGAGGACAAAACTCTTATAAACATTTACGCACCCAATGTAGGAGCACCTAAATATATAAAGCAAATATTAACGAACATAAAAAGAGAAACTAACAGTAATTCATGTAATAATAGGAGACTTTAATACTCCATTGACATCAAAAGATAGGTCATCCATACAGAAAAATCAGCAAGTAAACAGCAGCCTTAAATGACACATTAGATAAGATTAATGTAATTGATATTTTTAGAACATTTCACCTCAAAGCAGCAGAATATATATTCTTTTCAAGCACACATGAAACATTTACCAAGATAGACTGCATTTTATGCAATAAAACAAGATTCAACAAATTTAATGAGATTGAAATCATATCAAGCATCTTCATAGATCACAATGGTATGAAACTAAAAATCAATTAGAAGAAAACTGAAAAACACACAAACACATAGAGGCTAAGTAATATGCTATTAAACAATGAATGGGTTCACAATGAGGTCAAGGAAGAAATCAAAAGATACCTTGAGAAAAATAAAAATGAAAACACAATGATCCTCAAAATATATTTGATAGAGCCAAAGCAGTTCTAAGAGGGAAATTCATAATAATACAAGCCTAGAAACAAGAAAAATCTTAAATAAACAATCTAACCTTATACCTTAAGGAATTAAAAAAAAAATTTTAAATATTTCTTTTTTTTAAGGAGAGAAAATAAATCTTTTGAGGTGTTCCAAGGGACCTTCTGGAATGCCTCATAGTTTTTCTCAGGTCAAGATTCTATTTATAATTTAAATTATGAGAAGTTTGGCAAAATGTATGAAAAAGTTTAGACTTCTAACTAAATAGGATCATAATTTATTATGAACCAATACTTAATTATTCATTTAACCAAAGTGACAATAAAAAGTTTCAAAGACAAATACAGAAATGTACATAATTATTAGCAAAAGTTAGTTTTTACTACTGAGGAAATTATTTTTTTAAATAATCAAGGACCTGTTTAAAACAACATAAAACACAGTTATTTTGAAAAAACATAGAAAATTATTTTGATAAAACATAGAATCTTTGCTTTCTAGGCAGAAAACATTTTCACAGTATCAGTAGCAGACCAATAGTCCTTTTTAACACAGAGAGAAAACTAAAATCTAATTTTGCATCAGCTTACTTTTGATATTTAGATTAACTTACTTGATTACATTTATTTTAGTTTTATTCAACTTGATCATTCATAAAATTTTCTCTCTCAAGATTTCATTTTCATAAACCTTCCATAACTTTCCTTTTTACATTCAGATTTCTACCCGTTTTTCTTGTTTCCTATTCTGTGACAACTAGTCTCACTTTTTAAAAAATATTGATTTTCTTTCCCTCAAAATTATCTCTCTATATCTTATACCCATTTTTCAAGGCAAAATATATTCTACTTTTCTTGTATACAGTTGTTTTCCCTATTATAATGAATTTTTATAGCTTTAATTACATATATTAGAATTCTTAATTTTTTGTTGTTTTGTTAATCCTCACCCAAGAATATTTTTCCATTGATTTTTAGAGAGAGTGGAAGGGAAGGAGAGGAGAGAGAGAGAGACATTGATGTTAGAGAGACACATTGATTGATTGCCTCCCACATGCACCCCAACCAGAGACTAGGATCATACCTGCAACCCAGGTACATGCACCAGACCGGGAATCAAACCTGCAACCCTTTGGTGTGCAGGCCGATGCTCCAACCACTGAGGTACACTGGCCAGGGCTAGAATTTTTAATTTTTAAAATCTTATTTTCTAGTGAAAACTAAGAAGTAACTAATTGTGAACTGTCTTGTTACACTAGTATTCTTTTGATTGATACATTTATGAACACACTTAATAATTTCTACAAATATATTTCCTTATAGCATAAAATTTTTTAATGTGGCACAAAACATGTTTACTAATAAACCCATATATCTTTCTCTGTAATAAAAAACAAAAGAAAGATAAACCTACATTCAGTAGTTAATATTTCATAGTTTTATCTTATTTGAAAATAGTCTAGATATTCAATAAATATGCATCATAAATTTTAAAGTTTCAGATTACAAAAAAGGTTTATAAAACCATTTTAAGTACACACATAATAAATTATTGCTAAAGTTAACCTAAAATAAACTTCTTAATGACATTTGCACATATTTAATTGACTTGTTCTTAACAATTAAGTTTAGATTACTTATGAAAATGGCATTATACCAAGTTAATTTTATTTTGCTAACAAATTTTGCAACAGAGGTAACATGAACTTACTTGACTAATAAAACTAAGTAAAATAAAAGTATTATTTAATGCTGATGATTCTAAAGACATACCTATTTAACCAAGACAAACTCAAACCAGTTTTAATATCACATTTTTTTAAAAAATCCTCATCCAAGGACATTTTTCCATTTATCTTCAGATAGAATGGGAGGGGGAGAGAGAAAGAGAGAAAGAAACATTGATGTGAGAGAAACACATCGATTGGTTGCCTCCCACAGGACTCTGACCAGGGCTGGGGACTGAACTGCAGTTGAAGCATGTGCCCTTGACCATAATCAAACCTGCGACTCTTTGTTCTGCTGCGGGCCGATGCTCTAACCACTGAGCCAAACCAGCCAGGGCTCATATATTTTTTTAAATCATAGAATTCTAAAACGCATTTAGGTTAGTTTTTGTTATAAGTTTGAGAATCCTCATATAAGCGTTTATTTGTTTAAGTAAATTTAATAGAGCTCCTTTTTTATAAGTTAACAATACCATTTGAAGGTAGAAAATACCATGCAACACACATGAACATACAAACAGACATGAACAGAAACCTCCTAGCCTTCATTTAAAAATTACTGCCACTGCCCAGCCAGTGTGGCTCAATGGCTGAGTGTCAACCTATGGACCAAGAGGCCACTAATTCGATTCCTGGTTGGGGCACATGCCTGGGTTTCGGACTAGATCCTCATTTGGGTTGTGAAGAATCAGCCAGTCGATGTGTCTCTCTCATCGGTGTTTCCATCTCTCTCTCCTTCTCCTTTCCTCTCTCTCTTAAAATCAATAAAAACAAAAATAAATACAGTTGCTGCCATAGAACAGGTAAGATTATGTAAAAGAATAGTTGAATCCAAACTATGTTGCTAGCAGCATAAATTAAGGTTACCTGTGTAGATAAAACTTTTTCTTACTAATGTTTATGGAGAAAGCACTTATGATTTGTATTTGTCCTTGGCAAGGGATCCTTGGAACCATGGAAGCAGTTTGTGCTTTCAAAAACTAGTCTCCCAACCTTTTTGTTTTCTTCAGTCTTAGGAATTGGGGATGATACAGATAACTGGGCTTTGAGTTGCTTCTAGAGCTGCATTTTTGGTTTCACAAAGATTTGCATAATAAGAACAATTGTTCTTAAAATTTGGGCTATAACTTAAGTGACATCATAGGTTAACCCACTTGTCTAACTATATAATCCCTAATTTGCTCCTTTCCCTCTGGGTATATCATGTTATTTTAGCTTTGGGAGAGGGTGCAACATAAAAAGTTTCCTATCAGGTTCTAAATCTTCAGCTTCCAATTTTGCCAAATTTCTGATCAAAAAGTTATTAAATCCTTTTAAATATTTTGTGATATTTCAGCTGGGAGAGTAAATATTTCTGGCAGTATAAACAATTCCATGGACTCTAATAGCCAAAAAAAAGAACTGACAGCCTTCATGTCCCAGTTCCCCAATGAGACACAGTGTATATTTTCACAATATAACCAGGTTAAAGAGATGCAATCAATTAACATTCCTATAACTCTTTTAAAGATAAAGACTGTTTAAACATTCCAATTTTCATAACTTATCAATTGTTACATTTCCATATTTTAAAAATCTAATTATATCCTGAGTCAGGGCGTCATCAATGGGTTTTGGTATATCCCATTTTGTTTATTTGATTTGGAAGCTCTTACTTTTTAAGTGCTAATATCCCTGAAGAACATAAATGCTAAAATCCTCAACAAAATATTAGCAAATCAGATATAGAAACACGTTAAAAAGATCATACACTATGACCAAGTGGGATTTATTCTGGGGATGCAAAGTTCGTATAATATTCACAAATTAATAAATGTGATACATCACATAAACAAAATGAAAGATAAATATCACATGATTATATAAATAGATGCAGAAAAAGCATTTGATAAAATCCAGCACCCATTTATGATAAAAACTCTGAGCAAAGTGGGAATAGAAGAATCATATCTCAATATAATAAAGGCCACATATGAAAAACCTACAGTCAACATCATACTCAATGGGGAAATCTAAGAGGGTTTCCCTTAAGATCAGGAACAACACAGGAATGTCTTCTTTTACCACTCATATTCAACATAGTACTAGAAGTCCTGGCCACAGAGATCAGACAAGACGAAAAAATAACAGGCATCCAAATTGGAAAAGAGGAAGTAAAACTGACATTATTTGCAGATGACATGATATTACAGATAGAAAACCCTAAAGACTACACCAAAAAACTACTAGAGTTAATAAATGAATTCAGTAAAGTAACAGGATACAAAATAAATATCCAGAAATTGGTGACATTGTTATACACCAATAATGATCTCTCTGAAAGAGAAACTAAAAAAACAATCCCATTTACTGTTTCAACAACAAAAAAATAAGATACCTAGAAGGTAAAAGACTTGTACTCAGAAAACTACAGACCATTGAAGAAAGAAATAGAGGAAGATACAAACAAGTGGAAGCATATACTATGTTCATGGATTGGAAGAATTAACATCATTAAATTGTCCATACTACCCAAAGCAATCTATAGGTTCAATGCAATTTCTATTAAAATACTAATGGCATATTTCACAGATCTAAAACAAATATTCCAAAAATTTATATGGAATTTCTAAAAAGACCCCAAGTAGCCTCAGCAATCTTGAAAAAGAAGAACAAAGTTGGAGGGATCACAATATTGGATATCAAATTATACTACAAAGACATTGTAATCAAAACAGCCTGGTACTGGCACAAGAAGAGACATATAAATCAATGGAACAGAACAGAGGGCTCAGAAATAAACCCATGCCTTTATGGTCATTTAATATTTGACAAAGGAGAAAAGAACATACAAAAGAGTAAAAACAGTCTCTTCAATAAATGATGTTGGGGAAATTCGACAGGTACATGTAAAAGAAATGAAACTAGACCACCAACTTACAGCATACACAACAACAAACTCAAAATGGATAAAAGACTTAAAGGTAAGTTGCACGCTCAACAACGTGGGAATAGAGGGACCATATCTCAACACAATAAAGTCCATATATGAAAAACCTACAGCCAACATCATTATCAATGGATAAAAACTAAAAGCATTCCCCTTAAGAACGGGAACAAGACAGGGATGCCCACTTTCACCACTCTTATTTAACATAGTACTGGAAGTCTTAGCCACAGCAATTAGACATGAAGAAAAAATAAAGGGGATCCAAATTGGAAAGGAGGAAGTGAAACTGTCATTATTTGCAGATGACATGGTATTATACATAGAAAACCCTAAAGACTCCATCAAAAATCTACTAGACTTAATTAATATATTTGGCAAAGTAGTAGGATACAAAATTAACATCAAGAAATCAACGGCATTCTTATACACCAATGATGAAATCACAGAAAGAGAAACTAAATAATCAATCCCATTTACCATCACAACAAAAAAATTAAGATACCTAGGAATAAACTTAACCAAAGAAGTAAAGGACCTCTTTACAGAAAATTACAGGTCATTGAAAAAAGAAATAGAGGAAGATATAAAAAAAGTGGAAACATACCTTGTTCATGGATTAGAAGAATTAACATCATTAAAATGTCCTTACTACCCAAAGCAATCTATAGATTCAATGCAATCCCCATCAAAATACCAACGACATATTTCACAGAACTAGAACAAACATCCCAAAAGTTTATATGGAACCAAAAAAGATCCTGAATAGCTACAGCAATCTTGAAAAAGAAGAACAAAGTAGGAGGGATCACATTACCAGACATTAGGTTATACTAGAAAGCCACTGTAATCAAAACAGCCTGGTGTTGGCACAAGAACAGGCACATAGATCAATGGAACAGAATAGAGAACCCAGAAATTGACCCAAGACAATATGCTCAATTAATATTTGACAAAGGTGGCAAGAGCATATAGTGGAGTCAAGACAGTCTCTTCAATAAACGGTGTTGGGAAAATTGGACAGCTACTTGCAAAAAATGAAGCTAGACCACCAACTTACACCATACAAGAGAATAAAGTCAAATGGATGAAAGACTTAAATGTGACTCGTGAATCCATAAAAATTCTAGAAGAAAATGCAGGCAACAAAATTTCAGACATCATATGCAGTAGAATTTTTATTGATACAACACCTAAGGCAAGAGAAACAAAGGAAAAAATGAACACATGGGACTACATCAAACTAAAAAGCTTCTGCACAGCAAAAGAAACAACCATCAAAATGGAAAGGGATCCCACTATATGGGAAAGCATAATCGCCAATGATGCATCAGATAAGGGGTTAATTTCCAAAATATATAGAGTGCTCATACATCTCAACAAAAAGAAGACAAAGAACCCAATTAAAAAATGGGCAGAGGACCTAAATAGACACCTCTCCAAACAGGACATACAAATGGCCAAGAGACATATGAAGAAATGCTCAACATCACTAATCATCAGAGAGATGAAAATTAAAATGAGGTATCATCTCACACCTGTCAGAATGGCTGCCATCAACAAATCATCAAACAAGTATTGGTGAGGGTTTGGAGAAAAGGGGACTCTAGTACACTGCTGGTGGGAATGTAGACTGGTGCAACCACTGTGGAAAACACTATGGTGTTACTACAAAAAGTTAAAAATTGAACTGCCATTTGACCCAGTAATCCCACTTCTAGGAATATACCCTAAGAAACCTGAAACACCAATCAGAAAGAATATATGTACCCATATGTTCATAGCAGCACTATTTACAATAGCTAAGATCTGGAAACAGCCCAAGTGTCCATCAGTAGACAAATGGATAAAAAAGCTGTAGTACATATACACAATGGAGTACTATGCAGCTGTAAGAAAGAAAGAGCTCTTATCCTTTGAGGCAACATGGAGGGACCTGGAGAGTATTATCCTAAGTGAAACAAGCCAAGCAGAGAAAGACAAATATCACATGATGTCACTTATTTGTGGAATATAATGAACATAACAGTCTGAGGAACCGGGTAGACCCAGAGACGTGGAGGTAGTGTACAGACTGACAACCCTCAGAAGAGGGGGTGAGGGGGAGAGAAGAGATAAACCACAGAATTTATATGCATGTACTCATAACTGATGGACATGGACAACAATGCTGGGGATGGGGCGGGGGGATTGGGAGGAGGGTGTCAATGGGGGAAAAAGGAGAAACATCTATAACAAAAACAAATTAATAAAATAAAATAAAAAATAAAAGGTAAGTTGCAAAGCCATAATAACCCTGGGAGAAAACATAGGCAGTATAATCTCGGACATTTCATGTAGCAATATTTGTGCTAATATATCTCCTAGGGCAAGGAAAACAAAGGAAAAATTAAATATATGAGACTATATCAAACTAAAAAGCTTCTGCACAACAAAAGAAACCATCAACAAAATGAAAAGGGAACCCACTACATATTCACTCATGATACATCTGATAAGGGGTTGAACTCCAACATATATAAAGAACTTATAAAACTCAACACCAGGGAGACCAACAACCCAATTAATAATGGACAAAAGACCTGAATAGACATTTCTCCAAAGAGGACATACAGATATCCAATAGATATATATTTTAAAATGTCAATGTCACTAATCATCAGAGAGATGCAAATTAAAAACACAATGAGGTATCACCTCACACATATATGCATAACCCAGAGACAGAAACAACAGTGTGGTGATGGCCAGAGGGAAGGAGGCATGGGAGCTGGATGGAGGTGTGCAAAGGAGGAGGGAGGAAATGGGGGAGATCTGTAATAGTGTCAACAATAAAATAGATAAATAAATATATCTTACAGACAGAGATCTGGGGGTGTGCTGACATGATAAGAAATCTTACCTTCTGCCAGCCTATGTCGGATGCCTCACAATCTCGTCTCTAGCCTCATGAGTAGATGCCGGGTTCTAGCCAGTGAGTTATCCTGCTTACAGCACCAACTGTGGGGGAGGAACAAACTTTCCTCTACCTTCAATGTTCTTCTGACTGGTCTACTAATCAAATAGACATGAAACATATTAACAAGATAAAATAACCAAATTTAATACATACATGAGAGAGTCAGAGATCCACATGCACGAGATAGAAATGGAGATCTAGGTATATGACATTCTGGAGCTAAAGCTGAGGTAATGCACCTTGTGGACTTCAAATGGTCATTGCAGAATGATAAGAAGAGTAGATGTTTAGTAAATAGAAATTTGCCCTGCCATATAGTTTGATTGAAAAGAGATAATTGCTGATAATTTATTATTATGGACAAGGCCCCTAATTCAAATTCTTCTAGGTAGTGAAAGGGAGGAGCAGAAGTTTCTTTCTCTTGAGCCTGAAGCTAAAATTGCCCTTAGCTCAAAACAATTGGCATCCTGTGGAAGCACATCTTAGGGTGACTTGTTCTGAACTCTCACAAGACCAAGCATTTAAGACTGCATATGAGAGGATACCATTAATATGAAATTATAAAATAGGAAAAACTATAGTGACAGAAACAGACCAGTGTATTTCAGGGGCCCAGGGTGGAGGGAAGATAATGACTGCGAAGGACATCAGGAAACTTTTCGAGTTGACGCAAATGTTTTATATCTTGATTTCACTTGTGATTACATGATTTGTACACATTTGTAAAAACTCATTGAGATATAAACTTATAATCAGCAAATTTTGTCATTTGCAAATTAAACTTTAATAAAGATGACTTCAGAAAAGAAAAGTAAGGAGGAGGTTTCCAAATTGTGGTCCAAAGAACACTGGTGTTATAAGCTGAATGTTTGTGTTCCCCAAAAAATTAATATATAGAAGCCCCAACTCTCAATATCACAATATTTGTGGATGGGCTTTTGAGAGGTAATTAGTTTATATTAGGTCAGGAGAGTGGGGTCCCCATGATGGGATAATTGTCCTTGAAATAAAGGAAGAAAGAAAGAGAGAGAGAGAGAGATAAAAACAAAAAACAATGGAAGAAACA
Organism: Tadarida brasiliensis; assembly: GCA_030848825.1. NCBI lineage: Eukaryota > Metazoa > Chordata > Mammalia > Chiroptera > Molossidae > Tadarida > Tadarida brasiliensis. Next base: position 26,177,694 of record CM061267.1, on the reverse strand, counting down.
AAGAAACTGAGAGAGAGAGACATTTCTTTCTCTGTCCAGAAGCATATACCACGGAAACACCGTGTGGGTACACAGCAAGAAGGAGGGTGTCTCCAGAAACTGCACCTGCGGGTGCCTTGATCTTTGACTTCCCAGCTTCCGGAACTATAATGAATTAATTTCTGTTGCCACCCAGTCTATGGTATTTTGTTGTAGTGTCCCTAGCTAAGACAACTGGTATCTCAGGAAGAGGTTAATCATTATTCCAAGAACAACAGGTCTCCTAGTCTTGGAAGCTTAGGTAATATTGTATCATAAATTATTCTCTAAGAACTTTACAATAAACAATAACACATTAAATAATGTAGGAAACTTCTTATTATAGCAAAAAAGAAAAGATAATTTTTTTGAGCTGGGAAAGTTTCATCCCATCAAAAGTATTCATTTCTCTTGGAACCATTTCCCTGAATAAATCAATTTGGGAAGTTCTGGTGTCCAATATTCTTCTGAGAAGTTTGTCAGCAAGTGAAATAAAATCAGTAGGTCTTTCACCTGATTGGGAAGAAAGAAATTAAAATAAAAATGTTTTACAATCATCACTTTATTTTTTAAATAAACATGCAATAAAACCCTTTTTTGAGTTTAGTTCTGTGAATTGTAACATGTGTATAGATTTGTGTAACCACCACCACAATCAAGATACAAAAGTTATATATATCATCTCAAAACCCCTTCAAGCTCAAAATATCCTTTCTAACATCCTGCTCCCATTCCTAACCCCTGGCCGCCACTAATTTGTTCTCTGTCACTATAGTTGTTGTATTTTCAAGACTACCATATAAATAGAATTATACTGTATGGAATTGTGAGACTAGCTTCTTTCACTTGGCATGATGTCTTTGAGATTCATGTAAGTTGTGTGTATCAGTAGTTCATTCCTAATTATTGTGAAGTATTCCATAGTGTGGATGAACACAGTTTGTTTACCAATTCACTCACTAAAGGACATTTGGGTTGCTTCCAACTCTTGGCAATTATGAATTGAGCTGCTATAAATATTTGTGTACAGGTTGTTGTGTTTTTATTTTTCTACCTAGGAGTATGATTGCCAAGTTTGGAGGAAGTTTAATTTTATAAATAACTGTCAATCTGGTTTCTGGAGTGGCTATACCATGTTTCACTATCACCAGGAGTCCAAAAGAGTTTCAGTTACTCTGTGACCTCACCAGTGGTTGGTGTGTATGTTCAGTCATCTTAATTTTTGATATTCTAATAGATATATAGCAGTGGTATTAAAATTGTGGTATTAATTTGTGTTTTCCTAATGGATAATTATGTGTAATATCTTTTCATGTGCTTATTTGATTAATTGCCTTGTATATAATCTCTGGTGAAGTGCATTTTTAAGTATTTCACCCTTTTTAAATTAAATGTTTGTTCTCTTTCTCTTGAGTTTTGAGAGGTCTTATATATTCTGGATAGAAGTCCTTTTTAGAATAACTGAAGTGAACATATTTTCTTTCTGTCACTTCTTTTTTATTTCATAAACAGTGTCTTCCACAGAGAAAATGTTTTTAATTTAATGAAGTCTAATTTATTAATATTTTTCTTTCATGGACTGTGCTTTTGATGCCTCGTCTAAGAACTCTTTCCTTAACCCCATGTCATAGAGGTTTCTCCTAGGTTTACTTCGAAAAATTTATATGGTTTTAAGTTTCACATTTAGATTTATAATCCATTTTAAGTTAATTATTTCATAAGGTTTTAAGTTATGTCAAGATACAATTTATTTTGGCTTGTGATGGTCCAGTTGCTCCTGCACGATTTGTTGGAAAGTCTACCCTTTCTCCACTAAACTGCCTTTGCATCCTTGTCAAAAATGAATTGACCACATTTGTGTATCTCTCTTTATGGACTATCTATTCTGTCCTGTTGGTTTACATGTCTGTCTCTTTGCCACTGTCACACAATCTTGATTGCTGTCGCTTTATAATCAGCTTTAAAATCAAGTATTGTGAATCCTCTAACTTACTCTTCCTTTTCAAGATTGTTTTTGCTATCCTAGTTCTTTGGCTGTCACATATAAATGTTCATATCTCAAAAAGAATTCTATTGTGACTTTGATGAGAGTTGCGGGGGTGAAGGGTGGTAAAAATGGGTGAAGAGGGTAAAAAGCTACAAACTTTCAGTTATAAAATAAATAAGTTCTGGAAATGAAATGTATGGCATGGTGACTATAGGTAATAATACTGCACGTATTGTATATTGAAAGTTGCCAAGAGAATGAATAGTGAAAGTTCTCATCACAACAAAAAAATTTTGTAATTATGTATGGTGACAAATGTTAACTAGACTTATTGTGGTAAATATTTTGCAATATATACAAATATCAAATCATAATGTTGTATACCTAAGACTAATATAATTTTTAAAAGTTTTTGTTTTACTGATTTTAGAGAGAGATGAAGGGATAGAGAGAGAAATCAGTTTGTTGTTCCATTTATTTATGCATTCATTGGTTGATTCTTGTATGTCTCTTGACCTGAGATGGAACCCACAACCTTGGCATAAGGGGTTGATGTTCTAACCAGCTGAGCTACCTGGCCAGGGCTTAAAAAGTTTTTTAAGTAGTAAGATGCAATAAAAAAACAGAAAGTAACACTTGCATATTAAAAAATAATAATAAAAATGAAAATAGCCCGGCTGGTGTGGCTCAGTGGTTGAGCATCGACTCATGCACCAAGAGGTCACCAGTTCGATTCCTGGTCAGGGCACATACCCAGGTTGTGGGCCTGATCCCCAGTGGGGGCATACAGGAGGTGGCCAATTCTCTCATCGATGTTTCTATCTCTCTCTCCTTCTCCCTGCCTCTCTCTCTATAACATCAATAAAGAAAAAAAAAATTTTTAATGAAAATAAATTCTAATCATTAAAAAAGAATAAAATACTTAGAAATAAATTTAACCAAGGAGGCAAAAGTCTTGTACACTAAAAACTACAAACTGCTGAAAGATATTTTGAAAGATACAAATAAATGAAAAGACATCTAGTGTTAGTGGTCCAGTTTCACTCTTAAGCATAGTGCAGCTCATACATGTGTGTGCTTGTCCCTCTTTTCTCCCAACAGAGCATATCATTCAAGAATGTCATCTTTTTACCTATGTGCTGCATTCACGATTCCTCCCTGGTTCCTAATTCCGAAGAGCATTAACAACTGGAATTGCTGTTTAAAGGTGAGGGATTGCACACTGCAGCTAGAGGTGGTTTTGAGGGATAATAAAAGTAACCTAATGCTCTTTTTTCCTCATCCTGTAATATAAAGGGCTAAAGTGGTCTCCACTGGGGATATTGTAAAATATAAATGTAGCTTCATCAGAAAAAAAGTCAGGGTTTTGTTGAGAAGGAAAGTAAAGGGACTATTTAGAAAACTTCTAAATTTGTTGACAACAGAGTGTGTCAGTTGAAAGAAAGAAGATAATTGTCCTCCGTGGAGATGTTTCAAGGAGCAATAGTCACAAGCAGGATACACACACAAAAATTAAACTCAACTGGATAGGGATGAAAAAGTTGTCAAAGGTGAACTGGAGTGTTTTCAGTGGCAGTTTAGTTCCTATAACTTGTTTCTTTTCCCTTCTAAGACCCACTGATGAGAGAATATATTATAAAAATCAATAGTTAAGCAAAAGTTTATTGTCAGTTTTATTAAAATCAGAGCATGTGCCCTATATCTCAATGGTAAATGACGGATAAGAAGGTACAGTTTAGGTTTAAAGTCGAAGTAAGATCTTCCAGTCTTTTAAGAAAGGAAAGGATGTTTGGAGGGAGGCATGGTATGCAAAGCATATATCTAATGCACTAACTCAAGCACCCACATGAATAAGAAGGACAAGTCTGAGTCATTTACCCAGTCTTCTGTTTGTTATGAAGACAATGTCCAACGTATCTAATTTTCATTTAAATCCAACAACATATCAGGGGCCCAGAGACCATGCCACCAAAGGGTATTATTTAGCACAGTGACTCAGACTCCAGAGAATCTGGTTTGCAATTCCTCCTAGAGAGAGGAATGAGTACTATATGGGGTGAAACAAAAAGTGCTTAGAAGGGCTCACTTTAAAATCCCTGTGAAGTATGAGTGTGGGATGGCACATAACGCTCTTGTCTATGAACAGGGAAGAGGGGGTAATGCTTCCCGTTTCTGCAGTAATCGACCCGAAGATTTCAACAGGAACATTAGTGTAAGAAGAACACCTTGTGTAAGTTAATTCCTAGGCTCATTGTAAACATCAAGGAAATAGAATTGGTTATTGGATAATATTATTTTTCAAGCAAAAACATCAGCTCGCATGATTTTTAAGGAAATTCATGAATTATGAATCGGTGAACAAGGTAACCAGATATTTATTGTAATTTATTCTCGCATATTGTAAATGGAAGTTTTTACATCCTACTTCTTGAGCTGGTACAAACTTCCCAGGTCATGAGATGCTGCTCTTTATTTGTTCCTGAGTTTAACACCCCGATCTTAAACAAATTCTCCACTTCAAGAGAGAGTGAATGATAACGTTCCTGGTAGACCAGGTCATAATAATCTCTTTATTCCTATAAAGATCTAGCACAATGGCTAACACACAGTAAGTACTCAAGAAATGTTTGTTGAATTAATTAGAGGAAGAAATGAATATAATAAACAGGAACCAAATGGAGCTGGATGTTACTGACTCTGATTATTAAATATTTAGGAGTTTTGAGAACCACTCATTGTTAGCTGGAAAGTCACAATGATGAGATTATTCACACCATGGAAATCAGCACACACTATGATATCAGGGCTTTTTTGAGGGAAGCGGGGGGCTGGTTTACCAGCACATCACTGCCTATCACTGCCACCTCCACTCCCTCTAATCTTTTCACCTTGGGAGCCTCTGTTTTCCTGGCGATTTTAACCTAGGTTTCATAAGTTCTGAGAGTCGGCAGCAGAGTTGAATAGTGCCTTCTCTATCTATCTGGGGTATTTTGGTTGTTCACAATGTGAGAAAGGGTTGGAATCTTGATATCGTAAGAGATCTTAAACTGGACTTAGAAATATATGTGTGTATTTTTTTTCCTACTCAAACAGTTTTAAGTACATACTCATATAGACTTAAAAAAAGCCTAATATTTAAAAGTTAGCACTGGTCAGAGAACCCAAGGCAAAAGCTTAACAAACTAGCAAACTTATAAAATTGATGATACTACAAATGCACATAAAGTTCATTGACATTCTGTACAAAACAGTGAAGCTGTTGCGTCCCATGCAGCAGCAGCTTCGGAGCCTGAACAAAGGCACAAAAATTAATCCTTCAAACACTTTACCAACGTTTCAAAGCCAAGGTCCAAATACATTGAGCACTGCCACTTATAAGCATTCCTGTGGCTCTTACAAAGCATCACTCTGACTAAACTCTACCAAAACAAAACAAAACACACTAAATACTAAATGCCTCATCCCCAGTGCAGTGTTTCAAAACCATTATTCATGCCTCTGGTATTTATTATAAAGAATTTCTTTTTCAATTCAATAAGAAAATGCAGTCAAATAGATAGGTTTTGAAAGAGCATTATTTTTAAAAGCCTAGTAATTGTTATTGCCTTCACAATATTGAAAGTCCTTTTGAAAAAACTACACCTAGGTAGATAAACTTGGTGAGCATTTGGAACTAACTGAATTTCTCATAAGTTGGCTACTCACAGACATTGACCCTTATTATTGCTAGATATATAGTAATAGAAACAAATAACTCTTTATATTTCTATTGTGTGATTTGCCACTTAGTATAACTATGAATTTCCCACTCTTTGAGGGTCAAACCCTAGTTTTCCCTAAGGAATTCAATATAATTTCTTCTATAAATTCAAACTAGAGAAATCCCTGAAGACCGTTAGAAATCTGTGGAGTGAATAGTCCAGGATAAATGGGGTTATAAGACCTATCTGCTCCAAAATTGTGAAGCAGTTCGAGGTAACTTTCTCTTCTCCTTTCTTCTCCCTCTCTGTGTCCTTTCAAACACAGATTTATCTCAAGTGAGAGAAGCTTAATTCTGGGGACATCCCTGTGATGGTTAGTTTTATGTCACAACCTGGCCAGTCTACAGTTACCAGTAATGCAATCAAACACTAATCTAGGTGTTGCTGTGAAGATGTTTTGTAGACGAGACTGAAGTCCTTAATCAGTTGACTTTAAGGAAAGGAGATTATTTTAGATAATCTGGACAGGCTTGATTTTATCAGTCGAAGGGCCTTAAAAGTACAGCTGAGAATTTCCTGATGAAGAAATTTCACCCAGGGAAAGCAGTTTCTGCCCAGTCTGGGAGTTCCAGTCTGCCCTAAAGATTTTAGTCTTGCCACAATCATGTATATGGACTCCTTGCCATAAACCTTTACTATATATCTCCTGCAGGTTCTGCTTCTATGGCTGAAGCCATAGAACAATATGTGCTTGCTGTTTTCTTAATTCACAAAAATGAGATAATTTAATTGCAATGATTTGAAACAACACTCTCTTTCCACTCTGCCTAGACCCCTGCCACACTGGTGGAGTCATGTTGCAATAGCCACAAACATTTTGGAGATCTTGCCAAGGGGAAATGTAGATGGAAATATATTTAGTTTGGTTTTAGTAAATATATTTATGGTTTATAAGCACTTCCATGAATAGTTATTTCTAGCTATCACAGCATAAGAACACCTTCCAGAATATTCCTACTACCACTGTGCAAACACTTCTGGAGTCTGGCAAAAAGTATTCAGGATTTAGCAGCACTGTAAATGTTATATTTTTTGCCTCTCAACAATCAATAAATAAAAATAAATTTCAATTAACCATGCTAGATGAAATACAGAATTATCTTATTATTCTCTTTATACCAAATATCATTTCATATGGAGAAGTGATCAAAGGGTCAAAAATACAGATAGTTAATTAACAACAATAATGTTATTTTTCTCGATTTTGTGATAATCATTATCTTTTAAAACATGTGTGACTTGTCACAGAGATGTTGACTACAGTATAGGGAATATGGTCAATAATACTGTGATACCTATGTATACGGCCAGGTGGATACTTGAAGCATCAAGGTGACCACTCTGTAAAGTGATTTTCTTTTTTTTTAATCCTCACCCGAGGACATTTTTCCATTTTTGTTCAGATAGAGTGGGAGGGAGAGAGAGGAAGAGAGAGAGAGAGAAACATTGATGTGAAAGAGACACATCGAGTGGCTGCCTCCCACACGACCCAACCACGGCCGGGGACAAACTGCAACCGAGGTACGTGCCCTAAGCGGGAACCGAACCCGGGCCTCTCTGGACTGCAGGCCGACGCTCTAACCGCTGAGCCAAACCGGCCAGGGCAAGTACATGATTTTCTAACCACTTTGCTGTACACCTGAATCTAATAAAGAATAATACTAAGTGTAAACTGTAATTGAAAAATAAAAGGATTTAAAAATTAAAAACAAAATATGTGCGTCTTGTAATTTGTGTCCTCGTTCTAAATAAATATTAACTTTTGTACCTAATTTTGTAACTTTTATTCTTGTTTCTTAAAAAGGTCCCCTCAAATTGAAGGAGCCACATACCTCACAAATCAGGATTTGCCCAACCCACCTCCATGTGTGTGTTTGTTTTGGTGTCTCTCAATACTTTTCCCACTTTATAAGATTACTCAGAGCTTCCCATTAAGAGCATGCCTTCGCCCTCTTAATTCTCATTTTCTTTTCTTTCCCCTAACAAGAGGGAGTTGTCAAAATTCATACCACTACCAAAAATTTCTTGGCAACCAAAACTACAGAGTTGAAATTGTGGTTATAAAGGAGAGCCAAGCAATCAGGTGATCAAGCATTGACTACGGTGTTTCAACTCCATCACACGAAAGGATTTTTCACCCTTGAGATTACTACAAGTACAAGAGCCAGTTCTTTACTCTAATATGCATTCTCTTAGAGTTCTCTTCTCTGCTAGTGACTATAAAATACAGTAGTTTGAGCTAAAGTCTTAAAGCTAAATATGCCTCAATGTGTGCCACGTTAACGTGACATTGAAAACAGCTCACATTAGAATATGGAGGTCTTCTCTTATTTTAGAGTTGCGAGATTCTTCTAAGCATACATTTGCTTTGGGTAAATGGCACCTGTAGAGAAGGGCACAAACTCCTTAACATTGATGAGCTTCACTTTAGAAAAGAGAGAGAAAACACTCTACTACATGTAAAAATGTGAAATGATAGATTCTCTGTGTTTTTATTAATATGATCTTAGTAGAAGTAGTCAAGTAGTTAATAGATTATAGTACTGAAAAGTCTAATTTGTTCGAGTATGATGGTATGGATCTTTACACACACTTTGGGAATCTCATTCAAAATAATATTTCAGCAATATCGTCTTGCTACTAAGGTTTATTCAAAGGAGTGATGGATTTGAGTGTGTGTGTGTGTGTATATATATTTGCTTTTTTTTTTTATCCTCACCTGAGGACATTTTTGCATTTATCTTCAGATAGAGCAGGAGGGAGAGAGGGAGGAAGAGAGAGAGAGAGAAACATTGACATGAAAGAAACACATTGAGTGGTTGCCACCCACACGACCCCAACCGGCCCCAAACTGCAACCGAGATACGTACCCTTAGCGGGAACCGAACCTGGGACTCTCTGGTCTGCGGGCTGACACTCTAACCACTGAGCCAAACTGACCAGAGCTATATATATATTTGAATGGCTGCTCTGAGAAGAAGAAAAGTGAAACCAGAGTAGGAGTGAATAAGCAAGTGCAAAGCTCATGATGAAGACCAATACAGCTTCAAGAGGAGAGAAAGGGAAAGGTTAAGAAGGACATAATTCAATCATAAAAAAATAAAAATCTTGTATGATCTCGCTTATATGTGGAATATAACAACAAACCAAAACAAAACCAAGCCCATAGATACAAAGAAGAGATTGTTGGTCACCAGAAGTGGGAAAAGGAAGTGGGGGCGGAAGGTAGGGAGAAATGACTGAAGGGGGTAGTAAAGGTACAAACTTCCAGTTGTAAAATAAATAAGTCATTCAAATGTAATGTACAACATGGTGGGTATAGTTACTAATACTGTATTGCATATTTGGAAGTTGCTAAGAAAATGAATCTTAATAGTTCTCATAGCAAGAAAAACATTTCTTGTAACTATTTAAGGTGACAGACTTATTGTGGCGATCATTTCACAATGTACACAAATATCAAATCATTAGGTTGTACACCTGAAACTAATACAATGTTATATGTGAATTATACCTCAATTTTAAAAATATTTTTTAAAGAGGAGAGAGAAAAAGCAAAATCAGAATACCAAGTTTCTTTTGTCACAATGAATGGTTCAAGAATGAATATGAACCCAATTATTACAATTCCATCTCGATAACTATGAAAATTGGTTCACGGATAGGCACACGAACTAAGTTTGTTCATTCTTTATGAGTTCATGGAATTATACAGAAGTTACCAGGAATAGATGTCCCTGGCTTCTTCAGGGTGAGAATGTGAAGTAGGAGCTGCTGCAGTCATCACACCTCAACAAGAGAAGAGCCTGTCTGAAAATGACATTAACCTGTGGAATAGAACAACGCCAAGGGACAAAGATAGATCATGTTCAGCCCCTGAAGCTAAATGGATCTGAAGCTAGCTACCCCTGCACATTTGCTATAGGCAAACTCCTCTTCACTGAAGCCAACTTGGATGGGGTTTTCTGTCACTGTGATTATAAAACTTCCGACTGATATAGAAGGTTTTGTTCTACAGGTAATATACCCTGCTATACATGGGTGCAGCTAGTGGTTTTGTCAGATCCCTCTAATGGGCAATCAGGGGCATTAGGCTAAAGAACAAGTTAGTGGAAGTTGTGGTGCTTGAAAATGAAAGTCTGAATGCATCTATTAAGAGGCAACAAATGTGGCCCTGTTAGAATATCCTTTAGGTTGAGATCAAGGGCAAGATTCCTGGAGACTCTTCAGTGTATGGCATTATTAGTGGCTCTGGAATAAGTATGAAAGGAAAGGGGATCAATGGTGGCAGATGTTTGCCTCCCAGAGAAACAGTTTTGAGGTATGTCTGAGAGAAGTAACAGAATCTGTATAGGAGGAGGATCCCTGAGCTTCTGGACTCTAAGTAGAAGTGTGGACTGAATTATAGAGAAATACTACTCATTTCTCTCAGGGTCTTTCATGGCAGCCCTGGGTGGAGCAGAATGAGTTGTACAACCTGGCTGGGAATCCTGGTCCTGCCTTTACTAGCATGATAACTTCTCAGAGCCTCAGTTTCCAAATCTGCACAACAGGCATGAATAAAGTAGGACCTATCACATGTGGTTGTTGTGAATATTACATGAGATTAAACCCTTGACCCAAGACCATACATGCTGGTGGTCCTCAGAGCCACTGTGGATGCTTGTGTGTTTTCTTTGCCTTTGAGCTTCCCCTCTCATCCAACCCTCTTGCTTTTCTAAAGCTCTCCTCTTCCCCTGCAAAATTCTAATGTCCTCAGCTCTGTGCTAACCAGAGGTTTTCTGGAGTGGAGATTGATTAAAACGTAGTGGCATACCCTCATTTTTCGTCACTGTGTATGTGACTAATAGCCATGGAATTCATGCCACTGATAAATAATTGGCACTTCAGCCATCTTCCATGCCTTCAGAGACATAGAACTGGGATCTATCACAGCTGAAGACATCTCAATGAACATCATCTCTAGATCATAGTAGATCATGTTACATTTGTATATGTTCAGGAACATAATTTACTATTAAATGGGGCCAAGATCAGCACCAAAGAAATGGTCTTTCCTCAGAAGTGGACTCTTCGATTGCATTATATGCACGCTGCAATCTTTTAAATACTAATTATATTGTAAACTTAAAGTTTACTTTATGTATCATAAATCTGGGTATCTCTTCTTTCTATGTGCCCAATAAATATACTCCTCATAAAAAAAATAAAAATAAAGAAGCCCTGGCTGTTGTGGCTCAGTTGGTTGAGTGCTGTCTGGTGCACGGAGAGATTGCTGGTTCTATTCTGTACAGGGCACATGCCCAGATTGCATGCTCAATCCCCCGGTAGGGGGCATGCAGGAGGCAGCTGATTGATGCTGTGCTCTCACATCAATGTTTCTCTCTTCCTCCTTCCTTTCTCAAAAAATCAATAAGCTATTCTTTTTAAAAAAGGAAGAAGAAGAAAGGAAGGTCTGGTCTATGCCTGGGCTTTATCCCCCTCCCTAATCTAATCCCCTTTAATAGTTCTTCTCTAAGCCATCAGAGGTGCTAGGAAAGACCAAAATTCCTTGGTAAGGGCATTTTCTCAATTTTATCCTTAATTTATCTTAGAAACTTTAAATTTTTGTTGCATTACAAGAAGCTGAATCAAAACAATGTGTTGGCCATTCATGTGCAACTTCTCTAGTTTTCCAGCCCCAGCTTTCCCGCCCTCTTGCCACCCCTGTGCTTCTCCCACGTAGAAATTCTAAAGCTACACCAGCTAAAAGTTTAATTCCACAATTTTGCTCAATAAAGAGAATCCAAGTGGCTCTTCAGACTGGAGGGGAGACCTAAAATTTGTAGTGAGATTGGTTTGAGAGCCAAGGACCAGGAGTCCATGGGATAACAAAGACGTGGTTAGTAAGAGTAAATGGGATGTTGTCTGAATTGTTTTGGAGACAGACACTAATGAGATCAATGAGGATTTCATATGATCTTTGTGACAGGTCTCATTTGTTGCCTCAGTCCATTTAAAGAGCCTAGGAAATTACCAGACGAGGGCTTGAATCATTCACTTTAAGTTCCTAAACACAAGGGCCAGGTTCTATGCCTCTCGACATTGCCAAGCCAAACACCCAAGCTTTTCACCATTTTGTTTCCTTACCTCCCCACTCCAGAGACTGAAGCCACATGTGAATATTAACAGGCAGTATAGTCCTGGTTCAGCTCCCCAGACTTTTCTTGATGAACTACCTCCAACTACCATCTTGTATTCTCACAGATCAGTTTCAGACATTCGAGAAAGGTACAGACAGAGACTTGCTCTAGTTGCAGTGTAAAGGCCACAAGTTCATATTCCATCCATGCCTCCAATAATTCTATTTGTTTCCTTTGCATTAGGTGTTCTGAGATAATGAATACTTCCATAGCAACAAATATCTGACAATAAATTGTTACCTTGATTTTCACATTTTCAAAGAGAAATCCTTCAATGGCAACCAAACCAGAAGTCTCAGTAATAAATACGCAATAATGGCTACAAGGTGAACAGTTTTTTTATTTTCTTGGCAACATCACTGATTGATTCTCTTGGAAATGAATTTAGATTGGATTAAGAGATCTTTTTTCTCTCACTTGTATAGTGTGATATTAACAATTAAAACATGCAGTTGCTTTTGAACAACACAGGTATTTAGTGACTTTTGTAGATTTATTACATTCTGATACAAATGATTTATAAATGCAATTTTATTTTAAAACTGTCTCTCTGGTTACAATTGTCAAAGGATTCTAAAACCAGAAAGTACTTACATAACTGAAAAAAAGTGTAAAATATTTCAGCTATAGTAAATGTTTTACAGGCTGAATTCAAAGGACTGCTTCTGCTGTACTTTTTTTTTTTTTAATCAATCACCTTTCTTCTCTGCACAACACACTCCAGGGTCAACCTTCCTAACATTGTGTGAAACAAGAGAACATTCCATAATAAATTAAAATTAAGGAAAGACTATACCTATCAGCCATTAAGAAACTGAGCTATGTCTTTATAAGGGCTTCACTGGAACACAGACATGTGCAAGGGGGTCCCTGAAAATTCAGAGCTTCAGTAAGCTCAGCATAAGTCCTGAAAGGGTAAGTCCTAAATGTCTACTTTAAATATCTCTAAATGGGCGTGGTTGAGTATAACTTTTAAAATGATATATTACATTTATTTCATTTTTCTGGACCTTCTGGTTGTGGCTTTAGAGAGCCCCGATAACTAGCACTCCTCTCTCCCTTACTCCAGTAGATGTAGAAATCTGATAGAGATCAAAGTATGAAGTTTATTATTGATAAAAGCTAGAAGGAGGATATGGTTTAAATGTTCAACTTCAACTCCGAAGGGAGCCGTGAGGAAGGCGAAAAGGCGGTGGAGTGAATGGAAACTACACGGACCATCTCCCAGGATCAAACTGGAATTACAACTAAAATAAAGAAAAGTAATCTGGAACAACCAACTGAAGAGCAGCTGGAAAGAACCCTTATTACCGGGGATGTAAAGAGAAGCCCAAATCAAGACTGGTAGGAGGTGCAGAGGTGCGAGAGGGCTGGCTGGGCTCCCATAGGAAGCAGCTGAGAGCTATCTTAGCTGTGAGAAATTCCCTCTGGGAAGTCAGTGGTTTAAACCCCAAGCTGGCTCCCCAGCACAGAGTGGTGGAACAGGAAAAGGCACCAACATAACACCTGGCTGTGAAAAACACCAGAGCAGAGGTTCTGTCCAGCAGGGAGAGGCGCTGGGAACGCTAGCATTTCTCTGAAGAGCCAGTGCACTAAATTACAGCTACAACTTCTCACCTAAGGCTCCAGCAGAGGGAAAGTGGACTGGGCTGGAGCTGTGTGAGAAGAGTCAGGGGTTCGTGGTGCTGGAGAGAGAGCTGGGAATGAGGCCATCAGGAGCCCTGTGCTGAGTCATTCCCCCACGTCGCAATAGCCATTTTTCTCAGGCAGTCCTTTCCCATCAGTGGCTTTAGCCTGGCTAGTAGGGGAAAGCAGCTGCCCCTCCCTTGGGAATTTAACCCTGCCCAGCCAGGAGGAGTCAGAGCCTAGCACAGAACTGCAACTTGAAGCTCATTGACTGTCAGAGATTACCAGCCAGACAGCAGGCGAAGATGAGTCTCTGGGTGCTTTGAGCCTTGGGCCTGGCTTTTGGCCAATGGTCATTGGTCATTGGGTTTCGAGGCACTGTGGTCAGAGCTGTAAAGGTAGCTGCCTGGGACCCTGTGCTGAGTCATTAACCCACACTGCAGAAATCAGTTTCTTCAGGCAGAATTTTTCTCTCAGAACAGCTTTAGCAGGGGTGGGGACAGGAGGAGCAATTGCCTCACCCACTGGAAATCCTCTTATCCTGCCCACTTGGGGGATTTTTCATTCAGCTGAGGGCTACAACCTGAGGATCATTAAGTGACTGAGACTAAAAGTCAACCTGTGGGCAAAGACTGAAATATTTGAATCTTTGCCTGGCCTTCAATCCTACCCAGAAAAATAACACCAGACATTGGTGTTCAGCTTGGTTGCTTCCATACTTATCCAAAATCAGCTGAGGGAGCTACAATCTGTGGAACATCGATACACACAGGGAGTTTTTGACAAGCTCCAAACCCTGCTGAGACAGCCAAAATGGTGAAACATAGATAACAAATCTCAAATGAAGGAACAAGAAATTAATTACAATAAAAGCACTCCAAAACATTCAAACACATGGAAGCTAAATAGCATGTTATTAAACAATGAATGGGTTACCAAGGAGATCAAGAAAGTATAAAAAACTTCATGTAAATCAAAGAAAATTAACTTACAACAACACAGAATCAATCCAATACAGTGAAAGCGGTCCTGGGAGGGAAGTTCATGGCATTACAGGCTGACCTTGTTGTGGTGCAACAGAGTCAAAGAAAGACTACTAGAGAACTGAAGTCCAAATAAGAGCCGTTTATTAGCCGGCCGGTGTCTGATTCCGAACACCCCTGTGACAGAGTCTTCGAAATCAGCCCGTATTGCTTTATTACATGCCTTTTACATCTTACAGCAAAAGTTTAATGATATAAGAAAATAGGATCTTCTTGATATAGTGCCCAGGGCTACAACAATGCTGTATAGAATTAGTTTGCCTTGCCGATAACAGGAATACCCAGGCCCCCCCAGGAACACCCAGGCCCAGGCAGGAACACCCAGTCTGTTATCTCAGGTATTTCAAGGTACACTGGGTCACACTTAGCTCCAAGCTGCACAAACACAATGCAAGCCTAATTCCTTGAGACTGTGGGGGAGGTCGAGTCTCTGACTCAAGACCTCCAGGCTCCGTGGACTCGGTCAGACACATAGCCAGCTCCCAACAATTTCTTGGTTCAGGGAGCTATAAACAAGTCTGCACAATAATTTACCAATCATCAATTATGGGGGTATAAACAGGTCAGCACAACCTCAAGAAACAAGAAAAATGTCTAATAGACTACCTAACCCTACAACTTAAAGAACTAGAAAGTAAACAAAAAGAAAAACCCAGAGCAAGTAGAAGGAAAGAAATAATAAAGGAAAGTACGAAAAAAAAAGAAAAAGAAACTAGACCATACACAAGAATAAACTCAAAATGGATAAAAGACTTAAATGTAACTCATGAAACCATAAAAATCCTAAAAGAAAATGTAGGCAGGAAAATCTCAAACATTACACATAGTGGAATTTTCACTAATACATCACCTAGGGCAAGAGAAACAAAGGAAAAAACTTAATAAATGGGACTACATCGAACTATGAAGCTTCTGCATGGCAAAAGAAACCAGCATCAAAATGAAAAGGGAACCCACTCTCTGGGAGAACATATTTGCCAATGATACATCAGGTAAGGGGTTAATATCCAAAATATATAGAGTACTCATACAACTCAACAAAAGGAAGACAAACAATCCAATTAAAAATGGGCAGAGTGCCTGAATAGACACTTCTCCAAACAGGACATACAAATGGTCAAGAGACATAGGAAAAAAATGCTCAACATCACAATCATCAGAGAGATTCAAATTAAAATGACTATGAGATAACACCTCACACCTGCCAGAATGGCTGCCATCAACAAATCTTCCAAGTGCTGGCGAGAATGTGGAGAAAAGAGTACTCTTGTATACTGCTGGTGGAATTGCAGACTGGTGCAGCCCCTATGGAAAATAATATGGTGTCTTCTCAAAAAATTAAAAATGGAGGGACCTCGAGAGTATTATCCTAAGCGAAACAAACCAAGCAGAGAAAGAAAAATATCACATGATCTCACTCATTTGTGGAATATAATAAACATAACAGTATGGGGAACAGGGTAGACCCAGAGATGTGAAAGCAGGGTACAGACTGACAACCCTCAGAAGAGGGGGTGGGGGGGAAGGGAAGAGATAAACCACAGAACTTATACGCATGTATGCATAACTGATGGACCTGGACAACAAAGCTGGGGATGGGGTGGGGGGATGGGGAGGAGGATGTCAATGGGGAAAAAAGGAGAAACATCTGTAACAAAAATAAATTAATAAAAAAAATCAATAAAAATATATTTTTAAAATAAAAAAATAAATAAATAAAAATGGAATTGCTATTTGATCCAGTAATTCCACTTCTATAAATATATCCTAAGAAGCCTGAAACACCAACCAGAAAGAATATATACACCCCTATGGTCATAGCAATGCTGTTTACAATAGCTAAGATCTGGAAACAATCCAAGTGTCCATCAGTAGATGAGTGGATAAAAAAATCTGTGGTACATTTACACAATGGAATACTATGCAGCTGTAAGAAAGATCTCTTACCGTTTGAGATGACATGGAGGGACCTGGAGAGTATTATGCTGAGCAAAATAAGCCAGTCAGAGAAAGACAAGTACCACATGATCTCACTTATTTGTGGAATATCATGACTGAAATAAGCTGTCAATCAAAAAGGACCCAGAGACATGGAAGTAGGGAACAGACTGGCAAACTTCAGAGAGAAGGGAGTTGAGGGGGTTGGAAAGAGATAAACCAAAGAACATATATGCATATATGCACAACCAATGGACACAGACAATAGTTTGGGGAAAGCAGGAGGGGTGTGGGATCCGAGAGGAGGGTGTCATTGGGGGTAATGGGGGAGTGGGACATCTGTAACACCTTCAACAATAAAAATAAAAACAATGTTGTTCAACTTCAATAAATTTCCTAACACATTTCCACTGTATTAAGCTTATACTTAAGGAACATAATAGGGAATCCATCATACTGGGAGTTGAGACTAGCACCTGGCCACTTTGAGCTCCTTATGACACTGAAACAACATGTAAAAGAGGGGATGATTGATCTTGAGTGAAAAAGGGTGATTGAGGTTGCTAGTATGTAATGAGAGAAAAAGAAATTTATGTGAAAAACAGGAGATTCTCTATGACACCTGTGAGTGAAGTCCATGGAAAATTACAACAATCTAATTTAAACAGAACTGCTAATGGCTCAGATCCCTCTGGAATGAAAGCTAGGTCACCTCACCAGGCAAAGAACCATGATCAGTTGAGGTAAATGCTCAGGGCAGAGGAAATATGGAAGGAGTAGTGGAAGAAGATAGTTATAAATAGTAGCTACAAGCATGTGATCTATTACAAAAATGGGGACTGTAATACTTATGAGTGGTTTTACTTATTTTTATATTAATATTTTTTCTTACCTCTTTCAACCCTTATTATCTAAAATTAAATGCAGTAATAGTAGTTAATTCAATATTTAAGTTAACAGGACATCAAAGAGGAGTGTGAATTAGCTAGGAGAAGAATGAACACCTAAAGATAAAAAAGGGACTTGTAATCTCTCCTGGAGAAAGGGTTAACATGATTTTCGGTTGTATATGATACAGTTGTAGCAAGTTAGGTACAAATATGACTATTTTATTATCATAATTTGAGATTAAGTATAGTTTATGGAGATGTGTATAGATGCCAAGTTAACAGGAATTTAATTGTGGTGACTTGTTAATTTGGTTAGGTTGAATTCCATTTTTTAGAATTCCCTTCCATGTAAGTGTCTGATTAGGGTGGGACAGATCTGGAAGCAGAAATATATAGATATATAACTTTATCTATATATATAGATATAGTCTGTATCTTCCTATATCTCTATCCATATATCTACATCTGTATCTATTTATAGATATAGATATTTATAAATATATCCATAAATATGTATATAGCTATTTATACATATAGATATATTTATATAATCTATCTTCCCTTCCTGACTATCTGAGCTGTGGACTTCAAGGCCCAGTGTTAGATGTGATGACAACAGTTTTCTGGAGACAACTTAACCAGCTCCAACAATTGTTCTGTGAGATCAAATCCCTACAACAAATATTTTTAGATATAGATCTGTCAGTGGTTCTGCTTCTCTAACTGAATCCTGACACAATATATTTCAAAGAGGGAACCAACAGAATATACTAATATGTTGAACTTAGAGTATAAAATAATGAGGGGCCAAGAATGACTACAAGGTTTTTGGCCTGAGAAGCTAGAAGAATGGAGCTGCCATTTACTATAAAGGAAAACACTGAGACCGAACAGATCTAAGGGGAAAGTCAGGAATATGTATATAGCAATGTTATATTTGAAATGCCTACTAGACATCCAGATGGAAGTGTCAGGTAACCTCCTGAATTTACAAGTCTGAAGTCCAGGTGAGATGGCTTTACTATAGATAAAAATTTGGCATCCATCCCAAATTTTGAGTACTTAAGAGTTAAATACATACTTTTAATGGTACTTAAGTATCTCAACTACCGTAAATAGTACTTAAGGCCATGCACATAATTGAAATAAATCACCTAGGGAGTAGATGTAGAAAGAGAAAAAAAAGTGATCTGAGAATAAAAAACTGAAAGAGGAAAAAGAGTTAGAAAAATAAAAAGGATTCACCAAAGGAGATTAAGAAGGAGCAACCAGTGAATAGAGAAAAGGGTGTCCAATTGTGTAAAATACGTCTGATACATGGAGATGGATGAGGACTTAAATATATATCATTGGGTTTAGCAAAGACAAGGTCATTTCTAATTGGGATCAGAACAACTTTAAGTAGAGAGATGAGGATGAGAACCTAAGTAGAGGAAATTCACAAGATAATGGGAGAAGAAGAGACTGAAAAGGAAGTCTATTTTCTGAGAACTTTTACTGTCAAGGGGAGCAGAGAAATGGCAGGAGCTGGTGGGAAATATTGGATCAAGGAAGCCATTTTTTAGATAAGACATTACAGCATGTTTATATGCTAATGTGAATGATCAAGTAAATCAATAAAAATCTATGATTGAAGAGAGCAGGGAAGAATTGTTAGAGCAATGCACTTGGGAGGGTGAGGAGGAATGGAATCCAGAGCACAAGTGGAGAGATTGGCCGTAGATTGAAACATAGGATATTCATCTCCTTTAAGTGGAGGAAAGATGGGTATGTGGTTTAGGTATAGGTACTTTAGTGGATTAGGTAGTGGGAGCCTATGGAAGTCCTCTGCTGATTACTTCTATTTTTTCAGCAAAGAAGGAGGCAGTTACAAAACAACCCAAAACCTATGGGACACAGTGAAAGCAGTCCTGAGAGGGAAGTTCATAGCACTACAGGCCTACCTCAAGAAACAAGAAAAATCTCAAATAAACAATCTAACCCTACAAGTAAAAGAGCTAGAAAAAATACAAAGAGAAAAGCCCAGAGTAAGTAGAAGAAAGAGAATAATGAATGGAAATAAATGACACAGAGACTTAAAAAACAATATCAAAGATCAATGAAACCAAGAGCTGGATCTTTGAAAAAATAAATAAGATTGATGAACCTTTAGCCAGACTCACCAAGAAACAAACAGAGAGGACCCAAATTAATAAAATCAGAAATGAAAGAGGTGAAATAACAAGTTACATCACAGAAATGCAAAGGATTATAAGAAAATACTATGAACAACTGCATGCAAACAAATCAGACACCCTAGGTGAAATGGAAAAATTCCTAGAAACATACAATCTTCCAAAACTCAATCAGGAAGAATCAGAAAACCTGAATAGACATATAACAACTGATGAAATTTAAGTAGTAATCAAAAAACTCTCAGCAAACAAGAGGTCCTGGATTGGATGGCTTCACAGCTGAATTTTACCAAATATTCAAAGAACTAACACCTATCCTCCTCAAAATACACCAAGAGGAAAAAAGATTTCCAAGCTCTTTTTACAAGGCCAGCATTATCTTAATTCTAAAACCAGATAAAGACACTACACCAAAAGAAAATTATAGGCCAATATCCATGATGAACATAGATGCTAAAGTCCTAGACAAAATATTAGCAAATCAGATCTAGAAATACATTTAAAAGATCATACACAGGACCAAGTGGGATTTATTCCAGGGATGCAAGGCTGGTACAATATTTGCAAATCAATAATTGTGATACATCACATAAACAAAATGAAGAATAAAAATCACATGATCATATCAATAGATGCAGAAAAAACATTTGACAAAATCAAGCACACAATTATGAAAAAAGTCTCTCAACAAAGTGGGAATAGAGGGATCATACCTCAACATAATAAAAGCCATATATGAAAAAGCTACAACCAACATCATACTCAATAGGCAAAAAATAGCAGGGTTTCCCTTAAGATCAGGAAAAAGTCAAGGATGTCTGCTTTCACCTCTCTTATTCAACATAGTGCTAGAATTCCTAGCCACAGCAATCAGACAAGAAGAAGAAATAAAAGGCATTCAAATTGAAAAGGAGAACAGTCATTATTTGCAGATGACTTGATATTGTATATAGAAAATTCTAAAGAATCCATAAAAAACTATTATACTTAATAAATGAATTTGGCAAAGTAGCAGGATACAAAATCAATATCCAGAAATTGGTGGCATTTTTGTACAGCAATAATGAACTCTCAGAAAAAGAAATCAAGAAAACAATCCCATTTACCATTGCAACAATAACAACAACAAAAATAAGGTACCTAGGAATAAACTTAACCAGTGAGATAAAAACCTATACTTGGACAACTATAGGTCACTGAAAAGAGAAATAGAGAAAGATACAAACAAGTGGAAGAATGTACTGTGTTTATGAATTGAAAGAATTAACATCATTAAAATGTCCATACTATCCAAAGCAATCTATAAATTCAACTCAATTCCTATTAAAATACCAATGACATATTTCACAGATCTAGAATAAATATTTCAAAAAAATGTTATGAAACCAAAAAAGACCTTGAATAGTTTCAGCAATCTTGAGAAAGAATAACAAAGTAGAGGGATCACAATATCAGTTATCAAAGTATACTACAAAGCCATTGTAATGAAAACATCATGGTACTGGCACAAGAATAGGCATATTGCAATGGAACAGAACAGAAAGCCCAGAGATCAACACATGCCTTTATGGTCAATTAATATTATACAAAGGAGGCAAGAACATACAATGGGGTAAAGACAGTCTATTCAATAAATGGTGGGGGTGGGAATTGGACAGCAATAGGCAAAAAAAAAAAATGCAACTTGACCACCAACTTACACCATACACAAGAATAAACTCTAAATGGATTAAAGACTTAAATGTTAAGTCATGAAACCATAAAAATCCTGGAAGAAAACATAGGCAGCAAAATCTCAGACATTTCACGTAACAGAATTTTCATCAATACATCTCCTAGGGCAAAAGAAACAAAGGAAAAATAAACAAATGGGGCTACATCAAACTAAAAAGCTTCTGCACAGCAAAAGAAACCGTCATCAAAATGAAAAGGGAGGCATGCAGGAGGCAGCCAATCGATGTTCCCTCTCATCCATGTTTCTCTCTTTCCCTTTCCCTTCCTTTCTCTCTAAAATCAATAAAGAAAAAAGAAAAAGGAACCCACTGTATGGGTGAACATATTTGTCAATGATATATCTGATAAGGGGTTAGGATTAGGGTTAGCCCAAGAATATATACAACTGAACACCAAGAAGACAAACAACCCGGCCTACGGTCCAGAGAGACCCAGGTTCGGTTCCCACTAAGGTCATGTACCTCGGTTGCAATTTGTCCCCGGCCCTGGTTGGTCGTGGGGGTGGCAGCCACTTGATGTGTCCCTTTCATGTCGATGTTTCCCTCTCTCTCTCTTCCTCTCTCTCCCTCCCACTCTATCTGAACAAAAAATGAAAAAAAAAAAAAAGAAGAAGAAGACAAACAACCCAATTAAAAAATGGGCAAAGGACCTGAATAGACATTTTTCCAAAGAGTACATATAGATCACCAATAGACATATGAAAAAATGGTCCATGTCACTAATCATCAGAGAGATGCAAATTAAAACCACAATGTATCACCTCACAAGGGCCAGAATGGCTACTATCAATAAATCAACAAACAACAAGTGCTGGAGAGGATATGGAGAAATAGAACCCTAGTGCACTGTTGGTGGGAGTGCAGACTGGTGCAGCCACACTGGAAAACAGTATGGAGTTACCTCAAAAAATTAAAATCAGAACTGCCTTTTGACACAGTGATTCCACTTCTGGGTATATATCCTAAGTGTTCCAAAACACCAATCAGAAAGAATATATGCACCCCTATGTTCATAGCAACATTATTTACAATAGCCAAGATCTGAAAAGAGCCCAAGTACCCATCAGTAGATGAGTGGTAGAAAAGCTGTGGTACA
The DNA here is from genome assembly GCA_030848825.1 of Tadarida brasiliensis. Lineage (NCBI taxonomy): Eukaryota > Metazoa > Chordata > Mammalia > Chiroptera > Molossidae > Tadarida > Tadarida brasiliensis. Next base: position 26,155,246 of record CM061267.1, on the reverse strand, counting down.
TTTATACAATGGAATACTATGCAGCTATAAAAAGAAGGAACTCTTACCCTTTGCAACAGCATGGATGGACCTAGAGATTATTATGCTAAGTAAAATAAGCCAGTCAGAGAAAGACAAATATCACATGATCTCAGTTATATGTGGAATCTAAAGAACAAAATAAACTGGTAAAAAAAAAAATAGGACCAGAGATATGGATAAATAAATGGAACAGATTGACAAATGTCAGAAGGGAGGTGGTTGGGGAGGACAGGAAGAGATCAACCAAAGAATATATATGCATATATGCATAGCCGATGGACACAGACAATAATATGTTGAAAGCCTAGGTGAGGAGGGGCAGGGTGGAGGGAGACAAAGGGGGTGGATAATGGAGAACATCTGTAAAAGAGTCAACAGTAAAAAATATATAATATTTTGTTTAAAAGGAAGCCGTTTTCAGTTGATAATGTGGTATGGAGAGAGAAGAGTTGGCAGTTTGATGAGAGAACAGAAGGAATGAACTATTCATTTCAGAGAGTAGGAGTAATGAAAGACTAGAAAAATGTGGTAAAAATCACTGGGAATACTGGGCTTAGTAGATAGGAATTTAGGACAGTGTCTTTCAGGATGCTGCACTGTACGGAGAGGACCGGGACACAGCTCCTTTTGCACAAGCTGATCTGAAAGGGGAGAACATGAAGGGGCAGAACCAAGCTCATTCAATTTCTTCTCCAATCCTCACCTGTCAAATAAGTCAATCCTCTTCCATATGGAGAAAGAAGTAAGGGGACAGAGAGAAGCTGGAGATGTCCCTTTTGTAGTTTTTTCTTCCTTAGGAGTGGTATAAAAACCCTTTCTTGGAAGAAAACATGAGTGTGGGAAGGTAGGTCTTCCCCTAACATGCAGCATCATTTAATGGTACCCAGTGGGATACATATTCTGCACAGTGTATGATGAGATTTCTTTCAGATACTTCTTAAAGAATCTGTCTGATTTTATGCAAATATTCAGTTGATCTCCCTATTGGGATTCATTTTAATTACTGTACAGGAAAAGAAAAGAAAAAAAAAACACACCTTTGGCCCAAAATGTAAATCTGAGGCACAAAGAAATTATAGCCTTCAATAGGTTTTTTCTAAAGATATTTCTGAATTTCTGTTTTGTTTTTGTTTTTTTTAATTATTTTTTATTAATTTACTTTTGTTACAGATGTTTCTCCTTTTTTCCCTCATTGACACCCTCCTCCCCTCCCTCCCTGCCCCGTCCCCAGTTTTGTTGTCCATGTCCATTGGTTATGAGTACATGTGTACAAGTTCTGTGTTCATCGCTCCCCTCCCCCTACCCCTCTTCTGGCAAATGTCAGTCTGAACCCTACTTCCACGTCTCTGGGACTACCCTGTTCCTCAGACTGTTATGTTCATTGTATTCCAGAAATAAGTGAGATCATTTGATATTTGTCTTTCTCTGCTTGGCTTGTTTCACTTAGGATAATAGTTTCCAGGTCCTCCCATGTCGTCGCAAAGGATAAGAGATCATTCTTTCTTACAGCTGCATAGTACTCCATTGTGTATATGTACCACAGCTTTTTTATCCATTCGTCTACTGATGGACACTTGGGCTGTTTCCAGATCTTAGCTATTGTAACTAGCGCTGCTATGAACATGGGGGTACATGTATTCTTTCTGATTGGTGTTTCAGGCTTCTTAGGGTATATTCCTAGGAGTGGGATCACTGCGTCAAATGGCAATTCAATTTTTAATTTTTTGAGGTGACACCATAGTGTTTTCCATAGTGGCTGCACCAGTCTGCACTCCCACCAGCAGTGTACGAGAGTCCCCTTTTCTCCACACCCTCGCCAACACTTGTTGTTTGATGCTTTGTTGATGGAAGCTATTCTGACAGGTGTGAGGTGATACCTCATTGTTGTTTTAATTTGCATCTCTCTGATGATTAGTGAAGTTGAGCATTTCTTCATATGTCTCTTGGCCATTTGTATGTCCTGTTTGGAGAGGTGTCTATTTAGTTCCTCTGCCCATTTTTTAATTGGGTTCTTTGTCTTCCTTTTGTTGAGTTGTATGAGCACTCTATATATTTTGGAAATTAGTCCCTTATCTGATGTATCATAGGCAATTATGCTCTCCCATATAGTGGGTTGCCTTTCCACTTTGATGGTTGTTTCTTTTGCTGTGCAGAAGCTTTTGAGTTTGATGTAGTCCCATGTGTTCATTTTTTCCTTTGTTTCTATTGCCTTAGGTGATATATCAGTGAAAATTTTGCTGAGTATGATGTCTGAAATTTTGTTGCCTACATTTTCTTCTAGGATTTTTATGGATTCATGAGTCACATTTAAGTCTTTTATCCATTTTGAGTTTATTCTTGTGTATGGTGTAAGCTGATGATCTAGTTTCATTTTTTTGCATGTAGCTGTCCAATTTTCCCAACACCATTTATTAAAGAGGCTGTCTTTACTCCATTGTATGCTCTTGCCACCTTTGTCGAATATTAATTGAGCATAATGTTTTGGGTCAATTTCTGGGTTCTCTGTTCTATTCCACTGATCTATGTGCCTGTTCTTGTGCCAGTACCAGGCTGTTTTGATTACAGTAGCTTTGTAGTATAACCTGATGTCCGGTATTGTGATCCCTCCTACTTTGTCCTTCTTTTTCAAGATTGCTGAAGCTACTCGGGGTCTTTTTTGGTTCCATATGAACTTCTGAAGCATTTGTTCTAGTTCTGTGAAATATGTCATTGGTATTTTGATGGGGATTGCATTAAATCTATAGATTGCTTTGGGTAGTATGGACATTTTAATGATGTTAATTCTTCCAATCCATGAATAAGGTATGTGCTTCCACATTTTTGTATCTTCCTCTGTTTCTTTTTTCAATGTCCTGTAGTTTTCTGCAAATAGGTCCTTTACTTCTTTGGTTAAGTTTATTCCTAGGTATCTTAATTTTTTTGCTGTGATGATAAATGGGATTTTTTTTTTTTTTTTTTTTTTTAGTTTCTCTTTCTGTGAGTTCATCATTGGTGTATAAGAATGCCTTCGATTTCTTGACATTAATTTTGTATCCTGCTACATTGCCAAATTCATTTATTAAGTCTAGTAGATTTTTGATGGAGTCTTTAGGGTTTTCTATGTATAATATCATGTCATCTGCGAATAATGACAGTTTCACTTCCTCCTTTCCAATTTGGATCCCTTTTATTTTTTCTTCATGTCTGATTGCTGTGGCTAAGACTTCCAGTACTATTTTAAATAAGAGTGGTGAAAGTGGGCATCCTCATGTTCATAGCAGCACTATTTACAATAGCTAAGATCTGGAAACAGCCCAAGTGTCCATCAGTGGATGAATGGATAAAAAAGCTGTGGTACATGTACACAATGGAGTACTACGCAGCTGTAAGAAAGAAAGATCTCTTATCCTTTGAGATGACATGGAGGGACCTCGAGAGTATTATCCTAAGTGAAACAAGCCAAGCAGAGAAAGACAAATATCACATGATCTCACTTACTTGTGGAATATAATGAACATAACAGTCTGAGGAACAGGGTAGACCCAGAGAGGTGGAAGTAGGGTATAGACTGACACCCCTCAGAGGAGGGGGTGGGGGGGAGGGAGGAGATAAACCACAGAACTTATGCGCATGTATGCATAGCTGATGGACATGGACAACAGGGCTGGGGATAGGGTGGGGGGATGGGGAGGAGGGTGTCAATTGGGAAAAAAGGAGAAACATCTGTAAAAAAAATAAATTAATGAAAAAGATAAATTAAACAAAAAAGAAAGAAAGTGGGCATCCTTGTCTTGTTCCTGTTCTTAAGGGAAATGCTTTTAGTTTTTGTCCATTGAGTATGATGTTGGCTGTAGGTCTTTCATATATGGCCTTTATAATGTTGAGATATGATCCCTCTATTCCCAAATTGCTGAGTGTTTTTATCAGAAATGGGTGCTGGATTTTGTCAAATGCTTTTTCAGCGTCTATTGATATGATCATATGGTTTTTATCTTTCATTTTGTTTATGTGATGTATCACATTTATTGATTTGCGTATGTTGTACCAGCCTTGCATCCCTGGGATGAATCCCACTTGGTCATGGTGAATGATTTTTTTGATGTATTGCTGGATCCGATTTGCTAGTATTTTGTTAAGGATTTTGGCATCTATGTTCATCAGGGATATTGGCCTGTAGTTTTCTTTCTTTGTAGTGTCTTTTTCTGGTTTTGGAATTAGAATTATGCCGGCTTCATAAAACGAGTTTGGAAGTCTTTCTTCTTCTTGAATTTTTTGGAATAGTTTGAGAAGAATGGGTGTTAGTTCTTCTTTGAATGTTTGGTAAAACTCACCCGTGAAGCCGTCAGGGCCTGGGCTTTTGTTTGCTGGGAGGGTCTTGATTACATCTTCATTGTCCTCCGTTGTTATTGGCCTGTTCAAGTTTTCTATCACTTCCCGATTCAGTTTTGGGAGACTATGTGTTTCTAGAAATGTGTCCATTTCACTTAGATTGTCGAATTTGTTGCCATATAAATGTTCATAGTATTTGCTAACAATCTTTTGTATTTCTGTGGTGTCAGTTGTTACTTCTCCTCTTTCATTTCTGATTTTGTGTATTTGGGTTCTCTCTCTTTGTTTCTTGGTGAGTCTAGCTAAGGGTCCATCAATCTTGTTTATCTTTTCAAAAAACAAGCTCTTTGTTTTATTGATCCTTTGAATTGTTTTTTTGGTCTCCATGTCGTTTATTTCTGCTCTGATCTTTACTATTTCCTTCCTTCTACTTGCTCTAGGGTTTTCTTTTTGTTTGCTTTCCAGTTCTTTAAGTTGTGAGGTTAGGTAGTCAATTAGAAATTTTTCTTCTTTCTTAAGGTGGGCCTGTAGTGCTATGAACTTCCCTCTCAGAACTGCTTTCACTGTATCCCATAGATTTTGCGTTGTTGTATGTTCATTTTCATTGGTTTCCAGGAATTTTTTAAATTCTTCCTTGATCTCCATGGTAACCCATTCATTGTTCAGTAACATGCTATTTAGCCTCCATGTGTTCATATTTTTTTGCATGTTCTTGTTGCAATTGATTTCTAGTTTTATGCCATTGTGGTCTGAGAAGATGCTTGATATGATTTCAATCTTCTTGAACTTGTAGAGACTTAGTTTGTGCCCTAACATATGGTCTATCTTTGAGAATGTCCCATGTGCACTTTAGAAGAATGTGAATTCTGCAGTTTTGGGGTGTAATTCTCTGTAGATATCTATTAAATCCATTTGATCTAGTGCTTCATTTAGAGTCTCTGTTTCCTTGTTAATTTTTTGTCTAGATGATCTATCCAGTGATGTCAGTGGGGTGTTGAAGTCTCCTGCTATGATTGTATTGTGGTCAATTTCTCCTTTGAAGTCCTCCAGAAGATTTTTAATATATTTTGGTGCTCCTACATTGGGTGCATATATGTTTACCAAGGTTATATCTTCCTGTTGGATAGATCCTTTCAATATTATGTAGTGGCCTTCTTTGTCTCTAGTTATGGTCTTCAATTTGAAATCTAATTTATCAGATATGAGTATTGCTACCCCAGCTTTTTTTTCCTTTCCGTTTGCTTGGAAGATTTTTTTCCATCCCTTTACTTTCAACCTATGTGAGTCTTTTGTTGTGAGGTGGGTCTCTTGTAAACAACATATATGTGAATCATGCTTTCTTATCCAGTCAGCTACTCTGTGTCTTTTTATCGGAGCATTCAGTCCATTTACATTTAAGGTGATTATTGATATGTACTTATTTATTGCCATTTTTGTACAGTGTGGTTCTAATTATCTTTCTATTTCTTCTATTAATTACAGCAGTCCTTTTAACATTTCTTGCAGTGCTGGTTTGGTGCTAATATATTCCCTTAGCCTTTTGTTGTCTGGGAAGCTCTTTATTTGACCTTCCATTTTGAATGATAGCCTTGCTGGATAGAGTAGTCTTGGATTCAGATCCTTGTTTTTCATGACCTTGATTACTTCATGCCATTCCCTTCTGGCCTGTAGTGTTTCTGTTGAGAAGTCAGATGATAGCCTTATGGGGGTTCCTTTGTAGGTAACCTGTTGCTTATCTCTTGCTACCTTTAGGATTCTCTCTTTGTCTTTAATTTTTGGCATTTTAATTATTATGTGTCTTGGTGTGGGCCTGTTTGGGTTCTTCTTACTTGGGGCTCTCTGTGCTTCTTGAACTTGAATGCTTTCTTCCTTCACCAGGTTAGGAAAGTTTTCTGTCACTATTTCTTCAAATATATTCTCTAACCCTTGCTTGTTTTCTTCGCCTTCGGGGACTCCAATGATGTGAATGTTATTACATTTCCAGTTGTCCCACAGTTCTCTTAAGCTATCTTCCTGTTTCCTCATTGTTTTTTCCTTTTGGTTTTCTGATTGATTGATTTTTTCTACTCTGTCTTCTAATTCACTGATCCGGTCCTCTGCTTCCTCTACTCTGCTGGTCAGTCCTTCCAATGTGTTCTTTATTTCTGCTATGTCATTCTTCATTTCCACTTGGTTGGTTTTCATGGTGTCGATGTCCTTACTCATACTGTTTAGTTTCCTCAAGATCATGGCTCGGAACTCTCCCTCTGATCATTTGCTTAACTGCATTTCATTTATCTCATCTTCAGTAGAGTTCTCTTGTTCTTTCATTTGGGATCTGTTTCTTTGTTTCACCATTTTTGCTATCTCAGTGGGTTTTGGAGCCTGCCAAATTTTCCCTGTGGGTGTTGGTGTTCTGCTATTTGTGGCTCCCTCTACTGGGTTTGGATGAGCGTGGAGGTCCTTCCTTCAACATCACTGTCAAGTCTCACTTTCCTGGGTAGATTTGCAAGCTCAGGAAAGGTTTAGTTATGTTCTAGCTTTTTGCCTGGAGGCTATTAGCCTCAGTTACTTGAAAAGCCTTAGGATCTCAGTTGAATGAGAAGCTCCCTCAGATGTTTACAGTGTAAGAGGATTTCCCGAGGGTGGGGCCAATGCTGGTTGTTAATGAGCCTCAATTTGCATTTCTTTGCCTCTTTTCCTCACCTGGGAATCTCTGAAGGAGGGGCTTCCACAGCTCCGGGAAGGAGCAAACTTGGCTGCCATTCTGTGTAACCTGGAAGAAGGGGCTGGCCACCACCGTCCTTTTTGGCCACAGCTCAGCATAAACTCTGAGCGCCTTCCAAATCCCAGGTGTCCCCACAGAGTTCCAGTCCAGTCCGCCATCCCTCTGCCGGAGCCCCAGGTGAGTGGCTGTGACTATTTAGCACTCTGTCTGGCCTCTGCGCTGTGGAGCAGCTGGGGCTCTTAACCCCGAGGGCGGGCGCTGCCGCTGCTCCCAGCTAAGGCTGTGCTAAGGCCACTGCTGTCCATGGGGTCCCAGCCCGCCACCCTCACGCGCCTCTGCAGATCCTACCAGGCTTATTCAGTGTCCCAGGTTGTATGGTCCTCTCCCGCTGCTTTTCTGTTGCTTTTTCCCGACGATTTGTCTTTATTTTAGTTGTAATTCCCGTTTGGTCCTGGGAGATCTTCTGTGTAGCTTCCATTCACTCCACCGCCATTTTCAACCTCTGAATTTCTGTTTTTTTAAGTATTAACTTTATTGAGATAACATTGGTTAATAACATTATGTAAATTTTAGGATGTTCCTTTAAAAATGAAGAATAGAACTACCGTATGATCCAGTAATTCCTCTTCTGGGTATTCACTCCAAACATGAAAACACTAATTCGTAAACATATGTGTATCCTTATGTTCATTGGGCATTAATTACAATGGCCAAGTCATGGAAACAATCTAAGTGTCCACCAATGAATGAATAGATAAAGAAGACATGGTCTATATATACAACAGAATATGACTCAGCCATAAAAAAAAGATGAAATACTGCCATCTGCAGCAACACGTGTGGATCTTGAGGTTATTATGCTAAGTGAAATGAGTCAGATGGAAAAGGACACAAACCATATGAATTCCTGTTTTTTGGCTCACTAGAAGTTCCCTGACTCGTAGGTCACTATCAGTGATTCTTCTCTGTGCCCCTTCAGTTTGCAGAGCCCTGATCTCTCACATTTTGTGAGTCAACAGTTCTTTATTTCAGGTTATCACTCAGAGCTATAACTAGAGGTAAAGGGTACTTGGATAGGCAGGCCTATAATGGAAAGCTCCCAAATTGAAAATGCTCCAAGAGAGTCAACTGACTTCTCAGATTGGGAAGCACAACCTTGTAAGTAAGTCCTACATGGAATGAAGACATGACATTGGCCAGCAAATTCATGGTTAAACTGTGGATTGCATCAAGATCCTGAGGTTCCCAGTACAACTGGCTTTGCAACAGCCAGGCAACCCAGTATATAAGAATGTGTACGGAGGAAATGTGAGTGGCAAAAAGAATTCCTTTGGAAGGATACGGAACTTCCAGCCCAACCCAGAATATCCTAAGTGTTGGCAACAGTAGAGAGGGTTATATGGTTTCTGAAGAATCATTCCAACAATAAAATTGTCTCACTCTGAGAGCTTCAAAGTTTCAGCCATTGACATAAAATCAAATTAAGTACAGATACCTAACAACTGAAAAAGTTGAGAAATGTTATGTAAACACGGGTGTGTAAACGGTAGTTCATTGTATTGCTGTTACCACTTCAGCATTCCAGTTAAACTAGGAGGAAATTTGAGATTTTAAGGAGCTCATATAAGGAAAGCTAAATTTACAATATAATTGTAGTTTTCCTGTCCCAGAAACTGATCATTTAATTGAACTCTGTAAATTCAAGTATATGAGTCAGTACATAGAATGGAAAAAAAAAAAATCATGTAAGAAACGCTTTCATCTATAGCAGAGGTTCTCAGACCAGACTATAGTTAGAATTAGTTCAGGAACTTTTAAAAAATACAGATGCCTGGGCCTCATTCCAGATTAATTGTAGCATAATGAAATGAGAGGTGTGGTGAGGTAAGGGCACAGGTGTGCTTTTGGAAGCTCCTTGGTGATTCTGATGAGCAGCAAGGTCTAGGACAAAGGTTCTCAGTGTTGCTGCACTTAGAATTGTCTGGGACAGTCTTGAGACTTATTGATGGTCAAACCACACCTTAGGCAAATTAAGCCAGAATTGTGGATTCCTGGATCCAAGTATCAGTATTTTTAAAACTCCCTAAGTGATTGCAACATTCACCAAGGTTGAGAACCACAGTTTTAGAAACACTGGTATAATGGGGCCAATTGCATTGGTTTACTTTCCCTTTTTGTTTTGGTATAAATAAATGTATGTATGTATGTATGTATGTGTTCTACTGATAGAAGACTATATTGATATTGTTTTTGTACCAAATATTCCATTAAAAAAAGAACTTTCCATAAAATAAGAGACACAAATGTATGGGGTAGAGTAAGACTTTGACCACACAACCAGGTCTGAGAACTCAGAAGCCATCATGGACCATTAGATGTAGCTGCATATTCAAGGCCACAGATAGAAGGAGCCTGGCTAGGTCCTGGATGATTGCAGAACTACAGTACCACAGTCCTAAATTTAAAATCTAATGTAGTCAGTGACAAAATATTATATATAATTGTAATTTAGATCTTAACAAATATAAATTTTCCAGCTGTCACCATGTAGGTAACAATTTCCATTTTACAAATGAAGCAACTTTAGAACATCTGTCTCCAGTCTCTTACTGTAATTCCATGTTTCATTTTCTACATTATATTATCTCATGTTGCAGGTAAACATAATTTCAAACTTATACTATTTTTAATAATTACTGATATCTCTGTGAATTGCAGGGTATATTAAGGAACCAGTTACACTTTCAATTTAAAATTCTTTCCTTACAATTGTGCTTATGCTGCAATTCATAATTTTGACACTGGATGGCACCAAGTTTTACCTTACAAAGTAGATTTTCCATTGAAATTGAGACTGGTGTACAGCAGTAAAGTAAATATTTAAATTACAGGAGTTAAGAACTAAACACTTCAATTGGGTAAAAATCACACCCTAATCCCCAGGTCAATGCTAAAAATCAACATTTTTGCAACACATGTTTGTAATTGAAGAAGCAAAATATATGTATAAACGAAAAATACAATTCAAAAGCGCTGACTCAAAGTAAATTGCATGTAACAACAACAATGAATGTTTAAAAGTGAAATTAAATTGATCCAAGGGAAAACTGCTCAAATCCATAAATCACAATAGACTCTAAGAAACTGGCAAAGACAGAGAAAGTAATGCAGATATGCTCCAGCTGTGTGAATTCTGGTTGGGCAATATCTAAAGCTGATTATAACCACCTGTTTTCTTGAACAATTGGCTCTGAGAATTCACTCCAATATTCCATGCCCTTGATGAATTTTCTTAGTCTTGCTGTGGTCAATGATCTTTTGATTTCCCTATCACGAAAGAAGTCAACCTTCAAGGTGTTCTTGGCTCATGCTTCCTCTTTACTTCTCCCTCTAATGGTAATTTACACATTCAATTCAAAATTGTACTTTAATTATTTTGCAACATATATGTGTATCAAATCATCACATTGTATACCTTAAACTTCCACAATATATATTGACTGGTTGTGCATGGTAACCAGCCTTCTCACTAATACCAAGAAAAATGTGCACAGGAGAAGGAAGAAAATCAGAAGAGGATAATACATGGAAGGCAAAATAAAGATGTGTGGGACAATTTCTTCCTTCCAGTTGCTCAAACCAGAAATACTTGAAATTATCCTTGACTTCTCTCTAATTCTCATACTGCAAATCCAATTAGCAAACTCTATTGTCTCCACCTTCAAAATATATACAGGACTGCTATGGTCTGAATATCTGAATGTTTGCATGCCCCCAAAATTCGTATGTTGAAATCCTAACACCCAATGTGATGATATTAGGAGGTAGGGCCTTTGGGAAGGGTACTTACATCATGAGGGTGGAGCCCTTGTGAATGGGATAGCACTTCTATAAAAAAGACCACACAAAGCTTCCTAGCCCCTTCTTCCAAGTAAGGATGCAACAAAAATTCTGCAACCCAGAAGAGGGCCTTCACCAGAATCCTGCCTGGCTTCCATCATGATCTTGAACTTCCAGCTCCAGGACTGTGAGCAATAAACTTGTGCTGTTTATATGCCACCCAGTCTGTGGGATTTTGTTATAGCAGTTCAGTTTCCTTCTCTCTTTGAATTACAAATGCTGCAATTAGCAGTGTCTCCCTGTGAACACTGTACATGCTCAACCACATTCTGTTGGTCTCTGTAGTCCCCTAATATTCAGATAAAATATAAGACTTTAGTCAGTGGTTTATTGACAAAATCCAAATGTCCATGTATTTGAAAGCATTGGCTATGGTACTGTGAAGTCAGGATATTTAGATGCCAGAGTGAAGATTTCCTCCTTTTTCATTGTTCAGAAAATAATACAAACCCAACCAGAGTCCAGAGCCTGAGTCTCAGATAATCCAACTGGCTTCCATATTCAGATGTTTTTAACAGAATTATTGATATTTGAATCAAAGTGCAGCACAGAAAAAATGAACAAGACTTTTGGAGTCATGTAGATTTGGGTACTTTGATATATACACACTCACTAAACAACATGAGGTCTATGAAGTTATAGCTCATTTGTCTCATCTGCAAGATGGAGATAATAATCTGTGCTGTGACCTTGGAAAGTGAGGGTCATATCAAGGCACTGTGATTTCTGTGTAGAACTCAAGGATAACTGGGAGGAGGAGGAGCTTTTCCTCACAAGAAGGGATAAAGCATAGACATGGCAACTAGGAGAATCAAGGCTATGACACCAATTTATGCCCCTTATGCCCCATGCCCAGCAATCCCATTGCTAGTACTTTACCTATAGACATACGCTCACATGCAAAAATGCCTATGCAAAGATGATCCCTTGAAATATTAGTAAAAAAAATTTTCAGAAACACCCCAATGTTCATATATTGGGTATTGGTTAAACAAATCATGGCACAGCCATTCACTATACCACTGTGCTACAGTTATTAAAAAGAGTGAGGCAGGTCTTACAGAATGATGGAAAAATGTCCAAAGATATAACGCTAAACCAATAAAGTAATTATAGAAAGAATATTGTGTTATGATCCCATCTATGTAAAAGACATGTCCCACATTAAATTGTCAACAGCAGTTTTTGCTAGGAGGAGGAGGTTCCTGGGGAATTTCACTATCTATATTACTCGTTTTAGAAATGATGGAATTTATTACAATGAGCACATATAATTTTAACTGTTAGGAAATATGAAGTTTCACCTAAAAAATCACAAGCTTTCCAATCAATGAAGAAGAAAAAGCCATTGGAGGATTTTGAGCAGCAGAGTGATACTTTGCATTTAACAGGATAACTAGCAGCTGTGTTGACCACAGACTGTAGATGGGAGGTGGGGACAGCAAGACCAGTTAAAAGGCTATTGAAGTAAATGAGTGAAGAAATGATAGTGTGTTGGGTCAGGGTTATGAAAGAAGGAATAGAGTGAAGTGACTGGGTCCTGTATTGGTCCGTTCACTCATGTTGTTTAGTGAGTGTATAAATCAAAGTACCCAAATCTACATGACTCTAAAAGTCTTCTTCATTTGTTCTGTGCTGCATTTTGATTCAAATATCAATAATTCTGTTAAAAAATCTGAATATGGAAGCAAATTGGATTATCTGAGACTCTGGCTCTGGACTCTGGTTGGGTTTGTATTATTTTCTGAGCAATGAAAAAGGAAGAAATCTTCACCCTGGCATCTAAATATCCTGACTTCACAGTACCATAGCTAATGCTTTCAAATACATAGACATTTGGATTTTGTTAATAAACCACTGACTTAAGTCTTATATTTTATCTGAATATTAGGGGACTACAGAGACCAACAGAATGTGGTTGAGCATGTACAGTGTTCACAGGGAGACTCTGTTAATTGCAGCATTTGTAATTCAAAGAGAGAGGGAAACTGCTAGCAATAGCAACGTACATTTACTTGGGCTGGATAAAGCACTCAGATACTGCTATTAATATTAAAATCTTATAATGATAAGGAAGAAAGAATAAGGCTGTTAATTTCCTTGCATTACATGGAACATGCTTTAACAGTAGACATTTGTGCCCGGCCAGTGTGGCTCAGTGGTTGAGCGTCGACTCATGCTCCAAGAGGTTGCTGGTTCGATTCCCAGTCAGGACACATGTCCAGGTTGTGGGTCAAATCCCCAGTGGGAGGCATGCAGGAGGCAGCCAGTAGATGTTCTCTCTCATCAATGTTTCTGTCTCTCTCTCTATTTCCCTTCCTCTCTCTCTAAAAATCAATAAAGGAAAAAAAAATTTTTTTAAGTAGTAGACATTTGTTTCCCTGTGGTGGAATTCTTTCTTCTTATTCTTCTCTAAAATTACTGAGGTCCATAGCATATGTAGCTGAACGTTCCTCAGCCAATCCCTATCCAGTTCTCAAGTGGACAGTGTTGCTCTAACAGAATATACTAGCCTGAAGCAAACCTGTAAAATGAGTTAAGCTGCCTTCAGCACAGCCTCTTCCTGAAATCATCTATCTTTCCTATGTTAATAAAAGCAACACCAACAACCATGATAATAATAATAATGATAATAGCTAACATATATTGAGTGTATATATGATCTGTAGCCAATACTTTATCAAATGTTCTCAAAATCATTTGAGATAGGTATTATTATTATCCCCTTTTACAAAAGAGGATACTGAGCCCCTAGTAACTGCCAAGGTAAGCAACAGGACCATAAGCCAAAACTAGATCAGCCTAATTGTTAATGCCCTTGTTCTCACAATGCCCCCTTGTGTTGTCCTAGGGAGGCCAGAGGCCACAGTGACTGATCCTTCTCTGTGTTTCAGATTCAATCACCCTTTCCATGTCACTTGGATCAGAACTTGCCAGTTCCATGCCTTTGCTCTGAGCTGGGAAATGTTATTAACTGATCTCCAAGACAAATATCTACTTGGTTTACAGATTCTAATATCTATTTTAAACACAACTATGCCTTTGATGTAATCGTTTTGTTGTAAAGTATAATGTCTTAAAGCAAAAGAGTGGCCCTGATCCTGAGCTCTGTGGCAGGGAGCTATGTTCAGCAGGCAGAGATCTCCAGTGCCCAAAATATATACCCAGTGAAAGGTGGGAAGTAGAGAGGACAACAGAAGAAGGTGCCCTCTATAGGCCTTTCTTACCCCAGGACTCTTCCTGCTATGCCTGAACATTGCCCCACTAAATCTTTTTTTTTTTTTTTTTTTTTTTTTTTTTACAAAAAAGCTCCTTTTTTATTTAATCTTAGAGAAAGAGGAAGGGAAAGGGAGAGAGAGATAGAAACATCGATGAGAGAAAAACATTTATCGGCTGCTTCCTACATGTGCCCTGCTGGGGATGGAGTCCGAAACCCTGGCATGTGCTTTGACCAGGAATTGAACCAGCGACCTCTTCGTGCATGGGATGATGCTCAACCAACTGAGCCACACTGGCCAGGCTCCCCACTGAATCTTAATCCTTATACCAAAAGGAATTCTTTCTGTATTTTTATTAAATCCATTTCAGTACTTCCCCTCAAAGAAATATGCTGGAAATACTCAAACAATATGACAAAACTGTAGGATAATAACACAAGCTAGTTGTAAGAAGGGAAGTCCTCTTATGTAAAACCATGGGTTCCATTATCTTCACGGGTCAATGGAATCTCAATCTCTAAGGACAATTTTTAAAATTGTACCAATGCCTATCATCTCCTCCCAAAACTCCTCCCCAGATTATGTGAAATAGATTTGGGACAGTTATGCCTAGAAAGAGAAATGAGCTTTCAAATTTTTTAAGGATTGAGTATGTTGCTTTATAAGCTTCCTTGTATGTTTTTCATATCTGTTTTATATTCCCATATGGGTCAGAACTCTTAGCTGAAAATAACAGAAACACAGCTTAAACTAGCTTAAACCAAAAAGGTAGCTAGGAAGTTCAAGGAATGAACACACAGACACTGCTGAATTCAGGGGCTCCAATGGTGGCATCAACCTTGGTCTGTCCCTTCATTGTCTCTCATTTCTGCTATCTTCCATGGTGGCATGTTTTGTTGTTGTTGTTGTTGTTGGGTATTGTCTTGTTTTTTGATGACCCATGAGCAGCTTTAGATTTAATTTTTACTAGGATAAAAATTGGTAGAAAGACTTTGTTTCCCAATAGCTCTAGCAAAAGTATCAGAATTGTTTTAGCTAATTTGGCTCCCCTTCCAGATGTAAAACAATCATGGTATTTGGAAAGTGGACATCTTCAAAAATCAAGGCCTGTGACATATATACCTACCAACACATGAATTGAGAGTGAGGTGGTGAAGTCCTCAAAGGGTAAAAAAAAGATGCTGGACATAAAAAATAAATAAATAAAAGTATCCTCTTCTACAATGTCTAAGTCTTAATCAGGCTGTGAACTTATCAAGAGCAAGGACTACCTCTGATAATTATTTGTATTCCCCAGATAGTACCCAAACAATGCATTTTATGAAAGCTCATAAATCACATTTTATTTACAAATTTTCCAGCTGCCTGAATGTAATGGGTTTAAAGGATCAAAAGATATAGTGTTTTCCTCTCTCAATAAGTCACTGCTTAAATTCCACTAGTATTTATTTAGCAAAGAACATGTACAAGACACTGTGCATAGTGTTTTATGCATATTATTTCATGTAATAGTTAGTCCAATCCTGTGTTGTTATTTCTTTTTCAGAATGAGAAAACTGAGCTTCTGAGAGGTTAACTAATTTGCTCAAAGTCTCAGTTAATAAATGGGGAACTTTGGGGAGATTTTTTATTCTAATACCAAATTCTTTCCACTAGACCAGAGATGGTCATTTATAGACCACAGAAATGTTTGGACAGAAAGTTGTGTTTAAAAAATTGAAATGAAATGCTTTTAGAAGAGACATGGAATCACATTTACGGTAAAAACCAATCTTTATTGGCTTAGTGCTGACCTCATCACACATTTATGATACATGCCTGGTCTTCAGAAGCATTTGGCTTAGAGCCCTGCATAGGATCATGATGGACTTAGAGAAAGGTGAAGCTAGTCTGGAGGCTTACATCAGTGTCATTTCCTTGTCAAAAGGGCAATATTTACATAAACACTTGAAAATTACATTTAAATTACACAATATCAATGCACTAATAGAATAAAAGAAAGATAGAACCAAATAGAGAGTACTAAAACAGACAAATGTATATGATAAAAGTGGTATTCTAACTAGTAGGAAAGGATTGGGTACTTGATAAATGCCATTATTGTAACTGACTGTACATTGGAGGGGGGGAAATTAGATTTTGTTTACACTATCCAAAAAGTAAATTCAAAAAGAAATAAAGTACCAAAAGAAAATATTAAAAGATAAGTCTTCATAAGCAAGTCATAAAAGTCAGAGCCATTAACAAAAAGACTAAAATATTTGATTAGAGAAAATTAAGATCTTCCATTTGATGTAAGTCATCACAAACATATAACAAACTATGGTGAACAAAGAGTGCTTGTAAAACTGATAAAATCAGAATAAGCTATACATAATGTACCAAAGTCAGTCTCCTAGTTTTGACAGTTATGCAGTGTGTTACCACTGGTGGAGGCTGGGTGAAGAATGTAAGGTATCTCCCTATGTATTTGGAAGGGGGGGGGGGTATGCACACACATGCTCACCAACTTTCTCTGTATCTCTATGTGATGATTAAATTTACATGTCGATTTGATTAGGATATGGGATAGCCAAATTAAACATTATTTCTAGGTGTGTCTATGAGGGTGCTTCTGGATGAGACTAGCATTTGAAGCAGCAGTGGACTCAAAATATAGATTGTGAGTGAGCATCTTCCATTCCATCAAGAGCCTGTTGGTTCTGTTTCTCCAGAGGACCTTAATACACTATAGATATTTCAAAATAAAAAGTTAAACAAAAATAGATATGTTGTATACTGAACAATGTTTTTTTTTTTAAAAAACAAAATACTTGCGCTTAATTGTGAGAAGTGATAAACATATGGGTATCTGTAGAGAAAAAAAGGAAATAAACAAATTTAACACTTCCATGGAACAGTGTTTTTGGGAAAAGCCCAGGCTCTGAAGCCAACAAAACTGCTGGAGCTCTGATAAATCCAGGCAAGTTCCTTAACCTCTATAGGCCTCAGTTTCTCATCTATAAAATGGACCTCATAATAATTACTGGATTGGGGCTCTTGTGAGAATTAAATGAGGATTAAATTTTCTATAAACATATGAACTAATTACATATTATTATGGCATATTTTAAGTAAACTTAATGATAAAAGCTGTGTAAAGCAATAGCATTGGTTAAGGGAGACAACAAAGGTCTGGAGTAATTGACCAGCTCAGTCACTTGCCCAACCTAAACTGATCACAGTGACGGGGTTAGGGTATTCTGATTCACTGTGCCCAAATAATGTGCTGGCATCATGTGCCCAACCAGATGAAGGGGAAGGGAGGGTGCTAAACAGACTTTAAAAATATATATTTATTGGGTATTTAAAATATGCCAAGGTTATAATTATAATGAGTATTATTATAATTATACTTTTACATACTTCTATAAATAATTATATAAATGTAATAAATATATACTATATAAAATTAAATTAAATAGTATTCAATACTTACTATTCAGTTACAATTAAATTATATTCATTCATATTTAAATATATTGTGCATGTGGCAATACCCTCATAATTCTGGATTTTTATCATAGTTCTAAACCTGAGATAAGTATAAAATATGTTATGAAAGCTATTTCCACCTCATTTGTGTACTAGAAAATAACTTATGAAATCTTTCATAGGAAACCATTGGAGATTTAATTTTCTTCGCTTTCTATTTCTCAGCATGCTAGAAAGTGTATTATGCTATTGGCTATTTAGTTTTGGAATTTTGTTCACACTGTTTTCAGGAAGTGTTGCCAAGGAGCACAGATGGAAATCAGAATTGTGCATCTTTCTTATCCAAATCTCACTGCTAACTCCATTGCTGATAGCTGGTCATATTAAAGACTAAAGTGAGTCATTATAATGTGACCTTTAAATTGCACAATCTTTCTATTAAAAAAGCATTATTTACTCAAATGGCAGCTGGGAACTCAGAGTCCATGGCTACTTCTGGCATTTTCTAATACAGGCAATTTTCTGTCCTAAAGACAAAATATGAATGGACCAGATATTGGAATGACTAATGAATGGGGTATGACTGAAATAGAAAATCCAATAAAGGATAAAGACACAATTAAATGTCACTGACCAGTCTCATTATCATCAAGACGTCAGATTTTCTGAAAGTATTGTTTTCACAGTTAAGCTGATTGGATGAAGATGATCACCATTAAGTGAAAGTGGACCTAAGAAAAATTCAGGAGGTTTAAAATTCTTCTTCTAAGTCAACCAGCTCATCAGTCCAATCTGTTTTCAAACTAAAATTTTTTAAAGTATATAGTTAGAAATTATATTTTATTTAGAAATTCAGATGGGAAATTAAAAAATTAAGATTTAAAGTCAAGTAGCAATCAAACAATACATTCTAATTACTGTGAGACAGAATTTTAAAATCTCCTGTCAGGAACACTAGGGCACTCTAATTAAAATGATGTATTTCATAATGTATCAAAAAGGGCAATTTACTGCCCTGGCCGGTTTGGCTCAGCGGTTAGAGCGTCGGCCTGCGGTACAGAGAGACCCGGGTTTGGTTCCCACTAAGGGCATGTACCTCAGTTGCAGTTTGTCCCCAGCCCTGGTTGGTCGTCCGGGTGGCAGCCACTCGATGTGTCCCTTTCACGTCGATGTTTCTTTCTCTTCCTGTCTCTCCCTCCCACTCTATCTGAACAAAAAATGAAAAAATGTCCTCAGGTGAGGATAAAAAAAAAAAAAAAGGGCAATTTACTTTGAGACCTGTGGCTTGCAGTAAGTGTTCAAGGAATAGCTCTTTTCCAATGAAAGAAAGAAGTTGCAATGGCTTAACTCTAATATTAATTATCCTAGCATTCTGAGCATTTGAGACTTGCCAAATGTGATTTGTGAAAAGTGTTATAACCCCCAATAAAATTTGATTTACTCAAACTAACCAGCATGGTATGGTTTTATTAAGGATCCAAATCTGGCCTCATTTTGATTTTACACAGCTCTTATGGTTAGGCTGCCCTGGACACTGCTCCTAGAGCACAATGGACAATGTCTCTGAACATAGACTACACCTGGTATTTCTTAACATTAGTCAGGACTCTTCTGATTGCGACAGAACTCACTTAAAACAGCTTAAAGAATAAAACAAAAGGAAATATACAGGTTTACATAACCATTAGTTCCATTACAAACTAATGTTCACTTAATCCTGGATTAGCTTTCCCATTCTTTCCCCTTTTAAAATGTAAAATGTGATGTTACTTCTTTATTATTTACCAGAATTTTATATAAACCTATGTACTAATTAGATATTGTTATGGCACATTTAATGTAAATGCAATAATTAAGGCTGTGTTAAGCAACTGCATTGGCCAGCCGATGTGGCTCAGTAGATTGAGCATCGTCCCATGGACTGAGAAGTCCCGGTTCAATTCCCAGTCAGGACACATGCCCAGGTTGTGGGCTCGATCCTCAGTAGGGGGTATGCAGGAGGCAGTAAATTGATATTTCTATCTCTCTCTCCCTTCCTCTCTGAAAAATCAATAAAACATATTTTTTAAAAATAAAGGGGACACAAATAAGATCTGGAGTAATTGACCCAACTTAGTCACTTGCCCAACCTAAACTAATCACGATTACGGGGTTAGAATATTCTAATTAGCTGTGCCCAAATCATGTGCCAGGATCATGTGCCCAACCGATGAATGGGTGCTAAACAGACCTAAAAGGGTGTTCAACTTTTTAAAAAATTGATATTGGGGGAGGAAAAATCGTGGCAGAGTGAATGGAAGTTACACAGACCATCTCCCAGGACTAAACTGGAATTACAACTAAAATAAAGAAAAGTCATCTGGAATAACCAACTGAAGAGCAGCTGGAGAGAACCCTAATAACCAGGGATGTAAAGAGGAGCCCAAATTGAGACTGGTAGAAGGTGGAGAGGTACAAGAGGGCTGGCTGGGCTCCCACAGGCAGCAACAGAGGGCTATTTTAGTTGTGAGATGTTCCCCCTGGGAAGTCAGGGGTTTAAACCCAAGCCAGCTCCCCAGCACAGACTGGCAGAACAGGGAGAGGTGCCCACATTACATCTGACTGTGAAAAACACCAGAGTAGAGGTTCTGTCCAGCAGTGGAGGCACTAGGAATGCCAACATTTCCCTGAAGGGCCATTGCACTAAATTACAGCTATAGCCACTCACATAGGGCTCCAGCAGAGGGAAGGCAGACTAGACTAAAGCTGTGTGAGGAGTTTCAGGGGTTTGTGGTGCTGGGGAGAGATCTCAGGCACTCCTTTTCCATCAGAGTGGCTTTAGCCCAGGAGGAAGCAACTGTTCCTCCCTTGGGGATTTGACTCCGACCAGCCAGGAGAAGCACAACCTGAGGCTCATTAATTGTCAGAGACTACCAGCCAGGCAGTAGGCAAAGATGAGTCTCTGAAGGCTTTGAACCTTGGACCTGGCTTTCAGTTGTTGGGTTTTGTAGCTCTGGGGACTGAGCTGTGAAGGCTGAGGCTGTGCTGAGCCATTAACCCATGCTGCAGGAACCATTTTTCTCAAACAGAGTTCTCCCATTAAAATAAGCTATATGTCAGTGGTAAGGGAGCAGCTGCCTCACCCACTGGAATTTAATCTAGCCTGGCTGGGAGGAGTCAGCACCTAGCACAGAACTGCAATTTGAGGCTCATTAACTGTCAGAACAAGAATCAATGCCTGGCCTGCGATTATACCCAGTAAAGTAAGACTCGACATTGGTGTTCAGCTTGATCCCTTCCATACTCATCCAAACCCAGCAGAGGGAGCCACAATCTGCAGAACATCGATACCCATAGGGAAATTATGGCAGACTCCAAACCCTGCTGAGATAGTCAAAATGGTGAAACAAAGAAATCCCAAATGAAAGAACAAGAGAATTCTACAGAAGAAGGGCTAAATGAAATGGAGATAAGCAAGTTATCAGGTGTAGAGTTCAGAGTAATAATTATGAGGAAGCTCAACAGCATGAGTAAAGATATAGAAAAATTAAAATCAATCAACTGGAAATGAAAAACAACCAAGCAGAAATGAAAAATGATTAAATGCTCCAATCAAAAGACACAGATTATCTGAATGGATAAAAAAAAACATGACCCATATATATGTTGTCCACAAGAGACCCATCTCATGACAGGCTAATATCCCTGATGATCAGAGAAGCCAAAATCCAAAACAAAATATTAGCAAATCGAATCCAGCAATACATTAAAAAAATTATTCACTATGACCAAGTGGGATTCATCCCAGGGATGAAAGGCTGGTACAATATTCGCAAGTCAATAAATGTGATATACCACATAAACAAAATGAAAGATAAAAATCTTATGCTCATATCAATAGACACTGAAAAAACATTTGATAAAATCCAGCACCCATTTCTGATAAAAATTCTCAACAAAGAGGGAATAAGGGATCATATCTCAACATAATAAAGGCCATATATGAAAAACCTACAGCCAACATCATACTCAATGGGCAAAACCTAAAAGCATTTCTCTTAAGAACAGGAACAAGATAGGAATGCCCACTTTCACCACTTTTATTCAACACAGTACTGGAAGTCTTAGCCATAGCAATTAGACAAGAAGAAAAATAAAAAGCACCCAAATTGGAATAGAGGAATTGAAACTGTCATTATTTGCAGATGACATATTGTATATAGAAAACCCTGAAGACTCCATCAAAAATCTACTAGATTTAATAAATAAATTCTGCAAAGTAGCAGGATACAAATTAACATCCAAAAATCAATGGCATTCTTACACACAAATAATGAACACTCAGAAAGGGAAACTAAAAAAATAATTTTATTTACCATTGCAACAAAAATAAATAAGATACTTTGGAACAAACTTAACCAAGGAAGTAAAAGACCTGTTCTCAGACAACTATAGGAAATTGGAAAAAGAAATAGAAGAGGATATAAAAAAAGTGGAAACATATACCATGTTCATGGATTGGAAGAATCAACATCATTAAAATATCCATACTACCGAAAGCAATCTACAGATTCAATGCAATCCCTATTAAAGTAACAAAGCATTTTTCACAGATCTAGAACAAATACTCCAAAAGTTTATATGAAACCAAAAGAGATCCCAAATAGCCACAGCAATCTTGAGAAAGAAGAACAAAATGGTAGAGATCACAATACCAGATACCAAGTTATACTACAAAGCCATCATAATCAAAACAGCCTGGTACTGGAACAGGAACAAGCATATAGATCAATGGAACAGAACAGGGAACCCAGAAATTGATCCAAGACATCATGTGCAATTAATATTCAACAAAGGAGGCAAGAGCATACAATGGAGAAAAGACAGTCTCTTCAATAAATTATATTGGGAACATTTGACAGGTACATGTAAAAATAAAGAAAAAGAAAAAGAAACTAGACCACCAGCTTAGACCATACACAAGAATAAACTCAAAATGGATAAAAGACTTAAATGTAACTCATGAAACCATAAAAATCCTAAAAGAAAATGTAGGCAGGAAAATCTCAGACATTACACATAGCAGAATTTTCACCAATACATCACCTAGGGCAAGAGAAACAAAGGAAAAAAATAATAAATGGGACTACATCAAACTACAAAGCTTCTGCATGGCAAAAGAAACCAGCATCAAAATGAAAAGGGAACCCACTCTCTGGGAGAATATATTTGCCAATGATACATCAGGTAAGGGGTTAATATCCAAAATATATAGAGTACTCATACAACTCAACAAAAGGAAGATAAACAATCCAATTAAAATAGGCAGAGTACTTGAATAGACACTCCTCCAAACAGGACATACAAATGGCCGAGAGACAAAGGATAAAATGCTCAACATCACTAATCTTCAGAGATACGCAAATTAAAATGACTATGCAATATCGCCTCACACCTGCCAGAATGGCTGCCATCAACAAATCTTCCAAGTGCTAGGGAGGATGTGGAGAAAGAGTACTCTAGTACACTGCTGGTAGGATTGCAGACTGGTGTAGTCACTATGGAAAATAATGCGTGTCTCCTCAAAAAATTAAAAATGGAATTGCCATTTGACCTAGTGATTCCACTTCTATGAATATACCCTAAGAAGCCTGAAACACCAATCAGAAAGAATATATGCACCCCTATGTTCATAACAATGCTGTTTACAATAGCTAAGATCTGGAAACAACGCAAGTGTCCATCAGTAGATGGGTGGATATAAAGATGTGGTACATTTACACAATGGAATACTATGCAGCTGTAAGAAAGAAAAATCTCTTACCCATTGAGACAACGTGAAGGGACCTGGAGAGTATTATGCTGAGCGAAATAAGCCAGTCAGAGAAAGACAAGTAGCACATGATCTCACTTATTTGTGGAACATAATGAACAAAATAAGTTGTCAACCAAAAGAGATCCAGAATAATGGAAGTGGGAAACAGACTGAAAAACCTCAGAGGGATGGTGGATGGGAGGGGTGGGAAGAGATAAACCAAAGAACTTATTGCACAATCAATGGAGATGGACACAAGGCTGGGGAAGGCAGGAGGGGTGGGAGTGGGAAGGAGTGGGTCAATGGGGAAAAGGGGGGACATCTATAATACTTTCAATAATAAAAAAATAGAAACAAAATTAACATTTATTGGGTATTCAAAATGTGCTGGACACTATAATTATAATATATATAATTACAATAATTATACATAGTTATATATAATTATATTAAAGATAACAATATATAATATAATAATATATGTATTTATATATCAATTATTAAAATATAATATTAATAATAATGTTTGAGACAATTATAATATTAAGGCAGCCACAAGAGCTGTGTGAGATCAAACTGAGGCCAGATTTGGATCCTTAATAAAATCATTTTGGGCAAATGGGATTTTATTTGGGGTTTTAATTTTCACAAATCAGATTTAGCAAGTATCAAACATTTTTATAAATATATATATCATTATACATTATAATACATAATATAAATAATATAAAATATAATAATGATATACTAAATATATAATTATTTGCATACACTTATATACATGCCATAATTTTAATCAATGTGGTTGGTAAGCATTATACATATAGGATTGCTTCTCATCCTTACATCACCCCCAAGAATTAGATGTTATTCATTTTTTTTTAAGAGTATTTTTTTTTCTTTATTGATTTGAGAGAGAGAGGAAGGGAGAGGGAGAGTGAGAGAGATAGAAACATCAATGAGAGAGAACATCGATTGGCCACCTCTTGCATGCCCCTTACTGGGGATCGGGCCCACAAGTTGGGCATACACCCTGACCAGGAATCAAACCGGCAACCTCTTGGTGCATGGGTCAATACTCAACCACTGAGCCACACAGACTGGGCAGATGTTATTCTTATAACTAATAGACATAACACTGAGAATTCAAGAAGTTAAGTAACCTCCTAAAGTCTCACTGCTAATGAGTTGATGAACAGGGACTTGAATCTACGCAGTCTAAGTCCCTCTTGGCTGTTAATACTCTGCTGCTGGCAGTCACAGCCCTCTTTTATCTTCTGCTGTTTCCTTATTTAGTAATACCTGCAGTCCCGATGGTCTTCACATATTTGTCCTTCACTTTTCCCTATGAAATATCCAAATAATTTTGATAGTCTGATCTATTGGTTCAGGATATTATGGCGAGGAGGGGTGCAATTTACATGAGTGAGGAAACGAAAACACTAAGATGTCTAGTAAACACTGGACTCATCTGCCCTTCAAACAGAGACCAACACGGAGCTGAGAGCTCACAAGGCGCTAGAGAGCAAGCTCGAAGGAGCCTCCCAACAGCAAGTCCCAGTTAGAGGTGGAGCCGTGGACCACAAGACGGCAGACTGGTTTTCACTTTCTGATATAATTATTTGCCCAGCACATCCATTCTGGAGCTAAGATAAATATGTACTTACACCAGCACTGACATTAGTACTATTGCTCAGATTCTGCTAGGCATATCAGCTTTAGTGGTTTTAAAGTTATCTGAACTCCCCAATCTCATGACAAACACCGAAAATGAAGTCAGGTACTGATAACAGCTTGTATTTTGTGAATCAAAGAAGAGAAGCTCAGAGCATCATAAATAGCACAAGGAAAAGAATACCACCAGACATTCTTTTTTCTAAGTCTTTGGTCAGAACACTGATAAAATAGTCTCTAAAATGACATATGAAGAAATTATACTAAATTCTTACTGAAATTTTTCTTTGTTTTCTTTATTAACCAACTCTGAATTGATATTCCAGAAATAGTAGTATATTTATTTTATTAAGAGCTTATATAAAAGTATAAATATTGCCCTGGCCGGTTTGGCTCAGCGGTTAGAGCGTCGGCCTGCGGACCAGAGAGTCCCAGGTTTGGTTCCCGCTAAAGGCACGTACCTGGGTTGCAGTTTGTCCCTGGCCCTGGTTGGGGTCGTGTGGGTGACAATAAGTCAATGTGTCTCTCTCATATCAATGTTCCTCTCTCTCTCTTCCTTCCTCTCTCCCTCCTGCTCTATCTGAAGATAAATGCAAAAATGTCCTGGGGTGAGGATTAAAAAAAAAGTATAAATATTATCTAAGTTATATGCCTAGTAAGGTGATAAATGACTTCCTCCAGAAGTGCAGGCAAATTAAATTAACATTAGGAGTAAAGTTCTTTATCAAAAGAATCCCCCACAATCTAGTCTTTCTTCCCTGCTGAGACTGCTAATTTAGAAAACTATGAAAGTATCTCTCTTAAGACTGGGTTTTCTATTTATCAATTTCTTTTATTGATTCTAAGAATACCCTAACAACAACTGTGCATTATGGTTACAGTATTTTCAAGCTATTTAATGTAATGTTGGACAATATGATTCATAGTAGAAAGAGAATCCCTTTCTAGTGTTAGGCATTGCCTCCATATATAAGGCATCAAAAGACAAACAATAGCCCTGGCTGGTTTGGCTCAGGGGTTAGAGCGTTGGCCCGCCGACCAGAGAGTCCCGGGTTTGTCCCTGGCCCCGGATGGGGTCGTGTGGGAGGCAACCACTCGATATGTCTCTCTCACACCAATGTTTCTCTCTCTTCCTCTCTCTCTCCCTCCAGCTCTATCTGAAGATAAATGCAAAAAAAAATGTCCTCAGATGAGGATAAAAAATAAATAAATAAAAAGACAAACAGTAGCAAGTAGTATTTTTTGCAGTCTCAGAAGCCCAGTGATTGGATAGAATTCTTTGGTCAATTACAGATACAGAGCATTAATATTATTTTTGCAAAGATTTTATTTAGAAAGTAATTTGGGTGAACATATTCAAATAAAGTATTTAGTATTAACAGTGGTTGTTTAAGACTTTTCCCTTGATTCACAGGAGCTCAACAACTCAGGGGGGAAATAACAACACTGCTCAGCTGTCAAATGTAATTTATATTATAGCTGGTAAGTAAAGACACTCAAATTAAATGACTTATCTATGTACGCATGACTAAGACTCCAATTTATAAACTACTTCTGTTCTAAAAATTAACTTGTAGCTTTAAATATTCTTATGGTAGCTATACCGCCAGTTGTGTGATCTTGGGCCAAGAACTTAGTTTCTCTAACTTAAGTCTTCATATACAAAATAGAGCTAATTTCTAATTTACAGGATTATTCCTAATAAGATAGTGAATGCAAAATATTTAGTACACTTTCTAGCAAACAGTACATGTTAAATGGAATATAGCCCACAAAGGCCAATTTGAGCCATTTTAAAAATTGAAAACAAATTTTAGACGTGTTAATATCCAGCTCTGGAATCAAGAATATGGAGGTTATTTTTTCAAGTAAGCTTCTTACTGAAGTATAAATACATAGCAAATTACACAAATAAAAAGTGTATTGCTCAATAAATGTTTAAAATATAAATAGACCCAAGTAGCCAAATTGAGAAATATAACATTACCAATATTTCAAAAGTCCTTCATCTGTTCCTTCTCCCAGTCACTACCCCATTCTCAAAGATAATCAATAGTCTGACTTCTAACACCACAGATTCATTTTACCCATTCTTTAACTTTCTATAAATGAAATATACAGTATATGTTCTTGTTCTTGTGTCTGGCTTCTTGCACTTCAAAATTATGTTTTGAGATTAATCTGTGTTGTGTGTGTCACAGTATCTCATTTTTTATTGCTCTGTTGTATAAATATATCACAATTTACTTTTCATTCTACTATTGATGGGTTTTTGGCACAGTTACTGATAATACTATCATGAAGATTCCTAACAAAGCAATAATATAGGATAATGCTACTATAAAGATTCTCTGTACATGCTTTTTAGTACATATATGTATACATTTCCATTGGGTGTAATTTCTGCTGTAAATGGAACTGCTAGGTTATGGGGTATGCATATGTTTATTTTCAGTTCTATACCAGGAAAAAAAGTAAGCAAAAGACAGCTAGGATAGGTGTTTTAATATCAAACAAAATAGACCTTAAGACAAAAAATACTTTATTTGTAATTTTTTAAAAAGATCACTATATAAAGATAAAAAGTTCAATTAGTCAAGGTGGCTCATTTGTAAATTTGTACACAAATAAATTGAAATATATTCTGGGTTCATGGACTGGAAAAATTAATATTGTAAAAAATGCCAGATTTATGGATTGGAAGAATTATTATTATTAAAATGTCCATACTATCCAAAGCAATCTAGGGATTTATGTAATCGCTATCAAAAAGCTACTGGCATTTTTCACAGAAAATTTTTTTTAAATCCTAAAATTTGTGTGGAATCACAAAAGACTCCAAATAGACAAAGCAATCTTGAGAAATAAGAACAAAGCTGAAAGTATCATGCTTCCTGATTTCAAACTATATTGAAAGCTATAGTAATAAAAACAGTATAGCATTGACATGAAGACAAACACATAGATCAATGGAACAGCATAGAGAGCACAGAAATAAATCCATGCATATATGGTAAATAAATTTTCAACAAAACAGTCAAAAATATACAATTGGAAGCCCTGGCTGGGTGGCTCAGTTGGTTGGAGTGTCATCCTGTACAGCAAAAGGTTTCTAAAAGGTCTGAGCTGGTGCCCTGGCCAGTTTGGCTCAGCGGTTAGAGCATCAGCCCAGGGACCAGAGAGTTCCGGGTTCAGTTCCCACTAAGGGCACATACCTCAGTTGCAGTTTGTCCCCAGCCCTGGTTGGGGTTGTGTGGGGGTTGTGTGGGTGGCAACCAATCGATGTGTCTCTCTCACATCAATGTTTCTCTCTCTCTCTCTTCCTCCCTCTCTCCCTCTTGTTCTTTCTGAAGATAAATGTGAAAATGTCCTCGGGTAAAAAAAATAAAATAAAATAAAAAAATAAAAGATCACATGCACAACGCAAGACTAATGTAGAGGAAAATGGCTTTATTGCATGTGCCTGGGTGCAGGCGGGCTAAGCCAAAAAGATGTCAGCCTCAAATAACAGTTGGGGTGTATGTTATAAACTCTACTTCTAGCTTCCAGCAGTACTCTGTGTGGCCCATTGTCCACTTTGCAGTTGGACTGGTCTGGTATCTCATCCTGCATCTTCTGGGTGATTCATTGTTTCGCAGATAATCCAGATAATCCTTACTCAACAGAAGACTGAGCAAAGGTCATGCAAGCAATGCATTTTTCACAGTTTCCGCCTTTTGCAAGCTTTTACCATTACGCTTTAAAACATTACTAATGCTTTCAGTTTCAGGTTCAATTCCCTGTCAGGGAACATAGCTAGGTTGTGGGTTTGATTCCCAGTCCATTAATGTTTCTCCATCACATCAATGTCTCTCTCTCTTTCTCTCTCTCTTGCTCTTTCTCCCTTCCTCTCTCTAAACATATCCTCGGTGAGGATTAAAAAAAATACACACACACACACACACACACACACAAAATGGGGAAAGGACAGCCTCTATAATAAATGGTGCTGGGGAAGCTGAAAAACCACATGCAAAAGAATGAAACTGGAGGTCTAGCTCACAAAATTCAACTCAAAATTTTCCCAAAGAAGATATACAAATTACCAGCAGGTATATGAAAAGGTGCTCAACATCACTAATCATCAGAGAAATGCAACTCAAAACCATAATAAGATATCACTTCATACCTGCTAGGATGACTGTTATTAAAGAGACAAAGAGATAACAAATGCTGACGAGGATGCTGAGAAAAGGGAACCCTCGTGCACTGTTGGTAAGAAGGCAGATTGGTGCAGCCACTATGGAAATACCATGGAGGTTCCTAAAAAAATTAAAAATAGAACTAGCATATGATCCAGCAATTTCACCTTCTTGTATATATTCAAAAGACACAAAATGATATTCTCAAAGAGTTACCTGTACTCCCACATTCATTGCAACATCATTCACAAGTACGGAAACAATCTAAGTGTATGTCAATGGATGAATGGATCAAGAAAATGTGAAAAATATATAAATGGATCATTTATATATAAAATAAAATATTATATGGAATATTATTCAACCTTAAACAAGAAGGAAATCCTTTCATTTGTGACAACATGGATGAACCTGGAAGGCACTTTGTAAGTGCAATAGCCAGACAAAGAAAAATACTGCATGGTATCAGTTATATGTGGAACCTTAAAAAAAAAAGTCATACTTATAAAACAGACAGTAGAAAAATGGTTACCAGGGAATAGGGGTGGGAGAGGTGGTGAGGAAAATAACCGCTTGGTAAAAGGGTTTAGTAAAAGGATACAAACTTTGACTATAAGATGAATAAAGACTAAGGATTTAATGTATAACATAGTGACTATAGTTGATAACACTATTGCATAATTGAAATTTGCTAAAAGAGTAGAACTTAAATGTTCTCACACGAAAAAAGGTAATTATGTGAGGTGATGGATGTGTTAATTAACTCAATGGGGGGAATCATTTCACAATGCATATGTATATCAAATCATCATGTTGTATACTTTAAGTATCATACAATTTTATTTGCCAATTATACTTCCATAAAAATAAAAAAATAAATATAATCTGTTTTTCATAAAAAATAATTATAGCTCACATTTATTAAGTGCTATATGCCAGGAGTGTGCTTAACATAACACATTTAATCCTAAAAACAATCTTCTGAGGCTGATTAGCTCTACTTTATAGATTAAATAATCTATTCAAAGTCACATATCGTAAGAGACAGGATTTCAACCCAGGATTTCTAGGTCTCAAGCCTGATTGCCTAGCAACCCTATACTGTCTTTTCAGTCCAACAAAAGAAATATTTAAAATATGTATTTTTATATGCTTAGAACATTTTTCAGGAAGGAGGCACTAGAAAGTATCAAAATAGTGGGTACCTTTAAGGAGAGTACCTAGGTATTAGGTACTTTCCCTTTTTATTTTATTCTATTTTTATTGTTGTTTATTTACTGGGAGTGTGGGGGAGCTAAAGATTGTCCTTCATGTAATATTGGATGCATACAAATTAATATATGTAACATCCATATATACAGGGTGGGGCAAAAGTAGGTTTACAGTTATTCATATGTTAAATAATACAATAATAAATACAAGAATAAACTCTGTGTTTTGAATACTCACAACTGTAAACCTGCTTATGCCCCACCCTGTATTTTAAAGCATAACAATAAATTAATCCCAGTGAATCATTCATCTTAATACATTACCAATACATGTAGAGCTCTATTGTAACTTTTTAATCATGTCAATGTAATACTTGAACTTTACTTAATTCAAAAGTTCAACTGAAGGTATTGGGAAGGTATAACTATACCTTTTTTGTCTTCTTTCACATTCCCAAATATTTTTTAAGGAACCAAAAAATGGAGTGGGGAGGCAGATCAAATATTACATTCTCAAAATGCAGTGACTGTGAGTCCCAATCAATCACATGCAGAGATGTGGCAGCACATGAAGCCTGGTAGTGCCCTTGGCGAGGCAACGTGAGCCACAACTGAAATAACCATTGTGTGGATGAAAAGGGGCCATATGCTAACCTGAGAAGCTCAGTGAAGGCCTGCATGACAGCAAACACAAAGACCTAGCAGTGGTTCTCAACCCTCCTAATGCCGCAACCCTTTAATACAGTTCCTCATGTTGTGGTGACCCCCAACCCTAAAATTATTTTTGTTGCTACTTCATAACTGTAATTTTTCTACTGTTATGTCTTAGGCGACCCCTGTGAAAGGGTCGTTAGACCCCCAAAGGGGTCACGACCCACAGGTTGAGAACCGCTGTAACCACAAAGGAGGATCTGAAATTTAAACGTTTTAACTAAAAGCAGTTTAAGGCAGGTAGTCATGTCCTAGGCCGGCATTTTCCCTGACAAAGGTCAACTTTCACCGTAATGGAGCCTATTGTCTTTTTGCATCTAAGATAACATTCCTTTGGAATGTGGGGTAATTTCCTTTTTTCTAGACCCCTCAGCACACAACCTATGCACCAGGGTGGAAACCACAAATCCCCTCACTGTTATTATTATCATGTTAATTGTTGACTGTTAACTATCCTGTACCCACCTATGTAGAAGATGTATGTGTCTATCATTTTACTTTTCATCCAATCCCAGAGATCCGCCCCCCCTTTGCTTTCTCCCACCTCCCTAATCTATCATCAATAGATTTCATGTAACCCACTTACATCCTCTCTTTTTATTGTAACGTATAAATTAAGGTGCAAAACTGCCGTTCTCAGGAGCATTATCTCAATAAAGTTTTGCTTCCTGGCATTTGTCAACAGTTTGGCTCAAATAAACACAAAATTCTTCACAAGTTTTCACATTTCTTACATCGACAATTGTAAGTTTATATAACAGGTTATTTTAAAGCCTCTCAAAAGGTAAGACAATTCTAAGAGGAAAAATGACTTTAGTCAAGTACTTGGCTTAAAAATAATAAATGTATGAAAAACCAATTACCTATGGCTAGAGACTCATCACTATTAACCTGAGAATTTATCTCCACAGCTATTATCAGCTTTTGTTACTCTACTCTATCTTTTTGCCAACATCACTTTTGATTTAAAAAGAAACAAAGAAAGAAAAAAAAAAAAAGCACCTGGAAACCTTGAAATCCAATCAATTTTCCTACATGATTCTAGGACAAAATACAAATACTGTTCAACTGTTCCATGATAATGTTAAGGACTTTTAATGATAATGTCAGTGCATTGACGACATTATCAGAAGGTTTGTTCTAATTCTGAACACAGAGACAGAATTCACTGTCATTGGTGCTTTTAGGTGTTCTTTTACAATCCTTTAAAAACCTCATGCCATGTGAAATCTTTAGCACCTAATGAAGATGTTTCAGTTCTTGAGAAAGCTACTTAAGTGAAATAATGTGGTGTTGTTTTTTTGTTAGCAAATTGATCACTAACAAAATTTTAAAAATAAACTCAAGTTTCTTGCAACTAAAAGGCCTGAGCTGGCGGGAGATCACATCCACAACGCAAGGCCAATGTAGAGCCAAACAGCTTTATTGCATGCGCCTGGGTGGAGGTGGGCTGAGCCAAAAAGGGGTCAGCACCGAATAACAGTTGGGGTGTAGGTTCTATACTGTACTTTTAGCTTCCGGCAGTTCCTGCTGACCTACTCTGCCTGGCCCATTGTCCACTTTGCAGGTGGACTGGTCTGGTATCTTGTCCTTCATCTGCTGGGTGATTCGTTGTCTTGTGGATAATCCAGATAATCCGACTCAACAGAAGGCTGGGCAAAGGTCATGCAAGCAACACATTTTTCACAGTTTTCGCCTTTTGCAAGCTTTTACCTTTACCCTTTAAGATGTTACTAACCCTTTCAGGAACTATATTTTATGTACTATATTCTTTTCAATTGATGGTTTATTTCTTTTACTGCAAACTGCTGAAATGAGAATTCAGGAAAGTAGATGGGAAGAGGCTATTTGAAACACCAGACACTCTCATTACGCCTCATCTTGGTGCTGCTGGCAAGCCATGTTTTCCAGGATAATCTCTAAATTGTTACATTCATATTTTAGAATAATTTAAAATACACATCAGAGCCACTTGAAATAATTTGTTACTCTATTTCCAAATAAAGTAGCTATTGCTATTGTTTATTATTCGAATATAATTTATTGAGGGTCTAGTATGAGCTAAGAATCCACTAGGTGCCTTATCTACACTGTCTTTAATCTGCACAGTAGTCCTGCAATTCTCTGATGAGGAAATGAAAGGTCAGAGAAATTAAGTGACCGCCCCAGTCCAAACTGATGGAGAGTGGCAGTGCTGGCCCGAAAGTCTGAGTCTGACCACTTCAAACATCTCTTTGATGACCTATGCATCCTCCCGTGTTTCTGATGTGTACACCTTAGTTTCTCATCTTGGTTGAAAATCAGGCTAAACTGTAATATTTATAACAATTTTCAGAGAAAAGCCTGGTTCATATCACTGGTTGGCATTTTAAAAAACAGGCAGCTGATCAGTTTGTAATAAACTGTCATTTTAATTTTTTACCAATCACGCTCCCCAGCAGTCTTCCTTCCCTCTCTTCATACTATATTTCTAACCCACTATCCACGCACCTTTATGATAAAACCAAATGCTATAAAATGCATTAGGGATGTCCAAGACAGCAGAGAAGAAATTGAGACAGTCAGCAATTTGAAAGGTGTAAAAAAAATTATCTGTGGCCTAGGACAGTTTTATACCTATGTTCAGATAATGGCTCATGAACAAAATTCTCTGAAATTTTACTTTTGATAAATGCTACCTTTTCTCACATATTGGAAGCTGACTCTGAGATGCTGATTAGCCTGCAGGAGGTTTACTAAACGCTCTCTTAGGATCTCTATCTGTGGAAAGAAGTTGGGCTGGGATGCAGACTCAGTGAAGGCCTCATCTGACCCCACAGGGCACTCGAGCTGGGATAGCCCTTCAGAGTTGTCAAAGTTGGGGCAAAGGGGCTGGAAAATTATCCCCCCTGGATTCAGCCATATAGAGCAGGCTGCCTTAGAAGGAGGCCAGAATCTCAGGAGAGGCAGTTTGCCTCAGCTGAAGACAAACCCACCCTGGCAGATGTGGCTCAGTTGGTTGGCCATCATCTGATACATCAAAGGGTTGCCGGTTCAATTCCTGGACAGTGCACATGCCTGGGTTGCAGTACCGATCCCTGGTCGGGGGTATGCAAGAGGCAGCTGATTCTCAAATTGGTGTTTCCCTCTTTCTCTCTTCCTCTCCTTTCCTCTCTCTAAATATCAATTAACTAATCTGGGGGAGGGGGATGACAAACAAAGAGGTTTGATAGCTGCAGACTGTCTTCTGGCAAGACTCCCAGCAGCTGAAGGGAGTTTGGGCAGCACATCACATGTTCATTACATATATGGGTTGAATTGTGTCCCACCCCAAAATTTATATGTTGAAACCCTAAGCCCTAGTACCTCAGAGTGTGGCTTTATTTGAAAATGGGGCCATGGCAGATGTAATTAGTTCAGATGAGGGTGTACTGGAGTAGATGGTCCTGGTATGCTGTGTCCTCTACCAGGGGGGATTAGGAGACCGCTGCACACAGGGAGATCCAGATCTCACCCAAACCCACACACCCACGTACAGCTCCATGATCCATGTCAAACCCACACACTGAGGTAAGCTGTGGAAGTCATAGGGGGCTTTTCCAGACCCCTTCCAGGATCTTTTTAGTTAAAATTCAGGACAACTTCTTGTCCTGACTCGTAGATTGTTTTATTATTTGGGAGAGAGAAGGAAAACTGCCTGTGATGAAAGTCACCTAGGGTCAGGCCACAAGGCTCTGACCTGCCTCTTTACCATTTGTTTTAATCATTTAAACAAGACATTGATGTCACGTTAGCCAAACCTTGAATAAAATAGATCCAGGAGGGCTGATTACTTGTGTGTGATGGAACCAATATCCAAACAGACTAAACAATGGGCTAAACCTAAATGATGAAATAAATCAAACAAAAATGTAATGGCATTAAGCTTATTAAAAGTAAGTAGAGTATAAGCGAGAAATCATGATTAAAAATGACTCACGTATTTTCACTGACCATAAGCTCACTCTGAGTCACCTCTAAAGAGACTGTGCACGAGTGAATGAGATAGCAGGCTTCGTTAATGAAGTCCAAATGCCAAGCAGAGATCACAGTCTCGCTCTACTCGGTGCTGGTCAAACCATGCCTAGGGTGGTCAATTTAATTCAGATACCACATTCCCCAAGGCTCCTGCCAAACTAGAGACTTCTCAGAAGAAAACTCTGCCTGACACCTCAGTGCACACTTCCTGCCCATTCATCAGCACTTTTTCACTTAAACTTTTGTTCCTTTATCTTCTAGGTCAACTACAAGGTCACGGAATCTTGGACTCAAAAGGGACCTGGGAGGCACTGTGAGGCAATCTGTGGCCCTGGCAGAATATCCTATACATGACAGCCATGAGAGACAGGTGTCAATTGCATCCTTGCTGAGTTCCCCACTAACACATCCCCATGGCCCTCCACCTAGGATATATCCACTGTCTTAGCCCCTCACATCCGTACCTTGCGCTTTGTAGCAACGTAGTGTAGTGACCAAGAACTTGGACTTTGGAATCAGACTTCCTGGCATCTAATCCTGATTTTGCCATTTATTAACTGTGTGACTGTGAGTAGATTGTATAGCCTTTCTGTTTTGTTATAGGGAAAACAGAGATTGTAATAGCATGAAAATTATAGTGTTATTGTATAAATTAAATGTGTTAATATGTGTAAAAACTTAGAATAGCACTGGCAGATAAGTGCTTAGTAAACGTCAGCAAGTATTATCTTATAGACACTCTCTTCTCTATCCTAGGTCTCTAAACATCTCCATGACTTCTACCTGCTTTTAAATTCCTTTCTTTCTCCCAACAACATAACCCTCAGGACCTTAACCAAAGTGCTGCTGTGAGTAGTGTGAGGATGGGAAGGAGACTCACAATATGCTTCAGTTATTCTTCCATCTGGGCAGTTTCCCTGCTCTGTTGTAAAGAATACCAGTAAAGACAGTTTCCAAAGGCCAGTTCTTTAACTAAACCATGTCATAATGCTGGCAAATAACCTTCTATAAGAGAATTAGTGATGAAAAAGATGTGCAGTCTCCCCCTCCGCCAATGTCACCTTTTCACTCATGCTGCTGGTGAGAATACTCTCTCCCCAAAACTTCCTTAACAACCACATAAATGTGATCCACAAGCCCCTAAATTAATTAGCTTTGTGGAATCATTACTTTGCAAGTCTTTACAAATCCTTTTCTATTTCTACCTCTACCCTGTCATGCCCGAAAAACTTAAAATGTGGGAGAGGAAGAGCTTGGTCTATTTTCCTGCTACCGTTCTGATCACTAGTTTACTAGGAACAAAATAGGTGTTTTTTTAAAAAACAAGAAAATACCAATAACAACATTAACTAATTTATTGCCACCAGAAACTAAAACTCCCCATGCTGTCAATATTTCCCTTTCCCGGATGCCCTTCATGTTGGCCGTGGTTCAGCTTCTCTGGACATTCTCCAGGCTCACCTCAATTTGCTCCAGCTGACTACAGAACCATTTCCTTCATGCCCTCATCTGGGTGCCTGGTTCCTTGGATTACTACTAGAAACCCACCACTTACTCTGAGCCTTAACAAAGATTCTCACTTTGCTGTGATACCATAGGCCTGTCCTATGCCTACTGCACCTTCCCATTCTAAGTATTTGGGTAGGAAGGTGGAAATGGGGTCAGAGAGGGTTGTTAAGCATCACCAATAACTTTTGGCAATAATTTTGATGTCTTCTCCCAACCAATTCACATATGACGCCAGGCCATCATCCTCTACTCACCCAGTAGAGAGAGTGACTCCAAGGTAAAGGCCAAAATAAATTTTATTACAATTCACCATGGTTCATGAAGACAACCTTAGGGGCAATAGCACTGACCTTCCTAATTACCTATAATTTCTAAACCCATGGAGGATAGAATAAACCCAGTCTCTGGGTGGTGCCTGATCCCATGAAGCACAGGTATGTCTTTTCAAGCTATCTTTCATGCAGCCTGTTGTCGAGTCTCTCACAACAATGTAAATGAAGTGTCCAATAGAAATCCACCAATATTGTACCTAATTTAATTGACAGCTCTAGACATTTAAAACTTTTAAATATTAAGTAATTAATTAATTCAAACTCCAAAAAGTAGGCTTTTAATAATAAGAAAACCTACTAGACCACAAATATACCCCAATTAAGAAATGTGATATGAGGAAAAGTTATACCTATATGGCTGTGTGTGTGTGTGTGTGTGTGTGTGTGTGTGTGTTCAGTAGGAGGGACCATGAAGTTCATTATATGTTAATTGAAACACACACACACACACACAAAATCAGGGATGAGATTAAACTGGAAACCCAAAATATTAAATTCTCATTACCTTCCAGCAAACATTTTATGTAACCTAAAATACAGCCGTCACTCTTTTTCTTTTGTAATTACTATTAAACAGAAAACAGGATGAAAGGAGAAATGTTTAAATGGCAATAAAACTTGAACTGTTGTAAATATAGTATTTCTTTAAAACTGAGGGGAAAAGTAAAGTTAAACAAATAAAAATTTTTTTAAAAAACTGGGGCAGTCATTTTCAAGGTATCAAAGACAAATGCTAGAACATCTTAGTTATAAATTTTATGACAATACAAGGACAAATACTGGTTTGCCTCAATATTTTGTTAATGGACTTGTTTGTTCAAATAATCAGACTGGTTTGTTGCAAAGTAGATCTATAGCTTAGATGTTCTGAATTTTTCCACTTTTTACTAGAACTACTTTTTAACACCTTTTGAATTGCCTGTTTGTTAATTCTGGTACACAGCACAGGGAGGCAATGCAGTGCTTGGATCCTAGCATTTTTCATGCAGTGTAGAAACTGGCATCTAAAATAAGTATTGCTCTCCTGAACATAATGACAGTTTTACTTCTGCCATCCAATTAGGTAAGTCACGGTGCCTGATATTAATTCTCCCTCTGCTAGATCTAATTGGTAATAATTGAATTTTACCAGTAGGCTTATTCCATATTATTTTTAAAGTTATCATCCCAACTTAACCACAGGTAATAGATGCTGTTCTGTTAAGGACTCTCAAAGGTAAAGCAACTTTGCAATTATACGACAGCATGAAACTTCCATCTGTCTGCCCTTCTGTATTCAACATCCCCAGTCCTTGGGTTTCAGCCAGCTAACAAAAGACAATATATCGCCATCTTTCTTATTAGATTATGCTGTTGACAGTATGATAATCCGTGTGTGAGAGCAAGGCTGACAAGGTGAGTGAACAGAATTCTCTTTCTTCACAGCAAGCCCGTGAAGAACATCATTTAGATTCTGGCAAAAGACACAGCCCTAAGAGCATCCTTGGTTGTAGTTCTGCGGCTGCCCTGTACAGATTGTGTCCTCAAAACATCTGCTTGATTGGCTTGTGCTTGCCCCCACCCTGCGTTATCAGCTTCTTGGCGGCAGGAAATCCAGTGTGTATTCTTCTGAGGTCCCTAGGGAACCGATGATCTTCTCTGAACAGTAGGTAATCAATAAGGACTTGTTAAGCTAATTTGTTTGCCACTCCTGTTTGCCAGCAGTTCACAGAGACACCACATTGCTTGATACTGTGCTTCAGTGAAGCCCGTGTGAGTCCTTATAACAGTGTCACACAATGCAAAAGATAGGAAATAGGAGATCCTAATACCTGGATTTTGGTCCCAATTTGCTGTTACCTTAGATGTTATAGGAGATGGTAAAAACAAAAACAAAATTCCTTCAGTGGGCCTTCAGACTCCCTGGCACCCTCACTCAGAGGATCCTTGATGTTGCCTTTCTAATGAGCTCTTTTCTAACTATCTTAGTTAAAATTATAACCACTACCAGCTCCAATCCAGAAGCCCTCTCCCCTACTCTTGCTTTATTTTTCTTCATACCACTTAACACCATTTCACATACTGACTTATTTATTGACTGCCTCCCCTCACTAGACTGGAATCTCCATAAGGGCATAGACTTTGTCTCTTAATTTTTTTCTCACTTTAGGATATGCTTTCTATTAATTTTTAGAGAGAGAGAGAGAGAGAAACATCAATGTGAGAGAGAAACATTGATCAGTTGCCTCCCGTATGCACCCCAACCAGGGATTAAATCTGCAGTCTGGGTGTGTGCCCTAACCAGGAATCGAATTGCCACCTTTCCATGTATGGGACGATGCTCCAACCAACCGAGCCACACTGACCAGGGAGAGACTTTCTCTTTTAACAAAAGTATCTTCAACACTTTGAAAAATGCATGGGCAATTTTAGATGCTAAATGAATATTGTTTATGAGAAATATATAACTGCCATTCCACTCATGAGGAGAAAATAGAATTAGTAGATTGGGACTGGACTAGGGTCCTGAGATTTGTGGACTCTTTTCTCAGAAAATAAGCTACATATTGCAACTCAGGAAGAGAACATATAATGTTTGCAAAATTTTTATTACAAGTTCTTCTTTGCTCAGAAATTATGCAAACCTAGTCTTTGCATTTATTCTGGAGAATAGAGAGAAACTTTCACTCCAGTTTCCTGTTTAATAGAAATAATCATGAGAAAATGAATGATGGCTAGATTCCAGGTTACATAAAGCATTTGCTGGAATTTGGCACTTCAGAGAAAGTTAACAAAAGGGGGTGAGAATTTCTCATTTGGGAGATAGCACTTCAGTCCAGGAGAGACTCAGTTTGAAGGTCCAAGAGCCTCTGCTTGTAGTCCAGCCCCAATCCTGAGAGCATAATGTCATTTTATGATAATCCCGAGAGTATAATGTCATCTTTGACTCAAATAATTGAAGAATCTCATCTTCAGGCAAAGGACAGAAAATAGCAATGAAACATCTCAGTACTACTTAGTGTTTTATTTGACAGGGTATTAATGGATTGAGAAGTTCTTTAGCATGTTCTGTCTCTCGGTGTCCTGCAATTTTCCATTTTATTATCATTTTTTAAAGTTGGAGAATAATGTATTCTAGGAAGGAAGTGCTATGAGAAAGAACCTTATAAACTCTGGCAAATCTACGTGAAAATAATTCTTCCCCAAAGGGTCCTAAGGTCAATTACTCAGGTAACTGTTCAATGGGGAGAGGGGATATAAATTTGATTTTTTTTTTGTTGCTGTTGCTTTATCTTGTCTTGTTTTAGGATTCTTGGACAAATTGTCTGAGTTGAAATGGATACTTAGGGACGTGAAGTGTCATAAGAGCCCACTTGTTAGAGTACAAGCATATGAGAACCAAGTAATAAATTGTGTTCTAGCCTAGATTTGACTCACAGTAGGTCCACTGGACTTACTTTGTTCATTAATTCACCCAGTAGTTATTTCTCTGGTCCCTGAATGTACGTACATAGTACTGGGCAGAATTAACACATCAATTCCTTGACATATGAGGTAAGAGCAGTTGCAGTGAAAGCTTTTGAATCTTGCCTTACTCTAGCTGAAATAGTTAATAAAAAACACAAGACTTCCACTTCCAGTTAGGATATAGAAAGTAACAAGAGACCATCACACTTTCACCATTCTTATTCAATGTAGTACTGGAAGTCCTAGCCACAGTGATCAGAAAGGAATAAAAGATACAAGGCATCCAAATTGGAAAGAAGGAAGTAAAATTATCATTATTCACAGATGACATGATATTGTATATAGAAAACCCTAAGACTCCACAAAAAAAAAAAAAAAAAGAACCTGAATAGCCACAGAAAACTTGAGAAAGAAGAATAAAGTAGGAGGGATCACAATACCAGATATTAAACTATACTACAAAGCCATTGTAATAAAAACATCCTGGTACTGGCACAAGAATAGGCATATAGATCATTGGAATAGAACAGAGACCCCAGAAATCGACCCATACCATTACAGTCAATTAATATTTGACAAAGGAAGCAAAGACACACAATGGAGTAAAGACAGTCTCCTCAAAAAACGGTATTGAGAAAATTGAACAGCAACATGCAAAAAAATGCAACTAGGACACTAACTTACACCATACACAAGAATAAACTCATAATGGGTAAAAGCTTTAAATAAAACCATAAAAATCCTAGAAGAAAACATAGGCAACAAAATTTCAGACATCTCACATAGTAGAATTTTAATTGATACATCTCCTAGGGCAAAAGAAACAAAGGAAAAAATAAATAAATGGGACTACATCAAACTAAAAAGCTTCTGCACAGAAAAAGAAACCATCCTCGACTTCTGGTCAAGATGGCAGCGTAGGTAAACGCAGTATCGCGTCCTCCCACAACCACATCAAAGTTACAACTAAACTACAGAACAATGATCATTCAAAAACCGCCTGAAATCAAGCTGAATGGAAGTCCTACAACTACAACATTAAAGAAGCCGCATGGAGACTGCATACTGCTCTCCAGGTCCCTCCATGTCCTCTCAAAGGACAAGAGATCTTGCAGCCATGGGCCCCGGGAGCTGAGCGCCGCCCCCAGCAGCAGCCGTGGGCACCAGGGAGCTCAGCGCACCCCCAGCAGCAGCAGCTAAGTAAAATAAACCAGTCAGAGAAAGACAGATACCACATGATCTCGCTTATGTGTGGAATATGATGAACGGGATGGGCTGATGAGCAGAATAGACCCAGAGACTTAGAAAGAAGTGCGGTTCAGACTGACAAAACTGGGATGGGGGGGGGGGTTGAGAGGAGGGTGTGTGTGGGGGGAATAGGAGAAACATTTGTAACAAAAATAAATTAATTAATAAAATAAATAAATAAATAGATAAATAAATAAATAAAAAAGAAACCATCCTCAAAATGAAAAGGGAACCCACTGTATGGGAAAACATATTTGCCAATGAGACATCTGATAAGGGGTCAATTTCCAAAATATATAAATAACTCATACAACTCCACAAAAGGAATAAAAACAATCCAATTAAAAATGGGCAAAGGACCTGAATGGACACTTCTCCAAAGAGGACATACAGATGGCCAATAAACATATGCAAAAATGCTCAACATCACTAATCATCAGAGAGATGCAAATTAAAACCACAATGAGGTATCACCTCACAGGTGCCAGAATGGCCACCATCAACAAATCATCAAACAACAAGTGCTGGTGAGGATGTGAGAAGAGGGAACACTAATTCACTGCTGGTGGGAATGATGCAGCCACTATGCAAGACAGTATGGAGTTTCCTCAAAGTAGTAAAAATGGAACTGCCATTTGATCCAGCAACCCCACTTCTAGGAATATATCCTAAGAACCCCAAAACATCAATCAGAAAGAATATATGCACCCCTATGTTCATAACAGCATTATTTACAATGGCTAAGATCTGGAAGCAGCCCAAATGCACATCAGTAGATGAGTGGATATAAAAGTTGTTGTACATTTACACAATGGAATACTATGTAGCTGTTTAAAAAAAGAAGAAAAGCTTATTTTTTGTGAAAGCATGGATGGACCTGGAGAATATTATATTAAGCGAAATAAGGCAGTCAGAGAAAGACAAATATCATATGATCTCACTGATTTGTGGAAGCTAATGGACAAAATTAATTGACCAACAAAATAAGTCCAGAGGCATGGAAACATGGAACAAACTGACATATCTCAGAGGGGTGGGGATGGGAACAGGAAGAAATTAATCAAAGAACTTATATACTTATATGCATAGCCTATGGGCACAGACAACAGTGTGGTGAAGGCCTGGGTGGGGTAGGGACTGGGCAGAAGGGGCAAAGGTGGGGGAATGAGGGGAATGGGGGATATCTCTAATACTGTCAACAAATAAAAAATATATATTAGAAAAAGAGCGAGAGACCATTGCTCCAACCCTATTGCCAACAAGCTGCAAAAGCTGAGAAACTAAATCATGGTTTTATAACCAGTCAGAGATTGATGACACAAGGAAACCAAAATAAACTAAAAAAAACAGAAAGTAATGAGGTGCTTCCATCTCTGGGAAGAGTAGAAGTGCAGCCTTAACAGTGTTTAGGGAAAATCAACTAAATTTTTAACAAGCTTTCTGTGGATCCCCAGCCAAGAATGAGTCTGCACCTACCCAAATCTAACATTTTCCCACAGGTTTTGACTGACTGAACAGGAAGGTATATATCAGAGATTGGTGGCATTACA
Organism: Tadarida brasiliensis; assembly: GCA_030848825.1. Taxonomy (NCBI): domain Eukaryota; kingdom Metazoa; phylum Chordata; class Mammalia; order Chiroptera; family Molossidae; genus Tadarida; species Tadarida brasiliensis. The sequence goes on along the minus strand of CM061267.1, from coordinate 26,111,965 downwards.
GGAGAGTTGAGAGGACACTCCCCACATGTTCTCCAGCAACCTTAAAAGCCAGCAACTAGGCAATGAAACGAAGATCACCAGAAACTGGGCAGAGGTCAGACACCAAGTACTACTGAAAGGAAAGTCCTGATGTTTCCAAAAACAACAACACACAAATTAAACCAGAGGTGAATTGAATTTAACTAAAGCTGCAACAAAGTCCAGATTCAGCTCAATACATAGATTGTCTTAGTGTCCCACACTGGTGGCCTGCCAGAAGAAGGTTCATCATATTATTTAATTCAATATCTACTATTTTCTTTTTATTTTTTTCTTTTATTGATTTTAGAGAGAGAGGAAGTGAGAGGGAGAGATAGAAACATCGATGAGAGAGAACATCTATTGGCTGCCTCCTGCATGCCCCCCACTGGGGATCGGGCCCACAACCTGGGCATGTGTCCTGACCGGGAATTGAACCAGTGACCTCTTGGTACATGGGTCGACGCTCAACCACTGAGCCACACTGGCCGGACCACTATTTTCTTTTCTTTTTTTTTTTTTTTAACTTATCTTTATTGTTGAATGTATTACAGATGTTCCTCATTTTTCACCCATTGACCCCCTCCTCCCAATTCCCGCCCCCCTCCTGCTTTTCCCCACACTATTGTCTGTGTCCATTGGTTATGCATATATACATATATAAGTTCTTTGGTTTATTTCTTCCCACCCCCCAACCCCCCTTCCCTTTGAGGTTTGTCAGTCTAACAACTAATTTCTACTTCTTAATCCCTTCACCTTTTTCACCCCTCCCCCCAGCCCCCACCCATCTAGTACCCAACAAAAGTTCTCTGTATCTATGAGAATGTTTCTGTTCTGCTTGTTCATTTTGTTTGTAGATTCAATTGTTGATAGATATGTATTTATTGCCATTTTGTTTGTTCATATTTTTTTACCTTTTTCTTCAAGAAGATCCTTCAACATTTCATATAATAATGGTTTGGTGGTGATGAACTCCTTTAGCTTTTCCTTATCTAGGAAACTCTTTATATGGCCATCGATTCTAAATGACAGCTTTGCACGATAGAGTAATCTTAGTTGTAGGTTCTTGCTTTTCATCACTCTGAATATTTCTTGCCACTCCCTTCTGGCCTGCAAAGTTTCTTTTGAGAAATCTGCTGACAGTCTTATGGGAACTCCCTTGTAGGTAACGAACTGCTTTTCTCTTGCTGCTTTTAAGATTCTCTCTTTGTCTTGAACCTTTTGCATTTTGATGATGATGTGTCTTGGTGTGGGCCTCTTGGGGTTCATTTTGTTTGGGACTCTCTGTGCTTCCTGGACTTGTATGTCTGTTTCCTTCACCAAGTTAGGGAAGTTTTCTGCCATTATTGTTTCAAATAGGTTTTCGATTTCTTGTTCTTTCTCTTCTCCTTCTGGCACCCCCAAGATGCGAATGTTGGCACACTTGAAGTTGTCCCAGAGGCTCCTTACACTATCCTCATTTCTTTGGATTCTTTTTTCTTTTTGCTGTTCTGATTGGGTGTTTTTTGCTTCCTTATATTCCAAATCGATGGTTTGCTTCTTGGCTTTACCTACTCTACTATTGAATCTGTGTAAACTATTCTTTATTTCAGTTAGTGCCTCCTTCATTTCTGACTGTGCATCCATCATTTCTTTTTTTTTTTTTTATCCTCACCCAAGGACATTTTTTCATCTTTTGTTCAGATAGAGTAGGAGGGAGAGAGAGAGAAACATCGATGTGGAAGGGCCACATCGAGTGGCTGCCACCCGCATGACCAACCAGGGCCGGGGACAAACTGCAACCAAGGTACGTGCCCTTAGCGGGAATGGAACCCAGGTCTCTCCAGACCACAGGCCGATGCTCTAACCGCTGAGCCAAACCGGCCAGGGCCATCCATCATTTCTGACTGGTCCTTTATTATGCTCTTGAGGCCCTCTCTAAGTTCACTGAGGTTCTCACTAAGTCCATTGAGCATCCTTATAAGCAGTGTTTTGAACTCAGCATCTGTTAGGTTGCTTAACTCCATTTCACTTAGTTCTTTTCCTGGAGTTTTGTTCTGTTCTTTCATTTGGGACCTGTTTCTTTGTCTCCTCATCTTGGCTGCCTCCCTGTGTTTGTTTCTATGTATTACTTAGCGAGAGGTATAGGGCTAGCTGAGACCAGATGCTGCTTGTTTGAAAGAATTTAGGAAAAGCTGAAGCAGGATCCAAGACAGGCCAATCCTATGGTCAAGCAACTGGCAACAGCTTGGGTGGGCCTGAAAGTTGGGTGGGGCGGGGCCTCAGGGAATCACCAGGGCGGGGCCAACAGTGTGAGCCAGGTTGCTGGAGTCCCAGATATGTTGGCGTCTGCCGGCCCAGGGAAGGGCTCACCAAAGGAACAAAGACCTCTGATAGCAGGCTGTCTAGGAGAAAGCTGCCTCTCCAGCCCTCGCTCCGATGCCAAACAGCTCAGTTCTTCCCCATATGACTCTGGTGCCTTTCAGGCTCCTTCCCGCAGGCTGGAGCCAGGAGGGTGGGAGTCCGAGTAAGTCCATGCTGGGCCCTTTAAGAGGAGCTGCCGGGGGCTCCAGCTGCCTCAGCCTCAGTTCCCGCTGGTTTTTCCAGCCAGAAGTTATGGGGATTCTCTTCCTGGCACTGGAACCCTGAGCTGGGCGCCTGGTGTGGGACGGGGACCCCTCTGTCCTCAGGGAGGACCTTCCCAGCCCAGGTATCCTAATTTTTATCCGCCACTGGTGGTGTGGGACCAGCCCCTCTCGCCTCCGCCCCTCCTACCAGTCTCCATGCGGCTTCTTCTTTAATTTGGTAGTTGTAGGACTTTTGTTCAGCTTGATTTCAGGTGGTTTTGAATGATGGCTGTTCTGTAGTTTAGTTGTAACTTTGGTGTGGTTGTGGGAGGACGCGATACTGCCTTTACCTACGCTGCCATCTTGACCGGAAGTCGGGACCACTATTTTCTTATACATAATGTCTGGCCATACAATCAAACCGTGTAAGACATAGGAAGAAGCAAGAAAATATGATCCATGGCAAAGAAAGAAAAGCTCTGAATATAAGCACATTAAGAGTTATTGCAGATCATAAAATATTCCATAACTATAAGATAGTGATTTTAAAATAATTATAATAAATGTTGAAAAGAGATAGTGGGAAAGATAGACAACTGATATAGATTATAGCTTACTTCTCGTCAGAAACGATAAAAGAGCTAGTGGGAAAGATCAAAAAAGAATGGGAAAATATTTTAAAGTGCTGTAAGAAAAAAAAATGCCAACCTAGAACCCTATATCCAGCAATATTATCTTTCAAAAATGAAGATGAAATAGACACTGGCATTAGAGGGAACCTGAGAAATTTTGTCTCCAGAAGACCTGTATAAGTTTTTCTCTTTTGTAGCACTGCCCGCCCTCGCCTGAGACCGAGCCCACTTTTCTACTTCCGCCGCCACTGTCAAGAGGCCGCGCCGCTGCGGCCTGGCCTGCGAGTGCTGCAGGTGGACCCTGCCCCGCTCCTGCGCAGCGCCATCACTTTGACATCTTCGCGCTGGCTGGCAGAGGCTGGCTGCCCTGATTAACCACATCCAAACATCCTCGCTGTGGTGGCCATGCTTCCACGACGGCGGCTGGGAAAGCCTCCTGGACTCCGTGTGGGGAAGGGCAGCCACCACTACGCTCTTCTGAGATTTTATCATCCTGGTGATCGTTTCATCCTCTCCTTCTTTGCTCTCTGCGGACCCCAAATGCTTGTCTTCCTGAGAGTGATGGGAGGCCTCCTGGCCTGGTTGTTGTGTTCCAGATCATCTTCCTGGTAGTTTACCCAGTGAAATACACCCAGACTGTCACCCTTCATCTCAGCCCCACTGTCAGTTACATCTATTACTGGACCTATGGCTTTGGGTTGCCGGCCACAGTTATCCTGATCTCCCGGCTGGCTGTGCCTTCTTCTATTACCTCCCCAACTATGAAGACCACCACCTGAGCAGTGCCAAGCCCAGGTACTTCTACACATCTGCCTAAGGTGGAGATGGATTCCTGCTGCCAGGATGGATTCCAGAGGAAGAAACTGTTTTCCTCCAGAATATTTTGTACTTAATGATATGTTCATATCATTAGACTAGTCCAAGTGCTAAACTAATTTGGGAGAAAATATTTCTTAAATGGTGTTATAGTTTCATATTCATTTTTTAAATTTTATTTTATTTTATTTTATTTTTAGAGAGATAGAAACATCCATGTGAGAGAGATACATTAATCGGCTGCCTCCTGCACGCCCCCTACTGGGGATGAGCCTGGAATCCCAGCATGTGCCCTGACCTGAATCCAACCTTGACCTCTCAGTCCATGGGACAACGCTCAATCCACTGAGCCACACTGGCTGGGCAGTTTCATATTCATCTTTTATATATGTTTTATAAAGTTTAACAAAACTTACTTCATTTAACTAATTACCTATAATATACAATATTTCCATAATATCTGTCCATACAGGTTATACTGCATTTATAAAAGAATATGAGTATGAAACTTACCATTGTATAAAGTAAAAGTGAGAAGGCTTCAAAGATTTAATCTGATCAAGTGTCTATTTTTCCCAGATTAAATGGACTGGGTCTATTCAGGGAAAAGAAGAAACGAGAAATATTGGTAAAAATTGTCAGTGACCAAATATTCTAAAAGAAATATAAAAAATAAATATTTTCCAGCCTTCAGCTACTTAAAGAAGCAAAATGGTTTCCTAAATGAATATCATTTGTGAGAATTTCTAATTAATATCCCAAGTAATTGATTTTTTGCTAACCATCTCATTAACTTGATATGTCATTTAGGAAAGTATTATAAGCAGGGAAATGCTAAAATGAAATTATCTCTTTTAAAGTGGTTTGTAGGGCCCTGCCAGTGTGGCTTAGTGGTTGAGCGTCAACCCACACACCAAGAGGTCTCCGAGTTGGATTCCGAGTCAAGGCACATGCCCAGGTTGTGGGCTAGATCCCCAGTAGGGGGCGTGCAGAAGGCGGCCAATCAATGCTCTCACTCATCCATGTTTCTATCTCTTTCTCTCTCTCTCTCTCTCTCTCTCTCTCTCTCTCTCCCCACCCCCCCTTCCTCTCTCTCTCTAAAATCAATAAAGAAAAAAAATTGTTTTAATAAAGTGGTTTGTAGGGTTAGGGTGTGGGAAAATGATATGTTAATCTGTACCGTTTTCTGTCTATATGTTCAGGACCAGAGTAAATGGAGTTGAAAGATGTACTGGGTCTAATTCATCATGACTGAGAGATATGATTAGGTTGTGCAGTGAAGCATTAGGAAGGCCATTCTTATTATAAAAGTAACATTAAAACAACTTTAGGAGAAGAAATGGCTTGAATTTTTCATCTCAGTTGACCAGGCTCTACTCATATAGACACAGCTTCTGAGAGATTGCAGTTGTAAGCAAAAACTAAAATATAGTTTAAAACCTGGTCTTCCTTGGTAAACTGATTTAAAATATCTGATGTAAAACATACAACAGGAGAATTCAGGGATGTGACATCTCTGTGTGGTAAATATGTGATATAGCTCATGGATTATTTTTTTTTTTTTTACTATTTGTACTTACATAATGAAAACCAATTCATTTGTTATATCAAATTATTTTGCAAGTTTCAGAATAAGCAATTGCAGTTTTTATTATGAATTTTTCCCAATAAGCCAGATGTTCTAGAAGAAGAAGAAGAAGAGGAAGAAGAAGAAGAAGAAGAAGAAGAAGAAGAAGAAGAAGAAGAAGAAGAAGAAGAAGAAGAAGAAGAAGAAGAAGAAGAAAATTTTCAGGCAAATGGGTGACTGCATATAAAAGACAAATGTGCACAAAAAATTATACATATTTAAATTTATTTAAAAGATTATTGATTATGTAAAACAAAAACAATAACATCAGTAACGTGAGATTTCTTATTCTTTTGAATAAGAAAACAGAGGTCAGGAGAAGGAATAAAATGATTACATTGTTTTAAGATTATTACACTTTTCACAAGGTAATAGAATATTATTGGAAGATACATTGTGATGAGATCATTACCATAATCTCTAATGCAAACACAAAAAGCAAATGCAGAGATATAGTTAAAAAGACAAGAAGATAAAATAGGGCACTGTACTGAAAATTGTTCACTTCATCAAAAATAAGGCAAGATATACCCCATTCATGGATTAAAAGACTCAAAATTTGAAAGTATTTTGTGTCTCTCCAAATGCAATGCAATCCTAGTCAAATTTTACAGAAATTTACAAGTTGATTCTAAAATTTATATGAAAATGCAAAGAACCTAGAATTTCCAAACCAATGTTGAAAACAAAGGATGAAATAAAAGACTTACATTGCCTGACAACGATTTTACAGCTACAATAATTAAGAGGCTGTGATTGGCCCAAGCATTTATGAAATAGGTCAATGGGACAGAACAGAGTCTAGAAATAAACACACATATAGTCGATTCAATGGCAAAAGGAAAGTCTTTATTAACAAATAATTCTGAACTAGATGAACATATGAATAAAATGGACCTCTACCTCCATGCAACCATACACAAAAATTAAATTAGGAAAGATTATAGAACTAAATATAAAAGCAAGATCCATAAAGCTTTTAGCAGAAAAGGTAGGTATATATCTTCATGACTTAGAGGTAGGAAAAGGTTTCTTAAATCAAAACAAAAAGCATTAACCATAAAGGAAATAAATGATAATTTAGATTTTATTAAAAGAAAATGTTCTGCTCATCAGAGGCACCTTAAAAAATGACTAGTCAACCCACAGAGGAAAACATTCACAATATATCCTTAAGAAAGAACTCATAGCTGCATTATTTTTTAAAATCTACTACAAACCAACAATAAAAAAAAAATCCCATTTTTTAAATGGACAAAAGGCTTGAACAGGCACTTAATAAGAGAAGATATAGGTATAGCCAATATCACATGAAAAGGTGCTCAAAATTATAAAGCATCAGGGAAAAGCAAATTAAAACCACGCCCTGGCCGATTTGGCTCAGCGGTTAGAGCGTCAGCCTGCGAGCCAGAGGGTCCCGGTTTCAGTTCTCGCTAAGGGCACATACTTATCCCGGTTGGGGTGGTGTGGGTGGCAGCCACTCGGTGTGTCTTTCTCGTGTCGATGTTTCTCTCTCTCTCTCCCTCCTGCTCTGTCTGAAGATAAATGCAAAAATGTCCTCGGGAGAGGATTAAAAAAAAAATTGAAACCACAATGAGGTACCACTTCACACTTCTTAGAGTGGCTAACGTCAAAACAGTACACCAGTACCAAACGTTGACGAGGATGTGGACCAACTGATATCTTCATATACATATTTCCAGTGGGAATGAAAAATTAGTATAACCTCTTTGAAGAACTGTTTGTGACACAATAATTCAACTTCTAAAAATTTACTCAAGATAAATGAAAACATATCCACAAAAAAACAAACAAACAAACAAAAAACACAACTTGTACATCCATGTTCAAAGCAGCTTTACTCATAAAAGTCAAATCTTGGAGATAATTCAAGTGTCCGTCAACAGGACAATAAATAAACAAGTTATGATAAATTTATTTATTGGAATACTACTCAGTAGTAAAAGGAACACACAAGTGATACTAAGAATAATGTGGATGAATCTCAAAACATTATAGTGAGAGAAAGAAGTCAGAAAGAAAAATCATCCTATATGATTCCATGTATATGAAACTCTAAAAAAGCCAAAAACAATATATAGTCAAAAAGTAGATCAATGTTTGCCTGGGGTCAGGGTTGAGGAGGCAGAATAAACTTGAGGAGGGCACATGAGAACTTTTGGGGGCACAGAAGTGTTCTACATCTTATTTGTGGTCAACTTCACTGTTGTATGCAACTATCAAAACTCATTGAACTATATACACTTAAGATCTGTGCAATTTATCGTGTATGTGAATTATACTTCATTGAAAAACAACCAAACACACAATTGATCAATTAAATATATACTGTCCTTGAGAAAGTGGCAGAGATTTGTAACACTTTTTAAAAACTAGAGGTTGTAGGAGTGGTGGTGTTCGGCACGTTTCTGTTGAAGTCTCACCTGCATGACCCCTACAATACTGATGAATCCTGAAGGATGACAGTGTATACCTTCAGACCCAATCCAGTCACAGCCCAATTGCATTTGTGGTGCCAGATATGAAATATTTGCTAAGAGCAGATTAACATATTTTCAGATACATAATATGTAGCCAGTGGTCTGGCAAATGCATTCTTTCCAACTCTCTCAAGGAGGACCAGACACAATTCACATCCATTTGAGATGTACAACAGTATACATTTCTGGTCTTCCCCCAAGACTATATTAACCCTCCTGATCTCTGTCATGATATAGTCCAAAGAAGCCTGGGCCATCTGGACATTCAGTGTGACCTAACATTGGCCCACTATACCAACAACATCGTGATAATTGGACCAGAGGAACAAAAGTAGCTAGTATGGTGGAGGCTTTAGCAAAGCACCTGTGTTCCAGAGGGTTTGAGATAAACCTTATGAAGACTCAGAAGTTGACCACAACAGTAAAGATTTTTAGGATTTCCATGGTCTGGGATATGCCAGGCTCATACATCAGGTTTTGGAGATGGCACATTTCACACTTGCAAATATTACTCCAACCCATTTACTGAGAGACATGGAAGGCTGACAGCTTCCAGAGAAGTAAAGGTCTCTGTGGCAGGTTCGGGTGGCAGTACAAACACCCCTGCCACTTAGGTCACATAACCCAGCAGACTCTATGATACTACAGGAATCTGTGATGAGAAAAAGATGCTGTGAGAATTTCTTTTTAAATCCTCACCCAAGGATGTTTTTATTGATTTTAGAGAGAGAAGAATGGAGAAAGAGACAGAGAGAAACATCAATGAGAGAAAGAAACATTGATCTGTTGCCTCCCTACGCACCCTGACTGGGAATCGAATCCACAAACTTTTGGTGTACGGGACGATGCTCCAACCAACTGAGCCACCGGCCAGGGCCATGCTGTGTGAATTTTATGGCAGGTTCCTATAGGAGAACCATAGCATTAGACACCTAGGGTTCTGGAGTATGGTTGTGGCATATGCAGAAGAGAATTAGCTACAGAGAAAACAGAAGTGGTACATCAGAGATCAGTCATGAGCAAGAGGGCACAGGCCAGTAACATCCAGGAGTATTACAATGATGTCTCCCCCTCAGCTCACACCTATAGGAAGTGCCACCTTAGGCCCAGAGGTGAAAAAAATGGCCGAGCTGAGTTCACAGATGGGTTGGCTCAGTATGTCTACAAGCTAAATATTGGCTGCTGTTGCATTATATTCTCATTCAGGGGGAGGGATGTTGTCTGAAGGAAAATGGTGACAGGAAATCCTCCCCAAAGGCAGCCTTGGATGTGGGCTGCCTTGTGGAAGGATGTTCAAAGGCCCAGCACCCTTGTCTTAGTTCAGGACAACTCTGAAGAACTGCACCAGCTCCATAGCACTCTGTGGGGTAGGGGAGTGTAATGACTGCATCACAATCCAACTTCTCCATCTGCCCAATCCTTTGCTCAAATCCTTGTAGACATTATTCCCAAGAGCACATCTCAATAATCTCCATAATCTGTCAACCAGGAAACCCAACCTGCAACAATTAATAAAAAGTATTGATGTAATAAATAAAGATGAAAATTCTACAGTTTGGCCCTGGCTGGCTTTGCTCAGTGGATAGAGGGTCGGCCTGCGGACCTAAGAGTCATTGGTTCAATTCCCAGTCAAGGGCACATACCTCAGTTGCAGGTTCGATCCCTGGCCCCCATCGGGATTGTGAGGGAGGCAACCAATCCATGTGTCTCTCTCACATCTTCCTCTCTCTCTCTTCTCTCTCTCTTCCTCAAATCAATAAAAACATATTTTTTTAAAGTTCTACAGTTTAGAAAGTTTGTGAGAGGCAGGGAGGAATGTTAGCTCTGCTTGGAAATTCAAGTTATCCATTTTAATACTTATTTTCTTAGTTCTCTTGTTTCTGACAGTGGAGACATAACCTTGAGCTCTCATCCAGACCTGGTGACAGTTGGAGTAGGACTGCCACTCCACTAACTGACAGCAGAGGGCGCTTTAGCCTGGACCGTGTATGAACAAATGACTTTCTCTTCTGCAGGAAATGGAGGGTAGCTCCCAAAAGGCTAATGCTTGCTGGTGGAATTGCAAGTTCTCTAGAGATCCACATATATGCATACATCTATATTTAAAGGCAAAAAAGGTAATTAATGTCCAATATTGTGGGAAAAGTCATATACAGTATAGGAACTGCCAGACTTAGAATATGTTACTCAAAGGGCAAATATTTCTTTCCCCCTTTCCCTTTGTCTTTTTTTTTTTAATTGGACCTCAGGTGTTCATAACTGTATTAATCATAACCTTCTATTCATAACAACCTGCCATCATTTCTACATAAAAATCTCTTGGATTTATTTGTTGTTCACTTGTTGGCTTGTTTGTTTTAATAATATAATAAACGATTTGAAAACACCACCCAACAGAAAACTAAAATAATGACAATAACTTACATCCACGTGAGATGCTGATCCCGCCTGTCCCCCTCCCCCGTCTCCCACCTTGACCCTTAAGTTCATTGTTGCCTTGCTTTCCTTTTGATATAATTATATTACACTTATATGTATTTATGAATAGCATATATCTTTGTTTGGGTTGTTTTTAAATTTATTTTTTGAGTCTGGCCAGTGTGGCTCAGTGGATTGAGTGTTGTCCCGTGGACTGAGAGGTGCTGGTTCGATTCCTGGTCAGGGCACATGCCCAGGTTGTGGGCTCAATCCCCAGTGGGGGGTGTGCAGGAGGTATTCAATCAATGATTCTCTCTCACATTGATGTTTCTATCTCTCTCTCCCTTCCTTTCTCTCTAAAAAAGTCAATAACAATATATTAAAAAAACAAAACAAAAAAGAGTAACTTGATCCACTTTTACTGTGTTATATTTCACAATAAAAATGGATTATTTAAAGGTATCATGAAGGATGTAATCTCTGGGAACTTTTCATTTAAAATTATATTCCTAAAATATATTTATCTGTTTTGTTTATTGACATTTTCTCCTATTTTAAAGATGTGTTAACTCTGAGTAACACAAAAATGTCATCCATTTCTAGAAATGCATCTGTAGATATTAGCTTTTTTTCCTTATCTAGTCCTTAAATTTTTTTCTTTATTTCCTCTCTCTTCTTCCACAATATTCCCATTTTCTTTGCTCAGTATCATGTACATGCCTTGCTTTTTGTTTTTCCAACATAGTTTCAAGGAATCCTGGGTTTTCTTGTTTAGCCTCAGGATGAGGGGTGCTTGTTTTTCTAGAAAACCAGAACAGAGAAATTCAAAATGCCTTTAATATAATGCCACATTTGAATACCCCTGTATCTACACAGAAACCTTGTTCTCGTGGGTCCCTTGAGCCCACCTGAGGCCTTACACCAGTTGAGCTGTTTGTAAAGACTCATTCGGTTGGACATAAAGAACTCTCCTGTGGTATTGAAAACACATCCCTCAGAGAATACAGGACCACGCTATTGGACACAATGAAAATCAAGCACTAACCCTACGCCATTCAGGCACTTCACACACCTGGAACAAGAGCCTGATGCTTTGGAGAGACAATGGCAAAAATGAATCTCATGTGTATTCCAGATGGTTCTGAAAGATCACAAAAAGCATCCTGTCCCTACCCCCTTTTCAAAGCAACTCCAGTGACAATGTCCTCCTATTCTCAGCCAAATACTAAAAGTTAAGTGGTTGAATAAACCCCTGAGATGTGACAGGTTATCCTTATCCTCCCAACTTGCATGTGAATGGGAAGTTGTCCTGCAGGAAGAAATTACTGACACTCCAACTATTAAGATTACACTGACTTCTTCTTAGTGGATGAAATGACTAACAGATCTTCACAGAGGTGAATACGGACGGACGGCAGGTTAAAGCAAACAAGCTGAGACCCACAGTGCTGGGGAGACCAAGAGAGAACACAGATCCCAGCTCTGAGGAGCAGCAGGGTGGACGGTGCTTCCACATTCCTGCAGATGCACGAAAAACACAGTTCCATCATTCACAACAGCTTTTAAAAGAGCAAATATTTTCTATTCAATCTAAAGAAAATTATGTTTGTGAGACTAGAAAATTGTGTGGATGCAAATTCTCCAACCTAGCAATCATCTCTGATCCATTTCAATAAGCAAAGGTTTGGGGGAATTATTCACCTATGAATCATTTCCACTGCTTTTTATTTGCAGAATAGATTGGAACTGTATGAATGAGAGACCTTCAACTCCTATTAACATTTTTGAATGCATTTGAGGCTCTCTGGAAATTAAAAGACAAACATTGGTAAATCAATAAAAGAAAACATTATTTTATTTCACCTTGGGCTCAGCCACCCACTGCCTATCTTCTCTCCATCCTTGGAAATTTTTCTTTTGAGCTGACCCAGCTAGAATATAGACAGCAGTAAGGAGGTGGGGTGGGCATTGCAGCTGAAGGGAGCTGCCTGAGCAAAAATGTAACTTCATGGAGAAGGAGAAGAAAAAAATGTCACTCCTTTAGCTGTATTGAAGGAATTATGTGGGGAACTGGTTATAGAGAAAGAGGCAGTTTGTGGAGAAATTAGAGGGCTAGGATATGGAAACCACAGAGTCCACTGGGTTGAGTGCGTGTGTGTGTGTGTGTGTGTGCGTGCGTGTGTGTAGCTGACCAATGATGTAAGCTAACAAGGGACAGCCAGTATGTGGCAGTAGATCATTCATTAGAGCACCACACAAAAACTGAAGGATGAGTGTCAGACCTACCACTACTAAAATATTGGCTCAGCTACTAACTAAGTGCCACCTTAAGCAAGTTACTTACCTTGTCTTAGGCAAAATTACCTCTTCTCTAAAATGGGGATGATATTAACAATCTAATTCATGGCATGGTTGAGAGGATTAAATAAAATGACATATATGAAGCAGTAGACACATTGTAATATTAAGTATGAATATTAACACTGACATTATCATCTTTATTATAATTATTATTTCAGGAAAATTAAGTCTCTATATGAGATGAGTAGAAATACCTATGTGCTATTGCACATGGCTATGATAAAAAGAACCCAACTATCAGTAATAATACAAAGCAACTAGGGCACATGCTGTTTTCATTTTGAACAGACTTAGAAAGTGTACCTTACCTGGAATAAGCCATTACAAATTATTTTAAATGTCCTTAAGGCAAAGTGAACTGTCCTTTAAATTGCAAAGAATAAACACAGGTGAACTTCAACTAAAGTTTCTCTGTACATTTTCTGTGAAAAAAAAATTGGCACAAGTCTAGAAAACAGCTAACTCAGATGTTAAAGGCAAGTTCATGCAGAGAACATACAGTAATGGCTGTCTCAGCTGGGGACCACCTCTCTCAGGGAGGAGCAGGGTAGCTATAGATTGTAGCAGATGGGGATTATGTTTTCTTTGTTTGGCTCTATGGGTCTGAAGCACAAGAACACGATGAAGTTATTCAATTGCAGAATTAGGCAATTCTAGACCCACCTAGGGCCTCCAGTTTTCTTTTTATTGAAGGAATGAGGATATTCAAAGGAACAGCCATGCTCATTTTCTAAATAAACTACTTAAAAGTCAAGATTCATGTTACCTATTTAAGTGGGTGGCTGTGTGAGGCAGAGAAAAGCTTACTGATATGAGGATGAGGTAACTGAGATCAGATGCCAGCTCCTTATTTCAAGAGAGATAGACTGTGTACTACCTAATTTACAGACAAGGAAAGGGTTTGAATTCAATGATGCAAATCCTGATTTCATATTAGCCACATTTTACATAGCAGTGCTGTTGGTTCTGATTTAATAATCACTCTTCCCTTCAGGGACTCTCCACCCTCACCTCCTTAAATTTGACATTTTGAATCTTATATTAAATATTAAATTTCTTGAAAAATTAAGTTTTCTTGACTCACTAAGACTACATCCGAACTTCTCTATGGTGTCATAACTTGTTATAATTTTTCTTCATAGCTCTGGTCACAGAATGTAATGATACATTTCTGTGATTATTTAACTTTTCTCTTCCTCACTACACTATAAGCTTCTGATGGCAAGGTTAATGGGATAGTGCCTATTTTAGTACTCATCACTGGGCATATAACAAAAATTGAGTTAATGAGTGAATAAATTCATTCTATGTGGGATATATATTATGTATATGATATAACTCAACTACTTTTCAGAGATGTTTCCACTCATACTCTCACCAGCATTGTGTGCAAATTTCCTTGTACCCTTTCCAGCATCAAATATCATCTTCATAAAAGTTGGGGCTAAAATGACAGAATAAGAAGTGTTTGAATGTGCTTTTCTTTTATTGATAATGAGTTTGAATAGTTTTTGCATGTTCATTGACTACTTATACATTCTTGTCATTGATGCATTGTCTTCTTATGTCCTTTGTCCATTTTCTGCAGTCTCACTTTCAATAGAACTTCCGCCTTTTTGCTGGTGCTGACCACTTGCTAGTCTTACCTAAGTATCCGAGGCTTGCCTCTGCAGAGGGTGGGACTTTCAGCTCAGATCTCCTTCTCCAGCCAGCTGTGATCTACAACGTTTTGCCACGGTCCACCGAGCCACTCTTATTTAGGAATGATGCTCTTCTAGGTTATTGAGGACTCAAGTCAGGGGGCTGCACATTCTTCCCTGTCAAGGTTTGTTTTGAGCTGCTGCCTTTCTCCATCTCCTAACTCCACCCAATTTCCAGCAAATTCCAGTTACTCTCAGTCTCCTGCTTTCTGCATATTTTCATGGCTTTGGGGTTCTCTGTTCTCATGGTTTCTGTTGGAGTCTCTAGCTTCTGCTTCTCCTCTTTCACTATGCTCCAGCCTCTCATGAGCTCTGCCGGTTCTTTCTCCAGGCTTCTTGCCTCCTGTTCCTTGATTGGCTGCTGCCAAGAACCCACTTGGACAGCAGCATTAGTAGGTCACCTGGTGGAATTTGGCTGTAAGTCCAGAGCAAGGAAAGCAGTACTATGCCATCATGGTGGAGTGCCTCAATGGACTGGAAAAGGCGGGTCACAAAATGAGAAGTTTTGAGGAAGTATAGTCAAGGGTAATATTCTGTTTAGCATTAGTCATGCTATCCAATTAACAAATGTCAATAGGACCAATTTAATTAAAATAGTCCAGTATAGACGAAGGGACAGAAGTTCCTAGGATGACTATGGAGGAGGCTTTGGACTGCTTGCTCTGGCCAGGCCTTCTTTTACTTCTTCACTGTTGGCATTCTGAATCAGTGGCTGTGGCTCAAAAATCAATGATTTGAAACTCCCCTATTATGAGTCTAGTTAGCATTGATTTCCCCCTTGGATCTTGCTCTTTAACTAGTCTTCCTTACGATTAACAATTATCCCAAACCCTCTTTCAATACTCACCCTTCTTAATGATGAACTCTCAAATCTTCTTAGTTCTCACTTAACAGTGATTACTTCTGTGGTCTAACGTGTATAGAAATATTTCTTTCAAATTTATAAGTGGTAGGGATCAGACCCCTAAAGCATATCAGGAAATTCTAGAACAACATTACAGGTCATTTATCTGCAACTTCTATTGCTGTTGGGGGAAAGTTGGATGAATGTTTTATTCTTAATTTCTTTATTCAACATATACTTGTTGAACATTTACTACTGTGGTAAGAACTGAAGAAAATAATAATTAGGGCCAAATGTGAGTTTTGTTTCTATAGAAATTACTGCTTAATATTTATTTATAAAAAACTATAACATGCCCAGCAGACATGTCTCAGTGGATTGAGTGTCGCCCCATGGATTAAGAGGTCCTCGTTCTATTCCCAGTCAGGGCACATGCCCAGGTTTGTGGTGGGCTCGATCCCCAGTAGGGGTCATGCAGAAGGCAGCCTATCAATGTTTCTTTCTCATATTGATGTTTCTATCTCTCTCTCCCTTCTTCCTCTCTAAAAAAAAAAAAAATCAATAAAAACATATAAAAAAGTATAACATAAGACATACTGTGCCCTGGCCGGTTTGGCTCAGCGGTTAGAGCGTCGGACTGCGGTCCAGAGAGACCGGGGTTCGGTTCCCGCTAGGGGCATGTACCTCGGTTGCAGTTTGTTCCCGGCCATGGTTGGTCCTGCGGGTGGCAGCCACTCGATGTGTCCCTTTCACGTCGATGTTTCTCTCTCTCTCTCTCTTCCCCTCTCTCCCTCCCGCTCTATCTGAACAACAACAAAAAAAGAAAGACATACTGTAACATGTTCTATAATAGAAGTATAGTTAAAAGCTTCATTCATTTAATAAATATTACTGAGTACCTATCAAAAGCTGGAGGTACTGCTGTGAATAAACAAGACAAAAATTCTGTTTCTAAGACTTGCAGGTAAGGGAGATTGCTTTTTATTTAGGAAAATTAGGGAGACCATCATTGAAGAGGTAGTATTCAAGAAGGCCCTTAAGGAATAGGTTTCACCCATTCATCCTCCCATCCATCATCCACTCATCCAATAAAGAACCTGGAATGAAGCTCCCCACAAAGAAGCTCAGATTCCAAAGTGACCAAGGAACCAAGACGGTAGAAGTATAGATTGAGAGTGTTCAGAAGATGTAGCTTGAATTGTGTGGTATTTAGCTGGCACTGATGATTTCTTCAGAGGTATGTGATGTCCTGACTTTGCTACATCCGCCTGTGTCTTCTTTGGGGCCTGAATGCACCTCACTCTTGAAAGTGAAAGACTCACAAAAGATAAGTACTAGTGAGGAAGTGGAGAAAAGGAAACGCTCGTGCACTGTTGGTAGCAATGAAAATTGGTACAACCACTATGGAAAACAGTATGGAGGTTCCTCAAACAATTATAAAAAGAACTACCATATGATCCAGCTGTCCCACTTCTGGGCATATATCCAAAGGAAATGAAATCACTATCTCAAAGAGATATGTGCACCCCCATATTCCTTGCAGCGTTATTCACACTAGCCAAGATATGGAAACAATCTAAGTGCCTACCAACAAAAAATGGATAAAGAAGATCACACACACACACACACACACACACACACACACACAGGGGAATTATTCAGCCTAAATAAGAAGGAAATCCTGTCATTTACAACAACATGGATAAAACTAGAGGACTATTATGCTAAGTGAAATGTTAGACACAAAAAGACAAATAATGCATGACATCATCTAAAAAATAGTCAAACTCATATGAACAGAGAGGAGAATGGTGTTTACCAGGGACCAGTGGGTGGTGGAAAAGGGGAGATGATGGTTATAGGGTACAAACTGTCAGTTAAAAGGTGAATAACTTTTGGAAGCATGTACAGCATGATGGTTATAACCAATAATAATGTATACTTGAAATTTACTAAAAGAGTATATCTCAAGTGTTCTTACTACACAGGGTAACTATATGAGATAGAAGTATTTCTTCCAAATTTATAACTGGGTATAAAAGAGTAACTATATGAGATAACGGTATGTTAATTAATTAGATTGTGGTAATCATTACACAATGCACATGTTTATTAAAGCATCACATTGTACAAACTAAATGTATATGATTTTATTTGTCAATCATACCTCAATAAAGCTGAATAAAAAGAAAAATACTCAGATTCATAATTAATGAAGGGTATCATAGTTAATGAAGGGCTGGTTATTTTGAGAAATAACTAGCTTCTCAGGGGTGGATGAAAAATAGGCAGTGTTCAATTCCAGCCTCTCAAAAACAACCAGGTAGTTTCCAACCATCTTTTCATTTGTGACACTAAACAATAGCAGCAAACTTCTTGGTGCGGAGGCAGGGTAGAGAGAGTGCAGTGGCTGACACCCTTCAAGGCCTCCAGCAGAGCCTGCTTCGAAGCTCAGACTTAAGACCATTCAATCCTGATCTCACCCTCAGTTCCCTGCCACAGTCAAAATGCAAGCCCTCCTGGTCAACTTTGCTCTTACACCAAGTCACTGTCATCTCACAAGCAATTCATCAATTCCCTTGCTACCTCTCTTCAGTGTATTTCTCTGAGACCTCTTCATCTTTCTTTGTCCTCCAGGTCATTGTCATTCTAATGTCCTTGCCTCCTCCCTTAGCCTACACTTCACCCTGCATGATGTCAGCCACTTGCTTGCCAGGTATTTTCAGCATCCCAATGTTCTTCTATTTCCACTGCACCCTCACCTCAAACCTCAGTTTTGAATCAATCCATATATCTGCTTTCTCTCTTACTACACACAGGTTGCTAAAGTGCTGCTGGAGAAAACTGCACATGTGAGTGGGGATGCCACTCCATATGCCTGGTCTCAACCCGGGCTGGGGGTTCCGCCTCTCTGATGGTGGAGCTCCCAGCTGTAGCTGCATAAATTATTTGGATTTCTTTTTTTTATTCATTCATTCCTTTATTTATTTAATCACTTATTTATATCAGTATGGACCCATGGATGTTTATTTTGTACTTTGGGTTATAATCCAATACTACTTTATCTTCAAATTGTTCCAGATTTGGCCATTAAGAGCTCTTTCCTCTGTCCTTTTAACATACCCTTATTATTGTCAGTGTGTGTGTTTGTGTGTGTGCATGTGTGTGTTTGAGTGCTTCTTTATAGACTGGCACTACAATATGTTCCAGGCGCACTTTGTGTATTTCCTGCACTAGTCCTAGAATCAACCATTTCCCCAAGGATCCTTGGTTCCTTTTACTGGAGAATATTAGAAATCAAGATGTGGGTACCAGATATGTTCTTTGCTACTGTTCTTTCATTGCTTCCAGACCCTCTAAGCTGTCAGACCAATATGTGTGTGTGCTAACTGGTGTATCTAAACATACTCATAAATATTTCTGTATGTATCTATATTAAGCTAAACATGAGTTCGTAATGATGTCTTGGACTTGAGTCAAAAACCACATGGTTCATTCTTGCTCTCTCTTCCTTCTTATCTGTAATCTCTCATTTCAACAGTGAGAAATCCTGTTTACACTACCTATCTATTTATATGTTTATGTACAGAGAGGTTTCTGAATTGGTAATCTGTATACCTATAGGGAAAAGCTTTATCAGTTAGAGTATAGTGATTGTATTTAGTTCCTTTTGTCTTACAGTGATCACTTATTTCCAGTGTTACTTAGGTCAGCACCTTTTTTCCTGTCCCATTAAGTGAGGTTGTTTCAATGTTTGCAATACAGTTAGATTCTCTTGTTCCAGTCTTTCTTTCTTCTTGGGATTCTAAGACTTCCTAAGTAAGTTTTTAAAATTTACACACAAAAGGAATAGACACACACTGAACTATAATCCAAGGTAAAACATAGTAAGAGTTTTAAAAGAGGGGAAAAGCCTGGCTCAGTGGTTGCACATCAACCCATGCACCAGGAGGTCACCGGTTGGATTCCTGGTCAGGGCACGTGCCCAGGTTGAGGGCTCAATCCTCAATGAGGGACATACAGGACGTGGCCAGTCAGTGTTCTCTCTCATTAATGTTTCCATCTCTCTCCCTCTCCCTTCCCCTCTCTCTAAAATCAATAAAGAAAAAAATGTTTTACATTTATACACATTAAAGTTCACCATTATAGTACCATACAGAATCATTTTGCCACCCACCAAAATCTCCTGTGCCTCACCTATTTAACTCCCTTTTCCCTTGAACCTCTGGCAAACATTTACTGGTTTTAAATCCATGGACACCAACTCTAAACTATTTCTCCATTTATTTAGATTTAAAAAAATGTCTTCAATCAGTGTTTTATAGTTTTCCACATATAGATTATATATATATATAGTATTAGACTTATACCAAAGTATATAATTTTAATAGCACTTAAAAAAATTCAGATTAGAGTGTTCATTATTGAGATATATATATATATATATATATATATATATATATATATATATATATATATACACACACACACACACAATTTTCCATTTGCACATTGGCTTTTTATCCTGCAACCTTGCTTTACTAGCTTATTAATTTCAGAAGTTCTTTGTAGATTCTTTGGGGACTTCTCTAGAAACAACCATGCCATCTGTCACTAAATATAGTTTTATTTCTCCTATATCAATCTGTATACATTTTTATTTATTTTTCTTGTCTTAGTGCATTAGCTAGGACTTCTAGTACAATGTTGAATAGCAGCGGTAAGAGGGAACATCTTTGCCTTACTGCCTATCTTAAGGGGAAAGCATTCAGTCTCTCAATAATAGTTTGATGCTAGCTATGGATTTTTTATAGATGTTATTTATCAAGTCCAGGAAGTTCTCCTCTATGCCTAGTTTGCTGAGTGTTTTTATCACTCATGGATGTTGGCTACAGTCAAATACTTTTCAGCATCAATTGATATGATCATATGATTTTTCTTCTTTAGGCTATTGATATGGTGGACTACATTAATAGATTTTTGAATGTTGAATGAGCCTTGGATACTTGGAATAAATCTCACTTGGTTGTGGTGTACAATTCTTTCTATACATTGTTGCATCATACACATTTGAATTAAAAAATTGCCTGCCTTGAAGGATTTTATAGTCAGAGGGAAATAAAGGGATAGACACACACTGAACTATAATCCAAGGTAAAACATAGTAAGAGTTCTAAAAGAGGGGGGAAATCCTACAAGTTTTTAATGGAGGAAAAGATTACATCTGGTTTGGAGGTCTAAGGAGGTAAGCAAGGGCTAGGTGTGTTATCATGTTTGTCTTCATTGTTGAAAAAGTTCAGAGAATACCAGTGTGGAGATTGTGGAGTAATAAGAGAGGATGTGGCAGAAGATTTATGTATAATTATTACACCACTGACCTGGTCGAGAAATCTCTCAAGAATAACAAAATTTGTTTTGGGACTTTTAGAATGTGGGAGTAAGACATTCAGACATCCTGCTCCCTAGTAAAACAATTTAACTAGTAAAAATTATATAGATTTAAAGTATTTTTAGATTGTTGTTATATATTACCTGTTATATATTATGTAACAATCATTTAAAGTCTCTGGAAATTGTTCTTCAGGGTATACAGCAAATGGAAAATCACTCATTCAAGAAAATCAACTGGTAATTCTGGTAATGATAGTGAGAGTCTGTGCCTTTGAGTTACGGCTGATTGCCCTACCATCCAAACCTCAGAAGCTCTGCCCTTGGACCCCAGGAGCTCTATGCAGGCAGGTGCAGTCAAGAAGACAGGACTACCTCTGCCTTCAGCTCCCAGTCTAAGGTTCTGCTTTCCCCCTAGATGGGGCAAGCTGCCTGCATTTCTCATCCCCCGTTTCCAAGCTCATGTAGGAGAAACTCTACTCTAGGGCCCTAAAGGACCACCCTCCCCCATGCAGCCCTCACTCATAGGGTAGAAGCTCCACGCCAGGTGCAGCAGGGCAGAGAACGGGGGCTTGAGAGGGGGTAGAAATGAGTGACCACTAATAGGTGCGGAGTTGCTTTTTGTGGGCACAAAAGTGCTCTAAACT
Organism: Tadarida brasiliensis; assembly: GCA_030848825.1. Taxonomy (NCBI): domain Eukaryota; kingdom Metazoa; phylum Chordata; class Mammalia; order Chiroptera; family Molossidae; genus Tadarida; species Tadarida brasiliensis. Next base: position 26,090,467 of record CM061267.1, on the reverse strand, counting down.
TAGATTTTAGTAATGACTGCACAACCCTGTTGATATCCATTTAAAAATTAGAGTGTGTACTTTAAATAGGTGTTTTTTATAATATGTAAATTATACCTCAATAAATTTGTTTAGAAGATTATTTTGGGCTTTTAGTGACCTTTCTTTATGTTTTATCGGTTTTAAGACAAGTTACATGGTCCCTGAAACCCATCAAGTTCATGTTCAGACTCCAGGGTCATGCTGGGTGATATGTGCTGTGCAAAATAAAGGTTTGTTTTCGCTCCCTTATATTGTATTAACTTGTTACAATTTGAGGATGAACATCCCCCTACTAACAGTCTAGTCAATTTACTGTCCTACTTGGCTATATATTTACAACCAGTTTATCTTAGAAAGTTCTCCAATGAGCAAAGTTACATCGCTTAATGTTATATATTACAGGATAACCTGAGATTTGTTTGTTTGTCTGATTGTTTTTATAGATGAGATGAGTATTTGGTAACAACTGCTTTGAAATTTCCAGGTTAAATTCATTGCAGCCCTGCCCTATAACATAGAAAATTAGATTTTGATGACTCATTGTAGGTAAGAGCAAAGTCAAAATTATATCTTACAGGAATGCTGGCCCATAGAAAGGTATCCCGCAGACCTCTTCTATGCTATTGCCATGTATCAATCTATTTCAGCATATTATTTAATCCAATTTCTCAATTTTCATAATATAATTTTAATTCTATCTTCCATTGATTTTTAAAACACTGCCCATTGATTTAATTAGCAATATATATTACATGTTATGTTACCTTAACTCACTGATGTTCAGAGTTTTTTAAGTCTCCATTAGGGGAAACACAATATTCATGAGAAAGTGTTTGAAATACTGTTTAACTCTATGTTTAGAAAGAAAAAAGAAGAATTGCATTCCTGAATCAAACCACTAGGCCCCTTATCTGTTTTTATTAAGTTGTGCTTTAACATTTTGCCAATAGCCCAGGCTGAGCAAAACTATACAAAACACTTTTTAAGAGTTGGATGCTTACTATAAGGCATTTTTGAAGATGAAAGTCACTGCACCTTCTCAGTGTCCCCTCCAGACAGACCTACTGTGGAAAGGTCCACTGTGTCTCACTACTAATGTTGTTCTACTTCCTCCCCGAGGTCTTGCTCTAGGTGCTGCCAGTCACAGCAGTGATGATATCTCCCTTTTCATGTTTGCTTTCTGAAAGCAGAAAACAAAATGTATGTTCAGTGCCAACAAACCAACAAAGTCTGGCAGCACAAGTTTGTGTACTAAACCCACTTCAGGTTTGATTTGATCTTTCCTGCCTTCAGTTTCTCACCTATTAACTTTAAACTTTATTTTCTTATTATATTTATGTCTTTTAATAATCTATTTTAAATTCTTTCTGAAACAAACAAACAAAATATATATATATTTATTTAAGGCCCTTAAAGAAACCTTTCTCAGAATGTGTTTCCTGCTAAATCAAATGAAATTCAAAGGGCATTCGGTAGCCAAGTAGAAAGAAAAATGTGTTTAATCACAGGGGTCCTCCTTTAAATGCTACTCTTCAACCCACTCAACCAGCCTGCATAGAATGGTGCTGCAGGGTGAGAAAGAATACATCTTTTGTAACTAATTTTTGAAGGCTTTTCAGTCAGCCTTGAATCTATAATCTGGGAAGCTTAGGTGGATGAGTGGAGTAAACATGAGCACTGTTCTCTGAGAGGCCAGTGTGGCACACCTGCTCAGGAGTCTTCATCCTGAGATATTAGTACTAAGAACCTAGGAACCATGGCTGTGATGGAATCGAGTATCAGGGTGATGGTGCCCTGCAGCCTCCTTGGCGGGATCTTGGCTATTCCTTCGCTCTCTTTGTTTCTGTCCTCAATCAGCTGAAAGTTCTTTGATCCAAAAGGTGCGTAGTCGGCTCTATGAGCCACATGATTTCCACTCACTAAATTCCTTTTCTGTTTCAAATATACGAATCTTGTTTTGTGGGTTGGCCTCAGAAATCTTGATTTGTACACAGGGCCACTAACTTTCTTATGGAGAGAGGCTGCCATTCTGGAATTCTGGGAGGCCCACTTTCCGATTCAGAAGTGAATACTATGAGGCTGATATCTGGCGAGTGGTCCCAGTCTTGAGATGCACTCTGACAAAGGGGGAGAAAGAGAGAAAGGCAGAGTTTGTTTTCTGTCAGGAGATGCTGAAGAACACAAATGCCATTTCTTCTCTTTATTTCTAAAGATGCCTTTATCTCCAAATAACAAATTTACAAATAACAAATAACAAAATTAGAACTCAAATGGCTTAAACAATAGGATATCTTGGGCAGAATCAACATTATAAGACCTGAAGCTTATACAATTTTTTGTGGCCCTCTTCATGCAAAATTACAAATTTCATAATGCTAGGCTACTCTCCAGGTCTTATGCAACAGAAACACCTTGATTTTTAAGCTTCATGTTAAATCTACCTTCAAAAATTATTTATCCCTTCCATCACTAGAAATCTAGAAGTAAATTTGTAATAGACAAAGAATTCAGCTGCTTGATGATGTCCTTAAGGATATACATGTTACCTCCACAATCAAAAAACCATGTATTGTGATTTTTTTGTGAAGATTAGGAGGTGTGAGATGCAACACCAGTTATACTTTGGAGGTGCTATCTCAACATACCCCAGACAACTAGATCACTAAAAACATCACTGAAATGAGGGACTCCTGAATTTTCACGGAGTTTATCTCTAACTGTCTGACACACCTTGTCATCTAATAGATGACACCTAATAGATTTGCAACTTTCTGCTGAACAAAGTCAATCAGCCTGATGTAATCAATCCAGTGTTTCAACATGAGTTCCTGAGGGATGGTGAGACTGTCATGTTTCCTGTAGTTCAGATTGTGCAGAGAACATAAGAAATCAGAGCTCAGAGGGAAGGTCAGGAAAGTGTACAGCTGTCCTTTCCAAGGGGGAAAAAAAGGCCTCAAGCTGTCTTATCATTACAGAGGAAAGGTGTGTTTGGTAGATAAACAACAGTATGCCAGGCCCAAGGGATGTGTTCATTTACTCCACAAAAGAGAACATCAATGAAACAGCAACTATCACTAGAATCATCCCCAGTTAGATTTTATAATCCAAGTGTCATTCTCCAAAATCAACTTGTCCTTGGTCCAGGCCAAACAGGTAAGTGTTATGGAAATAACTATGTCTATATATTTTATGTGTTTGACACTAATATTTGAAGCTCCCCCAAGAGATCTAGCAGAACTAAATAAGGCTTTTGAAATTAAGAAAAAATATTTGTCTCTTGGCAAAGCTTAGATTTTAAGATTTGTCTCACCATGGATTCTAAAGGTCAACTCTGGGAGTCAAAGTAGAATGGTAATCTTTTTGTTCTAGAATTGTATTTTCTTCTCCTCCCTAAGATTTCAATCTTTTTTGAAAGAGTCTGGCTTATAGACAAGGAAGATACAAAAAGTGGTAAAAATACTTCAGTTTAAATCTTCCTCAGGGAAGCCTTTCCAAATAAAATCTCTCCTACTCCAAGATTCATTAGATCCTTCTGTGAAAGACTCACCACTCTTCCATCAAACTTTTTATACTTATAATGATTGATTAGTTACTTCTAATTATATATGTTATGACTAAGATTCATCGAAGCACGCACATGGCTCTTTATTCTATTACTGTTGCCACAGCATTTGGCATAAGATTTGTCTCATGCTAGACACACAATAAATTGTGGTTGCTGACTGAATTACCTTTCATGATACTTTTAAATTTTTCTCTCAAGCTTCCATCCCAGAATTCCTATAGGTTCTGGGATAAAATCTGAAACAGCCCCCATATATTTGAAATTTGATTTCTCATAGTCTATTTTAAATTCACTCTATTATAAAACATTTGTGCCTAATTGAACAGCAGTATATATGTACAGACATGTATGTAAGTGTGAATGTGTGTAATCTCCACTGTATAAATGGGTATGAAGATGCACCATGGATTATCCAGCAGCATGCAGCATTTTCTGCCGATTTGTGTGAGGTTGAAGATTGCCCTGATTTCTGTTCTAATTCTCATCCTACTTTTTCATCATACTACTTTTCTAACTTTTGATATATGACATTAAATGTATTGATTATATAAATGACAAGATTAAATTGTCTCAAACTTAAAGAATACCCAACCAACAAAATTACATGACATTCTATCTTCTGCCTTTAACAATGGAGACTGTGTAACTTCCTTGATCATGTGAAAGTAGAATCATTTTTTACAATCCAGAAGTTCCTCCTGATAGCTAATTAAATTGTAAGTTTCATGAGTATAATTTTATCTTCAATTATAGGGATATTTAAAAAGCCAGCCCTCATTGATTAATAATTATTTTCAAAGTTGAGTCATTCCTGGTTCTGGTTTTGGCTCTGGTAAGCCCTATTCCTTTAGTGTTCAAGGACATTTATTGTCAGACCTTGCTGATTCCAATACTATTCTTGGATAGGATAGGTTAAGGTGTCCTGCATTTGGAATCAGGAGACTAGACCATTTTGCTTCCGCCTTCTGTTACCTGGGTGACCATGAGCAAATCTCTTCATTTCTGAAGTCCTCAAAATCCTCACCTGTAAATGATGCTGGTTAAACTTGGTCTTCCTAACTTACAAAGTTTTATAGAGAATAAAAGGAAATCTTATACATAAAAGCTGTAAAAATGTAACACAATAACAAAAGTTACATTATCAGTAACATTATTTAAATATTTCCTTCCCAGATCTGCTTTGCTTCATCCCTTCTGATTCACAGTTACACTCATGCTGATTATCTGGAAAAAGTTCAACAATGATTGAGCACCTGCCAAGTGGTGGACATTGAGTAGTAATTAAACAAGATATGAAAGGTTAAAAGTGAAGAGCTAAATGTCCTTCAAAAATTAAGATTTAAAACAATTAAAAGTTGCATACTTTTTGTACAGACAAGAAGTTCATAACTACCCAGTTGCCTGCCTTGTCATAGACCCCTCCTAGGGAAAGGTACCTGCACAGCTTTTTCTGCATATAAGTCCTATGCTCTGCACCAAGTGCTTTGGGAAAAACTTCCCTTAAACTTTCAGTTCTGACAATAATGGGATATGGGTATCAGAGACAGCCTCCCAACTCTAAAGAATTATAAAATTAGTCAAAATATATGAAGCAATTGTTTCAGGCATTAAACAACAAACTGTGCAGAACTGTAGTCTTTAAAATAAGGGAAATCCATAAGGTGTAAACTCCACTGCCTGGAGGCACTTCACAAAGCAAGGCTCCAGAAAGGGAGTCCAGCGAGCAACCATCACTGTTGAAGAAAGGAAATACCAGCCTGCAAGGCTGCTAAAGTGGTTGGATATTGTAGGACAGGATACAAGAGAGGAATAAACTGTACAGAGAAGGGAGCTCCAGAAATATGCACAGGGTCCTATTGAGCCTTTGGTCAAATACTAAGCTATATTTTTATAGGGAGAAACTCCATAAAGCCTGGTAGAGTATAACTACTGGGGAACTCTGAGCTAAACAGAGATTTTAGATTTTTCCAAGTTCTGGGAGATGTTGGAATTATGACCAGCAAGAGTGGAGAAAACTTGCTGAATACCCAAGCATTTAGTTGAGACCTCCAGAAAAACGATCCCTTACTATGGCTACTACTAACCGCTCTAACAAAACTAAAACCCAAGCTCCCAAACCCATGATCAAGCTGGTCCACCAGCAAAATTAGCTGCCTGTTATTTTTTTTAAAGACTCATCACTATTTAAAGGATATAAAAATCTAGACTCTTGATAATAGAGTACTGATATTATATATCTAGCATATAATAAAAAATTAATAGACATATAAAGAAACAAGAAAATGTGACCTATAATCTGAAGAACAAAAAAGCAATAAAAACATATCCCAAGATGACAGAGATGTTAGCATTAGTAGGTAAGAAATTGAAAACAACTATTATAAAAGTGTTTGGTAATTCAAAGAAAAATATTGGACATAATGAGTAAATATGGGGACTCTCAGCAGAAAATAAAAAAATACTACAAAAGAAAAATAAACAGTTCAGCTGGTGTGGCTCAGTGGTTGAGCATCGACCCATGCACCAAGAGGTTGTCAGTTTGATTCCCGGTCAGGGCACATGCCCAGGTTGTGGACGCAATCCCCAGTGGGGGGCATGCAGGAGGCAGCCAATCAATGTTCTCTCTCATGGGTATTTCTATCTCTCTCTCCCTGTCCCTTCCTCTCTCTCTAAAATCAATAAAGGAAAATTATTTTTTTGAAAAAGAAGAATAAACAGATGTTCTAAAACTGAAAAATAAAATATCTGAAATAAAAATTTCACTGATTAGGCTTAATAGCAAATTGGACACTGCGGAAGAACAGATTGATACTCTGGCCCACAAGTGAGTGGACCACAAATCCGTACCCAACTGAGTAGGTCAGATGAAAAGACGAAATTGATCCCATCAAAACTTGTCTGAGGAATTAGAACCTCTAAGACAGACTTTCTCAATCTTGGCACTATTGACATATTGAGCCAGATAATTCTTTTTGTGGGGACTGTTTTATGGATTTTCAGATATTTAGCAGCATCCAGTAGTGATAACCAACATGTCTCCAGACACTGCTAAATGCCCTTGGAGAGAAAGTTTGTCCCCCAATTGAAAAACATTGCTCTAAGTGAATAAAGAGAAATAGATCACTGAATTTCAGATTACCCTAAACATTACTCTTATTATATGAACACATAGCACTTTGTTCACACTTATAAATAACTCATAATCACTGTTGACTTCAATTTTCCCTGCTAGACTGTGCATTCCAGGAAGATAAAATAATATGAATCTTACTTCCTATTGCATACCCAGCATCTAAGCTGGTGCCTTGCACTTGGAATGGATCAATGAAATAATGAATGAATATTGAGTTTTAGTTCTGGTTTTCTTGGGACTCAGTAATTACACAATGCTGAGGTATTTTCTCTTTTATGTATTGCCTTTCAATTAATCTCTGCATACATATATTTTTCCTCACTACCTGAAATAACTTAACCAATATAAATGTTCTATTTTCATTTGCTCGCAGCCTTCTCTGCTTCTCAGGAGAGTAACAGATTCACTGGTTCTCTTCCTTTACATCATAAACTGACAGTTATTGAAAAACATCTTGTGTATCTTAAAAACCTATCTTTCCACTTCAAATCCTACATATCTTTTTTCAATTTCATTTTTAAACATTTCTACAAAATGTTTAAAGCTCTATATTGTGATGATATTAGTCCTTGAATCATACTAAAAAGAACAATGAAAAAACAATACAATTGCTGTCCTGGCTGGTGTGGCTCAGTTGGTTGGCATCATCCCAGGCACCAAAGAGTTGCCAGTTTGATTCCTGGTCAGGCACATGCCCAGGTTGTGGCCACAATCCCTGGTAGGAGATGTGCAAGAGGCAGCCAATGGGCTCACATCAATGTTTCTCTTTTCCTCTCTCCCTTCCTCTCTCTAAAAATCAATAAAAATATCTTTTAAAAAACACAATACTACTTTAAGCTGATAGATTTATGAGTGTTTAATGGGGAAAGTATTTTGTAAAGTGATACACATACTGTAAAAGATTGTTAAAAGCTTTATATGTGAAATTTTAAATTTAATCAACTAATTTTCATGGCCGATCTCACTGATCTATACCTATACCCACTTCCCTTCTCCTGTGTTATTTTAAAGCAAATCCAGACACTTTACCATTTCACCCTTAAATAATCAAAGACACATTCTAAAAGAACTATTTTTTTTTTAACAAAACCACAATAGTTTTTTTCACATCTTAAAAAGTAAACATATTTCCTTAATTTTATCGAACACCCAGTCAGTGTATAAATTTCTAAGACTCGGATGACTTTTATTTTTACAGTTTATTTTATTGAATTGGGATGAAATAAGGTTCTTACATAGTAATTGGTCATTCTGTTTTGAAAATCTCTTTTAACTGATAGGTTTTCTTGTCCTCCCTACCCACCTCCACTCCTTCCTTTCCCCCCTCTCTCCCTCTTTCCTTTACTATTATTTGTTAAGGAACCAGGGTTGTTTGTCCTGTAGAGATTTGTTCCAAACTTTAGTTTTCGCTGAAATTTTTAAAATATAAATCTTATTCAGAGATTTGCATAAACAATTTACATTTGTGGAATGTTTCACCTATTCCATATTTAACTGACAAAGGACATTTCTATGGTGAGTTATCAAAAGACATATCAGTTATTGTGATTAGAGGCTTCTGCAATGGTCTAAACTTTTAGATTTTTCATACAAACACACAAAAAATTATATTACTGTTATCAAGAAGACAAGAGTTAAATCAAACAGATGTATTCAGTTTGTGAGGTATTTCTAGCTCCAGTTAGGAACTGATCTGTGATGCTTTCTCTCCCCACTCACACTCCTTTGTACCAATGAGCAACATTTGTTCACTTGACAGCAAAATATTAGTCCTGGAGACTTCAACTGACAGAATTTTATTCATCTTTATTTAGTAACTGAATCTCCATATGACCAATAGCAACATGATTTCATTTGACACAAATGTCACCTCAAACTTGACCAGAAAATGTACATGTTTGTGATAACTTTGTGCCCATTCACATGCATGATAGATTTTGACTTTTCCTCAAAGTTTATTATGGGCACATGTCACAATACAAGCAGAAAAAATATAGTAACAGAGGTAGATTTTTCTATCAAGGTCATTTAGATACCAGGCTTCCTCTTCTTCTCTATTGCTGAAGTGAGATAACCCATGCTGGCTTGAACCGGCAATTGTTTCATCACCATGAGCACACAGGTGACCAGTGTGTTGATTAATATATCTTTATTTGTTTTTAATTAGTCTGCCCTGGAGTTGGAATGGAAATATGCCTTGATTTCTAGAAACAATGAAATTCATTAAAAGATATCTTCTACTTCCAAATATGGTTAATTTCTTGTTTTTAATTAACTTAACAAGAACATATAATTTCTAGTGTGAAAGTAATCTGTAGTTTCAGCCAAATCATAGCAAAAAGACAATGTTTTATCTAGTTCAACACTTTTTCATGACCAGTCAACAACTTCATATTTTTACCTCTTGAGATTTAGGTTTGTCTTTAATGTTTATGCTTTTAAAAAATGCACTGTTTGGTAAGAGATGTAGTCATGATCCTTTAATAGTATATACTTCATATGTAACAAAGATTTACCCATTACAAGGGTTTATAAAGTGATAAGGAAAACTTTTTGTTTCTTCCCTAATTTTGAATTTGAGATCATTTATATTTCATATTGTATATTTTGGGATGAATACTCTATAAAGACAAAATATACCCATTAGAGGTATAATTTAGTCAATGCTTTGATTTGCCACCAAATCTAACAAATGATTTCTGACATTTCTAACTGCCACTTATATAAAGGTTACCTATCAAGCAGGGTGCACTATGACTGGGAATTATGACTCCATTGTGTCTTATGGATTCATTTCTTCTCAAAGAAAGGCACCAAGCTTCAAATTTCACTAACAAGTAACTTTGATGAAGCCCCTAAGTAATGCTTTCATTTACTACTGAGAAATTGATGCCTTAGTCCTAATCTCTGGTGATAACTTGTTCTGAAACTAAAATTTTAAAAGTCTGAACAAACTATATTCTTTAGGAAGAAGTTATTAGAAGTCAGGATTAGGGTTTTGTGTTCAAATAAAATTGGTAAGAATGAATTATTTACATTATTGATTCGGTTCTATATTCTGATTTCCAAAACTAAACAAAACATAAAGTCTCAGATCAGTAAATGTCTAAAATTGGTCTCTACAGCCCCACAGACCAGCTTTCTCTGTACTGAAAGTTCATTTCTGTAGAGAGAGCTGAAGATAAACCATTTCTCTCTGCAGGTAATCTGAACACTGGCCACTCTACCTTACTAAACATGAATTTGCTGGCTAACTCTGGTAAAAAGAAGGTGGAAAGGGATCAGCCACTTTGCTATTTGTACTTTTAGTGTACCTGTTTCCTGAACAAACATAAACATTTATGTAAACACACACAGATACACACAGGTTAGATAGTAAAGGGGGGGGGGAATCACCTTTTAATATTTGTCAGCAGGCAGAGAATTGTAAGTTTTCATTGACTATTAGCTAAGTATCCCTCTTCATCCATATTACCACCTCTGAAGTCATACTATCTTTAAGGAAATTCACCTTGATGTTTAGTAAGCTCTATCAGCTTTGTCATAAATCAAAGTTTATTGATAATTCACCTCCTGACAAGTAATCTCTTGAGTGCTTATTTTAGATAATTTATTTTTGTCTTTTCCTACTGAATCATTGCCACTTCAGGCTACTCAAACAGACAGACACTGCTTGCTTCCTTTTGGCTGCCTTTTCTGTAACTGTTGCACCCTCCCAAATTAGACCGATACAAGGAGATTCCAGATTGTAACAGTCTCTCTCTCTTCCTTCCCCCACTGGCCAATTCCATCCTTCCACAGATGACTTCCTTTTTCAATATAAGTCAAAGCATACTGGCATGTGTTGGAAGGTGGGACTACCATATAAGTACTTCCTAACTGAAAGTATTTTATGGCTTAGTAATTTTCCTCAACAATGTTCATTTATTTTCAACCAGTAAAATTGTACCATCTTGAAAGTCTTGGACTTTGAGAACAAGTTCAAACAATTATTGAGAAAAAGTTCAAGAAGCAAAGGCCATTTTCTGTGCCTTATAATGATCCCTGACCTCATCCTATTTACTCAAGGAGAACAAACGCTTCCAAGATCCCGCTAAGCCACCTCCAAAAGGTAGTTACCCTTACACTAGAGGGCACGTCCCTACACTCCCTCCGTGGCGTTGGCAGCTGTGTGGGAATGTGGCCGGCGTCTGGGACAAGATTTCCCTGTTGTCTGCGACATTCAGGGAGAGATGGCACTTCTGCTTGCCGCTCAGATTCAGAAGCCACCCCTCTGTGGAATTCCAAAATTATCCATATCTTTCCGTAGCCAAATCTAACACGGATCAGGTTGGGTGTAGGGAGTTTGGGAAAACAGAGATGTCGGGATTCCATCTAACGATTGCTGGGCTGGGGCCGAAAAGCCCCAGGGTCCCAGGGCAGTGGGCTGGTGAAGGGTGTGCGACCCAGGGCAAGAGCCGGTAGGTCTGGCCTCCGAAGTCTGCAGTGGAATCGGGACTTCCCGCTCCCGGGATCCTGCGGTCCAACTCTGGGCAGGGGCGTCTCGGCACCCCCACCCCGAAAGGCGCCCCGCTGGGACTCGTCCCGCCAGGACTGTCTATCACCCCACTGCCTTTGAGCCTCTGAGGAGCCCCTCAGGTCATCGACTCTTGACACCTGCAGCCATCAGTTCTTCCCCACCTTGAAATGCCAGCTCTGATTGCCGAGGAAATTGTCGCCTCGCCTCTGCGGCGCCCATCTCCGTCCTTCGTCCCGCAGCGGGCAGCCCGACGCCCCATTCCCTTGAGTGGCGCAAGGAATACAAAAGTGAGGCGGGACCGCACATTTAAACTCTTTCCTGGCACTTCTCTTGCCACGGTCCCGGCCCTCCTTGGCGCGGGAAGGAAATCCTTGGGCTCTCCGGGGCCTGCGCTCGAGGTGCGGATCTGCTGTGGATTTTCCGCTGAGGCGGCGCCTGGCGGGAGCACGAGGCCGAGGGAGCGGCAGAGACCCAGCCACCGGGCTGGCGGGGCGGCGAGGACGGCGGGCGGCGGGGCGGTACCCCTGCCCGCTCCCCCATCCTCTCTCCCGATGTGGCCCCAATGCAGCGGGGTGGCTGTGCTGGCCGTGAGCTTGTCTGGCAGCTTCTACTGAGCAGCTAATAGTATAACAACCCGTCTTTGATAAATCTGAACTAATTACCCCTCTTAATTAAAGTCTTTAGCAGTTGTTTCACTGTTTTGGCAAGAAAACAGGAGAGACTTGCAGTTAGAAAACACCAGAGCCCAAGCTCACAGCGGACTTGCTGATTAACACTTGAAGCATTTCAAGGACCTGGTACCCGCCACAATTTGGTTTTCATCCATGTTTCCTCCTTGAATTGAAGTATATTCATCTCTATAAGCATATACACACCTAAAAACACGGAGGCTCCCTTGGCCCGCTGTGTAGTCAGTATATTCCTTCAGGATGCAAACAACAGATAATACCCATCGGTCTATAAGGTGTGATTTTAATGCCAGTGGGGATGTATACCACACGCATTTCCTGGACAGGGCGTGCCCATCTCACTGAGCACTATAAGCATGTCAGAGGGCCCACGGCGAAGACATGTGTCTGTTACAAAACTCCACATCTTCTGCCTCTGAACTTTACCAAATTTCTTTACTTTACCAAAGTTGTAACTATGTGGAGAGACTATTGTTTGCTCTTTGTGAAGGTTTCAGATCAAACATTAGCTGATACTAATATAGGGATGAACTTTTTAAAAAGGAGGATGAGGAGGTCAGTCAGTGATCTCTAGCTGAATAGTATGAACAGAGCCCTGAAGCTGTTATTAGATAAGCACATTCCAAGTATTTATTTCCAATAGTCAATGAATCAATTTTCACGTGCAAGAATCAAAACCAAAATTCAAATTCATCCATAATAAACCACACTTATCTGATGTGTATGTGTGTGTGTTCAGTGTAGAATGTGCCTTTATAGGTACACTCATCTATGCATGTGTATATATAACATACACACAGTGTTTTCTTACTTTGGGGAAAGAGGAAATGATTATAAACAATCAGCAGGCATCTTGAGACCACAGAATCAACACAGTGGAAATATATACAATAATAAAATTAAAATGGTGCAGCATTCCCGGGTAGGATAATACAGATCTCAATAAATACAGCAGAAATTTGTTTTAAAAAACAAAACAAACACCATCTCTCCACCCGAGATGAAAAGTCTTTCCAAATTAAAAAACTCAGGAAAACAAAACCCCAATTGTTTTCATACTTGTTAGTGCCCATATAGAATATAAGACACAAAAACATTTAGCAGGTGCATGCAAGAGGCGAAAGGCTGGGCAATTCAAAGGCTTCTGGTCGCACTGTGTGGGGCCCAACATGCCCTAGGTTCTGCAAACCAGCTTGGATCTGTAGGTCCAGCTCTATTCTGCCGTTAGCTCAGTAGTGGGGACCCTGGCTGATGCTGGGAAAGGACTTTGGCCTAGATCACTGGTGGCTCGGATGGAGCCCGGGCTGCAGGGGCCCAGGGGGTGGCAGCTGGGGTGGCAGAGAGGGCAGCGTCGCGGCGGGCGGCTGCTGTTGAGCCGGCTGCTGGTCGGAGCCCGGCTCCCAAGCAGCCGTGCGGGCCAGCCCCAGACTGCTGTCGTGCAGCTTGCGGACGTGCTTCTTGAGGTCAAAGTTCCTGCAAAAGCCCTTGCCGCACGTGGGGCAGGTGAAAGGCTTCTTGTCGTTGTGGGTGTGCATGTGGAAGGTTAGGTTGTAAACCTGGTGGAAAGCCTTGTTGCAGATATTGCACTTGAACTGCTTCTCCCCGCTGTGGGTCAGCTTGTGATTTTTGTAATTCCCTGAAAAAGACAAATGACAGGGATGTGGATCATAAAAGAGAGCTCCAAAAGGAGGCAGAGGAGGGTGGAAGGAGGAGGCTAGAGGAAGAGCTGCCACAGCTCCCACAGCCGGTACAGAGACAGCTGGTGCAGGGCTGAGCTCCCTGCCTGCCCTTCTCTCCCCAAGTTTATTTATAAACATCAACGATGAGGCCCTTCCCTTCACATTTTAATATATATTTAATAGTTTAATTATCTAAACCGAGAACAATGGTTAAGAAAAGTACCCTCTCGGTATATGCACCATGCCCTTCTCTAATACTAATCAGACTTACAGGCAGGAGATTGGGATGGCAACACATGGGCCAGTAAACTAGCTGCACTTTAAAAATCGTTTTCTAAAATATCCTGAAACAATTAGGGTTTTCAGTAAGACTACGGTGAAAGACACCTCCCTGGTTCCATACCTTTTTGATGAAATCCTTTGCCACAGAATTCACATATAAACGGTTTGTAGCCGGCGTGTATTCGGGTATGAGTGTTTAAAGTGGAACTTCTATTAAATGCTTTGCCACACTGGTTACATTTGTGAGGTTTTTCCTAAGTGGAAGAAAGGAAAAGCAAAAAAGTTAAGGTACTTTGTTATTAACTGGAGTCCTGTAAATTCAAAAATACAGTAATGCTCCCTCTCCTGCTTTTAAGCAGAACAAAGGCAAACAATACATGTCATTTCCTTGTGTCCATCTAGCACATTTTAAAACAGACCTTACGCTAAATAATAAGTTCGTTGGCCATTTTCTACAAACCCTTCCGAAGTAAACCAGATGAAACCCAGACAGAGGAACACACCTGGGTGTGAATGATCTTGTGCCTGCACAAAGTGCTGGCCTGCCGGAAGCCCTTTCCACACACTTTGCAAACGAAGGGTCTGGCTCCTGTGTGCACCGGCATGTGACGGGTTAAGTTATAGTGCGCGTTAAAGACCTTAAAGTTAAACACAAGTAGAACAGGTTAGCTCAACATGTACTTTGAAATCAAATTGGGCAGAGAGAGCAGAGAGAGGAGATAACCTTATAACAACTGTATACATATAATTGTATGCACATAATTGCAAAATAAAATTTAAGAGAGAGAGAGAGAGAGAGAGAGAGAGAGAGAGAGAGAGAGAGAGAGAGAGAGATCCTTTCTTCATAGTACTTGCCTTTCCACACACTTCGCAAGTGAAAACTTTGGGTTTGGTATTAGGAGAGCCTCTGCTGAAGTCAGAGGATTTAAACGTGATTTTTTCCGACAGAAGCTGGGCGCTTTCTTTCATGTAATGCTGCAGTTGAGCCTGGGACAAGTCTTTGAAAGCTACTCCCGAGGGGTACTTCTCCACCGCCGGGACCACCAGTTTATTCCTTTCGGCTAAATACGTTTTTGGCTGCGGGTGCAAAGGGGAACTGAGGAAGTAGGAGGCCACCGGGTGGATGTTCACGCCTGCCGCCGGGTGGCACGGGCCATCACCTCGATTCAGGTAGCACAGGGCTCCCATGGCGTGGAAGGAAGAATGGTTGACCACACGCGGCCTTACCAGCTTGTACTGCTGCAGCGGCAGCGCGTCGCGGGCCAGGTCACCCTTGAGACTCAGTGCGCAGTTAAGCAGATCGCTACAGCTGAACGCGGGCGTTGCGGTCGCCGCGGCCGCCGCTGCTGGAGCCGCCGCAGCCTCCAGACTCGCCTTCCGCGGCTCGGAGCCCGTCATTCCAACCTTGGGGCTCGAGTCGTACGCCACAGGCACGAAGGGGATCATGCAAGGGATTGACGAGTTAAGATGGAGAGAGTGCTTGGAGTCCCCCTTGGGCACGGCTCCATGCAGGAAGTGGGGGACTGGCAGGGCCTTGGGCTCGGGGGTGCGAGCCAT
Organism: Tadarida brasiliensis; assembly: GCA_030848825.1. Classification (NCBI taxonomy): domain Eukaryota; kingdom Metazoa; phylum Chordata; class Mammalia; order Chiroptera; family Molossidae; genus Tadarida; species Tadarida brasiliensis. The sequence goes on along the minus strand of CM061267.1, from coordinate 26,075,022 downwards.
GATTCGTTCGATGGAGAAAGCCAAGGGTTTGGAGGCGCTCATCATGTTGCCCCGGGCCGGAGCTGTCGCTAACATTTTGGCAGTCGCGTTGTGGTAGCTACTGTCCATGTCTGAGTCGCCAACGTCCGTCAGCCCGGGCTGGGCTGCGCTGTCGTTGCCTTGTTTCCTGCTTGTCACAGACCTGCGGAGAGGGGGACGGGCACCATCACCACCAGCAGCCTCCTCCTCCTCCTCCCCAGCATCACCAGTCGAACCTGCCTACCCAACCCAATGGACTCCTGCCAGCCCATCGCAGAGTTCTTGGCGCACCAATGACACAGGGACAATCACTACTTATTTCTATCAATAGAAAGTGTTGTGTCAATAACGCAGCCAAGATCTCGCCAATCGTTAACTTCCAAGAGGAGAAGGTAAACTAGATAATTGCTCAATTCGCTTCCAACAGTCAACAGGAAAACTTTTTTTTCCTCTGCAGTCGGTGACTACTTTTCATTGGTGAGTGAGATTCCCCCGCCCAGAAGAGGCGGGGGCGCTCTCAGCAGCGCCGCTCGCCCTCCCCTCGTTGCACACACTCTAGGGCGCACACAGCGCTCCCCTCCACCCCCACCCCCACCCCTTTGCTGTTCCCTCTGTCTTTTTAATTCTCAATCTGCTTAACCAGGCTTTAGAGGCCAAGCAAATCTGAGATCAATTTTCTCGTTTAGCTCTAAGTGACATCATCTAAAATCATTGTGCACGGGCTAAATAAGGAAACGAAGTCTAATTCAGGGGCAAACGCCAGGCTATATTTATCAAACTCCAGGCTCCAGAAAGCGGCAGCCAGGAAGCCTCCGGCAGCGAAATCCCAGCTTTCCCTGCATGGTTCCGCGGGGCCGGAGTTGGTCCCGGGTCTGAGCCGCACCGTCTCCTCCGCAGCTGCTCTTTCTTCCTCTAGGGCCCGGGGCTGACTGCCTCCGGCATCCCGTAGTCTCCGCGGCCCGAACGGAGTCTGGACCACCTGGAAGATGCCAGCAGGTAACTGGCCTCCCCACTCACCCCTGAGAATTAAAGGCCTTGGGAGGCTTATGTCTGTGGTTTTATTAAGGCGATGCCGTCACAAACGCTCCATCCACAAAGTTGATGAGGAGTTGCAAGGAATAAGCGGTGTCACACCAAAAGAAACCTCGATTAGAGCCAGACCCCACCCCCGCTACACACAAGTACTCGCGCGCGATTTTATGCGTTTCCATTGAGAGCCCGGAAAGAGAGTATTTCTTTAAGTACCTGCGTTCATTAGAGCTCTCGTGGAGCATTTTAAATATTGATGTCCTTCCCCAACCCCCCAATTGCTGGAGTACGCACGCCTCCTCACAGCAGCGCAGGCGGCCCCTGGGGTGTGCGTTCACCGCCCCGCGGTGGGCACCGCGACCTGCCTGCGCGCTAGTCCTGGCCACAACCGCGCTTCCGCCTCCCAGAGCGCGCGGAGGCCTAGCTCCTGCAACGCCCGGCTTCCAGGCGGCCTCCAGGTGTGGTGCCCTCTCCAAAACTTTCTGGGAGCAGCGGTACAGTGTAAGGAGTGTTTCTGGAAGACTCCATTGGCGGCGACTCCAGCTGCGCGTGTTCTCGCTGCCGAGGCAGGCTCGGCTCGGAGCTCGCCGGGAGCAGCGGCGCGCGCCCTCGTCGTCCCTCCCCTTTGCAAGCCGGCGATTGTGCAGAGTTTAGCCCCGAGGTCAGGTGTGCCAGGGCCGGGCGTGCACTGGCCACTGCGCAAGGAGAACTCGACGACCGCGAGCCTGCGCCCAGAGTCGGAGGAGGAGCGCATAGATGCCAGCTAGGGCCTTGCGTTCTGCACGCCCGTGAGTGATGGTCTGCAGCAGCCCAGGGTGCTATCTACCTGGTGAGTTAACCCCGAGTGAGTGCGTGCGGAACGGGTGGTGTCGCGTGCCAGACACCAGGCCAAGCGGGTGCAGGAGTATCTTGAAGGGCTCTGCACTGAGACACTGGGTGCAAGCCGACTAGAACCCCTGGCATTGTTGAGCCCCTGACCAATTCCACCCCAAAATGCGAAGTCAGAGGAAATTTACCTCAAAATATTACCTCTTCCCTACCTCATTGCCCAGAATTTGCCAGGGGCCACTCACTCTGGCTGTTGGTGAGGGCCAGCCTCGCCCCCGTCCGGCGAGCCGAGAGGGGTGGACACGGAGAGAGGCTGGGCTGGGATTGCGCCTGATGCCCGAGACCGTAGCCGAGCCGCTGGTGGGTGGTGGGGAAACCCAATTGCCGAGGAAAAGGGGGGGAGCGGCTTGAGTCCTATTGCAAGTTGAAGGCAGCCAAAGGGCCAGGTGGGGGATGCGACGGGCCTTAGCTGCTAGGCCTAGAAGTGCTTCAAGTCAGGTCTCGGGGTGGCTTTGGGCTGGTTGGACAGAAGCAGCGGTAGAGAAGTGGAGAAAGAGGCGAGCGCAGAGCACCAAGGCCAGTCGGGAAAGAGGCGCCACACCTCGGGCTGCACTTCGTAGCGGTTCCTGGCCTGGGCGCAGTCACCCAGCGTGCGCCTAAGCTGGAAATGTTCTTTCCGTTTGCTGTTGGGGCCGCAGAACCTGTCTTCTCTTCTCCCCTGCTCAGACAAAGAACGCCCACGGCTTTGCCAGGGGAAGGGGAAGGGGGCGTCCCACGACAGATGGGTCGGGGTTAAGACTTTAATTGCAGTCTTTTGGGACGGATCAGGTTTCCTTTCCTACCTGCCGATTCCCAACATCAAAAAACCCCCTCCTATTGTACCCCTGCGACACAGGGCCAGGTTTAAAGGAAAATGCAAAGCAGCACGAAACAGCCTGGCTCTGGAAAGCTCTGGAGCACCCAGCTGACTAGTACAAGCCACCCCTTCGGAGCCTTGCCTGCCTTGTTGATTGAATGCCACCAGTTTGTTTTAAGTTTGTCGCGTGTCTTCCCTCTCCCCCTATTCCCTCTCCCCCTTTTCCCTCTCCCCCCTTTTCCGTCCCCCCTTTTCCCTCCTCCCCCACTCTCTACTCCTTAAGGGGAAAAGAGCCTTGGTTTGACATTAGTAAATTTCTCTTTTTCCAAAACAGGACAATTATTGCCTAAGAGTTATACATGTTTTGTATAGTTAACATTTCAGCAGTTTGTTTTTCACTGGTCTTTTCGGGATTTGCCTTTTTGACAAGTGTTTGAAAGTATAGTGTCATTTGAGTAACAAATATCGCGAAGGAGCAACGTCCTTTAAAACTTAGACCTGAGCTTCCTAACCCTAAAGACTGAGGAGGTGCTTTATAAATCCAGTCTTGATATTCCAACAGTTGTGAATGAGTATTTTACATTCAAAACCTAACCGAAGGCAGGTGTTAATTTTTTAAAATATCTCTATTGAGTAACGATTGTCTTAAAATGCAAGATGTAATTTAGGAAAGGCCTCCATTTTATTGTCAATATATCCAGTACTTCGGGAATCCCCCCCACACACATACACACCAAAAACAAAACAAAACAAAACAAAAAAACACACATTTGAAAAATTACAACAACAAAATAAAACCACCAATAAAAGCAGAGCATATTTGGAAATTTTAGAAGCTTCTAAAACTGTTCAACACTTACAAATGTTTATTAAAAATTACAAGGGAGCCTTGTTTGTTTTGTTAATGGCAAAAGAGAAACTCAATTATAGTTTCTTTGGATTTCCTTGAGGAATCCTCTAATCCCCCCTTTTTGGGTCAGAGCTGATGATTAAGTGTCCCTCCCCTTCCCAACCAGGGAAAGGCACTATTTATTTGCCCTACCTTCCCACTTAAGCCCATGTGGAAGGCGAATTCTAAGTGGGTGCTTTTTGTCCTGCATGTGATGTTATGAGGGAAGCAGAGCAGTCCTTGATATGAAGAGACCAGATAACAAGACCTTCTGAGGAAATAAGAAAAAGCTCTACTCCTCTAAACCAATTTAAAGTTCTCTTTTTTTTTGTAGGACATCTAATTTTGAATTCAGTGCTTCCTAAATTATGTTCTTGATGTTACTCAAGAACTTGAATAATTTCCACAGGCTTTTAATTTGCATCCCTATCACCAGTAAATGCAATTTCTGATCAAGATTATTGCTGATTTAAAAGGCAATACACTAGAGCCATCAATTACCAAATAATGCATAATTTTAAATCTCTTTTTCCTTAATAAGTCAAGAAATACTATTGACTTTTTTAAAAATAAAAAATGGATTGGGAATTATTATAACTTATCAAACCTTCTGCCAAGTGCATTAATTCATCCCTGGTCATGTTTTCAGGTCTTTCCAACAAACACAACTTTGGCCTCTTCATCACAAGCAACAGTGTGCTTTCTCTTTGCTTTTGATCAGCTACTTCCAGCTAAAGGAGGGAGACAATATTATATTTCTGAGGAATCCTCCTCCCTGCGCATTCGCATTCAGACTCATCCGCACTCTTTCCTGTTCAATAAATAGCACCAAACACACTGTAACTTCCTTCTAGAGGAGGAAAAACATTCCTAAATTCGTCTATAGTTTTTCTCAGTCTTTATCTCTGACTGGTCTGTTATTTTTTGTGGTATGTGTAGGAGGCTGGGTGATGAAATAGGACACAAATAGGAAGGGTCTGCAAAGTTCAAGGAAAGAGTTTTGAATATTAGTTAATGAATACACAGTGAGAACTAACTTTCCAGCATTTAACAAACACCTGGGCCACAAGTTCAAATTTAAGGCTACTAGTGTGTTAGTGTGCTTTTAGTTAGTTTGGTAGCAAATAAAGAATTCTTGCTAATTTTGCATAGCCTGTGAAGGGCAGTATCACAGGTCAGGAGTACAAGAGGGACTTAGTTAACTCACAGTTCTCCTTTCTTTCGGGGAAGGAGAGGTGGGTTGATATATCTTTTATATTAGGGTTTCATTTACAACTAGTGAAAATATTCTTCTCCAAACAACATTTACATATTAAATCAGTTTGTAAAAGTAAATGAAGAGCCCCAAGGGTGAAAACTGTGGAAGGAGCGGCAGGCCCTACCAACAGGATCCCCTACCCTGGGCTTGTTTCTGCCACTCCACTAATGCTGGGATTTTTCTCACCATTCCCACAGGCCTGTGTGGTGTGTTCCCTCCAGACTGCCAGGCTCCGACTCAAGGCCGGACTTGAAGGAAAAGAAGTTTATAAACAAGCAACCCAGTTTCTCCAACTTATTGGAGGAGGAGCTGCCTAGAAGTCAAGCAACAAAAACCAGCAAAGTTTTTCTTGCGATTGACGGTGTTATTTAAACCTGGAAAGTGAGCAATTAGAAGACAACCTCACCTCCAAATATGCTCTCTCGTCCTACACGGATAGCTGGTTAGTGTAACTGGCTGGTTAGCGTTTTGCAGCAGTTCCCAGATAATTTCTGAAACTCATTTGGTGGTCAAAATAAAAACTATATTCAACACACAGCGCGACTCTTCCCTTGATTCTGCCCACGATGTTTAGAGCAGTTTTACTATTACTTTCAAACTTTCTCCCGTATTTCTCACGAAACAGAAGTCAATAATTAAATAGCATAGAGCAGAGCTTTAAAAGAACAGAGGATCAACAGAAGTAAATTAAAATCCTTGAGCAGACTGTCTCAGAGCCCTTTATAAATGCAGTTACCTCCGGGAAGCCCCGGAACGCCCCGCGGCCCGCTGTCCTCCGCCGCCTGGGCCCCCTCGCCGCAGCGACGTCGGTGGCCCTGGCCCTGGCCTCCGAGGGGAACCGTGTTCCCGCTGCGGGCGCCGGAGCTGAGGCGGTGGCCCGAGCAGAGCCATTTAATGGAAGCCCGAAGTGAAACATAAAAGCTGACAACTGTCCCCAGTCGAGTTCTCCACTATTGACTCTTGCTCACGAGTCCCAAACAATTCAAATGACGTTGGCAGGGCCGAGCGCGAGCGGGCTCAAGGAGACAGCGTGGAGGGGGCGGCGAAGGCAGCGGCTCGGAGAGGGCTGGGAGCTGCGGGGCACTCCCGCCGCCGGCCGCCCGCGAGTCCTGGGCGTGCGCGTCCGGCCGGTCCGGGGCCCCGGCGAGGCCTCCTGCTGCTGGGTCTGCCGGCGCGGCGCGGTCGCCCGCCCGGTCGGTCCGACCTCGGACTCCCGGCTGCCAGCGCACCTGCCGCCCCGAGGCCTGGACAGTGCTGCCCCCTCACGCCACGCCCCGCGACCCGGCAGCTCCAGCGGCGGCCTCATCCCCCACTCCACCCCCAGGGCGGGAGGAGGGGAAACGCCAAAGAGTTTCGGGAGGGGTGCGGGATCGGGTTTTGAAGACCAAGCAACAGATGGCCAAGAACTCCTGTTTGAAAAGTTTTTGAACAGAACATTCGCTAATAGACTTACTTAGATGACTCAGGGTGTAACTGAAGGGCCATTTAATCTAGACGGCAGGTGAGAGAAAACAGGCCTGACGCCGTGGCACGCCCACGAAGGAACTAGAGCATCTTTTCATTAGTTTTGCCTGTCATTTTGAGTTTCCAGGAAAACACTTTCTTAAGCCAATTTTAAACGGGGGGAGGGGAGACCTCTGAGTATCTCCTCCATAAACCTTTCGTGTCCATTGTCACGTATTATGTTTTTCTGCTCCCCGCCCCGCCCATCCTCCCGTGCCTGTGCTTAGAATTAGTTGGTGTTTCCTGATGGTCTCGGGGAAACGGAGAGAATTTGCTAACTAGATTCTTCTGTTTAAGACAGTTTCCTTCCACCTTCCCCTCTTGGCCCCACCCTCCAGTTTGTCCTTTCATTCCCGTCCCTGATCTCCCCGTCAAGCCCTTCTTCCCCTCTCCGAGAGGAGATGGGATGGATGGCCACAGAGCACAATAACCCCCGGGCCTGCGCCAGCTGGTTCCAAGGCCCTGAAGGGGAGAAGACGTTCAGCACTGGCGGCCACCTTTTCTTGGCGGGGATGTACGCTCCCCTGCGGTCCTCCCCCCGCCCCCCCACGCCCTCGGGCCTTCTCAGACCAAATCCTGAACAGGTTTCAAGAGTTTCATGATGGGAAAATGTCAAGAAGAGGTTTGATCCCGCATTAGGGAATCTTAGTAACTTTTACAATGTTAAATTAAAATTTTGCTTTCTTAGTTTATTCATTTGAAGTCATTTTTCGTCCACTTTAAGTTCAGTTAATTCTTTGAATTCCACGAACAGTGGGCCCTCCCTTATAGTCTCTCTTTAGTCTTGCAGAGGAAGAGGGTCCTGGAAAACCACGAAGCGTTAAGCGCCCGGCGTCGGTGTTGACGCTGGCAACCGGGAACAGCATCCCACGGCCCGTGGTGACCTCCAGGGGCCCGCCGGCTGATGTCACAAACCCGGCTCTCGGGGCCCCGATGGCGGCCCTGGGCCCTAGCAGGCCCGCAGGGTCGAGGCTGGGGAGCGAAGCTGGTTCTGGGTAAAAGCCGGAGAAAGAAACGAAGCTGTGAATCATTCAAAGACTTGAATGGGGTTGATTCCTGCTGTATGTGGAGGGGGCGGGGGGAACCCTCCCTTACCTAGCCCTGTGATTCACAGTTTCTCAGAAATTTACATAATACAAGGGCGTAGATGTAAACCTAAAGGACAAAAATAATAATTCAACAGCACATATTCCATTTTCGCACCATGGGCCTGGATATGTTCCCGGTGTTGGCACATTAGCTGATTTCCAGAGCTTTTTACTCATGACGGAGAATAACTGAACTTTCACACCACTGTTGAAAGGAGAGGCAGAAAGGGAGAAAAAAGGAAGATACAGAGAAATTGGTTTTAATCATGCTGATTTTGATTTCTTATGGCAAAGGAGTTTTAGAAATTAAGAGGATAAGCTGTGTTCAAAAGGTGATGAGCATGATAATAATTGGGGTCCCTCACTTTCCAAAGGATCTGTTCCCCATTTATTTGGCTGACATAAACATTTTATATGAAAAGCAAAACCATTATCCTTTGATATTAATAGGAGATTCCTATTTATTATTTCCCCAAATAAGTGAAGGCCACACCTGCTGAAAGAGAGACACCTCTATCAACTGGGCTCTGACTAACTCAAATATAAGATGGAAAAGTGAAACGTAGCAACTACAAAAATACATATGATTGCCATCACTACCTTTATGATTAGATCCTCCTCTGCCCGCCACCCCCCACTCCAAATTTGGACTCAGATGCCACTAGTAAATTCAAATTCTGGAGCTCTACTTGCAGTGTTTTCTTAAGGATCCTCTGCAGAACTGGGGCAAGAGGAAATACAGGGATAAGGTTTGTGGGATCCCATTGTCTCCTTATTTTAACCTGGAGGGCCACATAGGTGCAAGTCCCCTTCGGTCTTGCGCTGTGCTTCTGCCAAGTGTGTCCAGCCCCAGCCATGGGTGAGCAATGGAGCCCTTCCCTCTGGTTTAGGTGGTCACTGGCAATTGGAAATGGAAGGCATTTCTCCCCCTGCCTCTGCCTTCTGCATCTTACTATTTATTCAGGCTTCCCTTTTCTCTGCAAAACCCACGTGCAAAATTGGCCATATTCTTTAACATTCAATCCAATCCATTGGTAGTTTGCAGTTGTTATTTTACATTAATTTTTAGAGCTTTTAAGTACATTCGTATGGGCAGGAACTTAGGAGAAAACTTCCATATTTTTCAAATATGCAGCGAATTCTCCCCCCATGTAACCCCCAACTGATGCCCATAAAAGCTAAAATAGAATCTCCTTTCCTCCTCCCTGACCATCTTTTTAAAACTGGATTCTTAAACTCTCTGTTCAAATCAAGAACAAACTTTCCTCCCTTCTAAGAAACTTCTTCCTAAGCACTCTTACCATCAATTTGTCCCAGCCATTTTGTTGGCTGGAATAAATGAATCCAATGTCCTGCATGGCCTCCCAGCCAGGGTGTTTCAGTTTGGGGAAGGCCACACACCGAGTAGGCTCCTTGATAACCAGAAAGGATGGTGGCAGTTCCCCTTTGCCTTGAATAGTTTGTCCGTAAAATGGGACTAAATCAAAGCCCACTTCGTTCTTGAGAGGCTTTGAGATTGAAAAGAGATTAAAATATAAAACTACTTTACATATGAAAAGCTATCTATCACCTTGTTAAAAAGTTAAGCTATAAACTTTCCCAAAATATTTTTCAGACAACTGTATTTAAAAACAACCCTTCTCAGTGATTTGATTTCTGATTATTTACAAGGAAACATTAAAATATACATTAAAAAAATCACATTTGTTGTCATTTTTTACAATCTCGAGGTCTTTTCTTATATCTCGGGGGCCTGCTCTTCCACATTCAGTCCTGAGTTCCCCAGGGGCACTTTCTTCTGTAGATTCACAAATTAACCTTTCATAAAAGCCTTTCAAAAATCCCAGTTTGATTAAAGCAAATTTCATCTCTTTAGAAGCAGTTATGCATTTTAAAAATAAACCAATTTTTGGATACACTCTCCTAATGATTTGAAATAACTCACCTAGCAATTATACAATGTAACAAAAAACTGGGCAGTTTGAGTGAATAACAATGAATGAGCTTCTTCAATACAGCAACTTTGTAGTGTGTTTTTAAAAATCATTATCCAGCTTTGGTGTATGTGTGTGTGTGTGTGTGTGTGGTGTGTGTGTGTGTTTGGGGAGGTGGGGTGGGTAGGACCTAGCAAAAGGCCTTCCTTGTCACAATCTGCTACTACCCGCGCCTTTTTCATGTTTCATTTTCCACTTTTTGAAATCCAGTTCTCTCCTACTATTATGCAACCCCTCTTTCATGAACCTTTTCTACATCCCTACCAAAATCTCTTCCCAAAGTAACAATTAGTTTTGCTTCCTTAGCATTTTAAGGAAATGTCCTAAACAACGAACCTCAGCATTTTAAGTTTCTTTTTCTGCCAATCACACCCCAGAGAGGTATTACTTGTTGGGTGTCAGAGAACAGGTAGTGTTAAAAGGCAAGCCAGAATTGATTTAAAGCAGAAAGGGAAGTAATTTTAACACAAAACTTTCCATTTTTGCAAAGGTACATACTGTGTGTAGGGGCTCCATAAACAAGCCTGTGCTAGGGCTAGGAAAAGAATTATTAATTTGCCCAATGGTTGTTGCATTTGAAATCAACTCTTCGCTTCCTTTCTGACTGGAGAACTGCTGATCCTAGAGATGGACAATGTGAAAGGAGAGTTTGGACAAGTCTAGAATATATTTATTTGCTGATTTTTAAAATCGCCCACAAGTAAGCACAACAAAATGTAAAGTTGCAGAGTACTGGGAGATTAAAGGCCTTTTGGTATTTCCCAGTAAGGGGCAGGGGTGAAATCATGTTCCCTGGATCTGGAACTCAAAAGCTGCAGGCAGGCTACCTTAAAGGAATGATGGAGATAGTATCAGACACCTTGGCAAGTGATCAGTTTCTGCCTCCCCAAGGTCAAGACATGCCTGGCCCCCACACCAACAGGGAGCATGTCTGCCTCACCACAGACATGCTGGGTTCTGACCCATGGGCTACCCTTGGCCCCCTGCTGGGCCTCCAGGCTGTTAGCTGAATCTTTGCAGCCTAGAAGGACTGCCAGTTCAGTACTCTAGGACAGAGCTGGATGCTGGCAGCCTCCCTAATAGTTTGGCTCAGCTGTCTCAGCGGAGGCCACCTTGGAGAGCGCTGAGGGGCTTTGCATTTTCCAAGAGCTGTGTGCACAACTCTGGTCTGAGGTGCAGGGCATCATTCTAGGCCTCTAAATTTTGGTAAACATTCATGAACACCGATTTGCCCCTGAAATTCTCTTGAACTCAACCTGGCCTTGGATTCCTCGCTTGTGGTCTGGCACTTCCCAGATCAAACCCATCCAATTTCGGAGCCCCTGACCAACATCATCCTATGTGGATCCGATGACACGTCTCCAGCTGCCTCCCCTCCTAACTGCAGCTCCAGGGGCTACAGAAATCGGCTTGCCCCTCCCCGTCTCCTCCTCTCCTCCCATTAGGCTGGCCCCATATATAACCCCGGATCTGGACAAGGCCAGTCAGTCCACGGACACGCCAAGGGCGGGACTGGAGGTCCGTGGAGCCGACTGTGATCTAGAAGGACCCTGTGCCAAACCCGGGAAGAACGGCCGGTGGTGAGATTGGTGGAGCAGGCCTTCCTTGATTTCTTCTGAATCCAGCCCTACATTAAGAAACAGTTAATAATGGCCACACTTATTTTATCACTCTAATTCTTGCAACCACCATCCTTATTAAGAGAGGTGAGATAACTTGACCAAGGCCACAGAGCTCACACGCAGGAAAGAGAGCTGTTAGGATCCAAACCCAGGCTTTTCTCGCTCCAAAGGCCCCGGTTCCTTATGGGGGTTTCTGGGTAGTTCTTTAAATCAGGGGTCTTATCAATTTGGGGAAAACATCGAGTTCTTCTTCGCTCACTTCCTCTTCTCTTGGTAGTACACACTTACACTCCAGTGTAAAACGATCACACATTGCACACGGATAACGGATAAAGGCCGTGGTGGCTGTCACTCGTGACTTCTGGAACCCAGGCTCAGAGCTTGTACCTGCTCTGTTCCCTTAAGTAACTCACTTCAACGTCGCAGAAAGATCAGCTTAAGGCAGCCCTGCATCCCATCTAGTAGCCGAGGCTGGGGAAAGCCTGACCCTGAGCTCCCTCCCGGGGACACCCTCCCAGCCATGCGCTTCGGGGACGTCGCGGCTACCGGGTCCCAGTTCCTCATCGCGTCTGCCTGGGCGCCCAGACCCCTGGGCACGACTCCGTCTGCAGCAAAGTTCTGGGGCCAACTGAACCGCAGGAGCCTCCCCGAAGGTTCCTGCGGCCAGAGAGCCGTACTGGAAGGGGTAAGCTGACCCTCTGCCCACCTGCTCCCTGCCCCAGACCCGGGCAGGGGGTGGTGGAAGGAGACTCATTGTAAACACAGGATGAATACTGTCCTCCCGAGCCCCCACAAACCAGGCCTCCACAGCCGCACAACCCACGGGGGAGGGATGCGTCGAGGGCTGGCGGTGGGGCTGCGGTTGCGGTGAAGAGAGCGGCGCCAGCGCGCGGGGCCGACTAGGTTGCTCTGCCGGCGAGTAGATGCCCGGACGCCAGCGACGCGTGAACATCTCAGGAACATCGATCTATCACCTCCCTTTAGGGATCTGGACCGAGAAATTTCCATTTTCTGTGTTGGAAGTAAGAAACAAAAGCGACCCGGCTCTTGCTCTGCTCGCCCCGCCCGGGTCCTTCTACCAAACGGGTGGCGGAAGGGTCTCGGGAGGACGGGTCTGCGTCCCGCGGCGCGGGGATCCCACGAGCATCCGTGCGCCCAGGGCCCTTGCCCGGGGTCGCCGCGGGTTTTCGCGGGTGGCGCGCCTCTTTCGGGAGGCAGACTGCGGCCGCGGGAAGGGGTTCCAGAGCTCCCTGAGCGGCGAGAGCCATGTGACCTCTTTGCCATTCAAGCGCACCTTCCAGGGCCCAAGAACCCTCCAGCCCCGGTAGCCGCGGGCGAAGGAGGGCGGCGCCAGGTCCCGCTACGACCAGGGGGCGGGGTGGGAGCCCTGAGCCACTTTGCATGGGCGTTTATTACAAAAGTAGCAGGAAATCCTTTCTCCAGAACGAGGGACAATGAACAAGAACTAAAGGGAATTCAAGTGGAAAAATCCGTGAATACAAGAACGACCCACAGCTGGAGCCGTGAGGTTTACATGAAGCTCTGTGTGGTTCTTTCCCCTTGCGGGAAAGGGTATTTTCATGATTTTTCTCCAAGTGTTTGGAGGAATTTTCCTTCCAGATGTTACTTAAAAAACTCCATTGCGGCTGCACTTTAGACGGTATTAGTTATTTTCGCCAGCGACACTCACCAAACCGTGTAAAGACTACATTTTTGCCCATCCCCAAGTCCATTTAGGAGGGTAGAGCTATTTCTTCTGGGTTAAAAATGATTTTCATTTCAAAATCTTTCATTGCAAGACCTGTTAGGTTTCCAATTAAATCCCCCTTTAAAAAAAAATAATGCTTTTTAAAGAATAACAACACTTGGCTTCCTCTAATAGACAGATGCTTGGGCATTCACCCTAACAGTTACACACGCCAATGAACAATTATTAAGTCATTTCAAGCAATTTCTAGTTGTGCTGAAGAGCATTTCTGGGCAAAAACCCAAAAGCAACTTTTCAGTCTTTTTCGGGGTTACTTTATTAATTTCTCTTTACACACCTGTCTGTGGCTGAAAGGACGGTCGTAAGTTTTCATATCTGCCTTTGCTGGTATCCTCACTCTGGGGAGCCAGTGGAGCTGAAGTGTGAATGGAGCGTTTAGAAATCTGGGTACAGAAAGGAAGGCACAGGGAACACCCCAATCTAGAGAGAAGCTACAAGAGGCTGACCAGCAAAGAGGGCCATTAGGTAGGTTAAACAGGTTAAGCCTACAGCAAGACCCTCCTGCAGGCCCCAAGTACTTTCCCCCTGAAATACATGTTTTCCCCTTTATTTCTTAATTCTATCAGCCAGATACACACACACATGGTTAAGAGTGGGTCACCAGTCATTCATACTTTAGGACAAAATGGGTCAATTACTCTGAGATGAGCTGTATCAAGGAAATAGACATTTTATTTAAAGGAAAACAAGGGTGGGTAATTTCAAAGCATAAAGCAATTTGAGTTGTACAGCAAGTAGCAAGCTTGGGGAGTTTAGGGTAGCCTGACTGGACACCCCAGGGCTTGAAGGAAGGATGGTACTGAGCCTGAGGGTGGAAAAGAGAGGGAAGGAGGGCATTCCAAGACAAACTCCTTTTAAACAAGACTGAGTGATAGAGTTAGTCTCTAACCCAGGAAAGGGGAATACATTTCCTTTCATGTTGATCTTGAATCACAGGGTCTTTTACCCCTAGGACCCAGAAATTGAGTCAAAACAATATTATATAATAATTGTGGATTACATAGATTTTTGTGGGCTAGTCTAGGTACCTAGTCATTATTTATAACACCAATGGGGGAATGAATTTAAAAATCCAAGAAGTTGTTTCACTTCCAAAGTTTCAGAACTTAAGTTTACATAAATTCAGGGATAACTCCAATTATTTTGCATTAACTTACTTCATATAAGCACTACTTATGAATGAATGCAGTAGCACAACATGCCAACATATTTAGAAAAAATATGAAAATAAACATTCAAAGAGAAATTGCAAATCATTATACTATTATTTATCTTTCAAAATGGTTGCAAAAATACTTTGGGGGAAGAAATAACTGTCAATTAATATGTCAATTGCTACTTAACATTACTAGAACTCCTAGTGTCACTAATTATTAGTTACCATTAACTGCTAATGTTAACTAATAATACACAATATATGAGTATGTAGTCAACATCACCTTTGCTATGGAAATATGCCGTCCTAGTACCTAAGTGTTCTAACAAATGTGTGTGCCTACTAGGTGCGAAACAGTGTTAATATCTTTTACTCATTTGATTGTGAACGAGACAAAAAAATAAGCAAGAAACAAAACAGAGCCAAATTGTTATGATGTTTGTAATACTGCAAACATTTTTTTACTGTATTTAATCTATACAAGTCTAATAAATACAGAAGTGGTTATGACTAAATGGATTTGTATTGCCTGCAAGCTCTTACAAGTAGGAGAATAAAGTATGTTGATGGCAGCAAGCTCACTAACCCATACTTTGGGATTTTTTTACGCTTGAAAGAAGAAATGTTCAGAATGGAACAAGACTCCAGCATGTTGGATAATCTAGCCTATATTTGGCTTTGGCAGTTCTTTAAACCCAGGAATATATCTGCAGACCAATTCAGAGTACTAAGAACCAAGGTTCACACACATCACAACAATGACAAATTACGAAACAAATCTTGCACATAAATGATAAACTGTACACTCCATTTTAACAAGGGTACAATAGAACTGGCAGAGTGATCAGAAGTGACTTCTCACAATGTTGTATTATGAGAAATACATACTGCACACATAGGACACTACTTTGATGTTATTACAGAAAAAAAGAGTTAAAAAAAAAAAAGTTCATGTTCAAATCACAAATAGAGCCAAAGCTCATTTTAGGTCAAGCTACACAAAAGAGGCTGATCTTATATATATTAAAAAAAAAAACTTGGCAAACTTGACATTCTCCCCTATATTTCTGCTTCCAGGTTTACTTTTTAAAATGTGGAATGAAATACAAGCATTTTTATTTGGTTAAACAATATAATTATAAGAACAAGGTACAAAATAAACAATGTTAAGGTCCTTCTTCCTTCCACAGAGTTGCACATCATCAGGCTTCTTCTTCTTCATCACTGTCTTTCATTGTAATGCCCTGAAGTCCTCCTCCTTCTGAAACAGAGGCTGTAGCCTCCTCTACTGTTAGCCGTCTGTGCACAGTATCATAGGTCTTACTGTTCAGTGTGCCTTCCAACACACCCTGCAATCGGAAGTCTCTATAGGTTTTCTGGAGGAGGAAGAGAGAAATTGCTTAGAAAACTTATGGATTATATGTGTGCAGGTATATATGGATGTCTACATGTACATAAACTCAATTGGCATTTCAAATATGATCTTGGATAATATACTAAAGGCTTTAGATTGTCAATCACTTTATTGGTATATTTCTGGGAAGAAAATGAGAGACTGGGTAGAGCTATTCAAACTAGACTCACTCTATTAGATCAAAAGCTTGTAACTATCAGATGGCAAATGAGCTTTTCTCCAAAATATTACTAATTACACGGAATTTCCTATTTGGATAACTTGTAACAAAGATAAAACAATATGTACTTATGTATATTTTTAATATGAAAAAATCCTTACTATTCCAATTGAGGAGCCTTTCTTTTAATACTTAAGAATACATTACATTATATAAAATGCATTAGCTTTTTGGGGGAGGTGTGTGGAGGGAGAAGATTAATCCTATTATCAGTAAAACAAGTTTGCATTTTCAGCACTTGTGAGTTATAAAATTTGTTTATATGTAACATTGGGTAAAATTTTGTGTACACCTAAATGTCTATGAATTTTGCTCTTTCCTTTTGAAATTCCCTTGGAATGTGAATTGTCAAAATCTGGCATAAAGCTTTCATGGAGGGGCTAATAAAACATGTATTTACATTTTCTGTGAAACGGTAAATTATAATTTGGTGTGTTATATGTCAAAAATAGAAGGCCATGTTATTGTTGCTACAGTGATTCCTAAGAACAACAGAACTCTGGGTTCTGTGGCACTTAAGATATGTAACCTGCAAAGCTTCCCTTAATTTCACTTTTCCCCTTAAGTGTGATTTTCTTCATAGATGATTTTCCTACGACTAAACCAGAATGGTATTTTATTGTCGATTTTAAAGTTGTAGAAAAAAATCTAGAATTAGTTCAATGGGAAAACAAAGAATAAATGAAGATTTCCATTCTGTAGAGGCACTTCTAAGGTCATTTTTTAAGCTAAATCTCTTTAAATATATTTTTACTGTCCTATGTATGTTAGCTTTAGAATATTAAGCAGTCAGATTTCAACTAACTGGCCCAAAAGTATCTGTATATATTAATGTGCCACTGATTGTTAGTGGCCTTTTTTTTTTTTTTTTTTTTTTTTGGTTTGCCCTTAATAGATGAAAACAGTCAAATAAAAAGAAAGGAATGTTGTACTTGATGGCCCAATACTACACTCCAATATCTGGAAATTAACATGAAAGGATGTTTGATTTCGCTCAACACAGAAGGAAAATATCATACTATTCAGATGGTTGAGCTAAAGGAGTTTATTCACATGAGGTAGGAAGTGCTGATGAAGGACATCTTAATCCCTTTGATATACACACCTGGCCTACTCACAGCCTTCTGGGAAGGAGTAGAACCATTACAAGGTAGTAGGCCCATCAGTATTTCATATTTTAGCTTCCTGTCTTCCTTCATCTGACTTATGCCCCACAGTATCACACCACGTTTCAGAAGTGATATGTCAAAAACAAGTATGGAGGGTGAATAATTTTTTTATTTGGATAATCAATGCTTATAAATAAAATTCATATTTGAAAAGTCCACCAATTCCAAAAATAAACTGAACTGTGAGGAACACTGTGCAGTATCTGAAGTTAGTATTTCAACAGTAAGTAAAATTTAGATGAAGAGAGTGGTTTTCTTCTTAAGTGATTAAAACTCTTTTCACTTGGATTCTAATATTTTATATTCATATTCTCTTTATACTCATATCCTCTTTCTAAGATGGTAAGCATATTATTACTAAGGTAATAATAATAAAAAATTTATGATAATTTATATTAGAACTCATGAAGTAACTTTGAAAGTAACTTTGTTTAGAGAATCCGGTAACTGATATACATGGTATTATAACCATAGATCTCTGTGTCAAAGCCTATAAGTGTCTAATAGTTGGATTTAAAATATATCAAGCACATAAAATATTCATCCACAGATGACCTATCTGATATAAAGCATTAATGCTCCACTGATAATTACATACCTACTTTGTTATTTTATTAGAATGGTTTCCTTAGACTTAGCTTAATTATCAATAAGTTGGCAAGGACAGATTTGTATTGTGGACTTACAGTCCCGAAGGTTTTCTAATTTATATGTAATTAAGACTCCACTTCCTTATTTTATTAGCAAGCAATAGCAGTTAAGGGTGGGTACCCTTGTAATCTCCCTCTTGTTCTGGAATTCATAAAATGTTATTGACACTTGGACATCCTCTGTGGCTCCCAATGAAGGTCTGCATGGCTCTTATTTAAGATAAGTGTCTGCTAGAGGGTGCTGCTCACTTGTCTCCGCTGCTCCTAGGAAAAGAGGCAGCTGATTTATGTTAACTGCTTTTAAATGTCATATGGCCACTAGGGAGAACACAAATCCACCATTTTGATTATTTGAGAATTCTATCCCCCACCCCCACCCAAGTAAATCATTCAGATGTTAAATCTTTGCAAATAGTTTCTTGGTCCTAAATATTTTGTGAAAATCTTACTAGAATTTGTTTTTTTATTTGTTTTTTTAGTGAGCAACATGAATAAAGCAACTAATGTCTACGTATTTTTGTGGGACAAAGTTGGCTATCATATAAATCTAGATGGTGTCTGGGTCTCCATGGACATAGAAGAATGGCAATGCTGGTGAGTAGTAAGGACTAAATTGCCAAGGTGGAGTAGCTGGGCTCCTGGGTAGAATGCACTACTCTGCTATAACATGCAGGCCAAGTCTAAGTGATTTGGATGGAAAGAAAGCCAGTCAGGGGCCTTAACAATTCTATACATGTGCTATTTAATAGCTCCTTAAATTCATTGGAAAATGATCATTATAAACATAACCATATAGGTCCTGAAGAGTGATGAATCTATGTATGAAATTGGTTGAAGTCTGTTTATATTCAAAGTAAGAGAAAACAACTAGAACATTAAATTATTAATTCATCCTGATTTTATTATGAAAATAATTATTTTTAATTATTAAATAAAGGCATATGACTTGATTAAATATATCAGCCCAAGAAAGCATTGGTTGAGCCTGTTTGTGAAAAACAAAACATGAAGAGTCAAACATATTCATGAAATTTAATTTCATATTTATCGGTCTTGAATATTGGTAGCTATAATGAGGAATATGTTAAAGTTAAGAAAAATTGATTGGCTAGAGTACAGTGGAAGTGTCACCATAAAATTCATAAAATTGTTAATTGTTATTTTCTGTTAATATATTCACTGGTGATTGCCCTGGCCGGTTTGGCTCAGCGGTTGGAGCATCAGCCTGCGGACCAGAGTTTCCCGGGTTCAGTTCCCGCTAGTGGCACGCACCAAAAAAAGAAAAAGAAAAAAATATGTATTCACTAGTGCTTGATTTTTAACTGTAATTATGTGTGAATATGAGAAAAGAAATTATTTTGAAAGAAACAAATGATGGGCTAATTGTAAAGAAAAAAAAAGTTAAGATTAAAGAAAATGAAGATTTTTTATTCTAAAAACAAAGTAAAGAGCTTAATCTATCAACTAATTAATCGGCTGAATATATAATTTCTGACATCCTAAACCCATTAGACATCAGCTTGAAAACATGGCTGATCTTAAGGGAAACCAGCTAATCCCAACACTGTAAACTGCAACCTTAACATGTATTTTTGTAGAAGGTAAACACAGATTATCCTGATTCTCTTTTATGAAAGACAAACTTCATTTGGAAGCTCTCCAAGTCACATTTATAGAAACAGGGAAGAAACAATAAAGAAATTAAGGCAAATGTGAATGCATCTCAGTGTGCTTTCAGTTTCTTTGTAAAATAAATAACACCTGATAAAAAGTGTTCTAGATCAAAGGTACTTTTACATTGAAATGTAATGTGCTTGAAAGCATCTAAAATTTGTGAGTGGCTACATTTTACTTGTTATTTTTGACTAATCATGATTGCTATTACTGTGCCATTCATTATAGATCTGGTTCTATGTTCCAGATTTGCCAACTTCTTACTTTGGAACAGAACTTTCCTATCTGTGGGTCTTTCTAATCTATGATAACCTGTGTGTCTATGGCAAAAATAATCTGTATTCTATTTAGACTGCAGGAACCAAGAGAATGATGGAAAATAATGTGGCAAAATTTTCCTTTAATGATATAACAGTAGCTCTTAAACTTTAACAACTATCAGAATCATCTGGAGGGTTTGTTAATATATAGATTGCTGAGCTCCACTCTCAGAATTTCTGAGAAAGTCAGTCTGGGGTTAGACAACTTGTCCAACATGTATAGCAAGTTCCCAGGTGATGTTGATAATGTTAGGTCAGGAATGACACTTTGAGAATCAATGTGTACATGTGTATGTGTGTGCATGCACATATACCCATATGCATACACATATATAGGCACATATACATAAATATATGTACTAATTATGTATGTGTGTATATTTATATAAATATACCAATTTGATAAATGGTACTAAAATGGAAGTAAAGTTTCTACTCACTAAATATAACATGTATGTTATTACCTTTTCTCTTCAAGAGCAAAAGTCAAAATGGCCTTGCTGAACTGATATGACATCTATTAGTTTTGGATAGTCCCCAGCACTGAAGCTGATTATCTCTCACATATAGGAAGGGGCATGCTTCCAAAAAGAATTCTGGCAGTGACGATGTATTATTTTTGTATCAGGATATAACAAAATAATGGAGACTTTCCTTATCCTATTGACATGTACAGTTCAAAAGCCCTCATAATGATATATGATCCTAGCAAATATGGAGGAAATGTATTATCAGAAAACATTTCTATACTGAAGAAAATACAAAATTATTGTGGACCTACTACCATAGGTAAATGTGGTAGGGGCACATTTAAGATAATGTACATTATCTTACAATATGATTACTTGATAACAAAATATTTTTTACTTATTACTGCAAAAAATGCTTATATTTATTTAGTGATCTAACTGAAAATAAAAATAAACAGCAGCAAATCATTGCTAAAAGTGATGTTTAAAAAGTACGTACATCCATTCAGTTATATTAAATAAGATGTTTTATTTGTATGTCAATATCTTGCCATTATAGCTTGCTGGGCAATTCACATCTAAACACATTTTACCTTCACGATCTTGATGAGCGTCTTCAGTTGGTAAATATGAAGCTGAAGGTCTAATCTATCAGCCAACCACACACAGATGACTTTCATGGAACTACTGTACCATTGCTGGAAAGAGGGATGGGGGCAGAGGGGAGGAGACGAGAAAAGGAAAAAAAAAAGAAAAGAAAACCTCTGCAGTATTCATTTAACAGATTCGGTAATGAGGGGTAATGAAGCACTCTGAAATGACCACAGATCAGCACTTGAAGTCAATAATGCTATAATTTCCTGTTAACAGAATTGTATGTTTTGCTTGAAAATCTGCTAAGTTGACCTAGCCTGTTCTATGAATTAACATTACAGTCTTTCAGCTGTAACGTGTTCATGGGAAACAGTGTTTTTGCACTTGCTGCTTAGTGGCCTGCTTTGTAATTGGTAGGTAACACTGGGTACTAAATACAGGTTATGGGATTGAATAGACCGCCAAATAACAGGAAAAAACAGGTAAATTATTTTCAAAGGAAAATATGCCATTAGCCTGTATGTTATGTAAAAATCCAAGAGTAGGTACATTATGCCATAACACATGTAGGCAATGCCTAGAACTGACATTTTAAAGGAGCAATGGCAAAAATATCTACAGCTTACTAAACAGTAATCCTCAATCACACAGGTATCTACTATCAATTGTTAAGTATTTGCCAAGGTCTTTTAAAACCACCTAAAATAAAAATTTGATATCTTAGGCAGGAACATCATCAGGATGGAATTCTTGTGTCTTAGAAGAATCACAAAATAGATGTCAGTTGACCAAATTATGAAAGGAAAGGATCTGTTTCATTTTGCAAGTAGTTTTGGATGGTTCATTTTTCTCTGTTATAACTCTCTTAAAGGGAAAACTGAAATTCTTCTTTAATGTAATTTCCTGTTCATACATAATGTCTGTGAGTATAGCAAATGGAGGGATTTTGTTCCCATTTTCCAAAAAAAGGCAATCTGCCTTTAGTGGTGACATTTTAAGAGATTCAATCACCACTATGTGCCAGAGCTTGGTTTAGGTGATACTGTAAGAATAATCGTGATGCACAGTCATAGATAACTGTGAGAAATATCCAAGTCCATCCAGCACTCAGGAAATAGCACGAGGTTTTGAAAGAGAACACATTTTGTGCCTTGTTTGTATATACAAACATAGTGACACTACAGATCGCATGCATGTATATGTTTTTAGGTATTTGAACATAGAAAAATATTTTAAATATTTTTCTTTACATAATAAAACAGTAAATTCAACTTCTAAGAGACATCTCAAGGGATACAAATAAGTCTAAAATTCATCTGGACATGTAGTAACATTTTTCTAGTAAAATTTAGTATAAGAAATGGTATCTTAAGCATAAATTAAAAATGAACTAGTTTCTTATTCATCAGACTATTTCCATTAACTTGTTAGTACACTGAACATACATATATAAATGAGATAAGCTAAATAAATGAGATAAGTAAAATGAGGAAATGACTTACTAAATACTATGATATTAAATGGATGAATGAGCATATCAAGTTTTAAAAATGTGGGGTAGACTATGATTTTTAAAAATATGTTATTCATGTATCCAATTTTTCTCTTTCCTAATGATTACTTTCTTAATTTTTAGGACATATAAAAGTATCAGAAACAAGTTTTATAAAATGAGATAAATTCCTAAACTCTTAAAAAAATGAACTGCTAATGAATTAAGCACTTCAACTGACATTAAATCTCAAAATATTTTATAATCAAAGTATTTTATATCATTTAAATTCTATATTTCCTTATTTCAAATTATTTATAGCCTCAACTTCTTGAGTTCTATTTTAATACAGGTAAACACTCAGAGGTATTAGTGATATTGAATATGAGTATACCGAATTAAGACCCTCACTCTTACACTACTCTCCACATAATTTGAAAGGTAAAATATAGTCATGATGGTTATGACTCTTCAATTATAGTTCTTCTGCAGGGGATAATAGATTTTTCCTTTTCTTGGGAGAGATAAAATATGATAAATTATACAAAATCTAGCATAATATACTAGTCAATCTGACTGTAAAGTTACTATAAAAATGGTAAGTTGTATGAATTTGAGGGAAATGAAAATATTTTCTTAAATTACTCCATATGTATTTTACTTTAAAAAATCCTTACATAATATAAAGTTAATTTAACTATATTTTTTCCATTACATATGAATAATACTTATGATTATGTGGTAATCAAAAAGACATCTAATGTAACAGACATTTATTATTAATATGGCAATCTCTTTAATACAAAATGCCAGAATTATAATGTTAGAGAAAAACAATTTTGGAATAGGAATGATCCAAAGTTAACTTAAAAAATAGAGAAAAAGGAGAACTATTGTTAAGTAGAATGCTACTTTACTATAATCTTACTTTAAAGGCAAATAAATTATTCTATAAGGAGAATTCTATAAGAAAAATTATTTTATCTGATAAGAGCACATATTTTTTTGGTTCCTATGTCACAGCAGTTTGAAGAACTTCAGCTAAGTCCAGCAAATATGAGAAAGCAGTAGCTTAGCTCAGAGTTTGTGTTGCTACTAAGAATAAACTAACAAAAATACCCTCCAGGGAAGGGGTGGGTGGAGGTGGAAGAGGGCATATCGGGGATAATTGGTGATAGAAAGAATAAAATAAAATAAAATAATTTTAAAAATTACCCCCCACTCAAACTGCTTCTTTCTTGTATATGGTGAAACACACACACACACACACATACACACACACACCAAACAAGTAAACAAACAAAACAAACAAATCTCTAGCACTCTCCTATTTCTGGAGCTGGAGTTAATATTTATTTTTCTCTTTTGGGTGCTGAAGTATGGTAAGTGTCATATTTTCATCTCAAGAAAAAAGTCAAAGTTAGCTTAGCTTCTGTCTCTCCCCCCCACCAAACCAAACTAACCTCTCAAAACAAAGGGAAAAAAAAAAAAAAAACTTTGAAAAGGATGAATGTGCAGTAAAGTCTGAATGTTAGAAAATGTCTTTTCATTTTGGAAAAGTTATTTTTTAAAGAGAGCTTGGTTGACTATTCACTTTTCCCTTCAGGGCTGACAAGGAAGGGGCGCTTCGGTTTGCACTGGAGTCAGGGGTGTGGCATTATTGCTTTATTCTTTGCTTTGGAATAAAGCAGTAAGTGTATATTCGACTTTTTTTTTTTTCCTATACCAATCCATGACAGCAGCCTACCACTTTAACAAAAAAATCAGGTGTTTTTTTTCTTTTCGTGGTTCATTCAACTCCTGTAAGGGCATGTATTACTCACTTCATTTTCTTGAGATATCTCTTTTAAAGCAAAAAGAAAAGAAAAGGAAAGGCTAGGGTTGACTCTGTGAGACCCCTGTATTTATTCACACTTATTGTGCATGACTGTAGACTGGTAAATCATATTAGCGGCCCGTCTCCCCATCAAGCTGCTACTTGCTTTCCAGCCCTGGGAAGGTTCAACAAATCAACAGGAGCACGGAAAACAGAACATCAGTCTAATCTAGTGTTTAAGGTGAAGTTTTCAAACCCAATCTAAGAAGATCTTTAGAGCAAGCAACAAGCTGAAGGGCTCAGAAGGTGGTATTGACAATGAAAGAGTGTTGAAATATTGAGAAGCGCAGCACTTGTGCATTTTTAATAACAAGAGGGTCAACAAGGACACAGCTCCCTCAGTGCCAGGAGCTGCCACTGACTATGGAAATTGCCACACCAGGGCTATAAACGCTTGCAGTTCATCAGCTTTCTTAAACAGTTCATCAGCTTTCTTAAACACCCTGAACCCCCCTTCAGTGGACCTTTAGTCTTGAATTAACAAACCAAAGCAATGAAAGAGGGTGCAGTCTGAATGGCTGGCATTGATCCCCAACTGTGTCAGCACTGCTACAGGCCCTGAAAAACTCTCTCCATTGTCAATAGAAATTGACAAACCTCCTCTCCTAAATAGTGCAGCTGAGCCGGGCGGGATCCTCGCAGCTGTAAAGGCTCTGCTCTTGGGGCCGGGGAGCACTAACAATGGAACAAGCATGAGCTCTTTGTCAGCCCCAGACTCGGCAATTTTCTAACAAGGATTAAAGTTGTTTCTCTGCACCACTGGTGAAAAGAGATTTAGCAACATACCGTGCTTTCTTCATGCAAGTTAAAGAGAAGTAGTTAAGGAATTTCATTATTCTGTTGACTAGTGGAAATACAAAACAAATATATTAAATATGCACAAGTTCCTTTTCTGCTAATTTATAACATTTCGAGGATGATTCAATTAAATATAATGCTTATTGCCTGGAAACAAGCACTTCACATTTATTTTGGAAGTTTTATTTTTAAAAAGTCCAGCTGCTTGCCACCTGGAATGAGGTCTCAATACATACTAATGCACAATGCCTTTAGACCCTCTGTGGCTGATATTCCTAAATCTGAATCACAAGACCACATAGGGGTTATATATCACGGCTGCTTCAAGCAAATTATTTCTGTCAGAATGTGGCTTCTGGTGATGATGACAAGGTAAAAATAGCTGTTTTTCTAGGGAACAAATCTGTGACATTTTCTGCTTAAGTGTTTAGCTTTTTATTGATTATGAATTGGTACAACTAGTTGATATATTTTCATTCTTCTCCAGCTATGCTGGTCTCAATAGGTGAACAACAGAGAAAAGAAAAAAAACCTAACACTTTCAGCACACTAAGATATGGAATGGCTAAATGTTCACAGTATGCATGTATTTCTTCATTTATTTCAAGAGAAGCTGTTTGTTTTCCAGGCACTAAGTCACTGTGTTGACATCCCATCTAGACAGTCTCACCTTAGAACATATGAACCTTTTTAATGCGAAGTTGAACTGAATAAAAAAAATAATAATTTTGAAATGTTGAAGGTTTTGATAAATTTAATAAATGTAAGCCATCCATCAGGACCATTTGTTAGCTTTACAGAGCAATAAAATACTTAGAAACGTTAGTGCCCAATAGTTTCCCCACTATATTAAAAAGTAAATAGAAATGCTTCATTACACACTGAATATTCCTTTTGTCAATAGTACACCTATTTAGTATAACTAAATTTGTGGCCATTCACTTCCTATTTCTAAACATTAAAATGCAAATTTTATATTAATGGTACATTTGATACACTAATACCAACATTTCCTTCCTCTGTTCAAGGCATTCCACTAAAACGATCATATTTAATTTCACAAAACAGACCCCAAAACAGGAATTTTGAAAGTTTTAAGTGTGAATTTTTCGTTGGGTTGAATAAGAGTGAGAGCTATATTTAAGGAAAACTGAAACCAGTCTATTACGGTTACGGTAAAAATACAGGACGTGCTCAACCCAACCTACACTTATCAGCATTCCCAGAGAGACCCAGAGATGGTCACGGAGGGAGGACAGAGACTTGGTCTCCGCGTGGCAGCTGAGGGCTGGCTGTCTACACAGCAGAGCAGAACATCACATGGAAGCTGAGAGGCAAGTGGTGCGGCCCCTTTCAGGCCCCTCGCTGCTTGACTGGGCCTGGCACTTGCTTTCTCTATGCCTCATCTGTAATGTGAGGACAGATTTTATGAATCTAGCTTTAAAATAGTAAGATTCTGATAATCTCCAGAAACACTGTGAGATTATAATTGACTATTAGAATAAAGGGCATGATTAGAAACAATATTGCTTGTGAGTCTTGTAAAAATGAAGTGAAGGGAAAAGCCAAATTGCCATACTTTTTCTTTTCACATATGGCTTAAATATAGCAGCTTTGTTCTTCCAAAAATGCAAGTCTGGAGTGCCAGAATTTTCTATTACCAGTTATTTTGTTTGTTTTTAACTCATTATGGCCTTTTAATGAAGTAATGACGGATAAAAATTAAACAAAGTGTAATGAAGAATGGATGAGATTTATAAAGAACTGTAAGATACAGTTATTCTTATTACTATTATCTTTATGAATTTTGATTATAAAGACATCTGATATATTTTTCTTAATCTTCCATGGGAGTTCAAGTGTATCAATTAAAATTTCATTTAATTCTTATAACCTTGATGGATGGCTATTATTATCCCCATTTTGCACATGGAAACTGAGCTTATAGGAAGAAAACTGAGTTTAGAGTAAGCAATTTATCCAAGTTCATACAAGTATAAATGGCAGGATTAAGATTTTTATCTTATATCTAAGGCTCCAGAGTCTGCTCTTGACTGCTAGGTTATTCCATTTCTTTCTGGAAAGCAGTCTGTTCTGTAGATAAAAGCTCTGATTCTTTAAGGGTAGTTTGATGCTTCTAGCAGACAACTAAGAAACACCTCTATCATTCCTGGTGGTTCCCGCTGGTCAGCCTAATACAGGAGTGTGAAGTAACACAGGATATACCTGTTGTGTCAAAGAAGCCCATCACATATTTTACAGGTTAATACAATCTGCATTTCCAAAGATATTTGTACACCCAATAATGTAACACGTAATGTAAATAAATTATTTAAAGAACCACACTCTCTGTTAGGATAACCAACTAAACGGTTCTCGAGCTCCTCATCTCCCACATGTCCCCTTAAGACATTGTAAAGTGCCATACACCCAAATGCTTAGGAATACCAGAAAGGGTATTCCCTTTTTTTCTTTTTTTCCCACTGTGACAAAACAAGGCAATGTGGACAAAGGTCCTTGGTTCATTTATAAGGGGATTCAATCTATATTCGTAGCTTTCTTCTTTTTCAAAAACACAGAACAGAGAAGTATTTAATTCATGTATTTTTTTCTTACATGTACAATAACCTCATATTTAGGGTGACTTTTATTTTTTAAAACTCTACCAGGAAGTCTGTAAAGGAGAGTTCATGCACAGTGTGATGTCTGTTAAGAAAGAGAACATGTAAAAAGAGCTTAAAAGGGAAGTCTGGCATACAGTAGCTACCTAATAAATGCTTGTTAAATGCTGAAAAACCTTCCTACTCTTGAAGTTCAATACTTTTTCCCCCCCATACTTGGTCTTTAAAAAAATGTTTCAATGTAATAACCAAGGTATTTCCAGGTGAATTTGATTCTTTTCAGTTACAAAACAAAGTTACAGAAAAGGTTAAGTTACATAATTTGGGAGTCCCACAAGCTCTTTTCCACTCATTATTATGTCATTACTGCAAAATGTCCTCACAACAATGTTATTACACTAGCCTACCTTTTCCCACACTACACAGAGAACTAAAATCAATACTGCTCTTATTATTCATCATCATTAAGCAGGCAAGTACTTCTGTGTATTTATTCTGTGGTTCTTTTCCTGGTGCTAAAAAGATTAGTGATTATAAAGTGAAAATTTCAGATAATCAGTTGTTATTAAATGATAAAATGCACACTAGTTTGATGAATCTTTTGACTAAAATGAACTTGGGGTCAATCCAGTTATACTGGTGTAGTACCAGTTTGGGGCACAGACATAGTCCATGAATAGTTCCTTTGGGCACCATGCCCTTTCCATATGGTTGAATGACTCATTTTGCATACTACAGATAAAAATTTTGGTCAATATTGCATTTAAATCAATAACGTAGGATATCTGGGTAAAAATAAATTAGAATCCATGAACTGCAACTAAAGGGCACACGTTTGTTTTGAGATAACACCTAGGTCTGAGAATAAGCTATTAGCATGCCTTTCAGTTCAGTCTTCTTATAAAACAGCCCTGGCCGGTGTGCTTCGTGGTTAGAGCTTTGGCCTGAGCACCAAAGGGGCTCGGGTTTGATTTCTGGTCAAGGGCATGTACCTGGGTTGCAGGTTCAATCCCCCGCCCTGGTCAAGCGTGTGGGAGGCAATTAATCGATGTGTCTCTCTCACATCGATGTTTTTCTACCTCTCACCCCCCACCCCCGCTCCCCCGCTCCCTTCCACTCCCTCTAAAAATCAATGGATAAAATATCCTAGGGTGAGGATTTTAAAAAAAATAGGGAACAATAATTTCAAAATTAGTTTTCGAGAGTGCTGTAAAGACTGGAGTAAATAGCTCCCTTTCTGCCTCCTACTCAGCACACTCCCATGAGAACAATTTTCAGCAAACTGAATGACCTGCTGCTCTGCTAGATGCTGGTTTTCTGGGCCAATACCTCTGTCTCGACGTTTATCCCTGAGTATGTTTCCCTGGCCAGATACACATCGACCTTTAAGCCTCAGTTCAACCATTATTTCTGCTATGAAGCCAATATTGTATCTTACTAGGCAGAATTAGCTGCTCCCGTATTTTCTGCTCCTAGAACTCCGTACAGGTGTCTATGAAAACACTGCACAATGTACTGTATGTCTGACTCAATGGGCTGTTAGTATCCCCAAGGCAGCAAGGATTCTTATTTTTACTGATATCCAGCCCTTACCAGAATGTCAGGCACACAGAATGCACTGCATATTTATTGGATGACTGAATTGTTTTAAATATTTGGAAATATAAAGTGCTATATATATAACAGTGACAGGGCAGCTTTTCAAGAACATCAGAACCAGATTAATTTTTGGCTTACATCATATTTCATTAATAGAAAAGTAATTTAATAGATGTTAAAATTGTAGAAAGCACCAAAAAGTAAAAAAACAATTTTGACTAAAGAAATTTAACACAGGACTAAAACAGCTTTAAAGGTGACAGTCTGATTTCATTTAGGTGATGAATTGAATAAAGGAGAAAATACTATAAACTAATAGCCCCCCATGTCTATGCCCATATACGAGTGTGGCCATATATACACTTCCACACACACATATGATGACACTACTGCTCAGATGCAGATGTGCTCAGCTCTTGGACAGACCGTCCAGAGTGTGTCACACAGGTAGGGAGCTGCCTCTCCCGCAGATGCTCAGGGTACTGGCACCTATTCCTGGGGGCTCTCTGAGGCTCTGGGGTATATCTGGAGTACAGCTGGCTGTGCTGCCTGTGCATTTTTGCCTCTAACTGACATGTCCTGGTGCCTTCTATACTTGTTGGCTTCATGAGATGTTCTGTAAAAAGGGCAGAAAATATCATTGCAGTGGCATGGTTGACTTCAGTCTGAGGGAACATTAGCGCTCTCCTGGGAGCTGGTGTGAGCCTGTTTTTTGAGCAAAGAACCCATGAAGGGCAGAGAGGGGAGGGTGTGCCCTTATCTCACAGTCATGGTACTTGATTTTACAAACACTGGAGCAAGGTTCAAATTTTGTGTAGGCCTTAACTTTTGGCAAGTTTCCAATCATCCACTTGCAAGAGAGAGAAATAAGCTAACAAATTTCATACGTCATCGCTACAATCTATTTTGAAAGGGCACCAATGTTTAGTTCTCCATAGTACACCCATCTGGAAAAAAATCTGTTAACATCTACTTTCTAGATGAAACATTTTAATGTACAAATTAAGAACTTTTTCAAAAAACCCATCTGATCATAAGAATGTAAACTCCCCTGGGGCAGAGACTTGGTCTATCTTGTTTCACATTATATTCTCAGTGGCCTTTAGAAAATGTCCAATAAATGCTGGTTGGATGAATAAATAATTAATAAGGGGGGGTTTCAATTCCCTATTCTAATTAGAATCCTACTGAGTCATTGTAACAGTGATATCCAGCTATGTGGGGCAACACCAATGCCTAACCTTTCCATCCCAACATCTACCGCCATTCCTTACACACAGTATTTGAATGGTGAACTGGATTTGTTTTCTAGAGACCTTATGCATTCAAAACATCAACTGAATGAACATTCTACATTAATACATATATCCGTTGTAAATGTATAAGATAGGCAATAACTGAGGGGAAAGTCAGCAAAAAGAGATGTGGACAATACATGAACCCACACTTATGAGGCTCAGGAGAGTAACAGTATGGGGCAGTTATGTATTCGAATGCCTAAAGAGTGACATGACTAGAACGAATCTTGTTCAGCCACATTCAAATGCTGCATCTTATTCCTGACTCTAAACCCTAAGCAGGACAGAGGACACTTTGAGAAGTTTCAAAGAACAGCCACAACAATTATTAAACGGCTAGAAAGGAGCCTATGAAGAGAAGTTAAATAGGGATTCTTTGTCCTGGAGTAGACAAGTACCCCAGGTGTCTTAATAACAGTCTTCCTAAATAGGAAAGATTATTCCCTAGAGCAGCGGTTCTCAACCTTCTTAACGCCGTGACCATTTAATACAGTTCCTCATGTTGTGGTGACCCCCAACCATAAAATTATTTTCGTTGCTACTTCATAACTGTAATTTTGCTACTGTTATGTCTTAGGCGACCCCTGTGAAAGGGTTGTTTGACCCCCAAAGTGGTCGCGACCCACAGGTTGAGAACCGCTGCCCTAGAGGATGCTGGCTACCCACTTTTTGTTCTCCACAAAGAGAGGAAAAGGGGAAATGGGCTTGAAAAATAGCATAAAGAATTTAGGGGAGGCAGAAGTTAGAACGTTCTTTATTTCGAACAAAATATTTTGCCCAGATTAAGGCAGCAACATTTAGATGATCACTTATCTCGGGCTGAGCTGAGATCAAGAAATTGAGGGTCTGTCTCAAGTACAGGTGTTTCTAATAGTGGCGATCTGGCTGCCACCGAGGTGCCTCCTTGTGAATGGCAGTGACAATGCCGCAGGGCAGGCTTGCAGCTGGGGAGGCTGCCATGGGGGAGGGAGTTCAAAAAGCCCCAGGAGCAAATGGCCTTAGAGTCATGTGTCACTTGCTTATGAAGTTAGGTTTGAAAAGTAGAGTAGCAGCTATCCGTTCTATGAAAACATCACACTGGTCAACTGGCAGAGATGCTGGTCTCAGGGGAGGCCTGGGCATTCTCATCCAGGCGCCCCGGCCAGCTGGCCAGTTGCAGTGCAAGCATGCAAAGCTACCACAGAACAACCGGGCTCTGCAGGGAGAAGCCAGAACTTCCAGACCATCTTAGCTGTGAAAGCGGCACGAAATCAATACTGAATAACTTTTGAAATGCTCAATTTGTTTCTAGTAGTCATTTTGACTCTCTTTTATAAAATCAGTAGATAGAATATTTTAATTTCTGTAGTGACTACTAAGTCCTTGTTATTGGATGGGTGCATGAATGCGAATGCACATGTAACACATTTGGTGTTTAGAGAAATATCTGTACAAAAAGGAAAGTTTTGTCATTTTCCATTCATCAAAGACAATTTTACCATTGTTAAGAGAGTTTAGGTGATCACAATACTTTTTTTTCCCATTCAAGTAGAAACCTCAGATCAGTTCGCATGTGAGATTTTTAAAAAAATCCTGAGCACCATTAAAGGTGAGTTAAGGTTCTGGTGGAAATCTAAAGAGCATCGGTAAATCTGAGCACTGCTCAGCTTTTGAATTGCTTTTCTTCTTCTCAGTTCTTTTAAATGGTTTTCTATGGCAGGAACATTTTCTTAATTAGTCACAGCTAATTAGTGTTCTGGCATAGACAAGTAATCAGAAATGTCAGAGCTGCAAGGCTACATCTCCCTAATCCTTTGATAATAATTTAGTCTCCTGGGAGGGCCCCAAGCTGCGGTAAGTAGTGACTGACAATAAGGCAAAATTAGGTGGGCAGTAGACCATTAGGATAGAAAAATAAAAAGCACTACCCAGTCCTGCTGAGCACCATCAGGCAACTAACTGCACTGCCAGATGAGGTGCCTGTTTAAGCCTGTGTTGTTAATTAGCTGATTCTACCAGACCTGCCACATGTGTCCAGGTGCCTCATGCAAGGATGTGTATTTCTGGGAATGTGCCAAATGACAATTGTGTTCCATGATCACATTTCAAGAATATAAGTAAGAAGTCCACATATTTCTTGAAGATTCTTTTGAATTATCAAAGAAATAAGATCAACAAGCTACAATGCATTTTCTTATTGAGTTTCTTTTAGGCAATTAGGTACGCTTATCTCAAGTTTCTCGGGTTTTAATTCACCAACAGCTTAGATTCAAATGAGGGCCTCTGGCCGCTCTGAGCCCTGTCTGGACTTGCCAAAGCTATTTTGGCACAAACCAAACATCAAAATAGATCCTTTTATTTTTTTTATATAAATTCCTACACTTACAAATAGTAACTTAACATTAAAATAAGGATTATTAACTAAAATGAACCCGACAGCTGTAATTTGAGAGCAGAGGTTTAAAAGGAAAACAAACTTTGAGGGGGAAAAAGTAGCTAACGAACAAGCTCTATATGGCATCTACTGAGGCAGACAAGACAACATACAGAACAAGTTTGACTACAACTATCTTTAAAGAAGTCAAACAGCCCAGCCAGTGTGGCTCAGTGGACTGAGTGCTGTCCCATGCACCAAGAGGTCACCAGTTCGATTCCCAGTCAGAGCACATGCCCGGGTTGCAGGCTCGATCCCCAGGGGGGGGCGTGCAGGAGGCAGCCTATTGATGTTCTCTCTCATCAATGATTCTCTCTCTCTCTCCCTCTCCCTTCCTCGCTATCTAAAAATCAATAAAAATATATTTTAAAAAAGAGGTCAAACAACTTCAATGTGAGTCCAAATACTGTAGGCAAAACAAAGCAGGAATATATACAATTAAGAAAAAAAACCACCAGAAAAGAATGTGTTAAAGCAGCCCAACCACAGTGTTAGAACATGTGGGATGTGAAATAAATGGAATGCTGCTGCTAGAGCACAGATATAAATAGATAGTCAAACTTTCTATCTGTCTCAGTGCACAGTGAGGCACCAGGGCACACAACCTAACATGTTTAGCAATACATGATCTCATCATTCAACTTATATTTTCCATCTCTTTCTATTGATAGAAAAGAAAAATAATACTTATGCCATGTGAGTGATATTAATGTGTGATTCTGAGTGTTGATAGGAAAATCATGGTTGTGCATAATGGGCCCACAGTTAATGTTTCATATTTGAATTATTTTTATAGAGACAAAACCAAAAAGAAAATAGGGAAACCAAAAAGGGAATATATACTAATTTATGCAGTCTATATAAAAACTTTCCAGTTATTTGAGAGTGAACAATCACTGAAAAGCGGAAAACTGCTATTTTTCAATCGACATTCACATATAAGATAATAGATCTATATTGCAGAATTTACCAAATGCAAGAAGGGAAAGAAATCTTTAGGCTTAATGGCTTCTAGCCTGCCTTCCTAATAGAGAGGCTAATGATATACACAAAGGAATTCATTCAAAGACTATGACTGAGAAATCTGATGGTCAGTTCTAAATACATCCATCGAGGGTATTATGGGAAGAAAGTTTTATTTAACAGTCAGTCGTATCCATGCTCTGTTAACTTCAACTATTCCTGGGAAATCAACATGACAATAAAATGAATTTTAAAGTAACTTAAGAATAGTAATGTTGATCTTACTGAGGATGAGTAAGTTCTCAAATAAAACAAAATTGGGCACTAGTGTGAACTGCTAAACTAAACATTCTGAGCATTTCTCCCCTTTCTTATTTGGAAGTAAACAAGAGCATAGAAGTGCAACATTAGTTGTTTTGAGAAGCACATATACCTGTAATAGTTTTTTTTTTCTTTTTATCTTACTGTATCTTAAAATGGCTACTGAACTCATTTATACAGTCAAGGTCAATTTTACTTAAAATGTTTAATTTAGAGTTTCTTTAATGAAAAGAAAATTTCCTTTTCAAGGAAAGTTGTGAGAAATTAATCCTTATAAAACATTGTTTGGATGAATGTAACTGATTATCATTTAAAGAATTACTTTTAATTATACAAGATATGATTACAGTATTTTTTAAAAATGTCATTGAGATGAAACTCCTCAACAATTAAATATTTAATCAGTTTATAACACAAGAGAATGTTTAATCTGCATGATTTGCCAATTAAATACTGCACCCTGATGTGTCTTCAGCAACATGAAAGCTAAAACGAAATTGTTTCAGAGGGACTCAAGGTGGGCAATGCCCAGTGACTGTACAAAGGTTTAGAGGGGCAGGTTGGTGCACCTTGGTCAACCCCTCGGTGTTGTAATAGTCTCGGACATTAGCAAACGACCGCACAGGGTGCTTTTGCGGCAATTACTATAGATGTCAATTTTGACTTGGAAAACATCACCATTTTCTCATCAGAGATCCAGAGCTCTCCAAGAACGTTACCAGCATCTCTCCTGGCACACGGGCACTTGTGTTGGCACTTTGTGCCTGACACAAAGAAACACTATAGTAGGTATTAAGGATGGAATTTAAGAATTAGAAAATCTTTATCATACTTTAATCTTAGGATTAGACAAGATGTAGATGGTTTTGATCTGATAAAAATTTTAAAAAGACTACTGACAATGACGTTTTATATTAGAAGAAAATGGACACGGTAAGAGAGATTGCCTACAGAGCAGAAAATCCTTATGGTGAATCCATTATCTCTCCTACTACAGGAGAACTTCCTTTAAGATTTCTCTTACCCAGATAAGATGCATTTTTTAAATTGATAAAGTAAATTTAACATGTATATTTTAAGCTTGGCATGTGTACCAATGACTACAAGAGAGGCAGAGACAGTCTCTGTTTAAAATATTCTGGTCACTCAGAAAAACTTAGCATGAATAAAGAATATATGAGTTCCAACTATCTTTCCAAATTTTGGATTCAGAACCATGGTGGTAGATACACAGAATGTCATATGGCATGGATATTTTTAAATATAAAATCTCTTTTCTACCTTCTTATCCACTGCACTTGCTATTGCTTCTTGTATGGGAGACCCTGCTTTCACCTGGTCATCACAGAAGAACTTAAGAATTGCTACTCTGGCTCTTGCCAGGTGGCTCAGTTGGTTGGAGCATCGTCCCATACGCCAAAAGATGGCCTGTTCAAGTCCCAGTCAGGTCACATACCTAGATTTTGGGTTCAGTCCCGGTTGGGGCATATACTGGAGACAACCAATTGATGTCCCTATAACATCAATGTTCCTCTCTCTCTCTTTTTCCTTTTCTCTCTCTCTAAAATAAAAACAAAAACAAAAAACATATCCTTGGGTGAGGATAAAAAAAAAAAAAAAAAAAAGAATTGCTAATCAGCAGGGCAAGACTCAGCAAGCAACCAACCTGGTAATTTTAGCCATTGCTAAAATTAGAACTAATTTACTTCAGGTGGTTTAAAATCTGGAAGGGATTTCAGAAACAATCTGGAGTTCTAGACTAACTTTTTCAGTTCATGTGTATTAACTGTACTGAGCCTGAAACAGGTGACATAATTTAAAACTCACTCAGATGATTAATGGTAGAACTGGATGAAATTCGGATTTCTGTATTTCCGGTCTAGCCCTCCTTCCACAGCAATGTTTTACCATTTCAAATACTGTAGATATGAATTATGGTAAAGAAAGCATGGGCTTTGAAACTAGAGAGACGCAATTTCAAAGTCTGATTCAACACTTAAGTCACTGTCTTCTCTGAATGGGAGGAGATTCTTTAGATGGAAAACAAAGATAAAATGGGGATGATGGTATCTAGCCTACAGGTTAGAGATGATATAGGTAAAGCACCCAGCATATGTATATGCAGGTACCCCAGTGTTGACAGCTAAGGCTAGGATTACTTTTTTGATCATTTGAAAAGATTAGGGATGTACCTTAAATGAAGTTGGTTCCTTCTATTAACAGCTTAGGTCTGTCATAATTTATTTATACTTTTTTGAAGTTATTTCTGTTTTAAGCAAAAGTGTTTTATAAGTTTAACCACTTATGGAGTGAAGTAGAATGTCTTGATATTTGTCCCATTATTAACTTTTTGATCTTCAAAGGATAGTTTTAGTTTTAACATTTCAGGGTTTGATGTATGTGTGTGCGTGTGTGAACACACATTTTCCCCTGCATCGGAAGTTAGGAGGCTTAATTTTCTTACATGCTCAGAAAGTACTTTAATTGGAATAGCAAAAACTTGTCATGATGTGTGAATAAAACTGTTCTCTTCAATCTTTTATCTGTAATAGACTAAGGTTGCTAACAGTATTTATAGGGTCATTATTTTCAACTGTTTCTTGACACTTAACAATATTGTTTTAAGCTCCAGCCAAGTGGATTTCTAATAATTATATAATGTCTCTCAGTAATGATCTGTTGCTTAAGATACACATTCTACATTACCTTTCAACACATACTTGATAACCTCTCATTTACTAACTATAATTGAGGCAAATTCAGTCTTGGCTAATTAAGGGCTCTTAGTAGCCCCCATACATGTTATTCTTGATGACATATCAACAAAATTAGAGTCTACTTTTTATTTTTAATTAAGTAATAAAAATGTGAAAGTTAAAAATATTAGAATGTTTAAAGACATTGTAACTATTTTACAAATAACAAGTCCAGTGTTCTACTGGAGATATGCAAAATGACAAACCTTCACGACCAAAGCAGAATAGTTGCTTGTCAATGGTTCCTTTTATTTATTTATTTATTTATTTATTTATTTATTTATTTATCTATCTATCTATCTATTTATTTATTTACTTACTTATTTATTTTTTCTATTTTTGTTAATCTTCACCAGAGGATATTTTCCCATTAATTCTTAGATAGAGTGGAAGGGGGGGAGAGAGGGAGAGAGAGAAACATCAATGTGAGAGAGACACATCGATTGGTTGCCTCCCCCCATACACTGCATGGGGCGGGGACCAAACCCACAACCCAGGTATGTGCCCTTGACTGGGAATTGAGCCCGTGACCCTTTGGTCTGAGGTTCTAAAGCTTTAACTGATCAGCCAAACTGGCCAGAGCTCAAGGGTTCCTTTTAGAAGCAAACTCACAGCCATGCCAGATGTTTAGGCATTGAAAGGAAAGTATATATAACCAGGACAAATAAATTAGCACATCATTTTAATGTTGGCCTCCTTGTATCCATTTTAGTTAGCTTCATTTGTTATTCTTACCACATAAAATGTCTTCAAAATAAGTTTGGTTAACAAAGAGGAGTTGAGGTGGAGAATATCTTTGTAGAGAAAAAGTTCTACCTGTGTTATGAACTGATACCAAGCTTTGCAAGAAATAGGTCACCAAGACAAAAAAATCGAAGATATTAAGAAAGCGCGTGCGTGCGCGCGCGCGCACACACACACACCTATCTACAATGGTTCATTTCCAGAATGACTCTACTTTTCTTCACCACAGAACATGTGCTTTAGCTACACTAAAAAAAATAATAATAATAATAAAATAAATAATGGGAATAACATCAATTCAACTTCCCTTTTCTGGTCAACATTTTTGAAAATTACCACATAAGCAAAAAAAGTAAGAGAACTTGGAAGTGAAACATATGTTTGTAAATTCAAAGCAATACCAAATGGAAGCAGAAGTTGCTAATATGGTTTCAGTCTTCTGTAAAAGAGCCAGCTGGACGGATGATAATTTTTCGACCCCTGCAGGGCATCAAAGCTTTTAGGAAATCATTCTTTTCACACATATTAACACTTAGCTTATTAAAACAGATGATACTTTTATTGTAAAACAGCCTGGGTACAGGCTAGAAACATAAAGTATGAAAGGTAAGACTCGTTTTGACCACCCAATCTGACAAACAGAGACCCCTGACGTGACAGACCACGGCGGCGGCGATGACGTAGCAGGACCTTCCGTAACTGCCACAGCTGAAGTGTCACCATGAAGCCCGTGAATTGCTGTTATGAAAACATTTGCAGTAACTTGCATAATTAAATGAAACTGCCAGAAAAGCATTTCTAAAATGCAGAGATGTACATAAATAAATACAGTTCAAAACAAATACTACATTTTGGAATCAGCCTTGTGGTGAATTATGCAGTGATGTCACAAGCAAAGTACCATTTCCTATCACCTGTTAATAATTGCAAATGAATGACAACATCGTTACTGAAATGAACTGCCTTCTTATTCTCCTTTACAGATACTCAGGAAATGACCTGATGATCCTGGTATCTAAAGTCACAATCCCCCATCTGTAGGAGTTGCTGTGCCTAAGTGAAGACCTTCATACCGACAAAACTGCAGTATTATATCTGTTAGCACACGTCAGTACTGTCAATCAAGATAAAAATGTTCCGTAAGAACAGAGTGGCAGATATTTGGCTTTCCTGCAGCTTATTTCTTTGTTTAACTGAAGAATATTTCACTGACTTATAAAAACTTGCAGCAGGGGCCACATCCTTTGCAATCTGATTCTGTTTATGGAACGCTGCAGAGGCAAGTGAAATGATGCTGTATACAATGGTAAACCGATCATCTTGCTTGTTAAAACTAACCTCAAAGTTTCTGAGACTCTCACTCTAACAGTGACAGTTTTCATGTACAAAGAGAAGCCAATTAAGGTTTCTGTCAGCAGTCAATGAAATAGAAAAAAAAAGGGTGAAAAAAAAGGACAGCCTGCTTTACAAACACATCAAAATGCAACTTTTCCCTTTACAGTATCTTTAATGCCAGCATACCTTGCAGAGTAGTTACTTACATCAAACAGCTTTTCTATATACATTTCTTCATTGACCTTTTCTCGAAGAATATCCTGATTTTGCCGAACAAACATAATATAGGTGTCTGCCAGATCCATTCCTGGTTTCTGTTGTGAGGGAAAAGCATGGGGAATAAAATAATATCAGGTTTTGATTGTAAAAATATTTAATCACAACCCTGGAAAATCATTCACTATATCATTTCAAAAATTGCTCTAGAAAAATATGCTCAAGCCCAAATTAACAATGAGCACCTTCAGTAAATTCTAGAATTAAATAAATAAAAGTTTATCACTGATACCTATAACTTAAGGTCGTAGTTATTCATCATTATTAAAATGATTAGAAATATGTGGTTGTATACTAGATATCTTTTTTTAAAAAGTATGGTTATCTTGAACCCTGGCCGGGTAGCTCAGTTGGTTGGAGCATTGTCCCATACACCAAAAAGGTTGCAGGTTCAATTCCTTGTCAGGGCACATACCTAGGTTGCAGGTTCAATTCCTCACTCAGGGTGCACATGAGAGGCAACCGATGA
The DNA here is from genome assembly GCA_030848825.1 of Tadarida brasiliensis. NCBI lineage: Eukaryota > Metazoa > Chordata > Mammalia > Chiroptera > Molossidae > Tadarida > Tadarida brasiliensis. The sequence goes on along the minus strand of CM061267.1, from coordinate 26,035,541 downwards.
ATGTTTCTCTCTCACACATTGATGTACCTACCTCCCCTTCTTTCTCTCTCCCAAAATCAATAGAAACATATCATCTGGTGAGAATATTTTTTTAAAGATGGTTATCTTGAAAGGTCAATATGCCAAGCAGAAAAAAATGAATAAAGTTTTCAAAAAATTCCCACATGCAATAATCATTTCTTTAAAAAAAATTTTTTTTTCTTTATTGATTTTAACAATCAATTTTAGAGAGAGGAAGGGAGAGGGAGAGATAGAAACATCGATGAGAGAGGACATCGACTGGCCGCCTCCTGCATGCCCCCCACTGGGGATCATGCCCACAACCTGGGCATGTGCCCTGACCGGGAATCAAACCGGCGACCTCTTGGTGCATGGGTTGACGCTCAGCCACTGAGCCACACTGGCCGGGCAATAATCATTTCTTAATTGCAAATACAATTTGCTTTCCATAGTCTCTGGCAGGTTTATCCATATATATTAAAAACAAATATATTAGCTTTCCTTGGTTGCCTTCCTCAACCACTATGGGTGCTCAGGGAATACAAAATAAAATTTCTTACTAACCTGAATAAAACATTATTAGGAAGATATTGAGTAAAAAATCATGGAATGTATTACAAAATAAAACATAAAGCAAAATTTTGTGAGTTATCCATTGCTTCTATTCATTTACATTCATCAACACTATCTCAAGGATTTATTTTATTTTAGAAATGTAATAAGAATATTGATGAAGAGCTAAAGGTGTGGATTAGATAACTTTCCAAAGTTTCCAATGTCTTCTAATGTTAGAGGAGATAGGGCAGTTAATGTAATTCCTCCTTGCTATACAATCAGTACTAGGAAGAGACAAAAGCCTGAATGGCTCCTAGAGTTCTCCTTCTAGACTTACCTTTAGTTCTTTCTTGAGTTTCATATAGCTGAACTAGTTTATTTGTATGATCTACACCTGGGGTTGAGTCATTATCTATATTTACTTGATTACAATATGGCATTAATAATAACTAAATTGTAGAACTGATACCAAATAAGTTAGTCTCACATCATTTCATATCCACAGAATGCACTTATAACCTCTATCAACAAACTCATTTTGCAAAAATAAGTATTGTAAGGAAAGTAGGTGAAAAAGGAAATGGATGATTTAAGTATTAAGCAATATTTAATAAGGGTTTAACTATTAAACCTTAATAGTTAAATGATCCATATACTGTGGGAAAACAACTCAAGGTGTACATCTGAGTGATACTAGGATGGTTGGTAGTGCCTTCTCCTTAAATGAAGGAAAATTCTTGCCATGTTTTGGGCAGGGAGGGGAGTATAAATTATGTACAATGATAAGATTTCCCATCTCTTAACCAGTGTGCATTATAGGCAATGAGCATATCTCAATAAAAATATGAATTTTTGGTAACAAAGTTATTTCTCAGTAATGAGCATCACAGCAAGTTTTACTGCTCTTATATTTATTTAGCCTAAAGGGAAATAAATATATACCACATAAATTCAAGGATCCTTTCAAACATAACCCTGATATAACAAAATTAGTTTTCAGTAATAATTTGAAACAACTGTTTATATAAATGTCTTCACTGTTCTTTCCTTCAAGAGCTTCTATTGACAATGTAGGTAATATATTCCAAACATAATGAAGGCAACTTACCAGATTCATTCCTTCTCTATTTTTCTGCATAATTCTTATAAGCAATGTTTGAAAGTTGAAATAACTACAAGGACAATCAAGAGAAACTGAGGTTGCTTTCTCTGTGGGTGTGGGAGTGTTTATACATCAATTTTTCCAGTGCAGATGTTAGGTAGGAAATTGGACGTGAGCAGCGGGGGTGGGGCCTGCCCTGGGGTCCTGACAGGGGCCAGACCAACACTGCCTTCAGATGGCCTCCCTGTGAGCAGCCCTGCAGTCAGCAGCTCCTGAAGCAGACCACCAGCTTGCAGGTTCGGAACCAGCCTGTGCTCAGCCCAAGAGCAGAGGAAAATGACATGACCTCAATGTGACCTTACTAGGGCCCCAGACTAATTATAATAAAATTTGCATTGCAGTTTTGACCCCACCCTCAGCGGGTTTTTCTGTATGCATTATGGGTAAGGACATATGCAGAAGAAATACAGCTATATAATTCTTTTCTGTCAATCATTCCTGGAAGCAAACGAAAGTCTCCAGAAAATCCTTCATTTAAACCATGTAACCCAGGGAGTTCAGGGCCAGTGTCTCTCTGGACTGGCCTGCTCCTGGCTTGGAGTGTATTTTCAATCAATCCCACTTTGCTTTACTTTAATTTTCATTGGCCTTAAAATCTTTTCTGTGCCGATGAGAAGAACGGAGGTCCCAGCTGGTAACCCCAGTCGGTACATCTTTGGTGCTGCGACTGAGATAGCACAAACCCAGAGGCCGTGAGGCCAGAGAAAGGGCTGCTTTACTTTTCCTTCTTGTCTAGGATCGGGAGGGTGAGGCCGTAATTCTAGTTAAAAGGGGATGACTGCCGCCCTGGCCAGTTTGGCTCAGCAGTTAGAGCATTGGTCAGCTGGCAGACCGAAGGGTCACAGGTTTGATTCCTGGTCAAGGGCACATACCTGGGTTGCAGGTTCTATCCCGGCCCTAGTTGAGGTCCTTCGGGAAGCAACCAACCGATATGTCTCTCTCACATTGATGTTTCTTTCTCTCTCTCCCTCCCTCCCTTCCACTCTATCTAAAAATCAATGGAAAAATATCCATGGATAATGATTAACAACAGCAACCAAAAAAGGTGTGGGGGGAGACTGCCTGCAAGCGGAAAACTAAAATAACCGTGAGCGCCTGGTGATGTGCCAAAGATTTGAGGCACATCTTCCCTCTGGTCTGCACAAGCAGACTCTCTCCGGTGACTGAGGGTCCTTGCGGAGGTTTCAGAGGGTCTCCCTCATGACATGCAAGGGCCTCATAGAGACTCCAGAATGCAACTGTAATTAAACTTTGACCCATTCAGGGGGTGCATGTAAGGTTTGGTCGCCCAGCACTCCCGATCCTCATGGTTGTTTTAGACAGCCAGTGAGAGAAACCGAGACAAGTAAGAGGAGTGAGGATGGCCAGCAGGCATCACGGCCTCCAGGAGCCTCTTCCACAAACAGCACATTCTGACCCACCACATTGATCCCCAAGAATTCCACTCATAGTCATGAGTCCTCAGTGCCCACATTCTGAGCATATAATCCTAGCATCCATGTGTTGTTACGATTTAATACGCCTCACCTGCCCAACTGGACTGCTTGACCTACACTCTCACTTGCCTCTTTGCTACTATTGTATCCAGGGACATTGTTACATTTGTCTCCAGGTTCAAAACTGGACACGAACTCAATTAGACAAGAATCACTTTCTAGGACAGAAAATAGAACTTCTTCTTTACCTGTGCCCTATGATATTGTAGGGAACATCACTGGCCTAACTCTTTAAATTGGTACCTGATAAACTGTATCTGGAGATGGTTTACGCCCCACTCTTTGCAGGAAAGAACAGATGTAGTACTAAAGCTCTCCATCTGGGTTCTTAGAGCCTCCCAGTGGAGCCCACTAATGTGCATTCCCTCCATCCAGCACATACAGGCTACCTGGGAAAGAGGAACTTTTTACTCCATCCTTACTAGACAACTAATTCCTGACTTTACAACCTTAAAATCCTTTTCTAATATCTGGAACGAGACGATGGAAGGGACAGGAGATGCCTAATTTGTAACTATGGGGTATATTTTGGAATAACCCCAGGGTCCTTATTACCTATTTTTCTACTCAGCCCTGGATGACTTCCACATCTATTTAGGCATTTACATTGTATGAAACCCCGAAGGGTCTTGGCAGATAATACTCATGGGCCAACTCTAAAATGGGAAATCTATCTGTTCTCTTCCAGCCAGACCTACTGGGTAAGTCTTTTTGTCCATAACCTACAAAATCTCTCAGGGTTTCACGGAGTCAGGTCTCTACACCACTTGGCGGGAAGCACCGTGGCAGAATTTTACAGCATCATGGGCAGGCACAGTGTTCCCACAATCTGGACAATGTAAAAACTCTCAGAGTAGGGGTCCACCCTGTTGGAGTGGATCCTAGAGGGGTTCAGTTGAAATGGGATAGACATTATCAAAAGAACAGGAGACACAGAGACTATAAGATATTATACAGAAGTCCAAGGTACAAGACAACTGGCAGGTAAAGGGTACCCCAAAATTTCCTCAAACCATTAGTCCTTCCATTTACTGGCTACTGACTTATTTACATTAAGAATCTTTTAGCAAAACTCTCTTCTGTCTATAAAACCCCTTTACTCTGTTGTCTCCTCTGGACACACTAGCTCTGACTATTTTCCTTTTCTTCTCCTTTGCCATGGTTGAGCAGACTTACCTGCTCCCAGATTCCTAGGCATATCCCACCTCAGCCAGGTCTGTGGAGACACCCATCACCTGGTAGGGGTTCACTTCCCCTCCTCTGAGATTATGGCGAGAGTATGTGGTACCCTTCATCTCTCATCATCCCTGCTAGACACCTGAGACATCAGACACTTCCCTGGAGCCTTGGGCCGCCACACTCTGAATTTTTGACCCCAGGACACTGGGCTCTCTAATTCCTAACCTGAGATTATGGTGAGATCACATGGTACCTTCTGTCTCTCATCCCCGCTAGCCGGCTAAAATGTCAGATGCTGGCCCTCGAGTGCTGGGATCCCAGGCTCCGGAACTGACCTCAGAATGCTGGGCTCTCCAATTCCTAACCTTTTCTTCCTTCCAGATGAGGAATCTACGATCTATACCAGATGGGAGTCCTAGGAGTATATCTTGGCTAACTGGGCACAATTTGGCCCTCAGACCTTAAATGACAAAAGACTAATTTTCTATTGTAATTCGGTCTGGCTGATGGGGAATCATGGCCTCAAAACAGGAGCATTGATCACAGGGCAAATGGTCAGAAATTCCTTATGTCCAGACATTTTTCCTATTATGAGAACAGGAGGATTTCCTCCGGAAATGTAAATTGACTACCCTGGCTCTATTACAGCTGAACAAAGACCCTCACAACCCTGCACTAACAGCCCACAAAATTTCTCCAGCTGCACTCCTATTCCGTTGCCTAAACCTTCTCTCTATCCAGCCCTGCCTCCATACCTTAAAAAAATGCCAAGTCATCAGAGCCAGAAAGGCCAAGACCACCCCTACCGTCCTTCCCCTGCCAGGGTCTGCCCCCTGGTGGAGGCGCCAGAAAAATGCGGCCCACTGCTTGTTCCTAAACCCTTCTCACTTGTAGAATTAAAACAAATTAAGGCAGATCTCAGGAATTACTCTGATGACCCCTATGCCTATATTGACTCATTCCAACATATACCATTAATATGAATTAATATGGAAGGACATAATGATAATTCTGGGCCAAACTACTAGGTACTGAACAATACAGGGTCCTCAGGAATGACAGAAAACTTGCCCATAACCATCATCTGACTGATCCCATGTCCCTTGTAGGGAAAACTGCTGTACCCTTTGCAGACCCTGGATGGGATCATAACGACATCAATCACATATGGGAAATGAATCACTTTCTGTTACTTATTAAGGCTGGTCTTAAGAATGGACGACAGAAAGTCATTAATTACTCTAAGGTCTCCACAATCAGTCAGGGACCAGAGGAAAATCCTACAGCCTCCTTGGGAAGTCTACAAGAAGCCCTCACAAAACATACAAATCTAGATTTAAGTTCATACGAGGGTCAGGTCATCTTAAAGGACAGGTTCCTTACCCAATGTGCCCCAGACATTAGGTGTAAGGGCACATTCAGGAGCCTGGGGCAGCTCTGGTCGAAATGCTAACTACAGCCACCTTGGTCTTTTATAACCGTGGCCAGGAGACAGAGGCCAAGGTTCAGGAGAAGAAACGAAGGAAGAAAGTTAGGCATGTCCAAATGTTAGTGGCTCTTCACAGCCAAACCCCATCCAAAAGTGCCCCGCTCCCAATAACAAAGGATACCACTAACAGGATAATCTGCTGTCGAGCTGGCCATTGGGCTAAGGAACGTCCTAACCAGGAAAAGCCTCCCAAGACGGCCTGCTACAAATGCAAGTGAACAGGTTGTTAGGCTGCCCTTTGTCCCTCGGGCCAAACGGTCCCGAGTCGGGAACGGCCTTCCACCTGCAGGTGGTCATCCAGGACTGAGGAAGCCCTCTCCAGCTGCCCTGACACAAGAAATCTCCATCACTGGACTGGAGTCAAGGGTACACATGGACGTGGCAGGTAGGACCATCGTCCTCCTTTTGGGTACTGGCGCTACCTACTCTGCGCTGACTTCCTTCTCTGGACCCTTCTCCTCTCCATCCTGTGCTGTCCTGGGGGTCTCAGGTAAGCCTATTTCTAGATCCTTTATGCCGCCACTGTGCTGTCTGTGGGACAGATATTCCTTTACCGAGTTTCCTAGTTATGACTGAATGCCCCAGCCCCCTGTTAGGCTGAGATATTTTATACAAGCTAGGGACTAAAATTATTTTAGGAGAAATGTCTATGGCTCTTCCTCTCTTCCAACTAATCCTACAGTCAGACAACCTGGAAAAATCCCACCATTACTGAAACTTGGGAACATCTTATTGATTCTGAAGTCTGAGACCAGGACGTCCTGGGGTGAGCTAAGTTTGCTATTTTGGTTCTAATTAATCTAAAAAACCCCACTCATTTTCTAAATCAAAAACAATACCCAATAAAACCAGAGGCAAAGTTAGGACTACAACCTATCATTTCAAAATTTCTACAGCATGGGCCATTAGTTACTACTAATTCTCCCTGTAATACTTCCATCCTACCCATCAAGAAAGAGGATGGATCATATCACCTGGTCCAGGACCTAAGAATTATAAATGAGGCTATAATTTCTCTACATTCAATAGTACCCAACCCATACGTGCTACCTGGAACCATTCCTCCCAAGACCCATTGGTTTTCTACCCTGGATTTAAAAGATGCTTTCTTTTATAACCCTCTAGACCCCGCATCTCAATTTCTTTTTGCTTTTGAATTGAACTCCCCTAACGGAATCCATCAACAACTTACGTGGGCAGAAATCCCTCAGGGATTCTGAGATAGTCCTCATCTTTTGGCTAAGCATTAAATAAGGATCTATAACATTAACCTGAGGGGGTAATCATCTTACAATATGTAGATGACCTACTCATCTGCTCCCCCTCTCAGGAAAAGGCTACCCAGCATGCCACTCAGACCCTCAATGTCTTAGCTTCCACAGGTTGGACAGTTTTCCAGTCCAAAGCCCAACTTGTCCAACAAAAGGTCACCTACCTAGGAATTATCCTTACCCTGGGGAACCATATTCTATCCCCAGAGAGGTACAAGGAATCTTACAGCTGCCTGATCACACCATGAGAAAACAATTGAGAGCATTTCTTGGCCTTACTGGATATTTCAGTCTGTGGGTTCCCAACTTTGATTTAATAGCTCAACCCTTATATAACTGCTTTTAAGGCAAAGAGAACTCTGTCTCTCTCAACTGGAAACTACCCCAGCAGGAGGCCACCCAAAGGCTAAAAGACTTACTATCCAAGGCCCCCGCACTAGGACTTCCAAATGTAACCAAGCCCTTCCAGTTATTCATACATGAGAGGGAAGGCATTGGCCTTGGAGTCTTAACCCCAAAACTGGGACCTGCCCATCAGCCAAAGGGATACTTTTCTAAACGCTTAGATCCCACTGCAAGGGGTTGACCTTCCTGCTTAAGAGTATTAGGCACTCTCACCTTCCTCATGGAGGAAGCATCCAAACTCACACAGGGGGCACCCCCCAATCATCAGGTCATACACCTTTTACCAGAGAAAGGACATCATTGGTGATCTGAGGCTAGACTCTTAAAATATCAAATAATCAGGTTTTATTTATAGAAAACCCTGATATATCCATCTCTGCCTGTGGGAACTTAAACCCAGCCATTCTTTTATCCTCACCTGATGAAACTTTGCCCTTCCACTCCTGTCAAGAGACTCTCTCCATTTCCCTTAGTCTCAGAATAGATCTTACAGGATCAATCTCTAAGGCCTTGGGCATTAAATACCACCCCCACTGCTCCTGGAGGCCTTTGTCCTCTGGTAAAGTAGAGAGAGCCAACCAATTCCTTAAGATGGCCATCAGGAAAATCACCCAAGAGACATCTCTAAGCTAGAAAGAGGCTCTACCTATTGCCCTCCTCCGTGCCAGAGTAGCTAGCCCCACCTTAGACCTCAGTCCCCTCAAAGCCCTTTACAGGAGGTCATTTCTCTACACTGAAATCTTAATGGATTTGGACACTCAAGCCCTTCAATCATATGCTTCCTCCCTTAACCAGTTCTAGCAGTCCCTCAAGGAATTTGGGTTAGCCATCAAGCCTCCCCCACCCGACTCTGGGTCACCCCTATATCCACCAGGAACACAAGTCCTGGTTAAGGATCAGAAGGAAGGATCCCCTATGTCCCAACTCCAACCTATATGGAAAGGACCTTACCCTGTTCTCTTATCTTCACCTACTGCTATTAAAGTTCCAGGGATTGCCAGTTGGATCCCCTATACAAGGGTCAAACCCTGGGTACAGCCTGAGGAATCTGAGGACACATTACCTCCTCCGGACCCGTCCTACACCTGTGAACCGTTAGAGGACCTCAGATATTTTTTTGTGCAGAGAACAGAATGCCCCTAATATTCCAGATAAGGCTGAGTAGTCTCTTACTTCTGTTACCCCCTTACTACTTCACCCCGGCTAGCTTCGATAGTGCCTGTCAGTTGGCCAATCTCACTGCCACTACTTTACAATTCAATACCACCTGCTGGCTTTGTTTCTTATTTTGTGGTTGGAGATATATAAAACATATATCTCTCTGGAATTGGGGAACACTTCCTGCTGATCTATCTCAAACACACACACTTTTCTAATGCATGAGGCTATCTCACTTCTTGCAACCCAAGGAAACATCAGAACACCTGGTGGATCTCTTCGCTCGCCCTTTCACCCAAACCCTAGCTGGTCACCCACAGGCGCCCTCTTCTCTTACCTGGCTAGTTATTGAGGCTAAATTTCCTTTCTGCATCATTAGCAAGGCCTCTGGAGGCTCCTTTGTAGGACAACTTCAGCCAACTCAATTCGATCTAACCTTTTTAATCCCCACACCCCTAATAATCAATACGTCAACTGGGATCTCCTTTGCAGCATCCCTAATTGACACAACTATCACCCCAAAGAACTTTATCCTTGCCCACACCCCCAGACCTGCTCAACCAGACCCACCCCTAAACAAGTGCCTCCCAATATCCCAATATTGCCAAGGGAGGCCCCATAAGGATATTAACCTTTTATTAAGCCTGTCAAAGGGCAATTGTATCACTCTTTTCCATGATTCTCAAAACGCCCTACATTTTGATCCCAAAAGGGGCTCCCTAGTCCTTGAAAGAATCAACAAGCTCTACAACCCCTCTAACTGATCCCCTAACTGTAGCCACATTCGCAGCCCAAGGATTCCAACTCTGGGGAACCAAATTCTCCAGGGGAAGGGGAAGACATGCCTCAGGGGAAGGTTCTCCTGCACAATTAACTGAAATCCAGTTAACTGCAGAACTTCCCCCATCCAAGGGAATTTACTGGATCTGCGGATCCCATGCCTACCTGGCTTTGCCCCCTGGATGGAGAGGTATTTGCTCTCTAGGCTATGTCCTCCCTGACATCTCCATAGCCTTGGATAATAACTCTCCCTTTCTCTCTCCATTTCAGAGGACACTGAAGTAGACGAGCAGGGCCTTTCACTCCCCTGTTCATCCTCCTGGGGGGCCTTGCTGTGGCTGGACTGCAGCTGGAGGAACCTCACTGGGGCTCCAACAGCACTTATCCCAAGAAACAGTGGTCAGTCACTCTAACTAAGACAGGAAAAACCTTAAAGAGGTTACAAGAGTAACTTGATTCATTAGATTGTGTTGCCCTTTAGAACAGAAGGGCTCTTGACCTCCTTACCGTGGCAGAGGGTGGTACCTGTTTATACCTGAAGGAAGAATGTTGCTTTTATTTCAATACATCAGGGCAGGTACAACAGAACATACAGGAATCCTGGAAAGAACAAGCAGCATACAGACTACTGGGGACACTCTGCAATAGCATCTGGGCTTCTCTCCCTTTGCTTCCCTTCGCTGTGCCCATAATTATCTTCATACTCCTACTAATTATCTTCATACTCCTACTAATACCTGGACCATGTTACTCAATTTATTCAAACAATTCACTTCTCATATAGCAGCCATATAGCTCCCAATGGTACTGTCTGAAGGGTACCAAGCCCTCACTCCCACAGAACAGACTCCTTATTTTGGGCCCCAGGACGGACATCAGCAGCCACCTCCCTCAGCTGACAGCTAGCAGGTATGGGAACCCAAAGCCCACAATGACCCTGACCAGCCGAAGCAGCCAGAGACCCCAAAGAATTGGGTTCCCATAACTTGAGGGGGGAAATGTTAGGTAGAAAATTAGACATGAGCAGCTGGGGTGGGGCCTGCCTGCCCTGGGGTCCTGACAGGGGCCTTCAGACCTCCTCCCTGTGGGCAGCCCTGCAGTCAGCAGCTCCTGAAGCAGACCACCAGCTGCCAGGTTCGGAACCAGCCTGTTCTCAGCCCAAGAGCAGAGGAAAATGACATGACCTCAATGCGACCTTATTAGGGCCCCAGACTAATTATAATAAAATTTGCATTGCAGTTTTGACCCCCCTCCTTAGGTTTTTCTATACAGTCGGCCCTCGTTTATCGTGGTTAATCAGTTCCAGACTCTAACGCAATAAATGAATTTCCACGAAGTAGGATTCTTTATTTATAAATCAAGTATTTTCGCAGTTAGAGCATAGAAAACCTGTTTACGACCTTCTAAATACGTTTTTTAACATTATTAGAGCCCTCTAGACATGAAATAACATCCTTTAGTCACCATTACACTCGTATTACCCAATATATTAGACAAAATAAGACATATTAGACGTTACAAATATATTATTATTGTACATTTAATTACACACACACACAGTTCTTACACACAACCACTAACCTATGAAAACAGTGCAACTTGTGCGATGATGAAGCGATGAAGATGAAGAGATGTACTGCACAGCAAAGAAGAGCAAGGTTACTGCTCCTCTGAAGGCACGACCTCAGCAGGAGAGTCTTCAGGTGGTGCAGTATCTTCAGCAGGTGCATCGTCGTCGTCTTCCGCTGAAGGAGTACTAGGAGTAGGCAGTGGGTGTCTGTGTGCACGGCTGAAGGACATCGTGATAGACCGTTGCTGGTGCTGTCTTTTCATATGTGTGAGGAGGCTTTTGTAGGGTTCTATCGTTCCATCAAGTGCATTCCGGAACCGCAATGCACACATCATTTGTGGGTCCCATTCGTCAATCATGTCCTGTACTGACTACCTTAATAGTTCTCATGACTTGTGAGAGGCGCTCAAGTGTAAGGCCAGCTTCCTCCTCCTGACCCCAGGAACCTCTGGCTGCTCTTTCTCTTCCTCACTCGTAGACTTAGTCATCTCCACCAGATCCTCGTCAGTTAAGGGATCCGAATGTGTCTCCAACAGCTCATCCACATCATCGCGGGTCATATCTGCGAAACCTTCTCCTCCCAGCAGCCGGGCTAGCCTAACTGCCTTATCCACTGTCGAGTTGCTTATATTCTCTGGGGTGAATCCTCTGTAGTCGTGGACAATTTCAGGCCACACTATCTTTCAGCTGGCCTTCACGGTCTCCGTTTTTATGTCCTTCAACGTGGCCTGGATGTTCTTCAGACAGGTAGCGATGGTATACTGCTGTCAGTACTCCTTCAGCAAGAAGTTCTCCTCAAGGTCCATGCCTTCAACGAGGTGCTTCAGGGTGTTTCGTGTGTAGAGGGCCTTGAATGCATGAATAACGCCTTGATCCATGGGCTGGATCAGCGAAGTGGTGTTAGGAGGAAGGAACTCGATCCGCACACTGTCATAGGATAGGTCTTGCACATGACCTCCAGCATTGTCCATGAGGAGAAGGATATTAAACTCGAGTCCCTTCTCCACGAGATATAGCTTGACTTGGGGGATGAAGCACTCGTGGAACCAGTCTGATGACAGCTGCTTCGTGATCCAGCCCTTGTCGTTGTGCATCCAATGCACTGGCAGCAGATTCTTGTTTTTATTCTTCAGGGCCCTAGGGTTCTTGGCCTTGTAGATAAGGGCAGGCTTGAGCACAAATCCCTCAGCATTTCCACACATAACGATAGTCACACGATCCTTATATGCCTTGAAGCCACGGACCTTGGCCTCATCCTTGAAAATGAATGTCCGGGAAGGCATTCTTTTCCAGAACAGTCCTGTTTCGTCCATATTGAACACTTGTTCTGGATGATACTCGCCCTCCTCAAGGATCTTCTGGAATATGTTGTTCACGTACTCCTCTGCTGCAGGCTGGTCAGCAGAGGCAGCTTCTCCGTGGAGAACAACACTCTTCAGATGATACCTCTTCTGGAACTTCTCGAACCAACCCTTGCTCACCGTGAAATCCATGAACGTTGCAGAAGAGGGTCCTGGTTGAGGTTCGTCCACCATAAAGCGCTGATAGAGCTGCCTCGCCTTCTCCTGGATGACCAGCGAATCCAACGGAATGTTTTTCTTGCAGCTGTCGCTGATCCAAACGGCTAGGGCAGACTCCGTTTTCACTATGAACTTATTATGACTTGTCACGACGCACTTTGATTCCTTATTGAAAGAGACAGTAGCCGTTGCGTGGATGTTCTTTTCATCTTTATGGATGGAGCAAACGGTAGACTCATTCAAGTCGTAATGGCGGGCAACCTCCGCGATTTTCTTGCCATCTTTGATCATATCCAAGAGTTTCACCTTCTCCTGGATGGTGAGCATCTTCCTCCGGCGCTTAGTTTCATCGTCAGAAGGCTTAGAAGAAGCAGCACATTTAGGAGCCATAGTGGGCCTTAGATAAAAGTTCTCAGAAATCGCAAACGACCTTGCATGAGGCTGAGCCAATCAGTGGCCAGGATAGGAAGAGGATAGAATAGCCAATCAGTGAAAAGCATGCTCTGACTGGCTTGGTTTCACCACACCCGATTTTTTGGAAAAAAGTTACTGCCCACACACAAGGAGTGGTCGAGCGGTTGCACCTGGCGTTGAAGGATTTGCAGGGGTGCTCGAATACATAGGCCTACAGTCCATACATACAGTAATTTTAATTTTAAGTGTAATACAGGGGTGTATCATTGACTCAGACAATCGAGCGCATGCTGTATTATTTTTACTGTCTCAATCAACTTTTTAATGAATATATTTGAAAAACCACGATAGAGTGAAGCCGCGAAAGTCGAAGCGCGAAGTGGTGAGGGACGACTGTATGCATTATGAGTAAGGACATGTGAAGAAGAAGTATAGCTATGTAACTTTTCTGTCAGTCACTCCTGGATGCAAATGAAAGTCTCCACCAGAAAAATCCCTCATTTAAGCCATATAACCCAGGGAGTTCAGGGCCGTTGTCTCTCAGGCCTGCTCCTGGCTTGGAGTGTATTTTCAATCAACCCCACTTTGCTTTACTTTCACTTTCGCTGGCCTTAAAATCTCTGATCTCAGCTGGTAACCCCAATCAGTAACAAAGAGGTAGAGTAATTTGTACAAATATTACTAACTACTATCAAATAGGTAAGGAAAACTAATCCATTAGTGTTTCTGTCCATGTCCTCAAACTTTGTCAAAACACCGAAAATGAGACAATTCAGAAAACATACCACTGCAGAACGGAAATGACATGAGAACAATTTTCTATCCACAATAACAAGTTAGCTCAGTGTCTGAGCTGCAGTCAGGTGCTTGCAAAGAAAATGCTATGATGTATATAATACCAAGGCAGCTGGCACAGCCCTGCTAAAGTGGCAGTAAAAGAACACAAATGAGAGGCTTGCCTTCTCCACCATCTCCCAACCCAACCTCATTTTTATTTCTGCCTTTCAAAGGAACAGTATGCTTAGAAATTCAATCTAGTCAATCACTTGACCCAACAGACTCAACGGAAATTAAGTGATAGGCAGGAGGACGGGACAGTAATTAAACACTTGCTGTAGACTCTAAGGCATTTTTTGTCTCCTTGATCACTTTCAAGATAACTTTAGACAGCATGAAACATTGTACAGAAGAATTTATCTTCTACCATCTAAAACTAACAAACACTTTACAGTTTAAGCCTAAAAGAAAACCAAATGCTATTCCCTTTGGAAGACCAAGGCATGTAACACAGAATCTGTAAGCTGAGAAAACTATACCACTTTCTAAGAATAAGAATCTCTGGTGGAGGGTATGAGGTAAAGTTCATTTAAACATTTATTTCAACAAATTGTTTCTGTCTTTTTCTTTTTGAAATTACATTTTCTCCTCCTTTGGCAAATTAAAATCCACTTGCCCGGAAAACAAAACCTAGAATTCTTACATTCCTCATTAGCATTATTTCTTCCTTTATCTTTGAGCTATTTACCTATTCTTGAAACTTTGACATATGGGAATTTCACACCTCGTGAGTATATTTTCATGTGGCTTGTGGCATGAGACTATATTCATTAAAAGAATATACACACGTAAGAGTGACTGCAACAGCTGGTGATTCACCAATTAGAATTGTAGTTCTTTAAAACACTTTATCCTTCCTTTGGTGTATGAAGGGTAATTATCTCTGATAAATTGTGGAAAAAGATGTAATTTTCCTTTTAAACAGTTTCTACTTACAGGACAAATGTGTTTGGATAGAAGACATTATCGCTGGTTCAGTGCTCTGGTGTGCAGACTGTTTTATGGCTGTAAAATTTACATACTTTGGAAGTCACTGCATCTAATTCCATAATTACATGTTATCTTGTTAAGAAATGAAGTTGAGTTACAAAAAAACAACACTGTTAAATTTTTGTTTTTGGGGGGGATGTAAATAAAAAGAAAGCACGTAACTGCATCGCAGACAGACTATCACTACAGATTCTGGAGCAAGTGAGCACTCGTCAAACCTCTCACCAAGCCTATCAAAGCCCGCCAAACTTTAAAAACTGTGGATGTGGATGAGTTTGTATCAAGAATGTTATATTCTAGAGAGCTATGTTTAGAAATCCTTTCTATATTGGTAATTAAATTATTGTTTTCCTGATGAATATAAGAAAATAACAATTAAAAACCACATAGCGCCCTGGCCGGTTTGGCTCAGCGGTTAGAGCGTCGGCCTGCGGTCCAGAGAGACCCGGGTTCGGTTCCCGCTAAGGGCATGTACTTCGGTTGCAGTTTGTCCCCAGCCCTGGTTGGTCGTGCGGGTGGCAGCCACTCGATGTGTCACTTTCACATCGATGTTTCTCTCTCTCTCTCTTCCTCTCTCTCCCTCCCACTCTATCTGAACAAAAATGAAAAAATGTCCTCCGGTGAGGATAAAAAAAAAAAACAAAACAAAAAAAACCCACATAGCAAGCACACCACTTAGGGAGAGTAAATGCTGTTTTTCATACTCCCATTTGAAACTCTGAGAGCCTCAGTTCACTAAGCATGAACTTTCCCATGTAATAAACATTAGGGTAGTGATTTCTGCATCAAATAGGAATTCCTAAGTTACTTCTAATTCGATTCAGAAAACAACAGAATTTGGCTAATAAATTTATAATAAAAGGACACAAAAAACTAGAAAAATTTCCCATGAACATAAAGAAATCAGTAAGTATCGAAGGAAATGAAGTACAGAAAGGCAAGTTCCTCTGTCACTGGCTGCATAAGTAATAGAATACACCAGTGAGTGAACGAGTATAAGTAAGGGTGCAGACTCCAGCAAATTATTTTTTTTAACTGTTAATCACTAGTTAACCTAGTAAAGTGAACATACTGTTTAAAAAAACGAGAAAAAAAATCTTTGTTAATTATATGCTGTAAATGCTCTTACTTCCTGCTGCTACACCTAATCCCACAGGTGCGTTTTTGCTTTCCCCATTCATGGGTAGGTGGGTGCAATGCTGCCAGTCATTTTTCATAGCAACAGATTTAGATACAGAAGAAGCTGTTTAACCTTCCACTGGAGGTTAACAATACACTATGCAAACACTGTCATCGTGTCTATTTAACAAGGAGACAAAATTTTAAATATACTATTCTAGTCTCAAAGATTAACTAACAGCTACAGAATAATTGACTTAAATTAAAAACGCACTTATCACAACCTAGAAAAGCTTGCTTTGAAGAAACAATCAAGAGTCAATGGGGAAAAAAGGGGGACATCTGTAATACTTTCAACAATAAAAAAACAACAACAAAAAACAAAGAAACTGTGATACCCTGATTTAGGATAACCTGCCTGCTTTGTAAATGAAATACCTGCATCTGGTCACTATTACCATTTGGAAAAAAGAAATCCTGCAGGATTTACAACAATACCATGTCTTCTCAATTTGAAATGGTCACAGGAACAATTTATATATTAGTCTAGCATTTCAGATTCAGAAATAGTCTATAATTGATTATCAAGGAACATAGGACATAATGCTACAAACACATAACTTATTCTAGGTATTGCTAAAAACAATGTATTTTTTTTTTTTTGCTGTTTAATATATCCTTTATTACTTTGACATTTATGCAACAATTTCTGTATTTTTATATATGAGTAAAAATTTTCTTAAGGTTAAGCTTTCCAAAAGCATTTGGAGCAGTTTAAATAAATTATATATTCTCAAATACTTTAAAGTAATAGAAGGTTTTGAGTATAGCTATGAAGATTATATTGTAAAAAAAATATATTTTTTATATTTTCTACAAAGCTGAAAAACTATATTGTATTCACACAGAAAAGCAAAAGGAAATTCACAGAACTGAAGCCTTTAACTAGATTTATGCCTACTTAAATATTATATAAGCCCAGGAAGAGAAATAATTCACAAAAAGGGGGACAGGAGAAGAGAAGAAATGTAAACAATGAAAAATTCATAAGGATATGCAGTTTTCAAGATTATTTAATAGTAGTTTAGCTATTTTTAAACCAATGAATGAAAAAAATTCTCATTGTTCTCTAGAAAAATTCCAAACTATTATTTTAAGCGTTGAAGCAGCCAGAGTCACCTTTCTTCTTGTTAAATTTAGCAATATTCAAAATTTCTTTAATTAACACTATTAGTATTTTGTCTCTAAATTGGGAAGACAATTCTGAATTAAAGACACTGGCATCCAGATCCCTTTGAAAACATCTTTCAGATTTGGAGCATGTAAGATGAGTGTTTTGAATGTGTCCATTTCATTCAGTCGCACATTTTCAAGGGAGAGGGATTCCATTACTCCAGAGTTCTTGCTCTGGAAAAGGGTCTTCGGTCCGCTCCCTTTGAGTATAGTAGTAAAAAGCAGATTCCTACCATGGGAGTATCTGAAATCAGAGACTGCTATAATCGGTGCTCCTATAACTTAGGTAGTCATATTGAATTCATTCTTAACTTTCACATGAAGGCTTCACACAATTTCTTCCAGGTAGGAACAGAGTTTATGCATTTATAGATTTAAGCATTAGTATGTTTAAACATTTTTGTTGTATCACTTGGGGAAATCCTTCCAGAGAGGAGGTCATTTTAAATATTAAAAGGAATACTGAATGATAGCTTAAGATATAGCCTCCAACACTTAACTAGATTTATGCCAGTTAGATTTAAGGAAAAGAGGCACGTTGATTATCAACTGAGATTTAGGGGTTTTCAATTTTAGTCTTTCTGTGCCTTGTCCGTTTGAGACTATGAGCATCTAGTATCTCTCTTGCTATTTCTGATATATAGTAAGGATCACTAACACCTCCGAGTTTAGAGAAATAGCTGTTGAAACAGGAGTACCAGGTAAGAAATGTGCTAATATGTGTATCACATACTAGCTTTATACTATTATTTTCATGAGTAATGGTTATAACAATGACAAAGGTATGAAATCTACCAGTTTATAATAATGTTGACTAACCTTTCTCTCATCTATCTACAGTTATTACAATGTCAACTACAAAAACTGCACTGAGGATTTGAAGTGAAATTGAAATGCTGTGGGTATTCTTTTATTTGGCTTTTAAAATTCATATTGACTAGAATTGATTTAGTCAGCCCCAATTTGGATGCTAGAATGTTAGAGTCCAGAGGTAGTCTATGGATTTACCTTATGTGAGAAAGACAAACCAAACATACAAAAAACAAAGGAATAAATGAGAGAAGCAAAACTCTTATCTAGGAAGCACAATACAGAACCACACCCCCCCCCTCCTACAATGGTAAGACTCTTCATCTGGTCCTGGTGAACATCACTCCCTCTCCAGGAGAATATGTCCTGGGGGCAGGTGCTCCATTCCCCATGTTCTGCCTGGCTCTCATTCTGATGTAAAGTACTGAGTGTTTGAGTGGCCTTATCTATGTAATAAACAATATCAGAAGGAAGAAAGCAAAGGAAGTAGCGAAAACACTGTTGTAGTGAACTGACCAACTGTACCTTTAAAAGTCACCATTAATACATGCAAGGTGATTACTATTCTAAAATAAAAGGAAAATAAATTAAAAAAACAATCTAATATTTTTCACTCTGTGGAAGGAAAATAATTTTTTTTTTTTTTTGAAAATGCTCATGTTCTGAAAAAGGGAACTGCAGAGAAGTGCATGGGAGCAAGAGCACCATTCCAGGAAGGAGCAATACCAACCCCATTTATTGCAATAGTGCGTTTCATTTACAAAGTGCTTCATTAATATCTTCACTGAATCCTCTTAAGAACCTAGTGAGGGAGACGGCACAGGGATTATACCATTATCCTCACTGCACAGGTGGGAAAATGGAAGCCCATGGGGCAGATAGCGAATAGGAGGCAAAGGTGGGACTTGAACTGAGACCCTGGACTCCACATCAAATCCGTACAGTACAGAGCTGAATTCAAGGCACATTTTGGGGAGTTGGGAGATTAGAAATCTTTGGCAGGTTTCATAAAGAAGATAGAACATTTGAGAGAATTATTAATGAACACAAGAGAAAGAGAAGTTATCTCCATCTTCTCAGGACCGACAACCAGGATCAGGCACCAGCACTGTGAAGCCAATCAATGGGAAGTTTCTCCTTTGCTTCCTCACTCATTGTTCTCAGTCTTTTCTTGGTCACAGTAATCCTGATCATGTGCTCCAGGTCTCTTTAGCAGAGTCACCTCATTGTCTAGCACAGAGATCATATGTAATGTGTGCAACAATATTAACAAGACAATTTTCAATAGGCATTACATATATTCCCAAATGACCCATAGCTGTGACCTATAGAACAAAATTCCTGAAACAGAGTTGGAAAGAACCTTATTCTGGCTGTATTCCTACATAATACAGAAATCTTAAGTACCATATCTAGCAAATAGTGGTGTGGCTTCTATTACAATATATCACCTTTGCACATAATTTATTTTTTCTAAGTTTTTTTTTCCTTACACTGATTTCAGTTCTGCCTCTCACTAGTTTTTAGACACTGTTTCTAGTTCTATCCTCTTGACTGAAATAGTATAGAGTGAAATGATACATTTTTAGAATCTTGACACTAGATTTTATTGTAATCAATACTAATATGTGATAATAACTTAACATTTATTGAGCACAAACTTCATTCCAGGAATGCTGAAAAGTGCTGAACATATTTACAACAAGCCTAGACGAAGTACAATTATATCTTCATTTTATAGATTAAAAAAACTGATGTCAATACAGGTGTATGCATATGTCCAAACTCATCAAATTGTATATATTAAATATGTGCAGTTTTTAATATATCAACTATACCTCAATAAAGCTGTTAAAAACAACAACAGCCTGGCACACAGGGTATACAGATGCTAAGGGCAGTGATGGAGCAAGAACTCAAACACAGGCAGTCTGGCTCTGAGTCTGGGTGTGTAGCTTCTCCGTTGTGCTGCCTCCACACTTCCAGCCCAGAACACCTTGTGAGTTTGGTGGTTGGTTGTTTTTAGCAGCTACCGCACATTATTGTTTCTCATGATTTTTCACACGTTTTTACATACATTGCTCTTAGTTACGTCTTCCCTATTTTATAGGTAGGCAATATTGGGGGGGGGGCAGGTTAGTTCTAACATAATTCTTTCACCCTACTGAATATTTGGTGTTGGCCCAGTGCTCCTGTCTGTGAAGCCAACCTGAACATTTTCATGCTGGTCCGGCATCTCATATAGCAGCTCACTCTCTCCTAGGTCTGAGCTCCCTTCTTCTAAGCTACTGTTGAAGAGGACAGACTCGCCCCTTCCAGGTCTTGCTTTTCTTAATGTCTAAGGTCTTTCCCAACACGAACATTTGAAGGTTCTACGATGGGGCCATGAACTGTGTAACTACCACAGGAAGTCATCTCCCAGACAGGGTTGTTTAACCAAGAACAAATCTACCAAACCACTCCAAGGTCACAGCTTATCATCATGATCAGAAAGATATCACAGAGGTCCCTAGCAACTTCTTTGCTAAAGCACAAGACATTAGAATTTATTTCTCATCAGAAATATATTGATTTTTCTCTTATGTATAACATTTTCTTTTATAAAGAAATGTTATGAAAAATTTATATTACGAAGATACATAAGACTGTGTTCATATATTCTATATATAAATGGCTTCAGTTGAGTCAGTTTCTGTTATTTACTCTTATACATCTTTAGCTGTGCCAAAACTACAAGGAATATGACAAGCAAGTATATTCTTAAAACATGAATTCCTCCCTCTCTTCTCCATTAGGAATGCCACTTAATTTCATAGATAATTATATATTTCTTTTCTTTTTTCCCTTTATTGATTTTGGAGAGAGAGGAAGGGAGAGGCATAGAGAGATGGAAACATCAATGAGAAAAAACATCGATTGGCCACCTCCTGCATGCCCCCCACCAGGGATTTGGCCCACAACCTGGGCATGTGCCCTGACTGGGAATCAAACTGGCGACCTCTTGTTGCATGGGTCGACGCTCAACCACTGAGCCACACCGGCTGGGCAATAATTATATATTTCTAATGCTTTATCTTATAGAATCAATTTTTATGGGTCTACTTTTTGTTTTGTTTTACATTTTTAAAAATTGGAGTGTTGCTAGAAGGTATTGCTCCTTTCTCCACACACTGTTTTCTCGCTCCTTAACTTATCATCTTCCAGGTGACAGTTTTGGGCTCTGTTGTCTCTTGGATGGAACAGGCCAGGCATTAAGAATTCACAGAATGATATAATGTTACAGGTAAAAGGATGATGGAGTTTATATAACTTATTCAACCATTTTATAAATGATTAAATCAAGGCCACTTAAGTGAAGCAATGCCTAAAGTCATATAATTAATCCAAAGGCATACAGAAGCATGGCAAGAATTGAAGCTCAGGTATTATTAAGTCCTAGTCTGGTGCTCTCTCTTTTGTAAATACACATTTCATTTTAGAATATGTAATTTTAGATTTGCAGAAAAATTGTGAAGATAGTACAGAGGGTCCCCATATATGCCACACCCAGTTTCCCCTATTATTAACATCTTACATTGGTATGATATATTTGCTATAATTATTGAACAAATATTAATTAACTGAAGTCCACCCTTTATTCAACTGCCTTAGTTTTTACTTAATGTCCTTTTTATCTTCCATGATTGCATCCTGAATCCCACATTACATTTATTTCATCATTATATCTCCTTAGTCACCTCTTAGATGTGTCAATTTCTAAAACTTTCCTTGTTTTTGATGATCTTGACAATTTTGAGTACTGGTCAGGTATTTTGTAAATGTCCCTCTATTGGGATGTATCTGCTATTTTTCTCATGATTAGACTGAAGTATAGGATTTTTGGAGGAAGAACACAGAGTATTTACCAAGAGTAAATACTGTCAACATACTCTATCACTGTTGAATCTGACTTCAATCAACTGGCTGAGATAGTATTTGTCAGGTTTCTCCATGATAAATCTATTCTCCCCACCCTCCTTTTCATACTGTACTCTTTGGAAGGGAGTCACTAGGCATACATAGCCTTACGAAGTGGGGAGTTACAGTGCTTCCTTGGGGGTGAAGTAACTACATTAATTATTTGGAATTCTTCTTCATGGGAGATTGATCTTTCTCCCCATTTATTTATTCAATTAATCATTTACTTATATCAGTATGAATTAATGGATACACAGGGGTGGGCAAAGGTAGGTTTACAGTTGTGAGTATGTGAAAGTTTATTTTTGTATTATTATTTATCATTGTATTATTTATTATGAACAACTATAAACCTACTGTTGCCCACCCCTATCTATTTTATACTTTGAGTTATAATCCAATATTACCTAAGTTATTTGGCTGCTCAAATTATTTTAGTTCAGGTCACTAGGACTCTTTCATTTGCCCCCTTGTCCCTTTAACATAGCCCCTATCATTCATTGTGTGTGTGTTTCAATACTTTCTTAATTTCTGCTCCAGGTTCATCTTGTATATTTCCTGTCCCAGTCCTAGTATTGACCATTTCTCCAAGGAGTCTTGGTTCATTTTACTGGAGATTAGAAATTAGTATTTGGGCACTAGGTGTGCTTGTTGCTACTGGAGGTATCACTGCTTTTAGGCTCTTTCACCGGACAAACCAAGGGAATATATGTGTACATACTAACCCATGCTTATACGATATCTAAACATATTTCTGTAGGTAACCAGCTCTATCTTTTTAAGCTAAAGACAAGTTCACACTAATGTCTCCAACTCTAATTCATCACCACATGGATCATTCTAGCCTCCACCTGCTTGTCTCCAACCTCGCACCTCAACAGTGAGAAACTTGGCTCCCACCAACCACCATCCCTTTACTTAATTGTTCAGATCCAGTGTACATATAGAGTGGTTTCTGAATTGTTAACCTGTGGGAAAACACTTTATCAACTGAGTATAGTACTTATGTACAATTCCTTTTCTCTTCATTTTTACAGACCCCACTCATTTCCAGTTACTCAGATCAGCACCTTTTCCACCATCTTTATCGGTGACATTATTCAACACATTCGCATTACAGCTAGATTATTTTACCACAGTCTCCTTTCCATCCTGGGATTCCGTGATATCCTAATGGATTTTTAAAATGTGCATATATTGAGATTTAATCTTTGTGCTGTAAAGGTAGGTTTTGACAAACGTAGTGTCATGTATCTTCCATTACAGTATCACACAGAATAGTTCCACTGCCTGCTTTCTTATTGTTGAGTATTAACAGTTCTTTGTACATTTTAGATATAAGCCTTTTATCAAATACATGTTGGTGGCTGGTCTTTTCATTTCTTAACAGGGCAGAGCAGTCAACTATTAAGTGCAACTTACGATTTTTTTCTTTCATGGATGTTTTTGGTGTTATATCTAAGAAAATCATCACCATATCTAAGGCCATATATATTTATTTCTCTTATCTTTTCTTCTAGAAGTTTTATAGTTTGCTATTTTTATAGGTTTTTGATCAGTTTTTGATCAGTTTTGAGTTAATTTTTGTGAAAGATGAGCCAGCACTTTTTTTTTTTTTTTTTATCATAAGGGTCTCCTTAACAGACTACTTTAGAAAGGAATAGTTTTTCGAGTTTTAGCATAAAAAACATCAACAGTCAACAGCATTTCATAGCTTTTGAAGTTAATATTGAGAAGCATCAATAATTAAGGTGTAATGTCCAGATCAAGGGGAGAAACTCTTTTCTTAGTAATCTGCCATAGCCAGACCACATCTATGGTTTAGTAAGCTCTGCTAGGGGTGGGGAGGTGGCCAATTTGATTTAATAGTGACCTTGGCAAGCTGGAATTCATCTAGAGAGTGACTGCCATGATAAAGAGTACAATTGCTAAAGCTGTTTTCATGCTATATCTATTTCTCTGTCTCTTTTATCCCTGACACTGAACAGCTTGTGGGCAAGAAATATATATTTTCATCATGTATGCCCAGGGTCTACCACTCAGTACATGCTCAACAAGTATTTAATTAGTGAGTTCAATGAAGAAATTGAGGATGTTTAGTAAAGAAAATAAGAATTCCTCAGGCAATATATCCCTTTGAGTAACTTTTGGGAAAAGGAGACATGATAATTATCATCAAATATTTGAAGGGCTGTCATCCAGAGGAGGGATTAGAATCAAGGCCGAATTCGTGGAGCTACAGAATCTCAACTCATTATATATAAGAGGAGGCTGCCTTATGGTGAGTCTGCAATCACTTAAAAATATTTAAAAGCCTCTGTGAACGCTTGTGAGGGATATTAGGGGAGGAGGTTTCTGCATTGAGAAGGAGGGTGAATGAACCACTTTTTGTATCTTTCAACTCTGAAGTTTTTTTGGGGTCTAACAGATCTAGTACAGGGTCAAATAAATCTCAGAGGAAAGGGGATTGGGTGTGGTGGGGAGAGATTAACCAAAGAATTTATATGCATATATGCAGAACCCATGGACACAGACAATAGTGTTGGTAAAGGTCTGGGGGGGGGGGGACAGGAATGGGATGGATGGGGGTCAATGGGGAAAAAAGGGTCTGGGGGTGCAGGAATGGGATGGATGGGGGTCAATGGGGAAAAAAGGGGACGACTGTAATACTTTCAACAGTAAAGATAAATTTAAAAAAATAAATAAATGCACATAAAAAAAGAAAAAGAACTTCCAAAGCCCCAAGGACAGGAATAATCATGGTTACGGTGTCCCATTTCATTTGTAATCCAAAATAAAACCAAAACTATATTATAAAATGTGTTAGGAATTCCAGCGAAGTTCATGTGTTCCTGTGATCAGTCGTCTCTTTCTTTTTAAGATAAATATTAACTATTCCCTTAATTCTCCCTCTCTCTCTTTTGTGCTTCTGCTTTGCAGAACCCTACACATGTGATTTTTCTGCTTATTTGCCCAATAGTGATTTCTGATTCCTGGTACAAGACAAAGAGTACGCCAAGACTTCCTCGGGAATCCTTCATAAAGTAAAAGGCCCTGCTCCAAGGAAACCCCATGCAAAGGCGATACCGTTGACGGCCCACTAATTCAAACAGTCCATTTATAATAGCTACAGGGCAATAATCCTGGGGACTATCTAGCTCGGAGTATAAAACGCTGATGCTGGAAGCTTGCCGGTACTCAAACCACTGACGTTCATGACGACCCGGCGACGGGGGGCTGCTCCAGCAGTCTTACGCAGAGATGGCATTCCTTATAGTCCATCTGGTTTTAAAGTCAAGTTTTTGTTTTTGTTTTTCATCTGTACTCTAATTCTTTGAAAATTGGTATATATGCCAAGATACATCATTGCACAAAATATTTTACGCCTTGATCATATATGTGATAATAGGATTTAAGGCAAAGGCTAATTTTGTTATGATTACCAACTTAAAAATGCTGCACTAGCCCTGGCTGGTTTGGCTCAGCGGTTAGAGCGTCGGCCGAGGGCCAAAGAGTCACGAGTTCAATTCCTGTCAAGGGCACATACCTCAGTTGCGTTGGGTCCCTGGCCCTGGTCGGGGTCATGCAGGAGGCAACCAATCGATGTGTTTCTCTCACATCAATGTTTCTCTCTCTCTCTCTCTTCCCCCCTCCCACTCTATCTGAAGATAAGTGGAAAAATATCCTCGGGTGAGGATTATTAAAAAAAAAGGGGGAGGGGGATGAGAGAATGAGCATTTTTTCTACAAGTAGTGTGAGGCATTTTGTACCCAACCCCAGTATGCTATAGCTACCCTCTGCCACTGGGCTGACATGTTCTCATGATAAACTCACCTTCATAAGCATTCCCAAGTTACAGCAGAAAAAGTACAGAAAAACCATGCCAAGCCTTGTCATGAGGGTTAGCCCTTAAGAAAAATAAACCAGTGCTCCCTGGGGGAATGGCACTGGTTTAAAGATTTGAAATAAACCCATAGAGAACCATAATTATTTTTTGAAAAAGAATTACACCTCGTTCTAGAAAGCAAATAAAAAATACTTACTGGAACATCAACATATTTTGCAGCTGCTTTCACCTTAAGTGGAAAAGAGATAATTATGAGAATTATTTTCTTAACTGTTAATAAGTACTATGACAAGAGCCAAAAGACAGCAGAAGAGAACTCATTCAAATACTTACAGTGAATGACAGAATGGATGAAAAGAAAGTGCCTTCATCATATCTTGACAGCTTAGACAGCACCCCTTCCAACACTGAAACAAACTATAAACAGTTTATGGTGAGTATTTAGAAAATTACTGTACATACAAACCAGTAACAGCGCAAATAATTCCTGGGCCAACTTCTGCCTGGCTCAGAAATCCACGCTATATAAACTGACCGCTGAGGGGCTAACTTGTAACGTTTCCGCTTTCATTTTGAAGATGAACTCTAAGGTCCTTTCCAATTGCTGGAAATAACACAGACACTTTTAAAGATAGAAGAATAATATGTAGTAGGAGTTTGGTCACTATATGTGAGCTAACTTAAACCATTAGTAAATAACTTTAAATTCCTGAGACTAACCCTTTAAAACAATTTTCAATGTCAATATAGACATTTAGAAGTCCTCATCACAAGAAAAAATTATAACTGTGTATGAGAATGGATATTAACTAGACTTATTGTGATCATTTCATAATACATACAAATATCAAATCATTATGTTGTATACCTAAAACTAACATAATATTATAAGTCAATTATATGTCAATAAAAAACATAGAAGTAATGAAATTCCTTCTACCATATATCACTTGGCTGTTTCCTAACTTTTTCTACCTACAGAAGAGGTTGAATAATATAGAACAGATAACGATGTGTAACATTTGGGGCTCTTGAAACACTAAAATGAAATCTGATATTATTCAATAAGCATTTACCTTATATATCTAATTGGATATATAAGGATCATCCCTGCTTTCAAAAGCTTACAAAGAAGTTGGGGAGCTAATACAGATACACACACGACAGGGTACAACAGAAAGAGCATCAGACTGAGAATATATATCCTGATTCTGTCACTGATTACTCCATGAGCTCAGGCCAACCACTGCACCAATCATTGTCTCCATCAGGTAAATTGTGTGTGTGTGTGTGTGTGTGTGTGTGCAAGCGTGCCTGTGCATGCGTGTGTGTTGGGGGCATATAAAATTAAAATTAGTTTCAGAAGTGCTTTACATTTCTAAAATTCTATATTTCTATGAAATGAAAGTTAAGACGTATACTATAACAATTAAAATGTGGAGAATTTTATTTCATTGAGTGGAAATGTTAAGATCTGGCATGAAGATAAATAGGAGATATAAATAAGGATCTACTGCCTTGCATCTTTCCTCTTTAGAACTAAAATAATATGCACTATTGACAAACTATACATTCCCAAAGGGAAAATACTGACAAGGTTTTTTAAATACGAAAAGGGAAATTAACGAAGGCTGGTTTTTGTTCACATAACAGCTTCTTCAACAAAGTGATAATAGTTCTAGGGACACAGCTTATTGGTCTCTGGTGACTAGAGAACTCACTGAGAGTGCACAGGAGATAATCTTCTTTATGGCTGGTCAATTACTGCAAAATAGTTTATATAAAAGAAACAAAAACTTCCCTATAGGTTTCTCCATCACATCATTTGCTACATGATGTAAGAACACAGAAACAAAATCATGCAAACTGCTGACTAAAATGTTATTTTTAAAGAATGAGAATTATGCATAGCTGGTTAGTTATCCTAAGGGATACAAACAGCAAAAAACACAAAATTATAAATTGCTCACAACTAAAAGTCAATTTAGCACTTTCTTCCTGCCCATTAGGATTTCTTACCAATCACAGCTGGCTAACTCAACTTGATGTGGTTTGCAAAGACCCAGAAGACCAATACTCCAGGGCTATGTCAGACCAGGGGAAGGGAATTCCAAACTTAATGGCTCTCTGTGGAAAATGCCTCGTCTCTTGTAACTCAAATCTTAACAGCCAGTGTGTGCTGGGTGATCTCATTTGCCACGAGGAGAGTGACAATTGCTATGGTTACCAGACAACCTGAACCGCTGAAGGCTCTGGCATAGCACCTGGTTCTTGGTGCTTTCAAGTGAGTATATGTTTACACATGTAAGTGAATCTGAGGCAAGGCAGGGGCAAGAGCCCTGTGGCTGGATTCAGAAGATCTGTATTCAACCTGAAGCACTGCCACTCTCTGGCTATAAGACAACAGCATAGACATTTAGCTTCAGTGTATTTATCAGTAAAATGGAAAAATAACAGCTGTCCTGCCTGTTATAGGAATGGTGTCAAGATTAGTAAAGATGATTTATGTGAAAGGACTATGAAAATGGCAAAATACTAAAGAAATGTAAAGAAGTAGTATTATTGATATGATTAGCTAAAACACTATCCATTATATGTCTAAAAGCCTAAATACGTTAAGTCACCAGTTAATGGGGGCAGCTTTAGGATTGTTTGGTGATAAGGAGTAATGATGAGTTTGGTTATCAGTGAATGAGTCCAATTCAATTAAATTGTATCTATGAAGGAAGAAGAGAGTTGAGGCTGTACGTCAGAAGACCTGCATTGGAATCCCATCCGTTTCAAGGGCATTTGGCTGATGGTGGAGGAGCAAGGCTTTGAACTCAGGTGGTCTGGCTCCAAAGCCCATTTTCTTTACCATCATACTACAGAGTTGTAAGCATTAAACGAGATGATATAAGTAAGGTGCCCAGCATATAATAAGTGCTCAATAAATGTCACTTTGCTGTAATTACTTTTATTGAGCACCTTATATGAGAAATAAAAAATGTATGAGTCTTAGACCCCTCCCTCCAGGAACATACAAACTGTTAGGAGAGACAGACATGTATACAGTTGTTCATGACTCAAGGCTGAAAGTGTTAAGGGCCAGTGTAAATGGGCAAACAGTGTAACTGAAACTGAAGGAGGGAAAGACCGACTTCGACTGGAGGACACTGGGTAAGCTTCATTTACAAGGTGATACAGGAGCTGAGCCAGAGGGTAGCAGGAAAAAAGTGGATAAAACGACACTTGGGGAAGCCCATTGGCACATGAATTTAGGGCAGAAGTTTCTCCACTTGCCAGCCTGGCAGCCTGTCTGGCTCATTTTCTCTTCAGAATATGAAGCACCATTGGGTTATATCCGAGTAAGTCCTACGCGTGGACCTGTGGTCTGCTGGGTTCACATTACAGCATTCTTTGCTTCCATTTGAACAATAGTGGAGAGCCTGTTCCTCCATACCCCAAAAGATCCCTGGGGAGGCATGACACAGCAGGGACTCTGAGGGCTTACATGGCGGTGAACAGCAACTGCACCTTTGGGATCAACGAGGTGAGCCATGCAGATCTTACAGGAAAGTTATTTTTTGTAAGATTTTCGTTGAGATACACGTGGCAGGAGAGCTACCTTAAAAACTAAACTCTATTAACATCAAGATTGACTAATAATGATATATGTTCCATCTGGCTTTTAATTGCACAAAACAGCAAGATTCCAAAGAAATCCAGTTAAATGCTGGGTTTAGTTGCTGTGTCTTTAACGGCTTCCTGTGAACTTTCTCTGTACTGCTCAGGGAGCACATAAATACTCGTGGGTCTGCCTTGTGCACTCTGTCCTCCTGAGGGTGTCTGGTTGGAATGAAACACTGTAATCTTCTTTCCCTGCTCTTTATTGTGGATGCCATTTACTGGGTTTGTTTGAATAACATTTAACACCTAAACTCTGTCTGGGTAATTACCAACTTTGCCTCACCGTGCATACTCTCAAGGAAATTAAAGATGAAAGTACTTTGAAATGACTGTTAGAATGAAACATAAAGTATGCCACAGGAACTCTGATTTAAATTTTCTGTTCAATTTTAACATGTTATAAAATTAATTTTCCTACATGTATGGAAAGTAGAAACAAAGTCTAAGAAATGACAGGGAGAATTTCACCTATAGCTTAATGGTTCTGGCATTTTAGCTGCATTTCATAAAGTAAACATTTATACTTCAAGTTATAAAATCTTCCACAGGAAAAAAAAACAATTCATCTGTAAAGAAACCTGATCTCTTTTTTTGTGGAGGTGTTTTGCTTTTAGTGGGGCTAGAGATATCTATAAGCAGATGTTTTATATACTTCTGGTAACATCAGGACTAACCAGTATTGCTAAAAATCCACATGGAACCAGAATACCATGGACTGGAAGAAAACAGTTTTCCTTCCCTGAATGGAAATATTATGTTATGATGCAATGGATAGTATCGGACAGCAGGGATTTACTCATGACATAACTTGTTCTGAAAAGTACCTAAGACAACTTCCAAAATATCATACCTAGTTCAGATGTGGTGAATTCTCCACACTTCTCTCATTGTTCCTTTTCCCCTTGCCCTACAAATAGAGTGATTTATCTTATTTTGTATTTCCTCTTTCCTAATGGCTCCTAATAGTGTGTTATTCCATCTAAGCACATACTTGGAGTTGAATAGTTGTCTTCTGAGTATATGGACTTGATCCAAAAAGTAAATTTAATCAAATTAATCTTACCAGGTTGAGCTGGAAAGATTTTTAATTACATCATCTAGGCAGTTAGGTTAGATTTGTCCTCTCTCGATCTTATTCTTAAGAGAAATTCAGGGGGAAATATTCTAGGTTATCAGAAAAAATATGAGTGTATATATATCTATATATATATCTATATATCTATATATATAGATATATATATAGATATATATAACTATATATCTATATGTACTTAGTCACAATGTGTATATTCTTTCTTAAATTCCTTTTTGCAATAATTGATGAGTTAGGACGTTGAATATATTGCTATGATTCTTAAGTTCATATCCAAAATTTACTGAGCCCCTGTTACTGGAGTGTATTATGAGAGTAGTCATTTTCTCATTCTTTGCTCTTTTGACCACTTCCCTCGATTAGTTCTTTCCCACAACCCTCCCAGTTTCTGTTCAGCATCCTCATGTTACACATAATGAATCCTATTCTCATCTACCTGACTCACAGCTGCCCCACCTGATTACTTGCTCAGGCTGGTCCCAGAGCCTGTGTGCAACAAATATCAAAGGAGGGACACACATGCGTGTCAGTACAACCCAGATATAAGGGGGGCATAAAAAGAACTGGTAGGTGAAGCCCCCATCTTTTCCTCTCTGGTTTTGCTGAGTTCCGTGTGGTGTCATGGAAAGATTATAGGCTTAGGGCCACCAAGTGTCAAGTCCTACCTCTGTGGCTATCTACCATATAACCTTGGTCTCTTGTTTCTTCATCTGTGAACAAGGGGACTGGACCCTGGGGTGGACTCTAATGATCAGGCTTGCCTTGGGAGATGAGGCCACACAGGAAGGGCTCTAGGTCCCTTTCCTCTCCTCAATCAGAACAGCTCTGCTTTGATCAGTGTTGTATTTAAGGGTGCTACCTAAGATACATTTGAAAATATTAAATATAGCTTATAATCATAAAAGTATGTAATGATACATCTTACAACCATTATAAAAATGTTTGAAAATCCCTGCTAGATAATCTCAGGGTTCCGACACTAGCACTGTGTGCTCTGAGAGTGTAGAGTCTGGAGAGAAAGGATGTGGGTCCCCGGAAGCCTCCACACAGAAATGCATGCAAGGATCTTCGCTTTAGACTGTGAATAAGCTGTAGATATCTTTTTTCATTTCCTCCTACTTTTTTGACAAGGAAACAGAGCTGTGCAAGGAGACCCAGCTGGTAAGATGAAGAACTAAGAAGAGTCCAGCTCTTCTGACTATCCCACACATTGTCAAATTTAATTAATTTTAATATAAGGTAGCAAAAAGTTTGCCATTTCTTGTATCCTTTCTTTGGTAAAATTTATCTAAGTTCTTTTCTGGCTAAGAGGCACCTTTGGGTGTATTTCTCTTTATTTAAGGTAGCATTTCATTTCTTCCATTTACTTTATTTACTTCTTCCATGAGGGTTCCAGTTATGGACTATTTATGAGAATAGCAGCAACTGATATAGAATCATGTCCAATGGTGGAACTTTTACAATCACATTGATATTTTGATTCCATATACCTTCTCTGAACTCCAGACCCAAATATATGAATGTCACATATCTCAGAGGCAGCTTATCTCAACATGTCCAATACTGACATGCTCTTTCCCTTAAAATCTGCTCCTCTTCCAGGGCACTGTGCACCAGTGAATGGCATCAACCTCCATCCCATGCTTCAAGCCGTAAACTGAGGAGTAATCTTTAATGTTTTCCTTGCTCCTCACTGCCAACCCCTGCCTTAGTCTGTTTGGGGTGCTATAACAGAATACCATAGACTGGGTGGCTTATAAACAACAAACATTTATTTCTCACAGTCTGGAGGCTGGGAAGTCCATAATCAAGGTGCTGGCAGATTTGGTGTCTGGTGAGAACCTACTTCCGGGTTCCTGATGATGGCTTTGGCTGTTTTTACACCTGGCAGAAGGGGCTAGGGAGCTCTGAGGGGTGTATTTTATAAGGACACTAATCCCATGCATGCAAACTCCAACCTCATGGCCTAATCATCTCCCAACGTTTCCATCTCTTAATACCATTACATTGGAGATTATTAGGTTTCAACACATAAACTTGGGGTGGGGGTGGGGGGGCGCAAACACCCTGTCTATAGCATCCCTGTCCACTGTATATCTTAATTTTTTTTGGATTAGTCCACCAGAGTCCAATGTAACAGCCTTCTTATTACTCCCTCTTTAGTCTGTTTGCTGCAGGCAATCAAATAAATCTTCTTATAATACAAATATGATTAAGTCTCTACCCCTACTTCCTGCCTCTCCAATCCTTCAGTGACTTCTACTTGCTAGTTGGGCTTTTAACCATAATTCCACACTTCCTTTCAGGGACAGAACTGGAAATCCTCAGCATATAGTGTGAAAGTCACAGACATTTGTGGAATGAGTTTAAAAGAAAACTAAGATGGAAACCCAAGGAATACACTACAAACAGTCTACATTCAAGGACTGACAGCTACTCAAATCAGCTGTGGACATAAGACAAACAGTATGAGGACATGAATGTGAAATGATAAATAAAGTATTACTAGAAAAGAGAGTTGTTTTCAAAAGAGTAACAATTGCAGGTAAAGCCAAAATTAATTATAAACAAAACATCAAAAGTTGTTGAGGAGGAGTGTTCACATTTTGCTTGTACTTTTCTTAAAATTTGAACTTTTCTTGCATCATTTTTTAAAAATTATTATTTCTCAATGAGGTATTCAGAAACATAAGACAGGCATTTCTAAAAATTCTCAGAAATAGAAAATAATTTAAAAAATTGATTTAAAAAGGTGAACAAATAATACATTACCTTTGAAACTAGCAGTGAAATGATTTCTTTTACAGTGTTGTCAATCAAATCATCTATTTTTGAATGGTACTGTTGCTAGATATTAAAAATAAAGATGCATTAGTTTTTGTGGACACAAAACTTCAAAGCTACTAGTTATGACATATCAGATTTACTTAAAATGATCATTTTGAACATTAGAAGAACAAAATCTTGAAAATGATCTACCCAATCAACACTTTCTACATTGTTGTTTGAAAATTTTCCCATGTGCATTGTTGAGTTAAGCAGCTAATGTGGTTATTATATAGATGAATTGAATTCTTATTCTTATTCAGGCGGAGAAATGTGAAGGATACTTTTTGTCTTCTCCTCCATAATTAAGGTGGCCATGTATTTTTCTAAAGGGTTGGTTTAGCTGGAGAAGCAAAAAGACTAGAAAAGATTTAATTAATACAGCATTTCATGTCTGACAACTCTCATTCATAAGTTATTTTAAATGTGCTCTAGAAATAAAATGAACTCCCAATTGTTCACTCTAAAAGGACGTTTTTGTCAGTTCAGGGAGCAGCAGTTTATACAATTCTTACAATATACTCAAGCAAGGGCAAAATTAAAATTTCATCAACAAGGTGAATAGATGGTAACAAATTAATAGGCCATAAAAAGTATAATGAAACGACACTCCTCATTTTATTATTGCTTCCTCATGAAAAAGGCGCCTTTAAGTAAATGCAAAAAAAAAAAAAAAAAAGATGTATTTAAAATAAACCTGAAAGACTCTTTTTTTTTGCTTTCTTTAGAGAGTTCCATTCTTAAATTAGCAGGAGCTTCGGCTTCTATGGTGCCATGTGAAGGCACATTCATTTAAACAGTAATTCTTCCTTTAGAAGCATTTATCTGACAGCTGATTGTGCCCAATAGCCACTTCACAGAAAATGTGACTTGTAAAGACTAACCCTATCTTGATGGTTCAAGGCTTCTTGGAATAGCTAACATAATGCATACAGTAAAAGTACTCAGGTCAGTATAAACATTAGACCAACTTAACAGCTGCTGGTTAAATGGTTTCCTAAGATGCAAGTTTTTGAAAGCTATTTTTTTCTTCTGAAAACATTTCTCAAAGTTTCCATACAGAACAAATCATCAACTGAGAGCTGCTTTGGAATATGCAAAATTGATTCCTCCCCATAGGCTCTGACAGTCACAAGTGGTCATCTATTTGCATAAATAATAAAGAAAGGAAGCATAATTTTGGAGCATGTGAATTATTTTCTTTCTCTGCCCCTGTGTATGTATTGACAAGTGGTCTAAAATTAACAGACATACATAAATGTGGAACTTCCTGGGCATGTATTTTACCAGGTAAAGTGAAGTACTAAGTGTCTATCTCACTTAAGGCCTTACTGATTCCCAAGTGTGTGCTCCCCAGAGGGCAAATGCAACAGAAACATTGCAGTGGCTTTCTATTGCATTACACTGACACTTTTGAATTTAGAACAACTTAGAGAGAAGTAAAAGGAGAAAATAAAGAAAAGAAAAGGTAGAGGAGAAAGAGCCTGAAAAAGCTGGTTGGTCACTGAAAAGGCCAGAAACCCCCCATAGACACAGGTACAACCCCCCCCCCCACCCCCCCAGATGAAGCCCCTGAGCGGACAGGGCTGTGATGGAGTTTATGCAAATGAGCTATGCCCAGCTCTCTTTCTCTGCCACTCTCTCTTCACATCCTTCTTCCTCTAAATTTGTGTCTCTGCAGCAGTGGGAAAGGAAATACCAGACGGAGGCTCCCTTTGGGGTAGAATAGGAAAGTGAGACAGCAGAGGGGTTCCCAGCTCCTCACTTCCCTCTTACACGGAGAGCGCTGTAGAACAGAGAGGGATGGAGGCACCCAGATCTCTAAACGGTTCCATAATCTTAACTTTGCCTTATCCTCATTGCTTATCTCTATTTATCATAAGTTTATTTTTTTTCTAACTCATAAGTAATCAAATGTCATTAGAAGGCTGTTGGGTAGAAAATAGTAGAGCTTCTACATGT
The DNA here is from genome assembly GCA_030848825.1 of Tadarida brasiliensis. Taxonomy (NCBI): domain Eukaryota; kingdom Metazoa; phylum Chordata; class Mammalia; order Chiroptera; family Molossidae; genus Tadarida; species Tadarida brasiliensis. The sequence goes on along the minus strand of CM061267.1, from coordinate 26,000,199 downwards.
TAAACCTTTAGGTAGGACTGACTTTGGCAATTCTTAAAATCAAGAAGTGAGCCACAAAAGAGAGGCCCCTTTTTGTTGAAAGGCAGGGAAAGCTGCAGACCCTGGGAGCCATAAATATCTCCTACAGTACACACTTTTAGACTGCTATTTTGATACCTGACCTAGCCAAAAGCAGAAAGGGAGAAGGGGAGAGTGGCAGAGGGGGAGAGGGAGAGAAAGTTAAAAAGAAAGGAAGAAAAGTTGTGGACAAAAAGGGGCCACATGCTAACCTGAAAAGCTCAGGAAAGGCCTGGGTGGAGGCCTTGCAAACTCCAGACCTAAAGTAACCACAAAGGATGGCCTGAAATAAAAACTTTTAAACTAAAAGCAGTTTACGGCAGATAGTCCTGTCCTAGGCCTGTATCTTCCCTGCCAAAGGTCAACTTTCACCTTAATTGAGCCTATTGTCTTTTTGCATCTATAGTTTTGGAATGTCAGGGTGACTCTCCTTTTTCCACACACCTCAGGGCACAACTAATGCATCAGGGCAGAGACCACAACTCCCCTCCTTGTTATTATTATGTTAATTGCTGACTGTTAATTATCCTGTATACACCCAGTTAAAGAAATATGTATCTATCATTTTATTTTTTATCTAATCCCAAAGGTTCCCCCTCTCCCTTGCTTTCTCCCGCCTCCCTAATCTATTACCAATGGATTTCATGTAACCTACTTAAATCTCCTCTTCTGATTGTAATGTATTTTTAAAAAGGTGCAAAACTGCCCTTCTGAGCAGTATCTGAATCCTTTGAGGTTTTGCTTCCTGGCAATTGTCGATAGTTTTGGCTCAAATAAACTCACAAAATTCTTCACAGGTTTCAATGTTTCTTATGTTGACAAAGTACATCTTAAATGTGCTTCAAAGGGCAAACCCAAACAGGATACAGTTTGTTAGGTTTGCATAATATAATATTTTGCTATTGTAAATTTATCGATTAGCTCTGACAGACATTGATATTAAATGTGAATTTCCAGAATCTGCTCTGGTTGCACAATTGGTACAGGTGGTCTAGGAGGATTGTGGGTGGGAATGGGGAGGTGGCCTCAATGTATTTTACCTGTATATTCGGCAAAGAGAATAATCCACATACGCCACATATGAATAACAAAGTTAGCTAGAAAAAGTTATTCATCAGGGGATGTAGATGAACACGAACACACAAAAAGATATCACAAATAGATAAGAACAGAAGTTATCTGCAGATACATTTATGCTAATTAAGCTAAAATTGATAGATTTTTCATTTAGATAAACAGACCAAATTGTAGATAAAATTCTGAAAATTTTTTGTCTGCAACAATAAGAAAACTATAAAGTTCTTAGAATATGTCAAGTTCAACCAATAATCTTACATTCTAGGGCTATGGTAGGTTCTAGACCATTCTCAGACTAATTCTCCCCACAACTGCCCTCAAAAAATAAACTGTTGGTGCCTTGATGTTCCAGTGGATAACTCTAAACTTGATTAAAAACAACGCTTGAGGAAGCCTTACTTCAAAGAGCCCAGGAATTCAGAGATCAGGCACAGGTTTGAACCCTGGCCCTCCATCACTTGACACTCTGGAAAATATCATCATTTTACCAGGCTGTTCTCATATAAACACACAAGAAATGAAGACTAATCAAATGCCAGTATAATCCAGCACTCTTAAAAGATTGTGATTCTTCTCTTGGGATGAATTTTAAATGTATTGGATTGCTAGTTCTGGAAACAGAAGTATTTTACTGTAATTGAGAACAAATCCCCTACAAGTAGCCCCCTGACCCCTTCCTCCTAGTGGCCTCATTAGTGCATTTTTATCCTCAATGGATGGGCACGGGATGCAGTGGTTCTGTGGGTAGATGACTGCCTAAGGCCCATGCAGTCATCTGTGTTTCTGCAGGGATGGATAATAAGGATTTCTAAACACTGGTGGTTCTGTGATCTCAACATCTGTCCCTGAGGGACTGGCCTGAGATTGCTGACTCATTACACACACCTGTCACATGAGCAGATCATTTACTCACTAATCACTCCATTAAACAGTTCTGGGCTGTGGTGGAGCATGTGTGCATCACCATGTGCCACATAAGAAAACAGATTCATAACTCAGGAGCACAGAAGGGGCTGCCTTGTGGGTAAGGAATCAGGAAGGTCTTATCCCTTGACAATGACAATATAACAATTTCTTGGAGATTATGCAGAGGTAATCCCCTTATAATTTAGAAGATATCTCTGCTAGGTTTACCTATTAAAAAAAAATATATATATATATATTACAAGGTTCCAAATTGTGTAATGAGCTAGTACTTTCAACAACTTTATTTGTAGCTTACTACAGAATGGGGCCCACTGGCTTACCTAAGCATGTAATGTATTTACTAATTTGCAACAATTCCATAACTTAGCTCAAGCACATACAAAGCAGGAAAGCTTGTGTAATTATGTGGGTATATTTACTGGAGATTGAAAGCAAAGTATAAAATCCTTCTTTTGCATCAAAATTATTGTTTACCACTTTTCAGGGTTGCTAATGGGTTTTACACCTGCACATTTTGAACTATATTAATTGTGTGAAAGTTGTGGGGAATTAATTGTCTCTGGTGAGAAGGTACAGGTGCAGACATAATGAAGAGTAGCAGATTACTCTTCAAAAACCATTCACCTATTAATGTAAAGAATCATTTGACAATGCACTGATGTTTTGTCATTTGAGTATGTGCCTGTTTTTCTTTTTAAGTACTAGAGTTGCTTCTGATGGGGAGGATTTTTAAAGCAGTGACAACAAATCAGTGTGTTCATTCCACAAATATTTACTAAGTGCCCATTGGATGTCAGGTGCTATAGTGTATGCTAAACTAAGAACAATGGATAAATCCAGTATTAGTGGGGAGAGGCAAGACGATTCAATAAACCTGATGAGAACTGGATGGGCTTATTATAAAAAGACTTAAGACAATATTTTCAAACAGACAATCAAAGACTTACATCTGGGTATTGAAAAACATGAGGAGGTGAAGATGAGCCACTGATATCCAAACCAGCTGCCTCCTTATTCAGATAATTAGAAATAATAAATCATGTGGTAAATGATCAAAGAATAATTCCTAAACACTCGATAACTCTTACATATCAGTTACTTAATATCATAAGATCATGCTATGATATTGGAAACATATCTTTGCTCTGAATTGTCCAAAGAATGAAATATGTGAATATACATATAAATTATGGTCAAATAGCTAATGTCTATATCTGGGTTAAATAAGTATGAAATTCACAAATAGTGTACCTTCTCATCCTCTTTCAGTTATCTAAGCCCTTCTACTTAGGGGAGAATTATTAGTCCAGTAAAGAGTTGAGTTTGACTCCCAGGTGTCAATGGTAAGACTTGTAAGATTTAATACATCTATACAGCACAAAAACATTTTGACTTATAAATATATACTATACGCATAAAGGTTTTCAAACCATGTTCCTCTGAGTTTCTGTATGGTACCTCGAGGAAACCTTGTGTGGGGGAGGGGAAAGGCTCCTGACACAGGCCTGCCTCTTTCTTCCCTGACTGATGGTTACACCCCAGGCTATGAGTGGGAGGAAAGACTGTATCACTGGTGGTCATGTACCCCACTGAAATCCATAACGGGGTTCTTCTGTCTGAAGTGACTTGAGAGTGGTTTTCTGGTCCTCAAATTTAGGGATTAGCCTGCTAATGCTATATGTCATTTAAAGCCCCACACTCTAAATTTTTCTAGAATTAAAGAATATAGAAGACAAATGTATTTTGAAAATGTTAATAGTCATTCTGCTTCTGAATTTACTTAGAACTTAGTTTAAAGGAGAGTGAATTCATTTGGTTTTACATAATTTTACCTTTAAACATCTAACAGTAATTTGTAGATTCTGCAGTCTAACAGGAAAGAAACATTCTCTCTGATATTACTTAAGGTATTAGTATTTACATATGCTTTCACGTGTCTTTAGGCTATGGCTATATCTTAGGAAGCTGGTAGCATTTTATTCACACACAGAAACCAAAAACCTGAAAGTGGAATTAATTATTTTAATTTGAAAATATGAAAATAAAAATGTACATTTATGAAAATAATAATTCAAATGAGAATGTGGTTAAAAAAAAAATGAGACTTACCCATTGACTACCAAACTGGATCATGGCATGAGGAAAAAAAAGGCGATGGAGAACATAGGGAAGAGTAAAGAAATGATGAAAAAGTAATTACAATGGGAAACACGGCAACAAAATGTCAACTTAAACAGATAATCCAAGAAAAATAGATCAAATTTCACCCAATCACGACTCTCAACAAAAATAAATCATGGGGTAAAATAATCTATTTCTGAATGTATACACAAAGAAAATAAATATGAAATTAAAACAATGGGATGTTTATTGAAAAGAATAAAGCCTAATTTTCAAGTATATATCAACTTGGTCTTAAAAAACAAATTTTTGTGTAAATAAAATATTTCATGTGCTGTTTTCTGTGGCTTGGTTTTTGGATGCAAACTCTGCATAAAGTAGATTTGTATAAACACAGCAGGTAGATTTCTCATTTGCTTGTGAAAAGCAAGCTTTATGTAAATACACAACACCGAAGCTGTCAAAAGGTATATCTGAAATTCAATGACCACTTGTAAAATTTTAGGCAGTCTTCATATAAAAAAGAAGAAACTAACAGAAGCAAAGGATAAAGGGCATTCCATATTATAGTGAAGAAAAGACCAAACACTTGTATTGGAGAAGTTGTTCTTTTTTAATCTAACCAAACAGCATTGTCCTTTGCCAGGGCACCCAGGCTGAATTTCCATATATGACACTCAGTCCACTTACCTCTTGTCCTCCATCCAGAGCACAGAGTTTGGTGCTTTGCTTTTTGGCATCAACTAACACATTAAACATGGTACACACAGAAGCTGGAATGCGCAAGTCAGTGGTTTTGTTTGCCTTTTGCAGCTTGAGTTCAAATGCAGTTCTTGTTCTAGTCATTAAAACATGAATTCAGAGTAAGAAATCTGACATACATCCCACCAGTTTTGTAAAAAGTGAAATTAACACTACAAGATGCTAATTTAAAACATGCAAATAAGGAGTGTGCTTGGGAGCTGGGGGTGGGATGCTCCTCTTTTCAGGTGTCTCATATGAAAGATCTGGCTGTGATATTTTATATTAAACATAGCTTTTCAGTCACTCAGACAATATTTCTACCCAAATGAAGCTATTTGCTCCATCTAGTGTACCATTTTAATGGAAAAACCTCCTAGTTTCACTTAACTGCCAGAATTAATATTTAAATAGAAAAATCCCTTGCTTCTCTGCATTAAAGCAGAACAAATCCTCCATGTGAAGACTTACTACCAAATCAAAAAAAGGTACAAGTCTGGAAAACTCTAAAACATCATAATTAGTGTACAACACCAAATGAGTAATTCTTTTACATTACCTAGGTTCTCTTTCAAATACCCAAAGTTGCAGTTAGGTTTTTGAAAGAAAATGAATAACAGACAATTTGGAATTGGTCTTGAGATGATGAACATGATTTTCTTTAAAAAAAAAAAAAAAACAACAACATTAAATAATCTAACCCATGGCCTTGACTTGGAAGGCCATCACTATTCTACTGACCGGATTTTTCTTTAAAAATTCAGGACCATTCAGTTGCTCCAACCAGCACTGGTTATTTCACTGTGCTACCCTACATTGTTCTTATACGTATTATGAACATAGGCAATGAAAAAACAGTGCTTGGCTAATTAGCAACGCTGATTTTGTAAGAACAATTAAAAAATGAAGGCACATTTGGAAGAATCCAAAGCCACATAATTTATTTCTGGTTAAGTTTTGAAGAATGAGAATGGATACTTGGAACTCATCTGATGGGGATAGAGAATACCAGAAAACACAAAGTGACAGCACTGATCATAATGAGAATTTGCCATGCCATTTCACAGCACACAGACACAGTACATAACGAATAAAGTACTTAACAGACCTTTTCCATATGTCTTGGGAAGTACTGCCTTGGGAATTTAAAGCACAGTATTCCCAGAGAGGGAACACTAAACACAACAGAAATGATTAATGTGGTATGGGTGCTACTGATGAGGGCAATGGTTAGGAGACCCAAATAAAACTATCAGACCAAGTTTATGAATTATATAGATCCCCAGAATTTAGGTCAGAGAAGCTAATGACCATTAAATTTTGGAAGAGTGATACATATTGAAAGCTTTCTTGTGACAATTATATAACAAATACTAGGTTAAAACTGGTATTTTGGGTTCTAGTCTATTATGCAGCAACTTGAAAATACATGTCTACCTTTTGACACAGGCCTCTATCATATCACTGGCCATTAGTTTAAGTCTTTGCTCTAAGTGGTGGGCAAATTCTTGTTCTGGCCAGTGTAGGTCAAAGACAAACATTTGTAGTGCATCAAGTTTCCAAAAAAGGTCTTCAGATGTTGCTGAGCCATTGCTAGAAGAAAAAGGAAAAATGAAGAACACCATGAACTTCCACTGTTAGCTTTGTGGAACACTAATATATTGTTTTTTCCTTTTTGTATCAATTGTCATTAGTGAAAAAAATAACACATAACATTTCTAATGACCAATATTTTCTTTGTTCAACCTTCTAATTCCTTTTTACTTCTTAATGAATAAGGCAAGGCAAGGAGAAGAAACTAGAAATAATAAACCATAGTAAGTTTTCATAAGAAGGGACAAAATGGATAAGGATAATTCATTAATGAAATCAAATTGTAAACATAAAAATGATACCATTATAATAACCTGGTTATTAAATAACAGAAAAGGAATAAAGGAAAGATTAGAGAACATAGGTATGCCATTTATACAACTGTGCCAGAAAGCTGCAATTTAGATGCATGCCCAGTAAGGTCTGGGTGACATAGGAAGGTGCTTGCCTGTCAATCACACCTGGATATAGGTAATTGGCCAGAATAGGTGTGGCCACTGAAAGGAGACAAAATCTGAAATACATAAGCTCCTAAACAAAGAAAGTTCTCTCTTGGTCTCTTGGCTCTTTCCCTTGCTTGCCCATGCCCCTGGCTCTCTTGTTGCTGGGGGAGCATTTCCCTGAATTTGTCCACAGGGCTCACAACCATGTGGGACCCATACAATGGCCTGATGTTATGCCAGATTCAACTCCACCATGGAACGGAAACTCTGGAGACTGGCCCTGCTTCTAGCTCTGCTGAATTCCTAGCTACCCCTCTCCCAGGACTGGACTAAGGGAAATGGGACTTTACAAACCAAGGGATATAATTTCACACAAATAAAAACCATTCATTTTCCCATGAGAGTCTTAGAAAAATCATTTCTCAAGATATTTCAAAAACCCCACTTCCACTAGTGATGGAGAATGGCCACCCCTCATTTCTCCACCTCCTCATTTCTCTAGGATAAAGATCAAATATATAAATATCTCCTAGAAATTCAGAAAAGTATGTTTTGTGCAAGAAAATCCATACAATAGTAACTACTAGCTTCTACTCATTGATATGTGCCTCTGTCATCATGATGGATGGCTTCTGTCTGTCTATAGGTATGTAGCACAGAGAGCCCTTAAACTTTTCAATTACAAGTAAAGGTAAAGCAGGTACTGGAAATGAAATAACAGGTTGGGTAGGGAAGCAAATCTTACTTCTATTTTGAAATGTTTTGTGCCTTTTCTAGCTCATAATTAAACCTAACAGTATAAGGTATGGTCTAACACAGAAATGACATTTAGGGTGCTCTGAAATCGGAGCAAAATAACGTATTTCAAGTCCTTACATCTATCTGATTGTGAAGCCAAGATCTACTATGCATTCACTACTATGGTAAAATTATATTTCCACTCCATGTATGAAGGTAATTTGTACCACAGTACATATAATATTGGGGCAAAGGAGAATACTATTATTTTCCATTATGCACATATATAGCCTAGTAGGGAAATAGATGTTTTAAAACTAAAATATTCCTACATTAAAACATATTGAAACTTGGTTGTAAAAGAGAACAAAAGAAAAAAAGCTGCTCTATGATTCATTTCTCCTCAGCTTTCCAATAATTACTCAACATATACTAATCTAAAATGTATATTTTTAGTTTGTAAAAGAAAGTTTTAAAAATAAAATAAACTCATTCATCACAAGGGAATGGTGGAAAACTTTTATAAAAAATAAAATTATTTAAACTAGCATACTATTTAGATAACTATATCTTAATTAGCTAGCTTTACAAAATCACCTCCTGCTCTGGATAATTGAAAGCTTATCCCTGCTCCCCCACCTTCCATCCCCTACCCAATCCCCAAGCCTCAGCATCTTAGCTCCATCACCAAATCTCCTTTGCTTTCCTCCTCCCATTCTCCCAGTAATTCCTCATGATCTCCTTGTCTAGCCAGGCTGTCCTCAGAGTTAAATTCTGAAGAGACCAATCACAGCAAAGCAATGAAATGACCCACAGCACTTTATTTACTAAATATCTCCAAACTTTTAGTGCCCCAAAGTACCATTAAACAAAAGAACCAAAACAACAGCATACTGATACTGCTGTGAAAAATATTTGAAAAAACACTATATTTACTTCTCCTTTTTGAAAAAAAGTGACCAAGCAAAATCCCTCTTTATATCCATAGTGTGGTATTTGGTAGATTAGGGGAGCTATGTTTTATGAGTAATTCAATATAATTGGCAAAGAAGCAAATCTCATTTTTTACTTAGGAGAAAGATAATTAACTATATGAAACACATATGCATTCTTTAACAGCATAACAAACCAGCAACAGCAAAAATCATAATCAAAACAAAAATCCCAAATAGTAAAGGCAGAATTTTACTTAAAATAAACTTTCTCATAATATGTAACAATTAAATCTTTATAGAGAATATGGATATATGTTTCTTCTGTTCTTTAATGCTATGGTATGATTCTGAATAATAAACGTGCTTAATTGGGAATGTAATTAACATAAGAAGTGTTTGTTATAATTAAATAGATGAAAATGGAAATAGATTTGCTCTCAAGCTGGTATATATAACCTACCATTTTATCAGAACTTTTTCATTCTAAAATTATTTCTAATGAGTGACTTATTCCTAAAAGTATTATTAACAGATTAAATAATTCACATGTGAATAATAGACTCAAATAATTTCCTAAAAATGGCAGCAGGAAACTTACCTTACTGGTATTCACTTTCAGAGTTAAAACACCCAGAATAAAGACTTCATATACAGGGAGATGTGGGAAAGCACCTCTTAAGGTAATACATACATTAGTAGGTAGAAATACATCTTTCACACCCATGGTTCTTTGATATTACTCATGTTCACTTAATCAGTAGTTATACTCTTAATTTCTTATACATGTGAAGTGGAAATGTTTTTTTGTATTTACTGCTTTCTAGCAAAAATCCAAAAACTAATTGCAATGACATGTTCACTGCAGCATTATTTATAATAGCCACGATTTGGAAGCAGTCCAAGTGTCCATCAGTAAATGAGTAGATAAAAAAGCTGTGGTATATTTACATGATGGAATACCACTTGGCTGTAAAAAGAAGGAAATCTTACCCTTTGCAACAGCATGGTTGGACCTGGAGAGCATTATGCTAAGTGAAATAAGCCAGTCAGAGAAAGACAATTCCATATTTCACTCATATGTAGGCTCTAATGAACAAAATGAACTAATGAGCAAAATACAGAGACTCACAGATAGAGAGCAGGCTGACAGCTGTTATTGGTGGTGGGGTGGGGGGATTAAGGGAAAGAGAAAAAAAACTCATGGACAGGCACAGTAGTGTGGTGATTGTAAGGTGGAAGAGGGTATAGAAGGCATAAATGGTGATGGACGGAGACTTGACTTGGGGTGGTAAACACACAATACAGTGTATAAATGATGTGTTGTGGAATTGTGGACCTGAAACCTGTATAATTTTCTTAACGAGTGTCACCCCAATAAATTTAATAAAAAGAAAAAAACCCTGAATATATTCTGCCACTTTAAATTTAAAAAAAGAAAACAAAACAACAACAACAAAAAGGCACATGTGGAAAAACTGGTAAAATACAAATAAATTCTGTAATTCAGTTGACAGTAATTTAGTTCTAAGGTCCATTTCTTCACTTTGATAACTGTTCTATGATTATGTAGACACATGTAAGAGACGCTGGGTGAGGGTATTTTGGAACTCACTGGACTAACCTTTCAACTCTTCTGTAAGTCTAAAATGATCTAAAAATAATGAAGTTTATAAAAGTAAGATGAGCACATCCTGGAATTCCTAGGACAGGAGGAATGAAACACCAGATAAAATCAGCACACACTCACTGGACATTGGGAAAAGTTTCCAAAAGCTCAGAGAAAAGATGGACATGATCTCACATCCAGAGATCCTGAAGGGAAAGTGATTCAAGAGAAAAAGTGGACTCTAATAAAAACAACCATATGAGAAAATAAATAAATAAATGCTTTCTAGCCAAAGTTCAAAAAACTAATTGCAATGACATCACAATATTATGAGTAATTTTGATACTTTGACAAGGAACCTAACATTGATCATCTTGGCAGGTAAAGATAATAGTCACTGACTTAAAACACATCTTTTATTTGCCCAGAATGATGAAAGTACAAACACTTAATTTACAAAGCCACAATTTGTCCTGATCCCTGTCCTGAGACACAGGTCACTTTTAAAAAGGGAACCCAAGAATGAGATACAAGGTTTACACATATCTCAAAGCTAATAAAATAGTGAAGACAAAAAAACCTTAAATTTCACAAGGTAATGCCCACAATAGTGTTCTTGGATAAAACCGAGATTGTTAAACAGATGATAAATAAGGATGAAAAGAAGTTAAATTATTAAACAGTATAAAGAAGTACAAAAAATCACTAACTTATAAATGTCCATCATGCTTCCTAGATAATTCTGAGCATACATAGGCACCACCTGACACACTATAATGGCCCAAAGCATTTGCCTACAAGAATAAGATTCACACATAACCTAATATCCTAATATATATTATGAGTACAGTAATGTCTAACTTTCAGAAATATTGCCAAACTATTTTGCATGTTGTTCTTTTTCTCGGTCTCTCTTTTCTCGATTGTATGCAGACTAGACTGGGATTACCTTTAAGAAGCGATAGTACTATAGGTAGAAAGGATGCTAAACAAGCTCTTAACCATTTAGTCTCTGGAAGCAGAAAAATGATAAGTGAGGGTTCTGAAGTCAGACAAACCTGGGTTCCAATCTTACCTATGACACTTCCTAACTGTGAGATATTGGGCAAATTTTGTTTCTTAAGTTCTTTATTACTAGGTTTTCTTAACTGTAAAGTGGAGATAATGGCATTTACCTCTCAGGGTTTTTATAAAGCTTAGATGCAATAAAGCATTTGGCACTGTATCTGGAACACATTAAATTTTCAACAAATTGAAGCTCTTTTTCTAATTATTTTCTTTCTAGCTGACTTTATATGACATCTTGGGCCAAGTATGGGCTATTACTGGGTTCATCTGATTGCTGTGAAGGTCATACTTTTGAAAACTATACCATTAAGAATAATAATCATGATGATTGATGACAGTAATAATAATTATAGTAATAACAATCATGATGTAGAACAGTAGTACTTATCATTTATTGAGTACCTAGGATGTACCAAGTACTTTTCATAGCTTTTTAAAAATCCTTACAAGAATGTCTTGAAATTAGGTGTCATATTCATTTTAGAGTTAAGGAAACTGAGGCTAAGAAAGACTTAAGAATTAATAAACAAAGGCCTAAATCCATGCCTGATCGATTTGAAAGTCTGTGTCCTTTTCACTTGAATGACTTTAGTTACTAAAGCTGCAGTAGGTAGGAGCATCACAACATGGAGTTAAGTACAGTATAAAGATCATTTAAAAATAACAAGGCATATCAACTGATGTATGAAAGGACAAAAGAAGACCTTGCTGGTGCTGGGAAATGAAGGACAATCCCTTCTCTGTAACCAGCAGAACTGTGTCGTTAAAGGGGAGACTAAGATAAAAATAGAAAAAGATTATATTATTGAAACTGTCCTTACAATGGTTTTCTACACATACAAAGTCATATGGGCAGTAACTAAGCTAGATCCAGCTAAGGATCCCAGACATACTGTTTACCACATTGATTGTCTGAATTTGGAGAACTCAGGTTATATCACTTAGGCCAGAGTCTACAACCTGGGTCACAAAATGGCCCTTGTCCCAGAGATTACATACAAACTACATCAAACCAGTGAGTATTTCTTTAAAAAGCTATATTATTTATCATCCATGTGCTAAGCTTAGCTTAACAGCTCAAAAAAACGAAACAAAACCAAAAACATAGTACTCCTCAACCAACAATGATAAATGCCATGCAGTCTAAACGCATCTGCACAGAACAGCCCAGGCCATGCACTAGCTAACACAGCACCAGGAAATAAATGAGGAATACACACGTGGACTCATATAAAGAAGCCATCCACGAAGGAGTAGAAAGGCTAGGAATCTGTGGAAGATTAAGAGGCAGACTTGGAACTTTTGGAAGAGCTACATTGGGAAGACTGTTGGCGATATTCCTGTAAAGAAACAAACAACGTGGGAAGGGACCACCATAAGCAATAACTACACATGGCCATAAGGTCATAAGGTCAGGATAGAAGAGTCAGATGTTGTATGGGCACTAGGCAAGATACCTACTTGACAGGCTGCCATGTCTCTTGCTCAAAACCTCTGTGAATTGACTGGGCGATGGAGGACTCCATGAGATCGACGTAGCGAACAACCAAGGGCACAAAGATTTCTTGCAAGTGTTTGTGAAATTTTCCATTACATAAAAGAGCTGAAATAGTCAAGCAGAAACAGTGTTTGTCAGAGAGATAATATCAGGCATTTGTAAAATACGGGCGAAAAATTTTTCCTTAAATAGTCTGACACAGAACTGATAAAATATAGATGAAAATGGATCTTACTCCTCATATTGAATATCACGTCATGAAAACTGATCAAGAAGTATAACTGACCTTCTACATATGGTTCTCAAAAGCACAAATAGATTATATTTTTATAAAATGTCCCTGGAAGGTGGTATGTTTTTACTTTCTAGGAGGTTTAACGTATGAGGCATATGACCACTTGCTAGAGATTCAAGGGAGCTGCTGGATCTCCTAAGGGTCTGGACACATGTAAATCAGCAATTAAATAGAGTTACAATCCCTGTGCTGTGCTGTGTGTCACCAAAGATCTAAACCTATTCAACTCTGAGAGCTAAGCTTGATTGCTTCTAAGATAAATACTTGTTAAACTCACCAGAGGATGACTGTGGCCTTGGCAATGTCTATTCTGATTCATGAACTTTTTAGTTATTTGTGGATTTTCTTTTTAGTCATCTGATTTTCCATATATGTCTTTAAAAACAGTCAGCACATCACATCACATGCATTTTTCAGTTGCCCATTTGTCTTGAGTGACTTGTCGTATAAAACATCCTACCTAAAGCAGTTGTAGAAGTCTTAGCATTTATGCAAGGTACATCTACCTCCATCAGAAGATAGATGCTTTCTATGCACATACTTCCATTAGGACACAGGTCAGTGTTGTAGACTGACTGTTTCTGTCACCCCCCTCCCCCAAATTCTTTTGTCAGAATCCTAACACCCAATGTGACAGTATTAGGAGATGGGTCCTTTGGAGGGTGATTAGGTCATGAAGGCAGAACCCAAAAGAATGGGATTAGTGTCTTCATAAAGGAGATCACAGAAAGATCCCTCGACCCTTCCATGACGTGAGGACATAGCAGGAAGGTGGTTGTCTATGAAGCAGGCTCTTACCAGACACCGAATTTACCTGTACCATGATCTTGGACTTTCTAGCCTTCAGAACTATGAGAAATAAATTTCTGTTGTTTATCAGACTATAGAATTCTGTTATAGCAGCCCAAACAGGCTAAGGCAGCCAGCATGTGCCTACACTGCACCATGAAAGAATAGAGAACCTGTAGGAAAGTACAAAGTAATGCTAAGTAATATTTAATAAAGAATTTATAGTTTTTCGATGATGGCACATATTTTTCATGTGAGCATATCCTAAACCCAGTTGTGATTTAAAAAAAATAACCCTCAAAATGAGAACATGTTCATTTAAAAAATATACTCAGTGGCTAGGAAAGGTATTTTTTAAGTGCTGGTATTTTATCCTCACCCGAGGACATTTTTTCATTTTTTGTTCAGATAGAGTGGGAGGGAGAGAGAGGAAGAGAGAGAGAGAGAGAAACATCGACGTGAAAGGGACACATCGAGTGGCTGCCACCCACACGACCAACCAGGGCCGGGGACAAACTGCAACTGAAGTATATGCCCTTAGCGGGAACCGAACCCGGGTCTCTCTGGACCACAGGCCAACGCTCTAACCGCTGAGCCAAACCAGCCAGGGCTAAGTGCTGGTATTTTAATTGTAACTGAATAACAGGAGTCATCCATGGAAGATTTGGAGGGAAGGTTTCCAGGTAGAGGGAAGAGCTAGCATCAAAGTTTTAGGGAGGAATAGCTGGTGTTCTTTAAAAGGACAAAGAAGCCAGTGTGGCAGGAGTAGAGTGAGGGAGAGGGAAGAACAGTCCAAGGCAATGTCTAGATGGTAGGGCATGGTGAAAAGTACGAGTTTTACTGGCTGCAATGGGAAGTATTGTTTTTATTGTTACTAAGTAAAGGAGCAACATGATATCTTCTCTCTGGCTCCTGTGTGAGAAATGGAGCAGGTAGGTGACCTAGCGTGGAGGCAGAGTGGTGGGTAGTGTTCAGCTCTTCACTGAATTAGACTAGGCAAAGGATGATGATGATGATGCAGATGAAGGTGATGGTAGTGGTCATTATGATGCCTTGGATTAGAGTACAGAGGTGGAAGATGAGAAAAAGTCCCTCAGTAATCTCATTCACTTTTACGGATTTGAATAGTTGTATATGCTTGTAGTTACTAAATCTAATTACCAGTAACTCGAATAGTATTGTCTTATAAAACACTCATAATTTTCCAATATCTCATGTAATCTTCTTCAGGGCAACAGTACCCTGAAAACCTAGTTTTATTTTATTTATTTTTAATTTCAGCAAAATATTTGACACCATGGTGGAATGAATATGAAAATTCCTACTATATATTACTTTAATTAAATGATTCTGAAATATTCAAAATACTTATAATACACATTGAAAGCAGGACAATTTTACATTGCTATACAGCTAGACTGTATGCCTAAGCCTTAATTTATATGGCCTGCTAATAAAAATGGATAAAAGACTTAAATGTGACTCGTGAATCCATAAAAATCCTAGAAGAAAATGTAGGCAACAAAATTTCAGACATCATACGCAGCAGAATCTTCACTGATACATCACCTAAGGCAACAGAAACAAAGGGAAAAATGAACACATGGGACTACATCAAACTCAAAAGCTTCTGCACAGCAAAAGAAACAACCATTAAAAACAGATAGGGAACCCACTCTATGGGAGAGCATAATTGCCAATGATACATCAGATAAGGGGTTAATCTCCAAAATATATAGAGTGCTCATACAACTCAACAAAAGGAAGACAAAGAACCCAATTAAAAAATGGGCAGAGGAACTAAATAGACACCTCTCCAAACAGGACATACAAATGGCTAAGAGACATATGAAGAAATGCTCAACATCACTAATCATCAGAGAGATGCAAATTAAAACAACTATGAGGTATCACCTCACACCTGTCAGAATGGCCGCCATCAACAAATCATCAAACAACAAGTGTTGGCGAGGGTGTGGAGAAAAGGGGACTCTAGTACACTGTTGATGGGAATGCAGACTGGTGCAGCCACTGTGGAAAACACTATGGAATTGCCATTTGACCCAGTGATCCCACTCCTAGGAATATACCCTAAGAAGCCTGAAACACCAATCAGAAAGAATACATGTACCCCCATGTTCATAGCAGCACTATTTACAATAGCTAAGATCTGGAAACAGCCCAAGTGTCCATCAGTGGATGAGTGGATAAAAAAGCTGTGGTACATATACACAATGGAGTAGTATGCAGCTGTAAGAAAGAAAGATCTCTTATCCTTTGAGACGACATGGAGGGTCCTGGAGAGTATTATCCTAAGCAAAACAAGCCAAGCAGAGAAAGACAAATATCACATGATCTCACTTATTTGTGGAATATAATGAACATAACAGTCTGAGGAACAGGGTAGACCCAGAGATGTGAAAGTAGGGTATAGACTGACACCCCTCAGAAGAGGGGGTGGGGGGGAGTGAAGAGATAAACCACAGAACTTATGCGCATGTATGCATAACTGATGGACATGGACAACAAAGCTGGGCACGGGGTGGGGGGATGGGAGGAGGGTGTCAATGGGGAAAAAAGGAGAAACATCTGTAACAAAAATAAATTAATAAAATAAAAAAAATAAAAAATATAAAGAACTTTTGGCTGTACATCTTGATAGGTACTATTAAGCACTGTCATTATTTCTTACTACTCCAAGACCAAAACACATGCATGCATATGTAACAAATTATTACATCTATAAATAAGTTCAAATGCTACTTTATTATACATTTAGAGATTAGCTATAAAATCATATTTAATTTATTAAAATAAAGCACATAAAGAAAATCATACTCAATGTTATTTTTAAATGTTAGATTCTAAGATTAAGTAACAGTTGACTCAAATGTACTTCTAGCAACCTCTCTTTTTTACACACTTGATAAGCACAGAATTCATTATCCTGTTAAATAAATGTGCTTCTCTTCTTGTACACTCATCAAGAAAGTAGAGATTATCCACCTGATCACTATATCAGCAACTTGGAAGTTGTTCCATAGGCCTTTATTTCACTTCCTACATCCAGTTAGTAATCAAGACCCATGTATTTTGTACCATGCTTATCTTTCTAACACATCCCCTTCCTCCCTTCATCCCCACTGCTGTTGCGTTCATCTCAGCATTCTCATCTCTGGCCCCAACTAATGCAATAATCTCCTAAATGGCCTTTAGGCTCCTAATTTTTCCTCTGCCAACTCATCTTCTTAAAATCTCAAGCAGAGGGTCTTGCTAAAATATAAAACTAATAATGTTCCTCCTAAAGACGATAATCCTTTAATGAATCATCATGACAAACTCCAAAAGTTTGAAAGTCATCCATGACTTGTCTTAAAATGATCTCTCTGGCTCATTTCTGTTGTCTGATTCCCCTATTTCCTGAAGTCCAACCATAATGATTTTCATGGTTCTGTTCAGGTATACACTTTCTCTTCCAAACCTTCCTTGAAATGTTGTCCCCTTGCCCAGTTACTGGTTTCCCTGTTTACTCTCTATCATGTACAGTTTCCACTGTAGTCCATGCTTACATATCTCTTTCTCCCTACATGGGTGCAAGGTTCCTGAGGCAGGAACCATGTCTGTATTCTTCATATCCAGCAAAGTCCCTGGCTCAGAGCAAGTGTTCAAATGCTTGTTGAAAGGATGACTACTTGGATACAATATTAAGATTACCACATCATTATTCAGGAGACTGTATAAGAACCTATTGATCCCTGTGTAGAGAGTAAGAGGGAGAAAGAGAGGCAGAGGAGAAATAAAAAGAAAATACACACTGAGGGGGAAAGAAAAGGGACAATCCCATTTCAAATGGCAAGCCGCAGAGACGCATACTGCAGTGCACTTCTGCATGACAGTGTGTGCTCCTTTCCCAGTCGCCCATATGCCAGTTTGCATTCCACTCCTATCAGACACTGTCAAAGCCTCTTAATATGTAGCCCCAGGCATAAAAATGAGTGCTCCTATCTTCTCCATATGGTTTAATCAAGATAGGTTATAATTTGGGACTGCCACCTGTCCAAATCAAGCCTTTACAAGGCACCCATTGCAACAGCTCACTGAAAGAGGCACATTCTCAGTATGACCTCATCCAAGATTGCTTCTGTCATTATACCTGAGGTGTGGAACTAGAAGTGACTGCTCAGAAGGAGTCTCAAATAGTGCTTTCAAGAATATAAATGGAGGATCATCAATGACTTTGTTGATAAAAATAATCTTTTTAAAAAAAGATTCCATGTTTCCAAATATCATCTTGTCAGAAAATAATAAGCATCAATGACATCAAGCCAAATGGTACAATTAGAAATGGAAAAGAAGCAAAAAGACTTAAATAAAAGGCAAACTAGGGATGCAAATGTGCCCAATTATTTTGAACATCCCAATAATTAATAAACGAGTGTTGATTATAAACCAGAAAGAGTCTTACATTTACAAAAGTACTTGTTATAGGCTTTTAATAGTAAGATTCTCATAGAGAATTTAAACCAAGATCCAATTCATAAGAGTTACTGAGAGTAATCACTGGGTAAATAAAAGATAAGCAGATAAATAGTTCATGTACTACTGCTTTTAGGGTAAAAATATGAAGTTGGCTCCTGAGCCCATATAGACCATTTTACACCGTGCTGCCCCCTTCCAATTAACATTAGTGGATTACTAGGAAGAATGATTTTTTCCCCTCTAAAATTCTAATTAGGTATTTTGGAAGGAAACAAGTCATCCTTGATCAAACAAACACCACCAACCACAATAAAACAACAGACTTTGCCATAAAATAATTATTCAAGGGACTATGGATTATATCAACTGTGAACAACACAAGCACAATGGGCTAAGATATAAAATTAATAGGTCACTCTTCAAGTTGAAAAATGCATATAATGAGGATCCCAATCACAGGAAATACATATACTACATGGGCTTCGGGAGAAAAGTCAGGAGCATCACAGCCTAGAACAGCATTATGGAAAAGAAACATACACACACACACACACACACACACACACACACACACACACACAACCAAACAAAAACCCGTCTGAGATCTAAGAACAGCACTCAGCTGAGAATCTGGCACATTAAGTAAGTATTCAATAAATGTCTGTTTATTAAATTAATATCAATAAAAATCTAACACCTAAAAGAAACTCTGAGAGCATCCCACTGAAGTTTAAACAGAATAAGAAACTCATTGGATTTTATTTTCCTTTTAATTAAAAATTGATAAATATTTTTATATAGTTTGGTAATATTAATTTATACCATTACTAACATAATAATCTCCTAAAGCTGCACCAAACTCTTCCTTTCCCCTTGGGGCACTTGTTAAAAAATATCCATCCTTCTGTTAAAAGTAACAAGGAATGAGAACACTGGTGTTACAATGTTCATTACAATGGGCGACAACTCCAAGTGGGGGCCCCTGATGCTCACGAGGCCTTTAGTAGTCAGAGATGTTCCTGCAAATCTACACTGAAGGACACATAGGCATTTAGAGAAGATTATTTTCTTTAAGGCACTAAGTGCTAAAAAATATTAAAAGTACATTAAAATGTAAAAACGTCTACCTGTAGTAAAGAAACTAGAACAGTACTGTGGAATTCAGTATTTTAAAAAAGCTAATGACTCCTTGCTTTTATATTTCTTTTACTATACTGGCTGGTAAAACAAATTCAAACATACAATTTTGAAATTGATCAACTCTGGGGACTGCAGTCAAATACATTTTCACATTTCATGGTTATTTCATCATTTGTAAAAGTGCTTATCTATAAAACTAAGCTGGCACACAGTCTCTTTGTAATCCAGAAGTTATATCCTCTCTGCACTGTTCCTAGTATATATATGTACAGATGTCTCTATAAACAGCAATTCATGAATTTCAGATGCACAGCTCATTTAAGCACTTGTGGTAGAATAACATGCAGGTGTCTGCCCTCCATATTTCAAAGCTTGAAGATTAACCTCATATACAATATGGTGACCTAACAGTTCTTCATTTGAAAGAAATCTGAAAAATCATCTCTGATACAGCCTAAGTGTGAGAGTAACCCAGCGGGATTTCCACCTCTTCATTTCTTAATGAGTTTTTTGATAATGAGAGGTGACTTTGCCAGTCACTCTGGGCTCTATTATGGCTAATTTGACTCCACTCCACTCTCTTTGTTAATTATTAACACTAGCCTTTTTATCCTCATGAGACACTCCAATTTTTCTTTTTTTGATTTTTATGAGCCCATCTTTATGAAGGTGAAAGTCTTGGAGAATAGGTTTTCACTTAGTGTAGAGCTTGAACATTTATTCTTCCTCTAGGCAGAGATGCTGTGACATTGATTATATAAGCAAGGGTGTTCTTCGAGATGGCTTTAATGTGCTAGCAATGTGAAAAGGCTGTTAATTAAAGAAGAAGCACCGTGGTATTTTTCACTTGGGAATCAGTTCCCAATAGAATGGTCATTTGCCACTTGCTAGCATATCCACAGATTAAAAGGTGACTAGCTCCAAGGGTTTGCCTTTCAGTAGTGTTGAAAGAAAATGATTTGTGCCATTTGCAGATGGCTTTCATTTGTCAGAAGCGGTCACTTGCCATATTTATATCAACAGAACAATTGTGGGAAATAGTGAGCAAGGGTAGAATCTCTTTGTACTAGCTTTGTAGTCGTTCGGTATCATTTAAATACCATGTTAATTGCTTTATTATAACAACATTTATTTTGCCCTGGCTGGTTTGGCTCAGCGGTTAGAGCGTTGGCCTGCAGACCAGAGAGTCCCAGGTTCGGTTCCTGCTAAGGGCATGTACCTCGGTTGCAGTTTGTCCCCGGCTCCAGTTGGGGTTGTGTGGGTGGCAACCAGTCGATGTGTCTCTCTCACATCAATGTTTCTCTCTCTCTCTCTTCTGCTCTCTCTCCCTCCTGCTCTATCTGAAGATAAATGCAAAATAAGATGTCCTCGGGTGAGGATTAAAAAACAAAACAAAACAAAAAGAACACATTTATTTCCCCTCAGTTTCAATACATCTCCTTTTCAACACTGTTTCTTTAGATACCATTTAAAAGTTTTGAAAGTTTTGCCCATCCAATCACCTCTTTAGTTGTGAGGGAGTGGATGAGGGTGGACCGAGCCAGAGGGAAGAGTCGGATGGGAGTGCACTCTGTTTTGGACAGAAATGAGATGCCCAAGTTTGTTTTCGTCATCAGTCCTGCTCTGGGAATCAGTGGGTGAGTCTGTGAGGGGCAGGAGACTGGGGACAGTTGCTAAAATGATGGTGCAGCTGGTACTCAATCCCTTGAGGAAAACCACATTTCATCTCCAAGGGTTCTTAAGGCTAAGACTTTCCCTAATCATGCCCAACTGTAAGAAAAAGCACACACCCCAGACAGGTTTTCTTTCCCTTAAAATAGAAACTGAATTTTCTTGAATCCCTTTCCCCAATAATTAGATTAGTCCCTGGAATTCTCATCATGGACATTTTGTGGCTTACACACTAATATAATATATACCTTTATCTGCTCTTTTCTGTACCCTTTAACCAACTCTCTTCCTCTGTACCCACAACTCAAGACCCTATAAATGTCTTCTCAGGTAAAAATAGAAGTTCAAGAAAACTCCTATCTTCTTTCAGAAGATTATATTATTTTATATGCCCTAAGAATCTACTTTTGTTACTGTAGACCAAGACAGAACTGGGACCAAGTGATCAGACTCCGATTCACCTGTGTCCCCGATTCCCTGTCAGCAAGCCCCTGACCAGACACATCACCTCCTAGGGATTTGGTTTGCTCAGCTGGAAAATAAAGAGGTTTTTCTTAGACCCATTCCACACTCCAGAAGAAAAATACCTCTTTGAAATATCAAAGCATAAAGATTTTAATAAAAGATGGCAAACAACCAGTAGAATATCTAACTTAGTCATTAAAAAACAAAAACAAGTCAGCTATAAAGTTTTCAAAAAAAGTACAAATTCTAATTAATACCTTCATCAGTTGGAGATGTTAGTAGTTTTTATTTTGGAAAAGCAAACATAAGTGATATTATTAATAATAAATCACAATAAATAAAAATCTCTATATAATTAGTGCTATACCACGTGTGAGGTAACAGTAAGCACTGCTATTCAGCAAATATCTGCGGTTCCAACATTGGACATTTCGGAGCAATCTGTTCTTGCTGCCTCTAGCTGGTTAAAGTTGTAATTAATTAGAATTTGGACTGTAACTCTAATGGGGTCAATATGATAAAAATGGTCATTCCATGGCAGTAATGAAAGGATCTTTCTTCCAATGGGGATTAAAAGGATAGAAGTTTTATATTTTCCCACTGGCTTTTCAAAAGGACAGTTTGGGGGTAGTATAAATTGACATTTAACATTTGAATTGAATTCACTAAATCACTATCTACATATTTCAGGAATTTAATAAAACAAACACATAATTATTAACAATATCCATTATTATAAAAGGTGATATTAATAGCAAAAAATTAGGTTTTACTCATTTCTGAGGTATTACTCAGTGATTTTGGTTTTGGATAGTATCGTGTGAGTCTGGGAAGAAAGTCATTGTATTCTATTTTAATTCCCCAGTCCACAATATACTCCCAGTACCAAAAGGAAATTATGGCACTGGGGGACTTTTCTATTTACCTCACTACACAGAGGTGTTGTTTTTCTCTGAAATAATTGCTGTTTTCTAAAATCTGTTAATCACCACAAAATCAAAGCCAAGATCTAGACTTACCCCCGCCCCAATAGATAATACTCAAAAGAGATCAGTAATAAATAATTTTGTGTTTTGTTTGAGTAATGTATACCAAAATAACATAAAATAATACTTTATGCATTTAATAGTAGCCAATGTTATAGAACTGGTTGAAAACAGGAGAGAAATATATAACTCTTTTGAATTAAATATTTGCCAGTCTGGCTAAAAATAAAATTTGTTATTCTCATTTTCATGTTCTTTTTGTTACAATTCTCATAAATTTACATTATAATGTAAGAGCTTTTTTTAAAAATAACTATTAAAAGATGTTAATTCATTGGAGTTGCAGTAGAGATTCCCAAGAAAACTTCTTCGAAATCTATGTTTTGTTTTTCTCTATAAATTCAAATATGTTGAATAAGTTAAATGATTTATCATCTTTACTAACAGTTTGACTGTCAATATTATGAATATTTCATCTTTGAATAAACTCTAAAATTAATCTAAATATGATCAATTCTTGAATTTTCATGCAATTGGAGAAAGCAATGTTAGAAATAATCTTACATTAACTTATTCTTATTTTAGGAACTTGATGCATGACATGTATTTATTTTTGGCAGCAGGTTTATTGTTATACACTTGTCTTAAGATAATATTAATGCTGACTTGTGATTTCTTAGAAGAAAATGAATGATAGTAAGAGACTGGCAATAAAGAAGGACATTCCAAGTATGCTAGCTGGCAGGAGGGAACCAAATTGGGACTTAAAAACTGGATGAGGATAATTTGCAGAATGAATGATTCATATACGGATAACTGAATGTGGATTTTATTTATTTATTTTATTAAAATTTTTTTTCTTTCTTTATTGATTTGAGAGAGAGAAGAAGGGAGAGGGAGAAAGAGATAGAAATATCGATAAGAACATCGATTGGCTACCTCCTGCATGCCCCCCACTGGGGATCGGGCCCATAATCTGGGCATGTGCCCTGACCAGGAATCAAACCAGCGACCTCTTGGTGCATGGGTTGATGCTCAACCACTGACCACACCAGCCAGGTGAAAGTGGTTTTTGTTTGTTTGTTTGTTTTAATACCTTTATTGCTGAAAGTATTACATATGTCCCCCTTTTTCCCTCCATTGAGCCCCTCCTCCCTGCTCCTGCCCCCCTCTTTCTCCACCCCCCCCACCTTCATCACACTATTGTCTGTGTCAATTGGTTATGCATATATGCATATAAGTTCTTTGGTTTACCTCTTCCTGCCCTCCCTCCCTGAATGTGAGTTTAGCAATTTCTGAAAGCAGACATTGTGGCTGAATCTGAAGTAGAAACTGTAGCTTAGTTCTTTGATTTTTGAATAGGATCTTTTGGAAATAAAATTGGATAAGAGAACAAATAAGACAGATGAGAGAATCAAGACTGAAGTTTTAATAGATAATATTTAGCATCTATTAGATATGAACTATTATTTCATATTAAATATGAACGATTATTTCATATTAAATATGACAATTAAATATGTCACTGTCAATGATACTGTAGGTACCATTATTTTCCTTCTTTTATAGATGCAGAATCTAAAATTTGCAGAGGTTAAGCTATGGTCAAGGTCAAGCAGCAAGTAGTGGAGACAGATGTGAATCTGCCAAAACCCATGTTATTAATTACTATACTATAATGCCTCTCTTACTACAACCGAGGTTCTTACCTGGTGTCCTAAACCCAGATGTCTATGGGGAATCCAATGCTACACAATTGCATATCTATGTGAATTTTCTTCCCCAGCAAAACAGTTGTAGTTTTATCAGAGACTCACAGGGATGAACAACCAGAGAAAGGTATGAAATAATGGAGTAGAGTGACGAACAAAGCCGATAATTTTTTTTAATCCTCTCCCAAGGGTATGTTTTTTATTGATTTTTAAAGAGGGAGACAGAGAGAGAGAGAAACATCAATGTGAGAAAGAAACATCCATCAGTTACCTCCCA
This sequence comes from Tadarida brasiliensis, assembly GCA_030848825.1. Lineage (NCBI taxonomy): Eukaryota > Metazoa > Chordata > Mammalia > Chiroptera > Molossidae > Tadarida > Tadarida brasiliensis. The sequence continues at coordinate 25,975,581 of CM061267.1, read as the reverse complement.
TATGTGCCCTGACCAGGGATGGAACCCACAAACTACTTATGTGCCTTGACTGGGAATCAAAACCACAAACTTTTGGTGTACGGGACAATGATCCAACTAACTGAGCCACCTGGCCAGGGTCAATAGAGTAATTTTTAAAAAACAAAGATAAACGTAAAAACATGCATTTAAATTTAAAGTTAGAAGTGCATAGTAGTGGTGTCCTGGAAACAGATTTAGAGTTTTAAACGTTTAAAATGTATCAACAGGGTGACTAAGTTCCTTGGAGAGTTGGAGTAGCTATGGGCTGCAGTAAGATAGGCAGAAGAAAGGCAGCTTTCACTGGGGTCTGGGTTACCCAGGACACATCGTGAGCGCTATATTCTTGTCAACACCACACTCCAGAGCAATACTAAAAAATAGAATGAGCTCTATTTAGAAAGAGATGACAAGAATGATAATGAGCATGAAAACCCTATCATGTGAGGAAGAGTTGAATTATCTAGGAATAATGGCTTCAAGAAGAAAATATACAATAGAAGAAGGCTGTTATACTGATCAAGGAGAACAAGTCAGAACCAGAGTTTGGAGGAGCAGAGCTCAATATGGTCTATAATGGGAAGAATTTTATAGAATAGGTAAGTTGTGGCCTCGTGATTACTGCAAGTGTTGAAGCAAGCCTCTCAATAGCTACCAAACTAGGGTTTAAGGGAAACTTTAAAAAGAACCATTATATGAAAGTCCAAGGAATCTGTATGTTAACAATGTCCCCCTAACCTGGCCGAGGGCTCAGTTGGTTGGAGCATTGTCCTGTACACCGAAAGGCTGCAGGTTTGATTCCCAGTCAGGGCTCATACCTAGGTTGTGAGTTTGATCCTTTGTCGGGGCACGTATGGGAGGCAACTGATCAATGTTTCTCTGTCACATTGATGTTTCTCTCTCTCTCTGCTTCCTCTCTCTCTAAAAATCAATAAAAACATATCCTTGGGTGAGGACTAAAATAAAATGTCCCCCTAAAATTACGATAGAAAACTAGGTTTGTACTGCTTGTTAGAAGACCATGTACCAAAATAATTGTCAAAGTTATATCGCTTTGGAAAAAAATTATCTCAATAGAGAACCTTATGATCTATTTAATTTCTAAATACTAAGAGAGCAAGCTATACCATATAGCAATGTTATACTATCATCTTTAGAATTTCTTTCAGAAAACAATACTATCACAATGCATATTAGAGAAGCTTTAATATAACATGACTTCTAGAATAATGATAAATTTCTAAGGTGTCTTTCAGAGATCTAAGTATTCTCAAGTGCTTTAGAATGTTAACCTTTGAGGATTTTCTGATTCACAAGGTACAATGAAAAGGATGTCTATGTTATCCGTCCTCGAAAAAGCCAGGAGAGGAGGAATAAGAGGAACTCCAGGAGCCAGTGGAACAAGGTGGGAGTGTTGCTGGTCTCCCCAGACCCTGGCCTAATATACTCAGGGAGGAAGAGAAAACATTAATGTTATCTATATTGACTTGTTGAGCAGCTCAAGAGCTCTGTAAATACACTTTTGCAAAGTCAACATTCTCCCACCCCTCCCCATTTCTTATACTAAAGCAAAGTGCTTACCGTCATTTCTGAGGAAATTATTAAGCAATTGGAAAAGAGGAAAACTATCCCAGGAGTCTTGTGGCTGAGCCTCTAGTGCAGTATCCATATCCACTGTGAATAAAGCCCAAAACTTCTCTGCATGCTCCGCCAGTAAATCCGGCCACCAGGCAAATGCCTGTTAAAGGATAAGGAAATAATGTAAAAAGAAAGTACTTGTTAGAAACATACACAAATATTGTGCCACTTGAATACACGTGATTAAAAGTGCAGTTGCAGTAGAATGTGGTAGAGTATGAAACCAAATGTTTTAATACTTATTTTTGCAGAAAAAAAAGAAATATTGAAAATAAATACACCAAAACCTTTATAGTAGTTATGTTTAAATTTTGACACATAAGGAATTTTATTTGTGTTTTATATATTTTTCATATGTTCTAAATTAAACATGTATTTTTTAAATAAAGCAATGACTGCCATTTTACATTTTAATTTCTATTTTAGATTTCACATTTTATTCATCAATGCCAAGTTTGCTTATTATTTAAATATGTGTGTCTATAAAATTTCTCCTTACATGTAAAAATTACTGCTTTTTTTATTTGTAGTGCATTTTTTATAAATCTAAGGTGTAAAGCTAAAACCCACTTTCATACAGATCTCCTGACTCTCCACTGTGAATTAGGTCCTTCTAAAAAGTCTCCCTGATACCCAGTATTCTTATTCCACAGGTCTTAGCATTGCATATGTGACTACATATGTGAATATTTTAATGTCTGCCTCTTTATATTCAATTAGGCATTTTCTAATGCCTTTTAGGTAATGGCAATAATCACTTTTAAAACTGCTATTTAGATGGGTACAAATAATATTTACTTTTTAGAAAGTTCTTGAAAATAATGTGACCTGATTATAAACCACAGCACCATGCTTGCCTGCCCATGACAACTGGCAGCAGCTCAGCCAACCTACAGACCCTGGCAGCAGGCCTGCCTGTCCATGGTCCTTGCCAGCTGGCCCACCCAGAAACTCTGGCTGGGCTGACTGCTGAAGAGTTTTCCCTCTAGAAGCAAGTGTGTAAAGAATGGAAGAGGTAAACAAGCCAAGCAGAGAAAGACAAATATCACATGATCTCACTTATTTGTAGAATATAATGAATATAACAGTCTGAGGAACAGGGCAGATCCAGAGACGTGGATGTAGGGTACAGACTGACAACCCTCAGAAGAGGGGTGGGAGGAGAGGGAAGAGATAAACCACAGAACTTATATGCATGTATGCATAACTGATGGACATGGACAACAATGCTGGGGATGGGGTGGGGGGGATGGGGAGGAGGGTGTCAGTGGGGGAAAAAGGAGAAACATCTGTAACAAAAACAAATTAATTAAAAAAAAAGAATGGAAGAGGTGACTGCTTCTTCCAATGGGCAGACACCAATGCAAGGCTACAAGGATCATGAAGAATCAAAGAAACCTGACACCAACAAAGGAACAAAATAAAGTTGCAGTAACCAACCCCAAAGAAATGGAGTTCTATGAACTAACTGCCTGAAAGAGTTAACAAACCCATCTTAAGCTCAGTGAGGTACAAGAGAACACAGATAGACAACTAAATAATATCAGAAAATCAATACAGGAAGAAAATAAGAAATTCCACAGACAAAACCATAGAGAAGACCCAAACACATATTCTGGAGCTGAGGAATACAATGACTGAAAAATTCAACAGGGAACTTCAACAGCAGATAAAAAATCAATGAACTTTAAAAAAGTAATTTGAAGTTATCCAATCAGAGTAAAAAAAGAATAAAAAAGAGTGAATAAAGCCTATGGGACTTATGGGACATCTCTAAGCAAACAAATGATATCTGTTATGGCAGTCCCAGAAAGAGAAGAGAAAGAGAAAGGGGCAGAAAACTTATTTAAATAAATAATGGTTTAAAACTCCCCAAATCTGGATAGGAAAATGGACACCCAGATTCATGAAGTCCAAACGATACCGAATGATTAGACCTAAAGAGGTCTACACTGAGACACATTATAATTAAATTGTCAAAAGTCAAAGACAAAGAGAAGAATTTGAAAGTAGCAGAGAAAAGTGACTCATCATATACAAAGGCTCCCCCTACCCCATAAGGCTATGAGCAGATTTCTCAGCAAAAATCTTGGTGGCTTGGAAATAGTGGTAAAATATATATATAATGCTGAAGAAAAACCTGCCAACCAAGAATACTATCCTTTAAAAATGAAACAAAATTGTCAGCACAACTGTCCTTTAGACAAGGAGACAACAAAAGTGTCCTTCGATAGAAGACTGGATAAAGGTGATGTGCTACATATATACAAAGGAATACTACTCAGTCATAAGAAAAGATGAAATATTGCCATTTTAGACAACATGAATGGACCTTGAGAATATTATGCTAAGTGAAATAAGTCAGTCAGAAAAAGCTAAGAATTATATGATTTCACTCATATGTGGGATATAAAAGTGAAACTCAGAGACACAGACTGACAACAGTGTAGTGATTCAGAGGGAAGGGGTGGGGGATGGTAGAGGGTAAAGGGGGCCAAATATATGGTGACAAAAGATGATTTGACTTTGGGTGGTGGGTACATAATGCAATATACAAATCATGTATCATAGTAATGTATACTTGTAACCTATATGATCCTATTAACCAATGTCACCCCAATAAATTCAATTTTTTTAAAAATAAAGGAGAGGCAAAGTCTTTCCCAGAAAAGCAAAAACTGAGCAAGTTTGTCACCACTAGGTCTGCCTTCCAAAAAGTGCTAAAGGGAATTCTTCAAATTGAAACAAAATGATGTAAATGTACACAGAAACACAAATGTATATGAAAGTATAACTCTCACTGGTAAAGGTAAATATGTAGACAAATATTGTAATGGTGGTGCATTCATTATTTTAACCCTAATATAAAATCTTAAAAAGTATTAATAATTACTACTACCACAAAAAGTTGTTAATGGATACACAGTATACAAGAAATAAATTTTCACATCAATAACATAATGTGTGAGGGAAAATAAAAGTGTAGGGCCTTGTATATGATTGAATTAAAGCTGTTATCAGTTTAAAATAGTCTGTTCAAAGCTCTGGAGTTGAGAAGTAAGTCTTATTATCTATTTAATAATACTCACTTTAAATGGAAATTGATTAAACTCCCCAATCAAAAGACAAAGACTGAGTGGATAAAGCAACAAGATACAACTATATTGCTTACAAGAGACCCACTTTAGATTTAAGGACACACATAGGCTGAGAGTAGAGGGATGGAAAAAGATATTCCATGAAAATGGTAACCCAAAGAGCAAAGACAGCTATACTTACATCAAACAAAAGTAGTGAATAGTAAAAAACTGTCACAAGGGACAAAGAAGTTCATTACATAATGATAAAAGGGTCAATTTACCAGGAGGAGAGAATAATTAAAAAATATATATACATCCAACATTAGAGCACCTAGTATATAAAGTAAACATCGACAAATCTAAAGGGAGAAATGACAATACAATTACAATATGAAACTTTAATATTGCACTTTTAATAATAGACAGATCATCCAGACAAAAAATTAATAAGGAAACAGCAGAATTCAATAATACTGTAATTAAATAATACTGTAATACTATAATGACCTAACAGACATACACAGAATATTTCACCTGTCAGCAGCACACAAAACATTCTTCTCAAGCATATACAGAACATTTTCCAGGATAGATTACATGCTAAGTCACAAAAAAATGTCTTAACACATTTAAGAAGACTGAAATAATCTCAACTATCTTTTCCAACAACAATGGAATGAAATTAGAAATCAATAACAAAAGGAAGACAGGAAAATTCACAAATGCATGGAGAATAAACAAGACACTCTTATACTTTTGTTGTTGTTGTTGTTAATTCTCACCCAAGGATGTATTTTCCACTGAGTTTTAGAAAGAGTGGAAGGGAGGGAGGACGGGGGAGAAGGAGAGAGGGAGAGAGAAAGAGAGAGTGCAATACAAATAATACACTTGAAAGGGACATTTTAATGTTTGACCCTATGCTTATAAGTTAAACTGTTGGAAATCATATTCTCTATTTATATTGAGCTATTGCTCTTTGAAAATATTATCTTAGAATACTTTTTATGTAAATATCTATGAGAATGGGTATATGATATAATATAAAAGTAAAAAAAAGTAGCATACACAGTTTCATTACATATAGCTTGTCCTGTCTTTTAGAACTGTAGTGATGCCACACAAAGGAATCTGAGAGTCTTTACTCTGGGTAGAGCAGGATAAAAACTATAGCAAAAGTGCAGTACACACACACACACACACACACACACACACACACACACACACATTTACAAAGTCTCACTTTTAGCTCACAACCAATACCTTTGCAAAAGATTAAAATTAAGAAAATAACCATCATGTTAAGGCAGGACTGTCTCAAGACTCTGAGAAAAATTTCCAGAGCTCTTTTAAAAGTTAACTTGGAAGACAGTGCCATGGTGGGAAATGGAACATAACTTTCTTTGAAAAAGTAGCTTTGGGGTGGCAAGATATTTTTCATCAACACGAAATTTTCATCACGTTTTTCAGAAGTATCTATATATGCCTCAAACTGCATTCCTGACCATGTTATCCCTGATGAATGTAAAGCAATCTGTGATGAATGATTATTGTTCTAATGATGACTAGAGACAGCTTTAAGCAATCACTGTCTGAAAATAAAACTCAAGAGTCGCAGGTGTTTTGACAACAGAGGGTCAATTCTATACCTATCCCCTCCTCTCTTTTGCTACTGCCCTTGGGTGGCAGTCATCCAAGGGTTGGCAGTAAGAAGAGGGTTTGTCTAACTTCCTCCCTAGAGTCCACCTTCATAACAGATGCTTGACAGCATCGGGCTCCACCAGGGAAGGGAAAATCCCTCTCAGAAATGCATCCATACCTAGGGCACGGATCAATAGTCATGATCGTCTGGGTGAGTTATCTTGGCTCTAATGCTAAGTCCCTCATTTGTGTAAATGAGAAGGCAGAGGCCAATGATTAATTTGATTAAGAGCAAAATACAAAACAAAATTTGATTGTAATCCTTTAGCCATACCATTTCTATCAAGCTTCTAATAATAAATAAATACTGTATGAGGCAGGCTAGGCTGATAATACTTTGAAAGCTGTGTTTACTGAAAACAGTGGCAGATAAGAATGAACCTTGAAACGGAGCAGAGTACTGAGCTCCTGAACTTAGTGATGAGACGTGAGTGATCACAGGCAAATCAGTCCCCAGGGTGGACTTCAATTTCCTCACCTTTAAGTTGGCAGTAATACTACGTGCCTTAACCTTCCCCAGAGTTGTGAAAATTCAACGACTATGGAAATCTCTTGCTGTACAAAAGTAAAAAACAAAATCCTCAAAACTAAACATTATCAATAATTTAAAAAATGAGTTGAAATTCATACATATCTTATAATGCAAGTGTAGATATTTTAAAAATAGTAATGTTCAACCTGAATTGAATAGTTTCTATGTACCAAGTACGGTTTTAAAGACTTTGTATATGTTATCTTAATCCTCCATATAACCCTTTCAGGTAGATGGTATAATTCTCCTTATTTTATGTTATCAAATTCAGAGAGATTCAATAACTTGCCCAAAGTCATATAGTTGAAAGGTAACAGAGCAATTATTTGGATCCAGGTCAACTGGAGTACAGAGGCCAAGCTCTTACACGTATAGCCTCTTCTTAATTACTATATACAGGGTGGGGCAGAGGTAGGTTTACAGCTGTTCATATGAAAATTAATAATTAAATAATAATACAAAAATAAACTGTTTCACACACTCACAACTGTAAACCTACTTTTGCCCCGCCCTGTATGTATGTATGTATGTATGCATGTATGTATGTATCTCTCTATCTATCTTTTTATCTATCTACTTATCTATGTCTTGTTCATCAGACCACTGGTAATGTACTCTGATTTTTTCATGTCAGAGCATCTCTTATGGTATGATTTTTTTGTGCGTCTTTTCTAATTTCCTTGAGATCTGAGGCTTTTGATTACTTTTGCCTTTAAAATAGAAAACAAAAAAGGAGGACGTCTACATAAATGAACAAAAACAGTGAACCTGATTTTGAAATGTATTATGTGCTTATTTTTCCCCACATTTTTTCTGTATTTTGTGACGGTGCTGAAAGCTGTAGAGACAGTCTATGTCTAGGGCACACCCCTCCCCCAACAAACACATACACAACAACAGGCTGCTGAGGGGCCACATTCTAGAAATATTTATTCTAAAAAATGCATGCTGCTAGTCCAGTAGAAGGGACTAGAACCTTCGGGTGACAACTAAACTATGGTACACCTGAGCAGACAATTTTTACAACTCTTTTGATTCACCAAAATCTCTCCCGAATTGGATTATACCTGAATACAAATATTGAAATAACCAAATGAGATGATAAACTGAAAATAATTTAAAACATATGTCAGGGTTGACTACTACTCTTATTACTATATATTTACAATTTAGTAAATGATGAATACACATTTTTGGGTGGGTATTTTCGCCCATGCAATTTCGTTGGACAGTTACTGCTGCAAATGGAATCCTGCCTCCGTAAGTCAGGCGTCTGAAAGCCACTTGCTGGTTACCTTCTTCCAAAATGAGGGACATCTGTTGCACCAGAGGCTAATCCAACCCTAAGCCAAAACCCACCCTTAAAAAATGTTGGTTTATCTCACTGATTATCCAGTTTATAACTACTATGCAATTACGATTAATTAACTGTAAATGATTTTGGAATCAGACCAATTTACTCCCCAATATGTTGGACCTTCTGGTTAAAAAAAGAAAAATGAAAACAAACAAACAAACAAAAACACCCAAACAAACAAAAAAATAAAACTGAAACATTAAAATCCTCTCAGCTGGCCTTTGCTTAGATGGCCGGCTGTAACTGTGTGTGCAATTATTAATCAGACATAGTCTCAGCAACACTACAATAAAGATTAGCCTATTCAAAGAAACAGCCTTTAATTCTAAGGAGAGGAACTAAGTTGGCTTTGAAATGAACTATTATCAAAGTGGGGTCTATCTTATCTTCACACGTTTTTTATTCCATGTTAGAAAAATAGTGGAAACAATTTTACGTACCTCTCTTCCCTGGGGGATTCCAAGAATTTGGAAGCATTGTGGAATGGAAAAATGACAGTGTTACAAAGCATTTTTAAAAGAAATCATTATAATAGTTCTATATTTCAGCATATAGCAGAGTGATATTTATGAATTATGATTATCTCTGTTCAATAAAGTCAACTCAATTTTGCAGATTAGAAAATAAATAATATATACATTTTAATTGTGTTTGGATACATTATATTTTAGCAAGCATGTACTGATTGTGTGCAGTTTATAACACTTATTAACTACATTTTGAAAAAAGGTTAGTATTTTTATTAATGCAAGAAAATTAAATGTGATTTTTGTGAAATGTGTGAGAACATTAGATGGACCTGTTTAGGGGAAATATATTGCAATTGGATATCAAATCAGAATTTTTTTTAATTCTAAAAGGTCTAATGCTCTGATGATAATGGCTTTTAACAAAAGACAACACGTACCTATATTTTATCATATAATCACATTCATTGTAACATAGTAGTAGTACTTGCCTAGAAAAGATCCTCCTGGGAATTAATTTCAAATGATTGAAGCAGCTGTTTCTTCAGTTTAAAATAAAATATCCATAACAAGTTCACACATGACAGATGCAAGGTAAAAACTAGATTCCACTGTGTGAGCTAAAAGCAGATGTTTTGAATGATCATATTTATAACCAGAAACAATGAATCTCAGTTACCCATGGTAAGGTTTTGCTTCAGATATACTTCATGTAGTTTCTTATATTTTGAAGAACTAGGCTTCATTAAATATAAATACTCTATAAATTCTTACATATCTGGTTTTCTTTTATTCCTGCTCATTTCATGTGCTTCCTCAAAAATAACAGCATTATTAGGGTACTAAAAGTTAATACATTTATTTAATTCCACATATTTCCCCACTCAAATCCAAGTCAGAAAACTCTTTAAAAAAATAAAATAAACTCATGACTACTAGAAAGAGTGATACCTTTAAGTCTTAGAATAAGCAGTATGCCTGGTGAATCACCACTCCATATCTTTAGTGAATGCTAATATATAATTAGAACATCTAAAAACTATAAACAATGCAGGTTTAGTGAAAATGGAAAGGAAAGTTTGACGGTAAGAGCAAAAGACTAGAGTTATGAATATCTTCCATTCAAGGTTATCTTATAGTTTATCACTAGTTTTCCTTTTGTACACTGACTGACATTTCTAAACTAAAGCAATCATGGCCTGGGGGAAACACAAGTGATTTGGTATCACAAGGTGAGGGTTCGTGTTCCAGCTTTGCTTTTTACTAGTTGTAGGTCATTAGCATATCCCATGGGCTCTCCCGTGTTCCCCACAACATGACTGTTGTCAGGAGCAGATATTAAGTACATAGATAGATAGATAGATAGATAGATAGATAGATAGATAGATAGATAGATAGATAGATAGATAGATATACCATTCCTTTGTAACATATAGGAGTTGTATTTTCAGGCACTGCACATATGTTCTCAGTTTTCTACAGGTAAATGGCAAGTGTGTATCAACGTCTATGGGAAAGCCACTTCTTCAGTCTTGCTCCTGCTATTGCAAAGTATCACATGTAGCATTATATAGCAGTTAAAACAGGCCATCACCTCTGCATGATGCTCTTCATTTTGCTGTAAGACTTCTATGCAGAGTTCTGCTAGGTGAAGAACTTCTTCTAGCTTTTTAGCAGGAGTTGCCTGGCTCATGGTCTCTATATTAAAAACAAATCATAATGATGTTACCTTAAAAATGAAAAGCCAAACATATTCCAAGATGTAATGATGACACAAGGGCATTAAAATAAAGTGATAAAACATATTTTTGAAAAATAAGAGATGCAACATATACAAACACATTCTTCACAAAAAGAAAACCAGTTCTCCAGATTGCAGAAAATATTTCACCCACAGAGCAACCAAAGGGAACTGCAAGTGGTTTCATTCAACATATAAGACTAACAGGTGCATCAGCACATTAGATGCTCAACTTCTGCAACAAACAAGTTATAATTCTCGTCAAGGTCAGAAACACAAAGAGAGCAGATACCACAGTCTTTTCTTTCTCTCTATATTGTATTATCAACACAATACCATTCTCACCAGATGAGTCATTGCTGGCATTAGCAAAACCTATGCTTTTTTGTTGCTATTTAAATTCCCAGCCTGACATGTCTATAGTTCATGTTGATCTTAAATTCAAGAAGTACAAAGTCACCTAAAACAACTCTGACAGCATGCAATTAACTGATTTCCTCCCCACCTTCCTTGCCTACCATCACTCCCCCACCTCCTCCTCCAACCTGGGAGGAGGGGGGAGATGGTTTTTAAAGCTGAAGGTTGTTTCAGCATTAAGGCAAACAGGTATAAAAAGGCCAGACTACAATGAGATTAAGTGCAGCTACCTGAAATTCAGTAACATTACAGGCAAAGTAATTGATTTAAGAGAGACAAGCAACTGGCAGAAATTAGAAGTGCCCTGTGTAAAGAAACTGTTTCACAATTGAATGTGAATAGAGTTTCCAATAATGTCATTAAAGACTAACATTGTCTTAAATTCACAGGACCCTCTCTTTACCCCAGTGTGGCAATTGTAAGGAAGGGAAATATAATTTTCAGGAAAAGAGCTTTCTTTGTGGAACCTAAGGAATCGTTTTTTTCAGCAATAGATCTTTTCCCTCAACTTTTCCCTGCAACTTCAGACTTAAATTTGGAGGAGACTCTTTCCTTTCCTCTTAATTTGTTCCCAATGGACATGAAATGATTCAGTGAAACATTGCTAATGGCAGTGTTAGTTCATTATTTATTATAAGCTTACTCTAGGTCATAGTGTGATGGATGTGGGGTTACCATCCCCAGCCATGGTACACATTCTACTAAATTCCCCTGCAGGAGGGAAAGCCATTGACAGGGATCAAGAGTACCTTTAAGATTCTTCAAGAAAACAAGACTGCAGAACATCACATCCTTGAGTGTGCCTACAATGTTCTTAGCTTTGGGAAGAAGGAGGAAGTGTAAGACATGTCCCTGATGTTAAACGACCCAAACTCCAAGAGTCACTACTGAAAGGACCCTTGGACATCAACAATCCAAGCTTCCATCTGTTTCATGAACACTTCAGCAACCTCGAACAAGGATGAAGTCAAGGGAGCTCAGGACTTTGCACCACAGTCTACCCCATGTGGGGCGGCTCCATCTATTATAGTCTGGTGAGGAAGACCTTTAAGAAAAATTTGAAAACAATGTAAAGAAAACACAGTGGTGATACAGAAATGTGAGTGCTGAGAGTAGGTGAATTGAGGGAAAGAATCAGTGGGAAGGTAAGCAGGACCTGAACCAGGTCCTAAAGAATGACCAACTGGAGTAAAAAGAGAGGTTTCTAGAAATGTTTGTATGACAGAGATGTATGCCTTTCAGAAGAAGGTGATGGGGACAATGGGGACAAATATTACCATTTATTGAGAGCCAATTAATGTGTGTCAGGCACATCACCAGGAACTTCCCAGGTGTTATCACACTAATTTTTTAGATAGCTTTGTTTGTTTTTGTATCCATAAAACTCAGAGATAAGGAAACAAGCTTGGAGAGATAAAATGCAATAGCTGTAAGTGGGAAAGTTGAGACCTGAACTTAATGTGGGCTCTTATCATCTCTGTGTGGTATGTGCCTGGTCCCACTGCTGGGAAATGATGATGGTGATGAGCCTGAGGGCGACTGTGGCAGGCTTTAGGTAAAACAATAAGTAGACTGGGATAACCATATTCCTACAGATAACTTGGGGCAAATGTTTCTCAGCAGGGCTTCAGAATAAACTGATTTTAGGAAAATGTGTTTGGTGGTTGTGTAGAACATGAAAGGCTTGGTGAGGTTGTGTGATGTGGTCCTGAGGGTCGTTTGGAGATCTGTGGGGAGATGGTAGTGGGAACAGAAAAGAAGAGAAAAGTGCAGGGATGCTTTGAAGAAAGAATTGGCAAGCCTTTGTGAGTAACTAGAAATTGCAGTCCAGAGAATAGAATGACCTTGACGTTTGGAGGATACATGACTCAGAGAATGATGATACATAGTGGATGAAACCAGGAAATGGGTCTTCAATGTACCATCCCATATACTATTTTAGGATCAATTATCATACATGATTAATAATAAATGTAAAATCTGCATGCACAGGGAGTTAGGATATTTAGCTCTCCTGCCAGGAAAACTCCTATTCATTATCCAAGACCCAACCTTAATGCTACCTTATATGTGGGGCCTTCTCAAAGTTCTGGGGCTGAATGCTTTGCTCCTCATCCTGAGTTCTCTATTATAGGCTCAGACACTGGGGCTCATTATCCTGTGCTCACAATACCTTAAATAGGCTTTGGACCCTCAAGGGTACGTAAGAAATGTTTACTGAGAATGCACTAGTAAACTTTTTGGGAAAGGCATGTTAAAAATAAAATTAATACCTAAATTATTTCATTTAACTTTGCAAATAGCTCTTCTGTCATTAACATGCCAAGGGTAGACTAGACAGCAAGTCCTCCAATGAAATGCAGCTGTAGTCTGAGAAAACGGATCAAGTATGCTGCATTCTCAAATTATTAAAAATTTTTTTTGGAAAAGTATTTTCAAATCAATTTTTAATTCTCAAGAGCATATCTCTTATATTTCTGATTTTCTCCATGGTTAGATTGAGAGTGTTGAATTAAATCGAGGATTCTTAACTCAGGGGGTTAGGAATAGGTTTTAGGGCATCCTTGAACACCTTGAAGTTATATGCTAACTTTTGCATTTTGGGGAGAGATAGGTTACGACTGTCATATTCTCAAAGTGGTCTGTAAACCAAACAAATGCTAAGAATTAGTGAACCATATAATCTCTAAGATTCCCTCCAGCTAAGAGATTCTGGGCTTCCTATAAATGTGGGCTTTATCTATATTGGATTATATTTTTTCAACACTTATGTATGTTTATATCATGCATTTTTCATAGGGAGAGGCAACATAATTTAATTGTGCTTATCACAGAAGAGAAACTTATTTTTCCTATATACTTTAGTATATTGTTTACTGAATCCTCACAACCATTCTATGAATTGGGGAATCATGACCCTCATCCGAATTAGGAAAAAGTGTGTTGGAGAGATTAGAGAAGGTGTCCAGGGTCATACTGATAGTGGCTGACAAGGCATCAAAATCTTACCTCTGATGTCATGCTAGCAGCAATAATACAATGATTTGAGTTCTTTTTCATTTTCAATTTTCTGAATAGGAATAGCACACACAGAGAAACACAATTGAATATATAGTCCAATAGAAACTTCTGAAATAGCTGAAAGCTTGAGGAGTTTATAAAGTCATCATAGCCTTAGCCACAAGTATGCAATAATGGAAAAGAATTACAGAAGCCTCAAAACTTAGTTCTGTTTACATGTGATTATGTCAAAACCAGCTTTTACATTTGACACTATCTTAAGAAACAATTCTGAGAGTACCCTGTCCTACTAAAACTTAAAAAGTCTAAAACATTTTATTCTTCCTAGATTAAATTTACTGAGAGGATTTAAACTTTGTACTTGAACATAATGGCCACTCTCACACTTTAAATAAGCAGCATTTTCACCAAGTACAGCACCCATGCCGTCGCGTGAGAGTACCCGTTTGACTACCGCCAAGCAGTTCGATGCATTCTACAGCCGGAGCTCTATTGGTAACAGGTTATCAACAGCTCCATTAAAATTCCGAACACTGAATATTTGTGAACTCCTCCTTAAAATGTACACTTTCACTCTTCTTGTAATATTGCTACAGCGTTACAGATGTCTCTATATTCCTCCAGCTTCACAAGTTGCTGATTGTTGCAATACAGTTCAAATAGTGACATTTAAAACAAATATGCCCAAAGTAGCAAGGTTTCTTGATGAATTGCAATGCATTTCTCCTGGCTAGGACCTGTCTTCATTTTGGAACATTTTTACTTTTCTATGGAAACACTCCTTGGCTCCTGGAAGCAATTCTTTTCTTTACTTATACCTCTACATTTAGGAAGAGATCTCTCTGAAGAAAAGGTAGGGAGGTGGGAGATATAAAGAAGACACCTGACTGTTTTGCTTTAATTCTGCCTTGGGGAGGGTGCATATTTCCAGCACATTCTCCTTGGCTGCCTCTCTGACTGCCATTTCCTGTCAAGTCTCTACTGGTGGAGACACAATGATCCTCTTGGTGAAAGTTATCAGGGGACATGAGGAGAAGACCAGTAAGATCACTTCAATTCCTTTTTTTCCATATAGGAGTCATATATGGAAAGTTGACCTTAACTTTTAACAGACTGGTTGTGTCTGTACTTGCAGCTAAACAAGAAACAGAATTCAAGATGGTGTTGGGTTGTAGGACATGGAAACAATCACATCACAATACTGGCTTCTCTTCTTTTTCTTGCATCGAGGCCATGATGACCAGCTAGGGTGCATCAAAAAATAATTCCTGTATATCTACTCAGTTTTCTTGCTTGGCTCTTCAACATCCCCAGATTGTGTGGCCCTGAATTTGATTCAACAAACGTGTAATGTACTGTACTAACAACTAAGGGGGCACAACAATGAACAAGGTAAGATTTCTGTCTTCACAGAATTTATGTCTATCTCCCCCTAACCAAATTATAAGGTAGAGATAACTACATATCATCCACTTTTGGTCAATATGAGGAAGTTCTGTAATAAATCTCTGATTGAAAGTGAATAAAATGCACTCAGTATGCAAGAAATAGGATCAAAGATACATCACTAGGAAGGCTTTAAATTGCTCATGTATAACAGATGGAGTTCTTCAGAATGGAATTATTTTGTTAGTGGGTGTTTGAGTTCAGAAACTTTAGGTCAGAGAAAACTAGCAGCAGTCTGACATTGAAATCGCCCACCTTTTGCCTCCTCTCATCTGAAGAAAAAGAACTCCCTCTTCTGTTGTTTCTCCTTCTAAAGAACCTAAATCAGATAAGGAGAAAGCCCTGTGTTCAGGAGATAACTTGTAAGGCGTAAGAAGGGACTACAAGGATAACTGCAGGCCCTGGGAAGAGGAAAAGGAAATAGGAAGGAGGGGAGGACCTGGGTCAGTGGGAAAGGGTTAAAGGAAGGACTGGTGTGGCAGCAGTAGGGAGATTGGAAACCTGGCGGCGTTTCCCTGTGACACTCTTTGGACACCCAAGCAGTGAGGCTTTGCCTTGCAAGGTTTACAAGAACAAGGAAGTTGGGCCAAGGGTACAAATTCTTTTTTCTACTTGGAAATGCAAAATTCACCCAGTGGCAAGGACTGTCAGCATCCTTTCTGTACACTGCTGGCTGGCAAAATTTATCTACCCTCGGACCCGGCTGAGAAATGCTGAAATGGATCTCTCCTTTTCCTGTGCTCCTCCCTGCCAAAGTACTTAGTGATTGCCCCCTCCATCTTCCTCATCCTGCAGAAATACAAGGCAGCACCACATCACACACACGCTGCAATGGGCACATAAATGATTTGTTCCAATTAGAGAGGTTAGAAAATGTTCCGTCTGAGCCTCCCTGCTAGGCACCTTTTCCCACTCACAAACCCTTCAGGACTGCCTACTTGGCTCAGAAAATTTCTACTGGCTTTTTCAGCCTGTCCTAATTTGAATCTTAATTCTTGTCTGGTGTCAATGTTCTCCTTCTTTGCATGATCCAAGTTGATGACTCAGTTGGAAGGTCGACACTTATTTATTTATTTATTTTATTCCTCACCCTAGGACAGTTTCCTACTTATTATCAGATAGAGTGGGGGGAGGGAGAGAGACAGAGAGAAACATAGATGTGATAGAGCCACATCAACTGGTTGCCTCCCGCACGACCTGACCAGGGCTGGGGACAAACTGCAACCGAGGCACGTGCCCTTGTCTGGAATCAAACCCGGAACTCATTGGTCCACAGGCCGACGTTCTAACCTCTGAGCCAAACTGGCCAGGGCAGAAGGTCTACATTTGCATTGAAATTTTCAGACCTATCCTCCTGCTCCAGGCACAGCAACCTGTTGTGAGTGATCTGAAGCCCAGCCTAGCAACTAGTCTCCTGGGGGTCCTACTCCAGGCCAGAGCTCAAGTCATGGCCTTCTCACCCCAAGAGGAAAGGAGTGTAGGAGGTCAAATACTTTCTTTCCCATTATACAAAACAACTCCTCCCCCTCCAAACCTGTCTGGCACTTTCTTTAGAGCATTTGACTAGATTAGATGATTCTGGGGGAACTCTCTGGACTTAGTCCCCTAGAAGGAATTAGTATATAACTTGCTGGCTACTAAGACTCCCTTGGAATCTAGGGGAGAGGTGGTTTCTAAAACTAAACCCCATTTCCCCAACTCTTTATAGAGTCAACCTGATTTATACTTACTAACCCAACATCTGACTCCCCAAGACCTGATACTGTCAGCTAATGCAAGAGATGATGCCTCACTGACTATCTCCTGGCTTGTCTGACTGCATCCTAAATGCTATTATGGTTCTATGAGTGTTGGAATACACAGGGGTTGGCCAAAATAGGTTTTCAGTTGTAATGCAATTAAAAAATACAATAATTAATAAATAATAATACAAGAATAAATTTTGTTTCACGTACTCACAACTGTAAACCTACTTTTGCCCACCCCTGTATATTACTGTAATCAATGAAATCTTTGGTATAGATCTGTGGTTCTCAACTTTAGTAAGAAGCATAATCACCTGGAGAGCTTGTTAAATGCAGATTGCTTGGCATCACTCCCAGAGTTTTAGATTCAGTACGTCTTGTGTGTGGGGCCAAGAATTCACATTTCTAACAAGTTCCCAGGAAATGCTGATGATGCTGGTCCCAGGAATGCACTGTGAGAACTATTAGCATTTATGAAAAAGAAAGTTTAAAACAAAGGTGACCTGTTTAAACTTTACATCATTTACTTTTTACCTGAAATGAAGCTACATCTTTATATCAACTTCATTTTAGGAAAGAAAAAAAAAAAAAGGTGACTTTCTGTAGAATCTGAACATATTTTTACCTTTTGTAACATTATTCCAGATAGGACAGTATACATATTTGGACAATCCTTTGTGTTATATCTTCCCTACAGTTGTTTAAAATCCAAGAGAAAACTCACCCTGGCTGGTTAGGCTCATCGGTTAAAGTGTTGGTTCTCGGACTGAAGGGTCGAGGGTTCAATTCCCGGTCAAGGGCACATACCTGTGTTGCAGGTTCGATTCCTGGTCCCAGTCAGGGTCATGCAGGAGGCAACCAATCGATGTGTCTCTCTCACAATGATCTCTCTCTCTCTCTCTTTCCCTCCCTCCCTCCTCTCCACTCTATCTAAAAAATCAATGGAAAAATATCCTCGGGTGAGGATTAACAAAAGATGCAATAAAATAAAATAAAGTCCATGAGAAAACTAATGCCCATGCTCCCTTTGGGGCCAACTCGTGTAATGACCCTGTTTTTTAGAGCAACAGTTCCAGTTAATAACTCCTTGGAATTAACCATGCTAAATAGTGCTTGGGAATAATTGTCCCATGGTCACAATTTCACATTAACCACTTTACCTGGATTCTCTTCCACATCAGTAAATTCATTTTTAAGCAAAATGGTCAGTTGTGGAACAAAAGAGAACTGGCCACTGGAGTATAGGTCAATGGCAGCCAGACTGGATCCAAATTGAGCAATCTCCATAGCCAATAGTAAGTGGTGATCCATGAGTGACAGGCCCCAAAAAAGTCAGATATCTATGGGAGGTAAATGTCAGTGATGCTTTTTGTGAGTCTTTCTTTAGGAGGCATATTCTCCTCTTAAGATCTTAAAATAAGGTATAATGGTGATGGAATTACAGAGAAAAGATTACTAGGATACATACACAATATTTAATATTTGGTTTAACATCTGTCATGGGCTTTTATAGTTCTATGATTTCTAAGAGTGGAGATTCCAGACACCTTAGTTTGAGTATTAAAGTTGTCCTTTTAACTACTGAGACCCTGGCTCTCCTCAAGTTTGTGAAGAAGGAAGATCTAAGGTCTCACAGGAAAAAAAAATTTTTTTTTCATAGTGTCACTGGCGGTAAGAACCATGAAGGTTTGAAAGAGAAAAAAGTTTGCTATTGTGTATATTTACTTTGCTTTGGTTAGCTCTGGCCAGAACTATGTTGTAAGAGTCTAATGACAACATAAAAAATTTCCAGGTAATTTTGCTGACTAATTGTATAACAGGAGTTTTCTAAAGATTGGTCTTTAACCATAATCTCTCTCACATATGGATATACATTTAGCAGTTGAAATTGATGTCTCCTCCTTGATTTTATTGAATTATATCCACTTCCCTTCAATACAATCCAGATTTAGAAATTAAAAACTGTCAGAATAATCTCAATTCTAATAACTGCTATGCCAACACTAAATTATCACAAAATTAAGGTCTCTAGCATCTTAAATTTCATGCCTAGTCCTTTGTGCATCCAATGCCTCTCATCCTCCTCCTATGCCTTAAACTCCTTTTATCATTCCTTTTTTAACTTTTTAATTTATTTTCAATTACAGTTTATGTTCAATATTACTTTGTATTAGTTTCAGCAAAGTGGTTAAATAATCATATAGTTTACAAAGTGTTCCCCCTGATATTTCAAGTACCCATCTGACACCATACATAGTTATTACAATATTATTGAGTATATTCTCTATGCTGTAGTTTATATCCCTGTGACTATTTTGTAACTGCCAATTTATACTTCTTAATCCCTTTACCTTTTCCCCCTAGCCCCTAACCCCCTCCATTCTGCTCTTGAACAGTGGAGGTCAGGCAAGGTGGGATCCAGGGAGGTGGTGGGTGGAGATGGCCACTGTGGAGTGGGCAATGGAGATGATGAAAGGGACTCCAGAGGCTTGCCAGCTAAGGGACAAGCTGAAGGAGAAGGACAGAGAAGTTTCCTGGACATAGCAACCACAATATGAAAGATATCATTTGCAAAGATTTAGAGCCTTGGGTGCTAAGAAATTTAGTCAAAAGATCTTAATGTCTGTATATATGTGTTGCTTTTGACACATAATCAATAGATATTAGGGCAGCCTAGTCATGCATTAGTAGTGATCATGTATTTGATGCTGAGATTTGAAGAAAGACTCCTAGATGGACAAGTATAAAGACCAGGTATAGAGGCAGGGTTGGGCTTACTGACATCTTTAGTATCTCTACAGTTTAAACGTCGTAGGTCTGCCAGCCACTGTGAATGTGTGTGTATACCTCAGGGATATTTTACAGGTTTCCCTCTTTAAATTAAAAAAAAAAAAAATTGACATTACAAATGCTTAGATTAGACCTTTTAATTCAGTGCTTGAGGCTATATGGCCACTTAGTTATGGCCCACGGTAATGAACACTTCCTAATTTCGAACACTCTCCAGGCTTTGAGTACTTAAAAACTCCGTTGAGAAACAAAGAGGTAGAAATCTGCCAGTTTGCGTTACTCTGGTTTTGTCCAATCGAGAAACACTCTTAATACAGCTAAGCTACTCAGATTAGCACAGTGCTGCAGGGGCCACACTGCTATATGTCACTTGGTTTACCTGTTGACACATGTTAGCAAATAAATGAGAGAGTCATCCATCAGTTGGTTTCAAACTCTGGAGTTGGAGAATGATAAATTCTATAAAATTGCTCATACAAGGAAGAAAGCTTGCTATTTCCAGACTGCGCTTATCTGTGAATCACATTCCATATAAAAACAAAACAAAACAAAAAAACACCAATACATGACACACTGTCAAGTGAGCTGAGTAAACTTGAGACCTTTTAGGGAACAAGTGTTGAACACTTGTAATGAGATTTCCATGCATCTTCAGAGGAAGGAGACACGATTCTAGCAAGAGCTGTTCAGAGTGTTACAGATCACTGCTGAGGGACTGATTCTCAGGAAGGAGCACAGCAAAGGGCACGTTACACAAAATGTTCTGTTTTCTCAGGAGGTGCTTATGCTCTCACGAAGAATTTTTACACAAGGCAAATATTCACCAAAGAGAAGCTTTGGAAGAATATAAAATCATTTTTCCAGATCCTGGGGATTAAGTACTCCTGATGTACTTCCCCGTGTAGTTATCACATATTTTACGAATCTTTAGAATCTGGGCATCAACATATGATTCATGGAGCTTTCATCACTTCATGTGAAGTATGTGAAGCATTTTTTTCAAGCATAAATGGTTGTCTGACAATTCTATGTAGAAAATTAACTAAAATGGAACATGCTACGCTTTATAGAAAGTTAGAACAATTTTGTTTCAACTGAAACAGATATTAAACCAACTTGGATAATCATCAAGGAAATGAAAAGGTAAACTATTAATCGGGGATAGTTACAATAAAGAGAAAGGCTAAATTTATAGTGCTAGATATCTCCTTCATGGCAATGAGGTCTCTTACTTTCTCTGGAGATCATGCTTCTATCAGAGAGGAATTCAATTTATTTTTATCCATATTGTAAGCCCATATTTCTAACACCATCTCCCAAACAGCCCATCCTTTCCCCACTGTTTTTTGGTCCCACTTTATTATGGATGATGCACATCAGGCTCCCATACATACAGCAGGTCCTTGAATAATGCCATTTCGCTCAACGTTGTTTGTTATGTTGATGAGATTAGCTCGTTTATATCAATTAGCCTATGGTAAAATTGGTTTCACTTTATGTCATTTCACTTAACGTCGCAGAACCTGCTGAGAATATTAAGTGAGGACATAGTCTACACGAGTCTGTCTCTAATTTTCCATTCTGAGTTTCTGCCTTATTATGGGCCTTGGTGATGGCCTTGAAATTTGTCCTAGTATCTGGCAAGGCAAGTCTCCACACTCAGTTCTTTTCTTTTTTTAAAGTTTACTTATTCGGTACCCTTTATTCTTCCGTTTAAATTTTAAAGTAAATTTATCAAGTTCTTTAAAAAAATCTGGAATTCTAATGGCCATTGCAGTGAGTTTATAGAAACATTTGGGAGGAGAGTTTATATATTATAGTACAGTATCAAGTCATCCCTCTTAAAGTCATGGACTGTCCCTACATCTACTTCGATTACTCTCCTTGAACTTGAGTTTCCAAAATTTTCTTTATAGAGGTTTAGAAAGTTTTACATGCTTTCGGTAAAGTTAACTCCTGGATACCTGATAGTTCGGTTGTTCCTAAGAAAGGTACCTTCTTTCTGTTTATATGTTCTAGCTAGTTGATTGATGGTGTGGAGCTGCAGTTCTCAGTGTGGTCCATGGACCATTGGGGATCTCCAAGACCTTTAAGGGATCTGCGAGGTCAAAACTATTTTCAAAATAATACGAAGATGGTTTGCCTTTTTAATTCTGTTGAGTCACAGTGATGGTGCAAAAGCAATGGTGGGTAAAACTGCTGTTGCCTCAGCACGGAGCGGGGCTGTGGTGCTGAACCGCGCTCATCACTGCATTCTTTACTACCATGCAGGAAAACAAACGACAAACAAAAATCAGTTTTACATAAGAATGCTCTGATGAAACAGTAAACGTGATTAATTTTATTGACTTTCTCCCCGAGTATATTTTTAAATACCATCTGTGACAAAATGAGACATTTGTATAAGTCACTTCTGTACACTGAACTACAAAGATGTCTCAAGGATACGTATTTGTGTGATTGTTTGAGTTTAGGGCTGAACTAACTGCTTTTATTTTCTTTCACCGAGAACCGATTTTAGTTGAAAGGAATGATGAAGAACAAAATATGGTTATTCAGACTTGGATATTCCGAGAAATAAAGTAAACCTGTCACTTTAAGGAAAATAGTATTTGTTGCCAATGATAAAATTAGAGCATTCAAGGAAAAGTAGAATTTTAGAAATCTGTCATGCACTTGACAGCTTCCCAATACTTAAAAATGTTATTGGTTGGACAGAGGTGATATTAATAAACAAGGGATCATTTTTGATATTATATAATAATCTTTGTCAACAGTAAGAAGATCATAACCCACTGAACCATATTTTCCTTGACCAATACATGATGTTAAAAAATCATGCATGGTGAAAGATCTTTTCATAGTGCATGAAAAACCCTTTGAATTTAATGTAATAACATGAAAAGTTCATTGATATGCTTTCAGACTTCACATTGGAATTAACCTGTAAGAAACTATTACTGCCCTGGCCGGTTTGGCTCAGCAATTGGAGCGTCGGCCTGCAGACCAGAGAGTCCCAGGTTCGGTTCCCGTTAGGGGCATTTACCAAAAAAAAAAAAAAAAAAAAAAAGACAAACACCAAAAAACTATTACTTGTCAAGTGTTGATGCAATATTATATAAAAGAAAATCCACAATTATCTGAAAAGTCTATTAAAATATTCCTCCCTTTTACAACTACCTATCAGTAGGTGGCCAAATGTTTTTTCATATATACCAACCAAAATAATACATTGTAATACTAAATGTAGAAGCACACAGGAGAATCCAGCCGTCTTCTACTGAGATAGCTATTAAATGGATGTGCGAAAAGGCAAAACACTGTTATGCCTCTCACTATATAGTTTTTTCTTGTTTTTGTTTTGTTTTGTAACTCTATTCCATAGAAGTATTTTTTGTAGACAGGTAATAGTTTTACTATTATTTTACAACATTAATAATTTATAAATTTCTCTATTTTACTTCCAATATGGTAAATATTGGTAGATGTAACCCATGTAAACAAAAATGCTTTGGGATCTGCATTAACTTTTAAGGGTTCTGAGACTAAAAAGTTTCAGAACCACTGGTGTAGAGAAAGGGTATTGATTTTAGCAGGCTGACTTGATATTGCGCAACCTTGATGAAACTCTTGTTATCTAATAGGTTCTATTTAGACCCTGTTGAATTTTCTAGGAAGATGATCATTTCATCTGAAAACAAGGATGGCTTTATCTCTTCTCTTTCTATTCTTTTGATTTCACTTTTTTTCATTCCTTTTATGTTGTCTAAGAGTCTCATATTGTAACAAGGATCGTGTATATACTTGCCTTATTCCTAAACCTAGAGGGAATACCTCTAAACCTTCTTCACTACATAAAATACCCACTGTAAGTTTTTTTTTTACATGGGTTTTATAAAGTTAAGAAACTTTTTACGATTCTGACAGCATAATTTTTAATCGTACATAAATATTGAGCGGTTTCACATACTTTTTTCCACATCTACTGAGATAATATGATTTTTGCTTTTACTTTATTGGTTTTCTGATGTTGAACCACTTATATTCCTTGAATAAACTCCACTGGTTATGATGTATTATTTTCTCAATACACTGTTAGATATTGTGATCTAATATATTCAGAAATTTTGAACAAATGTATGCTTAAAATAAAATGAGCCTATAATAACTCTCTTTTGTACTATTGTTTTTATTGGGTTTGGGAATCAAGATTATACTTGCTTCACGAAATAAAATGAACTGAGCATCTTTCACTCATTTCCCATTTTATTGAACTTATTTTGGATAGCAATTATTTGTTCCTTAAATATTTGGTAGAACTCAGCTTCAAAACCAACCTGGCTTAGGTATTTGGAAGTCGAAGGTCTTTGATAACTACTTCAATTTCTTTAAAACTTATTGGCCTATCCAAATTTTGTTTCTTATGTTGATTATACCAAAATATGTTTTTTTTTCAAGAAATGTATTAATTTCACTTAGACTTTAAATTTTTGTATTTGTTCATAATACTCTTATTTTCTGTCTCTTGTGTCTCTAGTTACTTTCCTCTTTATTACTATATTTATCTGTATCTCATTTTCTTCTTAAACAGTTTGATGGAAGTCTATCTTTATTCCTATTCTACAAATAACTTTTATTCCTATTCTACATATAGCTTTTCTTTTATATTGTCTACATCTTTCTCCTTTTTCTGCTGCCCTCATTCTGATCTCCCAGGTCATTAAAAATTTCTTCAGCTATATTCATTCTGTATCCTATCATTCCTACAACAGTATTATTTTCATACCCAATATGTCCATTTGGTTTTTCATGACTTCTTATTCTTATATTGTAGCATCTTCCTGTATCCCTTGAGAATATTTCTTATGCTCAATTTAAATACTTGCTCCACAAGTTCTAGATAGTAGATACTATTTAGTTTATTGTCTTTTATAGGGCCTGTACTCCTTAGGAGTCTAATTATTTTGGCCTGAGAGCTCATGATTATTTGGAGGTACTGAGGATAAGATGATGGGCAGGCTCTTGTCTGTGTTCCTTGCTAGACTTTGCTGAGGGAGAAACTTAAGCTCTGAAGCAGAGAATTTCAGGCAATACAGAACCAATATTGCCAATTTCCTTTTTCTATTAATCCATTAGGCAAATCTGACTGACAGGGAGCAACATTAATATGTTATATTCAAAGCAGCAGCACTTGGCCACCAGTCTCCTTAGGTTGCATTTCACTAGGCTAGGGGGTTTGAATGTAAGTGAAGGGGTGACTGCCAGAGGGTGTCTCAGCCCATTCCTGTTTCCAACATCTCACTGCAGCACAGCTTCAACCTGCCTTGATAGTACTACAACAGCTGGCCACCAGACCATTCTACCAATTCAATGGCAAAAGGTAAGGAACTGATTGTTCAAAGGCAATGCAAGGGAGAGGCAATAAAATTTAAAGATTTCCTTCTTTCCACTCTCCCTTTGACCAGCCATACTGCAGGCTGGTGTAACTCACACTAGAAAGATTAGTGAGATGGAAGCCACACTTCTGTGGGCAGAGCAGTGAAGATGAATGAAATAAAGTTGAGTGTACACACTTGGCTCTCTATATCTGCAGTTCCGCATCTGTGGATTCAACCAGCCATGGATAGAAAATATTCAGGAAAAAATGTTACATTGTTGCTGATGTGCACTATGTAGTTAGGTTTACAATGGTTGCATCTGTACTGAACATGTACAGACTTTTTCTTGTCTTTATACCCGAAACAATAGAGTATATAAACTTTTACACAGCACTTACATTGTACTAGGTATCACAAGTACTCTAGAGGTTATTTAAAGTATATGGGAGGATGTGCTTAAGTTGTATGCAAATACAAAAGGAACTTGAATATCCATGGATGTTTGTATCCATGGGGGTCCTAGAACCAATGTCCCTCAGATACCAAGGGATGACTGCACACTGCTCTTTGGGTGGCAGCTGGAAGGAGATGCATAGTTTAGGTTAGGGCATTTAAAAAGAAGATAACATGGTTATAGACTGAAGGAAAATATGTAGAAAGAAGACAGAGGTAAAAGGCACAGGAAAAAGAAGAGATATCTGATGGAGTAAAATCCATCCAGGAAAAGGTGGGTAGAACTGGGTAGAAGAGTCAGCCTTGATGAGGAAAACATTTCATATCCCCTGATGCTGGAGAATAGGAAATATAGGTAGGTGTGGAGCCAATAAGTTTTAGGTACAGAGCTAGAAGGCTGAGGCAGGCTTACAATGCTTACAAGGTTGAAAGGAAGCGACTGCCCTCAAATACCCTAAGTTAGGTGTCATTTAAACTTAAGATCCAGTTCCTATGATAGCCTGATTTGAAAAGAGAACACTGTTCAAGATTGAATCAAGTTTTCATTTTTGTATATGGGATTTGCTGTGACCATCGCTGATTGAGAATGTCCCTACAAAAATAAATTAAAGGAGAGAAAGAATGGATGACTCATTGACAAAACTGCGGATCAAGGAAAGGTGCCTTTTGTTCAGGTCACAGAACACCTTGGCAGAGGCTGACAAATCGTGTGAGCTGGCAATATTAGTTCCAAGATGAGGATGGAAAGCCCAAAGCAGAGCACAGCATGAGAATACTACCAGCCGTTGTTTTACATGGACTAATACGTTCCCAGAATTAAACTCAGATAAAATAGGAAGGATGTTAGAGGAATGCCAACTCAGAAACCATTCTAGAGGAGAGCGAGCTAGGTGTCCTTAAATGTCTCCATGGAGTTGACAGAACACCTGTTCCTTCCTCTGGTCACTGAGCTACGGGTAAGCAGAAGTAC
Source organism: Tadarida brasiliensis (assembly GCA_030848825.1). Classification (NCBI taxonomy): domain Eukaryota; kingdom Metazoa; phylum Chordata; class Mammalia; order Chiroptera; family Molossidae; genus Tadarida; species Tadarida brasiliensis. The sequence goes on along the minus strand of CM061267.1, from coordinate 25,948,830 downwards.
AGAGGCCCTGAGAGTGTTGCAAGCATTACCATCATGTTGCCACTGTGTCTGAGGGTGTTCCGCATGTTCTCATTTGACTTTTCACTTAGTTGGTTAGTACCTGAGCATGCAAAGAGCTACTGTGGACCTGTGCAACACACTTTTCCTCTGTATTAAGCTAACCAAAGGTACACACAGAGCTTTAATGCACTGTCAGACATAGCAAATAGTGTCTTCATTTGCCTCTTCTAGTCAATAATCCCTGCAACTCCTGTTTATTTGTCCCCAAATCAATTTTTTAATCCTCACTGGAGGATATTTTATTGATTTGAGAGTAAGAGGAAGGAAGAGAGAGAGAAACATCAATGTGAGAAAGAAACATCAATTGGTTGCCTCCATACGCGCCCGGAATCAGGATGGAATCCACAGCGTAGGTATGTGTCCTGACCAGGTATCAAACCCACAACCGTCTGGTGCACAGGACGATGCTCCAACCAACTGAGCCACCTGGTCAGGGTCCCAAAACATCTTTTGATACATATAAATTAATCTGTCAACACTGTCATGAGCTAACTAATTGGTGTGAACATAAATTATATATTGTTGGGTTGTTATCTTGAATGGCTAGTGAGGTGGTGGGAGAAAAGTTGAGCAAATAAACAGACTAGAAATCCTCATTCATTCCAGATCAGATGTGAAAAAGGATAAAGTGAATTAAAAATACTTATATAGTATTTAAAAGGGAATATGATCTTAATACTCTGTGGTATGTTACATAGATTAAGGCTAATGGTGTGTCAAAGAAGTGATGTTAAAGACATCTGATTCAATATGTTGATGAGAAGATATTGATAAGAATAGTTTAAAATTAATATTTCAATTGTATCATGTTAGATGATGGAAATCAAAGTAACTTATTGCTATCAGAAAAACATTGTCTTCTTTAAGGAATTTAAATGGTTCACTGACCATCTGAAAAATACTCATAGTTTTTCTTTATATAATATACAAAAATAAATTTTAATTTGGTCCCTGTTTAGATGATCACAGACACTAAATCAGTGTAGCTCAAGCAATGCGTTTCTACTATACATAAACATACTGCTTTACAAATTAAAACTTATATAGATTTATATAATTTTCTCAGTCTAATGAAAAAGATAGTAAGTCATTCTTTGTTTTAGAGCCAGAAACTATATCAATCAATTTTTTCCTAATCTCAGAAGCAGAAATGATCACCAAGGTTTTACTTTTAGGCCAAGTTCCCTCCTCCAAGCCACACTACCCAATAAGGCAGGACTAAAATGTTTTAATTACCCATTGTATTCTTTTTAGGGTGAAGATTTTTTTTTTAATATGCAAATTATATTTTGCAAAGTATTGTCAATATTTATGGGAATACAAAATTTCAGATCATTTAGTTATTAGTAACATGAATTCATGGTACCATATAATACTAAATTAAAAAAAAAATCAAATTTATAACAAACAACTTCTGTGAGAAAATTGCTATGTTACCCTAGAAATATTAGTATATAATTACTCCCTAATAAAAAATATTTCCATTACCTGTGCAGTATTTTTATATACTCCCTTCTATAAACACACATCCTTAAGCAGAAACGATTTTATTTGTTATTCATCGCCACACTGACAATGGGGTGCTAAATTAAAATGCCATCCAGATGGCAAACACATCTCAATGACGTAAGGACTGCCACAGTGCAACTTCCCCTCTCAGAGAAAGTCAGCAGCATGGCCCTCTGGGAAAGCATCTCTATCCTGCTCAACAGAGATGGAAAATGAGAGCACTGGGGGTTAGACCAGGGAACCTGGCAACCAGAAGGCCCAGGCAGAGCCTCGCTGCACAAAGACGTGTCTGTTCATTCCATGCCACCTTTGGTTTAGGGCACTCCACATTCCCGGATTCACAATAAACCTAAATACTAAATCTATGCAAAGGAGCTCAGGTCAAGGCAAGCTCTAAGTTGCAGTTCTCACCTCTTTTATCACAAGTCACTATATGATAAGTAGTTTTCAGGAAAAAGATGGGACTGTTATTAGATGTATTATTGTTGTTGTTTTCTATAAGAAATTCCTCAAATTAAAGAACAAATTGTGTCTTCTTTAAGAATATCAAATTTGCATCAACAGGCATGTAATTAAAAAAAGTTAGGAAAATGAAGTTTCAGTGTTATTTTGACTCTTAGATTATAAATAAAAAGGATCTTACTATTACATAAATAGTAAAGTTAATGATAAAATTATACTGAATAAAACTAGTTGATTTCACAACACTGTAAATCTCAAACACTTCTTAAAAAAACAACAGAACAACTTTCTAGAAATTTCATGTTCTAAAAATAAACTATCTGTTCTCATAAACACATGCAATAGTTCCCGAAAAGGAACAAAGTCACTTAGACAAAGTTAATTTGTTTTATTTCATCTATTTCGAAGTTGTGAAATCCCTTTTCTGCAAATGTATGCTGCCAATGGAGAATTTGAAGAATTCCCAAGGATGCAAGGGAATAATGAGCCAAAACTGAGCATCATGCTGAACTATAGAAACAACTGAAACAGGTTAGATTAGTGGATATTGTTGTTTTTTCTTTCTTTTTTTTTTTTTTTATCCTCACCAGAGGACATTTTTACATTTATCTTCAGACAGAGTGGGAGGGAGAGAGGGGGGAAGAGAGAGAGAGAGAGAAACATCAATGTGAGAGAGACACACCGAGTGGTTGCCACCCACACAACCCCAACCAGGGCTGGGGACAAACTGCAACTGAGGTACGTGCTCTTAGCGGGAACTGAACCCAGGTCTCTCTGGACCCCGGGCCGATGCTCTAACTGCTGAGCCAAACCGGCCAGGGCTGTTGTTTTTTCAAATTTTTTTTTTTTCTTTATTGATTCTTAGAGAGAGGAAGGAAGAGGGAGAGAGAAATAGAAAGACCAATGAGAGAAACATCGATTGGCCGCCTCCTGCTTGCCCCCCACTGAGGATTGGGCCCACAACCTGGGCATGTGCCCTGACTGGGAATTGAACCGGCGACCTCTTGGTGCATGGGTCGACGCTCAACCACTGAGCCACACTGGCTGGGCATAGATTACTAGATAATGTTAATGCAACTGCGATCTATTAACTCTGGCTTCTGTGAGCCAAAGTTGATGCTTGCTTGCCCCTCCCCCAGGCAACGACATGAAATCCTAGTCTAATCTTTCCATCTTGTTAATTTTTAAGTGGTTAGTTTTTGCTCTGTATTGTTAATTATTTGGTGATTGGTTTGAATGGCCTTTTGCAAGCCAGCTTGCCAGTTTACAGATGTTCTCTGCTATAAGTAGTGTGTTCACTCTTTGTGCCATCTACTCATTCATTTATTCAATAAATATTTATTGAGTACCAAGTATGCACAGGCACTTTCCTTGGCACTGGAGATGTAGCAGTTATTAACATACAGAAGCCCTGCCCTTGTGGGGCTGACATTCCAGGACAACAGTTGGATGAATGAACTACATTATTTGTTAGATCATGAGTACTACAGAGAAAAACAAAGCAGGGAAGAGGGAGAGATGCTCTGAGTTGGGGAGAGGTTGCCCATTTTAATCACTTTCAACACCTGACACAGGTATGTGAGAAAAAATAAAAAGATTCAGATTCTGGAGTCCAGTTCTTAGCCTTGGGGAGCCTGTGCTGTCCCGTTCAGCAGCTGAAGCCACACATGGCAATGAGTACTTGCAATGGGTCCTCTCGGAACTGAGATGGGCCGTGAGAGTAACATACACACCGAACTTCAAAGACATTGTACGAAAAAGTAATGTAAAGTATCTCATTAATAATTCTGTGTATTGCCCTGGCCGGTTTGGCTCAGCGGTTAGAGCATCGACTGGAGGACCAAAGAGTCCTGGGTTCGATTCCAGTCAAGGGCATATACCTCGGTTGCAGTTTGTCTCCGGCCCCGGTTGGGGTTGTGTGGGTGGCAACCAATCGATGTGTCTCTCTCACATCGATGTTTCTCTCTCTCTCTTCCTCCCTCTCTCCTTCCCACTCTATCTGAAGATAAATGTAAAAATATCCTTGGATGAGGATAAAAATATATATATATATTCTGTGTATTGAATACATTTTAAAATGATAATATTTGGGATACACTGGGTTAAACAAACTATATTACAAACAGTAATTTCACCTGTTTCTTGTTACTTCTTTAATGTGACTACTAGAAAATTTTAAGTTACATATATGGCTTCTGTCATATTTCTGCAGAGACCACCATTCCAGAGTCCCTTTCAAATGTCCATGTGTTTTAACTGAGTGAAAATTTAACTATATACAAGCTTACCAAGAAAGGGGAGGGAGAAGAGATAGGAACGTAAGAAGATAGATCTATTATTACATAATAGTTAGATAGTGGTTTCTAATCTTCCACTAACTAAGCTAGCTATGTGACCAGAGCCCAGCTGGTCAATTCTCTGCTTCAGTTTCCTGAAAAATTAATAATAATAATGGCCCGATCCCCAGTGGGGGGCATGCAGGAGGCAGCCAGTCCACATTCTCTCTCATAGATGTTTCTCTCTTTCTTCCTCTCTCTCTAAAAACCAATAAAGAAAAAAATTAAAAAACAAAAAATAATAATAATGGTATTTATTTAAAGAGTTGTAAGGAATACATGAATACATGTAAACTGCTCAGAATAGTGCCTGGCACATAAGGGTTGATTATTAAATATTATTTTTTAAAAAGTGATCCTACACATGTTATAATTAACCCTTGACTTTTGTGATGTGGCTGAAGTGTTTATAAACAAAATGCCATTGCTTCAAACTGGACAACCTTGGAGGCAGGGCAGCCAGTGGAAAGAGCACGAAGAGGGCTCTGGTGTCTGAGAGACATGGGTGTGAATCTCAGGGATGCTGAATTTTAATAGCAACAGCACAACCTTTCGCAAGTTACTTTTTCTGGTCTCAGTTACCTGTTTTGTAAAATATCTATTTTGAAGGGTTGTATAAGGAACTACTGAAGCAATGTAAATAAGAAACAACTCTGGAACAATAGGCAATCAATAGATGACAAAATTATGATAAATCTTGGGCAGAATTTTACTCTTTCCTACAAACTAACAATGGATAATGATTATAACGCTCGAGAGAGTGCCATTTGAAAGTCTTATCAAGCATTTGCACTTTTACACATGCAACTGATATTCTCATTTTTACTCACTTTTAAAAGCACCCCCAAAACATTTCTAAGTAACCCAGTTAACTTGTAACCAAATGCAACTAAAGGAATATAACTACATTTCTTAAAAATCTCTCTTCTGTTACTGCAGAACATTCTTCAATTGAATTAGCTTTCCCTTCCATCCCTTAAATTACTAAGGCTACACTGATTTTTTTCTCTTCTCTTTGAAAGCATTTAATTTTTAAAAGGCATTTTTCTCAGAGACAGGCGGCACAGTTGATCAGTGGTGTGGATGTTCAACACACGTGCAGGGAAGGCTTCTGTACGTGAGGTCGAGGGGCAGTACGGTCCTTTCCTGGCCTCTAATGGGAACAGGGCGACAGCCTCTGCCCCATCCCTCAGGAAGGTGCACTGTGACCCCTGCATATGTCACAGGGGAAGGAGCGGAGCCTCTGCAGCGTGGGGATCAGGACACCTGACTCTAGTCCCAGCTGGCCTACTTACTGTCTGGCGGTGGGAAAGCTACTAACAACCCTGGACATCTTATGTGTAAACTATAAAAACTATGTTCACAAGAGAAATGTTGTGGGGGATAAAATGGCATAAAAGGCTTTGAAAAAGTTTGTTAGAGAGCATGGGACTGTTGCTATCACAACAGACTGTCATAAAGGGATTGGCAGTCTCATATATTTTTTTCTAATTCATTTTTTTCAAAGTGTTTAGCGATCATTGTAGATGTGTTCTCTCTCCTTATCCTGGCTCTGAGTGTTTTGTTCCTGACTCTTTCTGGGGTCAAATACTGGAAAAGAATTGAAAAATGTAGAGGGGGAAAAAAAAAGCCCTTAATGGAATATTTTAGTTAAAAACAACCCAAGCCAACTTGTCTATAACACTGCGTGCAAAATTTGACTAAGATAAGCAAACTAGGACTAGAAAGGTTCATCCCTTGTCTCTTCCTCCATTGTTTTCAGATGAAACTAACTAACTTCCTGTCTCTCTAAAGGACTAAGTACCTGCTTTGTGTCACTGGCACAGTCCTGGGTGCTGGGAATACAGCAGTGACCTTGGAATACAAATTCAGTCAAGACCCTGTTTTTAAGAGGCTGAAGAGGAGATAGGTAGGATAAACAGATAACGGGATATGTAATTAAAATAATTACAGCCCGGGCCTAGTAGCACAGTTGATTGGAGCATTGTCCCGATGTGCCAAGGTTGTGGGTTTGATCCTCAATTAGGGCACATACAAGAATCAACTAAAGCACGCATAAATAAGTGAAACAGCAAATCAATGTTTCTCTCTTTCTCTTTCTCCCTTCCTGTCTCTCTAGGAGCCAATAAATTAAAAAATTTAAACATAAAAAAATTACAACTGTGATAAGTGACACTAGAAAAAAGTAACAATACCTTTCACAATTCAGAGACCCACAGAACTCTTTCCCAGCAATTTCTTGAGATGGGATTTCATAACCTCTGCTCATTCCTATGATTAACAACTTTCAAAGTTAAGAGCTGCTTATTTTTTATTTAATAGCATTTATGCTTTTTACTCTCACGTTATTTTTCAGGAGTGATAAAAGAAGGATGGTCCTTTTTTCTAGTTGAAAGAGCCCTTCAAGTAGTGCCGACAGCTTCCAAATGAGATTAATGTCTATGCTTAAAACATAATGCATAACATTAACACAGCCTCAGGTGTTTTGCTTTGAATGCATATCTAAAACCAGTGCTGAACTTTTACAGAGATAAATGGCCTATATTTTCCCTACAAAGCATTAGCAATAGTTTGGATAAAATGAAAGTATTTTCACTATCTTAGTTGAAGTGATCTAACAGTTGTCCTGAAAGGGAGAGCTGTTCATGATATCAAAGCACAGTAGCACCCATTAGACAGAATGTCACGAGCATGCACAGGCATCGGTTACCTGTGTCCTTTTCTTCTGGGCCTAAAACATAAGAAAAGACAATTTAGGAGAAAGACAAACTCTACTCGTGTTGCTCACATAATACAGAAGGCCAATTGAGCAAACAAAAGTAGCCCACTTCCTATTTCTGACTTAAATTTGACTTTGTTCTTGGTCTGATCCTAAGCATAAAATAAAAGCTCTTTATTTTTTAAGATACAGAAAAGGGGGAGGGAGGTAATAAAAAGTACACAAATTTTTCTCATCTAAAAAACATGCATTTTGTTTTTTTTTTGAAAAGAGACTGCTCAGTAGTTCTATTTGACTAGATTTCTAGAATTCATTTTCTAGAATATTCTCATACTAGACTAGAAAGGGAAAAGGTGAAAGAGTTCTCTGCTCACCGACCCCTGGGTCCTACTACAGGCTTTTCTCTAACACAGGCTTGTTTTTACGTGTGACCCAGAAGAGTAACTGCACCTTTCTGATCATTATGCCATGTTTATTCATCTAGCTGATTAATGAAAGAAGGCCATGTTTGTGTACACATGAGTCTCCATTTGTCCATATTACAAGGTACTCTATGACTAAAAATTAAATACAGAGATGAACAAATGTATATATATACTGCATACTTTTTCAGTATTCTTGGATAAGGTAACGGTAAAAAAAAATCAACTAAAATAGACAGTTAAGAACAAAAAGATTCTCATAGTTTTTTGTGTTTTTTTTTGGATAGGATTCATAATATTTAGATAAAGCAATATTGTGTTTATTCAGGTTGTCCACAAACATTTTTCTCTTTGCCAGATTTGAAAGGTTTTAATATGTCTATTTTAAACGAATTCTTTCAAGCCATGTACACAACACTCACTATTCCCAAAACATGAAAACTGTTTGAATGAGTATTCAAAATGTGAAAACCAATCTGTTTATCTTCCACTTTCCCCAAATGATCCAGTATTCATTGCTTGTGCTTTAACACAACATGATATCATAATTAATGATGTTAAACTGGTAACTAAGGAGGTTTCATGTTGTTACTCTCGTGATATAATATTGGTTGCTATAGTGACAGGATGGCTTTTTTGTTAATCACTCAGGAGGTTGGTTATCACATGCTTGTTAGAAAGCTTCATCAGATTTGGAGAGAAAAAAGGATATAACATAGCCAATTATAATAATCTTTTTCATTGTCCCAATTTTGATGAAACTATCATAATAGCAACTAATTAATAAATTTATAATTATGTACAATTTTACATTAAAAGTTATTAAATTTTTTCTAACAATTTACTTTTTATTTTTAGACATAAATTTTTAACATTGCAAATTTTTTCCTCGCTAAGTTAATGCTATATGTATTAAAAAAGCTAGTTTTATAATTAGAGTAAAACATTTAACGTCTTTTCTATTACTTTTAATTATATCAATCAAAGGATTGTTGAGTAAAAAACTAATTGTGTGATTTTGCCACATATTTCAATCTACTTATTTCTAAACATCTTAAATGTCATTATCCTTATAAATAAAACTCGAAGAGAAAAAAATTCACAGTTCTCTCAAGAGATCTAATCTTCAAATGCATCAATATATTGCAAGTAATTACAAGTTGCAAGGAATTCTATCAGTTTATTTCAGCCCTAATGATAATCAACAAGTTTCTTCCTTCTCTGAGGGACACTGCAGAATAGAAAATAAAATTATGTAATACTACACTGTTACTGATCAGGAAAGAATACACTGCCCATAGTTTAAATGTTAGACATACTTACAGTAATGTCAAAAAATACAACCTTTGAAAACACCTCTTGGTTTCTTGCAAACTCAAAATAAGAACAAAGGACAACTTAAGCATGAATCCTGGGTCTTTCATTCAAGCAGAGTCCCAGGAGGCATATTAAAGCAATGAATAGGAAAAAGCTCTTCAGTTCACCAGCTGAGATTTTAATGAGACATTTCCCTTTGCCATGGCACAGGTTTGTTCAGGAAAGGAAAGGGCTTCTCACAGAAAATTCAGTTAATAGGCATTGTTGGCTCTCACTGCCGCTTCGGCAATTGCTCACTGCACTGACCTTCTATTTTGGCATATTCTGTGAGTCTAGTGTAATTGATCAAGGCAGCTTTCTCCAGACATTTTCTGACCACTTTTTTCACCTCTTCCGCTGGTATGGGAGTGGCAATATCTTTCATTAAAACCTAGAGAGAGAGAGAGAGAGATTGCAAAAATACTAAAAACATTACACAAATTGTTCTAGACCTGACTATTAATTAGTAGGAGGGGTCCTAGGTAACACGGGGGAAAGTAATGAGTTGGCACTTCACGACTGGGAAGTAATCCTCCAATCTTGGCTCCTCCTGTCTAAGCCTCATTTGTGCACATCAAAACCTCCCACAGGCCAAGCCACCATTCAGTGTGACTGCCACTCTTCCTCCAGGGACCCATGACACCATTAGAGCAGCTGTTTCAGATCAGGATTACCGTCACTGGGATAAGTAATAAACAGTGTGTCCTCCACATCTCTAATTTAAGAGCTTTAAATGTTTTGAGCAGCACAGATGAAAACAATAACAAAACTTCATTAAGAATAAGTATCTTTTTTGTGCTCTATAAAAATCAAGACCACTACTATTGATACTGTTGTAATAACCTGGTTATTAATTAACAGGAAAGGAGCAAAGGGCAGACTAGATACTATAGGCATGCCATTTATACAGCTTTGTCCGGAAGCTGCAATTTAACACTCTCCAGGTCTGTTCCTGAAAATCGATGGGGGAAGGGACTGGACAAAGGCAGGTTAGATGCACGCCCAATAAGGTCTGGATGACTTGGGAAGGTGCTTGCCTGTCAATCACACCTGAAATCAGGTAATTGGCCAGAATAGGCATGGCCGTTGCAAGGGCGCAGAATCTGAGATATTTAAAACTCCTAAACAAAGGGAGTTTGCTCTCTTGGGTCTCTCGGTCCTCTTGCCGCTCACGCCTGACTCCCAGCTTGTGGGACTCCCATGCTCTGCATTCATCCATGTGGCCCACAGCCATGTAGGACCCACACAATGGACTAATGGACTACAACTAGCCTGATGCTACCTCGACTCAACTCTACCATGAAATGGAAACTCTGGAGACTGGCTTTGCTTTTGGCTTTACTGAAGACCCAGCTACCCCTCATCCAGGACTGGTGAAGGGAACTGGGACTTTAGAAACAGAGGATATAATTTCATGCAAATAAAGCTTTTTACTACATCTCATTCTCCCATGGGAGCCTCCAGAAATTCTTATTTCAGCAGCGCCCCAAGAACCCCACTCCCTCTGGCGATGGAGAAATTCCACCTGTGCAATTTTCCAGTAACACTTTCACTAATTAAATTTTAGTTACTGTGATCTACTACTGAGGGAGAAAACTTCTTTGTCTCAGTGGAATGTAGTATCAAATGTTAAAATACATGGAGACTTTCTAATTTAGAAAAAAAACTGATTATTTTCTGTTGGGTTCCTAAATTGTGTTTTTAGATTTTTCCTTTAAAAATATTACTACTGGCAAGGGGCAATACAATTATATCCAGAATTCAAAAACCAATGTATTTCATCACTCATTTAATGACTGATAGTTTTCCTTAAACTTTCCTAGTGATAAAACTGCTCACAATAAGCTTGGATTGCACTATTAGTCCAACTCTGTTTTTCATATAGTCAATGGTTTTTTTTTTCCTGCTTTGCTTACATTCAAATTATAAAATATATAGCAAAATGTTACTATAGAGAAGACAATACTGAAGTGTTCTTACTATCCTATTAGTTTCTTATCTGGGAAGAAATGATGAAAGAACGTGAAAACACCTATTTTCTGCTTTATTATTTCATTCTCTTTTGATCAGCCTTAGCACTGAGGATCTCATAATCTCAAATGTATTCAATGGTTCTAGCACTGGTCCTTGACAACATAATTAAATTTTGTTAGGCAACATTTCCTTTTGAAAACAACAAACTTCATCGTTTAAAAACTTCCTCCCTATCAACTTCCCTTATTCTTCATGCTCTCATATTACTAACCTTTAACACAGACACGTATTTGCACTTTATTTTGAACTGAACATTAGATTCTTTATAGCCAGAAAAATCCTTTTGCTTATAGTAAAAAATATATAAGCACTAACATGCACTATTATTTTTTCTGTGATTATTATGAAAATTTGAATTTAAGATTAATTTTGTATCATATGCAGAACCATAAACTTTACTATTAGGCCTTACCATGCTGACAAACTTTTAAATAACAGAAATAAGTAGCTGCTAAAATTAGAATGAAGTGAGTCCAGGGTTGAAATCAGGCAATATTTCTTATAATCTAGGAGCTGGACACTTAATTTGGAGAGGGGGGAAATGAATCCTCTTTCCTGGCAGGTGTAGATAAAGGTGTCACAAGTATCAAGAATTCACATGTAGATTTTATTTTATTTTTCTAAGATGTCAGTAAGTACAGAGACATGAAAATGAACATAAGGTTTTTACCATTTATCTCTAAATTCAGCAAGAGACCTGATTAGTGACTATAACTGGAATAAAGGTCACTGTTCATCCCACCTGCTGTCAGTGCAGGGCATGAGGGCATCTCTGCTACCTCTAACTTCCCTGCTGGGGGTGGCGAGAGGAGGCAGGAGCTCCACCACGGAAACAAGCTCACAGAGAGACTGCACTAGGTTCCCAGGAAGGGATGTGGTTCCCAAAAGTAAAGCTATCTTTTAGTATTTTATCTTAACCATGTACCTCAATGAATAGGATAAAAGGTATCCTTTGAAAAGCTTTGGTTGCATGTGGCTTTTAATATTATAAAAGTTCTGATAAAACAGAGAATTCTTGCAATAATATTTGTATCACACAGTGCACAGTAATCAAAGATAAGACAGGGATATGTAGATGAAACCAATTTATATGTGAAAGATCTCATTTTAGCCACTAGTTCTTGCCCTCATCTCCCAAGTCCTTAAATCCCTAAAAATGTCTCCCCTTTTTTGTTTTCCTAGAGCTGCTAATAAACAATGTAACATCTAGAACTCACTGGGCTGAAAAATGGACAGGAACAAGTGCTTGAAGTCGATAAATCAGGATCAGAATAAGCAAATCATGGGCTATAGATGATTTCTAGACACTGTCTTTTAACACTGACGAAGAAAAGGGGTTGGCCACACTACTTAACTGTTAGTTTCTGATGAGCATATGAAAAGTTTTATAAACAGATGAAAATTATACCTCCCTGTCAAACCTAATCTAGCACAAAAACATGGGTGAAGAATATACTGTCATTAATAAAATATTTTTTAGCATGGATATGAAACCTTACTTGCTATTTATTTTTTGAGGGGTAATGGATTTCTACAATTCATTTAGAGCAACACACACATTGAATTGAATTGAAATAAATTCTGAGATGAATTTAGAACAAAAGGAATGATGTTTGTGAATATTAAATCATAGACTCTTTTAGGTATGAGGAATATGACAGGTAGAAATACAAATAAGTCAAGGGGAATAATAAAAGACAGCTGTGAAGTCTAAAAATGGTTAATTATACTTAACTGGAAAAAAAAAACACCTATTTCATGAGGGGAGAAAAAGGTAGAAAAAAGATGCCATCAACTCAGCATATGATGCCATTGTAGGCTTCAGAGAGGTTTTGGGGAGGAAGAAGCAAGATATAGGAAGATTTTGAATGTAGCAAGAAAATGTGAGAAATTTATTAAATGCAACGAACTCAGAGAACACACATGAGGAATGAGACTGTCTGCCTAATTCAATAGCTAAAATACACAGCAACTGACAACGTGAATAGTATTCATAAAGTAATGTTTAAACATACCCTTTCAAGTAGGGAAAGTGTAGCTTTTAGAGCACCTTCAGGTCGTCCAAAGGGAAAACAGTATCTTCAAAAACAAAAGGAAGAACAAAAGGTCAAACATTTAATATTCAAACTGCTACATAATTCCCTCTTCTATTACCTAGCATGATTGGAGAACAATAAAAAGTGGTTAAAATAGCATCTGCCCATCCAGGAAAACTTGAATGCTGAAGTTTATCCAGGCTCATGAGTTAAATATCTTAAACAATAAGAGTATATAACTCGTGATGAAACAGGTTCTAACGTTTTGATGACAAATGTACAGAAAGACTACAGTAATCTCAAAAGAACCTCTGGGCTTCTATGAGTAGAGATATTTAAAGTGTATTTCCTAATAATTTCTTGTCTACGATAAAATGAAATGACTTCCCCATTTCTTCCTATGGTTTAAGATGGAAACACACACCACTGACATAACTTCTAGGAAAAACAAGGTTCCAGCTCCCCCCTTTCCTGTCCATGCTGGTGTCTAACTCTCCACCTCTCCACACAAAACACACAAACCTTCTGCAGCCCCTTTGCCAGCAGGGTCATTTATCCCAAGTACTCCTGGCCCATGCACTCCTGATTCACACGGACAGCTGAAGGAAAGGTTATACAGATGTTCTGAAGTCAGGGTCAGGGGCTGGAGCTCGAGTGGGCTCCTCAGAAGTTAGTGCCACATGGTGGTGACAGGTTTATTGCTCTTTACAAGGGAGGTCCCTCTTCAGGTTACTTTCCACTTAAAGAGTACAGGTGTCAGGGCTACTTCATCCTGCTTGAACTCCTTACTTTGTTGAACCCACCGTGACCACTGCTCCCGCTCCAAGACCCAGTGCTACCGGCAGCTGGGCTGTCCTCAGGCTGCCACCTTGCTGAGACTTAGAAATCTCCCAACCAATGACTTGAAAAGAAGTTTATTTCCATGTCCTTTACCATTATTCAGGGACTTAGCAGACATATTCTAAGATGTAATTAACAATGAAATGTGTTTCTCACGTTGTAATTTGAACAAGTTTTCCTAAAAAGCACTTGTATTTTAAGTTAGATTTGCTTCATAGGACCAAATTTGAATGAAAAAGGAAAAGAGTGATTTCTCACAAAGCAGTAGCTGAATATAAAGACTGAATTTTAGTTTCATGAAACTTTTATGCGTCTCAGATGAATGCAAATAAATGCCATACAAATCTAGTCACTCAACTTTTTCTTTGGAATACTGTTCATTTCCTGTTAAAAGTTTCCTTCACTTAATCTTGCCTCTTTGCACCCTATTAGCCTCTCCTGCACACAAAAAGGCCACAACCAATTTATTTTTATAGTTTTTCCTGTGTAGTGATGCTTTTAGAGCATTAGCAAATTAGCAAAGTAGCTTTAATCATTTTGTATACCATAAACCTTAATCCACCTTTACATAAAACACAAATTGGATTCTTGTTGTCTCCTCCCCTTGCTCAAATCTTTTCAGTGTATTTGCATAATCCACTCATTGTCTTGCCTATTGTTTATTTCCATTAACCTGTGGGTGATGCATTTTATGAATGGAATGTTACTGATCCCCAGATTACATTTAGCATTTCAGGGCTCTGTGGTCCCACTGGGCATATTCTGAATTACTATTAGCTGCCCATGATGTGTAAATAATTCAACACATTTATACAGTACAATTAATCCTGAATCAATAAAGTACAGAAAATAGCTACACAGAAGCTTAATTAATCTTTACAAAACAAGTTTTTGTCCTGCCTTTCAGGATAAATATTTTAGGTTTCTACCACTTTGACAGTTCTATGATAGCAATGCAAGTAGAAAAACCTCAATTATCAAATATAATCCAACCAAGTTTAGTCCCTAATGAAAGCTGCAGAAGTAAAGGATCTTTTTAGTTGTTGTTCACTGCCTGACACATAGTAGGCACTCAACAAATATTTCTAGAATAAATTAACATTGAGAAGCCATTCTGATTCTTTGTATTTTGGGATCTTTTCTTTTATCATCAAGAATCTATAAATTCATGAATACGTACCCTGATGAGTAAATATTTTAATCCATTGTGCTGGGTATTAAATGTTTCAATCTGAACACATAATATCTTTTAATTCTGGAAAAGTAGTTTGAATGATTTTATTCAAAGTTTCCTACCTTCAGACTTAACTGTTTCTGGAATTCCTATTATTTATGATGATGACATTCCTAAGCAGATCTTTTATTTTTTTTAATTTTTTTTATACTCACTAGAGGACATTTTTGCATTCATCTTCAGATAAAATGGGAGGGAGAGAGGGGAGAAGAGAGAGAGAGAAACATCGATGTGAGAGAGACACATCGACTGGTCACCACCCACAGGGATAAACTGCAATCGAGGTACGTGCCCTTAATGGGAACCAAACCCGGGACTCTCAGGTCTGAAGGCCGATGCTCTAACCCTTGAGCCAAACCGGCCAGGGCCCTAAGCAGATCTTTAATTTTTCTTATCTTTGTAGTTCTATTTTCCTATCCCCACCCTACTTTCTGCAAGGTTTCATTAACCAATTCTTTCAACAGTGTGTATGTATTTGTGTGTCATTTGCATATAATTTCTAAGAGCTTTTATTGTTCCAAGGTTTTTTCTCTTCTTCTTTCTTCTTCTTCTTTCTTCTCCTTCTCCTTCCCCTTCCCCTCCCCCTTCTCCTTCTTCTTAAACAACATCTTGCTTTTGTTTTACAGATGCTGTATCTTCTCAAACCTCTCCAAGGATGTCAGCAATTCATTCCCACCACCTCCACCTCTCCCATTTTCTTCTTCCCATATAATCTTTGGTTTGTTTTTTTCCAAATTGCTTTTATAGTATTTACTTACTTGGGGCTCTGTCTTCCATAGTAAATGCTTTCCTCAAATGTCTGATGACTTTGGCTGTCTAATCACTTTCAAAGGCGTGGTATTAAAAACTGAATGGAAGCAATGTGCTTCAGCTGGGTACATGCAGACCATGGTCTTCGCTGAAGGGGAACCTGACTGGGCTGTTTCGGTAGGAGTCTTGATTGTCCAGAGTGTTAGGTCTTTTCTCTTGGGCTAATCAGGGTTCCAGGGGAAGACACTTGTAACATGCCTGGAAGGCATGCCTGCCAGCATTTTGAGAGTCAAGAGTATGAGCTAGTAGGAGAAAGCTGTGGTTCTCAGATTTCAGAATAAACGTTTATTTAATCTCCATGTGTCTGCATATAATCCTAACTCCAACTGTGCCTGATGTTTCCTCCCCTCCTCCACCCCAGTCCAGGTACCCTCTAATTTTACCCTCTCCAGGGACCAAATCGAATCTACAGTGCTCTGCCCAGAGGGCTGGTAGGGAGGGGGAGCGCAGAGCAGCCTGAGGTGGAAAAGAGATGTAGGGATCTGAGTGAGTTTTAAGCACATTTATGACAAATCGTCCTTCACTCTTATTTTCTAGAAGGGCTTGATACGGGCAATTCCTAAACATTTGGTGACTGTATGACACAAATAAGATCGCTTCTCTGTTTTCTCCACTGCCAGCTTGTGATTCAGTTTTTCCTGGGTGGCTAAATTAGATACCATGCATCCATCTGACTTCCATAACCCTTTTCCTCTCTTACTTTAGCTGTCCTTGTGGGTTTATGTCTTCTGAAAAATAGTGTTATTTTAGTTAGGTTCTGGGAGGAAGCTTGGTAGACATGCATCAATCTGCTATCTTTAATCAGAAGTTCCTCATTTATGTTTAATTTATCTGTGTCTTTGAAATGCATTTGTGGAATACAGTTGGACCTAAATAAATAAATTTCTATATAAGAGCTATTAACAGTACTGTGATTAATTCTTTAGCCTGAAATTTAAATATAAGTGACTAAGGAAAATAATTAATATCCTTATGAAAATCCTCATGAACAATTTAAAAAAAATTTTATAAATTTGCCTATGTGGACACCTAAAATTTCTCCTGTTTTATTTTAGTCCTACTTCCTGTTATCCAATATTCTATGGACTAAGGGGGAAAAAAAAACAGAGCTGGCAAAATTTATACAAACTCTACAAACATCAAAAGGGAATATAGCCCGGCAGGTGTGGCTCAGTGGATTGAGCATCGTCCCATGGACTGAGAGGTTGTTGGTTCGATTCCTGGTCAGGACACATGCCCGGGTTGCGGGCTTGATCCCCAGTTAGGGGTGTGCAGGAGGCAGCCGATCGATTTCTCTCTCACATTGATGTTCCTATCTCTCTCTCCCTTCCTCTCTAAAAAAAATCAATAAAAACATCTTTAAAAAAAAAAGGAATATAAAAGTCAGCTCAAAATGTCCAGACCAAATCCTTTCAGTTTTTGTCCTCAGTGTAGCAAGGAAATATAAGCTAAAAAGGATTATAGAGTATATCTTTAGAGAAGTTATTAAAAGAAGATGTGCATTTAAGAGAAATAGAGAACAGAACTGTGAGAGAGGACACTAATACAACAAACAGTGTGTGTGGACAACTGTCTTCCCTGCCTCCCCGTGTATTTGCTGGGCGACAGTGAGGGGGACTGAACTCCCTGGGTGGAGTGGCTCTGAATAGGCTAATTCAATCATGTGATCCCATTACTCCTCAGTGACTGACTGAGGTATCTAGTGCATGGGTATCCCGTGGCCACTGGGTTTGTTACAGGACCAGCTCATGACCTACTCAGGGCAAATGAGATATGAAGGGTAGTTTGCTAGAATCGTCTAACAAGACTTCATTATCTTAAGAGAGCATCACAGAAAGAGATGGCCCCCACTACTTCCTTTTAAAACTGGTATGAATGGATGTGAGGCAAGGAATTCTGTGGTCTTGCTACCAATTTGGGGATGAAGCTGTCCCACGAAGGAGGACAGTTACGTGAAAATCACAGAGAAACAGAGCAATGGCTGCAGAATTTAGCCTGTCTTGAAGTTCACCTACCTGAGACCAACAGGTAAGTGAACATATACATTTATTTGCTTAAACCAGTCTGAGGTAGGATCTGTTACTTGCAGAGGAAAATAGCTGTCCCCCTGCCTGGTTATTGTGACCATGAAAATCCTCCCTCACTCACTTACCTTAAGGTGATAATACCAGCCCAAGTTGAAATCACTAATGTAGGGGAACAGATGTACAGTATATTGTTGAGAATTTCTTCCTTCGAGAGCATTTAAAAATCATAGCGTCTCAGCTTTCATATTACAAATAAGGAAACAGGCTCAGAACAGCTAGGCATATACCATTCAAATGGTTAAATACCCGTATTTTAAAACTGTTCAAGGGGAATATTAACTGAGTTTATTTTTTCAGTAAGTTCACATGGAATGATTCCAAACTGTAAAACTTCGATTTGACAGACATGCTATAACATGCAATACGCACACAGGGCAATATTTATAGGATCTAATGATAAGACTGATAGGAAAGGAAATGTATTGGCATATTTCTATTTTTAACCATTAACTTCTATTGAGCTAACTATAATCAGGGAAAAAGAAATATTATCAAGATTATCTTTCACTCTGCAAATATTTCTTAGTATCAATGCTTACATTTCTGAGCAAGGAATTGTGCTAGGTGCTGTGCCCCTATTCTCACAGAATGTAAATTAAAAAAAACAAGCAATGACAAGAAATGTGTATCATAACCACGTGATAAGGGCAGAGTACAGCTAAGACTTCAGCTTTTCCACTCTTTGCTGGAATAACTGCGAAAGGTTCTGCTGTGAATGTGGGACTTGAGAGTCTGCTTGCCTGGTGATACAGAGAGGGAGGGACGGTCACCAGAGCCAAGGCGAAGAGGCCACGCAGCAAGAAACGCACAAGGCAACAAGAGGCACGTGGAACAGACATCGCAGGGGACGAGGCTTACTTAAATGAGCAGTGGAAACTGAATGGCAGGTTGAGAAGCAGATCACAGATTGATGAATGTGGAGAAGCTACTACTAATTGTTGAGCAGTTGCAAAAAGACTAACCATTCGTAGGTGATCAGAGGGTTGAGTGAAGTAATAAAGCAAATACTTGTGTTAATAAAGAGAGTACATACCTGAAATGGCTTATCTGATTTTCTAAAAGGAAAGACAGTCTCTCTTTTATTTCCTCAAATCTCTCTTTTTCTTCCATTGAAACTGTTCCGATTCCATCAGGCCTGAAAAACAATCAGAATCAGTCATTTATATTGATAGAACATTTACTTTTATATATTTTATATCTATATCTACAACTGCACACATATATATTTTCCTTAAAATATCCAAATAATTAAGGAAAATGCATATCAGTCTATAGTGTACATATTGTGTCTATAGTGAAAATGTATTGCAGATATTTGTAGCCATTTGCTTCATATTTTGACCTGGAATAAATGAAATGGAATTGTTCTCTTTTAGACAGCCTTCAAGGTAAAGGGTTACAATAAATATTTTCCAGATATACAAAAACAATGACTAGTCCTTGAGAATGGCAGTGAAAAGTGTTTTATAGCGGTATCAAACATTTGACCCATTAAATGAATATCCTCTGAATGAAAATATTATTAAAAAATCACTGAATGCAAGCTTAAATGTCTTAACGACTTCTCTTCCAAATTAAACTAATGTGGAATAGGGGATTTAATTTTAATTGTCGAAGAAATGTAAAAATTTTGGGTTGGATACAAGTAATGGTTTACTGTTCCACTCTTTTTGTTTGTTTAAATTTGTGGGCATATAAATGAAAAAAAATATTTGAACAAAAACATACAGAGGGAAAAGATCAGCTAGGTTTCAATATTTTTTTTTTGTGCTTAACCAAATATCCCTATGAAATCAATGTGAGTTTTCAACAGGACTTCTAAAAGTAGCTATGAAAACTAAACGAGCCCTGGCCGGTTTGGCTCAGCAGTTAGAGCATCGGCCCGCGGACCAGAGAGGCCCAGGTTCGGTTCCCGCTAAGGGCACGTACCTCAGTTGCAGTTTGGCCCTGGCCCCAGTTGGGGTTGGGTGGGTGACAACCAGTTGATGTGTCTCTCTCACATCGATGTTTCTCTCTCTCTTCTTCCCTCTCTCCCTCCCGCTCTATCTGAAGATAAATGTCCTCGGGTAAGGATAAAAAAAAAAAAAAAAATTTAAAAAAGCCCTGGCCGGTTTGGCTCAGCAGTTAGAGCGTCGGCCTTCAGTCTAGAGAGACCCGGGTTCGGTTCCCGCTAAGGGCACGTACCTCGGTTGCAGTTTGTCCCCGGCCCTGGTTGGGTCGTGTGAGTGGCAGCTACTCGATGTGTCCCTTTCACATCGATGTTTCTCTCTCTCTCTCTCTTCCTCTCTCTCCCTCCCACTCTATCTGAACAAAAAATGGAAAAATGTCCTCAAGTGAGGATTAAAAAAAAAAAAAAAGAAAACTAAATGAAAATCTTCTTTTGCTAAAGTTAGCATATAAAATATAAGATATATCTAATGGCAGGGATTTAGAATTTAGTCTGTATGTATCAATTTAAGTATCTCGTGGTATAGCAATCATCTAAAATTCTGAAAATATAAATTTTAACTGTCTTTGTTAACACAGAGAAAAAGGTATAGTAATCTTATATTCATTACGAAATCTATATATTTCAACAAAATAAATCTTTTTGCATTTGATAATTAACACCAATCATTTCTTCCCCTATTAGCTCATTTTTCTAAAGATTATATTTTAATTCCCAAAAGATTTATGCATTTCATTCCAACTTACTAACTTTTAATGTTTTTGTGTAAAATAGGCAGAAACAAGAACTAGGAAAAACAAATGCTTAAAATAACTTTCCAACAAGATTTTTTTTTATATTCCCACTGTTTTCTTTAAATATATATGTGTACACACACACACACACACACACGTGTATATGTGTGTATGATGCTTGTAAACTAGTCAATTAGGATAAAAAGCAATTAAATTTTAAAGTTACACCTGTATCTCATTGACATAAAGACCTCTTATTCATATCAAAGCATCATTTAAGTCTGAAGATTTTTTCCAATATAGAATAAATAATTTATTTCAGAAACTCGTGTGCTGCTAAAATTCATGCTTTGAAAATATTTCTTAGAATTATATTTTGCTTCCAAGTAGGGAAAAATAAATTATTTAATTACTTTTTCCCCCCATCAGAATGCATCTGAATGTTAACTAAAGAAAAACTAATGGCAAAATATTGGTTTTTCTAATATTTTTAGGAAGAAGAAAAGAAAGTCTGGTCTATAAATCATAAAGCACCGAAATATGAGCCAGCTCCAATGTTTTATAATAATTTAATAATGGATTTTTTTCACATATTACTTAAGAACCAATTCTCATTGAGAAAATGATAGCACAAAACCCAGACTGTAACCTATGAATGAATACGTACTGACAATGATCACAAAAGTTCAACTGGGGAGTTCTATATTAATCATCAATTTGGTAATTTGGACATTCTGACAAAAACTATTACTACGTTGTGTTATATAATAGATAACAATAAAAACTCATGCCACAAAATTGCAGGTGGTTATTTCACCAAACACACTTATGCAAACCTGATGGCAAAGAGCAAAGAACCCATCGTTCTGATCACTGACATGTCCTTTGGTGTGGCTTTACGACAGCTACCACATGGTTACATTGGAGTGAATGCTACTGTTTGCTTCAACTGTCAGCCACAGCAACAGAGCAAGTTGTCCCGTCATATTAAACTTCACTGGGAGCACACTGCCTACCTATGGAGTGGAGCCAGGGGTGTAGGCAATGAAAAGGAAGAAAGGTAACTCAGGGGAACATCACCTATGTTGACCTTTACTAACAAAGATGATTATACACAGTGAAGGGTCATCATTTTACTGAGTTCATTACCAAATTAGGTACACATCTGACAGGTTAAATACAACATTTAATATTTTGGAATTGCTCTGATTCACATGTTCTTATTTTAGTGTAGATATCAAACTATGTATTGAATATTAGGTATATGAAATGGTGTTCTGTATCTAAATTAGGAATAAATGGCAACTTCACTGCAGTCAAGCCTAAAAGTAACAGTGCCTTCTAAAATTATTCTTCCTAATAAATGCAAATACTTCCTGAGTCATCAATAGCTCTCTGTTATGGCCATTATTAAAACAAACATAGTAACGATCAATTACAAAAATTTTAAATATGCACCTGGTACTGTGCTAGCTGTTCTATATGCAAAATAACATAAAATGCTCACAGCAATCCTTTCTGTAGTCTCCAAGGAAAGAGGCTGCTAGGGTTCGGGGAGATTAGGCTACTTCCCCAAGGTCACACAGCTCCTAAGTGCTGGAGCATGGACTTTTGCATGGCAAACCCAGTGCTCTTTAAAAAAAAAAAATTTTTTTTTCTTAATGATAATAGAGAGAGGAAGGAAGAGAGAGCTAGAAACATCGATGAGATGAAAGAGAACATCGACTGGCCGCCTCCTGCATGCCCCCACTGGGGATCAGGCCCACAACCTGGGCATATGCCCTGACTGGGAATCAAAGCGACCTCTTGGTGCATAGGTCTATGCTCAGCCACTGAGCCACACCTGCAGGGCCAAAGCCAGTGCTCTTAATGCCCATGTCTTATTTTGTTTCCTCCTTTTTCACAGAAAATAATAGAGAGCAATTTAAAAAAACCCTATTAGAAAAATGGAAGCTTTATCTGACGAGCAATAATGTTGGAACTATTTTAAATACATGTACATCAGACATTTTCTATGTTATTTGTATTATGAGGCAAATAACCTAAAAATCAATAAAATTTTAAATACCTGCCATTGAATCAGTGAATCAATTGAAAAAGACCTTAGAAAGGAAGCTCTATAATGTGCTCTTCCATACACTGCTAAATATGCACTTGAAGAAGCCTCGAGAAAAACTTAAACTAGTTATATTTTATAAATGTTTATCAAGGAGACTCAGGGTAATAAAATACTTAAAATAACAGCTCTATAAACTCAGTTATAAAGTAATTTCTATCTGCTGAACTTTCAAATCAAATCCAGAATCTGACCACACCTCACCACGTCCACTGCTTCCCCTCTGGTTCCAGCCATCATCACTCTCCCTGAGTATGGCTACAGCCTCTTTGGTCTGTCCTTTAGTCTCTTGTCAGAGTATTGGCAACACACTATTGTTAGCCTTTTTCAAGCATAAGTCATATCTTTGTAATGGTGGCAGTCATTTAATTTATTTATTACAAAAAAGTTTTTTCTTGATTTTTTTTTTAGAGAGAGAGGAAGGGAGAGGGAGAGAGAGAGATAGAAACATCAATGAGAGAGAACACTGACTGGCTGCCTCCTGCATGCCCTTCACTGGGGATTTGGCCCACAACCGGGCATGTGCCCTGACTGGAAATTGAACCAGTGACTTCTTGGTGCATGGGTCGACATTCAACACTAAGCCACACCGGCCGGGCGGCGGCAGTCATTTTAAAAGCTGAAGCCCTTATAATGGTCTACAAGACTTTATATGATCCTCCTGCCCCACAAGACTCTCTGACCTCCTCTACCCCTGCACAGCAAGTCCCCTCACTCTAGATACACTGGCCTCCTCTCTAGTTGCTAATATATGAAGTATGCTCTGCCTCAGGGTCTTTGCATGTGCTGTTTCCACTGCCTGAGAGCTCTTTCCCTAGGTACACACACAGCTTGCTTACTCCCTTCTCATCTCTACTGATTTCACTCAGGATTAGCAAGGTTATTTCTAAACACCTGATATAAAGGTGTAGTCTTTCATTCCCATAGGCCTCTTTGCCTTTACCATGCTTTATTACTTGCAGTTTTACATATGACTGTCATCCAACATGTGACATATTTATTTATGTGTTTATTGTCTGCCTCCTTCATGCTGTACCCCTAGGTCCTAGAACAGTAGCTGGCATCTTGTTGATGTTCAATACATAAATGCCAAATAAATGAATGAGTGATATATTGAAAATAAAAATATCAGTTATACAAGATTATGAGAACTCATGAATTAGTAATGTCATAAATATTGCTTATTAGTGTTAATACAGCATGCATTATTTGGAACATTTGTTTTGTAACAGTAGGTGAAATAGGAATTTTTTTGAAAAGCAAATAGAGGCAGGTATTACAGTTAAGTATTTTGGGTAAAAAGATCTCTAACACAAGTTAGCATGTATTTACACAGTAGAACATTTTTGGTGTTTATCTGATCTTTTAATTATTAGTAAATTAGAAAAAAATGTTTCCTGAGATAATAAAAGTAAAAAGAATAATGCTTCTTTGACAATGATATAAAGACTGTTAAAATGTGGTTATGGAAAATTCTAACATAAAAGACCAATTTTATGATTTGAATGTTAATTTGGGTTTAACTCTATACTTATAATTAAATATTAGAGTGGTTCCTATGAGAAAGAAAGGTATTCTCATGTATCAAGATTCAATATGATTTTTCCCCCTGGGGCCTGTAGTTATTAAAACTGTATGATTTAATAAAAACAGAGTGTTCTTTGAAAGAAGTTCAAACTATGAACAAATTACAAAACACAGTGTAATAGTAGATACTTATCTTTTAATTATAGATATTGTCAAATAAGTTGTGACATAGAACTTCCTGCTGGTATCACACAAGCAATTGAACACCAAATGCAGTTGTGTCTATGTTAATTATATTGCAAAGATTCTTAAAAAACAGAATTTGTACCGTAGAACCTTCTGCAAGTGACATTTAATAGGTTTGATTTACATCTGCCTATGGGTCACATTCTGTTTTAAGAGAAACACTTGTGTGCACACATACACAATATCTTTTTGAAATCCAGATTCATCCAAAAAATAGCTCCCACATATACGAAGGCCTACACAAATTAATTTCATTAAATTCCTCCATGAACTAAAGGATTTTATAATTTGTGCTTATCTGACAGATTAGGCATTTTTAAATAAACACAATCCTTTATGTTCACTGGACATCGTGGCATGGTTACCGATTCCTTCTTTCTTTTTTTTTTTTTTTTTGAGAAAGAGCTTGCTTTATTGGGAATGGAGCGCTGCACGATGGCATCCTACAAGATGCTCAGGCTGTATACAGTGCACGGAATGTGCTGCTAACGGGGATGGGCTGGAGCAGCCTCCTCTGGGCAACTTCCCCTCCCTCCTCCCTCCTCCCCTCCTCCCTTCTCCCCTCCTCCCTCCTCGAGATCCGGCACTCCCAAACATTTCCTTGACAGCAACTATATGTTTGCTAGAAGTAGAGTCCCTCAGGGGTGCCTTCTTGTTTTTATACAGATGTTTTCTTTCGATTTTTTGAAGTCTTCATTTGTTACTTTCATTCTACGTTCTCTTAAGGCCATCGGACCAGCTTCTGTACAGATTGCCTTGATGTCAGCACCAGAGAGGTCATCCTTAGCCATGATCAAGTCATCCAGTGTCACAGCATCAGCCAGCGTCATTCTGCTAGTGTGGATCTGAAAGATGCGCTTCTTGGTCTTTTCATCAGGCAGGGGAAACTCAATCTTCCTGTCAATATGTCCTGGTCTGGTAAGTGCTGGATCCAAAGTTTCTATTCCGTTTATGGCCATGATAACTTTCACATCTCCCCTTGAATCAAATCCATCCAACTGGTTCAACAGTTCCAACATTGTTCTCTGAATTTCTCTCTCACCACCGGAATTTGAGTCGTATCTTTTTGTCCCAATGGCATCAATTTCATCAATAAACACAATGGATGGTGCATGTTCTTCAGCAACTCGAAACAATTCCTGAACGAGCTTGGGCCCATCGCCTAGGTACTTCTGGATGAGTTCCGAGCCAACCACTCACAAAAAAGTGGCTGAGGTTTGGTTTGCTACTGCTTTGGCTAATAAGGTTTTACCTGTGCCAGGTAGACCATAGAGAATGACTCCCTTAGGGGGCTTGATACCATCTCTTCATAATACTCAGGATGAGTGAGAGGAAGTTCCACCGATTCCTTAGTTTCCTGGATTTGGTTGTCCAACCCCCCAATATCAGCATAAGTCTCCAGTGAGGCCTTTTCCACCTTCATCTCTGTGACCAAGGGATCTGTGTCATCCATCAGCACCCCTATCACAGCATGCACCTTGTGGTTGAGCAGAACAGAGCAGCCTGGTTCTAGCAGGTCCTTGTCCACAAACGAAAGGATGCTGACGTAGTGTTCTGATCCCACAGATGTAGACACAATGGCATGATTGACATCAATGACCTCTTCCCAGGTCCCTTCTGACACTGGGGCTCCCCTCAGATCATCCACCTTTGATCTTTCCTCCTCTTGCTTTTCTTCTAAAGGCTTCCTTTGTTCCTGATTTCTAATGAATTCTCCTTCCATGAGAAGATAGTCTTTAATTCTCTCTAACTTAAATAATTTTAACCGGCACTGGATGTGAGGTGTCACCAGTGGCAGTGTGCTGGCAGCATCTGGTCCCTTTGTTTTCTTCCTCTTTTTCCCTGCTCTAGTTGGTACATGAGGCTCATATTTCTTTTTCTTGTCCTTGTCATCCTTGCCACCTCCAGGACCATGACTACCACTCTGACTTTGACCCATCTTGACTCGGCAGCTGGACCCGATTCCTTCTTAACAAGTGAAACAAAAGCTCTAAAATGATTTTTTTAAAAAGAGCTAAAAACAAGAGGGATAAATAGTGTGACTGATCCATTTTCTGTGATCTCTGATGGCTTTTGGGATAGTTCAGGTAAGACATTAGTTTCTGTAAAAGTAAAGGATGATTAGACTATAGCTCAAGAAAGATCTAAGAGGAAAAGAGTAAAAAACTGGATTAAAGAGACAGGCATTTGAGCACAAGAAACTATTAATGAAGAAATCTTCCTCAATATTCAGATATGGACTAACCTGGTAGCTTCATAGTTGAAGTTCAGTTTACAGTTCACACATTTTATAGTCCGTTTTTCCAGTATAATACAAAATTTCAGAGACTCATAAGGCCAATAAAAACTAATTTTGGCATGTTTAATATCCATTTATCTGGGTAAGTTTGAGTAAAGGAGACTTACTGGCTGTCAACATGTTTTCAGAAACAGTGGTCTTCCGATAAACTTCAATTAAGAGGGTTAAATTGCCCAAGTATTTTGTGAACAACACAAATTGTAAGACCTTCTTGGAGGTTCCTAGTGTAATCAAGGCATATTAAAGAGTCTGAGAAGCCTGATAGTAAAGAAATCTGTTTAACTTTGTTTAAACAGCATGTCTCAAAGTTATTTGGTCATGGGATTTCCCCACAATTTCCACTTAAAAAGTATCATTTAGGCCTAGCTGGTGTGGCTCAGTGGTTGAGCGTCGACCCATGCACCAGGAGGTCACTGGTTTGATTCCTGGTCAGGGCACATGCCCCGGTTGCGGGCCCAATCTCCAATGGGGGGCATGCAGGAGGTGGCCAATTGATATTCTATCTCATCAATGTTTCCATCTCTCTCTCCCTTTCCCTTCCTCTCTCTCTCTAAAATCAATAAAGAAAAAAAATGTTTTTAAAAGCATCATTTAGTGCTGATGAACATTTGTTTTGTTTTTTAATGAAAACTGTAACATCTTCTATGGTTATTTTCTCAATCACTTTCCCCAGCTGAGAAGATTCTAGATGCTTTGGGGTAAATGTGTCCTTGTCTTTATCTTCTCTAGGAGTCTGCATATTGCCTGGAATAGTGCTCCGAAAGCTTGTGGGTTGAATAAATACACCAGGAGTTAATACTGTATAGAATAGTCTGGTAAAGTGATGAGATAGATTTGCTACACTCTCCTTCCTCCTTAACTCATCAGGTAAGGTTGCATGTCCTGGAAGTTGATGGCTTGTGGTAAAAAACATTTTGCAAGCAAGAGGACAAATGACTAAGTTTACGGTACTTTTGAGTTTCTTATAGGTTACTTTTCACCTGCCCTCTCCTATGAGGAACGTATGCCATCCTAACTTACTCTAAAGAGATGAGAAGGGAGAGAACTCTCGAGGGCGGTATTTCTGAATTGTCAATTCTGCCTGCAGCACAGCAGGTAAAAGTCACTTTGCACTTCGTGTATTTCCCACCAATATCCATTTGTGAACAGAATAAAGAGGAGAGGAAAACACAGCATGAGAAGAAGAAATGATGGAAGATGGGGGAAAAAACAATAATCTCTTCTTATTTTTGTTCCCCAACCTATAACACCTCCTATTGTTTCAAACAAAATGATATATTATTTAGATGGTCATATATTGCATAATCAGTGTCCTTTCACTTCCCCTGAAATTTTACACATCCAGAGGAGAAATTAATTTGACCCCTTCACATTCACTGAGATAGAATCTTTTTCTATGAGAAAATATTTTAAGACCAAATTTTAAAATCATTCTTCTCTTCTTCCAAACACTCCTCCCTCCTACTCCTTCCCTTATTTGGATTTCCTACTATATTCTATTTTCTTCGGAGGTTTTTAAAGAGTAGACATTTCCACAGAGAAAGCAATAACCTGACACTGCGAAGGCACATGATTTTGTGACGTCGTTTTTGTGTTAAGGTAGTGATGATACACCAAGGACAGTTATCAAGATGTTTGATAACTGACCAGACCTGCAACCAAACTCACAAACAGTCTTGGATTAATCCAAATTAAAATCACTGCAGCACACAACTCTAATATTCAAGAGAAACAAAATATCGAGAGGATTTTTTAATAAAAATAAAGTGTATTGAGGTTGGTGCAGAGCAGTCTGATGTCAATATTACCCTCTGCCTCATACCTAACAGTATTTTTCTTTCTTTTTTTTTTTTATCCTCACCCGAGGACATTTTTTTCATCTTTTGTTCAGATAGAGTGGGAGGGAGAGAGAGGAAGAGAGAGAGAGAGAAACATCAACGTGAAAGGGACACATCGAGTGGCTGCCACCCGCATGACCAACCAGGGCCAGGGACAAACCGCAACCGAAGCACATGCCCCTAGCGGGAACCGAACCCGGGTCTCTCTGGACCGCAGGCTGACGCTCTAACCGCTGAACCAAACTGGCCAGGGCCCTAACAGTATTTTTCTTAAATGACATGTTTTTTAAAGGACTATCTACACACTGTAATGCGGACGAGGAAATTCAGAAAAACACAGACACAAACATTAAAATTTCCTGTAAATGTCCCAACCAGAAATAACCGTCTTGTAAATATAATTCTAGTCTTCCTTCTGTAAATCTATGGCTATTACTGTACATTCTGATTCATAAGTTGATTCTTCTAACGAGCTGTAAAAATTTTGTCACATCATTTAAATGTTCTAATATATACTTTTTAATGGAAGGATATTATTTCATTGTAGGAATGTACCATGATTTATTAATAGAATACTCCATTAGTAAAAATCTAGATATTTTTCCTCTTTTGTTTTTCCTACCATAAATACTGTTGCAATAACAAATCTTATATGATTTATTTTTAACCCACCTCTAATTGTTTCCTCGGGATAAATTTCTGAAAGTATATTGCTGAGTTAAATTCTGCTCTCATTGAATTGTGCCCCACACCCCTTCAAATTCATATGTTGAAGTCCTAACTGCCCATGTGACTGCATTTGGAGATAAGGCTTTAGGAGATAATTAAGGTTAAACGAGGTCATAAGGGTGAGGCCCTAAGCTGATAGGATGGTGGTCCTGTAAGAGGAGGAAGAGTGAGATCTCTTTCTGTTATGTGAGGACACAGAGAGAAGGCAATCATCTGCAAAGCAGGTAGACAGTCCTCCCCGGAACCTGACCATTCTGATGTCCTGATCTCAGAGCTCCAGTCTCCAGAACTGTGAGAAAATACATTTCTGTCGTTTAAACCACCCACTCTATGATATTTTGTTATGGAAGCTCAAGATAACCAAGATAAATGGAATATTTTCAGGCATTTGATATATATTGCAAAAGTGCCTTATTTATTTATTTATTTTTTAAATCCTCTCCCGAGGACATTTTTCTATTTATCTTCAGAGAGAGTGGGAGGGAGGGAGAGAGAAGGAGAGACAGGGAGAGGGAGAGAGAGAAACATCGACGTGAGAGGGACACATCTACCGGTTGCCTCCTGCATGACCCCGACCAGGGCCGGGGACGAACCACAACCGAGGTCCGTGCCCTTGACCAGAATCGAACCCGTAACTCATTAGTCCTCGGGCTGATGCTCTAACTGCTGAGCCAAACTGGCCAAGGAGCAAAAGTGTGAACCAAAGAACTTATATGCATGTATGCATAACCAATGGACACAGACAACAATGCTGGAGGGATTGGGGTGGGGGGTGGGGAGGAGGGTGTCTAGGGGGAGAAAAGGAGAAACGTCTATAACAAAAATAAATTAATAAAAATTGAAAAAGAAATAGAAAGCACTTATCAGCTTACACTCTGACCCATGGTGCATGAAATTATTAATTCCCCTGCAACCTCATCAGCTGTGGTCTTTATCATATGTTATGATCATTTTCAATTGTATATATAAAAAGAGTATTTCATTGTTTTAATACATGAATTTCTATGATGTAAAATGACACAATCTTGCTGGTTATGTAGGATCTTTCTGTGGGCCATAAAAATCATTGCATTTAATTATGAACATTTAATTGTGAACTCTACTTATGAAGTGTCTCAACATGTCAACAATAAAATTTGTAAACAGGTAGCCAATGTCATTCTTTGACATACTCAAAAAATATTTATTGAGAACCTAGTCAGGTCCTGGGGATACAATATAAGCACAACAGAAATGATCCCTGCCCTAATACACATTATAGTAAGGAAAGGTATAAAAAAGAAAAATCAGACAATTACGTGTTCAATTACATTTAAGAAGGGCAAAAGTACACAGACTTGATGTAGTTTAGCTTTTCAAGGAATAATTCAATTTGGGAATGATATTTAAGCTGAGATATGATGGATGAGCAGTAGTTAATCAGGTAGGACCTGCAGCAGAGGGTTATAGAAGGTTCTCCATAGAGACGTCTGGTTTTTTTCAAAATGCAAATTTTATCATGTGACTTCTGTTCCAAGTAGACTTACCTGTTACTCTCCAAATCCCTCTTCACTATAAAACTCCTAAACACTGAATTATAACAGGCACACTGTTAAATATTGTGCTATACTTATAAAGAAGTAAAAAAAAAATTCTCCAAAGTACAGGAAAACAAACAATTGAATCAGGAGCTGAAACCAAAGTAGGAGTGAAAGTGAACACCAGAGCTGCCTTGGAGCAAATGGTGATACCAAGGAAGCTTTCCAGCTATGCTCAAGGGAATCGACCACTGGGTCAGGGACCTAATGTGCATGGGCCACTGACCCTGAGATGCATGGAAAAAATGGGACCCTTGAATAGGTATACTATCAGTGAAGTGATGGGGGCTAGAAAGAATCGATAATCTTGCAAAGGGGAGCCAACAAGGAAACCTGTCTGTTTCCACCACATGTATAGACTGAGTGAAAAAGAGTCTTTCCTGAGAATATGCATCATAGGCCTGATCTCATTATACCAAATACTACTGTTCAGTCAAGGAATCTCCAAGATGAGAAAATAAAGTAGCTCCAGTAGAACCCCCTATCACCAAGTAAAAGCAAGAGCAAATCCTCTTTGGGGAAAAGCATTTTCAAATCAGGCCTTATAGAACTCCCACAGATTAATTTCAAATATATGTGTTTACTACAAAAAATGCTAGCTGAATAAGAAAACAGTGACTATAGCTTAAACATCAGCAGAAACACTAGGTATAAATACCTAATAAAATTTAGTTATTGTAATAATCAGAACATAAAAGAACTAATAATAAAAGGTCTAAATAAAACAAAAAAGGGAATAAAAACTAAGAAAGGAATAAGTGATATTTATAAATCACCAAGCAGATTTAAAAAAGAACCAAATAGAATTTCCAGCACTAAAAGGTTCAATAACTGAAATTAACAATTCACTGAGTAGATTAAAAAGTAGATGTCATAGCCCTGGGCAGGTGGCTCAGTGTGTTGGAGTGCCCTTCCGTGCACCAAAAAGGTTGCGGGTTAGATTCCCAGTCAGGGCACATACCTAGGTTGTGGGTTTGATCATCCCCGGTTGGAGTGCATACGGGAGGTAATCAATTGATATTTCTCTCTAACATCAATGTTTCTGTCTCTCTCTCTCTCTCTCTCTCCCCCTTCTTCTCTCTCTAAAATCAGTAGAGAACGTATCTTTGGGTGAGGGTTAAAAAAAAAAAGGGCACACAGTGCAATATACAGATCTTTACTATAGAAAGCTACACTTGAAACCTATATGATTCTATTAACCAATATCACCCCAATAAATTTAATTTAAAAAAGTAGATGTCACAGATGAAGAGAAAATTGAGAAAGAGTAAGGGTTGGCAAACTATAGCCCAACACTTGGTTTTGTGAATAAAAATGTATTGAAAACAGCCCTGGCCAGTTTGGCTCAGAGGTTAAAGCATCGGCCTCCGGTCCGGAGACACCCGGGGTTCGGTTCCCGCTAAGGGCATGTATCTCGGTTGCAGTTTGTCCCCGGCCCTGGTTGGTTGTGCGGGTGGCAGCCACTCAATGTGTCCCTTTCACGTCGATGTTTCTCTCTCTCTCTTTTCCTCTCTCTCCCTCCCACTCTATCTGAACAAAAAATGAAAAAATATCCTCGGGTGAGGATAAAAAAATAAATAAAATAAAATAAAATAAAATAAAATAAAATAAAATAAAATAAAATAAAATAAAAATGTATTGAAAACAAGACACACTCATTCATTTACATATCATCCATGGCTATTTTTACACTACAATGGCAGATGTGAATAATTGTGACAGAAACCATATGGCCTGCAAAGCCCAAAATATTTGTTTACTATCTAGCCCTTTATAGAAAACGTTTCCAAGTCCTGAACTGAAAACAGAACTAAAAACATACATAGAATGTGACTGGAGAAACAAATAGATAATATATACATTAGAGACATTAAGAGATATAGACGACAAAATGCCTAATATAGGGTAATTGGAGTTTCAGAGAAAAGAGATAACAGTATTCCAGAACTGACGACACACATGGGTCTTCAGATCCCAATCAGATTAAATGAAAGTAAGTCTATACTTGCCCAATATCAGTGCAGATGGATCAGAGAATCCCAAACAGAACATATGAAAATAAATCCACATGTATATTAAGGTGAACCCACAAAACACAAAAGAACAGAATAATCTTAAAAGAATCCAGAGAGCCAAGGGTCTTTTTTATGGTAACAAAGGAGGCCAGAAGAAAATGAATACTATCTTCAATTCACAGTTCTGAGAGAAAATATTTGTCAATTTAGAACTGTATACTTAGCAAAATTTTCTTTAAAAAATGTTGATGAAACAAACACAATTACAAATAAAAATTTACTTTCCATAGGTGCTCCATTATAGGAAAGTCCAAAGAATATATTTTAGGAAAAAAGGAAACAATTTCTAAATCTAAGAAAGTACTGAGTATAAAATAATACAAGTTATATGTAATTTGTAAAATTAGAAAACAAACAAACAAACAAGGATACAACTAAAATACCAGATAACAAAATGTAAGCTTGGAAGAGGGTGACTGGAGTGAAATGTTTTAACTTCTGTGTACCTCTATAGAAGGAAGGAAATTTTTCGTATTAGCATAAGACTTTAAAAACATACACACATGACAAAAATCTCAAATGTTGGAAAATGTAAACTACTGAGAAAAACAAAGTAAAAAAACAACCCTGTATAAAACAAATGGGAGGTAAGAAAGAAACAAAAAGCTTACAAACATGAGCCAAAAAGGAAAGCCAAAAATGGTAGGAATGAATTTACCTATATCAATATACATGATAACTGTAAATGGACTAAACTGATTTTAAAAAGAAAATATGTTGGATAATTAAATAAGACAAACTATTTATAAGACAAACTAAATATATTTAGTTTGCTATTTATAAGACAAACTAAAATATAAGAACACAGAAAAGCTAAAAGTATGAATAAACATGTTATCAGACAAATACTCACCAAAATGCTAACATTAATAACTATCTAAATAAACTTGAATGCAAAAATGCATTATTAGTTATAAAGAGGGTCCCTAAACGATAATAATTTCTGTTCACCAGGAAGATTAAACAACTTAAAACTTGAATGCAGTGTATAAACAGCCTCAAACTATAAAAAGCAATATTTAGCAGAAGTAAAGGACAAACTACCACGGCAGTGACAGCCTTCTACTCATTTTGGTTACAATCCCACAGATCCAACAGGCAAATAATTGGGAATAGTTCAGAAGATCTGAACCACAAAAATCCTGCTTTCCAGGCTACAGAGTATACTTTTTTCCAAGCAACAAGAAACATTTACAATATTTGACAATACTTGGCCATAAAGAAAGTCTCTCAGCAAGTTATGAAGAATCAGTATCACACAGATTACATTCTATGAACAGAAAGAAATTAGGTTAGATGTCAGTTCTCAAGGAAACACAAAAACGCAAAAAAGCTTCACTTTCTTAGAAATTTAAAACTATACTTATAAATAGCCCTTTGTAAAAGAGAAATTATAAAGAAAAGTCAGAATTACGTAGAGTGAATTCTAATCAAATATTACATATCAAAATTTATATACTTAGTAAAAGCAGTAATTGGTGGGAAACTTAAATGCTTCTATTTAAAAGAAGAAAAGCTAACTAGTAACATCCAACTTAGGAAGTTAGCAAAAAATAACCCAAGAAAGTAGAATAAAGAAATAATCGCCCTGACTGGTTTGGCTCAGCGGTTAGAGTGTCGGCCTGTGGTCCAGAGAGTCCCGGGTTCGGTTCCCGCTAAGGGCACGTACCTTGGTTGCAGTTTGCCCTGGCCCTGGTTGGGTTGTGTGGGTGGCAGCCACTCGATGTGTCCCTTTCACGTCGATGTTTCTCTCTCTCTCTCTTTCCCTCCCACTGTATCTGAACAAAAAATGGGAAAATGTCCTCGGGTGAGGATAAAAAAAAAAAAAGAAATAATCAACTTAAAGACAACATTTAATGAAATGGTTGACTACAAAAAGGGGCACACAGGGAAACTTTTAGGGCAATGGAACTGTTCAAAATGATACTAGGGTGGTGAATATATGTCTCTGTGTCTGTCAAAGCCCACAGAACTGTAAGAACCGGAAAGCACAGAATGTGAGCTTTACTGAATACAAACTTAAAGAAAACAAACAACACTCTATCAACCAGGATGTTGAGGGATCTCAGAATGGAATGCATACTGTGACAAGTGACACTAACTGTATTGTATAACATGATCTCACTAAAGAGGGTGGGGGAGAATAAAAGCTGTCCTATCGAACTTTGGAAGACAGTGTTTAGACTGGAAAATGTAAGGCTACTAACTAAAAGACCTGCACACAAACCTGGCTGGGGGAAGCCAGGTTTCTCACAATTGAAGACAGAAGTTACAGACAAGCAGGAAAGGAAGGCTGACATGAGTTGTGTGGTGCTAGGCTAGAGTTGGAGACATGAGGATGAACTCATGGGTTAGCATACATACATATATCGCTTAGCTCTGTCCAGTGAGAGGGCCTGGAAGCAATGACAACCCAGTAGCAATAAGCTATCCATCATACCGATCTTGGTTACCATTCCTTAATAAAAGAAAATTTTTTTTTTTACTGTTTATTTATTTATTTTTGTTACAGATGTTTCTCCTTTTTTCCCCATTGACACCCTCCTCTCCATCCCCCCCACTCCATCCCCAGCTTTGTTGTCCATGTCCATCAGTTATGCGTACATGCATATAAGTTCTGTGGTTTCTCTCTTCCCTTCTCCCCAACCCCTCTTCTGAGGGTTGTCAGTCTGTACCCTACTTCCATATCTCTGGGTCTACCCTGTTCCTCAGACTGTTATGTTCATTATATTCCACAAATAAGTGAGATCATGTGATATTTTGTCTTTCTATGCTTGGCTTGTTTCGCTTAGGATAATACTCTCCAGGTCCCTCCATGTCGTCTCAAAGGATAAGAGATCTTTCTTTCTTACAGCTGCATAGTATTCCATTGTGTAAATGTACCACAGCTTTTTTATCCATTCGTCTACTGATGGACACTTGGGCTGTTTCCAGATCTTAGCTAAAGAAATTACGGCTCCTTGGAGAAATGGTTGATTCTAAGGCTGAGGCAGGGAAAATATAAGATGAGCTTGGAGCATGTTTTAGCACAAGAAAGAAAGAAAGAAAGTGCTAAAACAACAAAAAACAAAAGACTGGGGCATATCACAGGGAGTCAGTCCGAAAAAGCTCTCAATGGCTTGAGCTAGAACAATTTGAGCAACAAAGCAAATGAAATAGTATCAGATTACAACCCAAAGTATAAAGGAATTTTATATGAATCCATATCTATATAATGGTTGACCAAATAAATAGGGGAGAGGAGACAAATCTTCTTTGCAAAAGAATTCCTGTTAATGTATGTAGCTAGTCCTCCCTCCAGGGTTATATAGAACATATGTGCTATGTTCTTTAAAAACTTGAGTATGTTAGCAAACTACATGGAAATCCAACGCAAAACCCCAAATTCTTTTCCCTTCCTAACTCTATATACTAAGAAGGCTGTGAAGCTCCAAAGTTTAAGACAAGCTACACCTACAGACCTATAGTCTCACCTATACTGAAACATTCCCTTTGCCTGTCTCTTCTTCAACGATTTACCTTCAGTAGGCTCTTTTATGCATCGTTTCAGAAAAATCCAGATGTTTGCTGTGAATGAGTGGTGTGAAGGGAAAACAGAGGAAAGTGATTAAGTGACCTTAGTAAAATTCCCCACGCTGTAGTCTGGAAACTTGCTTACCTTGCACAATGGAGTTCTGACTTCTGTTCTGGCTGAGTCTGCCACTCCCACATTAGGCCCGCAGTGTTCTCCAGCAGCATGAGGGGCTAGGATGATACTGCGGAAGGGGAGATCCCAGAGCCTCACCAGGGCTCCTCCTAATGATCATGGACAATATATGAGGCGAGGTACCTATTCAG
The DNA here is from genome assembly GCA_030848825.1 of Tadarida brasiliensis. NCBI lineage: Eukaryota > Metazoa > Chordata > Mammalia > Chiroptera > Molossidae > Tadarida > Tadarida brasiliensis. Next base: position 25,911,999 of record CM061267.1, on the reverse strand, counting down.
TGCTTCCCAGTCTCATCTTCCTACTTGAGACTTGTTGAGAGTATGCTACTATAACTATGACACCCTCCAAGTTCACCTTTGCACTGGCGGCCTTCTACACAACAATTCCCCAAAGCTTATTTCACTACTGTACGGTACGTGAAATAGCACCGACTTGGTATTTAAACAATATTTCACCATTTACAAAGTGGTTACATAACTGACCTATTTAGGAGCCATATAAAGGTAGAGAGCATTAATATTATTATTCATAATGAAGAGACGAGAAACCGAGGCTCAGACACGACCAACTGAGTAAAATGAAACAATTCGAAGTAGAAGAGCCAGGACAGGAAGACAGACGGTCTGGCTCCTGGCTCACTCCATTTCCAACATACCAAGTTTCTCATAAGGGTAACCATTCCACTCACTTTTGCTCTGTTTTTGCCCATCTTGTTTTGAAAGGCATAATTATCTTGCTTGAGTACTGAACTCGAGGTTGGGTGAGGATAGATGGATTTGCTGGGAAAGTTTGAGGTAGATCTGGGCTTGTTCTACAGCTACCGATAGATTAAAATAAGAACACTCTATGCAGATTTTATTTTATTTATTTATTTATTTTGTTAATCCTCACGCAAGGATATTTTTCCATTGATTTTTAGATAGAGTGAGGGAGGGGGAGAGAGAAATATCAATGTGAGAGAGACATATTGATGTGAGGAGAGACACATTGATTGGTTGCCTCCCATACAAACCTGGGGCCAGGGATCGAACCTGCAACCCAGGTACATGCCCTTGACCGGGAATCAAACCTGAGACCCTTTGGTCCAGGCCGATGTTCTTATTACTGAGCCAAACCGGCCAGGGCCGCCATGCAGGTTTCAAAGGCACTCATTGATAACTGCCCTTCAACCTTGCCCACATAGCATGTAGAAGGTAATACATCAGATTGACCACATTACATAAGGATAACTTTGCTTTGCCTGGCTGGTGTGGCTCAGTGGTTGAGCAGCGACCCATGCACCAAGAGGTCACCAGTTCGATTCCTGGTCAGGACACAAGCCCAGGTTGTGGGCCCAATCCTCAGTTGGGGGCATGCAGGAGGCGGCCAATTGATGTTCTCTCTCATCAACGTTTCTCTCTCTCTCTCCCTTCTTCTCTCTCTAAAATCAATAAAGAAAAAAATTTAAAAAAAAGGGATAATTTTGCTTTGACATTCGATCTGATTGCTCACCTGTCCCAGAAGTGAGTCTCTAGATCCAGAATTTGTATAGCATTTATTTTAATTTCTCTACACCATATATCCAAGACTAGAATTAAGAAGTGGTAATGAAGGGGGCAGGGGCTGGATGGAGGTGGGCAAAGTGGGTGAAAATGGAGACATCCGTAATAATGTCAACAATAAAAATAAAGTAAAAACAATGTGATGATGAAAATTCTTAATGATCCTATTTGATGTAAATATCTATGATTTTACTAAAATAATGCATCATTGTCTCTAAAGTTAGAAGCAGGAAGATGAAGCATAATTTCTGAGGTGACAGACAAGAAGACGGAGGTGTCGTGATATGATCTGACTGATGTCCATGGAGGCTGCTTACCACTCTGTGATATGATCTGGAATCCACAGAAAACAGGGTTTAATTTACATATAAGCTATAGTCTGTGGTGCTGCTGCAGCCTGGGCTGAGCGCTGGACCGTCTGAGCTGGCCTCTGTCGGCTGGGCGGCAGCTCCAGGAGGGCCTCCCGCACCACCCAAGAGGCAGTGAATACACTGTGCATTGTACATTACACGGAGACATAAAAGCCATTTTGTGTTGCTGCTTTCGTTTCTCCACCCTCAGTCTGACTTACAAAACCAAGATGTATAACCACACATATCAACCTAGAACTTTGCCCTACGACGCATTGTCTCTGAAAGTCTCTTTTCTCCTCCCTGTCAGTCCTCAGCGGCACCGTCGCTGAGTGAGTGGCTGTGTTATTCACGGATGTGTGTGGCTTCCATCCGCAGGAGTGTGTCTGTTTCTGTCCTTGACTCACTTTTTTCTTTCTCCCTTTCTTTTTTTCTCTCTTTCTCAGTCTTAGCACCAGCCAGACCTTTTCTGTTTAACTCTATTCTTTTATGCCTGAGACACTCAGAGTGCTATTCAGAAATGTGTCTGCACAGAAGGAACACACCTAGAGAGCTCAACACCGTGGAAAAGGATGTGCTTCCGAGAAATTTCCCATCCAGACAGCACTGTTGTCCTTCACTTCAGTCAGGAACAAAAGGCAATCTTTTCTCCTTTTCAATTTTTGATAGAGGTAGTTCAGGCAATGAGCAAAATGACTCTCTGAATGTGTGCCTTGACAGATGTAAAAATGATCATAAAAAGAGACTATGGCAAACACTGACTGGAAAGTCAGACTTAACATTGCCAATATTTTTAATGAAAATCTCAGTAGAGATCAGATGCTGCAGACATGGATAAGAGGCGCTTATTTTCACAAGGACAGGTTGCTCAAACCTGAATATTCTATTAGCAAAGACATTAAGAGTATAACTACGTACACTGACATGTTTCCATTTAGCATGAGGTATTACAGCTCTAACCCCCTATTTTTCATGTTTCCCCCTCTCACGATTTACATTCTTGTCTCTGGGTGATAAAGAAAAGCATATTAGAATTATAACTAATCAATATAGACATAGCACCTGCACATCAGTATTTCCCCTTGCACATAGGAACTCGGAGTTTCAGAAAGGTTACGTGACTTGCCCGACGTGGGTCAGTTTGCAAGTTTCAGAGCTGAAGTTCAAGTGGAGACCTTCTGCCTCTTCTTATTCTTTTTTGTGACAGCATGATATTTCTGAATGACATCTGTTTAACTAAAAATTACAGGAAATATACCTTCCAGTTTATCTTGGATAATTTCTATCCTAAACCGAGGTTCAAATTTCCCTAAAACATGCATTTCTTCCTTTCTTTTTTCTTAAGCTACATGTGAACTAAATGTTGAATCAGAGACTGGCTCAAATTTCTATTCTAAAATACCACCCACAGACACCTGCATATATACATATTTTAATCTGGAAAATAGATTTAATGTGTACTATTAATATATGCATGAACATATAAACATACCTTAAATGACACTTAACAGTATATCATTATAAAGAAAACAATACTTTTACAGAATAAAAGTAACTATGGCAACCTACAGATTCAAATCAGGCTGCCTCCCCGGCAGTGGCAGCAGCTCCCAGCTACCTCAGTAACTTTCCATTAAAATGTGTCGCAAACACATACATTTTGGGGGAGCATTAGCTGAATTTCCTACTTAATGTTTTCAATTTAATGTTACCTTTCTGTGTTAAAGACAAAAATAACCAGATCATACAAAATGTGTTGGGTACGTCTGTTTCATTGCATCCATCTTATCTTCTTGCTTTTCAGAGTGCTGCCTAACATTGGAAACCTACCCTTTGATACCCATTGGTCAGGAGGAATTAGGATGGAGCCAGGAGACAAGAGGCAGTTTTAGTACAACAGCCCCTCACATGCTGGCTGTCAAAGATTAGCCATCCTGACTCTGCCGGTTTTTCTCACCACCCTCCAAGTTTGCTGAGGGCAGATGGTTTTGTTTGAGGTGGTGGGACAAACAACCACAATCTGCAACATCCTCTTGATTTCCATGTAAGGCTGAGTTCCGCAATGAGGTCAAAGCCTGAATAGGTTCTGATACTAGGATTGTTCTTATTATATGTTGGGATGAGAAATGGCAACAGTGGCAACTTCAACAAATATTGATTGTACACTCACAATATGCAAGGCACTGTGGTAAGGTCTTCAGAGGGTAATAGGTGAATGAGACTAGTCACTGCCTTCAAAATATGATCTAGCAGAAGAGAATCAGGTGTGTGTGTGTGTGTGTGTTTGTACAGCATATAAGTACACATGATAAAGTTCATAAGAAAACGACAGGTAAAGAATTTTTAATGTTCTAACGAGTTAAATCTTCTTAGAGGAGTTTTGTGATACCTGACTGTTACAAAACTTGGAAACAGAAACACTACAGGGAAAATGAACAGCTTATCTGGGGTAAAGACCATGTGTAGAAGAATATTTGAATTTCATACTGAGTGGAGAGAATGAGATGATATTGGGAAAACCCTAATACTATAGGATGGAATCTATTTTTAATTTAATAACCAAAAAAGAATAACTGAAGTTTTTTGAAAGGGAGTATAATAAAATTAATCTGTCATTTAGAAGTTGATTGCTAGACTATTGTAAGGAGAAAAAAGCAGTAGTGAGATTAATAAAAACAGATAAGCAAGAAAAAAAATGAAGGCCAGAATTAGAGTAGATGCATGGAAACGGTAGAAAGACAGATTTGAAGAATACTATGAAGATAGAATATTGACACTGGCAACAAATTGGGTATAGGAAGTAAAAGAAAAAGAGGAATGGATAGAAGTAATAGCAGCACAAATAATGAAGCCATTCATTCAGTCATCAATATTTCCTGAACACTTATTTTGTGCCAGGAGTGTTGCTATTTGCCAGGCACTCTGCCGGAGCTAACAGGCACAGGAGCTGGTTGATCGAGGTAATGGATTTAATTTTATACAAAGAGGGTTGACAGTCCAGGCAGAACATTCAAGCCCCCAACTGTTGATGGAGAGCTGTTCTTTAGGAGAATAACTGGAATTATTGCACCAAGAGAGGTCATAGTCGAAGCTGTGGAAAGGGGCAAGATCACTGAAGCAGATTTTTTTTTTTTAAGTAGAATTTTTCACTGAAGTTGAAATGTTCTCAGAAAGAAGAGAGCAAGTTTAAGAACAGATGTGAGAAAAAACACTAGACTGTACTTGGAGTCTGGAGGAACAGGAACTATTAGCAAAGAGATGGTCAAAAAATAAAAAGAGGAAGCTAAGACAGGCTGCCTCGGGGAGGATAAGCGGCACCTTGAGCAGCGCAGAGCCTTGGATGTTCCGTAGCATCAACTTTTCCATGAGAGTCAGGAGAGGGAAGCTGGAGCAGAGGCTACTGGATTAGCCCATTAGGCAATTCAGTTCAGAAAGCCTCACTGGCCAGTGAGGAGCTAGAAGCCAGAGAGGGGAAAGGTGAGAGGTCAACGGAAAGGTATGACATATGGTGTCATGTAACACTTTTGACCACTCCTGTGCCGGGCACTGTTCTAAGTGCTTGATATGTATGAATGTATTTAATCCTGACCACAATTTATGATTTCTGAGAGAGACATTATTTTATATCTTTCTTATAGGTAATGAAGCAGAGACACAAGCAGATTAAGAAGCTTGCCCTACCTCACCCAGTGCATGAGTATTTATTTGAAGGCAGGCAGTCTGACTTCAGGATGTCTGGACACTGTTATGTTGTGAGGCTAGGTGAAGCTTAGACTGGATTGTGGGAAGAAAGGAAACATGTAGAGGGAGAGATGGAATACTGGCTGAAGCGGGGTCAAGAGTGGAGGGGATAGGGGTACCTCCTTTATGGAGGAGCTGTAGGCCCTCTAGAACAGGATTAAGAAAAGACAGGGGTGATAGAGATATTTTAAGCTCAGAGGTACACAGATTTCAGGGTCTGTATTAGGTGATTTCTTGCTCTTTTGGCAAAGCAAGGGATGAGGTCACTGGAGTGCTAAAAAGCTATACTTGTTCCTAAAGTGTAGATTAGGGAAGGGGCTGGAAGAAGACACTACATAAACTCCGTTATTTATGCTGCTTTATCACTTATTCCACAATGGAAAAGCCAAGATCATTAGGAATACACAAACATATCAACAAAACCTACCCAGACATACAAATGCATTACAACAGAAATAGCAATAGCACTCAAGCTGTGCAGACCCAGGTACTAGGTGGTCTATAAGAACTAAAAGGTAACTTCTAATCTCATAGGTTCTCTGTCTCTCTCTCTTTTCCAGGTGGCTTTAATGGCAAAATGGAATATTACATTGCAGCTCACCTAAATCAACAGCATATTGATGTACATTTTTCCTTTTTGTGTTTTTTGTCTTCTCCTAAGAAGTGTTTGCTATTTAAAATCTGTTACTAGGTGATAATGGCAAAGTACATTTCTCTTCCTTCCCAACTCAACCTTACACATTTCACTGTGTGTTTGCAAGTAAAAATACCTGTTGCCATGCACATGAGAGGCGCAGAATGCAAAGCTGTAATGGAGCAGGGTTGGGTCAATGACAGCACCGTTTTCTGAATGTTCCATCAGTTCTGTAAGGTAGCAGAGATGTCTGTGACAGCCTCTCACACCGTAACGGGCACAGTACTCATCCAACACAAAGACCTGGCCAGGGCTAAACCAACCCTGCAAAAAAAATAAAATAAAATAAATGACTGTTTTTATCTTTCTGCACTAAGATCTGCTTTTCCGAAGGCACTGTCAGGCATTATAAAGAGAAGCTGAATTAAAGTGTTTCTTTTGACATTTTTAAATTAGTGGTATGTTTCATGTTATTTTCAGAATACTGAATGTCATAAATTTTGGAACTGATTTGGAACACTGGCAACCTAATAGCATGCTGTTTTTATTGCCATGGAAGGCATGGACAACCTATTCTACACTGTCATTCAAAAATTAGTCAAATTTGCCCTGGCCAGTGTGGCTCAGTGGTTAGAGCATTGGCCCACACACTGAAGGGTCTCAGGTTCAATTCTCAGTCAAGGGCATGTACCTGGGTTGCAGATTCGATCCCTGACCCTGGTCTGGGCACCTGCAGCAGGCAATCAATCTGTGTGTCTCTCCCACATTGATGTTTTTCTCTCTCTCTCTCCCCTTCCCTCTCTCCATCCCTTCCACTCTCTCTAAAAATCAATGGAAAAAATATTCTCAGGTGAGGGTTAACAACAACAAAAAAATATTCACAGTATCTAAATTGTCAGTCACAAAAATGACATTCCAAATAACCGCAATCTCTGAATTGATTAAGAAGAGCATTATAGTAAAGCAGACACTATAATGAAATTGCTTAGTTACCAAGACCATTTTATAAAGTGAACTAAAAGAAAATTTCAGTAAGTTTAGCAGTGGTAAACATCTACTACTTGAGTATTTAAATATTTGGGATATTATTCTCATTCTGTTTGTCTTTCTATGACAAATATAACAAAGTTAATGTTTGGTTTATAAAATGTTTTGATGAATTATATGGATTTATAAGAATTAATTTAAGATAAAAATAATAAAAAAGGGGAATAGAGAGCTTTAAAAGGGGGTAGGATAGTTATTCAAGAGAAGGAAAAGAATGGTGAGAAATGTAAAAAGATGAACTGCAATAGATAAAGAGGGAGAAGAAAAGAACGAACACCAGAATATTTACTATGATGAAGGTATAGGCACAAGACTAGACATGCTACATATTTTAAATATTTAGAACCATCATGCATGGTTGTTATCATGATATCCATGTTACAAATATATAAGCTAAAGTTCAGAGATGTTCAGTGAGTTGCTCAAGACCACACTACAAATTCATTGTTGAGCCATGACTTACACCCAGGGTCATCCTGCCTCCAAACTCACTTTCTAATCACACCATGCTGACTAGCCTCTAGGTGCCATTGAAAACACACTGTAGAGTTCTCTTCAGACTCCGTAGACATGTGGGGTCATCCACATAATCAAAAGAGCTTCTGACAACTCAGTAACCCACCCCATTGAATGGAATCCAAGAGCAAATGGTCCCTTACTGAATTTCACTCTACATAAGTTAGTCTATAGAAATATATTAGTCTTGTGATGATTTCTTTTACTCTCCATGTAATTGTAAAATTAGGGCTGGATCAGGTTTAAACTATACAATTACATGCTGAATAATGGGTACTTAATAAAGAGTCTATAAATTAATTAATATACCACCAGTGTGGTCTTGACAATAAGTTGTTTAATTGAAACACCTCTGATGAGCTGGGAGCATATACTTTCTGAAAAACTTTTTAAAGAGAATGTAACTTTATTGCATGGAGTTAACATGTTCAGTGGCCAAGAGACTAAATGGTGATAGAGATAGGCATATTCTGGCTGGAAAAATTCCAGAGGAATTGCCACTAACAATATAAATCCTTGCAAAGGCAATGTGATTCTTAGGCTGTAGTTTAATGCTCACATTCTGCGAAGTCAAACAATACTTGTAAAGTAAATTATACTTTGTGTCCTAAATTTTGGCTGGTTTCAACAAATAGCAGATAGTTTAGCTACTCCATTTATTTCCTTTTTCTTTCTTTGTAAGCAATTCAAATTATCTTTTGAGTGTTAGATGAAACTAAAGCTTTCCTGTTACAGATATAGCCCCTGCCCTATTGTTTATCTCACTGTTTCTTTCCCGTTACTTAGGTTATCTTTCTAGGAACAAATGAGAGAAATGTAATATATATCAACAAATTTGGTGAACAGAACTTGAACCTTAAAATGTCTGTACAGGTGTTAGTAAATCCTATCACAGAGGTTGTTTTTTTTTTTGTTTTTTTTTTCATCTTTGTTACAGCCTTCTATTTTCATTCAGCCTTCTCCAGAGGAACTGATAAACCACAGTTCAGAGTTTGTTTGAGTCTATTCTCCTGTCTATTGAGTGGCACAGCAGTGGTCTTCAAGTGTATAATTTTCAAATTGGGAAGCAATCGATTGGAATCCTTCATCCCTAACTCCAACTACAGTTATTAAACAAGTCAGGAATAAAATGCCGCTTCATAACAAGTATTTCTCACTTTTAAACCTCTTTAATTCTAACCCACGGGGGACTAGATGGACAGACTTGTACTCACCAAGCAAGAATATGAATCATTCAGTCTGTGATCCAAAGTCTGCCTCTGGAGTATTCTAAAAAGGGAGGCATGGTCAAGCCTGCAAGGATTTGCAGAAATAAACTCATCCATACCATGTTTCTGAAAACGGTCTGCATCTGTGAATTCAGAAAAGCATGTATAATACATTTATTTTTCTGGTTTAAAAATGGGTAAATGCAGTTTTTGAAAACCATGAAATGCATGTCTCATCATAACAAAAGGTTATCTTCTATTACATAAAATATAATGCCAATAATTCAGCATATGAACATAAATTGCAATTTTGGGGGAGCGTAAACAGAAATGACAGGAAAAGATTTGCAAATCATTTGAAACAACGTGAGGAAATCTTATTTTCTTTCAAAGCTACTTCTAATATTCGTCACAGAAATAATCTTATTTTTCAATTTTAAGAAAAGTTGATGCATTGTAAGTATATATTGACCGAAGGAACTGACTGGAAAAGAACTCAAGTCTATTCATAAAAAACTGCAATGATGACTGGAAGCCTGCTTTCCAAATGGCAAACTAGGACAGAAATGAACACACAAGCTTTAGCTGGATCACTTCCAGTCCCTTTTTTTTCCTTTTTTCTTTTTTGTATGGAGCTTTTAATGGGACCAACCTTAATGTAGAAATGGCAATGAATGCTCTCAAGCTTCAAGTTTAAGAGACATGAAAAAGGGAGCATCATGTTTGTGCAAATATGCAGACAAAGCACAACGTCCCACATGGCACTTCAATCAAAGGCCCAAATTCATTGTTCTTTACAGATTGCATCTTTCAACGCCTGTAGACCCTGCGGGTTTATCAAAAGGCAAGCTTTTATGATTGCTTTCATTAATGGCATGTTTTGTCAAAGTCTTCAATGTGAGTTATTTACTAAGGATAAAAAGAGAGCCACACACCACCCCAAAGAAGGGCTGGGTGTTACTACATTAGTTCTGTTAGAAATGTTGCGCATATTGGTCAAGCAATCATTTATCGAGATAAAAGTGGACTCTTCTCATAATGGTAGAGCTGAGGCTCCATTGTTCCCTAAAATTCACAGATAGACCCCATTTCTGGTCATCACAAGAAGCAGAGTCCTAGATGTAAGATAAATGTGGTTTTTGAAACCTATATGATGCAATCCTAAAGTTGCAAAGGAAAGGAGACAAAAGTTTATTGATTAAACCCAATTATAGAGTCAGGCTCATAATAAAACTCAATATTGATCTGTGGACATGATGCTAACATAATCAGTCACATTTAGATATTTAGCCCAGATCATATTGATCCATGTCAAGTTCAACTTTCAGCCATATTTGTGGATGGAAGAACTATATAATTCAAGCTGAAGGGTCTTCAGAATCACATTAAAAAAAAAAGGTACACAAACTAATATATATCTTACAATATCAAAAGGTGAATATAGCAAGCAACGAATGACCATTGATGATGAAAGGCATGAGGTTATAATCCATGGAGAAAGTAGCATATGTATTCCTATACATTTAATAGTTACATGAATGGTTAAATTCATTACATGTGGTAAATTAGTATTAATTAGATGAACACTAAAATATACTGCTTTTCCTGAACTCTGAAATGAGACGATTCAATTTCCCTCGTATTTTATTCTTCTGCCCGATAGTCTTTTAATATAAAATTAAATATGACAGTGTTAAATAATATCAAATGAGTATGAGGCAGAATATTAAACACTGCAAGGCACATGTAAAATCAGAAGATTATGTTTTATTTTTTAAATGTACCTTAGATTCTTTATTTCTCCATTTATCTGAGTAAAAAATCTTTTAGTATCACCTTTATGAAATTAAATTACTAGTTTTATAAAACATTTGCCGAATTTTATTCATTATTTTTTTCACCACAGAAGGTCATAACAAGAAGTTAAAAATAACACCCATTAATGGCTTATCTGTTGAGAACAGGATACGTAATATATTTCAGAGGAAAAAAAATCCACAATTCTCTTTTAACCATAAAGGTTTGTAGAAGCAAATTTATATTTTAAATTAAGTCCTTAAATAAAATATATGAGTTCCTGGAAAAAAATGAATCTATGGTTCACTTCTATAATCATATTTTCAAAAATAAATTTACTTTATGAAGCATTTTCCTCATGAAATATAACTCTAAACCATAAATTTACTAATGTGACAGGCCTTTCTGAGTCATATACATAAGTGGAAAATTACTTTTTCAACAATTACCATTAGTGATAAAAATAATATTCATGATAGTAATTTTAGTCACAAATACATATTCTATAGTGACAATGAGAAAACACACATACTAAAATTTTTATTTAAAAAAACAAAACCCTATACTCTCTCCATGGTTATAATTCTATGAAAGTAAAATGGACTCTTAGGGATTATCTCATCTTCAAAACACAGGCTGTAAAGACAGCCTCTTCCTTTCTGTCTGATCAGCACAGTTCAATATATTTTATGCAAGTATACTTCACTATGCACCATTACATCATTAGTTACCATTAATTTATGAAGATATAAAAATAAATGGAAAAGGCAACATTTTGATCTCCCTGTATGAGAAATCTTTCATTTTAAAATTCTCTCATGAACGAAAGTAAAATAGGAAATCAGCTATAATTAAAATATACCTATTTTCTTATTTTTATAAAATAATATTTTCATACAGTTTTTGTTGGCATAACATATCTACATTTAACTCTCAGGAAACAGAGATATCATCAGATCAAATGGAAAACCTGCTTTCAATCATTAGCATAACCAAATCCAAGGTTTGGAGACTTGCTTTAAAACTGGGTTATCTTCCATTAATATTTACTATAACACAAAATTATGGTGACAAATTTCAGTTCAGTTTATCTTCTGAAACAATATGAGAAAACTATTCAAAGAAACCAACAAGATCTGAGCTTAAACAATGTATTGCAAAACTGTCATAAAAGCTACAGATGTGCGACATGGTAACTGAGGATACTGCAGGAGAGTTTCTATGGAGACAGTTGGATATATGCTCCAACGTCTTTAGGTAGTACTGTCACCACATGTGGTAAGAGTAGATGAAATAAAAGCCAAACTGAGAAAGATTACTATTTGCTATAGATTTGTGGACTTTATTCAAATGGAACCGAAGAATTTAAATTTTTCATTAGGATAATAGCTGTTGGAAGTCAAGAGAAAAGAATAAATAGGCTGACGGTATACATTTAGATAGTTAACACTGACATGAAAATAGCTGGCATAGAAAACAATGTGTAGACTATTAGCAAGCTGGCAGGCCCCACTGTGGTCAAGAACCCAAGTCCCTGAAAGACATCTGAGTCAGAGTTCAGTATGTGAGATGGAAAAAACATTTAACTAAAATTTATATTTTTCTCCTTCTTTTGTAACTAATTTGAAAGATGCTGTTTTTGTTTTGTGTGTGTGTGTGTGTGTGTGTGTGTGTGTGTTGCTCCTGGTGTTGTGAGAGATTAGAAATATTTTTAAAAGGGAAAGGGGAGGAAAAAGATTTGGGAGAAGGAGACCACTGAAGGAGAAGAGGTTCACTAGCACTGACAATACTGAATGTCCAGACCTGGGACTCAAGCACCAAAAGGACTCAGAAGATGGTGCTGCTAGTTAATTGTCACCTCCTCTGCAAAACCTTAAGCCGAGCTAAGCAGCCATGACCATTTTCAGATACAGTAACTTGGTTTAAAACTGTCCTATGTTTTAAGGAGCTTGCCTGAGGCTGCATTTACTGCTACCCACAGCTGATTATACTTTCCTTTTAGCTCAAACTCTCATTGACCTTGAAAATTTACAGGAAGTTAGCCTGGCTGGCGTGGCTCAGTGGACTGAGTGAGCATCATCCCATGAACTGAGAGGTCATTTGTTCGATTCCTGGTCAGGGCACATGCCTGGGTTGTGGGCTTGATCCCCACTGGGGACCTGCAGGAGGTGGCTATCGATGTTTCTCTCTCTCTAAAAAAAAATCAATTAAAAATAATTTAAAAAAAAAAAGAAAGAAAATTTACAGGAAGTTAAAAGTGGCACAGAGAAGTACACACCACTTCTCTTTATAACACTCCTACTGCCGCTATTAGGAGAAGTTTGATGTTAAAAGTTTAAGTAGACCATCCTGGTTCATATGTTTGTGTTTTATGTATGCATGTTTTATGCTGAGACCCAAGAGAAATGGTTGATATATTAACTAGAAGTTTGTTCACACCTCTATTATGGACCCAAATGATTTCCTAGCTTGTTTTTATTAAACTGATTAAAAACTGATGTATGGATTTACACGTCTTTCTGCAGCAAATAACATGTAATATTTTCACATGATGACAATTTTAATCAACACATACAGACCTAGAATCACAGGCCAAGTAAACTAATATTCAACATTTATTTAAAATAATATATTCAATGTAAAGTAAGACATATTTTACCTATGAAGTGTGAAATTTAACTTACTAGATCAATCAAGAAAATTAGCTTATATAATGAAATGTAAATTTATGCTCTGATTTAAGGATTAAAAATTGGCTTAAAATTGAAAAGAAGGTAACTTTTCTGATTCATTTTGACATTAATTTATAACTGGAAGCCCACTATCACTGTGTCAGAATGTATATTATGTAACGTACATATTGTATTATGCTGCATACATGAATTAAGAGAAAACATGAAAAACAAGGTGACTGCATATTATTTTGATTGCAGGCAGCAAAGTATAGTTTAACTGAAGAATGTCTGTCAGGCAAAAGGCATTGTTCACCCTATTTCAGAATTTCTACATATCCTGAGAGTTAATGAGATAGAGAAGTAGAATAGACTCTCTTATCAGAGCAATCTATAAACACTTGCCATTATTTATAACCAAAGAAAATATAGTAAGGTTGTCTTCTAATAAGTTAGCTTTTATAAATTTATTATTTTGTTCTGACTATCCTTAAACATCCAGTATGATTAGTTTTAAAAACGAACTTTCTTTTTTAAAGTGATAACATAGATACTTCAAAGAAAATTCAGGAGAGGAAAGGAATTAGCAACTAGTCCCTTCAATTAAACTCATCCACTGTGAATATTTTAGTTATAATTCTACCTACATTTACATTTTTTTATTTAGTGAAAATAATATCACATATATAATTTAGCATTTTTCCACTTAACCTTATTGAGCATTTTCTGCATGCTATTGTATCACCTTCATAGCTACTACCTTTGTGCCACATGAGTGGTAGACAATAGGTTGTCTCTACTTTCCTTTTGTGGCAAATGTAGACATTTTTGTTTCATAAATGGTAAAGTTAACCTAAATATTTTGGGTTTACCTAGGAATTAGCAGACTGACATTACAAACAAGGTCATGATAGTCCTTTAAAAATTGTACCATTACCAAATTTTTAATGTGAAGCAAAATAATAATAATAATAATAAAATAAAAAATCAAGAAAATACTTACCCTTACCAGCTATCAGTCAGCAAAAAAATGAAAAAAACAAAACAAAAAAAAACAAAGCATATTTAAGTGGGTTAGGAACATATTTATTTCTATAACTAGTCATATTAATTTTATTATTTTCTTGGTGGCTCCTAATGACTCTAAGCATTGTTCTTCCAAGAGATAAACTCTAAGGGCAGGCCTTTCTGTAGTGTCCCAATGGCATCTCTGACACAGGTCACACTCAGCATGCTCATTCGTATGAGGTAGAAACACATTTTTCTCCCTTCCTTCTTCCTTTTTTTTTTTGCTTTCCTTTTTAAAGAAAGATAAAACAGCCCTGGCCCGTATGCTCAGTGGTTAGAGCTTCGGCCTGCATGCCGAAGGGTCACCGGTTTGATTCTCAGTCAAGGGCATGTACCTGGATTGCAGGTTTGTACCCCCCCACCTCCCTCCCTTCTACTCTAAATAAATCATCTTTGGGCGAGGATTAACAAAACAAAAAGATAAAACAGCAGAGTCTGCTCTAATAGAAAACTTTACTAAAAGCCTAGAATACAGGAACACTGTTGTTAGCACAACTGAAACAGTTTGGCTTTTTTAAACAAGTTTAGCTTTGTCAGAAGTTAATCAAGGGGCAAGAAAATTCAGTTCCAATTAGCCTGATCAACACTGCCTTGACAACATACTGATATCTAATAGCAGAAGGTTTAGCCACAAAGAGATTACACAGCTATCTGAATCAATAGATCATTAGAGCCTTAATTCATTAATTCTGTATTGCATAGAGATGGCCTTAATGTTCTAGGCTAGTGGTTCTTGACCACTTTTCTTGCCTCGATGTGCAAGATGGATGATATCCATGAGCTTAGCACACTCCTTAGGCATTCCTTGCACTTAGGATGTCAACAAAAGTGAATGAGAGATGTTTTTACAAAAATAATGCTCAAGTCATTGTAACTCCATGATTCTCAAATAAGGGTAATTCTTTCCCATCTCAACACTGCCCTCTTGAAACTTTAATAAATGTTTGGAGATACTTTGGTTGTAAGACCTGGGTGGGGGGAGGGGGGACGTGGGGAGCGGTGTGCTACTGGCATCTAGTGGGTAGATTCCAGGGATGATGCTAAACATCCTATAACACACAGGACAGACCTCCCCAAGCCCCCGAAACAAAAAATGATCTTGCCCAAAATGTTAATAGTGCCAAGGCTAAGAAATCTTGTTCTAACTTACAAACGAATAATCATTATGCTTCTGGTCAGGAAGGTATAATTGAAAACAGATTTACCCTCTTATTTGAAAGAAGTAAAAACTAAGAAAAAAAATAGTTCTCAAAACATTGGACATTAGGCAAGATAGGAGAATGGTTCCTAGGAGACGGAAACAAATGAGTGAGCCTTACAGTTGCCCCGTGTTAATGCCGGGAGGAACTTTCAAAAGCTGTGGCACAGGGAACAAGAATCCAGGAAGAGATAGTGTGGTCCTGAGTTGAAAAGATGGTCTGACCATTCAGGGAGGCAAGGGGGCTGAGTCTGCAGGGAAAGGTGCTGTTCCCGCCCCACCTCCTTCAGTATTCGGTTGAATACTAACCACTTCATGCATGTGAGGCAACTACCTGAGGCCAGGGATAGAATCACACTAAAGGATTAGAGGGGACAGTGACCCAAACTCACACAGAGCCTGGCACAGTACTTGTTCCCAATAGTCAGAATATAAAACCTCAAAATTCAGGGGTCATAAGTTAGAGTCCTTAAGAAAACCCCACACCAAGGCACATCATAATCAAACTGCTCACAACCAGTGCAAAGAGAAAACCTCTAAACCAGCTAGAGGAAAAAAGACACATTATGTACAAAGAACCAAACAAAAATGGTAACACATTTCTCATCAGGGGAAAAAAAGCAACTTAGCAGAGAATAGAACAAAATCTTTCAAGTACTGAAAGAAAAAATCTCAAAACAGCAGCAAGGACTTTTACATATATAAAAAAGAATTAATCACTCTCAGACCTGCACTGCAAGAAAGTCAAAGGAAGTCCTTCCAGAAGAAATAAAATACTCTGTGAGAGAATGAAGAGTGCCGTATGTGGTAACCACGTGGGTATGTAACATTTTCTCACATTACTTAAATTTCTTTAACAGGTAATTGTTTAAGGCAATACTACTAATAGCAATGCATTGTGGGATTTCCTACAGAGGCAGAAGTTAAATGTATGATAAAACTAGTCACAGGCCAGGAGGGGAGAAATGGAAATATACTACTGTAAGGTCCACATACTATGCACAATGTGATATCACATGATGATGGATTGTGGTAAGTTTAAAGGTATATAATGTAAACCCTAAAGCACAAAGGTAATTAAAGTTCATATTCCATGTTTAATTATTTCATTCAAGTGCCTTTAAGATGCCAAGATATGATACTAAAGGGTGTGCCAAAAAAAAAAGGGGGTAGTCATTTGATGCAGAAAAAATAGAAGAAACTGCACGTCAAGACGTTACTCCCCCAGAGAAGAATCTTGAGAGTAAAAGGGTGCTGATTGAAAAGTCACAGTTTGAACTTAAAGTTATAGACAAACTGATTTATTTCAGGAGAAACCAGAGAATTTTTGCAAAGGAGTATAATAAGTTAGAACGTTTGGTCTAATGATTATAAAAGCTACATTTGAAAATGTTTCTCATTATTACATAATTTGTTATTAATCAGTTGTAAATTCAAATGAAAAATAGTTTTTAAAAAATGTATTGATTTTTAGAGAGAGAAAGAAAAGGAGAGAGAGAGAGAGAGAGAGAGAGAGAGAGAGAGAGAGAAACATAGATTTGTTGTTTCACTTATTTATGCATTCATTAGTTGATTCTTGTATGTGCCCTGACCAGGGATCAAACCTGCAACTTTGGCATATCTGGACAATGCTCTAACTAACTGGGCAACCCGGACAGGAACAAAAAATATAGTTCTTAATGAATTAAATTAGCATTAAAAATGACATAAATATTAAGGTATTTAGAAAAAGAAAGTTGGTTTGGTGACCTATTCTTTTTCATCAATCTACAACAGAAAGTAGCCCTATTATCCTTCTGGGTTATAAAAAACAAATCTAGAAAGGGATAGTTCATCACTTTGATTTTCTGAAATCTTATCAATGCCAATTTCATTTTGCAATATTTCCTTATTTCTATAAGACACAGCTAAAATTTATATAGGGCATAAGTTAAAATTAGAAAAGTTAAGCCCTGGCCAGTTTGGCTCAGTGGTTAGAGCGTTGGCCCTCGGACCAATGAGTCATGGGTTCAGTTCTGGTCAAGGGCACGTACCTCGGTTGTGGCTCATCCCTGACCTTGGTCGGGGTTGTGTGGGAGGCAGCCAGTCGATGTGTCCCTCCCATGTCTATGTTTCTCTCTCTCTCCCTCTCTCTTCTATCTCTCTCCCTCCCTCCCACTCTATCTGAAGATAAATGGAAAAACATCCTCGGGTGAGGATTAAAAAAAAAAAATCACAAAAGTTAAAATTTCTTTAGAGAAGTTTTAGAAAATTTTCTTATATGCTGTTGTGATTCCCAGAGATACTCCAATGCTTGCAAATTCATGATTGGAAACAACTGGCACCATTTACTCTAGATCTGTGTGAAAAATTAGGTAACTGATTCTACGACTATTAAAATAAACTATTTTTATTCAATTAGGAATCAGTTAATGATGTAAACTATAATACTGAACAAATTTGCCTCAGATAATTTTATATCTTATTAAGGTTATTAATTGATAATCAAATTATTTTTTAATAAAACTTACATAGCTGAGCATCTGCTTGAAGAGTTCCTCCTTTAGGATTCAGCTTCTGGGTCTGAATGGCAGGAATGGGTTTATATGATTGACCTGTGGCCCTATACATGGCTTGAACCCATAATATTCTATCCTGTTCATCATCACTGGCAAATATAACAGTGTCTCCTTCTTTAACAGCGTTAAAGAACATCTGACCACCCTGAAGGCCTGTGGACAGAGAGAGACATCATTAAAAAACTCATATAATTCGCAGATTTTAATCTTATTCACTAAATAGTCTCATGGAAAAGAATCGATTTGATGTTAGCTGCTCAATGTTTTAAACGATTTTTAGTTGAGGATCAAACCGATGATCCAAGAGTTGAAGGAGGGACAATAAGAGAAAGGTTTAAATTTCCATGTCACTTTGAAAATTAAAAATAATTTAGGGATATACATAGTCCATGACACAGCAGCAATGTGCAAGACATACAAGCCCACCCCCAGAAATGTATATTATAGTCTGATATTTTGTGTCAAAGAAGAAAGTGCTGATCTGTTGGCATATTTCTTATTCTCTGTGCTGGAGAACTGTGTGATGAGTTTAGCTGAAAAAATACAGATAAGGCAAAAAATGATACTTATATTGGATGGTATTTTATCTTTTGCAAAACTCTTTCACAGAGAAGATATTTTGTATTTTTAAATGACTGATTTATGAATGTGCTCAAAGACTTCTATTTTTAATCTGTACATATTAATTTCTTAATCTCTATATTTATTTGTATATTTCTTAATATCACTTTGTTCATTTCACTAATCTTCACATACTGTTTCATTCACTCACTCCCTCACCAACATTAGTGACCAAGTGTCTAGTGCTATATACCCAGTGTTAATATGGAGAGAGGGAGAGAAGCAAAAGAACGTGTTGCTGGGGAGAAAATTGGTGGAATATATAATCATTTGACATTTCTTTCCCTATTTCTGTCTCTTACACTTACTGCTTTCCAGTAAAGAAGTTTATGTGAGTACTGATGATATTTCTCACATAATTTTTCTATTTCAGTAACTTTCACATATTTCATACTTGTACTAAGAGATTTTCAACCGGTGTGCTGCATGCATTTTTAAAACATGCAAAACCTGACTTAAATAGGTACCGACCTCTTTTCCCTTAGACCGTCGAATAAAAAAATGACAATAGTCAATACAACAATAGCCATCTGGTGTGAGTGAATCAAAATTATACTTTTTTTTGTCAGAACAGCAAAAAATATATTTTCGGTGTGCCGCAGAATTTCAGTAATTAGTTTATGTGTGCCATGAGATGAAAAAGGTTGAAAATTGCTGTATTAAGATAACAGAGATGATGAGTTATGTCTAAAAGTAAGCAGCCTTCAAAATCATACAGTCTGATTTTCTTAAAGTCTGTTCAGGTATATAAGTGAAATATGCACCCTGTTCACTGAGTGAAGATTGTAGAACAGATACAGGATATTTATGAGAACTTTATGCATACATGAATGGCTGGGGAAATGATTCAACTTAGAATTACCTGAGTGGGGATCTGTGTAATCCACAGTGTATCCTTCAAGCTGCATTAATTCTTGTGGTTCAGACTTTTTTTCTCTGTAACTGCACATAGCAAAGGTATACTGGCTAACCTGCATGAGAAAAAAGTTTGCAGATTGGTTGCCTTAAATTTGCCTTTTAGATTTTTCTTCATCAGAAGACTCTTTGCCCAAATAAAATATAACATTATTTTCATATAAAATATTAAATATTAGCACTTTTCTAAAACTAGCTCCAAGATTAAAATACCTTTCCTTTGTCAGCTCGCAGTTTGACCTTCCATGCCATGATCCAACATTTCCAAATCAGTGATCAGTGATCCACTGGTCAAGATTCTGAGATGTTAACAGAAGCACCATAAAAAAAAACTATTCATGTTAAAAACAAGTTTGGGAATCACTGGGTTAAATAAAGGTCAACGGGCTTCTTTCACTGCAGGTTTTAAGTCCTTTAATAAGCTAAAACATCATAAATCTCTAGGGGTGAGATATTAGGAGCATTCTCAAACTTCTATGATAATGGAACTTCACTTCCAAGTGTCCTTATTTCAAGACTTTTAAGTAAAAAGATCTCAATGAAAGTTGGGAATTTACTGGCCCACATACAAAACCCACAGGAAGGTCCAGGATGGAGAAAGTTTTAGGTAACCAGTGACTTAACACCGGCTTTCTGTTCTCATGCTGAAGTCTCGTTGAGCTAGACCATAGCTGCGGAGGACAGGTCTGCAGTCACCTCCCTGATAGCTCCAGCTGGGGCCACACAGCCATATTTGGACCAACCACTGCAGCCAAGTGGTGACAAAAGTACCAGTTTTAGCCCAGTTTGGGTCAAGAGCTCACATCTCTAGCAAGTAATGTTGAATGCTACAATAGGCAGGCCCTTAGAAGTTCTCTCAAAATACAGAGGGGGAGGTGCTGTTCCCAGCAGGATGTTTGGTGGATTAATAAATACCCAAATTGCAAAATACCCTACAACACAGGATTCCATGGAAACAATTTGGTTATTGTAAATCATACCTCTTTCCACTTTTAAACATGAATGAAACAAAGGAAACATAAGAACATCTCTCAATAGACAAACATTACTTAACGAGGACTCAAAAGAGTTAATTATGAAAGAAAAAATGATTACATGAGCTATATTACAATTAAGAAATTCTCCTTATTAAAGGATACCATGAAGAAAATAAAAAGGCAACACCACAGACTAAGAGCAAACACTGAGGTTACTTAGAGAAGAGAAATTTCTGCAGCATCAACTCCTGCCTGAGCTTCCAGCCTGCTGGCTGGCCTGTCTGGAGAACCCTGACTGATACCAAAGACTTACTATTTATTATGTATTCCCTTTGATCCAGCAAATCTAAAAACATATTCAAGGAAACAAATGGACAAGTATTTAAAGAGGCATGCGCATTGTGTTTACTGCAGCATTGCATATAAGAAAAATCAACAGTGGTTTAGTTACATACATTATGGCATGACCACACCATATCATGCTACATAGCCATTGAAAGAGAAATGACAGATTTTTTTTTCTGGACCTGGAACTATTTCTAAGATATGTTACAACACAAAGAGCAGGTTAAAAACAAAAATATAGAGTGTGATTTTAGGGTAAACACTATACATACACATAAATAGAAAGATACATGCTAAAATGGTAATAGTGATTATTATTGAATGGTGAAATTACTGCACAGGTTACTATAAATGATTTTTTCAGTGTTCTGAGTTTTTTTCAAAGAAAATGAATTTCTTTTTAATTTATAAAAAGTACAGCTATTTCCATTTTGGAAAACAAAGCCTTGTTTCAAAAGAGTGAGACCAATAACTTGAGACACCTGTGGTTGTTGCTACTCTGAAGTTTTTTTCTTTCCTCATCTCACAGACTGTCAATGAATTACTTTTTCACCTGCCTATGCCTAAGGCTTACAGATGAAACCCAGTAGCTCGTATAGGGGTCTGTTACTAAAGAAGGTTTCAGTTTCCTTATGTAAAAAGGTATGAATGTGGGGTTTTTCTTGGGGGTGGGGTGGTGAGCAGTAAACAATAACATCACATTTTATTATTTATTCTAAAAAGAAGATCGTTCTCTTACTTAGGGACAGTAACTTAGTCCAAAGTCCCACTATTCTTCCAAAAAGTATTATCCTTAAACATTATCAAATATTTCAAACATAAACAGAAATATAATAATATTCCAACACGTATACATCCACCATCCAGCTTTTTTGAATAACTTTTTGTGTACTTACATGCTTTAAGTTTTTTTTTTAAAGAACAGATACAGTTAATGCCTGCATATACCTACTCAAATCTCTCTCTTCCAGAGGTAATTACCATGCTGAATGTTTTGTGTTTATTATTTCTAAGCAAGTTTTAAATTTTTATTACATATAAGTTCTTTTAGTTCCTGGACCCAATTCCAGTGTGCTTCCACACCAACAACAAGCAGTGTTCTGGACACCAGCTGAGTGTCCTACAATTTAACTCAATCCTAACACTCTCTACCTAGAGGTAGCTCAGATTCCACATCAGTCCAACTACAAGACTGTCCCCAACCCCTTCAGACACCAGTCTCAAGCCCAAGTTGTTGCCTGTGCTTCTGACCGACCAGCTACACATTGGAGGTTCCCACAACATCCTCTGTGTACACAAGTCCAAGTTATTGTCTGTACTTTTTACTGGCTATACATCAGAAGTTCAGATGACCCACTTCCCTCTTGGGTTAGATTAGTTGGGCTGAGCATTTCCTTGTAATTTTTTTAGCCACTTGGGGTTTCTTTTACTGTGGGTTTCTTGACCAGTTTGCTCATTTTCTAATGTATTACTTGGTCATTCATAACCTTTCCTAAAATTAATTTTGCCAGAGGTTTATTTTTTAGAATGCTTGCAAAGAGTATCTTTGAATTTTATTAAACCTCTCTCTTGTTTTTGTTCCATAATTTTTGCTATCTTTATTTAATTTCACCCTTTTGGGGAATATTAACTTTAGTATTTTATGAATTTTAATTAATCTACATAATTTATTCATTTTCAGTTGTTAGTCATTGTAGATATGTGCAATTATTGTTGTGATCATTTTTGTCTAATACATCAAATTTACTAATTGTGTTGTCAAACATTCTATATCTTTCTAGTACTCTGATATGTGAATTATTAAGTATGTTAAAATCTCCCAACAAGGCTGTCCATCTCTGAATTCTCCATACAATTCTCTCAAATACTCCTTTATATTTTTTGAAGATATATAATCTCATATATATATGCCTAGGATTGTTCTATCTTTCTAGGACTGTTCTATCTAGGATTGTTCTATTTTTCTATTCTATCTTGCTGGTGATTCTTCCATTTACATTTATGTATTGGCTTAAAAATTCCTTAATACTGTTTTTTTGCCTTAAAGTATAGTTTGTTGGATATTCACAAAACTATTCGACCTTCCTTTTGGTTGGCATGTGCCTGGAAATGTTTTTTCATCCTTTCATTCTCAATTATTCTATGTTCTGCTTTAAATCCCTATAAATACATAACTGGATTTTTCAAGCCCTGAAAATCTAGTTTTTTAACAGGCAAATAAAGATCTGTTATTTTTTTGTTATATTTGGTGATATCTTCGAATTTATTTTATCTTATTTTGTCGTTTTCCATGTCTCTTTTTTCCTTTCTATGAAATGTTAACAAATTCTCTTCTTTCCTCTGATTGTGTAGAAATTATACATTTTGTTTTTATTCTTTTAGCCATACTTCTCTCAAATCCTATTTTATTTTTATCATCTCCTCCTTTGATTGCTTTATTCAGAATCCTTTGATTGCTTTATTCCCACCACCAGCTCCCACCTTATAAATCAGTGCTCATTGTGTTAGCTTCACCTTCTTAAGTACTATTTAGTATGTTAACATTTAGTAATAGAAAATATTCATTAACAAAATGTTATCTTTTAGGGTCAATATTTATGAATAATTGCCATTTTGTTTACCCAGTTTTTTGGAGACCACAGTTTCTTGAATCACACACACTTCATTCTGAGTTCAATTTCCTTCTTCCTTTAGGGAAAGTTTTTTGAGTCACTTTTTATTTTAAAATGTCTTTAATGATCTCTTACTTATAAATGATAGTTTGTTTGGTTATATAGTATTTTAGGCTAGTAATCCTTCAGCACTTTGAAGATCTTATTCCATTGTTGGAAGGCTTATATATCCACGTTGAAAAGTCTGATTGATGATAGTTCAACTGTGGTTCCTTGTAGTTAATTTGCCTTTTCTCTCTGGCTTCTCTTAAATATTCTCTTTATCATTATTATCCTATAGTTTCATTGTGGAATTTCTAAAAGTTCTTCGTTCATCCTGGTTAATATTTGTTGTTTTTCTTGTATCTGATAATTCATGACTATTATCAGTTTTAGAAGTTTATTTAGCTTTTCAAATGTTGACTCTGCCCTATTTTTCCTTTATTCTGTCTTTCTTCAAATTCTATCATAAGTCTCTTGGGACTTTAGATGGTTTCCTCTGTATTTTTAACCTTTTTACATATTACATGTTTATTCATTTCTCCATGCTGAGTTCTGAATAATTTCTTCAGATTATAACTAATACTCTATTACTAACTACATCACTAATTTTCTCTTCAGATGTGTCTAACCTATTGTTTAACCTGTTCAATAAGGTTGTAATGTAAAAGACTTTTAAACTTTTATTTGTTCTATATAGTCCTGTTTCAACTGCTTGTTTATTTTTCATAGTGTTATATTTTTTAAACTTATCTTTATTGTTGAAAGTGTTATTTTTTGTTGTTTTGTCCACATACTTTGAATCTCCTGATAAATCTCATCACCTTAAAAACAATCATTTTTGTTTATTTCTGTGATAGTTCTATTGTTGAAATTCTTGAGGATGTAAATAATTGGTTTATTACTTTGCAATTTAATTATGAAGTCATATTAAGCACAGTTTTTTTCTGTGGATGTCTTATAAAACCCAGTTTAAAGGCTCATGTCTCAAAAAAATTATTTTTAATTTTAAATGCCCCAGATGTATCACTAATCCAGAAGTACATTTCATGTTAATTTCTTAACTTGGTTGTTTCCTTTATCCTTGGATAAAATAAATTAGAACTTCAACATTCTCTGAGTAAAGGCTAATAATTATAGATTCTCAGATGTCATTTTTACTCCATATTCAGAGCCTAAGGCCAAATATAAATTTATTAGCCTGAAGGCAAGTGTTTAGTCCACTGTTTCATTGAGATCTAGCTCTTTCAAATTCTTTATGAGACAATCTCTGATCCAAATTCCTACTTTGAGAATGTCTTAGGTTATATTTTCTGTCTCTGAATGAACAATACAATTCTAGCCTGGACATAGCAACATCAGTACACTTATCCCATATTCTGGCCCCAGGACAGTTTCAGTGTCAACTCATAAGCTTAACTATTTGGTCTCTGGGGTTTTCCTTTCTTCTTCCAATTCAGCTACTTATTTAAAGGTTTTCCTTTCTTTGTCCACTTCATCTGTGTTATATTTTATCCAGCATTTCTACATGTTTGCCCTAAAAAAAGTCTTAGCATTACCTTTAGAGGTAGTCAAGATCACCAATTTAAACTCTTGGCTATTCCTTCATTTCTAATTTTGTTTTATGGAGTTTCTGAATGGTAGATCTAATTTTTATATGTATTAGAGAGACTATACATGTCTTTACACGTCATTCCAGGACAAAAGTATCTAAGATGGGGTTAGTCCTACCAAACATATGTTCAAATTTCTCTCATAATAAAATGTAATTGTTGCCTGGCCAGTGTATCTCAGTGGTTGAGTACTGACCCAGGCACTAAGAGGTCGCTGGTTTGATTCCCAGTCAGGGCACATGCCCAGGTTGTGGGCCAAATCCCCAGTGTGGGGTATGCAGGAGGCGGGCAATCGATGTTCTCTCTCATCAATGTTTCTATCTCTCCCTCTCCCTTCCTCTCTCTCTAAAATCAATAAAGAAAAAAAATTTTTTTTAATGTAATTGTTAGACATCAGGTGACTATTACAAAGAAATACTTTTGTGATTAATTTATGAGAGAGAGGAAGGGAGAGGGAAAGAGAGAGAAAAACATCAATCACCTGCTTCCTTCATGCACCCCGACCAGAATGGGGATCGAGCCCACAACCTGGGCATGTGCCCTGACTGGGAATCAAACCTGCAACTTTTCAGTGTATGGGAGGATGCTCAACCAATTGAGTGACACTGGCCAGGGCTTTGTGATCAATTATTAACAAAACAGAAAATATGTTCAGCAAATAATTCTTAAGTTTCCCATTTTATTTCATTTGGAAGAGTCTTAACCAGACTAAAAGAAAGTCTTCTGATACATCACCACATGGACAATCTGGAAACTGTTGGCAGAGATAAAGAGCACAGGAAGGTCTTCCTTCCTTGCTTGGCTTGCAAAAATCACCAGCATTTACTAGCTGGAATATATAGCTACCACAGTGTTAGGTACTCCAGACAGACTATCCAACAAGAACTGTCCAATTCATTTCTTCACCTGAACTCCCAAGAAGGAAAATCCCATTGTCCATTTCTTTCTTTTTCTTAAAGATTTTTAGAATTAATTTTTAGAGAGAGAGGAAGGGAGAGGGAGAGAGAATATCAATGTGAGAGGGAAACTTTGAGATAGGCTGCCTCCTGCATGCCCCATACCAGGGATGGAGCCTGAAACCTGGGCACATGCCCTAACCAGGAACCAATCTGGCAACTTTTCAGTGTACAGGATGACACCCAACCAACTGAGCCACACCAGCCACGGCAGTCTATTTCTTAATCTAGTAAAACCCTACTCCTTCTTCCAACTCCCTTACAAACTTGTCCCCTTTGCCTTTCTAACTGAATTTCTTTCTGTGGTATAACCTTGTTTTTGACTTACTGGCTCCCAGTGTCTGGCATATAGTCCCTGCTTTTTAATTTCTTCATGAAATTCAGTTTACTTCAGTTTGATAAATACTCTATTCAGCAAGATGTAAAAATCTATTATTTTTTAAAGTACAAATCACATACACTAAGTCCTCACTTAATGTCATCAATAGGTTCTTGGAAACTTCGACTGTAAGTGAAATGACAGATAATGAAACCAATTTTACCACAGGCTAATTAAAATAAATGGCATATTTCTGGTCACAAAAACAACACAAAACTTCTATATAAAGACCCCAAACACTTCTAACATTAAATACTGGAATAAACATGAATTATACATATATATATATATTTTTTTTAATCTTTTTCTTTTTTATCCTCACTGGAGGACATTTTTGCATTTATCTTCATAGAGCGGGAGGGAGAGAGGGAGGAAGAGAGAGAGAAAAACATCAATGTGAGAGAGACATATCGAGTGGTTGCCACTCACAAGACCCCAACCGGGGCCGGGGACAAACTGCAATCAAGGTACGTGCCCTGAGCGGGAACCGAACCTGGGACTCTCTGGTCTGCGGGCCGATGCTCTAACCACTGAGCCAAACCAGCCAGGGCTACATATAATTTTAAAAATTAATAAAAGCAAGTAGGATAATTACTTTCCAATTTGCTGATTCCACTTCAGAGTCTCAGGTGACCAGAGCCTCTCCCAGCAGCTCAGGGCACAAGGCATGAGCCCATGCTGGACAGGACGCCATCCATCCCAAAGCCATTCACACCCACACCTAAACTCCTTTAGACTGGGACAATGTAGACCTACCGGTTCCCCTCACATGCACCTCTTTGGGATGTGGGAGGAAAACCCACACAGACGTGGGGAGAATGTATAAACTCCACACAAACAGCGGCACCGCCAGGAATCGATTATTTTTTCTCAATGTTATAATGAAATGATGTTAAATGAAATGATGCTATTCAAGGACCTGCTGTACTTACCTTGTCAAAAACAAAACAAAACTCTGATAGTCTAAGTCCAAATTACCTGACGTGTACTCTTAAATGAATCCTCCTGTACTTGCCATATAAATAATATTTGATTTTTTAAAAAAATCAAACACTCCACTTAAAATGTTCAGGAAATAATAAACATGAGGCCAAATCCCTCCCTTCATCCAGCTCTGCTGATGTGAGCACCCACAGTGTGGTGGGCACAGTGGGAAGAGCCGTGGAGGAACCAGGTCTTACTCTTTCAGGATACACAGATAACTAGAAAGTCATCAAAATTCTAAGAAAATTCAGGAAAATAAAATGAAACAATGAACCAAAACATAATTTTGGAAACAACTAATTAGGGAGGATTATTCACATTAATAAAATAAAATAAAATAAAATAAAATAAAATAAAATAAAATAAAATAAAATAACTTACCTTCTCAAAAATATATGATTCATATAAGTGGTAGAACTTTCTATATCTTATATATTTCTATTTAGAATAAAAGGCAAATAAAGCCAAAATATTGGAAGGTATTGCAAATTGAAAATTGATTTAAAAAAATGGTAAGCTATTTTGGAATTATAATGAAACATAATAAAATGTGTAATTTCATTCCAAATCTTATTTACATGCATGTAAGATACATATCACATAATGGTATACATGGGATTGGATTTCTCAAAATTATAGGTTTACTTTCTTTTTTTTAGTTAATTTATTTTTGTTACAGATGTTTCTCCCTTTTTCCCCCCATTGACACCCTCCTCCCAATCCCACCCTCCTCCCGCCCCCCACAAGCATTGTTGTCTATGTCCATTGGTTATGCATACATGCATATAAGTTCTTTAGTTTATCTCTTCCCTCTCCCCGGTCCCCCTCTTCAATCTGTACCCTACTTCTATGTCTCTGGGTCTATTTTGTTTATCAGCTTATTTTGTTCATTATATTCCACAAATAAGTGAGATCATGTGATATTTGTCTTTCTCTGATTGGCTTATTTCGCTTACTCTACAGGTCCCTCCATGTCGTCTCAAAGGATAAGAGATCTTTCTTTCTTACAGCTGCATAGTATTCCACTGTGTATATGTACCACAGCTGTTCTATCCACTCCTCTACTGACTCGGGCTGTTTCCAGATCTTAGTGATTGTAAATAGTGCTGCTATGAACATAGGGGTACATATATTCTTCCTGATTGGTGTTTCAGGCTTCTTAGAATATATTCCAAGAATTGGAATCACTGGGTGAAATGGCAGCTTAATTTTTAATTTTTTGAGGAAACACCGTAGTGTTTTCCATAGTGGCTGCACCAGTCTGCATTCCCACCAGCAGCGTACTAGGGTCCCTCGCCAGCACTTGTTGTTTGATGATTGTTGATGGCAGCCATTCTGATAGGGGTGAGGTAATACCTCATGGTTGTTTTAATTTGCATCTCTCTGACGTTGAGCATTTAGGTTTACTTTCTGATAGTATTGTCTTAATATTCTACAAAGGTGTTTAATCAGTATAACTCAACCAATTGAATAAAATATTGTTACAATTGATATAATTATGGATTTAAATTATGTGGTGAGAATTTTAAGAGAATACATTTGTAAACTGCAAACTATGATATCTAGAGGACTCAAATCTCACTAAAACCACAAATAGTTTAACTTAGGGCTAAGCTTCACTGAAAAGAAAACATAAGATTATTTTCTGAAACATTCAGGTATTGAGGGATGAGGGCTCTGGGCCCTTGAGATCGTGATCTCGACTCCAGATTTTACAGATAAGGAAACTGACTTTTCTGAGGTCATCCAGAAGGAAATGGTCATCTTGAGCCTAGCACACAAGTCTCTTCAATCCGGTTAGGCATACCTTCCGATATAACACATTACTTTATAATTCACATTCTGAAACTTAAAAACAATAGTATTCCAAAATAAGTAAATTACAGCAAATAATTTGTGGCATTATCCCTTTATCATTTATTTTCTCACAGGTACATATTCAATAAATCACCATTTTTTTTAGTAATTGTTGATTATGTCTTCAATCAATATAACCATATAATCCTTTTATGTGTTCAACACTTCTCTTAAATTTTACTTGATCTGAATTTAATGTCATCCTATTTCTCTTTATGATTTTCCTTTTGCTTGTGGTATATCTTATAATCAACATAATATGGACTTTGGTTTTTATCCAATTCTGGGAATCTGACTGCTAATTGGTACATTTTAACTCATTTATAGCAAAAACTGCTATATTTTGTCTTTGTTTTTCTGTCTTCTGTGACATGGTTACTGAAGTTTTTTCTGTACTCTATTTTTATTCTATACTAGTTTATTCTGCACTTTAAAAGTTGTCAAGGAAACAGATGACCCCAAGTTTTTTCTATTAATTGAAAAAGAAAATTATTTTGACTGTCTCTCATATAACTTGAGGAATATAGCCTGTGTTTGCTGCTCCACTCATTTTCTTGGACAAAATCTGGAGTTTAGATTTCACATTCTGTTCTAATTACTTAATATGTGTCTAACTTACTTTAGGAATCATTTTTCATGTTTATGTTTGAGTCAAAATATCTTATAATAGTACTTTAGATTTAGCTATATTTGTCTATCCTTTAGCATTACTCTTTAATTCTTTTAGATGTTAAGTTTCATATTTCTGAGATACTGTACTTATTCATTTCTCAAATATCAGCAGTTCCACTATAAATATTTTCAGATGGCAAACTGCATAATTTCTCAATCTCAACCCATATGAGAATATCTTTCCTGTGCTTTTACCCGCAAACAACTTCTCAGATGTGTACTAAATTCTCCAGTCATGCAATTTCCCATCAATTCTCCATAGCTGTAACCCCATTCCCTTCTGTAGTTGAGTGTTAAGGAGATGTCTGAGGAAAAAATTAATATCTCAATTTTCTGAAAGTTGGAAAGTCTCTACATTAATACTTTCTTTTAAATATTAGAAAATTTTACTTTCATTGCTACTTCTGCTCTGTTTATCTGCTTTCTCCTCCTCTATCCCACAGACATAAGCAGATTTTTTGGTATGTTGGGCATTTGCTTTCTTTCCTTAATATCTGCCACTGTGAGAGTTTCCATTTCAGAGGTTTAGAGCTTCTCTAGTCTCAACATTAATGATTCCAATTTATGCAGAACTGCCTAAAACAGGGACATTAATTTGCTGCCTTTTTAAAAGTTTTACTGCCTTATTTCTGTCAGATCTCTTTTATTAATTTCATTAACCACCCCCCCCCTATCCTTGAACAAGCAATGTTTCAAGGTCTGATACTTGCCAAATGATAGGAAATGCTCATTGATTCCCCTTAGTCTCCCACTAGAGTACTGACGGAATTTAACCTCTTCAATCTTAAGCTGGAGAGCAAGTAGAAATAAGCAGCTCTCTAACCTAATTTTCGTTTTCCAGCAGGCATTTATATAGTGAAGTGGACAGGAATTGTTCCTGTTGTAATTGTGTGATTCTCTACATTCACAGGCAAAATGAAATACTTTGAAAGTTAGTTTTCATACATTTTTGGCTTTCAACAAAATTATGAAAAAAACTAATGGAGTTATAAAATGACAGAATATTAAAAATAATTTTCATGATACATCACTATGTGTTTGGGGCATCTAACTCAGAAGTTAAAAACTGAGTGGTACGACTGTTTAAAAATTTCTGTTTCCATCTACTTATTTAGGTGAGCCAGGATCTCCATGATTATATCTCTAAAGAAATGATATTATTTAAAAAAGAAATTAATGTGAAACCCTTTCTCATCCTAAAATAATATTGATTTATAGATAGGCATTTCCAATAAATTTTGTTGTTTGATAATCGTTCTTCAAAATGTCATATATTTACATGTTTATCAGTTGTGTGCTACTCATAATTGCAATTATACTTCAATATAAAAAAATTTAATACTTAAAGCCTTTTGGTTACAGGAGGTTTTTTTCACTGTTATTTCTTCAGATGAGGTAGTTTGAGTGACTTGGTTTGTTCAAACAGAGGGACAAGAGGAAATAAATCTGGGTGTTCTGCATAGAGAGCTAATGACAAAGCTATTTTTAGGGACAGGGCTTTTTGTCTTTCCCATGTTACTCTTTATGTCTGACATCTTTGTTCCCTAGTTTATTTATTTATTTGGTGCAAATAACAGAAACGTATTGTCTTGCAGTTCTGAAAGCTAGAAGTTCAAAATCAGTGTCTGCAGGACTGGTTCCTTCTGATAACTGTGCGGGAAAATCTGTTTCTTGGCCTTCTCCTGGCGTCTAGAGGCTTGCTGACAATTTGGGCATTCCTTGGCTTGTAGAAGCTTCATCTCCACCTCTGAGTTCATCTCACTTGGCAGTTTCCCTGAATGCATGTCTGTCCCCAATTCCCTCTTTTTTATGAGGAACCGGTCATACTGGATTAGGGGCCCAGGCTTCTCTTGTATGACCTCACCTTAATTACACCTACAACAACTCTATTTTCAAATAAGGTCACATTTTCAGGTACTGAGGTTAGGACTTCAACATAAGAGGGTATTACTTTTAGTCTAATTTTGTAGATTTTTTGTTTTTTTAAACTGCAGAAAAGCAAGATAGTATGATTAAGATGATTTTGAAGCATCACACTTATTTCCTAAGAACAAAATTCTGTTGGTGAAGAGCCAGGGAAATTAGAATTCATGGAGAAAAAGTAAATGATATTCCATTTGCAATGGCTATAAGTGAATATAAAATCACAACATTATTTAGATTCCACTGGGCATAGTTATGATTAATATTTTTATTTTTGAACTAGCATCCACTGCAACAGTTTAAATTTATGATGAAAAGTTTATGAATATCTATAGTTGTACAAAATTATTTTAAGGGACATATTAACAAAATTTTGAAGGCTGATGTGAGTGCTCCTTCCTGTCTGGTCTTTCGGAGACATATCTGGTCCTTTCTTGTTATCCTTTAGAGATATGGAAATTAGTCCTTCATTGCTTACTAGCCAGAGTGGTAAATCACTGATTTTAGTTTCACGTGCATTTACAATTGTCCTATCTTTCTCTGTGTTCTTATGGATATTTCCCCTCTTTTTTATTCATCCATTCAACAAATATTTACTGAGCATCTACACTGATATTTTCTAGGCCTTGAGGATACAACAATGCCCCCAGCATCAGAATCAGAAAACAACAACAACAAACATACAACAGGAAGGAAAAAGATCAATCTCACAAAGTGAGAATGGAGAAGACTGAATTACAAAAAAAGGAGAGAGAGAGAGAGAGCTATCTAAAGCAATTTTGGGCGGTGAGTTGTTTTGAAGAAAATGAAGCACAGTAAAGAGAAACACATTCAAGGGGGTCTATTTTTGATGATGTTGCCAGAAAAGGGCTCTGAAGACAATCATATTAAGGTATTTCAATTGGAAGTGCAGGGGAACAAGCCAGGTTAACAAATGAGTCTGCCATTTCATATATAAGTCCCACTGTCCTTCAATTACGTATCCTTATTCTTTCCACCTGATCTTTGACAAGACCTGGGGCAAATCACTTTAACCCTCTAGGTTTCCGTTTGATTTCCGGTGACACAGAGACAACAGTAACGTATGTTGCTGGGTTTAGAGAGAATTAGAAATAGCTGACGTAGAGCACCTAGCACAATGCTTCCTACTACGCAGTCATCCTCCCCATAAATCAAACCCAGTTGTCAAGGAACCATCCTTTTCTCACCCTATTCTTCGTGTCTTCCAAGAGTCATTTCATTTTGGGGTAGAGATGCAGTTTGTTGCTGTAACATAGTGAAGGCACCTGACTGATTTGGGAATTGGCCTGATTTTCTGGCCATATGCTTTTTGGCTGTGAATGACCAGAGGACTGTTTTCTTTCATGTCTTGGCCTTCTGTCTCCCAGCCTCACTTGGTTCCCACTCTTTCTCTTTCTCCCCACTCCCATAGTTTGGCTCTTTCCATTACGAACATAGTGACTAT
The DNA here is from genome assembly GCA_030848825.1 of Tadarida brasiliensis. Taxonomy (NCBI): domain Eukaryota; kingdom Metazoa; phylum Chordata; class Mammalia; order Chiroptera; family Molossidae; genus Tadarida; species Tadarida brasiliensis. The sequence continues at coordinate 25,878,589 of CM061267.1, read as the reverse complement.
GTTGTTGAAGATACTTTCTGAATGAATACACAAATGAACAAGAAACTGAGGAGGAAAGAAGTAGAGATGCCTCTAAATGCAGGTTTAGGTATTAACTCCTCTGTTTCCAATGGGCATGATCTTGAATATATATTTAAATGTATACTTCTAAAATTTTTGTTCTCTCAAAACAAATAATAATTAATCTCTAAAGCGCTTTTTAAAAAATTTTATTTATTTTTGTTACAGATGTTTCTCTTCCCCCCCATTGACACCCTCCCCCCAATTCGCCCCCTCCCGCATTATTGTTAATCTCTAAAGCTCTTTACATAAACTATGTTCATATATTGTCATGCATTAAAGAATCTATACCTGATAGGTGTACCCCACCTAAAATGCTAAAATTTTGCTTGCTTTTTAAGATCTAGCCTTAAAAATTCCCTGTCAAAGGCTACTTGTTTCTTATATGCAGTGTAAAATGCTTACATCAATGTTGTTTTTTTCTTATATAACTTGAATACAAGGTCCAGTTGCTGTGTTATGCTTTACTTTTAAGTATTGTATTTCAAGCTAGCTTTAAATAATACAGTTATTTCTTAATGTGATGGATAACATTTTAAGTACCAATTTCAAGACCTTTAGAGATACTAATTAGGAAACCCCAAAACAAAAACCCTGCAGCTTTAGAGGAATCACCTACTTTCTGAAGCCAAGATTATTTAAACAATAAAGTATTAAATACTCATTTTATTTAATTCTTCTTTTTTAAAAAAATATTTTTTCTTTATTGATTTTAGAGAGAGAGGAAGGGAGAGGGAGATAGAAACATCGATGAGAGAGAACATCAATTGGCCGCCTCCTGCATGCCCCCCACTGGGGATTTGGCCCACAACCTGGGCATGTGCCCTGACCGGGAATTGAACTGGCAACCTCTTGGTGCACGGGTCAGTGCTCAACCACTGAGCCACACTGGCCGGGCTTGAATTCTTCTTTTAATATTTTGTTCATTTTAACATTTCAAAAGTCACCCCACAGACCCAGAGTCCATCACAGATACGTGGGCCTCGAGTTTAATGAAGAGTGCAGCTGGAAGAGTAACAGAACACCAACGACTAGCCAAGCTGTCACCAACTACTAGGAAATCTGACCCAGGAGACAACTGAAAAAGTGCAGTTTGGCTTTCAAATACTTTAACTCCAGAAGTAACTCCCTATTTCCATATAATAATGCTGCATTTTATGCCTCTTTTGATTCCTCTAGTATCTCCAGAAACTTCACTTTCGCCCTTCTCTTTTGCAAGGTCATGCGAAATCACATTCTTGAGGCGAACCTACAACAAACCTGCAGTGCAAATTCAAGTGGACCCCTCTGAATAGTGTTAACACCTTGCAGCTACTCCTTCGCCAGCCAGTATCCAGATTAAGAGTAACCTGGAGAAGTTACACTCTGAAAAAAATGTTAATATCAGTTGGCGCTAACAGTTAAACTAAGCTGCTGAAAGATAAATGACAGGGACCAGGGGTCACCCTGCTTCCTGTGCTCCTAGCTGGAGGCATTCTGTGGTCCCCACTCTGCCCCATCATCACATGCCAGGGAATCAGACAGTAACAGGTGGTCTGACCGATTCTGATCTAGTATTTGTTTCCACCTCTAAGCTTACTTGTATATTACTGAACAAACCTTACATAATATACTACATTGCAATTGAAAATCCTTTCAGCGAAAGACAGAGCAATGATAAACATTTAATTTCCTTAACCCGATTCACTGTTAATAACTCCATAAAGAATGGATTTGTTGAGAATTGGGGGAGATAAAGCGACTTAAATCCGAGGACAGCAGCATTAAGTCAGGTTTTGGCATCACGACCTTTGACAGAGCACCTGAACTGAAGTTGCGGAGGTCCCACAAGGTGTCTGCCTCTGGTCCGGGAAACCTCCTATTTTGTTTTCAATTGCCAACCTGTTCAACACCTGTCCATGTCCACATGTTTAAGTGCTAACTAGGAGTTTATAGAGACCACAGCATTCAGGTTTGTAGGTTGTATTCCTACTGCAGGGATCATGTTAACAGCTGGCAGCTTAGCAACTGCCACCATCTAATTTCAGTAAAGATTAAGACTTAAAAATCCTTAGCTGGAAATGCTCTTGGCAGAGGCCAAAGGTGCTGTTAGAGTTATTAAAAAAAAAAAAAATCCCAGAGCTTAATGTAATCAAGGAAAATGAATATACCTTCAAGATCATGATGGATTTGAGGGGAATATATATTTATTGTCTTGACCAAATGGCACAAAACCGATTTAGCAATCAGTGTATATAAATTAGAAAGAGAAAAGGCAGTCTTTTTAAAACATATATCCATTTATTTAACAAATATTTAGTTTCTACTCACAGAAGATTATAAGAAAGACAAGGTCCTTAGTTTCATGGAGCATATATTCTAGAAAGGATAAAGAGATAATAAAAATAAATATATAAATAAAAAATAATTTAGATTAGAGATAAATGCTCTAAAAAATATAAAGCAGGGTAATGTGACAGGAGTGAGTTGAGGGGTCCTTTATATTGGGAGGATAGAAAAGGCCCATTTGAGGTAACAGGTGACCTGATATCTAAAATGGGAAGGTAGAATAACCCAGGCATGGGGAAAATGAAAGCAAGGTAGCCTAACCTCAACTGGGTTTAAGATAGATAGGAGACTTAATTCAAAGGCATATTTGCATAGAAATCACATTTAAAAAATAAGCCCATATTATTATTATTTTTTATATACATTTACTTGAGGCACCTTTGAAGAGTGGAGCTGATGTCTTCCTTGGAGGAGCTAAACTCCTATTCTTGGCACAGCAATTAATCAGGGTGCAGAATATTACAGGTAAGGAGCTGCTCACTGACAGAGAAGGACTCATCAGAGAGGAAGCTAAGGGCCAGAATATGCAGGCCCTTCTCCAGGTGATGGACGGGGTTATTCTAAGTGTCAGGGGCAGTCGTGGAAGGATTTAAGCAGCAAATTGGCAAAATATGAGTTATGCTTCAAACAGATTATTCTGGCAATGAAAAGATTGTAAGGATAATGGTGGAAAGTGGAAGCAGAGAGAAACGAGTCTGTGTGAAGAGTGTCGGAGTTGTGTGAAGATGATAGTGATTTCAGCTAGAACCATAGCAGAAAAGAAGGAGAGAATTGGATTTAAGTGGGACACTGTTCTGGCTGTAGATAAAACAGGGCTTTCTTTTTTTCAGAGAATACTTTTAATGTACAGGAGGAACAAGAATCACAAAAAATCAACAAAATGAGTCAAGTACTTCGTAAATACCTGTAGGAGAGCTCTGGGACAAACAAGGTCACACTATACTGTCTACTTGAGATGCTCAGAATTCTGTTTGCTCAGAATCTACTTTTGTCTTCATCACTAATCAATATAAGCTAAGTTTAAAATGATAAATTTGTTATATGCTTATAGTATCATTATGTTTATAAACTATAAATAGAAATAGTTCTAAGAACTTTGAGAGAAAATAAAGCCTGTTCACTGTGTAGAGTTTACAATGCCAAGGTGTAGAGATTTCCCTCCATATTGAATACTTTTTCATAATCTCTTGTTTAAAGGTTTAAGTATTTCATTATTAAAGCCTGGGGTAGTTGTTAAAACAAAGCACCCAGAGATATATGTAAGAAGTTTGCCTACAAACACACTGATGGCCCAAAATGGAATATGACTCAGATCAAAGAAATAATTTTAAAAACAGGCAGAGTAAATCTTAATCTGAAATCTGTTTCCAATAGCAACTCAAATACGAACGGAAAAACTGAGAGATGACTCTGACTTACCATTAAAGCATGATACACTGACAACACAGGAATGTATAAGGAGAAATGTGAAACGTGAAGATGCTAATGTGTTGTTCGTGGTGTTAGAAGTAGATGCTACTGGCCTCCTTGTCAGAGAAAACAAACACCAAAATCTTTCTTAAAGTCTCACCGTAGCCTCACCAAAGTTTTAGTTTGAACTTGACTTACTGTATTCTACGCATGTTCCTGTTCTCCTAAGTAGATTTCTTTCTAGTTTTTGAAAGATGTGTTTTAAAGCAATTGTAGCTTTCAAGAGCCAAAGTTAAGCTCAATAGTGTTGGACTAACAGCTGGCCGAGTCAGAATTTTTGGATGACGCACCTGTCCTGGTGTCCCCTCAATCATGCCTTATAGGTAGCCATGATTTGAATTAAATTTATTGGGGTGACAGTGGTTAATAGGATCATATAGGTTTCAAGAGTACACTTCTATGATACAAACAGTGTTTTCTGGTTGATGTGGGGGTAATGAAAAAAGAGGGGTCAAACCTAGGTTTTGGTTCAAGTATGCTGAAATATAAGTCAATTTAATGTTCCAAAGGGAGGTTTGAGAAATAACCCAAATTAAGGAAAAGATGATATTCATTTATTTAACAAATATTTACTTAATCTTTACTATGTGGCAGGCACACTATATATGTATGTGTTAAGACATATACGAATATATACAAACACAGCATTTTTAAATGGAGTCTTATAAAACAATTTTCCAAAAAAATTTAAACTCACTAAAATTTAATTCAGACTTCACAATATTGTACAATTTTCATGCATAGGTCCTTTGATCATTCATGTAGGTATGAGCTATAAAATAAGAAAAATTGGACATTTCCTTGGAATCTAAATATGAAAATAAAAATTTTAAGGGAACACAGGGTATGTATAGGCAAAAGAAAAGAATTTTTGTATTGGGATCACTGACTGATTCATATGAGATTCTTCTTACCAAATCCAGCCCAATTCTCACTCCACCTTCTCTGTCTCTTTTTATAGTTTTAGCTCTTGAGATATAGGTCAGTGAAAATTTTAATTATATTTTAGAAAGATTTTGAAGAGTAAATGCATTGTTTGTAAATGTTCAAGAATAAATTCTATAAATAAATATGGCCATTATCTTTCTGCCCCCTCCATGGGAAACACAATTATCACAAAGCAAGAGTTATCTTACAAATAAAACCTAAAATAAGAAAAATTGTTTTCCTTTAATGTTTTGTTCCAAGTAGCCTCACAAGCAAACACATTGTCAACTTTCTTGCCTATTGGGGATGTACATTTTAAAAGATAAACACATGCAACTGGACAGATAATGATTATTGACTAACTATAAAAATGACAAATGAAAAAAACAACCAAAGTTTTGCTCAATATTTAAGCACTGATGAATCATCTAAAGCTTTATACTCTTACTTGATATTATAGGTATCCATGTCCTTTGGTCTTGCAATTTCATTTCCATAGATATACTCCCAGATACACACAAAGTTTAATATATATATTTGTACCATTATATATATATATATATATATATATATATAAATTCTAGCATTGTTTTAAAAAATGGAACTTAGATATCAAAAGAGTGGAACTACTACATAAGTTATGTTAATCTATACTATAGAATCCTATTATCTATTTAGAAGAATAAAGTAGATTTTTATATATTGACATGGCAACTTGTCTGTGATAAACTTCTAAAGGGGAGCAAAACCACTCACAGAACTAATATATATAAATGAATCCATTGAGGATGAAAGATTAGAAGGCCACTCTACTAGCAATGGTTACATGGTTAATGGCATTGCTGGTAGGGGTACTGATGGGGCCTGTCATTTTCTACCATAAATACTTCTGTATGGTTTAATTTTATCCTACATTGAACAAGTCCTGGGTTTGTAAATTGTAAATCAATTTAAAATATAAAGCTAGAGAGCCACTATCCCATGACTTTCTTGATCACACAGCAGTTTGTTCATTTCACATGACCATATGTAAATATCAGCTAATGTCCCTAGACTAGACCTAGACCACATTTCACGCAGCAGTGGCGTGCCCAAAGAAGCGACAGCAGCCTGCTGCGGCGCATCTCCGTGCGCTGAATGTTTCAGGTAGCCTCCGTGCGCTGAATGTTTCAGGTAGTCTCCGTGCGCTGAATGTTTCAGGTAGTCTCCGTGCGCTGAATGTTTCAGGTAGCCTCCGTGCGCTGAATGTTTCAGGTAGCCTCCGTGCGCTGAATGTTTCAGGTAGCCGTAGGCTGAGGCAGCCATTTCTTTAAGTTTAAAGCAGGTTTTGATGGCATCTCTAACAGTGCTTCTCGTATGTTTGTAGCAGGTACAGATCACTCAGTGGCATGGCTGACTGTTTACATCCTGTGCCAACTCAGCTGATATGTAATTAACATTATGTCTTGATAGCCTGCTGTTGTTTGCAGCAACTTCAAGTCATGATTCTGACACGTCGACAACAAGCAGTGAACACTTTGATACAGGGCCAAAACAGCTGACGTCTGCTTCCGTTCCAGTAATAGCACGTCGAACGTGGCCTTCATGAGGCATGGGACATTTTAGCCATCACTCACTGGCCATTTCTTTAATGTAGTAATGCTGTTTGTACTATATGAAACTAATGATTACGCATATATCTGTCTGTCTTCACATCAGCTGCAGTTGTGCATTGATTTAATCCTGGCATCGTGACAGAAGGAATGAGAGCTCAACCTTTAGAGTCTGACAGAACTGGGTTGATCCTTTTAGTACATTCTAACTGCGTATAATTTTGGGTAAATTATATGACCTTTTTGTGTATCAATTTGATCTGTACAATAAGAATTAGAATACCTACCCTCAAGCATACCTATTCTGAGGAGTAAATAAGATAATGTGTTAAATGTACTTTATGCCTGCCACAATTGCTTAATACATATTACATTAAATATAGAAATAACTGTATTAATAGATGAGTGCTTCAGGAATTTGTGGATTTACACAGAATATGTAATACCTGGAGCATACAGTTATGTGACCAGACATTATTAGAATACAGAAATATGAAATAATTCCGTTTGGTTGAATCATAAATGCAAAGAGAGATTGTAAAGCTATTAAATAACTATTTTAAAACGAACTATAAAATATATTAGTGTCATAAGTACTTTATGCCATTTATATCCTCCAAATCTAATACTACAATACTGAATAAGCACAAAAAATAAATAAGAAACATATATGTCTAATTTTGGTAAGATTTCAAACATATTCTTCCAAGTCAGTGTTCTTTCAATTTGGCACGAACCCTAATTTACCTTAATTTTAAAAAATGCAGCCTCTTAGAAAACATGAAAATCTATTTAATACTGTTAACTATACTGGCTTCAGAATCTAAAAGGAGACCAAAACTAATCTTACTTAGAACCTAAATAAACATCCCACATTAATAAGTAATTTATTTTCCTATTTTAAACCTGATTTAAATGTTTATGTGAGAATGTTTGAAAAGTCTTTTTTACCTCCGCAGCTCCTTGAGTGTTCACTTCGAACAATGGTTTTGCAGCTGGCCAAACCTGACTCTCAATCAATTTTTATGATACAAATTCTTTGGTTGATGGCTGATCTCCAGCTATATCACTCATATAATACACACTCACAAGTGGTGATGAGATTCACATTATCACCAGAGCACCATTCTGCCGATGGCAGCAGCAGACACAGCAGGGGTATACTGTCCTCCCTAGAAAAAACGACTCCTTCACCTTTCAATAACGCAGCCCACAGGTATGAACCTACAAGCTGTGTGCCGACAGAATGAGAGCTGTCTTTAAAAATATTAATGAAAACTACCCGGTTCCTCCCAATGGGTTACTCTCATTGAATGTCCATACATATCCATCTTGATTTTGAAATGTGTGCATTCAGTTTGTCTTCCCAATACTTTTGGAATTGAAAGAAAGATTCAACTCTTTAAAATTTCAAAAAGATGCCACAGAGTACCGGCATTTATATCGCCGTACATTTGGGCATGGGATTCTCTGTGTGAGTGCATGTATGTACATATATTTGTGTAAAGATATGATGCTGAAATATGACTTCAAATTTTAAGAGGATACCTCAGGTAGAATAGATCTGAATTCATTACAGTTTGGTTATTTTTTTCTAAATTTTAATTATAGAGTATATGAGTTTATATACTTTGGTTTGAATTGAATTTTACCTTTTAAAATGTTAAACATATTTTTGTTACTGGGAAAACTTTCTACTCCTCAAAGACATTGTTAATGTTACTCAAAGACATACCAATTAATGATCTCAAAGTATTCTAATTTCTTCTTTTATTTCCAAACCCTCTTATGGGGTGATCATCAAAGTATAGTAGTTTGTCCCATAACTTTTCATTCTTAGGATCATATGCTAGAAAATAAGGTAAGAAGGAAATAATTGCCAAAACCTTACCTGGCCAAAAGCATAATGTGATTATGTGACCTCTCCAGGCTGGTCTACTAAAGCCTAATTTTCGTATTAAAACAACCAGTATATTAGAAATTCTTTTAGCCTGCTGTCACTTAACCAATCTCCAATGAATACTCTCTGATTCATTCTTACAACATAGTAAATACGATGCAGCAATGGAGCTCCTTGGTATTTACCTAAAGGAATTGAAAGCTTATATCCACACAAAAACCCACATATGGATGTTTAAAGCAACTTTATTCATAATCGCCAAAACTTGGAAACAACTAAGATGTCTGTCAGTGGATGAATCAATAAATAAATTGTGATTCATCCAGACAATGGAATATTATTCAGTACTTTTTAAAAAATGAGCTTTCAAGCCATGGAAAAACCTTAAATGAATATTACTAAGGGAAAGAACCCAATCTGAACAGGCTACACACTGTATGATTCCAACAATTAGACCTTCTGGAAAAGGCAAACTATGGAGACAATAAAAAAAAAAAAAAAAAAAAAAAAAAAAGACCAGTGGTTGTCTGGGGAAGGGAAGGAATGAATAGGCAGAGCACAGAAGATTTTTAGGGCAGTGAAAATACTCTGTATGATATACTGTAATGATGGATATGTGTCATTATACATTTATCCAAATACATATAATGTACAACATCAAGAGTAAACCACAATGTAAACTACTGACTTAGGATGACTACGATGTGTCAATGCCAGTCCATCCTTGGTAACAAATGTATCAAGTTATGATGATAACAGGGGAGACTATGCACGTGTTGGGGCAGAAGATATATGGGAAATCTCTGTACCTTTCTCTCAATTTTGAACCTAAAGCTGCTCTTAAAAATTAAGTCTTATAGCCCAGCCTGTATGGCTCAGTGGTTGAGCATTGACCCATGTACCAAGAGGTCGCCGGTTTGATTCCAGGTCAGGGCACATGCCCAGGTTGTGGGCCTGATCCCCAGTGGGGGACATGCAGGAGGTGGCCAATCGATGTTCTCTCTCATCAATGTTTCTAGCTCTCTCTCCCTTTCCCTTCCTCTCTCTCTAAAATCAATAAATGAACAAAATTGAAAAAAATTAAGCCTTATATAAAAAAGGGAAAAAAAAAACCCATAATGAATTGCTTGTAAAATGCTATGCTTATTAAGAGTCAGCTGGGTTTGTTTATGCCAATAACATAAGGTATTGAAATTACGGGATAAAGTTCCTATACACATGCATGAAATATGACTATGAAAAAGAAGCTACTGTTTCTATGAAAAATCAGTTGAATGTTTTAGAAAGACTTGATAAAGACAAGTCACTAACACAAATTTGTAAAATTAGATGTAAGCAAGACACCTATAGATGGGAATAAAATCAAAATGTCCGGAAAGATCTTCACTCAAACTGCTTGGTAAATGCATTTTCATTCTTGTGCCAATGTAAAGAAATTAAGCCAGTAAACCAAAGAAGATGGCTTACAGGTGTAATTGTTGGAGGACAGATCACCAAGAACTTCAAACAGGGGGCCCTTGCTCAAAGCAAATGCTTAGACTTCATATCAAAAGACTGTCAATGTGTGTGCACACGGGTGTATATATTTTATTAAATTAGTTGATCAAATACTGGTGGTTCTAATCACAAAAGAAAAGGTTACATTTTAGTCATAAAAAAAGATAGACTGGCTGTTTGCCATGTAGATAAAACTACTTTTGACTAAATTTTTATACTTTTCATGAAATTTCCATGCCATTATGGAACATAATTTATCCAGCAATCTATAGATGACCATATTTCTAGAAAATAGCAAATGGCAATTTTCTTCCCTTGGAATTTCACCATATCATTCTGATTTAGATCATTTAAGCTTGCTTAATATGTGGGTAGGAATCAGTGAGATTTTAGAGGCTGTTTTCTGTTAATTTCAAGAATGAGTCTTTTCATATATTCCCACTGGAAATAAAACAGCTTAGGTTTATCATAGCATAAAATGACTATTACTTAGAAAGCAATTCTTTAATGTAAATGTACCAGTCAAGGTGATTTAAAGATATAATTGTGTGAAAAAGTAATATATATAGCATATTTGTATAAAAATGAATGCTTTTATGTATTATGTTTATCTTTAAAATATCAGAATGATGCACTGGTACTCAAGGTATCGTTTTGAAATCCTGACAATCTTCAAGTTCTTTTCAAGGAATCTGTAAGGTCAAAACTATTTTTATAATATTAAGACATCATTTGCTTTTTTTCACAGTTATTCTCTCGTCAGTGTACAGTGGAGTTTTCTAGAGGCTAAATTTGATCTGATATTGCAACAGACTGAATGTAGGAGCCAATCTGAAATTACAACTGCACTCTATTAAACCAGACACTAAGGAGATGTACAAAAGCGTAAAAGAATGCCACTCATTTCACTAAATAGTTTGGTTTGGAAATAGTTGTTGCATATAAAAATGTAATTTGTGTTAGCATGTAATAAGCTTACTGCTTTTATTTTAAAATGAATTAAATGTTTTAGAATTTTTTTCAATTTTAATTTCTAATACAGTGAATATTGATAGATATAACCCACAAAAAGAAAAGGTTGGGAACTACTGTCTTAGAGTGATTAAGTAAGAGGAAAAAATGTACTAACCTGAACAAGGACAAAGTAACGTTTTTTCCATCTTTTCCAAACCTTCTGTCCAAGGGCATACAGATATCTGGTAAGAAAAACAAACAAGCAAACAAATACTTCACATGAGCAATGTTGAGGTTCTGTGTAATCATATTTCTTCCACAGGTATTTATTCTTGAGAACAACCTGGTAAAGGCAGAGTTTAGTTCATTTGGAATCTGAGACAACACACAGCTTCTGTATTACAAAATGACAAAGCTTACTCTAGGTTCTTGAAAGGCAACTGATTTATGTAGCTTATCAATTTGTCAGTTCATACCATAAATTGAACAAAGTTGGAGTCAGAAAGGATAATCAAAGAACCAGTAGGAAATTTATTCTTATTCATATTTCTTAGGAGAGACAAAGACTATGAATTGAGAATATAGCATTAAATGTTTCAGAGTGTGGCCTGAGAAGGAGCCAGATATAGAGCAAAAACCCCAGGGTTAAGGGAAGGGTCACTGTCCAGCTGAGTGACCCAGAAATGTGCCTGCACCAATCTCAGTTCCTATTTCTTCAACCACCAAACGAAAGGATTGGATTTGCTGATTTATAAGATCCATGCCAGTCCCAAAATGTGTGGGTTTATCTGACTTATGAAATCATCTTGCTGCACATTTTCTAACTATGAAATTCAGATACTAATGAAGGTGACATAGTGTAATTTAACATAGTTTCAACCAAGGCTTTTGTTTAATTCTGCAATGCTATTAGTAACGTGAATTAAAATGATTAAAGTAGTCAATCATTTGAAAATAGAACTTTTGTTCTCACTGAATATACAGATGTAAGCTTAACTACTGAGGAAAAGAAGAAATTAAAAATTAATCAAGTGTGAGCATGTCATGGAGAGCTATTTTAAAATTATACCACTAAACTACACACACACCTCCTATAAAAGTGGAAAACATTGTTAGAAGTTTAAACTATGACAAATAGAGGCTTCATTTTTAAAGTAAAGTAAGTTTTTTCAATATTTTATCACAATCTCTTTTTGTGAAGGGCAAGTTTAACATTGTAGACGCTGTTCAAACTAACTCAATTTATATACAATTCTGAGTAACAAAAAAAGCACTACAGCTAATAGTTTATTTAAGGGCTTATGGTCTCTAGACTTTTACAGTTTTTAGAACTAAAACTGTGGCTTGAATTTTTAGTTTCTGTTTTATGAAAAGAATTCTCTTGTGTAAAACAAAGCAAACATATCCTCTCCCCCTTTTTAAAAAGTAATAGGGGATATTTAAAAGTGTGTTGAAATGGACAGGCACTTGTATTCACTACTAGTGCAGTGTAACATAAGATCACCTTCCTTTTTTTTTTCTTTATTGATTTTAGAGAGAGAGGAAGGGAGAGGGAGAGAGAGATAGAAACATCGATGAGAGAGAGTATCAACTGGCCGCTTCCGGCATGTCCTCCACTGGGGACCTGGCCCACAACCTGGGCATGTGCCTTGACAGGGAGTTGAACCAGTGACCTCTGGGTGCATGCTCAACCACTGAGTCACACCGGCTAGGCAAAATCACCTTTCTACAGGCTAACAGCAATATGTAGGAACAGCCCCAGCTTTTTATTCTGGAATTTAATAAGGAAATAATTAGCTACGCACATAAAGATGTATGCTACATGGATACACAGAACAGTATTGTTTATATTATTGAAAACAACAACTAAAGTGTCCAACAGTAGGTAAATTATTTAATAAATGCTGCCATATGCATAGAAATACCATGCTGCCACTGAGATAATATTTTTTATAAAATTAGCAAGATAAAGAATATCTCATTATAGAATGTTATGTGAAAAGAGGAGATTCAAAACTACAAACATACCTAATGATTTGGAATTTGTGAAACATATATATAAAATAAATATTTGAAAATATTAGTAATAGTTATCTTTGAGTGGGGTATGGACAATTCAGGTTTCCTTCTTTACTCTCTGTATTTTATAAATTTTCAGAATCAAACAAAAAAAGATAAAGCTATTAAAAGCCAAAATAAAAACTAGGCTCCTGCACTGGAAAGCATCATCCACACTGCCCAAATTAATTATATATTTTCTTTCAGATACATCAGCTAGCTGAAGTGTTTGGTAAACTTGTATTAGGCTCTCACAATACCCTTGATAGTGTATCATCTGCTCTTATTGATGTAATGAGAATTCATTTAGTTACTGACAGAGACATCTACCACTACTGTTCTCACCTGTTCACTCTCTCTTCCTGAGATCCCCTTAAAGCCCTTTGCCCCACCTTTGCTCTACCCTCTGATTCTCTTCTGTGAGTCTGGTGAAAGGTGTTTAGCTGCTCTCTTTCTGTCTTTCCTACATAATTTCCCTCCCCTGAAATGCACACACCCAACCTCCTGTTACAGGGTTAACAGCAATGACCTCAGGAGCTAGATATTGTGGATACAACAGATGCTTCTGTAAAAGTGCAGTAGCAAAATGTGCACCAAATAGCTGCCTAGGAGCCACAAGGGCATTTGGAATAACCTTTGCTTGTGACCACAGCCTGTTTCTCAGCTCCTTCAAAGTGTCTCGCTTAGCATGTTGCTGGGCAACTGGGTCATACATAAGTGAAAGTGAATATTGATACACAAACCATCAGCACCACAAGCAAGTCAAGGGTAAGTCTTGCTGAGAGTGAAGGTACTGCATAAGGAATAACACTGTCAGCTGCAACATCATTCACAATGATGGCTCAACAAATCTGGAATGAAAATGTATGGTTTCTGTGAAGAAAGAAAGCAAGGGGTGGGTGGATGCATACATGTGTACATTAGAAGGTGTTCTAAGGTAAAATTAAAGACAATTCGAGACTGGAAGCAAGGTAAGCATTTGAATGTTGGGCTTTGAGGTATTTTGGGCTGTTGTACTATAAAAAAGAATTCAATTGAACATATACAGAAGTCACAATTGACCTAACATCTAGAAAGTAACTGGTCAAAAGAGTTTGAGTATCTGCATAAAGAAATAAAATTACATTCAACAAAAGATTAACTGCATAAAGGAAATGTTAATTTCTATCCTTTAGTTTTCATATTAGCCAGACAAAAATTTTATGTAAAACAAATGGGAATGAATATAATACATCAGAAAATATATTTATACTGAATAAAAACACATCAAACAAACAAATTTGAGGTTTTTTTTTTACTATAAGGATGAGTTCTGGAATTAGGTGTGAAGTATCACTGTTTAACTATTTTTCCCCCCACTGGTATCAAAGTAGATTCTTGGCATAAGAGATACATTTATAAGTGAGAGAAGAAAAAAGACGTTCATCAATATTGTTTAAGAGCAAAATCTCAAAACTATCTAAAAATCAAACAGTAAGGAATGATAAGGCTGTCATTAAAAGTGATGCCTATGCATAACCCATGGACACAGCCAATCATGTGGTAAATGCCTGAGGGGAGGAGTCAGCAGTGGGGTGGAGGGGTCAATGGGGGGAAAAGGGGTCACATCTGTACTAATTTCAACAATAAAGATAGATTTTTAAAAAATCAATGCCAAAAAAACCAATAATATGAAAAAAAAAGAATGATATGGAAGAATTATTATGTTGTTTAAAAAAAAAAAAGAAGCAGTCACATGAGCTTATAGTATATACGTGGAAAAATATCCAGAAAGATGTATCAAAATAAACTTGAAATATAATAATATAAAATATAAAAAATAATACAAAATAATTGGGTGAGATTAAAGGTGAATTTCATATTCATTGTGCCTTTCTACATTTCCACAATTTTTACATTGAGCATGTCATGTCTTCCATTTTTTTAAAACTAAGGTTTACTGGTATAGTTTACATGAAGTAAATTCACCCATTTGGGGTATATAATTTGATGAGCGTTGACCTAGTCATGTGATCATCACTGCAATGAACTTTCAGAACATTTCCATCCCCCAAAGGTTACTTCATGCCCTTATATGGTCAATCTCCTCACACCCCAGGCTCTGAAACCACTGATCTGAATTCTGACCTTTCCACTTTTTGTTTTCCAGAATATTATGTAGTGGAATACACAGTTTGTAGCCTTTTGTGTCTGCCTTCTTTCACTTAGTATAAAGCTTTTGAGATTCATCCATGTCATGGTCTGTATCAGGAGTCCCAATATATTGCTGAATATTATATTTCATTGTATGAATTTAATTTAATGTGTTTATCCATTCACCAGTTGGTGGACATTTGGGTTGTATCCACTTTTTTGGCTATCATAAATAAAGTTTCTATAAACAATCATGTACAGGTCTTTGTGTGGGCACATGTTTTTACTTCTCCCAAGTAAATATCTAGGAGTGGGACTGCTGAGTTAAATTGAAAAATGTATGTTTAACTTTATAAAAAACTGCCAACTGTTTTCCAAAGTGGCTGTAAAATTCTGCATTACCAGGAGCAATGTATGCGAGTACATCCTACTTTTATAATCAGAAAAAAATACTATTATTAAGGACTTGGGGAATGTTGTAATTATGGCTCCATAAATAATATTTTTGATATGACTAAGTTGAGTATCTATAGACCAAAGATAAGGATTTGTCCGTTTATCTTGAGCACAGTAGAGAACTCCTATAAGCTTTAATGGTTAAATGGGTTTTCCAGTTTTTAAGGCTATTCTCAAGTTCTGGAATTCTTTGTAGAATTTAAGAAGGCTTTGAGAAGGCTGGAGTGTGGAGAGTAGGGATAAAGAAGCCAAAATCACTTAAAATTTGTTTATAATCAGATAATCCATTATAATTATTATGAATTATTATAATTCATTAGAAAGCATCTATAAAAAAATCAAAATGCATTCTCTCCCCTAACCCATCTTTGACTAGTATTGCTGTTGAATCACAGTTCTTTTATTTTGTTTGTTTGTTTGCTTTTTAAAAATGTTGAGTGTTAGCTTATAAATGATCTCTTTTACAGATAAAAATCCAATATGTTTTTTTATTTCAGAAGAAATAAAGTTACATTTAACATACTGTGTTCTACTAGGCAATAGATTCTGTTCATTATACTTACATAAGTGATGTTTGAGTATTCTTAATTAATGAAGAATGAGTTGCTCTATATAGACACTGTATAACAAATTTTTAAAAATATTGTATACAATATGTTGACAACTTCAAATACTCATAAAATAGAATGTGATATTTAATGATTTAGAAAGGACTGTATAATATCTCAGGATCAACATTATGAACATCAATTATAAGTACATAATTCCATAAAAGAAGGTACAGCTGATAGAGTGAAGTCTAACTACTTGACATAAAATGGCAATAGCATTAATTAAACAGATCCTTGAAAGCTATTTACTTGTCATTTGTTTCTGTTTCATAAAAACAGTTCAGATTTTTTTTTGAAATTTATTGGGGTGACGTTGCTTAATAAAATTATATATATTTCAGGAGCACAATTATATAATACATCATCTGTATATTGTATTGTATAATATGTTCACCACTCCAAGTCAAATCTCCTTCCATCACCATTTATTCTCCCTTTGAAACAGTTTAGAATTTTAAAAAGTCTAATATGAATATATTCTTGTTGTCTGAATTCTGGATAAACTAGTTTTTATTGCTTTATGAAATCTGATTTCACCCAACAGAGACATAGGGAACAGAAAGTGTATTTGTCATCCTGGAGAGAGACCTCTTTAGTGTACTACAGATCTGCTGGTGAGTCTGCTCTGCCGCTGTCTTCTTTCTGAATATACACATATTTTAACCTGCGGAATCATTACTAGCTTCCTCTTAATTATATGATTAATTCAAATAAAGAAAGAAATTTTTTCTTAAGGGTATGTAAATCAGACCTGTCAAATATCAGGCAAAATAGACCATACATTTAACTGGGTTTTACATGACAATTTATAATGTTACCCAATAAAATAAATATTTATCACACAGCATGAGAGCAACATTCTCTAATGGGCACTGTGAATCTATTTCACCTTATTTTAAAGAGGAAAGCAAATTTTATTTTTTATTTTTTTTGTTGATGTCTTTCAACATTATTCATTTTCATTGTCCTACAGAATTTGGTTCTAAACACAACATTTTTTTTTCATTCTTTTCAAATTATTTCAGTAAAATAAGTAATGGGTGAAAAATGAAGGAACACATACATATCTGCTGTTTTCACAGTCATACTACATTTTCCAGTAATCTATTCGAGTATGGCCCTAGGAAAAAAATTCCCTAATTAAAGTTCAATTGGATCCAAGAATTATTATTTGACTGGAATAAGAGAGATAGTCTATTGTACATGACATATTTCAAAAGCACATACTTCCAATGCTGATTTATACTAAATATAACACTTTTCCATTGGAATATTTCCAATGTATCACAATACTCATGTAACTATTGTGTTTTAGATTTAAAAATAACTGCTCAGATACTATTTAAAAGTGTTTGCTTTCATCAGCACATCCAACAGGTAAGAAGTTGTTCCCTTTGAACAAAAAATTGCCTGCTTAACTTTAAAATCTTCTCTTCTTACACAGGATTAGGTGACAAAGAAATTAGCAGCACTGACACAAGGCTGGAATTTAACACAGAAGAGTAAAGCCTTAGAGCATTTGGTTTTATAAATCAGTATAAACACAGCAATACTCTTAAAGTATTAATCCCTCTTCTAGGGTTGTTTCTAATGGGGAGTACTATTTGCTCAAAAGAAACATAGGAATAATTGCTAGGAAACAAGGTAAAAACCAACTAAATGTATATCAGTGTTTCATTTGCCTATGACTATTTCTTTAGCATTTCTAATGATTCCTAGGTCATGCTCTATCCTTAAGTATCAAAAATATGGGAAACTGAATTTTAAGAATTTTCATTATATATTTAAAATATGATGTGAATGAATAGATCATAAACTATGCTTTAGGAAAAAAGTCAATATAGTTCCTATCAACAGGGCAAACAGGGGATTTTTTTTTCAACTTCGATATCAAGATATATATATGGTCATTAGAGTATCTCAACACTTACACTAAAAATTGTACAGTCTCTGTGGTATCAGCATGCTCCTTAAAAGTTATCTGTTAACTTAATAAGCCAACTGGAACATACTATAATTACTTCAAAAAGTTTTCATTTGTGGAAAAACAAAAGCAGAGTCTTTATGAAATCCATCAGAATGTTCTTTAGATATAAGTTGAGCCTTACAATTATGTATTATTCTAATAAAATGATCTCAACAATAGATTTACTGAGTAAAATAAAGTTTGGTAAAAATTTACTTCAGCAAAACAAAAATCAGGAAAATTACTTTGCTTATTTTTTTAAAGTTTTAATAGACATTTAGATTGCATATATTCACACCGTAATGCTTATAAAATTTTTTTGAACACTTTTTTACACAGCACCTGTCAGTATGTTTTTTTAAAAAATAGATTCACTTGTAACATGCTGTGATTTGTCTTACTTTAATCCAAAAAACTCAGAAATGAGTTTTACTAATAAATTAAGCAATTTTTCTATAAATAATATATAATCACAAAGTTAATGAAATTTCAAGACCTCATTTTCTGATTAGTTTTAAAAACTGAAATTTAACTCATCTGTATAACACAATATATCTGAACTAAATATATCCTACAATATTCTAGTAAGGAAACAGCTAATATTCTCTATTTAGGCTGTATAGGAAACAGGAAATGGCAACATGAAATATTGTCACTTATCCAAAACTTTAAAAGCACTTTTAAAACCTTTGTACTTGAAGATTGCTCAAAGAATACTTCAACACACCAAAACTGCCCAAGCATATGGCTAAATATTGTAGTTTAGCTTTAATTAGAGTGGTGGCATACTCCGCTAATAGAAAGAAGAATATGACAATTTATTTGCACGAAGTCCATGCTGTGAGAGTTCATGGTTTTACTTTAGGATGAAAAATCATCACTAATGAATATTTGAAAAACATAACTGTACACAGAATATGTGAATTATTCAGTGTTTGAAAAAGGGGACTATTACTTTTGTTAGATCACTTATGAATCTAGCTTTTTATTCAAAGAAATGGAACAATCAATCTACATGTTGAATGATAAAGCCTTTTCTTCTACAAGCCTTCATTTTCCAAGAAAAAAATACAGAAAGAAAAAAAAATCAATATATAGAGTAGTTTAGTCCTGGAAAGGGCTTTCTTAAAGAGAAACCTCAGTCAAGGTTGAAAGAGCAATTAATGCAGGCTCAAAAATCTGGGCCATTCTGATAGAGTTCGGTTAACATGTGGCAGAAGTAATCATCCACTTGTGAAAATGATTTTCAGTTCATTCTCAAACACCTTTCAGACACTCATGATCCCATTTAACTGACAACAATACAGGCTATCTGTGGGCACCATTGCATTTGATGTGAAAACCAATAGGGACCAAATGCCCTCAGGCACTTTCAGTCATCCCTGCACATTCTCTGCTGCTTACATAAAAGGATTCTTCTTCTTTTCTCTACATTCTTTTATTTAACCCCGTAAGATTAAGACTTTTTTTTTGGGGGGGGGTGTTGTTTTCAGCTAAGGATGAGAAAAAGAAATTGATTCAAGACAACAGTGCAACTTGAGCATTAAGAAACCTAGAAGTAAATACTTTCCAGTTGGGTTTTTGTACTTCCCGAATTCTTATGGGAAAGAGTATAGAGGTGGGGAGGCAAGGTCAGGACTATCACCAAACAAAATCATGTAACGTTTGAGAGAAATTATGAATGAAGAAAATTCAGAAACTCCTATTGTTGAGCAAGAAGTTAAAATGTGTGTCCTATATAAACAGGAGATTTATAAAAGCAAACTTCAGTAAAATGTAGAGTTCTTCACTCATTTTCTGTATCACATTTTGTAGACTCGATAACATAAAAACTGTCACCCCCTCCTTTTCCTAAATCCCATCTTCTGCTAGTTTAATCTGAGTTAAATCTCAGCTCAGATGAGCATTATCAGATTAAGTATAACAGTCTAAGGTATAAAAGCTATCTTTTAAAAATTGTCTTGCCACTGTACAATTCAGAATATAAATAGAGGCAAACTGCCAAGCCGAAAAGGCCATAAATCCCCATTCCACTGCCAGATAAGGCATTGAGAACTACAAGAGATCATTCTTAAAGGAGTTCTGAAATCCATGGCAATGCACTGTCACCTAGAAACAAAACTGAAGTGAAGAAACCATGTAAGTAGTTCTATGAAAAGTTGTTTTAAATAGCTAAACATAAGCCAAATAATCCAAATAAATCAAATTCTACACAGAACTCTCTTATTAAAAAGGCAGTTTTTCCTACATTTGGCTTTGATAACTGATCACCTTCTTTCACATCTCGATTAGCAGAAAAAATGCCCTAAAACATATTTTGTAATGGTTCATGAACTATCAATGCTGACATTTACAAAGTTATACAACTACACAGAATCTCATTCTAATATACTTTATCATGGAGGTCACATTTTGTAAAGCATGTCCTCAATTTAAATGTTCTTCTAAATACAGTAATACTTTTTTTGAATTCGCAGAAGCGTTACTGCTTTGTTAAAAATTCAAGGGAATAAGTGGACTGTCCAAGCTGATTATAAAATGTCTCAGAAAAGGATAAGAGGGAAAAATATCTTAATAATCTATTAAGCAACCTACCCCAACCAGGAAAACTTTCATAGAGTCAAGTCTATGCTCCGTCCTGTAGGAAGAGGGTAGAGGCTGTGAAGATCTGAATCTCTGGGATTCGGGCTATTATACTTTTCAAAAGGAAGGACACTTCACTCAACTTTGCAAAAAGCTCCAGGGCACATACAGATGTAAACTGAAATAATCCACTTAGACAATTCTAGATATTTTGGTAAGCTATTCTATTAAGCTTTCCTCTCCGTGAAAATGTAAATGGTTTTGTAATAATAAAACAAAAGTTTCAGCAAATGCTTTTATGTATGTATGCAAATATACCTTACTTAACTATTGAAAATACCTTCCCTTCTGGGGCAAAAACCTCCCAACCAAAAGCAAAATAATCGAACATTGTTAAACATTATATAAAATATACGTATTTTTAACACAAATAATTTAGACCCCAGTTTCCTCTTCTATTAATGGAGATACTGTTCTACCATTTTCAAAGTTAGGTTACATTCAAGTGAAATATGTACATAAAATGCTCCTTTTATAAACTACATACATGCTAAAAAGAAAATCACTGAGAAGACAGTTTGAGATTCAATGTTTTTCACTGTTTGTGTATTGGAACATCTGGATACAAAGAAGTATTAGGCAGAAAAAGAATGGGTTTGGTGGGCAAATGTGAGAAATACTGAGCTAAGCAATGCTAAAGTCTCTGTGTGAGAAAAAAAAAATAAGTCTCTGTGTGAGGACTTGTAAGAGCCTGTAATAGTGTATTATGTAATGTCTCCAAAATCACAGTCTTTTTCATAGAAGATCCTGTAGGAACAATATCCTCCAGCACACACTTTGAGAAATTAGCAGGATTAGATTACTACTAATGAGTCTCTAAGCAATTAAATTATATAACAGTTTTTACATTCTTTTAGGAATTAACTATATCCTAATCATAATTAGAATATCTTCTTCACTTCTAACTTCATTTTATTAGGAATCTATATATGTTTGAAAAAAGTTTTCTGTAAAATTTGAATCCTATTCTTTATGGATAATGCTGATTCTGGAAAGGCCTTTTGTTCTGTAATGTCCCTCTCTGGTTTCAGTTAACAGGGACATTTTGGGAGGGTGCTGAAATTTAAAGAACAAACTGGTTACGCCCACCTTCACAGTAACTATTTTCATGTGATTGGATTTTCTAAGGTATCTGAATTCCTCCTGATGCTGATGCCCATCATCATGTTTCACGGTTTCTCTTCCTCAACAGCCTTCTTCTGCCTGAACTGTCACTTGAATTTTCAATTTTATGCTTTGTACCAATCTTGTTTGTATTCAAGGATTGTGGATATCCGGTTGAAGGTTCAAGGGACTGAGCAGTGAGATCCCCCTGCTGTTATTTCAGCTCTGACCCTGCACCTTAGCCTCTGTGGCTCAGTCCCCGTCCTGTTTCCTTATACTTAAGGGGCTGTTTTGATAAACTTCCTAATATAGAAGGCTGAACACCCA
This sequence comes from Tadarida brasiliensis, assembly GCA_030848825.1. Lineage (NCBI taxonomy): Eukaryota > Metazoa > Chordata > Mammalia > Chiroptera > Molossidae > Tadarida > Tadarida brasiliensis. The sequence goes on along the minus strand of CM061267.1, from coordinate 25,856,563 downwards.
GCTTTGCTCTTGTTCTTGCTACTCTTTCTCTGATACCCCGTTCTCGAATTCTGCACTTGTTAGTTGGTCACAGACATTTCTTTGATTGCTCGCATTTGTAAACATGCCTATGCTGATATCCACTGACACTTTTCTTGACTGACTTTGACACCAAGTACTCCTTCACAGAAATTCTCAGCGTTTTCACGGCTCCTAGAATTGTTTGCACATTGTATGTCTTATCCCATCAGTCCCATACATCTTACTATTTCATCCTTTTCCAACAAATTAAATTTAATTCTTGAATCATACATTTCCAATTTCTTCCTATGCCTCATTTCAACTATCACTTTCTCAGAGAAGCCCTCCATGACATCACCAATAAGGTCACATTTCCTTACTGCATGTATTAGGTAAGATGTGGACATTTCTTCCAGAGCCTGCGTGGCCTATGGCATGGCATATTGGGCTAATGTCTAATTCTAGCACAGCACTCTAAGGTTCCGTGAGGGCAAGGACCACACCGATTGACTCACCACTCTATTCTGGCACTATGCTTTATAGAGTAGACATTCCACAAACATTTTCATTTTTGGAATGACTAAATGGCTGTTTCTAGTTTTGACATTAGGAACCATTACAATAAAATATAACAAAGAAAGTAAACTCTAGCACAAATGAGTATACTATATATCAAGGTAAAAGACAAAGCCTTATATAGACTTCAGATTTTCCATAAAGTTGGTATTTTTATATTTTTTTCATCAAGAGTATTCAAATAGTTTTGGCAGCAGACTGTTATCCTAAAATTTAACTTCATATGGAAGAATATTTAACAGCAGTGAGGAGCCATGAAGTTGCTGCTATGAGAGCAGGGACAGGTAAGATGATCAGGAGCCCAGGGCACCTACCACTCCATTATCTGAAAAAGGGACTAGCAGCCTGTAGGTAAGACCCTTCGGACCAGTGCTGACAACAGCCCCACGGACACAGTATCACAAGGGCCTTTTAAGTAAAAATGAAATAGAATATATTCTATGTCTAAAGACCTCAAAGTGCCACCAGATATTATAATTCCCACTAATTTTCTTTAAAAAATGAACAAAACTTTCTGATATATAAACATTGTTGGAATCTCTGAGGAGGCCCAGCACTTCAGTACAGTACATCCTTGATTTTACAAACCTCGATTTTATGGACTTTGGATTTAATGGACAAAATTTCCGGTCCATATGTCATATTTGAAAATTAACACCCTGTTAATTTTAAAATGCTTTTAATCAAGATTTGCTTACAATTAAATTAACAGGTCATTTTTTGTTATTGTTATTTTAAACAAATTTTAGCACATAGGCCATATGTTGGAAAAACACTTTAGAAATTTCACTGACATAAAATAATATTGCATATCTACAACTACAATCTACATATTTAAATCCAAGAGTCACGGCTTGAACAATATTCAGCAAACGATTAGCACGTGATCACATCACATCATGTGTGGTAACTGGTTCTGCTGTCATGTGTTGTGACTTTCTGCAGCAGTTTTAACATGTGTTCTCCAATGTTCCACGTACGATGAGCCAGGCCCCAGCCGTGTGCATTTGTTTACTTGCGGTGACTGGTGAATGCACTCATTTACTAGACCTGTTCAGTATAAATTTAAAATTACAGTAATACATATAGAAAACTTTTCTGTGAAATTAAACTTTTCATACATACTTAATTTTAATTATAGAAATGTGTCTACATAAGTAAAAACAGGTAAACAAACTAATTTGTCAATTTTTTAACATATACATTTGGAAAACCTACGTTATTCTATAAGGGACTTTGGGCTTTAATGACACCCCCTCACCTGAATGAGCCTGTTATATTGATGTTTTACTGTACCTCTTTTCTTTGCTTGAGTTCTGAACAAGTGGTTTAAGACAAAAGAGTTAACAAGAAGCTAAAACATTACCTTAAAAAGATAATATTGAAAAATGTTTATTTCTGTAAGAAGGAGGCCTCCTTAAGAGGTTCAGTATCATTTTTCTTTTTACTTTTTATTTATTTTCAAATTAAATTTATTGGGGGTAACATTGGTTAATATGATTATATAGGTTTCAGGTGTGGGTTTCTATGTTACAAGATCTGTATATTGCACTGTGTGCTCACCACCCAAAGTCAAATCATCTTCCATCACCACATATTAGGCCCCTTTCATCCCCCCCACTCCCCTATTCCCTTCCCTCTGGCAACCACCGCACTGCTGTTTGTGTTCACGAGTTTCTCTTTTATATCCCACATATGAGTGAAATCATATGGTTCTTAGCTTTTTCTGCCTAATTTCACTTAGCATAATATTCTCAAGGTCCATTCATCTTGCCACAAATAGCAGTATTTCATCCTTTCTTATGGCTGAGTAGTATTCCATTGTGTATATGTACCACATCTTCTTTATCCAATCCTCCATCAAAGGACACTTCGGTTGTTTCCATGTCCTGACCACCATGAATAATGCTGCAATGAGCACAGGGGTGCATATTTTTGGGGGAATACCTTTTAAAGTTTTAAAGTTTTTCAAGTATATACCCAGTAGAGGGATTGCTGGGCCATATGGTAGCTCTATTCTTAATTTTTTGAGGAATCACCAGACTGTTTTCCATAGGGACTGTACCAGCCTACATTTCCATTAGCAGTGAATGAGGTTCCCTTTTCTCCACAACTTTTCCAACACTTGTTATTATTTGTCTTATTGATAATGGCCATTCTAACAGGTGTGAGGTGATATCACATTGCAGTTTTGATATGCATTTCCCTAATTGCTAGTGAGGTTGAACATTTTTTCATATATCTATTGGCTGTTTGTATGTCTTCTTGGGAGAGGTGTCTGTTCATGTCCTATGTCCATTTTTAAAAAAATTTTTATTTAATTTTTATTTTTTTATCCTCACCCGAGGACATTTTTGCATTTATCTTCAGATAGAGCGGGAGGGAGAGAGGGAGGAAGAGAGAGAGAGAAACATCGATGTGAGAGAGACACATCGACCAGTTGCCACCCACGCAACCCCAACCAGGGCCGGGGACAAACTGAAACCGAGGTACATGCCCCTAGTGGGAACTGAACCCGGGACTCTCTGGTCCATGGGCTGATGCTCTAACCTCTGAGCCAAACTGGCCAGGGCTTATGCCCATTTTTTGATTAGGTTGTTTGTTTGGTGTTGAGTTTTATGAGTTCTTCATATATTTTGAATATTAAATCTTTGTTGGAACTATTGTTTGCAAATATCATCTCCCATCTGGTTGGCTGCCTCTTTGTTTTGTTGTCGATTTCTTTTGCTGTGCAGAAGCTTTTTAGCATGATACAGTCTCACTCACTTATGTTTGCCTTTACTTCCTTTGCCTTTGGAGTAAAGTTCATAAAATGTTCTCTATGTCCAAGGTCCATAAGTTTGGTACCTATGTTTTCTTCTATATAATTTGTTTCTGGTCTTACATTTAGGTCTTTGATCCATTTTGAATTTATTTTTGTACATGGGGAAACTGTCATCCAGTTTCATTCTTTTGCATATGGCTTTCCAATTTCCCCAGCACCATTTACTGAAGAGACTATTTTTACTCCATTATGTGTTTCTGGCTTTTTGTTGAAAATTATCTGCCCACATACATGTGGTATTATATCTGGGCTCTCAATTCTGTTCCCTGATCTGTGTGTCTGCTTCTTTGCCAATACCATGCTGTTTTGATTATCATAGCTCTGTAGTATAATTTAAAGTCTCATAGTGTGATACCTCCAGCTTTGTTCTTTTTTCTCAGCATTGCTTTGGTTATTCAGGGTCTTTTGTGGTTCCATACATGTCTGATACTTTTTTGTTCTATTTCTTTAAAAAAATGACATTGGGGTTTTGATGGGGATTGTATTAAATCTGTATATTGCTTTGGATAATATAGCCCTTTTACCTATATTGATTCTTCCAATCCATGAACATGGGGTATTTTTCCATTTTGTTGTGTCTTTTTTGATCTCTTTTAATAATACTTTGTAGTTTTCAGTCTTTCACATTCTTGTTAAGTTTATTCCTAGGTATTTTATTCTTTTGATTGCAATTGCAAAAGAACTTTTTTAAAATTTTTATTTCTTTTTCTAAAATTTCATTGTTAGTATACAGGAAGGCAGTGGATTTTTGTACAATGATTTTGTATCCTACAACTTTACTGTATTTGTTTGTTGTTTTGAATAGTTTTATGGTGGAGTCTAAGGCTTTCCATATATAGAATCATGTCATTCTCAAAAAGTGACAGTTTTACTTCTTCATTCCCTATTTAGATGCTTTTTATTTCTTTCTCTTGCCTTATTGCTCTGGCTAGGACTTCCAGAACTATGTCGAATAAGAGTCTTGTTCTAGATCTTAGAGGAAAAGCTTTCAGTTTTTCACCATTAAGTATATTAGCTGAGGGTTTATCATATATGGACTTTATTATGTTGAGGTACTTTTCTTCTATTCTAATTTTATTGAGTGTTTTAATCATAAATGAATGCTGTATCTTATCAAATGCTTTTTCTGTGTCTACTGATAAGATCATCTGATTTTTATCCTTTGTTTTGTTAATGTGGTGTATTACATCGATTGCTTTGTGTATGCTGAACCATCCTTGTGCCCCTGGAATAAACCCCATTTGATCATGATGTATTATTTTTTTTTGATGTATTGTTGTATTCGATTTGCTAGTATTTTGTTTAGGATTTTTGCATCTGCATTCATCAGAGGTATTGATCTGTAGTTTTCTTTTTTTGTGTTATCCCTGTCAGGTTTTGGTATCAGGGTAATAATGGCCTCATAAAATGTGTTAGAAAGTATTTCCTCATCTTCAGTTTTTGGAAGAGTTTGAGAAGGATAGGTTTAAAATCTTCTTTGACTGGTGAAGCCATCCGATCCTGGACTGTTAATTTTTAGGAAGTTTTTTGATGGTTGTTTCGATTTCTTCACTGCTGATTAGTCTATTTAGATTTTCCAATTCTTCATGATTTAGTCTAGGAAGGTTATGTATTTCTAAGAACTTGTCCATTTCTTCTAGGTTATTGAATTTGGTAGCATATAGTTCTTTATAGTATTCTAGTATGATCCTTTGTATATCTGTGATGTCTGTAGTGACTTCTCCTCTTTCATGTCTGATTTTATTTATATTAGTCTTTTCTCTTTTTTCCTTGGTATGTCTAGCCAGGGGTTTGTCAATTTTATTAATCTTGTCAAAGAACCAGCTCTTTATTATTTTTCTATATAGTCTTTCTGTTGTGCACCTGGAACATTCTCAAGCATAGACCATATGCTTGAATATTTTATTCAATTCTGCTCTAATTTTTATTATTTCTTTTTTTCTGTTGACTTTAGGTTGTTTTTATTCTTTTTCTAGTACTTTAAGAAGTAACATTAGGTTGTTTAGTTGGGATTTCTCGTATCTTGAGGTAGGGCTGTAATGATATAAATTTCTCTCTTATTACTGCTTTGGCTGCATCCCAGAAGTTTTGATATGTTGTATTGTCATTGTCATTTGTCTTCATATATCTTTTGATCTCACCTTTATTTTTGATCCAGTCACTTTTTAGTACCATATTGTTTAATATCTACATATTTATGGGTTTCTTTAATTCCTTTTTGTAGTTGATTTCTAATTTCAAGGCATTGAGGTCAGAGAATATGCTTGGCATGATTTCAATATTCTTGAATTTGTTGAGGCTAATTTTGTGACCCAACATATGGTCTATGTTTGAGAATATTCCATGTGCACTGGAGAAGAATGTATCATCTGATGTTCTGGGATGAAAGGCTCTGTAAATGTCAACTATGTCCATTTGGTTTAGTGTGTCATTGATGGCCAATATTTCTTTACTGATTTTCTGTTTGGATGATCTATCTAGAGCTGCCAATGGAGTATTAAGGTCCCCAACTATGATTGTGTTTTGATCTGTTTCTCCCTTTAGTTCTGTGAGTAGTTGCTTGATATATTTTGGTGCTCCTTGGTTGCATGTATATATATTAAGAAGTGTTATGTTTTCTTGATGTAGTATCCCCTTTATCATTATAAAATGTGCATCTTTGTCTTTTGTTATCTTGAAATCTACTTTGTCAGATAAAAGTACACCTGCTTTTCTGTAGATTATATTTGCTTGGAGAATCATTTTCCACCCTTTTACTTTTAATCTACCTTGTTTTTGCAGCTTAGATGTGTCTCTTGTAGACAGCCATGGTTGTTTTTTTTGTTTTGTTTTGTTTTTAATCCATTTTGCTACTCTCTGCCTCTTTATTGGTGAATTCAGTCCATTTACTTTTAGGGTAATTACTGATGTATGAAGATTTTCCATAGCCATTTTATCTTTTGTTTTCTGGTAGGTCTGTGTCTCCATTGGTTCTTTTCCTTTGTTTTCTGTCTGTTGTTTTTGTTTGGTGGTATTCCATACTTCTTTCCTCTTATTTATTTATTTATTTATTAAGCTATATTAGTTTGGGGATTTTTGTGTGTGGTTACCATTAGGTTTATAAAAAATAAAGTTGCATATAAACAGCAGTACTTTTTCTTTTGAATGAATCTGATCTTCATCCTCCTTTATCAGTTCAGACCTCTACCCTCTCCCCTTTTGTGTTTTGTCACAAATTATTCCTGTTTATGCTTTACATTTTTTGGTACTCTTACTCATAGTGTTGTGACTTTATGGTCTTTGTTTCAGGTAGAATAACTCCCTTAGTATTTTCTGCAATGGAAGTTTTCTGGTGATAAAATCCCTCAGCTTCTGAATGTCTGGGAAAGTCTTTATTTCTCCTTTATATTTAAAGGACACTCTTATTGGATATATTATTCGTGGCTGGTAATTTCTCTCTTTCAGATGTTTGAATACTTGGTTCCACCCTCTTCTGGCTTTTAGTGTTTCTGCTGAGAAATTGGGTGATATTTTGATGGGTTTTCCTTTGTAGGTCACTTCTTTCTTTTCTCTGACTGCTCTGAGAAATTTTTATTTTTATTTTTGTCAATAGTTTTTGACAGTTTTAATACAATGTGCCTTGGAGAGGGCCCCTTTGGATTGAGGTAACAAGGTCTTCTGTTTGCTTCTTGGAATCGTGGATCTAGTTCTTTCCATATGTTTGGGAAGTTCTCATCCACTATTTGTTTGAATAGGCTCTCTGTTCCTTTCTCCTTCTTTTCTTCTTCCAGTATGCCTATTATTCTAATATTGCTTTTTCTGATAGAATCAGATAGCTCTCGTAGAGCTCTTTTATTTTTCTTTGTGCTCGGGTCTCTCTTTCCCTCAGTGTCATTTCTAGATTCCTGTCTTCGATATCACTAATTCTTTCCTCCATCTGGTTGTTTTCTGTTTCCTATGCTCAGTAGTTCACTCCTGATCTCCTTAATTGCAGGCTCCATTTCCAGGATTTCTAATTGGTTCTTTTTCAAAGTTTCAATCTCTTTGGTAAAGTACTCATTTTGTTCATTAGTTTGTTTTCTGAGTGTATTGAATTGCCTGTCTGTATTTTCTTGCATCTCGTTTAGTATTTTCAGACTACAATCTTGAAATCTCTGCCATTTATAGCACATATTTCTATGTATTCCAGCTTGCTTTCTGGGGATTTTTCATTTTATTTTTCTGAGCTTCATTACTGTGGTTATTCATGGTATTTGCTGATCTCCTCTGTCTAGGCATGTATGCATATGTATATATTATTGGCCCTTCTCCAGCAGCTTCCTCTGAAGAATTCTACTATTTTCCAGTAGATGGCGGTGAATCACAATATTTTTACCTCTGTGATCTCAGGGACTTGACCTCCACAGCTTCCGTAAGACTGTACAGTCATGCTGCTTGGGGAAGGGGTTTGTTTTGACCTTAATGATGACCCCGACCTCTGCCGGGTCCTTCCCCAAGCGCCTCACCTGGGGATCAATCACGGAGGGAAACAGCGGTTCCACCGCAGTTACTCTCGGATAAGGTGCTCCTCCACCCAACACCAAGGGTAACAGGAGACAAGTTTTGGGAGTCCAAGGTGTGGTAGGGCTCCATGGTTCCATTTCTCCATCTGAAACACCACTGCCCAACAGTGGACAGCCACAGGACAGAAGCCCAGTGGTCTGTCAGGACTCTCTGCTTGCTCTGCTCGTCCTGCTGGACTGCCCACCACCACTCTCTGTTCCTCACTGCAAAGGAAGTGCCCGTGACCTCCGGCTTCCTCCCCTCTCCTGGCTGAGCCTCCAGGTCCCAACTGCAGGGCTGTGTCTGTGGCTGTCTGAGCTTTCCTTTCCTCTGGCCACCCCTGATATATTCCCACCTTTTAGATGTTTCAATGCATGGGTCTCTCAGGCATGCCTCCATATTGAGTAGGGAATCTTTGCTGGGTTATAGTTTACTTTTTAAAATTTCAGGTGGAGAGGCCAATGGGATCTCTCACACTGCCATTCCTCTGACGTCCGATCTTCAGTATTACTATCAGACATACTCTCTCCACTCCAGTCACAAGCAGTGCCAGATGGGATAGGCCTGTCCACGTGGAGGTCTTGCTGCTGGCGGACATATGCAGGGAGAAGCAGAGAACCGGCACTCCCTATGGACAGCTCACCTTCAAGGGACAAATAGAGAGGAAAAGGCTGATCTATACATGACCAGTTCCTGCTCTCAGGCTAATCAATCAGATAAGTTAAAAAAGGGGACAGAGAGGAGCCACGGTTATTACTGTCATGAATGCCCCTCCACATGAAAGCAAATATTAGGGGTACCGAATACGTAAGTGCTTTTTCAAAATAGAGATGAAAGAGCAAAAATGATCTGGTGGGGTCGGGGGAAGAGGTAGGGGAATGGAGAACAAAGAAAAACAGAGAACAAAAACACAAATGAATGAGTCTCTTGAGTCCCTTTCATTTTTAACTGCTATAAGCCCGATGTGACTTTTACTTTTTTCATCTGTAAAATAGGAATAGCAATATTTGCTCTGACTATAAAAGACAGTATCATTACAAAATCCAGTGAAATGATGTATGTAAAACAGCCTTTGAAACTATAAACCACAATGTAAATCAAGGCATCATCACCATCATCATTATTATTATATTAGTTGTATGAAATTCCAAAAAAAAATATTTCAATCTAACTTTTTTAAAGGACACTTTGCAAAGCTTGGGGAAAATGGCAATACATTTTTCAACTTTGTCCATTTAGAAAAAAGAACCTTTCAAAATGTAGGGCAAGGATATCTTTTTCGAAAATAAAATTTAACTATGATATCACACAAGTTACAACAACAAAACAACTAGTTCTTCTCATTCATCAGATAAAAGTAATATTTCTATAGAGTACACATATTACGTTTCCCAGCTACTGAGTTCCTTAGGTTCTTAAGAAATTGTTATTTATCAACCAACCAAAAATTCCAGTCTACTATAGGAAAGTGTACTTTGATGACCAGTTTCCCATTCACACATATTTATTTATTTGAAGGAGAATGAATAGTAAAATAAAGGCAACAACAATAAGTGGACCATGTACAATCAGGTTGGAATTCATTGGGCTAGACTTATAAAATGTTTCTCTTTCTCCTTTAACTTAAAGCTTAAGAATTCCACTTATTTATCTATTTGCTTATTAAACTATATTCACAATGCTTCTGCCTATAAATGCAGAATACAAAGAAAAATGAAACAAAGATAGTCAACAGAAAATAACCTTTGTCATTTACAAAACATATTCAGAATTTCAAGTCTAAGATATTTTTGTTAAAATTGACCTTAGTGATATCTTTGATTATTCACATACTACTAAACATTAAAGTTTTTCTGCCTAATTAATGATAAAATGTCTTGACAAGTTTGATATGTCCAAAGTGAACTAGACTTTACCTTCTTTTAACCTCTTCTTCTTACATTTTTTCAAAAGAAAGTATCTTGAAGATTACTTAATACTGCTTAAATAGTGTCACATTTATTACCAAGTTCTCTATTCAAGAGATAAAAAATATTTTATATTTTCAGGGAATGCTTGCGCCATCTACTGGAGAAATATATTATCACTTTTGCCAAATAACCATAACACTACTTCCAAAGATAATTGTGAGGTAGTTTCCTTTAAAATGAAACTTTGAAACAAAATCAGGCCCTTTTCTCTCTCTCATTTTAAGGCATGTGTCAGTATCAGAAATCAGCACCTTTTCCTCAATGTAACACAACTATACATTCGTTCAAATAACTCAATATTCCCATCTTAATGGAATAATTTGACAGTTACACAGTCACAGGCAAAAGCAATATGGAAGTAGATGGAGGAAAGGAGATATGTAACCATTTTGCACCTAGTTTTAAAACAAGTATAAGCAGAGGGCCTCTGCAATTTAAACATACAGCTAGATAAAGATTAGAATTTTGTTATGTGAATTTGTAAAATATGACGATTACTTCACAGAAAAGAATCAAAGCCATTCTGAATGTATCTCTGAATTTTTCTTTTTTTCAGTTCAGAAGCAGTCACTGTTTATTAACTGACCAGATTACAAAAATAACCATGGTAGATACTTAGTCCATCCTTCTGATGAGCCTCTGGATCCAGTTCCCAGCCTCCGGCATCTCCACCTTCACAAAATGGGTGGTCTTTTTCTTTATTCCTCCTCATGGAAGAGAATTTGAAGGGCCATAGAAGTTGTTTGCTTCTTTGAAGTGTTTTCGAATTGTATTGATCTCATGAATCAGATCCTACATGCAGATGATGGCGTATTTACCAAGAGATCGAGCAATCAATGTGTTATCTGTCAGGGCATTTTGCTTTTTGTTGACTTTTGCCATAAACACGCTTATAGATCAATACATTTACTGACTTCAGGTTTGGGTACCCCATGCAATATATGGTTTTACAATCCTCAGCATGTTAATTGAAGCCTTGCTGAGCTTAACAAAGGTGCCACTGAAGATATGCGAAAGGTGTAGAAGCTGCAGCACTTTTCAAACCTTTGGGCTCATATCATCTGATCCTGATGACAAGTACCAGTTGAAGATTACTTAATACTGTTTACCAAAGGTACATAAAAGTTGCCAGCTTTTCTTGCCGTCCTAGCCATTTGAATCTCAGTTCTGTACATCTGCCTATATTCAACTGGGGATTGAACTCACAACGTAGGTATGTGCCCTAACTGGGAATCGAACCCATGAACTTTCGGTTTATGGCACAATGCTTCAACCAAATGAGCCACGCTGGCCAGAGCTAGCTTTTTCATAATAAGCTTCCTCCTTGCCTTTTGAAGGATCTTCTGGGCAAACTTATTTCTCAGGCGCTTGATCTTCAGCTCTGTGAAGTTCCTTTGCTTTTTCTTAAGGGTTTCTGGCACAGCAGGGACCTTCTTCTCTTCTCTTCTGCACCCTCCATGGCTCCAGCTGGGAAAGGGCTCTAAATTTTTCTTTATAACAATCCTAATAATAAGATGGAGTGTAAAAATACCAGTACATAGAAGACAATAACCTTAAATATATATATTTTCCCAATTCTCTTCATAGTGGCACCTAAATAGCAAAAGAACTGAAGAGAAATTTGAGATCTGTTCATTTTCAATTGAGAAGAAGTGTTATTTTTTCCTAAAAAAAAAAACTGAGAATCTTGCTTGAAGGTCTGTATCATAATTACATCCTTGGGTGTGGCACTTGATTCGGTTGCTGGCACATATATATCTACTTTTCCGTGGGATGCATGAATTATTAGAAAGTTATGAATCATACTGTTACTGTAACTGTAACTGACTAGAATCCAAATAATTTTCAATTTATCAGAGGGCTGTTTCCCACTTCCTTTGCTCTACAATTAGAGGAAATAGAAACTCACTTCACAGACTGTAAGACCTATCTTGGAGTAAGTGCTCTTCAGTGATATTTATTTAATATTTACTTTATGCAGTTTAGGACAGAAGATATGTTGACCATTAATATAAGGTAGAAAAAAGATGAAAAGTGGAGATAAACTGCCATGGGAGTTCTTGCGAGTCAGAAAGTCTCAGACAGATACCATAAGCAAATAAATGATCCTTAATGATCAAATAAAAGTAAAACATATTTATGAACTCTACTCTTAAAAGCAATACAAAATTGTAGTAAATATTAAAGAAATTTTCAACAACTTAGTTTAAAATTTAAACAGAGTTCCAGTGACACTTATTTTGCTAGCATTCAAGTTAATTAACCTTTTAATTCGATCTAAAAGTTAAAAAACAAACATAAAACAAGAGAGTAAAATGACACACTATAATATTCTAATATATTCTGTCATAACATACATTCTATACTGATATTCTAAAAATAAAGATTCCCAATGCATTTCATCATCATTTTCCTTATAACAAGTTACATTTTTTAAGATTTACCGAATTCCAGGCGTTGTATTTTGTACTTTATATATATTATGTCAAGTACAATCCTATAAAGCAGGTATAGTTATTGCTATAAAACTACAATAAACATAGTTTATAATTTGTGATACTTTTAATACTACAAAAATAGTCATTGAATATTTATACTTAGACTTTGCTACCAGATTCACTTCACAATTATAGTTAATTGTGAAGGAATGGCCTCCATCTGCTGTACACATAAAACGCTGACCTTCATGTAAGATTTTACCACTTAAATATGGAAAAGGTGGCCTTGATCTCAGGACAGTCAGACCAAGACCAAACTTGAATAGTGGGAGAGAGGCATCCTAGTCTAGATGCTGGTTTGGTTGTGAGTGAAAAAGTGGTTACTTATAGAGGAGGCCATTTCCTGGTGGTGGCTGTTAAGGTAAGAGTCTTAATTTGGAGAAAAGACTAAGAGCAAAATAGATAAACAGGTCAGAATCCAGCAGAATGATGGCAAGCTTTACTGGCAGTGTCTCACATTATTCTTCATGATGACTGTTCTCCCTCAGCATAGGGGCTTTCAGAAGTTCTAACTACCTTAACTGACCAAAGACAAACAAGGAAGGAATGTCTAAATGGAAGAGAAAAAACATGAGGGGAAGGCAGGGCACATCTGAGTCCTGGCACAGGAGGAAGGATGTGAGAGAATATCTCTAGGGAGGGAAAGCCCACAGTCCAGTCACCCGTATTCCAGAATAGTCTCCTTCCTAACTAACACATTAGAGGTTTAGAGTTCTTTTAAGAGCAGTGGGATTCTCTTCCAAAAGTTCTCACTAACTCTCGGGAACAGAGGAACAAAATTCACTACTTATTAAAAATAAGTATATAGTCTCTATATGAATATTACACTTACAAAAGAATTCTAAAGCTAGTCTCTGTTTTTCCCAACTGTAAACAGAGGTAATGATTGGTTTCTTAATTGCCTCAAAGGATTATCCTGAGGATCAAATAACCCAACAGATATAATAGCTCTTTTAATAAGTGTAAAGATACCATAAAGATGTAAAGAAATACTGTCAGCAGCAGTTTTATGTTGAAATCTAGGCCATGCCTTAACATCATCACAAGGAGTTATATTTGAGAAATTCCATCACTTGACTGATTTATATAATAGAAAACAAATAACTTATCTTAAATTTTCACTTGATTAAAAATTGGGGGGGGGATGGGAGGTGAAAGTGACTAATCAACTAACTGTTCTGACTCATATGAACCCGGCTATATCCAAAAAACCACGTTTAATTTAATTCTTCAGACTCATTTATTGTTAATATTGGAGAGGAACCATTCCTAAGAAATACATTTTCACAATATTTCGAGCATGTTTGATAATTTTTAACCTAATAATTTTTCAGCAGTTAGAATTTTAAGTGTCAAAATCCACTTATTCTAATTCAGTGGTTCTCAATGTCAGCAAGCACTGAAATCTTGCAGAGAGCTTGTGAAAGTATATATTGCTGAGCCCCACACCCTGAGTTTCTGATTTAGACCAGGCCTGAGAACCTGCATTTCTGACATGCTCTCAGGTGATGCTGGTGCTCCTAGTCCAGAGACCACACACTAACCACTGATTAATCTATACCTATTCTGCAACTTAAACACAAACAAAAATCTCAGCCATATATGAATATATATTTAAAAAGGTATTTTACCTAAAAGTATATAATGAGTTAGGTTTTCCCTACAATAGTACTACAAAGAATTTTTCTAACTGAAGTAAGCCAAACAAACAAATAAAAAAACACATTTTTCTCTTTTCTTCTGATACAGGTGAGGGGAAATGTAGGTTTATGGTTTTCATCTGGAAATAATACAAATAAATAATATAATAATTAATTAATAATAATATAAATATAAACTCTCACATATTCACAACTATAAACCTACTTTTGCCCACCCTGTATTTAATTATAGGGCCCCCAAGTGGATGGAAACATTGCTGACAGGAAAGAAAACTGTAACAATTTTCAAGGGGATAGAGTTAGTGTAAATTTATCACTATATTTGTCAGAATGCCCAACCTGGTGCTTTGCCCAGGATACACTCAGTACAGGTTAACTGAATAAATACCCACACATACTTTAGAACGTCCTGTCACTCTTTCCCTCAGTGCTTTATTAAACAAATGTTGGGCCAAGTAACCCGAAATCTCTTTTAGCACTTACATTCTATGCTGGTATAAAGTAATCCTATTTAGAATACAGTAGAAAATAAAGAAACAACTAACAGGGATACAACAATACTATTCTCCATTCTCACCATCATAAAGTTCTTCAGAGTTGTGATAGCACTGTAATAATAATTCATTTGGAGTTTAGAAAGAAAATGATTCAGGCTTAATGAATGTACTACAAGGTGGTTAAATGGGTTCTGGATCCACACTTGCCTCCCCAGTGCAGGACTACTCGAGGTTGTCTATTTGTGCCTTATCTTAGAGGAATTCTTTAGGATAAAATCAATTTTTTCCTAGGTGTAACCAATAATACCTTTACACTACCCTCCATAGATATTTGTATATTACTTTGTGGTGCTATAATTCATTTAAAAACTTATCTGCTGAATATAGTTTTTACTTTGATAGGGATATAGGGAATCAATATACAAAGGGGCCTTCACAAAAGGAATACTATTGATAAGTAAAAATTATTTAACAGCCCTGGTAAAGAGGCTTGGAGCTTAAAGGCTTGATACTGACTAAACCTTATTCTTAATAATTTTCTTACATGCATGTATGTATCTTCTGCTTGTCTCCCCTCCCATCTACTAGCATTTATATACACATACCTTCTTCACTTTTCATCATTCTCTTAATTTCAGAAAAGACTCTTCTATTTTAAATGTATATTCACATGTTGGTTTTTGTTTTTGTTTTTTGTAATATTTGTAATCACTCAAATCAACAATCTCATTTGGTATAACAAAAGGCAAGAAATTCACAGGACAGAAAAACATAATTTGGTGGCACCACACAATGGCATTGTAAATGCTGAAGGGGGCTAATGAACACATTTACCACTTTGCCTTTTCCTTAAGTACATACAAAATACTCAGAAAAGTCTTATGTTATTTCATGCCAATTAACAAATTGCTAACATGTCATGTTAATAAAAAAAGCAATTGACCTAACTAGAAGGGCTAATTAAATGGAGTAAGATAATTAAACGATTCTCAATATGTAATCAAAAATTATGGCTGGAAGTGTTTCACAATGTTGTCTTTTTGTTTTCAAGTATCTGCCTATCTGCAAAATTCTAATCAGTGTGTCCATATGCATAAAAGACAGATCCAGTGCAGATGTTAATTTGTTGCATGATAGAAATCAGGTGTTCAATTACAAATAATGGGGTGTATGAGAAAACGTCCAAGATTTCCATTTAGCTGAATACATGCATCTCAACCGACAAATGATTGCAAAGCATTCATACTGGAATTAGCTACTAACATGCACCCGAGGCACATCATATTCAACTCCTTTATTATCCTCATTATATAATCTTCACAGCCCTGCGTGTTCCCTAATGTACCAATGATTCAGAAGTTTGAATATTTGGTGATCTAAATTCTATTTATTGTACCTGAATTATTTTAAAAGGATGATTTTGATTTTTATCTAAATTCTAGAGCACGTTAACATGAGGAATTTTATTTCCCAATCTTACATTTAAACAATCAAAATCATTTGCTTTCGTACAAAGGTGAATTCCTCGAACTAGGACTATTTTACACTTTTGACATGAAAAGCTTATTTCAACAAAGCCCTTCCAATATAGTGGATGAATGTTATTTTTGGAAAATAAGTACACAGAGGGTATCAAAAATACTCAGTTGGATAAAAGACATTATGCAGATTTTCTTTTTATATAAATTACTACAAAGACATGGGCTTAAAATGTACTTATGAATTAAGATATTCACCATGCCAAGTCTATAGTCTGATGCAATTCTGGGAAGATGAATAAACATCAGACTGATGCTGAATTATATGTCCTATATTGAGACCCAAAATTTAGAATGTGCAAATTAGTTATTCAACAACAAATAGGGCTATACCTCTCAAACCCTAATGCCAGATAACTACAGAGGAGACAGTGGGAAGGATCATTGTATCAGATGGCAGAGTAACAGCAGTGTATATCTATGGGACTTCATTAATTAAAAAAGAAAGACATATAAAGTGTAAGAAAAGAAAAAATGTAATTATTTCCATTATTATTTTAATAAAGTCAATTTCAAAATATGTAACTATGGTCCCTTACTCATTAAGAAAATAAATTCTATTTCTGAGTATGTTGCAACTAGCAAAGCCTCAAAAATTTATTTGAAGTTAAAAATAGAGAGGGATAATCTCTATAAACAAAGAGATGCAAAAATGGTGACCTTATGGGTCAAGTCTGGCCTGCAGACTTACTTTGAAAGCAGAGCATTAAAAATATATGAATATTTTTAATTTCTTTTCATGTTCTCTTGATTCTCATAATGCTGACTATTCCACTCTTCATGACTTTATACTTAATCATCTCACACATTTATTTGGCCTGCCTTGCCTTTGGTAGCATTTGGGTTTTGTGAGCTCCTAGTGTAGTCACTTGAGAAAAGTATTGTGTACTATTAGACAGTGTTGCCTAGCGGTTTAGGAACAAGCTCTGGGATGAGACAAACTGAGGTTTAAATCATGGTCACCTACTACTTGTATGATTGGTCACATTTCTTAACCTCTTTATGCTTCAGTAATCTTTCAGTAAATTGATATAAAAGTGATATCAGATCACATGAATTACATATATATGTATATATGGCATATTAATTAGATAAATATATCACATAGAGCTATGAGAACTAATTAAGATCATATATAAAGTACTTCGCTACTTTAAATATTTAAAGCAATCACTCTGCTTTATTTTGATGTCACAGCTATAAGAAGTCACACACTTCAACAGCTTGCTAATTAGCAGTATAATAGATGAGTACTCTGAAAGGGTGATAGTCTACCAGATAATGGATCCTGCTTTAAAAATTGACTGCTGCTATTAGGGAATCTATCCAGTATGTTCACATGACTTCTACAGAAAGGGCATAAGTGCTGAAGTTACCTTATTTACATTGACCACATATTCCTTTAAGAACTAATGAAAACTACCACTGTACCACTAATGAGGCCACTTACATATATTTGAAACTTCAACAAGGAATCCATGGCAAGTAGATTTTGTTTTAGGGCTAATGGTAAAATTGCAGGTTGGAGGAACGCAGTATTGAATCCAACATCAGCAAAAGTGACTCATACGTATTTTGAGGCCTCTTGGAACTTTTCAAAAAATTCCACTGTAAGTCTTATTTTTACTTTTCCAATCATACTTGAGGATAAGAGAGGATAACAAGACCGTAGAAGAAATCCTAAACTAACCCTCCCTACTGGGGAGAAGGAGAACATCTGTAACAGGACAAGGTGTCCTCACTGAAATCACCTTTGTAAGTGGGATTCTCCAAACCCAAATTTTATCATAATATAGTCTCCATAGAATACGGTAGAAGAACAAGACAATGTTATACAAAGTATTCCCTTTGCATTTATGAATAATCAATAGTTATAGATTATAGTTACAGAAGAGTCAACAAAGCAGACTCAACAAATGGAGGTATTTATGGTTATTTAATAGTTAATTAGATACGTATCCTTTATAAAACAGTGTACTAGGTATCAATGAGGAATTAAAGATGAAATGGACACAGATCATGGACACAGGCTCCTTATAAGTAGGGCAGCCAAGGCATTTTCAAACATAATCAAAACACACAGTAGAAAGCTCTAGGATTCAAGGATGAAAACCATAGTTCTTCTATCAATTGAACATACTGAAAAATCCAAGTTACTTCCTACTTTGAGTAGAAATCATATGTATGAAGATCAGTAAGATGAAAAATACCCAAATCCAATGATTTTTAAACTGGAAGCTTACTAGGAGAGAAAAATCAACACTTAATCAGGTGAGACCATTTACTAATGAGGATCGAAATAGTATGGTAAAATTTTTACACAGATGGATCTTATGGCAAACAATCTTTTTATATGAATATGGTAGCAGGAAAAAAGAGGGTCTGGAAGATGTTTTTAGTAACAATATGTACAGCACTTTAAGATTCAGAAAATCTCAACTATTGGATCAGAAATATGGAAGGGGTGCTAATGCAGATTGAGGGAAGGGAGGTCCAACCAAACCTGTCAAGTTATTAGTTGGCCAGACTTGGTCACCACTGGTTAAACCAAATAATTAATTAATGGGAGTAGAGAAAAGTAAAAATGGATGAGGCCATTAAGAGAAGCTGAATATCTGAGAAGATTTTCATGAAGAATATATAGCATTCAATTATTTGTCCTAGGGAGTTTACACAAGAATCTGTGAACAGCATTAAAAGCAAAGAACAAAACTAAACATGATACTTCTGAGAGTATAGAAACAAGACACATAGAGGGGAAATTCTGAAAAAAAGATGAATTGTAATACAATGACAAAGAAGAATCAGATTTATGCCAATATAGAAGGGAATTAAAGATAAAATTAGGTGAAAAAAAAAACAACCAAAAACAAAGGTTCAATATAAATAGAAAAACAGCTACTTTGATATTAAAAATACCTCCTGAAGAAATGGGGGGGACCTTTTAACTTGAGTAATAGAATAAAACAAATCAAACCCAAACCAAAAAATATACATTAAAAATCAAGGTTATTGGAATATAAGAAATAGAGGAAAAAATGACCTGAATTCTTCAACTCAAGAAGTTAGTAAAAGCACAACCTATTAAAACTAGAGAAACCAGAAAGAAATATAGATTTGGGCAAAAATCAATGTAACAGAGAAAAAAAATAAACACAACCAAGTGTTGGTCTTTTAAAAAAACTAATAAGATCAACAAACCTCTTCAGGAATAAAAAAATAAACAGATAAATATATAGACATATTTGACATGAGAAAAAAATGAAAAGGTTCTAGACACAAAATATTTTTAGATATTAAAATATCAGTAACTAGCCCTGGCCGGTTTGGCTCAGCGGTTAGAGCGTCGGCCTGCGGTCCAGAGAGACCCGGGTTCAGTTCCCGCTAAGGGCATGTACCTCGGTTGCAGTTTGTCCCCGGCCCTGGTTGGTCGTGCGGGCGGCAGCCACTCGATGTGTCCCTTTCACGTCGATGTTTCTCTCTCTCTCTCTTCCTCTCTCTCCCTCCCACTCTATCTGGACAAAAAATATCCTCAGGTGAGGATAAAAAAAAAAATATCAGTGACTATAACTGAGATATAGAAATGTTGATGCAAAATGTACTAGAATATTTAAACAGACCAAGACACACTAAAATTTTTGAAATAGCTATCAAAGACCCCCCTCTTACTGCCAAATCAAGCTTCCATACCAATGAATACAGTAAAACTACAAATACAGCAAAATTAAAAGGAAGATACAGTAGTCCCCCTTATCTATGGGGAATACATTCCAAAACTCCCAGTGGATGCCTGAAACAGTGGATATCTATATATACTCTATTATGTGTTTTTTCTTATGAATACTTACCTACGATAAAGTTTAACTTATAAATTATGCACAGTAAGAGATTAACAAAATAGAAAAATTATAACAATATACTGTAATAAAAGTTATATGAATGGGCTCTCTCTTCTCTCTTTCTCTCTCTGATAACTGAACCAATAACCAAGATGGTTCCTAAGTGATTAATGGTGGGTAGCTTATACAGCATGGATATGCTGGACAAAAGAATAATTTACATACAGGGCAGGATGGAGCAAGAGGTCATGAGATTTCAGAATGCTATTTATGATTGTTTATTTCTGACATTTTCCATTTAATATTTTTGGATATTTCCTTTACCCATACAGGCCCCATACAGGCAAACACTCCCCAATAGCATTCAGCATCATAGTAGTACATTTGTTACAACTGAAGAATCCTAATTGACATATCATAATCACTCAGAGTTCAGAGTTTACATTATGGTTAACTCTTGGTGGTGCATATTATACAAGTATTTGGACAAATGTATAGTGATACATACCCATCAGTACGGTATCATATAGAGTATTTTCATTGCCCTAAAAATACTCTATGTATTTTTATATAGAGTATTTATGTGCCCTCTCCTCCATGTCTGGCAACCATGGATCTTTTTACTGTCTCCATAATTTTACATTTTACAGAATGACATGTAGTTGGAATCACAGAGCATATAGCCTTTTAAAAAACACTGGCTTCTTGCACTTAATAATAGGCATTTAAGAGTCCTCTATGTGTTTTCATTGTTTGATAGCTCATTTCTTTTTAGCACAGAATAATTCCATTTTTTAAGTGTACCACAGTTTACTTATCCATTCACCTACTAAAGGCTATCTTGGTTGCTTACAATTTTTGGCAGTTATGAATAAAGCTGTTATAAACATCCATGTGCAAGTTTTGTGCGGACATAAGCTTTCAATTTCTTTGGGTAAATACCAAGGAGCATGATTGCTGGATCATATGGTAAAAATATATTTAGCTGCATAAGAAACTGCCAAACTGCCTTCCAAAGTGGCTGTGTCACTTTGCATTCCTAACAGTGATGAAAGAATTTCTGTTGCTCCATATCCTTGCCAGTATTTGTTGTTGCCAGTGTTCCAGATTTTGGGCATTCTAATAGAGAGGTAGTCAGAATAGTTTTCAATAAACTTTCAATGACAGAAAATCTCTCTTACACAAGTTGTTTTAGTAAAAAGAAAACAACAAAACAAAAAAAGCTGCTCAACTGATTTAATGAGATTATTGTAACTTTGAAACTGGATGAGAACATTAAAAGAAAAAGTTGTTGGCCAATTTCACCTATAAACAGAGATGAGAAATTTGGCAATGGAGATGACCATATGAATTACAGAAAGAGGAGCTTAGCTAGTTTCAAAGCAAATGAAAACTTACTCAAATTCATCAGACAGATAAACTGAAAAGAATATTGAAATTATTTAATTTGAAGTAACTTTAATAATAAAACATTGTGTTCCATGAATGTAAGGATGATTTAATATCAGAAAACCCACCAAATGTAAATTATTTTGATGGTTTAATGGAGAAAAATAATATTGATACCTTAATAGATACAGAGAAAGAATTGATACAGTTCAATAATTTTTGCTTTAATAAATAATTTAGTAAAGCTGTACACTAAGAACATAAAGCAAATATTATGTATAATAAAATAAATTTTAGGTATTGTGATGGCTAATTTTGTGTCAACTTGACTGGGCCACAGGTCCCTATATATTTGTCAATTATTATTTTGGGTGTTTCTGTGAGGATGTTTTTGGATGAAATTAACATTTAAATTGGTAGACTGAATAAAGTAAATTGCCCTCCCTAATGTGGGAGGATCTCATCTAATTAGTTAAAGGTCTGAATAAAACAAAAAGCTGATCCTGCCACAAGTAAGAGAGATTTCTCCTGTCTGACAGCCTTCTGATGAAAACATTGACCCTTCCTGGTCTACAGTATCTTCTGGCCTTCAGACTCAAACTGGAACACTGGCTCTGTAGATTTTGGATTTGCCAGACTCAATCATATGAGTCAATTCTGTCTTTACTCCATTGTATGATCTTACCACCTTTGTCACCCAACTGTGTTTGGAGCATGCATAGGAATTCTTTATTCTACATGTCCTAATATACACACACACACGTGCAAGTGTATCCTATTTGCCAGCACTTCTCTGGAGAACACTGGCAAATACAGATTTAGTCCTAAGATTGGGAAAAGGCAAGTTTGCCTGTTGTCACTTCCAAATAATATAGCACTAGTGGCCCTGGATCATTGTATAAGACAAGAAAAAGAAAAAGGGTAAAGATAGTAAATTAAAAGGAAAAACTGCTGTTATTTGCAGATGACACAATCACCCATAGAGAAAAATACAACAAGATCAAGTCAGCTTATTACAGTCAGTACTGTGCTTCTATACCACAAAAGCAGATGAGGAAGAATGAATTGCCTTCCACACAACAGTGTTGGAAAACTGGCTTGTTGAGGAAACAAAGTTGAAGACTTGCCTTATACTATATCCAAAAGGGAGTTCTACATAGGTTAAAGACTTAAAAGATAAATTTATAAATCTGAAAGTATAAAATACAGATCATTCCTGTGATTTAGGCATGGAAAATACTTTTAAAACAACTTAAAAATCACTAACACATGGAAATAAATTTGATGGATTTGACTAGTATTTCGGGTCAACAAGGTTATCTGGCAGATAGATCATCAGTACATCTGTAACGGCTAAAACCAACAAAAAGATTATTATCTATGTCTTTGTCCAACAGAGTAGACAAATGTGGCTAATTTATATTTAAATTAATAAAATTATTAAATAGAATAAAAATGTTGTCTCCTCAGTCACAGAAGTCTTATTTCAAGTCCTCAAAAGTCACATGTGGTTTTCATATTGTGATAAATGCTGAAACAAAATAATGAAAAAAAAATCAATACTCCAGGAATCAGAGAGAAATTTAGGAATTCTACATAATATAATAGTAGTTTAAGTCACTAGAAAGTCAAGATACATATTTCCATCATTGCAGTTATATTGGACAGTGTTGACCTGGAGAAGGAACACTTGCAAAACAATGAAAAGAGGTTGAAAACAAAAAGGCAAAATTGGCAGAGGGTATAAATATATCAGTCACAAAAGATGATGATTAACTGGAGAAAATGCATAGAAATAGATACTCAAACTTATTAAACAAAATACATTGCTTCCCACTCATCAAAAAAAGCTAAAATTAGAAAGGTTAGTATAGCATTTTGAGGTAAGGATATAAGGAAGTAAGACTATAAATAGGAACAGATAATCTGAAAAGCAATCTTAGAATACTTAATGAAATTAAGTATGTGTATGTCTGATTCTTAGTTACATATAGTTGGGAAATTCTTAGGTAGGTCTACAAATGGATATGAACAAGGACAATCAATGGAGCATTGTTTCTAGTGATGGACTGGAGACAATTCAGATATTTATCATTAGAGGACTATATAAGTAAAATGTGATAGATACTGTGGAATGTTATGTAATATCAAGAAGCAACAACCTAGAAGAATATATAACAATTTACATAGGTCTTAAATACTTAATATTTGAAGGAAAATAAAAGAAATGGAATGTTTTTAGCATAAATATATACATTTAAAATACATATGCACAAAAAAAACTACACATTTTATGATAATACATAACATTCAAGGATACATTACCCAATACAGAATGGATACCTATGCAAGGAGGTGCAGAATAAGAGATAGAATCAAGGATGAAAGTGTTGATAAGTAAAAAAAAAAAAAAAAAGAAGGGACTGGTGATGATGTGCCCTGAAATAAGGAATATGAATATTCAATTTTCTATGCTCCATAGAACAAAGGTATAAAGAATAAAATGGCAACAAATAAGTACCTATCAATGATAACCTTAAATGTAAATGGAATAATTGCTCCAATAAAAAGAAACAGGGTAGCTGAATGAATAAGTAAACATGACCAATATACATGCTGTCTACAAGAGACCCACCTTAGAACAAAAGATATACCCAGACTAAAAGTGAAGGGATGGGAAAAAATATTCCATGCAAGTGAAAATAATAAAAAGCTGGAGTAGCAATACTTATATCTGACAAAATAGACTTCAAAACAGAGGCTATAACAAAAGAGAAGATCACTACATAATACTAAAAGGATTGATCTGGCAAAAGGATATAAACCTTGTAAACATATATGCACCAACATAGGAGCACCTAAATATATAAAGAAAACCATAGTGGATATTAAGGGAGAGATCAAAAGCAATACAGTCATAGTAGGGAATTTTAACACCCCACTGTCATAAATAGATAATTTTCCAGACCAAAAATCAACAAGGCAAAGTTAAACGACACATTGGATCAGATGAATATTTATAAAACACTTCATCCCAAAGCAACAGAATATACATTCCTCTCAAGTGTACATGGAACATTCTCAAAGATAGACCACATGTTAGGACACAAAATAAGTTTTAACAAATTCAAGAAGATTGAAATCATATCAGGCATCTTCTCTGATCACAATGGTATGAAATGAGAAATCAAATACAGTAAAAAAACTAAAAACATCCAAACATATAGAGGCTAAATAGCACGTTATTAAACAATGAATGAGTTAACAAAGAACTCAAGGAAGAAATAAAAAATAACTTGGAAACAAATGAAATGAACATACAACAACCCAAAATCTATGGGACCACAGCAAAAGCAATACTGAGAGAGAAGTTTATAGAATTACAGGCCTACCTCAAGCAGCAAGAAAAATATCAAATTAACAATCTAACCCTACAACTAAAAGAACTAGAAAAAGAACAATTAATAAAGCTGAGAGTAAGTAGAGGAAATGAAATAATAAAGCTCAGAGAGGAAATAAATGGCATAGAGACTGAAAAAACAATACAAAAGATGACTGAAACCAAGAGCTGTTTCTTTGAAAAGATCAACAAGATTGCCCTGGCCAGTTTGGTTCAGTGGTTAGAGAGTCGGCCCCCAGACCAGAGAGTCCCGGGTTCAGTTCCCACTAAGGGCATGTACCTTGGTTGCAGTTTGTCTCCAGCCCCGGTTGGGGTCATGTGGGTGGCAACCACTCAATGTGTGTCTCTCACATCGATGTTTCGCTCTCTCTCTTCCTCCCTCTGTTCCCCCCTCCCCTGCTCTATCTAAAGATAGATGCAAAAATGTCCTCAGGTGAGGATAAAAACAACAACAACAAAATAAACAAGATTGCTCGCAGGAGGTAACCAATCGATGTTTCTCTCTTTCTCTCTTGCTCTCTCTCTCTCTCAAATCAATAAAAACATATCCTCAGGTTAGGAATAAAAAATAAACAATATTGACAAACATTTAACCAGAGTCATCAAGAAAAAAGAGAGAGGATACAAATAAGTAAAATCAGAAATGAAAGAGGAAAAATAACAGACACCAAAGAAATACAAAGGAGTGTAAGAAAATACTATGAACTATATGCCAAAAAATTGGACAAACTGGAAGAAATGGATACATTTCTAGAAATATACAATCTTCCAAAACTGAATCAGAAAACCTGACATAGATAATTACAACTAATAAAATCAAAGCAGTAATCAAACAACTCCCGGCAAACAAAAGTCCTGGACCAGATGGCTTCGCAGGCAAGTTTTACCAAAACATTTAAAGAAGAACTAACACATATCTTTCTCAAACTATTCCAAGAAATTCAAGAGAAGGGAAGACATCCAACCTCTTTTTACAAGGCCAGCATTATCCTCATTCCAAAACCAGACAAAGGCACTACAAAGAAAGAAAATTATAGGCCAATATCCCTGATTAACACAGAATTTAAAATCTTCAACAGAATATCAGTAAACCAGATCCAGCAATACAATGAAAAGATCATACACCATGGTCAAGTGGTATTTTGGGGGGAAATGCAAGGTTGGTATAATATTTGCAAATCAATAAACATGATACATCACATAAACAAAATGAAGGATAAAAATCACATGATCATAATAGATGAAGAAAAAGACATTTGATACAATCCAACACCCATTTATGATAACAACTCTTAGCAAAGTGGGACTAGAGGGATCATACCTCAACATAATAAAGGCCATATATGAAAAACCTATAGCCAACATCATACTCTTATACATAGGAAATCCTAAAGACTCCATAAAAAAACTTACTAGATCTAATAAATGAATGCGGCAAAGTAGCAGGATACTAAATTAATATTCAGAAACAAGTGGCATATTTATACACCAATAATGAACTATCAGAAAGAGAAATTAAGGAAAAAATGCCATTTACTATTGCAACAACAACAAAAAAGTAAGATATCTAGGAATAAATTTAACCAAGGAGGTAAAAGACCTGTACTCAGAAAATTATGGGACAGTGAAGAAACAAATTGAAGAAGATACAAATAAGTGAAAGCATATATTGTGCTCAAGAACTGGAAGAATTAACATCATTAAAATGTCCATACAGATTCAACGCAATTCCTGTTAAAATACCAATGACATATTTCACAGATCTAGAAAAAATATTCCAAAAATTTATGTGAAACAAAAAAAGACCTGGAATAGCCAGAACATTCTTGGGAAATAACAACAAAGTTGGAGGTGTCACAATACTGGATATCAAATATACTACAAGGACACTGTAATCAAAACTGTCTGGTACTAGCATAACAAGAGGGATAGACCAATGGAACACAGAAATCAACCCATGCCTCTGTGGTCAATGAATATTTGACATAGGTGGCAAGAGCATACAATGGAGTAAAGACAGTCTCTTCAATAAATGGTTCTGGGAAAACTGGACAGGCACATGCAAAAAAATAAAACTATACCATGAACTTATACCATACACAAGAAAATAAACTCAAAGTGGATAAACAATTTAAATATAAGTTGTGACATAAACATCCTAGAAGAAAACATAGACAGCAATATCTCAGACATCTCTTGCAGCAATGTTTTTGCCAATATGTCTCAGAGGGCAAGGGAAATTCAGGAAAAGATAAACATATGAGACTACATCAATTTAAAAAACTTTCACACAGTAAAGGAAACCTTCAATAAAATGAAAAGGTAACCCACTAAATGGGAGAACATATATGCCAATGATACATCTGATAAGGGGTTGATTTTCAAAATATATAAAGAACATATACAACTCAATACTGAGAAAACAAGCAACCCAATTAAAAAACGGGCAAAGGACCCAGATAGACACTTCTCCAAAGAGGACATACAGATGGCCAAGAGACATATGAAAAAATGCTCACAGTGACCAATCATCAGAGAGATGCAAATTAAATCTACAATGAGATATCACCTTACACCTGCCAGAATGTCTATCATCAATAAATCAACAAACAACAAATGCTGGTGAGGATGCTGAGAAAAGGAGACCCTCGTGCACTGTTGGTGGGAATGCAGACTGGTGCAGCCACTGTGGAAAACAGTATGGAGTTTCCTCAGAAAATTAAAAATGGTACTGCCTTTTGACACAGTGATCCCACTTCTGGGAACATATCCTAAAAACCCTGAAACACCAATTCAAAAGAATATGTGCACCCCTATGTTCACTGCATTGTTATTTACAATAGCCAAGATCTGGAAACAGCCCAAGTGCACATCATTAGATGAGTGGATAAAAAAAGCTGTGGTACATTTACACAATGGAATACTACGTGGCCATAAAAATGAGAAAATCTTATCTTTTGCGACAGCATGGATGGACCTGGAGATTATTATGCTAAGTGATATAAGCCAGTCCGACAAAGACATATCATGTGATCTCACTTGTATATGGAATCTAATGAACAAAATAAACTGATGAACAAAATAGAAACAGAGGCATGGATACATGGATCAGACTGACAAATGTCAGAGGGGAGCAAGGTAGAGGAATGAATGAAAGAAGGTGAAGGGATTAGCCAAAATACATATGTACATAACACATACACACAGACAACAGTGTGGTGATAGCCAGAGGGAAAGGAGGGTGGGGGCTGGGTGGAGATGGGCAAAGTGGGGTAAAATGGGGACTGAAAGAGACTTTGCTTAGGGTGATGGGCACATTATGCAGTGTGCAGATGATGCTTTATTGAGTTGCATGAAATCTGTATGGTTTTGCGAACCAATTTCATCCCAATAAGTTTAATAAAAATAAATAAAATAAAATGAAAAAATAAAAATACTATGAACTTCATTCTTTCAAGTTCAATAATCCGATAAAAAACAATTCGTACCACATTAAAAAACAAAACATTTAAAAATTTTATGATTGTTAACCTTTCTTAACCATAGATCATTTTAACAAAGTATGCTCTTGAATTTGGAACTAAATTTATATCTTAGCTCTTATAAATATTCAAGCTAATTATTTCAGAATGAATGTAAATTACATTTTAATTAGTAATGTGTCTCCTAGCAATTAAGATTCTCTTGCTTCTCTCAGCAATTAAAATGGCAAAGCATATTATTAAGGTCCCATGATTCTTCATACCTCTTTCTCACAATTACCATGGAAAACATTAAAGGCAAGATTGTAGCTATAATCCATTCACTGAATATTTGGTAGTAGGATAAACACTTTCTCCTCTTGCCTAGCAATTTTTCATTTTATGCATATTACCTATAAATCATTAATGTAATCTGTGCTCTGTATCACAATGTTCAATTTTTCATTTTTATAACTTATCATAATCAATTGATTTTGTAAAAATCCAACTTACAGGGATAACTTTACTTAAGAAATAATTTTTAACCCATTTATTCATGACATGACTTTAATGGTCAAAACATTAAATAAAGAGTGGTTGATTTAGCAGAAAATATTAGTGCTGAAAATATGAGACATTTAAAATTACTGTAAATTGAATATATCACTATAACAAAGATATATGCACAAAACTGTTTATACTGTTCAGGGGGGGTCAAAGAATAATGGAAGCACTTTTATTTTTAATTTTTGAATATTTTTAAAAGGGTATTATGAAGTGACTTTTATGTTCTTTGAATGATTTTCTCATAACTCCAGCTTTTTGTAATATATATTATCATAATAGGAAAACATCTCAACATTACATGAAACATATAATGTTATATATCTATCATACATAAATTTAAAACATTATTTATAAGTCAGTTTAAATTACCTATTGTTTATTAATAGTTAAAATGTACTGAGTGTTAACTATGTTTCTAATAAAGAATAGGTAATTAATAACCCTCACAGCAACTTTTCAAAAAGGTGATCATCATCATTTCACTCTATAGTTGAGGAAGTGAGGCTCAGGGAGGATTAGCAATGACCCAGGGACAGGACTCCAGTCAGCCACACTCGCTGTGCACTCTAACCACCCAACAAAACAGTACTGCTATGGTATAACACTGTCCTTCTGTAGTTTTAATTATGCCTTAAATTATTTCATCAATTATTCATACCTTTCACTATAAACACATCTAACACTTTCATTCTCTCAGATAGTACTTAGTAATGGTTAAACCCTTGAGAGGACAATGTGTATTTGTCTATAACTAAGTGCAAGTTTTGGAAAGATTAAATAGATACTGTCAAATGCTCCTAACTATGTCTTGCTTGAGGTCAAGGCAAAGGCTAAACATATGGGAATTTGTTTGCCTTTGAATAAAAAATGTATATTTGTGTCCAAAGCAAAAAGAGGTATTGTGGGGAATGATAAC
Organism: Tadarida brasiliensis; assembly: GCA_030848825.1. Lineage (NCBI taxonomy): Eukaryota > Metazoa > Chordata > Mammalia > Chiroptera > Molossidae > Tadarida > Tadarida brasiliensis. The sequence goes on along the minus strand of CM061267.1, from coordinate 25,826,906 downwards.
CATATCCATATATCTGCACTATTTGCAAATGTAGCATTACTTTCCTGTTTTATTGTAGCTACCTTATCCATTTTACATTGGTTTACTCATTTCAGGTTTAACTTTAACTGACCTATATTAATTTTAGGTATATAACAATGATTTGATATTTGTGTATATTGAAAAATGATAATGACAATAAGTCCAGTTAATATCCATCAACATAGTTATAGAATTTGTTTTCTTGTGATGAGAACTTTTAAGATCTACTCTCTTAGCAATTTTCAAATATGCAAAACAGTATTATTAACAATACTGTACATTGTAAACTCATGGCTTATTTTATAACTGGAAGTTTGCACCTTTGGACTCCCCTCACCCAGTAATTTCTTCTGCCTTGGTCATCACAGTTGGCCTTGGTCTAGAAACCTATCACCCTGATTTGATCAGCTTTCCTTCTATAATTTTTCACATTTCATAAGAGGAGTTGACCCCTTTTCATGCTTCTTAATTAAACATATACCATATATGTTTAGTTTAATAATATTCATAAACACATATACGTATCCACAATCCCTACCTATAGGAATAATATTTTTCAGTTAATGAATATTATTCTCAAATAATCATCATATTGTTTTCATTCACTGACCAGAGTGACCAACAAAAATTATATTTGCCCTGGCTGGTGTGTTTCAGTGGCTAGAGCTTTAGCCCGTGCACTTAAGGGTTACCAGTTTGATTCCCAGTCAAGGGCATGTACCTGGATTGTGTGTTCGATCCCTGGCCCCAGTCGGGGTGCATGCAGGAGGCAACCAATCGATGTGACTTTCTTACATCAGTGTTTCTCTCTCTCTCTCTCCCTCCCTCCCTTCCACTCTCTCAAAAAAAATCAATGGAAAAAATATCCTCAGGTGTGGATTAATAACAACAACAAATTATACTCAGTTGCTTTGGGGAACACTTTTGTGTGTATCTATACCACCTTCAAAGAAGAGTAAAAAAGTTTTAAAATTTATCTATTTTTTAAATTGTTTTTGAAATCTGGTATAAGAGTATTTTTGTTTGTTTGGTTTTCTTTTCTTTCTTTCTTTCTTTTTTTTTTTTTTTTTTAGAGAGAAAGAAACATCAATTTTTTGTTCCATTTATTTATGCATTTATTGGTTGCTTCTTGTATGAACCCTGACTGGGAATTAAACCCACAACCCTGGCATATCAGACTACACTCCAACTAACTAAGCTACTTGGTGGGCACTGGTATAAGTGTTTTCAGAAACAGCTTTAAATCACTAGTTACAACAGATTCTGTGAACTACTTGTTTATTATGTCTTTTCAACCAGGATGTCAAAGTCATGGAAGAACCAATCAACTATTTGATAATCCATTATATTCTGTATATATGATTATGTCATATTTTGTCAGTTTAAATTGTTTTCTTTTACAGTGTTCTACATTTTCTAGCCTATGCTATTAGGTTAACAGCTTTTCTATTTCAGTGGTGGAAGTAATTAGCTTTACTGTATCTAATGTATTTCCAGTGCTGATTAATGTCTCTTTTTAAGCATCACTATTTTTATAACAAATCTCACCCATTCACTCACTTCATTCAAAAAGTCTGGCATGTGGTAATCAATAAATGGCTTTTGAGTGACTAATCTGATGAAATCAAGCATGCATGCAGTGCCTGGTCAGTGTTGAATAGCAACCTCCAGTCTACAAGGAGTTAATTTCAGCTGGAGAGACAAACAAGGGTGTGGATGGTTATAATTCTGCAATAGAGCATGTTCAGAGAATTTGGGAGCACAGAGGCTGGATGCCTGAGTTAGCCTGAAGTGGAAAGATTAAGAGTATAAAGGAATTTTCATGTTGACTCTTAATTTTAAAGAGCACCAACAAATTATTAATCAATATTTAATTTTAGGCACTGTGTTCTAAAGCCTATGGACAAAGTAATGAAGTTAGAGTCAGGATCCCTGCCTTCAGGAGACAACAATATAACTATAAATATACAACACACACATAAAAAATCTAAGTATCAAAAGAAGATAGTACCTGCAGAACATTAGGTTGAGTGAAATAAGCCCATCATGGAAAGACAAGTACCATATGATTTCACTCATATGTGGAATTTAATGAACTGAAGTAACAAACAAAACAGAGACAGACACATAGGTAGAGAGCAGGCTGACACATAGGTAGAGAGTCTGGTTGGGGGTGGTGTTGGGGTGGTGAAAGGATTGAGTAAAAAAGAAAAAGAAAAAGAAAAAGAAAAAGAAAAAGAAAAAGAAAAAGAATTCATGGACACGGACACCAGTACAGTGATTGCGGAGTGGGGGAGGGTGAGTTTAGGTGGAAGAGAGTATAGGGGGATAAATTGTGATGGAAATATAAGAAGAAGGTATTATATGGTAAAAGACCAAAAAGAGGACAAGGGATCCCACATGTAGCTGGAGTAAATGTATATTGGTACAACTATTGGTAAAACTTGAAAAAGTTTAGTATTACCTTGCAGAGATACACTTATATTCTCATCAATTCAGCAATCTCTTAGTTAACACACTCAAGAGAAAGTGTACATACATACCAAGAGACATATGCAAGCTATTCATAGTAGTACTGCCTGAAATAAAAATCTGAAAATCACTCAAATGTCCATGTTAATAAAACAGATAAATTACAAAATATTTATAGAATATGTATTATAAAATTACATATATATATATACATGAATCAATCAATGTGGCATATAGTATGGGCCAAGGATTATGACTAAATCCATCTGTGTAGCTTATGTACCATAATGAAGGGGGGTGGATAGGATTTTGTAGAAAGACTGTAGTGCACTGTATCTATGAGCCTTTGCTCTATAACATACCACCCCAAAACTCTGTGATTAAAACAATCAATTATTATATCTCATCAATCTGTAGTTGACTAAGCAGTTCTACCGATTGGATCAGGGTTCTGCATGACCCAGTCAGAGGTCTGTGGTCAGTTACAAGTTGGCTAGTTGGTCTCATTCATTTTGTCTGGGCTCACTCATGTCTGAGACCTTGGCCAAGACAAATGGACTGACTCAGTTCTGCTCCTCTAGCCCTTACATGTCCTCATGGTGATGGCAGAGAGCACAAGAGCTTTTTCAAGCTTCTGCTTATGCCAAGTTTGCTACCATCCTGGGGCCAAAGCAAGTTATATGGTCAAAGGGTATGGATTTAAGGAGCCAATTTATATAGGCAACCCTACTGTAACATGTACAAAGAATCAATTTTCTAAATAAACTTATCTCCTCCATTAATGTGGCAAAAGGCAGGTTTTTGTTTTTGTTTCTTTGTGTGTGTTTTTTTTGCAAAGGGCAAGTCTTAAAAAGTTTTACATAAGGAAGGTCCTAGGCAGACAAAAGGAGAGAGAAAGCCCATGTTTCTGGTGCCTATAGTGAAAAGAAAATAAGACAGGGAAGGCCAGTGTGAGAGACGCCCCCAGGGAGCGGAGGAGAGCACCCAGGGAGAGTGGCGTCTGCCTCACTTCCTACATCAGATTCCATGGGGAGGCTCTGCTGTAATCAAGTGGGAACTGTCTCCCCAAGGCAGAGGGAAGGGGAGCCTCTTTTGATTCCTGTGGTATAAAGAGGACTTGGCAGTTGCCTCAAAACCAGGGGGGTGGGGACAAAGGGACTTGGCAGTTAGTGAGAGTCTGCTTACGAGGAAGATTAGATTACAGAGAAAATAAACTACCTTTCTTGGCACAGCTGTACTGGTGTGAGAAAATGTGTGACCTAATACGTGACCAGGAGGGTTTGGTTCATAAAGAGTGGAAGAAATAGGGTTAGGTTAGTAAGAGCATGTTCACGGTACATGAATTGATTGACCTGGCTGAAGCTGGAGGGCTTTGTTGGGTATAAAGAGGAGAAAAGGTTGGAAAGACTGGATGGGACCAGATTTTCAAAGAATTTGAATGCTAGGCTAAAGAATGTGAATCTAATCCTATAAGCAACAGGGAAGCACTAGAATTTTTTTCAGTAGAGCTGTAATATAAATAGTATTCTTAAATTCCTTAGTGGTTTAGAATGGTAAACATAGGGAAATAAGTACAAAAGTCATTGAAACAGTTTTTGGTTTGGTTTGGTTTCTTTGCCAGAACAGAGACTGAATAGGAGTCCGCAGAAGGAATGGAAAGGGATTTGTCCGTGGGCAACACTGCAGAAAGATGGGGACTAACTACTCTGGGTGAAAAGGAAGAAGGTAATTAAAGACAAACCTAAAGATCAATCTAACTGGCAGAAAGAATACGGCTACCAAATTTCACAAATGGTTGATATTCAGATTTTCTCTAACTGACCTTTGGCCTATTGCTATATCTTTCTAATCCATTGTCAAAAATAATTTTTAAAAATTCCATTAGTACTGATATATGAAATAAGCAAAGGCACTAAAATATATATTTGTATTTTTATAAAGGCAACAAAGTAGTTATTTTTTTTAAATCATGAAAATAAGATGTGCTTTTCCTCTCTGAATTGAATATTAATATACTATCCTTAAGGATATAAATTATTCCAGGATGAATGATTAGAAATTTTAATACTTCAAAAACCCTTTGCTCTCTCTGTTCATGTCATCAACACTAGTATTAATTAATGTTAAAATTGTGGTAATGATTCTTTTTATAATCAGAACACACATTCATCCAGCTAAAATTCATTTGCTATCATCCCCATATCATTAACTTACAATGATTTTCAGGCATTTCAAACACAGTCTAGATATGGAACTGTGGCTGTGATGTTATATTCTGTTACTAATGCCCCATTCTGCTAAACTCTAGTTATGATCATAAAAAAGAGAATTAAGAAATAGTCCTTATGACAGTATGTTATCATTTATGAAACAATGCCAGAATTAAATACATTGTTAGACGTTGGGACTACTTCTGAAGAAATTTAATAGTTTCTATATTTCCAGACACTATTCTATCCATCATGACTTTCTGCTAACACCCTCATTTCTTTTTGGACCCCTGTTATATCCCCCTAAGGCTTAAGCTATCTTACTCCTCCTTTGTCAGGGCCTCCAAATGAGGTCAGTTTAGCTGCCATATATGTTGATCGAGTTCTTCTGCTCCCACTGCCCTTCACTACTGCCATGCTTCATGCTGTTTTCTAATTTATGTCATCTTCAGGCCCTTACTTAAATTTCTTCCTCATTTTGACCCACAGCCATGCTCTAACCTTGAAATCTTTACAAATCTTACAGCAGTCAGCACATTCTTTTGCTTACTCCTCAACCTCTCTTCCATTTATAGGTCTGCAACATTTATAGGACCTGTCTCTCTGGCTGATGAGCAAGGTGTGGATTCCTTTTCAATTATATAAGTACAATATGATTTCACTCGTATGTGGAATCTAATGAACAAAATGAACTAAAGAAAAATAGAGACAGTCTCATAGATAGAGAGCAGGCTGACAGCTGTTGGGAGGAGGCAGAGGAGCTGGGTTGTGGGGTGGAGGGATTGAGCAAAAAAGAAAAAATAATGAGAAAAAACTCATGGACACAGACAAAGTGTTGTGATAGCCAGGGGGAGTCGGGGGAGGGGAGGTGGAGAAGGGGATGGAGGGATAAATGGTGATGGACAGAGACTTGACTTGAGGTGGGGAACACACAATACAGTGTACAGATGATGTGTTATAAAACTGTGCACCTGAAACTTGTATAATTTTGTTAATCAGTGTCACCCAATAAATTCAATAAAAAGAAAAAAAATGTCTTCTCTTCGTTTTGCTTTGTCATTTGTTGGGGAGAATATCTTCATGAAGTTTTTTTGTGCCTGTCTAAATGGAGTAAAGTGCTTGGCTGGTGTGGCTCAGTGGTTGAGCATCGACCCATGCACCAAGAGGTTGTTGGTTCGATTCCCAGTCAGGGCACATGCCCAGGTTGTGTGCCCAATCCCCTGTGGGGGTCATGCAGGAAGTGGCCAATCAATGTTCTCTCTCATAGATGTTTCTATCTCTCTCTCCCTCTCCTTTCCTTTCTCTATAAAATCAATAAAGAAAAAAATAAATGGAGTAAAGTATTCACTAAATAGAATTGATTAAATAAATTCTGAAATATGACTATTACTAGTCAGGAATCACTGTAGGAAAAAGTAAATGACTTCTGATTCCATAAAAATAGTATGTACAAAGCTCAATCTAGTTTCCTTTTTTGCCTTTATTAAGTATTGGTTACATAATACATTATTCTTATAAATGAACCCTGAGATATACTCCTACCCAGAGGAAAAGTTGCTAAAACTTCCTCCTATCATTCAACCACATATCACAGGAATGGTCTAAATATGTGTTGACAGATAATAGATAATATTAGAAATTTACCTTTTCCATTATAGGTAGGTAAAAAGTCATTAAAAAAACAAGCTTCACTATAGAAATTAATGACTTTGAAGTTAAAGCTTTTAGACAAGAATACATTTTTCCACAGTACAGTCTTTAAATTTCAAGTCATATATAACATTTTAGAATAATGAAACTTACTGTCATTCCTTTGGGGGCAAAAATGTTTTGAAGCTTACTCCAACAAACTGTATCCCCAGTTGGATAGATAATGACATAACTTGGAGCTTATAACCAATCAATCAATCCAATACTTATTTTGAATATTTAAAAACTGTGACATAAGGTCTGCATTCTATTTTTTCTTCCGGAAAGAAAATATTTATTCATTCATTCAACAAATATTTATTTAGCTTCTACTAAGTGGTAGGCAATTTTCTAAAAACTGTGTTTAAAAATAGCAGTGAATAAGTCAAGCTTCCTATCCTATTGAAATTACATTTGTTTGGAGATCTAGTCAACAGCAAATCGCCTAAATGGAGATAACATTTTAGTTGGTGAGACAGTCAATAAACAACAGCTGATAAATATAATATCAGAATAAAGCAGGTTAAGAAAGCTGGCAGTGAGGAGAGAAAGGCACGACTCTGTGGCAGGTGGTCAGGACGAGCCTCTCTGTATCGACAACAACTGAGCAGAGACCTGACAGAGCGAGGGGAGTGGATGTGGGGGGAGAGCATTCTCTGACAGTCAGCAACTGCCCAGGTCCTGTTCTTGGAACCAGCTGAGAACGTCCAAGCAGCAGCGTTAGAACCCCCATCTCAATGACACCAACCTCTCCCTGTGATTATTTTCATAAACATTAACATACATAATTAGACTAATTATTCAATTACATAAATGTCTTCGGTGCTATGGTAACAACAAAATAACTGTCTTTGAGCTAGTAAGTATTGAGTAAGCTTATCAACTCTACCTTAAATCAAACACGTATAAACTGTAATTTAAAGCACACACAAAAATAGCTCAGATAAAATGAAAACTAATGTATTTGGAATGTAAAAATTGTTGAGACCAACAACTTACCAAAAAGTAGACAAATTTTAATACTGCAAAACCTGATAGACTGTTTAGAACTATGTAGGGTCAAGTAATACTTATCTAATAATTTAGGTAACAAAATGCAAAGTAGCCCAGCCAGTGTGGCTCAGTGGTTGAGCATCGACCCATGCACCGAGAGGTCACCAGCTCGATTCCTAGTCCGGTCACATGTCCAGGTTGTGGGCCAAATCCTCAATGGGGGCATGCAGGAGGCGGCCAATCAATGTTCTCTCTCTCTCCCTCTCTATTCCTCTCTAAAATCAATAAAGAAAAATAAAATTAAAAAAAGAAAAGAAAATGCAAAGTAAAACTAGCAATTGGCACTAAACATACCAAAGATACCATATGCTTTGAAAGCATTTGCCGTTTTTAATATGTTAGACCACACTGGGCTGAAATAAAGGGAGAAGTTCTATCTTGGTCTCCTCACTTGCTATGAAATAATCTCCAGGTTCGTTTTTAGAACCTGAACTTACTTTCTCTCTCAGATAAATCATTCCAGTCAGCTCCTCAGCACTGTTGAGAGCTGTTACGTAATATTTTCATTTTTCTCCCTTTGGACATAGAGAAGACAAAATAAAGTTGGCAACAAAACATACACAGGCACACAAAGTACAACACAATACCACCACCAACACCTACATACATAATAGTTGTCAAATACAAATGTAAACGAAAGCCAACAATTAAGCAGAGGGCCCGAATGAGGGATATAACTTTCATACTCTGCGGGAATTACTGAGGATTTGTACACTTCTATTTTCCCATCTAACTTTGAATAAAATCAGAAGAAAATGATATGGTTAAAGCCAAGCTTTATTATAGTTCACGGGACTATGATTTTTTAAAAAAATAATGTTTATTTCAATAACAACTCTTACTAGTTAATTGAGCACTTGCTATGAAGCAAGCACTAAGCTATATGCTTTATGAGTATATCTAATTTCATGCTCAGGGCAACCCGACTTTATGGTTAAGAAAAGTGAGGATATGTGTGAGAAGTGAAGTAACTTGACTAAGTTTGCATAAAAACGACAGGCCTAGAATTTGAATCTAGATCTAACTCCAAAGTCTGCATTCTTAACCACCTTGTATCTTGTTTCCTGTTTATGAAGATGTCCTTAAAGAGAATGATGTGGCTTAAAAATCATTTAACTTTGTCCATCCTGCCCAGGAATATGAACATTTCCATCTTACTTTCCTTGAGAGATCTAATTTTAGGTTTAAAATAAAGAATCAAAAGAAACAGATTTCGGAGCTGCGAGAAACCTAAGGATCATTTAGTGAGCTCAATATGTCGTTTTAAAGATGAAGAAACTAAGGAGGCACGTGGCTAAGACCCAGAGCAGAAACCTGCAGCAGAGCGGGCTGGAGCCCAGGTCTCCCAGGGAGTGGGTGCTTGAAAAGGAGAGAAGGGATCCGAGATGGGCGGGGGAGGGGTGGTGTAAAAGGGATTAGCGCTTCATTTTTTCTAAAGTGCTCTTTGTTCTATTTCATATCTTAAATGCTTGTTTTTTCCTTCTTTTACTAGTATCTCAACTCAAAGGTATACCATTTTTAAGGGTTTTTTTAATGGCTAAAACATATTGCATATTGCTGTGAGGAAGCCAGGATTGGAAGGCGGGAAGTCTGGCCCCACAGCTCATGTTCCTAAACCACACTGCTCTTTCAAAGACTCGATGGACAACAGTCTTTCTTCAAGGCTCATCTTAAGGAATCTTCTCAAGTGAATTTCCCTAATAATCAGATTGTAGGTAAAAGAAATTTGACTATTTTTAAATTTTAAACCTATTTGCTTGTTTTACTTTTTAGTGTCATAACTGCACTTTCATCATAAAAGTAGTATAATTATAGCACATCACAGAAAATCTGGAAACTAGAAGAGAAAATTTTATCCATACTTGCATTATCCTAAGTAGCATGTTTAGTATATGTATTTCCTTTCTGAATTTTTATAGGAATCTGTTTTTTAATACTCACTATCAGAGTACAAACAGTTCTATAATGCGTATTTTTCAAATTAATCTTACATAAAAGCCTGCTGTTTCAGTCAGTCTTCATACCTCCTTTATTTGTCTTGAAAAATTCAAATAAATCCTAAAATCTGTCATCTCTCCCACTTCTCCCCAAACTCTGAACATCCTGTATCCGTAGGGCCTGCTGTAGAGAGAGGCGAATATGCTCCTGGATAGCCGGGGGTGGGGGGTGGGCATGGGAGGGATGATTTGTTGAGTCATGAATTCCCAGGGGGCTTAGGAGCCATTCACGTTTTCTAGTCCAATGTTTCCTTTAGCAACTGATGAAATCAAGGCCAAGAAAGATGCAGTGACTTAGCCAAGTTAGTGATAGAACTGAGACCAAAAGACAAGTGTCTTGGCTCTTAAACTAGTGATTATTCAACATAACTATTACTATACCAGCCTCCACCTGGGCCACAATACAGCTACACGTACCAGAGGAATGAACTAAGAATAAACATCTTTAAATAGTGAATTTTGTCTTGAACTCCCACAGTGCTCGAGCATTTAATAAGCCCAAGATTTGTGCTTTCTTAACTCAGTGTTAACATTTTAAAACTTCCGGATGTGTTCAAAAGAATAAAAAGTATCACTGTGTCAGTACATACTGCAAAAATTTTATAGTAAGGCATGGATTAAGAAAATGGAACTATTTTATAATTGTATATACATAAAGTGGTTATAAAATTTTATAATATTCCTAAATAGTTTTCACTATAATTTAAAAAAAAAGTACCCCAACTTAATTAAGATAACCTATGGAAATACTCTGTGGTTTCTGAAAGAAAACAAATTAAAAAAGGACCTCATGTTCCCTCTTTAAGTTTTTGCCTTAAAGTGTGACAGCCAATTTAATTCTTTATCCTTTTCAATTGTAGATTTAATTGTCATAACAGTCACTTGTTTTATTAGTTCCATTTTATTTTGCCTTTCTTTTGGTTAAGAAAATATCATTTGAATTAGGAAAATGTTTTTTAATAAAAACAGGGATAGTACTTCTGAGATTTAAGTTAATACTGCTACTCAGCCACTAGGCTATGCTAGAGGATAGCCCATTTGCTCAAGCACGCGGCCGTCTTCCAGCTACCAAAACACAGGCAAATAAACCCAAAAGCTGGATATGAATTATTTAGCCACTCAAAATCTAGCTGGCAATTCATTGAACAGATTATATGAATTAGTTTATATAATTACTTTATATGACGTACTCCAAAAGAATAAATGAAACCAATTTTTCTTTCTTTTTTCTTTTTTTTTTTTTTTTTTTACCAAATATGTCTTGTGGTAATGTCTAGTTTGATTTTAAAAGAATGAAATCATCATTATGTTTATTTTATCCAAATTAAATATCTATCTTCATCTGCATGTAGTCAATTCTATTTTTAAAAATTACAACGTACACAGTCAAGGACTGATTAGTTATCAGAAACATGAGCTTTAAATCAGATATATTTTCCTTTCTGCTTCATAGAAAAGTCATTTTAAAATGCAGCAGTTGAGAACCAAATACCATTTCACTTATCTCAGGTATTTTTCACATTAAAATTATACTCTATCCCGTATAAATTGTATTTAGAACCTTTTCAGTTTCAACTTATGAGCACAGCTTACTCTCATTCTCACTGCTTTTCCCTCAAAATGCAAAGGAGCACACTGTTGTCATTATTCACACCCATCCTTGATCACATACTGTGGCAGCCACCAGGGCTCAGACGGGTCTATGAAACTCACAGTCTTGTTGGGAACACATACAAATAGAGATAGCCCTGGCTGGTTTGGCTCAGCGGTTAGAGCATTGGCCCTCGGACCAATGAGTCGGGGGTTGGATTCCGGTCAAGGGCACGTACCTCAGTTGCGATTTGTCCCTGGCCCTGGTTGGGGTCGTGCGGGAGGCAGCCACTCGATGTGTCCCTTTCACATCAATGTTTCTCTCTCTCTTTCTCTTCCTCTCTCTCCCTCCCACTCTGTCTGAACAAACATGGAAAAAAAAAAGTCCTCAAGTGAGGATAAAAAAAAAAAAGGGATAACATAACATTGATAGAACATATTTATTTTGGGACAATACAGGGCCCACTTATGTGATAAATGAACAAAACAGAGACTATGGTGTTAAAACAGTTCACATAAGAAAGATACACATGCTGCCCACCTTATTCAAACAGGAAATAGGTTTTATGACTAAAGTCCAAAAGGGTTTCAAAATCTACTTCTGAAAATGCTCTGAAGATAAAAATCCATAACCCTCCAATTTACTACTTAATTTACCTGACTTTATCTGTGAGAAGAGTTTGCCATATTTTAAAGACATATTAATTTTCTTAATTTGAGATGTCTCTTTTTCAATTATTCATTAGTCATCTATTAATTATTCATTATAAGATGAATTATTGACAGACCACGATCCAGTCCGAAAGCAAAATGCTATTAATCTACTACGTCCTCCTCTTAAATTATTTCTTTGGCATATGACAGAACACTTGGGGGAAAAGGTTAGTTGAATTTCTCTTCTTAAATGTAATTAAGTCCAGTAAAATCTATTTATGAAGCACCTCAGAAAAAGATAGATATAGTTATGATGTAGGTCAAGTTATGTTTTCCCATATACAACTATACACAAGGGTAATATTAAAAAATATTTAAAACTTACCACACAGACACTGAGAAACCTGAACTGGTGCTTGTGGCAAAGCACCTGTACTACCCCTGCCCACAGGGATAAACAGCAATGTTGAAAGCTTTTAATTTTGGTTGATCATTATTATTATGCCCAATAGGGCTATTAAATAGTTTTGTGAATGACTATTATAAACTATTATAATATTCTTAATTATGCTACATCACACACCATCTGTAGATATTTCAATTCTAGAATTGAAATCACAGACATTTTCTATTATAGAATCCCTTCCTTTTATATACCATAAACTGCAGAGTTACCTGAATGTCTGGAAATGCTTGTTAGTATCTTTTAGCAATGACAGATAACAATTGATGTAGCTGGGAACTGAATCATTCCTGACCTAAATCCAAGGTGAGATCTTGAGCTTTGTAGATTGAGAGTCTATGATGTGTTCTCTTTGGTAATTCCCTCCCATCTTGGGTAGACGTCAAGTCCAGAGACATTCTGGGGTTCTGAGTTAGTCAAAGGGCACTGGGATGTGATACAAACCAATTCTCCTTCATTGCAAAGGAGTGATTTAAAAAGCAATGAAAAACAAAAATCAAGTCTTGGAAAGGGGCTGGATTATCCCACCTTCCCTGGATCATTCATTCTGAAGCAAGAAATCGCCAAGGATTAGAGCAGGGCTTTCTTTCCACAGAGGCCGAAGGCTGCAGAACTTGCCATGTGCCCAACTTCACATTCACAGTTCTTGGGACGACCTGAGGCTCCAGGGGTTATTCACCAGGGTGCTGGCCATGCATAAATTAAGGGCTATCTTGGTGTTATAACACACAAATTCCCATTTATTGTTGTGCCATTCATTAAAATAAAGAAACAAAGTTAAATCCAGGGCAGATATAACTACAGTGCCTGGCACAGATGGTGTTCCTTCAGGTCTAACTCTAGGTAGAACAGTTTCTATTCGTCTCTAATCACTTTGGGGAAGTAGTGCTCAAACTCTCTAGTTTCAAAGTTGCAGTAAACTTGTCGTCATTGCCACCCAGAACTCCTGCCCGTGAACATGCTCTTTCATGTGACCAGAATGCCCTTCCTCCCCACGTCCACCTGCTGAATCAATACTTCACCTTTCACCTCGAAGTCAGCTGTCTTATGAGATTTGCATGACTAACTCCAGTGGGAATCATGCATTACTTCTCCCCCTTATAGCACTTATGACTCAGTGTTATAATTATTTGTATACAAGCTTGAATCCCTGACTCCCCAGTTCCTTTAGGTCTGGCATGGTATCTCACTGAGGCCTGTTCTGGTTTCAACAGAGCAAGTGCTCAATACACATCTGCTGCATAAATCAGTGGTGAGCAGGAAGGTGGATGAATGAAAGAAAGAATTCTAAATATTAAATCCCAGGAATTGCAACTGCATCATGAGCTTAGTCACCATCTTTACTTTGCATTACTACGTTGAAGATGCCATAACTTGGGCTGCCTAAATCACTGTTCCCCTCAGTGAGACTACTTCTGACTCTGCATACACTAAGAAAAACGGTCACATTCTTGCCCTAATACCCCTATGCTGGGATTTGGCTGGAGTGAGTCTCAAACTGTTACCTGAGAAGACCTGGGTTTTTAAAAATTCATTTTATTGTACTCCTGAGTTCAGACCTGTTACCTCACCAGCAACAAGGGGAAAAGAGCCATGGCCGAGCCCTGGCCGGTTTGGCTCAGCGGTTAGAGCGTCGGCCTGCGGTCCAGAGAGACCCGGGTTCGGTTCCCGCTAAGGGCATGTACTTCGGTTGCAGTTTGTCCCCAGCCCTGGTTGGTCGTGTGGATGGCAGCCACTCGATGTGTCACTTTCACATCGATGTTTCTCTCTCTCTCTCTCTTCCTCTCTCTCCCTCCCACTCTATCTGAACAAAAAATGAAAAAATGTCCTCGGGTGAGGATAAAAAAAAAAAAAAAGAGCCATGGCCGAGAGGACTGCCCCGCAGCAATCCGGGGGCAGATCCTGCACTTCGGGCTTATCCTCCAGCATTCGACCCCTCCAGCCCGGACTCAGTTCCTCAATCACACATCGGATGAACACGCACATCTCGCCTATCAAAGCCTATACAGCCTCCTGGGTTATATCAGAACCTTTTATTTTTATTTTTTTATTTTTCTGATGTTCCCAGGTTGAACATCAAATGGCTTGTTCCATGATTTCTGTCGATATTTATGCTAACTAATGAAAATGATCTGACTTTTAAAACTTGTTTCAGAAAACCTACAAAATAATTTCATAATCTTAGAGTGATATCCTCTCCCACTCCTTCATTTCCTTTCCTACCTTCTCCCACTCTCTTTTGTTCACTCTTGCAGCTATTAAATCACTTCTTTTTTCCCCCAAAGACCCCCTCCACCCCACCCCCCAGGTCTCCACAGCAGGACACTATTGTCTGTGTCCAGAGGTTATACATATAAATTCTTTGGTTACTCTCTTCCCACCCTACTCCCCATCCCCCCTTCCCTCTGAGATTCCTCAATCTGTCCCATGTTTCCATGTCTCTGGATCTATTTTGTTCATTAGTTTATTTTGTTCATTAGATTCCACATATAAATAAGATCATGTGATACTTGTCTTTCTCTGACTAGCTTATTTCTCTTAGCATAATGGTCTCCAGGTCCCTCCCCGCTGTCTCAAGAGTTAAAGATCCTTCTTATAGCTGCATAGTACTCCATTGTGTATATGTACCATAGCTTTTTTATCCACTCATCTACTGATGGGCACTTGGGCTGTTTCCAGATCGTAGTTATTGTAAATAGGCTGCTATGAACATAGGGGTGCAAAGATTCTTTCGTTTCAGGATTCTTAGGATTTATTCCTAGAAGTGGGACCCTGGGGACCTGAATGCAAGAGTTGTTTCAACTATTACTGTATCTTGAAAAATATTACTTAGACATTATCTCCATATATCACTGTTCTTTATTTTACATGTGATGTGTAGTACCAATGCAATCAAGTACCAATATTATGTTAGCATGCAAACAGTTATATTAACTAAATAACCATATATACTTAGCTATGAAGGTGTCTACAGGTTTTTAAAAATTAAGTTAACCTATGTATGCCATTTTGGGGAAAATTCCATGTGAAAACCTGATATACTGGCTCTCTCAGTAAACTGACACAAGTGATACACTGAAATGAAATCCAGTAAGTCAACAGAAAAGCATCAAGTACACACTCACCCACTGTGTTTCATATGTGGCGGTTTATCCATTCGCACTGCCAATTTGATTTTTAAGTCAGAATCCTGGCTATTTTTTGGAACTATCATTCGGTGCAACTCAGCTGACTTGGAGCTATTAGAAGTTGGGTATAATATCACCTGTAGGAGACAAAAAAGAAAACACTTAAGTGCACAATCCAAAGTGTCTAAGGGTTGGAACTGAGATCTTTTCTATACATTTTCCTGTTTGAAAAGAAGGTGTGAAGCCAAAATGTGCCTAACAAACCATTTCACTCTCACAACAGCAGATGGGTTTTCAATACAGACTCATTAATTTTTTTGACAAATATATGTTTTCGTATTCTCATGTAAGTTTTCTTCCTGCCCTGGCCAGGTGGCTCAGTTGGTTGGAGCATCATCCCGTCTGTGTCACTTCATAATGAATTAATGGCACAATGACTACAGTTGAATTGACAGTTGAAAAATACTTAATAGACACCTATAATTTCAAAAATACTCTAAACTCCTCAGGGCAGAGAAGTTCAGAAAGAAATATGCTTTGAAATTATAGATATCATGCGTAAAAAGCAAAACCAATTATTTTAAGCAGCAAAAATACACCTCATGTTTTAATATTTTCACTGAGAAACAGTATTAAAGAAAATCAACTCAATTAGAGATAGAAAAGACTGATCAGAGCACATTTTCTGCTCTAGGTCAATACCAAAGAAGAATTTTTTCCCCTGACTACATGTTTTCAAAACTATGAAGATAATGTTATAATGACTGAAACAAAGTAATTATTTTTAATAAAACTGCCAAATTACCAAGTGATCATTTCACAACACGACAGCTCCACAAAGCCAACACAGGAAGGAAAAGCTGCCTCTTCAGATGTTAGGTGCCAACTAGATTAAACAATGTATTTTCCCCTTTTTAGTAAGTCATGACACTATTTAGATACATCCAACATCCAAGCCTTAATGGATATTTTAAAATGGGAACACTATCTTTCTTCTGAAGGAAAAAAATAAAAATATGACATGCAATGCACTATATTTTAAATCATCCTTATTTTAAACCAATTTGTGAAAAGTAAATACACCTGAAACTTCTAGGTAAATGGAAAAAATTGTAACATGCTCAAGTATGCTAAAATGGTTTTAAAACACAACATGACAACTGAATCTGACATACCCTGCCAAAATAAAAATCTTCACTTTCACAGATAAGTGGAAATATTCACTGAGAAATCTTTAAGCAAGGCTCTTTTTGTCCCTAGAAAAGGCAGCATAGTAAAAAAAAGCTTCTCAAACTACTCTCAACTTCCAAGTTGTTAAATGTACCTACTATTTTGAGACTTTTCTCAAGCCGATTCTAAAAGCCAAAGCTAAATTGAATCCAGCATATCTGTACATGTAAGCATATAAAGGCACACCCAAGAACAGATGAAACAGCATTTATGATGTTTTCAAAAATTATGATCATAGTCTAGAATAAGTTTTTTAAGACTGCTAAAATATCCAATGGAATATTTTACAGATTCCTTCTTAAATAACAGTAAATGAAAATAAGTTGATAATTTTTGGCTCAAACCGGTAGACAAAGGAATGTGATTATCAATTCAGAAGGTGATTCTAAAAAAAGGGTCAAAGACTAAGTGCTATATATTCTCTGTAACTATAGCTGCTACCTTCCAAGCAATTCTGGAAAGTTTTTCTCTTTCTTTCTCCCTAAACCACTTTAAAAAAATGTATTTTGACATGAACCACCTACAGACTTTATTCCTTTGTAATTCTCCCTTCTATGTTTATACAAAAGTTGGTTTTGTTCCAAACTCTAAAAAGTATTTTACAGGAAGGGAATATTTAAATTAAAACTTCTGACAATTTCTCATTCTCTAAATGCCAATGATGGATTAACTAAATAAGGTCCCAAAATAACTAACTGCGGCTGAACCGCAAATTAAGGAGCATCCCAGGATTGAATGCCATCATTTCTGCCACATTTCAGTTATCTGATGGGTACTTCTAAATGAAGTCAGTGCAAGGATTTACTGCTTATCTCTGTTCAAGTGAACAGATATTTGAGTGCTCACTATGTGGGGAGACACAAAGATGAAGAAATATAAATGGCTTAGATCCCTCAGATCTCACAGACTCTTCTTATCAGAGATAACAGCCGGTGTGTCTCAGTGGTTGAGCTTTGACCCATGCACCAAGAGGTCGCCAGTTCGATTCCCAGTCAGGGCACATGCCCAGGTTGTAACTTTGGATAATATCTGGTCATATTACTTCTTCCTATTATACTCTATTCCTAAGTTATGCAGCAGTTTTCTGAATTCCTTAGTCTCTGTGTTTATTCACCATCATTTATTTGCCTTATCTGTTCTATCACCTGTGTAGCTAATTCCTGTGTTAAATTTCCTTCATTTGAAAGACCTGGAATTGTCTCCGTTTTTCTGGATAGTCTCTAAGTTGTGAACACTGGCACACATCACAAATGGGGGCTCACAGAGACAAATTATTTCTATATATCACAGATCTATTATTGCTATTGTTTCTAAATTCATTGTTTCAAAAGAACTGTATTGCCAAATAAACCCTGAACTTAGCCTTACAGATGGCCTGTAAAATAGCTTTCAGGTTCCAAATGGCACAAGCAGAAAGTGGTCCTACTCCTTTACATGATTTAGCCATGGATAATAATAGGTCAAGGAAGAAGCTCTCAATGTAGCTAGCACAAAGGGTCAGGGAGAATAAAGGACAAAGGGTTCTGTTTAAATGCACAATAAGGGTCTAATCAAGAGAACGTGAACATTGCCAGGGTGTCTTCACAGCGCCTCGCATGACAGGATTTCATTGTTATCCCTATGTATTTCCAACCTGACCATTACTCAAATGTGCAACTTAACTGTCACTCTCCTGACCCTCTTTACTGTACTGGATTTGTGCTAGGGCAGGTGGGGAGGGGAAGTGGAATAGTGGGCCGTTAACTTGAACTTCAGTCATAGGTCACAGAGCTACAAAGAACCCACAGCCAGACCTGATGGAGATGTTGGACTTGGCACTGGATGTAAGGACAGGATGAGACTTTGGGTCGTTTCCCTTGAGATGAAGCAAACGTGTTCTATGTGTAGGAGGAAGGGTAACACAATTATTGTTATGCTTGGCTATCGGGATGAACTATGGCAGATCTAACTGTCTGTCAGGATTCATGTTTCCACTAGTATAGAACTGCTGCCAGGAAGCATACAGTCAGCCAAGGACCATATTCTCTAGCTCCCCTTGCATATAAGTAGGGACACAGTTCTAGCTAATGGAATATGAAGAGGACTGATTACGTGTCTCTTTGGGGAAAGATTATTAAGATATAGATATGCCTTCTTCATCCCTCTTTACTAAACTGCTAGCCAGATGCAGAGAACTCCAATGCTCTAAGAAACAAGAGAGCCATAAAGCAGACAACGAGAGCCCTGAGCCCCCATGTAAAGGAAATCTACCCATCTAGCAGGAACGCTCAGACTAATCTGTCATGTAAGTGCTATTGCTTTAAACTACTGAAATGATGTCATTTGTTTGTTATAGCATTTAGTAGTATCCTAACTAGACCATTAACATAGAGTTTTCCGGAAGTCTGATAAAGGAAGAATAGTTTAGTGAGTTAGTGTAGCTACCATTTCTTGAGCACCTACTATGTCTTGACATGACCAGCAATTTTATAATGGAAATTATTAGACTGCTTTGGATTCTATTGACACAGAGATAAGATTTAGTACGGTATGAGGGTACAGATGAACTTTTGGATTCAATTGTGATGGCATGAGCTGGAATTCAGGCATTCTAGCTTTGTCCAAATGTCAAAATCAGAACATATGGCACTGATATGTGGAAATGTTTGTATAAACTTTTGATACTTAAGAGTACACTCCCTGGATATCAGTTACTTTGACTATTCTCTAATTCTTATGAAGTAATAGATATACCTGTGCAGGGTGATTTAGACTCCTCAGCCCAAAGAAGGGCAATTTCTAGTTATACTAAATAAAGTATATACAAATCTGGAAAAACAAAAACAAAAAACCATAGAGTTTTGCTTCATAAGTTTTTTACAAAAAAGAAGTGCTTAAAGAATTTTATTTCACGATAAACAGTTCTATTCCATAGGACTTAGTTCATCTTCAGAGAGGTGTGTCTGATGTTGATGGTATAATAACTAAAATATTTAACATATAAAAATTTACTAAGGATTTTTATGTATTGTATGTAGGTTCACATCTAAATTAAATTATATCTCTGTACAAAACATTTAGCTTATATTATTTAGCAAAGTTGTTTTTTTGTATCAATTTATCTTAACGTTTCTATACAGTCTTCTTCTAGTTTATTTTTGTTAGCAATACTTTAAATGTCTTGAAACTTAGCATGACAAAACATTTTATGATTTCTTATCTTAAATAGAAAGCCTATGTATCTTCTTCATAATAAAATGTCAACATTACTTGTCATCTTTGCTAAGGTGTAATGAAAAACACAAAATGGGTTTTTAAACTTTGTTTAAAATGCTGTCAAATTTAATATATGGGAGAAAGAAATGAAGTGTAAATATATGTATATTCATAATATTTAGAGTAATATGGAGTCCAGAAAGATCTTTCTCTTAAAATATACTTGTGCAAGATGGCAACTCTCCATTGTTTTCCTTCTATTTAGATACATTAATTAAAGCCAAGCTATGTGCATTTCAGTATATATCAGATTAGTTGAACTTTGTGAGCTATAAATACAAGTCTTCCTAAATTTCTAAACTATTTCAACAAAGACCTGAAAAACTAAAAAACTAGGAGGAAAAAATCTAGAAGGGAGAGAGGCTAGGTAAGTTAAGTTCTAGGGCTAAGTAAACTATTCACTGCATTTTCCCATAAATTATCCAAAGAAAAAAGACCACATGACCACAACAAATGCCCTGTAGTCTTATAGTAAATATTAGGGGGACCTGAAAGTAATGTTGTGTTTTTACGACATCAATTCAAACAGATACATTTTTAACAAGTTTTTATTTTTAATCAATGATGTAATCACCCTCGTTATCAACAACCTTTTGCCATCTAGTGTGCAAATTTTCAATGCTGGATCGATAAAAATCAATTGGTTTTTGAGCAAAATATCTGGAGATGGCATTTTGGACATCATCCAAATTTTCAAATTTTTTGCCACTTAGAAAATGTTGTAGCGATCGGAATAAATGGAAATCTGATGGCACAATATCGGGCGAGTATGGTGGGTGAGGCAATATCTCCCACCCCAATTCATTTTTTCCAGGGTTCGTCTTGCGCAGTGCAGTCTTGCATTATCGTGTTGCAGAATAACACCTTTTCTGGTGACAATCACTGGGCACTTTTCAATTAAAGATTGATTTACTCAATCCAATTGTTCACAGTAAAGGTCTGCATTCAGTTTGTCCAGGTTTCAGCACTTCAAAATGAACGACCCCGCGAATACTCCACCAAACACACAAAAGTACCTTTTTGGGGTGTAAACCTGGCTTAGCTGTACTTCGTGGCAATTCATTCGGAGAGAGCCACTGCCTTTTGCATTTTGGATTACCATAAAGGACTCATTTTTCATCTCCAGTGATCAAGCGATCAAAAAACGCTTCTGTATTGTGCTGCTGAAGCAATAAGTTGCATGTGGTGGACCGGTTAGCTTTGTTTTCTTCGGACAGATTATGTGGGACCCAAACACCTGCTCTGCTTACTTTACCAATCTGCTGCAAATGTTCTTGGATGGTCGACCAAGGTTGGTTAAGAGTGTTTGACAGTTCCTCGATTGTCTGACACGGATTTGCTTCCACTTTCACCCTTAACATGTCATTGTCTAAAGTTGTTGGTCTTCCTGATCGATACGAGTCAGAAAGATCAAAATTACTAGATTTGAACTTAGAAAACCAGCTTTGGCATTTACGAACGTCTAATGCACTTGGATAAACATTGCAAATGTTTTTGGTAGCAACTGTTGCGTTACTACCCTTGTGAAACTCAAAAAGCATACAATGCCGGATATGTACCTCTTCTGGTATTTGGCTGGCCATTTCACTATAAATTGAAGAAAAAATTAAGATTTAATTATTTACGAGTAAACAAGTCACTCTAACCTTAAAATGTCTTTGGCACGATTTTGAAGTACACAATGTGCTGATAAATGACAACCGAATATCGAAACGCACAGAAACAACATTACTTTCCGGTCCCCTTAATAATAGAAATACATATTTGGTACAATTCTAGCTCAAAGATGGGTACAACCAGCATTCTTTAAGGAATCAGGATAGACTTCATATAGAGGAGTTACTCTTTCATTTGGGAATCTAAAAGAACACATAAGATTTAAAACAAGGCCAAAGACATGGGAAGGGACAGAAATTAATCCATGAGGCTGTTGTAACTGAACCACATTACGAGTGGCACCCTAGAAAAAGGCACAATCCTGATGCTGACATTCTCACCACTACCTTTGGTTCTCAAGCCCTTCCTCTAAGCTAGATCAGTCAGCTCTTTCTTTGTTCCCTGGACCTACTCTCAGCCAGTTTCCATTGATTGCCATAAAAAGAACTTCAACCAATACAAACGCTCATTACATTTTCTACCATGTCAATTCTTAATCCCATCAAAAGGTAAGGAGAGAAAACCCTGTGGAACACTAACTTTCAAGGGTTAGGAAAAGGAAAAGAACTATATAATAAGACCAGAGGCCAACGAGGCAGAAAAAAAACCGGGAGGGTGTGGTACACTACATTTCAGGCTGAGTGTGTTTCAGGGAATAGAAAGTGGCCCAATGGCAATCGAGAGGTCAAGCACAGCATGGACAGGAAGGCTACTGCTTGGCTTAACAGAGAAGTCACTAAAGATCTCAGCAAGAGAAAGTTTAGGTGAGGTCAGACTACGATGGTTTGAGGAAGAAGTCTGTTTGAGGAATAGGGGAAGACTTCACCTAACTCGTATATGAGCAAGGCAGACAAGGTCACTTCAGATAGAAAGAAGGAACCTTGTGTGCAAAGGCAGAGTGGAATGAGGATATGGCTGGGTAGGTTGAAGATATTAAGGAAATGATAAGGTTGTACTGATGGATGAGACCAAAACAGATGTCCAAGGATAGACTATAAAAGAACATCTTTAGCTAAGGAGTTTGTATGTTATCCCATAACATGCAGTCAAAAGATGCATTTAAGCCAAAGAATGATAATCAAATTTTCATATTTTAAGTAAAGAATAATGCCCATCTATTCAACTGTAGGAGTCATAAGACTCAGTGTGTGGTAAGGCTTTCTAACATCCAAGTAAGAGATGGACTGGCCTTAAAAATACATCTTTAAAATAGAGTGAGAAGGAATTGTGTTTCAATTTGTGATTAAAAATCATACTTGTTGACAATTGGACAACCTTGAGACAAAGGATATTTTAAAGAAATGCCCAAGTGAACATCTCTCCAGATGAGTACAGGTATTTCTATGAGAACCCTTGATTCGGTTTACATTTTTCGATCTTTCTCATTCAACTGATAGAGATTTTATAGTTTAGCAAAGATTCACAGTGACTATTCCTTGTGAACCTTTCGAATACCTTCTTGAGAGCTTAGGACCTCAAGAGAGTACGTAATGTTAAAGGACTAACTGAATTTACTTCATTTCAGTAAATTTTTATTTAGCACTTGTTAATAAGTAGCACATATTTTCTCCACTATTGGAGCCCCTATATTTTCAGTGTGAAAGTGAATCAGATGGTTTTTCTGAGAAAATTTATATCCTTTTTAGTAACATTTTCCAGTGTTTAATACACTTGAGTTTGCTTAAATTATTTCTCCTTTGATTTAATATCAATATTTCCTGTCCTATTTAGTTGAAACAAAGAACACCTGCTCACTCTCACTAACAAAATGCTCTTTTGTATACTGACCGATTAACATTAAGTCTTCTCTCAACATTACTGTCCGTGGGCTAAATCCAGTTCCCTTTACTTTGAAAGCTGGGGAGAATCCTGGAATTTACAATATGAAATTGATCAAACTCCCAACCCCTCACCAAATGTGTACTTGGCCTGACAGAACCACACAAAGTATATAGTATTTTTTTTAATAAGAAAGTTCTTTTTTAAAAAAGAAAAAGAAACTCAATTTAATAAGCATTAGCTTATTAAAAGATAGAAATTAAAAGCTTTGTTATTTGCATGATGGGGGTTGAGGAAAGGCCATAGAAAAGACAAACCAAGGTGTAAAAATTATTCCCGAATCTTTCTAACATCTCTACTTAAAAAGGAACCATCATACGAAGGGGCTCTTGGAATGCTTTTAGCAGAGTATGCTACTTGAGGGCAGGAGCTGTTCTGTGTAGACAGAGTAATTCATCTGTAGCTCATAGGGTAAGTTAAGCCAGTATCTTTTTTTTTTTTTTTCAATCCTCACTCGAGGATATTTTTTTTCCCCATTTATCTTTAGATAGAGTGGGAGAGAGAGAGGGAGGGAGGGGAAGGGAGAGAGAGAGAGAGAAAGAGAGAGAGAGAGAGAGAGAAATATTGATGTGAGAGGGACACATCCATTGGTTGCCTCCTGCACAACCCCAACCGGGGCTGGGGACAAACTGCAACGGAGGTACGTGCCCTTGGCTAGAATTGACCCTGGGACTCTCTGGTCCATAGGCCAGCATTCTAACCCCTGAGCAACTGGCCAGGGCTAAGCCAGTATCTTTAATTAAGCCATTTTCCACCAGGGTTCCTTTCATTGCTATAGTAGATACTTACCAAGTATTTGATGGTTGCTTGGTTAGTTGGTTGACTGAATGAATGAATGGATGTTTAGAGAAATTAGAAATAAAAATGCAAATGTAAAATTGTTATTTCACTGAGGTAAAAAGAGAAAAAAGGTTTGCCAACTAAAGTACTGCCAAAATTTGATAATAGAAAATGACGGTAGTAAATGCCAGAATTCATATGCCATTTACTTGCCAGTCTCTAAAAATTTAAGGAACTCTAATCTTCCCACATCTGGACTGTGATAGGTAGAATAACAGTCTCCCAAAGATGCCTATGTCCTAATTTCTAGCACCTGTGAATATGTACTTTACATGGCAAAGGGGAACTGAGGCAGCAGATGGAATTAAGGTTGCTAATTAGCTGACCTTAAAATGGAAAGATTAGCCTAGATTGTTCAGGTGGACCCAACCCAATCACAAGGGTTCTTAGGTATTGAAAAGGACAGCAAAAGAATGAATGTTGGAGATATATGTGAGAAGTACTGAACCAGCCATTGCTAGCTTTGGAAACAGAAGGCGGTCAGGAGCCAAAGAATACTGGCAGCCTCTAGACGCTAGAAAAGGTAAAAAGTACATTTTCTCTTAGATCTTCCAGAAAGGAATACAACCCTGACAACTCCTTGATTTTAGCCCACTGAGGTTCATTTTGGACTTGTGAACTCTGCAACTACAATAAATTTGTGTTGTTTTAAGCTACTAGTTTTTAGTAATTTGTTAAAGCTCAATAGGAAACTAATACATGGACAATAAAAGCTGAGATTTCATCATAAAAGAACACTGAGAGCTGAGATTTGATAATAAAAAAACCCAAGTTTACCTTTTTCCACTAAGTGTGTCACCTGTATCTTTATGGATAGATATCTATCATTAGCTTTGTCCGATTACTTTAACGAGAGGTTGTGTGTGTGTGTGTGTGTGTGTGTTAGAGATTATTTCTCTCACATTCCTGAAACATTCTGCTTGTCTGAAATCCTTTGAAAAATTTTTTTCTCACTTTAAGTTTTCTTTCGCTTAGTTAAACAAAGTTTTTATTATCCTTATCATGAATCAAAACAATTTTAAGTGAATAAACAATGAGGCTGATTATTTTGGTTACTAAAATGAAAACAATCATGCATATATTTCTAACAATTTCAAGTTCCATATACCCAAAATGATCAAGGATTATTTCTTCTATGTCAAAGTTTTCCCTTGAAGATTTTGAAAGACATAGTCAAGTTTGTCATATTTTTTCATGGCTCAATTAAAGATCCTGGCCTTTATTCATCTTCATATATCAGTTTTATTGATTGTGAGGTATTGATTTCATACTTCTCCTTGGATAGAGCATATACTCCATTACAGTTATATCTGTATTTTTTAAGACTCAGCTAGACAGAAAAGCATCATTATTATTCTTGATTGATTCCCCTCAGCCATTAATTATGAATAGCAGTAACCTTTATATTTCCTTACCAACACAGTTTCTATTAGAGGACATTGCATGAGTAATTTTATCATGTTTCTTTTTACTAGTCTGGTTATAATGCCTGGAATTTATAAAAACCTTTCAACTGAATGTCTCAGAGTGCTTTGCAAAATTTAAATTAATTTTCACATCACCCTTAAAGTAGGCATTACTCTTGTTATGTAAATAACTTGACAATGAAATTAAATGAATACCGAAGAAAAATTACTTCAAGATAATAATAGACACTTTCAATGTTACATCCTCTCCCTAATCCAAAACATTATTCCCTTAGTTGTTTCACAAACATTGCAATAACTAAATTGGTGTTGTTTTTACTCTTTGGTTAAGTACCATAAAAATTCTTAAAGTCAAGTCAATTTTATTTCTGTAAATCTGTAATATATGATGGTAGGACGGAAAGGAGGGTTTACAAATAGTATCTAAACTTGAATTAACTTCATCTGTATCCTGAAACTGAAGAGCACAACATATCCAATTATAGCAAAATGTTTTCGGATTGACCAATTTACAGATAAGTACTATTATTTATATTAAAAACCAAATACCACCCTAAAGACTGAAAGTGAATTCTTATTCTTCATTTGACTAAGAAATCTATGCAAGGTCTAATAATCACAACCTAACAATTTGCCAAAATGATAAGACTCAGGGAAAACCTTCCCAATTTGTAATTCTATAAGTATGCAAAGTAGTCAGAAGTCATTTAAATAATGAAAAAGGAAGACGGAAAGAAGAGTATGAGTTTGAGAAATCTTGGTGATACATTTCACATGCTCCGAAGAACTGAATGAATTCAGAAAAATCTGCGATAAGACGGAAGATTGGTGGGGAATAAAAGTCAGGGCAGAGGGAGAGGGGCTAAGTGATTTGTTCATGCCCTCACGGCTGCTGGGCTATTGCAGCAGAGCCCAAACAAGAATCAATGTCTTCTAGAAGCAGGTTTCAAGCTTTTTAGTTTGTGATACTCAACAAGCAACTAACTAGAATCTTGTACCTTTGACCGAAGGACTTAATTTTTGACTCAGACATCACATATAATAAAAACTAGCAGAAAAAAAAAAACTTAGCTTTTCAGTAGGAGTGCTAAAGACAATAAAGGTAGATATTCCTTTTTTAACTAAATTTATTGGGGTGACATTGGTTAAAAAAATATATAGGTTTCAGGTGTACAATTCTATAATACAGCATCTCTATATTGCATTGTATGCTCACCACCAAAAGTCTACTTTCTTTCCATCACCATATATTTGACCCCCTTTATCCACTTCATCCTCCTCCAATTCCACTTCCTTCCCCCTCTGGTAACCGCCATACTGTTGTCTATGGATATTCTTAAGTGGCTTTGGATAGCTCCAAGGTGCACGGGAACTTCTTAGTGTATAACTAAAAGAAGAGAATAGTAATGGACTTCAGAATGTTCCAACCTGCTTCTTCTGTGTATTATAAGAAGGAGATGGGCCAAACATACCAGAATCTCACTCTGGCTGTAGGATCTAAATCGTATTTCATTCCACAATTTTTGTTCTCGTTTATCACTTGGTTAGCAAGTACAGGTGTGCAAAGAAAAGTGACTCATTCTACTCTCTTATAACTTTGCATCAGTGAAATAAAACTAAATCAGGCAAACTTCAGGAGATTTATTCATTAATCCATTCATGCTTCCAACATTAATTTGATATCTGTTGTGGGTCAGAAATTGTTAAACAGATGCTGTTGCTGAAATAACATGTCCTAGGCCTTACCTTCAATGGGAAATGGAGATATAAATATTATAAAGTTCTTACACTATATATGATAAGTTTTAAATCACTGGAAGTAGACTGTGATGTGTTAAAGCAACACTAAATAATACAATTATCAATAATAAGGCAACAAAGGACAAAATATAACCATAAAAAATGTTCAATTAGTCGAAAAGGGAAAAAGGAATAAAGAACATATGAGACAGAGAAAAAGCAATTAGCTAAACAACAGATTTACACTTATCCATTTCATTAATCATAGTAAAATAAAGTTAAATATTCTGATTAAAAGGCAGACAGAGTCAAATTGAATAAAAAATAAAGACCCAATTACATGCTGCTTCAATAAAGATATTTTAAATATAAAGAAACAAATAAATTAAAGGATGGAAAGAAATACAGGCTAACACTAGTTAAAAGAAAGCTGAATAAAGATAAAGTAGATTTTAAAGCCAAGTATATTACCAGGGATAAGGAAGTTCATTTCATAATGAGAAAGTGGTCAATTAATGAAGAAGAAATACTGGTACTAAATATTTACGCATCTAATAAAAGATCTTCAAGATACAAGAATCAAAAAATAGTAGAACAAATCCAAAATTATACTCAGAGATTAATACCAATCTCTCAATAACAGATTTAAAATATAGATAAAATCAATAAGGATTGGAAGAATGGAACAATAACTTGGACTATTTGACATTTATAAAGCACTCTGCTGAACAATAGAACAATCAGTCTTTTCAAATGCACATGGACTGTGGGTAGTCACAGCACTAAATGCCTCTATTAGAAAAAACAGATTTTTTTCAAATCAATGGCTTCAGCTTTTACTTTAAAAAACATAAAAAGTACCATGAATTAAACCAAAAGTAAACAAAATATAATAAAGATCAGAGCCAAAATAAGTTAAATAAAAATTAGCAGAAGGAACCTTGTCATCCTGATGAAGGGGGTCTACCAAAAACCTACAGCTAATGTCACACTTAATGTTGAAAGACTGAATGCTGTTCTGGTAAGATCAATAAGACAGGGATATCCACCCTCACTACACTATTGGAGGTTCTAGTAAACACAATAAGGCAACAAAAAGAAAAGCGTCTAGATTGGAATGGAAAAAATAAAACTGTATTTGTAGACAATAATATTATCTATGGAAAAACAATCAATCTTCAAAATGTTATTAGAATTAGTGAGTTTAGCAAGGTTGGAGGATATAAGATCCATATAGAAAAGTCAATTGTAGTTCAATGTACTAGCAATATCTAAATTAAAAATCAAGCTAACAAAATAATACCATTTAGAATAGCATCCAAAATATGAAATACTCTGTGATAGATTTAACAAAAGAAATGAAAGACCTGTACACTGAAAACTGTAACACATTGCTATGAGGAATGAAATCAGACCTAAATAAATGGAGGAATATACAGGGGTAGGCAGAAGCGGGCTTACAGTGTGAGTACACAAAACACAGAGTTTATCCTTTAGCATCAATAAAGCTATTGTAACAATCATAGCCTACATGTCTTTTTCCATACAAACAACTGTAAATCTACTTTTGCCAACCCCTATACTGTGATCAGGAGTTGGGAATTGATACTGCTGATCAATTCCCAAGTTTATCTACAGATTCAATGCAATCAAAATCAAAATCACAATGGGTATTTTTGGTAGAAATTAACAAACTGATTTTAAAATTCATAGGGCAAAGTAAAGGATCTAGAATTTAGGCAAAACAAGTTGGAGGTGAGGGAGGGGAGGAGGAACAGAACAAAGTGGAAGAACTATCACTACTTGATATAATAGACTTATGATAAAGCTAAAGTAATTACGGTGATATGATAGTGGCATCGAGATAGGAAAATAGATCAATGAAACAGAATAGAGAGTGCAGGAAAATAGATCAATGAAACAGAATAGAGAGTGCAGAAATAGACCCACAAATATACAGACAATTTTGATTTTCAACAAAACTGCTAAGGAAATTCAGGGAAGAAAGCCTTTTCAATAAGTGGTATGAGAAAACTGGATATTCATATACAAAAAAAGTGAACTTTGATCTACATGTAACTCAAGATACAAAAATTAACCAAAAATGGATCAAAGATATAAATGTAAAAATCTAAAAGTATAAAACTTCTAGAAGAAAACATAGAAGAATTCTGACCTTAAGTTAGGCAAACATTTCTTAGACATGGCACCAAAAGCATAAGCCCTGAAAGAAAAAATTGAAACACTGGACTTCAAAATTTAAAATTTCTGCTCTTTGAAACACACTATTTTTTTTTTAATCCTCACCCAAGGACATTTTTGCATTTATCTTCAGACAGAGTGGGAGGGAGAGAGGGAGGAAGAGAGAGAGAGAAACATCGATGTGAGAGAGACACATTGAGTGGTTGCCACCCACACGACCCCAACTGGGGCCGGGGACAAACTGCAACCGAGGTACGTGCCCTTAGTGGGAACCGAACCCGGGACTCTCTGGTCTGTGGGCCGACACTCTAACCACTGAGCCAAACTGGCCAGGGCTGAAACACACTATTAACAGAATGCAAAAACAAGCTGAAGACTAGGAGAAAATTATTTAAAAATCACACATCTGATAAAGGACATGTAAACAATATATTATGGTCTTTCCAAACTCAAGAATAAGTAAACAAATAACTCAATAAAAAATTGTGGAAAATATTTGAACAGATTCTACATCAAGGAAGATGTACAGATAAAAAATAAGCACGCAAAAAGATGTTCAAAATGATTACTACCAGTTGATAGAAAAGTGAAAATTAAAATCATAATGAAATAATATAACACACCTATTAGAAATAAGTGATTAATTAGTACAGTATATATGTGTAACATTTGTTCTATCTATTATTCTGAGGAAACTGAAGTGTCAACTTCTATTATAATCATCCACATGGATGCCTATTTATAACTTGCTCATCCTCTTCTAGTGGTGAAAAAGAAGGAAAATGCATTCTTCTACCTCTACAGTGAGGGTGGCGGCCAGCTCCTCGGAGAAGGCCTGACGTAAACCCACTGAGGAGCTGAGGCAGGTCATCAAGGTCTCCTTTCCTTCAAAGTCAGACTTAGAATGATAAGTAGCCTCCTCTAATGCTTCACAACATGTTATTGATGAGCCAGACATAATTAATTGCCACTAGAAAAAAAAACATTTCAAAAGAATTTGCACCATATATGAATTATCTCTGGCCCTTCACCTGCCCGTGGTCCTGCTTCTTGTCATTGACATGGCTTCTGAGATATGACAACACAATATTGTCAGAAATGGCTACATGAGAGGATTAAAGGAAACCTTTTTTTTTTTTTTTTTGGTGATTTTTAGTTTCAGAAAAGCTATAATACTTGCTATAACTACAAAAAATAAAAGTCTACTGTGTATGGTGAACTGAATGAGACATATGAAATGCAAGTGAATGTCCATTCTATTTTGCAGCAAATCATATTAATTCACTGTCTAAAGTGGCAGTCATGTAGTGCTGGCTATTTCAGTGAAATTAGATATTAAATTTTGGGTTAAAATTGAAGAAAAATACCTATGATTTTATATGAAAAATACCAGCAGTT
Source organism: Tadarida brasiliensis (assembly GCA_030848825.1). Taxonomy (NCBI): domain Eukaryota; kingdom Metazoa; phylum Chordata; class Mammalia; order Chiroptera; family Molossidae; genus Tadarida; species Tadarida brasiliensis. Next base: position 25,796,042 of record CM061267.1, on the reverse strand, counting down.
TCTTTAATGCTTTTTTTGATTCATATGTAGATGAATCACATTCATATAATGCTGGGAACTTTTTATTAAATCCTCAAATACAAATTTTGTCTGTTTGAGTGAAGGAAAGGCCTAGGTAATTTTTATAAATTTAACTATTATTATTTGTGAAAAATTAGGATGGTTAATCATTCAATAAAATATATGATCTATTACTTTGTATGTTGAAATTAGAAGTTTTATGATGTCTGCCTATATAAACAGCCAATTAGATACATGTTTTGAACTCTGTGGGTCCTAAACAGTTATTTGTATGGGGTATTCAGTTAAATATGCTGAATTTGGCTAAAAGAATTAATGTACTCCTAGGAATTTTTAACAAAAATGAGATTTTTCTTACAGAAAATTCAATTTAACCAGAACTATATAAGTGAGAAAAACAAAAAAGGATATAGTCCAGAAACACAAGAGGGGCAAGAAAAAGAAAATTAGACTGCCCAGTGAATTAGAGTTTCTAAGACAGTTTTTTCCTCCCAAGAAGACAGATGGTTGAACATTCCACTACAATGCTTCTCTCTTGTCAAGTTTCAGAAACAAAAATCATGCATATTCTGATAAACCCTCAGATGAATCTCCTTTGATGCTTAATAAAGCAAAGAGAAGAAACAACTTCATGAAAAAGGCAAATATATAGGCTAATTATTACTTGCTACATTAAGATGTAATAAGCTGCTTGAAATAGTTCATTTTAATGGAATAATTCAGCAAGGCTAATTTATCTTAATATTAAAAATGTATCTGAAATTAACCACTTCCTGCTGTTTCCATATAGTATTTACATTTGTAAAAGAAGCATAGTGACTGTCACCTTGAATTACTAGGTATGAACATCTCCAGGTTAAGATATGTTAACAGAAATACAGATACTCAAAAGGAAAAAGATGAGCAAAATACACATAAAGTGAAAGCCTTAAATTCAAGAATATTACTACTCTCAAAATATCTAAATGGTGAACAAATGTTTAGCCTTTTGCTATCTTGAAATACTATTTAATCAAATTAGAAAAAAGAATATATCCTGGCTCATCTGCAGTGTAAAAAATAAAAATAAAATAAAAATCTCTGATTTGTACACTTCTCCATCCTCATGGAGGCAGAAGGACCAGCATGTTTCTGTGTGTCCTGAAGTGGTACCAAGGCCATGAATTCAGAGTGTATGAATAGACAATAGGTTATTTTTCTAACAACTGTCAGAAAAAAATGTCTTCATAGCAACACTTTTAAAACTAAAAAGTTATTTGGGAAGAAACTTCAAAAATTAATTTTGTATTCAAGAATACCATTTGACAAGTTAAATACCTACTCAGGAATACAATAATTCATTTTGAAAGACTCAATGGAAACTGCCTTGTCCACAAATCGATGTCCTGTGGGATCATTATTTAGATTTTTTATATGGCTATGTTAGGTAAGCCTTGCTTTTAAAGTTTTCTGGGACAAAATTCTCTTGATTATGATGAACCTTAGAGTTTTAGGTACTTGACTGGTCAACCACTTACCTGCTAGGACATACCCATATATTAAAAATTCCCTGTTCTGCCTCCAGGTATTCCCTGAGCACCTGGTGGAGGGTTGGCCACCAATTCAGATGAAAAATCTCCATATGCCACCTCCATTTCCATAAATAAGTATTGACATCTGCCATCTACAAACAAAATCTGCATGTTGAGTACTTGCCAAAAACACAGCCTTCCACTGCTGATACCTATCTAACTCTGAGCTATCATTTCACAAGACTATATGCTATTATTTTTTCTTGTCTTTATTAGTTACTAGTTCTAAACACTGGCTGCACATTAGCATCAGTGTACAGCAATTCTCGATCCTAGATGTGCATTAGTATCTCCTGAGAAGTGCTTAAAATACTGCTTCCTGGGTTCATCCCAAACCAACTAAAAAAAGTGTGGGCCCAGAACATGTGTCTTTTCAAATACTCCCTGGGGTGGTTCTTATGTGCACACAGAGTTGTGAAGCACTTACAGAAACCAAAAGACACTGGCAGCCAGAGAGTACCCTAATGAGATTCAAATCATTGTATAAAACATGTAAAATGTATTAAATTTAGGCTATGCATAAAATGACTTTAGCTTAAATAATAGTTGGTTCCTGCTTTAGGCCATAATATTAAATTGGCCTACACTCACACCATAGTTTCTAAAACATTGTTGAATTTCCTCATTTTATCAGGTGTTGTGTTTAATAATTGTTTTTGGATATAGACTTTGAGGTCAGATAAGCTGAGTTTAAATCCTGACTCTTGCACTTACTGAGTGGTCTTAACCTCTCTAATTCTCATTTTCCTTATCTAAATGTGGAATGATACTCCCGTCTTAAAGAGGATTAAATGGGATTCTGTTTGAATGGTAAGCAGTAACAATGACCAGTAAACCAATACAATGATAGAGAATTGGCACTAGCAATGACAACAGAGAGTTTTATGTCACCCCGTTCAATTTACAGACAAGGGGTCGAGATCCAGAGAATCAATGTCTCCAGATCACACTTAATAAAAACTTAGTGGAACGAACCTTACTCGGTAGGGCAAAACTGATTAAATAAGTCTGTTAGAGAGTTCCTCAGGTGAAAACTATTATCTGATATATTTGCTGAGGAAAATCTCCATAATGACTAAACTTGTAATTTCTTTAGTAATTTTCACTATTTAGAATATTAACAAGTTTTGTCTTCCATTGCATTGAGTTACTTTTGAACACAGTAGTCAGACATACACCCTTACTGGGATATATTCTAAGGACAAAATAAAAAATAAAATAAGAACTGCAAAGAAATACTGACCTTTACTTTGTAAGCTTATTGTTGGCTCTGGTGCTGGTATGGTATTTCTGAAAGAATTTTTTGTGTATTATAAGACAGAAAATGAATATATATATTTATGCTGTGGGGAACCAGTAAACTCATGTTTTTTTATTTTTGGTATACATATTTCTTAACTAGAATTGATTATACATAGAATGTTGGTTTCTGAATTCCAATATCACTAAAAGGAACTGGTGCTGATTATAGGCTGAAGACAGGGAGAGTACAAGCTGAGTCATTAACTCAAGTGCCAGAAAACAAAGACTAATAGAATCATGTTTAATTACCATCACCAACATAAAAATAAAAATCTGCCATTATATGACTCTAGATATAATACAATAAAAATGGAAAGCACAAAACATCATATAGGTAGTGTTTTTCCTAAAAATGTTAACCTGAATCCAATAGTGGGGGGGGGGGGAAGAAGAAATCCAGAATAAAAAATATTCTACAAAATTAGTTCAAACTCTTAAAAAATGTCATTATTATGAAAAAAGAAAAAAATGATAGAGGTGGGCATTATAAAGCAAAGGAGACTGAAGAGTCACAACAATCAAATGCAATACATGACGTGACCCTGGACTGTATTCTGGATGAGAGGGGAGCTAGCTTTTATAGACATGTGGGGATAATCAGGGAACTCTCAATGTTGCCTAGCTTGACTAGCACATATTATTGAATCAATATTAAATTTCCTAGGTATGATAATGGAATTGAAGTGTAAGAACATGTTTGTTTCTTATAAAATATATGCTAAAGTGTTTTTAAAAATATATTTAAATAATATTTTAATAACATTTCATTTAAAGCCTTATTATAAATTTTTTAGAAACCAAACTTTGCATTCTGAGATAATTTAAGTTTACAGAAAAGTTGCAAAGATGGTATTGAAAGTTCTGGTCTACATGGGAAAATTCCACCCATAATTAGCAGCATACACCACGGTACATCTGTTAAAACCATGAAATCTACATTAGTACGTTACTATTAACTAAACCCCAGACTCTATTTGAATTCCAGCAGTTTTTCCATTAATGTCCTCTTTGTGTTCCAAGAGCCGATCCAGGACACCACACTGCATTTAGTTGCTCCTCAGTCTCCTCTGATCTATGTGATAGTTTCTCAGTCTTGTTTTTCATGACCTTGAGAGTCTTGAAAAAAACTGGCCAAGTACCCTGTCCAACATCCCCCAATTTGTTTTTTGTCTAATTTTTTTTCTCCATAACTAGACTGGGTTTATGTTGAGGTTTTTGGAAAGAATATTGCAGAGGTGAAGAGAGTCCATCCCATGACATCATATTAGAGGTATATGATGGCTACATGGCATCACTGGTAGTGTCAATCTTCATCACTTGGTTAAGGTAGTGTTTGCAGATTACCTTTTCTTCTTTGGTTGCTTAAGTGGGTTTTTCTGATCACTCCTTTCAGTGCAAGTGTGTCATACCTTTGTAATTCAATTAAGTTCATTTGTCACAGTCTCTATTCTATGATGGGATGCCCTTGACGCCCTTGGTTTGTTGGTTGGTGTGTATGTGTGTGTGTTTGTATGTTTGCATACATTTAAATGCATTCTTTGTGATGTACAATTCTATGGGTGTCAGTAAATATATACAGTCAAGCATTCAACACCTATAATTATACAGTAGGTTCCTTTACCTGTGTACCCCTCTGTAGCCAACCACTTCTCCCTTGATCAATCCTTGGCAAACACTCATCTGTTTTCTGTTCCAATAATTTTGCTCTTTCTACAACAAATCATACAGAATACTGTCTTTTTTGAGTCTGACTTCCTTCACTTGCATCTAAGTTTTATCTATGTTGCTGCATGAATTAATAGCTTGTATCTTCTTATTGCTGAGTAGTATTTCACTGTATGGATGTACCACAGTATGTTTGCCGATTCCTCTGTTGAAGGACATCATATTGCTTCTAGTTTTTAGCAATTATAAATAAAGCTGCTATAAACATTTACATATAGGACAAACATTAAATATCTAGGAGGTCAACTGCTGAGTCATATGGTAAGTCTATGTTTAATTTTATAAGAAACTGGTAAGTTGTATTCTAAATGGTTGTACAATTTTGCATTTTCACTAGCAAAGAATAAATTTCTATTGCTTCATATTCTTGTCAGCATTTTTTATTGTCAGTTTTCTTGTATTTTAGTAGGTGTACAGCAGTATGTTCTTGTGGTATAAAAATATTTTAAGGGTTCTGTTATTCATCTTTCAAATGCAAATGCTACCTAAAACTTTAATTTAAAAAATTCACTTTAAAAACTAAGATCCCCAGATATACATGTTGAGAACCCCTCTTGGGCAGGCTACACTCTGACAAGGAATCTGATTTTTATTTCAAAGAAATGAGAAAACATTGGATGATTTTAAGGACAAAATGATGTGATTTGTTTTGAGTTTTAAGTAGATCATAGTGACTGAGGTATGAAAACTGGATCAAAGGGGACAAGATGATAAATGGAAAAGTAGTAAGCAGCCTACCACTGAAGTATATGTGAGAAATCAGGGTATCTTGAATTAGGACAAAGGAAGGAGAATCAGAGGGAATGTCAAGGTCATTGGCTTGACAACGGCCTCTATGGAAGACTTTATGAGGTACTAATCATTACTTCTATTTCAAAAATAGTTAGTTTGAGATATCCGTTAATATACAATTAGAGATACCAAGTATACAGGTTGGATATATAAATCTGAATCTCTAAGGAATAAAAATAAAAAACGGAGTCATTAATACACAAATGATATTTATAGTCATGGAACCTACTAAGGTCATTAGTTTAGATCAATGATTCTCAAGCAGGGGTGTTTTTGCACACCTTCCAGGATACATTTGGAGACATTTCTTGATTACCTTAAAGGTGGAGAGGAACTACTGGCATCCATTGAGTGGGATGGATGCTGCTAAATACCATAAAATGCACAGGAGGATACCCAACAACAAGGAATTATCCTGCTCAAAATATCAATAGTGCTGAGGTTGAGAAACCCCTGTATAGATAGAAAAATATCTTTTCTTGTATGAAGGGAGCAAGGGAGCAGAAAGCCTTTCTTGGAATACAAACTGATTAGAAAATATGCCACCTAGGTACACAACTTAATAATTGTTTAAATATATATTTAGCCAGCTGAAAAGTGAATAAAAGTATCTCAAGAATTTTATTATAGCATTAGACTTAAAATACCTATTAGACAGTGAAAAATAGTTACAGAAGGAAATAAGGTAAAATTAATATAATGATAATTCAAATGTAAAACCTTGATTCATAAATCCATCAGACCAGGTGTAATCTCCAGGACTCTTCTGTGAGATTATGCTACCTCTACACCCTTGTTGAATGAATAAATGCAGAAATATACAAGCACACAGTGAACAAATGGCATGGCTTAGCTCTCTTAGGTATTAACAAATATATGCAACAAGGAAATAGAAGAGGAAATCTGGAATTTGAGTGTGGGTATAGATTCATAAAACCCTTAGCAATGGAGAAAATACAACGGTGCAAAGGACTTAGAAGAGGAGGAGGATTTAAAATGAATAGAAATTCCAACTTTAGGGGAAAAGATTCCAGTGTACACAATAATCCTAGCATCACACAGGCTGTCCATCGGCACCAGAAATTTCAAGTAAGATTTGTAAAGGTTTTATTCCATGGATAACATCTGTAAATATAGTGCTCAGGACTGGGAAAGACAGACTCACATTACAGATGATAACTTCATAGCCTATTCACTGGAACACATCTACTTCGTGAATAAGACTCAGATACTTTTTTACACTTCCTGCTAGAAGAAGCTAAGTAAAGTGAATATAGCCTGGAATTAGAGGATACACATATTCTGGGTATGAGGAGGTGACTATAAGAAAAAAAAAATCAATGTTAAAAGATGGGTGAGGAAGATGTTCTTCCAGGGAAAATGGGAGAGATAAGAAAGATAAATACATTTAAGAGAGGTTTGTAATTCATCTAATCACACTAAACATAAAGAGAAGATGACTTCAAATATAAAGATGAACCCATGGACAGAAATGTTTTCATGAGAATTACCTTTCTCCAAAAACACAAGTTGCCCTGTGGAGTACATGTGAGAAGAATGACTGAATCGGTGACTAGGATCTTATATGTATCCTTTATACCCCAAAGCCAATTATGACACTATGTTATTGAAAATTATGTTTAATAAATTAGAGCTGTAAGCTGGGCTCATGGGGAATTCCTCTGAATCAAAAGAAGTTAGAATTGTATGACCTCGGACTCACCCTCCCCAGTTCTTTATCTTCAAGGGCCAGGACTCCAGTGCTTTCTGTGAAGAGTTTTACTTTGACCACAGGCCTAGGATGGGTTGTGGTGAAGTCTCCTTGAGTTCCCCACCTGCAAGGAAGTAACAAACATTTTCTTTGAGATGGAGCATTATTTTTTCCCAGATAAATGTGTCTCCTTAGAAGACATATTAAGCAATAAAAATATTCTGTGGCTCAATGATATTTTTATCTTTGCTTTTGTTTCTCACAGATGGTTCAATCAAGAAGGAAAATAACAATAAACTTTACAGCTTATAATACGTATTCAGCTGTTTCAAAAATTAGTATGCTACAATACAAAACTAATGTGTGATAAAAACTTAGGTTAAGGTAAAGCATTACAGATGCAGCTATTGAAATCTATTATTTGATTAATTCAAATACACCACCATTTTCATGGATGGCTAGGGAAAATGCTAAGGGTTTATTCATGTAAGTGGTAGTTTCCCAGAAAATTATTTTTGCATACAGAGGATATTTCCTCATCTCTTCTTGAAAAGTCTTTACTAGATATTTTAAAAAAGTGAAGTTAATTATCTCAAGCTTATTACTTTACATGGCTTTTTTTTTTAAGTTATGGTCAAAGGGAAAGAAATAAGCATCATAAAATGAGTGTTTTCCTGTTAATTTCCCAGTACAGTCTCCTAAGAATGGGATAAGTCTACCAACATCTGGCTCTGCAAATCATCATCATAAAATAACATCTTTGCTTGGCTTATCTTTTAATTAATAGCATCTCATTTCTACCACACACCAATTCATTCTAGTATATTTACAAACTTAACTGGCACACAGCTGATATTAAAAAATCTTATCAATAACTCTGAGAGACCACAGGCATGATTCAGTACAGAATGAAGAAAATGCCAATGAGAAAAATATACATAAGAGAAAGAAAAAGTGGGATTTAACAAAGTAAAACTTCTGTCAAAATAAAACACCAAATAAAAGTAACAATTTCTTATGTTGTTTATATTGTTTTAAAAAAACAAATAATTTAGCATTTTCATGGAACTATCTAAATTTATTTTATAAATCTTATTCAGAAAGCTTGGGAAACACAGAAAACTGAGGAAAAGCAAGTGTAATAAAAATTAAACAAATAATTGTGATGACTTCCTCTCCCATGCAGTTATATCACAATACATGTACCATTTCAATCACTAAAGAAACTACATCCAGACACAGTTTGATCTTTTTAAATTAGAGTTATATGCCAGAGGAAAAAGAATGATTCAATTAGGATGAAAAAACAGCTTAATTTCCATTTTAGACTTGTAGAAAGGAGTTAGCAAAGAATCTTTTGCCATTTCATAGAATAAAGATGGTCTGAGATAAAGTAGAGCTAAAATAGGAGTAAAAATAAAAATAGACCAGCCCTGGCAGGTGTGGCTCAGTTGGTTGGGCATTGTCCCATGCACCAAAGGGTTGCTAGTTTAATTCCTGATCAGGGTGCCCAGGTTGCTGGCTCGATCCCCTGTAGGGGACATGCAGGAAGCAGCCAATAGATAGTTCTCACAAGGATGTTTCTCTCTCTCCCTCTCCCTTCCTCTCTCTCTAAAAATCAATTAAAAATAATAAAAAATAAATAAATAATAAAAATAGATCCAGAACCAAAATAAAGGAGTAGAGAACATTTCTCAATTTAGTGTGTAGAACCTTAAGCCTTGAATATAGTCAAGCAATCTGGTCAAGAACTATGGAGTAGATCCCCATGACATATCCTTCTTTGTTTGGTATCATGTGGTCACATTTGGAAAACTAATCCATGGAGACATTTTCTTATCATTGCATTTTATATATTTTATATACAAAATATATTCCAAAATGTGTGTGTGTGTGTGTGTGTGTGTGTGTGTGTGTGTGTAACTTTTCTATGAGTACTTGAGGGGAAAAAAGTATTCAACATGGTTAGTACAATACTGTATACATGGCTGACTGTAAGATCAAGCTTGTTAACTGTGCTGTTTAAATCTACTTTATCCTTACTAGTTTTTTGTATCCTTTATAGAGCAAGGTAGAAGTATTACAATCTCTCACCAAGAGAGATTTTGTAAATTTCCCTTTATATTTTTCAACTTTTGTTGTCTATTTGATGATGTAAAAATGTTCAATAGCAACCATGTTCTTTGAATATGAACTGTTTATCTTTTCCAATCCCAGGGCCATGATTATTTTTCAATGATTGGACCTGTGTAAAATTAGAGAACCAACACTATGCTACAAAGGGGGAAATTAGAGTCATATGCCAGAGGTACAGGTGAGCTCAGAGAAGTTACACACATAACCTAATCAACATATTGTAAATATAGACAGTAACTTATTAGAAAACAAAGAGTTAGCTAAAATTTATAGGAAGTCATTAGTAATTTAGAACTTGGCAGGGAATCCAGGATATCTATTCCCAAAACCAATATGCCAAAGAAAACAGGGAACAGGTGCATATCACAGCACCCCATAGGTACTCTACAGGGATACATTTACCTACAAGGTCTGGAACCTCTGAGTCAAGAGCAGGGAATGCTAAAGACCAGCTCCTGTGAGGAAGGTTTCAATAATATGCCTTCAGGTGGGGAGAACTTAAGGTACAAGGACACTGGCAGATCCTAGACTAAGCTTTTACTGACATTTGACAAAAAAGTGCAATTTTAAAGGAGTGCATAAAAATAAATATGGTGGCACTTAGTTGTCCTTACAAGCATTTCAGGCTACAAACATAAACTGACACCACTTGGACAGTTTCCCCTTCCCCTGTGATAAATAAAAGTTAAAAAGTTTTATATAGTTAGAAAATGCTTATGAATTCTATAATGAATGAATAAAAAACCAAAGCCCTTCTACCTCCACCCCCAAAAAAGGCAAGGGAAGAAGGGAAGAACATAACATGCCTATCTACAACATTCGCCAAGATATTTCCTTGTTTTCTACTTAACTGGCATGTTTAAATATTTCAGGAATTAATACCAGTAATTATCTTCCTACTCTTTCCTCTGTATTATGTGAAAAAATAATACATTACCCTTGCTGTCAATTTTCTTTGACTCAAAATACATTGCCTTTTTCCACTTCTATTTATGTATAATTTATGAGGATTCAGACTTCCAATGTAAATCTTCAAATGAATAAAATATCTACAAATCACTTTTACGAGAACAGCAGGACTTCCTGGCTATGAAAACACAGGGTAGTTCATATACCAACGGAAATAACTGACGTTAATTATGTGTTTGCTATTAAATAAAGTATACTGGAAATTTGTATCAGGAGCCAAAATATATGTTCATGTCTACTGATCCAGTAAGGCTATTTCTAGGAATTTGTCCTAACAAAAACATCATGAGTACTGAAAAGATGGTAAGCAGGAACATAGTCACTGTAGAATTATGTATAACAGCAAAAACAAGCAACTGATATTAGAGGAATGATTATATAAATTATGTGGCATACAATGGAATACTTTGCTGCTACTTATAATGATGGTTGTGAAAGTGATGTAAAACCACACGTGATGTAAAATGAAAAAATAAATAAATAAATAAAGAGGGCACAAAGCTGAATGCAGACTTTTTATTCTTTCAAAAAAAGCTATTGCCTCCTTATGTACCAGCCAATATTCTAGTGTCTGCAATCACAGTCTCTGTCCTTTTGGAACACATATTCTAATACAAGGTTACAGATAATGATTTTATTATTATATACAGTAACATATATTCTTCCTACCCCAGCCTTGTATTCTTTTTGTTCCTGTTAGCAGTTTATTTTCTCTCATCATTGCTCCATCCCTCACATCACACATAAATAAAGCCTGATCAATAGGCTTCCTTTCCCTTACTCTTAACAGCTGGGTACCTCCCACGGTCTCTCAGAGAATCTAGAGAACTAGATTTAAACTGCAACCTGAAAGGATTTTCAGAAATTACTAGCATATTTGTTTTAAAGTGTGTTGAAAATCATGCACAATAAAAAGGTTATGTCAAAAAACATTCAAACCCCTTAACTCAAAATTCTTCTTGTGAACGTAGAACACACTCATGACTATAGAAGCTAAAAACAGAACAAGAAACAGGATCAACCTGCATTCCTTGCCTATGACCAGCACTGGAAAATTAAATAAGGTATATGAAACTTCAAAAATTATTGCATCCATTTCTATATCCTTTTGTCCATCCAACTGTGTGACTGGCATTGGGAAAGGGTGGTCATTCAAAAAAATCAAGACAACAGATCCTGTGCTAAATGTGCTCAGACTGGTAGGGAAGACAGATGTGTAAGTTCATAAATACATGTAATAAATGATATCATACAGAGCTGAAGAGGGTTAAACTGCATTTCTTAATTACTTCTGAGATGGAGCACTTTTTCTTTATTAGTCATCTGCATTTCTCTTATGACTTGGATTTTTTTAAATTTATTTTTATTATCACCCTGGGGGGTTTGCTCAGTGGTTAGGGCATTAGCTTGTGGACCAAAGAGTCACAGATTCGAATTCCCAACCAAGGACACATACCTTGGTTGCAGTTTTAATCCCAGCCCTGGTCAGGGTCGTGTGGGAGGCAACCAATCAATGTGTCTCTCTCACATCAATGTTTCTCTCTCTCCCTCCTTCCCTTCCATTATATTAAAAAAAAAAAAATCAATGGAAAAATATCCTTGGGGGAGGATTAAAAAATTATTTTTATTGTTGTAAGTATTACAGATGTCCCCCTTTTCTCCCCCTCTGACACCCTCCACCCCACTCCCCAGGCTTTCACTGCACTATTGTCTGTGTGCATGGGTTATGCATATATGCATATAAGTTCTTTGGTTTATCTCTTCCCAGCCCCCCTTCCCCCTTCCCTCTGAGATTCGTCAGTCTGTGCCACAAGTCTCTGGATCTATACTGTTCATCAGTTTTTGTTCATTAGATTCCACATATATGTGAGATCATGTAATACTTGTCTTTCTCTGACTGGCTTATTTCACTTAGCATAATACTCTCCAGTTCTCTATATGGAACCAAAAAAGACCCCAAATTGCCACAGCAATCTTGAAAAAGAAGAACAAGATTGGAGGGATCACAATAGCGGACATCAAATTTTACTACAAAGCCACTGTAATCTAAACAGCCTGGTACTGGCATAAGAACAGGCATACAGATCAATGGAACAGAATAGAGAACCCAGAAATTGACCCAAGACAGTATGCTCAATTAATATTTGACAAAGGAACCCTGGCCAGTTTGGCTCAGCAGCAGAGTTTCAGCCCACAGACCAAAGAGTCCCAGGTTCGATTCCAGCCAAGGGCACATACCTCGGTTGTGGTTTGGTCCCCAGCCTTGGTCAGGGTCCTGGGGGAGGCAACGAATTGATGTGTCTCTCTCACATCGATGTTTCTTTCTCTCTCTCTCTCTCTCTCTCTCTCTCTCTCTCTCTCTCTCTCTTTCCTACTCTGTCTAGAGATAAATGGAAAAATATCCTCCAGTGAGGATTAAAAAAATAATAAACAAAATTTATACATATATATGTGTGTGTGTGTGTGTGTGTATTTGACAAAGGAAGCAAGAGCATATAATGGAGTAAAGACAGTCTCTTCAATAAATGGTGTTGGGAAAATTGACAGGTACATGCACAAATGTGAAACTAAACCACCAACTTACACCACACACAAGAATACACTCAAAATGGATAAATGACTTGCCTTTTTATTACTGTTGTCAATTTCTCTATTAGTAGACTTTCTTTCAATCAGTGATTTTACAAAACTCTTTATAAGACAAAGACATTTACTGTTTCTGATACATATGGCAAATACTGTCACACCTGGTTATTTTCTATTTAACTCTTGTTTATGGCTTTTTAAAATGTATAGGTTAAAAAAGGTAGCACAATTCTATCCATTTGATTTATAGTGTCTGATTTTGACATCCTAAAGAGTCTCTCCTAAACAAAAAATTATATAAATATTAACCTGTATTCCTTACACATTTTCATAATTTAAATCTTCAAGTTGCTTGAAATTTAATAGTGATATTAAACGGCAGTTTCATTTAATTCTTCATCTATACCAATCTCATTTGATTTAGAAGTCAAATATACTTCTGATATTATCCTATAAACTTGGGTTTGGTTTTGAATCTTGTGTTCTAAAGATTTGTCTCCTGAGCTGTGCTATACTGTCTGAATTATTGTAGCATTATTATATATAATAGCAGAACAAAAAGAAAATAGATATTTTGAACTTACTATGTTTCTATTCAAGAAAAAGGAAGATATCTCCATTTATTAAAATCTGTTTCAACATTCCTTAAATCTTAAACTTTCTTCTTCTTCTACGTAGGTCCTACACATTCTGTGTTAAATTCATTTCACAGTATTTTATATTTTGGGATTCTAAGTAACCTGTGTCCTTTATATTGTCTGACAGGTTGGTATGCAAGAACGTTATAAGCTCTCTTCTTTTTTCATGATAGTTTTGCCTTATTTCCAATCCAGCGATTGCTTTTTCAAATGATGTTTTCTTCACCAAATTATTACATTATTCTATTACAAAGATACAGTTATTAAAATAATCAAATAACAACAGCATACAATTCCAAATGTATCGCTCATTTTGTAACAGAAAACATGAAATAAGGGGATCCAACTACAGGAGCAGAAATAAAAGTCTTTAAAGAATTACATATAATTAAGATTTTTGAAGCTGCAATTATTTTAACAAACAATCCAACTACAGATAAGTTATTTTCATAATTTAGGCATTTAAAGAACTAACATGATGTAACATTCATCCAAAATATTTGCTTCAATAAAAGCTTTGGTTCATAACTTAAATATCCAAGCAACAGATATTTGGTAGCACTGATTTAGATATTCTAAATATCTAAAGTAAAAAATATGTCCAAATTTTCTGCAATTGATTTCAAATAGGTCCAAAGTCTCTTTCTGCTGTCCTATAAAGGATTTGCTCAAGAAATGAGTTGGATTCACCTAATTCAATATAAAGAGTCAGGACTGCTTTGAGTTATTTTCAATTACTCATGTTTGCTGACAAAATAGATGGACACTCTTCACAAGCTTTTTAAGAGGGACCAAGAGGGAATAAAGATGTTTGACACTGGGATGCAGTGAGTTGATCAGAAAGGCTGGATGGTACACATCCTCAAGTGTGTCAAACAGTGTCATCTGCAGCTGTGTGCCTTCCCGGGAACTGCATGCCAGGGGAGCTTGCCTGGCTGACTGAGGACACACAGCTGTGTCTCCGCCCGTGCAGCTTAATGCAGGTGAACTTTAATATGTTTTAGTTACATAAAGAGAGCTGTATCCCTTCCCTGTATCTGTTGGTCTACTACCAGTCACTGTCCTGCTCATAATGGTCATGAATACTCTAAAACCATTCTGAAACAAATGTGCATGTAAAACAGGTACATTAATAGAACTTGTAAAATATACCAAGTAACTATAAGACCTCAATATTACACATATACAGGGCTATCGCTTTTTAATTGAGTAATTTAGAATTGGGAATTAAGTTTAAAAATAATTACTAAGAGTCTGATTATTATATAAATGAATATTTAAAAATAAAACACTGAAAGCATTTTGAAAACAATGTTAACCACTGAAAAAGTTTTTAAATATAGCATTTCTGATTAATATGAGCAATTAAGACATTCATTCATATAAAGATTTTTTTAAGTAGAAGACACTTTTGGAAGAGCAGCTTTTTTTTTTTTTTTTTTTTATCCTCAGCCGAGGACATTTTTTCATTTTTTTATTCAGATAGAGTGGGAGGGAGGAAGAGAGAGAGAGAGAGAGAGAGAGAGAAACATCGACGTGAAAGGGACACATCAAGTGGCTGCCACCCGCACAACCAACCAGGGCCGGGGACAAACTGCAACCGAAGTACATGCCCTTAGCGGGAACTGAACCGGGTCTCTCTGGACCGCAGGCCGACGCTCTAACCGCTGAGCCAAACCGGCCAGGGCAAAATTCATTTGAGTCTTTTTTTCTCTTTACTGATTTTAGAGAGAGGTAGAACCATTGGTCCGCCTAGGGATTTGACCCCCCACCTGCATATTTGGCCTCACTGGGTCTTGAACCAGAGACCACGTGGTGCAGGGGTGGTCGCTCCACCACTGAGCCACAGCGGCCGGGCGGAAGAGCAGCTTTTGATATTTGAAAATTTTAAGATATCTAAGTCATTTCTTAGGGCCCAAGTATTATATATCAGAGTTTTATCCAATACTGTTGGATTTAAGCCAAAGATTAAGGGAATGTTGAAGAAAACTACAATTCTCATGGGAATAGAGATGGCTGGTGACACATTTACTATGGTCAAAACTACAAAAGCTGAAGGGACCTATTTGAAAAATTCAAATGTCTGATTCCAATAAGATGCTGAAAATTCAGATCTAGACTTTTGCTGAAAGGCTGCAAATGAAGATATAGATTTGAGAGTTATTAACATGGAGACAGTAGTAGAAGCTATAAGAGTGAATGAACTTGTGGTAGGAATAACGGTAGGGATTTGTATCTTAAAAGTCCAGGCCTATCTGTTTATATATATTCTTCTGTGTGTGTGTGTGTGTGTGTGTGTGTGTGTGTGTGTGTGTGTACCCAAATGCATATTTATTATTCGTTTTAAATAAATGGGATATTCAAATTGCCCAATAACATATTTTTATATAACACTACATATTGTTCCTTTTTATGTATCAGTACATGGATTTACACAATTCTTTTTAAGACTGTATACCTATACCATAATTCAGTTTACTACTCTATTGATGGACCTGTAGGTTTTTTTCAATTTTTAAAATGTTTTTATTGATTTTTTACAGATAGAAGAAGGGAGTAAGAGATAGAAACATTGATGTGTGAGAGAGAAACGTCGATCAGCTGCCTCCTGCACCCCCCCCCCCCCCACTGGGGATCAAGCCTGCAACCTGGGCATGTGCCCTGACCGGGAATTGAACGAGGACCTCTCAGTCCATGGGAGGACACTCAATCCACTGAGTCACACCGGCTGGGTGGTTGTTTCAATTTTAACTATTACCAGAAATGCTGCAAAAATACCCGTTTGTATATTCAATAGTTTTTACATAAATATTGAGAAAAACAAAAGACCAAGGACAGCATTATGACAGCCCAAGATTTTAAATTGTTCTGAAATGTAAAAGGTTATCCTAAGTTATTAAAAAGGTTGATTCATAAGAGATTTTTCTATGTAAAAAAAAAATTACCACAAATAGCCATTATAATCAAAAGTTCAAATTTTAAAATTCATTACAATATAAAATCCACGATTTGTTAGAATTTCAAGATTTTACTGTAAACAAACATCCTTCTACTTCAATTTTAATAATCTGTAGAACAGATTCAAACTGTCTTTAAAAATATATTGAATATATTTTTATATTATCGACTAGTTGCCTCCTGCACCACCCTGACCAAGGCTGGGGACGAACAGCAACCGAAATATGCGTCCTTGACTGGAATCGAACCCGTGACTCCTTCGTCTGCAGGCCGACACTAACCACTGAGCCAAACTGGCCAGGGCTGTATTGAGTATGTTATTAAATAAATTTGATATGTATTTGGTTAAATTAGTTTAATTTGGGTGATCAACAGTTTTATAAAAATTGCTTTACTTATTGCCATTATTGTTTTTGACATACTTTAAAAGAATTTGAAATTTGAATTTGTGATATCTAAACTGAATCACATAGAAGTTAATAATATACCCTAGGCAATATAGCTATGGCAATGAATGAAATTATGGCACGATTTTCTAGGTCATGATTTTCTAGGTCATAAGGGTAACATTTATCTAACAAATTAAATTGTCATTTAAGATATGGAAGTACGTATTCTACATTATCCTTTCAACAAAACCAAAGGAATTATTCTACCTAGCTATACAGGGTGGGGCAAAAGTAGGTTTACATATGTTCATATGGAAAATAATATAATAATTAATAAACAATAATACAAGAATAAACTATGTTTCACATACTCACAACTATAAACCTACTTTTGTCCCACCCTGTATATCAAAGATAACAACCTTAATAAAATTAATGACACAAATATCACAGCACTGTTCTAAACTGTTTCATATAAAGATGTGTGAGGGGAAAAAAAGTCAAACTGATGTTTTTTACAAAGGAAAGAAAAAACTTAAAGCCAGTATCTGAGCCGTTTCCTACAGTGAAGTCCAGTGGTAGTGAGACAGGGCTAAAGGTATAGACCCCAGGGACGTTTCAGGCTCCAACACCAATCCCAACATGCAAAGGAGCCCTGGCGAGCACCCGTCTCATAATTTAATGCTCTCCTCATGAAACTTTTGAGGCACAAGTGAAAACAATTCACTTTAACACCACACTAGCACAGCTCCAGTCATACAGAAAGTGAACACAGAATGCTAACTATTCCTAATAGTATCCATAGAAGTATTACTATAGTTTTACTGTCTAAGAAAAAATAATACCTATCTGAATAAAATGATAGTTGTGAAGATTAAAGTTTTAATCAGTTTCATAAAATGGTGACATTAAAATCCAGACAATATTAGAAACTACAGAAAGAGATCAACTAATAGCAAAACAGGACAAAGGAGGAAAAAAAAGAGAGAGAGAGAGCGAGAGAGAAAAGGAGAGAGAGACAGGGTGGTGGGGACTAGGAGAGGAAGGGGGAGAGATGGAGAAAGAGAGGAGAAAGGAGGAAGGATAAATAAAAGACCAAGCTAGAATAGGTAAAAATGGTTATAAACTGAGCATTACTCTGAATCTTAAATATATTTTTGCAAGTTATCTTTAACCGTCTTTTAAAAATAATTTAAAGTCTAAAATGCTGACATGATGCATTTTAATAGAAAAACTAGAAAATATCCTTTAAACTAAGTTTTATCACCCTAAATTTTTGGGAATATCTTTCCAAAACACCACATGACATTTTTTATTACAAAAGACAAAAAATACAAAGTCATCTATTTCTTCAAACATGACAAAGAAAGAAATTCTGGTGTGTTATCTTGCACTTTAAGGCAGAAAAACGTTTGAAGGTAAGTAATGATCACTTTCACAATAAGAGAAAAGTCCCATGGCTCCACTTTCATGCTCTCCCTTATCGGCTCTAGAATGTTTCCCTTCCCCTTGGAGGAGAGAGCTGCCATTTTATTGCTCTAAAGTTTGTAAAAGCCTCAAGGATAACAGGATAAAATTATCTTCTAAAGTCTGTCTTTCATCTATGAAGTATTTATGCCATTAACCTTCCATGTTCAGAGTACAGAAAGCATATTATACTTGCACTATTTTCTTCTGGGAAAGTCTAGCAAGCTTGTTAGCACAAAATCAGAAAAGACAGAAGATATAATCTCTCACAAGCATTTTCCTTTCTTTCCCTTATAGCAAGACAGTTCGAAGATATTAGCTTGAAGCATCTAATTTTAAACAGAACCATTTGTCAAATCTTGTATTACAATTCTACTTGAACCAGACAGTACAAAAAAAATGTGTAACTTTTATAACATGAAAACCAAGATTAAAAAAAAATTTTTTTTCTTTATTGATATTAGAGAGAGAGAGAGAGGAAGGGCAAGGGAGAGATAGAAACATCGATGAGAGAGAACATTGACGGGCCACCTCCTGCATGCCCCTCACTGGGGATCAGGCCCACAACCTGGGCATGTGCCCTGACCGGGAATCAAACCGGCAACCTCTTGGTGCATGGGTCGATGCTCAACCACTGAGCTACAATGGCTGGGCAAAAATCAAGATTTTAAAGAACTTACATATAGGAAGACAGGATAAGTAATTGCTTTATAAAACAAATTAATGTAACTAAAAAGCATAAAGTTTTATAACACACACAAATCCCTAGAAAGAGGTTTAAATAATAAAATGCAATGGAGTATAAATGAGCTCAACTATACTACACAAACCAATAATTAAGTCACCCACAGAAATTTATCAAGATATGTTCATTCTGTTCTCAGGCCCTCAACTTCGAAGGTTATATGAGAACATCAGCCTGGTTTGTTCCTGTTTCATGACCTAAAGTAAAATGTGGATGTATTGTATAAACTGGGGTGGGGGAGACCCTTTCAAATGTAATAGAATTAATGCATTTTTCTTTAAGGATGAGAAGTACTTCAGAAATTTAAAATATAGGGTTTCAAACTATTAGGTTATAATTATCACTAATCAGTATAGCATATTGTTATTAGTAAGTTGGAGTGTCCATCAGGTAGTACTAGCACATACTTGCTTTAACTGATCTTCCAACAGTTAATCTCTAATTTGATAGAACTTACAGATGGGTTCATATTCTTTGGGGCCAGACATATGGGAGTGAAAAGGTTTTGCTTTACACATTTCCTTAATTTGAAGGCACTGGACTTGTCAAAGTACTATAATGTCAGGGCATCCTATTCTTAAGGACTTACATTTAAAAGCAAATGCTTCTCAGCTATTTCTTTCTGCTCCAAAGGTGAAAGCCTTGGTCCTGTTTCAGAGCAGTAACATGGGGGCTTGAGAGAGGAAACAGAGGCTGAATCATTCACAAAGGTTTATTTCATTTCTCCTATGAATCATCCTCCTGCAGGGGTGGGGAAATCCGGCCCAAGGGACACATAGGGCCCTCGAAATTCATACCAGCTGACATCACCTGCCTCACTAAAGAGAAGCAGTTCCAGCCATCACATTAGGGGTGAGTTAATTAAATGTCTGACCAAATACAGCATGCTAACTTTTAAGTTGATAATTTTGTATGGCCTGTGAAGGATGTTATAAATATCCAAATGGCCCTTGGCAGAAAAAAGGTTCCCCACCCCTGCTAGGGTCTCCCTGAAGATAAAACAACTTTTTCTTATCTTTCCTAAATGACAGTTTCTTGGGACAAAACAAAAAGACTTTCCAATGGCAAAAAAGAAGTTTGGGACAATAGAGGTTTCTGAATTACACAAATATCCCAGATTCCATAAAGGGTTGAATTGCATGAGATACTTTTTTTTTTTTAATTTTTATTTATTTTTTTTTATTAATTTATTTTTGTTACAGAGGTTTCTCCTTTTTTTCCCCATTGACACCCTCCTCCCCATCCCCCCACCCTGTCCCCAGCTTTGTTGTCCATGTCCATCACTTATGCATACATATGCATAAGTTCTGTGGTTTATCTCTTCCCTCCCCCCCACCCCCTCTCCTGAGGGGTGTCAGTTTATACCCTACTTCCACGTCTCTGGGTCTGCCCTGTTCCTCAGACTGCTATGTTCATTATATTCCACAAATAAGTGAGATCATGTGATATTTGTCTTTCTCTGCTTGGCTTGTTTTGCTTAGGATAATACTCTCGAGGTCCCTCCACGTCGTCTCAAAGGATAAGAGATCTTTCTTTCTTACAGCTGCATAGTACTCCATTGTATGAGATACTTTTTGAGGGGGTTGAGAAGACAACCAAAGCACCAGGCTTTCAACAGGGCACGATGCATGGAGCAGACACAAGCAGACGCTCAAGTACACAAACCACGGTGGGGCCCGAAACTAGTCCCAGGAGCTGCTGGTGGAGTACACTGCATAGCGGTGACACTGTCACAGGCAGCCTCAGGAGAAAGCTGTCAAGCAGTGAGGTTTGGTGAACCTCACCGGCTAAATAGTCACTGCTGGCACTTGCTGCTCCCGGTTCCTATGAGACCCACCCCCATGTTACTCAGGAAAAGAAATCACCACTTGTGAATTTCTGATGGCCAGCAGCTACATAATTGTGAGATACTGTGGAACTCAAATGCAACACATATATGCTTTTAAAAATTAAGGACATTTAAATTCATATATTGGGGAAAACATGTTTATGCTCATGAGATAATGGGGGCCCTGCTAAGGTTTTAAAGGAGTGGAAATCACAGCTATGACCTATGTTTCTCCAACATGTACCTAGCTGGCACTTGAAGGAACAATTAAATAATGACACTTTCTACGATCCTTGTTCTTACTTGTGCAACCGCTAGAATGCTATGTAATAAGTTAGGAATGTGCCCATCATGAGGGTGAATGTCGAAAATACAAAGATGAAGTAAAACTGTCTCTGGCCTCTGCAGACTCAGGCTTATGGGAAAGGGAGAAGCATGAAATGCAAACAAACACAGCACTGAGAAAAGCTACACAGGGGCCTTCATTTGAAGAGCCAAGTCTATTGCATGACATCTCTACCTTTATTATTTGTTTTAGCAATTACAGTCACATCCCTCACTGCAGCCGCCTCTGTGCTCTGGACATCAAGGCACGTGTATAGATCCAAGAGAGAAGAGTATGTGTAGAGAGAATATGGACTGTGGACTTTGGACTCTAAGAGGACAACTGGGTCTGAATACTCATTTCTCCACTCAGTTACTGAGTTAACTTAGGTACATTGGTTAAACTTTTTGAGGATCCATTTTCTTATCTAGACAATAGGCATGTTAATAAGTCTTACCTGACATAAGTATAATAGTAGGAATAAATGAAATCAATAAGAAAACATCTACCATAACGTCTGGGAAATCAGAAGGAACACAAAATGGGTGGTTCTCACCTGAGCACCCCATTTTCATGATTTCAGAACAGAAATGACCAACTCCTGAATGCTTTCCTATACAAGCTTCTTGGAAGGGAAAGAAGCCGTGTGAGTGACCTCACATTCTCTTTTCTGTGGAAAGCAGCACCTAATATATCAAGTATGATGGATGATAGGTCCTGAAAACCCTAGGTTGCACCCATATTACCAGTTGGTAATGCAGTTTTTCTTTATAGTTCTTTCACTTTTGGGAAGTCCATCGGTCCTGAATTAGCTCCAGAAAACATGGCTAATGCACATTTTGGCTTTATGAACTCTTTAAACAGTGAACATAAGGCAGTTATTTCCATGCAGTCATGATACCCAATCCTGACGTAGGAAGCCCTTTGGGAAATGTTGCATTACACTCTAAGATAGAAAATAAGGCGTTTGAAATTCCTGACATCTTTATTAAATATTTATAGGTTCTGTTTGGAAAGATTTCTGAAATAACAACAATAACAAAGCCATTCCTTATAGTACTTTATTAGCAGTACCAAGCTGGTGCTTATCTTGATCAGTCTAAGAAACTTTGTAGCGTAGGCAGAGTATTAGTTGCCAGTATGTTGGTGGGAAGTCCAGTCTAGAGATGAATTTAGCTTTTATGAGACTCAAGACTCTACCTGGCACCCACCCCCCTCATTTAGTTTAGTACTGCAGAGAGAGACCCTAAGTATTTTTGTTCTGTTTTTTGTTTTTTTCCTTCCTGTCCATTCACTCTGTCCTTGAGCTACGATGGTTAGCAATAACATTGTATTTGTAAAAGATGGAGCTAATAATAAAATGTAAAGAATGGCTGCATAGAGGAGCCGACTAGAATGATCAGAGCCAAGAAACAGGCCAAATCAAGTGGTCGGGATGTGGTGATATACGCAGAGCACACAGCATTGGAAGGACCAGGCAGGTGATGCAGATTGGGTGCAATTCAAAAAAGTCAGCTAAGGATGGGAAAATCAGAAAATGATAAACCAGGAAAAAGTAGAGGAGAAGAGGGCTAAGGTAACCTGAGAAGGAGGCTTAGAAAATCTGCAGTACTCTCTGATCCAGCTACAGAGCAGAGCAAACTAGTCATGAATGATTGGCCTCCTGCCATGATGGGAGAATAAAACAGTTGTTTTACACATGAGCTGTCTTTACAAATGCTCTTTTCTCACCAAACTCCAGAGCATGAAAACAGTTCCTTTTGCTTTTTTCTAGAAAGATTCTATGGCTCTGACAAGTACTAAGAAAGCCTATGTTTATAAACAAAAGCAAAACTTTTAAGAACACTGCAGTTTCTACCATAGAAGATGGGAAAGGATAAAAGAAAATGCAAGGGAACAAAATGATAGAATGCAGATTGATATCTCGAACATGGCTCTCAAGGTTGAGCATACCCTGCCCTTAGCTACTCCTCAAACCTCAATTCAACCCTTCTAAAAACTCCAGTCTACACCCATCCTGAAGGGTCCTGCCTTAGGGCACCACACTTGCCTGTTCTTCCTTTAGTATTACTGAATCCTCATTAT
The DNA here is from genome assembly GCA_030848825.1 of Tadarida brasiliensis. Taxonomy (NCBI): domain Eukaryota; kingdom Metazoa; phylum Chordata; class Mammalia; order Chiroptera; family Molossidae; genus Tadarida; species Tadarida brasiliensis. The sequence continues at coordinate 25,772,794 of CM061267.1, read as the reverse complement.
CACATCATTCCCTGCATGTCTGGTTGACTACTACTTGTCTTTCTGTTGAAAACTCAAGGGTTATGTTTTCAGAAAGACTTCCCTAACCATCTCCACCTGATCCACTGGACAATCCTCCAAATAAGTTAGATTGTTGTGTAATATATTTGCATAGGATCATATTCCTTTTCTTCAAAGCAGTTACCTAGTTTGTAATTAGGTTTATGTGGGTGTTTGGTTGTTAATGGCTGTCTCCCCCCTTTAGACTATAAGTGCCATTTGCCATGTCTGAGTTGGGTCATCATTTCAACCCTGGCACCTGCACAGCATTTAGCATAGAGCAGAACTCAATAATTATTTGTTGAATAAATGAAATATACCATATACTTTATTCTAATCAGTCTGGTCCTCAAAGGACTATGAGGAGAGTCATACTAGTTGAACAACCAACTTTTCTTGACAGAATATTTTACTGTGCTAAACACAGAAAAGGAACTGAATCAGAACAGGAACTGTGCTTCTTAAATCACTGTCATATTGGACAATTGCACAAGTTGCATGTACAACAGCTCTAGATCAGACCATCATTGGTATACACATTGTATATGCAAAATACATCATGTTGGCCAATGAACAGTTTTTACAGATAATGCAACCAACTCAAGATGTGGGGGGGCCACGTTGTTAAATAAGAGTAATCATCTGAATCTGGAAGCCACTTTCGTATTTTGAAATATGACATTTCATTTAACTAAAGTAATGTTTGTATTTTTAGCATACATTATAGTGGCTCAGAAAGATCCTAATAGAAGTGAAGATCTACATGTCAGCACTGTCACGGCTGATCAACCACATGCATGTGTTCTAAGTGTGTTTACCTGGGGCTACTGTTCATTTCTTGCACAATCTCTCTGTCTTGGCCAACTGTGAAGAAGTGGAACTTTCTTTAGGCAAAAGTTGTTAATGAGTAACAGTTGTGTTTTAATGATTTATTCAATGAACATTTGAGAAATTAAATTTATTGGGGTAACTTGTTTTAAAAAATTTATATTTTAGGTGTACAACTTTATAATATTCCATTGTGAGCTTACTACCCAAAGCCTAGTCTCCTTCTGTAACCCTGTATTTGACCCCCTTTACCCTTTTGTCCTCCTCCCAGTCCCCTTCCCCTCTGCTAACCATCATTCTGTTGTCTTTATCTATGAGTTTCAATAAACATTTTTTAATAGCTTACATTTTTTTTGGTTTCAGTTTTCTGATGCTTGAATAAAACTATTCTTTTGTATTTTTCCACTTGTCTTTTGGGTACACTTTTCTTATCCTATCATCATTACTAAACCTGTGCTCTGAGAATTAGTATAACAGACTAATTCAGGCAAGGGGATGTCTGTTAAAGCTAAAAGTCTGTTATATAATAAAGTAGGTTTTCCAAATGCATATGCTAAAAAATTAACAAATTAGTTTACCTGTTTTTACTTATATAGACATGTTTGTGTAATTAAAATTAAGTCTGTATGAAAAGTTTATTTCAAAGAAAAGTTTTCTATATATATGACTGTAATTTTAAATTTATACTGAATAGGTCTAGTAAATGCATGCATTCACCAGTCACTATGAGCAAACAAATGCACACGGCTGGTGCGTGGCCTGGCGCACGTGGGAACATCAGCCTGCAGACATTGAAACTGCTGCGGAAAGTCACCCACGAGACAGCAGAACGAATTACCCCATTCGATGTGGTGTGATCACGTGCTGATCATTGCCGAACAGTGTTTATGAGCAGCGACTCTTGGGTTTAAGTATGTAGACTATGGTTATAGATATGTAATATTTATGTCGGTGAAATTTCTGCAGTGTTTTTTTTGCAACATATGGCCTATTTGCTAAAATTTGTTAAAAATAACAGTGAATTAATAACAAAAAATAACCTGTTAATTTAGTTATAAGCAAATCTTGGTTAAAAGCATTTTAAAATTAAAAGGTGTTAATTTTCACATATGACATATGGACCAGAAATTTTGTCCGTTAAATCAAGGTCTGAAAAATCGAGGGTTTACTGTACAGAATACTTCCTAAGAATTAAATGCTACATGACTGCCTAAATAGTAACCACAATTTTCTCTCAGAGGTGAATCCCTGAGATCTTTTATTTGCTAAAGTCTTCCCCAAAATAAAAATGAAATGCTAAGGCAAAGGTTATTTGTACATATTGTAAAGTTAAATACTAACTTAAGATCTGAAAAGAGTTTACCTCCAACTTCTCTTTTAATACCTCACACACATTATGTTAACCAATCAAATAAATGTCTGATATGTTTATAATTTCACAAGAGTCACAACATTTAACTTTGGATTTAACAAGGTAAAATACATGTGTCATGTTTTTCAGTGGAAGCATACAAAACTGGTGGCAAAGCCAGACTTGGCATCTCCTTAATACATATTTTTTTAAATCCTCACCTGAGGATATTTTTCCATTTATCTTCAGACAGAATGGGAGGGAGAGACACAGGGAGGGTGGGACGGAGTAGGAGAGAGAGAGAGAGAGAAACATCCATTTGAGAGACACACATCGACTGGTTGCCTCCTGCATGACCCCGACCAGGGCCAGGGGTAAACGGCAATCGAGGTACATGCCCTTGACTGGAATCAAACCTGAGACTCTTTGGTCTGCGGGCCGATGCTCTAACCGCTGAGCCAAACTGGCCAGGGCTCCCTAATGCTTTTTAAAAGGAATATGTTTTAAAAGACAAAATATTGTCTGAGTCCTTTGATGACCAAAATCATGTGTTTACAAAATGGATAGATTTCTAGTTGTCTGGTTAGATGTTTAACTATTTTGAAACTACAACTTTCTTTTTCTTAATTACCTACATGTATATATTTTTAGCTGTTGCTTTTGTTAATCCTTATTTATATATGCAAAAGTTAGAAGTAAGCAATGTGGGTAGAACATTTTTAAGTGAAAACAAGCATAGTTCTGTATTTGGTTAAAAAAAAAATTCTACCTTTGCTACAAAGATGTCTTTTTGAAAAGTACCCTCATACTAAAAATTAGATTATAAGAGCTTTCAGGAACATTAGAATTCCAGTATAAATTTAAGGGGCATTTTCTCAGAGAAAATCCATGTGATTTATAGAGGACATTTTTAATACTATAACATTTTTGTCACTGCACAAATTTCTGAATATGTAAGATAAGACATCAGCACACTATATTATTTGCACGTGAATATTTGGGCTATAGAGAGTGATTTGTACAATGTCACTTAGCAGATTGTATTCAGCTGGCAGTGGGTAGGAGTTCGGGTGACAATTGGCTCGCAACTGCTATTAAGTTCATTCAGACTCATGTTTAACTTTCTTGTGCATGAGTACTAGAAGGCTAGTTAATTTTATATGCATATCTAATTTTTGTTAATCAGCATCCCCCCTATAGATGAGTTACTCTCACTGATGCTTAATTAATAGATTCAGGAGACTATTGTTGTCAGTTATTTAGGGTCAAATGCTTCATCAAACAGAGGTCAGTCACTCAGGCAGACACTGGAACTGCAATGCTGAACAAGAACTGGCCCCTGACTTTAGGGAGCTCACAGTTTTGGGGAAGCAGCAGACAAAGAAAGGCAACTGCAATACACAGTGAGAGCTCAGGGTACAGAGTATATAAAAGGTACTAAGGAAGCTTTCTGGGGAAGATAGGGGACAGGGCTTCAGGAAGGCTTCACACTGAACAGCACCCTAAACTAAGTCTTCAAGAAAAAGTAAAGGGTAGGCAGGTAGGTGCAGAATGAAAGGAGGGCCAGCCATGCTTCAGAGCAGATAGTTGTTCTCCCCAGGGACAGTACCTCCTCCTCCAAGGGGTATGTAAAGATGTGTATGGGTGGAGGCTATGGCAGCTAATACCCTGTGATGCAGAGGGCAGGTGCACAGATGAAAACTGCTCCCACACAAATGCAACAGTGCTCCTGGTTGGAAACACTGTGGCTGGCAAATGTAAGAGGTAGAGTGGAGAGTTAAGTGAGAGTCAGGTAAATGCAGGGCCTCTCATGCCAGACTTCATCCTGAAGGCAAAGAGAAATCACTAAAAAATGTTAAGGAGGGGAATGACATAATCAGATCTGTGTTTTAGAAACTGGATGGAAGGAGAGGCAATAATAAAGGCAAGGAGACCAAGTAGAAGCTCCTGAAGTAAAGTTAGCAAGGGCCCAAACCAAGGTGCTGGCAGTGACAATGTAGAACGGGAGGTATATTCGTTGGGCATTATGGAGGCAGAATCAATGGGATGTGGATATGGGGATCAGAAAGAGGATGAAATGATAGACACCCAAGTTTCAGGTTTGGGCACCTCTGTAGACAAGAGGTACCACATACTGAGATTTTCCTTGAGAGTGAACAATAATACTACATACAATATGAATTACTTACCTATTAAAGTAATATAGAATAAACTGTATTTGTCTCCTACCTAATAAAAGTGAGTGATTGTATTCTACTATGAAATCCTTACTCATCCTTGCCATATGGATAAATATTCCTAGATCAGATTAATTATCCGACTTGCAATATATCTTAATTTACATTTACAGTGGTGTTATAAAACTATGTGCAATTTTGATGAATTTATAAAAATGTGGATCAGTTTTAAGAAAAGGATAATTATAAAACAGATGTACACTGTCTGTCCGGGCCATCGCAAGCTACATGATGGGGAAGAAACAACAACAAAAACAAAGCAAAACACCACATGCAGTAGCTCAGTAAAGGAATTAGCCTCTTTCTGAACAGAAAGAGCAGCCCCATGGAGTCAAAACAACAAAGCCAAGCTCAGCTTGGTATAAACAAGCTTTCTCTTTCTAAAGATCCCACCAACTGAGGGAAAACAGCAAAGGTCACTGACTAGGTTGGGGATCTCTGAAAAACTAAGCCATGAAACATTCACAGATATGCCCAAGAAATAATTAATGACAATATTTTAATGTAATCACCAATCTGTCTGAGTATGGGGGAAACAGATCCATCTGTTATTAAGTCTCACCACAAAAGTGACTACTCCCATTAAGTCCACAAACCTGCGCTAGCCCTTCCAGAAATAGTTACTTTTGCCATTTTAATGAGTTTGCAACAGAAATCAAGACCCTTACTCTAAGCCATTTATATTTCTATTCCCAATATACGTAGGACGTGTGCTTAAGCAAGCAGCTCAAATAAATAACAAAGTCCACCAAAATCTTGCTATTGATACAAATTTTTTCGTAACTGAACTTAGAAGTTGGTTCTGTGGACTTCACCCAGAATTCAGTATTTGCAAAGAGAGAACATGAGAATGAGGCAATCTGAACTACTGCCCCTATGTTAAAAAAGAGAGTATAATTGCCAACGATACATCAGATAAGGGGTTAATTTCCAAAATATATAGAGTACTCATACAACTCAACAAAAGGAAGACAAATAACCCAATTAAAAAATGGACAGAGAACCTAAAAAGACACCTCTCCAAACAGGACATACATTTGGCCAAGAGACATATGAAAAAATGCTCAACGTCACTAACCATCAGAGAGATGCAAATTAAAGTGACTATGAGGCATCACCTCACACCTGTCAGAATGGCTGTCATCAACAAATCATCAAACAACAAGTGTTGGCGAGGGTGTGGAGAAAAGGGGACTCTAGTACACTGCTGGTGGGAATGCAGACTGGTGCAGCCACTATGGAAAACACTATGGTGTTACCTCAAAAAGTTAAAAATTGAACTGCCATTTGACCCAGTGATCCCACTTCTAGGAATATACCCTAAGAAGCCTGAAACACCAATCAGAAAGAATATATGTACCCCTATGTTCAAAGCAGCACTATTTACAATAGCTAAGATCTGGAAACAGCCCAAGTGTCCAGCAATTGATGAGTGGATAAACAAGCTGTGGTACATATACACAATGGAATACTATGCAGCTGTAAGAAAGAAAGATCTCTTATCCTTTGAGACGACATGGAGGGTCCTGGAGAGTATTATCCTAAGCGAAACAAGCCAAGCAGAGAAAGACAAATATCACATGATCTCACTTATTTGTGGAATATAATGAACAAAACAAACTGATGAACAAAATAGACCCAGAGACATAGAAGTAGGGTACAGACTGACAAACCACAGAAGAGGGGGTCGGGGGGTCAGGAAGAGATAAACCACAGAACTTATATGCATGTATGTGTAACCATGGACATAGACAACAATGCTGGGGGTGGGGGGGGATCGGGAGGAGGGTGTCAATGGGGGAAAAAGGAGAAACATCTATAATAAAAATAAATTAATAAAAAAAATTAAAAATAAAATAATAATAATTGGATGTGAATATTTTGAATTTTTAGAGGGAATTTACAGGAAAAGGTGTTTAATGTTGATGTAAATGTTGATCTTTAGCTACTGATTTTGTTTTACCAAAAACACAAGATGCTATGGAACACAGTTTTTAAATGTTAAAGATGATAAGTTTTTATGCCCACAAAATATCATTCAGAGTAAATAAATAGGTTCATTTTCTTTCCTAGACATCTACCCTATTTAAATGTAAATTAGTACAGGGTACAAAAAAAGGGCAGAAAACTCTGTCTCTACCATTTTCACAGAGCTATATGAAGTTTGTGATTTTTACACATTAAAATTTTGAAGATTCTTATGAGAATTTGCTAAATTCAATATCATCCGAATATTCCCATCTGCCAAAAAGGCTATACTATGGCAAGAAAAGGAAATTTAAGCTTTAGAACATAATGAGAAGTTAATAAACTTGCTCCAGGTAAAATTTTGCTATTTTATAAACCAATAGATTTTAAATCTTTGCCAACCAAATCCATCTTGCATTTTATGTAATAGAGAAATCTGAGCCAGGATTATAAAAATGTTACTTGTCTAAAAATTGACTAATTCTTCATTTTTATTTTTTTTGTCAAATTTATCATCACTGTGGTGGTCTTAATTTGAAGTCTTTTTCTGAGGAAAAAAAATAAGTAGTCTAGTCTTTCAAAAATCTCTTTAAATGATGTTATGTCAATATCTTTTGCAGCAATATTTCCAGAAGCTATAGTTTTAATTTGGAATATGTGAAAGTGCAGAGGAAAAAAAAAAACCCTGAAGCTTACATAAGACTTCTTCTTTTCTTAAAACAAAACTTTAGGAAAAACATGGCCTGATAACTGTCAATGCTTAGGAAGATTTAAATTTCCACTTCCTTATAAACAGGAAGGCTTAGAAATGATGATTTTTGAAAATACTATATTAATTTAAAAATAATCAGCACATGACTAATATTGCTAAATTAGTAACAAAAAAATATAAATAAAATATAATGAGAAAATTCACTCTCACATATCTTAGCAAGAAGAAAAATGTCACTTAGGTGGTTTGAGCAGAAATTTCTTAAACCAAATTGACAAACATTTAGCTAGACTGTGTAAGAGAAAGAGAGAGAAGGCTCAAATAAAATCATAAACGTAAAAGAAGACATTAAAACTAACTCCACAGAAGTAAAAAGCATAGGAGACTACTATGAACAATTATACACCAACAAATTGAATAACCTAGAATAAACTGATAAACTCTTAGAAATGTACAACCTATGAAGACTGAGTCATGAAGAATAGAAAACCTGATCAGACCTATAATTAACAAAGAGATTGAATTAGTAATAAAAGACATCCCAATAAAGGAAAGCCCAGGATCAGTTGGCTTCACTGGCAAAATCTACCAAAATGTTAAAGAATTAATGCTAGTTCTTCTCAAACTTTTCCAAAAAAGAGGAAGGAACACTTTCAAAGTCCTTTTAAAGGGCTGACATTATTCGAATACCACAGTCAGACAAAGACACAAGAAAATAAACTACAGGCTAATATCCCCGATGTACATAGAGACAAATGTCCTCAACAAAATACTAGCAAAACAAATTCAATAGGACATTAAAAGGCTTATATACCATGATCAAGTGAGATTTATTCCTGGAAGGCAAACATGGTTCAAACATACACAAATCAATGTTACATACCATATTAACAGAATAAAGAATAAAAATCACAAGATCATCTCAATAGATGCAGAAAAAACATTTGATGAAATTCAACATCCTTTCATGATAAAAAGCTATCAGCAAACTAGGTATAAAAGAAATTCAACTCAATATAATAAAGGCCATATATAACAAGCCCGTAGCTAACATTATACAAAACGGTGAAAAACAAAACTTTTCCTCTAAGATTAAGGACAAGGCAGGGGTGCCCATTCTTACCACTTTTATTCAACATAGCACTGGAAGTCCTATCCAGAGCAATTAGGCAAGAAAAATATTTCAAACATACAATTTGGAAAGAAAGAAGTAAAATTGAATATTTGCAAATGGCATTAGCTTGCATGTAGAAAACACTAAAGATTACACAAATACATATACACCTTATACACACACACAAAACATGTTAAACTAATAAACAAATTCAATACATTTGCAGGATACAAAATCAACATACAAAAATCAAGTGCATTTCTATACATTAACAACAAACTACCCAAAGAGAAAATTAAGAAAACAACTTCATTAAAAAAAATTCCATTTAAAATAGCATCAAAAATTTAAATATTTAGGAATAAACTTAACTAAGGAGATGAAAGACTTATAAATAAAACTATAAACAACTAATGAAACAAATTAAGGAAGACACAAATAAATGAAAAGATATATTATGATCATAGGTTGGATGATTTAATGTTAAAACGTTCATACAACTGAAAGCAATTTACAAATTCAATGCAATCCCTATCAAAATCCCAGTATCCTTTTTTTTTTTTTTTAACAGAAATAGGCGGGGGAAAATCCTAAAATTCAAATTGAACCACAAAAGACCCCAAATAGTGAAAGTAATCTTAAGAAAGAAAAAAAGCTAGAGGTATCACACTTTTTTATTTCAAAACCTATTACAAAGCTACAGTAATTAAAACAGTATGGTACTGGCATAAAAACAAATGTTTAGAACAATGGAACACAATAGACTTTGCAGCGGTTCTCAAGCTGTGGGTTGCGACCCCTTTAGGGGTTGAACGACCCTTTCACAGGGGTCACCTAAGACCATCGGAAAACACATATTTCCGATGGTCTTAGGAACTGAGACACCACTCCTCTATCCATCTCCAGGCAGGTCCGCCTACATGCAGATACACCCACATACAACATGAGGAACTGTATTAAAGGGTCGCAGCATTAGGAAGGTTGAGAACCACTGCAATAGAGAGCTAAGAAGTAAAACCATACATATACTGATCTTCAACAAGGATCCTAAGAATTCTCAATGGAGAAAGAATTGTCTCTTTAATAAACAATAGTACTGGGAAGATGGATATTCACATGGAAAGAATGAAACTAGACTCTTATCTTATACCATACACAAAAATTAACTCAAAATGGATTAAAGACTTAAATGTAAAACATACATATGTAGAACTCTTAGAAGAAAACATAGGGGGAAAGTTTCATGACACTGGCCTAGGTGATGATTTCTTGGATATGACACTAAAAGCACAAACAACAAAAGCAAAAATAGCCAAGCAGGACTACATCAAACTAAAAAGCTTCTCACAGCAAAGGAAATAATCAACAGAATGAAAAGGCAGCCTATGCATTGGGAGAATACATTTGCAAATCATATCTATGATAGGACATTGATATCCAAAATATATAAGGAAGCTTCTACAACTCAATAGCAAAAAATCAAATAACTTGATTAGAAATTAAGCCACGGATTTAAACAGATATTTATCCAAAGAAGATATGCAAATGGCCTTTGAAAAGATATAAAAATATGCTTATATGAGTCAAATGCCATATGAAAAGATGCTCAATATCAGTAATCATCGGGGAAATGCAAATCAAACCCACAATACCTAAAAAACAAAGGATACATGCTGGTAAGGATGAGGATAGAAAGTGGTGTGTTTGTTATGGAAAATAGTATGGAGACTTGTCAAAAAATTAAAAATAAATCTAGCATATAATCCAGCAATTCCACTTCTGGATATATAGCCAAAAGAATTGAAAGAGATATTAGTATTTCCTTGCTAATTTCAGCATTATTCATGATAGTTAAGTCATGGACAACCTAAACGTGTATCAATGAATGAACGGATAAAGATGTGGTGTATATATATACAATGGAATATTATTCCACTTTAAAAAAGAATGAAATTCTGCCCTATGTGATAGCATAGATGAAACTTGAGGGCATTATACTAAGTAAAATTAGCTGGTCACGGAAGGACAAATAGTGCATGATTCCACTTATGTGAGGTATCTACAATTGTCAAACTCATAGAAACATAATAAAATGGTGGTTGCCAGGAAATGGGGAGAAATTGGGAGTTTAGCTTCAGTTACATAAGATAAATAAGTTCTAGAGATCTGCTGTACAACACATAGCCCATAGTCAACGGCAATGTATTGTGCACTTAAAAATTTATTGACAAGGTAGATCTCATGTTAAGTGTTCTTACCACAATAAAAAATAAAATAAAATAAAATTAACTTGCAAAGAATGTGGATCTCCATCTTATTACAACCATTGCATATTTCATATCAATTACCTAATTAAAGGATCTCTATAGCATGATGAATATAGACATAAATGTACACACTATGGCTATTACAAAAGAAGAGCTTTTCTACTATAAAGGTATATATAACTAGTCACTAGAATGTATATAAAAATTTAATTATAGTGCAATACATTGTATTGATATTACATTATGTTTAAGTTAAAAAGTGCTAATAAAGAAGAGAATGTGCTGATATCAAACAGGGTTCAATATCTTCAAGTTGAACTGGTCTTGGACCATTATTCAAATTTCCTGGACAGAGAAAGGACTGTGCTCTCAGGGAGAGGCATGACAGAGTAAGCATTTTTGATACGTACTGTGCTGTAATGTCCCCAAGGCCATTTAAATACACTGATTTATAGAAATAACCTTCTGTATGCCCTTCTCACCTCCCAAGCCCTGCAGTGGGTGCCAAGATATTTTTTACAAACTCTTCTAGATTTCCCTATACCTGAGCTAATCCAATTATATAAGGTTGTCCTGAATTTAGGATTATCCTTTCTTTTCCCATTGTACATGTCGACTGCAGTGGAGTCACAGACTGCATTTCAATTCCACAGATCCAGCACAGGTCGCAGCTGAGTGCCTGCACATAATGCATTAACACGGTGCCAACATGGGCGACATGGCTGCAAAGTTACCGTCAGCAACTGCACAACGCTCTGCTGCACTGGCGATCCATCAACAGTGGCATTTCACCAGAGCAGACAGAAATCTTCACTGATATCAACTGAGAAACAAAACCAGCGTTGATAGTAAATACATGACATCCAAAGAATGCTGTCCCTTCATAATGCCAAGAGGGCATTATTCATGTTGAAAACTACTTTATTTTGATTGAAACTAACTCTCAAATCTTAAAAAAAGAAAAAAAGAAAGTGTTTATGGGGTTCTTACCAAATAAATAATACATGGCAATAAAATCACACAAGCAAAAATCTCATGCAGGACTGAGGAGACAAAAGTATATTTCACTTCCTAAAATAATGTTCTTTCATGTTGTCAAGAACATTCAATCCTTCATTAAGTGTGAGCTCCCGCTTGAAAATTCCCTGGACTTTAAAACAGGGTGCGAATGCCTGGCCGGTGTGGCTCAGTGGTTGAGCGTCGACCCATGTGCATCAAGAGGTCACCGGTTTGGTTCCTGGTCATGGTACATGCCCAGGTTGTGGGCCCAATCCCCAGTGAGGGGCATGCGGGAGGCAGCCAATCAATGTTCTCTCTCATCGATGTCTCTCTCTCCCTCTCCCTTTCTCTCTCTCTAAAAATCAAAAAAGAAAAAATAAAATAAAATAAAACAGGATACTATGTATTTAAAGGAGGTAGAAAAATTAACACATGAATAAAAAAATTGAAAACAAGTACACAAAGATTAAAAGAAAAAAATAGTGAGTGTATGGGATGCAACCAAGTGATGTTTCTCTCTCTCTAAAAAAATCAATAAAAAACATATCCTTGGGTGTGGACAAAAAGAAAGAAAAATAGTGAGTATATGGGAAGAGGTAAAAGCATAAAAATATGGTTGAGTGTTCCTATATACATTATCTCAATCCACAAAATAGCCTTCATACAGGTCTTACTGTCTCCATTTTACCAATGAGGAAACATAATCAAAGAGATTTAAATAACTAGCCATGATAATATGGTTAATGTGTGGCAGTGTTGGAACTGTCTCTCTCATTCTTTCCTTTAAAACCATGCTGTCCTGATAAATACCCACTATAACCACACTAAAATTAACATTTTAAAACCTTCTAATTTTGAATTATTTAAAAATCCTTACTTAACTTTCATTTCCAATGTATTTGTTTCTATTTTTAAATACACAGATTCTGGGCAATTCTGAAAATATTACCAACTCACATCAAATGCTATTCAATTAGGTTTCTTAAAATATCTTCCTTACTCATCAATATCATTATTCTTCCTCATTCATTGATTGTTCTGAGGATGCTAGCAAATCCTTGGCATGTGCTACCTCCACTCTCTCCTTACAGTAATGTTCTAAGAAGTTATTACTGTTCATGTGTCTCAAGAAAAGATTGGTCCTAAGATGTACCATTAGGCACTCCTCTGGGCTGGATGAAGTTCTGCACCAGCAGCAGTGGGTCCCAGGGTTATCTCCTGGACTGCTGGACTGAATTCTAGGTGTAAGGATAGGAGCAGCTAAGAATAAAGGCATTTTTTTCTGACTGTATGAATTAAGCAGTTTGTATCTGAAGCACATCAATAAAGTCTTCTGATCTCAGGACTTAGTCTGGCTCTAATACATGGCATGTCCTAGAAAAGCATCCTTCAAACTTTCTCTCATGTATTTCCTAAAATGATTTTGAAAATTTATATACTCTTATCACACATTTTCAACTTGACATCTAGAAATTTTAAATATAAATTTAAAGAGATGCAAAGGGTATAATTTCTGGGGTGTTGTATTCATTGACATTTAATATAAAACTGTGATGTCATTCTTTTTTATTTTTTTAATCCTCACCCAAGGATATTTTTCCATTTATCTTCAGATAGAGTAAGGGAGGGAGGGAGGGAGAGAGAGAAACATCGACATGAGAGAGACACATCGATTGGCTGCCTCCCACACAACCCTGACTGTGGCCAGACCAAACTGAAACCGAGGTACATGCCCTTGACTGGAATCGTGCCCTTGACTGGAATCGAACCCGTGACTCTTTGGTCTGCAGGTCAACACTCTAACTGCTGAGCCAAACAGGCCAGGGCTGTGATGTCATTCCTAAATGGATCTAATGGATTCTAACTATCATAGAAATATGATCCCATCACAATCCATTAAAAAACACCTGTATAAATAAATCTTCAGCAGAAATCTGACATTTTTTACTTTGAACTTCTACTTTGATTACATTTCCCATTCTGATATTTAGAATTTTATCCTACTCTAATCTATTTGATGCTTGAACATGTTTTATTGAAGGCCCTATCATAATTATCTGTAACAAATTTGTGTGTGTGAAAATGTACCTCAATAATATAAAAATCATATATGACAAGCCCAGAGCTAATATTTTACTCAATGGTGAAAAACAAAACTTTTCCTCTAGGATCAGGAATAAGGTTAGGAAGCTTACCACTTTTATTTAACATAATACTGGAAGTCCTAGCTAGAGCAATTAGGCAAGAAAAAATAAAAAATAAAAGGCATCCAAACTGGAAAGGAAGAAGTAAAATTGTCTCGGCAGATGACATGATAGAAAACCCCAAAGATACCACCAGATGAATTCAGTAAAGATGCAGGATATATAATCAACATAAAAATCAAGTACGTTTTCACACACTAATGATAAAATACCCATAAAGACATTAAGAAAACAACCCATTTATAATAGTAACAAAAATAATTAAATACTTAGGAATAAAAAGGTGGTGAATTATCTCAACACTGAAAACTATAAGATGTTGATGAAAGAAATCTTAGAATGCACAAATAAATTGAAAGATATATCTTGTTTTGTTCATGAATTGGAAGAATATTGTTTAAATGTCTTTTCTATCCAAAATAATGCACAGAGTCAATGCAATCCCTATCAATATTCCAATGGCATTTTTCAAAGAAATAGAAAAAAAAATCCTAAAATTAGTTTGGAAGCACAAAAGACTTTAACTAGCTAAAGCAATCTTGAGAAAGAATAACTAAGTTGGAGGCATCACACTCCCTAATTTCAAACTATATTACAAAGCTATAGTAATCAAAACATTATGGTACCAGCATAAAACGAACACATAGACTAATGGAATAGAATAGAGAGCCCAGAAATAAACCCATCCACATACAGTCAACTGATTGTTGACAAAAGCACCGAGAATATATAGTAAAGAAAGGATAGTCTCTTCAGTAAATGGTGAAACTGAATATCCATATGCAACAGAATGAAATTAGATCCTTACCTTACACCATACACAAAAATCAACTTGTTTTGCAGTTCTCGGCAGCATGGCGCATGTCTAAGCAACTGACTGGAGAAGTTACATGGGACATGTGCATGACAGAAGTCTTGCTATCCAAGAGAGGATTACAAAGAGCTCTTACATACAAAGGCATTTTTCTCCCCCACTTTCCCCTTCCCTCAACCTCAGTCCTACCCCAAAAGCAGTAGAAAAAATATATGAGTAGGCAAACAGGAAGAGAGAAAAACAGACTACAGTACCCTTTCCCCTGCTACAGGTTTCTAGATGAAACAGGAGGAAAAGAAAAAGGTTTTAAATGAATACATTTTGATTTAAACTAGAATGAAAACTTTAATACCTAAACATGTTATTTAATACTTGAAAATGACCCATAAAGCTATGGTTCCTGCCAAGATGTCTTCAAAGGACATGGAAGGGAGATCCTGGAGTATGTCTGACAGTGGAAATACCAGATAAAAATTAAGTTTGCTACTTAAACTCTGCCCAATTTAGCCCATGCAATAAATTGGTTACATAAATCAAATGAAGTAATAATGAAAACAACTGCAAAAGGTTTCTCTGAAAGTCACAGATTATAAGGGGAAGTTATTCGCAAGCTGTGAATCAGTCATAGAGATGTTGATACGCATAATTACACACACTTTCTCCCAAGCTCTTTCACCGCTGGTTTTCACTGGTGCTCCTCAACCAGCATCTGGAATGTTAATCCATCATATTTGCACTTGAATTTAGATACCCTAATTATGAGAATTCCCAGATGACCTTTCCTCAACTGCAAGTAAATTCTCAATGAATGCAATTTCTGTATTTGGGCAATGTTTGTCTCTTTAGGCTTTATTTTGTTCTGCACCAGTATCTTGTGGTGAATTTATTTATATAAGAGGAAGAAATCTCATGTTTTTAAAGATGGAAATGAGAGAAGATGAAACTTACGTGCAGTTTGAGTGTCTTCCCTTTAGTTTATTAAATACAGGCACACTTTTTGATAGATCATTTAAAAATGTAGTATTTTTTTCTCTAGCCTGCAAGAATAACTGTCTAATGAATTATACTTCAAAACTAATTATCACATAACTAAATTAAAATGAAGACGAATATGCTTTTACAAAGCATAGTTAGCGTCTCTTGTTTCTATGCAGCCTGTATTTGATTTCTCTCCAACACTGTTTCAGTAGCTTGTCATTCTGATAAGCTTTCCATTTGTAGCTGCAATACGCTTTCAATAGTTTGACAGATTATTACAATCCTGGTTCAGAATGTAAAGTTTCCAGAAACAGGCACTGAAGTCTGAATTTCCCATCATTTTCATGAGGTAAGAAGAATGTTCTGTCTAATATCTGTCAATATATTTCTGTAATGACACAACTCATCAGCTTTTCTTATTGCTCCCTGACTTTCTATTCTATTACTTTGAAGGGGGTGGGAAACAGAGACCAATTAGCCTTCAAATGTCTTTAATAAAATAGCACTATGGGATGAAAGAGATACAGAGGATGTGGCAAAAAACAGCATTACTTCCTGTAATTTTTTTTTATTGTGGTAAGAACATTTAACATGAGATCTACCCTCTTAATAAACTTTTAAGTATACGATACAGTATTGTTAACTGTAGGTACAATGTTACACAGATCTCTAGAATTTGTTCATCTTGCTTAATTGAAACTTCATACCCACTGAAGAGCAACTCCCCATTTCCCTCTCCTCCCAATCCCTGGTTTGTTTTTAACAACTAATGTACTTGCTTTTATTTCATGTACCCTAAGATCTATCTTGGCCCTCCATAGGGTATTAGTAGCTCTTGTGTTTTTAGGCACTCAAAGGATGGTCATCATCGGTAGGAAAAGCGTTTTTAAAGATCAGCACATATCAGATTTGTGGCTACAACATGACCTTAACGAACGGCCCCTGCCTCCAGCTCGTCCTTCTTGTTGTCCCCCCATTTCCTTTCAGGTGGCATCACTAAGGGTGTAGGCTGAAACTGAGATAATGAAATGTCTGGAAATGGTAAAAAGCTATAAAAGTGTGGCAACAATGCTTCTGTGCCTCATTCATAAAGAACAAAATCTTTCACAGTTGACTGAGAAACTATGAAATAACGACTTAAAAATCCATTAATAGAGTTTGCTCCATAAGTACAAATTACAGTTTATCTACATTCCCTTCCCTATATTAAAAAAACTAATAACTAAAAACAAAACTTAAACAGATTACCTATTACTCTTTACAAACAAAACTTGTCTATAAACACCATCTTTATTAGACTGCAGTTTCTATATTCGAAGCTATGTATTAATCTCACATGCTGTTGACACCTAATTGCTGGCAGGAAATCTGAGCTACAGGAATGAAATAGGCAATGGCTAGAAATCTTGATTGAGTTTATTGGAAATATGGACTAAATAAGGCACTTTAATTAGTATCAGACAGAAGGATGAATTGATCGCCAACAAAGCACAAACTGTTGAAGCAGTAACACTCAGAAAACGTGTCCGAGGCCTAATTCACCATGATGATGGAGGAGATGGACCACCTTCCTGTTCGGCAAGATGAGTTAAAGATAAATGTAACCGCACTGTTGAAAAACTGCAGTCGGTCAGTGTTTGGGAAATACATTTTTAAGGTAATCTGCCCTGGGATATGATGATAAATACAAATCTTTTCATTCATTTTAAAAGTTAATGCAGTGTTCATGAGGAAATGCAGGTAAAGTATTTTAGCCAAATTTCTTTGTGGTAAGAGAAATAAAGAATATTGGAGGCTTATTGTCATATGTTCTCTCTAAATTCCAAGTATTTTGATTTGTTTAAATTGTCCATCAGAATGTCCTTATGACTAAATCAGAGTATATCAGAAAATAAATAAGAGCCATCCTATAAAAACTTTTACTGTTTGTGAAAAAAATTAGTATATAAATAATATAACAATTTCTATAAAAGTTAATTAATTTGATTGACCAAATATTAAGTATAAATCAAATATAAGATTTTGTAGAAATTATGCTAATTGAAAAAGCCAGATACAGAAGACTTACATATTGCATGATTTCATTTATATGAAATGTCCAGGAAAAAAAAATCACAAAGCTAGAAAGCATGAGTGCTTTTCCTGGTACTGGGAGTGGGAGCAGGAACAGACTGCAAATGGGCGTGAGGGAGTTTTTGAAGTGATATGTTTTAAACCTGAATTGTGATGATAGAGGCACAACTGTATAAATTTACTAAAAATCACCTAAATTGCAATGGAAGGATTTTATGCTACCTAAATTATATCTCAATAAAACTTTTCAAATAGATTCTGTAGAGAATAATATGACATTGAGATTCCTAGGGCATGATATCTCCCCCAAGATCTCATGGAGTCCTAGTAGGGTCATGTTTGTGTCCCCCCACCTCCAAATTCATAGGTGAAGTCCCTAATCCTCAGTGCAGTGATATCTGGAGGTGGGGGCCTTTCGGGGTAATTGAATTCAGGTGAGGTCACAGGATGAAGCCCCCATGATGGGACTGGTGTCCTGATAAGAGATGAAAAGGCACCATGTCTGTCTTTCCACCATGTGAGGACACAGCAAGAAGGCAACCATCTGAAAACCAGGAAGAGCGCCCCCATCAAGAACCTGAAGATGCTGGACCCTGATTTCAGACTTGCAGCCTCCAAAACTACAAGGAAAAAACATTCATTGTTTAATCCATCTAGTCTATGATAGTTTTATTGTAGCAGGCAGAACTAAAAAATGGGGTGCTGCTGTAACAAATACCTAAAAACACGGAATTGGCTTGGGAACTGGATTGGGTATAGGCTGGAAGAATTTTGAGGTGCATGCTAAAAAAAGCCAAAATTGCAATAAAGAGACTTTCACAGGCAATTCTGGTGAAGGCTCAGAAAAAAAGAGAGCTATAGAGAAACTGTCCATCTTCTTAGAGAAAACATAAATAATCATGTATAGAATGCTGGTAGAAATATGAACAGTAAAAGTCATTTTGATATGGTCTCTCTCAGACAGGAAGGAGAAATGTGTTATTAAAAATGGGAAGCAAAGTGATCCTCATTATCAAGTGGTAAAAATTCTGGCTGAATTGTGTCTGTGTTCTACTGTTTTGTGAAAGGCTGCACTTGCCAGCATGAAACTGGAGATTTAGCTGAGGAAATTTCTAAGTTAAATGCTTGATTCTTCCTGAGTGCTTATAGTAAAATGCAAGAAGAGAGAAATAATTAAAGGCAGAATTGTTAAGCAAAAAGAAACATATTGTAAAAATTTCGAAGATTCTTAGCCTGTCCACGTTACAAAAAACTAGAAAGTGTGCTCTGAAGAGAACACTGAGGGTGTGGCAAATCAACCATTTGATAAGAAGATTAGTATGAATCTGAACCACAGACTTACTCAACCATCCCAGTGGCAACTAAAGAAAATAGAAAGAAGAAGAAATGAAAGAAGGCTGTTAAATTACTTGGAACCTACAGGACTGGACCACAGATTCAGATGTGAACACAATCTATTCTTTTTTTTTTTTTTTTAATTGAGTTTAGAGAAAGAGGGGATGGGTGAGAGAGGGAGGGAGGGGGAGAGAGAGAGAGAGAGAGAGAGAGAGAGAGAGAGAGAGACATTGATGTGAGAGCAACACATCAATCAGCTGCCTCCTGCACATCCCTTACTGGGAATGGAGCCCACAATCTGGGCATGTGCCCTGACTAGGAATCAAACCAGCAACCTTTCCATGCATGGGACGATGTCCAACCAATGTAGACACAGCGGCCAGGGCCCAATCTAGTCTCCAAGACAAGGGAAGAATGACCCTGAAGGTGATTCAGACACCACCAAGGCTGCACTCCCAGCCCAGGCCCACAGTACACAGGGTAGGGCTATCTCCACTTTGGTTTCAAAGGGAAAGTACTCTGTGCAACAGGGCCATGTGTTTGGGAATACTACCTTGGCCCCAACAAGCCAGATGACAGCTACTCAGAGCTGCAGGGGCACAACTCACATCTGGCAAAGCCATCAGGGCACAATCACTCACCCAACAGTCATGTAAGTGGGTAGACCACTTTAGTGAGTCTGAAAGGCAAAGTATGAAGCCAAAGAGAATTATTCTTGGCTTCTGGTCAAGAAGGTGGCATAGGTAAATGCGGTACTCACATCCTCCCACAACCACATCAAAATTACAACTAAATTACAGAACAACCTTCATTCAGAACCGCTTGAAATCTAGCTGAAAGGAAGTCCTGCAACTAAGGATATAAACAAGTAGCCACATTGAGACTGGTAGGAGGGACAGAGACAGAGAACAGGCTGGTCCCACACCCACGTGTGGTGGGTAAAAATCAGGATGGATATCCAGGATGCTAAGGTCCCTCCTCAGGAGCGAGGGGTCTCAGCCTTACAACAGGCCCCTCAGCCTAGGGTTCCAGTGCCAGGAAGAGAAGTGTCCATAACTTCTGGATGTGAAAACCAGTGAAGATTGAGGCTGAGGGAGACAGAGGGAAGCTGGAATCCCAGGCAGTTCATTTTAAAGGGCCCATGCACAGACTTACTCAGACCCACTCCCTCTGAGTTCCACTGCTGGGGCAGTATCTTAAAAAGTATCAGGGACATATGGGGAGAAAGTGAATTGTTCTACATCAGGGTGAGAGGTGGACAGGCAGCTTTCTCCCAGACAGAGGTGCGGCAGAGGCCACTGCTCCTTTTCTGAATCCTCCCACAGAGCCTGCAGACATGTGCCATATCTGAGTCTCCACGAACCTGGCTATTACGTTTCATCCCACCCTGGTGATTCCCTGAGACCCCACCCCAACCAACTTTCAGGCCCACTCAAGCTGTTTCCAGTGGCTTTTCCATATGAACAGCCTGTCTTGGCTCATGATTCAGACTTTCCTAAAATCTCTCAAACAAGCAGCATCTAGCCTCCACATGCTCTGTACTTCTCACTAAGTGGCCCCAGGCCTTGGGACTAGTGGCAGCTGGACTTGGTTCACATCTTTGCCTCTTCTGGGCACCTTCAGATCCAGCACAAGTAGCAGCCATCTGCAGACTGCTTTGTAGATCATGTTGGGAGGCCTCAGGCAGAACATAGGTTGCTGCTAACCTTGGCCTGCACATTCTGGGAGGCTTCAGAACCAGTTCACCCAGTGGACAGCTTCAGAAAAAGTCAACACACCACCCAGCCTCCACCACAAGCAACACACTCAAGGGGTGGACTCAGCAGGCACCAGAGTCCCAACGAAGTGAGTCCTGCTCCGTGGGGTGGGCTGATCCTCCATGGTGGTTGAAGCCTGTCCTCACAGCCAATCAGCCTGGGAGTAAACCCCGCCCCATTCATGTGCCAACAGCAATCAAGGTTCAACTAAAAGAAGAAGGTGTACACAACCCACATGGGAGGTGCTGCTGGAGTGCCCAGTTCAGGTGAATGGGGAAGCTGTGCCACTGGACCCTACAGAACACCCACTATATTAGGCCACTCAACCAAATCTGGGAAACATAGAAGTTCTATCTAATACATAAAATCAAACACAGGGAGGCTGCCAAAATGAGGAAACAAAGAAACGTGCCCCAAATAAAAGAATAGAACAAAACTCCAGAAAAAGAACTAAACAAAATGGAGACAAGCAATCTACTAGACACAGAGTTCAAAACACTGGTTATAAGGATGCTTGATGAACTTAGGCGAAGAGTAGATGAACTTAGTGAGAACTTCAACAGCATAACAAAGGACATGGAAACCATAAGAAAGAACCAGTCAGAAATAAAGGATACACTAACTACAATGAGAACTAAATTACAGGGAATCAACAGTAGAGAAGATAAAGCCTAGAATCAAATCAGCAATTTGGAATATAAAGAAGCAAAAAATATCCAATCAGAAAAGCAAAAAGAAAAAAGAATAAAAATTTTAAAAAATGAGGATAGTGTAAGGAGCCTCTAGGACAACTTCAAGCATACCAACATTCACATCATGGGGGTGCCAGGCAAAGAAAGACAGCAAGAAAACTGAAAACCTATAAAAAAAAATTAATGATGAAAAATTTCTTTAACCTGGTGAACAAAATAGACATACAAGTCCAGGAAGCACAGAGAGTCCCAAAAGTGATGAAAAGCAAGGAACTACAACCAAGATTACTCTTCCCATAAAAACAATCATTTATAATCAAAGGCCAGATAAAAGAGCTTCCTACACAAGAAAAAGCTAAACGAGTTCATCACCTCTAATCCAGTATTACATGAAATATTAAAGGATATTAAGAAGAAGAAAAAAAATATGAATAATAAAATGGCCATAAATACATATCTATCAACAATTGAATCTAAAAAACAAAATAAATAAACAAACAGAAGAGAAACATACTCATATGTACAGAGAACATTTAATGGTTGCCAGATAGAAGAGTGGTTGGAGGGATGAGTGAAAAAGGTGAAGAGATTAAGAAGTGTAAATTGGTAGTTAGAGAATAGTCCCAGGGATGTAAAGTACAGCATAGGGACTATAGTCAATAATATTCTAATATCTATGTATGGTGTCAGATGGTTGCAAGATTTATTAGGATGATCACTTAATAAGTTATATAATGTCTAATCATTGGGGTATACACCTGAAACTAATATTTTTACGTCAACTGTAATTGAAAAGTACAAAATGATTTAACATAAAGAAAATTATTCTTGAACCAAAATAATCTTTAAAAAGGAGAACACAGTTGGTAGACTCAGAGTCCTGATTTTAAAACTGGTAATCAAGATAATGTGATATTGGCATAAAGATATATAGTATTAATGGAATAGATTTGAGAGTTCAGAAATAAAATCATGTACTTATGATTTCAAAAGGGTACCAAGTAAATTTAATGGGGAAGGAATAATTTTTTTCAATAAATGGTGTTGGGACAACCGATTATAACACACAAAAGAAGGAAGGTGGACCCTTACATCAGATCATGTACAAAAATTAACTTAGAATAGATCAATGACCTAAATGTAAGGGACAAAACTATGAAAGTCTTTGGAGAAAACATAGGGATAAATCTTTGTGATCTTAGATTTGGCACTGGATCTTTTATATGATAGAAAAGCACAAGCAACACAGAAAAAAATACATAAATTGGACTTAATAAAAACTTTAAAATTTTTGCTTCAAAAGACAATATATCAAGAAAGTAAAAAGACCCTTGGAATGAAATAAAACATTTGAAAATCATATATGTGATAATGGTCTAGTATCTAGAGCAGTGACTTTCAATCTTTTTCATCTCATGGCACACACAAACTAATTACTAAAATTATATTTTTTGCTGATGTGACAGAAAAAACAAGTATACTTTTGATTGATTTACAAAAGTAGTAGTAGTAGTAATAATAATAATAATAATAACCTACCCTTTTGCTCCAAAGTGATTTTTTAAAAATTTTTATTGATTGATTGACAGAGAGAAGAAAGGAGAGAGAGAGAAAGAAACATCAATTTGTGTTCCACTTATTTCTGCATTCATTGGTTGATTCTTGTATGTGCCCTGACTGGCACTGAACCTGAAACCCTGGTGTATCAGAACCATGCTCTAACAAAACTGAGCTACCCGGCCAGGGCCAAAGTGACTTTTTAAAAAATCAGGTGCCACCCTGGCCGGTTTGGCTCAGCGGTTAGAGTGTCGGCCTGCAGACCAGAGAGTCCTGGGTTCAGTTCCCGCTAGGGGCATGTACCTCGGTTGCAGTTTGTCCCCGGCCCCGGTTGGGGTCGTGTGGGTGGCAACCACTCTATGTGTCTTTCTCACACCGATGTTTCTCTCTCTCTCTTCCCCCCTGTCTCCTTCCCGCTCTATCTGAAGATAAATGCAAAAATGTCCTTGGGTGAGGATAAAAAAAATAAAAATAAAAAATCAGGTGCCTATACGTGTATATAAGGATTTCTGATACCAAAAATTAACCAGTCACAACTTTATTATGAAACATAACCAATAAGATGCAACTCTATTATTATAACCTATATATATTTTTTTCCTTTATTGATTTTAGAGAGAGAAGAAGTGAGAGGGAGAGAGAGATAGAAACATCAATGAGAGAGAACATTGATTGGCTGCCTCCTGCATGCCCCCCACTGGGGATCAGGCCCACAACCTTGGCATGTGCCCTGATCAGGAATCGAACCAGCGACCTCTTGGTGCGTGGGTCGATGCTCAACCACTGAGCCACACTGGCCAGACTAACCTATATATTTTTATGGTTTAAGACTAGGCATTCACACCAGACGGCTATTGTTGTCATTTTTTCTTTACTCTCTCCTTTTTTCCCTTTCTTTTTTGTTGTCATTTTTTTCTTTGACAATCTAAGGGAAAAGAGGTCAGTGCCCCTGACTAAATAGTCAAGTATTGCATTTTAAAAATTCTTGAGGCACACCAGTTGAAATTCTCTGATCTAGAGTTATATAAACAGTTCTCATAACTAACAACCAAAAGACAACTCAATTTAAAAATGGGCAAAACATTTGAATAGGCATTTTTATAAAGAAGATATACAAATGGCTAATACAACGTGTGAAAAGATGCTCAACATCATTAGTCATTAGGGAAATGCAAATCAAAACCACAAGATACCACTTTACCCTCACTAGGATGAAGATTATATCTACATTTCTATCTATCTATCTATCTATCTATCTATCTATCTATCTATATCTATATATCTATTTTTAAGTCAAATAATAAGCATTGATAAGAAAGTGAAGAAATTGGGCTCTCATACAGGATTGGTGGGGAAATAAGGTGCAGTCATTAGGAAAAGCATTTTGGTGGAGTCTCAAAAAATTAAACATAGAATTGCCATATGATTCAGCAATTCTTCTGCTAGCTATATACCCAAAAGAACGGAAAACAAGTACTCAAACAGATATTTGTACACCCAGTTTAATTTGCAGCATTATTCACAGTAAGCAAAAGATGGAAACAACCTAAGTGTCATTAGCCTAGATCAGCGATTTTCAACCGGTGTGCTGCAAGAAATTTTAAAACATATAAAACCTGACTATTTAGTCAGGGGCACTGACCTCTTTTCCCTTACATTGTCAAATTAAAAAATAACAACAGCCAGCACAAGAACAGCCATCACTGTGAATGAATTAAAATTACACCTATTTTTTGGTCAGAGCGGCAAAAAATATATTTGTTAGTGTGCGGCAGAATTTTAGTAATTAGTTCATGTGTGCCATGAGATGAAAAAAGGTTGAAAATCGCTGGCCTAAATGCATGAATAAACAAAATGTGGTATATAGATACAACAGAATATTATTCAGCCATGAAAAGAAATGAAGTCCTGGCATATGCTACAAGATGGATGAATCTTGAAAACATTATTCTAAGCGAAAGAGTCCAATCACAAAAGAGCATATATTATATGATTCCATTTATGTGAAAATGTCCAGAATAGGCAAATCTATAGAAACAGAAAGTCAATCAGTAGTTGCTTAGGGCTGGGGTGATTTGAGGTTGATAAGTAAAGGGGACTGCAGAGTTTTTTGTTTTGTTTTTTCTTTATTGATTTTAGAGAGACAGGAAGGGAGAAGAGGGAGAGATAGAAACATCAATGAGAGAGAACAGTGACTGGCTGCCTCCTGCACGCCCCCCACTGGGGATTGGGCCCACAACCTGGGCATGTGCCCTGACCGGGAACTGAACCGGTGACCTCCTGGTGCACTGGTTGACGCTCAACTACTGAGCCACACTGTCCGGACCAGAGTTTCTTTTTAAGGTGGTAAATATGTCCTAAAATTGACTATGGTGGCACAACTCTGTGAATAACTAATGTATACTACAGTACTAACACAGCTGATCTTTAAAACACACACCAACCCTCTCCCTTGACTCCATATGTCCTCCCTCTCACAGCCTAATCTTGAGAGGTTTTAACTTCTTAAAAGAGCTGTTTATTCTTATTATTTTCACTTCATTGTCACACTGTAAATCAACTCCATATGGCTGCAGGAGTAAATACTACACTCTTAAATATTTACTATGACTAAGTCATAAAAATAAGTTCAAGCAGTTGAATTAATAAATTCTGAATGCATGCTTCTAGGCACTAGGATATAAAATCAAATAGGACAAGACCCCTTTTCTCAAGTGAAAACACAATACAAAATAAACAGATAAGACACACATTTGTGTAAACATTAAAAAGTGATGAGCCAGAAAATATTAATACTTGCTTCCCATTGGACTAACTAAAGGGAAGGGCTATTCTCAGGAGGCAATGTTTAAGTTAGGATTCTCATTACCAAGGATCCAGCCAGAAAAGATAAAAGGGAAGACAACTCCAGGGAGAGGGAAAAGCAGGTGCAATGATGAAAATAGGGTGATACTTTTGAGGAACTGCAAGAAGTCCAGGGTGGCTGAGTAGCAGTGGACCAGGGGCAGAAAGGGACAAGGTGAGGTCCCAGTGGTAAAGAGTGTTCAGGGACAGACCTGTAGGGGTGTGTAAGGCAGGCTGAGAGGTTTCACCTTGCTTCAGCTCAATCCCTAAGTACTCTGTGCACATCTCTCCTGTTACACCTAATCCTCTGTATCCACCGCTTAGACTGTGCCTGCCTTAGAGAAAATCAGTTTCTCGTTCATATTCATCTTCATCTAACCAGTGCCTACGCAGAACCTCAACAGAAGTTTCCTGAATGAACAGGCCACATATATCGATTCTGTGATAAGGTAAAAACCCTAAATCCTGTGAGCCCTGCAAGAAATTCTGAATAAAGTTTAAATGGAAGAAAGAGATGTTCTTTCTAAAGATAGTGTACAAATGACGGCCAGGCAAGTTTCATTTGAATTCCCCAGGCCAATCTGGTTATTTCTCCCACAGACTAAAGTTTCCCAAATTTAAATAAGCTAAAGAGAACATCTTCCAAACTTAATTAAATTCATTCCCAGAATCTAAAACATAAAACTGCCAGCAAAGAACAGCTTTTTCATCTCTGATTACCGCATGATAGTTATTAACAGGTTCTCTAACTCAAACCTACTCCTAACGTATTCCAAGTCATTGCGCAGAATCCGGTTTCTCCCTCAACTTCACCAGGGAGCTACTGTATACAGAAAGAGAAATGCTGTCAGGTAATAACTTTAATAACTTAAACAGGATTAAGCACTATCTTTTAAATAACATATAATAATAACACACGCTATCCTTATAAATAACTTACATTTTATTGCCAAATAATTAGCTTCATATTTGCATGTTGGATTTTCTGTTTGAGCTCCATGGGATTCTGCTAGCATTCTAACTGTAACATTATTATCCAGAAAGGCCCACACTGATTCTAACATAGTTGAGACAAAACTAGCTAAGTAACCATTTCAGAGCATCAAACCACACTGCTGTGTAAATAAATAAAGCGCTGTTTCTTTGGGAGGAAAAGAAAAAAACCACACCACATTTTTTTCAGTTGGCTTACTGTGGCCTTGAGGCTTCCGCCTGGTCTGTTTGCAGTTTCTCTCCTCCTTCCACTTCCATTGTGCAGTAAACAATTCGATTGGGAGCGACTGATTTCAAACCTTGCACTTCCATTATGACAATCTAAAGAAAAGAAAAGATTTAAATGATATGTCAAGTTGACAACGTGTAGCTACAGACAGCAGCATAAACTACAACTGGATAGACCAGTTGAAAGAACATAAATGGAATTTTATCTTCCCAAGAATCCCTCTATTCATGTGAGGGATAGTAAAAAACATTCTGAGCAAGTCTGGTATCTGAAGAGATTATCTCCTGACAGCAATTAAAGTAAAGTTAAAGTCTCTAAATATAACCCCCAGTGAATCAAGTGAGATTTAAACTCAGATCCTTAAACAAGTATGGCAACCCTTTATGAGGGAAAGCAAAACTACAAATGAAAATTCAGTGCATTTGATAAAAGGAGTGCACACTGAGTTTCACACAAAGCGTTATAATATTTATTACTGGCAGACACTGTCACCATCAGACCAATGATGTCAATATATGACAGCATCAGAAATGTTTTATATCATTTATTTTGGGTGACTATTTATAAAAGCATTTTCTAAAGAAAATTAAACCATTTAATTTTAACTGTTATGAAAAGAATTTATAAAAGTATTTATAAAAATTTCTTTATGGCCATTTTATATCTTATTACCAAAATAATATGAAAAATATAACTTACCAATGAACATCTTAATACTAACTTGCAAAGGAAAAGATAATTTTTCATCCATTAAAGGCATGTACTAATTAAGTGCAGTATACCGGAAAAGGGTGCAAAGACTAATACTACCTTATGCAGCTATAATATCTGAGGGAAAAGGAAACATTTTTTCAAGTGTGTTTTTTATGATTTTAAAATAGTCTGCCAATCTTAAAAGATTCTTGCTGGATGTACACATAACATATGAATATTTGCCATAGTTTTTCTCCATCAAATTTGAATCATGAAGTTCCCTAAATTCTCACATTTTAATTTATAAAATATACTCAATGGCATTTGCATATATGCACATTCATTTCCTTATTGATCTCATGTTGTATTTGTATAAACAAGATTAATAGCATTCATGCTATGTAACTATCAAACTTTTCACCAAAACATCATCTATATCATTTATTGATCATTTAATACATTATTAAAGTCATAATACTTTTCATAGAGTTGTTATATGAATCTCAAGACCAAGGTTTCAAAGAAACTATCTTAAAATAACTTTTTTCTTTCAGCTCTGGTATAACAGAAGTTTATGTTTATATATATAAATGCATTTTGCTTTGTTTTGTTTTTTTTTTTCATAAAACTATATGGGAAACTGATCCCAGGAAAATAAAGATCAAATTCAGGACCATTTTCCTTCCTCTACCAAGCCTTTTCTCATTGAAATGCATAGTAACACATGAATAAAAATAAGAACTTAACTAAAAGAAGACTAAGAGAATCAATGGAGAATAGCTATTATCTTTCACAGCGGCTCTAACACTCAAGAAAGTTTGGGTTAAGTACTAAATCTTGTTTAAGGAAAATCAACTAAAAAATTATGCATTTTTAATAAATCAAATTTGCTGTTAGTGATATCGAAACTTGTTAGAACCATATATAAGCAAAATAATCAGAATCTGAGACAAATAAAATATATAACCATATCAATTAACAGCTACCTACATATCAACTTACCATCATGACTCTAAAGACTTCTTAATTCAATGATAAAATTTTTTGATGGTCACTTAAAATGTATAAACAGAAGAACTGTGTAACACAAGGGAAGTCTAGAATCGTGACGGCATTGATTCATCTTTGGGACTAGGACGCTTGCACTGCTTCTCTCTGTAGTGTGTTTAACAGCCAAAGTGCAAGAGAGAAGGAAGGAAGCATCTGCTTGACACTCTTGTTGTCACCTCTATTACAAGTTGCTGTAAACAGGACCTCCTAAAACGTACAACTTGTGAAACCGCATTCTGCTCCTCAAAACAATACTCCCATCTGTGCTGGGGATGTTTTATCCTGCAGAATTGCCACTTTCAAAAGATGTAACTTCTGTTATGAATCCATACACATAAATAAAACAACACAATTCTACAGATCTAATTGCCAAAAGGAAGAAAAAGAAAACACAGCCAGTTTCAATCATTAATGATTTGCTTTTTCTGCCATAAACTAAGTGAGCCAAGTGTAGAAATATTTCAACAAAGAAATTTAAAACTGTAGCTCCTAAAACTCCAGAGTACCTTTCTTTGTCAATCAGCAAACTCAAATAGCAGCACTGGGAACCAGCAGAGAGAAAATGTAACAGTGCAAGGAAGGCCCTGGCCGGTTTGGCTCAGCGGTTAGAGCATCGGCCTGCGGTCCAGAGAGACCCGGGTTCGGTTCCCGCTAAGGGCATGTACCTCGGTTGCAGTTTGTCCCCGGCCCTGGTTGGTTGTGCGGGTGGCAGCCACTCGATATGTCCCTTTCATGTCGATGTTTCTCTCTCTCCCTCCCACTCTATCTAAACAAAAAATGAAAAAGTGTCCTCAGGTGAGGATAAAAAAAAAAAACACACACACACACACACAAAAAAAAACAGTGCAAGGAAGGAGCTACAAGCTTTAATATAATTTTTGAGAGAGCTATACATTTCAGCTTGATATTGCTAGGGTGCATGTGTATTGTATATAAACCCATAGACATATACGCGAATCAGCCCAAATACAGAGATTAACAAAGAAGAAATGTAATCATGATGACAGGCTGCTGTAGTAACAGTCAGTATCAATATCTGGTTTCCAGTGATTTGTGTGAAAGGGATGAAACTCTGAAGTCTTGGAGAACACAATTTCAAAGGCATGACATTTATTTCGGTTTGTTATAATATTGATTGTTCCTATAATGAAACGGGATATTCTGGAAAGGAAGACTTCTCTACTTCTCATTAGCTATATGCACCCAATATTGTGCAGTACAGCTGGCTTTGTGATTATGTGATTTGATTCTAGAAAGATGATGTCATAGGGGAATTAGATAAAAAAAAAAGGGGGGGGGGGCGGGGGGCTAACTGAAAGCCTGAAAGGAGTTCCCAAATTGCAGAGAATGCAGTTATATGTTTAAGTCCTATTTCCACCCAAGTGTGTTTGGGTGCTTCCTGTAACAATAAACTAACACTAGCCTAAGTTGACACAAAAAAGACTTCCCTCAAAATTTTATTATTTAATCCTAATAGTGCTGTTATGTTTAAAGTTTACATTAATTTGCATTCACAACCTGATTGCCTTGCAAATGAAGAATAATTTAACTTCTTCAAAATATACTATACTGTTTTAAATTTGAAAGGTTACCACAAAAGTCAGCAAAAATGATCCGCAGCCTCATTTATGCTGTCAGAGGCGACAGGGGATAGAGCCACTTACCTCTAAGGTGAATGACAGCACCACATCAGACTTTGACAGCTGAATCTCATTCTCATCTCCTATGTCCAAAAATGCAGAATTCTGTGAACGTTTTAATTTTTGCAGTTTAAATTCTGGACCACCTTTCGAAACTGGAAGACTTTCCAGATTGGCCATTAGCAAATTCACTGAAGACCGTAACTCTTCTATATACATATTCTCCATTTCTTTTGCTATAAATTTGGGGAATTTTCTTTCCTTGAAAATAATTTAAAAAAAAGTGTTACACAAGTCATATTTCCAGTTTATCATATAACATATTTTGTATATAATGACTCTTAGACATTTTGACACTAGATATAATGCATCTACTTTAGTCTCTAGGCTTTAAAAGCCTCAGGCTCTGGCAATTTTGATCATATCTAAAGGTACGATATATACCCTATTGAGGATCATTATGGTACAAAATGAATAACATAATATACATTTCCACATTAGCTTTATTTTTGATAAGGTATTTGCTTAAGGGATAAACAAACTAAAAATATACATGTAAGAAGTTTTAGTGTACACATGAATCTTAATTAGCCACTGTTAGCTGTGAAATGCTTGTGGTGTCTGGCCTATGAGAACAATGTTCATTATGCACTGCTTTGCCTTTTAGGAAACAAGTATTTTAACAATCTCTTTCTTTCTCACCACAGATGTGCATTGTTTGGAGGGTATGCTTTTTACAAATAAGCATTCAAATATATTTTTTAAAAACCATAATATTAAATAGCAATATAGTCATATTTCTAAAATTGATTCATTTTCATGTTATACAACAAATGTGTCAAGATCCATTATGTACATCAATTCAGATTTTCAGTGAAGGCTTAGAAAAATTTAACTTTAAAGTAAAAAGGCAATTTATGATAAAAGCTCAAAGTAAAAAGAAAGTAACAGTATCAATTTTAAAGATTCTATATTTTCTGAGTTACATAAACCTTGCCATATAATCCTCTATCTCTGCAATCAGATTTCTGTTTCTTCCACTCAATTAAAAACAAATTCCAAATATTGATATTTACATAAGATATTGAAAGAGATTGCCAAATTGCTCTTAGAGAAGATTATACACATTTATATTCCCACAAACAGCAAATGAGGTTTCCTCACATTCTTAGTTCTGCCTTTAATCTTTGACAACCTGGCACTTAGCCCTTCTTTCTTAAAGGGAGAGAGTACAGAGCTTTAGAATACCAAGTGTGGAGTAGCTAACAACCCCTGTACAAAACTGGCTGGGGTGAGAGCAAAGCAGCCATCTTTCAAATGATCACCTAAATCTCCAGAAAGCCACTGCCTTCACTACTGCTTCCTTTCGTATCACTCAAGACATAACCTAAGATCTGCATCTCTGTATGACTGGACCACATCCAGCATGCACTCATCAAACTGCAGCTAGTCTCTGACTTACCTGTACCAGTTTGTTCTTGGGATGGAAAGAACATCTGGCACCACATCTCAAATCAGTCCCAGAGTCTCAGGCCACCTGTTCTGCTTTCCCCCCAAATAACCTTCACATATTTCTCTTAAAATAATTTATACATAATCCATATTAAAATTGCATACTTACTATCACAGAATGATTAAATATCTGCATTCATAACTAACTTTCCCAAGGAAGATTAAGTATCCTTTTAATATTCCTCTGTAGTTTTAAGCAACATTCCATAATAGTAAGTTTGCACCCACAGTAAAAACACATAAGTACTCAGTAATAGAATACTTTGATTTCCTTTGGGAAAAATAACGCTTTGGGTGGTTTTACAGTATACGCACCAGGAAAAAAAACTCAAAATAAATCATAAAAACTAATTTTCACATTTGTGGACCAACTTTAAAAGCTGTCATAAAAAGCATCCAAAACTCAGAAATAAGGCAAAAAGCTAAGTGGGCAGGTCCTTTCAATGCCACACGGGGGCAAAGGCCATCCAAGAACCATCTGAGGAAATGTGCTCAGTTCAGCTTTCTGTTTACTGTAGATTAAAGGTCCCAGACAGTGAAGCAAAAGGCAAATATATCACATTTGAAAGTTTGGATATGTCAATGTTTTTTCAAATTTTTGAGGTGTTATTTTATGGAATAAAATAACATTAGTACATTAGTACATGAAAAAAAATCTATTCTTTTGTTGTTGTTGACACTATTACAGATGTCCCTATTCCCCCCACCTTGTGCCCACCTCCATCCAGCCCCTGCCACCACTCCCCTGGCCTTCACCACATCGTTGTCTCTGTCCATGAGCTGTGTGTGTGTATACACACACATACATACACACACAAACATATACATATTCTTTGGCTACTCTCTATTCTTATTTAGCTTTAATTAAAAACACTTCATTCACTATGATTTTTCAATGAAGAGACTGGCAGGAATCACCAAACATAAATATTTTGTCAGTATTTTCAAACTTTTCAGGAAATAGAATATACTAGAATATTTTTCTCTTTGAAAAAAAGTGAAAACTGTTTTAATGCTTTGACATTTATTGATAGTATTTCATCAACCTTATTTAACCTGCTTGCATTGCCTCTTTCTTGGAAACAGAACCAATTATACATCAGACAAGTATGTATGTTAAATTTGATCTTTAAAATTAAAACAGTATCAGAAATAGGGTTATTCTCTAGTTTAACTGTGAGTCACCGAGTATCTGCTATATGTTCTACTCCAGGCCCTTAGCATGTTAGCATGAAGATAAAGATCAAACAATCCTCTGTACTATGGAGCCTATATTTTACTGTAAGGAGACATGTATCATAAATGAGGAAATCATTTCAAAAGGTAGAAAGTGATCAGTGCTATGGAGAAAAAGTAAATGGGATGGTCAAGGAAAGTCTCAATGAAGAGATGACCTTTGAGCATAAAAGTAGATGAAGGAGCCCTGGCCAGTTTGACTTAGCAGTGAGAGCATCAGCCCGCAGACCAATGAGTTGCGGGTTCGATTCCAGTCAAGGACACATACCTCGGTTGCGGTTCATCCCCGGCCCGGTCATGCCGGAGGCAACCAGTCAATGTGTCTCTCTCACATCGATGTTTCTCTCTCTCCATTTCTTTCCCTCTCTCTCCCTCTCTCTCCCTCCCACTCTATCTGATGATAAATAGAAAAATATCCTCCAGTGAGGATTAAAAAAAAAAAGTAGATGAAGGAGTAAGATGATTCATTTTATATGCAACTTGGCTGTGCTATGGTGCCCAGTTGTTTGGTCAAATACTGGTCTAGATGTTGCTGTGGAGATATTTTTAGATATGATTAGCATTTACAATCAGTAGACTTTGAGTAAATCAGAATGCCCTCCCATATGTGGGTGGGCCTCATCTAATCAGTAGAACACCTTAAGAGCAAAGACTGAGGTTTCTTTAAGAAGCAGCAATTCTGCCTCAGTACTGTAACATAGAAACCTGACCTGCATTTCTTGCCTGCTGGCCTGCCCTGCAGATTTTGAATTCAAGACTACAACATCAGCTCTTATCTTAATTTCAAGCCTACTACTTTGCCCTACAGGTTTTGGACTTGCCAGCCCCTACAACCACATGATCCAATTCCTATAAATTAAATTAATCAATCAACTAGTATTTATCTCTACATATATACTTATATAGACATGCAGACATACACATATTCCTGTGTATATATGTATGTATTGTGTAAGATATATATACACACACACACAGAAATTATATCTATATATCTATTACATATATATATATATATATATATATACATATATATATATATCCAGAGAAACAAAATCAATAGGAAATCATATATCTATATTGGTTCTGTTTCTGTGGAGAACTCTGATTAATACAGGGAGCAAAAGCATGTGAATGTCAGGGGCAAACCTCTGCAGGAAGGGAAAGAACCAGAGCAAAGACTCTGTGGCAGGAAGACCAAGAAGGCTGGTACCACTGGAGTGGAATGAGCAAAATGAGAGGTTAGCCCTGGCCTGTGTGACTCAGTGGTTAGAACACTGGCCCACAGACTGAAGGGTCACAGGTTTGATTCCCAGTCAAGGGCATCTGCCTGGGTTACAGGTTCCATCCCCCACCCTAATCAGGGCCATGCAGGAGGCAACCAAGCAATGTCTCTCTCCTACATTGAGGTCTCTCTCTCTCTCCCCGCCCCCCTCCCTCTACCTCTCCCTTCCTTCCATTGTCTAAAAATCAATGGAAAAAATATCCTCAGGTGAGGATTAACAAATAAACAAAAAAGTGAGAGCTTAATGGACTATAAGGTCAGAGAAGGAGCAAACACCAGATCATGCAGGACTTTGCAGGCCACTGTAGAAACTTGATATTATTTTACTGTCAGTGAAATGGGGAGAGGTTTTTGTGCAGAGAATCACTGGCTGTCTGGTTGATGGGGGCAGAGGTGGAAGCTAGGATTGTCCAGGTGAGATACCACGGTTATGGGACCAGAGTGATATGTGGAAAACAGTGACAACTGTTAAATTCCAGAAATGTTTTGAACAGAGATGTAAATGGATTTCCTAATAAATTTGGCAGGAGGTATGAGAAAAATAAAGGAGTCAAAGATGATTCCAAGTTTTTGGATGGAGTAACTGTAAATATAGCACTGCCAAGGACTGGCCTATCCTGACCACTTGCCTGAAAATTGTAACCACTCTCCTTCTGTATTATATTTTCTAAATAGTAAGTGACCACCTTCCACAATTCAGCTACATGGCATTGGGAATCTCCCAAATAAAATTTAAGCTCCACCAGGGCCTGGCCGAAATATTTTTGTCTGGTTTTATCCCAATACAACTACATTAGTTTGGATGCACACCAAGTGCTTAAAACAGTGCCTGCCTATTTTGATAGTTATTCAATAAATATTTTTGTGAAAATTCAGGTTCCAAAAGGCAAAATAACTTATCTAATATTATATATCTAGGAAACAATAATGATGGATTTGACCACGGGTCTTTCTGGCCCAGTCCACATTTTTTCTACTGCTTCCTAATTATGCCTTGGCTGAAATATTAAAGTCAATATTTCTAGCCCTTGAAGCAGAGATTTCTACCCTGTGGTTTTATTATATCGTGTTGTTGTGCAGTGTGGTAGGAGGTGTTACTGATTGGCAACTACTAACTATTAATGCACACTTCTAGGTTTATCAGACTGAAGAGGCAGCAGGGTCTAGAGGGGCCAGACTGTGGAGCCAAACGCAGGGTTTGAAGCCTGCCTCCACCACTTGTCATATAACCTTGGTGAAGTGAATCATCTTTCCTAAGCCTCGATTTCCTTGTCTATAAAAGAAATTCATTATATCATGTGCCTTTGTGGGTGAATAGGCTTAGTGTAGAGACATAATCCAACAAGGTCAATATGTTATAATTAGCCTTATAAATATTTTATGAAGATGGCTTAAATTTGGTAAAATTGAAGGAGAAAACAATTAAACACGCTCTATCTGCTACATCAATAGTCTATTCAACAAAAAGGCATCTTATTTTTGTGGTCTTTTTTTTTTTTTTCCTTCTGATCCCATTGGCTTCACTTCCTTCTGCATATTTTCTACTTTATCACATTTCTGATGAAACCACCAGGGTCCCCTCGAAGAGAAGTCTCTGCATGTGCATTGCTGACCTTTCTCCGCTGACTCAGTCCAGAGGTTACTACCACACCTCCTCCTCTGCAAACAGGAACATGAGAATACACTGAAAGCTTTCCCTCTGGTCCATGAGCCCTCTCAAAAATTACCTCAACTAAAAACATCACATATTAGGCCAGGCCATTGGAGAAGCAAGTCCAGTTTATGACAATGTGCACAGTCTCGGGCACAACCTACACACAAGCAGGCAACATACAAATGATGAGCACAGGTGCGGGGTCCTGCCCCATGGTGTCCGGCACATCCCTCTGGATTCTCTCTCAGCCTCAGGTCTTTGAGAAAAGCAAAACTCTTCCAACCAGCTGCCAATATAGGTTAGGGTTTCAAGGGAAGTGTTTTTCTCTCTAAAGCTTCCAAAAGCTTCAAGCTTCTTGAATTCTTCCTATGAAGTCCACATTCAAATTTCTAGAATTATGTGGTACCTCTGTAGAAATCCAGAGTATGGTGACCTGGCAAACTGTGCTGCCAAACACTGCCCTTTCTGTGAATGTAACGCTTTAGCCCTCAATTCATATCATCCTATGACTTCTCCTCTAGAGATTGTTCCTTATACAGGGATTGGCAAAAGTAGGTTTACAGTTGTTCATAAGGAAAAAGACATGCAGGTTATAATTATTACAGTAGCAAATAAACTCTGTTTCATGTACTCACAACTGTAAACCTACTTTTGCCCACCCTGTAAAAACTTCAATATCTTGACTTGGGAGGTGGTTATACAGGGTATATACACATACATCAGTCTGTAAACAAAAGATTTGTACACTTTACTGTATACATGTTATACCTATTTTTTAATAAAGAAAGATCCCTAAATAGAGAGGATTCTGCAGAGTGAGACAGAGGGAGAGAATCTATCTATCAAATATTCAATGTTTTTGCTTAGCAGAAGGGAAAGGGGGAAAAAACTTATTCTCTGAACAATCAAAAGCATTATAACCTCAAGTTTACCAAGAAGGACTAAAATGTTTGTACCACTGAAGTAAATTAATGTACCCATTTACTAAAGAATAATTTAGACAAGGAAGTCCATTCTCTCTAACACGTCTTAACTATTACAAAGAAACTCATGGCTTTTGTTTGAAATCTATTTCTGTTCACAGAAATACAGTGATTGCACAGATAAAGTAAACACAATATTGTATTGAACACACTCTATCTGCCAGACTCTGCACTAGAAACTTCAAATTATATTTTCATCTACTCAGTTATGCAATCGAATATTAGCTGATCCTACTGTGTGCCAAGCACTGTGCCAGATACTGTGAGGTATAATACAGTTTCACAGGAAGGAAATTTTTCTCCCTGATTGTGTTATGTTTGGTGCACTATTAAAATGTGAATCTGGCAGTTTGAGAAATGCAAGTATTGTTTTAAGAATAATCTGCAAAAGTTATCATTGAATTTAAACATTTCACATATAGAAATGGATATGTAAAACAGGGAATACGCTCCATTTAGA
Source organism: Tadarida brasiliensis (assembly GCA_030848825.1). Lineage (NCBI taxonomy): Eukaryota > Metazoa > Chordata > Mammalia > Chiroptera > Molossidae > Tadarida > Tadarida brasiliensis. The sequence continues at coordinate 25,735,290 of CM061267.1, read as the reverse complement.
TAATATACATTCAGATATTTGGGCTTAAGAGGTATGCACATTGAGAAAAAAAATGATAAAATTATGCTGGCTTTATCTATACAAAACTCTTTCAGCTCACAGAAATCTAAAGAAAGAAATGCTGTAAGGAAGTCAAAGTTAATAATTTACCTTTGCCATTTTCTCTGCCAACTGCAACCGACCATCAAGTTCCCTCCTGATCTGGGCTGCTTGTTCATCTGCATTATCCAACTTCAAAAAACAAACAAACAGAAATTACACATATGTGATTACTTAATTACAGTGACCTACAGATTAAAGTAAAAATTAAATGACTCAAAACTTTTTAAATAAGTTTTCTCAGTTACCTATTGGAAAGAGAACAGAAAAGACTGTTTAATTAGATTGGTAGTCCAGTTAAATTTCTTGGGCAATTTTCATTGGTTTTTGTTCACAAAAAAAGTTAATAAATCTCTAAGGTTAATAGATCAGTTTAACAAAAAATCTAATTCTAATAATTCTTCACCCAACCTGTACACAACTCTAAACCAAGAAGTCCTCATTTCCTTCAGGTTACGTTAAATTCTCATTAAATTTATTCAGCTCACCCTTCTGTCTTTACGAAGGTCAGTCCTATACAGTTCCAGATAGATCAATCTCTTGTTTTGTTATTCTGAATTCCCAGAATGCATTTCTGGACTGTGAGATATTGAGTAATGGTTCACTTCTTTCTTTGTTCTTTTAAAAAACAGTCCCTTGCCTGGCTGGTGTGGCTCAGTGGTTGAGCATCGACCTGTGCACCAAGAGGTCACCAGTTCTATTCCCAGTTAGGGCATATGCCCAGGTTGTGGGCCTGATCCCCATGGGGGGGCATGCAGGAGGCGGCCAATTGATGTTCTCTCTCATCGATGTTTCTATCTCTCTCTCCCTCTTCCTTCCTCTCTCTCTAAAGTCAATAAATAAAAAACAATTTTAAAAACAGTCCCTTCATTTTTATAACAAGTTTGTATTAGTGACAAACTATAAAAGTACGATTTGACTAATATAATTTTCTACCATTCAAGTCTTCATATATGCCTCATTTTAGTACCAATAAACCCACACTGCAAAGAAATCCTCCCATTCTTTCACAGGCTGGAACCACATTAGAATTCCACTCTTGTTTTAAATTTGATTGAAAGCAAGAAAAGTATGCTATCATCATTTTTAAGATATCTTCCATTTACATGGAAAATTACTTTCAGTTCTCCACTGAAATAATCCTTAACTTTTTCTATAACTTCCTTTAACTTTCCTTATGATTCCTTTTCTCCCAATTATTCATTGAATCCTCCTTTATTAGTCCATTATAAAAACTGTTAAACTGAGGCAGACCTAAGAGCTATGCAAAATGTGGGAAGTCCTGGGGGCTGCAGATGTGACCCAGACAGCTGTTCATCTGAACTCATTCCTTCCCTTCTCCATTTCTATCATTAAGAAGCCTACACCACATAATACAACCATCCCTTACTAAAGATCCATCTAAAGACTGAATTAGTACTAAGTTCAACATTAAACACCCAGGAGAGTACAGATTAATTTTTCCATTTGCTAAAGAACTAACAAACTTACCACACTATATTTTAAAAACTGCCTTAAAAAGAAACAGATAAGTAGGAGCAAGCCAGGTCAGCAGGATGGTGCTGTTGGAATATAGATGGAAAGTAAGAAAAGGGGAGGATGTCCCAGTAAGAGGGCACCAAAAGTCCAAGGTTCAGGCTAGACACAATGGTTTGGGAAACAGAACACTTCAGGGTTGGGGGAAGGGAACTTGGGAGATGGGCCTGGAGAGAGAGGTAGGGCTACTGCATAAGCGAATCTTCATAGCCACATTAGAGAGTATGGAGTTGGTTCCTACATCAATGAGAAGTCATTCTAAAGTTTAACCTCTTTTGTAAAAAGATATCATAAAAAAGAAAAGGAAGGGAATTGCATGGAGTTAAAATTTGGTCAGCTGTCATACAGCTTTTCAGCAGCAGGACACAGAGGAGGGGTGGAAAATCAGATCACCAAGCATAGAAATAATAAAGTGATGTTTACATTCCACCCCCCACTTCAAAAAAAGATTTTAAGCAGGTGAATGACATTATCAGATCTGAGCTTTGGAAAGTAAAGATCACTCTGTCTCCAGCACAAACAGGAAGTCTATTTATTTACAAAGATTTATTTACCTTCCTAAAAAATATGTTCCCAAGTTGATTTTAAAAATCAAATTCATTTTAAAACAAGGTTAAAAATAGTCAAGATTTTCTTAAACTAAATCCTTATTGTAAAGGAGTTTCTATGTCATCTCAAAAACAAATACACTTACAAATTAAACTTTATCATAGGTCTGTATGTATATGAAAAAAACATAGTATATGTAGGATTCAATACTGTCCATGGTCTCAGGATGATCCACTGAGCGTCTTGAACTTATTCCCTGCAGGTAAGGGGGACGAATGCAATGTCATATCAGATAAATGGCATGCCTATATACTCAGTTGTTCAAGTCCAAAACATAGGTGTTATCATTGACCTCTTTCTATCACAACCCACATCCAATCCAATCTAGAGTCATGTAGGGTAAAATCCAGAATCACATAGTGGAGGCAGACCAGAATTCAGGTACCGTAAGTCCTTGACTAAGACTCTTTCTACTTTTTATTGTGGTGAGCATTTCCCAAGCTACTTACTTCAAGTACATCTCATTTTACCAGTTCTGTTGTTCATACTGTCATTGTGAAAAAAAATAAAAATTGTGAACCCTCCAGAGAACTTGGTTTTGCATACCACCCCTACTCCCACCCCTAAAAATGAGAGAAGAGAAAAGAAAAGCCTGAATGGGTGGTTTGTAGATGTGAAGCATTAGACTTTAATGATAGCGACACACCTGTCTCTAGTGCCAGATTTGTGTGGGAGGGGACAAAGGCAAGTCCTCCCTTCACAAGGACTTCACCTTAACTTCATTTTCTTTTACTTTAAATTCCTGATTTCAACACTTTATGTGACAACAGATTACTTACCTCACAGATGTCCTTTCTTGGCACAGAATGTTTTCTAAGTCTTTTAAAGAGGGCCAGTCAACCCTGACAATAACAGATGCCCAAATACATCTTTATTCTCTGTAATGCCTCTAGTATCTATTACACAGAGCCTTTTATCACTTATGAACATATTTCACTGGTTTGACAAACATTTAGTACAGAAAATATAGTCTTATTTTCCTCCTGTTTATTACACAGGGATTACTGTTTCCACACTCTAGGCTCAGGAGTTTTTAACCTGTACCCTCGGGAGTCTGTGAACCCATTCAAATTGTGGGAAAAATTTGGTCAAGATATATATATATACTTTTTTCCCCTTGGGGAATTGCTTAAATGTCATAGCATCCTCAAGATTCTCAAAGGGGTGGTTAACTCAGAAGAGGTAAAGAGCCATGTTCCAGGAGAATCTTCTGTATAGAAGCTTCTATTTGTTTGTTCTAAAAGAGGCTGCAATGGCTTTCAAATATAAGCCATGGAAAACGGCCACCTCAGACGTACATATCATCAATTCTACCTGTACAAAGATTTATTAAGTTCTTTGGAAAGGGTCAGTTAAGACATAGGCTCTTATCAATATGGACTTGAATGGCCCATGACTGCGTTATTAACTCTTTGTTCTAAAATGTCTGTATAGCAAGCACTACTGCAAACTCTTCAATAGCTACAAAAATTATGGCTTTCCAGACATTCCCACTTAATACAGAAAACAGTCAAAATTGTATGTAAAACAGAATACAATTGCCACAAGAAAGCTACTGGTCAAGTATTGTGGGAATTCAGTGATAGAAGAGATGTTTTTCCTGGCTGCCCGTATCAGGATGGATTTATGAAGATGGAAATATTAAAAATGGAGTTTGAAGGGTAGAGAAAATGTTGGCCTGATGCAGCAGTCTATTAGTCTTAACTTGAAAATCTCAAACCCTAGGCTCTCCATGCCCTACACCTCTCATGTTCCATGGAAACAGCTCTGAGAAAAGAGAGGTCTCAGACATTAGCAGACCTCCCTTGCAGAAGTCCTGGGGAGGACCAAAAGCCCGTGTTGGGGGCCAACTATCTGACAGTTAAGAAAATTTTAAACAGACCACAAAAATAGCTTTACTAAGTTTAACCCAACAGCTCCATTTTATTACTTGCGATATCATTCTTGTAGTGCTCTAAAAATTATATACAAATACTTGAATTCATTAAATTTTCTCATATTAAAATTTTTTTTAAAAACTGCTTTTCACACACTGTTAAGCATCATTGCCCTCTCTGATTAATCTATTTTTTAGAACCAGGATAACTGTCTTTATATTAATATTGTCAATCACTAGAAAGGGGGATCAATGGCTATGTTTTTCCATACTGATGCCTTTGTACACGCTAACCCTTCTTTCACCTGTGAACAAAATCAATTATTTTTTGTCTCTGAGACCTCACTCTTTTCAGATATATTATAGTGTTTGTTTTTTGTAATATTCATCTTTATCCTTTAGCATGAAAAACACAAAATAGACTAGGATTTACATTGTTGTGAAAATTTAGTTTTTTTCCCTAAGATAAATTAATATGCTGATCCACTGTATTTGTAATATCTATAAACCTGGTAAGTTATAAATAATCCATCATGAAATGCAACCAACACAAACCTAATACTGATTCCAAAAGAACATGCTACCCAACACTTCACCATGTAATGTTCTAGTTGTTCAGTGTTTGATTTGACAGTGCCATACGCATGGATTTTCCAAAATAGCCTTAAAACACTGACCAAAAGCTTTAAGTATTAGCAAATTACTTTATCAATACACCTGTTAATTCTCCACCATCACTTGAATCACAAATTATATATCATAAAGATAGAGCTTAACTCTATCCTACTGACTCTGATCATTCCTGTTGTTTTCTGTACTGGCCCCCTCACTCTCTCAGCCTACATCACACAGGGTTTGTCCTTGGTTGTTCTAAACATCAGTATGTCTGCAGTCATTTCTCAATACAATGTCATAAGGGCCTCTCTCTTAATTTCCAGCTCTCCATCTCCAATTGAAGTGAAAACATTTCCTTTTAGGCACCCCACAATGACTTCAAAGGAAAACTGAACTGATCTTTTTTTTTCTTATTTTTTTTTCTTTATTGATTTTACAGAGAGAGGGAGAGGGAGAGAGAGATAGACACATCGATGAGAGAGAACATCGACTGGCCACCTCCTGCATGCCTCCTACTGGGTATTGGGCCCACACCTGGGCATGTGCCCTGACCGGGAATTGAACTGGCAACATTTTGGTGCATGGGTCAAACGCTCAACCACTGAACCACACCGGCCTGGCAAGAACTGATCTTCTTTACCATCCACTCTTCAATCTGGCTCCATTTCTACATGATTCTGACTACCCTTAATCAAGCTAAAATCTCAGATGGAGGGAGGGCCAAAGGGAGGGGAGGAGAAAGGAGAAGAGAGAATAAATGATGAGAACAAATAAATATAAGTAAGAGAGATGATACCCAAACACCTTAAGCCTAGTATACAGGTCCGCCTATGTTTTATAACACTCTAACTTTCTAACCTCTTGGATAATTCCATTATCTATACAAATTAGTTTTTGTCATTGTTTACCAAACATGCTACATGTCCAAATCATAGATTTTGCTTGCATTTCTCCTGCCTGGGATCCTCTTCTTACCTTTATTGTCCATATCAATCTCCATATCTTCTGAGAAGACTATTTAACCAATCATTTAGTAACAAAGCAGGTAATATCTGAAAACATATCTTTAGTTGTCTTATTGTTCAATGTCTGATACTTATGACTTCTACCTCAAACTTCAATGTATGCCCTCTATTAGTATACCCTACTCTAATAAAATTCATCTCCAGTGGTTGAACTCACATAACTAGTCTCAATTTTAATGCCAATACAAAGAATAATTGATATATTTGAAAGGTTCTTGGACCCTAACATTCCCGCTATGCTGACCCATCTACTGTGAGGCAATCTCCTTCAAAAACAGAAACACTGGGTCAAATGGCAATTTAATTTTTCATTTTTTGAGGAAACACCATATTGTTTTCCATAGTGGCTGCACCAGTCTGCATTCCCATCAGCAATATACTAGAGTCCCCTTTTCTCCACACCCTTGCCAGCACTTGTTGTTTGATGATTTGTCGATGGCAGCCATTCTGGCAGGTGTGAAGTGATACCTCATAGTTGTTTTAATTTGCATCTCTCTGATGAGTAGTGACATTGAGCATTTCTTCATATGTCTCTTGGCCATTTGTATGTCCTTTTTGGAGAGGTGTCTACTTAGGTCCTCTGCCCAGTTTTTAATTGGGTTGTCTTCCTTTTGTTAAGTTGTATGAGCACTCTATATATTTTGGAAATTAAACCCTTATCTGATGTATCATTGGCAATTATGCTCTCCCATACAGTGGGTTCCCTTTCCATTTTAATGGTTGTTTCTTTTGCTGTGCAGAAGCTTTTGAGTTTTATGTAGTCCCATGTGTTCATTTTTTCCTTTGTTTCTGTTGCCTTAGGTGATGTATCTGAAAATTCTGCTGCGTATGATGTCTGAAATTTTGTTGCCTACATTTTCTTCTAGGATCTCCTCAAAAAATTAAAAATTAAATTGTCATTTGACCCAGTGATCTCACTTCTAGGAATATATCCTAAGAAGCCTGAAACACCAATCAGAAAGAATATATGTGCCCCTATGTTCATAGGAATGCTATTTACAATCACTAAGATCTGGAAACAACCCAAGTGTCCATCAATAGATGAGTGGATAAAAAAGCTCTGGTACATATATACAATGGAATACTACACAGCTGTAAGAAAGAAAGATCTCTTATCCTTTGAGACAACATGGAGGGACCTCAAGAGTATTATGCTAAGCGAAATAAGCCAATCAGAGAAAGACAAATACCACATGATCTCATTTATTTGTGGAATATAATGAACAAGGCGGGCTGATGAACAAAATAGACCCAGAGACATAGAAAGGAGTATGGTTCAGACTGACAAACCTCAGAGTGGGGAGGCAGGGAGGGGGGGATGGATGAGATGAACCAAAAAACTTACATACAGGTATGCATAACCAATGGACATAGACAACAATGCTAGGGGGCTGGGGGGGTGGGATGGGGAGGAGGGTGTCTAGGGGGGGAAAAGGAGAAACATCTGTAATAAAAATAAATTAATAAAAATTGGGGGAAAGAAACAGAAACAAAAAAACCTTCTTCCCTTTTTCTTGATCACTGAGAATTAGCCAACTATAAGGTAACTAAAACTCGTTTTATAATTTCATACAACAAAAAAGAACATAAGAAAATGTAGTTATTCCCCCATGAAGAGCACATTGCCTATATGCTATTATGCATGAATCAGGTAGCATTATCTTCTGGAGAAAAAGTTTTTAGAGAACTCCCTTATATCTACCTTCTAAATTATGTATTAAAAAACCTAACTCAGAAATAGCAGTTCTGCCATGGATTCTCATAGATTCTTAAAAATGCATTTCCCAAACCACACTTTCTTTTGAATACTTAAAAGTAGGGAAAAGATAAATGAGTTAATTAGATATAAAATTACCCTAAATGAACTGAACTAAACTATATTAAATAATAGATCAAATGTTCAAAAGCAAGAATATAAGAAATTTAACCTAAAACATAAAAACCCTGAGACTTCAACAGCCTGGAGAATATGCATGCATATTCTCTAAAATGGTAAATATAATTTGGCAAGTTTTTACACATCATGAAATCTTCTTTAGTATTTCATTTGGTATTAACATTTTATCTTCTGGACAAAAGTAATAAACTAATAGCTTCAAGCAATTATTTACTAATTATATTCACCCCAATAAAAGAGTTGATTACATATTCACATTAATAATGAAATAACACTGAAATTGAGAGAGTTTAGCACTAAATAAAATAACACATACACTATCAGTGATATTAGAGAACTCTGTCAAAGTAGATTAGAACTTTAGCCTTGTCAGGACCAATAAGAGGTAAATTTATACAGCACTTACTATATGTCAGGGACTATTCTATTTTTTTAATTATTAAATTTATTGGGGTAATACTGGTTAATAACATTATATAAGTTTCAGGTGTCCAACATGATAATACAACATCTGTCTATTCCATTATGTGCTCACCACTCAAAGTCTAGTCTCCAATCAACATATATTTGGCCCCTTTTATCCTCTTCGCCTCCCCTTCCCCTCTGGCAACCACCGTGCTGCTGTCTGTATCTATGAGTTTGTTTTGTTTGTTCATTTGTTGCTTTTTGTTTTGTATCCTACATATGAGTGAAATCATACGGTTCTTGTCCTTTCCCATCTGACATATTTCACTTAGCATGACTCTCAAGATCCATCCAAGTTGTCACAAATGGCAATGTTCTAAGTTTTAGAAACATTATTGAATTTAAATCTCAGAGGAGCCCTATGGAATGGGTCTTATTATCCCATTTGAGTGATGAAAAATCTGAAGCACAGATGGCTTATGCAATTTCCCAGGGTCAGAGTCACACAGTTAATAAGTGGCAGGGCTAGGGTTTAAATCCTACATACAACTTTCATTCTTTCAGTCATTCACTATCTATGAGTGCCCGAAATAGCAAATACATTAAATATTACTACAAATTAACAACACACACACTTATCTGACGCTCAAGATGTTAAAATGCAATGAAAAAGACATATATAAATATCTATAATGTAAAGTAGATTATGACAAGGTTTTGGGAATGAGGGGGAACTGTAAATTCCTCTTTTTCCCCCATCCCTCAATATTTAAGAAAAATGACTAGGGGCGAGAGCAAGAAAACCTTTGTGGAAGACGTGACTTTCTCTTGAGTCTTGAAGAATGGAGAAGGGGGATCCCAAGTGAAGAGAATAATGTGAGACAAAAATAAAATCCAAGAAAATAGCCCAGCTGGTGTGGCTCAGTGGTTGAGCATCGACCTATGCACCGGGAGGTCTCCAGTCCAATTCCGGTCAGGGCACATGCCCAGGTTGTGGGCTCAGCCCCAGTGGAGGGCGTGCAGGAGACGACCAGTAGGTGTTTTCTCTCATTGATGTTTCTATCTCTCTCTCCTTCTCCCTTCCTCTCTCTAAAATCAATAAAGAAAAAAAAAAAAAACTTAAAAAAATCCAAGAAAATACAGGGAATGATTCAGTTTACATGGAACATGGGGTGTGTAAAAATTGTTACATGCCAAGGAACAAGACAGGCAGGTGGGGCCAGACTGTGAACAGCAAGCATAGTTGTTGAAAGCTTGGCCAAGGGGTATAGGACTTCATTCTGTTGACAAAGGGAGGAGCCTTTTTTTTTTTTCCCCTTTTTTATTCAAAGTTGAGTCATGATGAGAACAAGAAAACATTAATCTGGCAACAAAAATATGTAGGGTTGGGCTCTGGCCAGTTTGGCTCAGTGATTAGAGTGTCGGCCAGGGGACCAGAGAGTCCCAGGTTCGGTTCCCACTAAGGGCAGGTACCTCAGTTGCAGTTCATCCCCGGTCCCGGTTGGGGTCGTGTGGGTGGCAACCAGTCGATGTGTCTCTCTCATGTCGATGTTTCTCTCTCTCTCTTCCTCCCTCTCTCCCTCCCACTCTATCTGAAGATGAATGCAAAAATGTCCTCGGGTGAGGATTAAAAAAAAATATGTAGGGTTGGAAAGGAGAAGCAAATAAGAGGTTCCTGCCATGCTTTATGTGGGAGCTACTGACATCTTAAGGTCTGGTGACAGTGGCAGAAATACAGCAGATAATGCAATATCATGGAATAAAAGGCAGTATCAGGTACTTGTTTGGGCTAGGAAGGCAATAAAAAAGGAAGGGCTCGTGGTTATTAGTCAAAAGGTTGGACATACATAAATAGAAGGAGAATCAGGTTTCAAATGGGAAAAATGGCATTTTGAACATATTAAATTTGAGGAGTTTCAGTCCATCAGTTTGCCATCGGCAATAGTGATACAGAGTGGAAAGAGCAGATGATCTATGTGGAAAGGGTGAAAGGCAGTGATACCCCAAAAAAGTATAGTATATATATTTTTGTCACTGCAGTATTTCCTAGTGGGTATAATTCAGTGCAACAATCTCAATAGCATCTAATTTCTTAAACAAAACATGGTAGCAAACCTATCAACATTTTTCAAACACTATTGCTCTTGGTATTATGCCACGTATAAAGTGAGTTCACAAACCTCTGATGATGATTCATAGAATGAGATGTAAGCCTTATTCATCTGACAACCTTCGTATCAGAATTATGAAAACACTTTGCAAATAGAAAATGACATCATTTTAAACATTTAATATTAGAGGCCTTTTTACCAGTTTGTAACAAATAGCTACAATGAATCACTACCCATTAGCCAAGTAGAATCTTACTAAGATAAAGATCAGTTGACTCTGCTCTACGTAAAGTGATTAGGGCAAAAGAAAGTATTTAAAATTTTTTCTAGTCTAAAGCAAAGAAGACTTAGGATACTATGACCTTGATAATCAGCTAAAAGCATTGAATATCTCCGGGAACTTTTTTGTGAGTATATGTCAATTCCTTTTCCTCAGCTTTTTCAAACTACTTTTAATAAAGCACTTTATAAAAACAGTTGTTCTGTCCAAATACCAGAAGAAACAGGCATTAGGTTTTGTGGGCCTACACTTCTGAAAGCCCAATAATAATAATAAACAATTAAGAACAAAGGTTGATGCTGTGAGCCTGGCACAAAGTTAGTGCCCCATAAATTTTTAATAACATTATTCAATGCACTATATAAAAGGAATTAATATAATGTTCTTCATTACTGCCTGATTCCCTGAAAATTTTTTTATTAACTCTATTTTCTTACCTTCTTGGTTCTTCTCTTAACCCTCTCCCATCTGGTTTGCTCCCACTCCACGGAGTCTTCCCTTGTCAAAGTTAAGAGTATTTTTCCACCTTGACAAGTTCAAGGGTCATTTCATTGTCATCTTTCCTGACCTCTGAGCAGCATGTGGCACAGATAAACACTCTGCCTTGAAACGTCTTCTCTTGGCTTCCCTGAAACCACACTCTCATTTTGCTCCTACCACACCTGCTCTTTTCCCTTTGTGCAGGCTCTAAATCCTGGGCCCTTTTACTACTAGAGCTCCAGACTCTCCTGAAATGATCTTGTAAAGTCGTGTCCCATGGTTTAAAATACTAACTTTAATATCTCAAGGATTCCCAAATCTCTATTTCCAACCCTGACCTCCCATTGGAATTTGACCTGTGTATCCAAACTCCACTTGCCATTTCCACATGGACTTCTAATATTTCATTTAATTACATGTATAGAATAGAACTCCTGATTTCTCCCTCATATCACCTCCCCACACACACAAAGTGTTAATCCATGACAAGAGGAAATACCAGACACTGAGCGCCTACAACAGTGCCTGACCAAAGTAGGCACTATGTTTAACAAACACCTTAACCAGAGATGCCCCATCAGACCACGGTTAATACAAACGCTGCATCAGATAAACACTGACAATGGAAACAGAAAGAGAACCATCGAAGAATACTATCTTTTCTACAAGACAGAGGGAGAGGAATAGGTGGGTGTTACTCTTTGTTCTAGAAAATGGTATGTCTTGAGCTACAGACCTAAGCTGAGTCCCAGTTTCTGCTTGAATTCCTGGACTTCCATCTTGTCCCTTTTCAGGCAAGCAGGTGGTCCAGTGTTCTGACTCAAGCCAATGTGCCCAAGTGTGGGGGCAGAATAGTATTCTGAAGCACAAAACAGGGCATTGATCCAAGAGGATGTTAAAATAGACTTCTAGGTGAAATCCAGTAAGTCTAGAAACTTTATAGGCAAGAGGAATAAAACAAAACAAAACAAAAAAGCCAGGACCAAAGCAGAGCAAGGATCACAGCCTGGAGATTACATGAAAGATTAACAAGCAAGCCCTGGTCCACTTTCATTTTAATAATGCTGGGCCATGCCCACAGGTGGGGTAAGACAGAGTACAGACCATATGCAATCCATTCTTAAGACCACAGAGAAAGGTCTTTCCAGACCCCACTTATTCTTGTCATTTCTGTGCAAAAAGCCCAACTGTGTTCCCTATCACATGATAAATTCCATGCTCTTTCAGCTAGCATATAAAGCCCTTAGTATTCAAGTACTTTCCTAACTCTTCATTCTCATCTCCTGCTCCAGCAATACACACAACATATCTTCCTAAAAGAGTTCAAGCCTGTTCATTGTCTTTGTGCCTTTGTAAACGTTATTTTCCCTTTGTCTGTTAAATTCCTATCCATTTTCCAAAATTCAGGAGTTTCTGCCTTCTTAGAACCTTCATTTAACTTTCATTAAAACTCCAACAGAGAACTGGGCTTTCCACACTACCAAATTCCTCTTCTTCGGGGAGCACAGCTAGATTGTTTCTCAGCCTCCCTGACAGTTAGATGTGACAATGCATTAAGTCCTCAGATGAACTGTCAGGCCAGGGATCCCCAAGCCTCACTGTGCATCTGCATTAGTATAATGCAGACAGAAAAAAACAAGACCCGTATGATTTCACTCATATATGTGTGTGTGTGTGTGGGGGGGGGGTCGTAAAGGGTAAAGGGGGTCAAGTATATGGTGACAGAAGGAGATTTGATTTAGGGTGGTGGGCACATGATGTAATGTACAGATCATGTATCATAGAAATATACACTTGAAACCTATATAATCTTATTAACCAGTGTCACCCCAATAAATTTCATACAAAAAATTGACTCTGGGCCACACTTTCATGGACCGTTTCACTTAGTCTGAGGAGGAGCCCAGGCATCTAGTGAGTTTTAAAGTTCCTCGGCCTATTCCAATGTGCAGCCAGGGTAGAACGCTAAAGAAATCTATGCAAATTATCCTATATCAAACGAAGATGCTGCCATCCAGGTGTGCATATACATACTCCTACTAACATACTGATCAACTTCACTATTACGTTTTGTTTATATATCTGTCTCCTGACCACATGCAAATACCGTGAGGGAAAGAACAAAATCTTGTCATTTTTGTATTTCCACTGCTTAGCTCAGTAATTAACCGTTTTAGAAGGCATTCAATAAGCATTTTTGAATGAAAGAAATACACACACACACACACACACACACTACATATATATTTCATTTCAACTTTGATAGAGTATTTTAGCAATGATTTGACAATGATTAACAATCATAGAAAATATAGAAACACTTATACTTGAAATAGTATATTCAATCTTTTTTTATTCATTAATACGTGAAAATAGATCATAAAATAAAAATACTTTTTTCTGCCAACTGTTACTACTACTACAAAGATGTCTGATCTCTGTAGATTTGTGCTCTTATCACTTAAAAAGAGGAGAAAAGTTGGGATAATACCCGGACTTCTACAGACTAGATCTGGGTAAAGAAGAAATATCTTAAAATAAATGCAAGGGATGGCTGAAGGTCATCTATACTTGTGATCTGGTGAGATTTGGGAGAAGGTAAAACCAAATGAGCAAAACAATTTAGGAGAAATTTTATTTAGGAATATTCTTATGTAGTTCCTCTACATATAGACCAAAGGTAAAATACAAAATAATGCACAGTCAAATAAAGCAGCACTAATAAAAACTTGTGATTTGATTTAAAACTATATTAGAACTGCATTCACAAAATTTTCATTTTTAGAGAGGAAGATTTCAGTTAACTTTGATTCTTGGGTACATGTGGGTGAGTCGCTTTCTTCAGTTAATGGAATGAGATTATAAAAGATTAATAAAGGTTGCTTTTGGCAGAAAAGTTCAGAATTCAGGTAGCTGTAAAATTCAGTTACTTAATCCTCTTAAAATACAAAATAGAAGAGGAGGAGAATTACAATAGATAGGGCACTATATACTCTGCTATTCAAACTCTGTTCCCATTTTCACAGTAGGAAAACAAAGCTGTGGAAATGACAATTAGCCAGGTGAAGAAAATAATCCAGTAAATGCCCTTAAATGGCAGTTTTTTATGTTGTAGGATACAGCAAGGAGAAGCGTAAGACTTTAAAATGATCAGATTTTATATTTGATTTCTGAAAATCTGGAATTAATCATTGGAATAGCCATACTTTTTACATATTTAGGGTTGCATGTCCCTCTACAGTTTATATCACCCTTACTTAATCTGCTAATGTCATCTCAAATGACTGCCCCATCTATCTCTTCCTTATACTCCAGCAGCAGCAAAGACTCCCCAGAAGCCAGGGGGTTCCAGGCCTCCACGCTGTGCATGTGCTTGTCCCTCCGCTCAGGACACTTGAGTATCCTCATTCTGGTGAACCTCTCCGTCTACAGGTCATACAGCCTTCCCAACACTGCCTTCTCCTCAACCACAAGGAGGTGCAGCCAGGAACTCACCACACCACTGTGGCATTTACAACAGTGTTATTTTTTTAAAAAATGAATCTACCAAATGACTAGGTCTTATCTCTGTGTTCCTACAACTCAAAACAGTGATTGGCATATAATTTCTAATTATCTATATTCCCTACATGATTATGAAGAACAAGTTAACAATTAATTGATTTGAACATATACTGTATTAGCATTGGTCATATTTCAGAATAATCTTTAATAAACATTTAACTTCTGTTCAAGGAAAAGTAGCTGATTCATTACTAGTTCCACTGAAGTAACAGCGTTTTCATTAAAAATATGTGAAATAAAAAGTATTTATTAACTTAGATTATTAAAAAATGTAACTTTAACATCAACTAACTCTGTTTCTATGAAAGAATAATATTTACTTGAACTTTACTGCATGTCCTTAAAATTATTCTGAAATTAAACTTTCCACTGACAGACTGTTCTTCTGTCACTCCTGTTACGTTACTGTGCCTCTAATATTCTGATGCAACTAAATTATGGATAACAATTTCAGAGTATTGCATTGTTATGTGGTTCATTTTAGAACACACACTTTGAGCTCTCCTCTATCTTTTTTGCCTAATATTTTTTTCAATGAATATGGACAAAACACGAATATGAATGCAGACATAAGACTCTCAAGTCAAAAAAAGTATGCTGTGTAGCTTTCCCAGCACAGTAGCTAATCTATGACATACTTGTGTTGTTCTTATTTTGTGTTTATCTTTTTCTGGTAACATATGAATTGTATTTTTTCTTTCAATTATCCCAGATTTCAATAATTAATTGTGATACCTTCCATAGCACTGTTTTAGGAGTTCTTCCTTTTGCCTTAAGTCCTTGGCTCTGACCAGAAGTAATGTAAACACCTCCACTCCTTCAGGACTCAGCTTCCTGTTTCCATTCCAGATGCTAACCTGTAGCTCTGAGACCACAGGTACAGTCACAAGAGGCTCCTATTGGCATTAGGTGGCAGCCCTTTCTTTCTTGAGTCCCCAGCCAGCCCCAAATGGCTGGCTAGTGCTATCCTACACATCTTAGCAGAACAGCTCTCTGTCCTGAACTTCTGACCTTAAAGTAAGCAACAAAAGCTTGAGATTTCCTAGAGGATCAATCTGGGCAAAAACATGGGACCAGATAGGCATAAACAAATACAGATGAATGTTCCAGTTAGCAAGAGTCTCAAAGCCTTTCCTGAGACAAAGGGAAAGTGGAGTACATTTTACCGATGTATACCTGGAGCCAGGTGCCAGCAGCTCAGCTAGCCTTGGACCCTCTCTCCGCTCCCTCAAGCCCTGCTCTTCTATCCCCTCTTCTCAGACTACTCCTTTCCTATTAATAACAAGCTATTTTCTGGGATTTCTAGCACTTTTTCTCTTTTAACGTTTTTTAAGTGGGGAAAAAAAAATCTTAGCTGTTAACGATCCATTTTCATAATTTCAGTCATTTTGTAAAAACGATAGTTATGCCAAAGAAACACTCTTCTTTTATTTATAGGAGTACTTTTTTTTATATATATAATTTCTTTTGTTTTTAAATCAATCAAAAACTAATCCTTAAACTTTTTTCTCAAAACCAAAGAAAGGAATTGCTGTTTCAGCTCAGACATGTAAAGAGCTTGGAAGTTGTTATTTGTGTCCTGAAAATAAAAAGCTGGACAAATTGAAAATCAATGACTTTTCTTGGAGTTGTCGGAGAACTGAGGTTGTAGGGCAAACCACCAACCCCCAGTTCTGGAGACACAGGCAAAGCCAGAGAGGTACAGCACTTGCAGCAGAATCGGTGGAGGCCATGAAGAGTAGGACCACTGACTTGACAAGTAACTTGGACTAATTACTAGAAGCTGAGTGCAGATAGTGAGAATATCCTGGAGCTGCAATCATAAGGGCACTCGCACACTTCACTTGGCTTTCCTTCCAGGAAACCCATGAAGTTCTCATGGTAATGCTCCAAGAAGGGTCCCCATATGGATCTGACAGGAAGAGGGGAAGAAAAGCCACTGTTAAACCTCCTAGATCTCTTCCCTAATAAGGGGGACAGACTTTGCCAGAAGGAGCACTGACAACTTGTCCCAGCTGGAGGAAGAGAAGGCTGTCCTCTACAGTCCTTTGCCAGCCTTCCTATGACTTCCACTGGAAACAAAACCAAAAATCCCAGAGTGAGCCAAGGGAACAACTCCAAGAACATAGACTGGGGATGTTTCAACCAGGGAAGGGAATATGGCACATGGGTGGGCTGGGAAGCAATATTCTTAGACAAGGGACAGAAACGTTTGTGAAGGTTACAATCCCAAGACATAGGCTCACTAAAAGAGTGAGGCTTCATCAGGTAATAGAACACGCACTATTCCCCAACACTTTACCACAACACCAACACAGCTCTAACACAATAATCGTCCATCACAGCTAAGGAGATGCAAGGCGCAAACCGTCTCTGAGGAGGAACACTTAAGGAAGCCCAAAGTCCAGAGAAAAGACACAGACAAGGATACTAGAACAACTTGAAGCTTCTTGTACCTGTGGCTACAACAAATATTAAACACACCCCAACTCCCAGTCATATTAACAACAACCCTCACACTCAAAGCAAATATACTTCATTTCTTGTTACCTGATACAACATGTCTGGATTTCAACAAAAAATTACAAAGCATGCCAAAAGGGAAAAAGGGAAAAAGGAAAAGGAATAAAGAAACAGTCTAGAGAGCAAAAGCAAACATCCAAACCAGATTTAGATGGGACAAAGATGTTGTAGTTATCAAACAAGGAATTAAATAACTATTATTAATATGTTAAAGGCTCTAATGGAAAAAGTTGAAAACATTCTGAAATGCAAAGAGAAACAACTCCAAGACAAGCAAAACAGAACATCCAGAACCATGGGACGATATCATAACTATAATACCAGAAGAAGAAGAAAGAGACAATGGGACAGAAGGAATATTTAAACGATTAATGTCTGAGAACTTTCCAAATGAATGACAGACACCAATGCACAGATCCAGGAAGCTCAGAAGACATCAAGCAAGAGAAATCTTTAAAAAAAAAGCCTATGCCTAAACATATTTGTATTTAAATGGCAGAAACTAAGACAAGAATAAAATATTGAAGGAAGCTAGAGGACACAAACACATCACCTACAGAGAACCAAAAAGAGTGATATCAGACTTCTCATCAGAAACCATGCAAATAAGAAGACAGTGGACTGAAATCTGTAGTGTTGAAAGAGAAAAAGAGCTAACTGATAATTCTATATCCAGGGAAACTATGCTTAAACATAAAGGAGAAACAAAGACTTTCTCAGACAAACAACAACTGAGTGAATTCATCACCAGAAGTCCTGGCTTGTAAGCAATGTTAAGTGAAGTTTTTCAGAGGTAAAGATAATGGTATAGGTCAGAAACTGAATCTGCATAAAGAATAAAAAGGAGTAACAAGGAAGGAACAAATGAAGGTAAAATATAGTATCTTATTTTTCTTAATTGATCTAAAATTTTATAGCATATAATCAATGAAATGAATGACAGAAATGAGACAAGGCATGGGAGAAAAGGATTAGGAATTCTCTATTATGGGATGGCTGTATTACACTTAAAGCCTTATCATGTGATTTGAAGGCAGACTTAGATTTATTAAAAAAGTATATTGTAAACCTTTGGACAACCACTAAATACGTTTTTTAAAAACCTAGTATAAGTAGTACAACAAAAGAGGAAAAATAAAATCATAAAATGTTCAATTAAAATTAGAGAAGGCAGAAAAAGAGGGAGGGGAGACAAAGAACAAATGCAAGGAAGCAACAACACAAAGTCTGTGCACCTTAATCCAAGTAAATCACTCCAAATACGAATAGTCTAAACACACTCACTGAAGATGGAGATTGTCAGGCAGGATTTTAAAAAAAACATGCAATTATATGCTGTCTACAAGAAAACCACTTTAAACATAAGGAATCAGTCCCACCAATGTGGCTCACGTGGTCGGGTGTCATCCTATGCACCAAGAGGTCACCAGTTCGATTCCCGGTCAGGGCACATGCCTGGGTTTTGGACTTATCCCTAGTAGGAGGCATGAAGGAGGCAGCCAATTGATTATTCTATCTTTCTCTCCCTCACCCTTCCTTTCTCTCTAAAATCAAGAAAAACATATAAAAAATAAACATAAGGAATTAGATAAGTTAAAAGTAAACAGATGGAGAAAGACACCCCATGATTAATCCTAGTCAAAAGAAAGCTGGAGTAGCTATCTCAGTTTAAGACAAAGTAGACTTTAAGGAAAAAAAAGAGGGACTTTATATAATAAGAAAGAAATTAATTCCACAAAAGACATATCCTAAATATGTACAAACCTAACAGAGCATCAAAATACATGCGGCAAATACTGATAGAATTAAAAATATATATATAAACAAATCTGTTGTTATAAAAAAAGATTTGAATTAGAAGTATGTATGTTCCAAGTCATAGAGGACATAAATCAGTGGATCCACACCCTTGCTTCAGAAGTGATCTTAAAAAAAGCAAGCAAAGGATTAATTTTAAAAACATCTTGAGTTAATAAACAAGTTCATAGGCCCATGGGTATTTATGACCCTGTAACATGCAGTATAAACTATCATGCATATGTAATAACTCATTTTCAAGGTCTATCTGGTCTATTAGACTTGACATATGGAGAACAAATATTTTTATCTTGCTCAGCTTGATTTCCCCAAGACCTAGCAAGGTTTGGGACTTGAGTAAATACCCAATAAATATCCACTGAATATCTGAATCTGAATTTTACTACAAAATTATGTTCATCAATACAATAAGCTATTGTTTCTTTAAAATTCAAAGTCCCAGTTGCATTTATCTTTTAAAATATGAGATTTTGGGTTTACAGTCATTCCCCCACTCTTATCAAACAGCCAACGAGTTTAATAACACAGTTAAATCAATTACCATGAATGCACAAATTGCTCACAGGGCTAAGGTGTCACATTGCTTTACTATTAACTAACCCTGTTCATTTATTCATCTTTAATGGTCCACGAACTAGTAATTCAAAGCAAATGACATATAGAATATTGAAATTAAGAGAAGTATAATTGCAAAATGATTAAAAATAAATGTAAATGTATATACAGAAGTGTAACTCTTTTTTAAATCTTATTATATTGTTAATAGTATTACAGATGTCTCCCATTTTCTCCCTTTTTGCCCCCCTCCATTCAATCCCTGTCCCACCCCAGGCCTTCCCCCTACTATTATCTGTGCCCATCGGTTATGCATATATGCATATATATTATTTGGTTAATCACTTCCAGTACCCTCTTCACCCCCTGACCCCTCAAGGTCTATTATTCTGTTCCATGCATCCATATCTCTGGACCTATTTTGTTTGTCATTTTATTTTGTTCTTTAGATTTTACTTATAAGTGAAATGATATTTGATATTTGTCCTTCTCTATCTGGCTTATTTCACTTATCATAATACTCTCCAGGTCCCTCCATGCTGTCTCAAAGGGTAAAAGAGCCTTCTTTTTTACAGCTGCATAATATTTCATTGTGTAAATGTACCACAGCTTTTTTATTCAATCATCTATTGATGGGCACTTAGACTGTTTCCAGATCATAGCTATTGTAAACAATGCTTCTATGAAAATCATAGGGGTGCATATATTTTTTTGGATGAATATTTTGGAATTTTTAGCATATATTCCCAGAAATGGGATTGCTGGGTCAAATGACAGATCCATTTTTAATTTTTTGAGGAACCTCCATACTGTTTGCCACAGTGGCTGTGCCAGTCTGCACTCCCACCAGCAGTGTATTAGGGTTCCCTTTTCTCCACATCCCCACAAGCACTTGTTGTTTGTTGATTTATTGTTGGTAGCCATTCTGGCAGGTGTGAGGTAATACCTCATTGTAGTTTTAATTTGAATCTCTCTGATAATTAGTGATGTTGAGCATTTTTTCATGTGTCTATTGGCTATCTGTATGTCCTCTTTCAAGAAGTGCCTATACAGATCCTTTGCCCATTTTATAATTGGATTGTTTGTTTTCCTGGTGTTGACATGTATGAGTTCTTTGCATACTTTGGAAATTAACCCCTTATCTTATATATCATTGGCAAATATGTTTTCCCATATAGTAGGTTCCCTTTTCATTTTGTTGATGGTTTATTTTGCTGTGCAGAAGCTTTTTAGTTTGATGTAGTCCCATCTGTTAATTTTTTTCCTTTGTTTCCCTTGCCCTAGTCGATGTACTGGTGAAAATACTGCTATGTGAGATGTCTAAGATTTTACTACTTATGTTTTCTTCTAGGATTTTTATGGTTTTGTGACTTACATTTAAGTCTTTATCCATTTTGAGTTTATTCTTGTGTATAGTGTAAGTTGGTGGTCTAGTTTCATTTTTTTTGGATGTACCTGTCCAATTTTCCCAATACCATTTATTGAATAGACCATCTTTACTCCATTGTATGCTCTTACCTCCTTTGTTAAATATTAGTTATATTGGTGTGGGTCGATTTCTGGGGTCTCCATTATGTTCCATTGGTCTATATGACTGTTCTTCTGCCAGTACCAGGCTGTTTTGATTACAATGGCTTTGTAGTATAGTTTGCTATCTGGTATTGTGATCCCTCCAACTTTGTTCCTCTTTCTCAAGATTGCTGTGGCTAGTCAGGGTCTTTTCTGGTTCCATATAAAATTTGTAAAATTTGTTCTAGCTCTGTAAAATGTGCCATTGGTCTTTTAAGAGAGTTTGTGTTGAATATGTAGATTGCTCTCGGTACTATGAACATTTTGATGATGTTAAAAGATGTTAATTTTTCCAATCCATGAATATGGTATATGCTTCCAATTTTTTGTGTCTTCCTCTATTTCTTCTTTCAATGTCCTATAGTTTTCTGAGTACAGGTCTTTTACCTACTTGTTTAAGTTTATTCCCAGGTATCTTATTTTTTTGTTGTTGCAATGGTAAATGGGATTTTTTTAGTTTCTCTTTCTTAGATTTCATTATTGGTGTATAAAAATGCTATCAATTTCCAGGTGTTAATTTTGTAACCTGCTACTTTGCGGTATTTATTTATTAAATCTAGCAGTTTTTTGGTGGAGTCTTTAGAGTTCTCTATGTACAATACCATGTCATTTGCAAATAATGACAGTTTTACATCCCCCTTTCCTATTTGGATGTCTTTTATTTCTTCTTCTTGTCTGATTACTGTGGCTAGGACTTCCAGGACTATGATGAATAAGAGTTGGTGAAAGTGGACATCCTTGTCTTCTTCCTGATCTTAAGGAAAATGCTTTTAGTTTTTGCCCATTGAGTATGATGTTGGCTATAGGTATGTCATATATATGTCCTTTATAATGTTCAGGTATGGTCCCCCTATTCCTAGTGTGCTGAGAGTTTTTATCATAAATGGATGCTGAATCTTGTTGAATGCTTTTTCTGTGTCTATTGATATGATCATATGATTTTTATCTTTCATTTTGATTATGTGGTATATAACATTTATTGATTTGCAATATTGAACCATTCTTCATTCCTAGAATAAATCCCACTTGGTCATGGTGTATGAACTTTTTAATGCATTGCTGGATCCTGTTTGCTAATATTTTGTTGATGATTTTAGTATTTATGTTCATCAGGGATATTGGCTTACAATTTTCTTTATTTGTAGTGTCTTTATCTGGTTTTGGAATTAGGATGATGCTGTCCTCGTAAAAAGAGCTTGAAAGTCTTTCCTCCTCTTGAACTTTTTGGAATAGTTTGAGGAGGATTGGTGGTAATTCTTCTTTGACTATTTGGAAAATTCCACTGTGCAGCTATCTAGTCCAGGGCTTTCGTTTGCTAGGAGATATTTGATTACTTCTTCAATTTCATCAGTTGTTATCAGCCTATTCAGGTTTTCTAATTCTTCCTGCTTGAATTTGGCAGATTGTATGTTACTACGAATTTGTCCCTTTAGTCCAGGTTGTCCAGTTTGTTGTCACATAGATGTTCAAAGTATTTTCTTACAAACCTTGGTATTTCTGTGATGTCAGTTGTTACTTCACCTCTTTTATTTCTTATTTATTTGGTTCCTCTCTCTTTGTTTCTTGATAAGTGTGGCTAAAAGTTGATCAATTTTGTCTATCTTTTCAAAGAACCAGCCCTTAGTTTCATTTAGTTTTTGTATTTTTTTTTTTAGTCTGTATGTCATTTATTTCTGCTTGATCTTTATCATTTCCTTCCTTTTAGTTACTCTGGGCTTTTCTTGTTGTTCTCTAATTCTGTTAGTGGTGGGTTAGATAGTTTATTAGATATTTTTCTTCCTTTTTGAGGTAGGTCTATAATGCTATGAACTTTCTTCTCAGGACTGCTTTTTTCTGTGTCCCATAAATGTTGGATTGTTGTGTGTTCATCTTGGTTTGTTTGCCTGAATTTGTTGATTTCTGCCTTGAACTCATTGGTAATCCATTCATTGTTTAATAATAAGCTATCTAGTCTCCATGTTTTTTAATTTTTTTGAGTTTCTTATTGTAGTTGATTTCTAGTTTTATGCCATTGTGATCTGAGAAGATTCTTCATATGATTTCAAATTTTTAAAAATTTGTTAAGGTTTATTTTGTGTCCTAACATATGGTCTATCTTAGAGAATGATCCATGTGCACTTAAAAGGAATGTGTACTCTGCCACTTTTGATGGAATGTTCTGTAAATATCAATTAGATACAGCTGATCTAGTGTGTCATTTAAGGCCACTATTTCCTTGTTGATTTTTTTGTCTGGAAGATCCAGCCAGTGATGGCAGTGAGGTGTTAAAGTCCTCTACTATGACTGTATTGCTATCGATCTTTCAAAGTTTATCAAGAGTTTTTTTTTATATATACTTAAGTGTTCCCATATTGGATGCATAATATGTTAACAAGGGTTATATCCTCTTGTGGGATTTATCCCTTTAATATTATGTAGTCACCTTCTTCATCTCTTGTTATGGCCTTTATTTTGAAGTCTATTTTGTCAGATATGAGTAGTGCTACCCCAGCTTTTTTTTTCATTTCCATTTACATGGAATTTTTTCTTTTCTATCCCTTCACTTTCAGTCTGTGTGAATCTTTTGTTCTGAGGTTGGTGTCTTGTAGACAGTATATATGTGGGTCACGTTTTCTTTTCCATTCAGCTACCCCATGTCTTTTGATTGGAGCATTTAGTACATTTATATTTAAGGTTCTTATTGATAGGTACTTATTTACTGTTTAGTGCCTTTTTTTTTTTAATCTTTATAACTATGTTCCTCTCTCTCTCAATTTCTTCTTCTTCTTAAAGCATCCCTTTAACATTTCCTGCAATGCTGGATTAGGAGTATTGTACACCTTTCGCCTTTTGTTGTCTGGGAAGCTCTTTATATTACCTCCAATTTAAAATGATAGCCTTGCTGAATAGAGTAGTCTTGGGTTCAGGTCCTTTACTTTGGGTTCAAAGTAATTTTCACTACTTTGAATACTTCATGACAATCCCTTCTGGCCTGAAGTGTTTCTGTTGAGAAATTAGCTGACAGTCAAATGAGTACTCCTTTGTGGGTAACTTTCTTTCTCTCTGTTGCTGCCTTCAAGATGATTTCCTTTTCTTTAACCTTTGTCATTTTAATTTTGATGTGTCTTCAAGTGGGTCTCTTTGGGTTACTCTTTACTGGAACTCTCAGTGTTTCCTAAACTTGTGTGACTTTTTCCTTCACCACATAAGGGAAGTTTTCTGTCATTATTTCTTTAAACACTTTCTCTATTCCTTGCTCACTTTCTTCTCCTTATAATACCCCTACAATGTGGATGTTGTTACATTTCATTTTGTCACAAAGTTCCCTTAAACTATTCTTTTACTTTTTAATTATTTTTTCTTTGTGTTGCTCTCATTGGTTTTTTTCTACCTTGTCTTCCAAATCACTGATTCAATCTACTGTTCATTCAATCTACTTTTGATTCTTTCCAGTATATTCTTGATGTCATATATGTTATTCTTCATTTCCAACTCATTCTTGTTCATGGTTTCTATTTCTTGTGTCATGCCATTATAGTTCCCACTAAGTTTCTTGAAATTCTCACTAAATTCCTTAAGTATCCTTATAACTATGAATTTCAACTCTGTATCAGATAAATTGCTTGCTTCTATTTCATTTAGCTTTTTCTGGAGTTTCCTCATTTTCTTCCTCTTGAGGGTTCTTTCTTTGTCTCCCCATTTTTGCTATCCCATTGTATTTGCTTCTATGTATTAGATCAAACCGCTATGCCTCCAAGTCTCTGTGGGGTGGCCTTATGTAGTAAGTGTTTTGTGAGATCCAGTGGTATAGTCTCTTAGATCTTCTGAATTGGGTGTTCTAGGAATGACCCTCGTGTGAGTTATTTGGGCCCTCCTGTGGTAATTTGGCCTTGAATGTTGTTGTCCAGTTCGTGGATGGGATCTTCACTCAGGCTGGCTGATAGTGAATCTCATCCACAACTACATTGTGTGAGCTGTTGTGCAGCTGCTAACAGAACAAAACTAAAACACAATAAAACAAAAACATACAAAAGACCTCTACAACAACAACAGAAGCAATCACAAAAAAAGAGAGAATTAGCAAAGAGAAAAGAAAATAAGAATAATAGAAGAAAAGAAAAAAATATGAGAATAAAAGGGGGAGAAAAAAGTAATATAAAAGAGCCGAGGTGAAATAAATAAGAACAGAAAATAGGGGAAGGAAAATGATATAAAAGAAAAAAGTAAGAAAAAATTTATGAAAAGGAAAATAGAGGAGAAAGCAGAAAAGCAAAAAACTAAGAAAAGGAAAAAAGAAGATTAAGCAGGAGAAAAAGAAAAAAATAGAGTAAGAAAGGGTAAGAAAAAAATTAGAGTTATGAAAGAAAACAGAGAGGCTAAAATCATATCAAACCAATAAAGAAGAAAGATAAAGAACATAATGCAAAAAATAAAAATAAAGAGAGAAGTGTTTGTCTCAGCAGAGTTTTAGTGCCTCCTAGGAGCTCCCTTTGCATCTTGCTCTTCTGATGACTGAGGCTGACTGTCTGCCAATCTGGGTCTCCCTTGAGGTACTTTGGTGCTAGCCACAGTCAGAAACTGTCCTCATTTGGCTCTTAGCAACCTGTTCGAAGCTTCAAGCTATCCAATTTGTGTCTGTCTCCACAGAACTTGGCTGCCCAAGGGAGGGGCTGAGCTGCACCTTAAGGCTGGTTTGTCAGTCCCATGGGGCCCAAGGATGGGTCAGCAAACTTCCCCAGGTTTCCTGGGCTTTGCCTCCATCCACCTTCACTTGCCAACAAGCTGTCAATCTTAATCACTAAAAAGTCTGTTTCTGAAAGGGCTTTTGGTAGAATTGGGAGTATAAGACCTCTGGGTCTCCTATGAGGGGGAGTTGCTGGTCAGATTTCAGGAAATGTGGTGGGTGTGTTTCTCCATTCCAGAGCTACAGGTCTGAGAGTCCCAGAATATTTCCCTGCCACAGGCTCGGCGGAGATCATATGCAGTCCAGTGGAATCTTCTGGAAACTGGGAGTTTCTATTAGCTCTCCCCTGAGGAGAAAGCACCAGTCAGGTTCCAGGGCAGTGGGGCAGACGGCCCTACCCCCAAACCAGTCACTGGAGCTCCATGAGACTGTTCAAATCCTTAGGCTTGGCCCCTGCTGCTCTCTTCTCTGCAGGGGTCGAGATGCAAGATGTGGCAGGCAGCGTTCCTGAGGGTGGGGAGAGTTGTATCCCCTAGGGTGGGGTATTTTCCTTTTCCCGAGCTGTGGCTTCTGAGAGGGGCCTGCACCTCTCAGGAAAAATGGCTGCTTCTGTTTGGGGGAGATATAACCAAATTTAGATCACCCAGCCACAGATTTTCCACATCTCCCGCACAGTGCTTCCCACTCCAGCCTTTCCTCAGGCACCGCCAGTCCACACCACCCTCTCTCCACTGAAGCCTCGGGTGTATAGCTACAAATGAAAATCCTGTGCTCTGGGCTTTAAAACAAGAAAAAGAAAAAGAAAAAAACCTGTGATTTTATCTCCGAAGAGCTCTGGTCTCCTTGGTGGCCCGAAGCCCTGCCGCCTTTCACGGCTAGATGTTCTATGGGCTGCTGTTTGGGGCTCTGGTGCTCCGGATTGGGGAGCTATGCCTGGGGAAGAAGTGTAACTCTTTTTTTTTTTTCTTTTATTGATTTCTTAGAAAGAGAGGAAGGGAGAGAGAGATAGAAACATCCATGAGAGAGAACATCGACCAGCCTCCTCCTGCATGCCCCGCACTTGGGATTTGGCCCACAACCTGGGCATGTACCCTGACCGGGAATCGAATCAGTGACCTCTTGGTGCATGGGTCGATGCTCAACCACTGAGCCACACCGGCTGGGCAGAAGTGTAACTTTTAATGAACTGATGAACTTTTAAATACCAGAATTTTGTCAATTTAAATTGTATATTAGGGCATAGTTAAATACTTTATACCTCTAAAATAAGCAAACAAAATGCAAATATGGAAGAAATACATCATTAGACAAATCATAGGGTCTAAAGATGAAAGATGTGGAACAAACATGATACTTTATTCAGCTTTTCCATAGGTATGATTTTCATAAGAATGGAAAAGAAAATATATTATTCACTGTCATCTCTTTAAATTAGGCATTTTAGTATTCATCTTCAATTAATTTCTATCTGGCTAGGTTAAAGAAACAATCTAAAATTTCAGTTACTTCCATAAAATTCAGAAGAACAGCATCATTTTTTTTTTTTAATCCTCACCCGAGGACATTTTTGCATTTATCTTGGGATAGAGCAGGAGGGAGAGAAGGAGGGAGAGAGAAACATTGATGTGAGAGAGATACATCGAGTGGTTGCCACCCACACGACCCCAACCGGGGCCGGGGACAAACTGCAACCAAGGTACATGCCCTTAGCGGGAACTGAACCTGGGCCTCTCTGGTCCACGGGCGGATGACACTCTAACCTCTGAGCCAAACTGGCCAGGGCTGCATCATATCTTTACGTAAAATTATTTTGCACTGAGGAATAACTTTATTATAAATTGCCAAGCTTCTCAGATAACAGATGATTTCCATTTTACTATTTGGACATGCCCCATATATACCCAACAGGCACAAATCTGATGTCCTAAAACAGGGCACATGGGAACAACTATTTACTGCATAAATGTACTGATGTTCTTCTTCATCTATCAAATAATTCTTTCAAAGCTTCTTTAAAATATCACTATTTGAATTATTGAAATTCAATTTCACTCAACTTTTCAACCAAAGTGATTAGAGAGAGTCAAGTACATCTCCATAGGCTTATAAACACGATGTTCATTCTGAGCCAGGCAGGGGAATGGGAAATACAATGGACCACTTACCTGACATGCATTATAAAGGAGTTGGTGTTCTAGTTTTTTAATACCCAGAATCTGCTGAAACATTTCATAAAGCTGTTCCTTGCTCAGAATAAGTTCAGAGACAGCACTTAGTGTCATTCTATTTGGCTGTTTGCACAAATCTTCTTCACCCCTGTAGATGGCATCATATTTGGCTATCCATGAACTCAGCACTGTCTCTTTGCTTAAGCCATCAATTTCTGGCAAACTCCGCACACGTTTCTCGATGTTCTTCTTAAACACCTCTCTGAAGTCATTAGCAGAACATCCTCCACTCTGAACCATTCTGGCCACTCGATCACTCTTCAGAAAAACCTGGAATAAGAAATGAACAAAAACCCATTTATAACTAAGCAGGGAGACCAACACCTCTTGCTTTTAGCAATATAGCCAGAGTTATAACACCAAACATTCTACGGTGATTCAAATGTTTTATAATACATGGTAACTGATGACATAATGGAGGCCTCAATCTTCTCTCTAAAATGATGAAATATTTAGGAGAGACAGTAACGAGTGTTGAGGAAACTGTAAGATAATCCAACCTTGACCTACACCCTCCCAACCCACCTGAAGACATCTTTGCCAACTGAATCCTTTAAAAGTTGATTAAGAAGTAATTGGAGATGTGAACCCAAAATCCCTATCTGTACTTGGGAGTTCTGGCTAGTTCTTCAGCAGGGATAAGGTCCCCTATTATTTGAGCGAGGATTTGAAGGCCAAGCGTGTGTTAAGTTCAGTGTCCAAGTCAATACTCATCATGTATAACTGTCAACCATGACTGCTTCACACCTGGGGGTGAGGGTAAACCCATCCCTATCCCTGTTTTCACCCATCCTCCAACTTCTCACACATTTCTCCTGGTCAGAAAGAACAGATAACAAAAAAGCAAAATCTCTAAGAAACTTCTAGTTGTGCACTAATACCAGGTAAATGTAAAATACAAACAAGGAAAACCACAAATATAGATGCTTGTGAAAGGGGTAGGAAGAGATGGGTAATAAGTAATAAGATCATATTATGTAAGAGACACCAGACAGCCTTAAATCTCTCCTGTTCTTCTAAATTACAGAGCCAAGTATAAACAAATATCGGTCATGATTCATTAAACATCTATTCTGTTATCAATATTCTTAAGTATCCTCTATAGGTCATACATGAATGCTTTTATTCCTGCGTTTTTCTTCCTATAATGACAAAAAACTCTTCCAGAAGAGTCCACAAGACTATTTAATGCAGCCTCCATATGTTATATCTGTTATTAAACTTATGGAACAAAAATTCATGTCAACTTTTACCCTAAGAACTGACTCAATATGGAGGGACTAGGACTTTGGAGCATGCTGCCAACACGTTGTCTGCACGTGGGCAAGCAGCACACGTGTTCCAGACAAAGTGGCCCCCCCTCCCACTGAGTGTCATGCTCAGTTACCTGACCCCAAACCTTTTCCCTACCACTTTATATCTCCCCTTTCACACAAAATGTTCTTGTTTCCTGTCTTCGCTCAACAGAGTATTCCTGATTCTCAAATATTTTGGATAACCGACTAATGGACAGAACCAGGGAAACATGTACAACATACATGCAATGCTTCCTCTCTCTCTCTTTACCAGTTGTGGCTCAATTATTTACCATAGGAAATACTCTATCTTATTTTCTAATTTTCTAAGCCAAAACTAATTCATTCTTAAGTGACAAAGAATAGTATTTTTAATATATCTAGATCAAGGCACATGAAATTAAGATATTTAACAACATATTTTGTCTAAGAATGCCATTAACTACTATAGAACACACAAGGTATCCATCTCCTTTGTCATCTTCATCTAATTTTACTACTCTCATTGGGCACTAGAATTCAAGATAAAGGATAGATATTTTTCCTAATTTCTATGATAGCTCTATCTTAATTAGGAACATATGAAAGCTCAAGTAGTTAACAGCAGTGAACTGTGCCAGCTGTCAATCAATTGCTTTTCAGCACTACCTTCCCATTGCCCTGCTTATGGCAGCTAGGACAATTCTGGAGGGCATTGAAGGGACACTGGAAGAAAAATAATTCTTCTTTCTTTAAAATTTTTTATTGATTGATTGATTTGAGAGAGAGGAGGGGGGTGAGAGAGAGAGACAAAGACAGAGAAAGAGAAACATCGATTTGTTATTCCACTTATTCATGCATTCACTGATTGATTCTTGTATGTGTCTTGACCCAGGATCAAACCCTCAACCTTGGTATATCTGGACAACACTCTAACCAACTGAGCTACCCAGCCAGGGCAGAAGGATCCTTCTGTCTGGTTCTCCTTTGATTTGGAGGCACACAGCATGGAACCAACCCATGGGCAGCTTCTCTCCAGACCTGTGATGGTGGCTTCCTGCTGCAGCACCTCCCTGTGGATGATTTCCCTCCAGCACTGAAGTTCACTTCCATGAACTTCTCTGCCAGCCAGCAGGATGCAACCACATCTTCTCTGATGAGGTCTGGATTCCAGCCTTGGAGATGGGGGAGTGGGACTCGCTTCCAAATTTGTTCCTTCCTGGACACTGTCCTCCCTGTATCTGCTCCTCCTGTATCCTTCAGTTTTCCTTAGCCATTGTAGCCAATCCTTCATTGTTTATATTAAATTCTCCCTGTTCAATTATTGTGTGGCTTCTGGCTCCACATTGCCCCTGGTACAAAAATACTGAAACACTAAATGTAATATTATTTCTATGGGAAAATATTTGAAGTTTTAAAAAACAACTTTTGAAAACTTGTAATTGTGTATAAATATAGAACAGCAAGATATTTTTAAAGTGCAATATAAATACCTTAAGGCTGGCTACAGAAAATCTTTTAATTACTTGATATTTAATATTCTAAGTTGGCAAGCATTTCGTTATGTCCAACTTCTTTTGCCTAACAGTCAGTGCTAAATTCCACCAAGTAATCAAACCACGTGTTCGAGCAAGGATACCAATGAACCTAAGTATTTGGATTCTTAATTTCCCCTACAAAAGCCATTCCTAAAGCCATACTATCTCAGTCTGATTACATTATTTAATTGACATTTACTAAGTGTTAACAATGTGTGAAGCATTTTGCTAAGTGTTGGGGACCCAAAGGTAAATGAACCTAAGACCCTGTCCTCAAAAGGCTCATGCTCCCTAAGAAAGACAAAGTAAACAATAAAGTGCCACCAGGTAAGAGCATAATAGAACCTATGCAAAGGGAGAAAAAGATAAGGAAAAAAACTGATTAACTCTGATGGGGAAGGGAGGGAGGTGCACAGGGTAGAGACAAGTGACCTGCAATTTGATTTGATCTATGAGTTGAGTGAAGGGTAAAGAGGGAATAAAATACATTTCAGGAAAATAAAAGAACAGGATTAAAAAGCATAAAAGCATTCCACAGCATGACCTTTTAAGGGAAATAAAAATGTTCATATTGTAGGAGCCTTAAATGTAAGGGCGAAGGCAGCAAAAGTTGGTCCAAGCAGACCAATAGAGACCAGAGGGCAAACTGCAGTGTGTGCCAAGGACTCGGTGCTCGCCCTGATGACTGGGAGTCAGTGATGTGAGTGACCAGGTACTGAAATGTTGAGACATATAAATTAGACAAATAATTGGCAGTAGCATCTAAAGCAGAAGACACTTGGCCAGAGCAGAGACTGGGATATTAGTTATCAGAGGAGTACAGTAGACCAGGTAATAAACAGTAAGGTACTAATCTAGGGCAAAAGTCATGGGCTAGCAAGAGGGCAAACTGAGAGAATTAACAGAGTTTGGTGATTTACAGTGTGAAAAGTAAGGCAGGAGAAAATGTCATGATTCACATTTTTTTTTAAACTGGGGTACCTGGATTCAACTAACCAAAAATAAAGAACTAAATAATATAGGTAGAACAACATATTTGTGTGTGCGTGTATGTTTGATGTTTGTAAATGGTAGGTCATGTTAATGGTGGGTTTTGGTAGGAGTCGGCTTTGAAGACAAAATACAGTATAAGTAAAAAGAGTCAAGATCAAAACTCTCATAGGGTTTAAAGGGTTTACCTCCATTTAAGTGGCTGACAGAACCAGTGGATCCAGGGGAGGCCGGTGGTGTCAGAACACCAGAAGGAAAAACACAACGTATTAGCAATTAAGAGGAGAGAGAATCTTGAGAGAGAGAGAGAGAGAGAGAGAGAGAGAGAGAGAGAGAGAGAGAGAGAGAGAGAAAGAGAGAGAGAGAGAGAGAGAGAGAGAGAGAGAGATAGAGAGAGAGAGAGAATACCAAGTGCCACAACAGAAATCTGCTAATGTAACAAAAGAACTGATTGGTCTGCATCACCACTGGGTCACCTTTGGCAGAGAAGAGTTAGCAGCGTGGTGAAGAATGGGAGCCAACTGGCAGGAGGGAGAAAAGGACAAGTGGCAATAAAGTTAAGACAGCAAATATAAACTGTTCTTTTAAAAATCTTGAACGAGAAAAGGAAGTGAGATAGAGGAAAGCAATGCTGGACCAGGCAATTACACTTAGGCAATGGGGAAGACAGGTCAGTAAGAAGAGGCAGTTTATGGTACAGATGACAGACAATAATGAGGGTATGTCACATCTGAGATTAGTTCATAAAAGAATGTGGGGCATTCTTTCTCATCGCTTGCCCTGGAGAAGGCAAGCTACCAGCAGGCACAGAACCCAGGGCCTCAGTCTAACAGCCCTCAGTGACCTGAGGTCTGCCAAGAACCACAAGAGTGGGCTAGAAAGCAAATTCTTCAGTCTCAAGTGATCCACGAGATAACTGCAATCTCGGCTGACCGCTTGACTACAAGCTCTTAGGGAGAAACCCTAAGCAGAAACATCCAGCTAAGCCACACCCAGATTCCTCATCCTGAGAAACTATGAGATAATATATGTTTTACGCTGTGAATTGTGGGATAATTACACAGCAATCCATAAATCCACCCATAAATCCACATGGCTTGCTCTCTTTGTTTGGGTCTCAGTACTGTCATTTCCTCAAAGGAGGCCCTGTCCCCTCTCCAGTTCATCATCTTTACCCTCCTACCTTTCTCCACTAGACATGTATTTATTGTCTGTCTCCCCAAAATAGAAAGTAGAGGGCACCAGAGCAGAGTCCTTGTTTGGTGTGCTAGTGAATAAGGGGCCTAATACAGAGCCTGCCCCCATACACAGTAAGAGGTCAAAAAAGATTCATTGAAAAAAGTAATGACTATCTGCAGACACTGGATTCTCTAAGGCTTAAGAAAAGGATTAGATCAGCATCTCGCTCACAGGTTTCCTGAGAGATGGATAAATACAGTAAAACCTTGACATAACGAACTAATTCCAGCAATGGGGTATCTATTAAAGCCAAAAGTCTGTTACATAATAAAGCAGGTTTTCCAAATGCATATGTTAAAACATTGATAAATTACCTGTTTTTACTTATGTAGACATGTTTGTGTAATTAAAATTAAGTATGTATGAAAAGTTTAATTTCACAGAAAAGTTAGCTATATGTATTACTGTAATTTTAAATTTATACTGAGTAGATTTAGTAAATGCATGCATTCACCAGTCACCGCAAGTAGACAGATGCACACGGCTGGGGCGTGGCTTAAAGCACACAGGAACATTGGTGGCACAGGTTAAAACTCTGCAGAAAGTCACCAACAACAGAACCAATTACCACACACGACGCGGTGTGATCACATGTTAATCATTCACCAAACATTGTTTACAAGCGGTGACTCTTGGATTTAAACATGTAGGCTCTAGTTGTAGATATGTAATATTTATTTATGTCGGCAAAATTACTACAGTGTTTTTTCCAACATATGGCCTATTTGTTAAAAGCAACAGTGAATTAATAAAAAAAAAAATAACCTGTTAATTTACACATATGACATACAGACCAGAAATTTTGTCCATTAAATCAAGGTCCGCAAAATCCAGGGTTTACTGTACTCAGAAACTGGAAGAATAAGAAGTGGTACAAGTGAAAGGCATGAGCTCCAGAGGCAGAAGAGATATTGCATAAGACAGGAAGGGCAATGATTTGAAAGTAGAAACAAAGAACAATTCTCCAGGCCTTCGGTGCAAAGGAGAAAGGACGGCTGCTTTTCCTCTGTCTCTTCTTCAGATGCCACGCTGTCCACCACTGCTTAGGTCTGGGCACTCCCCTTTGTACGTGCCCCCGATCCTGACCCCACCACAGTGTGATTCACCAACCCCTCCCACTTCACTTCACTTGGCTTCAGATTTGGCTCTCCAACACCCGCCAACAGCTATCCTTACATGTCCCACTGGCCTCCTAAACTAAAGAAGTCTCAAATGAAATTCACGACTTTTCCAATTATTTGCTCTGCCTCCTGTCTGCCTGCATCAGTGAGTGTCAGATACCTATTTCCCTCTTTGAGAGACCTGGACACCATCCTCAAACTCCCCCATCACCTCCAGGCTATTTTCCCCAGCAGACAACCTGTCACCAAATCCTGCTGATTCTACTCGCTAAAGCCTCTCAAATCCCTCTTCATGTCCCCACAAGAGTTCTGCATGCCCCTCACGGTGACTCAGTGGGCTAAGAGCAGTGTCCTCTTCCCTGGCCTTCCCGCCTCAGAGCTTTCCTGGCCGCCGCCCCACTCTGACTATCAGTGTTCCCAATGTAGTCTCTTCACCAGTATCAAAATAACAGTTTCTTTTAAAAAACAAAAAAACAAAAACGGTCATTTTAATCCTTCTCCAACTTAAAAATTCTTCACTGACTTTCCACCAAAACCATCTCCAAGGCCTCAGATCCTACTTTAACTGGCCTCCAACTTCCTCTCCACTTTCATCACGTCATTCTCTCTGGTTCCACCTCCAGGCTCCAGTTCCCCAGAAATCCACACTGTCATTTAATGGCATCTCTTAGCCACTCTTCAGGTCCCCATTAATTGACTTTCCTCAGAAACTCCTTTTCCCAATGACCTTAAATCAGCCAGAACCTGTATAGTTTGTATGTAATCCTAGCATCCTTTCTTTGTCCTTTAAAGTACTTATCACTTTGTTACTGCAGTAATTAAGTGAAAATTCTATTACCATCTTGTTTTCTTACTCACTAGTAAGTTCCATGAAGTCAAAGACTGTTTCATTCAGCACTACATCTGTAGCACCTAGCACCAGGCTACGTACAGAGCAAGCATATAGAAAATATCTACTGAATGAGTAAATGAGGAGTAAAAGCTAACAGCTTAATTTCCCCATCCCACACACTTACATTTAAATAATTGAACAGTAAGGTGTACTGATTTTCAATTAGGCGCACATAGAAAGAAGTATAAGGCACTGACCTTGTCCATATGAATGGGAGACAGAAACACATCTTAGATAAAAGGAAGGAAAGTGAAACCAGTATGGTGAGGAAAATAAAGTATATTGTCTAAAAATAATATTGTCTAATTTCCATAATCTGTGCTGTTCTTACAGAAATGATAGCTTTTTATTTTTTTTTATTAATTTATTTTTGTTACAGATGTTTCTCCTTTTTTCCCCATTGACACCCTCCTCCCCTTCCCTCTACCCCTTCCCCAGCTTTGTTGTCCATGTCCATCAGTTATGCATACATGCGTATAAGTTCTGTGGTTTATCTCTTCCCTCCTCCCCCACCCCCTCTTCTGAGGGTTGTCAGTCTGTACCCTACTTTCACATCTCTGGGTCTACGCTGTTCCCCAGACTGTTATGTTTATTATATTCCACAAATGAGTGAGATCATGTGATATTTGTCTTTCTCTGCTTGGTTTGTTTCGCTTAGGATAATACTCTCGAGGTCCCTCCATGTCGTCTCAAAGGATAAGAGATCTTTCTTTCTTACAGCTGCATAGTACTCCATTGTGTATATGTACCACAGCTTTTTTATCCATTCATACACTGATGGGCACTTGGGCTGTTTCCAGATCTTAGCTATTGTAAATAGTGCTGCTATGAACATGGGAGTACATATATTCTTTCTGATTGGTGTTTCAGGTTTCTTAGGGTATATTCCTAGAAGTGGGATCACTGGGTCAAATGGCAATTCAATTTTTAGTAATTTTTCAGGTGTTAGTTATGAAGCTATAAAGGATGGATTCAGTCTCACTAGACATCAAATATCTTAATCCTGTATCCTTTCACAACAAGTTATCAAATTAAAGGTAGGTAAAGTGTAGCCAAGGCAGAGACTGGTCCTAGAGATGGTCTCCTGGTCTAGGGTGCAGAGTCACCAGCTTTCTGCCCTGGGCCCCAGGGTCTCTGTGGAATTCTGTCTGGAGTACACATAACACAGCACAATATTGTTGTTGAAGCTGCCATGAAACTCCGTATATCAGCAAACCCACTGATAAGTGGATATTCTGCCTTTCTAGAGCTCTTCACACATTAATCTCCTTTTGTTCTCACAATCACCCTGTGCCTTCTCCATTTTCATTCTCTTTTACAGATTAAATGATTTAGGTTGAGAAGTTAAGTCACTGGCCCAAAGTCATAAAGTTATTGGAAAAGTAAAGAGGAATCTTTGTCTTCGGAATCCAAAAGCAACATTCCTTTACTTATTATTTTCTCCCATTCCCCCATTCCCAAGAGTGTTCACCTCTGGCAGCCATGACATCAGCTGGGTGATGGCCAACACCAATGGAATTACCAGTCAATGATCTTCTTGTGAAAATGCCACTAGACACAACCAATTCAGAGCAGGGGTTAGGAACCTGACACCACAAAACTATAACATACTGTGTATGTTATTACAAAACTATAACAGCCCTGGCCAGTTTGGCTCAGTGGTAGAGCACCGGCCTGCGGACCAAAGAGTCGCAGGTTTGATTCCGGCCAATGGCAGGTACGTCGGTTGTGGTTTGATCCCCAGCCCTGGTCAGGGTTGTGCGGGAGGCAACCAATCGATGTTTCTCTCTCAAATCAATCTTTCTCTCTCTCTCTCTCTCCTTCCCTCCCTCCTACTCTATCTGAAAATCAATGGAAAAATATCCTCGAGTGAGGATTAAAATAAAAATAAAAACTATAACATACTGTGCATGTTATACTTCTCCACACTTCAGTGAGGTTTAACTTGCACATGAGTCCTCAATCTGAACACCATCAACTGTCAACCTTTCCATTTACCAGCTCAGCTCATACACCAAAGAATTCACTAAATATCTTAACAAAATCATGGTGAACTAATGACAAAATTGAAATGTGATGACTATAACAAGAAACTATATATGCAAAGGATAAGTCTGCTCAGCTGTCCAAATAAGACTTCAAATATACTTATGCACAGAAGCACCTATTATTCATACACTGCTTTTCATCTGAACTATGCATTGCTTCTTTGATTCAAAAGGATTGTGTAATGGAGAGAAACATTATCTGCTTGCCAAATCATTGTGGCTATTTATGAGATAGTTCCTGGGAAAGCTGCCAGCATGTGTTCAGCCAGAAAAACGTTGAGAAAGTACAACAGCCCTACTTAAGAGATGCTTTTTTCTCTTTAATAATACCAAATAAAATACTGTAATAATTCCCATATCTATGCTGTCCACGGAAAAACAACAAATAGATTTTTAAACTATTTTTCAGGTGTTATCAATTCATGAAGCTTTGCGACAGTGATGATTTTAGTCTCACTAGATATCAAATAATTTCTAGTTTCCCAGTAAAAACACCAGTATTTCTCATGAGGTCGTTTTGCAAGCCCAAAGCCAGTCAACGGATTCTCTGTTA
Organism: Tadarida brasiliensis; assembly: GCA_030848825.1. Lineage (NCBI taxonomy): Eukaryota > Metazoa > Chordata > Mammalia > Chiroptera > Molossidae > Tadarida > Tadarida brasiliensis. Next base: position 25,697,782 of record CM061267.1, on the reverse strand, counting down.
GCACTGTATTTTGCCAGCCTCTTCATCCAGCCAAGTTTCCCCCAACCTACCTTTCCAGCCTTCTCTTCCTTTGCTTCTGAAATCATATTTTCTGTTCTAATAGAGGGAACACTTGTTTAGCCCTCAGTACTCTCCTCAAGTTTCCTCACCAAACCTCATCCACGTGTTCCATAAATATTTATCAAAACACACTATGTGGTGGGCACCGTGCTCAGTGCTGGAAATGTGACGTGAGTCTGCTGCTTCAGAGCACACAGTGGAGGAAGCGACACAGACAAAAATGACTGTGGCTTGATGAATACTACGGATAATTTTTGGAACCAGGAAAATGTGTAACAAGGTTTTCAATCTCGTGGAGGACGTTATAAAAGGCTTCCCCCTAAGGAGGTGAGTGGAGGTCTGAAGACCAAGAGGAATTCGTTTGGAAATGCAGGGAGACCAAGGGAGTGAGGCTGAGGGGAACACAGCTGGTCTAAGTGGGTGTGAAAAAGGCTCTTGGGCTGCAGTGAAGGGACCGAGAACCCAGTGGTATGAGTAGGGTGGAGAGGAGGAACAGGTTTTTGTTAAGCCCTGGGAAGGCAAACGGTCTTTATCTCAAGGGCATGGAATGCCATCCAAACATTTAAGTCAGGGAGTCTCATGATAAAAACTGCATTTTGAACATAGCTAAAATTTATTCTAGGAACTTTACATATATTAATCCTACAACCACATAAACCACGTGTCAGTACCTATTTTAAAGGAAAAAATAAAAGCCCGGAGTAAAGACAAACACTCAAGGTCACACAGACAAACCACAGAGGAGCGAAAATTTAAGCCCAGAGAGTTGCTCCAGAGCCCCCCTCTTCATTACCATGCCGTCAAATTTGGTGATTTATCAACTTATGGCTCATTAAACTGAGCTAGACAGGGCAAGGAGTAGATGGATGAAAGAGAATCCAGAGCTGGAAGGCACTGTTTTCTCTACCTCCTTCGTGAAGCTTCCCACAGTTTTTGATGCTTTTTCTATACTCCAAGCCTTCTTAGCACATTCCCACCCTCTCTGACACACCTGTCCTCATCTTGTAGCAACTTCTGTGAAGCATTATTGTATCTCTCTCCTGCTGAGACTATGAGTTTCATTAGAGCAGCACCTTTCAAGTTTCTGCAGGGTCTGGTATCATTAGATACACACATTTTAAAGGAAGTCACTGGATCCTTTTAATATCAATGAACTTTGGAAAGTCACTGAATCCAAAGGATGGTGTTTTGACCAATGTGGGAAGAAGTTTTCACTAATTCAAGGTAAAGAAATAAACATAAGGTTACAGGGCAATTTTAATAAAGCTAAGTTTATTCAATATTTTAATAGTAGAAATCATAAATCCAACCAAGTCTCTTCTTTGTAATATAATGTTATTAATACTGAATTGTGGGTTAATTTTTTGGTTATAGTGGTTGATCTTTCTTGGCAAATAACTTAAAAAGGGCTATACTTTTTATTATATTTATATAAAATATATTACATATATTATATACTCCATATTTTATTGATCAATGAATTGCAAAGGTTTGGAAACGACTAATTTAACCAATTCTATTCCCTTGGTTATCAAATGTAAGGAAATCATAACGTTAAATTGATAGCAAAGAAAATCTAATTTAAAAAATAAATTTAGGTAAGTGATACACCTCTAGGCCTTTGGCTGTACACCATAAAGCAATGCTCTCCAAGGACCCTTCCTTTTAACTAACCTAAATCCCTTAGAGCAAATCTAAACTCCCAAAACTATCAGTCTTCTCATGTTTTCTGTGGCAGGAACTGAGATGAGTTTTTTTATATCCAAAAGAACATAAATGTGATTTGAAAAGTATAAAACTATTTTTAGAAAAAATATGTGCATGCTATTCCCATCATCTTATCAAAATTACAGTTTTTTCAGCTTTGCACAGTGGCAGTATCGTAGCCAGTGAGGTTTATCCAAGGCACAATTATTGCTAATTGGAAAAAATTACAAAGTTTTTATAAAACTTTTATTTTATAACATCAGCTAATATCGAACCCTGTAAATTTTCCCTCATAGGTATTTTCCAATTCACTGATTAACTTAAATTACCTAAACTGATGGCAAATCCTCCTTAATCCTGTAACTATAGATCTAATTTACCAATGTACTCACTCTGAGCACAGATTTAAACAGAGAAACAAGATCATTGGGCCAAAGCTGGGCATCCAATCTGTGTGACACTGAGATTGAGATCCTGAAGGGGAAGGAAGATTATGCTCACAGTAGAAAAGGGAGCCATGGCACCGTAAATGTGAATTTCTAAAGCAAATGTCTGTATGAGCACAAAATGAAAGAAGATATCTGCTCTCCAATCCATCACCTCAGCCTTCCCCCATTTTATTCAGTATTTCATGGTGTGATAGAAAAGTCTAAAAGTTCCTGGGCTGGGCTACCTTGTTCTGCCTAGTCTGTGAAGGAAAGTTTTTCTGCATCACTGTAATGATATAAAAACTTAGTGTTTTACATTTGGAGTCTCATAATAGCTAATGTTCGCTGAATCCTTAGAATGATTTATCTGTATTGTATAGAACAAACTATGCTCCCACTGTCTTGCAGATTTACAATATTCCAGCTTTAACCGTGTAATTCTGTGCATTTCGCCTTCACTTCTCCGCCACACTCACCAGCTGGGCAGCGATGGGACAAAAATCAGAGTGGAATGAGACCCAAGTGTCCAAGGTGTGACCCGAGCTGACAGACTCCGAACCATTCTGGGCCCATTTCCTCACTTAAAGTGATTGTGGCATTTCCATGACATCCAAAAGCATGATTTTATACCAACATTTTGTTATGAAAATATCCAAACATAAAGAAAAACTGAAAAAAGTGTCTAGTGGCTTGGAAATCACTGATTTAACAAATCCCATTCCTTTACTTACCAAATTTGGAGAAATCAGAACTCAAAACTGATAGCACACAATGTTTTATTCTGACACGTATCTCCTACCTAAATAATACAAGACACATTTTAGTCTACTTTTTCTTTCACATACCTATCCGTCCCTCTATTAATCCAAATTGTGTTTGTTAGGCATGTCAGAATATGTCAAAATCTTGATTTGGTTTTACAAAATGATCCACAGTGGATTGGAAAACAATAAATACTGGTCCTTTGCTGCACATACAATATGTCAAGAAACTTTTCCTTGAGAAGATGGGTGATGCTGACAGAGAAAAAATGTTAATTTGGGGAGAAAAATACTTCTAAAAACTAAATCATTATATTTTTCACAATACTCCACCAGGATACCAGAGAATGAGGTACTAACCCTTTCATATTTTAGGTTTATAAAACGAGAATCTGCAGGGCAGCGTCATTTACTCTTGATAAGCCAAGAGCCTTTACAGCAGAGAAAAAAAGTTCCACATGAAAATGAAAAAAGAAAATTTCTGAAAAGTCAATCTTAAAAGCAAATATTCTGTTAAGTCAAATAAAAATGAACCCAAAATGTAACTAAATTTCCCAGCTATATAGTGGCTCTCAATAAATATTTGTTGAATTTTGTAGTTCATACCTTGTAGTTATTGATTTTTCCACCAGATGGCAACTATGTGTGGAATAACAATGTTTTGTTTTGTTTTTTCAATCCCAGGATGTGATTTTCAGGATTGTGAGAGACTTCAAAGATACTATAAATTCAATCTCCCTTCCAAAGCTTTTATTCCTTCACCATTGAAACGGCATCCAAACATCAGACTCCTTTAGGGAAGAGGAATTCTTGGTTCCCTGAGGCAATAACCTGTCTATGGGCAAAACCAACTACTGGAAAGTTCTTTGTTTCCAGGTGGCAACACTCTCCCTACAGCTGTCATTCTCTCACCTACTTCTAATGTATAGCAAAGAAAATATAAATTCTTCCCAAGGTAATTTTTCAAGCATTTAATGGCAGCTAACATTGCCTTCCGCCATCCAGGTTAAACATCCCTCCGAGGACAAGATCCCCTTACTATCCTGTGGCTCTCCTTTGTGCATGACCCATGTTCTCTGCATGTTCTGATGTAGGCTCCTCATTCCTTTTGGGTCATTGTTCAACTGTTTATTTTCTTGGTGAAACTTCTATTTTAAACTGCAACTCTGCCTCCAACAGTCCCCATTCCGTTTTATTTTTCTCCACAGCACTTACAACTTTTGACATATTATATATTTATTTTATAATTTCTTCCCACTAGAAAGTAAACTCTAGGAAGGCAATGAGTCTGGATGGTTTGCCCCCGTATTTCCAGGGCAATGAATATTTGTTGAATGGATGAATTAAGGAAATGATTAATCATCAATTTGAATATGGGGAAGATCTCACCATCAATGTAAAGAAAAGGACAGTAATTTGATGTAGTTACAGACGCAATGCTGCCCCCCACTTTCAGATGGCCGGCTTCGATGTCCATTGGCTCCTCTTGCACTTATTTTCAGCTACATTTTTATGGACACTGAGTCTCCCTCCAGTATTTGTGAAGCTGGTTTTACAGACCCAAACCTAGGAACTTACATGATTCCCTTCTGAATTTCATCTATGGCCCACTGTTTTAGTATGTTATTTTTAGACCGTTAGTCAGAAAACTACCCTTTTCCAGTGTGGGCTACCTGGTCCAGTGTATAGATGTCCTGAAACGTTTCCACTTTACAGGTTTTTTCCTACATTCTGCCTTGGAATTCATAAGTTGTCTAAAATCTATTCATTTCTCACAACTCCCTTAGCAGTGTGGTAGTGGTGGAAGAGGAACCAGAACTGAGAGGAAAGGAGTAGGCATGTACGTGCACAAGTCATGCACAAACCGGAGAGCAGCTGGGTAACTGAAATGCTCCTAAATGTGTCTCCTGACAACTTAGTGTAATAACAGCAACTGTTATTTGTGTAGCACTTTAAGATTCACAATTATCTTCATTTATACTATTTCTATCTAATTACAACTGTGTGATGCATGATAACATCCTCTTCTGAAAATGAACTGACCCTCTGAAAGAGTGCAGGTTCTTAAACTTGAATGTCCACCCAACTCAGTTGGAGGACTTGTTAAAACACATTATTGCCCCCCCACCTGAGTTTCTGACTCCATAGGTCTGCAGTGGGGCCTCAACTCACATTTCCAACAAGTTCAGGTGATGCTGCTGGTCTGAGGCCAGCATTCCGAGATGTTCTGCCTTCAGGAAAGGATATGAATGTAGGTCATGGGACATGAAAGCATGGCATTCTTTTCAATAGGCAACTGGGCTTCTTATGCCTGAACTTTTAAAATGGACAATTATTAGAGGAATTATAAAAATTATTTTTTACCCCTCACAAGCTTCAGAAGAAAGGAAGGCTACATAAAACACCTCAGACTAAATAACATTTTTTTTTTTTTTTTTTTACAAATGAGAACTACCAACGTAAGAATCAGTACTTCTTAAACGGAAGCATCTATTTCCTAGAGCTCAATTATCCGTGTTTTTTTTTTCTTTTACATCAGATACACCTTGCCCATACCCTCACCCACCTACACTCCTTTACCTTTCCTAATTATGTGAGATCTCATGAATTACTACTTCAACCACCCCACTTGTAGCGCTTCCGATGCCTTTAGCTGGGATTTTTCTTCCAAGGCCCAACTCTTTAAGTACACAAAACTGGCCTCATCTTAATACTTTCTCCTTCACTTAAAAACTAGCTTTTCAATCTAATTGTCATCATGCGGTCGTTAAGATCAGGAAATGTGGAACGAGACCAAGTTCAAATACAGGCTCTACCACACATTGGCTGTTTAACTTTAGGCAAGTTACTTAGCTTCTCTGGGTCTTAGTTTCCCCATCTAAGGAATGGGGATATTCATAATGCCTACCTCATAGAGTTATTGTTAGGTTTAGATGAGATTCTACCTGTTCAGGGCATATAACAGCACCCTGGTATATTGTACCTACTATCATCACTAACACCATCACTATCTCTGTCACAATCATCAGCTTCACTAGGTTGCTAAGCATTTCTCAGAAAAAGTAATACAGCATTGTAAATGAGGATACTATAAAAACCAGGAGGTCCAAAATATCAATATTAATCTTTACTAACAGTAAGTTACCACTAATGTAAAAGTAAACAATAGGTTGTTTTGTTAGCAAATCACCAAAATCAAGTACTTAAATGTCTCATACCTTTTGCTATATTGTTGCATTTATCCCATTTAATTGATATAGACCTATATTTTCATCTGTGTAGCGAACATCACCTATAAATTCTTTGGGTTCCTCAAATTCAGCATATTCAAAGTTTGAACTGTTCTATGCTGAACTTCCTTCACCTAACTGTATTTTCTACCTCACTGTAATGGCATCATTATCACCTACTGGCTGAAGCCAGATGTCAAGGGATCTTCCTTGATTCTTCACTCTTCTGTACCCACTGGGTTGCTAAACTGGAGATGAACTGAAGATGAAGGTTATGGGTATAGGCAAGTTTTGAAACCAGTGTTAACTGGTCATTAAAAAATGAAGTAGAAAATTCACATCAGCAAATAAAAGTCACCAAAGAACATATATTGGAGGTGACCCACCTTATAGTTGTCTCGTTTGATTTATAACCCCAACATTCTTTTGATATTGTTTCTGTAAATGCTGACTCTGACTAATATGTAGGTTGTAGATAAACAGCATGTTGGTATAAGAATCCTAGGAACTAACTTCAGAAGATACAGACTCTGACGTTCAAGCATTCCAGCTCCAGGAGATTTACTGACCTTTAAATGAAAACCAGGAGGATGCACACCAGACCACTGCTTGACCCGCTTCAAGGCCCTTATCAGAATAGATTGTGCTGGCCTGCACAGAGAGAGCCTTTTAACCTGTTCCCTCTCCTCCTCTTTATAAACACCTCTGCCTGCACTGAGGTAGGGAGATGGGCTTTGGGACAGTAATCCCCCAGCTTCTCAGGTGGCCAACACTTGAATAAACCTTTTTCCACCAGCATCTGTCTCACAAGTACTGGCTTTCGTTGCACAGGCAGCCAAACCAGGGTTTTGTTTACAAATTCACCAACTGCTGCTTTGTTCATACTTTCATCTCATCACTCCTGGATCACTGCAACAGTATCTGGAATTCCCTGTCTTCATTTCCAAGTTCCTTTACCAAAATTCGACATGACACTCAAAACTTCTTTACAAAATACTGTTGGTTCACACTGTTCTCTCCATTAGGATGCCCTTCCTCCCAACCTATTAGAATTCCATTTTAAATATTTCCTTCTATAAGTGTTCTTGCTTCTCCAGCTGAAATCCATTCCTTCATACTCCCAGAAGTCTTATCAATTCCTCTTCATTAAATGTAAACCTTTATACTTGATATTTCTACTTCTACCTAAACATTTTCAGTAAAGTGAAAACAAGTTGATCTGAGGGAAGCAGTGGGTGAAATTGGGAACTTGATTAATGTAAAGGCTCTTTGGAATAGCCCTATGACAGTGGTCCTTAATTCAGCTGCAAATTGGAATCACCTGAGTAACTAAAATAATGCCATGCCTACCCCAGCCCAGAGGTCTTGAGTACAGCCTGGGCATCGAGTCTTTTTCAGAGCTCTCCAGGTGATTCTGATGTGCAGCCTAGGCTGAGAAATACTGCTCTATGAGAAATAAATTTTTTTTTAAAATTAGTTAGACTAATACAGGATGTTTAAACAGAAGTAAAGATCTGGTGGAAATCAGTAGACATCACTCAGGGTAGGCAAATATTACTGTAGAAAAAGCCCAGGAGGTGAGGCATTCAGTAGCACTTAGTACAGTAAGGATAAAATGGCTTACAATTTAACTCTAGGCTGAGCTGAACAAAATGAGATGGGCTGGGAAAGGATGGTTCAGGGAAACTGCTTGGAATGAGAACAAAGAAAATAGTGCATTCAGAAAAGGGATTCTGAGAAAGATGCTGTAAGTTGGGAAGTTTTCAAAAATGACAAAATCTGATGTGTGGCAGCAATGGTATATTGCTGAATGGAGATGAATGTTACAAATGTAGACAAGATTTGAAAAACCAGGGTTACCGTGGCCATCAACAGTGAGGAGCGAAGTTCATGTCAGCAGCTGAAATCATAAAGGAACACAGTATCTTGAAGGTCTGACAAAGATGACAGCATAATTGTGGACACAGGTGTTGTAAACTGGTGTAGCTGTGGACAAGGGAGGTTTTTGTGGAGTACATTACCCCATTCCCCTCCAAAAAAAGTTCTTATGGTTTAGAAAATCAGGTATGCATTTTAAGATAGTTCTGCATTGGTAGCTGTAATAATCCATAATCCTATTTTCATCACTAAGCACTAAATGCTTAAAACATACAGTAAATGCAAAACAAAACAAATTCTAAAATACAAAAACTGGTGCGCATCGCAAACAATAAAGCAAGAACGTGGAGTCACCACTACAATGACTTTCACAGTGTCAATGTGTGAGGCCTTCACCGTTTTACTTCAGTTCTCTAAACTCTGTCTCTTCCTCCCACTTGCGTGCTGCTCCAAACACCAGTGAGTTTGTAGAGGAAGAAAACACTTTAACTGTACACTAAACTTAAATACTATAAGAAGTGCCAGACATCTAGCTCACTAAATTCTCTGAAGTACTCACAGTACTATAAATATTGTGGCTGACCAACATCTCTCTGCAGGGCAACGCATTATGATGATTCTACAGCAAGACTCAGGTTTACTATCAGTGTAGTGTGTTGTAATACAAGAAACTGCACAGATAAATTCACCTGAAATCACCCAATCAGTGGTAAGTGCTCTAGAATCATTTTCACTTTAGTAAATAGTAAACCTAATTTATCCCAGTAATAAAGAAAAATAAAGCTTAATTTTTATAAGGAATATCAACCCCCTACCTAGCGGAGGTGGGCACGAAGAATTAACCAGAGAATACAAAAATTACCAGAGAATACAAAAATACATACAAAGGAGAAATGCAACAAAAATTCATAATGACGCTGGCATTAGGGGTAAAATAATTCACATTACAGTCCCATATCATTATAGTAAAATATATTTGCATCACTAAGTACAAGAGGAAACAGTGTAGCCCACATACTAAGTAAAAACTACTACAATGAATAGTACCTAACATTTGACATATCAGTGCTATTTCCAGGTCCTAGATATTACTTCCAGAGTAAAAGTGGTTTATTGATCTGTTTTCAACATTCTGAAGGTTTAAAACTGCTGTTTTGTTCTGATATAAGAAACAGCTATGGAAAAAGCTCTTAGTCTACTGCCTGCTACATGGTAGGCACTCAGCAATGACAGTTCCCAAGGTCACGGACTTCACCTCTCCTTCCCCACCCAAAATATAGATTCTAACCACCCTTTAAAGAACATCCATTGAAAATTCTCAAATCAAGACAATAAGCACACTCTGTTAAAATGTTAAATGCCCATGTTAACAAAGACAGCTAATTATAAAAGTGTATACATGCTCATTTCTTACACATGAGGGTCAGATTTAAGGTGAACAGTGATGAACAAAGCAAAAATAAAAAGGGAAAGAAAAGGAGAAACCAATGAGATGCAGAGAAATAATGGAAAGAGAATGCAATGGCAATGTTAGTGTGGAGAGCAAGTGACAAAACCTTCAAGTGCTAGGTCTATCACAGAATATGTACCCCACAGGAATGTGCTAAGAGTACGCAGAACTGTAATGATCCCTGGGTTTGGGGACTGACAGAACTACCAGATGCATTCATTTCCATAGTTCCAATGATTCATTTGGACAACCAGTGGAAGCCACTGTAGCCCATGAGTTGCTAATCCCAGGGATGCCAAGAGTAGCCAGTCTGAGATTCACAGCTTATTTTGCTTAGGGGCTGATTCTACCAGAAGTGGCTTTCATAGGGTCCTCAGTCTCCTGTTTCTCTAATGTGATGCTCAGTCCCTCATGAAATGACTTTTCTCTCCCAGAGTAAACTCAAAAAGGCACTCAAAACAGTGTTCCTGCTAAATCCTCCAATACTGGTGCTATGCCATTGCTTCAAAGAGCAGCTCTTGTGATTAACTAAGTCCAAACCTCTCTAGGGTTGGGTATGAAAATGTTTGTGTGTACCAAGCAAGGCATAACCCCCAACCTGGACATTTGCCCACTTTTTGCTGTGCCTCTAATTTTTTTTTCCATCAGAAAAGACTTTTTTTCCCAACTTTTATTAATTTATTTTTGTTACAGATGTTTCTCCTTCCCCCCCTCCCCAGACCCCCTCTTCCTCATCCTGCCTCCCCACTCCCCTAGCATTGTTGTCTATGGTTATGCATACATGCATACAAGTTCTTGGTTAATCTTATCCATCCCCCCCACCCATCTACTCTGAGGTTTGTCAGTCTGAACCATACGCCTTTCTATGTCTCTGGGTCTATAGTCTTCCTTGGCACTGCTCTTAGAAACAACCACTCCTTCTGCCTGTCTCTGAATTCCAGTATTGTTAACATTGAGCAACTCACAAAACTCCTCTTAACAGATCTCTCTCTAGGGCTGCACAAGAATTCAAATCTCACTGTCAGCTCTGGAGAGGTCAAATCTCCTCATTAAAGTTATGCATGCTAAATTGTAATAATGAATTCTGGGCTAATAATTGTAATTTTCTATTTAGGATGAAAATTTTCAGGATTTGGTTCCCATCATTTTGTATGATTGGGATAAACTGCCTAGTTTTTCCAGATTAATATATAATAGTTATATTATAAAAAAGATATTTATCATTATTCATTCACTCAAGCATATTTAAGTGCCCAGCTCTGTGCTATATTCCTGGAAACACAGTGAACAAAATGAGCAGAATCCCAAGATGTCATAATAAACTTCTACATTGTGATACTTATCTCCAAAATAATCTAGCATATTTTAAGTATTTTATTTAATGGCAAAAATAAAATAAACTGGGTAGTACAGAGCATACAGGAAGTAAATACACGATGACTAAATATTATAGGAATACTTTACCATGTAAGCCTTTCTACACACTATGAACATGTAACAATTATGATAAGAAATACTGGGCATTGAAATATTTGGTGGTTCCTTAGAGAGTGCTACTATTTTACTTTTAAAATTGCAGATCCCATAAAATGAACAGAGTAAGAATAAAATTCTATACAGCAACATTTTCATGCCAAGAATAAAAAAACACAGCACAATGGACATTTACTATACTATAAATATAAAAAGATAAATTTTACTCTTCCTAGCATATCAAAGATAATGTTTTTCAAACTTAATTGATAGTTTTTGGATATAAGGAACATGCACATATATTAACAATTGTCTTACTAAAATAGAGTCTATATATATATATATATATATATATATATATACAAAAAAACATCTAGGAAAAAAAGTTTATCCTTTGTTTTAACATGCATGTGTACATAGAAATAAAGATATACTCACAGGAGTAATATACATTGACAAAAAATTACCTTTAGCAAAGATTTAAAAAAAAAAATCAAACAAAAAATCCTGCTAGGCCTTTTTTTCTTTTTCTGTCTTTAAGGCTGGACAAAGAATGTTAGAAAATTACCAAAGTAACAAAAAAGGACACGAAAACCACACTTCAAACAAACTGCTTGTCAGTACTAGAACCTGATTTGACAAACAGGTTTAATCCGTCTCCTCAAAGGTCATGCTATCAAGGTGAAGGATGAACATCTCCTGAGTTAGGCTGGCTGTCATTCTGAGCAGTAGGGTGCTGCTCCACCTCTTCCACGTCGGTCACTTTATCTGACTGTCTTGCAGGAGGAAGTTCATTATTTGTCCCCTCTTCACTAGGTGATAAAATACCAGGCCATTCATTTGACATCAGAACTTGCAACGGTTGTGTTCCATCTTCAACATCCACTTGAATTCCCAAAGCATTAAGAATGTCACATTTGCACATAGGGCATGTTCCATGGGCTAGAATCCAGGGGTCAATGCAATTCTTGTGGAAAAAATGTTTACAAGTCAGAATACGAACTGTGTCATTAGGCTTGTAGAGTTCAAAGCAAACTACACAACTATCTCCGTTTGGACTAACTTCCTCATCCCCTTCTTTCAGTACCCGAAGCTGGAGCTGGCCAAATGCTAACTTGAGATCTGTCGCCAATCTCAGCCATCTCCTGCTCTGAATCCTTGCTACCCACAGTCTTCGAATATGATAAAAGATGAAATACGCAAAAGTGGCGGTTGTGACAATCAAAAACGAGACAAAATAGTGATTCATCCATATGATGTGTTTTCTCCCTACCTCAACCATGACTGTTACATGAATTCCCTTCCGAAGCAAATGCAAAATCTCCATGCCTTTTAAGTTACCAATCATCACTACAACTATGTCTTCAAATGCCTGATGAGACATGGGGAAAACCTGATTGCCAGTTCCTGGAAAGTTATAGATGATCACTCCACTGGCTCCCTTCTCAACGGCCACCTTAATTTTCTGTGTGAAGGGACAACCTCCCCGTTCAATAAGTGCAAGCCACGTCTCCGAGTTCTTTGGTCTGCTGAAACTGGTATTGGGATTACAGGCATTTTGCGTTTTTCCATCTGGCTGCACAATAACTCCTGCCACTCTCTTCAAAGCAGAGCTTCTTCCAAATACTCCAGTTTCCCCCAACTCTGACAGCATGCGATTCCCAACATGAAATGATATGTTCATGTAAGCAGTCCAAACAGCACTGGCTTTGCAGCAGTTCTGACTAAGAAGCCAAAGAATACTGAATTTCACAAGCCAGGAAGATGTCGTGTTGTTTCTCTGAGTGCCAATCTGGAGTAGATTCATCTCTCTCTGCCTAGTAACCAAAGGACCAATCCAATGAAAAGATATGGCTTCCACATCTGTTGGCAATCAATTTAAAATAACAAAATGAAAAATATCTTCTGGGTGAAAACAAGTTCCACTGCCTCCTAGCATGTTTTTATGAGAAATCCTTGAAGACGTCGTAGGAGTTTCAGATGTTTTATTAGAGGCAGAGAGAGAAAAACTTCACATTGGGAAAAATACCCTAGTCTCACTACTGTAACCCTAGATACTGCTTACTGTTGGGTGATGTGATTATGACATAAAAGGCAACAGCCAATTAGATAAGAGTTTAGAGAATCCTGTAAAGTGTATTGGTTTGAATGTTTCAAATGCTGTTATGGGTGATTTCTAAGTTGTTATAAGATGGATTCCATGCCTAAGTGACATGTAATGTTAGCAGGTACCACAATTAAGCTAAAACTTAAATATAAAATTCATACAACACATGCATTTTAAAACCTGAAAAGGATATGCATATACAAGAAAGCCATATAACTGTAATTTTTCTTCAAAAATATTTTCTACAAAATGGCAAGTTTTAACAAAACAATTAAAAATTAGCACTGCGACCAAATATGTGGTAAAAATGATGAATTACCAAAGCATTTTTAACTCACATTTGGTCACAATGCAAATTTTTTATTTATCATGAAAACCACTGTACTAAGTTTATTTAATGAAAGCTTGCTCAGGACTTTGTTTGGTCAGGATGTGAGTTTTAAAATTAGCATATCCTGTTAAATTACACCATCCTCACTTCCTCACTCTTGATCATACATGGGCATGACAGTAGTCAAGACAGAAACACTGATCTCATTTCTCTGCAGACCTTGACATCTGTTGCTAATCTAACAATGTTTTGAGGGAAGGGGTGTAGGGTGTAGGGGAAAGATTAAATATAACAGCATTAGTTTAGTACAACTCACTGTAAACAAAAATGTAGCTACTGATTTTTTTTTAAAAAGCTTAGAGGTCCCCACTTAAAATTAACCACTGACAGCAGTGACTATTAAAGGTCATAGATGTTTTTAATAAAATGTTTGCCAAAATCAACAAACATCCCCGGAGGAAGAACTCACATACACACTGTCAGCTATGACTATATTTTAGCTACACTTATATCAATGGCACAATATGACTTTGAAGCCAAAGAATGACCTGTGAACTAACAAACATGGGCAGTCACTGATGCTGCCTTACACTTTCATGGGGTTATATCTCAGTGGTTCTTACTCACCAGCAGGGAAACCAGTGAAGGATTCTGACCTTGAACATAAAGTGTTTCTGATCTCTATGCACAGGATGCCAAGAGACACTTAGTTGGGTCTCACTAGGACAATGGATGCTAGTACTTCTTATGAAATGTTACTCAACAACATGATTAGTTGAGGCAGGGAAGAGGAAGGAGAAAAGGGCCCTATGGGCCCCCCAAAATGTGGCATAAGAGAATATTGACATAAAACCTTCAGCTCATAAAGGTCAAATTTCTTTACCAAAGGCCATTAATCTGACTGTATTTCCATACTACCTACTCTTTAAAAAGACAGTGTAGTACACAGTGGGTGGGCTCACAAAGTGCCATCTGAGTTGGACATTAACAGTTTAGAATATGGTCCACAGAGAGAGATTTTCATCAAAAAAACGTAACTCAAATCTTTCAGCCTCTCACGGTTCCACAGGGGCCTATTCATATATTTGAAAGAGGAAGAGGCAAAGTAAAGCATAAGATACAATTTGGAAAGGCAACTGAAAATTTCAGCTCTACACTTTCTACATTATCAAAGACAGACACTCACCACCATTTTGAGAAGAAAATCCTTTACTAGTTTATTTCTAGAAGAGAAATCTGATAACCATAGCTGATTCACTGGGGTAGGATTTAAAGGATTCCACTAAACCAAGGTGATTTTTTGCATTGCTGCCCTAAATGAGACCTATAATAATTTTAAATAGTTTTAGTTACCCAACCAAAAGTGCTATAATCTAAAATAATTATTTAGAACATACTACCTACCCAGTCAGTAACTTTGGAAACCAGATTCCTTGGTTATTAATACAATTAATGATGGATCATTAAATCAGGATCTAATTGTATAATAAAGTTTATTGAGCAAATATATTAGATATCAAATAGTAAAATATGATATATAAAATTAATATAAAAAGCTTTAAAATATTATGATTAAGTCTGTCACAGTAATTTAAAGATAAAGACTAATTTGCTTTTAACATATACTAATGTCCTTATTTAAATAAGAGCAAACATATAACAACTAAAACTTATTAGAAAAACAACAAGTTCAAATAGGTGGGCATGATATGGAGTTTTATTTTAAAAACACACAAATCTCACCCTTTTTAGTACTTGGGTAGAGGAGCTGGAATTGAATTTTCTCTCTACATACAGTGCTAAAAGAATTCATCTAATTTTAATCTTTGAAAGGACTCGGTTACAGCTTCAGAAATTTCTCTGGGTTTAAGTTTTCAGAATGTCACACTTGCACATGGGGCATGTCCTATGGGCTAAAAGCCAAGGGTCAATGCATGCCTTATGGAAAAAATGTCTGCAAGTTAAAATACGTACTACATCTTGGGGTTTGTAGGCGTCAAAACAAACAACACAGCTGTGTTCACTTGGATCTAGTTCCGTATCCCCTTCTTTGAGCACTTGCAGTCGAAGCTGAGCAATTGCTTTCTTCACATTTGCCTTCATCTGTCTTCGCCTCCTGGTAGAAGAACTGGGCACTCTAGGTCTCCAGGCGCAGTACAAGAACAGGTAGGCAACTGTGGGAGCCAGGAAGGTAAACAGAGACATGACGTAATAGCTCAGCCACGGCATGTGTATTCTCCCCACTTCAATGATGATCGTCACATAGACTCCTTTCTGGAGCAGGTGCAAAAGTTCCATGCCTTTCAAGTTGCCTATCATCACTGCGACTGTATTTCCAGTTCCCTGGTGAGACATGGGAAATACTTTGTTGCCCGTACCTGGATAGTTATAGATGATCACACCATTTGCTCCCTTCTCTGCTGCCACATTGATTTTATGGGTAAAAGTACAGCCTCCCCGTTCAATGAGGGCCAACCAAGAGTCTGACTGTTGAGGCCTGCTGAAATTGGTCATAGAATTACAAGCGTTCAGATTCCATCCTTCAGGAAGTACCACCGCACCAGACACCCTTTCCAGAGGAGAATGATTCCCGTACACTCCACTCTCTCCTAATTCTGATACAATGCGATTTCCCACCTGAAATGTTATATTCAGGTGGGCTGTCCAAATGGCTTTTCCTTTTGAGTCAGGAAGGCTAAGCAGCAGAAAGATGCTAAGCCTCAATAGTCGAGATGAAACAGAACTATGAGTTGAAGGAGTAATTCTAAGTAGGCTCATTCCTCCATTTGCCTATTAACTGACGAACATGAAAAACAAAATATCAATTACAAAAGAAAGTAAAATATCTGGCTTCAATTGTTAACAGATGATAATTAAAGCACGTTAATGGAAAAGATCTGCATGGATCAAAGATATCTTCTTGTTCCTTCCAGTATTTTTATTTTGGGTAGATTATCTTTCTTACAATGAAACAAGAGTTGTTGTTAGTACAATGTGAGTTCAAGAAAATTATGACTTCTTAATGGGCAAATTGTGACATCAGAGGTAGTTAAGCCAATCCAAGAGTTTATGTTAGTGCACAGCATACTGAAATCCTATTGGCCAAGAAGCTACCAAGTAATGACTCCATGGTATATAACAATTTGAATACACTCTAAAGCAATAAATAAATAAATAAGAATTTTTTTAGAGCCTAGAGTTTCTTTCCTAGTTCTGGATAGATTGAAAAGCTGCCTAACCACTTTTATACTCATTGTTTTTCTATCTGCAGGGAAAATAGGACTCATGTATTAGTTCATGTACCTACCTAGCCAGTCACCAGTTTTCATGTGTGGTATGCTACGTAAAATGCCATTCTATGGGAAGCAGGAACAAATCATTCCTACTCTCTTCCCATATTAAATGCTTACCCAGGTCTCAAGACTGAACACGAGGACAATGTGATATAGACTTACATTGTTAGCCTGATATATTGTCATCTTGTAAGGAGAATTCAACTTTATTCACTGAATAGCTACTGAGATTGTACTATATGCTCCAGGGGTAGGGAACCTTTTTTCTGCCAAGGGCCATTTGGATATTTATAACATCATTCACGGCTCATACAAAATTATCAACTTAAAAATTAGCCTGATATATATTTGGTCAGGCTAATTGGGTGAGGTGTGTGATGTAAACTGGACGTTCCCCACCTCTGTTAGACAAATACTAATCTGGGTCCTATATCAAAGAAGAAATTGACATATGCCTGCTTTGTAGAGTACATTATCCAGTGAGGGCAGATTTTAAACAAATGCATAACTGCAAGTTGTGATAAGGGCTCTGAAAGGAAAACAGAGTGTACAAAGAGAAAGAATAAATGTAACGGAATGAACTCTGGTTAGAGGTCCAGGGTATTGCTCTCTAAGAAAGTGATACTTAGTCTGAGACTTGAAAGATAAATCAAAATTGCCCACGCAAGGAATGAGATAAAAACATTTCAGGCAGAAGAAACAGCAGTTTCAGGATCCTAAGATAGGAAGGAACATGGCAAGTGCAAGGACCTGAAGAAACATAAGTTTGGCCAAGTGAGAGAGGAGAGGGCTAAGGGTGATGAGGGAGGAAAGGCAAACAGCAGTCAGTGTTAAGGGTCATACACACTACAGTAAAGATTATGGATTATGTCCTAAGGACAAGAGAAACACTGAAGGGTTCCAAGCTGGGGAAATGACATACAAGTGTCTCAGAATACTCTTTTTAAGAACTGCACTTATATGCAAAATGGACTGGAGGAGGAGGACAATGAAGTAGTGAGATGAGCTTAGGCAGAAGAAGTGACTTGAACTCTTGAAATAGTAATAAAGATGCAGAAACATCAACAAGTCTGAGAGTTAAGGATTGAATTAACAGATGTGGTCATTGGAAGAGTAGTAGTGAGCAGAGGAAAAGATGACCACAACTATCACAATTCACTACATTACTTTAATGTTGCAAACTATAGTATCTTTACTGCTTTAAAGATGTTTTAATGCTTGTTTGCTTTTCTTTTAAATTTTCACCCGAAGTCTGTTTCAGGGAGTCAATAAATTGGCAACACGCATTCAAACATTTATTATTTACTATATCAGACAAATCCTATGTATCAGGCATGCTTATAAAGTCCTGGGAATACAAAAAAAAAAAAAAAAAAAGATCCTGTTTCCTAGTGTACAAATGGACACCAACACTTCAATCAGAGGCTTGTTGAATTTCGTCATTTTGACAAAAACATTTATTCTACTTACTAGCCCATAATATTTTAGTTAATGCTTGCTTTTAAAAATAAAATTGGGCCTGGCTAGTGTGGCTCAGTGGATTGAGCATCATCCCATGGACTGAGAAATCCAGGTTCAACTTCTGGTCAGGCACATGCTTGGGTTGCGGGTGCGATCCCCAGTTGGGGACGTGCAGGAGGCAGCCGATCAATGTATCTCTCTTACATCGATATTTCTCTCTCTCACTCCCTTCTACTCTCTCTCTAAAAAACAAACAAACAAAAAAAACAATAGAAACATATTTTTAAAAATAAAATTGGAACCAATCAACTTGCCCCATTCATACAATTTTATTCAGACAGTATTCTTTTCATATGTGAATTGTCTTTCCATGTAGGCTTTTCCCAGGTTCAAACAAAGTGTGAATTCCTGGCTTATTCTATGAACATCGAAAAAAATGAAGCCTCAGAAAGAAGACAGTTTACATTATCATATTAGAGGCTGTTTGTTAAATTTGTAATTATTTAATATTTGGGGATTTAAAAAATCATGTAATTCTAACTTTACTTTTTTAGTTTGCTCATTTTTAATGGTGAAAAGTTGACAGTCGGCCCTCGTTTATCATGCTTAATCAGTTCCAGACTCTACCACGATAAATGAATTTCCGTGATGTAGGATTCTTTATTTATAAATCGAATATTTTCGCAGTTAGAGCATAGAAAACCTGTTTATGACATTCTAAATACGTTTTTTAACATTATTAGAGCCCTCTAGAAATGAAATAATACCCTTTAGTCACCATTACACTTGTATTACCCAATATATTAGACAAAATAAGAGAAAATAAGACATATTAGATGTTACAAATATCATATTATTGTACATTTAATTACACACACAGAGTTCTTACACACAACCACTAACCTATGAAAATAGTGCAACTTGTTCGATGATGAAGCGATGAAGATGAAGAGATGTACTGCACAGCGCAGAAGAGCAAGGTTACTGCTCCTCTGAAGGCACGACCTCAGTAGGAGAGTCTTCAGGTGCTGCAGTATCTTCAGCAGGTGCATCGTCGTCGTCTTCCGCTGAAGGAGTGCTAGGAGTAGGCAGTGGGTGTCTGGGTGCGCGGCTAAAGAACATTGTGATAGGCAGTTGCTGGCGCTGTCTTTTCATATGCGTGAGGAGGCTTTTGTAGGTTCTATCGCTCCATCAAGTGCATTCCGGAACCGCAATGCACGCATCATTTGTGGGTCCCATTCACCAATCATGTCCTGTACTACCTTAATAGTTCTCACGACTTGCGAGAGACGCTCAAGTATAAGGCCAGCTTCCTCCTCCTGACCCCCAGGAACCTCTGGCTGCTCTTCCTCCTCCTCACTCGCAGACTTAGTCATCTCCACCAGATCCTCGTCAGTTAAGAGATCCGAATGTGTCTCCAGCAGCTCATCCACGTGTTCTGAATGATACTCGCCCTCCTCAAGGATCTTCTGGAACGTGTTGTTCACATAGTCTTCTGCTGCAGACTGGTCAGCAGAGGCAGCTTCTCCATGGAGAATGACACTCTTCAGGTGATACCTCTCCTGGAACTTCTCGAAGCAAACCTTGCTCGCCGTGAAATCCATGAACATTGCAGAAGAGGGTCCTGGTTGAGGTTCGTCTGCTGTAAAGCGCTGATAGAGCTGCCTCGCCTTCTCCCAGATGACCAGCGAAGCCAACGGAATATTTTTCTTGCAGCTGTCACTGATCCAAACGGCTAGGACAGACTCCATTTTCACTATGAACTTATTACGACTTGTCACAATGTACTTTGCTTCCTTGTTGAAATAGACAGTAGCCGTTGCACGGATGTTCTTTTCATCTTTACAGATGGAGCGAACGGTAGACTCATTCAAGTCATAATGGCGGGCAACCTCCGCGATTTTCTTGCCATCTTTGATCATATCCAAGAGTTTCACCTTCTCCTGGATGGTAAGCATCTTCCTCTGGTGCTTAGTTTCATCGTCAGAAGGCTTAGAAGAAGCAGCACATTTAGGAGCCATCGTGGGACTTAGATATAAGTTCTCAGAAATCACAAACACTTACAAGAGCAAAGATGCTTCCGATGTGTAGTGATGTAGAAGCGTGTATGAGAGAAACGAACTTGCATGAGGCTGAGCCAATCAGTGGCCAGGATAGGAAGAGGATAGGCTAGTCAATTAGTGCACAGCACACTCTGATTGGCTTGGTTTCACCACACCCAATTTTTTGGAAAAAAGTTACTGCCCATACCCAAGAGTGGTGGAGTGGTTGCACGTGACATTGAAGGATTTGCAGGGGTGCTTGAATACATCGGCCTACAGTCCATACGTACAGTAATTTTAATTGTAATTCAGGGGTGTGTAATTGACTCAGACAATCAAGCACACGCTGTATCATTTTCACTGTCGAGATCAATTTTTTAATGAATATATTTCAAAAAACCGCGATAGAGTGAAGCCACAAAAATCAAAGTGTGAAGTGGCAAGGGATGACTGTAAACAATAACTATATTTAGGCTCAAAATATATCTCAAATTTAGAGATTCTTTGTATATTTGAAAAGAGTAATTTAAAGAATTTACTAATTCATTGTATTTTTCTCACTATAGTTAAAATGATGATAGATAGAACTTCCTTGCTCTCCTCCCGGAGTCTTAGGGCAAATGTGCCTATAAGAAATAATCCTTTATCTCTAACACAGTGGTTCACAAGGCAAGGGGGTAGGGAGAAATGTCACCTCCCAAGGGTTATTTGGCTATTTCTAGAGACATTTTTAGTTGTCACAATGGGGGGCACTACTGGCATGTAGTGGATCGAGGCCAGGGATGCTGCTATACATCCTAAAATGCACATGACAGCCCTGTGCAATAAATAATTATCTGGCCCAAAATGTTAATAATAAGACTAAGAAAGCGTGCCCCAATGGAACAGCCATGGGGAGAGGATCCATCTCAAAATGCACTTAACCCTGATGGACAATCAGGTCTGAGCTCTCATCATGGAGTAAGCTTTTATAACTGACAATGTATCCATCAAGGATGAGGCCCTCAGACCACCACCATTTCCTGTTTTTCTTGGAATAGAAACAATAGAGACTTGCACAAATCATCTATTAGTTCATGAAGCCTGATTGCAAACTACATTCATTTACTGGACTAGATCCAAGACTTCTATCCTGGGGCCAGAATGTTTGAATGGAAAAGGAGGGCGGATACTAGATGACAGATACTACTCTAATCTGTTCTTTATCAGCACTTAATCAATACACAGAATTCCTTTCATTTTAACAGTCAAATATTAAAGAGGTTTTATTTTGCTGAACATTGCATGTAGGCTAAAGAGAATGAAATCTTCTGCTAGGGTTGACTGACCCAGTAGTTCAAAAGTCCCTGCTCCTTCCATCTTGCCACTTGGCCTCTTTGCAGGTATCCCCCACTTTCTGAAAGTTCAGGTTATGCCACTTCACTTTTATGAAAGACCTACATTAGCACCTGTTTTCACTAACCAAAGGAAATCCAAAGAGGATTTTCACCTTAATGAAAAAGGTGAAAAGTGAGCCCAGGCCAGGTAGCTCAGTTGGTTAGAGCGTCGTCCCGATGCACCAAGGTTCAATCCCTGGTCAGGGCACGTACAAGAATCAACCAATTAATGCATAAATAAGTGGAACAACAAATATCTCTTTCTCTCTCTCTCTCGCTCTCTCAAAAATAAATTAAAAAACAAAAGGTGAAAATAGCATTCAGCATTTGTTTTGCAGCCAGCCCACAGAGGCAGTGCTCAACCCCAGAGGTGAGCGTGGCACTGCCAGGCTCCTTCCCTGGGAACCACACTCAGCACTCAGCATCAACCCACCACAGCTTTGAATTGTGTCTGTGAGCATCTGTGCTTTAAGTTGAGTTATTTTGTGCAAGCTTAGCAAGATGCATCCTAAGGTGTCAGAAAAACCTAGAAGAGCCCATAAGGGTGTTACATGTAGTGTAAAACTGGAAATAATTAAGTGTATTTGCTATGATTTAGTAGGTTATTTTGGGGGTCTGGGAATGCTCACAATTTTTCCATATATGTTAATGGTAATTGCTTCTTCACTTTACACAATGTGGGCTTAAGAAAGGTTTTGGATAGCAGGGAAACCTGTATGTTTATTTTCTTATGTAGGCTCACTTCATGATCCCCAAATGTGACTACTGGTGTTCCAGGTATCAATAGGCAGAATGGCAGACCCCATCCAGAAGCACTAAAAGATTTTTCTTCTCCCGTATCTGTATATAAGAGCAAGGTAATTTTTTTTTTTTCTCCCAGAAACTTATCAGACTTCCTTCAATGTCTCTCTGGCTAGCAGTGCTTCACAAATGCATGACTAACAGAACCTGGGAATTAGAGTAGACTCGTCTTGATTGGCTCAGTTAGTCATGATTTATCCTGGTGCAGAGAACCCCTTCCCTGACTGAGCACATGGCCAGAGGTACTCTCCACCAAGGGAAACAAAATGGCAGGTATAGGCTCTAAATCCTTGAGGTTTACCCAAAGGAATGACACTTACATAATCATTAACCACAATAAACAGAATACTGTGCACAAGGTCTTGATATGAGCTAGGCCCTGTTCTTAAGAAGGTCATCATCTACACAGGAGAAAAGAGCTATATACAAACTAGGTGTATGCATGCATCCTGACATCTAAGTTCCAATTAAAATTTCAAAAGGGTTTAATTTTCATTAAGTTAGGGGAGAAAAATCAGCTGATCTCTGTCCCTCTGCCGTTCATCAACCTCTGTTAAGAATGTTCAAGCTTACATAAATCTCTACTCTTCTAAGAAAAACAGTCAAATACATTCACATAGCGTTGCCCAGACAGCATCTCTAGCAGGCAATACCGAAGAGGCTTCAGTAAATTACTCAACAAGTCACAGTATCCAGGGCTCTGACATTATTAGAAATCTCAGGGAACCCACAAAACACACTGGATTTGCATTTAAGTTTGAAAACAACTATGTAGATTTTCTGTGAGTAATTAAATGCATCATAATGGGATTTGGCAGGAACAGAATACTTTAAGTAGTTTAGTGAGAACAGAAAATAATATTTTCTGAAAGCAGTATCTTTAAAGATTTTTAAAGGTAAAACTAAATTTTAGTTTAAAATGTTGTATTTGTTTGCAAATTGGTAAATCTTCATAAACATTAATGAATTTTCTCCTAAGTTTCTCCCATAAATTAATCACTACTCCCCCATATTCTGATGCATGCAATAAAAAATTCCTTTTTTAGCACTGGCTGGGTGGCTCAGTTAGTTGGAGTGTCGTCCCGCACACCAAAAGGTTGCAGGTTTGATTCCAGGTGAGGGCACATATCTAGGTTGTGGGTCCATTCCCCTGTTGGGCATGTACGGGAGACATCTCACTGATGTCTGTCCCTGTCTCTGTCTCTCTGTCTCTGTCTCTCTCACTCTTGCTTCCTCTCTCTCTAAAAATCAATGAAAACATATCCTCAAGTGAGGATTAAAAAAAATTATTTTTTATATACAAATACACTTTTTCCTCATAATATTTCTGAATCAAACAAAGATCTGAATATGATAAAATGGAATATGGTAAATTTTTCAAATAATGTATGAGCTTCTGAATTACCTTGACAGTCACACACTATATAGGGCAGGTACAGAGGCACGAAAATCACAAAATTTACTCGGGTTCCTCATTCATTATTCTATGAACCAATAGAATAATGGACTTTCAATATCATTAAAACTTTGGTAATTAAGTATGTTAGAGAAAATAAACAGCCAAAAGAGACACATTTTAAATCACCATATCACTAACTATGATTTCTTCACTATGTAACACAGGATTACTATCCCTCTCTATTTACCTGCAGGCCTAACAGTGGGACTCACGAGTCAAGTTTAAGTTGTGTAAGAGCTCCAAAGCTCCAAGAAGCCTTTGTGACTGATGTTTCTCAAACACCTAACACAGTGCCTAGCTCAAAAGTGTATGGATGAATGACTAACACGGACAGGTTTACCACACTTGAATAAATAATTTCCAACTGCTTTAATTTGGCCTTCACAATCATCCCGATAGTCTAAAATTATGCAATAGCATCTAATCTCCCATCACTCTTTCTCCCCTTGAATTCATTCTGTTGCCAAAGCAACCTATAGAAAGAAAGTAATAAAGTTTACACAGGCATTGCTGTTTGCTTCTAGGACTGAAGTATGAGCCTTGCTCCAGCCTGTTCCTCTTTCCTTCAATCCAGCCTCATTTTCTACTATTATGAGTCCTAAAATTTGTGCTTCTTCAAATCAAACGGCTTATAGTTTCCTATGCTAGTGCCACAATCACTATATACAAGAACTTATACATGCTTTGTCCCTTCTATAAAACTTCCTACAAAGCTACCCTATGATAGGTACACTGATTGCAAATCAGCCCCAATTATTTCCCTCCCTGTACTGACATACCGCTTGCAATGTGACTTAGCAGGTCCTTCCATTAGAAGGTGAGATTTATTTCTACGCCTCTTAAATCTGTGGCCTGGTGACTTCTGTAGGTGAACAGACTGAGCAGAAGTGAGGATGTGCCACTTCTGAGCTTAAGTCTCAGGAGCCCTGCACTCTTCCCCTCCCTCTCTTGGAACCCTGCCACCCTCAGGTGAAGAATGCTAGCCTGATAGAGGAGGAGAAACAATTTGGAGGACAGCCCTGGCGTCCTGGACCCATCAACAGATGGGCAAACATGGGAGAGCCCAAGATGAGCAGAAATGCCTCCATGACCCTGAGGTGGTCACAGACACATGGCTGAGTCTATCTAAGACCTGAAGAATCACCTCACTGATCTACAGACTGCTGAGCAGTAACAGATGCTGACTCTTTTTTATAGTTTATAAGAAAAATTGCCTTGATATACATCAAGTCTCGAAATAGTTTATTATGCAGCAGCTGATACAGTTCCCTCTACAAAATTATCTATTCTATTAATCTCTTTGAGAATTGGAATTAAATCTTATTCTCTCTCTCTCTCTTTGATACTCAGCTTCTAGCACAGTATCTAGCACATCATAGATTCCTCAATGAAGGTTGAATTAAATTGAAAATGTCATTATCTTCTGTATTCTAACTTGTACTATTCCTCATGCAATAATGTATCTATTTAGTTTTATCATTATAAGGTTGATCACTTCTGTTAAAATATAGAATAGTTAGAATATACAGAACAAGTTCAACTTTGAATTCTTCTATAGATTTAATATTCATGAAAGATTTCTTATATCCATACCTGAATATAAAAATACATGAGCATTTGGAATATGACCAAATCTTTAAAATTTTAATAGGTATAAATCAAACTAAGTAAATTATACTCTCTTCTGCATTCTGAATTCAAGTCAAGGGCTATATAACTTTAACACTAAACAACTTTTTCTTCTCATTCAATCTAAGTTAGAAGATGAAATGGTAATCAACAGAGTAGAAACACCACTACTGGTCCTACTGGTCTGTGAAGTGATGGGGGAATAACCTCACACCACGGCCTCTGCATTGGGAGGGACAAAGGGAGGAGCTGAATATCCTCAGGTAAGCACAAGATTAAGGGTAGTATTTGGTGGTACTGTTACCTTTCTTAGAGCCTAGGACAAAATACATCTAATATTAGCTCAACCACTTAGACTGGATTTATCTTTTGAATAGCCAGCAGAACTGGTCCTGTTCTCTTAACAGAGTATTCTGCTACTATAGTTAATCAGAGTCAAGGATGGAGGCTGCTTTTGGGGCTCTGCCATTTCAAAGTTGTCCTAAAACTCTGAAGTAGATTCTACACCTTCCTGTACCACAATGGGTCACTGAAGGTTTGTATTGATTTGCCTTCCTAAGACCAGTCCCAAAGAGCACAGTCAACTCTGAAAGAGCTCTTAGCAGGGCACTGGTGACTAAGGAGATTTTCCCACTTAGATTTCCTTATTTTTCGAATTCACAAGTCACACACAAACCTTTACTCATTTAGTAGGTAATTTAAGTCCTCCTAGGAGGCAACAGCAAAGCAAAAACACAAATATGAAGTCATCACACTAGCAGAAACTGTACAGATGCGTCCATGTGTGACAGCCCTGCTGTGAAACCCAGTCTCTGCCACATGCTGGCTGTGTGAGGTGAGCCACACTGAGCCTCAGTTTCCTCATTTGTAAGATGGGGAAGTAATGCCTGCCTCTTGGGGCCATGACAAGTATCAGGTGACCTGTTTCACACCTATTAGTAAATCACCAAGCACAGTGCTAGGATGGCAGGCGCTTCCCTCTATAAAGTCTCCCTCTCTCTCTCTCTTTTTTTTTTCATCTTCCACCAAATAAAATTCTTCTCATCCTTCAAGACTGATCTCAACCCCCCTTTTGCAATCTCCACAGCCAAAACAACCTGTTCCTATAACACGTTCTTTTTGTAACTATTTGACAGTCGTTTAATTTTTCCATGTATCATATAGTTCAATGCTGCTATGTCTATACTTCACTTGATTTACAGTGGCCTGTGAGGAACAGTATCTCCTTACTCAATTTTGTAAGTCCTGTTTCCTCCTCCTTACCCCTATACTAGCACAATCAAACTTGCTCAGGGTCCCTGACAAATGCTTGGCTTTGCAAGCACTTATTCTCCAAAATATCAAGACATATCAACAGCTATGGCAACCTCTGCTTTATACAGCCATCCATTAGAAAAAAATAATACAACGGGCAATGATTTGACAACTCTTCCCTCTGCTAAGAATTACTTTGACAACAGTTGTCCAGAAAAGGGCTTATTTAATATCACAGGATCAGAGGCCATCTGTCTTACATTTTCTGTCTAAAAGTCAAGAATAAATTCCATCCACATCTCTGTACCTGAAAAATGAAATAAATATGGAATAACATACAGCTATAAAGAAATTTCTAATATACAAGCAAGCAGACTGAATTAAAAATCTTCCTTTAATTGCTTTATATGTCAAGATATCTGTATCTAGACACGTATCTATCTATAGATATAAATATAGTTATATCTCAAATCATAAGCCAAATGGTCATTATCAAGAGAAAACTATTAGCAGATAAACTTTGTATAGTTTGGTACCTAAAAAAAGCTCTAACATTACACCAGCAATAATCTTAAAGCAAAAAGTTCTAACTGCAACCAACTTTCTCACCGACCCAGAAGGTCTTCCCTTCCCAGCCCAAGAAGCAGTCAGATGCTGTGATCCCCAGAAACCTCTGATGAATCCAGGCCAAATGATGCTCTTCCTACTATGAACTATGACATTAACAGTTTTCAACTTATATTTTAACAGAAAAAACAACCATGTACTATGTGTACATTTAAAAATAAAAATAGCCCTGATCACCCAGCTGATTGGAGCATCATCAGGTACACTAAAAAGGTTGTGGGTTCCATTCCCAGTCAGGGCACATACCCAGGTTGCAGGTTCAATCCCCTGTGAGGTTGCGTACAGGAGGCAAAGAAAGATGTTTCTCTCTCACATCAATGTTTTGCTCTCGCCCTTCCTCTCTCTAAAATCAATAAACATATCCTCAGGTGAGAATTAAATTTAAAATAAATTAATGAAATTAAATATTTTGTACATTTTTAAGAAATAAGCACTACTTTGTTCCTCATTTTTCTACATCCTTAAGAAATTATGTACTGCTTCATGATATTTTTCTGCAGGGGTTGAAAACTGTTAATTTACTTCTTCCCTCTTATACAGTTATTTTTGTCTCTCAATTATAAGCTCTATGAGATTAGGACTTTGCTATATTTCCTTGTCTTTCTACAGAGCTTAATACACTAATTTGTGTAAAAGCAATTACTTATTTGATCTTATATAATAAAGGTGATTCTGACATAATAAAAAACCTGACATATCCAACTGTTATCCACATCCTCTCCAGGAGTCTAATCCAAGAACCATCTACCCAATATCGACACTATTGATTGATTCATTCATTCATTCATGCAAATATTTACCAAGAACCTACTATGTGCACCATTCTAGGTGCTGAGCAGTGTTCAAAAACAAAGTTGCCTGCCCTCATAAATCTTTAATTCTATGTACCTGGGATTAAAAGATGAGGTCAAGGTTGTATCTTACCCAAGAAGTTTACACTGTGATGTAAAAAACATTCTAAGTAATGAATAAAGTGGCAAGAGGCACAAAAGGATAAATCCTGCCAAGAAGCAGTTTATTCACACACAGTTCTAACACCTTATGGTACCACTTACCTGGCATGTTTCATGCGACTTAGAATAAAGCAGCCCATCCAGCCCATTTGTTCACAGTCCAACCTCCCTGATTCGGGTTGATGAAGCTCATGGACCTGTTATATTTCTATATTAAAAATAAATATTTGTTTTATATAACTTCTCATACTTGGTCTCCTTAGTTTTACCAGGAGTTTTAACAATAAAAACTGTTAAATTTTACAGATTTAATTAATTCTGAAGTCTGGGTTTAAATCCTGTATCTACATTAGCTCTGTAACCTTGTATAGGTTACTTGAATATACAGGGTGGGGCAAAAGTAGGTTTGCAGTTGTTCTTATGGAAAATAATACAATTATTAATAAATAATAATACAAGAGTAAACTGTTTCACATACTTATGACTGTAAACCTACCTTTTGCCCACCTCTATGTGCGTGCGTGTGTGTGTCCCTATAAAATGGGGACAATACTGGTATCAAATTTTTAGAATTCTTATGAAGATAATTTTTTTTACATTTTTTTATTGTTGAAAGTATTACAGATATTCCTCTTTTCCCCCCCATTAACCCCCTTCTTCCTGCTCCCACCCCCTTCCGCCTTCCCCAACCTAATGTCCATGTCTAATGGGTGTGCACATATGAATATCACTTCTTTGGTTTATCTCTTCCCACCCCCCCATCCCTCTGAGGTTTGTCAGTCTGTTCCCTACTTCCATGATTCTGGATCTCTTTTGGTCAACAGCCTATTTTGTTCATTATATTCCACAAATAAGGGAGATGATGTAGTACTTGTCTTTCTCTGACTAGCTTATTTTGCTCAGCATAATACTCCCCAAGTCCCTCCATGTCATCTCAAAGGGTTAAGAGATCTCTCTTTCTTATAGTTGCATAGTATTCCATTATGTAAATGTACCACAGATTTTTTTATCCACTCATCTACTGATGGGCACTTGGACTGTTCCAGATCTTAGCTATTGTAAATAACACTGCTATGAACATAGGGGTACATATATTCTTTGTAATTGGTGTTTCAAGCTTCTTAGGATATATTTCAAGAAGTGGGATCTCTGGGTCAAATGGCAGTTCCATTTTTAACTTTTTGAGGAAACACCATATTGTTTTTATAGTGGCTGCACCAGTCTGCATTCCCACCAGCAGTGTGCTAGGGTACCCTTTTCTCCACATCCTCACCAGCACTTGTTGTTTGAGGATTTGTTGATGGCTACCATTCTGGCAGGTGTGAGGTGATATCTCATAGTTGTTTTGATATCTGCGTTCTCTGATCTGTTCCATTGATGTATGTGTCTGTTCTTGTACCAGTATCAAGCTATTTTGATTATAGTGGCTTTGTAGTATAACTTGATATCTAATATTGTGATCCCTCCTGCTTTGTTCTTTTTCAAAATTGCTGTGGTTATTCAGTATCTTTTATGGTTCCATATAAATTTTTGGAGTATTTGTTCTGGATCTTTGAAATATGCCATTGGGGACTTCTGGTCAAGATGGCGCCATAGGTAAACAGGGTACTCGCCTCCTCCCACAACCACATCAAAATTACAACTAAACTACAGAACAACCATCATTCAGAACCACCTGAAATCAACCTGAATGAAGTCCTACAACTATGAAATTAAAGAAGCAGCCACATTGAGACTGGTAAGAGGGGTGGAGGCACGGGCTGGTCCCACATCCACGTGTGGCTGATAAAAATCAGGAGGGATACTTCAGCTGGGAAGGTCCTCCCTGAGAGGTCCCCATCCCACACCAGGCCCCCAGCTCTGGGTTCCAGTGCCAGGAAGAGAAGTCCCCATAACTTCTGGCTTTAAAAACCAACGGGAACTGAGGCTGAGGGAGGCTGAGGTTTCTGGAGCCCCAGGCAGCTCCTTGTAAAGGGCCCTTGCATGGACTTACTCAGGCTCGTACCCTCCAGGCTCCAGAGTGGGGGAGGCAGCCTAAAAGGCAACATACAGGGAAGAGCTTAGTCGTTTGGCATTAGGGCAAGAGCTGGAGAGGCAGCTTTCTCTTGGACAGACTCGTTGTCAGAGGTCGTGGTTCCTTTGGTGAGCCCTTCCCCAGCATGGCAGACCGCTGCCATATCTGGGACTCCAGCAACCTGGCTCACACTGTTTGCCCCACCCTGGTGATCCCTTGAGGCCCTGCTCCATCCAACTTTCAGGCTCACCCAAGTTGTTTCCAATGGCTTTACCATAGGTTTGGCCTGTCTTGGATCCTGCTTCAGATTTTCCTAAAATCTCTCAAACAAGCAGCATCTGGTCTCAGCGAGCCCCATACCTCTCGTTAAATGGTCACATGCCTGGCACTAGAAGCAGCCAGACTTGGTTCACAACTTGGCTTTTCCTGGACATCTCCAAGCCCAGCACAAGAAGCAGCCATTGGCAGATCACTTTGTAGCTTATGCCAGGTGGCCCCAGGTAGAACACAGGCAGTGACTGACCTTGCCCAAGAGCCAGCACACTGAGTGGACAGCTTCAAACCACATCGAAACACCACCAACCACCACCTCCACAGTGATACACTCAATGAGTACCAGAACCCTGCTGGAGTAAGTCTTGTTCTGTGTGGTGGGCCCCTACACAGCTGATCTCCAAGGTAGTCAGAGGCCAGTGGTCAGTGAGCACAGCTAATCCTTGCAGCTGATAAGCCTGAGTAAATCCCTCCCATTGACATGCCAACAGCAATCAAGACTCAATTACAACAGAAGGGTATACAGTCAACACTAGGGGTGCACCTCGAGGACCCAGCTGGGGTGACCAGGGAGGCTGTGCCACTGGATCCTACAGGACACCTACAACAATAGGCCACCCTACAAAGCCTAGGAGACATAGCAACTCTACTTAATACATAGAAACAATCACAGGGAAGCAGCCAAAATGAGGAGACAAAGAAACATGTCCCAATGTAAGAAAAGAACAAAATTCCAGGAAATGAACTAAACAAAATGGAGATAAGCAATCAATAAAATGCAGAGTTCAAAACACTGGTTATAAGGATAGTCAAGAAACTTAGTGAGAACTTCAAGAAACTTATGCAGAACTCCAAGAAACTTAGTGAGAACATCAACAACATAAAAAAAGATCAGTCAAAAATGAAGAATGCACTAGCTGAAATAAAAAATAATTTAC
This sequence comes from Tadarida brasiliensis, assembly GCA_030848825.1. Classification (NCBI taxonomy): domain Eukaryota; kingdom Metazoa; phylum Chordata; class Mammalia; order Chiroptera; family Molossidae; genus Tadarida; species Tadarida brasiliensis. The sequence goes on along the minus strand of CM061267.1, from coordinate 25,666,237 downwards.
AGAGAATCAATAGTAGAGTAGGTAAAGCCAAGAAGCAAACCATGGATTTGGAATATAAAGAAGCAAAAAAACGCCCAATCAGAACAGCAAAAAAAAAAAAAAAAAAAAAGAATCCAAAAAAATGAGGACCATTTCAAGCATACCAACATTCACATCATGGGAGTGCCAGAAGGAGAAGAAAGAGAGCAAGAAATTGAAAACCTATTTGGAAAAATGATGACTAACTTGGTGAAGGAAACAGACATACAAGTACAGGAAACACAGAGAGTTCCAAATAAGAAGAACCCAAAGAGGTCCAGACCAAGACACATCATCATCAAAATGCCAAAGGTTAAAGACAAAGAGAGAATCTTAAAAGCAGCAAGAGAAAAGCAGTTCGTTACCCACAAAGGAGATCCCATAAGACTGTCAGCTGATTTCTCAAAAGAAATTTTGCAGGCCAGAAAGGAGTAGCAAGAGATATTCAAGGTGATAAAAAGCAATGACCTACAACCAAGATTACTCTATCCTGCAAAGCTATCATTTAGAATTGATGGACATATCAAGAGTTTCCCGGACAAGAAAAAGCTAAAGGAATTCATCACCACCAAACCAGTATTATATGAAATGTTGGAAGGGTCTTCTTGAAGGAGAAGAACAAAAACAGGAACAATAAAATGGCAATTAAGCCCATCTGGTGTGGCTCAGTGGTTGAGTGTCGACCCATGCACCATGAGATTGCCGGTTTGATTCCCAGTCAGAGCACATGCCCAGGTTGTGGGCCAAATCCCCAGTGGGGGGCATGCAAGAGGTGGCCAATTGATGTTCTCTCTCATCAATGTTTCTATCTCTCTCTCCCTCTCCCTTCGTCTCTAAAATCAATGAAGAAAAAACATTAATGGCAATTAATACATAATCTATCAACAATTGAATCCACAAACAAAATGAGCAAGCAGAACAGAAACAGACTCATATAGATAGAGACCTTTTTGTTGCTTGCCCAGATGGGAGGGGCCTGGGAGGATGGGTGAAAAAGATGAAGGAATTAAGAAGTACAAATTGAGACTGATGAACCTCAAAGGGTAGGGAGGAGGTGGGGTGGGAATAGATAAACCAAAAAACTTCTGTTCATATATGCATAACCAATGGACACAAACAATAGTGTGGGTAAGGCAGGAGGGGGGCAGGATTGGGGAGGAGGGGGTCAATGGGGGGGGAAGGAGGGGGACATCTGTAATACATTCAACAATAAAGATAAGTTTTAAAAAAAGAAGAAATATGACCTTGGTACTTTAGTAGGGATTGCACTGAATCTGTAGATTGCTTTGGGTAGTATGGACATTTTAATGTTGATTTTTTTCCAATCCATGAACATGGTATATGTTGCCACTTTTTAAAATCTTCCTCTATTTCATTTTTCAATGTCCTGTAGTTTTCTGACAACGGGTCTTTTACCTCCTTGGTTAGTTTATTCCTAGGCATTTTGTTGTTGTTGCAATAGTAAATGGGATTTTTTTTGTTTCCCTGAGTGTTCATTATCAGTATGAACACCATCAATTTCTGGATGTTTATTTTGTATCCTGCTACTTTGCCAAATTCATTTATTAAATCTAGTAGATTTTTGATGGAGTCCTTTTTTTCTATAAGTTATTTTTTTTTCTTCATTGATTTTAGAGAGAGAAGAGGGGAGAGGGAGAGAGACACAAAAACATCAACGAGAGAGATCATCGATTGGCCACCTCCTGCATGCCTCCCGACTGGGGATTTGGCCCACAACCTGGGCATGTGCCCTGACTTGGAATTGAACTGGCGACTTCTTGGTGGTCAACGCTCAACCACTGAGCTACATCAGCCAGGCTTGATGGAGTCTTTAGTAGGGTTTTCTATGTACAATATCATGTCATCAGCAAATAATGACAGTTTCACTTCCTCCTTTCCGATCCCTTTTATTTTTTCTTCTTGTCCAATTGCTGTGGCTATGTTAAATAAGAGTGGCAAAGTGGGCATCCCTTTCTTGTTCCTTTTCTTAATGGAAATGCTTTTAGTTTTTGCCCATTGAGTATAATGTTGGTTGTGGACTTTTCATATATGGCCGTTATTATGTTGAGATATGATCCCTCTATTCCCACACTGCTGAGTGTTATCAGAAACGAGTGCTGGATTTTATCAAATGCTTTTTCAGTGTCTACTGATATGATCATATGGTTTTTATCTTTCATTTTGTTTATGTGGTGTATCATATTTATTGATTTGTGAATACTGTACCAGCCTTGCATCCCTGGGATGAATCCCACTTGGTTATGGTGAATAACTGTTTTAATGTATTGCTGATCCTATTTGCTAATATTTTGTTAAGGATTTTGGCATCTATATTTATCAGGGATATTGGCCTGTATATTTCTGTCTTTGTAGTGTCCTTATCTGGTTTTGGAATTAGAATTATGCTGGCTTCATAAAAAGAGTTTGGAAGTCTTTCTTCTTCTTGAATTTTTTGGAATAGTTAGAGGACAAGGGGCGTTGGTTCTTTGAATGTTTGATAAAACTCCCCTGTGAAGCTGTCCAGGCCCAGGCTCTTGTTTGTTGGGAGATTATTAATTACATCTTCAATTTCCTTAGTTGTTATTGGTCTGTTCAGATTTTCTGTCTCTTCTCAGTTCAGTTTTGGGAGACTGTATGATTTTAGAAATATGTCCATTTTGCCTAGATTGTCCAGTTTGTTGGCATATAATTGTTCACAGAATTTTTTAACAATCTTTTGTATTTCTGTGGTGTCAGTTGTTATTTCTCCTCTTTTGTTTCTGATTTTGTTTATTTAGGTCCTCTCTCTTTGTTTCTTGGTGAGTCTGGCTAAAGATTCATCGATTTGGTTTATCTTTTCAAAGATCTAGCTCTTTGTTTCATTAACCTTTTTAATTGTTTTTTTTTTTTAGTCTCTATGTCATTTATTTCTGCTCTGACCTTTACTATTTCTTTCCTCCTACTTGCTCTGGGTTTTTCTTTTTGTTTACTTTCTAGTTATTTAAGTTGAAGGGTTAGTCTATTAGAAATTTTTCTTGTTTCTTGAGGTAGGCCTGTAGTGCTATAAACTTCCCTCTCAGGACTGCTTCTGCTGTGTCCCATAGATTTTGTGCTGTTGTGTATTCATTAACATTGACTTCCAGGAAGTTTTTTTATTTCTTCCTTGATCTCCCTGGTAACTCATTCATTGTTCAATAACGTGCTATTTAGCCTCCATGTGTTTGAATGTTTTTGAGTGTTTTTATTGTAATTAATTGTGATCTGAGAAGATGCTTCATATGATTTCAATCTTCTTGAACTTGCAGAGACTTAGTTTGTGTCCTAACATGTGGTCTATCTTTGAGAATGTCCCATGTGCACTTGAGAAGAATGTGAATTCTGCAGTTTTGGGGTGTAATTCTCTATTAAATCCATTTGATCTAGTGCATCATTTAGAGTCTCTGTTTCCTTGCTAATTTTTTGTCTAGAGGATCTATCCAGTGATGTCAGCAGGGTGTTAAAGTCCCCTGCTATGATTGTATTGTCATACATTTCTCCTTTGAAGTCCTCCAGAAATTTTTAAATATATTTTGGTGCTCCTATGTTGGGTAGATATATGTTTACCAAGGTTATATCTTCCTTTTGGCTAGATCCTTCCAATATTATATAGTGGCTTCCTTTGTCTCTAGTTTGGCCTTCATTTTGAAGTCTATTTTATCTGACATGAGTATTGCTATTCCAGCTTTTTTTTTTCCTATTTGCTTGAAAAATTTTTTTCCATCCTTCCACTTCCAACCTGTGTGAATCTTTTGTTGTGAGGTGGGTCTCTTGTAAACAACATACATATGAGTCATGCTTTGTTATCCATTCAGCTACTTTGTAATACATTTACATTTAACGTTTTTATTATGTACTTATTTATCGCCATTTTTATTTATTATGGCTATGTCTCTCTATTTCTTCTGCTTATTACAGTAGTCCTTTTAACACTTCTTATAGTGCTGGTTTGGTGCTAATATATTTCCTTAGCTTTTTTTTTGGTCTGGGAAGCTCTTTATTTCACCTTCTATTTTGAATGATAGCCTTGCTGGATAGAATAGTCTTGGGTTCAGATCCTTTTTTTCATTACCTTGAATACTTCATGCCATTCCTTTCTGCCTGTAGTGTTTCTGGTGAGAAATCAGCTGATAGCTTTATGGGGGCTCTTTCGTAGGTTACCTGTTGCTTTTCTCTTGCTGTCTTTAAGATTCTCTCTTTGTCTTTAATTTTTGGCATTTTAATTATGATGTGTGTTGGTGTGGGCCTCTTTGGGTTCTTTTTACTTGGGGCTGTGCTTCCTGAACTTGTATGCCTTTTTCCTTCACCAAATTAGGGAAGTTTTCTGCCATTATTTCTTCAAATATATTCTCTAACCCTTGCTCATTTTCTCCTTCTTCTGGAACTCCTATGATGCAGATGTTATGTTTCATATTGTCCCATAGTTCTCTTAAATTGTCCTCCTGTTTTAATTGTTTTTTTTTCTTTTTGGTTCTCTAATTGGGTGATTTTTTTCTACTCTGTCTTCTAATTCACTGGTCCAATCCTTGGTTTCCTCTCATTTGCTGGTTATTCCTTCCAATGTGTTCTTTATTTCTATTATGTCATTCTTCATTTCTGCTAGGTGGTTTTTCATTTCCAATTGGTTGATTTTCATTGTTTCTATATCTTTGCTCATGCTGTTGAGCTTCCTCATAATCATTACTCTGAACTCTACCTCTGATAACTTCCTTAATTCCATTTCATTTATACCTTCTTCTGTAGAATTCTCTTGTTCTTTCATTTGGATTTGTTTCTTTGATTCACCATTTTGGCTGTCTCAGTGGGTACTGGAGCTTGCCAAAATTTCCTTGTGGGTGTCAGTTTTCCACTGATTGTGGCTCCCGCAGTCTCGATTTGGGGTCCTCTTTACGTCCCTGACTGTTAGGGTTCTCTCCAGCTGCTCTTCAGTTGTTTTTTCCTGATGACTTGTCTTTATATTAGTTGTCATTCCAGTTTGGTCCTGGGAGACGGTCTGTGTAGCTTCCATTCACTCTGCCGCCATTTTCTTCCTCCTCTGGGTCCAGGACAGGAGGGAACCTGCAGCTTTTCTCCCAATGGGGCTGTGTTTTCCCTGTCCCAGGGAGTCCATGCTTCCCTCACTGAACCTGGTAAGGCTGCGTCTGCCAGCCCGTGCCACGTGCACCTGTTCCTGGGATAAATGCTCCGGGAGTCCTGGAGCTGGGGCACCTGGCTGGGTGGTTGGACACAGTAGAGTACACTGGAGAGCCTGTGGGTGGTCACCTTGTTGGTGTAGACATGTGGTCGCATCACAAGGGACCTGGGCTGCCACCTTCATGTTGGTCTCCCCACTTTGGTTACATAAAATTGCCCAAAGGCAGCTCCGGGGTCTTTTTCCCTTTCGCTGACTTTGGCAAAATTGAAGTTCAGGACTCTTAGGAGGATTAAATGAAAAAAAATGTGCAGTATCTAAAGCACTTAGAACATTATTTGGCTCATACACAAGCTGATATGTTAATCACTACCACCAACAACACCCTCATCATTATCTTCACATTATAGTGTTATTGACTTATTTTACTAGATAAGAATAATGCTAGGGTCTTTAAGGGACTTTCTCAATCCTGTAATTCTAAGGAAGTTCTAAACTGACATAGAATATTTGGTATGACTTTTCCATATAAAACATTCCCTCTTAAAGACTGGCAATTACATAAATGCCTGTTAACATCTCCAGCTAAACAACTAAGCTGTGATTGCCCATTAAAGACAAAGTATTTAGTGATTTAAAACCATGAACAAAAATAGTTACACAGCTTTCTTATTATGAATATTATTGTCATAATAGATATGCCAACTTTAAACAAAAGGTTGTTTTTGTTCCCTCACACCCACAGACCTCCCATAAAAACAAATAAGAGTAAAATTAAGTAAAGCTTTTCATTAGGTCTCTTGGCATGATTATTTTTCAACATGTTTAAAAAATAATTGTTTCACCAACTAATTGTTATATTACTAATCCATGTCAAACTGCAAGAACAATCATGCCACCAATGACTCAAAATTTCACATGAGATTTAAGGAAAAGAGGTTATCATCATGTGAGAAAGCAAGTGTGTTTTTAAAATCCACATAAAAAACTAGTTCTGGGAAAGACCTGGAGTTGAATTACTATTGTTCTAATGTCTATTTAACAGAGATTATGCAGGTGGGAAAACCAAATGATTGATATTCCATATAAATCAAGAGGGAAAGTGATATGGTTAATCTGAAAATACATGTGAATGAGAGCCTCTTTACCTCTGATTTCTGAATTGTTTCTAGTTGTCTTAAATTTTTAGCTTCAGTTTCTACACCTCACTTCACTTCATTTTTCATTTTAAATTCTTTGGTAAATTTCTTCTTTTCCTCAATACTTGTTTCTCATCAATTATTTAATAAAATCAAGCAAGAAGAAGGGCCACAGATGCAATTATAGAAAGAATGCATAGTAAACTGGAGAAACTGAGCTACACAAAATTTGGTTTTATTATGTTTATGTCTTAACAGAAACATACATATGCAAGATGAACTATTACATATGGAGTAATGATTGAGTGCAAACTAGAACAAATGGTCATTATCATGAGAAAACTATATCAGATTAATTTTGTAATTTTTGGTACCTCAAAAAAAGGCCCTAACATCATGTCAGAAGTGATACATAAAGCAAAGAGTTCTGAATGCCATATACAGGAATAAAATTATTTCCAAGGTAATTAACATACAAGCTGTCCTAGCTAATAATTCTAGTGCTTTTGTAATTTGTTGAATTATAGTAATTTACAATGCTATTGCTATTAATAATAATCCAAGCTTCAATTTGAGTCTTTACTGAATGCTTGATGTTTTATGTATTATTTCATATTCACAATAATGCAATAAAGAGGATATAATCATCTTCATCTTATAAATAAAACCAAATCCAAGCAAGTAATCTGTTAAACACCATACAGCTAATTAAGTAAATGAACTAGGATTTGACTTCAATGGCTTTGTGAGTGTCTTACAGTCCAATTACCTTTGTTTTTTATAACAGGTCCAGATGCATAATTTTTTTCCATATTGGATACTGGCCAAAAGCAACTTTTCTGTTGCTGAGTTTGTACCCCCACCTTTTCAAAAATAAATATTTAAAACCCTTAACTGACCACAGGGAAGGTACTGTTGGGGTTTTCCAACAAGCATCTGCTATAATTCCATCTGTAATATTTAGAGCACTGCTCATTTTGCCAATTATGCACATCTATTTTATTTCTTGTCTCCATCAAAAAGGTTAATTGTGGAAAATTCAATCAAATTAGTGCAAGTGTGCTATTAACTACTGTTAGGATGCAATATAAAAATAGAGAAAGAGCATAATATAACACTCATGCACTCAACACCGAACTTTAAAGAAACTTAACATTTTGGATACATATTCAGTTCATAGGGCTGTTGTAACAAAGCACCACAAACTGGATAACTTGAAACAACAATTTTTTTCTCAGTTCTGGAGGCTTGAAATGGAAAATGAAGGTGTTGGCAGTGTTGGTTCCGTCTGCAGGCTCTGAGAGTCTGTGCCATGCTACTGGACTACATGCTGGTGGTTCCCAGTACTCGTTGGTGGCCCTTGACTTGTAGACGCATCGTTCCAATGTCTGCCTCTGCCTTCATCTGCACAGGGTATTCTCCCCTGTGTCTCTCTTTTCTTTATAAGGATATCAGTCACATTATATTAAGAACCCACTCTGCTTCATTATGCTCTCACCTTAGTTTAAAAAATTACATCTCCAACAATCTTATTTCCAAATAATGTCATATTCCGAGGTTCTGGGAATGATTTGAATTTTAGAAGACTATGAAACCCAGTATACCAAATTTACATGTTATCTTTTTTCCTTTTTTTTTAAAGTACAGTAAATTGCAAAAACATTTGAAGCTTCTAATATACCGATCCCCAAACCAATAATCCTCCAGAGTCCCTAGAGATAAACCATACCCTGAATGTGGTATTAATCCCATTTATGTGCATGTGTTCATGAACAATATAGAAAATCACACTGCACGTCATAAAGCTTTATACAGATAGAACTAGACAATACAAATCATTCTGCAACATGTCTCTTTTGCTCATCATTGTCTTGAGATTCACCATTTACTTAACTTTACACATTCTATTGTATGTACGTCACACTTCATATTTATTTACTCATCTATGATGAATATTTGGGTGGTTTTCATTCCTTTGATATTTCAAACAATGTTGCAATGGATGTCCCTGTATAAGATTCTTTGTGCTAGAATTTCTCTAGAGTATACCCCTTGAAGTTCAATTTCCAGGTCACCAGGCATCTTCAAGTTAAACAGATATCACCAAATTTCTCTCTAAAGTGTTTGCAAAGATTTATATTTCATCCAGAAGCATGTACTTATTCCTCTATATCCTTATAAAAATGTCACGTTTCCAAATTTGCCAAACCAAAAGATGACAAATGGAATATGATTTTAATATGAATATCACTGATCACTAGGAATGTCAATCATCTTTTGATATTGTAGTGGGTTGAATGACGATCTCACACAATATAAGTCTATGTCAAATCCCTGGAACCTGTAAATGTTACCTTACTTGGAAAACTTCTTTGCAAATGAAATTAAATTAAGGATCTTGAGTTGAAGAGATCATCCTAGATTATCAGATGACTCTAAATCCAATGCAAGTGTCCTCATAAGAGACACACAGGGAAGATTTGGGAGGGAAGGAGGTAAAAACAAAGGTAGACATTGGAGAGATGTGGTCATAAGCCCAAGAAGTCAAGGAATGTCAACACCCAGCAAAACGCGGAAGAAGCTTCAAAGGATTATTTCTCCCCTAGAGCTTTCAGATGTCTAGCCTCCCAAAATGTCAGAGAATAAGTTTCTGTTCTTTTAAGCCACCCAGTTTGTGGTAATTTGTTCCAGTAGCTACATGAAACTAATACATTTATTGGTCATTTAGGTTTCCTATTCTTTGAATTGTTATTCATGTCCCTTACCCATCTTGTTCAGAGAGTGTCTTTTCATACAGATGTACAGGAGTTCTGTGTGTGTGCGTGTGTGTGTGTGTGTGTGTGTGTATGATATTACGCCTATATTAATTATAAACATTGTAACATCATCTTAGTCTTATTTCCTAAGTCATATAAGCTTTAATTTAAGAGACTGTTTTAATCCTTCATTTGTATATTCTGCTTTCTTTGGCTTTAAAAAAAAAAACAAAACTGTCCTAGCCTTTATATTTTCTCTTACATTTTCTTCTAAAGTTTTGTTTTTCACAGTTCTGTATTTAATATATTTAGAATGTACTTGTGCAGAGTGTGAGGAAAGAATCCAGTATTATCTTTAACTCCATTTGGGTAGCCAATTATCCTAGCAATGTTTATTCATCAGTCCACTATTTCCCCAAAAGTTTATAATGCCATCTGTGAAAAATATCAAGTTTATATCCATGCATGCATGAGTTTATTTCTGACCTATTTGCTTATTTACCTGTCCCTCTATTAGTACCAGTCTATCTCAATTACAATTGGGTAGGGAAAAATCTCCTCATGTCCTTTCTCCTCCTCTCCAAATAGTGTTGGATATTCTTGAAACTTTGATTTTCCATATAAATTCAATATCAACTTATCAAGTAACATAAAACAAAGAAAACCCTGTTAGTGGGTTGTAATTGCAATGATTTACTAACTAAATTGAGGATTACAAACAGCTTTATGACACTGTATCCTCCCATTCAGAAACATGTGCGCATTATCACTCTTCTAATGTTCTTCCGTGATGTTTTGTAATATTTCTCCCCTGGAGCTTGGCAGTATTTGGTAGGATTTGTACCAAGACGGAACTCTGAGTTTTGATGCTTTTGAGAATGAATTATTTTTTTTCCTACTGTAATTTTCTAAAAAGTTATTGTTATTTAATAAAAGTGAGACAGATTGTTCTATGTCTGTCTAGTTTTTATCTAGCAATCCTGCTAGAGTCATAATTTTATGAGTTTCTCTGTAAGTCCTCTTGCAATTGTTTAGGTAGAAAAGAGACCACCTGCAAATAAGTTTAGTGACTCTCTCTTGTGTTTCTTATGGCATTGACTGGGGCTTCCATGACAATATTGAATAGGAAGTGATGACAGCTATCCTTGGGTTACTCCTGATTTTCATTCAAAACCTTTGAAATCTTCACCATTAACTATGATCTTTTCTGTACATTCTGATAAATATTCAAAAGTTTCTTTCTGGTACTCATTTTATTTATTTATTTTTTACATTTATCTTCAGATAGAGCGGGAGGGAGAAAGGGAGGGAGAGAGAAACATCGAAGTGAGAGAGACACCACCCACACGGCTCCGGTTGGGGCCGCAAACTGCAACCGAGGTACGTGCCCTTAGTGGGAACTGAACCTGGGACTCTCTGGTCCGCAGGCTGATGCCCTAAACGCTGAGCCAAACCAGCCAGGGCTCGTTTTATCTTGAATAGACATTTTTATCCTGAGCAGATGTTGAATTTTATTAAATACCATTTCTGGTATATTAATATAATCATAATTTTTCTCTTTTATTTCGTAGAAGTAGATAATAGTTTTTCTAATACTGAATCGTTCACACTCATAGAATAAGACATACTTCACCATAAGGTATATCACTGAATTTTATTTATTAATATTTTATTAAGAATTTTGCATCCATGTAAAATGAGACTGGTCTTTACTTGTCTATTGTTTTTATAATTCCCAAATTTGGATTGTGGAAAGATATACTAGCTGCACCAAACAAGATTTTCTTCTTTTTCTAATTTCTGAAACCATTCCTAAAAATAAGAAATTATCTTTCCTTGAAGGTTTGGTAAAACTATATGAGCCTAGTCTCTTTTGGTAGAATAGATTTGATTATCACTTCACTATCTTAATAGACAACAGTTCATTTCAGTTTTTTATTTCTTCTTGGGTCAATTTTATTTTCCAATAAAAGTGTCACTTCATTCAAGTCTCCAAATTTACTGGCATAATGTTGTTCAAAGTAATTTTTTTAACTGATTTGAGGGAGAGAGAGGCAGAGAGAGGGAGGAGAGAGAGAAAGCAAGAAAGAGAAATATTGATTTGTTGTTCCACTTATTTATGCATTCATTGGTTGATTCTTTTTTTTTAATCCTCACCCAAGGATATTTTTCCATTGAATTTTAAATAGAGTAGGAGCTGGGGAAGGGGGAGAGAGGGAGAGAGAGAAAGAGAGATCGACGCGAAAGAAACACATCAATTGGCCAGCTCCTGCATGACCCTGAAGGGGGCTGGGGATCAAACCTGCAACCGAAGCATGTGCCTTTGGCCAGAAATCGAACTTGTGACTCTTCCGTCTGAGGGCCGACACTCTAACCACTGAGCCAAACAGGCCAGGGCATTGGTTGATTATTGTATGTGCCCTGACCAGGGATTGAACCCATAACCTTGGTGTATCAGAATGATGCTCTAACCAACCAAGCTACCTGGCCAGGCTGCTCAAAGTAATTTTATGATTTAAAAAAAATTATTCTATCTATAGTTAAATCTCATTTCATATTCCAAAGTGTGGTTATTTGTACATTCTTTTGTGTGTTTTTTTTGTAAATCTTCTCATATAACTCAATTTTAGTTTTATTTTAGTATTTTTATATTTCTATTTTATTTTCATTTGTATCATGTTTACTTCTTTCTACTTCTTATAACTTTATTCTGTGTGACTATTACCTATAGAATTAAATACTTAGACAGCAACAGATCAATTATCTGAGGCAAAAATATGTTCAGCAAAGACAATAGCAAGGATTAAAAAATATAAGTTAGGCCTAGCTGTTTTGCTTAGTGGTTAGAGCGCTGGCCCAGGGACCGAAAGGTTGCAAGTTCAATCCCCCTGGGGCTGTGCGGGAGGCAACCAATCGATATGTCTCTCTCACTTCAATATTTCTCTCTCTCTCTCCCCCTCCCTCCATTCCACTCTATCTAACAATGGAAAAATATCTTTGAGTGAGGATTAACAACAACAAAGTACAAGTTAAAGAAGGTAAACCAAAAAAAAAAAAGAAAAAGTGTCTTGGTTTCAGCTTTGCCAAGCTGCTACTCAGTTAGTCCATGGCAGCTGCTCTGAATCTATGACCTGTGAAACTAAACACTCCCATCAAGAGGCTAATTTTGGCACTGCAATTTGACCAAGTCTGGGTGGTAGAAAAAAATCCATCTATGTACATAATCTTGACACTTTGAGAACTGCATTCAAGACCCTGCTTCCTTCTTTGCAATGATGACTGCCCCTGTTGCCACATTTTATTTGAGGTTCTTGATCTCATATATATATATTCTGTATTTCTATATCCCCTTTTATCCCCCCCAGTACTGAATGGCATGGGAGTTCTCTCCAGTGATATAACATCACTCTTTAGTGAGCAGACACTATTGGACTGTCCCCTGTCTCTAGTTAGGATTGGTTAGGCCTCATAACCCTGCCTCCCATAGGAGGTTTCTCCCTCCAGAACCAAGTTTGGCTCCTCTATAAGCCACAGAGGATTTTAGTGCCTTGCAATTTAAAAGCAGCAGATAGTATTCAACCTATACCAAACAGACATAAAAACATTCTCTCTTCTAGACACCTATGCCGAGAAAAATATCAGTGTCATTCCAGGTCTGAGTACCATGACCACTTGTGCGGCTCACTTGCAGTTCACACTGAGACAGTGTTCCTTTGAGTAAGGTCTGGAGTGTACAGTCCCATGTCTAAAGAGAGACTTTCCCACAGACAAAGCCAAGTAGACTTATCTGCCACGGTAAAAATTCTCACAGTATAAGGCGTAAATATCTCACATAATCTGACAGAAAGCAAGTTGTACAACCATAAAAACTAACCACAGCTCCAAAATAAGAAGTTCACATGCTCTTGGTAAGGTATCAACAAAGCTTAAAGTCAGCCACCCTGACCTAACAGAAATATTAGCAACAACATGATTGTATTACCATAGAATTTACTATGGGCCATAATCTCTTATACACAATTCAATTATTTTTCATAGGTTTGCAGCAAATATTTGGGGGACAAATAGCATAAATCTATTTATAGTCTCTGTGTCCAAAGGAAATAAAATGGAGTTTTATTCTACTAGAAGAGAAAATAAAATTTCCAATGTTCACAAACTTGTATCTGAGTTTCAATATAACAAAATTTGCCACTTAAAGGGAACTTTATAATGAACTAAATGGCAAAACAAAGACTTTTTGCAGTGTAAATAATCTTTCCTAATATTATCTACTCTGTACATTCATACGTTTGAATTCAAGATATAACTGATGCTGGCTTTTCACATTTGACATTATCACTTTTACCATGTTGCATTAATTTTCCAAATAGGCTTGTCAAAACCCAATTAAGAAGTTTTTTCCCTCTTCTCAGTTTGGTCCCACCAAACAAGCAAACATGACAGATATTTAATAGCAATGCCTGAATAGTCTGGCAACTTCAAAAATGTGTAAATTAAAGATAGGAAGACATAAACAAACCATAAATAGTTCTCCTTGATAAGATTTAAACTTTGAATAAACAAAAATGTTAACTGGGTAAGACCATATAAACATTTTTACAATTATAAGGCACACTGACATTAAATAGTGGTAGAAGTCTTTCCTCCCAATTAATATTGACTACAAATGGCTTACAGACAATACTTCCCCACCTGAAAGTTACCTTGGAAATGAAACAGTAATAGCTAACTTCCATACCCAAAAGTTAATAGTAATAATAAAGTAGTTTTAAGATTAGGGAGTGTAAACACTCTACTGTAGACAATCTTCTTATACAACATTTAGCAACTGAAATCCTTCCATCCCTTCCATCTTTCAGCTAATGAGCCTTAAACTTAAGAATGTACCCTAGAGAGAGCATAATCATTTTTCCCATGTTGAAAATTTACTGGGCAGAAATCACTGAAATACTACTTCATTATCTCAGTGCAACAGTAATATATCCCACATTCTTAGAAAAAAATACACATTTAAAGCTTACTAAGGTAGAACTTTATATCACTATTCTCCATTATATTCTTATGTATTTGGAGATTATTTGACATGAAAAAAATCACAGGAATTGGTAACAGAAGAAGAAAAGGAGGGAGGGGAGATGGAAAGAAGGAAAGGGAGAAAAGGAGGCAGGAAGAAGGGAGGAAGAGGGAGGGGGTAGTGAAGTTACCTAGAAGATATAATCAGTGAACTCAGTCTTATAGGACAGGTACAGTTCTCCAGGTAAATAATGGTGACAAGAACCTTCTAAACAGTACAAGGATAATGAAAAGAAAGATGTGTACATTATACTCAGGTAACCCCAGGCTTTTTTAGTTTTTTCCCCATCACTAACCAGTCAAGTATGCATGAGGACATTTGGTTATAATGTGCTAAGATTTGGATGTTTGTGTTACCTCTCAAAATTCACTTGTTGAAATCCTAAATCCCAGTGTGATGGTATTAGAGGGTGAGGCCTTTGGGAGGTACTTAAGTCATGAGGGTAGAGCCCTCATGAACGGGATTAGCCCTCTTATAAAAGGGACCCACAGAGCTCCCTAGCCCCTTCCACCACATAATGACACAGTGAGAAGGCACCATCTGGGAATGAGGAAGTAGGTTCTTGCCAGCCACCAGACTGAATCTCCCAGAATCATAATCTTGAACTTCTGATCTCAAAACTGAGAGAAATAAATTACTGAAGTTTATAAGTCATCCAGTCTATGATGTTTTGTTATACCAGTCTGAATGGACTAAGACATAAAGGTATGAGATGGGGAAAAAAACTGATCAAACAGGTCCATGTACAATCCGAGCATCCAGCATCACACTTACAGGCAGGGGAAGACCCTGTGAAGCAGAGAAGCTGAAGCACTGACCATCTCTCAGACAATGTGTGGATGGTTTGGTAGAACAGTGGAAAGAAACGATGAAAGGAGTATTTTCTCAGTGAGAGAGAGCCTTTGGCCAGCAATCTAAGGTCATGCTGCACTCTATCTTGCTTTCTCCTCCAACCCTGCTGCATTTACAGTAATAATCACTTGCCACTTACTATTTCCATAATAAAACTTTCAGGGACTGCCACCTTATGCCATTATGTGTGTACACAATTTTGAAAAGCGAAGTAAAGGAAAAGCCAAGGTGCAAATCCCTCCATGACATATGGACTCAGCACCCCTTTATATACTTGCTAACAACCAGTCAAGTCAGTGTTCTTCAAGTGTGGGAGGAGGCAACCCCAGTCACCTCAGGTCCTGGAGGGCCAGTCAGACTATGCAGAGAGCTCTACAAAGAGGATGGGAAATGGAGTGGGAAGGAGGAGGGAGGAAGAAAGGAGGAGGAAGGAGGGAGGAGGGAGAAGGAAATAAGAGAAAAAAGGGGCCAGCCAGACTGAGAGCTCTGCAGCTCTGTAGGTAGGGGAGCAAGCTGGAAGCCCCCAAACGTAGCCCTTGCTCTCTGCTCCCTAGCTAGCTTAAATCATCTACTTCCTCTGATGATCCTAAGGATAGAAGTGGGGCCAAGTTCACACCATGCCTATCATCAGTGAGTGCACCAGAGTATGCACCGAAGACAACTGAAAAAACAAAAGCTTGCAGGCAGTGAGTGGGGGTGGGAGGGGAAAGGCTGGTCTCCATTATTCTTCCAAGCATGCATGGAACAGAGGCTAAGTATATTTAATACCTTACCTGTTGAAGGCCCCTTTCTATCCTTCTATAATCATCACTAGTTTAACACCTGTCCATGCTACATCATCAGATGTGCATATAATTTTATAAGAAAATAGAAGGTAAGCTAAGATGGGGAATTATCTTCCTCTATGTGACTTAGAAAATTTTAGGACAAAACTCAGTAGTGAAGCTAAAATCTCAGCAGTATATAAAGGATTAAATATACATTCCAAGGTGACTGAAAAAAAATCACAACAGTAGTAAATCATCACTTACTGCTTAATCATAATCATGTAGAGATTAAAGGCCATAGGGCAAAGAAAAAATTTCCTCTCTGCAAATATTTGCTATAACTTAAAAGATAAAAGCATGTTCAAACCACCTCAAATGGAAAGAACTTGCTCAAAAAGGAGCATTCTTGCAAAAGAAACCCACAATTACTAAAATAATGCTTCCTAAACATTATGCTTGAATTCAACACTTCATGATTTCCCCCCAATTTTGAAGCATGGGACTACTCCAAATCCACATAATCAGTGGGCACTCAACTATTCATTGAGTAGAAATAAAACAAATATAAGTGTCACATTGCAAGTGTTGGCCAGGCCTAACGACTCAGTCTACAGTAAACTGTTTTAAAGACAATAAATGTATACCATAGTGAAAACTTATAATCTCACTAAATTAAGTAACTTAGTTTTACTTTCTAAATGTGATAGAGTTCATGTCAAACATTTGGAAACAAAATTAAACGCACATAAAACAGTGTTAATGCTGTGAAAAATGTGTATAGTTAAATAAACTTGACAGTGAAAAAAGTTAAAGGTACTATAAAAGTATGTGTGATGATACCTCATGGGAGATGCACCTGGGGAACCTTTGGGCATCTTCTAGTACACCCCTAAAAATGACCCACATCCTTGTCATGTTCCTATAAAAGTGAATCACCTAGATTCTGACTGATAACTAGATGTTATTGCCACACAAAACCACCCATTATTGCTGCTTTAAATACTACTGCTTTATCCACAGGAAGCTGCTCTTTTATTTATTACATCAAAAACAGCCCTGTATTGGCAGTTTCGTGTGGCTCATCTGAAAAGTTATCTCATGAATGGGATTAGCCCTCATAAAAGGGACCACAGAGCTCCCTAGCCCCTTCCACCACATAATGACACAGTGAGAAGGCACCTTTTACTAACAGAATGTGTAATCGATTAATCAACTGTATATGTTTAACCTTATGTTCTGGCTAAGATTTTGTTGCAGCTCCCAGTTGACCAGGCAAGAACAGAGACTTTTAACCCAGCCCTGAACTTACACACTTGGCCACCAGGAATGCAGAGGCTGATCGATTAGGTCTCAGAAATATGGGATGATGCACACCCAATCACTGCTTGGCAGGTTTCAGAATGCTGACCATCCTGTTCTAGAGACCAGTAATGAAGACATTCACTAAGACCCAAGACCCCCACAAGGACTCCAATTCCAGGACTACAAATCGCCAGCATCCCTTTGTGCTCTCCACCCACATTCCCTTCCCCTATTCCCCTATGTAAGCTTTCCCCCGACAAGCGTAAAGGGAAGGTGGATGTTAGGGTTTTTACCCGTCGTCACCTTCCCAGTTTTCTGACATCTGATATTATGAAATGTGCGCTTATTACCCAACCCGTCTGTGTTTTGGCAGGGTGGAGACATGCAGCAGGAGCCCCGGACTCCACTGACCTCTGGTTACAGACTGGACTCTCTGAGTCAGAGACCTTGCCTAATTCATCTTTATAGTTCTAGGGCATAAATGTTTAATTCAATGAATCATTTAACTAAAAAAAAATTGGTTACTTAATTTTTTATATGTTCAATACTGTATAAGCCATGGTTTCCTGCTCTAAAGGGACTTATTAGAAAGCAATACACGTGACAACATGAATTAAGTGTTAAATTCTGTGGAAAAAAGGCAGATACTTTAGGGAAAGCAATAATTCAGATAATAATAATAGCAGCTCACACTTAGCACTGTACTAGTTATTTAAGTTGGTTTAATTATTAACCATCTTGGGAGGTAGGTACATTGTTATATCTGTTTTACAGATGAAGAAAATGAAGCACATTAAGGATAAGTAAATTCCAGGAATCACACAGAGCTGGAGTTCCAATCCTGATAGAAATAAAACAACTGTTTCTGCCTGTTTTTCTTTCCTGGGTTTAAACTCTATTCCCTCTGTGATGAAGCCTTCACAATTCCTTAAGTCAGATTTCAAACCATTTTTGCAACATGAAACCTTTGGCAGTCTGGTAACATCTATGGAAATCTTCTCAGGATAATGTTTTTACATGCATAAAATTAAGTTCATAGCATTTCGAAGGAAAGCAGTCTTACTGAAATACAGTTATGAAGATATTTTTGAAAACAAATTTGTGCTATAACAATTTATGTGCATCTTTAATAACTCATTAACAAGATGTAATGAGAGATTTAAGTGTACTATAGTTTCAGTGTAGTTTATGAACATACACAGTATTTCAAGATAGCTGCAATAAAATACATAATACAAAAATATATAGCCCTAGAGGGGCAAGATGGCCGCAGTGTAGCAGGAGGCTGCATGCCCTTCCTCCCAGCCACAGACTGGATTTACAGCTCAAATACTGCGTGGTCAGCTTGCAAACACAAGACAAGTGTGGCTGATTGAACACATTTTGTTTAAGGAGCACTGAAGAAACAACATAGAGACTGGTAGGACAGGGGAAGTCACAGAAAGGGGGAGCCCCCCAGGAACTGATGCTCCACTGAGAGGCCCCCGTGATACTGGCTGCAAAGCTCTCTCCCCTAGGGAGTGTGGGCTCATATCCACATGCAAGGAGAGCCTGAGCAGCATGGAGCAGAGGGATCCAGGGAACTTTGTCTGCCTGGGAGGCTGGGTCTATACCTTCCTGGTGAAAGAGTGCACCTAATGTCAGAAGCCCCAATGGGAGAGGGTCACCCTGGCTCTGATAGCTGGAAAGGCTGCACTGTGGTGTATGGCTTAAAAAAAAAAAAAAAAAAAGCGGGGTGGGGTGGTAAGCTGAGGGCTGTACCCAGCAGTGACTCCTGAAAGGCAAGGTACAGAGCCCTCCATAGAAACTGTATGGGGTGGGGAAGGAGGATAGGATTCTTCTACTTCCAGTGTGGGGTTGAAACCCCCTCCCATGGAACCACATGGACTGCTCCATCCTGTGGGGTTGGCTTCAGGGCTGATCAGGGATATTGACCCACACTGAGAAGAGGTGGGAGCAGGAGCAAAGCTGGGATTCTCAGCCCCAGCTGTACTGAGACCAGCCTTACGGTGAGACCACAATCTTGTGCAGAGCCAGCTTTGTAACCCCTTCTGCTTGGATCTGAGGCACAAGAGCACCAGGTCCTTGCAGAAAATAATTTTGTTGGTTTTTCTTTCTTTTGGATGGCATCCCCCAGGAAGACTTATATTGGGGAGACAGATGAAGGAGAGCTGGGCTTTGTGGCTGTTTGTTGGGTTTTGTTTTCCCCTGTCAGCACCTGAACAATAGCTTGTACAACATGGTTGTGTCTGAGTCTTACAGTTAGTCAGCCTGAGAGAAGAGCCCATTCACAAATGGGACAACAACAATCAAGACCCAATTACAACAGGAGAGCCCAAATAACTCACAAAAGGGTCACTCCTAGAGCATCCAGCTCAATAATACAAGGAGACCACACCACTGGGTCCCACAGGACATTTACTACAAAAGCCCACCCCAAAAAGACTTGGAGTCATAGCAAGTATATCTAATACATAGATACAAAACAAAGAGAAAACTGAAATGGAAAGACAAAGAAACAACCCCCAAATTAAAGAAAAGGAGGAATTGCCAGAAAAAGAAATAAATGAGATGGAGGTAAGCAAGTTATAAGACATAAAGCTCAGAGTAATGGTTATAAAGATGCTCAAGGAACTTAGTGAGAACTACAAGGAACTCAATGGTAACTAAAAGGAATTTAGTGGAAACTATAAGGAATGTAGTAGGAACGGCGTCAATATGAAATAAGACATAGAATGATGAATAAGAACCAGGCACAAATGAAGAATATTATATCTGACATCAAGAATACACAGGAGCCCGGCCGGTGTAGCTCAGTGGTTGAGCATCGACCCATGCACCCAGAGGTTGCCGGTTCAATTCCCAGTCAGGGCACATGCCCAGGTTGTGGGTTAAATTCCCAGTTAGGGGCATGCAGGAGGCGGCCAATCGATGTTCTCTCTCATGGGCACATGTCTGGGTTGCAGGTTCGACCCCTCAGCCACGATCAGGATGTGTATGTGAAGGAACCAATCTCTTTCTCTCCCCCCTCCAATCTCTCTCTCCATTTTACTCCCTCTAAAAGTCAATGGAAAAAATACCCTTGGTTGAGGATTAACAAAAATAAAGAAATAAATGTGCTGGAAGGAATTAAAAGCAGGCTCAATGAAGCAGAGGATCGAATAAGTAAATTAGAAGACAAGGTAGAAAAAAACTACTCAGAGCAGTAAAAAGAAAAATTACTTAAAAAGTATGAGAACAGTTTAAGGGAACTTTGGGACAATATAAAATGGAACAGTATGTGCATCATAGGGGTACCTGAAGGAGAAGAAAGTGAGGAAGGGATAGAGAAATAATGTCAAAAAACACCCCTAAGCTGGTGAAGGAAAAAACCACACAAGTTCAGGAAGCACAGAAGTTTCAATCAAGATGAACCCAAACAGACCCATGCCAAGACACATGATAATTAAAATGACGAACATAAAGGACAGAGAGATCATCTTAAGGGCAGCAAGAGAGAGATAGAGATCAACAAGGGAGCTCCTGTAAGGCTATCAGCTGATTTCTCAACAGAAACACTAAAGGTTACAAGGGAATGGCATGAAGTATTTAAAGTACTGAAAAGCAAGGGCCTGAACTCAAGACTACTCTATTCAGCATGGCTATCATTCAAAACTGAAGTTGAAATAAAGAGTATCCCAGACAAAAAAGGCTAAGGGAGTTTATCATCACCAAACCAACAATGTAAGAAATGAAAGAGGGGAAATAACAACTTACACCACAGAAATACAAAGGATTGTAAGAAAACACTATAAACAACTATATGCTAACAAACTGGACAACCTGGGAGAAAGGACAAATTCCTAGAAACATACAATCTTCCGAAACTAAATCAGGAAATCTGAAAACCTGAAAAGACCAAAAACAACTAATGAAATAGAAGCAGTAATCAAAAATCTCCCAGCAAACAAAAGTCCTGGACCAGATGGCTTCACAGGGGAGTATTACCAAACATTCAAAGAAGAACTAACACCAATCAATCCTCCTCAAACTATTCCAAAAAATTCAAGAGGAAGGAAGACTTCCAAGTTTTTTTTTTTGTTTTTTTTTTACGAGGCTGGCATTATCCTAATTCCAAAACCAGATAGAGACACTAAAAGAAAGAAAAGTACAGGTCAATATCCCTGATGAACATAGATGCTAACATTCTCAACAAAGCAAATTGGATCCAGCAATACATTAAAAACTAAAAAGCTTGTGCACAGCAAAAGAAACCATCCTCAAAATGCAAAGGGAACCCACTGTATGGGAGAACATATTTGCCAGTGTGGCTCAGTTGTTTGAGCATTGTCCCATGCACCAAAAGGTCGCCAGTTCAATTCCTGGTCAGGGCACATGCCCAGTTTATGGTCTGTCCCCAGATGGGGTGCATACAGGAAATATATATATATTTCAATTGGAGATAAAGCCACCAATGCTGCTTGTACTACTGAGGTTTGTTGTCTATATTCATAATGGAAGTAAATGCTAAATTTCATTAGAGGTTACAGAAAATAAAGGTGTAATGTTTTCCCATCTGAGTTCATGGATTCCCTGAATTCTATCCAGATGAAGAACCTCAGCTGTAAATTACAACTCATCAGTTTCTCTCTGAAGCCATCTCATTTTCTCTTACAGCACTCACCATGGTCCTTCCTCACATCTTGACTAGGAATGTTGGGAATGTGCCTTAATCCTTAATAGAATATCAACTGCTTAAGAACAAAGCAGAACCCAAGTACCTGGAGGTAGCATTAGCATTAACATTTCTCATAAAATGAATGGTCAAAAGTTTATGGGATAAATGCATGCAAATTTGATATTATTGCTTTGGATAAAACTATTAGGCACCTCTTAGAAGCATGAAGAGTTTTTTTGTTTGTTTGTTTTCAAATAGCTGTCCTTCAAGGCACCCAAGTTTACCTTACCAGTTCAACCACTTTTAAATAAAACTCCCATCACAAACACCTGGATTTGTATGCAAAAGGTCACTCCTCCCAATGATCTTATAGAAACAAGATTCTCCACGCTAGAGGTAACTTCAGTGACAAAAATAGGTACGTTTTTTAACTGCAAAGCATTAACTAGTAGGGACTATGTCTTTAGTGTGTTTTATGGGGTACTAAATGAAAACGGGCCTTTCAATAAGTATTTTTAAAATGGTTCCTATAAAGGTAATTAAGTTATATAAACTGAAACAAAAATAAACTAAGAAAAAGGTAATCAATGACTATCTTAGCCAGTCAGTCTTGCATATTTTACCTGTGTAGTGCTTTAAGCTTTCCAAGAGTTTATTCTATCTAATGATCATGAGAGAGAAAAGCTTTAACTATACCAGTGTGAGACAAGCACCCATTGGGACTGTGCTAACAATGGTACATGTGATTCCTTTGAAGATTTTACCCCTGAAACCAAAGAAAAGACATAGTCTTTAAAAATAGAAGTGCAATGATAAAAGGTCTATTGAATAAATCTGATGGGAGATAAGCAGAAGAAATGCATTTAGCTGACCTAAGAGTGACATTTAAACATACACAAAACATCAATACTCCTTCAGGCTCGTAAAGGGAGTCAGCGAAATGAGATTATTCACCCCTGGAAACTTTTAGAAATTGAAGAGTGATCAAGGTACTAAAGGAAAATTTTAACTCTAAAATTAGAGAGAACTTTCTGAAACAAAAAACAATCCACATAAGATGCCGTTTGCCTAATGAGGTATAGAACTAACTATAGCTGTTCAAAGAAATGTTACTTAACCTTAAGGTAACAAGACAATTAATTTGAAGTAAAATAAATGAAACTAAGCAACTTCCTAAAGAAAGACACTTAAAGTTAAAGAGCATATCCTTTATTAATGAAGGAGTAATCTTATTAAACGTAATCTGTGAACAAATGGGCTTACACAGCAATGCTCCTGCTCGGAGATCATCTAAACATGAACTTGGCATTTTCTGTGATGGAGAATGTGGCTTTGCTGCCTCTGAATATTTACAGCTATAAACACTCCCAGATATGTCTAAATTCTTTCTGAATTGTGGTGTCAGGCCAAAGTCTAGAAAGACTGTGGCACTGCACAAAATAAGCATCTCAGATCTGGCCAGGAGCACTTTTGCAAGGGAACCCTAAACTCAGCACTCCCTCACCACTGGGTTTAGAGAATTAGAGACTGCTACAGAGGTAAGCCACGTGGGCTTCTTCTGCTCAGTGTGGCTACCTACCTCGGGCTAAAATTCCAGATCACTGGTCAGACAGGTAATCTACACTGGGTCTACTCACCTCCAGCCCAATTAAAGACACAATATCCTTTTATAAGAATGTAGATACAGAAAAAAGGGGACGTTTAAGAGTTAACAGAGGTCTAGCCCTGCCCTCTGCCACAAATTTGCTGTGTGGGCTTGAAAAACTGTTTCTTCTAAATATATGTGAAGAAAGAGGAGGAAAATGCTCAAACAGGATGATTTCCTCAGCTATCTTCAAGCAACAAAATTCTGTGATCTGTGGATTACCTGAGGGTGGCATCACAAGACGGATGGCACCAAGAATGCAGCCAACCCGACAACACACACTGACAGGCAGCACAAAGCAAACCGCCCTCGAGAGAAACAGGATTCTCAGACATGAAAACACATTTTCCAGACTCTTACAGAATACCTAATTTGAAATGCCATCCTTAGAATTTAAGTAATGTGATGTCAAATAAAACGGCTAATACAAAAATAAATAAATACATTGTGATCTGCAGAGCTCAATGCAAATTTAAAACCTCACTTCTCATTACCGGTTACTGGATTTTGTCTATGAATGTGTTGACCTTTTTTAATACTTTCCTGCCACAGGCTGCCAATCTTGGTTTACTTAGCGATCATCAATTCACTATGAAAAAACAGACCTTTTTCATGGCATTATTTCAAAGTTTAAAAAAGATTTTGACAGGTCAAACATCCCTTGGAATATGCAAAGCAAATTTTTCTATTCCAAAGTAAAATGATAAAGAAATGCTCACTGAAATATTTAAATGCAGAGTTGCCCAGTCCCTTTACCTCTAGGTTTCACACACAAGACTAAGTAACACACATAGGCTGGGTTGTGCATGTCAGTTCTAAAAGGGTAAGACCATTACATACAAGACAAAACAAATGCATTAAAAAGGCCCTCAGTTTTCACAAGCCAGTCCTCAAACAAGTGCACTGAATTTGTAAATAAATTTTAAGATCCGACAATGTCAGGGAAAGAGAGTAGGCAGAAGAAAAGGAATGATACCAAACTGACTGCTGGTGGTGGGAAGCTGCCCAGATATTCTGGAGGAAGAAGCTGACTGATAAAGAAAAGTTCCTGGATGTTCTCGACTACTAAGATATATGGGGGTTGGGTTTTTTTTTTTTTTTTTTGGTTTGTTTTGTTTTATTTTTCCATGAATATGTACAGAAATTCAAAAACGATGGGCTGGAGATTTATCCTGGAACTATAGTATCAAGCCATGCTCCTTTTTTTTTTGTTCTCTACATTTGGAGATGTGAGAGCATGCAAGAAAAGGAAAAGGAGAAATATAAACAAATTAGCTCAGATGTGTGCAATTGGAGGCAGCAGCAGAGATCACCTTCCCCATTCAGCCCAGTGGGAAACAGATGCACAGCAATGACATGAGTCACGCCAACATTCATTCTATTCCCGAGCTACTGGTCCAAAAAGGGTGGTAGTGGGAATGAGGAGGGGGAGGGAGAACTATGATGCAAACTACTATCACCAAGGATTTATGAACAAGAAAAAACAATCCAAAAAATAATAATAAAACAGGGCAGTCTCCACTGGGAATGTGAACATGTCTTCATTCTACTAGGACTAAGACAGGAAATGAATATTAGAGGTGGGGAAACTTACAAAAGGCAAAACAAAACAAAACAAAAAAACTCAATAAAGAAAGCAATTGCTGCGTAACAAAGGCTTAACAGTGTTCTTTGTGCATAAAGAACATCTATAAATCAGTATTTAAAGATGAACATCCACACAGAAAAATGGATAAAATATATAAGCAGGTAATTCACTAAGAAATATGAATGACCAATATAGACATGTTAAACTTTAATAGTGATGTAGAAAAAATAAATTTAACAGTTGGCATTTACTTAATAAGACCAAGTGTAAAGAAAAAAAAACTCTCATATTGTTTTGATAGCATAAATTGTTACTACTTTTCTTGAGGGCAACTTGGTAAACATGTATAAAGAGTTTCAACAATGTATAAAGAGTTTCAACAATGCTCATCTTCTATCACCTAGTAATATCACTTGCAGAGTTTCATCAAAGATGAACCAATTTAAGAAAATGCATGATCATTTCAGTGTTTATTTTATTAGTTAAAAATGAAGAAATCTTAAGTGTCTAAGAGGAAAAAATTAAATTAAATTTACATATGGGTACACAATGGTCTACTTATTACACAGCTATTTAAAACCATGCTTATGGAAAATATTTGCTACTAAAGAATGTTCATGATGTAACATTATGTAAAAAAAATTAAAATGATTCTAGTTTCATATATACAAAAGAGAAACACCCAACTGTTAAAAGAGTTGTTTGTAGATGTTGAAATTATAGGTGATAATTGTTTTCTTCTTTTTAAAATAATTACGACTTTACCTTTTAGAGCAGTTTTAGGATTATAGAAACTTTTCCTTTTTTTTAGTATTTTTAAAACTCTCTAACATAATCATATTATTACTTCTATTAAAGTGTTCTTAAAGTAATAGCAAAGTAGAAAACTTCTGAATTCAGAATTCAAAAATGCATTTCAAATAAAAGTATGCAATAATAGGGCCAAAATTAGAGCTCAATATTATGAGATGAAAATGACTAATTTTTCCTTTTACATGAAATTTGAAAATAAACACTAAAATTTTTTTTCTAATTTTGTGAAGGAATTCTCATTTATATCATTAACAAGTAGAAAAATCATAAATGCTAATAGTGATGATGTGGGTTTAAGACTTTTATCAACACTTTGTCAACTTTTTAAAGATTAAATACCTCCATTACTCGCTTCCATTCTTTGGAACCAGAAGAGAACATAAACAAATGGAACTACAGGGAAAACTATACACCCTTTCTGAAAAGTTGTGAACAAAGCCAACCCAAAAAAAAGAAAAAAAAAGCTCCAACATCCATTTTTTCCCCAATAACAGAACTTGAACATTTCTGTTATGCTGAAAACAGCTAGTAAGCAATAATATATACTTTTGGAAACCTCTAAGAGAAAGGCCATTTACTTTTTCACATATCTGTTATAAATCGCAGTCATTGATTATATCTGGATGAAGTCCACCTGAATTTTGTGAAAGAGAAGCAGACACCTGATGAGAACAACAACTTGGAAAGCAACATGTTGCAATAAACCTTTGTTTACCCAACTATGGAATCAGCTGAACTTTCCTAAAATTGAAAAACAAAAGCAATCATAAAGATATGGCCAGAAAGAAAAAGCAATTAGAATGAGTGTTCATTTTATGTCTTCCTCCAGACAGTGAGTTACTTGTGTGTGTGTGTGTGTGGGGGGGGGGGGGGGGGGGCAAGGGAGGAGGGATATTGAAAACAATAAAAAAGTAAAATAAAAGATGAAGGTACAGAATTTAACAATAACTGGCAACCATAAAATTATCAAGATTATAACTGCTAATTTTTATTAAGTAGCTATGTATGCTACCTGTCATTTTTTTTCTTCTTTTCTTGTTCTGGTCCTTCTCACCATTTTGTCTGCCTAGTTAGATGATTTGGATGCTTGGATCCATTTTACTTTCTAATTATTCTAACTTTATGAGGAAAAGAATGATGAAATTTCAAGAACAGAGTTCTTATTTATTATTCTTATTATTTTATATGCCAGTATTTAAACCAAGCTTAAGACATCCTATAAAAAGAACACAACAGGAATTATGTCATATAAAATCATTATCATCTTCATAGTACATGCTTCTTCATAGCATATTGAATAGTATTCACAGTAAATATTTATTAAAATTGATAAATATACAAAGACACACATGCACACATATCCGATGGGGCATCACATATAGAAAAATCCAGAAAAATCCAATCCTATAAGGATCTAGTTGAAAAAGTCTATTTTACCTTTTAAAATAATGCTGTATCCCTGGCCAGACTGGCTCAGCAGTTAGAGTGTCGGCTTGTAGACCCAAGGGGGGTCAGGGGCATGTACCTGGGTTGCAAGTTTGATCCCTGGCCTTGGTTGGGGTCAGGAGGCAGCCAATCAATGTGTCTTTCTCACATCAATAATTCTCTCTCTCTCTCTCTCTCTCTCTCTTTCTCTCTCTCTCTTTCTCTTTCTCCCCCTCTCCCTCCTCTCCCTTCCACTTTCTAAAAATCAATGGAAAATATCCTCAGGTGAGGATTAACAGAAAAATAAAATAAAATAATAATGCTGTAAATTGGTCAAATATGTGGAGCAAAAGAAATACCTTGAATCACACATTAAGATCCCGGGTATTAAAGACAAGTAAAGTAGACCAAATATCTAAAGATACAACCAATGTAAGAACAGCCAGATAACTCTTTTAATTTACTGTAAAAAATACAAATCTACAATCAAGAAGGAAAAAGTTATTGATAAAATCATTAAAGAAATAGTATTTATAAAGCTAAAAAAATTAATAGCAAACAAAGACTTTGAGGAAACTAGCATCTCCCGAGTATGAAAATGTATTTTCAATTTAAGTGGTAATACACATTTACTAGGGTTTTTTATATATATATCTCCATGGTTAGAAATGGCCATCACAGCTAAAGGCAATTGAGCCTAACAAATGAGAAAATCACCACTGATAGATTAATAGTTGAAAACAGCTGTGCATAGTTAACATGTAACAACCAAAAAAAAAAAGACTTCAGAAAATCAAAAAAGCCAAAAAAGATAACAGACTCATAGCATACCAGTTTTGAAAGAACATAAAAGCCCAAACATGCTTCTGAAGTATCTGCCATCTTTGAGGAAATACAAAAACCATGAAACTAAGAATTGCAAACAAAAGAAACTCCATAGCAATACTGAAATTATACTTTCAGAAAAGTAGAACTATGGGAAAATAAGAGTGAAGAACAAAATATATAATTTCTAGCCCGGCCAGTGTGGCTCAGTGGTTGAGCGTCGACCCATGCACCAAGAAGTTGCTGGTTCAATCCCTGGTCAGGGCACATGCCTGGGTTGTGGGCCAGATCCCCAGTGGGGGGCATGCAGGAGGCGGTCAATCAAAGTTCTCTCTCATCGATGTTTCTGTCTCTCTCTTCCTCCCTCTTCCTCTTGCTCTAAAACTCAACAAAGAAAGAAACAATTGAAAGCATATATATATATATATATATATATATATATATATATATATAATTTCTACCTGGAGCAGTAGTGATGAAATACTCATTTACTTAGTACAACACATATTTGTTGAAGGCATGTGAGTCCTACACACTGGGATACAATGGACAGAAATGGCACAATCACGGAACATACATTCCAGAAATGTAAGCTCTAAGTCAACACCTTTCTCAAATCATAGTGTGAATCAAATCAACCAGGTGCAAGTTCAAAATTCAGATTCTCCATTCCCAGGAATTCTGATTTCATAGGTCTTGGATGGAACTGAAGAAGCGGTTGTTAAGTGGAAAGAGTGAGCTTTTAGCTCTGCTATATAATATCTACGCAGCTTTGGGCACAAGTCACTTAACTTCATCTCTAAGATGAAAATAATTCTATCTGTTTAAAAGGTTTATTCTAAAGAACAAAAATATTTTTTTAAGTGCTTCACCGAGCACCTGGCACAGTTGTATTCAAAATGGCAACTGTCAATAACTGTGGCGCACCAGCCGAGTCCAAAACTCTGGACTCACATTGAACTTAGCTGCTTACCAAATATGTAACACTGGCAAAGTTATTTAACTTCTGTGAGTTTTAGTTTCTCTTTACGTAATTTGTGGGTAGTAATATTTGCACTTTATCACAAAGAGATATTGGAAGAAAAAAATTAGGTATTTTTGGTAAGTTACAAAAATACTACCTAAAGGCAATAATAGAGACACCAGCATTGTTGGTCATAGCAAGGTATACAAAAATATCATTAAGAAAAAATCGCCCGGCCATCGTGGCTCAGTGCTCACAGTGTCGGCCCTCGCACGGAAGGGTCTTGGGTTCAGTAACTGGTCAGGGGCACATACATGGGTTTCAGGTTCGATCCCCAGTCCCTTTCGGAGTGCATGTAGGAGGCAACCAATCCAATGCAACTCTCTCACATATCTCATATTCTCTCTCCCTTCCTCCCACTCTTCCACCCTCTCTAAAGATCAATGAAAAAAAAATATCCTTGAGAAGATTACCAAAAGGGTAAACAATGAGAAGCAACTTTTCACAAAAAAAAACAACTTTTGTGGGGAAAACACTTGAAAAGTAATTTTTTTTACCACCAAAATGTACTCATTCAAGATTCTGTTGAATACTGACTGTATGCCACCTTGGAAATAACTCCTCAAATGTTCATCAGAAATGTAGTCTCCATAAACCCATTACTAATATAAAAAAATCTTAATAGCCCCTTGAGGGTTGCACTAAGACAAGTTGGATATAGTCTCCAAGTAAACACTGGCTAGAAATATTACCAAAAGATCAGAAAACCCTTGGTCACCTTGTCCAACCACCTCTTCAGTACTTACATCTCTCTTTGTAATAATCCTAGCAAGCAATCATCTAATTCCATTGGTTATCAATCTATCAGTTGTAAGAGCATCATCAGGAGAGCTTTTAAAAGTACAGATTGTCTCCCAGCTGGTGTGCCTCAGTGGTTGCGCGTCAACCCATGCATCAAGAGGTTGCCGCTTCAATTCCCAGTCAGGGCACGTGCCCAGGTTGTGGGCCTGATCCCCAGTGAGGGGCATGCAGGAGGCGGCCAATCGATGTTCTCGCTCATTGATGTTTCTATCTCTCTCTCCCTCTCCCTTCCTCTCTCTCCAAAATCAATAAAGGAAAAAAAAACAAAAAACAAATAACAAAAGTTGCAAATATGGTATGGAGAGCTCCCACATTCCCCTCACTCAGTTCCAGTTTTCCTAATATTAACATGCAGAGTGCCACAGCACATTTACCAAAACCAAAAATGAGCTCACTGTTTTATCTTTTTAATCACATCTTTTTACACAAATTACTTTCTGAGCCACATTTCCTTCATCCTGAACACAGACTTTTCACTTTCTTTTTTTAATTTTATTATATGATGCAAGTAAAGCCCTTACATTATCTTTTAAAACTCAGCACAAGATTTCACCTTGCTGGCCTTTGACTCAAAGATTCAGGCTTTGAACCTTGCAAGATACAATATAACACCCTATACATAAGATTTTGAGGTCCTATATTTGTTGAGATATTCTGAGTCAAGGTCCACTTAAATAACACCCACTGCTGCCAGAAGATTCATGCCATACACATATATGGTAATCAAGATATCTATACCTCCGTCCAATTCAACATGCCAAGGCTTAAGGTAATACTAGCCTCCCTCAGAGTGCATTAAATGACTTCTGATGTGTACTATTAATGATTACAAATTCAACCAATATTCTGTACATCCAGTTACTTTGTTTTTCATGCAAAGATATTATTCCCTGTCTCAGGAAAGTTCAGACACATTGTGTCTCCACATTTTTTATTTTTACTAGTCTAATATATGTTCGCATGTTTTGCTTCTTCAGCTGAAAGGTTTAGAGTATCTGCGCAATAGAAGGAATCTACTCCCCAAATAACTCTGAAATGCTTGCGGGGAAAGGGAACTCTCTAAACCTAACATCGACTAGCAACTCACTGAAGCAGCTAATGACCATGTGTGAAAACTGGTGCTCATAGGAAATCGTAGAGAAATCCTGATGAGACAGTCACAAAATAAAATCAGAAGAAATAGCAAGGTGGTATTTGTAATATTATTCCTTCAGAAAGAAAAGAGAATTCAATTTATCCTCTTGAAATTAGTTACTGGTCTTAATTATTATAAAGCTGAGGGAACAAAATGGCATGAGATAACAATTTACTATTGAAATCCCAATTAAAAAGGATAAATTAGACATGTGGACCCAAAGATAGCTATATTCAGCCATATCAATTATTGCCAAAAAATTTTTCTGAACCGTTTACTTCTCCTCAAGAGATGTGAATAATTCCTAATTCTGTTTATCTCTCAAAACCAGGCTGTGGAATCAGAGTTTTTAAATTGCAAAATAGACTTGACAATGATTTCAGGAAGGTTGCATAAATCACAGCCTTTTTTATTATTCCAGTGAGTTTCTTAAAATGGGAAATCTGTTTTAAAAAAACATTAATAAAGCATCAGGTCCTGGCCGGAGCGGCTAAGTTGGTTGGAGCATCATCCCATACACTGAAAGGTCTGGGGTTTGATTCCCAGTCAGGGCACAGGCAGCCAATCAATGTTTCACTCTCACATCGATGTTTCTTTCTCTCTCTCTTCCGCTCCCTTCCTTCTAAAATCAATAAAATTTTAAAAATAAAATAAATTTTAGGAAAAAAATAATAAGAATGCCAAGGACAAAGACCTCTTGCTACTTACCTCATAGTAACTCCGAACAGCATTGCAAAATGCTTCATCAGCTACGATCTGGGTTTCCCCATTGAGGAAGGCCTGGAACCGTTCTTTCAGTAACTGCAATTGTTGCTTGTTAAGCTATAAAAAAATAAGAGAAAAGTCGCTGAAAATTTTGACAATCCATGAGATGTATTATTCTAAAAAGTTATATTTGCTATGTGTGTATTATATTTGACACCTAGAATCAATTTTATGGTAAAGAAAAATAAAAAATAAAAAGCCCTACTGTTTATACTTATGACTCAATTGTAAAACGTTTTCAATTCACTTCCCCATATACTCTGGAATCCTGATATTTCTTTGAAATCCAAACTTGTATCCCAGATGGAATTCCTGTGATTACTACCCTGGTCTCTGCAGAGACAGGAAAAAGCTAAAATATGGATGAGAAATTAACTTGTGCAAAATCGCCAACTGTCCTGAACAGAGAGGGCAGAGAACAAGTGATCTTGGAGGTGAGTAGGTAACCATCAGCCTTGGACAAGAGAACAGGGAGGAAGATTGCAAAGAAAACGAATACTGAGAGAGAATCCTCTGGAAAGGGCATCTGTTGGATGCCGAAAGATTGGATTCCATTAATAAATACGTCGATTCAATGACTGAGTTGAGATCGATAAAGTAATGATAAGGAGGAGACAAATCCAAAAGGGAACAGAGGTGCAACAGGTGGGCAGTGAGTGTACCTTTAAGCACTGTAGGGAAGAGCTGTGAACTAGGGAGAGTACAAGTCTGTAACCAGATTTCCTCTACTTGGGTCTCCCTGTTGTAATTATTACCGAGGGTGTGATAGATGTGAACTAGGACTTATCAGTCATGTCCTCTAGTCATCAACTACAAGCAGAATCAGCTACTTAATTTGTAGGGCCCAGTACCAAGTGAGAATGATGAGCCCCTTGTTAAAATACTAAGAATTTCAGGTCAGCAATAACAGGGCATGAAACGAAGTCTGAGGCCCTTCTGAGCACAGAGCTCTGTGCAACTGCACAGCCTCATGCCTTGGAAGCCAGCCCTGAGTACAGGGACATAAACTTCACTGGAGGGAGGGCACATTAGGTCATGTAGAGGCATTGTCTTTAATGTTTAACTGGAGAAAGAACAACACAGTCTTGCAGATAAAACAACAAATCCTAAGACGTATAGGAATAGGAGAGGAGTAATCTTTCCATTTCACTCGATCCTCACCAGACTATTAAAGAACTCAGGCCAGGTCTGGATTCTACAGAGAGATGTGAAACATTTGCAAATATGCTGAGGATAAAATGACTAAAAGATTAGAAAGACTAAACAAATGGGTATGACTTCGCTTCAAAAAGAAGGCTGATGTGAAATAAGTTTAAATCAGTTCAAAAGGCTTATATTAAAATGCCATTCAAATACGAGAGAGCAACTTTCTAAGATGGATTTTATTTAGGGTCTAACAAACAGGACAGTTTGTAAAGACACTGTTGCTGGTAGTAACAGACTGATAAAGAAGTGTCCTATTGTACCCCAATGTAAAAAAACCTCTTTCCTTGAGCAATGGAGAGCAATGGTTATAACCTTTACTAAGGTTATAACCTTCATTTCAGAGAAGGCTAAACCAAGCAGAAATGCAGAAACCTCACCATTTTATTACATTCTCCATTTCTATAATATGAGGAGAATAAAAGCAGGGACCTTTTGTGTGTGTGCCAGCAAGGCAAATTAAGTCCATGACTTGAGCTCTCCAAGCATGGACAAAAGGGACCAGATGGAAACAAGACAGCAATTGCTGAGAGCAAGACAGCTGAGAGCACTTTAGTTGCCAAGCCCTGGGAGTGCCAAGAAGGGCTTCAACTTGCAAACCAAGTGTCCAGGCAAAGTAATGGAAATGTACGTGGGAATAACAATGAACTAGAGGAGACCTTAACTATCATTTGTCCCAACCCCCTCATTTGATACATAAAATAAATGCCATTTAAAACCTAGTGGATTTTGTCATTCACTTTTCTTTCATCAGACATTATGTTCTTTAAAAATTCCTCTAAATCTTTGCAATTTCTAGTTTGCCAGTGTGTAACTAGCCATTGTAACAATGAGTTACTTTCTGGTGATTATGGCATGGAAATTTCATGAGTACAAATCAAGGAAAGGTGATTTGAGCAAACCCTCTTCCTGGAAACTCCAACATTGGTTGGTACAGCTCACAAAGAACCTGGATAAATATCAGCCTTCAACTTTTTAATGAATAAAAATTACTGCAGTTACATCTAAGACATAAAATGACAACAAATATTATAGTGATATACAAACACTCAATAAATAGACACTTTATTAGTATAGTGGAGAGGCCCACATTTCCACATAAAAGAGATAGGGAGA
Organism: Tadarida brasiliensis; assembly: GCA_030848825.1. Taxonomy (NCBI): domain Eukaryota; kingdom Metazoa; phylum Chordata; class Mammalia; order Chiroptera; family Molossidae; genus Tadarida; species Tadarida brasiliensis. Next base: position 25,632,183 of record CM061267.1, on the reverse strand, counting down.
AAAAAGGAAATGAAACTTAAAATCTAGCAGTGGGGATAACTGTCAGAAAGCAGAATTCCTTAAATGCTGTTTGCATGATCAAAATAAGCCACATGATACATCAACATATAGAGACCAATGGAATAAACTCAAGAAATGGATACAAATATACTCAGAAATGTACTATAAAATACCATTAGTAACACCTAAAGTCAGTTGTAAAAGATGGTCTATTCAATCAATGGTTTTAGAATAACTGGGAAGTCTTGCAGAAAAAAATTAAATTGGAACATAACATACACGATTATAGTCCAAATAAATTAAACATTTAATGTAAAAAGATGAAATCGTGAAGGTACTAAATTAATAAAATGGGAGAATTCCTTTAAATCCTGGTATAATAAAGACCTTTCTTCTAATCATGAATCAAAATCCATGTCATAAATTTAATTACATAAACATTCAAAATAAATTTTGCATGGCAAAAATTACCATAAGTAAAATCACTAGAAAAGACTAAACAGATAAAATATATACTTACAATTCATATCCTAAAGAGCAATTTTCAAACACATGGATATTAGAAATTGGTAAGAATGTGACCAAGAATCCAACAGAACAATGGGCAAAATGTATACATTCAGAGAAATGACTCCTAAACTATGAAAGCCTATCTTCATTCATAAACACAAATGCGTATTAAATCTACATGAGTGGGGAAGAATTCTGGGAAGATGGTGGAATAATATGCACCAGAAATGTGTCTCCAACAAGATCATTGGCAGTATTTGTCTGATGTAACTATTTCAGTAGTCTGAAGTCTAGTAAAGGCTTGCAACTCAAAGGGGAAAGACTGAATGGAGTTGCCATTAATTTGGGTCAATTTCAGCTCTTAGCACAGCCACAGCTACCCATCCCCCAGCCCTACAATAGCCCCCAAAAAAGCCAACAACCTAAAGTTTCATAAATAGAGAACTAAGGAAATACAACATTCAAACAATGGTAATACTATTGGCTCTATAAAAAGAACGAAAAAGTTCTCTTATGTACTGATATGAGAACATCTTCAAACTCTCTTGGGGAAGGAAGCTAGTTAGAGAACAGCATGCAAAATAAGTAAGTCACCACTAGAAAACAGGCAAAATCAGAACCTGTATTTGAATTTGCTTCCAAATGCAGACCGAAACTATGGAAGGATGACTGTGGGAATTAGACAGATGAAAAATAAGGGGGAAAAAGATTTTTCAACCTATACCACTTTATTCATTTTAGGTTTGAAATCACAGGACCCCTTTTTATCTATGCAAATTTTTATTTAGATTTAAGTTAAACTACAATAGCAACTGTGCATATCTTTAAACTCAGAACAATATGATATATCACATGCGGTTTCAATCTGGTCATCCTGCAAGAAGACTGGACAGCAAACCAATGGACTTTTTCAATTTTCCTTCCAGGTAGATTTGAACTTGACTGGATCCCTTCATTACCATTTCAAGGTTGATGATTTCCAAGAAAAGTACAATGCTATTTTTGTTGTTTTTTTGGTGGGTGTGTGTGGGGTAATGTGAATTGTTTTTATTAAAACAAGTATTCATCAGAGGTCCTGATCTATCAGGGCAAATGTTCACGGCACAGATGAAAGGTAATACCAGCCCCTCACAAGGAACTAAATGACAATGTCAGTAACACACCACGGACAACACACCCTTGTCATCAATGTACTGATCTTTACACAATCCATATCAAATAGTCACTCAGCCTCCAGTTGAGCCTATTAAACTAAAACACACACACACACCCTACTTGATTACTTCACAGTGAAGTGAATTCTAATTTTGAATACCTATAAAGAATTAAAACCTGTTTCCCTATGACTTCCACACAATCCTAGTTATATGCTATCTAAGATAAAACAGACTTTTTCCTTCTTCAACATAGCAGTTCAGAAACTTGAAGAGAGTTTATTTGTGAGTACTGGATTATTCGTGAGTCTTCTCTTTCTCAGAATAAAGTTTGCCAGTTCTCCCAATATCCTAAGGGTACTCTCCAGTTTGTTCATAAATTACGGATTATACAGTTAAGTAAAACTAAGTATAAGAAGGCAATATGAAAGCTATAACATTATGCAAATGAAACTCCTAAAATAGCAAAGTCCTTCCTAAAATGTGCTGGATAGACTGAGCATGAGGATAGTATGGCTGACACAGAGACATGTGGGAGGACCACATCTCACATTCTAAGCACTCTCTGTCTATTAATTCAAACTAAAAACAAATTAACTCTTCTTGGCAGTCACATCAACTGACTCATGTGATTATAATCAAGAAAAATTCCTAAGACATTCTTATACATGCTTCACTATGCCGTGTGTCACCTCGCTAGGTTCATTTGGTCCACTGTTCCAGTTGATTAGATTTTTTTTTTTAAGAATCTTAATCCTTTCATGCAACGACCAAAGAGCTCTCCCTAGTTTTGTTATATCCACTAACATAATAAAATGTTAGCCATCGTCTCCATTCAGGTCTTTATAAAAATGTCATCAGCTCAGGATTAAGGAAAGCAGGAAACCTGTCACTTCATGCATTCATCCAGTATGACACAATCTATCAATTAACATTCTCTGGGGCACTTGGTTTACTCAGCCTACATTTTAGTTTTGTTCATACATTGTCTTCACATTAATATATTTACCAATGAATGATTAAACTGTTTTTCAAAAATAAAGAACAATTTGACCAGCAGAAATTATCTAATGGCAATTTTAAAAGAGCTTTATATATGAAACTAACTTGCAGATGGTTAACTAGAACATAAATATCTGAGTAAATACCTAAATACAACCAAGAGATTAGCCTTCTGAAAAGAACACTTCAAATACTGACAGTAAAAGCTACATTTTATAAATCCTGGCTGACAGTGATAATTTATCTATAATAAAAACAATTGTCACGAGAAACATAGAACTTAACAGAGTTCAAATGAGATGTTTTATGTTTCTTAGGTTTTTCTTTTCTTCTTTTTTAACGTCAAATTTGATTCTAACCTTTTCATTTCAAGCAGACTTATGCCAGAATCTTGACGACAGCAGGAGACCAGCCATTATGCTACCCAGAACCTGCGCTGACCTGTGGTCATCACGTGCCTTGACACTCACGGTGGGTGCCACATGACACCCTGGTGAATAAAGGTGACCACAGGCTCCATAGCAAAGTGGCAGGTGACTAGTGGGTAGTTTATCTCCAGGATCAGAGGGTGAGGTGGTGGTATGTGCATATATCTTAAAGAGAGGCAGAAACACATACTTTGTTTCCAAAGAGGTTAAAGGAGTTACTCCAGGAACAAAGTCTCTGATATACACATAGTTTTAATGTCTATTAATGGAATATAGTTAAAGATAATAACAGGGAAAGACTAAAGGAGAGATGCTATTTTCTTTTTCCCTTCCTATCAAACTTTTGTCAAAAGATAAACACAGCCCTGGCCAGTTTGGCTCAGCGGTTAGAGCGTTGGCCTGCGGTCCAGAGAGACCCGGGTTCGGTTCCCGCTAAGGGCACGTGCTTCGGTTGCAGTTTGTCCCCGGCCCTGGTTGGTTGTGCGGGTGGCAGCCACTCGATGTGGCCCTTTCACATCGATGTTTCTCTCTCTCTCTCTCCCTCTCTCTCCCTCCTACTCTATCTGAACAAAAAATGAAAAAGTGTCCTCGGGTGAGGATAAAAAAAAAAAAAGATAAACACAAAACTTCTAGGGCCAAATAATCAGTGTTGTCTATGTTTCTGATACGACAGAGCTCCCCAAACTGCCGGTAAGAACAGAATAACAAAGAGGTTCTGACCACATTATTATACATTATAAAATCCTTTGAGGCACATTGCTATTAATCATTTTCTGTCCAAATAACGTTTCTTGTCCTCTTCTATAAGCCCAGAATTGGTAGCAGTGAATTATGCTCATCTGAAACTACAAATACCAGCCTCACTTGACAATAGACATAATCAAATGACTAAATTAAGGCCAATGCAATATAAGCAAAAGTGTCATGACATCCAGGAAACCATGAAAGATAGCTGATGCAGATCCTTTTTGCTTCTGTTTGGTTTTTTCCTATTGGCTGGCATCTGACGTGCTAGCTGGAACTACCAACTTGGTCCATGAGGATGGTGGAACAGCAAGATAAACAGAGCCCGAGACTTCTCCCAAGGTGGAGCAGCCACTGCCACCCTGGACTATTACCTTCCAACTTCCTTCATGTGGAAGAGAAACAGACTTTCTATATACAGATCACTCTTATTTGGGATTTATTGTGTCATAGGTGACTGAACCAAATCCTAACTGATACAAATCCCAATAAAATACCCAACCAGAGAAAAAAGGCTAAAGTATTGGTAAGGTTTATATTAATTAAATCTAAACTATGCTTTCCATATATTAATTTATTTGAAAAAACTCCTTATCCAATGAACTTGCCAACTGAACAATGAACACCAGAGTCTAAGTACCTCAGGTAGACTGAAAATAAAGTTATTTATTTTCTGAAATCTATTGCCCCACAGTATTGAAAGGGGAAATTAAAAAGCCCCAAATCTGTAAAAAGCGTTTTAATATATTTTATTATAAAGGTATACTAAGTTATGAGTACAGAATAGCAAAAACCCACTGTATTGTGGACAAATGGGCCACTGGCTAGGCTTACTAAGTCTAAGTGAATCACTTCTATGCACGTTTTCACTGACCTACTAGTGGAATTCAAGCCTCGGCAAAATCACATGCCATTACAGGACTGTCTTGGGCGAGGGAGTTGCTGGTAATGCTGACACTAGGAATGTCATGAATTCCATGAATGTCCCTGCTGCAGTGTGCTGAGCACGTTCCATGCATGTGTCATTAAACCTTCCTAAGTCTCCAATAAAGCATTTATCCTCATTTTACAAATGAGGAAATTAAGCTCAGAGAAGTTAAGCATTTTGTCTGACTTCACATCTAATAAGACAGTGGGGCATCATTTGAACCAGCATCCTGATCTAAAGTCTATATTATTCCTAACCACCACATTATTTTCTGTTTCCCTTACAGCCATACTTTTTTTTTCAATAAAAGGTGTTTATTCCTGTCTGATATGTCTTATATAGCTTCAATGCATTTATTTGCATATTATTTAAGACCCCATTAGAATAAAATCTGCTTTAGGATAAGAACTTGATTTTAGCTCACAGCTCTAATCCCACGCTGAAATAATGTCTAGCACATAGAATGTGATACACATACACACACATGTTTTTTAAGAATGAACGAAGGAACAAATGTCAAGTCATTGCTATGAAACTATTCCTTACTAGGATGGCCAAATCCACTCTCATGCTCACCTGCCCCCACAAAAGAAAGTTGGTTTATCATGCAGTTATAAAAATTCAAGATAACCTAAAACTACCACAATGGATAAAACAGAAGAGCAAGACAGTGAAAACGTATTTGAAAAAATGACAGAAAACTTCCCTAACCTGGGGAAGGAAGCATAGAGAGTCCCAAAAAAGATGAACCCAAAGAGGCCCACACCAAGACACATCATAATCAAAATACAAAATTTAAAGACAAAGAGAGAATCTTAAAAGCAGTTAAGACAAAAGAAGTTAGTTATCTACAAGGGAGCTCCCATAAGGCTGTCAACTGATTTCTCAACAGAAAATCTACAGGCCAGAAGAGACTGGTAAGAAATATTCAAAGTGATGGAAAGCAAGGACCTACAACCAAGCAAAGCTATCATTTAGGATCGAAGGACAGATAAAGAACTCCCCAGACAAGAAAAAGCTAAAGGAGTGCATCACCACTCCTTTATTACATGAAATGTTAAAGGATCTTTTTTAAAATGAAGAAGAAAAAAAACATTAAAAATATAAACAATTAAATGGCAATAAATACATATCTATCAATAAATTAATCTTAAACAAAATAAATGAAGCAGAACAGAAACAAACTCATAGACACAGAGAACATTTTGACAGTTGCCAGATGGGAGGGAGGGGTTCAGTGAAAAAGAGATTAATTAGCACAAATTGGTTGTTACAAAAGTCATGGGGATGTAAAGTACAGCATAGGGAATATAGTCAATAATATTCTAATAGCTTTGTATGGTGTCTGATGGGTGTGAGATTTATCAGGATGATCACTTAGTAAATGATGTAATGTCTAATCACTGGGGTATACACCTGAAACTAATATAATATTGTATGTCAACTGTAATTGAAAAATAAAAAATAATTTAAAAACAAACCAAAAAGAAAACAGCCTCTCTAAGATATTTTTACCTATTTCATTAATTAGTAAGATTACATATGACTACTAGGGCAGAAGAGTGAGTGATGAAGAACACAGGCCCTGGTATAAGACTACTTCTATCTGTATCCAGAATCCTCAACAATTTGTAGGGTCTTCAGGCAGGTCACTTACCCTCAATTTCTTCATCTAATCGATGAAGGTAGTAATAACACATTTAATACAGCACTTGTAGCAAATGAGATAATTGAAAAAAGAGCTTAACACACATATTAAATTCTTTATAAGTGTTAGCTATTATTTTTAGGAATACATGGTGATTTCATTTCAGCAACTGCAGAAACAATTGCTAGAAACAAAAATGAATTTTATGACAGATGCAGATAAACAGTGAACAAGAGACTTCCCAGAGCTGTGCTGTCCAACACAGTAGTCATTAACTGGCATGACTACTGAGTGTTTGAAATGTGGTTGGTCTGAGTTGACATGGGCTCTTAGTCTAAAATGCATACTGAATTTCAAATACCCTGTGAAGCAAAAAGAATTATATTAAACATCCCACTAATACTTGTATATTGGCTATGTGTTTAAAAAAAGTTTTGGATATTTGGGGTAAAATAAATTATTAAAATGACTTCCATCTGTTTGTTCTTTCATGTTTTAATATAGCTACCAGAAAAGTTTAAATTATATGTGTAGCTCACATTTCAACTGGACAGCACTATTATAGAGAAATGTGTGTGATGGCCAAGTATCCCTTGTAGACACAAATGACTAGGGGCCTCACTCACCTGAAAAACTGATGTGGCCTCACAGCAGCAGGCCCCACAGTATATAAACCTGTGGCAAGTCCTATCTACGGTATGACTGACTGAAGAGAAACTGAACAAACACCAAGATGCAATACCTAAAGCATTTGCCTAGTATTTTTCATTGTCAGAGAGTGAAGCAGGTGTTACTAATCCCACATTATGGAATAGAAAACAGACTGAGAGGGTCCTGGCAAGCATAAGGTTAGGGCACTGGCCCGTGCACCAAAGGGTTGCGGGTTCATTTCCCAGTCAAGGGCATTACCTGGGTTGCAGATTCATTTTCTGGCCTCAGTAGGGGTGCATACAGAAGGCAATCAATCGATGTGTCTCTCTCTCACAGATGTTTCTCTCCCTTTCTCTCTCCCCCTCTTCCTTCCCTCCCTTCCACTATCTCTAATAATTCAATGGAAAAAAATATCCTCAGGTGAGGATTAACCAAAACAACAACAACAAAAGAGAGAGAGAAAGAAAACAGACTGAGAGGTTAAGCTACAAAATCAGTTAGATTATAGAACCAGGACCCTAACCTGGTCTCCTGAACCCATGCCCAAAGTTTTTACCCTATCACTACATGATTCCTTAACCCATTGGCGTGTTCTTATTTGACCCTGTCTTCACTCAGCTTAGTCCCACATAACACAATCAAATTAAGGACTGAGGAGTTATTAAATAGGTCTGTTTCATGTTCCTGAACATGGTGATAGGTAGGTAAGAGAAAAAACTGGCATGTCTTGTTGATCATTATACTTCAAAATTTGCTTGAGGACCTTCTTATTCATTGACAGCATCTGTTTCACCCATCACTCTGAGAGTAAAATGGACCTATAATAACGTTTAATAGTCCCCAATAATAATATAAGCTCATCAAAAGCAAATGCAAACCAGTTGTGATGAGTAATTTTGTATGACAACCTGGCTGCCCTAAGGGATGTCCAGATTGCTGGTAAAACATTGTATCTGGGTGTGTCACTGAAGGTGTTTCTGGAAGAGATTAGCATTTGATTCCGTAGTATGAGTCAAGAGATCTGCCTTCATCAATGAAAGTGAATATCATCCAATCCATTGGGGGGGGGGGCTCAAAAATGGCTAAGGAAGGGTAAATTTTCATTATTCCCTCCCCTCCCTTGAGCTGGGAGGTCTGATTTCTCCTGCCCTTGGACACCAGAGCTCCTGGTTCTTGCGTCTTTGGACTCAAACTAAATTATACCACTGCTGTCCTGGTTATCCAGTTTGCAGAGGGCAGATTGTGGAACTTTTCCACCTCCATTACTACATGAGCCAATTCCTATAATGAATCTTCTTTTATATTGATCTATGTATCCTATGGGGTCTATTTTTCTAGCGAACCCTGACTAATACACTAATCATCATAAAATAATACCAGCCTTAGCAATCTGTTGCAATGAAGCAATTCACTGAGATGACTATAGGGGTAAAGGGTTCAAAGAGAAACAAAAATCTTAAGAGCCATTCTGAGAATTTCTTACTACAATCACAAGTCATCCCCCCCCCGCCCCATAAGGCCTGACAAGATCAATAAAGCTTCCCAAACAAGTAGACTTGAAAGTTTACTACAGAGAGCAAAGCAGGAATTTGAAGCCATCCAGCACATGTTCTGCATTATGGTCCTGCAAAGTCAGAAGAGTCTGTCACAAGCCATCAGACAAACTCTATAGTAACTGTTTTCCTACAAGTAATTCTAGTATCAACACAGATCATGAGGAATCTTCCCTTTAAAACAATATGATTTCCCCTTGACCATCCTTAATAAATGTATAATTTAATATCTAGTAAAAATACTTAATACTAATTGACCACTTACTACATAGTAAGCACATTTCTAAACTCTTTACAAAGATGATTTTACTCTCCCTATGAGGTGCACTTCTTGTTCCAAATAGGAGAAATCTAAGACCCAAAGATGTTAAGAAAGTGGTCCAGTTCACCTACTTTGGGGGCAAAACCAGGTACATCTGACTAGCATGCTCTTAGCCACAGGCTACGCTTGGGATTTCTTCTCGAAGTCCACAAGTCAAATTCATACCCAGGTCAATACGCAAGACCACCAGAGCCTAGCAAAGCCAACTACACGGTACGATCAGGCTGAATGGGTAAAAAAGTTCCCCTCCGTCCCATTTACCTCCAAAACATCGTCCCATCAAGGGGCAGATTGTAGAACTTTTCAGAACAGGCACACACTGCTAGTTATCTCATCCTTTCATTCTTTAGAAAATAACTCTGATGAAACCTCCTATTAACCTTCCTTCTGCCCCCTCCCCTCCAAATAAAGCCATCCCATCCTCTCTGTGTTACTTTGTATCTATCATTTGCTTAACGTGGCTGTCTCCTCACTAGGGTACAGACTCCTTCAACAGTGATGCCAGTCATCTGTATATCCCACTTTCCCACCACGTCCAACATCTGCTGATATGAACTCATCTACAGTGAAAGAAAACCCAGAGTGAAAGAGGGTATCATCATTTACAACTGCTTTCCTGGGCTGTATCCTGACATAACCACCGACAAAAGACTCTAGCAGTGACATAACTTGAGTGAGGAGTAGAACAAACAGTCCAAGAAAAGAATTCCAAGATAGCTTGTGTGTTGTCCAAATAACAAGTTCATGGCCAGACTCAGTGAGGCCTGAAGAAACAGCTAATGATTTTTGTGGAGCTGCAGTGTAGGTAGTTCTGTTTGCAGATGATATTGTTCTCAGGCAGGAAGAACTTTGTGCCTCAGTACCATCTGGTATTTCATGGCAAAGTTCCGTATGCTGAAGCCACATTTGCAAGAAACAGTGATTTCATGTTCATTACCAAGAATTCAGACAGACTCGGCTGCAGACCACTACATGCTGGACTAAGAGCTTAAACATGCTGACTAGCTCCAAGCCACACAGTGGCCTTTTCCAGCAGGTAGTAAGTGGTTTGGGATAGTTGCTTTTGAAAGAAGAAAATATAAATTTGCTTTCCCCAGAAATGTTTCAAGTTCCTACTTCCTTTCTAAAGTAGATGCATCATGGATTAGAAAGGGCTATCGATAAAGGATGGAGGAGAAGAGGAAGGTAAGGGACTTTTAGCTCCGCATTGTTGTTGACCCATCCTTTTGAAGTGGCAGAATCTAGTAAGATAAGCATTAAGGTCTACCTCACTCTTTTAATTTTGTTAAAGTGCATTTGACTGAGAATTGCAGAAACTCCAACTCAAATGGCCTATAAAACAATAAAGGGGTTTATTATCACATATCTGAAGAAGTCCATAGGTAAGAGGGTTTCAGTCATTTAATTCAGCCACTCAATGAAGTCGTCCATGACCCAGGCTGTTTCCACCTTTCTATAGCCTCCATGTGCTGGCTTGTCCTCAGGTTTACTGCCTCCAGAGAAATCCATATTACCTCTATGCAAAGCACGTTCACACAATAACCAAAGATTGAAGAAGAAAATAGTTTTACTCTGAAAAGGGGGTCAAGTGAGGAGAAAACTTTTCCAGAAACAGCACACCATCCAGCAGATTTTCCCCCACATGTCACTGGCCAGAAATGATTCATGTGTCCATTCCTCAAGAAACCACCGAGGAAAAGGAAAGGGACTATGGTGACTGAGCAATCAAGTCACCCTGGGGACTTACGGAATCCAGCCACTCCTGCACAATAATGGGCCCTGATAACTGAATAAAATCTAGGGTCTGTGAAGGTAGCTAGAAGATGGCTCCTGTGAAGGTAACTAGCAGTGCTGTTCCATCCCGACCTTCACCTTCCCAATAACAAGGCCTGAACTGGAAAACTGCAGAGGAAAAATCAAGGCTGATGTCTTCTAATGGCTAACAATATTCCCCTAACAAATAACAAAAGTCTAGTCTGTACTTAAAACAGAAATCTTAGCTGCAACAATTTTTAAATAATTTGTTTCAAATAAATTATATTGTATTGATTATTGCATATGTATCCACGTATTTGAGACAAAAATATGCAAGGATCACATCACTCTCTGAACAATGAGTATTATTTCACATTTATTTCCTTCTTTAACCTTACAAAATTTAGGCAGCAAAAATGCTATGCTACCTCTAAGACATCACGGCAAACATATTTGTATTAGCAAATTCAAGGATTTGGGAAGATTAAATGGATAAAAGACCTCTTCAAGATAACATTAAAATAAATGAACACTTAGACTAGGATGGCATAAATATTTGCTTTCGGTTTTTGGATTCTAAAAGCAATTCTGAGTTCATATACAGAATACTGCTGATAAGTAAAAAGCAAATGTTCAGCACATTTGCTTAGCAAGTGAGGTCAAAAAACAATAATATAGAACAATTTTCCCATTATGAGGAAAAAGCAAATGGGAGTCTATTCTATCAATTAGCTTTCAAGTAATTAAAAAGTTAGCTTTCAAATAATTAACAAAAACAAAAAGGTATTTTAAAATAAAGCCGCTCCTAGGGCTAGTTCAGTTGAATGCTGCACTGCTGAGTCTATAAACAGTATGTCATATCTTCCCCTTCGGCGCCAGTGGGCTTCCAGGTAGGGCTGCCAAATTAAATACAGGATGTCCCATTAAATCTTCATTTCAGATAAACAATAGCCAATATTTAGTATACAATTTTATAATCCATCTCAAATTTTAATATACGTATGTTCCATGAAATATTTGGGACATACTTATACTAAAAAAAAAAAATCCCTTATTTACCTAAAATTAACATGTAACTGGGCATCCTATATTTTATTTGTATTTTATCTTCTGGCCCACACTCTAAGTCTTTGATAATCTCTTCCTTTTGTTCTTTGGGCTGTCTGGTGTTTTTCTGCTTGGTTATGGCTGCCCTTAGGATTTGATAATGTTTCACGGTTCCAGTCACCTCCAGCTCAAGCTTGTCAGTGCTGTCTGAAAAGGAAGCTCACAGGAAATTTCCACAGCAGACGTCAACCTGCTGTGCAAGACTAAAACCAAACAGATGAGACGCCACTAAGAGGCAAGTGTGATCATTTTTACAGAATTAAAAAACAGCGAGTTTCCTAATCCTGGCTAATCACAATCTTGAAAAAGCTTTTTGTAAAATGTCGACACTGAAAACCTACCCTACACCACTACTTCAGGATTCTGAATAGAGTGACCTAGAAAGCTACTCAGTTCTAAATTTCTTGAGGATCTGATATTCAGCTGGGTAGGGATTTGCTGAACCTAGTATTCATTAGTTAAGAAATCTACCCAACTAAGCCAAAGGTAGGGAGGCAGCAGTGAATGGATTTAGATTCATTTACACAGTATAATACTTAGCTGTCACTCAAAAATCTGGATTTTTGCCAATCTAAAATGAAAAGATATACATGATACACAGGAAAGGACTAAAACCATTTTAAAAATTAGACTTTTACTCATGACAAAGAGCTACGAGCAGATTTATCTTCTGGCTAGCATAATTATGAATCATATTTTAAACTGTGGGCACTTGTTAAGTCTTATCTGCCTGGAAAACAACTTAAAATGCTTACATATAAAACAAATTTCTCATTAGAAAGAATGATAAAATACATCATTTCCAAGGTATGGGGAATCAAAACAAGGAAACCCTGAGGCTCATCTGTGTATTCCACTGAGGGGAAAACTGAGTATGTGTGGCAGAAATTAAAAGCATATTCCCCTTCACCCATGTCCAGGACAATTAACCCTCACATACAACCTAACCTTAGCCTGCCGCAGTCATATAGAAGGTGGTGACTTTACACCAAACCCATGAGAAAAGCTTTAAACACACACACACACACACACACACACACACACACACACACACACTTCACTGGCCATATCCAAAGAAACTAAGGTAATTTAAATAAACATGGAAAGGCTCTGGCCACACAAACATAAAAAAACAAAACTCCAAATGCAACACAAACCACAGAGATGGAGAGTCTCATTGACTGTACAATGCCACTTACTGGTGACCAGATGTCACACACACACCACCAGATAATACAATGGTCTAATCAGAAAACCTACACTATACTAAATGTATATAAAGTAAAGACTGCTAAACAGTGAAACACTGTAATTCAGGCATATGCACTTTGGACCTAAAACCCTGTATATTGGTAAAAGGGATCTCTGCCTCTATCCAACTACTGTCCACCTACTCAGAAACAAAGAGCCAATCCAACTTGGAGAGTCCTCGTTTACTCTTCCTTAATATTTAGAAGGATTATCAGCAGCAATTTACAGGGGAAAACTCAAATTCACAAAACAGATGTCCAAAAAACTCAAAATGGATTCAAGTTACTAAAATCTGAAAGATAATCTAGGATGTGAATATATGGAACAGAAAACCTAAATATTTTATGCTAAACAAATCTGAAATTGTTTTTCATACTGGAAGACATTATTTTAGTGTTTTTTTTTTAGATCATTTCTTTCACAAAAATTATATTAATAAACTTCACTTAGCCTATAAAATATTTATTTACATTGTTAAATTACAGAACTACCAAAAATTATTTTGTAGCAACAAATAGCACATTCTACACTTTCTGGAAGAGCTTTCTAAAGTGCTGAGTATTACAAATTCCTAAAATGTAACTGAATATCACTGTGAAATTTGACTATAAGGTGAAGTGGGTAAATAATTACAATACCAATATAGAAATTAAAGTAATACATTAATAATTATAAATATAATTAAGCACGAAAATCATTAGTTTTGCGAAGAATTACCTGAAGTAGCTAACGTGAAAAATTACTGGGTAAATTTTATACAACCCAAAGGCTCCCATGTGATACTTTTGTGATTTGCTACATCTTCCTAAATATCAGTCACAAACTTCACCTTTGCCTACCAAAATGTCTGGCATTCTAACAGTGACGAACTCTTGGGGAATAGCATTGTTTACAGGCCCCCTTCCTTGTAAAATTCCTGCAATAGGTTAATGTGCAAACCCACCAGTCCTTTAAAATGCTTAGCAGCTTAACATTAGGTCACTAAGCTTACAGCCTGCTCCCAAAAGGGCAGGACTCATCATATAATAATTTTCTCAAATGCCCTGACCAGGTTGCTCTGTTGGTTGGAGCATCCTCCCATACACCAAAAGGTTGTGGGTTCGATCCCTATGCATACAGGAGGCAACTGATCAATGTTTCTCTCTAACATCGATGTTTCCTTTACCTCTATTTCTCTCTCCCTTCCTCCCCCTTTCTCTAAATTAAAAAAAAAAAAAATCAATGAAAACATATCCCCGGGTGAGGATTTAAAAAACAGAATTTTCCCTATTGACTGGGAATTTAGTGAGGCAGAAGAAAAAGAGGAGAAGGAAGAAGAAGAGTAGGGAGACAGGGCAGGCAGAAGGCTGGGGGAAGAGAAGGGGAGTTGAATGGGAACATAATATGATGCTGAGATTGGAACTCATGTTCTCCAATGGGAGACAACCTGAAATAAGTGCCCAGTGGATATTCTGGCAGATCAAGGCATTCAACAACCTCAGGCAAGACATGACTTGTCACTGAAATCAACTGGTACCTATAAAATCAGTTTCTTAATAATATATCTTATAAGCATGTTTTTGAAATAAAATCTGATAGGGTACAAGTAAGTCAAAGACAATTTTCTAGGAAAAAGGTGCATTTTATGCTACATACATATGAAGTACAAATATTCACTGTTCAAGCCTAAAGCCTTACACATCACTTCTGTGTTACATGGCCCTCCAGTTCTCCAAATGCATGCAGATAGGAATCTGAAACTTTAAAGCATTAACTGCCTCAAATTTTATTTAGAAAGGCTATGTTACTCTTTGTTTCCTCAAATATTCAGTAACTCAGTTCAACACATATTTATTGAGAACCTACTATATATGTACTACTATGACAGTGAAGGAAGAGAAAAAAAAGAAATAAGCCTATTCTCAAGTAAGAGTTTAGTGGTATTTTGAGAAAAAATACATCCTCATTTTCCAATATCTGGTAAAATAAATGATGATACTTTAAAAGGAATGAAGAGGGTCACTGCACAGTGCAATGTTCAAATACAGTTATGATTGAAGAAAATACAATTTTTTCTTCCTATGATCTTGCTTTGTAAAACAGTACACTTCGGCCAACAATCATGGCTGTCAAAAATTATTTGACTAATTTAAAGCATGTGCAGTTACATACGTATGATTCTTACATGCATTGGTGGACCCACACATATTCCCTCACCGCCCACTGTGGGGTAGCACGTTACAGAGCAGATATTCCTAACCAATGTGCTGCAGGTCACCAAAGAGAAATGTTTAACCTTTTAAAACTACTGTTCAAAAATTTAAAATAGCTGAATCATGTTTGAACATTACTTAAATGGCTCCCTCTATTCATTTTCTTAACCATTTTATTATCATTTTGACAAATAAGACATGATGCCGAGCACTCCCCACCAAGAAGTGGCTGCACAGTCCCAGAATCACATCTCAGGTCCCTGGCTAAGTCAGTCAGTAGGATTAGCTTAGTCACAATTGGTTATAATGTGAAAGTATTGTTTAGCATATACATGTAAAATATTTCATCTTTATTCCATTTAATTCGATTTTACTTCTCACAATTATTCTTACTAATCTAGAAAGTAGTGCTAGTTGTTTTTACTACTACCACCAATATTATTATCTTTCTTATTGTTATGATTAGCTTCTTATATTAGTATTGCTGAAGTGAATTTAATTGATTGTGTGAAATATATCAACTATTTATGAATTTATGATTATGTTTTATTAGTTAACCAAAGTCTAACTCTTAAAGGAATTTGGTAAGTTGGAAAAATATGTGTGCTTCTAAAATAATTAATGCAATTAAAAGGACTGACTAAAGGGCCTTTAGAATTTCAAAATATATTTTTAAATTTTTTATCTTATTATAATATCTATATTATGTGAATTTATAAATTTTAACTGTTGAATTTGATGTAATTCATACCTCAGTATTTCCTGATGCTACTTTTTAAACTTTTGAATAGTCTGTATTAACACATTCTTAAGCAAACAGGCAACCTTCAATATTTTCAGATCAAGTATCCAAATTCAAAATCACTCAGACTCCTTTAGAACTTTAGATCTAAGTTGATTTAATTTTTACAGATCTCTTTCCCTAAAATGGGCAACATTTTTTTTAAAAATCTAGAATGTCTTCAGAAAACAGTCACAAATAAAAAAGATTTATCACTAATTAGGCAGTATGATGAGGATTATACCAAATTTGGATTTGTATACACCAACAGTTCTTCTGTAAGCATAAATGTCTTATCAAGGTAAGCAGAAGTACCAAGCAAAACATGCTGAAACCTTTCCCATAATACATTCATGTGAAATATAAAAAGGTATCAAGTTTAAAATCTTGAAAATTGTATGAGCTAGATTACAAGAGCATTATACTGAACTCAAGAACTCAAGGTCATGAAAGTAAGAGCTAAAGCCATGATATGTCACACAAACGGCAAATCACTGATTTTATTAGTTACATATTATCAACATTTTATATGGGACCAGTGAAGCAAAAGATATTGTAAAGGTATCAGTTGTCAAAATCCAGTAGAGACAAAGATGTCAGATGACAGAGACAACATTAATTCAAAAGATTATTAAATCAAAATAATTTCCATTATATATTAATGAACCCCCAGTTGTCAAAAACGGTGTATTAAAAAAACATTTTAAATTCCTGAAAAGTCATGCTTGAAGGAACACCAGTTTGTTTTGTAGAAAGATACCCAAACAAACTACTGAGGATGAAATATGCTCTGTGGAAGAAAGAAAATCGTGAAACAAGGCGTCACACAAACGGGCCTATGTTTCTGATCTGCACTGACAGAAATATGTCAAGGCTTCAGCATCAACACTTTATTCTGAAAACAATGCAATTCAATCAACATACAGTTTTTTTCCAAAGAAGCTTTCTTATAGAAGTTCCCCTGGATTCCACGTGAGATTATGTTAACAAAATAGTGACTATAATATAATCCAAGCTGCTCCTGTCCCATCTGTTTTCCACTTTTATGTGAAGAAAGGATCAGAGCATCCATTTCTCAGTTTCCTACTAAAGAATATCTATGGTACAGAAGAGTTTAATGACGAGTTCATAAGCTAAAGGGTAATTTATGTATGTATTTTTGAAAATTGTCAATACTTGATTCTCACCTTGCAGGTCTGTTGTTGAATACTTAACTGGCTTCCAAGGGTGGCTAACTTAGCTGGCACTGGAGCACCAGAATGAACTGAAAATTACAAGCAATGAATAATTATATATTAACCAGAAAACTACCAGGGATGAAATGACGCTTATGGAATCAAAATAGAAATTTAGTGTCAGAAAAGTGAGGTTAAAACAAGCCTGGTATAGTAGTTGGTGTTATCATTTGAATCCTAACATTGTATAACAACACCTAAGTATACTTAAAGAATAAAATCATTAATTTGAAAGTTTTGATGTAAGTTCAATTTGATTTGAAATTCATTTATATTATTAATGTAACATATGCATCATATTTGTTAATAAAAGGTGAGATGTCAGATTTACATTTTTGTACCCTTAATATAACTGAATTTCCAAACACTTTGATGTTTTTCCATATCAAAATCCTATATTATAATATTATAAATTCTTTCCCCAAACCCCATACAGATGGCCCAATCCCCTCTAGTTTGCGCCCCGCAGTGTAGTATAGATAGTACTGCCATACCACACTACTTCAGGGGGCATCTTTTATACTGAATAAATATGAATGGTAAGTCCTAGAATTGTGCTACAAGGCAGCCCTCTATTATACTCAGGACCATTTTTAGTGTGTTCCAGCACACAACACAGGTGAGAGAGCACTGAAACATGGCCAAAGGGCAACTATCAGCTTCTGTTAACATAAGTTTGAAAAATACACCTAAGTGCTCCATACTACAATCATTCTGGTATCGCTGACCTCTATGTGGCAACCCAGGAAGGGGATAGCAATGCCCGGCTGAGGCTCACTTGGCTAAACTCACCATTCTGGTTCCTGGTCTACATGCTTTGTAGTAATTTATGTTACAATACGAGGTATTGCTGACATATATGTCCTGAAAAATTGGCTGAGATTCGAAAAAAGTACTGAACAATTCTCTTATAGTAACACTCTCGTTTGGACATCCAATCTCTAGATGAATGTTTAAACAACTGAGAAGCAACTATTATCATATGTGTAGATTAGGAGAACTAAATAAATGTAATTTTATTAAGACAAAAAAACAAAACAAAACAAAACAAAAAAAACCCCAAACCACACAGGTAGTCATTACCCAGTCATTACCCAACGATACTGCTTATGCAGAACAGGATCCATTTAAAAATAAAAACAAAGTTATGAAAGCCTTATCTAGGCCAGATCCTGTTAGCCTGGTCATCTTCTGAGTATATTCACATAGTCCAGAGAGAAAAAAATTAAGATCAGTAGAAGCATGAGATAACCACATGACTACAGGTATAATTTCCCAAAATAATTCTATTTTCATACATAAAATGCTAAATTTAAAAAACCATCATTTGACAAAATGACATTCAGAGCTTAATACTTTCCTAACAGAGAAGCATCAAATCTATTATTAGCAGCAAATGGACCCCAAAAAGTTACACTTGCTTCCCTTTATTCTGTTAATAACTTCCTTGTAGTTTTTCGATCTATCATGGATTATAATTTTAGTTATTTATGTGCATGTATTACCAGCCCATGCCCATGATATTAGGAGTTCCTTTTGGTTGAAAATTTCCAGGCCTCATTCATTTTTAATTTGCCTGTAGGTTCTCTAATAAATAAATTTCTCACTCCTTCTGCAGTTATGTACCCAACCTCAGAAGAAATAGAGGATCAAGCTACAAACAAAGCAAATTATTTAGAGGAGGAAGTAAAATATAAAAAAAAAAAATTGTGATCATTCACATTAAGACTCTTACAAATATTTTCATATGCATTCTAATGACCACAGAAGTAAAGTACAGCAAATGCAATTTTTTTAAATTAATTTATTTTTGTTACAGATGTTTCTCCTTTTCCCCCCCATTGACTCCCTTCTCCCTATCCCCTCCCACCCCGTCCCCAGCTTTGTTGTCTATGCCCATCGGTTATGCATACATGCACATAAGTTCTGTGGTTTATCCCTTCCCTCCCCACCCCCTTCTGAGGATTGTCAGTCTGTACCCTACTTCTATGAATCTGGGTCTATTTTGTTCATTAGTTTGTTTAGTTCATTATATTCCAGAAATAAGTGAGATCATGTGATATTTGTCTTTCTCTGCTTGCTTGCTTCACTTAGGATAATACTTTCCAGGTCCCTCCATGTCGTCTCAAAGGATAAGAAATCTTTCTTTCTTACAGCTGCATAGTACTCCATTGTGTATAGGTACCACAGCTTTTTTATCCACTCATCTACTGATGGACACTTGGGCTGTTTCCAGATCTTAGTTATTGTAAATAGTGCTGCTATGACCATAGGGGTACATATTTTCTTTCTGATTGGTGTTTCAGGCTTCTTAGGGTATATTCCTAGAAGTAGGATCACTGGGTCAAATGGCAGGTCAATTTTCAATTTTTTGAGGTAACGTCATAGTGTTTTCCATAGTGGCTGCACCAGTCTGCATTCCCACCAGCAGTGTATTAGGGTCCCCTTTTCTCCACATCCTCGTCAGCACCTGTTGTTTGATTTGTTGATGGCGGCCATTCTGTTAGGTGTGAAGTGATACCTCATTGTTTTAATTTGCATCTCTCTGATGATTAGTGATGTTGAGCATTTTTTCATATGTCTCTTGGCCATTTGTATGTCCTGTTTGGAGGTCCTCTGCCCATTTTTTAATTGGGTTCTTTGTCTTCCTTTTGTTGAGTTGTGTGAATACTCTATATATTTTGGAAATTAACCCCTATCTGAGGTATCATTGGCAATTATGCTCTCCTATATAGTGGTTTCCCTTTTCACTTTGATGGTTGTTTCTTTTGCTGTGCAGAAGCTTTTGAGTTTGATGTAGTCCCATGTGTTCATTTTTTCCTTTGTTTCTGTTGCCTTTGGTGCTGTATCAGTGAAAATTCTGCAGTGTATGATGTCTGAAATTTTGTTGCCTGCATTTTCTTCTAGGATTTTTATGGAATCACGAGTCACATTTAAGTCTTTTATCCATTTTGAGTTTATTCTTGTGTATGGTGTAAGTTGGTGGTCTAGCTTCATTTTTTTGCAAGTAGCTGTCCAATTTTCCCAACACCATTTATTAAAGAGGCTGTCTTGATTCCCCTGTATGCTCTTGCCACCTTTGTCAAATATTAATTGAGCATATTGTCTTGGGTCAATTTCTGGGTTCTCTATTCTGTTCCATTGATCTATGTGCCTGTTCTTGTGCCAGTACCAGGCTGATTTGATTACAGTTGCTTTGTAGTATAACCTGATGTCTGGTAATGTGATCCCTCCTACTTTGTTATTCTTTTTCAAGATTGCTGTGGCTATTCAGGGCCTTTTTTGGTTCCATAGCAAACGCAATCTTGCATCTTATTTTGAAAGCCTCTTCTACTGATGAAAAGCACAATGATTGTATAAAATAATATTTTTGTGATGCATCCCAAATGCTGAAATTAAGAGCCTGATTTAGGTGACATACATTTTAGTACCTATGCCTCTTAAAAGGATTTCCCACTCAAAATATACCACATTTTTGCCAGTTGTTATACAAGCACATTATACCAAGTCATCTCCTCTCATGCTTAAAAGAGTATATGAAATCAGACACACAGGAACATGGGGCAAAAGCTTCTTAAATCCAAAGGAAGATGTGACTTGCATATGTTTGCTGATCTTTCCCTAAGCAGTCTTCAGAGCTGATGCTAAGCCACCTTTCAAAATTAGAAAGAATTGAGTTTATTCAATTAATTTTGTTTTCTACCATGAAAGTCTTTAGGATTAAAAAACAAAGTGATAGCCCTGGTCGGTTTGGCTCAGCGGTTAGAGCATCGGCCTGTGGACCAGAGAGTCCTGTGTTAGGTTCCTGCTAGGGGCACGTACCTCGGTTGCAGTTTGTTCCCGCCCCGGTTGGGGTCGTGTGGGTGGCAGCCACTCGATGTGTCTCTCTCACATTGATGTTTCTCTCTCTCTCTTCCCCACTCTCTCCCTCCCGCTCTATCTGAAGATAAATGCAAAAATGTCCTCAGGTGAGGATAAAAAAAACACACACAAAGTGATAGCTGCAAACTATCGATGTTTCTTAAACCAATTTTTATCAACAGAGCTTGGGGGGTGGGGAGGGGAGTTGGAATAGCCAGGAAAAAATAATCACTAACGTTAATACATTTAATAAGTGCATTTGTTTAGAAGGGAAATTTTTCCTTAGCACAGACTAAAAACAGTGTCTAAGGACTTTCTCATTTCAAGGGGGAAAAAATCTAGAAAACTTTAAAGGAAAAAATAAGAGGCCAAGGAATTCAATGGTTTCAGAACAGAAAACCATAGTCAGTAAAGTTAAAGAAGACAAAAAAATCTCACTATTTGCCCACTGAAAGGATTATTAGTCTATAATCTTAGGAGGCATCACCAGCACCAATGTAAAGCTTTTCTTATTTTGGTTTGGTTACTATCTGAAAATGGGGATCCAGTGACGTAACAAAATTATGGCTCTGAGTAATAGTCATTTTATTAAAGACACAGAAAAAGACAGACTGAAATGCAAAGGTTAGAGAAGAATTTGAAATACCATTTTAATAAAGTTATATTTCTAATTTTTAAAAAGTACCAATGGAAAGAAATTACTAGCCTGGTACATTCATTATCCAAATCACATTGTAAATAAAGGAATATGGCAGGGGCAGTCTTTCTGAATTCTCAGAAATTATTTGGGTTTCATTAGAAAAACACTTTTGAAACTTCTAAAAATTCTGTAGAAGAGCTTAATTTCATTAGACTACACAGTCATTAAACTGATTTATAGAGGACCTTAATAATTTTAATGGATTAACTGAGTATTATTCAGAAATGAGATTGCAGAAATGCAGAATTCCTTCTTGTCTAGACCTCTGCTATTAATCCAATTGTCACCATTTCTGAAGAAAATTACTTATCTTTGTAATTTGATTTTAATATTACTTTGTCTAATTCTAAAGCTAGTAGCAAAGGAATAATCAAAATATAAATAAGAATTCCTTAAGTGAGCATATAAAACAGAAGATAACTATAGCTCATATGAATCTTAATCAAACTAGTTCAGAATTTCAGTCACAAGTTTGATTTGTGCATGTATATATGTGTATATATATATAGCAAATATAGGTATACAGGCACCTGTACAATGAATAATTTATATAGATAATAGGCATATACACACACACACATTGTATAATTATACAACTTTTGTATGATTAACTATAATCAACTGTGTATGTAAATGTATTATTAAGCACTACGTAATTAAGCAAACAAATCATTAGCTTTAGGAAAAACAAAAGGAAGCCTATATAATCATATTGCACAACAATCCTCAGTTGTATTTGTATATGCATATTGTTGGGAAGAGGGAACTCCCAGCTTTAACCTTCTTGAGTTCTTATGGCTGGACCAGTGATAAAATTGACACAAGAGCACATTAAGAGGAGAAAAACCAATTTAATATGATTGCACAAGATTATGCCTCTGAAATGATGAGCCTGCCAGCTTTTTATACTTCTTAGAGGAAGGAACAATAAATTTATGAAGAAATGACAGGAAAAAATGCACTTTAGTTTGGGGTACTCATTACTGAGGAATCTAAACAAAGTCTGGGCTTAAGTAGTAAATTAGTAAAGGTGTAATGAGGTTTGTTTATGTAAGCTTTTCAGCCCTGGATTCCTTAACTCTGGCTTTAAGGGTGTCTCTCATAGCTCCTCCTAGAGCAAGGAGGGCACCTTTCACCTGGGAGATTTATTTCCTGCATTCAAAGACACAAGGGATTGCCAATGTGCCCTTCTTATACCCACTGCTTGTCAAGTAACTTTAATTGAAAGGGATCAATATGCCATTATGGGTTATTTGGGGGCAGCCTGCCTGGGACCCGACAATATAATTAGATAATATATAGTTACATACAGATATATTCAAAGAAGGATTATCAAAGACTGAGAAAAGCCTCTAACGTAAAAGATAAAAATCAGAACAAATCTTAAATGGCAACTTGGGAGCAACAGACTATGTAGAAAAACAACAAAAAAATTATCCTTAATATCTGAAAAACAAAAGATACAGCATGAAATAAGAATGTAAAGCAATAAAAAATATTCAGAGAGCAAAAACGCTCTTCAAAACTAAAAATATGATGGCAGAAAGGAAGTACTCCTTAGAGGGGTTGGAAAATCTAAAGTTCAAGAAATCCCCCAGAAGGTAGAGATCGCAGGATGAGAGATATGTACCAGCCACAGAGGGCAATCCTGTTCAGAATGGGGCCCCACGACTCAAATCAGATTTGTTTGGGGCTGTCATCACAGTGCACTTGGCTGTCATACTGCTTTTTAACCTGAAGGAGTAGTAGTTATTGTTATTATTATTAGGGAATAATAATACAGGAAAAACCAAGAAAGAGAAAGATAGTAGATCTAGGTAACAGGGGAAATGGCTCAGAAAAGGCCAAGGAACACTCAGGATAACACAGCAAAGGAAGTCTCAGGAAGACCTAGAAGGCAGCTATAGAGCAATCCATCCAGATAGTAGATGGAGGTCTCCAGAGAGAGGAAACCACACACTCTTCTCACAAAGTCAGAAAAGGTGTGTTCCTGAACATGATCAACCTTGTGGAGAGCTGTGTTGAGAGGCTTTTTGATAGCGTAGAAAATTTTGCAACTGGTACAGTGAAAAATCTAAACAAAGAAATAACACATCACCATTCGCTTCAGGAAAAACAAAATGAAGGAAATGTAACCGTACTGCATAACAATCCCCAGTTGTGAATAATATTTGTATATTCATAATAATATACATAATATATAGTGATGTGAGAAAAAACTTAATACAACTCTATGGGAGTAATGAGAGGAAGGATGAAAAGCACCAAATCCTCAACCAGGATGACAGGAAATCAGCAGAGAATGGCTGAAACTGATCAATTCAATTACATCAGTATATAAAATGTGCAATTGTCAGAAGAAACAGGAAAGAACGAAAATGGTTTCCTTAATGTTTGCAGATAGATACGTGTGGAGATAACACTGTAACATATCCATACCCCAAAAGCACTATATCATGTACATTCAAAATGTAAACTCCATCCTTGAGCTAAGGAATTTATTCATCGTGCCTGGCATTAGGAGTTGCTCTATAATGCTTATTAATGAATAAATGAATGGCTCCAACAAAGTTAATATGATAAGTTCTAGAGAACTATGTTAGATAACCCCAAAGGCCTTCTATTTATGACAATATTGACATGGAAGATAAACATTAAGAGTTTAAAGTGTTTTAGCTGGGCCAGTGTGACTCAGTGAGTTGAGTATCAGCCGGTGCACCAGGAGGTCGTTGGCTCAATTCCAGGTCAGGGCACATGCCTGGGTTGTAGGCTCGATCCCCAGTAAGGGGCATGCAGGAGGCAGCCGATACATGTTTCTCTCATTGATGTTTCTATCTCCCTCTCCCTCTCCCTCTCCCTTTCTCTTTCTCTAAAATCAATAAAAACATTTTTTAAAAAAGTTTAAGGTGTTTCAAAATGATTAAAGCAGAAAAAGCAGTATTTTCTATATAGCACTTTATATGGTAGGGGATTTAGTGTAGTCAAATAAATAAGTATATATTTGATCATTTCATCAATATATCTAAAAATGTACATATTCAACTTGCATAAAAACTTTCAGATGTATTCATGCTCTGTCCTGCTCTGATCCCTAAGGCTGGAGACCCTCTTAGCCCATGTGCTCCCACATCACCTTGTTAGAATCTCTATCACAGAATATAACACAAAGTATCCTTCCTGGTTTCCTCTGTCTTCCACCAGAAAATGAGACTTTGACAATGTAAGGTGGTACTGAGTGCTTTTAATAAAATAAAACAGGATAAGGGAATAAAGAGGGATCGGAAAGAGTGCTATCTTAGACAGAATGGTGAGGGGGAAAAGAACTCTTTAAGGATTAGGACTAGAGATCTGACTGAGAGAGTAAGTCATGAAAATATCAAAGGGAAGACTATCCCAGGTAGAGGAAAGAGTCAAACATCAAGGCCCAGGTAAGGGAATGTATTGGGTGCATTCAAGGCAAGCATGCCACTAAATGCTTAAATAGTCTGCACAAAATCATTTGTCCTCTCTAAGCTTTATTTTCCCATCTGAAAAATCTTAAGTCTGTTGAACTGAAAGCAACACTTGCAGCTCAGGCACCCTACTACCTGACTACACTGCTTCTGCACCTCCTACCACAACTCCTACAGATGACTGGCCATGTGTGCTGGCTCTCAGACAGACAGAGTCACTCCCGACTCACTCCCTCCTGAAGTTAATCCCAAAGCAGAGGCTCATCTCACCCTGTGACGGATTATACCAAATGAACCGTACATGTTCTGGCATGTAACAGAATTTAGGTACTCCAATGTGCCGGCCAGATTAAGCCTTTGAAGGCTCACAGATTTTACTCTAGTGAAAAGTCAGGGCTCAAGTTACAATTATATCAAATAAGGCCTCAATGTCTCTAAATCAAGAATTTTTAAATTCAGGTCTAATGTATATGTAATTCTCCCTCCTCATAGAAGATAACAGATTAAAATGGCCAGACAGTTCTGATTACCTTACTGTGCTTATTGCTGACACGTGTAAAAAAACTTGATAAATTAATAAACAAACCCTGGAAGCCCAAGGTGCACAACCAGCATCGAGGATAGTGTCCAGGGCATGGTAAGAATCTAAACAAACATTTGATAAGTGCATGGGTGAATGACTGACCAGTTAGTCATTGGGAGATAGCAAAACTAATTAGAACTCATGAATTACTAGTGCGCCCGACGTTACGCCGGAAGGACTGTGGTATCAACATTTTCTCAGCTCCAGAACCTCCAACAATACCCACTTCACTAATAGTATTAATGCTGTGTCTATTAAAATAAAGCTGTCTATAATATCTCTAAAACTAAAGTGGATGCCATTAGGGATATGGTAAGTCCTCTTTGTAGAGAAATGTGTTAAATAACAATAAAAAGTATCCTAGTTGAAACAGCAGCTACCAATAATTGAGAGCCTCATATGTGCTATGCTGGCTGAAATGCAAATCCCTTTGATCATCAAAACAAACCTATGTAGTAATTTTTTTTAACAAATATTTTTTATTGATATTTGTAGAGTGAGAGGAAGGGAGAGAGAGATAGAAACATTGATCTGAGAGAGAAATATCGATCGGCTGCCTCCTACACACCCCACACTGGGGACCCAGCCTGCAACCTGGGCATGTGCCCTGACCAGGAATCAAACTGGGCCCTCTCAGTCCATGAGACAACACTCAATCCACTGTGCCACACCAGCTAGGCTATGTGGTAATTTTTATTATCTCTAATTTACAGTTAAGACATACTCCACTTAGGTGATGTTCCCATAGTCACCCATTGCTGACTGACTGTGGAGTCAGTATGCAAATACCAGATGTGTTTGATCTCTGGGCTCAACTTTTCTCTCTTGTGAAGGTCAATAAAAAAATATAGAAGGTTTTTGAATTATCTGAACTGCTGTCATATAAATGCAATATAGAATGATTGTTAGCTGGCTGTAATTTAGAAATATTTTATGCTGACTTAAGAATATTGTTATATCTGTGACCATTTTATCAATATACCATTTAATTTACTCTCCTCAAATAATCCCAATAATTACTGTAACATATCCTTAAAAAACATATTTGTTGAACTATGGAGTAGAGAAACAAGAAAAACTGTTCACTTCCTTCTTTTTCAATACACAGACATATTCAGCTAAGAAAAACGACCTTTATCAACAAGATCATTTTGGAAAGCCATCTTGCTATCACCTAAGAAAAGTTGTTAGCAAGGTGTATGCCAGTGTAAGAGAAAATTTCGAAAGCTTTTCAAAAGACTTTGTAGAACACCAAAATATGGGAGAATCTGCGTCAGCAGATAATGGCATCTGAGCTAACAGGATAAGGAATGACAGGTAACAACTCGGGCCCTAATGGCAGAGCGAAGTTAAATCCCAGCTCTACCATTCACTACTTACTGGGAAAGTAACTCCTTCACATACTCTCTATAGCTACGTTTCTTATATGTAAAGCAGGGATAAGAGTACTTGTTTCACAGGACTGACATAGGAATTAAATAAATTAATACATATAAAACACAAAAGCCTGATATGCCCTGGCTAGGTGGCTCAGTTGGTTGGGGTACAGTCCTGTATACCAAAAGGTTGTGGTTCAATCCCTGATCAGGGTGCGTACCAGAGGCAAGCTGATTGATGTTTCTCTCTAACACTGATGTTTTTCTTTCTCTTTCTCTTCCTCCTCTCTCTCTAAAATCAATAAGAAACATATCTCCAGTGAGGTAGAAAACATAATAATAATAAATAATAAAATACAAAAGCCTAATATAAAAGAAAACTGTCTGGCATTTATTAACTACTTTTTATTTATTAATAAAAAGTAATTAATCCCTAGACAACGTGAAAACAGATTCAGGAAACGACTGCCTGCCAAAGCAGGTTTTCAGGGCTATCAAATGTAGGTTGTTTTCCAGCAGACACTTGGAAAATTAAATGAATTTTTAAATATGCACATGCCATTTTAATTTTTTTTCCTTGTTAATGAAGAGATCCTTACTTATTGAATGCTTCCTAGGTTTTAATTTTTTTTTTCTTTATTGATTTTTTTTAGAGAAGGAGAGAGAGAGATAGAAACACTGATGAGCGAGAACATTGATTGGCTGCCTCCTGCATGCTCCCACTGGAGACTGGGCCCACAACCTGGGCATGTGCCCTGACCGGGAATCAAACCGGCGACCTCTTGGTGCATGGGTCGACGCTCAACCACTGACCACACTGGCCAGGCTGGATGCTTCTTAGGTTTTAGACACTAAACTAAAATACATTTTTCTCATCTATTTCTCACATCTCTGTGAGGAAAATGTTATTAACCCCCATTTTACAGAGGGGGAAATATGGACTCAGAAGTTAAGGAAACTGTTTTGATAAATGATAGAGCTGGAATTCTTAATCCAGGTCTGTTGATTCCAAAGTCGATGCTTTTAAACATTATGTTACTCTAACCCCGTATTACCTGGGAGACCAAGGTTGTGCCAACCACAGTGCTTTTCAGGAAATTTAAGCTTCCCAGCTGGAGAGGAATTACTGAATGATTACTTCTACAGGGAAAAGTCAATGGTTGAGAAAGACAATCAAAAGCATGCAGTTAGACCAACAAAGGCTTTAATTCTACACAGCTGGCACATTCATTGTGGCTTTTTCTTATTCCCTTTGCCTTACCCCTAGACCTGGTATATAAATAACTTTAGTAACTGTAATCTTACACTTAGTGACATTCCAAATTCTCTAACTCCAAGCACCTTCGGGAAAATATGATAAAAGGAGCTATCACTGATTGGAAGAACTCCCAGATTTTTAGTCTGTTCATGAGATTGTGGTTAAAAAGGGTGAAGAAAGCATTTCATAATAGAACTTAGATAATCTATATTGGAAACTTAAGCTTCTAGAATCGTATCCTTTCAGTGATCTGCTGCCTCTCTCACTTGTTATTTCACTGTGGAGACAAAAGCTTGCATTCCTTTTTGTTTACAATTCTAGAAAAATGAGTCCAGATCGGGTGGCAGTGGTGGCTAAAACGAGTTTCTGGTCCTCTGTACAGCCTTTACTGCAGTCTTCAGTCAGTTGTCAATCACAAATTAACAAAGGGAAATGTGGTAATTAAAGCCAAACGTGTCCCTTAATAAAGGAGGGCGTACAGCAGGTACCTTCAAGTGCCTGTAATCGCTCACCTGGCTAAGTGAGACAAGTGCCTGGCATATTAATCACTGAAATGCAGCTGATATTGACAAGCTTAAATCCAGGGTATGACCTCATTTCCTAGTTATGGCTCAAGAGTGCTTGAGCTACAAGGGTGAAGGTAGCACGAAGATTTAGTTATCTTATCAGAAATATACCATAAAGCCATATATACATCTATGACAGATAATCCTGTTAGGAAAACAGACATTTTTAAAGTATTCCTACTTTGTTCCAGAACTTCCCAAATATTTTTTTTTCTTTGATTTTAGAGAGGAAGGGAGAGGGAGGGAGAGAACTAGAAACATCAATGAGAGAGAACATCGACTGGCCACCTCATCCATACCCCCCACTGGAAATGTGGCCCACAACCCAGGTATGTGCCCCTACCGAGAATCGAACCGGCGACCTCTTGGTGAATGGGTCAATGCTCAACCACTGAGCCACACGGGCTGGGCTCCCAAATATATATATATATGTGTATATATATATATATATATATTTTTTTTTAATTTTACTGATTTTAGAGAGAGAAACACTGATTTGTTGTTCAATCTATTTATGCATTCACTGGTTGATCTTGTATGTGCCCTGACCGAGGATCGAATCACAATGCTCTAACCAACTGAGATACCCGGCCAGGATGAAAAATCTTTTAAATATTTTTTTAAACAAAATAAAACAGGCAATATATAGTCATATAGTCATATAGTCATATATATATGACTACTTAATCTTTGGATCAAGTAAAAAAGGAACTTGAAAGATTTTAGAAATGTCACATTACCTTACCCACTGGTCATTCAGTAGTAATCTTCAAACAGTACAGTCATAGACGACTGTGATTTGTTTTCAAAGACTGAAAACAAAATACTTTGACGAAGACAAAAAACAATGTTTTCGATTTTACAGAATGAAATAAAATGTTTGCAATTCTTAAAGTTTCTGCTTAGATGTGAAGAACATCATATTGTGGATAATTATATAAATAACAGTTCCTTTGGAAGCCATATGTTTAGACATATAAGCAATATTTTCCCTTTTGTGTACAGCGCAGCCCAAAGATCCCACGCATGTAAAGTCACAAGACAGCATCGAAGATATAATTTATTCTAAAAAAAACCCAAATGAGGAATGACAACCACATTGCAAAGCACAGAGCTTATGACAGAAAATGTAGATAACCTGAAAGACAGCACATGCTAAGTGCCACTGTCAAAAAAAAGTCACTGCTGCCAAAAGTATTTGTTCCCAGCTCACAGCAAGGCTGCCATTCAAACTGCACTGGCAAATCGGGTCTACGTTCCGTGTGGGATACATACCACAAGAGATTCAGAAAACCACGGAACTGAGTGAGACAACTGTAACTAATATGACTCTCTGCTTTTTTATTAGCCCTGCCCTCAAGACAATTTGGCTTAGTTTTATGATTACTGGATAAGAAGGCACTTAGCTCTGATTCTTCTGTCAACACATGGTTTTAAAATTCATAGCTAAAAATTAGACTCCAAATATCATCCTCTCCCTTTTAGAGGGGGCTTTGGCAGCATTTCTGTTCACTCCAAATTCGTGACAGGGCAGAGCTACCTGCACCCTGGGGAAGCAGCACTTGATCCCCAGCTCGCAGCGGCACAGCTCTGACGGCTCCTTGACATTCTGTGCTACTCCGTGAGTGCACCTCTGTGTTCATCAAAGACCCATCACCTCACAACACCAATTCTCTTCCCTACCAGAGCCTCTTCCTCCTCTACATCATCATGGAACATACTTTTCTAGAAATGCCATTAATCCATTTGCCTAACGTCAATATTCTCAATCGTTCTCAGATCAAATGAAACCTGAAACCACCCTGATTATAAACTTTGAAATATGTATTAGTGGTTTAAATACCTTCATCTCTGTTTCAGGGACAACGTGGTATAACAAAAGTTGTAGGCTTCAGAGTGAGACAGTCGGATTGGAATTTGCCACTTGTTTACTGGGTGACCTCGAACAGTGAATTAACATCTCTAAGGCTGTTTTTTCCTCCTCTAAAGCGAAGATAATAATAGAAATCCCAAATGGCTGCTGTGAGGGTTAAATTATTATAATTTTCATAATTATAATTATAGCAAACATTTATTGAGCACTTCTATGTGTCATGTAGTATTCTAAGCACTTTACATAATTAACTCATTTAATCCACACAAACACCCAAGAGGGTGGGAATTAGTATCAGCTTTACAAACAGGGAAACCAAGATAGAGAGGTTAAGGGACTGCCAAAGGACACCAGCTACAACTGATGGGACAAGAACTGACACCCAAGTGTGTCTGTAGAACTCTTAACCCTCAGGGCACCTCGCCTCACTGAAGGGCAGCGCTATGTGTAAGGATCTGCCAGCCACACAAATAAATGCTCACTTCTTCCATTTTTTTTCTGCCTCATCCCTACCACACTTTATAGCATGCAAATTCTGAAATTAATTTAATAACTTAAGTGGGGAAAGAAAATAATACTATTATAGAAATTTTTCTTTTGAAAACACAAGGGACTACCAGACTCCCCTAGATTAAGAATTTAAGAAGCTGACCCTGAAGAGTCAGGAAGACCAGCCCTGGCCGGTTTGGCTCAACAGTTAGAGCGTCAGCCTGCAGACCAAAGAGTTCTGGGTTCGATTCCAGCCAAGGGCACATACCTCAGTTGCAGTTTGTCCCTGGCCCCAGTAGGGGTCATGTGGGTGGCAACCAATCGATGTTTCTCTCTCTCTCTTCTTCTCTCTCTCTCTCTCTCCCACTCTGTCTGAAGATAAAATGTAAAAACATCCTCGGGTGAGGATTAAAAAAAAAAAAAGAGTCAGGAAGACCATATTGGCAAGTGACAGTAACTTCCTCAGAAGTGAATCTATACACACAAGGGCCGCTGGTCCTATGCCATGGACTGAATGTCTGTGCCCCCCCCCCCAAATTCACATGTTGAAGCCATAATCCCCAATGTGATGGTATTTCAAGGTCGGGCTTTGGGGAGGTACTTAGGGCTGGTTTAGGTGATGAGAGCTAAACTCATGATGGGATCGGTGTCCTTATAGGGGAAGAGACAAGGGCTCTCTCTCTGCCATGTGAAGACACAGTGAGAAGACAGCTGTCTATGAACCAGGAAACACACTCACTGAATCCGCCTGTCCTTTGTCTGGGACTTCCCAGACCTTCAGAACTGAGAGAAATAAACGTTTATTGTTTAAGTCACCCAGTTTGTATACTTTGTTACAGTAGCCTGAGCTATGATACCCACTCCCCAAATTAAGCACACATTAGGCATAAGGTAGCTTTATTTTGTCCGGTGACCATTTACACAGAGAAAAGAGAAAGGCACTCTTCTTTTTACAACCCAGCACCCAATAGAGCTGGGCAGAGCAAACACAGACAGGAAAAATCTGGAGACCTGTAAAGAACATGGCCCAGCTTCTGCAGGCTGAGATGTGGGGTGCCCAACGTGTGTGTGGGGGTGCCCGCGGGACAGTCCTGGACAGCAACCCTGCCACACTGTGAGGCAGCAGCTGCAGTGTTATCTGCTGCAGGGCACTAGTTGGGCATAAAGACATCAGTGCATCAGGGCCTTGAGGAACCAGCCTCAAAGTAAGGAAGCAGGTCTCAGCAGAGAAAAGGAAAACAGCGAGGAAGAATTCTCAGTACTCCGTTGGCCTTTAACTCAAGCACTTCTAGACAGAGGGACTTGACAGGAGGCTATTGGAGATTCTGAAGCTGTGGGCAGTGCAAATGTTATCTTGCTGAACATTAGAATCAAGGGAGTTTGGGCAAATACTCATGCTAAGACAAACCCTGGGGTTAATGTAATTGGTCTGGGCAGGGCCTAAACAGCCCAGTGAGTTTTCAAAGCTCCCAGAAGATCCTAACCTCCAGTAGGAGTTGAGAACCACAGCCTTGGGCTGTTGGTCTGGAGAACACTGCTTCCAATACTTTATCCTGTGGGTGTTGAGAGTCATTAAAGGATTTACAATGCAGTTATAAAAGACTTAGATTTATCTTTTAGAAAGAACACTCTGGTAGCAATGAGGAAGAAGAGGAAAAGAAAAGACCAGGATCTACTCTAATGCAGGCTACAGGTAGTTTGTTCATCCGCCCAACCACTCACCTGATAGTTACTGAGCCTCCTCTGTATAGAAGACACAGTGAAAAGATAAATAAGGCACACCTGTCTTGCTCTCAAAAACGTTTCCACTGGAGAAAGAGGCAAGAAAACTAATTAAAATATTGTGCAATAAGTAGAATACAAATGTGAAGGAAATAATGAAAGCAGAGAGGAAAGACACCTAACTCTAGTGTGCATAGCCAACATATCGTAAAACACTTCCAAGATGAAGTGAATTCTGAGCCTAAGAGGGAAGCTGCCAGAGCCGCCAGGCAAGTAAGACGGTGGTAGGTCATTCCCTAGAATGTGAGAACCTCATCTCATGATTCTGTAAAATCAAATGACTCAATAAGACTGGAACAAGGGCAACTGTAGGGAACTTAAGGTTGGTAACCAAAGCCAGAAATGACTCAGCTAAAAGTTTCAGCTTCAATGTGAAGGCAATGGGACACCACTGACTGACTTTAAAAATTAAATTGATGTGATCAGATTTATGTTTGGGGTGGGGGGAAGTCAGTCTGATAGTAGAGACAGGATGGAAGAAAGGTATATAGGAAGGCAGTTAGAGGGCCATTCCAACAAACCAGGTGAGAGTGAGGACTAGCAGGGCAATGGGCTGGTGGGAGTGGGGTGGGAATCCCACTAATTCAGGGGTAGAAATGGTACTAAGCTGACCCATTGGATATGGAGTGAAAGAAAGAAGCGAGTTTAAAATTAAGTTAGAAATACAATGTGAAGCCCCTAGGAAGGTTTCTTGAGAGAGAATGAACAAGAGGCAGAAGTAGAGTATGAATAGCCCATAAAAACTCCTGAAATAATATTATATTAAATATTTGGGAAAATAAAAGTGAATCAATTTCAATACTATATTAAAATTTTTATCCATCAAGAATGTCATATTTCTTCAAGAATAGTTTAAGATACAAATTCGATCATTATGTCACTAATAGATCATACTTTAGGACACCATATAATGATCTTAATATATGCTAAAATGCATTTGTCAATTTCAATATGAATTCCTGATTTTTTTTTATAAAATTTTTTTCTTTTATTGATTTTAGAGAGAGAGAAAGGGAGAGGATAGGGAGAGGGAGATAGAAACATCAATGAGAAGGAATATCAATTGGCTGCCTCCTGCATGCCCCACACTGGGAATTGGGCCCACAACCTGGGCATGTGCCCTGACTGGGAATCGAACCAGTGACCTCTTGGTGCATGGGTCGACACTCAACCACTGAGCCACACCAGCCAGGCTAGATTCCTGATTTTTTAAACTAATCTCGGGAATAACATTACAATCTATATCTCAAAACAACAAAAAGAATTCTATTTTTTTATATAAAATTTTATTGATTGATTTTAGAGAGAAAGGAGAGAGGGGAAAAGGGAAGGAGGGAGGGAGGGAAGGAGGGAGGGAGGGAGGGAGCGATAAAAACATCGATTTGTTGTTCCACATATTTATGCATTCATTGGTTGATTCTTGTATGTGCCATGAGCGGTGTATCAAGAAGATGCTCCAACTAACTGAGCTGCCCGGCCAGGGCCCAAAAAGCATTCTTAATGGGTAAGAAATTGATGGCAATCCCATTAAAAGTCAAAAATCAAGAATGTCACTTCACTTTTAGATATTATTCTCTATCTAAGAAACCTGAATTAATTTAGTTTCCACTGGTAAATGAGTTCAGTAAATTCAATGGGTACAAGCTAAATTTACCCAAGAAAATCAAGAGCTTCTCAGAACAGTAAAAATTGTTTAATGTAATAGAAAAATCTACCAGCAAATGTAATCACAAACTAAAATGTGGGGGGAAAAAATACAAGGTTCAAAGCTTCCATATAAAGAAAACATATCTTTTACTGAGAGATTTAAATGAAGCCTTAAATAACTGGAGAAACATACCATATTTCTGGGTGGGAAGCTGGATGTCAATTCTTCACAAATCCACAGGCATAATTAATGCAAATCCAATAATTACAATGCACTCTTTCACACCTACACAAGATACTTAAACTTTATAAAACCACAAGAAAATAAAGGTAAAAATCTAGGCTCTTGATAAGGAAAGACTTTCCAGGCAAAGGAGATGACAAAGAATCAATAATTTCAAACATACAAAACTTCTGTATGTCAAACACACTCCAAGGAAAATTAAAATCAAACAAACTGCAAGGAAATTACACCACATGAAATGGGTGAAGATACCTTTGTCAAAACTAGATCTCAACATAAAAAAATAAGACATGAAAAATTCATAATAATTGTTCTAGTAATAAAAAGAAAGCACACTAAACAATAAATTTATTTTGATTAAATTAACAATTTAAAGTTGCAATGCTCAGTGCTGGAAAGGACATGGTGATGTGGACACTTTCAAACATTATTGGTGAACATGAAATGGTAGAGCATTTCTGAAATGCTAGTAAGGCCTAAGGCCCAAAGATTGTTTT
Organism: Tadarida brasiliensis; assembly: GCA_030848825.1. Taxonomy (NCBI): domain Eukaryota; kingdom Metazoa; phylum Chordata; class Mammalia; order Chiroptera; family Molossidae; genus Tadarida; species Tadarida brasiliensis. Next base: position 25,596,594 of record CM061267.1, on the reverse strand, counting down.
TCCTACTTATACAACTTCTCTTCTATAATAAATCAATCCTGATAAAATAATTGATTCAAAAATCAATGTTCAGCCCTGGCTGGTTTGGCTTAGTGGTTAGAGCGTCAGTCCGTGGACCAAAGAGTTGTGGGTTTGATTCCCGGTCAAGGGCACCTACCTCAGTTTCAGGTTTGATCTCCAGCCCTAGTTGGGGTCGTGTAGGAGGCAACCAATTGACGTGTCTCTCTCACATCGGTGTTTCTCTCTCTCTTTCCCCCTCTCCCTCCCACTCTATCTAAAAAAAATCAATGGAAAAATATCCTCAAGTAAGGATTAAAAAAAAAATTCAATGTTCATTTACTGAGTGTTTTTAGTGACAGAACTAAATTATCAGCACTAACTTGCTGATAATATAAAAATTAAGACACTGTTTAAACTTTAATGCTATCTATGAGAACAGAAAAGATAAACATAGAGAACTTTACTGCTGTCCATTAAACACCATGAAAGAAGAATGAAGAAAGACAGTGGCTTGGCCACAAAAGGAAGGAACAGAACCCAGACCAGAGATCTGGAAAAGGCTTCCTAAGAGAAATGTTAAGATTCATGTTGACTATGCTTATATGTTTATACACATCCTCAAGGTTATACAATGAACAAGTATTTTTCTGGCATTGCTTCAATATCAGAAAAAGGTTGGCATACAAAATACTTGTTGTTTTAACCTTCTTTTCTATATTGCAGCAGACTACTTTTCCATGGATGTACTTCAAATCCTCTGCCCAGTTTTCTCGTGAAGCTTCCATTAAATCACCTTTTACATTTTAAAGGGATGATGACAGCTAGATCTCACCAGTTTTGCTCTCTGATATTTGGCATTCACATTTTCTTTCACCTCCCTTGGTCTGCACACTACAGATTATAAACCTACATCTGCTTAGTTCTCTGCCTTGTGCAAACTTTGTATAAGTCAAAAATTTTATTAATAACAGGCTGTAGAAAATCACACACGGCCAGAAAAAAATCAATGTAGTTCACAGACCCTGAATTAAAGTCTTGTAAGTATTTTAGATTTTAAAATAAAAAGAAAATAACTTTTCAATTTCATTTTAAATTTCAAGCACTGTATATTGTCATATGTATTAATCTCTAAAAGTAGATCTAAGTTATTGAAAGTTGTTTTTGAAAAAACTAATTTGCTAAATTTTGTTCAAGTCTTTCTATAAAAATAAAAAAATGTATACTCTGGAAACCTACTAACTGACAAAAAAGCCATCTCAAGCCAATTTACTTCTTTCAAAGTTAAAAAGCTGCATCTATATTTTTTCTTTTCTAAAAAGGGAACATGTTAGCACAGACCCATATTTAGCCATAAGAACCAGAACCATTTCCAAGGACAAGTTGGTTAAGACTCCCTCGTTTCCAGACCTGAATTCTTTCTTTATATATTTTCAGATCATTTTGTTTAATGAAAGTATAAGGTTATGAATTTTCTAACAAGTAGAGTTTATACACTTGTCATAACCTTTGCTATAGAGTATGTCTCTTATCAATCCTGTAGTGCAATTTCACATTTGATAAGCTCTTTGACCCCAAAATTATTTATAAAAATGTTTAATTTCTTTTTTTTGGTACATGCCCCTAGCGGGAACCGAACCTGGGACTCTTTGGTCCACAGGCCAACACTCCAACCGCTGAGCCAAACTGGCCAGGGCTAAAAATGTTTAATTTCTGTTAAGGTTAGAATTTTATCCCAAATTTCTAGTTTAAATGGATTTAGGCAAGTAAATAAAGGCTAAATTGTTTCTACTCTTTAATATTTATTGAACTTTCATTTGAAGACTACAATATACATTTAATGTTTTTAAACATTTTTTTAACCTGAGGATATTTTTTCCATTGATTTTTAGATAAAATGGGAGGGAAGGAGAGAGAGAGAGAGAGAAACAGTGACATGAGAGATACATCAATTGGCTGCCTCCCACACAACCCCAACCAGGGCAGGGGATCAAGCCCGTAACCAAGGCACATGCCCTCGACCAGGAATTGAACCCAAGATCCTTTGGTCTGCGGGTCGATGCTCTAACTGCTAAGCCAAACCAGCCAGGGCGTATATATTTAGTGTTTTTAACTGTTTCATAGGCACTTAATTTATATAATTTTAAAATAATATTGTATATGTGTATTAATAAATACTCAATATATACTCACTTGAGCTTTTTGAAAGTGACAGTCAAATTTCCTAAAATTATTTGTTGGCCTATTTGATCTATTTTGGAAGAACTAAGTTGAAGTCTCTCAATTAGGACTTTTAGAATACAAAATAGCATACTTCTAGAAGTTTTAGTTTTATAGATTTGGTTGTTGTGTTGTTTTGCATCACAAAAGTTTGATGACAACTATATTTGTTCTCAGTATGCTGTACCTTTTATCTAGGGGTGATATGTAAAATATTCAACAAAAAGAGTAACACAATATCTGAAAAGTTTGAGATTTTACTGTTTGCAAGCTAATGAATGAGCCTACCATTGTTTTATAGATGTTGGTACAAGACAGGAAACTCCTGGGCCAAAGCTAAAGGATGCTGTCATTCACAACGCAGAGGCAGCATTAGCTTCACATTCCTGTGGGTTCTCCTTGCCAAGTCCCATAATGGTGATACAGGGTGGTGCAAAGAGATGCTGTACGTGCAAGGTTTGTGTCACAGCTGAGACTCCTGGAGTTTAGGGAATGCCAATATTTCTAAAGGGGTTACTAGCACACACATCCATCCAAACTGTATCCCAGAGGAAGGCAAAATATTTATTACCCAGGTTAGAAAATAAACCTACCTTCTGTGCCAGAGAGAGATACTTTATCTTTTTATTTTTTAATACTGCAATTCTTTCTTACTAGTGCTTACCTTTAATATAGCCTATCTGGACCTATATTTGCTTATCACCAGCAAGAATTAATACTATATATGATCTTTTCCCCTAGTAAAATCAGACTATAAACAAGGTTTTAATTTCCCTTCCCTGTCAACCTCCTGAATTTTACTAAGATTAGATTCCTGATACTTTCAACAGTACAGCTCTTGAATTTTGAAACTACTTTCCCAACAACTGCATTAAGATTCACAGCCTTCTATGAATTTAATCATAATCTTAATAAGTTTTACTAGCTTCAGTATTCACTGCTGATTCTTCCACTCCACTTCTATGTTCTTGTTATGATTCTTTTTCCATTTAGGTAGAGTATTTTTTCAAGTTCAGTTTTTTTTTCTGTAAAGTTGATGAGCACATAGATTTCAGACCCATAAAACAACAGGGTTTTTTCCTATATGAATTGTCTCCTTCACCCATTGCTGTGTAGCAATCCACCACAGAATCTCAGTGCACACAGCAGCATTTGTTCTCACACTCACTGGTCTTCAGCTGGCATGCCTCTGCTTCAGGCTGCAGGGCAAGCAGGGTGACTGTTCCACTGGTCTCATTCTGGGGGCAGGCTCAAGGAACAGAAGCCACCAAGACACATTCTCCTCAAGGTGGAGGTCAGAAGCATTTAGGAGACCACTACAAACCTCTGCTCAGATACCATGCACTAACATTCCATTGATTAGACAAGTCAAAAAGCCAAGCTTAAGTGAGGGGGCAGGAAAGTAAACTCTGCCTGGACTGAGCAATGAGCAGGTTGAGCATTTGCTGGGCAATAATCTAAACTATGTCACTCATCCACAATATATGACCGAGGGTACACTCAACTCCTTGGTTCACATGCCCTCACCCCACCCAACAAATATTCCTTCTGTGTCTTCAATATTTGAGTATAAAAGCAAGTAAAGCCCACTGCAGCAAATGCCCCCCCACCTTCTTCTAAATTTTTTTCTTTACAGTCATCCCTCACCACTTTGCGCTTCGACTTCCACGGTTTCACTCTATTGCGGTTTTTTCAAATATATTCATTAAAAAGTTGATCAAGACAGTGAAAATGATACAGCGTGCACTCGGTTGTCCGAGTCAATTATACACCCCTGTATTACAATTACAATTAAAATTACTGTACATATGGACTGTAGGCCTATGTATTCGAGCACCCCAGGAATCCTTCAACGCCAGGTGTAAGCGGTGTAAGCCCTAGAGTCTGGAACGGATTAACCGCGATATAACAAGGGACAACTGTATTGATTTTACAGAGAGACAAGAAGGAAGAGGGAGAGATAGAAACATCGATGAGAGAGAGTATCGACTGGCCACCTCTTGAATGCCCCCCATTGGGGATTTGGCCCACAACCTGGGCATGTGCCCTAACCAGGAATTGAACCGGCTACCTCTTGGTGCATGGATCAATGCTCAACCACTGAGCCACACCAGTCAGGCAGCAAATGCTCCTTTATTTTGTGAACAGTGTTTAGTACAAAAGTCAGGAGTCTCACATGCAGAATTCATTGATATTAAGGGCTTTCATTTTCCCACCCTACGGACCACCTCATCATACACGCACTATGCTCCCATACCCTGCTACTCAAACTACGGACTTACTAAATAAAGCCTTTTGGGTGAAACTCATTCACTGACCGGCTACTTTCTAAGGCAGACTCACTCCTTCCGCTCATGTATTGAATCAAGGGCTAGTTAGCATTAACATACTTTTCTCTTTATCTGATTCTGTCTGCTGCAGAGCTGCTAGAAATTCCTCAAAATCTCAGGCTCCTTGGTGGCTTCCTTCCACGTTTTCTAGCACTGTTGTCAGGTTTTCTAATTTTAATGGATTTGTTGGCATTTTTTGGGGATGAGAAGGGGGCTAATAAATCTGGGGATAATAAATCTGACAAGTGCAGTGACTAAAAGTTTAACCTCCCAGGATGGTCTGATCATAAATCCCTAACTGGGCACGTCATAGTGGATAGTCATGCCCCAGGCCTATAACTTCATTAGTGAAAGGTCTGAAGCCAGCCCTGTTCTTGTGCATCTTGGTTAACACACCTTTAAAATGCCAAGAATACCCCTGGAAGGTTTAACCACCCTTAAGTGAGCACATAAACTTAACTATCCCGTAATCCAGTCCTCACTTTGCTTTCCCCAAGCTTCATGTAATTTTTCATGGGTTCCCTCCCAAACTTCACATGCAAATAAAAGACAGTGCAAAACTCTTTCTCCAGAGCATCTCAGGTCTTGCTTCCTCGCAACTGTCATCAGTTTGGGCTCAAATAAACTCATAAAACAGCTCTCTAGGTTTGAACATTCCTTACGTTGACAACATAAATAACATCAAAATCATAATTTTCTTTAAAAAGGTAATATTTTTTTCTTTTCTACTTCACATTTGTTCTGATTTTTCTCTCTCTGCCTACAGGTCTTACGTAGATTGCTCGTCTAATGCTGGTTCCCTAGTCTGATGCACATTAGATACACTTGGGTGTTGGGGGAAAGTTTAAAATTCCTGATGCCTATTAAATCAGAAACCCTGGAGGAGGTACTTCGGCATCAGTACTTAATGTAACTTCCTCAGGTAAGACAAGCTTGAGAACCAGAGCCCTTATCTGATTCTGAATCTCACTCATGTGAGCTCTGTAAAGGAGGAGGCTGCCAGTCCCTACTTGTCCTCTTGGGCTCAGAGCATAGATGAGCAAGTCTAGTCATTCAGCTCTCTCCTGGACTTCTAGCAGGTCAGAGACATCCAGCATACTTTCATACCCGTACTCTCAGGAATCTTCCGATCTCTGAAGACCAGGCTTTTTCCAGGATCTGTCTCTTTGAAACGATTTATCCTTAGCATTCTCCCCACTAGAAATGGGGTTCCATGAGAACGAAGCCTTTGTGTTTCTCACAGCTACATCCCCAGTGCTAGAAAATGCAAGACACTTTAGTAGGCCCTACCTAGCATTTGTTTAATAAATGAATCCCCTGAGAGTATGCAGGACTATTTGGAAACCACTACTCTTGACTCCTTTGTCTAAATATTCTCTGGGCAAGCCATTCCAGAAAAATTAAACTTTAAGCACCAAGAACAGCTCATGCTCCTACCAGCTGAGTGATCTGAGACAAGATATTTAACCTCCCTGTATCTCATGAGGGTTTCACAAAAAAAATCCATGGAGGGAGGGACGGAGAGGTGGGGGAAGAAAAGCTGAAAGATTAATCACTTATTTTTTAATGGCATTTGACAGCAATGTAAAGTATCAAGGACTTGTACATATACTTTCTTGGGGCACTTCAGGGCTCCCAGCTATTTTGTTGTTACAAACTTCTGGATGATGTTCTCTCTCAGTAAACTGACAGTTTGACTCTCTTCTTTGAGCCCAGACACACTGCAATACAAGGCCCAAATTCCAGATAACTGAAGACTTATTCAAGTTCAAATGGACATTGGAAATGGGGATTTCACCATCACCAGTTTGTGTCCCAAACAGTTTATCTCTACTCAATACTCACTACGGTACACTGCAACCATCTGCTTCCATGTCCATCTCCCCCAGCAGAGAACAGCTCCGCAAAGATGAAAACACACCGTATGCATATTAGTAATTAGTCTAAGTGCCTAGTGCACTGCATGGCACACTGTGGCCTCATCATGTCAGAGGCAGGGAAAAGGCAATAAGTTCAAACATAAAGTAACTGCATCCAGGAAATCTCCTGGCATTAGCAGGTAGGGTAATCTTCAGGATTATCTGTAATCACTCACAAAAATACATGTTAGTCAGGAAATGGGCAAAGCAATACCAAACACCTGATTCCTCACCCTCATATGACACCTCTCAAGGTCCCACCACCAGCTTAAAACACTGGAAAGTCATCTGTGCAGTGCTTACATAGTCCAACTAGAGAGAAAAAAAGAGAGTCCCAGACAAACAGTGCTCAAAGACTAGATGACATAAATGTCCTCCTGTGAGGCTGAGATCATGCTACGAGAGACTGAGAAAGTAAAATTAACTTAGGCAAAGAAAGTAAAAATCATCCCAACTATTCATCAGGTTGAAACAAACACGGAAAGAGCTAGCTTCGAAGTTAAGAGGAAACAGTATTTTTCTCAAGGACATTCTGCTACTGTAAAGTGCCATAATAACCCCTTTCTTTGAGAGTCTACTGTTTTCTTACTTGTGGGAAACTTAGTTCTCTAAAACCATAGACTATAAGAAACCTTGCTGTTTGTGATTTTAATAGTCAGAATGAAGCATTTCACTTTTGCCTGGAGGATCAAAGTCACTATGACAAAGAGAAGCACCCTTGATTTTCAGTCCAGGCACAGAGCTTCAGAAGGCTTTCTGGATACAACCATACACATCACTCTCAACTTTATAGTTTCCAAGGAAACAGGACAGTGGTCCACTGTGCAATGTTGTTGACCCATTTACACACAGTCCTGTTATGCTTTGAACCTATCAAAAAGTCGTTTTATTTAAATTTCACCTAAACTCCACCCTTCACCAAAACCCTATAATAACTCAATATGTTCCTTTTACTGGCAAGAAGTACCATGAGTAGTTCCTCTAGCGTGAGGTCTCCCTCGTAGCAGTCAATAAACATGACTGTGTTGACTACAGCTTTGTCCCTGATGGGCTTAGGATGATTTGGCTATGGTGAGACCCTCAACAAATCTTTCATTAACTACCCCTTCCATGATTGAGTTCAGATTCAAGAAAAGCCTTATGCAATAAATTTGGCCTCGTTGAGGTCGTAGGGCACCACCTTGTCACTTGTGTTCAGTCAGGCTTAAGTGTACTTATCCTCCCCAGGATTTCAGTCCTCAACCCAGTCACTAGGATTAAGGAAATGCCAGCTTCAGCAGTACAAACAGTGCATTATTTCCCTTTCAATAAACCCTACTTTTAACACTCAGCACACCCTGGCTCTTATCAGATGCTGACCACAAAGGAGGAACCAGTACATGCCCTCTTAGCTCCAACTCTTGGCCCCAGGGTTTAGATTCCCAGTCCATATGTCCTCAGAGATGGAAAGTGTCAGATGGTGGAGGCAATGGTAATGGTTTGTCTTGGTTCTCAGCTTGGCTGTTCTGGACATGCCCGTGAAGTAGGAGCTTGAGGGGGTGAAGGGAATGTCCTCAGAAGTATAGATTTCAGTATTCAATATTCAGACTGGAAGGATGCAGAATGCCAGCTATAGCGTCGAGTACATTTAGGGCTCAGTGTTTTAACAACCCCTTTCTTATCTGTCAGAAAGGAAGACTTACTGCTTTATTAGGCCATGCTCCACAAGACTCATACATTTCAAGGAGGGGTCAGCCACTAATTGGTTCAATTACTCAGAAGACCCAGTAATTTAGTAGTGAGAGCTCTTATTTAATTGACTCAACCACTTTATCTTGCTTTGGAAGGCACTCAAAAGGAAAGGGGTCTTGCAGGGTCTATCTGCTAAGGAATACAAAAAGTTCAACCATATACATAACATCCTAATTCCAAAATATCTTTAGTCCCCAAACCCAGAGGACATCAATACAAATTCTTCCCCCTCTCATGGCAACAACACAATCATAATAATATGCTTTAAGAAATTAAGTAACCAAAAAAAGAAATTAAATTACAGCTAAAAATGTCCATAGATATATGTGCACATTCAACAAATGCTTTCAAAGTTATCTGCAGATAAAACCCAGAGGTCAAAAGGAAAACAGTGATAATTTGACTGTGGAAAACTTTAAAACTTTTATATGAAAACAAACACCATGAGGAAAGACCAAAATACGTGTGGGAAAATATCAACAATGCTAAGAGATAAGAGCGAGTTTCCTGAACATAGAGTATAGACTTGAATAAGCAGCTCACAGAAAAGGAAATAAAAATGGCACTTACCCACTCTTTTAGAAAAATAAACTATAGTTAAAGGTAGAGGGCTGAAAAGAAACATAAGAAATTCTGTATGTTCATATAAAAATAAGAAATCATGTACTGGGCAGGTTTTTTTGAGGAGAGAAACACTAGTCCCTGTAATCAAAGTTTTCAATGGTAAGACTGTGGATTAAAAAAATAAGAAAAAGCCCTGGCTGGATTTGCTCAGTGGTTAGAGCGTCAGCTCACAGTCCTAAGGGTCTCAGGTTCAATTCCCAGTCAAGGGCATGTACCTGGGTTGTAGGTTCAATCCCTAGCCCCTGCTGGCGTCATGTGGCAGGCAATCAATCGATGTGTCTCTCTCACATGAATGTTTCTCTCCCCCCACCTTCTACTCTCTCTAAAAATTAACGGAAAAAATATCCTTGGGTGAGGATTAAAAAAAAAAAAAAGCAGCAGAGTAAATTAGTTTTTCCTCAGATGAGATTTTATTAAAGCTCTTATAATCCGATAAAATGTTCTTAAGCCCTCCCACTCCAATTTACTTTGTAAAAATATATGCATCACCACCAAGTCAGTATTATATAAAATCTTGAAGGGTCTTCTTGAAGATCAAAATATGAACAATAAAATGGCAATACATGTCTATCAACAATTGAATCTACAAACCAAATGAACAAGAGAACAGAAACAGACTCATAGATACTATGAGAAATTTTTGTTGATTGCCAGATGGGAGGGGGATTGAGGGAATGGGTGAAAAAAGTGACAGGATTAAGAAGTACAAATTGATTGTTAGACTGAGGAACCTCAGAGGGAAGGGGAGGGCGCAAGAAGAGATAAATCAAAAAATGTAGATGCATATATGCATAACCAAGAGACACAGATAATAGTGTGGGGAAGACAGGAAGGAGTGGGAGTGGGGAGGGGGGTCAATGGGGGGGAAAAGGAAGGGACATCTGTAATACTTTCAACAATAAAGATAAATTTTAAAAAATAAAATATACTCTGTCTAGAAGTGAATTCAAAACACAGGGACTACAGGACTTTAAAATATCAAGGTATTATAAGATCAAACTAGCTCTTCTGATGAATAAAACATCCAACTTAATTCATATGAAATTTTTTTTTAAGTATCTAAATCTAGTACTTATATCCCTCAGTCATTCTTCAAATTATAGCTCATGAGCACCCATCCATATCTGAAATTTGCTTCAAGATAGCTCTTAAAGTTACCCCAATGCATGACTTGTTCTGCCTAATTGATTCAGTACTTGAAAATGCACAGGAATAAAATCCAAGGCTTCTGTTGAACCAAGCTCTCCCAGGAGCCCATCTTTATAACTTTTCCTGGCCATCAAGTCTTAATACCCAAGAACTTAGAAATAATAACTACAAGCAAGTACAAAAGGAAATAGTAGCACATAAAATAAGAAAGCAAAGGGAAAAGATACAAATCACTTTTAATTCGGAGCTCAGTATGTGGTGTGCCCACAGTGTATGCAGACGTGCATCGATTCTCCCAGCTGTCTGAACTATTTTTCTTAAAATATGTAGACCACCATGGCCATTGTGGCTCCATGGTTAAAGCATCAGCCCTGGAACCTAAGGGTCGAGAGTTCTATTCCCGGTCAAGGGCACATACCTGGGTTACAGGTTCGATCCCCTACCCTGTTGGGGCACGTGTGGGAGGCAACCAATCCCCTCCCCTCCTTACCTCTCCTCTCCTCCCTCTCTCTCTCTTCCTCCTCCCTTCCCTCCCTTCCACTATCTCTAAAAATCAGTGGAAAAACTATCCTCCGGTGAGGATTAATAACAAAATATATGCAGACCATGTTGGCCAGAACAAAATTAAATAAGCTATATGACACTGTGCTGATGGGGTGAGAAAAAGTACAAATGACCAATTTGAAATGTATGAGGAAGTTCTTAACTTTAACATCATGGTCTTATATAAGAAATTATTTTTCCTCTTAGGTATGAAATGATATTATCTAACTTTTAAATATGTTTTTATTGATTTTTTTTTTTTTTTTTTGAGAGAGAGAGAGAGAGGAAGGGAGAGCTAGAAACATCAAACATCTATCAGCCACCTCCTGAATGACCCCTACTGGGGATCGAGCCCACAAGCTGGTTATGTGCCCTGACCAGGAATCGAACAGGGATCTCTTATTCCGTGGCCCACACTCAATCCACTGAGCCACCCCTGCCAGCAACATTGTCTAACTTTTAGATTTCATACTACAGAAACACTGAAGAAATCAGAGACAGGATGAGATGGAGTTCTTTTCAGAGATACAGAGATACACATATACACAAGAATAAATTCTTAAACCTTGCTGTTCTTGGTTCTTCTTTCAACCATTCTAGTCTTCCTTGTGTCATTTTCTTGAACACTCAGTGTCAACTAAATCTTCATTTGGTTCTGAACTGGACAAAGGATAAGAGAGTCAAGTACATCATGAGATGAACCAGCAGAGCAATTCATAGCAGCTGCCAGATAAACAACCACTTCTCAGACCACCTGGAGAAAGACTACACAGGATGCCAGTAACAAGTACACTGTGATTTACTGACTTTATCAACATATTTCTTTGCTATTAATTGTTCTAAGCATAGCAAGAAAAATACATAAACACATGGAGGCTAAATAACATGTTTCTAAACAATGACTGGGTCAACAAGGAGATCAAGGAAGAAATTAAAAGTTACCTTGGGACAAATGGAAAAGGATGAAAGACTTTTTACAAATACAGCCTATATTGGAAGTTTTTCAATTTCAGAGTAAAATTTTAAATAAAACAACAAATGAACTCAATCTAATTATGACCCACAATCTCAAATGTTTGTTTGGAATTAAGGGGATTTAAGTATTAGAAATTACCAGTCAAATGGGTTGATTAAATCACAGATACATGCATCTTAATTCAATGTTGCCATTAAATTAAATGATTTATATGTATGTAATTATTTCTCAAAATCATCATTGGTAAAGAAAATAGATTGTACAACCAATGGATGCATAACATAAGTGGAACAACAAATCAAAGTTTTTCTCTCTCTTTCCCTTTTCCTCTAAACACAATAAATAAAATTTTTAAAAAATAAAACACAATTCCATGATAGTTTCTCCTTCACATTTCTGGCCCTAAAACTTATTCTAGGAATTGTGTATGTTAAAGAAAATAGATTTTATATTAGTATCTGATGCCTTAAGGGAACTAAGTCAAATGACTAAGTCAGTCTGTAAACAACAGACCAATTCCCACATACCACATTTGCTTTCTTATGTTGAATACTAAAATATGAACCTAAAAACAAAAGGCAGACTCAAAGCCTGCCAATCAAACCACAATCTTGTACCAAGCAAAATGCATTTCTAAGCACACCCTTTACTGAACAGTGACAGATCACCATTACTCTGGTAACAAACTATGTCTGAAAAAAAAAAAAAACAGTCCAGAAAGCATACTATTTTAAACTACATTTAACTATTATAATGTAACACTCTTTAAAGAAGAACCCATAAGATTCTTAAAGGTATTTAGTAGCATGAAATTATGGATTTCAAGTAAATTATATTTTATGCCTTTCAAACAGACTATTTTCTTCATAAAGTAAAGCAAGAAAATTGAACCAATTTCAAGATGTTCTATTTTAAACATGAAGGGAGTGGACAAATAAAGGTAGATGGCTCACACTAGGCCAAGAAACAGCAAAACATCTGGTCTCTCAAGCTCAACTGCTCACCCAATAGCACCATGTTTATATTACTTTCTCGTCCAAAACACCGTGGATAGGATTTATAAAATTCTTTTTTTTTTTTTTATAATAGTCAGTGTTTACTGGTGATCTCTATGTACCATTCACTGTCCCAATCACTCTACATTTAGTAGCTCATTTGTACAACACCCTTATAAAATATGTACTTTCCTTATAATTCCCATTTCCATAAGTAAACTGAGGCATAGAGAAACTATTTATTATTTTTTTTTTTGTCCAAGCACAGCAAAGAAGTGGCCACGTCTGAATCTGAACCCAGGTCATCTAGCCCCTGAGGCTCCACTTTGAAGCATTACTCAATACTGTCTCTATCATCTTTACAAAAATAAATAAAAAACATATAGACTTACACCAAGCCGTTAAAAACATTTCTGTTAGGAAAAGCATCTCATTAATACTAATGTAAAGAGAGAAGATGAGCTGAAAGGAAAATGAAGGTCTGAAAGCTTATTTACACTCCTTCCTGCGTGTGGTGATCTTTACCATTTATACGACCGAGGCCCCAAATGCTGCAGTATAAACCATGTTGTTTTGGAGTCCTCTGAGACAGTCTTCAAATCAGCTGTTCTCTCTACTGCCGGCCAGGTCACAGCTTCTGGGTAACCTTCAAAGGAAAACTCAACTAGAATAGACTGGAGAGTTTATGAAGTAAAAAGAAAACATGACAAGATCTCAGTAGGGAAATAACATTATACCTTCCACGTGAAAATTACCAGAAAAAATATGTTCATTCTTACCTTTCAACTCTCTCTCCCATTTTTCCTTCCTCCACCCATTCTCTTTGTCCTATACACCCTGTTTCTAGAATCTTCTTGTTTTGTTTTCCATCACAGCATTTGTGCAATTCGAACAGGATCCATGACAGACTGCATGTTTGTACAAACTAAAGCTTTCAGAGGGGAGAGAAAATGGCGGTGGAGTGAATGGAAGCTACACAGACGATCTCCCAGGATCAAACGGGAATTACAACTAAAATAAAAACAAATCGTCGGAAAAAGCAACAGAAAAGCAGCGGGAGAGGACCACACAACCAGGGACACTGACTGAGCCTGGTAGGATCTGCGGAGACGCGTGAGGGTGGCGGCTAGGAGCCCACGGACAGCAGCGACCTTGGCTGTGAGCTCCGGCCCCGGCTGGGAGCTCTGCCCTCGGCTGTGGGCGTCGCCACCGGCTCTGAGCTGCGTCCTCGACTGGGAGCCGCGGCCCCGGCTGGGAGCCACGCCCTCGGCGGGGAACTCGCGCCCGAGGTGGGGAACTGCGCCCGGCTGGGAACCGCGCCCGTGGCGGGGAACTGCGGCCCGGCTGGGAACCGCGCCCGTGGCGGGGAACTGCGGCCCGGCTGGGAACTCGCGCCCGCGGCGGGGAACTGCGGCCCGGCTGGGAATCGCGCCCGCGGCGGGGAACTGCGGCCCGGCTGGGAACTCGCGCCCGCGGCGGGGAACTGCGGCCCGGCTGGGAATCGCGCCCGCGGCGGGGAACTGCGGCCCGGCTGGGAACCGCGCCCGTGGCGGGGAACTGCGGCCCGGCTGGGAACTCGCGCCCGCGGCGGGGAAGTGCGGCCCGGCTGGGAACCGCGCCCGCGGCGGGAAACTGCGCCCCGGCTGGGAACCGTGCCCTAGGTGGGCAACTGCGGCCCCGGCTGGGAAACGCGCCCGCGGCGGGGAACTGCGGCCCGGCTGGGAAACGCGCCCGCGGCGGGGAACTGCGGCCCCAGCTGTGAGAGACGCCCTCGGTGGGGAGCTACGGCCCCGGCTAGGAGCCGCGGCCCCGGTTGGGAGCGGCAGCCCCGGCTAGGAGCGACAGCCCCGGCTAGGAGCAGCGGCCCCAGCGCGGCGACCTTAGCCGGGAGCGGCGGTGGCGGTGCCCGCCCTCGGGGTTAAGAGCCCCAGCTACTCCAAAGCGCAGAGAGCCGGGACAGACCGCTAAATAGCCACAGCCTCTCACCTGGGGCTCCGACAGAGGGAGGGCGGACTGGACTGGAACTCTGAGGGGACACCTGGGATTTGGAGGGCGCTCAGAGTTTGTGCTGAGCTGTGGCCACAAAGGACAGTGGTGGCCAGCCCCTCCTTCCCAATTGCACAGACCTGCAGCGAAGTTCGCTCCTTCCTAGAGCTGTGGAAGCCCCTCCCTCAGAGATTCCCAGGTGAGGTAAAGAGGTAAAGAAATGCAAATTGAGGCTCATTAACAACCAGCATTGGCCCCACCCTCGGAAACCCTCTTACACTGCAAACATCTGAGGGAGGTCCTCATTCAACTGAGATCCTAAGGCTTTTCAAGTAACTGAGGCTAATAGCCTCCAGGCAAAAAGCCAGAGCATAACTAAACCTTTCCTGAGCTTGCATATCTACCCAGGAAAGTGAGACTTGATAGAGGTGTTGAAGGAGGGCCCTCCACGCTCATTCAAACCCAGTAGAGGGAGCCACAAATACCAGAACACCAACACCCACAGGGAAAATTTGGCAGGCCCCAAAACCCACTGGGATAGCAAAAATGGTGAAACAAAGAAACAGATCCCAAATGAAAGAACAAGAGAACTCCACCGAAGATGAGATAAATGAAGTGCAGCTAAGCAAATTATCAGAGGGAGAGTTCCGAGCCATGATCTTGAGGAAACTAAACAGCATGAGTAAGGACATCAACACCATGAGTAAAGATATAGAAACACTGAAAACCAACCAAGTGGAAATAAAGAATGACATAGCAGAAATAAAGAACACATTGGAAGGATTGACCAGCAGAGTAGAGGAAGCAGAGGACCGGATCAGTGAATTAGAAGACAGAGTAGAAAAAATCAATCAATCAGAAAACCAAAAGGAAAAAACAATGAAAAAACAGGAAGATAGCTTAAGAGAACTGTGGGACAACTGGAAACGTAATAACATTCGCATTATTGGAGTCCCTGAAGAAGAAGAAAATGAGAAAGGGTTAGAGAATATATTTGAAGAAATAGTGACAGAAAACTTTCCTAACCTGGTGAAGGAAGAAAGCATTCAAGTTCAAGAAGCACAGAGAGCCCCAAGTAAGAAGAATCCAAACAGGCCCACACCAAGACACATAATAATTAAAATGCCAAAAATCAAAGACAAAGAGAGAATCCTAAAGGCAGCAAGAGATAAACAACAGGTTACCTACAAAGGAAACCCCATTAGGCTATCATCTGACTTCTCAACAGAAACACTACAGGCCAGAAGGGAATGGCATGAAGTAATCAAGGTCATGAAAAACAAGGATCTGAATCCAAGACTACTCTATCCAGCAAGATTATCATTCAAAATAGAAGGTCAAATAAAGAGCTTCCCAGACAAAAAAAGGCTAAGGGAATATATTAGCACCAAACCAGCACTGCAAGACATGTTAAAAGGACTGCTATAATTATTAGAAGAAATAGAAAGATAATTAGAACCACACTGTACAAAAATGGCAATAAATAAGTACATATCAATAATCACCTTAAATGTAAATGGACTGAATGCTCCAATAAAAAGACACAGAGTAGCTGATTGGATAAGAAAGCATGATTCACACATATGTTGCTTACAAGAGACCCACCTCACAACAAAAGACGCACATAGGTTGAAAGTAAAGGGATGGAAAAAAATCTTCCAAGCAAACAGAAAGGAAAAAAAAGCTAGGGTAGCAATACTCATATCTGATAAATTAGATTTCAAATTGAAGACCATAACTAGAGACAAAGAAGGCCACTACATAATATTGAAAGGGTCTATCCAACAGGAAGATATAACCTTGGTAAACATATATGCACCCAATATAGGAGCACCAAAATATATTAAAAATCTTCTGGAAGACTTCAAAGGAGAAATCGACCACAATACAATCATAGCAGGAGACTTCAACACCCCACTGACATCACTGGATAGATCATCTAGACAAAAAATCAACAAGGAAACAGAGACTCTAAATGAAGCACTAGATCAAATGGATTTAATAGATATATACAGAGAACTACACCCCAAAACTGCAGAATTCACATTCTTCTCAAATGCACATGGGACATTCTCAAAGATAGACCATATGTTAGGGCACAAACTAAGTCTCTACAAGTTCAAGAAGATTGAAATCATATCAAGCATCTTCTCAGACCACAATGGCATGAAACTAGAAATCAACTGCAACAAGAACATGCAAAAACATATGAACACATGGAGGCTAAATAGCATGTTACTGAACAATGAATGGGTTACCATGGAGATCAAGGAAGAATTTAAAAAATTTCTGGAAACCAATGAAAATGAACACACAACAACGCAAAACCTATGGGATACTGCGAAAGCAGTTCTGAGAGGGAAGTTCATAGCACTACAGGCCCACCTTAAGAAAGAAGAAAAATTTCTAATTGACTACCTAACCTCACAACTTAAAGAACTGGAAAGCAAACAAAAAGAAAACCCTAGAGCAAGTAGAAGGAAGGAAATAATAAAGATCAGAGCAGAAATAAATGACATGGAGACCAAAAAAGCAATTCAAAGGATCAATAAAACAAAAAGCTGGTTCTTTGAAAAGATAAACAAGATTGATGGACCCTTAGCTAGACTCACCAAGAAACAAAGAGAGAGAACCCAAATACACAAAATCAGAAATGAAAGAGGAGAAGTAACAACTAACACCACAGAAATACAAAGGATCGTTAGCAAATACTATGAACATTTGTATGGCAACAAATTCGACAATCTAAGCGAAATGGACACATTTCTAGAAACACATAGTCTCCCAAAACTGAATCGGAAAGAGATAGAAAACTTGAACAGGCCAATAACAACGAAGGAAATTGAAGATGTAATCAAGACTCTCCCAGCAAACAAAAGCCCAGGCCCTGACGGCTTCACGGGGGAGTTTTACCGAACATTCAAAGAAGAACTAACACCCATTCTCCTCAAACTATTCCAAAAAATTCAAGAAGAAGGAAGACTTCCAAACTCGTTTTATGAGGCCAGCATAATTCTCATCCCAAAACCAGAAAAAGACACTACAAAGAAAGAAAACTACAGGCCAATATCCCTGATGAACATAGATGCCAAAATCCTGAACAAAATACTAGCAAATCGGATCCAGCAATACATCAAGAAAATTATTCACCATGAACAAGTGGGATTCATCCCAGGGATGCAAGGCTGGTACAACATACGCAAATCAATAAATGTGATACATCACATAAACAAAATGAAAGATAAAAACCACATGATCATATCAATAGATGCTGAAAAAGCATTTGACAAAATCCAGCACCCATTTCTGATAAAAACGCTCAGCAATTTGGGAATAGAGGGATCATATCTCAACATTATAAAGGCCATATATGAAAGACCTACAGCCAACATCATACTCAATGGACAAAAACTAAAAGCATTTCCCTTAAGAACAGGAACAAGACAAGGATGCCCACTTTCACCACTCTTATTTAACATAGTACTGGAAGTCTTAGCCACAGCAATCAGACGTGAAGAAAAAATAAAAGGGATCCAAATTGGAAAGGAGGAAGTGAAACTGTCATTATTCGCAGATGACATGATATTATACATAGAAAACCCTAAAGACTCCATCAAAAATCTACTAGCCTTAATAAATGAATTTGGCAAAGTAGCAGGATACAAAATTAACGTCAAGAAATCGACGGCATTCTTATACACCAATGATGAACTCACAGAAAGAGAAACTAAAAAAACAACCCCATTTACCATCGCGGCAAAGAAATTAAGATACCTAGGAATAAACTTAACCAAAGAAGTAAAGGACCTATTTACAGAAAACTACAGGTCATTGAAAAAAGAAATAGAGGAAGATATAAAAAAGTGGAAGCACATACCTTGTTCATGGATTGGAAGAATTAACATCATTAAAATGTCCATACTACCCAAAGCAATCTACAGATTTAATGCAATCCCCATCAAAATACCAACGACATATTTCACAGAACTAGAACAAATACTTCAGAAGTTCATATGGAACCAAAAAAGACCCCGAATAGCTACAGCAATCTTGAAAAAGAAGGACAAAGTAGGAGGGATCACAATACCGGACATCAGGTTATACTACAAAGCTACTGTAATCAAAACAGCCTGGTACTGGCACAAGAACAGGCACATAGACCAGTGGAACAGAACAGAGAATCCGGAAATTGACCCAAGACAGTATGCTCAATTAATATTTGACAAAGGTGGTAAGAGCATACAATGGAGCAAAGACAGCCTCTTCAATAAATGGTGTTGGGAAAATTGGACAGCTACATGCAAAAAAATGAAACTAGATCATCAACTTACACCATACACAAGAATAAACTCAAAATGGATAAAAGACTTAAATGTGACTCATGACTCCATAAGAATCCTAGAAGAAAATGTAGGCAACAAAATTTCAGACATCATACGCAGCAAAATTTTCACTGATATATCACCTAAGGCAACAGAAATAAAGGAAAAAATAAACACATGGGACTACATCAAACTCAAAAGCTTCTGCACAGCAAAAGAAACAACCATCAAAGTGGAAAGGCAACCTACTGTATGGGAGAGCATAATTGCCTATGATATATCAGATAAGGGACTAATTTCCAAAATATATAGAGTGCTCATACATCTCAACAAAAGGAAGACAAAGAACCCAATTAAAAAATGGGCAGAGGAACTAAATAGATACCTCTCCAAACAGGACATACAAACGGCCAAGAGACATATGAAGAAATGCTCAACTTTACTAATCATCAGAGAGATGCAAATTAAAACAACAATGAGGTATCACCTCACACCTGTCAGAATAGCCGCCATCAACAAAGCATCAAACAACAAGTGTTGGCGAGGATGTGGAGAAAAGGGGACTCTAGTACACTGCTGGTGGGAGTGCAGAATGGTGCAGCCACTATGGAAAACACTATGGCGTTACCTCAAAAAATTAAAAATTGAATTACCATTTGACCCAGTGATCCCACTCCTAGGAATATACCCGAAGAAACCTGAAACACCAATCAGAAAGAATACATGTACCCCCATGTTCATAGCAGCGCTATTTACAATAGCGAAGATCTGGAAACAGCCCAAATGTCCATCAGTAGACGAATGGATAAAAAAGCTCTGGTACATATACACAATGGAGTACTATGCAGCGTTAAGAAAGGACGATCTCTTATCCTTTGCGTCGACATGGGAGGACCTGGAAACTATTATCCTAAGTGAAACAAGCCAAGCAGAGAAAGACAGACATCATAGGATCTCACTTATTTCTGGAATATAATGAACATAACAGTGGGAGGAGCAGGGTAGTCCGGGGGACGTGGAAGTGGGGTACAGGCTGACATCTGCCAGAAGAGGGGGCGGGGGAGGGGAGAGATGAACACAGAACTTGTACGTATGTACTCATAACCAATGGACATGGACAACAAAACGGGGATGGGACAGGGAGGGAAGGGAAGGGGGGTGTCAATGGGGGAAAAAAGGAGAATCATCTGTAACATAAGTAAATTAATAAAAATAAAAAAAAAATAAAAAAAAAAATAAAGCTTTCATATTGGATTGTTGTTCACAGTGTGCTGAGTGCAAATAAAGAAATATAAAAGCTGTACCTTTCAGCCATACTATTACAGGCCCTAAAAGAAACGTTGATTCATGGTGTCAAGCATGGAAAAGACCACTCAGGCCCTTCTTTAGTTTATGATTTCACCAGTTTTTCCTCATTTTTCTTTCCACTTCCATTGTTTAAAACTCCCTGATCCATCCCTCCAACCCCTAACCTTTGAATATTATTCTTTGCCAAGCTCAGACACAGAATTCATCTTCACAATACCTCCAAAAATGTTTATAAAAGCACCCTAACACCAAGGTAAAGCTCTAACCAATGAGTTTTCTCTTTCCTTCCCTAACTCCAAATAACTATCAAGAGTAAAGAAGAGGAGAGAAAGGGCTACCATGAACCTCCCCAAACACACCATTCTCCTTCCTGACCCAAACATCATTGCCTGCCCAAGGCTGCAGCACACTCAGCCCCTTAAACAAGACAAAATGCTCTTCTCCCTAATGAAAAGCCAATATAAGCACAGACTAATTGGGTCACTTAAGGTGTAAAAGTAAAGTATTTACTGAAAGAATGATAAACTATTTAAACCGGAACCACAGTTACCTAGAGGATAACTGTTAATAGGCTCAGTGTCTATATCAACCTATATGTATGTCCTATATTACCCCAGATACCACAAAGCCAACCAAAGACTAGTCTTCGCAAAGCTTACTTCTATAATATTATAAATTAAGACCGAAAAAGAAGACTCTTTCTGACAAAACACTTAATAAGGATTTCTTAGTAAAAAATCACTACAGGAAATTCTACCATTGCTTCCATCACAGGCTTTTTTGTAGGCTCAATAAGTATTGAAACTCTGGAGAGACCTCTGTTTTATTATAAACTCTACTTCATAAAGCACTTGTTCTAGGAGGAAAATGAAAGAGCTACACTATGGAAGGAATGTTTGTCTGGGGTTTCCTGAATTCACAAAAGACATTTTTGCAAACTTGCCTGATCTTCTGCTTGATCTTTCTAAGACAGGGAAGGTGGAGGGAAGAAATTTCCTTTTGCAGAAAGCATTTGTTGATTCGGTTACTTTGGACAGGTAGGTGGTAACCCAAAAAAGACACCTTCTATCAATGG
The DNA here is from genome assembly GCA_030848825.1 of Tadarida brasiliensis. Taxonomy (NCBI): domain Eukaryota; kingdom Metazoa; phylum Chordata; class Mammalia; order Chiroptera; family Molossidae; genus Tadarida; species Tadarida brasiliensis. The sequence goes on along the minus strand of CM061267.1, from coordinate 25,575,419 downwards.
CAAAGAGGACTAGTGCAATCATCTGTTCAGGTGCAACTCATATTTAGAAAAATGATCTTCCATTGTGAAAACACTGATCACATTTTCACACTAGATAAATAAATCTAATAGCTTTATAAACAAAATCTTAAATAAATTCACATTTTTAATCTTCCTACCATTCAAGAATATCGGACTCTCATGTAGTCAATAATATTGTAATAACTATATGGTGTCAGATGGGTAACAGACTTAGTGGGGTGATCACTTCATAAGGTATATAAATGTCTAATCACTATCTGTTACACCTGTAACTAATATAATATGTACACTAAAATTAAAATCTAAGTTTTTTAAAAGCATAGGGCACTTTCCTTTAAATACCAGCTCTGAGATCAATTTATCTGAAAACATTACCCATAAAATGTGCTGACCACATAATGCAAGAAACAGAACACAAGACATAATAATTATTATTTTTCTTTTTAGATTAAGAAAATAGGAAAGCATATTTTAATGAGTACAGTTCATTAAATTAAAAAAATACAATATAGTCCAGCCGGTGTGGCTCAGTGGTTGAGCACTGACCCATGCACCCAAGAGGTCGCTGGTTCAATTCCCAGTCAGGACACATGACCAGGTTGTGGGCCTGATCCCCAGAGGGGGGCATGCAGGAGGCGGCCAATCGATGTTCTCTCTCACTGATGTTTCTATCTCTCTCTCTCTTCCTTTCTCTCTAAAATCAATAAAGGAAAAATAAAATATATATATATATATATATATAAATTAAGGTAAAGAATCAAAATGGCACCCTGGCCGGTTCTGTTCAGTGGATAGGGCATCAGCCCATGGACCAAAGGGTCTCGGGTTCGATTCCCAGTTAAAGGCATGTATCTTGGTTGCAGGTTTGATCCCTGGCCCTGGTAGGGGTCATGCAGGAAGCAACTAATCAATATGTCTCCCTCACGTCAATGTTTCTCTCTCTCCCTCTATCCCTTCCACCCTAAGAATCAATGCAAAAATATCCTCGGGTGAGGATAAAAAAAACAAAAAAGAATCAAAATGGAACCAAACGTAAGAATAAAATTTTTGTGTGAGTCTGAACAAGATTAAAATATTATCAGTGGCACTCAAATTAGTCAATGTATACCTAATGATTAAAACCTTTAAAAATATTGAACAGTTCACTTCTCTTATAAAGGATCTGGTTCAATGCCTCCCATTCATACTTTTTTCAGTCAATACATTTATTGGTGTAGGATAAACGTCACTGAACCTCAAATCAGGGGACATAAAACTACATCTCCTGGCTCTGCCACTTATAAGCTAATAGACTTTTAGAAAGGATACCTCTGGCTTTTGTCGATGTAAGAAACGTCCAGATTTGGAGAGAATTTTTGTAAGAGTTTATCTGAGCCAAAGAGACAACATATGCCGGGAACAAGATCTCAAGTGCTCTGGAGAATAACAGTTTTACAGTTTCTTTTATGTATTTGAAATGAAGGAGGAAAGAAGATAAGGAAGATGACGTGAAGGTGGTAAAAAGCAAGGCAGGGATTGGACTACAGGACAGTTAACAAGAGTATGTGCTCTCTTGAGGGTTAATAACCCCTTTGAGGGGTAGTACTTCTGGTATTTCAGAGGTGTGTTAACCTACACGCACAAGAACAATGGACAGGGCTGGCTTAAAACCTTTGACTAAGGAAAGCACAGGTCTTGGGTATGACTACCCACCATGACCTGCCCAGTTAGGAACTTATGATCAGTTCACCCTGTGAGGTTCCTCTCCATAGAACCCCTTTTTTTATCCATACTTCTCATCAGAAAAAACTATGTGTAACCCCTAACACTCAGTTATCCTGGAAAATAAACAATGTCATAGGCAAAGAGTGCTCCCTAAATGGAATTTACACATAAGAGATCATTTCAGTGTCTACCGTCTAGTTCAGTACCTGGTTATATAGTGATTCAATACACACATCAACAAAAACATCCAGAGCCATAATAATACTACTGGTTTCATTCCCACTAAAAATTTGATTCACAATATAAATATTACTTATGAGAGATACTTTGATAAATGTAGTCATGTTGGAAATTTTTAAATATCTCAGAATTCTCTAAGCAAAGCAGTGTTCAACATAACTTGGCAAAGTAAAACGTTTACCTCACAAACACATAATATGCTTTTTTGAACAAAAAAAACACCCAGGTGCTCTGGCCGGTGTGACTCAGGTGGCTGAAACATCATCCTGTACATCAAAGGGTCGCAGGTTCGATTCCCATTCAGGGCACATACCTAGGTTGTGGGTTTGGTCCCTGGTTGGGTGCATAGGAGAGGCAACCGATCAGCTTCTCTCACATCAGTGTTTCGATGTTTCTCTCTCTCTCTCTAAAATCAGTAAAACATCCTCAGGTGAGAATAAAATAATAATAAATATAAAATTAAAATTTAAAAAAAACAACACTCATGTAACCTTTACAAAACTGATAAATTCCAGAGCAGTGATTCTTAAACTTTTAACATTCGTATGAATCACCCAGGAGTCTTTTTAAAATGCAGATTCTGATTCAGCAGATATAGGATGGGGCCTGAGAGTCTGCTTATCTAATAAGGTGATAACAATGCTGCCTAACCCCATTAAGGTTTATGCTAGGAATGCACAGGTACAATATGGAAAAGATGTCCTAATGAAATCTGTTACATTAACAGATTAAAGGATGAAAGCCATGGTATCATTATTAATCAATGTTTGAAAGGATTTGATCTAGGTAATTTATCATCCCTTGCTAACAAAATGTATCAGTCAAGTGAGGAACACTATTCAAAGTTCTTCATTTAGTAAAGGGTATCAAAGTATACCTAGCGGACTGCCAGTCAAGATGGTAGCATAGGTAAATGCTGTGCTTACCTCCTCTCATGACCACCTCAGAATTACAACTGAACTACAGAACTACCATCATTCTGAATCACCTGACATCTAGTTGAACAGAAGTCCTATAACTAAGGATAAAAGGCAGAAGCCACGCTGAGACTGGTAGGAAGGGCGCAGATGCTGAACACGCTGGTCCAACACCCACATGAGGTGGAAAAATCTGCAGGGTATCTTGGTTGTGGAGGTCCCCCTTGAGGAGCAAAGGGTCTCAGTCCCAAACCAGGCTCCCCAGCCAAGGGTTCCAGTGCTGGGAAAATAAGTCCCCGTAACTTCTGGCTGTAAAAACTACTGGGGATTGTGGCTGAGTCAGACAAAGGGCAACTGGACACCTTTAAGGCGTCCCTCGTAAAGGGCCTGCACAGACTTACTCAGACTCGCTTGCTCTGAGCTCCAGAACTGGGCAACTTTGAAAACTGCCAGGGACATATGCGGAAGAACAGAATTGTCTGGCTCCAGGCCAAGGGCTAGAGGGGCACTTTCTCTCAAACAAAAGAGCTGGCAGAGGCCACTGTTCCTTTGCTGAGCCTCCCGCCTACATGTGCACAGTCATGCCCTATCTGAGTCTTCATCAACCTAGATAACAACCCTGCCCTGATTGTTATCTAGGTGATTTCTTGAAAGCCCATACAACCCAACATGTTGGCCCACCCAAGCTGCTTCCAGTGGATTTTCCGTACAGAAGGCCTGTCTTAGCTCATGCTGTAGACTTTCCTAAAATCTCTCAAAGCTTCCCAAACCCCAAACTAATAGCACCTAAGCTCAGCATGCCCTGTACTTCTTGCTAAGCAGCCCCAAGCCAGGCACAAATGACAGTTGGCCTCAACCTCAGTTCGCAGCTCACCCTCTCCCAGGCACCTCCAAGCCCAGCACAAGTGGCAATCATCTGCAAATCACTTTGCAGCTCACACCAACTGGCCCCAGGCATGGCCCAGGCAGCACCTGAACTTGCCCAGCACCAGAGCCCCTCCCAAAAGGCCCCAGAACCAACACACCAGGTGGCTAACTTCAGGCCACACCAGAACACCACCCAACCTCCTCCCCAAATGACACACTCAAGGTCAGACTCCACAGGCACCAGAGCCCCCCTAAAGCGAATTCTAATCTGAGAGGCCAGCCCCTGCACAATAACTCCTCCATGTAGTCACGGCCCATCCTCACAACCATTCAGCCTGAGGGTCAATCCCTCTCACTGACATGCCAACAGCAATCAAGGCTCAACTGCAATAGGAGGGCATACACAACCCACACAAGAGGCACACCTAGACCTTCTGGTTCAGGTGACCAGGGAGACTGCAACACTGGGTCCCACAGGATTATCTACTACATAAGGCCACTCTACCAAGACCAGGAGACATAGCAGCTCTACCTAATTCATAGAAACAAACACAGACAGACAGCCAAAATGAAGAGACAAAGAAACACATCCAAAATGAAAGAACAGAGCAAAACTTAAAAAAAGAACTAATCTAGTAGAGACAAGTAATCTACCAGATGCAGAGTTCAAAACACTGGTTATAAGGATGTTCAATGATATCAGTGAGAACTTCAAAAGAAGATAGGGAACATAAAAATAGAGATAAAAACAAAAAAGAATCAATCTGAAATGAAAAACACAATAACTGAAATGAAGATGCGTTAGAGAGAATCAACAGTACATTTGATGAAGCCAGGAATCAAATCAGTGATTTAGAAGATGAGGCAGCAGAAAACACCCACTCAGAACAGCAAAAAGAAAAAAGAATCCAAACAATGAGGATACTTTCAGGGGCCTCTGGGACAACATCAAGCATACCAATATCCACATCATAGAGGTACCAGAAGGAGAAGAAAGAGAGAGCAAGGAATTGAAAATCTATTTGAAGAAATAATGACTGAAAACTTCCTTTACCTGGTGAAGGAAATAGACATACAAGTTCAGGAAGTACAGAGAGTCCCAAACAAGATGAACCCAAAGAGGCCCACACCAAGACACATCATCATCAAAATGCAAAAGGTTAAAGACAGAGAATGTTAAAAGCAGCGAGAGAAAGTTAATCACCTACACAGGAGCTCCCATAAGACTGCCAGCTGGTTTCTCATCAGAAACTTTTCAGGCCAGAAGAGATTGACACAAAATATTCACAGTGATGAAAAGCAAGGATCTACAACCAATATTACTCTACCCAGCAAAGCTATCATTTAGAATTGAAGGAGAGATAAGGAGCTTCCCAGACAAGAAAAAGCTAAAGGAGTTCATCACCATCAAACGAGTATTACAAGAAATATTAATGGGACTTAAGAAGACAAAAAAATTTAAAATATGAATAATAAAATGGCAATAACTACATATCTATCAACAATTTCTTTATAGGTAAATGGACTAAATACTCCTCTATCAAAAGACATAGAGTAGCTGAATGGATAACAAAACAAGACCCTTACATATGGTATCTATAGGAAACTCACTTCAGATCGAAAGACACATACAGACTGAAAGCAAAAGGACAGATAAGGATATTTCATTAAAATGGAAATTAAAAAAATAAAATAAAAGCTGGAGTAGCAATACTTATTGGACCCAGCGATTCTTCTTCTGGGTATTTATCTGAAGAAATCCAAAACACTAATTCAAAAAGACATATGCACTCATACGTTCATTGCAGCTTTATTTACAATAGTCACCATACATGAAAGCAACCTACGGGTCCTTCAATAGATGAATGAATAAAGAAGTGGTACATATATACAGTGTGGCAAAAGTAGGTTTACAGTTGTTCATATGGAAAGTAACAATTAATAAATAATAATACAAGAAAAAATTCTGTTTCGTGTACTCACAACGGTAAACCTACTTCTGCCCCCCCCGTGCAATGGAATATTACTAAGCCATAAAAAAGAATGAAGTCTTGCCATCTTCAACAATGTGGGTGGACCTGGAGAGTATTATACTAAATGAGATTGATCAGAAAGAGAAAGACAAATGCCCTGAGATTTCACTTATGTGTGGAATCTAAAAAAATAAAAAATAAAAAAATAGAACAGAATAAACTTATATTAGATATAGAACATTTTGATGGTTGCCAGATGGAAGAGAGGTTGTTGGAGAACGGGCAAAAATGGAAAGAGATTGAGAAGTATAAATTGGTAGTTACAAAACAGTCATGGGGATGTAAAGTACAGCACAGGGAATATAGTCATTTATATTGTATTAACTATGTATGGTATGACATGGCTACCAGATTTATCAGGGTGGTCACTTTGTAGTTATATAAGTGTCTAATCATTATGTTGTACACAGAAACTAATATAATAATATATGTCAACTGTAATTAAAAAAATAAAAATTATTAAGAAAAAAGTATACCTAGCACAAATCCCCACATTTCATAATTAATAGTAAAAATTATATTAGATGTGCTCTCATTTAGATCAGGAAAAAAGTAAGGATACTTATGATCACTGCTATTATTTATATACTGGAGTTTTTAGTCAATGCAATGAGAAAAGAAAATGCTAATAAAAAAAGAAATATATACATGAAAAGAAAACATTTCATTGTTTTTACTGGAAATTATGTAACTATCTACATAGAAAAGCCAAGATAATTAATTTTTAAAAAACTAATAGAATTAAGACTTCAATAAGGATTCAAATGTAAAATCAACATACAAATAACAGAATTATTAAAAATCATAATAGGAAATAACTTTAAATGTCTAAAAAGCATCACAATATGGGTAAAATCTATCTTTTAAAAAATTATTGAGGACATAAAAATAATCTGAATAAATGGAGTATTTTGTGTTTCTATTAAGGACGAATCTATACTGTGAATGTCAAATATTCCCACAATCATTCCATAAATAAATTTTTTAAAAGTCCAGCTTTTTAAAATGGACACAATCTACAATTTATTTTCAAAGAGGAAAAAGTAGTATCAGAGATCTTTCCCGTCCTAGGACAAACTGAGCTCATCCCTGCCTCAGGGCCTCTGCACTTCCCATTCCTTCTGCCTCAAATGTTCTACCCCTCACTCTCTTTCTCTCTCTCTCTCTCTCTCTCTTTTTTAATCCTCACCCAAGGATATGTTTATTGATTTTTGAGAGACAATAATGGAGAGAGAGGGAAAGAAAGGATGGCAGGGCGGGAAAGAGAGAAAAAGAGAGAGAAATATCACTGTGAGAGAGAAACATCAATCAGTTGCCTCCTGTAAATGCCCAATCGGGGATCAAACCCGCAACCTAGGTATGGGTCCTGACTGGGAATTGAACTCGCAACCTTTTTGGTGTATGAGACAACACTCCAACCAACTGAGCCATCCCGGCCAGGGCATACATCTCACTGCTTTGTAATAGTTGTCCCAGTTTTACTCCTTGGACCTCAGCTCAAAAATGCCTTCTCTGACATTTTATGTAATGCAGATATGCACACACATGCCCACATACACCCTAGATGTGGGTCTGTCCCATCACACATCTCAAACTATAACCATCTCGTCTTCATCCACCCGCTTGGTGTTTGGCACTGCCATCAGAACATAATTTCCATCAGTATAGGAATTCTTTCCTGTCATCTCTAGGAGCAGGCATAATGCCTGGCACATAGGCTTCTTGTTCTTAAAAGAATTTTTGAGCATGTTCTTCAAAACACAATGTCTAATTTTTCACTATTATCAACCACCTAAAAGTCTAAGTTGTTGGTTAAAGAGTTACATTGCATGCAGTGGAACAATATACAACCATTAAAATGATGTTGCTGAAGAAAGGTAAGGACAGCTGTTCAAGTATATAAAACAATGCAGAGCACAACCCCATTCTGCGATCAAGTTTATGTATACAAAAAACATAAGAATACACACAATTCTTACAATGGCTACTTCTGATTAATAACATATTAAGTGCTTTTTTTTGTATTTTTATTTATTTTAATGTTTTTATTTAATGTTTACATTTTATAAAATAACCATGAATTATTTTTAATAAGGAAAACCCAATATAGGTGTATTGTGATTGGATGTGGGTGTGTGCATTTTTAAAATATAGGCCTCCTCACTCTCCCAACTTCCTTATTACCTTTTCCCAATATATATAAACTCAGAAAAAAAATGTTAATTATACCAGTAAACGAACAAGTATCACAGCTAGTGCTGTTTGTAGAAATCCACTTAATCCTTTCCTTGCTGCTGAAAAAAATGCAAATCTTAAGTTAAATAAACTAAATATTGCTGGTATTTGTTCTGTAAAGGGTAATCACAATTAAGAAAGGCTCATTTCTTCCTTTTCAAAATAGGAATAAAAACTCCCTAAATTCTTGCCGTGGTAACATAAGAGAACCAGCAGGGAAGAAAATGTGTTATTACGGAATCTCATTTCAAGATCTGAAAAAATGTCACTGCTGCCACGTGACAGAGCTCTGTATGTTCCAGGGTGTTTTATATCAGAATCATGTATGAAAATTGACACAAACCGTAAATTACAGTAACCTTTAACCACTAGATGGTGATCTTGCGGCTTGGCAGCTCCTCACTGTTCTCTTCAAAGGAAAACAGTTTGAGAAATAAGATACTAAATCCATCTTAAAAATGTAATGATTTACATTCGTAACTGAGCATCATGAAGTTCAAACACATCTATCATCAAAACATTGTTTTAAATAACCAAAATGACATGCTTAAGTCTTGGTTTTTCATTTCATAAGATACTCTTTTTTTTTTTTTTTTTTAATCCTCACCCTAGGATATGTTTTCATTTTCTTTCGAGAAAAACAGAAGAACATCAATGTGAGAGAGAAACATAGATTTGTTGCCTCCCATACGTGCCCGATCGGGATTGAACCACAACCTTTTTAGTGTACAGGACGACACTCCAACCAACTGAGCCATCCAGCTAGGGTTCATACTATACATTTTTTCATGATATACATTTATAGTCAAATTTAACTGAGGTGAGGAGATGAATTACCTATAATGAGAATCCCTATCTTCAGGCTTTCTAAGTTTGAACACCCACCTGTTCTGTCTTTTTAACCAGTCTTGACTGGAAGAATCATTGCCAGGCTTGCAGTGAAGCTTCTGCTTAACGTAACAGACCACTCCACTTTGACCAAACACTAGGAAAAAACAATCCACTGTGGTCCATTATTCACAGCCACCACAAAGCTCTTGCCTCTGTGATCCCTGAATGAGGATGGGACCAGACCTAAATTCTGGTTTGCTTGGAAAGTCTAGGCCACAGCTTTAATCCTGACCCTATAGTTTCCTTCCCCGCAGGTCAGAGCCAGGGCACTGGTATTTCTCTTGAACACAAAACAGTCTTACTTCTTGTAAGATCTTCTCATAAGCCAAAACAAGGCATATCTGTTTATCAGGATTTGAAATATAAAGAGACACAATCACTGAAGACTATCATGTTCATTTTGACAACCATGGGTATATATTGTGAGTTATAGTTTTGGTTCTTCTCTCAGAAAAAATTTTTTTCTTTATTGATGTTTAGAGAGAGAAAAAGGAAGAAGGAGAGAGAGAGATAGAAACATCGATGAGAAGGAACATCAAATGGCCGCCTCCTGCATGTCCCCACTCTCAGAAAAGTATTTGTAATACAATAAAGCATCCACTTTCTGAAATCCTATGCAAATGAATGGCTGAAAATTTTAGAATCACTGATAGTTTTGTTTAAAGGCAAGAGATCATTTAATTTACCATTTTCACAGGACAGTTATTCAATGATATTCTTTTTTAAAGGAAAAGTTTATTTAGAAAGTTATAGAGATAGTAGAAGGGCCCTTGGAGCTTCGGAGAAAGAGGAGGAGAGGGATGAAAAAGGGAGGAGAGGCAAGGGCGTGGGCTGGCAAAGAGGAGAGAGCGAGCATGCCTATTCAATGACATTTTAAGGAAATGCCGAAGATAATGATATAACTAGGGTTTGTGGAATTAGGTAATGAAGCAGAAAATACCTTTCTTAAACCTCTGTATTATCATTATGAATGGCAATTATTATTCTAGATTAGAATACAGAGATGCCCCTCAGGACACAATGAACCACAAAGAGCCTGTTTTCTGTATTTAATGATTCAAGATTGACACAGTTTTCAAATTCGAATATACCTTGTTGGGTTTTCTAGGTTATGTCTTGAAGTTAACTCTCATGTTGCACTCTCATCACCACGCTGCCTCTGGAAGCTCAATTCCCCACCTATTTGCTGTTTCTAATACCACACACTTAAAACTAGGTAAGTTTGTTAGAATGGGAGGGAAAACAATGAGCAGACTCCAGGACCTGGTCAGGAACATTCTTACGGATCACAAGCCCCTGCACTTTGGTGGGAAGATTTTGTTTGATCAATTTAGGGATATGTTATCCCTTTAATATCAGTGTATGTGCGTTACCTTCCTTTATTAATTACATGTATCTGGAGGGCAAAAGCCACATAACTCCTCCTTGTATTCCCACAGCTAATCGCCCCCCACACCCCAGTGCCTTGGTAAACACTGAAAGAATTCTCACGTACTCATTGCTTACTTCCTTTATATCTTGGATAGCATATTCCCAGAGGAATATGTTTTACTAATTTTAACAGTGGCACCAAAAATCAAAATTTACTAGCTTACAAGCTAGGCTGAAGTCCTTCCAAATCAAATCTCTTTTACCTTGACATGTTACATAACCATCTTTCCCAGTTATGATTCAAGCAGTCAGACTGATTACCAGGACAAGTATCAGGAGAAGCCACCACTGAGGGTCTCGGAACTGTGAAGGGCTGTGAAAGGCCAACACTGACAGTGGTAACATCTACACACAGCTGTTCCCAGGGAACACGTGCCCTATAACTCACAAAAGAAACCCCTCCAACAACAAAAAGGAACAGAAAAATAACACACACACATACCAACTTGCTACAGCCCTTCCCATGCTTGAGCTTCAATAGGGTGATAAAAGGAGACACTGACCTACAATTCAAACAGCGCAAACAAGGGGCGAGCAGTGCTCCACCCCAGCCACCATGTCCCAAACCACAGACCCTCACAGTGAGGTCATAGCCCCACCTAGGCCCAGAAAACACTTCATCATGGCCTCCTGACTGGATAGTGTGGACCCTAGGCCTAGTGAGCACGCTCCCACTGCCCAAATCCATTTGTGCATCTGTCCACCAATCTGGGCCCACTTGAACCCCAGAGAGGTGTTCCTTACCTGCCAGTCTCAAGCTTCCTATAATCTGGAGGGGTTTCCTTCTTGCCTGGCAACTGGACCAGACAGGTCTGAACAACTCAGTCAACTTCTGACATTCAATGGGCTGCAATCATACCTTCTACTATGAGGTCTGAATTCCAGTGTTGGAGAGGTGTCTCGTTTTCCAACTTTGTCCCTTCCTTCATTTATTAGTTTGTTAGGGCTGCCACAAAAATACCACAGACTAGGTGGCTTAAACAACAGAATTCACTTTTCTCACAGTTCTAGAGGCTGAAAGTCCACGATCAAGGTGTCTGCAGCTTCCGTTTCTGCTGAGGCCTTTCTCTTGGCCTTGCAGACAGCCACGCTCTTGCTGCATCCTCATATGGTCTTTCCTGTGTGCTTGCATCCCTGGCATGTGTCTTTCTGTATGTCCTCATCTCCTCTTCTTATGAGGACACCAGCAGATTGGATCAGGGTCCATCCTAACAGCCTCATTTTAACTTAATGACCTCTTTAAAAACCTTATCTTCAAATTCAGTCCCATTCTGAGGTACGGGGGTTAAGATTTCAACATATGAATTTTTTGTGGGGGACACAATTTAGCCCATAACACATGGGTACTCTCATTCATCCAATTAAGACACTGTTTAAAGCTCCTTTACCCCTTTGTAGTTAATTCCCTGTCACAGTTAATTTTTTATTAATTTCTTCTTGTTCAAATTACTTTTTGGTTTCTGCCTCCTGACTGGACCCTTTCTGATACACATGGATGGTACAGTCAAATCGTTTGTTGTTTAAAGCGGGGACTCCCACATTCTATGTTCATATTTTTATAATTTCAGCATTCCTGTAGTTTCAGACCTGATTCAGAATTAAAGAAGTAAAATATAGCTTTGCAGAATTATAGTTCTGTTGAACTCTCTGCCACTTATTACTCTTAACGACCATGACAACTTCACTGATCAAGTGTATGAGGTCCTGTTGTATAACATTAAGAAACTGGTAACAGCAACTTTACCTACTGCAAAACTGACAAGACATAACCACTTCCTCAATAATAGAGAAGACCCATGCAGATGCTTGCAAATGTTGCTTTGAGGCAAATGAAGAATTACATGTCAAACTAACTCTTAGATCTAAACTGACATTTTCATCATGAATGCAAAGCAAATCAAATTCAGATAGCACTGAAGAGAGGCAGACTGTCCACCTGACATATTCTGAAGCCCCAGCATTTGCCACAATTGAATGAATTTATGGAAAGCAGTATTTCAAGACCTCAGCCTTGGCTCTACAGATACTCGCTATTATTAGATTAGTTATTTCTATGTAAGAAGATCTATATAGATATATAATATATATAAATTATGATATTAGATGTATGTGCACATATATATGGAAGTTCATACTGTTAATTCCAATTAAACAACCTCTAGTCCTAAACGTATCTTCTTCTTAGTGGGAGAGGACAATGGAGCTTTGGGAGTACTTGGCAAGGCTCTGTTACCTTGTCACCAAAATGAGGTTGTTTGCCTTTAATAATTCACTAAGCTCTATATTTGATTCGTGTGCTTTTTTGCATCTATATTGTATATGCATATTGTCATAAAAATGTTTTTAAATAACTAAAATTGCAGTTAAAAAAGAGGCCAAGGGTCTAAGATTTAAAAAAATATATATATGTTCCCTTACACTCTAGTATGAAGCAGCTTTGTAATATATTTTAAAATATCCACAAATATGAACTGCCAAGCCATGGAGAAACCTTAAATGAATATTACTAAATGATTTTTTACATGTGGAGATAAAATGTCCTTGAAAATTGATTACATTACACTGTGCTAAGTGTATTACTGATTAGGGAGATAATTTTCTAAACTGAGGAGATATCTTTTATTTTAATTATCTATTCAGTCATTTAAATCATTCACTGTTGCTTTTTCCTCTTCTACTTGGTCCTCAGTTAACCAGGGATTTCACTTATTTCTTTCCCTCCTATGTAGTTCCTTGCATGGAACTTTGTAGATTGAAGTCCCTAAGGACTAAATATTCTACTTGTACCAGTATCTTGCTCAGTGATTTCTGAAGCAAGTAAATTTCCCATCTGTAAAATGGAAGTGATATACCCATGGAAGTTATTTATGTTGATAAAGAATTGTTCTGGCCCTGGCCAGTTTGGCTCAGTGGTTAGTGTGTCGGCGCGCGGACCAGAGAGCCCCGGGTTCGGTTGCTGCTAAGGGCACGTACCTCAGTTGGAGTTTGTCCCCGGCCCTGGTTGGGGTCATGTGGGTGGCAACCAGTCGATGTGTCTCTCTCACATCGATGTTTCTCTCTCTCTCTCTTCCTCACACTCTCCCTCCTGCTCTAGCTGAAGATAAATGGGAAAATATCCTCGGGTGAGGATAAAAAGAAAAAAAAGAATTGTTCTGAAGGACTTCATAACATATTGATAGATAACACTTCAAAACATAGTAAGATCTGGAAACAATCCAAGTGCCCATCAGTAGATGAGTGGATAAAAAAGCTGTGGTACATTTACACAGTGGAATACTATGCAGCTGTAAAAAAAAAAGAGAGAGAGAGAGAAAGATCTCTTTACCCTTTGAGACAGCATGGCGGGACCTGGAGAGTATAAGACTAAGTGAAATAAGCCAGTCAGAGAAAGATAAGTATCACATGATCTCACTTATATGTGGAGTCTAATGAACAAAATAAACTGATGAACAAAATAGATGCAGAGACATGGAAGAAGGGAAAAGACTGATGACTCTCAGAATGGAAAGGGGGTGGGAAGTGATTAGCCAAAGAACTTACATACATATATGCATAACTCATGGACACAGACAATAGTGCAGTGAAGGTTGGGGTAGAGAGGCAGGAGTGGGGTGGAGGGGGTCAATGGGGGGAAAGGGGGAATATCTATAATTAATACTTTCAACAATAAAGATAAATTTTTAAAAACCAGAAGTAACATTTAGTTCTTCTAGTTATCTATAGATATTGCATAACTTTGAAGTAATAAATGCTAAAAGCTATAAAGTCTGTTACATAAATATAGAAAACTAGTATAAAATAACTTTTTAATATGTGAATTACAATTATTAAGAACACTCATTGTGTGAGGAAGTGACAAGGTGGGGAGTTATCTTTATGATGAAACCAATGTCTTAGTTATCTTTAGAGTTTCTCCTCAGTACACAGCACTTAGTATTTATTCATTCAACAAATATTTCAGTCCTATTACCCCCCCCCCCCAGGTATTACAGTAGATTAGATTCTAAAAATAAAACCTAGTCTTTTACTAATACTATATAGTCATTTTTAAGGTAAGTATAGTATCCTATCATGAACTTACTCTGTACAGCTAAAGGTATTGTTTGTTATGCACACTGAGAACCTAATGGACATTTCCAGTTGACTCTCAATGCACTGTATGTCAATCATTCCTTGGGCTTCAAAAAGTTAGGAATCAAATCCAATACGGAACACAGAAAAAGAAGCTATGGTAAAAGGACCAAGGCCCTCCACCAGACCCCATTCTTCTTCCTCCATTCAGATTTTAAAGCAGCATAGGTAGTAAGTTTTTGTTGTTGTTTATTATTATTATTTTTTTATCCTCACCCAAGGACATTTTTGCATTTAGATAGAGCGGGAGGGAGGGAGGGAGGAAGAGAGAGAGAGAAACATTGATGTAAGAGAGACACATCGAGTGGCTGCCACCCACATGACCCCAACCGGGGCCGGGGACAAACTGCAACCGAGGTACACGCTCTTAGCGAGAACCAAACCCGGGACTCTCTGGTCCGTAGGCTGACGCTCTAACCGCTGAGCCAAACCGGCCAGGGTGGTAGTAAGTTTTTTAGAAGTCAATGTTATTATCTTAGAGAAAAGTGTAAGCTAATTATGTCTTTATCTGTACCAAGTCCCTTTTGACTTTCCCTGTAAGATGTAAACCAAGACCTATATTCATATATTTTTCTTCTCTTCCCACTCACAATTTAAAAACATACTTAAAGCAAAATCATGAAAAAGAACACTTTCATTTTCTATGCAAGTTCGATTTTCAGATTTAACTATATGAACAGCTTTTAAAGATATTGCTTAATTATGCTAATTTATAATAATTACATTTAAGTCTTTTTGCTAAAATACCATTGTGAAAGTCTATAACTCATCATTTCAAACTGTTTATTAACTATTTACAGTTCTTTAGTCAAAAAGCACTCAAGCCCTGGCCGGTATGGCTCAGCGGTTAGAGCGTCGGCCCGCAGACCAGAGAGACCCGGGTTTGGTTCCCGCTGAGGGCACGTACCTCGGGTTGCAGTTTGTCCTCAGCCCCAGTTGGGGTCGTGTGGGTGGCAACCAGTCGATGTGTCTCTCTCACGTCGATGTTTCTCTCTCTCTCTCTTCCCCCCCGTCCCTCCTGCTCTATCTGAAGATAAAAGCAAACATGTCCTCGGGTGAGGATTAAAAAAAAAAAAAGCACTCAAAACCATCATTACTTGTAAATTTACATTAAAAGCCTTTCAGGCACAGAAATTCTTTTAAAAACTGAACTTTATCATCAAAAAGTTGTACTTTAGTAAATTCCTGACAATACATGGAGGCTACAAAGGGGCATTCTGACAATATCACTGCATTAAAAATGCACAATATTAAAAACAGCCTTGTCTCAAGTACTTTTTAGGGCTTTATTTGATAACACCATTTTTAGTATAGCACACAAAAAGACAGTGGACACTGAGAAATACTTAAGGAATAGAATAGTATTTCTTTGTAAGATACAGATGCCCTAGCTTCCCATTTTTTTCAAAGAGTTTCCCCTTAACGCAGAAAAATAATTATTTCCCATAGCATTGTGAACCAGGGAGAAGGTATGGTCTACTGAAAGTTTTCAAGGTAATATTAGGGGGACCGGAAAGTAATGTCGTTAAAGTAATGTCATGTTAAGGGCGGAAGTGGAAGTAAATCCGTGTCAGACAATCGAGGAACTGTCAAACACTCTTAACCAACCTTGGTCGACCATCCAAGAACATCTGCAACAGATTGGTAAAGTAAGCAGAGCAGGTGCTTGGGTCCCACATAATCTGTCCGAAGAAAACAAAGCTAACCGGTCCACCACATGCAACTTATTGCTTCAGTGGCACAATACAGAAGCGTTTTTTGATCGCTTGATCACTGGAGCTGAAAAATGGGTCCTCTATGATTATCCAAAATTCAAAAGGCAGGGGCTCTCTCCGAAACAATCGCCACGAAGTCAGCTAAGCCAGGTTTACACCCCAAAAAGGCACTTTTGTGTGTTTGGTGGAGTATTCACAGGGTCGTTCATTTTGAAGTGCTGAAACCTGGACAGACTGAATGCAGACCTTTACTGTGAACAATTGGATCGAGTAAATCAATCTTTAATTGAAAAGTGCCCAGTGATTGTCACCAGAAAAGGTATTATTCTGCAACACAATAATGCAAGACCGCACTGCACAAGACGAACCCTGGAAAAAATTAATGAATTGGGATGGGAGGTACTGCCTCACCCACCATACTCGCCCGATATTGCGCCATCGGATTTCCATTTATTCCGATCGCTACAACATTTTCTAAGTGGCAAAAAATTTGAAAATTTGGATGATATCCAAAATGCCATCTCCAGATATTTTGCTCAAAAAACAATTGATTTTTATCGATCCAGCATTGAAAATTTGCACACTAGATGGCAAAAGGTTGTTGATAACGAGGGTGATTATATCATTGATTAAAAATAAAACTTGTTAAAAACTTATCTGTTTGAATTTACTGTAAAAAAACCGACATTACTTTCCGGTCCCCCTAATATTTACTATCTAGAGTATTTTAGAGTAGTTTTAAGTTGACAACAAAATTAAGGAGAAGATACAGATCTCCTAAATACCCCATCCCTCCATAATTCACAGCCTCTCCCATTAACATCCCCACCAGAGTGGTACATTTGTTACTACTGAGAGATCTACAGTGACATGTCATCATCACCCAAAGTTTACAGTTTACAATACTCTTGGTGGTGTTCATTCTATGGGTTTAGACAAATGTATAATACCATGTATCCATCATTAAGGTATCATATAGAGTATTTTCACTGCCCTAAAAGTCCTCTGTGCTCTGCCTCTTCATTCCTTTCCCGCAACCCTCACCAACCACTTACTTATATTTTTACTTTCCCTACAGTTTTGCCTTTTCCAGAATGTCATACAGCAGTAACCATACAGAAGTCTTTTCAGACTGGCTTCTTTCACATAGTAATCTGCATTTAAGTTTCCCTCAGGCCTATTTATGGCTTGATAGCTCATTTCTTTTTAGTGCTGCATTATATTCCACCGTCTGGATGTATGACGCTTCATTTATCCATTCACTGACTGGAGGACATATTGGTTGCTTTTGGAAATTATGAATAAAGCTGCTATAAACATCCCACATGCCAGTTTCTATGTAAACATAAGTTTTCAACTACTGTTGGGTAAATAACAAGGAGTACGATTGCTGGATTATATGGTAAGGGTTTAATTTTGTAAGAAACCGTCAAACTATCTTCCAAAGTGGTTGTACCGTTTTATCTTCCCACCAGCAATGCATGAGAATTCCTGCTGCTCCACATCCTCGCCAACATTTGGTATTGTCAGTGTTCCAAGTTTTGGCCATGTAAACAGGTGTGTACTGGGATCTCTTTTGTTTTAATTTACTTTTACCTCAGATGTTTTCTTTTTTTTTTTTTAATTCCTCACCTGAGGATATTTTTCTACTTATTATCAGAGAGAGTGGGAGGGAGGGAGGGAGGGAGAGAGACAGAGAGAAACATCAATGTGATAGAGCCACATCGACTGGTTGCCTCCCGCACGACCTGACCAGGGCCGGGAACGAACTGCAACCTAGGAATGTGCCCTTGACTGGAATCGAACCCAGGACTCATTGGTCCGTGGACCAACACTCTACCGCTGAGCCAAACCGGCCAGGGCTGCCCCTTTTTTTCTATTAGGTTATTACTCTTTTTTTTCAGTTTTTAATAACTCTTTATGAATCACAATTATTAGCCCTTATTCTGTGTCTGTGACATGTAGCAAAAATTCCCAGTTTTTGGATTTTGACTTTGCTTAAGTGTTTGGCCATGCAAATATATCAATTTTATTCTTTTAATTGCTTCTGGGTTTTGAATCTTGCATAAGAACATTTTCTCCACTTCTAAGTGCTTGTACTATTTCATTTTCTTTATTTAGAATTTATTCTGAAAATGTGGAATTTATTCTTGTGTATTATGTGAGAAATCTAATTTTATTTTCCATATGGCTATCCAGTTGTTTCAACACTATTTATTAAAAAGTCCATCTTTTCCTCATTGATTTGATATGCCAACTTTTTCATATACTAAATTTTTAACCAATGAAACAAAATGACGTAGTCATAATCCAAAAAACAAAAACTACAAGCAATCCAGATACAGTGGAACCTCAGTTCTAGAACTAAATTTGTTCCAGAAGGCTCTTAAAGAAGTGATTTGTTTGAAAACCAAATCATTTTTCCCATCAGAAATAATGTAAATTGAATTAATTCGTTCCAGACCCCCAAATGATTCCATTTTAACCTTTCTTATATACAGTACATGTCTAATGTACTGTTTAGTCTATAAACAAACACTTCTTTTCTTAAATTGATCTAACCACCCCCTACCAGCCTTAAGCGAATCACTTTCAGCACTTGTTCCAGTGGTGTCTCAGGAGGTCAGCATGCAGCATCTTCACTTTTTCACATACCACTGCCTCTGGAATGCTGTCACCAGCTAACTGCTTTTCGTTTATCCAAATCAACAACAGTTTTTCTATCTCTTCTATTGCCTGTGACCATTGTTTCTTTCACACTCTTAGCAACATTAGCACTTTTGATGGCCTCTTTATGTTTTAAAATTATGCTAATTGGCCATTTCACCAGCAACACAATAAAAACACACACACACACAAATATTCATAGCACAATTTCCTGAGATGTTAACAAGGCAACGTTTGGCTGTAAACTGACTTATGCTGGCACATTCTCTACTTTGTGGTGTGAGAGAGGCTTTTCATCATGCTGATGTATCAGAATGAAAGGGTTGTCAAGTCCAGAACTGAAGTTAAAACATTTTTTCCATGAACAACTTGGTAGAGAACTGAACTGTTCGAGATGAGAGACGTTTGAGAACAGAGGTTTGACTGTACTCTTCAATGGTTAATTTAACAGTGCAATCAATATACAGATCTTGTAACATAGCAACCCACACCCAAAACCTGTATGACTATATTAACCAATGTCACACCAATACATTTAGTTTAAAAATAAAGTAAAAAAAAATAAAGTTCAAGGTGGAGAAATAAATAGCATAGCAAAAAGAATAGCAAAAAACAATGCTGTCAAAATTACAAGTATGTTTACACTTGATCCAGAAATCCCATCTCTAGTTTATTCCAATATATACTGGCAAGAATACAAAATAAACCAAGCACAAAGTACTGTGTCATTATTTGTAAGAGGTAATAAACTATGGTTCATCCATGCAATGCAATGAGAAAGACCTCCAAGATCCCTACAGAGACCATCTATATAGAGACCTCAAGGAAAACTACTTGAGTGGAAAAGCATGGTGTGGATTAAGGTTTCAATATGATTGTTTCTTTCTAAGTATGAATGGGGTGGGGAGTAAAATTAAAACAAATAGAAAATATATTTCCAAAAGAAACAACAGAAGAATAAACAAAAACTATTAACATAGTTACCTACAGAAAGAGGAAGTGAACAAGGCTGGAAACAATATTTCTGTGAATATAACTTACTATATATAGTTTTAGCTTTGGAAACAAAATTTTTTCTTTAATTTTATTTTTTAATTCATTAACTTATTTTTAATTTAAAAAATTTACTGAGATAAGCACAGAATCACATGCAGGTTTAAGAAATAACACAGAGAGACCATGTCCACTTTGCTAGTTTGTTCCAATAGTAACATTTTGCAAAATTATAGTATAATATCACCAGTATATTGAATTAGCACAATGCATCTATCTTATTTAAATGTCCTCAGCTTTATTTGTATTCCTGTGTGTGTACAAGAGGTTGTATACAATTTTGTCCCCCATGCAGTGAAGGTTCCTCTATCCAACAAGACAGAAACAAAAACAGAAAGGATTCATCATGTTGCCCTTTTATAACATCACTCATATCTTTCCTGCCACACCCCCATCTCATCCTTACCCCTGGCAAACAATAATCTCGCCTTGATTTATAAAATTATGTCATTTCAAAAGCGTTATATAGTACTTCTGTTTTTTTGGAAAATTAAGTAGACATACTTTTCCCTATTCCTCCCATTAAATACAACTAAAAACCTTGGATATCATATATAAAACAGGCATAAGAAGGGTAAAGAGAAAAAGGCAAATAGGCTGGAGATTGTGGGAACCAAGGAATGAATGGTGGTTGTTTCTAACTGATATATCCTAAACTTGGAACTGAAGATGTAGAAAACCTAGGAACAAAACAACAACAACGAAGTCCCAATAAAAGGTTCTTCTATCTAGCCAAAGGATCAGGAAACAGGAAACCTAATAAAAGAGAAAACATTTAGGCAATAGCCACTCTAATCCATCAAACACCACAGAAATAAAACTATGCCCCTTCTCCCCACCCATGGCAGCAAAGTCCAGGGAAGGGCAGAAATCTCACCCCACCTAGCAGTATTAAGCACTCCTAACCCATGTCAAGGGAGCCTGAGGGAGGACCCTGGGCTTCTACCCCCACCTGGCAGTAATGAGGCAGTGCTCCTTTCTCCTGCTGGAAAAGCATCAAAGGCAGCCAGCTAAAACACCCAGAGTCTCTCATAACATAATACGAAAATATTCAGGTTTCAAGAAAAATCACTCATCATAACGAAGAACCAGGAAGATCTCAAACCTTTGCTCAGACCTACTAGTAATTTTAAGTGGCGATTTCTCAGTCCCTCTGTTTCCTAAGTGTTCAATTACAGCTTCCAGTATAAATCACAATTAACTAGTAAATATTGCAAGTGTAAATGATATAGTAAATTACATTATGTTATATATAGTATTATATATATGACTTTCATATATCTAATATATATATTAGAATTTTATTTATTTATTTTAAAAGTGAAGTGAGTTTATTAGTGAATCAGTGAGACAAAGAATGGGACTCCACAGACAAAGCAGCCTCAAGTTTATTTAAATAATAATTCAGTTGTAAAGATTATTAAAAGCAACCAACAATTCATAAAAGTAGCATTAAATATTAATTAACTCTTAATTTGGTTTTATTAATTGATTTACTTTAAAGATTATAACACTTTACTTTTCTGGCCAGCCAACAGATTAAATATATTTCTCCCAAGTATACATAGGTATACATGTACTATGCATGACTTATTTGTACAATACATTTAGTTTATCAACTGTAGATCCACTTTCCAGCTGTAATACTGACCATCACCACCTCCCCACATTAATCTCCAACCATCACTAAATAAAGTGAACACAATTTAAAGTCGCACCAGTACAAGTACTAACAGGAATTTCTTATTATCTTGCATAAAAGACTGTTAAATCACGACCTTATATCATTGCACATAACATTCAGCAAGGCATTCTACAAAACAGCACTGAAAAGAAACTAAGAAATCCACCCTTACCAACTTCCGGATTCCTCTTGCTTTTCTTGCTTCATCTCTTCTGTAACAGTGTATATACCAGTGTAGAGAGTGGGCGCAAGGGCGTCTGAGTCGTATCAAACCTCCTTAAGAAGTGTACTGGTAAACAGCACAGATGCCCAGCATAGCCCATCTAAGGCTCACATACCTAAGACTAGGGAAAGAGTTACCCAAAAATAGCCACATACCACAAATTAAGAAGGGCAAATAGTGGCAGCCTCCAATATACAAGGGGTTTTGTTACTATGTAAACTATATGAAAACCACAAAACAAATTTTTTATTATTTTTTAAATGAAAACTTTTTAAAAACAAGAACAGCAGGAAGTTAATAAACATGATAAATAGTATCACACTAAACAAAGAACCAAAATATGCATCATCTAGGAAAACTGGAGAACTCTTCCAATACATCAGCTCCAAAGTCAAGCCTACTATCGTCATTATTAATATCCCTTTGAAAATTCTGAATGCTATGATATGGAACAGATATCACAATAAATACTGTAAATGACTACATTATTTGCAGATATAACTAATATCTACAGAAAAGATAATGGTAAGATCTATGAACATTAACAATATTTAGTAAAGAATCCATGCACATAATAAAAATTGCATTCTCATATACCAGCAACTAGTTAGAAATTAACACAAGAAGCCCACAAAACCAACAAAAATTATGAAAGACTAAAACTGAGACAAAGTTTATGTAACTAATAAAATTATATAACATTTCTATATGAAATAACCCAATGTAAGAAATAAATGGAGAAATAGTGCATGTTCCTTTACAAAACAGCTGAATATTGCAAAAATGTCAATTCTTTTAGTTAATTCCTATATTTTCTGGAATATGAGTCACACTATCAATAAAAATTCATTGACAAAATAAATTAAAACTTAATTTGAAAGAAGGAAATATGTTGTCAAATACTTTAAGAGATTATGTTAGATTTTCAGAATTAGCTACAGATACCTGAGTTAGAAAAACAAGAGGCTTCATTAAAACAATGCTTTCTATTAATGCCAGAATACTCCCGTTTCTGAATGAATGCTACGCAAAAGCCTATAGGTATTTACAAAAGTGGTGTATTTTTCTTGACTCCAAAAAGCACACAGAAGAAATCCACTCAACAGTATATAAGAATGGAGAGCAAATGAAAACCACAGAACTGAATTATACATATACCTGCCACGATGGAAAAGGCTGTCAAAATGACTTTAAAAGGAATGGAACTAGCCTGATCATACCATTACTTTGGCCAATAAAGTGTCACTGTCTACTGTCAAAAAGTTATGACCAAACTTTAGAACGAAGGGATATTTAATGACACAAACAGAGATGACAAACTTGAGATGTCTGTACTATCAATTAATGACAGTGTGGTAGCCCCAGATGAAGGCTTGCAAAGACAGTTGGCTGCCAGGCAAGATGACTCAGATCTAGTGAATTGCCTGCCTCCTCTAAAGGGATATAATCCTGTTTCGAAAGAAATCGATCTTTATCAACTTCCATTGGAATCCTTATCAAAACCTCTGCTGACAACATTATTGGCCTCTGACCCTTCCTGGGGGCTCAGTCTGAATCATGCCAGACCTCAAGAGCCAGTGAGTTCCACTAAAGTGCCTGGATCACAGTCATCTCCAATTCAGCACTGCCACTCCTGCATTCCCAATCACTATCCACGCAGTCAAAAGTTGGGATTCATCCTGAATTCCTAACCTTTTCCTCCGACTCTTGCAACCCATGATCAAGTCCCACTGATCCTCCCAGCATAATATCTCTTTACCTACCTACTCAACTACTACCAGAGTTCAGGTTGTCCTGTTTCACCAAAACCTGCCCTGACACCTTGCCTTCCTCTAATTTCCCTCCTTATGTTTGCCCAGGAGAGTGTTTCTAAAAGCACTCATCTGATCTTGTTCTCCTCTTGAAAACCCTTCACTAGGTCTCACTTCACAGAATAAGCCCCAAACTCCTACAAAAGGGTCTACATCCAGCCCCGACTTACCTGCCAAGTTTCCTGTCTGGCTGTGCACCCCTCCACAAGGCTGCTCCAAAACCTGTTAGTTCATGTCCTGGTGCCTTCACACAGTTGGTTCTATCTGCTTTGAATTCACCCCACCTCTTATTCCCTTCCATTTCTCCACATACTGATCAACTACTCAGCTTTCAAGATGTTTCAGTTTCACTTCCTTCATGAAGTCTATCCTGAAGACATTCCACAAAGACCTGATTTGTGTCCCTCTATGATTCTATATATCATAACCATCTGTAGTAGGCAGTAAGACAGGCATGAGTAGAGTTGGAATGATAGGCCAGGTGTAGAGGGTCACAAGGGCAAAAACTCCAGGTGCCTAGCAACGTGGAAACCTACAGGCACAACCTCTCCCTAAGTATTAACCCCTGGAGATGACATCTAGGCTTCAATTGTGTTTCAGCTCCAGGCCCAGAAAAGCAGCAAAACCAGACAGAGCGACACCATGGCAGACATCAGGACTAGCTGTATTGACTAACGATGCCTTGCCGTGGCACCAACCCATCAGTGGAGACCATGACCCTGAAGGACATACCTGGAAAGCTGATAAATATTCTATTGAGACCTCCAGATAAAAGCCCTCAGGACCCAGGATCCAGTGCAGCTCTCTCTATGGAGCACACCCACAGTTTTCCCCAGATGCGTTTTCTTTGCCCCTCTCTTTCTCCTAAGCTACAAGGGCCCTTCTTTTGTCTCTGTAACTTGTTTCCTGAGCCCATTTCTTCTACGGCTCACTTCTTCTATCTCTGTGACTTTCTAAATAAACTCTCTCTTATAGTGAATTTTTCTTAGCTAAAACTTAAATACCAAGGCTGCTGAAACAAGTCTGGTCTGACTCCACAGATCTAATACCTGATGGCCACTAACACATTCACATCTGTGTCACCCTCATGTGTCTGTTTATATTCCAGCCTTAGTACTTTAGCTCCTACAAAACAGTTCCCTCTTTCAAGCAGTTTGAATTCTAAGGTCCTAGGTACACAGTAGTTGCTTAAGAAATGAATAAAACAACTTTTTATCCATAAAACCAGCACATTTTAGATACATAGATTAGCCAAAAATCTTATTAGAACATAAGAGTCCTAGACTGGACAATGGGCCAACCTAGTAACTGAAACAAGGGTAGAAAGGTCATCCCTAATAGTGACTGATGACTTATGTGGAGAGCTTCAAAAAAAAAAATCAATACCCAGGCCAAGCCCCCAGAGAGCTCTGATTCATTTGGTCTGGATGGGGCTTTTTTTTTAAAGACTTGCCAAGTGATTCTAATGTGCAACTATGGTTGTGGACCACGGGCCTAGAGAAAAAGCCTGTCTCTTCTCCGTTCCTTCCCTTGAGTGGAAGATAGAGAAAGCCATCAACCATTTCTCACACTGACTGCATCCCAGCATTTGAATCACAACTACTAATTTAACCAAAAACCTGAGGGCTGCTAAGAAAAGGGTATTTCACATCCCTTCTTGCCAAAAGTACTTCAGATGCCATCTTCCTGGTTTAACTACCAGAATGGACATTATCTTCCTGCCACCTCAGTGGTAAGACCAATAAGACAGGCTGAAACAGGGTAAGCGTCCAACCAAAAGTTCTGTTGTTTATCATCAGATATAAACAAAGGCTGAGAGAAGATACTGAGAAAACATTCCCTTCATCCATATGCCCTATAGATTCCCCTGCTAACTTTGGCTTCAAAATCGAAGGCAAGTGACACAAAAATCAGCCTTTTGCAGAAAAAATGCAATGCACGTGGGATATATGCTCTATTCACAACAGGTCCTTGTGAAAATGTTCCAGTCCAGCCAGAGGCAACCCCATTTGTGCATATGTCCTGACTGCCACTTCTCAGCACAACTGACTTAGGATAGGTCAGAGTTTCCCTCTCTCCTAGGAATCAGGAACAACTCATTCTAGACTGTCTGGTGGAAGCTAATGTAATAGCATGTCAAGTCCCAGCCTGTATTAATGGTCACATGCATGAAGAAACTGTGTATACCAGACTGCAGTGCCAAGAATGAGATGACCAGAGAGAAAGAGGAGAGAGAGAAAAATGAAGTCTGGCTGTCTTTGTTCCTAAGAGTTTTCAGTTCCCAAGGCAAGGCCCTCGAGAGGCCTGGCTGATTACGTTGCCCTTGAATATATGAGACATTTCCCTTGTAATAGCCATGTTCCCCACATTTTTTCCTTAGCTCCCTCAAGCAGGTTTTGTTACTCACAGCTGAAAGAATCTTGACTAAGACATGTTTAGTCCAACTTTATCTGCTAAGTCCAGTACTGGGCAGAATCAGGGAGGGAGGGAGGGGAGGAGGGAGGATATAAATGACTGAATTACAAACAGACACAAGCCTAGCATAAATCAGGGAGAACCTCAATCTAAAATACAAATTGTATCTATGAATCTAAGGTTAGAAGTTAAAAGAAGACAGAAGCAGAAAGGCCTAGGTTGTTAAATGCAGAAGCATTTTGGAATTAAGGAGAATAAATCCAAAGATTAAAAAAGGAAAATGAGCACTGGCTGGTTTGGCTCAGCGGTTAGAGTGTTGGTCCAAGGACCAAAGAGCCATGTGTTTGAGTCCAATCAAGGGCACATACCTCTGTTGCGGTTCAGTGTCCGGCCCTGGTCGGGGTTGTGAGGTAGGCAGCCAGTCGATGTGTCTCTCTCATGTAGATGTTTCTCTCTCTCTCTCCCCCTCCCTCCCTCCCTTCTTCTCTATCTGAAGATAAATGGAAAAAAATATCCTTGGATGAGGATTAAAAACAAAACAAAACAGGAAATGAGTTAAAAGTGAAAAGATAAGAAAAAAACTGAAGAAACTTTGAAGAGGTTAAAGAAACTTCCAAAGGTCACAAAGCTAATAATTAGCCACAGTTTATATTCAAGTATTATGGCCTCAAATTTAATATTCATTCTACTATATGACATCTGTTTATACTATAACCCTACCATGAAGTAACAGGTGTGATTATGGAGGTCACCCAGCAAGTTGTAACACTACATTGCAGTTGTCATGCTTGACCAAACAGTTCTAATAGGTCCTGCTGTTTACGGGAACTGAAAGAAGCAACAAGCTATAAAGAAAAAATGTTACATATAGCAAGAGAAGAAAAGGAAAGAAATTAACTATAAGATTTTATACATCAACAGACAGTGGATTCAGGAGATGGTCATATTTTTGGCAAGCAAGGAGATCCAGTATAGAAGGGAAGTAAGAACTATGCTCCATTGTATATACACATATATCAATTTGCTTTACTTGTAATAAATGGCCCCAAAACAGCAGCTAAAAACAAGAATCATGTATTAGCTCACAATTCTGTGGACTGACATTTTGGGCAAGCTGGATAGTTCCTGTGCTGGTCTTGCCTGGACTGATTCATGTATTAGTGAGCTCTTCCAAAATTTAATGGTTTTAAACAAAAAATATTTATTTTGCCCTGGCCAGTTTGGCTCAGCGGTTAGAGCGTTGGCCCATGGACCAGAGAGTCCCGGGTTCGGTTCCCACTAAGGGCACGTACCTCGGTTGCAGTTTGTCCCCGGCCCTCCCGCTCTATCTGAATAAATGCAAAAATGTCCTCGAGTGAGGATAAAAAAAAAATTTATTTCTCATAATCCTACAGATCAACCGGGCAGTTTTTCTGGTCTAGATCAACTCAGCTGCGACTAGACTGTTTGGTAACATCCAACTGGTCGAAGCCAGTCACGTGGGCAAGCCCAGAGTAAGTTGGGGAAGGCACTTCCCAAGTCCATGGGCACAGGAAGTGTGAGTGAGGCCTTTTTTTTTTTTTTTTAAACAATGATCTACAAAGGACACCTAAGTAGTAAGTCACTCCATGTATAAGAACTAAGCTGTCCTGGAAACACTAACCTTCTCCTCCTTTCTAGAAATCAGTGCCTCACCCACAATTCCAGGCCTAGAAAAGAACACTTCTCATGTAACAAAATAATAATAACTTAGCTTATCTAGATTTTGGCCCAAATGTCAAAGACAGAGGATCAAGTTCAAATTTCTACTACAGAACTTCTATTTGAGGGAAATACTGTACCATTTCAAAAAACACAATGCTTACTTCAAAGAAGTGAAGTGTGGGCAGGCCTTTCAGGGAAGCTCCTGTGGTGGGCATTACGGGGGTTATCCTCACCCACCGCTTTCCGCCCCAAGGCAGCATTCACAGGCAAGCCCCACCAGCCCACGACTGAAGCAGAGAGTCTAAAAAGACAACCTCCCACCTCACTGAGGAACATTTTGAAAACATGTGGGGTTATCTGTGGTTGTCCTAAATGCACAGTTGGCATTCAATGGGCAGGAGCTAGAGATGGAAATGCTCTACTACCTAAAGAACAGGCCAGGGCTTCGGCTTCAAACACCCTGCAGGACATCCACAGAAGTGGAAAACCTACTGAGGATTATTCGAGCCTAACACTAAATCAGGTTTACATAAACACAAAGTATTTTTGCATGGTTTTAATATATACACAATTTTTCAGAAACATAACCACTATGCAAATCCAGGGATGACAGTGTTTAGTTTTATTAGAAAATTTACCAACGGTTATTTGCTAATTTGGCCATGGTATTTGAATGAACAATAGAATATACCTATATAAGCTTGCACTGGTGACTGGGACACAGTGATTTCCTATAAATATGAATGCAGGCATCTTAAATGAAATCTTCTAAAGTAGTTGTGCCAAAGTATTTACATATTGATTTACATGTAATTTACTAAACTTATTCTTACTTCCTCATGTTATAGATAAGAGATTGTACACATTTTAATTACATAACTATATTAATATTTAAGTCATTATAAAAATATTTAAATAATTAAGTAAATATTATAGATATATCATCTACAAATTCTATTTCAGGATAGAAAAGGTATTAGAAATTATTCATTATAAAAAAAGATAGCACTACCATATTCACAGATTGGAAGAATCAACATCATAAAATGTCCATATTACCCAAAGCAATCTATGGATTCAATGCAATCCCTATTAAAATACCAACAGCATGTTTCACAGATCTAGAACAAATATTACAAAAATTTATATGGAACCAAAAAAAGATCCATAATAGCCTCATCAATCTTTAGAAAGAAGAACAAAGTTGGAGGGATCACAGTACCAAATATCAAACTCTACTGGAAAGCCACTATAATCAAAACAGGTTGGTACTGGCACAAGAACAGGCATATAGATCAATGGAACAGAACAGAGAACCCAGAAATTGACCCAAGCCATTATGCTCAATTAATATTTGACAAAGGAGCATACAATGGAGTAAAGTCAGTCTCTTCAATAAATGGTGTTGGGAAAATTGCACAGCTACATGAAAAAAAAATGAAATGACCACCAACTGACACCATACACAAGAATAAACTCAAAATGGATAAAAGACTTAAATGTAAGTTGCGAAACCACAAAAATCCTGGAACACATAGGCAATAAAATCTCAGACATCTCACGTAGCTCTATTTTTGCTGATATATTTCCTAGGGCAAGAGAAACAAAGGAAAAAGTAAATAAATGGGACTATATCAAACTAAAAACTTCTTCACAGAAAAAGAAACCAACAAAATGAAAACAGAACCCACTATATAGGAGAATATATTCAGCAATGATACATCTGATAAGGGGTTAATTTCCAAAATATATAAAGAACTTATAAAACTCAACACCAGGAAGACAAACAATCCAATTAAAAAATGAGCAAAAGATCTGAGTAGATACTTCTCTAAAGAGGACATACAAATGGCCAATAGACATGAAAAAATGAATGCTCAAAGTCACTAATCATCAGAGAAATGAAAATTAAAACCACAATGAGGTATCACCTCACACCTGTCAGAATGGCTACCATCAATAAATCAACAAACAACAACTGCTGGTGAGGATGTAGAGAAAAGGGAACACTAGTACACTGCTGGTGGAATGCAGACTGGTGCAGCCAGTGTGGCAAATAGTATGGAGTTTCCTGAAAAAATTAAAAATGGGCCCTCCTGGTGTGGCTCAGTGATTGAGCATCCACCCATGTACCAAGAGTTTGCCAGCTCAATTCCCAGTCATGGCACATGCCCAGGTTGTGAGCCCAATTCCCAGTGGGGGCATGCAGAAGGCGGCCAATCGATGTTCTCTCTCATAGAGGTTTCTATCTCTCTCCCTCTCCCTTCCTCTCTCTCTAAAAATCAATAAAGAAAAAAAAATAAAAATGGAACTGCCATTTGACCCAGCGATCCCACTTCTGGGAATATATCTTAAGAATCTCAAATCACCAATCAGAAAAAAATATATGCACGCCTAAGTTCATAGCAGCATGATTTACAATAGCTAAGATTTGGAAACAGCCCAAGAGCCCATCAGTAGATTAGTGGATTAAAAAACTGTGGCATATTTACATGAGTCTGTAAAAAGAAGTATCTCTTACCCTTTGAGACAGCATGGATGGACCTAGAGGTATTATGCTAAGCAAAATAAGCCAATCAGAGAAAGACAAGTATCACATGATCTCACGTATATGTGGAATCTAAGGAACAAAATAAACTGATGAACAAAATAGGTCCAGAAGCATGAGTACATGGAACAGACTGACAGATCTCATAGGGGAAGGGGGCAAGAGGGATGGGAAAAGATTAACTAGAGAACATATATGCATAGCCCATGAACACAGACAATAATGTGGTGAAAGCCTGGGCTTAGGAAGGGGCTTGGTAGAGGGGGGAAAGTGGGCAAAAATGGGGGACATCTGTAATACTATCAACAATAAAAAATAAAGCACTAGCTCTGATGGAATTAAAAACAAGTGATTTAGTGTCATCACTATCTGACTTTAAATGCTGTATCTAAAAACTAGTTAAGTTTGCACACTAGTTCTCCAATATTAGTTTTTACTTTTTTTTCTTATTTACTTATTTCAGTTTTTATCATTCACATACTTAAAAGTTATTTCCTTCTACTCTCAAAGCCCAAGAAGAATTCTCATAATTTCCCTAAATCCCAGTGCCCCTAGCCTCCAAACAGCAACTATATCAGCCCAGTGGCAAGTAAAGTCACTTCTCAGCCATAGAAAGAAGCAAATTATCATGAAAACTCAGGCCATAGCTTTTGTAGCTACACAGACATCTTCCTGGGAGGAAAAAGA
The DNA here is from genome assembly GCA_030848825.1 of Tadarida brasiliensis. Lineage (NCBI taxonomy): Eukaryota > Metazoa > Chordata > Mammalia > Chiroptera > Molossidae > Tadarida > Tadarida brasiliensis. Next base: position 25,544,463 of record CM061267.1, on the reverse strand, counting down.
TGAGCAGATAGGGAATCAAGATCAGCTTAACCACCCGCTCCCCCCCAACACACACACACACACATTAACGGATTTTGCATAAGCACCAAATAACCAAAATAGTTTCCAAAAAAATTTTTTTTTTCAACATTCTTCCTAGAGAGGACTATATAAATCAACGAACAGTAAGAGCTGAGACATTTAGTCTTGGGTTTACTCTGGCTTCCCCTGTGTCCTTAGCTAAACTATGTAATTACATAAGAGCTTCAAATTCTTCATGTATGGACCTGGCATTCACATATAGGGTGTCCCAAAACAAATGTATACACACTTTGAATAATTATAAAGCCAGTGTTGATTACATTTTCAAAACATGATAGAATCTACAGACATTGTTTAAGTGTTTTGTCAACACCTGTTTTCAAACTGATGTCGGTTCTGCTCCAAGCACTGTGATAACTCAAAGCAATGGGACAGCAAACATCAAGAATCATTTTGTTCAGTATTTGTGTGAATTCTTTCAATAACTGCCCTCAATTCTTCGACTGTTGCCAGTTTTGTACAGTAAACTTTATTTTTTATGTATACCCATAAAAAAGTCTAGTGGAGCCCTGGCTGGTTTGGCTCAGCGGTTAGAGCATCGGCCCTTGGACCGAAGAGTCCTGGGTTCAGTTCCCACTAAGGGCTTGTACCTCGGTTGCAGTTTGTCCCCGGCCCTGGCTGGGGTCATGTGGGTGGCAACCACTCGATGTGTCTCTCTCACACTGATGTTTCTCTCTCTCTCTCTTCCCCCCTCTCTCCCTCCCGCTCTATCTGAAGATAAATGCAGAAGTGTCCTCAGGTGAGGATACAAAAAAAAAAGTCTAGTGGATAAATTTTCTTTGTTCAAAGCTGAGTCTGGCTTCAACCATTATTTTAAATCAGTTAAACCTGAAAAAGAGTGATAATTTAGTGAGTTATTATTAGATGTTAAAGTGTGTATACAATTTTGGGGGGATACCCTGTATATATACCTTGATATGAAATCATGAAACAAGTAATGTCTGAATAATAAGAAGTGATACCTTTTAGAGAGAAAACCAGAAGAAAGGAGTCAGAAAATTGGAGCTTTGATACACAGGATATTTTAAAATGCACAGTAAAAAAAATGCATGTGTGATATCCCTAAAAAAGAGTCTGTGTTCCTTGGGGAATATGCTGTCATGCAGATTATGGCATCTGACAAAGGAAAGATAATTTCACCATAAAATTAAGCAGTCTGATAAGACAGATTATGGACGGCTTGACTTGAAATTCCACACTGATCAGAATACAAGAGCAAGAAAAAAGGGAGTCGGTTAATGAAGAGATAAAGAGGACCTGTGTTCCAGCTCCAAAGTGGGATGATGAGTCTACAAGATCAAAGGGCAGGTGGGCGGGGTCATCAGAAGCCAAACGTTGAAAGTTAAAACGGGATCCAGGTGGAGGGCAATTTGGAAGGCATTATGAGCAGAAAAGTCTGACAAAAAGGTGAGCAACATATTCAAAATGAGAACATTGTATCTGAAAGGAAACTGTGATACTCGGCGGAGAGGTGGTCATAGATGAGTCAAACGGAATCCAGTTTCCTGGCAACTGAGGCACCAAGATGAGAACAGGACTGAACACCAGCCCAACACAAACTGGAGTCTATGGCCTTCTGCCTTCCAGGCCCCACCTGGGGCAGAACTAGCCCTGCCTGGGGGGTGAGGCTGAACCTACACATTATGGTTAAATGTCACAAATGCAAGAGAACTAGATGAGTAGAAACAAAACAAACATAACTAAGCTGGATTTTACATTCATGTTAAAATTTTCTTCTAAAGTTAGTGGTAAACTTTTTCATAGTTTTAGAGCTAAAACAAATAACCTGACTGCCCTTTATTCTAAAAGGGATATTTAATGATAATCCTGATTTTCAACCGAACAAATCCTTCTTTCTAACAGATGAATCACCAAAAGGACATATATCTTCCATCACTTTATTTCCAAGAGTTCTTCCTCAAAGAATATGCCATCATAATGCAGATAGAATCAAGACTCTCTTCAATGGAGAGGAATTTTAAAATATCATTGAATATCAAATTTGTTGCTCAAATTTGAGACATCTGTTAACTAAAATATATGTGTGGGCTTTTGCTACATTTTTCGGTAATCTGTAAATGTCTTCATAGTTAAGAAAATTTGTGAAACATCTTTGTGTGTAAATTATAACTGACACTTGTCAGTAGGTACCAGGATGAAACTTAGAACCAGATTTAAGTGGGTAATTTTAACATGTTTACTCTGGGGCTCTATAAAAATGAATAATCTTTGAATTATGATTTTGTCACTTAAGGATATTTTCGTAAATATTCTGCAGGACAGGCAGAAATGTAGAATATTGACAACATTTACTGTATATTGACCATGTTCCAGAATTGCTAATTAATTCATTCTACACATCTCTTTAAAAAAAAGAAAATTTAAAATATCATTGGATATCCTATATTATATTAATGCACAGGAAACACTTTAGAAGACTGGCACTCAAATACTAGGAAGAAAATTAAGTAGAAAATACCTCTTTTTGTATACATCTATAGTGATGCATCCAAAGCTACATTGTTTGTGGCCAGGGACTCAGGAATAATGTATGCATTCAAGGGGTTATACAAAGGCAGATCAATTAAAGCACTGAAAATTCGGGAAGTCTGATGTGGCTACACAGATCAGCCATTCAAGTTTAAGAAAAAAATGTCAAGCCCTGGCTGGTGTTGCTCAGTGGTTAGAACGTTGTCTCACGCACCAAAGGGTAATGGGTTCAATTCCCATACCTGGGTTGCAGGTTCAATCCCCAGCCCTGGTTGGGGTGCGTGCCAGAGGCAACCAATTGGTGTGTCTCTTTCATATCCATGTTTCTCTTTCCCTCTCTCTCTCCCCTCCTACTTCTGTCCCTTCCACTCTCTCTAAAAATCAATGAAAAAAATACATATATCCTTCCGTGAGGATTAACAAAAAACAAATTTTTTTTGTGTGTAAGGTAGTTTTAAGAGTGTGCGCAAAGCTCAGATGTAAAGATAAACATGTGACCTGAAGAAACAACATCTAAATGAAAAGATACAATATTATTTTATTCTAAGTCTTTTTTGTTGCCAAGTCCATATATGTGTGTGTGTATACATACTATATTATATGTTGTATGTACTGTTTTCCAGTTTTTCTTATCATTCCATAAGCAGGGGCAAGATCAAGGTGCTTTTGAGAGATTTAAAATTCCAAATAAGGCTTTTCAGTCATAGTTGCCCCACTGATACGATCTGAGCCAAATAAATATCCTTAATTATCTACCACAAATCCCAGAACTGAGGGAAAAAAGGGGTTATCACCGTCGATCAGAAGCAGGATAATGGCCACAAAAGACTTCAGGTGAAAAATGTCTTTCTCACAAGTCCTTGGATTGGTGGCTGTGTGACATCACTGTGGATCCCATATCACACATCACACATCTTCAAGAAGCATCGTGCTCCATCCCAGCCTCTAGACAGGTTTGATGTGTGCTGAGTTACCTATCTTCCTGAGAGACCCATTTTCTTTACATGGCACGCAGGGACAGCCACCTTCTGACCTTTACTCCCCAGTGCCCATTACACTACAAATCTCCTCAGGTTACACAAAGCCCTCCCAGCATACCTGCCACTCTCCTACTCCTCGAACCAGTTTCCTTTGTTAAAATCTTAATTATTCAAGACCTAGCTCAAATGCCATCATCTCCTTGGTGCCTTTCTAATCACCCCAATTAAAATTAACCCTCTTGCACAGATGTCCCATGTTTTATTGTTTTTCATTTTTATAAAAGAATCCATGTTAGCTTAGGTTAGGTTAGGTGTTAGGTTAGGTTAGGTTAGTAAATTGGTCTCCTCTTTGGGAGTCAGCCACCAGGCCAGCAAGCTGGGGAGAGGAAGCAATACCTATGCCACTGCAGGCTTCAGCCTGAAAAGGCCCTTCTGGAGAAGGGAACTCCTCAATTTTAAATGAAGTTGGGGTTCGACTATACACAGGACTGAACATTAATTGCTAAAATAAAACTTGATGGGACTGCCCTGCGCGTGTGTGGCTCAGTTGGGCATTGTCCCGTGCACCGAAAGGTTGCTGATTCAATTCCTGGTCAGGGCACCTGCCTGGGTTGCTGGCTTGATTCCCGGTAGGGGGCATGTAGGAGGCAGCCAAATGATGTTAAGCTCTAACATCAATGTTTCTCTCTCTCTCTCTCTCAAAATCAATGAAAATATTTTTTTAAAACTTTATGGGACTCTATATACAACAGCAGAATCTGATATATTATCCAAGTTATTACCCAGAAAAGTGATGGTACCTGAGTTTCTATTTTCAAAAAGAAAGTTTTTAAAAAAATCATAAACAGCCCAAGTGCCCATCAGCAGATGGGTGAATAAAAAAAAAACTATGGTACATTTGCACAATGGAATACTATGAAGCTATAAAAAAGAAGGCTCTATTATTACCCTTTCAGATAGCATGGAGGAACCTGGAGAGTATTATGTTAAACAAAATAAGCCAGCCAGAGAAAGACAAATAACACATGATCTCATTTATATATGGAATCTAATGAACAAAATAAACTCATGAATAAAATAGAACCAGAAGGATGGAAACATGGAATAGACTGACAAATCTCAGAGAGAAGGGGGGGGCAGGAAGAGGTTAACCAAAGAACTTACATGTATATATGCACTGTCCATGGACACAGACAATAGGGTGGTGAAGGCCTGGGGCAGGGCAGGAGCCGGATGGAGGGGGGCAATGGGGGAAAAAGAAAGGGGGACAGCTATAATACTCTCAAAAATAAAAATAATTTTAAAAAGCATCAAGAAATGTTTGAAGGGACAGAGAAGAAAACACAAAGTTGCATTATCATTGCACATCAACATAATGGTTAAAATAATATCACAGAAGAAAACTGGTACATATACATACCCTAAAAATTCAGGAGTAAGGAAACATGGTGAGTTCTAGCAGTTTATCTGCAGAATTTGGATGATTATGTTTTGAGACATTTATTGTAATGCAAGGTTCTAAATGGCAAGCATTGCATCTTATATATTCCACTTACTCATATTAAAATTAAAGTGCTAAGGATGTTCCAATATTAAGTGACAGAGGTACTGTAAAATCTAGTAAGCAAAGTGTATTCATCTCCAAGGAATAAAAAGATATAAAACTGATTTAACAACCCTGTGCAAGAAAAATTGCTTCATATAATAGAAAGATTGTACACTAAATTGTAACCCAAAGCAAAAGGTATAAAATCTTTCCAATATCAAGAAAATTATTGTAAATATTTTACAAATGTTGAGAATATTAACAGATATGCTTTGTAAATCTCAAAAATGAACTTTAGGTTGAGTTTAGCTGGATACAAAAGTACCTTAACATAGGAAATCTAAGGCCAATGAGGTGTTTGAAATGCCACCTCAGTTTTAATGAACTATATATTTTCATTGATTCAGCATCAGAATTATTACAGAAATAAAGGAATTATGACATAAGCTATGAAGTAAAAGACTATGTTGGTAATTCTCCAACTAGCCAAAAATGTGAAGGATGTGGCAGACCAGTTATTTACATCTTGGTAAGGAACAAGCAAGAATGAATAGGCTGAATAGTAAAAAATGAGGTTCCAGGAAACAAAAAAAGAAGATACTAAAGCTGATGTGATGTTACTTTTATGCGTCAACTTCACTGGGGCGAAGGGATGCCCAGAGAGCTGGGTGTGTCTGTGATGATGTTTCCCAAAGAGATTAGTATTTATGTCAGAAGAGTGACTGAACACTGTCCTCACCAATGCTGGTGGGCATAACTCACTCCACTGAGGATCCAAACAGAATAAAAGAGGTGAATGAAGGGCACATTGGCTCTTTGCTTGCCCTGGGACATCGCCTTCTCCTGCCTTTGGACATTAGAGCTTTTGGTTCTTGGACCTTTGGACTCAGACTTATACCTCCAGCCCCTCTTTGCTCAGGCCCTTTCACTCAGACTGAACTGCATCACTCAGCTTTCCTGGTTCTCCACCTTGCAGATGTAAACTGTGGAACATTTTGGCCTCCATAATTATGTGAGCCAATTCCTGTAATAAATATCTTCTCCTCTCCTCTAAATCCACACACACAAATACCTAATTGGTTCTATGTCTCTGATGAATCCTGACTAATATAGCTGATTGTGATGGTCAACTGAAGCTCTTACTTCCTGAGATGACCCTCAAATTGGCATCCACTCCCTTCCAGCAGTGTGCCACGCTATGCATAACCTTGCAGCAATCCTCTACCAAAAGCCACTTGGTGTGGTCAGTAGATGTAACTGGGGTGCTTGCGAAAATGCAGATTCCTGTGCCTCATGCAAGGCTTGCTGACCCGGAATGTTTGGCAGTAGGCCTAGGAATGTGCATTTTAAAGGACTCCAAATCGCATGCTACAGTTTGAGAACCGCTGTTCTAAAAATCTAAATGTAAGTCTATCTCTCCATTATTCCTCATACTCATTTCTTCTAATCTACTTCAACACTCCTACCAGAAGTCTTCTGTGAAACCCCTTCGAACTCTGATGGGTCTTTTCCTTTCTTCAATAATTACATACGCAGCTCTGGATCTTTTCCCAATTTACTATACTTGGATCATTCCACTTGTTAAATAAAAATAGCCAACACATACTAAGCCTTTGTTATTATAGCTACTTGACTGATTTTTTTCCCCATTTAACCATTAACAATAGCTCTATAGAAAAGATATTATCCTTATGCCAATTTGACACACAGGAAAACAGATTTTTCAAAAGTAGTTTTGCTTCAGCTCACACTGCTAAAAATTAATAAAGTTACTACTCAAATTCAGCTTACTAGTTATTGCTCTTAACTAAATTTTGTTTCAGAATAGAGAGAGGAAGCAAGAGGGCATGTTGCTGGCACAGAACAGGAAAAGGGTTCAAGTACCAGATAATGTTAATTATTGAAAGCAATCTAACAAACTAATAAAAGACAATATCACACCTGATGATAATAGGAGATAACTACTGTTACAAAGCCAGGGCTCACAAAGGCTCTAACATTGTCAAGATCAGCAAAAGTGGCAGAACTCTGATGCAAACTGACTCCATGGCCTCTAATGACTTTTCCTCCCACTTCATTTTGTTGCACTCTCTCATTCAGAGGTCACTGCAAGGTAAAATAAATACTTCCAAATTACTGGACTATACTGATACTTTGCATCTGTGTATAAAATGCAATGGCTTGACTCCCCCACCTCCCCAAGAGTTTCAGATACCAAGGCAACCAGCAGCTAAAAGCAACTCACACTAGATAAACTCAGAAGCAGTAGGAGAGGAGAAAGGGAAAAACTTTATCTAGGAAACCTGGAGATTTACACACAAAAGCTATTGAAGGGGAGAATTTGTCACTCCAAAATATGCCTCTTTGGCATAATGATTATCTTGAGCTGATTATTTATTTTTTTTTTTATCCTCACCCGAGGACATTTTTGCGTTTATCTTCAGATAGAGCGGGAGGGAGAAAGGGAGGAAGAGAAACATCGATGTGAGAGAGACACATGGACTGGTTGCCGCCCACACGACCCCAACTGGGGCCAGGGACAAACTGCAACTGAGGTACGTGGCCTTAGCAGGAACCGAACCCCAGTCTCTCTGGTCCGTGGGCCGATGCTCTAACTGCTGAACCAAACCGGCCAGAGCTTGAGATGATTATTTTTAAGAAATAACAGACATAGGAGAATCTCTGAAAACGAAGTAGAAGTTACCCTTCTGAAAGAGACATTTACATTTATAAAGGAAATATCCACTTGTAAGGGTGTCTCCCTCTCTACACTAGGAAGAGGAGGATGACCTTACCTCTAGAAAATCCTAGTACTGGAGAAGGCAACTGATTTAAATCTGTGTAACCACCATACACTTGTTACTGTGCTTGTCCTGATAACCTTCCATACCTGGCACCACCACTACCACCACACACACTCCTTTTGTCTTTAGCTGGAAATGGTATTTAAAGTGAGGACTGGCCCAGGCCAGGTGGCTCAGTTAGTTGGATGATCGTCCCATACACCAAAAAGTTGCAGACTTGATTCCCGCTCAGTGCACATATCTAGGCTGTGGGTTCGACCCCCAGGATGGGGAATATGCTGGAGGCAACTGATCAATGTTTCTCAATCACATCAATGTTTCTCTCTCTCAAAAAAAAAAAAATCAATAAAAACATATCCTCAAGGAGATGATGGCAGCAGGATCGGCAGACCTTTCTTGCACCTCCTCCCAGGGCCAGACTAGAAATAAAACTAACGTAGGGAACATGCACCCAGAATTACCAACTGAGATCCAACTGAGAAGGAGACATAACAAGGAAGGGCAGAAACCACCTGGAGACTGGTAGGAAGAGCGAGATCACGAGAGGGGCTGGCCCAGCTTCCAGGGGCAGCAGGCTGAGAGTGGGGAGGGATCTCTTGAGGGGTGGGGAGTGTTTCCCTATGAGCATCGAGGCCTGGATCCCAGGCTGGGCTCCCCAGCCACAGCTCCAGAGCCAAGTATAGCAGCCCATGTAACATCCAACAGTGAAAGGCAACAGGGCTTCTGGCCACTGGGGAGATGGGCGCTGGTCGAAGATAAAGTCACAGCCTTTCTGTTTTGTTTTGGTTTTTATAAACCCAGGGCACAGGATTTTCATTTGCAGCTACTCACCTGAGGCTCCGGTGGAGGGAGGGTGGTGTGGACTGGAGGTGCCTGAGGAGAGGCTGGGGTGGGACGCATTGGGAGAAAATGTGGAAAAGTGGCAACTGGGAGACCTGAAATTGGTCGTACACCCCAAAAACTTAAGGGGCCATTTTTCCTCAGAGGCTTAGGCCTCTCCCAGAAGCCACAGCTCAGGAAAAGGTAAATACCCTGCCCTAGGGGATACAGCTCTCCCCACCCTCAGGAGCCCTGCCTGCTGCACCCTGTATCTCGAGCTTGCAGAGGAGACAGCAGCAGAGATCAAGCCTATGGGTTTGAACAGTCTCAGGGAGGATCAGTGACTGGGGCTTGGGGGTGGAGCCCTCCATCTCACTGTCCCAGGAACCTGACTGGTATTTCCCCCTCACGGGAGAGCTGATAGAAACTCCCAGTTTCCAGCAGATCCCACTGTACTGCATACGAGGATCTCAGCCCAAACAAGGACAGAGACATATTCTGGAACAGTCTCAGAGGAATGGGTCTGGGATAAGGAAACACACTCACCATATTCCCTGAAATCTGAACGGCACCTCCTCCTCACAGGAGACCCAGAGGTCTTATACTACTGATTCTACCTAAAGCCCTTTCAGAGACAGCCTTTTCAGTGATTAAAACTGAAACCTGGCCAGGTGGAGGCAGGTGGAGGCAGGTGGAGGCAGGTGGAGGCAGGTGGAGGCAGAGCCCGGGGAACCTGGGGAAGTTTGCTGACCCATCCCTGGGCATCATGCTGCTGATGAACCAGCCTAAGAGTGCAGCTGGGCCCCTCCCATATGCAGCTAAGTCCTATGGAGACAGACACAAACTGTGAATCACTTGAAGCTTCTAACACATCGCTGTGAGCCAAACATGGACAGCTTCTGATAGTGGCTAGCACAAAAGTACCTCCCATGAGTCCCAAAATCAGCAAACAAAACAGTCAGCCTCAGTCTACAGAAGAGCAGGATACAAAGGGATCTCCCAGGGGGCACTCATCTCTGCTGAGACAAACACAACTTTTTTTTTTTTGCATTATCTTCTTTATTTTCCTTATTTATTGGTTTATTATTTTTGTCTTTTATTCTTCCATATCTCTAATTTTTCTTTTTCCGTTTCTTACTGTATTTCTTCTTTCTCCTGCTTCCTTTTTCCCTATTGTTTTTATTCTAATAAGTCTTTTCTTATATACCATTTTCCTTCCCTTATCATTATTTTTATTTTCTTTCTTTCCCTTCTGCCCCCTCACATTCCTTTTTCTTTCCCTTTCTTTTCCATTTTGTATTTTTTTCTTTTATTTATTATCCTTGTTCTCTTTTCTACCTCTTTTCTTTTGTGGTTGCTTTGTTGCTGTTTCAGGGGTTTTATGTTTTTGTTTTGTTTCTTGTTTCTTTTGTTGTGTTCCATGTTGTTCTGTCAGCACCTGCACAACAGCCTGCACAGCGTGGTCGGGGTGAGCCTCACAGTCAGCAGCCTGAGAGGAGATCCCACCCACGAATGGGAAGGCAACAATCAAGGCCCAGTTACAACAAGAAAGTCCAAATAACCCACACAAGGGACAATCTTAGACCATCCAGATCAGGAAATCTAAGAGACTGCACCACTGGGTCCACAGAACACTTACTACATAAGGCCACCCCCTAAAGACTGGGAGGCATAGCATTTTGATCTAATACATAGGAACAAATACAAAAGGACAACAAAAATGAAGAGACAAAGAAACCACCCCCAAATGAAAAAAAAAAAAAAGGAGGAAAGCCAGAAAAAGAGGTAAATGAAATGGAAGCAAGCAATTTATCAGAAGTAGAGTACAAAGAAATGGTTATAAGGATGCTCAAGGAACTTAGTGGGAACTACAACAGCATGAAACAAGAAATAGAAACCATGAACAAGAACCTTTCAAATATGAAAAATAACATATCTGACATCAAGAATACACTGAAAGCCCTGGCCGGTTTGGCTCAGTGGTTAGAGCGTCGGCCTGCGGTCCAGAGAGACCCGGGTTCGGTTCCCGCTAAGGGCATGCACCTCAGTTGCAGTTTGTCCCTGGCCCTGGTTGGTCGTGTGGGTGGCAGCCACTCGATGTGTCCCTTTCACGTCGATGTTTCTCTCTCTCTCTCTTCCTCTCTCTCCCTCCCACTCTATCTGAACAAAAAATGAAAAAATGTCCTCGGGTGAGAATTTAAAAAAAAAAAAAAAAAAAGAATACACTGAAAGAAACAAGAAGTATATTGAATGAAGCAGAAGATCAAATCAGTGATTTGGAAGATAAGGCAGAAAAAGCACCCAATTACAGCAACAAAAAGAATTAAAAAGCAAGATAGTTTAAGGGAACTTTGGGACAACATGAAATGTAACAATCCACATCATAGGGGAAGCACAAGAAAGTGAGTAAGGAATAGAGAGCCTGTTTAAAGAATGACAGAAAACTTCCCTGACCTGGTGAAGGAAAAAGTCACACAAGTTCAGGAAACAAAGAGAATTCCAATCAAGATTAACCCAAAGAACCCATTCCAAGACATATCATAATTAAAAGGACAAATGTTAAAGGGAAAGAATCTTAAAGGCAGCAACAGAGACAGAAAGCTACCTACACTAGAGTACCCATTAGAATGTCAACTGATTTCAGGCAAGAAGGGATTGGCATGAAGTATGAAAAACAAGGACCTGAACCCAAGACTGCTCTATCCAGCAAGGCTATCATTTAAAATTGAAGGTAAAATAAAGAGTTTCCCAGACAAAGTAAAGGCTAAAGGAGTTCAGTACCACCACACCAGCACTGTAAGAAATGTTACAGGGAGTGCTTTAAGAAGAAGAGGAGACTGAGAGAGAGAAAGAGAGAGAGAGAGAGAGAGAGAAATAATGACAGAAAACATAGGTATAAAGAAAAAGGAGTAATTAAGTACCTACAATAACCTTAAATGTAAATGCACTAAATGCTCCAGTCAAAAGAAAAAGATTAGTTGAATAGATAAGAAAACATGACCCATATATATCCTGGCTACAAGAGACTCATCTCAGAATAAAAGATTCACATAGACTGAAAGTGAAGAAATGGAAAAAAAATATTCCATGCAAATGGAAATGAAAAAAAAAAGCTGGGGTAGCAATACTCATATTGAATAAAATAGACTTCAAAACAAAGGCCATAAAAGAGACATGAAGGGCACCACATATTTAAAAAGTTCATTACAACAAGAATATATAATCCTGTTAAACATATATGCA